>OY728166.1:1378908600-1381572260 GCA_963277665.1 Viscum album
CGGGACAACATGAAAAAGGGAGATTTCTGATTTTTTGTCATGATGTATTGTTTGTCAGCAAGTGAAAGCTGGAATGCAACAACATGGAGGAGTCATGCAACTTGTTCCCATACATGAGTGGAAATGAGATAATATCATGATGGACATTTTCATGTGACCACCAAAGAATCATAGAAGGAACAATGCAACATGGGTCATTGTTGATTGTCTTACCAATTCATAACATTTTATTGTTATAAGGGAAGATTTACCACTTGAACGTCTAGCAAGGATATATATTAATGAAGTTCTTAGACTTCATGGAGTACCCCTATTGATTGTTTCTGATCATGATCTATATCATACTTCAAGACTCTGGAAGAGTCTTCAAAAGGCCTTGGATACTGAACTTCATTTGAGCAAAGCCTACCACCCTCAAACAAATCGACAATCAGAACAGACTATTGAAACTATAGAAGACATGTTGAGATCTTGCTCACTTTACTTTTAGGGTGTGTGGGATCAATATTTACCTCTAGTATAATTTTTCTACAACAATAGCTTTCATTCAAGTATTCGGATGGAACCATATGAAGAATTATACAGAAAGATATGTCGCACACCAACCTATTGGGCTGATGATGGTGAAAGAAAACTTATAGTCCCATAACTGGTGGAGGAAACAATAGAAAAGGTAAAAGTAATCCAAAACAACATCAAAGCAGTTCAAAGTAGGCAGAAGAGCTATGCTGATAACTGAAGGCATGATTTGGAATTTCAGGTAGTAGATCATGTTTTCATGAAGGTATCTCCATGGAAGGGGGTTATATGTTTCGGTAAGAAGGTTAAATTGAGTCCCATGTACATCGGACCCTTTGAAATTCTAGAATGAATTGGGGATGTAGCTTACCGTTTGGCAATGCTGCCAAGTCTCTCCAAAGTTCACAATGTATTCCACGTATCACTGTTGAGAAAATACATGCCTGACCTAATGCATGTACTCACTTACGAGGAATTAGTACTGGAACCCGATCTGTATTATTGTGGATAGCCCGTTACGATTCTTGATACATGAGAACAATTGTTGAGAAACCGGACGACTCGTCTGGTAAAAGTTCTACAGAGAAATAGAAAGATGGAAGAGGCAACGTTGGAACCCGAGGAACTAATAACGAAGAACCACCCATGTCTATTCCTGTAGTTGTATTATAGAAATTTCTAGGACGAAATTATTTGAAGGAGTGGAGAATGTAACACACCAAGCTTCCACAGTATGCTTCTCTTTGAATAATACAATAGCATGTATTGTACAAAACTTCCAGTTCTAACACACACCACAACTAATCAAACTAGCCGTAATAAATAGAAGTACCCACTTTTTAAAATTTTATAAATTTTATATTTCAAAATGTACTTCATTTTTGGATTTGGTATATCGAAATTATCTTAGTGTAAATTTTTTGTATTTTTCTGAAAACAATCAATTTTTTTATGAATAGTGAAAAATCACTGAGTTATTGTTTGAAACCAGATTTTAATTTTAATAATTAGTTATTTTATTTATATTTAATTAAGATCAAAATAGATAAATAATACCTATAGATGTTCAATTTAATTCATTGGATTTTTTTAGAATAATTTTAGATATATTAAAATTTTATTGAAGTTTTCACCGTCATTTACCCACCTCCTAGGAGAATTTGGAAATTCACATAAAACATATTTTTACCGCTTCTGTGGGTGGAATTTCGAAAATCCGAGAGACACAGTTAATATTAAGGAGTAAAATTTTGTTCAATAAGATTAAATTTTTTTCGTGAATAGTAACTTTGTACTTTTATTTACCACGGTAGAAATTAAATAGGGTAATTAAGGGTAAAAATGATATTAATATTTCCATAAAACATGTCCTAATTATGTTAGAAAAGTGTATCTCAACCAAAAACAACCTTAGGAATTAAATATTATCATTTAGGTCCACTTGGATTAGATGTGGACATTTTTTATTGTTTAATTCAAAGAAGAGTTAAAAGAGATAAAATCAATGTTAAATAACTTAAACATTTTTAATATAGGGTTATACAAAAGATAGATTCAATTATAAATATTCATTAGAAAGATAAAAAGTCTTCCTACATCATGGTATTTTATTTATAATTTTTAGACATTAAATAATTTAGTTAATGTATGAAATAATGGTGATACAGTAATCACCTAATTAATGAAATATTAAAATAATTTATATTATAAATATCAAAATAAATGTAATTTGAGACTTTTAATGAATTACAATAATTTTATAGGTTGATATAAATTATTATTATTGGTTCTATAATGTTTGTTCGAATTAATAATATTGTTATAAAATTATCAAAAACAAAATACCCAATAGTGTCGATATTGACATAAAAGTGTTTTTATAACAAATATTAAATTATTAATTGATATTATATTCCTAAAAATATAAGGTTTGGCCAAAGGACTTATATAATGATATGTTTTTCATTAATGGACCACTTGTGGGTCTCTTGGAGGTATATAGTATGTTTATTAACTCTATAATATAAAAATACAAAGAGACATGGTAAATGTCAAACTATTTCACTAAGAGTTAAATATAAATGATACGGTTAATATAGTGACCCCAACCAGTTTAAAGTCTATTGGTTGAAAGGATTTAGAACCATACCCACCTAAAGTTTTAAATAATCCACTTTGGAACCATTTGAAACCGAATATGAATTTATTATAAAATAATATTTCTAGCTTTTCCAAAGGTTCCCCTCACCGCACTTATAAAAGGGACCCCCCTTCTCTCTAATTTACACTTTCAAAGCCTTTTGGCTCGTCCATAACCTACTCACATACTCTCTAAACTTCTCACACTTCATCATATAGGCCTTAGTTTGATCAGAATTCCAACCTAAAGAGCTCTTTTGATGAATCCAAAAGGAAGAACCCGAAGAAGAGGTAATGTTTTCACCTCCCTCTTTCAAGTTCCTTTCTTCTTCAACATATTATTTAATTGTTATTTCCATTCTAAAATAATAACTCCATTATTTATTATATATTGTGATGTTATTATAAATATTGTATAACTGTATTCAGTATTCTATCCATCCTTTGAATGACATGTCACCATACGTGCGTAAGTACAGCCTAACGTCACCACGTCATGGTGTAATTGTAATTCGATACATTAAAATTTGAATGGGTATAATAATGATGTGTAATTCATGAAAATAATAAATATAACATGATAATTATTCTATATATATGATATTTCATCCAATTATATATTATTTTCATATTAAAAAAATGATATTTTGGCTCGTGCGTACGTACGGATTACCGTCTCCAAGAACGAGAGGAGATTCATTCCACATCGTATCCATTGAAGTATAATTCTCATTTGTTGATTAAAAATAATTTTTAAGTACTTGATATCATACTATATATGAATAATATAAAACCTATCCATAAAAAACAACTTATGTTACAAATCATATAAAAGAAAACGAGTAAGTTAACACTTAAAACGACGATAATACTAAGATATTATTAACAAAGAAATGTTAAAATATCATATGTGATATCATATTAAAGTATATGATTCTTGTATAATTTAATAACAATTTTTTGACCATTATACAGGAGGTTAACCTACCCTAAACCAAGGAAAAGTACAAGGAAAGGGTTTCTTTCACAATCTATTCATTATTCGAGGTTGTTTATACGTAATTATCAACTGGGACCTCTTTATCATCCACGTCCATGTTTCTTAAAAATTTATTTCAAATCATTCTTACTATTATATAGACTATGGGCTAAAGTCATTTATACCCATGTTGACTTTTTATAAGATGTTTATAAAGGAATATTTCTGTCGCTTTCCAAACAAAGTCCTTTTTATCCTTTTCAACAAAATTAAGTTAAGAATGTCTTTTTTAACTTATACAGTGGGTGTAGATATTTTCCGCCATTATAAAATTGTTGAAGATTACCATAAAAGCATAATATAATACTTTCAAAGTAAATATTTTATTTTATAATTATTTGGATTTTAAATGATTTCAAAAAAAGAGATATTTCTCTCAAATAATTTTTATTTCATCTATGTCAACAGCATTTGATTTTTTTAAGCATATTTGATGTTGATTTATTATAATACAAAACATCCATATTTTATTGATGGTTTTGTGATATTTTTGACTGTGGATGTTTTATTTTTATACCATTCATCGTTTATAGAGAAATTATTGACATTTCGTAAGCTAGTTTTAATAAGAATGTTTATGTTATGTTTTGAACTATTCATATGTGGAATGCATTGGACTTAATAAGTAATGGGTGGAGCCCTCTATATCTCCTCGATGCATCGATAGGTCTCATGAGAAAAACTAGTGTCTTGGTACAAGGCCTTGACAAAATATTATTTGTAGTCATTGAATAAGGACTTGACTATGTGGTTATGAAAGTCTGTCATTTTCCATTCCATCATTATGAAAATGGTAATTGATATTGCATGTGATTATTCGACTAGTATAATATCCATGTGAATAATAAAATAGAATTATTTCATTTTATCTTTTCCATATTATGATGAACTTCAAGTTTAAAAGAATTTTGTTTTAGTTATACATTTCCTTAAATGTTTATGTTTATTTATGAATGTTTCCTCTATATTGTTATCCTTACTGAGCATCTGACATCACCCATTTCAATGTTTTAGTTTTTACCAGGATGTGAAGAAGTATTTTATGAATGAACTGCATGGAATGTATGAGGTGATATGAAGACAAGATGTTTTTGTTTGTTTGTTCACTTTATGATGTAATGTAAGACTTATTAATATATCTAGTGTTTCCAGGGATACTAACCTAATCGGTCTTTTGAGATTTGATCATTTTTGATCATGCCAGTATTATGTAATAATGCACCGAATTTGGGTGACTAGGGTCGGGGCTTCACACTACATGAGATAATAAAATTTCCTGTTGTAGAGTCATTCATCTCATATTATTACGCTGTAGATGTTCCTTCACGGATAATGTTTCCTTCAATTATGTGTTCTTTACCTCTTACCATTATAATATCTAATTAAAAATATATGATTTCCTCAAAAAAATGTTATTATTCATTTTATATATTCCATTATTCCCCATATCCTTTTAGATTCACCATCACACTCCTATTATATTCGATCTATAGAGTTTTTTGAAAATTTGTCATTGGATTCTAAAATATTCCACTTTCTGAAACTGTGGCATCTTGAATCTAAGGATTTCTCCAAATGATATTGTTGAATTGTTTAAAGGAATCATTTGAGATGAATATAAATGAAAAATAAATTAATATTATTTAACATAAAACAAATTTAACATAATTTGTTTAGAATTAAACATTTATTTAAGAAAAAGTTTTAGTACATTGATTTTAAATGATCATTGTTCGTTCCATGTTGTTAAAAATAAGGTTCCCCTATTCAATGGAATTGATTTTTGGATTATTCCTCCACTCAAAAAATTTGTTTTATATTCCATTATTCTTGAGAGATTCATCCACCAAATAATTTGTCAGTTTCTACCTCTTTTCAGTTTTTAAAATCTAATTTTTAAGCATGATCACGTTCTCTTCAAATTATTAGAGATATATAATACCCATAAACACATTATATTTCAGAGATATTACCATAATCCATGAAATAACTCTATAATAATACATGAATTAAACATAATACCATTTTTTATTCATGAGAATTTGTGATATGTTTCCAGACACATAAACATGAACCAACATAAGAAAACTCTGTAACTTTTTATCCATAGAATTGTACAACTTTTAAATAAATTCCATTTTAACATGTATCACATGTGTGAGTGTGATATAATGAATATTTAGGGATATCATATACCCTTTTAATCATCAAAAGATATTTCATGAAATTTTGTATCAAGTAAGAAATATTCTTTTTAGAAAATTTGTTATGTTTTTTGTTTTACAGAAAAAAATATTATCCACCATTGTGGTAGAGATTAACCTCTGGGATCATTCCATGAACCATGAATATAAAATCACATCCATTCCTGATACAATCCTTCTTACTGAAATTTAAAACATGAAATAAGTTACACAATTGAGTAACCCCTAGTAAATTATAACCAAGGACTTTTACCACATATAAATTGATACACCTTAAATATTAACCATTCATTATGGAACTTATAATGCTAATAATAATTAAAAATATATCATTTTCGAAAAACATTGACCCTGTTCTTTTTATTATTTGATTCATTTTACAAAATTCTAGTATCTTCTAATATTTGAAGTGTATCCACTACCAAGGATCAAATATTATGGATAATCTACACTTTCAAAGGAACTATTACAATGTCAACAATTAAAAAAATTCATTTATTAATACATTTTTGATATTTTCATTCAAATTATACTAAATAATACAATTTCCCTTTTGAAAATATTAGACCATAATCATATTTTATGTATGAAAATTGATTATGTGTTTTTTCATGATTGATGAATTTTATATATGATTAAATATCTAATCAGGGTTCTATTTTACAACACATGTTTAGGCACTTCAGTGATAATTAAAAACATTGTGTTTATAGCCAAAACCACAGAAAGTTACGGTTTCCAAACATAATGAGAATAATAATATCATATCATAACATTTGGTTTCTCATAATCCATAAAATTAAATCTTTATTTTGAACATACATATTATGAAATCCCCATAATTCGATAATAATAACATTAAATTCATGGTGTAAAGTTATCCATCTTCAAAACATTACTTTTTCAATTTGGGGAAATTCTTGGAATACCCAAATCATGTTTCTTCTTATGTGTGGGAGTTTGAGGTTTCACATGTACTATTTCGGATATTTGTTCATCATCAGGACCCTTGATATTTATTCCCTTATATATTAACTATTATAAATATGGTAAAGTATCCAACATTTTCTACTATTCCCCATGAATCTATAAAGATTTTTCAAAAACCAACACACTCCAGTATCTAAAAGTTATTCTATATGTAACATCTCATTCTTGATCCTTGATATTTCATTGCATGGAAATAACTAATAATTTGAGCCCCTATATCCATTTGACATTATATTTCATAGAATTGTTTAATTCATTTATTATCTATGGTAAATATTTTATTTTGAGACAATGTTCAATTTCCTTTTTTGTGTATTCTGATATTTTTTTGAGACCTTGAAACTCATATTTCGACTTATATTATTCACCATCTTGAAAATTGAAAATATAGTATGCACATAGGTACCACACAATTGAATTTATTTATTTTTTCCACCAAATATTAATTTCATCAATAATAGAATCCAATTCAACCTAGATATCAAATTTTTTTACTGTCAATGATTTCATAATCATTATACAACAACTACCATTATTCTATGATAACTACAAAAAAATCCTCACAATTTTATTCCAAATCCGTAGAAATTATGTAACTTACAACACTAAACAATTTTAATAGATCAATATTAGTATAATAAATATTACATGATATTTGTGAATAAATATTTGGATTACATGAGAAGAGTTATATTGATATAATCCATATTCATTGAATATAAAAATCGATGAACATCTAATGAATAACTTCCTTGATATCCTTTTTCAAATATTCAACTATAATTCTGAATACACTCATATATTTTCCCTAATTATATCTTTTGTATTAAAAAATAATGATCCTTATTTATCCCTATAAATGATAAATATATCTCTTATATATTTATTAAATCATCACATTTCTCTCTCAATGGATTTTTATATTTCATATTGTATGTTGGGGAAATTTTATGAAATACATTCCTCAAAACTATGTCAAGAATACAAATTTAACCAAAATAATATCATTATAAAAAATATCGGACTAAAATATACCTATATACTAAATCAACTTTTTCAAAGATTGATAGTCCCTATCACTATATTCATTTTAATGTCTACTAAAAATGAAATATTAGTTTTTTTTCTATCATAAGTAATTCCACTACACAATACTCCTCATTATAGTGTGTAAATATTATTTCACAATTTTCATGAATCACACCCAAAATTCATAAATTTTTTATTAATATAGAAATATCCTTTAACTGTAACCCTATGAAATAAATACACATATCATTACGTCATCACTTGGATTCCATAAATATTATATCCATTATATCAGGAATTTACTTTGTGATGGTCCTATTTAGTATGGAAACCATCATAAAGGTAAATCCATCATAATTCAAATCACTTATGTCATAGGATAGTAATACCTCCCTTGACATTAAAAATTTCTTTTCCTTATTAAAAAATTAAAAAATTAATACATTTTCTCATCTACACTATAATAAAACAATTTACACAGCCATATGTTTTTCTATTTTTATATTTTAAAATTCATTCACTATATGATTTCAATAAACATACATAAATACAATATTTGATATAAAATAGTATGGATATTAATTCACAAATACTTCTTTCATGGTTTTCCTTTTCCCCATGAGTCCAACCATAAAAACTAGAAAATTTTCAATAGCTTGGTCACAATGTTACCAGAGGTGTAACAATATGATATCTTTTAAAATTACAATGAAGTAGTATAAAACCTCACATATTTTTTCCATTAATCATATAATTTTCCATAATGTACAATATATATACTGATATTTTCTTGAAGTTTTAGTTCCTAATAATCCATTTCATGATGTGGGCTATGTTTTCAAAATATGAATTCTTTCTGAAAAATTGAATAATTAAAAATCATTCATTCTTCTTATAAACCACCCATAATCTTTTTCAGTTCATGTAAGATCATTTAGAAGTCTATGAAAACTATTATAAACTAGTATTGTCCCAAAAAACCCTAAAAATATTTTTTATATCACCATACATAAAAAGTATAATCCACCTCCAAATCCACCATGTTGATAGAAATAATTTGAGATGTATTGAGATGGTATTTTCTCACCTGAGAAGTATGGAACATGTGGTGGAATTTAGGACACCATTGTGTTAAATATATGTATATTGATACAATATTCGTTCTATTGATAACCTAAAATGGACACATATATTGAGGTTAAAACATTCTTTTCCTCTCGATTTTTTGTGTCTCAACTATGATGAACCTCACTAGAGGACTCGATCCTCAACTAAAAAATATAACACCCATATACAATGATTAACATAATACCTATAAAATTTTTGAGAAATTAATAAAAAATTATAGGTTAGGTGTACTCAACTAATTATCTTCCACAATATTAGGCTCCAAAAGTGATCTGTCTCTCAATTTCTCCCAACATAGGTTTTATAGAGACCCTCATATTTAAAAAATGTTTACAATATCATCTTTAAAGAAAAATAATAATACTATCCAAAATTAAAAGGTTTATTATATTGGGAAAATTATTTTTATACATAAAAATCATACATAAAACAGTAAACATTATTTAATTACATCAACATAGCCCTTGTTTTAGATTTCATATTATAAAAAATTATATATAATCACATAGGGATGACATTTTTGTAAAGTGTGATAAAAACCCTGTGGGTGTAGTAATAAAAGTGAAAAACATCATTAATGAATCTATATAGTATGTATGTGAGACTAATTATCATTAACATATCCCAATAAAAGATCATAATTTTAAACATGATAGAATAGTTTGAATGAAAAATAGAACTTGGCATATTTCTAATGATATAACAACCTGACATTGTTTTCATAGAAACCAATTATGTTGTAAAAATTCAGGCATCATGTTAACACAAAAAATATGTGTGGATATCTTCACATCATATGTCTTATACAATGTTATAATAATGTTAAAGGATAATAAAAATATTTCCATTATCTATGTCACACTATTAAATGAATTAGATGAATATATAATTTTATAACAACAAGACATATCATAATACACTTATGATCAGGCATGCCACAAAAAAGAAAATATATATATTTTGTTGAAATGAAATGAACCCATGAATAAAGAATGTATTTATTATATATATTATAAAAATATGTAAATACATAATAATATATGTTCGGAATATTATTAATGAAAATACACTTTTAGACATTAAATATTATCATAAAATGATTATATTTCATGGTTTAAAAGGAAATAATTTAGGATAAATGAACAAGGTGTTTTGGGAAATATTTTATTTTTGAAATATCATTATATGAGGTCTAAAAATATTCTCAAATAAGAATAATAATTAAAATACCTATTAAAATCATATTAAAATTATATTAAATATATATTTAGTTTTTATTTTTGTTGAATCATTGTAAGTGTTAGAGAAAAAGAGGATAATTTGAATGTATTTTGGATTGAGAGTTCTCTTTAACGAAGGTCCAATTTTGTTTCTGTCACCTTTAATTATGATATATAATAAAAATATGTTTATTATCACATTATATTTTAATTGAATTATATTCATTGTTTCTATCATGATCAATTATAATCAATATATTTTATTATTTTACCATCTTTAATTATGTTTAATGGTATTGCGGTAAAATTTTCTTCGAATCAACACCTATACTTTTTGGTTTCATTGTTTTGATTTTTGGTAATATAAAATAACATTAAAATTAAGTTTTTAGAGTTGAATAAATTAGAATAAATTTATAAAAATAACACATAACCTAAAAAACCATCTTAAGAGAGATTGTTTGGAAAAAATTTTAGAATGTCTTGATATGAAGATAATCAGTCCTTAATGGGGTCTCATCAGAAGTGAATGAGAGAGATAAAGAATATTGAAATATATATTATATATAATCATTTTGTAAAAAAATAATACACAAATATCATTATAAAATTATAATTAATTAATTTTAGAAGTTTTTGATTAGAAAAATATTAACTTGATAATATAAGATGACAAATAAAAGGGATCAAATTAATGAACCTTATATCCTTTATATTGTAATTCATTTTCTATGACACTTTGATGTTTTAAAGATGGTGTTTTTGTGACTCTAAAATATCACAATGGGTCTAATTGTTTATATCGGATGAGATTTTAGAATATCTTTGTCTTTTAGATATGGATGGAAAGTTATTTGAAAATGGAAGGATGATGGGGTATTTATACATGATGGAATGGGTAATTTTGGTATTAAATATTTTTATAATTTTTTTTCCTAGGTAATACTAGTGGTATGAATATTTTAAAAAATATGAACATTTTTGAATAAAATAATATTATTTTAGGAATTTTATGCCATTCCACAATGGAATATATAAATTTCTTGTAAATGAATGAATAAAAATGAAAAATTATTTTTTGTGAAATAAATATAATTTATAGCAGTTAGAAATGGATTTTTCAGTTTATTACTTCAATATATTGTTGTTAAATAAAATATTTATAATATTTTAAAATAGGAAGAAATTCTAGAATTTAGTCTCTCATTTTTATATCATGAGTGATTAAATCAAATCCTATAATTTACAAGATAATGTATTTTTAGTATTCAACTACAATTTTTTTTAAAATTATAATAAAGTAACCCTGAATCAATTATGATGTAATGATTCAAAAAATGTAATGCAATTTTTCAAAACATATTTAAATATTTGATAATTTTATTTATTAACTTAATAATTATTATTCTTCTATAAAATATGTTAAAATAAATGTAATAGAAAATATACTTACACTTTATTTGAGTTCCTAATTTGAATCAATTTTTATGGTATTATAAAATTTATACTTATTTAGTTAATTTTTTATAATATTATTCATATCTAATTGTACTATTTTATTAGTTAAATTAACATTCCAACATCTAGATTATACTTATTATAGTCATGATACTACTTTTTACTATCTTATTATAATTCCAATGACCATATTATTATTTATATATATTTGACACTTAATTTAATCCACATGCATTATCTTAATCCAACATTAATTGTAATTCCATGAAATCTTCTATATTCATAGATCATTAATTTTGGATTTCATTACAAAAATTTTCTTTCATTTCTATAGTATTGTTCATGAGTTTAATATTTAAAAAAACAATATACGTTTTCCTTTTATTGTAACTTTTTTGTGTTTATTTTTACATTTTACTAAATTTTGGCTTAGTTGTGTACATTGGATCTCTAAATATATTTTACTCCATCAATATTATAAATTGTATCTTTATTATTCGGTTCATCGATTTCTCACTATACTTTATTCATATATATTTCACAACCGTTTATTCCTAAACAAAATACCTTATATAAAGGTCGATTTCATGGCATTATTCCCCCATTTATAAATTCCATATTAAAAATATCAACTCTTATCCTTAGTTAATAATATATTTTACTAGTTTAGGTTAATTTCTTTTCCCAATTTTCCCATTTTTTTCTCATTATACATGTTGTTTTGTCCGAGTAATTTGTCAATATGACTTTTCTTTTTTCATAGAGATTTTCTATGTAGTCTTATATTCTCAGTGATTTTTCATCCAAAGTTATTTCATGATATATTTTATCTACATTATGTTTTAGTACTTGTGTGGGATTCGGCATGTAATTCCACAAGGGAGATATATGGAACACATCTTGAACATGTTAGAGGTTTGATATAAGTTCTAGTCAATATGTGACAAATGCTAGGGGATCATAATCTAAAATTCTATAACATATATAAAACATAGATTCCCATTCATCCCAAATCAATATAATCTTATTCATAGGGATATATGAATGAGCCCTTTATCTCTAACATCAAATTCCATTTAGTGATGACTATTGTTATCATAGATAGTCTATTTACTATTTAATATTCAAATATATTGATAAATTTACCTTACATTCCCTATCATTTCTTCAATGAATTTTGTTTCAATTATCATATATTCTACAACTTCATCCCAACATGTTTTAATTATAAAATTCATTCTCTAAAGGGCATTATACATATCCATCTAAATGATTTAGTAGAATATATTTTTTGGGAACACTAATATAGGGATATATTAATCCCATCAACATTCAAATTGCATATCATTGCCTCTCCAAATATAATCATATATATAGTGAGTACATTTATATTTCCAATCAAGATAAGGGTTAAAGGTTTAAATTATGTTCTATTCTATATTCAAGGCATGCAAAGTACTCCTCCAGAACATAGTGTTGAAATTTGGATATTGATTATATGTGATCAAAATTCATTCCACATTAATAAGGTCCCTTTCTATAAATATATCATCATATATTGTCCAAGAAAATAGATATCCCTAAGTGGAGATTCCCTAAGAATTCATAGTGAGTTGATCCACTTCATCACATATGTAATTGTTTTATAGAGATGTGTTCAATAGACATGGGACAAAGTCTATTTGGATGTTCTCTTATTTTCATGATGACATGGATAATAGTGTCATTATACCATTAGTGTTATGATATTTATTGTTCAATTTTTCAAAATCAACATGGTATACTCTATGATCAAATTAATCATGTTGTCCCTTAAAAATTTATCTAATTGATAGTTGTACATCTGTTTACTTTAAAGTTGGACATATAAAGATTATCAATGTGCATCCTCTGATATCTACTTATTTATCATTGGTAATGATTATAGAATATGTCTTGTCCCAAACAGAATTACTCCATTTTTATCGAGTATAAATTCATAAAAATTACCTTAATTTTTTAATATCTCATTATTTTGATGATCTAAATAAAACCTTTAGTCCCTCTTGATCTCATGTAATGTATATAGTTAGATATTTGTTTATTAAAGGCTCTATATTTTCCGTATTTTAATTATTTCCCAATCAAATCATTTTATATCAATGAACATTTTGTATTTCCATATCCTCAACATAAATTGGGTAACAAGTTCATTACTACTAAGACCTATTAATACCCTTTTTTCATTCATAGACGAGAATGGATTTGGTAATCATATGTCATGATTAAATCTCACCATATTCATCGACACACATTCGAATCCTTAAATTTAAATGTGTAATTTAAAATGTTTTGGTAAGTATATATTCCACACTCCTCCCAATTAATCTAATATATTGAAATAATATATGAAAATATCATTGATACTTACTTATAATAATCCAACATGTAGTTAATCTCAAGGAACCTTAATTGTCAAGACTCATAGACTATAACAGTATCAATCTCCAGAGTACAAAATATAGGAAATTCTTTGAAGAACCCCTATATAACATAAAACATTATACACTATATGGCGGTGTGATTACAGGTGGAGTGAATTTCATTTTTTATCTCCCTAATATTATTTATATTCATTCATCAAGATATAATTTAGTCCATTATATGCTAACATGGTTAGTGAGATGAAAATAATGATATGTTCCTCAAAAAACATTAGATGTGTCCATCTAATCCATGAAAATTATGTATCATCATGACATTAGTGGGTTAGTACCACTAATTGTTTTATTAAGAATATATAGTAATTACATCACTCATTATCAAATGTTCTGTGAATGTGACTCTCTATATCCAAAATTCTAAATTTATTAATAGCACACAAAACATTAATAGTGATCCATTATTTTCATACATAATTAGTTTAATATATCTAATGAATATTCATTTAATAACAAAAATTCCATTCTATAATCATATATATTTATTATATTTGGTTTCTTGGGTATATAAAAAAATATATTCATAAGATATATACTTCATATCCCATTAATTTCATCGTAACTATCATCATTCATAGACAGATCATATGTAAAACCATTCTTTATAACTTGGGGAAAGGAAAAAAAATAAAGATCAAAAGAAAGGTCCATATCCAATGTCCATTATTGGTAAAAAGGGAGTTATAAGTGATCACTTAAATATAACATTATAAAATTGGATTAAGAACATGATAACCTCCATTTTTATATTCAGAGAAAATGATAAAATTTATTCATAGATTATAATGTCATGAATCACCATGGATGTTCATAGACGATGATTTTTCCCTAGAAATTAGCATTTAATCGTGCATTCATAGGCAACGAAAAAACTGTAGGCATATCGTTCAAGTCTTGTTACGTTTTCATCACATGACCTGAAAATTTTGTCATCTTTTTTATTTTGGAATGAAAACTCCTTTCCAATTTAATTCCGAGAATGCGAGGAAAATTTTTTTCATTTTTTTTTAAATTCGTTCTACTCTATTGCTTCGATCTCATCCTCAAACATAAAATTATTGATCATTTTACAAACCTAATATTTTTCCCTCTATATGAAATATGGACAGTAGAGCCTTATATATCTCACAAAATTAATGTATGGATAATATCTTCTCAATTGATTTGATCCATTGTTCCATAAATAAGGGATCATATGATCCATTGAAATTTGGAGTCATTTATCACATAAAACTCTCAATAATATCTTTTTCACTATATGGGGGATTTGGAAGATCCTCTTGATCCATGTTTCTATTCATATCCTGAGTTAGATGAGAGAGTATTATTATGATGTTCATGATTTCAACTTTCATCATGTTGGGAATCTTGTTGGTGTAGTTATCACATTGCCCATTTCATTGATAGTTTACATGATTCATCACATTTACAGCCATTATCAAGAATAATGAGAAATTTAGGGATGGTTTTTTTTAAAACAAATATTAAACACATGATGGAGAATATAATGATAATAATGTTATAAATTATAAATTACATTTATTTCCTTTGTATAAGATTTTCTAAGCTTGAATCTATTTTATAATTTATCAATTTTCTAACATATATTATTATGAATTTTTTTGTTCCACTAATACTATTTCATAGTTATATTATGAATTTACCAATGAATATACTATAGGAATGTCAAACTAGGTGTCAATAATCCCAATTTTTGTGTACCAGGTTACCTTGATTCAATCCTAAGGCACATTTTCAGAGTTTTACCCCTATATACATTTGCTCTAAAACCACATCCTCTTGTAGAATCCTGAAAGGGGTGTATTTTCTTAATAAACCCCCAAATCAATAGTTACCAACCTTTTAGGATTCTTTATTAGACTTTGTATTATCCCTAACTCTTCCACTAGTGTTTTCCAATACTATTATGAAAATTTACTAAAATTTTTCTCTTACACTATCTATAATAACCCTAATCTTTATTTAACATTAATAAATGATTTATTACATAAATTTAATATTAATACAAACCAAAAGATAATTAATTATAGTGAATTTTGGAATTAGGTAGATATAATAACATCTGGAACATGGGATATAATTACACAATTGAAAACTTACTTTACATACTTATAAAATTCCATGTTTTTTTATATCTACACAAGATAACATGAGCACAAACCTTTAAAAGGGTTGATTTATAAAGCCTAGTAATAGAGTAAACATGGAATAAGGTTATACATATTAATAAATATTCATATCCATGGGGCATAAAAATAATTGCAATCACAATCATGGACAATGATACAGGATATAACACCATAATCATAACAGAGAAAATGTGGCGAAAAACATAATAAATTCCATCATAAACATAGGTCAAGGAAAAACCACCAAGACATAATTATAGGAAATTTTTGATAATGTAATTGTGTTCACATCATATCCCAACATGACGCATTGTGATACTATACATTACCCAATGCATTAGAGCACTATATAATTCTGGGTGCACCTTTCACATTCATTCCATTCTCAAGGTTAAGTGGGCCACAAAGATCATAAAAAATGGGTTCATTCATCATTATAACTTATTAAATGATTCAATAATATGGAATAAATACATTTAATTACCCAATGGAGAATTTATATATTCCTAAAAGTGAACAACCTTGATAGAAAATGGGTATGGTATTCACTACAAAACTTTTTTGGCTTGAAATATCTGGGTGAAATTTCGGTAGCATAACAGTGTTAGATGGAAATTCATAAAAATGGTTGATGATAGATATATTGGTCTATCATAAAATAGAAATAAATCTTAATGTATGTGGGATTTCAAATAACATATCCCATAATAAGGAAATTTAAATTAGAAGACATGACATAAAAGAAGTCCTTCATAAATGAGGAGAGTGGAATATCGCTAACAGATTTGCGGAATTATAACGAGTTAAGAAACTATCAAAATGATATGGGATAAACGATATATCATTCAAATA
The DNA here is from genome assembly GCA_963277665.1 of Viscum album. Lineage (NCBI taxonomy): Eukaryota > Viridiplantae > Streptophyta > Magnoliopsida > Santalales > Viscaceae > Viscum > Viscum album. The sequence goes on from OY728166.1 coordinate 1,378,925,809, forward strand.
AAAACCATATAATAGTAAGGCAATATTTACAAATGTATGTAAATAAAATCAATTGAAAATATAAGTTCTTTTAAAATGGAGTTGCTTGAATTGAAAAGAGATGAGATGAATCCCTTACATGAGTGTTTGATAACCAATGCTTGGGAGGGGATTATAAAGAGCTTGGGGGTACTTATAGGGACTATATAAAGATAATTAAAGAGTATTTATGTGATACAAATATTTTTATTGAAGACAAATGGGAAATTTACTGGGTTTATATAGGACACAAGGGGGCTAATTTATTATTTAGGTTTTGAACTCTACAAAATAAAAAAACCAAAACCACACACAAGAACATGGTTTTCCCATTGGTTTCAGAAAACGTAGAGTGTATATCAGTATTTTGTAATTCTATGGGATGAAAATAAATAAATAATTCCATATCGTATGTGTAGGTGAGTCATACTCTTAAAGAAATGATTTTAAATCCATAAAATATATTAATGGCTTGGGGGGATTCATAATTTATTTATAAAATAAATCTACTAAACATAAAATCACATTATTTTAAATATAAAACATATATTTGGTCATGGAAGTCCTTTAAAGTACTTATTACACCTAGTTTAGGTCATTATGATATCATAATACACAAAGTACATTTATACGATATTTAATTTCAACCTGAAAATCTGACTAACTCATAAAATTATGAAACATAACCATTGGATACTTTTGATAATATAATTCAAAAAATAATATATATTTTTTAGAACAAACGTTTAAATATATTAATATTAATTTTTAAAATAAAAATTAAATTTATTAGGAAAAGATAGGGTTTTTTACAATAATAGTTTTCAATCCCTAATAAAAATTACATTTTACTATATAAAAATAATATGATCATTTATATTTGACAAAAATTATATAATAATAATATATTAATAAAAATTTATTCATTTAAAATATTGAGTAATTCATCAAAATAAATTCATTATTTGAATTTGAATATTAGCAAAAATACAAGTGTTGTTTTATTATAAAATAAAAAATGATTTACAATGTAAAAATAATAGGATGAAAATATATTCATTACTCTATAAAAACTATTGTACATACTCATATTAATATGTTCTTGATACATATCCCTCTAATACACTAGAAAACTCTCTATGGTTAAGTTATTCTATGACGAGACTTTTTATCGTTTGGTTCGACGAACATGGTTTGGGTTCTGTTCTCTATTAGCTTGAACATCTCCCATAAAATGTTTCATTACAACTTAGGATATTGGATATCATCATTTTTTTGCTCATGTGAAAATTTGAGAGTTGGAATCTCCATAAAAAGTTCTGATAAATAGGGCTCATAGGGTACGATCCTAAAACTTAAAGCCATAACTTCCTTTGTCTTCTCACTGGTATTTTTCAAAACCCTATATTTATACTAATCAAGTGATCTCTATTCAATGTATATATCAAAAATAGTAATAAAGAATACCGGCCATTTAAAAATAATAGGATATAAGAAAACTAAATATGTTTATTTGTTTCATATAACCATCGTGAATAATGAGACATTAAATTAAAAGGGAGGGGGAATTTTATTTATAACATTTTGGGTCATTACACATAGTCAATTTCTAAAAACTAATGGTGGATGGTATCATTGGATCATATCCCTAGTAAATCATAAGTTTCATCAATGGATGTTATCGTTGATAAAAAATTAGAATCCTATATCATTGAATATTTTCAGGAGTAAAATATCATTTTCTATATTGAAATTACTTATTTAAAACATAAAAAGATCCAAAATATTATGTAAATTTTTTTTTTTGAGTATAAACTTGTAAGCATATATTGGAATATCCAAATCCTTTATATTTCATTATGGAAGGGGATTATATTCATTCCACATACATTAAATCAAATATTACATTAACATTTTTTTACAAATAGTCAAAAGTAACACTTTAAAAAAATGATAAGAAGAGTACTTTTAATTTTTCAAAAATTCTTTCTTGGAAAAAATGAATTAAAAAAATAATAGAGTAATATAAAAAATATTTCGAAAAACATATTTTAAAAAGAAGGATATTGTATAAATTTATTTTTTGAATTAAGAGATAAATAAATTAGATTTATTAAAATAGAAATCATTCATTCTCTTCTGTTACTAAAGGAATTAAATTGGGAGATAAACATGTAATTTCTCATGATGATTATAGGAGATCAATTTTAATGGGATCATTGAGAAACATGACATCAAATTTCATCATCATATTCATAATCATAAATAGTCCCAAAAATGATTTGTTTTAAGTCAATAATGTCCATTAGGTTCCCCCCCCCGTCTTCACTTATAATCGATGTTCTATTTAAATAAATGATTTTGGCCTCCTAGTTGTTGGATGGACAACCATTTATTAATAATTCCTCATTGAAATCATTATTTCTGGGTGTCAAATGGTATGTTTTTCATGAGAATTTTTATTTGGAAACTTTTGCCCTTATATATTTAACATTTTACCCTCATATATATAATTTAAGCATGATATAAATATAAAATATATTCATATACATACATATATTTATTTACTGTCATCCGTAAATTTTCTTGATAGAAAAATAAAATACAATGTTCTTAGAGACGGTAGGTTGTATGTATGTATGAACACCAATTTCACTATTCCATGGGTGTAATTTAACAAATATAAAACAATTAGTAATTAAAAATCATTATTATAGCATATCTATCATATCTATAGGATAAATGTACCTTTATTACTACCTATACATATTATAAATGAAAAATGAATCCCGTTTCTTTGTGGAGGTGGTAGTCCACGCGTACACACGGGTGACCTTTTCTTTTACCAATTAATAAGAATGTAAGAATGAAGGAATGATATTATAATTACTGAAGAAAAATTATATCATAAATAACTTTTATAAATATTAAACATATGAAAATAACCATCCATGAATGATGGTTAATGAAAATAAAGTTTATCACTGTGTAGAGGTGGTAGTCCATAAGTACACATGAGTGATATATTCCCAAATAATTTGTTGGAAATGTATAATAAAAAATAATGTTTTAAAGAAACTAAATTTACTATTTCATGATTAATTACATAGTTTTATATGAGGTACGAGAATAAATAATATCATAGAGAATAGGTAGGATGATTACCACTACTTCAATATGCCTTCTTTAGATCACTTCATAAGGACCACTTGAATGGTATTATGAGAATTAATTTAATAGTAATTAATGAATATGTAATTTTAGATGATATTTCGGTAGGTTCTATTCATAATATATGGCTCATAGTGGAGTCATAAAATTAAAATGATGGGTTCCCTTTTATATGTGGGGGAGTGGATAGACATTGGATTTCAAAAAAGATTATAATATTATATTGTGATTTTGAATCCAAATTATTCCAAATGTACATATATTATAAAGTGGGATATAATTTTTCTACATATTTCCATGAAATCATATTTATACATGTTTAATTAGAAAATATGAACTAATCTATTGGGTTAGCCCCCAAGAATCGCGTTTTAACTTTAACCATGGTAACAAATATTTACTATTTTTACTATTCTATATGCAAAAAATTAAAAAGAACTAATTAGAAAATATTTAAATAATAAATTAAAATATGGATTCCATTTCATAAATTTCAATTCATAAATATTTAAATATTTAATTTAAAATTAAACCATAAAAAAGTGATGAAAATAAATTTTCTAGAAAAAAATTGTTTTGTTAAGAGTAAATGGGTTATAAGATAAAAATACAACATAAAACTGATCCCATTGATCATAATTTTATTATTAATAATATAGATGAACTAATGTTACTTTTAAAATGTTTTAAAAAAAAATAGGAACTCTAAATACTCAGGAAATGGAAACAATGATTTCAATTATAGTTCTATTAATTACTATTCATTGAAACCACTAATAAATTACATTTATTTGAATAGAAATATATCATAAAATTTCATGACAGTAAGTTTTACCCCAATTAAAAAAATTCATCATAGAAATTATATCAATCTAATAAAAAAATTATGATATATTTGTTTAATCACAACCTCGAGTTCCAATATAAATCTTTGAATTTAGGATCCCCCATACCACTTTAACCAGGTGAGTAGTCTAATTCTATATCACTTTATTTCTATGATCCAAGATTTATATAGGTTTTTCAAGATAGTAAATATCATTATTCATTGGTAAAAAAAATATTTCGTTATATTTCATGAATCAGGTATGTAATTTTTTTAGAGATATTCATAGAACACATCATCAGCTTGATGGTAGTTCAATGGACGCACCAGGTGATATGCTACTGTCCCTTCTAGATCTTGAATCTCAAAGGGGATAATATAACTAGTTCAAATAATTAAATTATTTTTTAATCTCTTAAACTTCATCAATATATAATTTTTTAGGAATACCATCTCACCAACATTGAATAAAAAAGTTCCTTGATGATTTTCAGTATAACATTTTTTAACCTCTGAGCTGCTTTGATGTGTTCTTGAATGGTACAATGTTTCTATATAATTTTATTATAGGGTTAATATACTAATTTATTTGCCTCTATATGTTTATATGAGTATTTTTTATTTCTACACTTCCTTTTATAGGGTGATGTATAGGTATCCATCTAAATTTTTGAGTGAAAACTATTATTTTAAGAAACAATTATTAGAAAAAGGTGTTTATACAAACCACATTTAGAAAACTAGAATATGAAATATTTATATCCATATTGGTTTTATTGTTTATCATACAATATATATTAGTTTCAATGATAAGTAGTGTGTAAACACAACTTTGAATCCAAAGATTATAGATGTCTTATCCAAAACATAGAAGTTTACCTCATATCCGAAATAGAAAAAATATTGTGTCATACTCCATGAAAAATATCCACTTCATTAATTTATATATTAGATGTATGGTCAAAATTTAAATCATCAGTGATATTAATTATTCATAAAAACTTTTTATGATTAATGACTACAAAAAAATTATATTATTCCCTTTTGTTATTTTTCTAGATTCTTATGGAAAATAAATGGAGATGTTTTCCCAATTAAATTCTCAAATTCATAACATTTGTAACATGCCCTTAGTCTTATGTATCTCATGAATAAATATTTTACATACCATGCACTGAGATACATACTCAAAGACATCTCATTTCATGTAATCCCATTAGAAATACTCTTTTGTATCTTTATATGTCTTCATACATCTAAGATAAATAGAAATTGATGATCTATGAGATATTACCGAAAAATACTTCATCAATCCTGGTATTGAGATGATATATATATATTCATCATGAAAATTATTATTCCATCAATATTAAGGTTTAACTCAAGAAAAATTGCCACCTTCTTTTATAGTTATATATATTTATTAAGTGCCTCTTTAATCTGTATAGGGATACATAGTTGAACACTCATTGGGCAAGATAATTTTTCACCAATTCCTAAAATATATTTTAATCAATCCATTAAAAAAATAGAAATATTAGATATTTTTTTACCATCATCATATATAATCTATCATTATCCTTTGGACTCAAACCATCAACCACCGTGTTACTTTTCCTTATGTGGTAGTCTATTGACTAGTCATAATGTTTAATAAAATCCAACCATCTTTTCAAATGAATATTCGTCTCTTTCTAAGGGATTATATACTTTAAACATTTATTAACAATATATATATCACACATTTCTACATACAAATTATGGCACTATATATTCAATTCAAATGATATCAAAGTTAACTCCAAACAACGAGTTTTTAAATTTTTCCCATGAACAATAAATTTGAATTTGGAATAAGGAGTCACCATATATTTTTTTATGAGGAAGAACTATAGTTACTTATTTTATGCATAACAATAAATAAAAACCCCATTTCTACAATAGGATACTGCAATAATTGATTCCTATTAAAACATTTTCTTTAGTTTCTTGATATTTAATTAACATTCATCTGTCCAAAAAAAATTAACACCATTCTGAGTTATATTAGTGAGATGATCAGATATATTTGAGAAATTATCATAAAATAGTTGATAAGAATCATATAAATCATAAAAAATCAATATTCTATTGTATTCACTTTTTAAATAAATTTAATCTCTTTAATAGATCATGTCATATAGAACAAATAGCTTAAATGGACTCTAAAAAATATTATTTTAACTTGACCATTATAACACATCTGTTAAATCGAAAGGATTCAATATTATTTATGAAATTAGGAAATATATAATTTTAAAACTCATTGATAGTTTTTTAATTAATACTTTGATAAAATATTCATAATTCATTTTAAGGTCATTTTATTTTTTGAATATATATTTTCATCAAAAAGAGATTATCATTAATTTCTATGAGAAAATACATATAATTAATTTTTAAAACTTTTAGAGAATTGATTTGATAAAAAGAAGATAATTTTTTATTTATATTATCAATATTATATTAGTTTTATGTTTTGAGAATTTTCTGAAATGTTTAATTTTTTCAGTGAATAGTACAAATAATTATTTTTATAAGACATTTATTTTCATTATATTTAAAATTCAATTTGTTATTTTAAATTGATATCAAATTAATATAGGTTACTTTTCAGTTATATATTATCTAATTAATTATATTTAAATAATAGTTATATCTTTTTTTTCTATAAGTACATTTTTTGGATAAAACAATAATTTTTCAAAAAAAGTGTTCTTCGATGAATTTTAGAAGTTTGATTTTAAATGAAAATTTGAATATTTTTATTTGTCTAAAATTATTTCAATATTTTTAATACGTATTTACAAATTAGGTTATAAGGTCATTTTCATTTTTATGAATCAAAATTGTACCATGATAAAAATTTATTTACCACCGTTTAGGTAAAATACTGTAGCAGTTTAAAGCTAAAATGAAAAAAAAATAAAATTCAAAAAAATGGAAAAATTAAATTTGTATTTATCTGTTTCTATTAAATAAATATACTTTATAGTATTTATATCAAACCAAATTATTTGGAATTAATTTTACCCAGATGTGGTATGATTAAAGTAGAAAATATTTTTTATTTAATCACTTAATCGAACCCCTCCCCAAATGTATATATAACATTTCACCACCACATTTATCATCAAAAGGTTTTATTCTATAAAAATATATTCAAACCATATCCTCCCAATACTACAAATTGTCTTGTGCTTATGGTCTAACCCAAGGATCAATTCCATGTTCCTTATGGGGTCCTTCAACGAGGTGATATTCAAGTGGTATCTTTCTCAAACAACCCGTCATTATTTATTTTATTTTTCTACCTTATCTTTACCTCCTTCACCTATAAAATAATAATAAGGAAAAGATCATTCATATAATATAATTTTATATTTTTAATGTAATATTTCATGTATAACCCTTTTCTTATACCCTCTTATTCAATGAAAAAAACCACTGTCCAAATTATAAAGGATAATTGTCCTCATGGATAATAATTTTTCTTTTTTTATTATAACAATCAAGGTTTTTCATAAAATATATTATTATCTTTTAATAATATTTTAATATATATATTATAACATATTTCATGTTTTATAATTAATATATATACATAATAAAAATGATACTAAACATGTTAATGATGGTCCTAAAAATGCCAAAATAATCTAAACATTTATCTTTTATATATTATTAAAAAAATCATCCTCATATCAGAAAGTGAAACGATATATGAATTATTTATAATTAATGCAGTTCATGTATACCATTTCATTTAACTTTTGGATTATTTTTACTATTTGAGATACTAATCCACAATTATTCCCAAATGAAGCAACCATGAAACCCAGAAATGATCACATCCAAAATAGTGAAAAAAATGAAATATAATTAATGAGAGGGTTGTCAGATGTTTTAAAAGTACCATATATGGTATTATAAATATGAATACACATTTTAAATAAATTAATAACACACGTTTAACCTTCATAAAGGAGGGTAAAGTACAAAAAAAGAGAATAGCGAGGTAAGTGTTTCTTATCTGACATTTTCCTCAGAGAGATATATATGTTATTTAAATATTATTTTTTTGAGGTGAATATACAATCCTATGAAATATAAAATAATTATAATCATTATCTTTATAGAATTAAATATTTCATTATAATGTTATTACTTTTATGAGGAATATGATTCAACTAATTAGATTGTGGTTAATAATTTCTTAACTCAATTACATTCATTATTCTAAACATATAATTAAAAAATTATTAAAAGTTAAGATTATGTGTATGATAAATTTTTAGGATATTATATTATATTTCCAATTTCATATATGGATATATAGTTGATACCAATATTTTATTCATTAATTAATTATCACATTAATGATATCATATTTATAATGGAATATCTTTTAAAAATAATTTTTCATAAAGTTTCCTTAAAACGACCTTTTTATCTCTTGTCCATGGTTACAAAAATTGATTCCAAAACTAATTATTATTGTTCTATTATGATATTTTAAATTCATTTTTACTCATGTTTTAATTTTTCACAAAATTTTTTCAATGATTGGTTATTATATTTCCTAGATGATTTTCTTTGTAAATTTTTGATAAAAATATGGAAGGAATGTTTTATTAAACATAAATGAGCATATTTTATTTTCCTACCATCATGATAATTTGTTTATTCAAAGCTACATATATAGTAAAACATGGTTCTTCTAAAATATTGTTTTCCATTGTAAAATCACATATTATAAAAAATATGTTTTTAAAATGGAAATGTTATTTCCAACATGCATCATTCCAAGTGATATTTCAATATCCTTTTCCATCAAAGATGATATCCTTTGATGTCACTTATTATTTACATGGTTTATAATTATATTATAATATCCTAATTACTTCTCTGAGTGGTTCATGTTATGATGAAATAATATTTATTAATCATGGTACTTTTACATGAGTTATAATATAGTGATATTTTTTTGGAAACCCATTTATTTTCCACGAATTATTAAATGATGAAATACTTTTGAAACCCATTTTTTTCCTGGATGAATACCATTTCTTTTCAGGGGTTTGGATATGATGAATGATTTATGTTCCCATGGAACACATAAGTATAGTTTTTAATATTGATGGTTGGGACTAATATCTCCCTCCAATTCAATGCGTAATGCTTTATTTCTAATGATATAATAATGATAAACAAGTCGATGTGCGAGATCCAATATGAGAAATATGTGTGTCCCGATCTAATATGGTATACAGGCACGGAATGATCTACTTAATTGATTGAATTGGTGGTTAAACTTGAAATATGTTACTGATTTCACTATTTACGATGACACCACACTTTTAGGGAATGTTCTTTTGGATGGAAATCGATTTATAAATATTTATCATTTGTAAGGTCCATGTTTTCTAAATTGATAATTTTTATTTTATGAATCATTTTTATGATCTATGAGATGATGTGTATGAACTTCATAATTTATGATCATTATCACATAACCTTATTGTTATATTATTCTTTCATATGATCATTGATTGAAATCGTCTATATTTATCCTTTCAAAGCTTATGATATCAAGCATTTCTTATCATTTTTTCCTGAATAGGAATAAATTCATTAAATATGAAAAGTAAAAATGGATCATGGTTCGGAGTTATAAGAAGGAGACGATGTAGATGTTTTATGAACCAATTGTTTATGTTTATAAGTTCCTAATTCCAATAATCCCATAAATTTTTGCTCTGGTTTTTAATCTTACATAATTAATATTGATCAATTCAGATGAAATATCTATGTATGAAAATTATGGGTCAATATTGTTGGTTTCCAAATTTTTTTTGTTAACCATTGGAAATTAGGATGAAAAAAAACATAAGTAATATCCCCATTTAAGTCTAATTATAGTTTGTTATTATATACTTTTGGTAACTATCATGAATTACATTGGATTAAACATATGGTGTCATAGATTCAAATTTTATGATAAATTTATCTTTATTGGGTGGATTCCCACTATTGTTATTATTTCTGATACAATAACTTTTGTGTTCTAGATAATGGATGTAACTAGAATAATACATGATAATGGAGAATGTGATGGAAAAGGAAATGATATTTTTCATGAGAACCCAAATGAAATGGGAGTCATAAGGAAAAACTATTTATTATGATTAATCACCAATCTCATAATATGACCAATAACCACAACATTGGAGAGTTTCCAAACCCATCTAATAATAGAAATACAGTGCTTCATGGTGACAATAGATGAATGAATGATCGATTTTCCTTAGGTAAAGCATGTGAGAATATGTATCAAGGATAATTTTTCAAAGGAACTCAAAGATTATTTGGGTGTTGAAAATAAGGACACAAGGTCTTTAATTGAAAATTGAAAAGTGAACCCTTTTGTTAATCCAATATATGAGAACATTTGTATCCCTAATGAATCACTGATAGTTATATGTTTTAAATGAAGAATTCATAGGAATAATGAAAATTGATTCCCCAAGGTGAATGTTCTTGAATGGGATGAGAAATGAAAAATTATTAATTTTTATATTGCCAATGGAGAAGATTTTATGAATGAAATATGAGATGAAATTAGTGGTAATGAATAAAATGAAGAAGGATGGTCAATGGTTTAAAAGGGAATAGAAATTGTTGAGTGTTAATGTATTATAATTATATAAATATGTTTTCAATGTATTTTTATGGTATTATGGAATTATTAATCATCTAATGATGGTTCCTCATTATTTATTCCTTAAGTATTTGAAATTGTATTTTGAATCGTACTTGTAACCATGAAAAGTGATTGAGGTTGTAAGCTGATGATTTTGGAGAATACGAGATTAAGGGAAGGATAACCCCAAATATGTGCATGATATTGGGATAATAATGCGATAAAGATATTTTTTATTATAGTAGATTAATGGGGTAATAATATTGACCTTTAAATAGATTAGTAATATGATCACAAGGTAGTTTATGGATTTTATAAGTTGAATTTCCATATTTATGGTATGAGGAATGAGTTAATTATTTTATGCATGCATGTTTTCAATAAGTTTTTATAGTAATTAAGGTTATTAACATGTTCCAAAAGAATTAATGATAATTATAATTATGTGTTTGGTGTGTGGCAATTTAGAGATGCATAATGTCGTTTTAGAAGATTAATGATAAGTTGATTTTGTAAATTTATTTTCCTTCTTTCGAATAATTGGGATTTTAATATTCTGGATGGTTCATGAGGGTTCCTATTTCTATAATTATATGCATATCACATTAGAAAGGTATTAATATATTAATATATTACTTATCCTTATAATTATTTATGAATATTGGATAACAAGGGTGAACCTTTTTGTTATAATGGTATCTAGATACATAAGGATTGACTTTTCAACCCATTATAGATATTTTGATCAAGTAGTTCTTCATGAATTAAATTCTAATTCATTTCATGGAGTAATTAATGAATCATAAATTTAACAAGGCACAACAAAAGAGTGATATTGTACTTTATTTCATATTCATGGTCTTTTTCCTCCACCCTTCAACCCTTTCTCAAACACTAACTTCATACTTTCCTTAGCTCATATTTCTATCATCCCAAAAGTATCTGAATGCTTCGAAAAATTCCCATAGTTGCTGATCTCAACCATTGATTTCTATGATGTATCCCCTTTACTACATCTTACCTAGATAAAAAGATTCAATTGGAGTCATTCATCAGTGGACTCATTCGAATGGATTATTTTTGAATCATGGGGTTTTTTGGAGAAAGTGATTTTAGGTCTTCTGAGATCCATACATATTATGATTCATTTTCCAACTAAATATAATATGATTCTTTCTTGGTCGAGCATGCCTCACTCTTATAGTGGACCTCAGTTTATAGATTAAAATTTTCATATGATTTTCAATGAAATGTGATTCACCAATGCATAAAATCTCGGTATGATTTTTGAAACATATTCATCCATTTCATTATCCCTTGATAATTCTCATTCTTGGAAATTGGGTTGGGTGTTTCCTTTGCTCGGATAGTAGGACTAGAGCAGTGATTCATCCAATTTCACTGAGGGTATGAGTTGATGTTTATGATTCAAAGGAACCTATTTAATCCTTCTTGACTTTCATCAGTAATGATTATTGATATATGAAGTCGGTCATTTTTGAATCCTGGTGTGAGTTTTTATCATCACGCACGAAGTTGGTGCATGCCTTGGTGGTTTGTAGGTGCATAATGATGCAACCAAGTTCGGTTTCCAATGATTAGGAAAAATGTTTCTCAGGTGGTTCTTAGAGTAAATTTAGAACGCTTCTGCTTATAGTCGATGATGGGTTTGTAGATGATTGCGAAGGATCTGCTCTAGCTCCTAGAAAGTATATGGGTATTGTATGTTTAGGTGAAGTAGTGAAGAAAATGAAATTTATGATATTACATCCTAAATATTGTGTGTTTGGAATTTTTATTATGTTGAGTATATATTTTTAAATTCATCCTGGAGACACTACGATTGTAGGCGGTACACATGTGAGTGAAAATATAAAAGCTATGATATATATACAAAATGCTAATTCACATGATTCGGTGGTTTTAGCTAGGGTAGATGATTCAAATTATAAGGGCGGTGTGATACGTAATGTATTCTCATTTTCTATGTATGTGTGAGAAGGTAGTATTAAAAACCCAAAATGGGTGATCCAACTGACTGGAAAGGGTAATTATATGGAATTTTTGTGTTGGTGCAGCCAAAACATAGTGCAAATAGGTAGATGAATATCAAGTAGGGAACCATCATGAGGTGGACTTTGGATAGTCTCAATTTAAACAAAGGATTTGATAATTTGAGAAAAGATGGGGGTATTGAAGATAGAACCATTAGTACATCATAATATGATTATAAAGGAGAAAAAAAAACCATGGATAACAATAATATAGGATGGTTCTGTAATGGCATGCACAATCCATGAAGGTTGATGGGAGATTAGGAAAACTAGGATCTAGGGAGAGGTATTATCACTAAGAATCCGCAACCAAATGGTCACAAATACTATTCATATATTCTTTGGCCAATGGAGATACATTCAATAAAAAATGTTTGGAAATCAAAGGAACATGAGGTCTATATAGTTGAAGGCGAGGAGGTTCATCATGCATAAGACATCGAGTCTCTTGTGCTCGACCAGGAGGTTACTCCTACTCTAGTTAACTCAGATGTATTAGAGATACCTCATGGGGATGAAAACAAGATGTCAAAGTATAAGAACAGAGATATAGTAATATAATATAAGGATTTGGTGCAAGTGAAGGAGGATTATATTTTCTATGGCTAGCTGTGTGAGTTAGGGACCCCTGACGACTCATAATGAAAAAATGTTGTCGGTCTAGAACATAATATTGTTCCACTCATGCTCTATATTGAAGAAATTGTTTAGGCAATTCTAAAAATTAAGGCCATGAAGGATGATGTTGATCAAATGATGATAATATTACTCCAAGTTGATACTACCATGGAGAAATGTGAGTGGATGTAAAAGTAATAATGCATATTAATGGATGGCTTCAACATGGGGTATATTTGTAATGAAGTGAACATTAAGTCTTAGGACTACCTAGTATATCATTATAATGAAATATTGAAGGAAGATCCAGAAAACTATTTAAATTCTCTTCCCTAGCATATTTTTAGGGAGTGTGATTCCAACTAACTTAAAAATATCATTATTAAGTCAGCAGTCCCATTTTCTATTTTATTTGGTTATATTGTGAGGTTTCCCACATTCCCCATAGAAGTGTTGGAAAATAAAATGTTCGTTTGGACATATAAATTTTTTCTAACCTATTTGTTCTATGTTTTGGAATTCTTTATCTATATCATTTCCATGTTCTACATTATTCTCCATAAGAACATGATAGTTTGAATTCAAATCGATGTCCATATTTTGAAATTCCACTCATTTTATCCAAATCATAATATACGTTTTGTGGTTACCTTCACCTTTAACATTTCTTTTATTTAATTGGATGTCTTTTGACTCATTATATGATGTGGGTTTCCCAAAAATGTATTTTAAAATTTATATATTTGATTTTGAAAATTCTATTTAAAATTATGAGGATGATATTTTTTTTAAATTCCTGATTTTTTGAGGAATGTAGTTTATCTTTTGGTGATTCCAAAGAATATCTCTCAAGTTCAAGATGTGTTCCATAGATATGTACATAATAAGTAAAAAACTAATCCTTCATATACAATAAACTCACTGGTTGTCCCAGTGGATCAAGATATATATTATTGTGAGAAACCTATAGGGATTCTGGATCACAGAGGTAATGTTTTATGAAAAAGGAAAACTCACATGGTTAAACATTTATGGAGAAAACAACAATTTCACGATGCTATATGGGAACCTGAGGATTTGAGTAGGTATATGTATATTCATAAAATTTTATGTAAGTGATAAATATTTTTGGAAAAATTAAATTTAACGGGGTATTTTTAACACCTCAAAATTTAATTTCATGTCTCCTTTTAAATAAATTTAATCTCCTCGATAGCTTATGTTTTATGGGAAACAAAGCTTAAACCAAATAAAAATTATTATTATTTTAGCATGAATATTATAAAATTGATTTTGAATTGGAACGAATGAATTATATTAACCTAATTATAAAATATATAATTTTATAACTCATTTTTAAAAAAATTATTTATTATTTGATAATTTGCGCATATTTTTTAGTAAATATCGTTCATTATTCAAATATATGTTTTCTTCAACGAGTTATTCCATTGATTTATATGAGAAAGTAATTAGATTTCAATTTTTTACAAATTATAACATGTATTGGATATAAAGAACATTATATTTTTTTTCATCAAATCAAAATTATCTTAGGATGCATTTTTAATGATTTTATGAAATGATTAATTTTTCTGTGAATATTAAACAATATCAATTTGTATAAATATCATATATTCCATATATTTAAAAATATTTTAATGATATTAATTTAATATGAATGTAACATAAATATTTTTAATTTATATATAATGAAATTATTTAAATTTTAAAAATATTTATACATTATTTCAGTATAAGTACATTATTTTGGATTAAAAAATCATTTTTCCAAAAACTTGTTTTTTGTCTCCTTTTAATAGTGTGGTTTTAAATGAAATTTTCAAAGATATATTATTGTAGTTTTTTGAAAATTTTATTCCATACTTTGTATCAGTATATCCAAATTTGGTTATATGGTCATTTTCATTTTTATTCATAAATATGTACCATGTTAAAAAACTTATTTAGAATAGTATAGGTAAAATAATATTGTGGTTTATAGTTCAAAAGTTAAAAACATAAAATATATAAAAAATAATATAGTAAATTTGGGATGGATGTGTAAAAAACCTTAAAAACCTTTAATAATTTTATTATCAATTGAGTTAGGGGGAATTGATTCCACTAAAATGTGGTAGGATTTAAATATTAAATTATTATTATTTAATCAATTAAAACCACCCCTTCCCAAGTATAAATACCACTCTTCACCACCAAATTTCTCCTAAAATTAATTTAATATAGTAAAATCTCTAAAAAAGTATCCTAACCATTATAATCATAGTCAAATTCTACTGGTCTAACCCAAATACTAATTTTAATTTTCTTATGTGGTCCTTTAAGGAGGTGATATTAAAGATGTAACTTTATCAAACAAACTATCATGATTTCTTTTTCATTTTATACCTTTTATTAACCAAATTCACCAATTAGATTATAATAAATCTATAATCATGTAAATACAATAATTTTATATTTATAATGGAATATATATTATCCATCCATTTTCTCATATCATCTCAATATACGAATCAAAACAACTATCCAAATTATAATGGTTATCTGTCTCTAAGGATAATGATTTTTTTAATTATTAAAATTAAGGGTATTCATGGATGTATTATTATAGATATATAATATTTTAAAAGGCATATTATAAAATATACCATGTTCTAGTACAAATTTATATACATAAAATTTTCTAAAATAAAACTAGTTTGTGATGGTTGGAAAACCGACCAAAATAAACTAAGTAGTTATCATTAAAATTTTATCCAATGAATCATCATCATTTAAAAATGGAATAATATATATGGGATCATTTAAAATTATTTATGTTCAGGTATACCATTTCATTTCACTACTATATATATTTTTTCTTTTTGACAACAAAATCCATAATTTTAAACAAATAAACTTTCCATGAAACGAACACACTTGAAATAATAAAAATAATGAAATATTATTAATGAACATAGGAGAATATGATATAAAAGTTAATAAAAGATATTATAAATTTTAATATAGTTATATATTTAATTAAATACTCTTCTAATACCTGTATAATGTATTATAAATTATGATAAAACTAAAGGAAAGTGTGAGGTAAGGGTTTCTCATCTCTCTTTTACTTCTCAGAGAGATATGGAATATTAACTAATTATTTCTTATGTGTGGTGCATATGATGAATTTTAATAAATAATATCATGAAACTCATTATATTCATGGTTTTAAAATACTTAATTGAAAAATAATAATTTTATAGGGAATATAATTTGACTGATTGAAAGGTAGTAATGGATTTCATAACTCAATTTCCATTCATTAGGTTAAACATCTAATTCATCGATTATGACATATTATAATTATGTTTGTGATTAATTATTATTATATTATTTTTTATTTTAAAATATTTAATTTTTTAAAGCTGATACACTTATTTTATTCATCTTAATAATTTTCACTTCAATGATATGTTATTTATAAGGTAAATTATTTCAAAAATTATCTTTTTACAATTTCCATTAAAACCCTATCATTATATTTTGTTAATTGTTTTAAAAATTGATTCAAAAATGTATTTTACTATTCAAATATGATTTTTAAATTCATTTTTTCTCACATTTTAATTTTTACAAAAAATTTAGGTATGATTTTTTTTGAATGATGTTCTTTATAAAATTATAGACAAAAAATACAGATATAGTGTTTTTTATCCTATACATATTGAGAAGAGTTTTCTGTTTTCATGATGCTTTAATGATTTGAGAATGATTTAAAATATTAATATAATATTTTCAAATAAAATTTTCGCTTTTTAATTGAATATCTTCAAACAGAATTATATCAAAATAGAAAAGCTGTTTCTCTCATGAATTTTTCCATGTGATCTTTCATAATCGTTTTCCTTCTAAGATGTCATCCTTTGATGTAACTTATACTTTTCTAGTGTTATGATTCAAGGAAAATATCCTTATTCCTTTAATTATTGGTTTATATTTATAGTGACATGATTTTTATGAATCCAGTTACTTTTCCATGTGTTATGCGATGATAAAATGTTTTTGAACCCCATTTATTTTCCATGGGTTTTGCAATGATTAAATTCTTTGGAAAATCATTTATTTTATTGGTTTTTGATATGTTGAATGATTTATTATCCCATACGGTGTATAAGTGTAGTTTTATATGTAAAAATTGGGACCTATATCTACCTATGATATATATGGTAATTGTTTATATCTCATCAGATAAGAAGGGTAATCATGTCGATGGGCACGATCTACTGTGGGAAACATGTTTTTCTTGATCCCCTATGGGAAGTAGCTGTCTCCTGGTCTAGTATGTTCATGGTCATGGAAGTTGGCCTTTAAATATTATATTACTTTATATATTTATGATTGTGTCATAATTTTATAACACGATCTTTTTTATCATGATTGATTTAGGATTATTTATCAGACTTAGAGACCTAGTTTTTTAAAATGATAATGTTTATTCCATGAATCATGTTTATGATATATGATAGGTTAGGTTTGAACATTGTATGTTATGATCATGATCACATAACCTTATTCTTATATTTATATTTCATATGTTCATGGATTTATATCCCGTTTTATAATCATTATTGATCATATATGCTCACCGTTTTTATGTTTTTTCCCTGGATATGAAGAAAGGTATTAAGTATATCATGTCAAAAATTGTTATAGTTATAAAGGAATTAGTAAGAGATGGTGTATATTTTTTATGATCTAGTTTTTTATGTTTCATTGTTTCCAATGTAAATAAACTCATATGGTGTTGGTGTCTTTTATGTTATGTAGTGAATATTCATCTTTTCAAATGAAATGTTTCTTTCAAATGTAAGTGTCATTATAAAAATCAAGAAAGATATGGATCTCGGTCACCGTGGTTGGCGTTGTCCAATTTTTAATATCATCAATCTTTGATATATCCACAAATATACCCTTGTATTATATTATGTGATAGAAAAATTGATCTTTATATAGCTAAAATTAACATACGATTGATTTTTTTATAAAACTCTTCCTTTCCTAGTGTCTCCAAAAATATCTTGATTTTATCATTATAATCATATTTTATCTTAGAGTATATAAGAATATCATCAACAACGATTACCAAATAATGATCAAGGTATTATCTAAATAATAAATTCAATAAATCCATGATGATATCAGGGGAATTAGTAAGAGAAAATGGAATTTCAAAAAATTCATAGGGTCTATAACCCTTACATAATTAATTATTGGGAATGTCTTTACATTTTACTCTTAATTAATAGTTTCCTTTTTAGAGGACAACCATGAAACTATATTGATCTCCCTATAACTGATTAAAAAATCATCAATACAAGGTAGGTGATATATATTAAATATTGAGATCTTCTTCATTTCCTGATAATCAGTTCTCAGTTTCATTGATTCAAATTTCTTCTTAATCAAAATAAAAGGTAAACCCCATAAAGACACACTTGTATGAAATAATTCGTTATAAATATTATGAGAGAGTTTTTTCTTCAATTATCTCAACTCATTTTGGTAAATTCTATATGGATTCTATTAAATAAGAGTAGCACTAGGTATGAGATGTAGTGAGAACTCAAATTCATGATTCAGAGGAAGATAAAGAAAATAAAATAGAAAAAATAAACAAAGTCCTTCAAAATATTGACATATTTGATTATTAATTTCCCCCATCGATTTTGATAAATACCCATTTTAATAGGAATCAGGACCCATATAATCAATTAAACACCCATTTTAATTATATTTATCATTGCACCAATAGATGATCATATACCAGTGACTTTATTTCCTCAATAATCGACGTGGGATTTGTTCAAATAAGTATAATATGTAAGATTCTTAACTTTTATAGATATTTATAAGGATCATTTCTTGAACTATTTTACATATATATATATATATATATTGGGATTTTATTTGGGGATTTATTGATTTAAAGGGGGTGCCTTTATCAACGCTAAAAAAGGTGATGATAAATGTACCCCTTTATCAGTGCTTTTTTTAGCGCGGATAAAGGTATCCCCTTTAATAGCGCTACTTTTAGCATAGTTAAAGGGTACCCCTTTATCACTGCTTTTTTAGTAGTGCTTATAAAGGGTGGTCTTTATCAGTGCTTTTTTAAAAGTGCTGATAAAGGGTCTACTTTCAAAAAAGATTTCATTAAAAAAATATATTAATATTTAAATATATATATATATATTGATATAAATATAATATATATATTTTTTAATATAATTTTACAAATATTTTAGATAAGTATAAATATAGAGTTACAATTAAAATATAAGATATTTAGTGGAAATTGTTTATTAAAAAATTATTAAAATATTTTTAATTAATAATTTGCCGATTATTATGGAGTAATAGTTATTTAATAAGAATTTGACGAATAAAAATATTAAAAAAATTAAAAAAGATCCAAAATGTGTTGAAAACGCAATTTGAACTTCAAACGACCATTACTTTTGATCCGAGCGTCTGTTTGAGCTCTACCATATATCAAATAGAATCCTGTGATGAGATCTATACCGTAATAAATTGTGGGAGCCCTGGTCATGAATTTTTGAGTCCAAAAAAGGCCCAGAAGGCCTCCAAATCTGAGTTTTTAGTCGGGATACCCCGAATTTTTAACATTTTGTGTATTTGCAGCCTCATTTAAGGGGTTATTATTGGATTTTCTGGATGGGGACTGAATTTATTCCAAGTTATTACATTAATATTGATATTATATCTTTGAAATTTTATCATTTTTATAATGGAATAATATTTTTAATTAGATATAAATCAATATATACATATTTTGTATATATTCAAACACAAAAATTTAATTATAAATATAAATAATAAAATATATTTACATATATAATATATTAGATTTATCTAAATAATAACTATTATCCATTTTATTAAAAATACAAATACCTGAATATTTCTATACCTATATATTAATCTAAATATATATATATATATATATATATTAATATAACAATATATATTAATATAACTATATATATATTAATATAACTATAAATATATATATATATATTAATATAACTGTATATATATATTAATATAACTATATATATTAATATAACTATATATATATTAATATAAATATATATTACTATACGTATAAATATATAAATATATATATATATATATATAAAGATATCATGAAATGGAAAAAAAATTGAATAGAGGAGTGGTAAGGGATTAGGCGCGTAGGGGGGAGGTCTCGATTTCAAAACAATGTGGAGGCATGGGTGCGCATGCATGGGGGAATATGGGATCTATCACTGATAATGGGTGGGGGATATCGCAGATAAAGGGTGGAGGGGGTGTGTGGGGGTGCTGGAGGTGTGGGATGTCACTTATAAAGAGGGAGCTCAAGCACTGTAAACAGCCCCTGAGATTTCCATGATTTGTTAAAGAAAATATTTTTTTACTTTTATCAGTGCTTTATAAAAAACGCTTAAAATGGGTCTTTTATCAGCGCTAAATGTAAAGTGCTGATAAAGGACCCTTTTATCAGCGCTTTGTTTTAGACTAGATAAATGACCCCATTTATCAACACTTTTTTAGCACTAATAAAAGGGGTCTTTATCAGAACTTTATGGAGAACCTATAAAGGGGAAACCCACCCATTATCTATGCCAGCTTTAACATCACTTTTGTAGCACTATTAATGGCCTTTTCTAGCACTGTTAAAGGCCATATTTGTAGTAGTGGTTCCATGATTAGGAAACCATGTGAACCCAAATAGATGCTATTAACATGGTTGGTGGATATGTTTTTAAACTATAAACCCTATTAGTTGTAATTTTTTGAAATAGATATGTGAGGTTCATATTTTGGGAATATGGATAGGGTAAATCATGCACCATGTATAAAAAGTTATGCATGCTAATACTTCTTACCAAAAAAATTAATTAAAAATTTCGTGAACCCGCTTATAAAATCACTAAACAACCTAGATCAACCCAAAATATAATTATCTAATATTTGGAGGTTCTCAGAAATATTAAAAGGTCATTACAACTCCTTTCTTGGAATATCAAATCCCGGATTTATGATCAGCACCTCTCCCAGTAAGAGATTCTCAACATGTGTTGTTTTATTTCTATCTCAACTATCTTTCTGGATAAAAATGGGACAGTTTTCTTCCATTAGTGATATGTTTAGATCCAATTTTTATGGATATTGATTCATCTAATATTTGATATAGGTTTTGGATCAATATCTCATTCTTCATCGTAATAATTTTTGTTCTACTTCAACTAGGGGGTTTTGACTGTTTTTCATCAATTTTTAGGTAGGTGGTCTAAATATAAAATCCCATTCTATTTATCTGGTTGCTTGTATGAAATTATATAATTTCAATATTAAATATTGGTAAATTTCATTGGATATTTAATTGAATTAATTTAATTTCTATTTGACAAATAATTGGGCTGAAATTTGGGGTAATTTCAATTTATGAATCTAAATTATTTACTTGGTGATATAGGTAATGGAATATTGTTCTTGTTGAATTAATGGAATATTGAGATTGTTTATTTTTTAATTAATGTGAATTATTAATCTATTAAAATTATGAATTGTGATATTTTTTTCTTGACCTTAATGGGTTAATGGGTTATATGACTTAAATATCAAAAAATAGATTAATGGTGAATTTCTTATTTTATTCTGTGTGATTCAAGTATTGAACCATTGATATTTTTGACAGTTGAAGTGGTATATCATGATGTTTATTGTGATAATTGGTTTTAGGTTGATTAACCATTATTGATATGATATATGTGATGCATGTTTGTTTGATAGAAAAAATATTGTTGAAAATAGATTTAGGCTCTATATAACCATATGTTACAAATGAGTTTGGGCTTGGAAATGAGGATCCAAATACATATATAAATATTGATATTTGTGATATGTACAAAGGCTCTAAATACCTATATGTGATTATATTTTTGGGATATGGAATGAGGATACAAATACCAATGTCTGACATTGATGAGTGGGATATGGAAAGAGGCTCCAAATACCGATAGGGTGTTAGACACAAAATTCTACACCTATTTTGGAATTGTACTATGGTTCTAATTAGCTATGATATGATTTGAAATTGAATGATAAATTATAACCATTGTGTTGTGATATGGTTCAGACTCTCGCATGGGCCGAATTAGGTATTGAGGGTTATTGTGTGATCGGGAACCTAGGTGTTTA
This sequence comes from Viscum album, assembly GCA_963277665.1. NCBI lineage: Eukaryota > Viridiplantae > Streptophyta > Magnoliopsida > Santalales > Viscaceae > Viscum > Viscum album. Next base: position 1,378,948,526 of record OY728166.1, read on the forward strand.
ATTGGTTAATTATAGAATAATAAAATCTGATATGTATTTAAATTATGAATTGTAATTAATTTGTCATAAAATATCATACACTGTTATTAACTAGATATTATTTTAGACTTCATTGGATAGGACCTACAATGTTTTACTCATAAACTACATGTTTTTCATGGTTGGTACCCGAATATAAATCATGTCTTTAGGATATGATAAGGGAAAGAGCCTTATATTTGATGGCTGAGTATGGATGAAGTATCGATGAGGAAACCAGACATGGTTTTAGGACACACTTTGAGTTGTTAGTGGATTATTTGTGGTATTTTCATTTGAAACATCTCATGTACTTGGAATGACATATCTACTATTTTGGTTTGGTTATTTTATTCTTATATTATTCATCATGTGATACTGTTTTGGTATGAATATTGGTAATATCATTTGTTTATTTTTTATTTACATCTATTGTTGTGATATTTTGATAAACAAGTTACATTATCCCCCTGATTGGAAACATACCCCTGTTGCTAGTCGGCAACCTCTGGAATACGAGGAGTTCTGTCTAAGGTAAGTTGACCAACTAATATAGGGCACCGGTGTGTGGCCCTCAATAATTAAATTATGAAGTGGTATCAAATAGGTTTTTCTTTCTTTTATTTTGTCTTACTATTTGGGAAAGGTAGATATATGTATAGGATATGTTGGTCCATGTTTACGAGATAGTATAAGGGAGTAGTTAATCAATATATGAGGGTAAAATTCCAAGTACCCATAGTGGTAATTCCATTATTAATGTGTATTCTTACAGTTGGATGCTATTTCACCTTGTGTGATGAACTTATTATGTTATGTGATTATTTTTTCGGAGTTTTAATGATATATTAGTTGTGGACCAATATGGAAATAGAGTTGAGTATTTTTGCATCATACTAGGCACATAGTATTTATTGTGACATGCATCATTTTAGGTATGCATGAGAAAAATATGATTTCAGGGTATTTTCTTGAGTTTGAAATGTTTTTGTTTCATACTTGTTAAATTGAATTATGAATAGTGGAAAATGTGAGTTTATAATTGTGAAAGGATGCATGATATAAATAAATTGGTGTCCATTGAGACATGAATAATGGGAATATGTTTAAACTTGTTAACCATAACCTATATGAAATATGGTTAAAGGCAGTGATAGTGCCTCAGTTTTGACCATGTGGCGGTGTTTGGGGATGAATTATTATGGATCTAGGTAAATCCCGATAATTGTGAAATTGTTTTGTGATATGTGCTAAGGGGTATGATTTAAACTATCACGATATACCTCTATGATGAAATTTTATTATAGGAAGATGGAAGGACATGGTAGGAAATTATCCTCCTGTAGTGGAACCTGAGTCACCGATATTTCCAAGTGAAGGGGTTTGAGAAATGTTCCATGAGTACTTTGCATACATCATGCAGTTTAAAGAGAGACACACAGAGAAGGTTATGAAGAGTATATCTAACCTAACATGGGAGTTTCAATTAAAACACCATCAATCATTCACCATATAGGGTGGAACAGATGTAGAAGAGTTATGGATTGAGTCCACGAAGACTATACATGACCATTAAAAGACTTGTGTTGAGAAGAGGGTCATGTTAGACGCTTATATGTTACGAGGATTAGTGAATCGAGTGTGGGATGTTCAATCTCTAATAGGGAAGGAATATTGTATATGATGGAATTCGTTTTGGGAGATGTTCTTGGATCATATTAATCTACAGAAACTGATCCAATATTGGGAACATGTGTTCATGTGGATGACTCGGGGTAGTATGTCTATTATGGATTATGTTGGTCTCTTTACAAACATCAATCACATTGCTTTAGAGATGGATGGGGATGAGACAACTAAGGAAATTTATTTCATGTATGGGAATAAATGTGAGATTAAGTCCTCAGTTAAAATATTTTAGTTAATGTAGCTTTTTTAGGTGGTGGATAAGGATCTCATTGATGAGGGTAACCAAAAAGAGGCTTCCAGTGGACTTCATTGCGATCTCGGGTATGTCTTCTGATGGTATGAAGCATCGTTATGATATGATTTTAAAGATCCGAGGAAATAATAGTGTAAAGGGGGAAGGAACAATCACCCAAGATCATGCACAAGTTCTTTTTCACCAGTGTGGTAGGTCGGGCCACTTTCATAGACATTTTCCCAGACCATCAATTGAATGTCAAGCTTGGGGATGGATGAGGAATCTATAAAGGTTTTAATGGAACCCATTAAAAATGGATTATAATGGATAAGGTAAGAAGAAAAATAATGTGGGAAGGGGAACATAAATAACATATCATTATATTAGTTGGATTTTATATTCCATTGCGATATAGGCAGTGGATGTGGTTCTTTTGGGAAAGAGTTCCTAGATCACTACAGTGGTACATCATAAGGGACTCAGAACACATCCTCAGGATGTGGTGTAGGAAAATTATACTTTTTTCATTCCTCGCTAGTGGATAGTGAGGTTGGGTTGTCAATGGTCAGTGTTAATATTCTTGTATCTTATTTTCACATGAGTTACGTATTTGATAATGTTGCCTCTTATTATTTTATATCAAAATAACATGTTAATTAGTTGAAACATATAGTGGAGTTTATGAGCTGGGTGATAACGATCGATACAATGTTTGGAGTATGATCGATAGTCATCTTCTTCTGCAAGGGTTTTTCTATTTATGTTGAGGTGTATCAATTTTTTTAATATCATTATGCGTTTGACATTTCATGATTTTACATAATTATGGGTATGGACTGGTTAGTATAATCGAAGCTTGCATTTATTTCTCCCAAAGTAGATTGACTTTTACATTTCCTGAGGGTAAATATTATATTCACAAAGATGTGTCATATATCAAAGTGGCATATGTTGGGTAGTTTATCAGTAAAGGGGTGAACTCACCAACCATGATGCAGTTCCACTGTTTGATGATGAGGATGAAAATCATGATGTCGTTCCACCGATAGTGGATAGGTTCCAAGACATGCTTCTAAAGGAATTCTTAGGGAAACCACCTAAGAGAGATGTTGAATTTATAATTGGTCTCATTTCTAGAGATGAGAGATGTTTTATTCCACCATACATAATTTCACTGACTGATATTAAAGAGTTTAAGACTCAACTGAAAGACTTTATGGATTATGGGTTTATCCATCCAAGAACGTGACCTTAGAGTTCTCCAGTTTTGTTTTCTAAGAAGAATGATATGACTCTGTGATTATTTGTGGATTACTAGAAGTTGAACATGATGATAGTAGACAAACAAGTGCTCACTTACATTCATTAATAATCTATTTGACTAGTTGAGAGGAGCTTTTATTTTATCCAATATCAACATGTGATTAGGGTATCATCAGTATATATGTTTACCTTCATATATAATATGTAATACATTGTGAAATAGGTGTGGTGTATATGAGTTTTTTGTGATTCCATTCAATCTAACAAATGATCCAACGATGTTTATGGACTAAATGAATATAATATTCTTCCTATACATGGATAATTTTTTGGTAATGTTTTTGGATGACATAATTATATATTAAAATACACTTGATGATCACTCCTAACATATTAACATTGACTTGAGTACACTAAGAGGGAATAAATTAAACACCAATCCATCTAATATTCAATTTTGGATATATTAGATTCAATTATTTGGTCACATAATCATAGAGGAAGGTGTTCCAGGGGACCTAGAGAATGTTCACGAAGTAATTTATTAATAGAATCCAAAGAATGTTTTTTATATCTACAGTTCTAATGGATTAGCATGTTTTTAACATTGGTTTATCTGGGTGTTTTCCTGATTGTCAAAACCTCTTTCAATCCTAACCTAGAAGGGGATAAATTTTCAATAGAATGAATCATGTGAGAATTTTTTCTAGGTGATGAATATGCATTTGACTATGATACAAATATTTTTCATACCTGAGCCATGTGAGTAATATACCGTGTTTTATGGCACTCATGCAATTTGACATGGAGTGGTATTGATGCAGGAAGATTGAGTTGAGGTGTCTGGGTCATTGATGTTGTGTCCACATGAACAAAACTACCCTAGGCATGACCTCGAGTTACCATAATTTTTTATTAACATGATGTGTTGATGGAATTATATGTTGAATGAAAATTTTAATCTGTGTAAAGATCATAATATAATAAAGTATATCATTACATAATGAGATTTTAATATCTGTTATATGAGGTGGGATATGTATATGCAGTTTTTGATTTTGAGTTAAAATATACGACTGAGAAGGGAATAGGTGTTACTGGTTATTTAACGAAGGAATCACAGAGCCAAGAAGTTCAGGAAAATATTTTTGATTAGAAAATTATTAATTTAACGGTTAAGATGCAAGATTTAATTCAGGAGTTATAGTAGAAGATGACCCTCATATCAGTTTTATTGGAGTCTAAAAATTTGATCCATCTCAGGGAGATGAATTTTGAGGAGTTAGAGTGTTTAGAAATGAGGGAAATCTTTAATGGTCTGGATTGACCTTCTGATTGGAGAATATTTAATTATGAGATCATCAATTTTATGAATCATGTTGTTGTGCCTACATGAATTCGGGAAAAGATGATGCTTGAATTTCATTCTTCAAAGTGGGTTGTGCATCCATGTGTGATGAAAATGTACCATGACCTATGATGACAATATTGGTGGTTGGGCATGAAAAAGGAGATTGATCTTTTCATGACACAATTCTACACATATTAAAAACTAATTTTTGAGCATAAATGACATGGTAGTTTGCTGAATCCAATAATGATTTCTTAATTGAAGTTGGATGATGGTTCCATTGACTTAGTGGTGGTTATATTTAGGAAACCTCTAAATAGAGACACTATATGGGTGATTATGGACCATCTGACCAAGACCAAAATTTTTGTTCCAATACGGGAGACTTTCTCAATGGATCTATTGGGAGATATATACATTTAAGAGCTATTCTATCTACACAGGGTGGAATAGAGCATTATTTTAGATAATGAATCATGTTTTACAACATGATTTTTTTAGGTTTTATAGATGGTCCTTGGTACATAGGATTTATTGAGTTTTACTTTTCAATCATAGATATATGGATATTCGGAATGAAAAATACATGTACTTGAGTATATGCTTCAAGTGTGTGTTCCCAGTTATTTTGGGTCCTTAGAGAAGAACCTACAACTCCTAATGTTTTCATATAAAAATTGTAAATATAAATATATTAATATGGAACCATATGAGAAACTTTATGGATATTAATGTAGATCACCTCAATATTGGATGGAGGTAGGTTGGTCATATTTGTTGGTATCAATTCTCATGTAGGAGAAATCAATGTGGCTTAACTTGATTTAGAAAATGTATGGATGCAATTTAGAGTAGACAGAATTAATATGATTATAGAAATTTATTACCCCTACATTTGAAAGAGTGTGATTTTGTATTCCTTAATGATTCAAATATATTACGTCACTATAGGATATGGAGATTTTCTATGATAGAAACTAGGTTTGTTGAACTATTTTAGGTTGTGGGGAGAATCAATCGGGTGTCACACTGAATAGATCTTCCATAGAGTTATATTAGTATGCATGGAATATTTCATTTGTCACATCATTGGATGTATCACCTTGACCCTTCCCATGTGATCTTTGTGAATGATGTTGTGATTTAGACAGATGAATTCATTGAGGAGCATCTGATACGTTTTTTGGATCACAAAGAGAATGTGTTGTGAATAATGACTATATTTTTAGTTCATGTACTGTGGAAACATGGAGACATTTAAGAGGAAACATGGGAGAGTGAAGTGGATATGTAGGATCTATGGTTAGATCTTTCTGAATAAGAATCTTAGATATCCATGGGACTAATGCTCGTGGGAGATCGGTTATATAGTTGGGGTGATTTTAAGATCTCAACCCTTTCTAGAGATGTATCATGTTTTTCTTCAGGTACTCTTTTTCATTATTTAATATATCATGTTTTGGATTTACCATGGGTCGTTTTTAGGTGAACTTGGACAATTTTGGAAGGAGGAGAGGTAGTGCATGGTGGGAATACGGTTTCCCAAACCATACACCCATCCTAGAAATCCATGAGAAACCCAATAGAAGGGATTCACATGGATGGAACATGGATTTTAAAACCATGTTACATATTATTAGGAATCTTGAAACATGCCTAGGCGAGGTTCATGGTTTGAGTGCATGGCTAGGCTAAACCATTCACCACATATAGGGGAACGTGCATATGGAAATTTAATCCACCTTAAATTCATTAATAATAACATGAACCCCTGTCTTATATCTCCAAACACACTAGCTCAAACATAAACCTGGTTCCCTCATATTTGGTGATTCTAGAAGGATTCCATGAGATTTTTAACTATATTATTGGTAAATCGATTTTTTGATTGAATATTTGAACCTCTCCCCATAAGATATTATCATCCCATGTGGTTCCCATTCCCTCTTCTCTCTCTTTCTGGATAAAAAGGGAATGTCTTATTATATGTTTGATGGGTTTAGATATAGTTTTTGTGGATCTTGATTCTATTGATCAAGGATTTAGCTTTTGCAATTATATCTCATTCTTTATTGTAATCGTGGTTGTTTCGCTTCAATTGGGGGCTTCCATTGGTCTGTGTTTGTCATCAATTTTGAGTTAGTTGGTATAAATTTGAATTCTCGTAGCCTTGGTTTAAATAATATTTATGTAATTTTTTCATTTAAATTCCCATCATTGGGGAATTTCATTGGATATTTTATTAAATTATTTATATTTCCCTATGATAAATATTTGTTTTGAAATTAGAAGAAATTAGAATTTGTTAATATGGATTAATTAATCGGTGAATGAATAAATGTGATGTTTTGATTATAAAATGATTATTTTTTTAGATTATGTAATTTTTTAATTAATTTTAATTATTAATTTACTAAAACTCAAAATAATTAAATGGGTGACTTGACCTTAGTGGTTAAATGGGTTATATTATTTCAACGTTGTAAAATGTTTTAACGGTGAGATGATTATTTAATTCCCTATGATTAAAGTAATTGAAACATGGTTTTGTTATTGATGATATGTTATATCATGGTGTGAAATTTTATAATAAGGTTAATGTTTATTATCATTGGTTGATGTAAAATATGTGAATTTTATCAGCATACGAGTTTGGGACACAGTATGAGGCTCCAAATAACCACATATGATAAATGGGTTTGGGATAGGGACTGAGGCTCCAAATACAATGATGTTATGACAAGGTTTGGGACATTGTATGAGGTTAAAAATACCCATATGTGACATTGAGGTGTGGGACATGGACAAAAGTTAATGTGAACCATTAATAACATACATGGATATTACATCATTTTAGATGAATATTCTGTACATTGCAAAAAGACAAGCCTGGGGAATGTTATAGTTTAGTGTCTTTGGAAACATGGAAACAAAATCTTATATATTGGTGATTGATCTTCAACATATCCCTTAAAGATATACACATTCAGTACTTGAACCTTAAACATTTTTTCATAACATGGGGAATGAAAACATATGAAAGGGGTGATATTTGATGCATAATAAGGGTAAATAAAAAAATTGTAATCATAACATGAACAAAATGATATCTATGTTTAGTATAGAATTTAAGATCATACCATGTATATTAAATATCATTTGAAATATTTGTTGTTTATAGTATATAGATATTAAGATAATTTAATGCATAAGTCATTAAATCATAAACTAAGAATAAGACATGGGATATTGGGGCAGGAACATTGGTTTATAATGTTGTAAACATGTGTAAGTAGAAAAAGTTCACTCATTAAGTTATGGACATTAAATCAGGCCCCCACATCAACTTATGGACATGAATCCAGAACCATTCATAATATTTCGAATGTGTTATCGGGTTCACACATAACCTTATGGACATGAAACCAGTTCCAGGCATAACATTATGAACAAGTAAAGAGGTTCATGCATAACATTATGAACATGTAATCAGGTTCACACATAAACATACGGACACGAAAAAAGGTCCATTGTATCAAACCGAGATTTTATAAGATACATTCTTTTTAATTTCATTCATATCTTCTGTTGTACAATACACCAAGATTATATTGCGCTATATGCGACACCTTATTAGCTTGCAGTATACACAACACTAATCTTAGATCGTGTTACACACAATTTCAAGTTTGTTTGATATTAGTTATTCTACAAAATATTGAGTGTATATATATATATATTAAATTTATAAATTAAATATGGTTGTATTTTTTTATACGCAACAACAAAGGAGTCTTTCACTATACGCAACCCTGAATTGGCTTTCATTACACGCAATCGTGACCTTCTTTGATGGCTTGTGTTGTATGCAATACCGGGTTTCATTAAACAATGATATATGGTTATAATATTATTATAAACTAGCCATTATGAATAGTATTAACTACATTTTGAATTTTATAACATTATTATTCTTCTTACACATTTTCTAGAACATGGTATGAGAACAAAATAATTGTTTCGGGTAAAATAAGTATTTTTAAAAAAATGCAGTTTTGCCGCCTTTTGATGGCACACCCACTTTAAATCTAGTTTTTGACATGTTAATAAGTTTAATTTTACAATGTAAAATTATTATTTGGAATAATGATATAAAATTTTACCTTGGATAAAATTTTCATGTTATTTTGATAAATTTCATATTTTAATGAATAGTAAAAACACGCTATATTTTAATTAAAAACAACTTTTTTCATCGTAATAATTTCTGTGGTTAAATTATCATATTTAATGGTCTTAAAGTATAAATAGAATATATTTTAACCATTTAATATAATGTATGTCATTAAAATTTATTTTAGCTTGAATTCGTAGGTTAAATCAATTCAATCTTTTGTAATGTTTTAAATAAAAACCCATTTTCTTTCGACAATTGGATTAATTTTAATTTAATTTCTAAAACTTCTGTGTATTGAATTTGGAAAAAATGATTCCATATTTGGAATCAGTGGGTCCAAATTATATTAATAAAATACTTTTTATTTTTTGGCATTATGAATAGTAACTACGGTAAATTTTATTTACCATAGTTAAGGGTAAATCGAGTAATTAAGGGTAAATATAAGATTATAAAATTACCATAACACCTTCCAAAATCCTATTGGGTGAATAAAAGTCGACACATATCACCTAAGGGTAGGATTAGAATCATTTAATGGATTTTAGTCCATGAAAATAACTTAATTATTATTAAAATCAAAGAAAGTGACAACATGTCACTCTCTTAAATCTTATAAGTATATTAATTCTAATTTAGTGATAAACATCATGAAACTTCGAACATGAATAGTCACCAGAAAGATAATGAATTTATCTACATAATATGAATTTATTTATAATTTTTATAGATTATATAGTTATCATTATGTTTGACACAATAGTGATACAGAAATTGTTTATCTAGTGAACAATCAAGAATATAGTTTTTATTAAACTAATAGTGACCTTAAAAGGCACAAAACCCTGACCAAAACTTATTGGTCATGTAAATGTAAACCATAATAATAAAATGGTCGAATAATTTACCATTTGGATCCTTATAAAAGATATTATGACCCTTATATTATTTTATTTTAAATGGTGCAAAAGTTGTCACCTTCATAATTTAATAAATATAACAATTTAAATATTGTGATTTTCAGATGATAAATTCGAGTAAAAGTATTATTGTAAAAGGTAATATATTTATCTTCATCATTGAAATTTATTTTTAATTTATATGCCACAAATAAGTATATTAAATAATTATACAAAAATGATGTAGTAATTATTTTATTAAGAGATAAACCAAATAAATGGTTTTAAAAATAATAAAATATATATTATATGAACTATTTAATGTGCTAAACTAATTTTATAGATACATATGACCTTTTATAAATCTATTAATGCATTTAGTTCGAACATATCATCTGTATATATTTTATTTAAATTCAAATAATGAATAGTGTCAAAATTGACACTGTTGTAATTTTATAAAAATAGCATATTATAAAATTGTTTAAAAACCATAAAAATATTTAAAAATTATAAATTTAAATTTATATGGTATAAAATGTTTTAAATTATCCAATTATGGAATATTCACAACATATAAGTAATTATTTGTTATAATTTAAAATTTAGAATGTTATTACCACAAATAAAATTAAATTGATTAAATAAGGATAAATCAAGTTGATAATGTTTAAAATAAATTCCTAACATGTATAAATTTTATTTTTTGATGAGATTACTACCATATATCATCTAATATTCTAATATTAGTCATTTTTTGAATGTTTTTATGTGGGGTTAAATTTGTTATAAATTAATATTTTTGAGATTTCCAAAGGTGCCCCTCTCGTCCCTTATAAAAGGGAACCTCCTCCCTCTCTTCCTCTCACCAATTTGAGCTTTTAAGCTCGGCCAAACTATTCCCATTTCCCTTCTAAAATTCCTTATCAACATCCTAGAGGTCCTGGTCTTCTTCAAAGTCCAATTTTAGTACCCTAATAGGAGGATTCAAAGAGGAATGTCAAAGAAGAGGTAATATCCGTTACCGATTCTTTCAATTTTATTTCTTCTTCAACTTCTTCTTATTTAGTTGTTTCATTATGAATTAACAACATCAGTATCCCTAATATACAGATATGTTATTATAAATATGAAACAACCCTATTTCACCTTCTATCAGTCCTACGGAAAACAAAATCACCGCCCGTGCGTACGTACAGAATACCGTCTCCACGCCGTGGCGTAATCTGTTTTCCACCAACAACTTACATGGATGGGTATAGTGGTGTAAATAATAACTATATATGGTTATTATAAAATCATACTAATTATGATATATTATTCTATCCACTCCAACTCTATAATTATGGGAATGATATCATCCCTCCTACGTACGTACGGACTACTGTCTCCATGAAGCGATGATATTCATTGTCCATGTTAACCATACATGAATGATCATAATGTTTAGATAATGAATAATAATGAAATATATGAAATAATAGTACTACTGGATTTATGTATATATATATATGTATGTCATCTATTTAGTTTCATTCAATTCAATAAGGAAACAAAAATAGCGTTCATGTGTACGTACGGCCAACCGTCTCCATTAACGGTGTATTTCATTCCTTTTATCGATCTATAATATATATGTATATGATGAATATATATTATATATAAATCATGTTTTAAATTCTGGAATTATTTAAATCAGGATATAATTAACAATATCAAGAATGACAAGTCGAAACACATACGATAAATTAAATGATTTTACCCAAAACGCTACTTTAACATTGAATTTACAAAAGAATGGGTAAAATAAAGTTCTATGTGAAACATATATGATATCATAACAATGAATATGATTATGTAACAATTCAGTGACATTATTTAAATCATTATACCGGAGGTTCGGATCCATTCGAAGCATATCGGACCTAAGGTAAGGGGTACATATTCCAATCTCATTCTTATCTGAGATTATTTATTCGTAAGTATTTACTGGGGTTATTGTTATTATCCATGTACATGTTTTATAAAAAACATTCATGTATTTTTATGTCCTTTTTACCCATTTTTGACTTTTACTACATGGTATGTCAGGAATCTTTCTTTTGTTTATGTTACGAGGTACTTTGTTTGACATTTACGGCAAAAGTATGAGAAGAATGGTTTTTTAACTTATACGACATGAACGGATTTTTACGGTTTTATAAAGACTTATTTTCATGAAGCTTCCTCCAAAAGTTTTCATGACAATTTTCAAAAAAATCTTTTTATTTTAAAATTTCATGATGTTTTGTGAACAGAAATTGATTTTGACGAAGAAAGGATACTTTCCTCAAGAATTCATTTCACGTGTTTTATCAAAACCATTTTCTATCTAAGTTAAAATTATTTCATATGTGTTTGTTTCAAGTATAATTTATCTTTCATTTAAATAGTTTTAATTTTCTTATGATGAAATATCCCTTTGTTTTATATGGATTATGTGATGATGGGATGATGTTTATGAAACCCATTTTATTATTTGGGTTATGATGAATGTTTTAAGCTTATTTTGTGGAACAAGTAAGAATGATTACACTATAAGATGGGTGGGATCTATATCTCCCTCCAATGCATTGGGTAAAGATTTATATGTCATTAGATAGACATGGCTTGAATGGAAAGTTAAACCGGTTCATTAATTCAGTACTGGAATGAGGATTGAACTCGATTCAGAAAGGGACTTTATCCATTAAGATGGTCTTGGCAACAATGCCTTGGCTACTATGGAAATCATATCATGTGCTTAATGGTTTCCACAATTACATGTTTTATTCCCATGATATTTTATCATGATTGATCTTCCCTTATGATATATGCCTTATGTACTTCCAAGATTCATGTCTTTGCTCGAGATTTTGATGTTTAGATTTTATGCTCAAGTTTTTGCATTCAAATGTTTATGTATTGTTCTATGTTCTCTATGTTTACCCTTGGTGGGCATTTGAGCTCACCGATTTTATGTTTTCTTTTCACCATGATATAAAGAAAGGTTTCAGGTAGGAAAAAAAGGGGAAGATATTTATTGGGAGATGTTGAAGATCTTTCACCACGATTAGAAGATTTTATTCCGAGTTTCCAAAGACACTAAACTATTACGGTCCTTGTGTGTCTGTATTTGTTATGTAATAAGTATTCCGCAAAAGTAATCTAATATTCATTTATGTCAAGCTTCGGGTCTCTACAGTTGTTATCATAGGAAAGGTTTAGTCAACCTTTGGAAACTAGGATGTGAAAACGATAGTGAGATCCCTAGAGATATTTCTATGGTATGTATAGGGATGTCCCTAAGGATAAGTATACGTATAGGATATAGTCCTAAAACTATGGTAAAGATCTTTGAATTTAACCTATGATGTTAGATATTGAGGGTACACCCCCTTTACTATGTTGTTTTCTCTAGCATGATTTTTGCCTCTCACAGAATTCTTTTTGTGTTTGAAGTAAATGGAGGGAACCAAAAGGAATTCGGTTAACATTGAATCTAATGGACAAATTGGTGACTTTGAGCAACAAAATTGTGTAATTCCTAGATAGAAAGATATTGTGATTATGCCGAATCATCCGTCGCGATATATTATTAACAAGGTGAAATTTAGTGTTATTCCTAATTCATAAAATAAGAGGAAGATAGACTTTTATGCATGTTCACATGATGTGGAGCATAAAGAATGGAAGATTGATATTTCTAAAGAAGGGAAGAAGAACATTGAGGAATACATCAAATGGAGAGATAAATGTTATCTTTGTGGAAACAGGGTCATAGAGTGACAGACTATTATGAAGTTCAATGTCTTATTTGTGGAGAACATGGGAATTACCCAACTCAATGCCCTGACATAAAAAGATACTTCTAAATCAAGGAAGGAAGTATTACAGGACAATCATTGAAGATGATGGATTGAAATGTTTATGTATTGGTATTCAAGAATAATGTTGTTGAAGTACTTTTATGGTTTATTAGAATATTTCTATATTAGTCTATTGGGGATTTCAATAATTTTATGGCACCAGTAACCATGAAAAGTGATTCAAATATTTTGGAAAGCAGATGATATGCGCATAATGAAGGGATAAGAAGATAATGAGATGTTTGATTGTATTCATGAGATCATGATTAATATTAGGACTAAGAGATATCATGGTTTGAGTATATATAATTGTGAGGATTTTGGACTGTGGAAAGTTTTATCTTTTAACTTCATTCATGTTTTAACTAAGGGTCAATGGGTTTTCATTCTTCAAGAGAATACATGATTAAGGTATTCAAATGGTTGTAATTTGACCAAAAAATGATATATGGTGGATAAATGATGGATTTCACGTGATTGTTATGTCATATTTCAAGTAATCATCTTCTTTATAATATGATCTTGGACCAATGTATTTTAGATAAGCCTAAAGATTAGTGTAACGACCCGAAATTTTGAAAAAATCTTATTTCCAAATTTTATGTGTTATTTTATTTTATTTTTATACTCATCAAAAATGTTTCAATTGATAACATAATTATAATTAAAATGAGACAATTGGGTTTTGACTATTATATGTCCATTGGTCAATATGACTGGTGGAAACTAAATGTTTTGATTTTTGTCTCTAAATACAAGTAATCTTGTTTAATTATTATATAAAGAAGATTCGATGTCCTAACCAAGTAGTCTTGGACCGATCGAAGCCCATCTAACAGAACCTGGGAAGGAGGTAGCACCACTGGGATTTTCTCTGCACCAAACCAAAGCTGAACTTCATCGTGTGAAGCTAGAATGGAATCGCCTTCGCGAGAAATTCTACCCGATAGAAATTACTACTCGTGCGATGTTGGTCGAGACTCCCTCAGATTCTCTCACCTTAGCACACCTTACACTTAGGTCCTATGCTGGAGTGATAATGGGCTATTTAAGGAGACTTTAACTGCCTTGTGTAATCCCTTGTTTTAAATAAAAATTGTGATTTCTTCTTATGATGAAGTTTAAGAATTTTCAAATAACCGGATAAATATAGTATGAATATTTTTGATGAATTTTATAGAAAGTTTATTTTAAAAATGTTTATGTAAACCTTAAATAATTAAAAATGTGTAATGATTTTCCAAAATTGGTCTTCTACAATTATGTTCAGTACGAAATTTAGAGTCTAATAAGATCAACTTCATTTTTGATGAATAGTAAATTATGAACAGTGATTTTATGATTTGGATTAGTAATGTGTCCAAATGGATTAGTAATCTCACTTAAAGATATTATTAATATAATCTAGGCACTATGATTAAGTAATGTGATTCAATAAAATGGTTAAATAACGGTTTCATAAATTAGTATTCAAGTATTAGTTTTTTTGGGTGAATAGTTTTTTTAATTAAAAATTAAATTAAAAATATTTTGAAATTTATTTTTATAAAATGGATTTCATTTTTGAACTCAAAGCATCGATATTATGTTAAGGTCATTTTTGGGGTTTTTTCTGAAAAAAATGAATTTTTGGTGAACAGTGAATTTATTTGAAAATAAAATTAAAAATATTTAGAAAATTATTTTTATAAAATAGAGTTCATTTTTGAAATCAGAGCATTGATATTTGGTTAGTGTGAAATTTTGGGTTTTTTTCTGGGAAAGTTGAATTTTTAGTGAATAGTAAAAATATAGTTTTAGGGTTTTGGTATGTTTAATGACATCATAAATATGTCATGGTGATGTCTTGGGATATTTTATGGGATAATCGACCAAAGGTGAAAATTATTGTGGTGGGGGCCCTTTCTGGCCTAACTTCATGGTCAATATCTTGGGAGAGCACATGGTTTTTAGAAAACCACTTTTGAGGTGTCCCATGGCCATTAATGCCTTGTCCCCACACTTTCCCTATAAATATCAAGCCATCCTCTCATCCATTTCGACTCCCCACTCTCCCCCAATAACGTTCTGGTCTCCTTAACTCCCAAGGATTCCTCCCAAGGTTCCCCCAAGCCCTCAAGGTCCCAACATTTGAGTTTTAAGAGCTACGTTTTAAGGTAAGGGATCCAATCTCTCTCTTTCTTTTCAAGAAATCTCTTTTATGTAATTTCTTTTATGATCCATGTTCTTATGTTAAAGAGTTGTCTTTTATACTCCTATTACTTCCCTTTTCATGTTCACATAATGAGAGATCCCCTCTTACTCTCATTATTTCGTTTTATGATGTTTTAAGTGGCGCCGTTAGGCTGCCGAAAGTTTTGTAACAGATTATTTCTCTCTTCTCATTTTCAAGATCTATTTTCTTGTCAAATCTTTTAAGTTCCTTTTTATGAAATTGGGTTATGATCTATAAATTTATCATACTGATATTTAATGATCATATTATGAGATCCCCCATTCGATCTCTTCAATTCAGTATTTTGATGTTTTATGTGGCACCGTTAGGCTGCCGAATTTTTAAGTGGTTCTTCAACCTTCTCGTTTTGAAGTTCTACTTTTATGTCAATTCGTTCAAGTTAATTTTTATTATGTTGGGGTATGATCTATAAATTTATCATACTGATATTTTATGATCATATGATGAGATACCCCATTTGATCTCTTCAATTCAGTATTTTCATGTTTTAAGTGGCGTCGTTAGGCTGCCGAATTTTTATGTTGTTCTTCACCCTTCTCGTTTTGAAGTTCTAATTTCAGGTCAATTCATTCAAGTTACTTTTTTTTATGTTGGGGTATGATCTCTATATCAATCATACTGATATTCTATGACCATATGATGAGAGACCACATTTGTTCTCTTCAATTCAGAATTTTGAAGTTTAAGTGGCGTCGTTAGGCTGCTGAATTTTTAAGTGGTCCTTGCACCTTTCTCCTTTTCAAGGTTCTAATTCCATGTCAAACCTTGCAAGTTCCTTTTTATTATGTTGGGGTATGATATCGATATCTATAATACTGATATTTTATGTTCATATGATGAGATCACCTATTTGATCTCATCAATTCATTTTTTGGTTGAAGTTTATGTGATGCAGATAGGCTGCCGAATTTTAATAAGAGAAATATTATTTTTTGTCTTCCTTTCATGTTCTTCATTTCATATGGTATATTTTCAAATTTCATTACCATGTTCATAAATCCCTTATATTCTGTCCCTATACTGTTTTATGGGTCATTAATGAATGTTTGACCCATGTCCCCTCTCTCTTCAATATTTTCTAAAAACATTGTAGCATAGCTGTTATGATGCAGAATTTTCGTCTCAAAATGTCTCTCTCCTTTTTCTAACGATATTTTATTTTATTAAGTGAATACTCAAAGCTCGAACTTCTATATGTGTATTCACATATATACCAAAATGTTCTATTTTAAATTCTGGGATTTACATACATGAAACTCGCTTTCCCTTTTCATGGGATTAAATTGACGTAAAGATCATGTCTTTAAAGCAGTTTTTAAAACGTTATGATTATGAAATGAAACCAATTTATTTTATTCTATATGGGTCATTTATGAAATTTTTTATGGTGATATATGTTTCTTACATGATAATAAAGGCAAATTTAAGTGTGCGCCCTGATAGCGCTCCAATGCATTGGGTAATGATGTAACCACTAGAGATTACAATTTTCATGATATCTTGCTGGATAACCTTGGTAATTTTCATATGACACCTTGGGGATGGACCTTGGTGATATGTTCATGATTTTCTATATTAAATGTTGTAGCCACATCTTCAAGTTATGAATAATGTTATTTTTATTATGATATGCCTCATGATTTCTTTCTCATGCCTTAAAGTTCTTTTCATGGCCTTATTGAAGTATCTCAAGTTCACATGTAAAATGTTTCTCTTGTTTCCCTTACTGGGCCTTCTGATTACCCTTTCTTTTGATGTATGTCCCCAGGTTATGAGATGAAGTAATGAACCTAGGATGAACATGAGGAGAAACCTTTCACGTTTTTAAGAAAAATGTTTTATTTTTTCATGTTTTATGTTCCTGGTTTCCAAGACACTAAACCTTAAAGATCCACAGTTTTGTGTAATGTAATGAAAGTTTATGTTATAAAACAACGGGATGCTATAGTTGGTATCAGAGGATGGTTTAGTAATTTGTGGAAATTAGGATATGAAAACTTTAGGAAGAAGCCTATATAAAAGTTTATATATAGGAAATCTTTCTGGTATTTTGGTGAGTATTGAGTAATGGGTTCCCAAGAAAATACATCCTTGTCTGGATACGAGCAGGTAGAGGTGGCTCTTGCATAGATGTACATAGGTGTAAAACCCAAAAACACTGCTTTGAGCTAGAATCGAACAAGAACTGGTACACGACAACGGGCCTTGCTTCACTCTTGGTTACGACACTCCCGGGGGATATGCTTTGGTAAATTCATAAGCTTAGTATGAACCATTATTAAAGGAACAAGGATAAAAAAAAATAAAGATTCATATAAGAATATATAATCATGGATAACCTAGTTTGGAACCTAGGGGATCACAAGGTAGGATATACTTTTATTCTACATGTTTATCCTTTTATGCTTAAAGTTTCCTTTTCATGATTATTAGCTAAGTATTTAAGCCCCTAATTATAGTTTCTTTTCTTAGATAATGGAGGGAAATGTAAGAATATGTCCCAACAACCAATGTGATAGGAAATGCAATGATTTCCGTATTAATATGACAGAGATGATTAGGGGATTAAAGGATGATTATTATTTTGGAAGACGTTCACTATTTTGGGAACACTATATGATCGAGATAAATAGATTACTATGGTATTTTAATTGAGGAGTAAGGTTGACTTATATTTTGAAGAATCGATGAATTTAAGGTGGACTTATAATAATTTAGGTTACTTATGGGGATGATAAACCTATCTTGGGTAAAATATGTTTAGGTTATCTACTTTTGTTATAATATGATAGGAGTGGTTGATGTGTTTTGGTGATGAACAATGAAGTCTATTTTGGAAGACTATGTTATCAAATCCTTCATGTATTTGTGTTTCAATCTTATTTTGGTTTATCTTGATGAATTTTAAGGACCGTTATTTATGGAATGGTCTATGATGAACTTTGGGTAGTTCCATGGATCTTTGAAGATTTAAAAGTAGTTTCCCTTCCTATGGGATTCTTTATTTTTTTGAAGAGTTTTTTTACCTTAAACATTATGTTTTTGGGATAATGTTTCATGATAGAAGAAATATATAATTAATCTTTTGTGGATTATGTGATTCTCTGGAAGATGATTCTTGCGTCTTGATGAGACCATGTAGTTTTGAATACTCATCATTTGGAGAAAAGATTAGATTTGGTAGAATCTTTTTAAAGGATGAAACTCTACATGAAGGTAGGTATATTTTCTTATTATTTTGTTCTATGTAGTAAATGAATTCATTAAAATTATGAAAAGGAACATAAAACAAAAAAATTGTTGGTTTACGTTTCCTACTAGGTAATCAAAGACCGTTTACACACATCATAAGTTTTGGATTTTCTTATGGTTAAATTTCTCATAATCATGTTTTCTATCACTCTCCCCCAGAACTTGACCCTTTGTTTTTTCTTCCATATCCATGTTTTCCTCCATGGAATCCTACTATGTGTTAACTCGGGTGACCTTTGTACTTCCCTTTCCTTCTTTTAAAGTAATAGTTTTACTGACTCCTTTTCCGATGTGGGACTTTAAATGAAATTTCAAAACCCAATTTTAAAAATTGGGAGGACGCAATTTCTTAAGGGGGGAAGATTGTAACGACCTGAAGTTTTGAAAAAATCTTATTTCCTAATTTTATGTGTTATTTTATTTTATTTTTATACTCAACAAAAATGTTTCATTTGATAACATAATTATAATTAAAATGAGACCATTGGGTTTTGACTATTATATGACCATTAGTCAATATGACCGTTGTAAACTAAACGTTTTGATTTTTGTCTCTAAATACAAATAGAAAGAAGATTCGATGGCCTCACCCAGTAGTCTTGGACCGATTGAAGCCCATCTAACAGAACATGGGAAGGAGGTAGCACCACTGGGATTTGCTCTGGACCAAACCCAAGCTGAACTTCATCGTGTGAAGCTATAACGGAATCTCCATCGCGAGAAGTTCAACCTGATATAAATTACTAGTCATGCTATATTGGCTGAGCCTCCCTCAGATTCTCTTACCTTAGCACACCTTACACTTAGGTCATATGCTGGCATGATAAGGGGCTATTTAAAGAGACAGTAACTGCCTTGTGTAATCCCTTGTTTAAAAAAAATTGGGATTTCTTCTTATGATGAAGTTTATGAATTTTCAAATGACCAGATAAATATATAATGCATATTTTTGATGAATTATAAAGAATGTTTATTTTAAAAATGTTTATGTAAACCTTATATAATTAAAAATGTGTAATGATTTTCAAAAAATTGTCTTCTACAATTATGTTCAGTACGAAATTTAGAGTCTAATAAGAAGAAATTAATTTTTAATGAATAGTAAATTATGAATAGTGATTTTATGATTAGGATTAGTAATGTGTCGAAATGGACTATTAATCTCACTTAAAGAAAGTATTAATATAATCTAGGCATCTTGATTATGTAATGTTATTTAATAAATTGGTTAAATAACGGTTTCGTAAATTATTATTCAAGTATTAGTTTTTTCAGGTGAATAGTGTTTTTAATTAAAAATTAAATTAAAAATATTTAGAATTTTCTTTATAAAATGGATTTCATTTTTGAACTCAGAGCATCGATATTATGTTAAGGTAATTTTTGGGGTTTTTTCTGAAAAAAATTGAATTTTCAGTGAATAGTGTATTTATTTGAAAATAAAATTAAAAATATTTAGAAAATTATTTTTATAAAATGGCGTTAATTTTTGAAATCAGAGCATTAATATTTGGTTAGTGTGAAATTTTTGGTTTTTTCTGAGAAAGTTGAATTTTCAGTGAATAGTAAAAATACAGTTTTAGGGTTTCGGTATGTTTAATGACATCATAACTGTGTCATGGTGATGTCATGAGATATTTTATGGGATGGTCGACCAAAGGTGATTTATTATTGTATGGGGGGGGGCCCATGTGGCCTAAATTCGTGGAAAATATCTTGGGAGAGCACATGGTTTTGAGAAAACCACTTTTGAGGTGTCCCTTGGCCATTAATGTCTTGTCCCCACACTTTCTCTATAAATACCAAGCCATCCTCTCATCCATTTCGACTCCCCACTCTCCCCCAACGATGTTATGGTCTCATTACCTCCCAAGGTTCCCCAAAGCCCTCAAGGCCCCAACCTTTGAGTTTTAAGAGTTACGTTTTAAGATAAGGGATCTGATCTCTCTCTTTCTTTTCAAGAAATCACTTTTATGTAATTTATTTTATGTTGCATGTTCTTATTTTATAGGGTGTTCTTTTATACCCCTCTTACTGCCTTTTTAATGTTCAAATAATGAGAGATCCCCTCTTACTCTCATTATTTCGTTTTATGAAGTTTTAAGTGGCGCTGTTAGGCTGCCAGAATTTTTGTAACAGATTCATTATCCCTTCTCATTTTCAAGATCTATTTTCGTGTCAAGACTTTCAAGTTTCTTTTTATTATGTTGGGGTATGATCTCTATATTTATCATACTGATATTTTATGATCATATTATGATATACCCCATTCGATCTCTTCAATTTAATATTTTGATGTTTTAAGTGGCGCCGTTAGGCTGCCGAATTTTTAAGTGGTTCTTCACCCTTCTCATTTTGAAGTTTTACTTTCATGTCAATTCTTTCAAGTTAATTTTTATAATGTTGAGGTATGATCTCCAAATTTATCATACTGATATTTTATGATAATATGATGAGAGACCCCATTTGATCTCTTCAATTCAGTATTTTGATGTTTTAAGTGGCGTCGTTAGGCTGCCGAATTTTTAAGTGGTTCTTCACCCTTCTCGTTTTGAAGTTCTACTTTCATGTCAATTAATTCAAGTTCTTTTTTGTTTTTTTGGGTAATGATATATATATCTATCATACAGATCTTTTATTACCATATGATGAGAGACCCAATTTGATCTATTCAATTCAGTATTTTGATGTTTAAGTGGCGTCGTTAGGCTGCTGAATTTTTAAGTGGTCACCTTTCTCCATTTTCAAAGTTCTAATTGAATGTCAAGTCTTGAACGTTCCTTTTTATTATGTTGGGGTATGATATCTATATCTATCATACTGATCTTTTATGTTCATATGATGAGATACCCTATTTTATCTCATCAATTCATTATTTTGGTTGAAGATTATGTGACACAGTTTGGCTGCCGAATTTTCATAAGAGAAATCTTATTTTTGTCTTCCTTTCATGTTCTTCATTTCATATGGTATATTTTCAAATTTCATTACCATGTTCTTAAATCCCATATATTCTATCCATGTACTACTTTATGGGTCATTTATGATTGTTTTACCCATGTCCCCTATCTTTTCAATGTTTTCTAAAAACCTTGTAGCATAGCCGTTATGCTGCAGAATTTTCATCTCAAAATGTCTCTCCCTTTTTTCTAAATATATTTTATTTTATTAAGTGAATACTCAAAGCTATACCTTCTATATTGGTATTCACATATTTACCAAAATGTTCTATTTTAAATTCTTGGATTTGCATACATGAAACCCGCTTTCCCTTTTCGTGGGTTTAAAGTGACGTAAAGATCATGTCTTTAAAGCAGTTTTTAAAACGTTATGATTATGAAATGAAACCCATTTATTTTATGCTATATGGGTCATTTATGAAATTTTTGATGGTGATATATGTGGATCACATGATAATAAAGGAAAATTTAAGGGTGCGCCCATATTGCGCTCCAATGCATTGGGTAATGATGTAACCACTAGAGATTACAATTTTTACGATATCTTGGTGAATAACCTTGGTAATTTTCAAATGACACCTTGGGGATGGACCATGGTGATATTTTCATGATTTTCTATATTAAATGTTGAAGCCACATCTTCAAGTTATGAAAAATGTTATTTTTATTCTGATATGCCTCATGATTTCTTTCTCATGCCTTAAAGTTCTTTTCATGGCCTTATTGAAGTATCTCAAGTTCACATGTAAAATGTTTCTCTTTTTTCCCTTACTGGGCCGTCTGCTCACCCTTTCTTTTGATTAATGTCCACAGGTTATGATATGCAGTAATGAACCTAGGATGAACATGAGGAGAAGCCTTTCATGTTTTTAAGAAGAATGTATTATTATTTCATGTTTTATGTTCCGGATTTCCAAGACACTAAACATTAAAGATCCTCAGTTTTGTGTAATGTAATGAAAGTTTATGTTATAAAAAGACGGGATGCTATAAATAGAATGGATTATGTTGGACATAAGTTTGTATTGTTTAAGTATATAACTTTTTTCGATATTATGGATGGGATGATATAGAAATGTAGTTTTAGAAAAAGGACAACCTGCAGGACGGGCGACAACCCATCGCGTTAGACAAGGCTATGAAAATCAAACCCACAACCGAAGTGCGACAGACCTTTATCGCCTACCACTAGCCTACAGGAAGTTCCTGGTGAGTAGAAACTAGTTTTATTTTATTGAGTGGTATGATATATGAAGTATAAGTTCATTTTTTGGAATCATATATGATTAACCACAACATAGATGGACTTATGTATATTTGATAACTTTTGCTAACCTTTTGTTTGAAATAGATGGAATGACCCATCATTCTATCACATGATCTGTTAGCACTTCACGAATAACAAATTCAACATTATTTCTTTAAGAGATGAAGTGGAAATTGTTCAAAGCAGGAACAATAGTGAGATTGTACGAAAATCAAGCAAGTATTTCTTCTAATTAAATATTTTCAACTTTAGGGAAATGATATTGAAAACCAAAAATGTTGTCCTAGTGCTCTTATATCCGATGAATCAGATGGTACCTTAGATCATAAAAACTTATGGATTTGTGATTGATGGCTTTTTCATAGCCATGTTCTCTACCACTCTCCATCAGAACTTGATGGTCAGATTTTTCTTCCATATCCATATTTTCACCTATGTTCTTCTATATGGAATCCCAGTGATGAGTTACTTTGGGTAACCATTACATTTCATACATTATTTTTTAAAATTATGTTTTAGTATTCCTTTTTACGATGTGGGTTTCTATAAATAGTAAACGATTTATAACCCCGATGAATTTCGAGGGAGAAATTCATTTTAAGGGTGGTAGAATGTAACAACCCGAGATTTTATATGATACATTATTTTTAATTTTATTAATATCTCGTGTTGTACGATACACCAAGATTATCCTGCACTATACGCAACACCATATTATTTGCAGTATACACAACACTAATCACGGATCGTGTTACACACAATTTCAAGTTTGTTTGATATTAGTTATTCTACGAAACATTGAGTGTGTATATATATATATATATATATATATATATATTAAATTTATAAATGAAATATGGTTGTATTTTTTTATAAAAAACCACAAAGGAGTCCTTCACTATACGCAACCCTGACTTGGCAGGCATTACACGCAATCGTGACCTTCTTCGATAGCGTGTGTTGTACACAATACCAGGTTTCACTAAACAACGATATATGGTTATAATATTATTATAAAGTATAAGTTATGAATAGTATTGACTAAATTTCTAATTTTATAACATTATTTTTCATCTTACACATTTTCTAGAACAAGGTATGAGAACAAAATAAATTTTTCGGGTAAAATAATTATTTTTCAAAAAAATGCAGTTTTGCCGCCTTTTGACGGCGCACCCACTTTAAATCTAGTTTTTAACAAGTTAATATGTTCAATTTTACAAAATAAAATAATTTTTTGTAATAATGATATAAAATTTTACCTTGGATAAAATTTTCATGTTATTCTGATAACTTTCATATTTTAATGAATAGTAAAAACACGCTATATTTTAATTAAAAAAAACTTTTTCATCGTAATAATTTATGTGGTTAAATTATAATATTGAATGGTATTAAAGTATTAATATAATATATTTTTACCATTTAATATAATTTATGTCATTTTAATTGATTTTAACTTGAATTCGTAGGTTAAATCAATTCAATCTTTTGTAATGTTTTAAACAAAATAATGTTTTCTTTCGACAACGGGATTTATTTAAATTTAATTTCTGCAACTTCTGGGTATTGAATTTCAAAAAATCGATTCCATATTTAGAATCAGTGGGTCCAAATTATATTAATAGACTACTTTTTATTTTTGGGAATTATGAATAGAAACTACGGTAAATTGTATTTACCATAGTAAAAGGTAAATCAGGTAATTAAGGGTAAATATAAGATTATAAAATTATCCTAACACCTGCCAAAAATCAATTGGATGACTAAAAGTCTACCCATATCACCTAAGGGTCGGATTAGAATCATTTAATGGACTTTTTTCCATGAAAATAACTTAATTATTATTAAAACCAAAGAAAGTGACCACATGTCACTCTTTAAATCTTATAAGTATATTAATTTTAATTTATTGATAAACTTCATGAAACATTGAAAATGAATAGTCTCCAGAAATCTAATGAAATTATCTATATAATATGAATTTATTTATAATTTTTAGAGATTATATAATTATCATTAATTTTTACACAATAGTGATGCAGAAATTGTTTATCTAGTGAAAAATCAAGAATTTAGTTTTTATTAAACTAATAGTGACCATAAAAGGCACAAAACACTAACCAAAACTTATTGGTCATGTAAAATTAAACCATAATCATCCAATGGTCGAATTATGACCATTTGGAGCTTTATAAAAGCGATTATTACACTTATATTATTTTATTTTAAATGATTCTAAAGTTGTCACCTTCACAATTTAATAAATATAACAATTTAAATATTGTTATTTTAAGATTTTAAATTCTAGTAAAAGTATTATTGTGAAAGTTAATAGATTTATCTTTATCATAGGATTTTATTTTTAATTTTTATGCAACAAATAAGTATATTAAATAATTATACAAAATTGATGTAGTAAATTATTTTATTAAGAGATAAACCAAATAAATGGTTTTAAAAATAATAAAATAAATATTATATGAACTATTTAATATGCTCCCCTAATTTTATAGAGACATATTACCTTTTATGAATCTATTAAAGCTTTTAGTTCGAACATACCTTCTGTATATATTTTATTTAAATTCAAATAAATGAATAGTGTCAAAATTGACACTATTGTTAATTTATAAAAATAACATATTATAAAATTGATTTAAAATCACAAAAAATATT
The DNA here is from genome assembly GCA_963277665.1 of Viscum album. NCBI lineage: Eukaryota > Viridiplantae > Streptophyta > Magnoliopsida > Santalales > Viscaceae > Viscum > Viscum album. The sequence continues at coordinate 1,378,974,439 of OY728166.1, forward strand.
TAAAAATTATAAATTTGTATTTATGTGGTATAAAATTTTATAAAGTATCCAATTATGGATATTTGACAACAAATAAGTAATTATTTGTTATAATTTAAAATTTATATTGTTATTACCACAAATAATATTAAAATGACTAAATAAGGAAAAATCAAGTTGATAATGTTTAAAATAAATTTCTAACATGTCTAAATTTTATTAGTTGATGAGATTACAACCATATAGCATCTAAGTTTCTAATATGAGTCATTTTTGGATGTTTTTTATTTGGGGTTAGATTTATTATAAATTAATATTTTTAAGATTTCCAAAGGTGCCCCTCTCCTCCCTTATAAAAGGGCACCTCCACCCTCTCTTCGTCACACCAATTTGAGCCTTTATGCACGGACCAAACCTGCCCATTTACCTTATCAACTTCCCTAGAAACATCCTATAGGTCCTTGTCTTCTTCAAAGACCAATTTTAGTACCCTAAGAGGAGGATTCAAAGAGGCGTGTCAAAGAAGAGGTAATACCTGTTACCGATTCATTCAATTTTCTTTATTCTTCAACTTCTTCTTAATTAGTTATTTAATTATGAATTAATAACATAATTATCCCTCATATATGGATATGTTATTATAAATATGAAACAACCCTATTTCACCTTCTATCCATCCTACGGAAAACAAAATCACCGCGCGTGCGTACGTACGGAATACCGTCTCCACGTCGTGGCGTAATCTGTTTTCCACCAACAACTTACATGGATGGGTATAATGGTGTAATGAATAACTATATATGGTTATTATAAAATCATACTAATTATGATATATTATTCCATCCAATCCAATTCTATAATTATGGGAATGATATCATCGCTCCAGCGTACGTACGGACTACCGTCTCCATGAAGCGATGATATTCATTGTCCATGTTAACCATACATGAATGATCATAAAGTTATGATAATGAATAATAATGAAATATATGAAATAATATTACTACTGGATTTATTTATATATATATGTAAGTCATCTATTTAGTTTCCTTCAATTCAATAAGGAAACGAAAACATCGTTCATGCGTACGTACGGCCTACCGTCTCCATGAACGGTGTATTTCATTCCTTTTATCGATCTATAATATATATGTATATGATTAATATATATTATATATAAATCATGTTTTAAATTGTTGAATTATTTAAATCATGATATAACTAATAATATCAAGAACGACAAGTTGAAAGACATATGATAAATGAAATGATTTTACCCAAAATGCCACTTTAGCATGGAATTTACAAAAAACACGAAATATAAAGTCAGAAGTGAAACATATATGATATCATAACAATGAATATAATTATTTAATAAGTCAATGACATTATTTAAATCATTATACAGGAGGTTCGGATCCATACAAAGCATATCAGACCCAAGGTAAGGCATAAATATTCCAATCTCATTCTTATCCGAGATTGTTTATTCATAAGTATTTACTGGGGTTATTCTTATTATCCATGTAAATGTTTTATAAAAATGTTTTCATGTATGTTTTATGTCCTTTTTATCCATTTTTTGACTTTTACTACATGGTATGTAAGGAATATTTCTTTTGTTTACGTTACGAGGTACATTTTTTTGACTTTTCCAGCAAATGTACGAGAAGAATGTTTTTTAACTTATACGACACGAATGAATATTTGCGGTTTTATAAAGCCTTATTTTAATGAAGATTCCTCATAAAGATTTCATAAATATTTTAAAAAGGTCCTTTTGTTTTAAAATTGCATGATGTTTTGTAAAAAGAAATTGATTTTGATGAAGAAAGGATATTTTCCTCAAGAATTAATTTCAAGTGTTTTATCAAAACCATTTTCTTTCTAAGATGACATTATTTCATATGTGAATGTTTCATGTATAATGTCTCTATTATTTACATAGTTTCAATTTTCTTATGATGAAATATCCATTTGTTTATATGGATTATGTGAGATGGGATGATGTTTATGAAACCCATTTAATTCTTTGGGAAATGATGAATGTATTAATTTTATTTTCTGGCACAAGTAAGCATGATTTCACTATGATATGGGTGGGACCTATATCTACCTAAAATTCATTGGGTAAAGATTTATATCTCATGAGATAGACATGGATAGAATGGAAAGTTAAACCGGTTCAGTAATACAGGACTGGAACGAGGAGTGAACTCGATTCAGTAAGGGACTTTGTCCACTAAGATGGTCTTGGTAGGAATGCCTTCAATACTATGGAAATCATATCATGTGCTTAATGGTTGCCACAATTACATGTTTTATTCCCATTCTATTTTATCATGATTGATGTTCCCTTATGATATATGCCATACATACTTCAAAGATTCATGTCTTTGCTCAAGATTTTGATGTTTAGATTTTATGTTCATGGTTTTGAATTCAAATGTTTATGGATTGTTTTATGTTCTCTATGTTTACCCTTACTGGGAATTTGATCTCACCCCTTTTATGTTTTATTTTCCCCAAGATATAAAGAAAGGTTTTAGGTAAGAAAAAAAGGGGAAGATCATTATTGGGAGATATTGAAGATCTTTCACCACGATTAGAAAATTTTATTCCGAGTTTCAAAAGACACATAACTATTACGGTCCTTGTGTGTCTGTTTTTGTTATGTAATAAGTATTCTGATAAAGTAATGTATCTTTCATGTATGTCAAGCTTCGGGTATCTACATCAATGTCTAAAAATGTGAAAAAATACTTGGGTACACTCATAATATTTTGAACATGTAATCATGTTTACCCATAAAGTGATGGACATGAATCCAGGTCCATGAATAACATTGTGAAGATGTAATCTGGTTAACACATAACATTGGTACTAATGAGTCCTCTATCATTAACCAATACATTTAAGGGAGATATATGCCCAAAACATATCATAATAAAATCTTTCATACATGTTCCACAAGATAGTAAAATACTCATTATATTATTACACACTAAAATAAATATGTTTTATAAACATCTAATTGTAATATGTAAAATTAAAATGGTATCATTAACAATTCATCCCATCTTAACATATGAAAAAGAGACAGGTCCCATAATAACTTCATTAAAGCATACTCGGTGAACGGAATATGGTTTCAAAAGAATATAACCAATGGAAGATAAACATGTGTAATAATAATAAATCCATAAAAGACAAACCATTCAAAATATAATATTAATGGATCTTTTTGACCATTTCCTAGATGGGAATGAGTAACATGAATTGCTATCATCATAGATGGATGAAAATGGAAATACATTTTGAAAACATTTGTTTATATAAATATAATTTCTTATTTTAAAATGATTTTAAAAAAAGAACATTTAGAAAACCAATTCCTTCAAAATAAACCTAAATTATTATAATGAAAAATCTAATAGCCTTCAGGAATACTTTTTCTTTAATAACATTTATAGAGATATAGAAAAAGCATTGAAAAAAATTTAAATTAAAAAATTATAAAAGTATCTTATTTTTAAAAAAAATTCATGGAAAATAAATTTTGAAAATTAATTCATAAAAAATAAAATTTTAACTTGGAAATATTATTTTAAAGAATTGATGATGGGTAAATCTATATATGTCATACAAGGTAAAAATGAAAATTACTTATGCACTATAATAGGGTTAGAAAAATCCCTCCATTTGAATGTGGAAAAAATATTCCTTTAAAAAATTTGAATGAAAAAAAGGTAATAATTGCTTTTGACTATCATAGGATATTAGTATAATATACTTGGAAACCCTTTTTAGAAAATATTGTTGTCTGATCGAAGAGAGGGTAAAGTCAAGCATTCTTAAATCACAGTCCGAACTATATTATGTACCAAAGAGTATAAATATGGTTCCCATTGATTTATATAGAAATAATAACCATACATGAAGAAAAGTAATTACTATATTAAGATATGGGTAGTAATATTTCATTAAAGGAATCATAAACATAAACAATATTGAAAAGTGACTAGATTGTTTAAATAAAATCTTCTCACTTAGTATCTTGAGTTAATGCCCTCAATATAAGTAATGAAAGTTAAATGAATCATATAATGTCATAAAACCATGATTAGTTTTGATATATCATGTAAAATGGAATTATTTATACCTCAAAATGATTTTAGGTGCATAGAAAACATGAGTCTCAATGAAGCAAAATTGAGACCAAACTATTTTACAGATTTCATAACTTTTGAATCTTAAACCCCATGAAATAAAGGTAATATAATGGATATGTAAATACCTATAAATATAACTATAAGAATAATTCAAAATATTCATGGGTGGTATACACATCCCATAAATGGATTGGGCGGTGAATAAATCATTTATCTCACAGAAATAAAAAGTGAGAAAAAACTCCTTAACTCGTGTCTTGGATCTCATTGTACTAATTCAAAACACCGGTATAATAAATATAAATTGATTATCAATATATTATAAAACCTTATTATAATATATAATAAAATATATGGTTTTATTATTACCATTTATTACCCACTTGTTAACAATCCTATGTTAAGGCTTCACTTCAGGTAATATTCACATTATTCTTTGCATGTGTCTAAATTTGTTATTCCATTCATAATTGAAATTTACATCCTGATTTATGGAATGTAATATATGATATAAATATAATATTTATATATAATATGTTTATTATAATGATATGTATAATATATAAGTATGAAATTAAATACACCATTCGTAGAGACAGTAGATCATATGTATGCATGAACATTGTTTTTGTTTAATTGTCATGTTGAAATAAATAAAGTAAAAGGAATATATATATATAATAATATTTATGATATCATATATGTATTATATATTATCTAAAACAATATTTAATACAATCAATGGTGTGTATGATTGAATCATATTGCATTGAGGGGGCAACAGTCCACACTTCCTCAAACGATATTATCATATTAACACCAAATTTGAAAGAAGACAATATATGAGTTATAAAAGTAATTAATGTCATTATATAATTAATAAATATTAATTATAAAATATAAAAACAGGACTTCCATTGAAATTTCTACAATGAGAGGCTATAAAGAAAATTGGACAATCATCATTTAGTGAGGTGCTAGTTCGCCGTACACATAAACAATATGTTATTTATCCATTTGATGGAGGTTTGTGTGAGTGTATGTTGAAACTATATCATAAAAAAATATTATATTTTTTATACTTTCTTTATGCAATCATGTAATAAATATAGTGTATGGTTGAAGTAGGAAAACAAGAGAAAGGTGTTTGAGAGAATGTGTTACCTCTTAATCGGGTAACTCCTTTTGGATTGTGGAAAAAAGACATCCTTAGATTTGTTTATTCCAAGGTCAAGGATTATAAAAAGAATTAAGGACTTATAAGATTTTTATTGTGATGATATCATCCAAACATAAGAGGTTGAAGAGGTTTGAGGAAGTGGGAGAGGTGGTGGCCTTTTATTGGGAATGAAAAGGACTCACTTGAAAGTTTTAAATACTAGTATGGTGTAGACATGATCTTATCACGAAAATCATACCAAAACAAAATAAATAATTAATATATGTTTTAAGGTTGAAATATGGACAGAAAATATGTTTTTTTATTAATTTTTAGGTCATCTGGGCCCATATGATTATGGTTTAGTCCATAATTAATCATAATTTTATCGTAATCATTGTATTTAATTTTTATCAATTTTACTGATCATTTTGGTCAACCTAAAGACTATTTAATTAGACTGAAAATAAAAAAAAATTCATTGGATTAAGTTGGTTTTTCTAAATTCAATTAATATAAGCATAAATATTATGACTAGTGCTAATCTTATTGACGAGATGAAATTACGGGTCTTTAAATTAGAAATAAGATCAAAAGATTATTAAGTTTTTATATTCAATTCCAAAGTGAAATTGGTTCTAATGACCTAAATTGAATTAATAGGTTTATAATTTAAATACTTTTTTTAATAATGTTAAATATATTTATCATGAATAATTATTTAAAATAAACCACAGTTTTCACCTAAAAGAAGTATTTTTCAAAATTCATCAAAAAATGATGTTTCTCAAAAAAACCCAAAAAATCACTCTTTTCTAATTTAGAAATTACTAATTCCAATATCAATTATATTTTATCAAATAATATTTCATAATTGGTCTAAAATTATATTATTTTAATTAAAAGTGATTCATTCGAGAAAATGGGGTTTTTAAACGTAAAAGGTCATTACAAATATTATATATTTCATTATCAGTATGTTTTATTTATATATAAAAAATATAAAAAATAGTTGAAAAGTATTTATTACTATAAATATTACTAATTGTAACATCAAGGTTATAAATATCTAATTTTCATAATTATAAAAAAAATAATGTTTTGTAGAAACATCGATGGGCGTGTAAAATACGCCAAGTTGATGTTCTGTTTAACATACATCAATTAATGTTATTTGTAACGTATGCCAAGTCTATACTATGTGAACGAAAATTTTAAATTATTTCATTGAAATACATAAACAAATTGTAATTTATTTGATCAAAGGCCTACAAAAACTCAGGGTGTCACTTCCAACCCCCTTAAAATGAACTTCACCATCGTAATTCATCTGGGTTATCAAAGGTTTAATATTTTAATGTTTAATTCATAGAAATGAACATCATAAAAATGAATAATAAAAAATCATTTAAAAGGGTAAATTTGGAAACATACTGGTCACATGATGTAACATATAACTAGGTTTCCATATAAGAAAAAATAGGAGGAAAGTGAAAACATGGACATGAAAAAAATATAACTATCAAGTTCTGATGGAGAGTGATAGAGAACAAGATCAAAAAAATGTTAATAGTTAGAATTCCATAAATATTTGATGAAAAAAGGGAACATATGATTCATCATAAACAAATTTACTACGGTAAAAGTTTTGGGTTTAGGATCTTTTTTCCAAATGATTAATAATTTTCATGAAAAGATATACCTGCAGGATTTTAGGAAAACCTCACCCTTTATTGTTCATTGAATAGATTCACCTCTTTATATAAAAAGGAAATTGAATTTTTCATTTTTGAGGCACTAGAAGATCATGATAAACATTATATTTCATCCCATCTGTCGTCAATTACAATCAACACAAAAAGGTTATCAAAAATTCATAATTTTTCTTATGTTGAGATAATATATTGATATCAAAAAATTTATTTTAATACTAAGATAAACTATCCATAAATAGAGTACCTTATAACCATTACAAAATATAATTCTTCCTTACATTGTTAATATGTTTCTATCTTATAAAAACATTTTTATTTAATAAGATTGTTCATCCATGCACCAATATAACATTAAATGTGATTGTATTTTTCAAAAATCTATTTAGTGGGATATAATCCCATGAAACATCACAAAAGGATGAAAAAAAATATCACAAGGATTATTCAAAGAAAAATCAAACATGATCTTCCCAACTAGGTTGGGGATGCATTTTACACTAATTTTCTTTATTCACTTCAATCATTGTGATTTTGTATGCTTTCTCTTGGTCCATTCAACTCAGATAATGTTTTAACTTATCATCCAAATTAACCCTTGGATTTTAGAATTGATTCACATAATTCCCAAAATCCATGGACTTGAAAAACTAAAGTGGGGTTGGTTGATTATATTAAGATTTCTCTCCAATCATTTCATTTAGTTTACTCTTATCATCACTTCTGCATTATTTTTCTTGGTGGTTAGGAAATCAACATTTGAAAAAACTTCTTTCTCCTTTTTTGAACTCAGTTAATTTCTCATTCCAACGGTTTTGAAAAGTATTAGGTCTAATTTTTTTCCCTCTATGGTTTTTAGATTCACCATTGAACTCCATCCTCCAATTGCTGTTAAAATGATTATATTTATGAGTAACTCCAACCCCTATTTCATCTTTTGTTTCAAAAGACAAAATCTATTTATAGATAATAAATTCCCTTATGGAAAATACCCTTATGAGAATTAGTTTTAATACATTAGATATCATATCAACTTTACTTTCAGATTGGATGATAATACCAAAATCATATCTTGAAAGTCTTGTGAAATTTTCCTCATATGTACTAACATATTCATTATATTTTTTCATCAACTCGAGGAACTCCTTTTCTATATTAGAACTAAGAACATGAGGAATGTAATTGTAGAAGAAGAAGTTCATGAAAATCTCCCAATCCCTATATTCAATTTCATATCACTTCCCAGTATTTTTTATTATTGCCCATGTATGGGTTACTTCACCTTATAACATATAAATAACTGAAATGACATTATCATGATACTAACACTAGATAATGTAGATTATCATTTCAATGGATCCAATATAGTGATTAGAAACAAGTGGATTAGAAAACCCACTTGAATATGGTGGATGATGCATCATGAATGTCTCAACAGAACAATTTTCTCTCCTTTTCTTATATAGAATTTCAACATGATTCATAGATTTAGATAGATGTGATGATATTGCAATGAGGTTTGGTATTCAAAATTCTAGATCATTAGGATATTCAAGTGTAAATTTATTTCATTTTCCATAGCAATCACCATTAATGATTGCTTTTTGTTCTATCCACTAGATAAAACCAAAAACATATATTAATAAATAGTTATCTTAATGAGGAACCACATAATCATAAAAATTCACATATAGGATGTCTAAATCATGGCACCATTCTTAATATATGACACCATCCATAATCCATAACACCATAGTTTTATACTAGGTTATTCATAGAAAAAATCTATTTAAATCATTCATGATAGTTCAAGAAGATATTTTTAATTCCGAAATCTTATCCCTCAAGGGTTTCAAACTAGGAAGGAAGCATAGCCCATTTTCATATTCTAGATTATCCCGAGAAATGCCCGAAACATCTTGTCAGTGTTTTTACCACTAGGAACATTTTTATGAGAGACAGATCCACTTGTATTATCCAGACATGGAAGTATTTTTAAGAAACCACTCACTCCATCCTTTAACAAAATTTCAGGAGATTTTCATATATGTTAACTCATCCTTATACATACCCTTAGATAAATCACTAAGTATATATATAGAAATATACCTAGGGATTTCAATAAAATTTTCACATCCTAGTTAACAAATATAGACTAAACATTTTCTTTCAAACCAATAATATAGACCTTTGATTAACATACATGGATATTACATCATTTTAGATGAATATTTGATACATTAAAAAAACATTCCCAAGGAAAGTAGTATTTTAGTGTCTTTGGGAACATGAAAAAAATATTCTTTTCAAGTGAAAGTTCTTTACCATCTCCCAATGAAGATCTCCAACCTTTAGTACTTCTACCTAAAAACATTCTTCATGTCCAGGGGAATGGAAACATAAGAATGGGGTGATATTAGAATCTAATTAAGATTAAATAAACTAAATGTGTATCCATTGTAGGAACAAAAGTGTATAAATAATGAGCATAATGTTTGATCATCATAACCTATATGTTAAAGATCATAAAAATTATTAGAAGTTGATAAGATATAGACCATAATATAATTTAGAGCATAAGTCATGAAAGAAAAATATAGGAATAATACATTTGATTTGGGGTATTCCCATTTTTTATAACTTTATAAACATGTATAAGTAGAAACAGGTTCACTCATTATTCTATTGAGAAGAAATTGTTTCCACGTATTATCATGTAGACTTGAAAAAAATTCAATTGAAAACATTGTGAATTTTTAATCACGTTCAGGAATAACCGTATTGACATGAAATTATGTCTATACATTATATTGTGAACATGTAATTTGTCTCATTCATAACATTCTGATCATGTAGTCAGGTTCACACATAATCATATGGACATGAAACCAGGTCGATGCATAACATTGTAAACACATAATATATTTCAATAATAACATTGTGAATATATAATCAGGTTAACATATAAAATGATGTACATGAAACCCGGTCTATGAAAAACAATGTGAACATGTAATTAGGTTATCACATAATATTTATGGTCATGTGTCAACCCTAGTTGCCCAACGCATTGGAGGAAGATATCGGTTCCACATATCTCATTATAAAAGAATTTATATATCTTCCACAAGATATTGAAAAACTAATAATACCATTACCAACTAAAATACATAATTTTTTTAAACATAACATAATAAAACATGAAATTAAATGGGTATTATTAACATTTCATCACATCATAACCTCTGTAAGAGAGATAGGTTTCATGATTATTTCATCTAAGTATAACACATGAAAAGATGTGGGATTCAAAAGAATATAACTCATTAAAGGGAAACATGTGCTAAAATCACAATTTAATCAAAATAAAGATCATTCATGATAAATAATTAATGGAACCTTTTGATAATTTCTTACAAGGGATTGAGAAACATCTATAGATGTCATCATAGATGGAAAAAATATGGAAGGGGATTATGAAACAAATTCATGAGGTAAATATACATTCTTATTTGAAAAAGATCTTGAAAACATAAAAACATTAGAAAACCATTTTCCTGAAAATAAACATGAATGATTATAAATAAATCATTGAAAACAATTAGGAAATATTTTTCTTTAAAAATATATAATAATTGCTCAAAAATGTTTTGAAAACCATTTTCCTTAAAAACATAAAAAAGTGGTTGAAAACGTTTTGAAATCCTTTTATTTGGAAATAAATTTTAAATAAAAATTTATTAAAAAATATAATTAAAATATGAAAATATATCTTTAATGGATGAATAATGGATAAATCAGTACATGTCATACGAGGTAAAAAGAACATTCCTTTTACGTGGTAAAAAGGTTAGATAAAAGACTTATTTGGAAGGTGACCACAATATTCTTTTGAGAGCATTGGTGAAAGGAATAATGGTTAAAAAAATAATTTTTTTGATCAAAGTAAATTAGTATAATGTACATGGAAATCCATTTTATAAAACATGATTTTCCGATCAAATAGATGGTAAATTCGGGTTTCCCTTAAAATACTTTTATAACTATCTTATGTAAAATATAGTATAAAAATAGTTCTAATATATGGGATATATAATTAATAACCATATGTGAATAAAAATAATTAATTTATCAGGATATGGTTTGTCACATTTCATTAATGGAACTATAAGAAGAATAAATCATAAAAAGCGATGAGACTATTTCAATGAACTCTTCTCACTTGGTAACATGGGTTCCTAATATCCTTTTTAGTAAAGGAAATTGAAGAAATATTAGAATACCAGGAAAATATTTAAATTAATGATATATATTTTAATATTTAATTATAAAAACCTCATAAGAATTTATGTGCATAAAAACATGAGTGTCTTGGAACAAAAAATTGAGACAAAACTATTTTTCTGATTTGGTAAATTTTGAAACATAAACGCAATTAAATAAAGGTAATATAATGGATATGTAAATATCCATAAATTTTAAATATTAAAAATTGATTACTTACATTGGAAGTATACACACCACATAAAAGGAATGGGCGGTCAAAAAATAATGTATCTCAGATAAATATAAAGCGAGAAGAAATCCTTTTATCTTGCGTCTTAACTCCCATTATACTCATTCAAAGCAACTGTCTAATAAATATAATTTTTATTAATATTTTACATGACCATATTAAAATATATAATTCCATAAATGGTCTTATTATGTCCTTATATTACACACTTGTTAATAATTTAATGTTAAGGTTTCACTATGGGTAATATTCTCTTTATTCATTGCATGTGTCTTAATTTGTTATATCTTTGGAATTTATACATTATATCATGGTTTCGGGAATGTAAAACATGATATAAATAAAATATATACACATTATAAATGTATTATAATAATCTATATAATATATCAGTATGAAACAGAATAAACTGTTCACAGAGATGATATACCGTACATACGCATGAATGCTATTTCCTTTTAATTTTCATGTTGAAAGAAAGAATTTAAAGGACATATATGCATGTATATATATATATATATATATCTCTGTGTGTGTGTGTGTCTGTATCATTATTAAATTATATTTATGACATCATGAATATATTATATATTCACTAAAACCAATCTTAATATAATAGATGTAGTGTATGAACGAATCATATCACATTGAGGGGAGATAGTCCGCACATTCTAAAACGAAATTATCATATTGAAACTAAATAGAAAGTATAAAATATATGTTTTGTAAAAGTAATAAATAATATTGAAGAAATATTAGATATAATATATAACATATATAAATATATTTTCTATCATAATGTCCACTATGGGAAGTGGTAAGTAAAATTGAACAATCATCGTTTATTGCGAAGGCAGTTCGTCGGACACATACACAATATGTTTATTATCTGTTAGATGGTGGTGTATAAAAGTGTAGGTAGAAATCATATCACAAAATAATACTATTATATAGAGGATTATTTTTTGTTATACAATAACGGAGTAAATAGAGTAGAGGGTGGAGAAGGAAACTAAAACAAAGATATAGAGAGAAGGTGTTACCTCTTAATCGGGTAAATCCTTTTGGTTTGTGGCATAAGGCTTCCATGGATTTCTGTCTATCCATTGGAAGGATTAAATGAGTAAGGGAGGATTTATCGGAAATTTATTTTCCAGATATTGACAGAACATAAATTGTTTGAGAGGTTTGAGGAACTGGGAGAGGTGGTGGGATTTTATAAGGAAGAAAATGCACTCACAGGGAATTTTTATAAACAAGTTAGGTGTAAAAATGTGCTTACATATAAAATGTCCTAAAAATAGACACAATAAATATTGTAATTATTATTGTAGAAGTATGTCCATAAAATGGTTTTTTATGAAGTGTCTTGGTCATTTGGTCCCCTTAAGATTAAGGTTTAGTCCCTAACTAATCTTAATTTGACCTAATTTGCTGTGATTAATTTTAATCACTTTTGCAAATAATTTTAGTCCAAATCAAAATGATATAATTAGAATAAAATATTATATTTATCAAAATTTTGAAAGTTTATTTTCATAAATTCAATTCATAGAAGAGTAAAAATTATGATTTATTTTCATCCCCCTGATGGGATGAAATTACATGTCATTAAAGTAGAAATAAGTTCAACTATTTATTTAGTTTTTATAATCAATTTCAAACTGAAAATGATTATAATTGCCTATATTTCTTTAATATATGTTTAATTGATATAATTTTACCAAAAAAATTTAAAATTTAATTTATCATTAATACTAATTTAAAATGAAAGGCGGTATTAAACATAAAAGTAGTATTTTTCAGTATTCATAAAAAATTTATGTTTTTCAGAAAATTCCAAAAAAAACCACCCTAAGATAATTTCGATTTTATAAATTAAAAATAGAATTTTATTTTATCAAATTAAATTTATATGTTTTATAGAAGTATGTTTATTGCTAAAAATTGTTCATTTGAAAAAAATGTATTTATATTCATAAAAGAGCTTTACCAAAAATCATATATTTCATTATAAATATGTTTTATTTAAATAAAACAATTATTTTTTTAAAATTTATTTATTACTGTTCATATTATTATGTTTAATGTCAAGGTTATAATTATCCCTTTTAAAAAAATTTAACAACAAAATGATGTCTCATTTAAACATCGGTGTTGAGTGTAACGTATGACAATTCAATGTTATGTGTATTATATGAAACATGCATGTTCCATTTAATGTATAGATAGTCTATTCCCTATTAATATGATTTTTTTCATAGTTCATTATAGTACATAAATGAAAATTAAATTTATTTTAAAATAAATGGTTCATACCAACTCTCGGTGTTACAGAGGCCCCAAATACCCATGTGGGGTTAGGCCCGACATTCTATGCCGATGATTTTCCTTAGACCATGGTTCTGATTGTCCATGATATGATTTGAATTGAAATAATAAATGATCACCATGGTATTCTGAAATGTTTCTAACTATAGAATGGGTCCATTTAGGGTTTGGGTATCCTAAGCAACCTGATTGTTTTTGTGGTTAATTTAATAATAATGAAATGTGTTAACTGTTTATTTTATGCATTATAAATTATTCTTTATAAAAATAAATACACTATGATTGAGTATATATTATTTTTGATGTTTTTGGTTGGTGACCTAATGAGTTGTACACACACCCTACCCCGGCTGCCTAATCAGTACCCGAAAATCCTTAATGATTGCAAGAAAGGTGATGAGACCCATTATTTTCCTAATAATACTTTGAGAATTTTCAAAATAATATTCCAAAGTTACGTGATGAGAGGATGTATGATTATGAGGCCCTATGTTCCCAAAATTATTTTTTAAAAAATATTAAACATATTTTATTTTATGAACACATGGTTAATTAATGAAAAATGTATAACTCTTAACTGGTTGATTAGATTAGAAATATGAGACCATAGTTTGGTCTAAAACATTGTGTTCCCCCTAGTCGTGATATAAAATGAGTTGGTGTGGGACATCCAGAACCCTCACTCATTGGTGAAATGTTAAGTAATGAAATGAATTAATTTAATTTATTACATAAATACCCACTTAACCTAACATAGGTTTATGAATTCATTGTTATGAGGTTTTTGCCCAATAATCCAATTTTTATTATGGCCTAACATTTCCTCTTCTCTTTTTCATATGAAAAATTGTAAACAAAGAATGAATGATAATAAAACCTTTTATCTAGACAGATAATGATGCAATAGATCCTCCCCATATTTTAACGAAAACATTCTTCATCAACAACGATTGATCTAATCCACATAGGACTCATCTTTCCCATTTTTACACCTTGTATTAAATGTATGAGAAAGTGGAAAATTAATTATTAATATGCACCTATGAGTTCAAACTCTTTATGAGGATAAGAATCAATTTTATTATTGTTTTCTACATGTTCAAACATGGGTTCCCTATTCTCGAATAATGGATATGAAATATTGGACGTTAATGATTCAAACCATTGTTTTAGGTACCACCCTCTCCTTTATCTTTTTTTTATCACCATGGGATCTTCGTGGATCCCGGTTCGATGATTGCGGGCGACATGATCTCGATCTGGTTCCTGGAAACGAGACAAAATCATTGATTGGAATCAAATGTGTGGGCTAGGAACAGATCTGGAAAAAACATCATGTGGGGATAACGAATCTGATGGTTTTTTTTCAATTCAATAAAAAATTACGTCGTAGAAAAGTTCATAAGATCTGGCCTAACACTCTATTTCTAATGAGGATGATTAATTATGAACTGTGAATCAATCCCCCATTCTTCATCCAAATCAAGAGTTTTCCGAGAACATTCAGGCATAAATGACCTCATTTGGAGAAACTTTTTAGGCGGCGGATGAAAATCAAGGAAACCCATGGGTTTTCAGAAAAATCACATCTACACTCCATGTTTATCAAAGAACAAAAGACATGTAACCACCCTAAATGATTGTGCTAGGGTTTGGGGAAATATATGGATGATAAAGTCTGTACTCCCCTTAAAATGATATATACCACCTCTCTATGTGAGATGAGCCATGTGAAGGAAACATGGATAGACATATGCTCTGTGATGAGAAAATTGACATGGAATGGTCACACTAGTGGTATCCCATGTGGACCAACACACCATGTGCTGATATACATAGACACAAAGTCCGAGTACATGGGATCAACTAGTAGACATAAATCCATCTCTTGATAGGTGGGACACACAATTTAGTCCACCTACATTCCATGTTTTCCATCACGAGATGGGACCTGTGTACCAGTTAGAGATATGGATAGGTAGAAAATAGTTTTCACACGCCATGTGGTCCCCCTAAAATTTTTTGTACATTTCGATCTCAACTAATAAATGATCAATCCTTCGTATCTCCATCATTTGAACTCGTATTTCTTCCAAAATGATTCATATCCTAAGTTTTTTTTCTAGTAGAACATGTTGGGTCCATGGGAGAGGATTTTGAGATATGATGTGAATGTTTCGGGTTGGCACACGAATTGACGTCACCTAATGATGGAAGTGATAAAACATGCTTACCATGATGACCTTCTAGGATCAGGCCCAAGTAGGATCTGTGTAGTGTTGTCAACGATAACCTTCTGGTTGACCCTCTAGCTAGGTTGGGTAGCATATTCCGTAACGAGAGATACCAGTCTAACCCTCTAGTAGGATCTGGGTTCCATAGTCTCCAACATCCTTCCGGTCTAACCCTTTTGTTGGGATAGGTAGTGTATTCACCTATGAGAAATACAGAGATGAACCTCCAATAAGGCTGAGTAGTGTAGTCCCATATGAGAGATATTGGGATGACTCCTAAACACATCAGGGAAGCATCTTCACTGATCATGTCGGGATGACCCTTTAGCTGGCTTGGTAAGGGTAGTCTCTGACAATTTTGAGAAGATCCTCGACTGTAAGACACAGTGGTGAGACATTTTTCAACCCACCTATGATCTCATGAGAAATATGGGTGCCTTCCCCACTGAGACATATCCTTGTCATGTGACCTAAAACTGTGTGAGAAATTCAGTGCCTCTCGATACAGATTATATAATTGTGTGGTGATATAAACCCATTTGACTTCTATCTCCTAAGAAAATACATGGTCTGTGGGGCATTGCATAATAATTTCCTTATGAATTATTGGCAACTTGGCTTCCTGGGATGAGATTTGAGATAGAGATCCCATTATTTTGTCATTTAGGATTCTTTAAGTAATTATATATAAATATATATGTATATATAATCCTCTACAGAACCCACTCCTAGGGTATTTGTTACTCTTCTTCCAATAGAGGTGAAGACGCATGGCTATGTCATGTGATTTCTATGTATAGATTCTCAAGTTTGGACATTATACATTCTAGCTATAGTTATAGATGACTTAATGATGAGTTCGTCTCCTCTTTTTCATGACCCTAATGTCCTTGGATGAGTATAATTGCACAATTCTATTATCATTGACTTCACTCTTCAAATTCTCATTTACTATACCATGTTCCATTTACGTCTTCTATATGGTTATATCTATTACTTCGCCTCGTTCTCCTTTTTGGTTTGTTCTACTAGGTATGTACAAACTCACCCATTAATGGGATTTTACCGAAACATGTCACGCCTTTGGTATATTTCGAACATATTGATCATGAATATAGAGGAGCATAGGGATATAGGTTGCATGGACATTGTACGGTGGTCATATTTTGGATATAGGAGTTGGCCTATCATAGCAGATACTATTTTCTCATTATCTTCATGTTGGGACTAGATTCTAGTTTGGTTATTAGTTTTTCCCCATTACATTTCAGTATTCACTATCATACGCTTCTACTCTATAGCGGTTCATGCATGTTTAGGTTATATTTCATTGGTTTCATCTTTTTTTACCTTTCTCTTCACCTTTTCATTGAGATGTTTGTCTGTGTCTGTGTTCCTATTCATAAGAAAATGCCTATACATGTATTTTTTTCATTCGACACTGATCACCAACCCCGGTCCTATAGAGGTGGGATTGGTGTAGTTTTAGATCGAGCCCCATCTTGGGTCAGGCCATGAAATAGTTATAACATATGTGGTTCATTCCTTGAGACATTATTCAGACATTCCCTAAAAATGAATTGATTGGGATTTTGGAAAACAATATAAATTTTTTTTACGAGTGTCTCTTTGACTAGGGATTCCAATAATGGTATGGGCAGCTGAAGTATCCATTCACCAGGACCCTAATTACCCACTTTTCGACTCAACATGCTGAGACATATGTTGTAGGGACAAATGGTACATGCATCATATTATAATGATTATTTTCTTTTCTTTATTGATTCATATCCCCATTTCTTTTTGATATATATATATATTTGCTCATATGATTGCGGTACTTCTTGAAAATTTTTTGGATTCCTCTACGATGACATCCATCCAATATAAAATCTCTGATTGGTGATGAAGACCATATGAGTGATGGGGCCTTAGTTTAGGGTCCATCAAACAATCCCCTTCCTCGAGATGGACCTATAGTGTCACCTCCACCTGGTGAGTAGTAGATAGTCTCAGAAGGTAAGGATGGGGATTTGTGTAAAATGATCACACTCCGCATGTTCTAGCATCAGTGTCCACTGAGGTTCCGAGGTGAGCTACATCCTTGGGAAGTGGAGTATTGGATGGAGTCAGTGGTATGCATGTTCAGACTATTTTGGACCCAAAAGGATCATATGGTGGCTTTGGATGGTATCATTTTCTATGGAGTAGTGGGTGATGGTTGAGCTTATTTACCCAGATGCGTGATGAGGTGACACAATCATGGTATTAATTTCAATAGTTATTTTGCAAGGATTACTACCCCTACTTCTTGTGATCTATCTCGATTCAAAAGCCTCTGAAGATTCTTCAAGTTGGGATGACAACAGAAGAGTAAACTGTATGGTTTACCAACCATATAAGATAATCTATTAAAATGATCATATATGGTTACTTTCGAGAATAGATGTTCAAGGAGGGACTATGTAGAGAGATTCATTCCATAGTAGTGCCCTTGTGAATCCTCACCTTTGTCAGAGTACTGGATTGGGAACATGTTAAAGATAAATTCATGAGAGAGGGATCCTAGATAGATGGATTTGTAAGTAAGATTGATAGGGCTATGTCATCTTTAGTTGTATGAAGACATATTGGGTCATAGAAAAGGTGACCAATTCATGAGAAGACTTAGGGCCATGGTCGTCCAGTTTTAGGGAAGCATAGAGAACTAGGGCAACCAATAGAGGGACAATGCTACACCTATGATGGGTGAGATCACCTAGCTCATGGCTACCTGACCAAGAATACTGAGGATCCCGAGCAGGTAGTAGATGGACCACCATGGCAGAGGAAGCGCTATGATCTAGGATCTCCCTGGAAGGGATAGAGTGGTCCCTAGGTTGGCAGAGCTATAAAAGGAGCAGTAGGAGATATAGGTGGTGTATGGCGGTATGAGGTTCTCCCACCACCACCACTAGTCATATCATGTCTAGCCCAAGGAGAAGCTGGATGAATACATAGACAACTATAGGCTATGGATGTCTAAAACCTGGCGGAACATGAGATGATCCAAGGTATGATATTTGTTTACACTACTCTAGAATTAATATTACAAGTAACAAAGGCTATGCATTATTTTATCTATCATATCTTTATTCGGGAGTCAGATCTCCCAGTAGAGATGCTAGAAATATGGTTATTCATTGAGGTTCTTATAGGGAATGTTTCTTCTGTATCATTCATCTATTGTCATTGCGAGCTATCTCTTCGATGAAAGAGGTGCTGGTGGGACATATTAGTTTTCATGATGGAGCCCTATCACATCATCCTAGGAGTGGATTTGCATTCTATGCTTTGACCCCATATTTAATGTTAACATAGGTTTGTCAGATGCCAACATGTTAATGGGATGAGTTTCCCCTTTCTCTAAGAGAGGGACCTCATATTAGGTTAGGTGGGTGTATTGAGAAATATGTTACAACCCATTACCCATCAGCTAGTGATTAATAACCATGGTGTAGTGAACTCTTTGAGTGTCTGAATCCATTCAATTGTGAAGGATTATACGATCCTCTTTTCAAAATATGATTAAAGACTATCATTGAGGGGGGGGGGTATGGATTTTTTGCAATGACTTATAGATAGGAACTTCCTTGATATCTTCTTCAAAAAATTGGATGGCCCCCCCTGAGATCCAGGAGCCATGGTTTTAGGTATAGGACCATCATTAGAAAGGTTTCATCACACCCAGTGTAGCCCTACCGGGGGGAGCTTCAGTTTTGTTTGTGAAAAATGTATATGGGATCTTAGTGCTTTTCGTGGATTATCATCACGTGAATCCGGCCACGATAAATAATACATATCCCTTTCAAAGGATTGATGACCTCCTTGATCAGTTGTGAGGTGTGAGATGGTTCTCAAAGATCGATATCAGGTTCGGCTATCAGCAGTTGCGGGATAATGAGGCAGTCATTTCAATGTTGTCCTTTCAATGTCACTATAGACATTTGAGTTCCTAGTGATTCCCATTGGTGTAAAAAATTCCCTTGTAGTTTTATGGCTTTTATGAAAAAGATCTTCCAGCCATACTTGGACCATTTCTTCGTTATCTTCATCGATGACATACTCCTCTACTCCGTGATAGTGGAGGAGACTGCAGAGCACTTTAGTGGGGTCCTAGATTTACTTTGAGAGAAATATATTTATGAAAATCTCTTGAAATTATAGTTCTGGATAAAAAAGGTTTACTTTCTAGGGAATGTCATTTTTGAGTTGGTTTTGTTGTTGATCTATATATTTTCGAATCGGTACTTTCTTGGGATCCACCCAAGATTGTGTTGAGGTGTAGAGAATTCATGGAATGGTGGGGCACTACCAATGATTTGTGGTAGATTTCCAAAGAATCACAACCACATTGACCACTTTTACATATAATGGATTGTTGTTTATCTAGTTTGAGAAGTTCCAGAAGTCCTTCAATGGGTAGATGCAGAGGTTTACAAGAACTCAAGTTTTGAGTCAACCATAGGATGGAGTTGAGTTCATGGTATATTGAAAAACGACAATAATAGGGCTTGGTGCATGATAATTCAATGGCAGAAAACATCATATATGTGTCAAGTCCACTGATACCTCGTGACTCGAACTATGTGATTCATGATCTAGAACTAAAAATGGTAGTCTCTAGTTTGAGGATGTGGATGAATTACCTTTTGGGAGTGCACTTTATGGTTTTCTCATACCACCAGAGTATTAGGTACGTCTTCACTCAGAGGGACATAATCCTAATCCAGTGACACAGCTTGGAGTTCCAGAAGGACTAAAACATTGAGATATCCTATAAATCATGGAATTGAAATCTTGTAGCAGATTCGCATTGCATGAAGTCCCAGGATCGCCTACTGCGGAAAGCTTCATAGCAGTTATCTTCCTAACCAATGAACTTGATGGAGGAGGGTAAAATTTTCCTATAATTGATGGTGTTGAATCTTATGATCCTCAATCATGTTAAATAGTATCATTTGAGATACATTTACTGTATAGTTATTTATGATAATATATCCACTGGCAACGCACCATATGGATATGCCAATAGTGGGAATCACAAGATGTTGTTCTGGGGGTGAAAAGTTATTCTAGTGGCGATATAGGAGGATGTAAAGTATGTTTTTCACACATCTCCATTAGATGTACATCCCAGTGTAGGGAATATGTAGAAGGATCATTAGTTGTAGTTTTGGTGGTATGACATGATAAAAATTGTAGTGGACTTTGTCTCATGATTCCTTACTAGTCAGCAGGTGATGGATGTGCACCATGTCCTAATTGGTTTGTTATATTTTCTTCATATCCCATAGTTAAAATGTGACAACATATCCAGGGACCATGTCCCAGGTATTCCTCACACAGTGAAGATCCACGATGCCATTTTAGTGATAGTGGACCGACTCATGATGTTGGCACACTTCCTATCTATTAGGGAGTAGAGTTTTGGGAAGTTGTACGATTGAGAGATTTTCCACCGTCATGGGGTACCATCAATGATTGTCTCTGATCAAAAAACTTGGTTTACATCTTTATTATGGAGAGGAAAACAAGAGTAATTGAGCACCCACATGGAGATGAGTACATCATTTCACCATGAGACCAATGGCCAGACTGAGCACACTAACCATGTGCTAGAGGATAAGTTGAGATCGTGAGTCATGTATTTTTACTAGAGATGGCTGGATCACCTACCTTTGTTGGAGTTTGTGTAAAACAATAGTTAACACTCCACCATTATCATGAATCCATTTTAACCCCTGTATTGGTGACCTTGTTGGTCACCCTTGTGTTAGAAGGAGATTGGAGATGCAACTCTTATGGGCCCAAAGTTGGGGCATAAGGCGACAATGAAGGTGTAGGTCATCCGTAAACAGATGAAAATGATTCAGAGCTGAGTGATTTTCTACACATATAACCGTCATTGGCCTTTACAGTTGATGAAGGGAGACCATATCCTCTTGGGAGTCTCCCATCAACATGGAATATAGAGGTTCATTTTGGAATGAAAGAAATCCCCGAGGTTCATCAGGCAATTTCAGATAGTGCAGACAATTAGTGAGGTTGCCTACAACATTCTCTTACACCCAAATCTAGTGCAGGTGCCCTATATTTTCCACATGTCATAGATGAGAAGATATGTATATAAACCTATGCACATTATTGAATGGAGAGAGTTGGACCTTGATGATAGAACCATATTTTTGGATCACCTGTTGGGGATTGAGGGCCAATAAGAGAGGACCATGTGACGATGGGACATCCCCCTAGTTCTCATGCTGTGGAAACATATAAACATGCAAGAGAGTTCATAGGAGTGGGACTGATAGATGCGAGCATAGTATCTCGAGTTGTTTGATTAGTTTTTCCTTTCGGGGAAAAAATATTAAAGGATGAATTGATTTAGAGATATATTTTTTCCTAATAAACATTTAGAATTTTTATGAATATTAATGTTGAGTTAGAAATTAATATGAAATGGGATTATAAGGCCGAATGTTCCCATAATTAATTTTTAAAAAATATTAAATATAATTTTTATTATGAAAACATAATTAATTGATGAAAAATTATTAAATATTAAATAGTTATTCAGATGATAAATCTGAGGCCACCTTTGGGTGTGGAACGTGGTGTTTCCCCAAGGCATGACATAACATGAATCATCATAGGAATTCCAATCCCCCCAATCATTGGTTGAATGTTTATGTAATTAACTGATTTAATTAAATTAATTAAATAGATATTATGTTAAGCTAGTATAGGTTTGTAAATTCATGGTTATGAGGTTTTCTCCTCATAAACCTGTTTTGGAAATGAATTATCCTCTCCTCCTCTTATTTCTGTTGGAGAAAAAAAAAATTGATGAACAAAGGATGAGAATCCCATTGATCTAGAAGGGTCAAGATGAAATAAATCCTCCTCCTTAATCGATGAACACATTATTCATCCATAGTGATTGATCCTATCTATTTTGGACTCATCTCTATAGTTTTTATTCATTTTATTAAATGTATGTAATGATGAAACTTAATTATTCAACCTATACCTTTGAATTCATAGATTTATTGAGCCTAATCACCTTGTTTCTTATTGGTTATCAGATGTTCTAACCATGGTGATTGATTGTTGATTGTTAGCCAATAATGATTGGCTAGTGATGAATAAAACATTGGTTTTTTTGTTCCTCCATCCACTTGTCTTAACATTTATCATCCTTGAATCCCCAAGGATCCTAGTTCGATGATTTTCGGGTGACCTTATCTTGATCGTGTGTCCAAAAATGATAATGAATAGTAGAACTATAATGAATATCCATTCGAGGAACATTACTACAAACGAAATGATATAGGGATGATGAATCAGTAGGTTTTGAAACCATTCGATGATAAATGAAGACATATAAGTGTTTTGAAGATCTGTCCAAACCCTCATTCTTGAATTAGGCTGATTCAGGATGAATGGAAATGTAATCCTGCGTTCATTGGATAGTTCTAGAGTTTTTGGAGTATATTCTGTTGCCTCTAACAGTAAATGGGGAATATTTGGAAGTGGTGGGAAAAATATCAAATAAAACATCAGGTTTCATGAAATATTCCAACTACATGCTCTATTCATTGAGTAAGACACAGTGTGTAGTCTCCCTTAGGGTTGACTCAAGGGTTTGGGAAAAGAATAGGGTGACAAGATGTGTACTCCTTTTAACACACCGTGTACCACATCTCCATGTGAGGTGAGTCATATAAAGGATACAATACTAGACACTTTCTCTGTGACTAGAACATTGACCTGGCATGGTTACACAGACAACATCCCAAGTGGAAAAAAACACTGGGTACCAAAATACACAGATACAGGGTCCGAGTACACATGAATTGTAAGAAGACATGTCCCGAACCTTGGATAGGTTAGATATTCCTTTCAGTCTACCAAGATGGAATGTTCTCTTACATGGGACTTGTGTACTAGCTAGAGACAAGACTAGGCAATGATTAGGGGCCCCACATTGTGTGGTCCCCCTCAAACATCATGTATTCTTTGAGCTCTATTGAGGAATCTTCAATCCTTCGTATCTCATACATTTGAACTCAAATTTCATCTTTTGAGAAGCCTATCATAAGTTTTCTTATGTAAAAAATGATGGTTCCTATAGGATAGAAATTCAAGATATGTTGTGGATGTTCTGGGTTAGAACACGTAGAGAGGACATTTGATGATGGCAGCGATAAGATATTCTTGCCAGGAAAACCATCTAGGATGACCCTCAAGTAGGATCTGTGCAATGTAGTCCCTCAAAAACCATATAGGCTGACTCTCTAGCTGATTTGGGTAGTGTAGTCCCTGATGAGACATACAAGGTTGACCCTCTAGTGGGATCTTGGTAGTATAGTCCCCAAATTCCTTTAGGGATAACCCTCCATCTAGGGTGAGTAGTATAGTCCCCAACAAGAGATACTGACTTGACCCTCCCATTGGGATGGTATGTTTAGGCCCCAATAAGAGATGTCAGATAGACCATCTAGGAAGGCTAAGCAGCATAGTCCTCGATGATATAGGGATGATGCACCTTCTGGTCTTGGTGGTGTAGTCCGCAATGATTCATAGAATACCCTCGACTATGTGACGTTGTGGTGAGGCATCGTTTGACCTACCTAAGGACTCCAGAGAAAGAGGGGTGATTTCCCCAAGAAATGTATCATTGTGAAATGAGATAAAATTATGAGGAAGAGTTAGTTCCACCCAAAGTAGATTGTTTCAAGGTTTAGTGATTTTAGCCCCTTTGACTTGTCTCTTCATGGTACACACATGAGGTGCTGGGAAATGTAGATAGTTTTACAGTGAAACTATTAGCTACTCATCCTCTTGGGATGACATGTGAGATGGAGATCCCCTAAATATTTTATTTTGGATTCATTGACTCAGCATATATATATATATATTACTCTACAATTCACACTCCTTGGGTCTTGGTTACTCTCTTTCCAAGATAGGCGAAGATGCATGAAGTATTCCATGTGTTTTGTGTGTTTAGATTCCCATGGTAAGATAGGTATACTCTCTGAATATAGGTATAAATGACTCGAAAAGGATTACATATACTCACTTCCATGATCCCTTAGTGTTTGGATGAGTCTAATATCACACTCTTGTTGGGTTGAACTGCACTCTTTCTATTCTCTTTTGTTTTACCGAGTTCCATTTTCTACTTCTCTTGGGATGTATCTCTTACTTCTCCCCCTTCTCCTTTTTGGGGGCGTTCTACTGGATATTTTTATACTCACCCCTACAAGGTATTTTCCCATCATGTGTCATTTATTTTGTAGTGGGAGGACATCTTGATCATTTCTATAGAGGAATGTAGGGATATTGGCTGTGTTGACCATGTAAGGTGGACATAGTTGGGATATAAGAGCTGGGATCTCTCAGTAGATACTCTTTTCCATTTGTTTTCTGGTTGGGATTTGATTTTGGTTTGGATGTGTGTTTTCCCATTTATATTTCATTATTCACTATTGTACCTTTTTATTTTCTAGAGGCTCGTTCATTTTTATGTTATTTTTTAGAAGATCCATCTTTTTTTACTTTTCTATGAACATTTGCATTGATTTTGTTACATGTGTGTGTACAAGTTCTCAGGTAATGGACACTCCATTTTTATTGCTCCATCGGTGTTGTTCTCCAACCCCTGGCCTATAGAGGAACGCATGGAGAATTTGTGTCTTGGGCCCCAGCTTAGGTTGGGTCCTGACAGTATGACATGTTTAAGAGCCATATGATAGATGGATGAGTCAGTATAGATCACAATTGAGGGAAGAAAAAACTGGCGTTGAGACCCACATTGAGTTTTCAGTGTCTTATTTTTCAGATTTTAATTTTACAGTTGGAATATACATGGTATAACATATCTACTACTTTGGAATGAATATTGTATTGATGCTTTTTTCATCATGTGACAGAAGATTTTTTATGTTATTTGTTTTATAAATTGGCAATTGTTTTCATAATTATTCTGTAGAGAAACACTGATAAAGTAGTTTTTCCCCTATGAACATCCTTATACCCTTACTCCTAGTCAATATCCTTTGGTATACATAGAGGTGGACCTATGTTCATGAGACCGTTCATCTGGAAGAACCATTATGTGGTACCCGGGATGTGACGTTACACAGTCCATTCTTACGATAACGAAAAATTTATCCAAATGAAGAATAATAAATTTTCACAAACCAATCATCGAAAAACATTAATTTTACAAGCATCATACACTCGATATGTGATCACCTTACCTTTATGGGTGTTCACTACTTATTCAATACTAAATCATTGAGGATAATTATTTAACATTCATGGAGCCTATTGTGATATAAGGGAATTCATATAACTACTATCTAATGAGACACTCTAATTTTTAAAATTACATGGAACCACCTAAACATCATAAATCTATTTTCAATCCATTATTAACACCAAATTGGTTAGCAAGGCCATCAATGTTACACCCCAACTAGAGAGCCACTTCACATTTTCTCCAAGATAGTGGACCACATGGAATGTGGTGCGCCTCCTTGTTTGTAAATGGATGAATAGTAGTTGAATGTTTCTATTGGGTGATATTCAGAAGACTATACCCTTTGGTGATAATGATAATTACTTTCATAATATAACCACGCTATGGAAGCACCAGAAACAACTCCACATAACTATATGAAACAACGACAATAACAAGACAAAAGTAAACCTTCCATAAAATCTAGATAACATATATAAATTTCATTATATTTATAAAAATCATTTAGTATGCCCAGTGGTTTAATCATATAAATATTAAATAAAATACACAAAATGAAATCCAACACAGCAGAGAGAAACCACCTATTCCAATGGCCAAAAACACATCTATCATGTGCACCTCGACACATCCATGATCACTAAGGTCTGGACCATGAGTTTGGTCATTTTCATACACTCAGGGAGATAAAGACTGCATGAATCCTTGGGGGTTATGTAGTGTGTGAACACGTACTCTATACAACACCGCCAACATGTTCTTTTCCTATATCTATATTTATACCAGTGTTTGAAAGGAAAAAATAAATATTAATTAAAACAATATCAAATAACCCACTTAACTTATGATCAAGATCCATAAGGTTGTGTTTACCTGCTTCTTCTATCATCATAATGTAGCAATACATTCATATTCATTCACACTAGAGGAATATTTAGTTTCCAATTAATTTCCATACTACACGACAATATGTTCCAACAATTTCCACATTGATGAATGGTTATGTCCAATTAGAAACCCATTGGAACACGCATAACATATCACATGTTCATCAAACTTCTAGAATATAGATCATCATTGTCTCAATATACTAGTAAACAAATAAATGATGATATACATCCTTCCATAATATCGATTGATTCTATAATATATCAAAGTGAGAATCAGTCCCAACCGATGTTTTCACACAGTACACAATATATTTATTTAGTGATGACCTCTGTTATAAGTAATGATCTTAACCATCCCTTATATTTATAGGTCTAGAGAGGCCTCCACCCATATTGAGAAGTCAAACCAACCTCACTGGGACGTGATTTTGTGTTCACAAGAACCTAATGATACCTTCAACAAGAAACAACGAGAAGAAATTCACCAGAAAACTAAGGTACAACCCTGGTGAACCATTGATTTCTTGATAAAAACGATTTCAACCAACCAAGGTACATGCTATATCATGACACCTCATATAGACAAAACAAATTTCCTCAATTTTAATGATCAACATCACCCCAAGTCTCACGATCTATGTGTAAAAAATTCTCTTAGAAGCAAGGCACTCACTTTGTTTATAGTTAATCTAATCAAGATGATTTTGAATAGGTACACCAAAATTAGGATGAAGATTTTCACTCAAATTCCAAAATGGCAACAAACCTATTATGTTTTTATATGGTTTTATCACTCCCCATCCTATAAAGACTAAAAAATGAATTGATTACTCAAAATTGGAGAGAACAATTGTCTAAATATCTAATGGTATATGAGTGGATAAAACCAACATCCCACCGTAGCCAAAATTTAATAAATATCCCATTTGTATCTGTATCATTCAATGAGGAGGATTCCACAAAATCCTCCATTTAAGAGGAATCCTCCCCATCCTTGAATTATAGTGAACAATATGATAACATTATGCTTAAAAATAGAACATATGTTATAAAGGATTGATGCAAAGAGAAATTCCAACCTTGTATTGAAGAAAAATAATGAAAATCATTTTGATGTTATTGTATTAATGCGATAACTATGGATTATTATCTATGTATTGGAGAAATATTTTTTGAAATATTATAATTTCAACATGATCAAAATATTAATTTTTATTATCATCAACATCGGAGAAAAAAACGTTTTTGTAAGAATGATCTTTGAATGTGATGTATACTCAACATTGATGCTTCCTCCCATATCTTGAGTTCAGGATAACATGATATAGTTAAAGTGTGATCCTCAATTTTAGTGTTGGTGGATTGTGTTTAGAAATTCTTCACTTCTAGAGACGTCTTCCATATAATTTACTTTTCCATTCTTCGATAGTGGTTACTTTTTGTGAGTATAATGTTTACACCAATTTACTATGAAGGTTCTTTTCATAGATCTTGTACAGATCTGGTTCCTATTTTGTTTTGAAGGTTGTTTTATTTGATTCCAAGAGTCTTCTTACTATGCTGGATTACTTTATCTCATGCCATATGATGAAAACATAGTTTGAATAAGGGTCTTTAATATATATTTACATATTTCTTACTTCATTTTCAAGAATAAACTTCCATTATATTGTGGTGTAGAGATACTAGATCACATGAAGTTCAATTCCTATATGATGTTAGTTTTTACAATGATTCCATAAAAAGGATTATTACAGGATGTAATTTTTTCATAATGATTTTAGTGAAATCCTGGGCATTATAGGAAGATTTATTGATGATTCTTTTTCATTTTCTTCGGTTATAAGAGAAATCACTGGGAATCTATTCATGTTAATCTTTTTCATGTCCTCTCAGGGATGGATTGATGTTTTTTTAGTCACATAATTTTTCTATTTACTTATTCTCTTGATGGTAGAAACACATTGTACCACATATAATCACCTAAACATTTTATATTCTTGGTAATAATTATTGGGGATCATTGGTTTTAACTAATTCTCTAATCCATTCTGGTAAAAATTTAATAGTTTCACACATACCACCCACTTACCCCTTTTTATCATGTAAAAGAAAATCATATAAAATAGAAGAAATCTATGAACCACCTACCTTATACCTGTAGGCATCCAATCATCAAATATTTGCCTCTGATTCGAGTTATAAGGGTATAACACATTAATCTTGATTAACGGGGTTGAAATAGTGCATATTAACAAGCCTGGAAAAAAATATTTTTAATGTACAGATAAAATAATATAGAAAGTAATAATACTATTAAAAATAACAGTATCTATCCAATGAAAAAAAATTCACTGAAATTGAAGCTAGAATAGAGGAGATTTAAGAAACCAAGAAAACGGACATGGGGAGTTCTATGGAAGGATGTGTGGTGTGAAATGTGACAAGAAAAAAGGGGAAGGGTAAAAAAGATGATGGTAAAATAATAATTTCTAACCCTTTAAATGGCTAGACGGTTTTCTCACATAGTTTCATTAATCGAGAACTAACCATGTGGTACCACTGTCCAATGGGATACCCCTTCACTCATCTAGGTCCATAGTTTAGAAAACTCTGTATAGATCATGCAATCACCTCTTCAATTTACTATAGGTTATTGTCATGGTCGTTCCACCACAGCTCCAAGGATTCTCATATGACACCCTACTATCAATAGGTTTCCATGTTTATGTCATACAGTTAGAGATAACTAGGCACCTAGTATCTTATCTTCCAAATACTTTTTAATCATTCCATCTCCAAAACTAGATCGATCCCCAGATACATATATAATTCATTAACCCCTAACAAAAAGTCTACACATTAACATGTTGAAACTGTTAAAACGGAATATCGATAAAAAAAATAATGATTACCACCTAACAACCAAAATATTAAATTCCCATAGAATTTTATGATCTTATAAATGTATCCGACCATTACAACATCCATATATTACAATTTCTCATCCTAGAGCTATTTGAATAGATTATAAGATGATAATAATCATACCCATTCTATAACTAACACCATGGATACCTTAGTTATTCATTCATAGGATAATTCCTCTTATGGGGATCCCAACCTTAAGAATTACCTACATGGTCACTCTCTAACTCATATTGGAATACTATAATAGTCCTACACCAACCTCCTTCTGAAAACACACATCCCAACATACTATACCAAAAATCCTACATTTCAAATGGTTCTAATTTTATTCCTCTGTGACATGTGACTCCCATAAGGTCCCACATTGCAATGGATTCCTTATCCTCTTAAATAACAATTGATGCCCAAAATGATACTTCATTATATACATAATATCCATAAAATATCCACAATTTCAATGCATTCGATAAAAGTCACTCACTATTCTAAATTCCGTTATATAAGCCTAATCATAGAAAATTCATCTATAATATATGAACCATGTGAACCAATATCTTCAATTTGGGAAAAAGAACTATGACAATGATCATGGAATACTTATTTCCATCATTGTCTCCCCAACATAATCTAAACCTATCATCTAAAATGCATGCACCCTAGCCTAAAGCTGGATAGCTCGATGCTAATCATCCATTAGGAGTTTCAACAACTACACACTACTCCCCCACTATTGGGTATCTCTCTCCCATCCATGACCCATGCATGTAGTCATATTCCAGCAAAACATTTAGAGAACCACTCACAATTATACCTCACATACCAGATTCTAACCCAGTCTTTGAATCTCAGTAGTCCAATATTCTTTCTAATAAAACCTATATTGATGTCTAATCTATCTATAAGAAAATAACTCTATTAGAGCCCTCACACAGTAATTATGAACATGAATTAGATTCCATCAATAAATGAACACAATAGATGGTCCACTCAACAATGTTCTTCTAGAGTCTTTCACCTAACTATCCTATTGGGATTCCCCATAACATTGATATAAAACACCGAATGCACCAAGAAATTTCCCACATAATGCTATCATCTAGATTGAATAATTCATATCCATCAAGATCCCATGTACTATCAGTGTAGGGATTAATGCCTTCCAGAATAAGGTCAACTTGAATATGTTCACCTAAACAATAATCAAAATTTTAAAGACATACTTATACAATATCATCCTCAAGAAGTCGTACCATTCTTTAGAGGTTGAAAAACAGGATAAATCTATGATCATATTTCCATGGTCCATGGATAACGTATATCTTTGCTATAAGTTCATGAACTCAAGATAATAAACATCCTTGAATGTTTCATGGAAAAGGTTTTGAATAAACTGGTCCTCAAGTCCTTCCATATCATTCTATAATGCCAAATTTCAAGTACATGTACACCACTGCCAACATTTAACCACACCCATGAGAATATAATTTCCTTGTTCCACCCTATGTTCTAGGGTCTCTTGATATTGTCAAAGATAGTTGGTATATAATTTATCCAAGATTATAATTATTATAGTCCTCCCTCACCCTGAAACAAAGGAGGGTGATGGGAATGGAAGTAATAATTTATTAAATCTATGAAAGGATAAAATCCATGATCTCCCCTTTCAATACTCTATACAAATCACATCAATCATTCCATAAGCATTTCATCTATCCATGGCCCGAAAAACCACTATATTATGTTGTTACACCACCAAACCTAGATCCTACACCATTATCTAATTTTTGTACCTTACCTTATAGGCCTCATTCTATGTATTAATTTAAAGCACTGCTTCTCCACCCTCCGGATCCTCCACCAGAGGCTGTCATGGTTTCAGTATCCCGGAATGGATTTTACAACTACGGGGGTTGAATATGTGGTACAATAATTTTTGAAATTCATTTATTCAAAATATACCTCATTGAATTGTAATATATTAATCCAAATAACACTCAATAATTTTTTAATGATTACCCCTATGATGTGTGACTTCATCCTTGTAATGGTTTGGATGATTTGAACAACACATTATCCACTAAAAATATAACAAAAATTACAAGTGGGTTAGTCAAGATTCTCCCAAAAACCAAGAAGGGTACAAATCAACCATTTCACAAATTAATTTATCATGAAAAAAATATTATACTGGTTCTATATAGTTTATAATCAAAACAAGATACACTGACAATGATTTCAATACTCTACTATGTTATAAATTTTATCATTCCCTTCATGCATGTGTAATAAGATGATACCAAACATTATCATAGAAACTAGAGTCTATGTAGCTGAATATCACTAAACTACTCCACTAAATTGAATATGAAACTAAATCATGCTATTATAACCTTCCATTACTATTTCATGAAAATATTATATCATAAACACACATCTTCGTCATGTATTTTAGATCATGTTTAAAAATTATCCCACTTAATCTCATGAATGTATATTATAAAATACATGTATCATATAACAAAATATGTCATGTCACTACATTCCTCCTCATCACAAAAAAAATTAGGGGAAAATATATCTCTCCATTTATTCTCAATATTTCACAACTGATGTTGTTTCTCTTCAGTTGAATCAATCCCGTATGAGGTCATTGTGGGAATAAATCCCATGAAACTCATCCTTTTTCAAAGTGGAAAAGTGGTTCATAAGTTCAGTATTCACATGATTCGGGATCCTTTTGTGTGATCTAATAACCTTTACATATTCAAGGAATTCTAGAAAACTATATCATAGAATCAGAATCACATTATTTGAATATAATGGAAAATAGACAACACCTGAACCTTGTAACTCTTTGAGAATAAAAAGTGCTTCCTCTTATCGGTTTCTCTCACAATCATCTCTCTAAGAAATTATATTTCCTAATACAGGAAATATTGGATGTTTATATATTTATATATAAATCCACACATAAATTTTTTTATGAAAATTACAAATACCCTCATATTGAATAGTCGAACCACTTCATGTGATGGATTTATGTGATGATGAGAAATATCATCATTGCATTGTAAAAAGAAATTTTTTTCACACTGTCTTGGATTTATCTTATAAAAATAATAAAAATATAATTTCATGATAATTTTATCAATTTAAAATATACAAGATTACAAAATTATTTTAGAAAACAAGATCTTAAAAATATGAATGTCACAATAAGAATAAATTTTAGTATTATATGGAATTCTCCACGTGGAGATCATGAGATGCCTCTTTCATGGAATAATACATCAAAAAACAAGGTTCAATATTCTTGATTACATTATGATCACTCAAGAAGGGTCAAATTGAAAATAAAGGTTCTAATATGTCTTTATACATTTAGATATGATGTACTGATACATGAATATCACTTCGGTGAGAATGAGGTTTAAGATGAACTCAATTCCTTGGTCACACTACAAATACAAAACTCATCATAAGTTGTGTATTCTTAACATATGTCTAATTATGGATAAATATTTACAACCAAGAATTAATCCCACATTAGTTTTTCATTCATTCTTTTAATTCATTTTATAAGAACTCGCCTCTTTAACCATCAAGAAGCGTGCAATGGGGTCTACTCCTAACACCCGTTGGCACCACCCTACATTGGATCTCTCCTACCGCAATTACATACTACATATGGTTTTCCATAGTAGTCCCATGTGACTATTTAGGAACAATATGAATACCCACATACTTCAAGTGGTAAACCTATGTTATGGTCGATCCAAATGTCCACCTCCATAGTGGTTGTTCATGGATCCCATGGCCAGCTGGTTCACATTTTATTTTATAGAGTGAAACATAAATTGTTTCCCAACATAATTACCATGTATATCCATGAAATATTAAATAATCATTTTTATCATGATGTAATTAGTTTCACCTCATCAAAATAATTCTTGGAATATTGTAAAGGTTCAACAATATTCACAATTATGGTTGAAAACAAATACAAAACCATTAATAATTCCATATTTTCTATAATCATCACCATTATAATTATTTTCAACATCAAATATTCTCTTCATGAGACATTAAATCATGTCATTTTTCATGGATAAATATACTGAAAAAAAATTTTGATCTCTTGGTGGTGTCTTAGATTCCATTCCCCCTCAATTTTTACACTTACACCATCTTCATAAAATAACCTTAGCTCCCGATTCAGAAATGATAAGAAGGGAATTATGTATTACTCAACCCCCCTTGATATTTGAATCCAAATAATATAGGGTAAATCCCAATAGACTTTAAGTAATAGGGTAAGTCTGAACATTGAGCATCAACCTATGTTCCTCAAATCCTTCTCTTAGCACACATATCTGTAATTTGATATTTTATATCAATATAATCCAACTTCATATAATTTTTTACTTATATATCCTTTTAAAATTATATAAGATATAAATATGCTTTGTTATGGATTTTTAATATGGGTTTTTTTGAGAGAGTAAATGAACTATTATTATCATAAGAAACTTTTTATGGTCTTTCAAAATTCACCTTTCTATCCACAAACAAAACATTCATCCACATCATTTGAGTACAGGAATGAGAAGAAGAAAAATAATGAAATTAAACTATAATTAATGTAATCGAATTTTGTTCCTTACAATACCACACTACACATCTTAAAAAAAATTAATGTTCCTATTAATGATGATTTACGATCATTTAAATCTTCAACCTAATATGTATTAGTGAATCCTATTATGTCAAGATATCCATACATTTTATACATCAAACTATAATTTGATATTATTTTAATATTCCAGATAATAATTTTGTTATGCATAATGTGTGATTATTTTTAACCACATTTATATATTTCCCATAATTTTACTCCATATACAACATTTCGTGTTGAATTCATAAGATATATCTTGTTAGAAATTAATATCCTGAAATATTTCTGATTACAAATTTTTTTGTGTTCATCTTTACTAATCATTACACCAACTTTGATTAGAGTGGAACAATTCCATTGAAACCTCCAAACCATATTTATTCAACAATTCATTTGTATATTATTTTGTTAAAGAAAATGTCTCTTTTCTTTTAAATAACATGGAGTCCAAGATATTAATTCATCTCAATGATCAATGACATTTTTAAGTACATCATTATTTAATTATCAAATTATTTTCTTGAATATTCCTTTTCACCAATAAAAATATCTCATTAACAAACCCATCTACAATTAGAGTACATGTTATCAAATCCTTCACATAAACATTATTATCAATGTTTCATTTTGAAATGTTTAATTTCATTAAGAAACTATCCAAATTAGAAAACCAATTTTGAGGATCTTAATTCATCCCATAAAAGGATTTCATTATCTTAAATTATTTTCATCCATCAATATTAAGAATAAAGACATCATTTTTCTTAATAAAAACTTCTTCTACAAGATATCCTTTCGAAAATAAGGTCTTCACATCCATAAGATAAAATTTATTACTTTGTACTCCACAATTCCAAGAACCAATATAATAATCGCCACAATTTCAAAGGGTGAAATTTATTCCCCAAAATATTTACCATACACTTATGAATAACCCTTAGAGACTAATCAATATTTATTTCATGCGATTTCACATTAGTTTTATGTTTTTTATGAACACCCATTTGGTATCTATTTCATTCTTTTCTTTTGGTCCAGGATGAGATCCCATCGACTATTTTTATCAAAATATTTTAACACTTATTTCAAAGAACTTATCTACACCATGTCTTTAATAGAATTTCCAACTACCATTTCTTTAATTTTATAAATGGAAGCTATTTTATTTTCAATTCCCAGTATTCATCTGCTCTATAATAGTGCCTTTAGATTTATAATAATACTTTCAAATTAAATATGATATTTCAATATTTTATACTTTTTTATCAACTCATGTTTTTTCATCTTCATAATTTTTTGGATCCGAGTTAATATAAATTTTTTCTGGTTTATTAACAATGTTTTCTTCATTATCTCCTTGAATAATATTTTTTTCTATGTAAATGTTTTAAAAATATGATATATTTATTTAATCAATATTTGGATGATATTTGTAAATTTTCACATCACAACAGTCTAGAAACTTGTACAGAGTTTCATTTCAGTGTCTATATCAACTCCCATTACATATATAGCCCATGAAGATCCATTATTTTGTTTTCCCTTCGATTTCTACCAGATTCTAATTCATGATCATCATGAAAAATTGACTACCAACACATTAAAATATTATAGAGATGGATTATTTTTGTATCTGGTCTAATAAGAACTCATTTTGGGGTCTGGTTTCTTGTAAAAATTGTTTTATATATGCATAGTTTTACACATGGATTATATCCACTGTATTTTTGAATGTTTATGTCCATATGACATTATTTCACCATTTTCATTAAACATCTCTTGTTTCTATATGCCACACCATTTAGATAAGGATTATATGGATAATTAAATTTATGCTTAATTAAATGATATGTATGATATGATTCAAAATAATTATTATTAAACTACAGGTGGATTCATTCCTATAGTAGGTCATAGAAGAAAAATTAATTCCATGTTTTCCTAGTATAGCATAGTGGCTGACTAGGGTCGTCTCACTTGAGGATCATTCTCAGTTGTTCACTCAAATAATATAATTTACCTAAAATAATCTTCTATTTTTTATTTAATCTTTTATGGTAGTAGAATTTATTTGAAATACAATTTTAAAATAACATTATATGAAAAAATTCAATTAATAAAGATAGAACATTCTCATTATGGAGTGGTTTGTGAGTTCCAAAATTATTCATGTTGGTGTTTACATTATGATTTATATTTCCTTTATAATACCATAAGAATGATTTATATTTTATTATTTAATGTTGTGAAATATTTAATTCATTTATCAACATTAGCTTCCAATTTTCCTATAATCAATGTTGATGTCACACCATGATCCAGTGTCTGACATCTTGCAAGAGTTGACTCCATCGTATGTCATTTCATCTACTAAATTTCCCAACTCCATCATATTAAGAAATTGTATCTTGTAGAAGTGAAATAATGATTTAATAAAATAACAGAGATGAGTTTGGTTTTAGTGTCTTGGGGGAAATTGCCACACCCACGAACTTCACTCATTGCTCGTCACAAAACAAACTAAAACAATAGAATTTATGCATTGAATAAGTGAAATTCCCAGATACCTTCACTGGGAAGCATATCAGGTTAGCCCCTCATTTTTAAGGGTAAGACTTCATGAATTAATGAATAATTAGAAAATATAATTATAGTTATAAGATAATTAATTATCAAGTAAGAAATTTGGGAGGATGGGTGGAAAATAAAAACAAAAATAATGCATGGATTTATTAGAAATTTATATTATAATTGGAAACTAAAACTAAAATAAGGAAACATTAAAAATGAAGAAGAATAAAGGGGATGATTTTCGACTAGACTCACTCAATGTAGATATCCTCATTGGTTCCTTGGCAGAAATGGTATGGAATAGAATGGAATGATTTAGGATAGAGGATCTCTCCTCCTTTTGTAGAGTACAATTTGTCCAATGAAAATTTACACATATTTTTTACCTAATTAATGGATGATTCATGTGTTCCAAAATTCATAAAACCTGTTCAACAATATATTTTTATTAGTCCTAAATGGTTTAGCTTAATTATCCATGTGGTGTAGGAGTTAATAAATTATTATTTAATGTTACATTTCTTATATGAGATTTCGGTGAAGACTCCTTCAATGTATAACATTGGCTATCAACTATAATGGTTAAAAAAATAAATGAAATGTATCAATGGAATGTGAATATGTATCATTGTTCCATTTCAGATGGAATCACCTAAATTGGAGTCATGTATCCCAACTTGTGATCCTATTATTGAGGTAAGGTCCACACTATCTTCCTAGTGGAGTTTTCAAATTCATGGAGATATCCAAATCAGCTCATGGTCTGATAGAAAATGTTTAAGAAAATAAATAATGGAATCATCCAAAAAAAGAATAATTCATATTGAATTAATATTTTAAATGTTATATCCCACATTCCATTGTTATAAAATCCTCTAAAAAATATCGATATGACCAATTTTTACATTTTATACAAAACTCACCATAAATCCAAAATTGATCAATAAAAGATCATATTGATAAATTGATGGGATTTACATATTTAAATATATATATATATAATGAGTAATATATTAGCTCAAAATATTCTCCAATAATTAAACAATGATTGTCCCCAAGAATAAATTATCGACATATAAGTTAATGAACACCAATGTAATAGATAGTAAAATTAAAAAGCAATAAAATTAAAAATTAAATGTCAAATACAATTTTAAAATTCCTTAAAAAATATAAATTTAATTTCAAATTTTCAAAGAAACAATAAAATCATGTATTTTACTTTACTTTTTTTTTAAAATGATAGAACGTATCATTTTATTCATTGATGCTTCTCATTTTTTTTATTATTAAACATGCCACATCATGATTTACCTCAGATTTAAATATCTCCTCTCATCTTTCATGATAATAAATCATGTTTAGTTATGATCATATCACGAGAACATGTTCCTTATCTATGGGACTATAAATGAACTACTTTCTCCACATTCTAATGACAAAAGACACATAAAATCATGAGGACATGCAACAATGGTTTAAATGAATTTGATGCTGAAGGATGGTAAGAATTGATGCTGTAAAAATTAAGGCTCGAGGAGGAGGATTATCTCCTAAGTACAATTCAAGAAAAAAAAACTGTAATTAAATTACCCCTTAATTGTAGTAACTCCAACTTCCCTATATTTAAATGTATAGTCATGATCCAATTATTCATAATGAATTATTTTTTCACCCTCTATTTTTTTTGTTTCTAATATTTTTTTATCCTTGATTTTTCATTTTTTAGAAATTTATGATTGAAACAAAAATCAAATCCATCACCTAACCACATATGGTAAAATTCATCGAACAATTAATGGTGATTTTTTATTTTCCCAAACGAATACCCTTTTTTATTTCATAATTTCATAATTTTATATTTTTTTTAAAGAGGGTAAAAAGAATAATGAGTACATTGAATGAATCAAATTACCCTACTCATTACAAAATAAAGAACCCCTGTAATTCTTCCGTATAATGTATACCATACTTACCATCAGGATTCCTTTTACCTCAACACTTCAACATTAAAATATCATACATATATTAATAGTATGGTAGGGATTAGTAAAAATGGATTGAAATATGGATCATACCTAACAAGATCATTCATGGTATCTATGGAATAAAATATGCTTAGATATAATTGTGGTCTTTTAGGACATGTATTTTATCAAAATATGTGTCAATCATTTTAAATGTGTTTTTGAACAGTCAGTATCTTTGACTAGTTTCATGACATGTTTTTGCAGGTGACATGTCCCAAGATCCCCCAAAAAATATACTCAAAGAAAACATCAGATGTGATTGTTCTAGAAATCATTTTTAGAATGAAAAATATGATTTTTGGAAAACATTCAGAGGTGTGATTAATAATAAAAAATCAATTCACATGAAATTCAGAAATTAAATACCAGAAAATTGTTGGGGAATTGTATTTAAATGAATCAATTTGTCCGTTCAAATCCTGATTCATTATTTCAATATATATAATTCAATTTTAAAAACTCAATTCTCCATTTTAATGATTCAATTTCATTATCATTGAATTATAATACATGGTATCACTAGATTCATAATAAAATAAAGTATCCCTGATAAGTCATGTAAATAATTAAATCAAGTGTGGGAAAGAAATAATTAACTTTAAAGATCAAAAAATTATTTGGGAAAAAACAAAAGGAGGTTAAAATTTGAAATCGTAAAACTGAACTCCCTTTCCCATGAATCATATTCCTTCTAAGGCTTCCTTCTACAACCCTGAACCTATAAAATAAAACAATTGAACTAAATGGATAATTTCATTGACTATAAAAAATATAGGAGGTAGTGGGTTTTATTTATGACTAATTATTTTGACTGAATTTGAAATATAAATTCTTATGATTGAAAATGATGCTAAAAAAATGAATTTAAAAAACAAATCTAGGTATGATCCCCCATGTGGTCCCAAGATTATTACTTCCACTAGTGGATAGTATGAGTTGTTATCAAATTTCATCTAGTGGATGAATCTTATTTTATTTGAATCCCTACATTTGGATTTTCCCACCTTGTACATCGTCCTTCTAGGTGAGGAATGATCTATGGATATAGTTCACAAGATCTCCCCCTCCTTCACAAGGAGGTATTGTTTTCCTAGAGAAGGTAGGATGAAGTATTTATCATCAAACATAATTTCTACTTGTGTAACATTATTCGCTTTATGTGATGGATTCACATGGGTTTCATGTATTGTAATTTCAAATGTTGGGTTAGAATGTAAATTTAATCTGATATAATTTAAACATGAAGAATGTAAATCAGAATTAATACATTTAGTGTGAGAAATATCTATCTCTAATTCCTCTAGATCATCCACATGTGTTTATTTTTGTGCTTCCATAAATGCATGTTAATTAAAATCTAGGAGCTCCATGTGTTCATCAATAGGTAAAAGTGACGTTTATTTGTCTTCCTCTAAGGAAAAGAAATGATTACCTAAATAAGAAAATTAAAAACAACAAGGTGTGATACACAAATATGATTTAATGAAATAAGACAAGAGAGTTTTCAATAAAGGTTCTACTCCCTATGTTGGGTTTGGTTCAATCACTTATTCAGTGATAAGATCCTCTAGAATAAAAATATCATTGGACAGAAGTAGGTTGTCAGGATCTTCCACCCTCTCTTAAAATTACATCACTATTGTGGCTTCCTCCTCCTACATGACTATTGTGATAGGAAATGGTTCTAACTCTTATACTTCATAGGTATTGGGGTGATCATGTTGAACCTCTTACTCATTTTATAATTCATCCAGATCTTGTTGATATCCCATGCATAGCTCAGTAGTTAAGTATTATTCCCCATGAATCCACCCTAGCTCATCATGGTTAGATTGAATGTAGTTACTAAAATCATTGTGTGGTTAATATTCCACTAATTTGGCCTCAACTTATCAGATTTCATTACTGAAATTTGGGGAAAACAATGGCAATTCCTTCTTGGGCATAAAACATAGTATTTTAGTTTGGAGTTCATCGGCCACCACATTCAAATATATAGGTGAGATCAATGTAGAAATGCATCTTTTCTTCTACGTAACCATTATCAAAAGTGAACTTGACCTTCATCGGGGGGACTCCTCAATATAGTCTTATTCTTCTTCCTGCACCTATGAGTTATTGTTCCATGTATTGTACTAAAGATCACTTGAAAACAACATGGAATAACATTTTTTTTATATTTTTTAAAACAATAACAAAAATTTATATACAAAAAAATAGGGAAAATTAAATAAACTACTTATTAGCTCCCTGATAATGATACTAGTTTTGACGCACACCTGTTATAGGGCATGGAAAAAGAAAATTTCTATGTTTTCCTAGTGTAGCATTGTGGCGAACCAGGGATGTTTATCATGAAGAGATTTTTGTTATTTTTTACTCACATAATCTAATTCACCTACACTACATTGTGGTTTTTTTCATAATATATGAAGGTAATGGAATTTAATTAAAATAAATGATAAAACTAACATGAAATGAAAATTTTAAATTAATTATGAATGGGTATGTCCTTTATGGGTTTGTTTTTGGGTTCCATAATTCACCTTATAGGTACATAAATTTCATTTGATAATTCAATTATGAGATCTCATGCATGAATTACTATTATTTTGTTTAATTGTGTCAAATATTGGATGAATTTATCAAACATAACTTCACATCCTCCTATAATAATGTTTGATTGCACACCTCAATCAAATATGTGACATCTTCTAAACCATGGCTCCATCGTATGTCATTTCATCCACTGAATGTCTCAAATACATCGTATGAAGATATTTTATCTAGTACAATGGACGTAAAATATTTAATAAATGAATATTATTGACTTTTATTTCTATGTTATGGTGGATGATCACCACACCCGTGCACGTTACTCTTTTCATATTAAAAACATAATAAAACATAGGAATATAAGTATAGAGTGAAGGAAATTTCCACATACATATCCCAGGACAATTCTACGGTTATCACCACATTATTTAGGGTAAGAGGTCCTGGTTTATAAAATAAGAAGAAAAGATAATTTTATTTCAATGATAATGAATGATTGATGAAGAAAAGGGTGTGTATAGGTAGACAAAAAAATAAAAACAATGTATGAATTTATTATAAACATAGATTAAAATTGAAAACTATAAATAGAATAAAAAATAATAAATGATAAATGATAAAAAGGAATGATTTTTGGATTTACACCCCTGGTGGAGATCTTCTCCTCGGTTCTGTGGAAGGAATGAGATGGAATATAATGGAATGATTTGGGAAGGAGGAGTTCTCCTCCTTTTATTAGCTAGAATATATCCTTCACAAGATTAAAAATTTGTGACCATGTAAAATTGTTATTCAATAATTCCATCCATATTAAAAGTTTTTCATACATTTCATTTGTGATCACCCAAATATTTCAGATTAATTGGATTCAAGATGTATTAATTATGAATTTTTTGTTAACTTTTATTATTTCTGTCCACAATTTCTATGAAGCTTATTTCATTGTATAACATTTAATTTTCACCTTAATGGTATAAAAATGTTGTGAAATTTATTTATTTAAAAAACCTATGTTTCCTCGTTCCATTAAAGGTGCAATCACTTCAACTGAAGGTGTTTATCCGTTCTTTTTCTGCCATTACAGATGTGTTTTTCCCACTGTTTGCCAAAAGGATTTTTCAAATTCAATGATTGTTTAGGCATCATGTTGTCTGATTCATCCCTTGAACCTATAGAAAAATTTGAACAAATAAATAAAAGAATATTCAAAAAAACAATAACAACTCAAATTGTATTAATATTTAAAATTTTATTCCTGAACACCCCCTGTGATAAAATTCACTAAAAAATCCACAATTAACCAGTTCTTTCTTTTTTTCCCAAAACATACCAGAAATGAAAAATTGATCCATATAAGATCCAAATGATAAATGGGGAGGGTTTATGTAATTTAAATGAATATATAAAATGAGAAAAATATTATCTTTATCACTCACAATTATATATTCAGAATTTTTTATTTAAATTATTAGAACATTCTCTGATTGTCTTCCAAAAAAGGTGAACATATTAATGTCATCTGACTCATTCATAATAAATAGAATATTTTAAACCGGATGAAATAATAAATAAATGTTATAAAATAGATTTCACCAATGGTATACTAATGTCTCATTGAAAAAAATGATAATAATTTAAATTCCATATTGGTTTCATGTACTAAATCTCTACCTATTTATGAATATCCAGCACATTGTTATTCCTTTTGATATGTTTCACATATATTTTCCCATTATCTATTAAAATTATTTGAATCTTATAAAACATTATTCATTGAAACTTTACTCAAGTTATTTTTAATAATGATATCCAATAATTCTATTCTACAATTTTTCCCCTTTGAAACTCAATTAACAACAATCATTCTGATCACCAATGTGAAAAAATTTACCTCCAATTATTTCCCCATTGATGAAAACTCTTCAATCCATTATCTTTTGTAGGATGCAAGATATTTCATGAAAATAATTTCATTTCCATCATCACAAACCTTTCTCACATTCAAATATTATCTTTAGTCCCTTAAAAAAATAAACATATTTGGATTCATGTTTATAGGAAAATATCTTAATAGTACCAATACATTTGATTTTCATATAACAAAAAATAAAAAATGTAACAACTCCACTATTACGTTCATCCATGTTCT
The DNA here is from genome assembly GCA_963277665.1 of Viscum album. Lineage (NCBI taxonomy): Eukaryota > Viridiplantae > Streptophyta > Magnoliopsida > Santalales > Viscaceae > Viscum > Viscum album. The sequence goes on from OY728166.1 coordinate 1,379,018,659, forward strand.
GCCAAATTTTTTTATCACCTACCATGTGAGGGAACAATCACATTCAAGAATCGATGATTTTTATCTTTTTAGTTATTTTATTATTTCCATATTTTGAAATATTTCTCTTAATAATAGCTATACATTTATTCTAATATTGACCATGTTGATCCCATCTACCACAAATTTATTTTAAATATTCATTTCAATATTGAATGTAGAGATTTGATGTTTTATTAATCATTTTGTTTGTTAATATTTATTTTAATTATCTTTTTAGAATTTATCCTATTAAGATCATACCATATTTAAGGAAGTGACATGTTATACCAAGAAGAATTCGATTTGTTCCATAAACATACAAAAAAATAGCAATACCAATTTAATTTTTGTCTTCCATACCATTCAAATTATATTCTGGAAGTTTTTATTAATAAATAACTACATAATGTGATTTATTATTTCTTGAGGATTTAAACATCTCATAAGATTCCAGATATTTCTTTGTGTAATATATATGTATCTCATAGCTATTAATTTCCAAAAGTTTACCATTTTTTAGAATAAAAAACTGAATTTTTAGAAATAACATATCTACTTTGAGTTTTAGTACAACAATTAGTCAATTGTTTCTCTTACAAAAAATTAATAGATTTCATTCAAGTGCCATCATTAACATACATAAAATTTTTGAAATCCACATTGATCTTCTTCAGGGAATTTAAAGTATATTGATATAATGATTGAGTATTATACAATATATATTACATTAAATCTAGTTTTTCATAAATATAGTTCTCCATTTTATCTAGTTATAAAAAAAATTCATTATATTTATGATATCATTAATTTATGGATTTTCTATTTTGAAAAATTATTCTAATCTTTTACACTAACTAAAAATTCAATTTTTCTTTAATTTTTGAAATATAATTTTTGGGTCAGTGGGAACCAGACCAAACACAAGATTACCAAAATACCAAATTCAAATATCCTCTTAGAAGAAATATGATTTTGATTCAAAATTCAAATTGACCAGGTCACCATGGGACACATATCCTCGTTATGTGAGCCTCCTCAGGATGCATACTTAAGATTGAACCACATCATTGTCACCTTCATTGCCTTTTCTAGGCATCACTAATGAGTACCCACTGGCCATTGTCACTGCAGCTTCAAACATTTGTACAAGAAAAACCATCACCATGTTGTTGTCCATACTCCATGTCGGCGTCTGCCCACTCCGAAGGCTATCACCAACATCATCACAATATCATCCCCAAATTCATCATTATGAAGAAGAAACACCAAATGAACCAGATAACAAACCACATAACTGGAGCCATGAATGTTGAACAACAACCATCTACCAAGAGAACAAAATTCACTGCTCCATAAAACCACAATAATAGATGAACAAATTGGTATCTAAAAAATAAAAAACATATAAAAACCATAAAAAATCACAAATTTCATAAGGAATAAATACATTGTTGTTCCAATGTGAAAAAAATGATATCATAGATGGTCATGTTGGCTATTCAAGCAGAGAAATTTGAGAGGAATAAAATTGGCACACAACACAAAGAATCTATTAATCGTTGTATTTTATAATAATTTTAGACAACAATTAAATCAATTTATATAATCACATAATTAAATTCAGAGCATTAATGTCAGTACAAATAAAGACCAAAAAAATAAATGCAAAAAAATTATGATGGTAAAAATTAAGACCAAAACTTTTAATATAGAGAATTTATGACGGTACAAAAAATACCAAAATATAAATTATGGAACATTAAAATCATTAAAAGAAAATAATTGGAGGTGTACCCATGGAAGAAAAAAAATTGTGCATGTAAGCAATGCTGCTAGGGGAAACAATATGGGAATCTTTGACGAGTGCTTTTTGTTTACATTTCCAACACTCCCCTTCAAACTGAAACTGGCTTCATTCCGGGCAACATTCTGTGTTTTTTGAATACATTTGTCATTAATGAATTTTTTAAAATATTACCCCATATTCTGTATTCTAACAATTTTCTAATTTTATCATTTTATACTTCACATGATCTCTCAGAACATGTAATCGAGTATCAATATGTTTTCATCTTCAATAATTCAATGGATTTTTGGCAAGTTTAATTGCCAACTTATTATACACATATATCACGGTGGATCCATCATGTTGATGCTTCATCTACTTCAGTAGATTTCTCAACTAGATTCCTTCATAATCAGTGGAAGATGCCACCACATACTCTTCTTCACAAGTAGACTAGGTGACCACACTTTTCTTCTTATAATTCCACGTGAAAGGAATCCATCGAAGAAAAAATACATACCCAATGTTGTTTTTCCTTATATCTTGGTCACCTCCACAGTCATTGTGTGAGTATCTATGTAGTTTTGATTATTCATTTTACGGATAAAAAAGACCAAAATCCATTTTCCTTAAATATACCTAAGTATACATTTTTTCTCTAGCCAATTTGACTGTTTTAGAGCTTATATATACCTGCTTAGAAGCCCAACACTATTGATAGTATTAGGCCTTGGGAATGTAGGATACCTCAGGCTTCCAATTAGACTCTTGAATAGAGTCCAGTAAACACTTATTCCTTATCCATCTTTCATTAGTTTTAAGCCTGCTGATATAGGTGTGTTTATAGTATTGCAATTTGCCATCATGATTTTTTCAAGAAACTCTCTTGCAAACCTTTTCTATGATATATAAATTCCACCATGTTGTTGATTTACCTCTATGCCCAGAAAGAAGTATATAATACCTCCATCAGTTATCTCTAACTCCTTGAACATTCCGTCCTTATATTCATCAAAGTTCATATGGTTGTTCCCTTAAAACAACAGATCATCAATACACAAGAATACAATAAGTACGTCACCACGACCATTTTTCTTCATATAAACGGCATGATCATTTGTACATAGGGCGAAGCCATTCTCTGGAAGATAGCTGCCAATGTGCACATTTCTAGCATACTGAGCTTGCTTCAACCAGAATAGATATTTATTCAGTTGAAAAACTTTTTCTTCCTCCACTTTCATAATAAATCTTTCAGGATTTTCAACATAGACCTCTTCCACTAGAATTCCATTCAAGAATTAAGAATTCTCATCCAATAGGTAGATCATCCCACTTTAATAAATAGTAAGGGAGATAATCAACCTCATAGTGTTACGAAATGAAATAGGAGCAATGTCTTCTTTATAGTTGACCTCGTACATCTGTTTATAACACTTTTCCATGAGCATTTCTTTATAGCGATCGATTTCACCATCAGTATTTCTCTTGATCTTGTACACCCATTTTAAACCAATTGTTTTCTAGCTATAAAATATTTTGGTCAGATCCCAGGTGTCGTTTTTTCTATGGAGCATATTTCTTCTTCCAAATCCATTCACCAACAATCATCCCATGATGATTTCTAAAATGATAGAATCTCATGTTATACATACAGGAAAAAAATTTACCTCTTCATTTTTCCTATAAATGTCTATTATGTTTTTCATTTTTATGGGCGTCGTGGGTGAGGATGAGCCATCCAAATTTTTACTTGATGGATACCTCTCACGAGTGATAGAATTTCCTCCTGGACTCTTGAGTACTAATGATGTTCCCATGGAATGTGTTGCCGGCGTTTGCTCCTAATTATCATTCCTTTCTTCATGATAATCTATTTTGACTATAATTTCTTTAATTGGTTCTTCATCATTCCATTTCTATGCTTATTATTCACTAAAGACCACATATCTATTCACCACAAATTTATTGGTAAGTGTAATGTAGAGATTATAGGATTTTGACTCTTTATTTTAGCCGATGAAGATGATTTTTTCACAACGATCATCAAACTTCCGTCTTCTTGCATCGGGAAGTTGAGCATAGGAAATTAACTAAAAGATTCTTAGGATTTCTATGCTCATTTTGTATCTACTCCATGCATCTTGTGGTGTCATGATTCTGACACTCTTGGTTGGGCATCGATTGAGATGATCGGTAGTACATGCCACTCCTTCTACCCAGATGTTCTTCAGAAATCAGTTCTCCTTCAGCATGGTCCTCATCATGTTGAGTATGAAATGGTTCTTCTTTTCTTCAATTCCATTCTGCTTTGGCGTGTAACTAGTAGTATGTTGTTTCTTGATGTTTTTTCCCTGCAAAAATAATGAAATGCATTTTATCTGTATTCTCCACCTCTATCAGATCTGAGAACATTTATTATATAACCACATTCTCTTCAACACATGCATTGAACACTTCAAATATCACAAATACAGAAGACTATTCTTTGATGATATAAACCAGGAGTTTGCTTCTAAAATCATCAATAATGGTAATGAAACACATATTACCACCATGCGAGTGTGTTTCAATCTGTCTACAGATATCAAGGGGAACTAACTAAAGTAGTTCATTTTCTCTTATGGACACTCCACTTGGGAAGGAGTTCCTTTATTGCTTGCCTAGTGTACCCACCACACACACATGATTTGGAATTTCAATTTACATCAATCCCACCACCATTCTTGATGAGGATAGATGTTTAAGGCCACTAAAATAATGATTTCAAAATACCAAATTCCATTTCCATGAGACATTATTCATGTGTCCCAATAAATAATCCTTAGCCTTTGTGTGGATACACAGTGGAAACATGCGATTCTTCACCATTTGAAATTTAGCAAAAAGTATCCTATGAGCATCCCTTATAAACAAAAATGAATTCTCCATGTGAATAACATACCCCTTCTTAAAGAGTTTTTCAAGACTAATGATATTGTTTTTCATGTTTGGTTCATAATACACATTATATATTTAATTTGGTTCACAATTACTATAAAAAATTTTGATTTTACCTTTTCCAATCACATGTACCTTCGATGAGTTTCCAAAGCTCATATCACCGCGAACTTTTTCTGCGAGTTCCACGATAAATAATTTTTTACCACTCATGTGGTTTCTTGGACCCATGTTGAGATACCACACATCAGGGCGTTCACATGCCTTTTCATGTGTGAGGAGGAGTGTGGTACTTTCTACTTCATGATGAGATGTTTCAACATAGATGGATCATTCATCATGATTAACTTTTCTCGAACAATCAGAGGCATAATGGCCAAATTTGATATAGTTGTGGCATTTGATGTATTTTGTGTTTGCATGACCACTACTGAATCGTCCTCCACAATTCCCTCTTCCACGACAGTTGATATGATTTTGTTTCTTTTGTTGATGGCTTGGATAATATCCACGCCCTCTTCATCTTGGATGATGAACACCCTAATGGGTGAGGCAATTCATTTGTTATGTTAGATTCAACATGGACTCTAAAAAATGCTCTATTGTTGAACCGAAATTCTTTTGCATCTATTTTCATGCACATGCAATGACCCCATTAGTTATTCAATGGAAAATTTCTCCAAATCATTTGATTCTTCAATTGACACAAGCACATGATCAAACATGGTTTCGAGAGATCGAAATGATATTTCAATAAATCCAATTTCCTCCACTTTTCACCATTCATTTTCAAATTTTTAACAGTTACAATTGATATGGAGAAATAATCGGAGATACTCTCACCTTTTTTCTTGTTTTCCTCTTGAAACTCCACTCTTAATGTTTTAAGATGTACACGCTTCACTCGATCAACACCTATGAATATGGTGGAAAGGTTATCCCAAGATTTCATGCTTGATGATGATTCAAAAATATTTTTGAACATTGATTCATCCAACCCCTGATAGATGAGCAACAATTCCATGTTGTCTTTCTTTCATTGATTTTTGAGGACCATCATTACATCATTCATGAAGGCATATTCTTCTTCTATAGAGGGTACATTATACCTGTTAGTGAAGATCTCCAATAATTATTGTGACTGAAATAATTCCTTTATTTGGATTAACCATCTTTCGTAGTTGTTTTTAGACAGCTTTGGATGATGTGGTTGGAATGGGGCCATCCTACAAAATTGGGGGATCTTGGTAACCGCATCTGATACCAATTTTTTTCCTATACAAACCAAGATAATTCAGAGGAATAAAATTGGCACAAAACAGAAAATAGATTTCAATCATTGTATTTATCAATAATTTCTTACTACAATTACATCAATTTGTAGACCACAACATTAAATTCAAATAATTTATATTGGTACAAAGAATGAACAAATCATTAAATGCAGAGCATTTATGATGGTACAAAGAAAGACCAAACCATTAAATGTAGATATCATATGACGGTACAAATAAATATCAATATATTAAATATGGAACATAAAATTCATTCCAATAAAATAAATGGAGGTGGAACCATTGAAGAAAAAAATGTTCATGTAATAAATGATGCCAGGGTAAACAATGTAGGAAGCTTTGATTCTTGGTTTATGTTTTCAATTCCAAAAATTTACACCATGAATGCCAAAAACAGCCGAGCCGCACATCCCAACAACTCATCATTGTCACTGCTCTCAATCCCCATTTTAGGGGCATCCAAGAAATTGAGACCAGAGAAATGAAGGAGTTTTTAAGGGGTTTGAGTGCCTAAAACATCAATTAGGTAGAGGACTAGGAGCCAACCAACACTCTCTGGATGTGACTAAAATCGTTAGAGGTCCATGATACAGAACACAAAACCTCATGAATTCCCCAACTTCAACTATTTCATAGAGTGTGTGGCTAGTTAAGATAGGTTGGAGTAAGGGATGAGGGTTTAAGGGCTTTAAAAGAAGAAAATTTTTCATTCCATGAAAGTAGATGACTATGAAAAAATCCAAAAACCATCACTCGAGAATGTGTTGAGGAAAATACGGATGATGAAAAAAGGATAAATAGAAGAAAGAATAAAATGAGTGGCGGAGACAATGTCGGAGGTTCGTAAAATATCCTCCCCCACTCCAAGTCGCCACTGAGGAGGAACCTAATAAAAAATGTAAAAGTGTGGAGATTCCTCTCATAGGCCCAGTGATTTGACCTCCACAATTTATTTTTCTCTTCTTTGAGATTTGATTTACTCACATCAGGGAATTCCATTTTTTCCATAGAATTTTTCCTGATAATATGATCCTTACACATCTCATATTTTAATTAAGTTTTGTGAAAATCATCAGGAGATTTGTCATCCATTTAATTTGGGGCTAAAATATTTAAAGAAAATCTGTCATGAGTTTTTGTCTATAATTTATTGGAAACCATATAATCCTCTATATTTTCATCAAATCCTCTAATATGGATAACACATTTACTAACACTGGAAAAATAATCTCCCACAATCAAAACTTATTTCATTTTGATATCATTATATTTATCCCTCCGAATCTTCAATTTTGTTTCTTCAATCATAAAATCAAAGTTATTTATATTTTTAATTCCATCCCACGTCTCCTTTGTTGTTTTGACATCTATAAAAATTGTGACAAATTTATCTGATATGGATGATACAATATCATTTCTATTAACTTCCAAATTTTATTTTTCTCTAAATGTAGTGGGGTATCTTTTCTATGAGGAGGTTAAAAATCATTCAATGCATCAATAACCTCCAAACCATCTAATTTTTGTAAAAGAAGCATTTAATTCATTTATCCATGAAGTTTTTTGCAATAAATGCTCCAAACCCCCCTTCTGTTGACTAAATTAAAACACTCTATCAATACTAAAAAAATGATCATTTATAGGGAACCTCCTCTGATACCAATTATACTATCCCAGAATGTGTTGTACCATTGCGAGGGGGGGAGGGGGTAAATCAATAATATTACTAATTTAGAAATTCATTTCTTCAAAATAATCATCACCAACTTATTAGTGTCTGGTACCAATGAAACACATGATCATTACAAGGTTCTCCCCTAAGAGGTGTGACAATATACTTAATGTGGTTTAGATGATCTAAGTCATAAAATATCTAATAAAGTTAATTCATAAATTATGTTTTGGTTAGTTATGTATCACCCTAAAACTATGAATGGTACATATTAACCATTTCTAAAATCATTGTGTCCCAATATTTTTATTTTATTTTTCACACTAGTTTACAAACAAAACACTGGTATGTTTTGAAATATTCCAAGATTCTACAATAATAGAAAATTTATCTTTCTCTTAATGACATTGTAATATGATGATTTTTCACATGATCACTAATGCTGGAGTCCCTGTATATTAATATCACTAAAATGTTGCAAACATTACCATTGGAACCAATTCATGCAACTGTTTCATTCCTTTTATGTTTCATATGAATAATATATCTCAAACACACTTCTTTTGCATGTATTTCAACTCATTTTTAAATATTGTTCCAATTAATATCATGCATATATATTATCACATTATTATATCACATAATGGAATGTAAAATGTAACTACCTTCCACCTTATTTAATATAAAATCATGACAAAATCTATATTCTCATGTATTTTTAGGCTTAAAAATTTGAATCTACTCCTCTTCAAATGAATCAGCTTTATATGAGGGAAATATGTGAATGGATCCTGTGAACCACTATTTTAATCTCATAGGAAGAGTCATTAAAATTTTATATCATTTTATGAACCAAGCATCAAATGTCAGTTATTATACCTTTCATGTATCGATTCCAATCCATGTGACCATATCATCTAATTAGAACAAATTTATTATAATATAAAGGAAAATACACAACTCATGCACATGGAATCACTACACGAATAAATAATGGTTTCTCTTCTATGTTTCTATATCAATTGTATCTATTTCATCACTTTGAGTGTTTAATTTGACAAATGATCATTTCTAGGTTATTTATAGAAATATTTGCACAGTTCCGGTTCTCTGAAAATTACATTCAACCACTCATTAAATTATTTTTCTCCATAAAATAATTGATTCATGTGATGATGAAAAATATTTTCATTACATCACAAAAGAACATTCTCTTTAGGATATATGGGATATAAATCTTTTAATTCATGATAAATATTTTTCTTGATAATTTGACAATATTTTAATCCCCAATATGATCATGTTCAACTAAATCAATTCATCGTGATCATCCATTCATTATAGTAAGAAAAATATTTAGTTGAATGTAGAAAGAATCATGCGGTGTTCACACCACACCTATATAATGGTAGAATATTCACCAGAGATGGTCCATAATTCTTCATAACAATAAAATAACAAAATTTGATTAAATAGAAAACATAATATTTTTTGGGTCATTAGATATTCCATCATGAATTCCCAGTGCATTCATAACACTCGGGGGAGGCCAAGGTTTATGATAAACTCAACAACTCTATCGAAAGGTGCAGATCAAAATCATTGGATAGTGGAGATTCTTAATAAAATTTTAATGATATAGAAATAATAACTAGAGATAACTATTACCACATTCATTTTTATTAGGTAACATTATTCCTTTAACAAAAAAATGACTCATATGTCGTCGAGAAACATGTAACGGGGTCCCCTACCAACACTTGTTGGAACCTCCCCTTTCTATCCCTCTCCTACTACCATGCCACCGAAAAGATGTGGAACCACTCTAATAACATGAAGTATTATAACCACAATATCAATTATATCAATCAAAATGATGTTCGACTCTATTTTTTTCATTCCAAGTTCCTACCTTAGCAATGGATGCACATGAATCATATTGATTGCTGGCAGGAAGTTTCTTTTTCTGTATAGGAAAACATAAAGTGTAATCAATACATAAATACCATGTAACATAAACCCTTATTAACTCCTATTTTTTATCATGATTGAAAAAGTGTTCCCTCATTGAATTTGTTTTGTGAATGTATTACCGGTAAAAAATTGTCAATATTAATGTCGAAAAAAATTCATAACCACAAATAATTTAAAAAGTACTTGATTAGTGACATCACACCAAGAACCAAAAGTGAGGATTAATAAAAATAATAATCATATATATATTTAATATTTGAAAATATTTAATAGTAAGTGCATATTAACACCCATAAACATCCCTACCACACCCATATTAGATATCATCTATTCTAATGTCCCCTGGACTACCCATACTATAGTCACGAATGATATACAAATTATAATAGAATCCAAATGTCTGGGTTGTATGAGTATAAATGTTCTAAGATTCTATCTCGAAAGTCAATATCTACTCTATTGTTGATTATTTAAAAAGCTCACCCATTTTACATTAACCCTTCCAAACCATATAATAGTCAAACATCACATATACCATATGCAATGAGTTTCACTTATTAATCACATAAGGAATGGAATACATGATCCAACTAAGAATAATTACACTCAAATTATGAGCATGAAATTTCCATTTAACCTATTACTAATAATTATACAGCCAAAACTCATTTTATGTATCGTATTTTTTCACTATACATTCTTACATATATACATATTTCATGTGATACTATGTGACTATCATGAAGTATTAGTTCTCTTAACTTGCTATATGAAGAAATTGGTTTTAGAAACCTCCTTAACCTGTGACATCACATCCACGTGCATCAGTCGCGGTGAAAAAATTAGTCAATCGTAAAAGAGGATAAAAATAAAATGAATATAAAACCCTTTGAAACATAGTTTATCCCCTATGTGTCAGTATATATGAACATATGAATGATCTCATTACCATGTTATGACTATATCTAAGTATTAAATCTACCATAGATCATATATCATGTATCACATGGAAACATTACAACCACCGTTTTCACTTTTATAAATTATGATCCTCTGAAACCACTTGTAATACACATACTTGGGAGCCAATAGACTATCAATAAAAATCAGAAGCCTCTGGTGTATGGGAGGAATCACCTAAGGCCATGTGTCCCTATTTACTAAAACATGAACCTAGTGGGTGTTGAGTTAGGGTGATGTAGTCAGCCATCCTTTATCAGAGTGGTCAATCATAAAAAATCATTCATAGGATTTATAAAACTCAAAAACTTATTTTCAAACTATGAAATGTTAATTTTAACCAAGGTCATCCATAATATACATAAATTTAAATATTTTATTATGGTTCATAAAAGAAATGTCAATTAAACCAATCATATCCCGTGAGAGTGTCAACCTAAGTGAACTATAAAAATGTACACACCATACACAAGAATGATGCTTATTATTTTCTTCATCAAAACTTTTCATGATTACTTTCCCGATATGCATATGTTATATGACCATGTAGACAATTAATATAAATATAAGGATTTTTCCTAGGAAAACAATGTGCTTTAATTATTATAGCAGATTATGTTCACCTATACATAGGATTATCCTAAGGGTTATGAGTGATATTTTCCATCATTTCATAAAAAAGTAACTATAACTGGTTATGATAATAACTTTAGAGATCTATAAATTTTGTTCATTAATATTACTTCTTATAAGATTAACACTCATTTCATAACAAAAGGATTCATTACATACTTTTATATGATTAGTGGCCTTGGAAATATGGATTTATAAATAATATTTTCTTAAGAGATCTACATTGTCTGCCACTAGGTTCATTATATTTATCACCCTTGTTATAAATATTATACAAAAAAAGTACTTCATAATTTTGGGAAATGAAAATAATAAAGGGAAACTCATATATTCAATATTGGAAAAAAAGGATGATAATAATGATCAGTTAAACATAACATGAGAATAAGGGATTCAGAATACGACATTAATATTTTAGAACCATACCTAACATATCATATATCATAATCTTCATTTATGGCATAAATATTTAAATTTTATAAGTCATAAATAATAACAGAATAAAAAACAAGATCCATGAGAACATAATATTGGAATAAGAGAATTTTTTTTAATACACATGATAATAGAAAATTTTATCCTTATTCAAGGCTTATATCCGGAACTGTGATATTATGTTGTGTTCATTCCCTGCTAAATCATATCATTAGAGAAGGATAAATCCCAAAACTATTGTAGGTGAAAGTGTTCCTTAGTAACTGGGTTCATTCCCCGTTATAGTCATTTTTATGTCATGAGATAACCATCATTACCCAAAGTATTAGAAAGTTATATAATGCTTCACCCACCAATAACAAAATAAAATTCATTCATATATATTCCACAAGATGATAAAATATTTATTATAGCCTACCCCATGAAAAATAAAATGTGATTCACAGACATCTCATCTATTATAACCTATGGAAAGGGATGTGGTTTCATAATGGTTTCAGGATTACATAATTAACATGAGTAAAGATGTGGGTTTAATAAAATCATCCTCAAATTTTAATCCAAATTATGAATCCAAAGAATGAATTTTGATGGTATCATTAGATCATATCCCAAAGAAAGAATATGTCACAACAATTTATGTTAACATAGATGAAATATTTTATAAAAATGTCACTGAATATTTTCTTCCATAAAATTACCCTTTATTCTTGAAATTGCTTATTTAAAATCTAAAAATATTTCAAATATAATGGGAAATAGTTTCTTTGAAAAGAACACTGAAAACATAAAACTAATGCTTAAAATAATTGAGGGGATATAATAATGGGAAATTATATTCATTACATGTACATTAAAAAAATATTCTTATATATTTTTTTATAAACATTCAGAAGAACTTCATTCATAAAATGAGATGAATATTATATTTAAAAATATTGATTAAAAATAAAATCCTTTGTAATAATAATCTTTAACAATCACTGGATAATTTATTTTTAGAAAACAAGGATATGAAAGAAAAAATATATTCTAATTTATAGGGAAATAAATTCTATTTTCCTTAACTTCATCGTTTTTTCAATTTTATCTTATAAATTGACTAAATTGAAAGTAAAACATGTATTCACAAAATAAACACATGAAAAGTATATTTATTGGATTTTTGAGTGATATATGATGAAATATAATCATTGTAATCCAATTGACAATAAATTCTAATAAGCATTGATATTGTAACAGAAATCCCTTACCTCATATTTTAGTTTTTAGATATAGAAAAATAAATTATACTATTCATGGAGATGTAAGGTTGTATACAAAAATGAAAATTGTTTTCTACATTCAATAGATGTCAAAAATTGGAATTTAAATAATAATTCAAATTAACATAATCATTTTTATATCATTAGTATCATATATATTTGTTAAATATATTTTTATTTCCATCCATGTAAATAGGAAATGAAAAAATACCGACATCACTTCATAGAGGTGGTAGCCACACATACGCATGAGAGATCTTATCCTTTCCCAATTGAGGGTAAGATAAAAAGAAAAATATGATATTATAATTATAATAGAATAATTTTATCATATAACACATATAATAATTAAACCCATCCTAATATCCATCCAATAATCATTGTGTTGAAAAATGATTTATATGGATACGTGAAGGTTGTAGTCTAGATGTACATAGGGGCGATACTTCCAATACACATTTGATAGAAAATTGGATGAATAATGTTGATTATGTAATAATAATAAAATTTATGTATATCAAAGATACTGAATTTATTATAATATAAAAAATAGAATATATTTAGATTAGTTAAAATAATTGATACTTTGAAAGAGATCTAGGAGGCTGATTACCTCTCATTCATTAAGAATCCATTAGATCCTTTTATAAGGACTCTCATAATGGTATTTCGAAAAACCTATGACCTAAAAATATTTAATATGTATTTTGAAAATATAATTTGGTCAGTTTTGGTTAATCTATATGGCTCAATGCTGGGTAAATAATTGAAAGTAGGGGTGTCCTTTTATATTTTCTAGAGAGGAATCATTATGTATTTCTTCAAATATTTAAATATAATAATTTTACACATTAAAAAATTACTCATAATGGAACGAGATTAAAATATTATATATTATTTGGTTAAATTATAGATATTTTTTTTACATATTGAATTTAATTGGAAAATGTACCCATATCTTTTATTTTAACGCATTAGTAAATATATGTTATCCTTAACAACTATGAATTATTTGTAATATTGTTACTATACATGATAAAAAATAATTTAAGTAACCAAATTACTAAATTTTAAAATTACACATCAAAATATGGAATGAATTTTATCATATTCAATACATATGAATTCTAGTATTTAATTTAATATTGAACCTGTAAAATGGAATGAAAGATGGTTTCATGAAAAAACATGTTTTCATAAATATGTAACCTTTCAATAAAACAATTTAGTATAAAAACAATTCCATTGAACTTAATTATATTATTGATAATATGAATGAACTAATATTAAAATAAATTCATTTTAAATAAAAATTAATCTTTATAAATTCCTCAAATGAAAAGATTGATTTCTATAAATGTCTTTATTTATTTATTTTCATTGAAAAATAAATATTTTCATTAAATTATAAAATTCTATGTCTATAAAAAATTATACATGAGTATTTTAAAAACAAAGATCATTTTTTCAAAAACATTTTCTATAATTTTTAAAAATGAATTATATTAATTTCTCACAGAAAAGAACCAAAATCAAATTTGAGGAAACTGTATTTTTAATCATATAATGACATTAATAAACAATGAGTAATTATTTTGGAATATATTTTATTATCTATATTTTTATACATAATTTTAAAAAAAATTAGTTATTTCTATTCATATCTCCAATTTAATGTATGGTTTATAAAGGTAAAAAATATTATGTTTTATTTATATTTTAGTGTGCATGTAATACAAGCTATAAAATAAATTATTTTTCTTTGAATAGAAATATATCTAACAATATTACTATTTTACCACATTCCTTGTATAATGTCAAAAAACATATTCTTATATATTCTTCATGTGCATCCCGGATACTGGATTACATGTGAACATATTTATCATAGACAATAAAAAAATATCAAGGTACTTTATAAACCATCTAATCATCAAGTAAATAAATATATTATGGAATTTATATATATAAATATAATCACTATCATATAACAGTGTTTATATATCATATAGAGGGCTTTCATTTGAATATATTATCACTTCCACTTCAATTGATGATATACAGATCATAGAACCACTTTTGAGGATTACTGAATTCATTGATGTTGATTAGTAATGTCACCAATTTTGGTAAGTGTATAATTTTTATTTATAGTGATATTGATGAGATTAAAACAATATATTCCATACCTCAATTATTCTACACTGGAGAACCCCAATGTGATTCACTAGGTTGTATGACCTCTTTTTCCAAATACTCTTATTGTTTCACTATTATAAATTTTAGTTCTATCAAGGTCATTATATAGGGACTCTTTGATATAGTTTAAGATTAATGTATATTGTATATTGAGAACTATTTTTCATGTTATGGGTGTCATGACCTAGCCTAAACAACCCATCAAACTAGGCACCAATGATGACTATTACATAACGCAAAGGGGGTTTAAAATACCCTCATGAGAAAAACTATCACCCATTCATCCAATTAATTATTGAGGGAATGATTTTATAAACGTGAAGAAAAAACAAAAGAAAAAATTTATATGAAGAAAATGAAAAATGAGATATTCAATAATATTAAACCATCAGTAGGAGTGACGAACCTACAGAAAAAATCCATTGGAATGGTAAATGTCAAAAAAAATTCCATCGAGAAGAATCTTATGAAACCATCAGAAAATACATGTGAAACATGGAATGTATTCAAAAATTAAACCACTAGAAAATCATACACATAAACCATTAAACATTTCTACCTCAATGATATGAATTTCCTTATCCTGAAGAATAAAATGAAAGTTCTACCAACCACCAAGGGAGTGTGCATGGTGTGATAAAATTAAGCGCAGTAGGATCCCACCCAAAAATACCCTATAATGTTTCTTTCAAAAAATTATAATATAAGAAATTTTTTAAAAATGTCATGAATTTTTTTTTAAAAATTTATATCAAAATTATGGTAAATAATTTCTAATTTTTATTGTTATATAATTGATTCCATATAAAATAGTTTAAAATGAAATTAAAATAAAATATTAATCAAATCATGAATCATTTTCTATATCATAACCATAATAAAAGTAATCAAATAGAGAAAATAACAGCAGAGATCATTATTTCCATAACACTGGTCAAGGCTAGCTAGGCCAAATATACCTCAGTATTAAAAAGATGTATAGTGAACCCTAAACAAGTTGCTATGACATATGGAATAGATAATTGAGAATAACCCATGGATAAACCCCCTAAAATATTGTAAAAAATTATATAGAATAATAAGAACTTTAGAGTTGATAAACTACCCATGAGTAAACCCCCAGTAGTGAATATGGACAAGGACCAATACAACTTTACCTAATAGAAACATATGGCTCCCATATTCTGTATACCTAAAATAATTTATATATGTATAACAAAATTTTATACGAAATTTCTATAACAACTATAATATAATATAATACATGAAAAAAATACATAAATTATTTCATAATTCTTTTTAAAATAAAATTTCTTAACCCAAAAAGAGGATACCTAAATTTAATCAAAATTAATTTATGTTTTCATTTCAAGAAGTTCATGTACCATGAAAATAGTCATTTATAAAATGTGTTAGAAAACTAGATCATATTTGGTTTATCCTGAAATTACAAGAGAGAGAACCACCCACCTCAATCCAAGTATATTTGGACAAAAATAATTGGATTCAAACTCTAGAAGGAAAGGGAACAACCTATAATGATATGGGAGGCTATATATATTTATTACCATAATATAAAATCATGTTTTCATAAGAACAAGGTTGGTAGAGAAGAGATAAGACATCACTTACCTCATTGAACCCAACATATGATCAAACCACACAATATCTGACCACTAGAAACAAAAAAAATTGATATATGAGAAACAAGAGAGTAATCAACACACACTATATAGATCAGATAAACCTGAAAAATATTAGAAACCAATCAAAGAGATCAATAATTATTTGAATAATTTCGATTAAACATACCAATGTGATTATAACCGATCGATGTGGAATTAAAAATATAATATGTGTAGTTTGAAACATCCGTGATTGAAAAATGGAATCCTCTATATGAGTAATGGTTGGATTAGGTTTGAGTAATGGTTTATGGTTTACTTAATGATTTCATGGGAATATAGAGATGTTTACAACCATAAATAATTTTCCATTTCTAATGATAAAAGTGGGATGGCGGCCACTATAGAGGTGTAGTGGCTACTATCTATCCCAGTATTTAGATGATGGATATGGGAAGAATTATGATAGACTCGATATCCTCATTGGATGGCTAGTGGGCCGTTATATACACTATTATGGCATAACCCCACTAAAAGACAATTGAATCACCTCTTCGACCCCCCAAAAAGAATAATCTAAATTTAGAAGAGGTATTTTCTTGAAAAAATATGTTATGATTATCCCCTATTGGACTTTAGTCCCCCTATTTTCACATCGAAGACGGATTCCCCAAGAATACATGATGCTACTACTTCCACACTAAATATTCACACTCTAAATTCTCAGGAGGATATGATGTCTTCCCCCATAGAATTTATATTGATAGAATATATATCCCATAAATAATATTCATATTAGTGTTTATGATATCCACTGGCTACTTGAAAACTGACATGTCTAGCACCAACTCAACCTCCTCCCTTTTAAGAATATGGGATGGAGTATGGTAATACTACAAGAGACGATATATTTTGAAAAAATCGTGAATACCCATTATCTAAGATGGTAATTCCATCTATCCAGTTAGACATCCATCCCTCTTAGTGATCTCGAATGACATAACATATCTCATATCCAAATTCAACTATCCCCCAAGACTATATTTACCCAATCGAGGGAAAACATTCTTGAAGATCTGGTCACTAAGAGAAAACATCAATGGATGACATTGAGGGATGTGCATTGGTGGCTCCCCTCCTTTCTCATGAAACCCTATCAGGTAGAGTCACCTCCTTTGGGAAACAACGATGTCTGATCTACCCACCCCCTTCTCAAATAAAAAAAGAGGGATTCAATAGTCTTTTATCTATTCAATAATCAATCCATCCTTCTATCTTCCCTTACATTCTAGTTTTTATAATGGTCTTGTCCCTTCACCAAGAGATGCCTTTTTATACTATCTCCCTCTAAGTGTTCTCGAAGGAGGATTCTCTCCATAAATTGTCCCTATTAGCTCTCTTTGCCTAGAGAAACTCATCACTCTACTTTTTAGAATGCCTTTTCATTATCATTTGGCCTCCATAAGAATGATTCATCATTGTGATTTTTGGTCCTCACCATTTCCTTCTACATTTTGATAATTCTGATGATTTTACTAATGTGTGTTTTAAAGGCATTCAATCCTACAAAGGGTATTGATTATTTCTTCTTAGATGGAGCTATTAATTTCATTGGAAGAGGGACCTCCCCACAATTGTGATTTTGGTGATATTCATATGTATTACCCTTAAATTCCATGGTAAAACAATTCTTCATATGATGAGTATCCTCATCGGAAGATTCTTGGATTTTGAGGAGTGATCAAGCTATTTGTTGCATCCTATGGTTCCATCCTATGGTTCCTCATATTTTTTTAATTTGAAGTCGAATGATAATTCTTCTAATTTCATGTGTCAATATTTCCATTTTTCTCTAGGAAAATATTCATTTATGGTTTAAAATGTATTCGTGACCTATGACTTGCAGTCTGCGGGTATTAAAAATAATATGGGTGTCCTTGTATCTCTCTAGGTGAAGGAAAAGTTGAAGCTTTCTGATTTGAAGCAGTTTGAAAATTCCACCATCTTGGGGCATAATTATGATGAGACCATTCACTCAGTACTGGTGGAGAGGCATCCTTGGTTCAAAACTTTTTAAAATAACTTTCCTGTTCTATTATGGTGTCTAATGGGGGTGTATTATGTAGGAGAATAATTTTCTAAACACTCCTCCCTCTCCAATAGTGGGTAATGTTGTGATACAATATTTGAAGGTGTGACTCTAATGCGAGAGCCATATGATCAGAAAAACTCCCCAAATCAAGCAATCTATTGAACTAATTCAAGGTCTTTGTTGAACCAGTGGTGTTTATTTATCAAAAGGAAGTTCAAAATATGGTTATACCTAAGTGGAAGATAAGGATCGGTGGTTCCAAGTATCATGTTGATTCTGTGGATGGTGTCCAAGGAAAAGACTCTCTACCAGATTCTGATAGCGAGAAAAGTCATCCCATGACAGGATATAAAACATCTATTAATTTTTCAATTGAAAGTATTGACCATATACATGGATGGGATATTTATATTCTTTAGAGGAATAATGGGAATAAAAGAACTGGGGGCACAAGAAGTCATGTTGTTCTTAAGGGGAAAAAATCAAAAAGTCCCAAGAATTATTCGTATATTTCCATTCCAATGAAGACAAGTCCATTTAAAACAATTTTAGACTACATTACAACCAAAAGTAATGTGAATATGTCGGGGTAGGCTCTTGAGAAGCATAATAATCTCTAGGAGGTTATCCGCTTAGAAGATGGAGAGGTTTCTAAGGACCAAGTAGAGATAGATGCTTCCAATAATTTAGTGTTACATGAATTAGAAGCTATAAAGTACTCAAATAATTAGTCTAAAATAGTGGAATCAGATAAATGACAATGCCCGGACCTCATTATCCACTCAAAAGAAAACAAATAATGAATTAAAATTCCATATAAATGCAACAAAATAGGAGGCTAACGTCATTATTGAAGGAATGGTCCATCTTTAAATCAATGAGATGCAAATGGTGTAGATTACCAAACATGATCGCCTTGTGGAAAGAGGATTCAATGGTAACAATACCAATTTGAAGGAATATATTCAGACATGGGATATTATGGCCCACCATTTTGAAGAAATCATCATGGAAGACATAGAAACTATCACAACAATATTACAATGGAGATTATAGAGAGTTACTATTTCTATTAATATCATCCTTATATTTATTGATTTATGATTTCTGTTTATGTTAAATGATCTTATATCATTATCCTGTGAGTTTTTCCAATTATCTTTAAAAGTATTTTTGAAATAAATATAATATCTCCAATCAAAGTATGACATTAATTTTCAGTATAATATTTATATCATTTGTGAGAAATAATCAATAATCATCATATATCTTAAATCCTCAATTTCATATCATGAACAATACATAGTTTATTAAAAGAGACCTCACCCAGCTAAAGAATAGAAAATAGTTTATATTCATGGGAAACCATGTAAATACACAAAAGGATCAATTAATATATATGACTAGTAATTGTTTTAATATGAAAACACAACTATTATCATAGGGATATCCCAAGATAATTTGAGATAACGAAAAATTGATTGGAACATATTCTCCATAATTATAATAGTATCCCATGTCTGGATATCTCTTTGTTATTAATAACCAATACACAACCTGAACTAAGACATAAAATACCCTTGAAGACCATTCCAGAATTAGATATTTAATATAGGTTACTATTTAGAAAAAAAAATATTGGACCCCATAAATCCTCATAATTTTCTACATATCAATCCCTCCAAAATCATCAACCATGCTGGGGTCCCAAATTGGGATAAAATTATCATCTATAAAAATTGATTAATCACCACCAATATAACATTATTTCTTCTGGGGGTACATGGTAATAAAAATGTTAATTATTTGTACACCTCCTCCCTTTTTCATTCTAACATTGGATGAACTTGATGAAAACTTAAAGAATTTTTGTTCTCTACCTCTATTTACTGGAAGGTGTAATAAAAGGGCACATAATCATTAATTTATCACTTCATATTTATCCAATTAATGTCAATTTCATGTCATAATTCATCATCATTGTTCTATGATTAATAAACTATGATGAAATATGTCAATCATGAATTATTGAATTCTTAAAAAATTAAGGGATGAAAAGAAAATTGCTAAAGTGATGAATTCAATCAAAAGGGAGAGAGTAGATAGGGGTGGCCAACCCAATATATATTTATTCCATAATTCATATGAACTCAACATCATTAAAAATATCCAAGGAAATAAACCCAATAATATATGAAGACAAATAAATATTGTTATGAATCTTACCTCAACAATACTCTTATATATCGAGATTAAACTGGATGAAAATAACAATAATATTTTGCCTATATTTTTCACCCAATATGGTCTGAGAAGAGAATTTATTATAGATAGTGTCATCAAAATAATTTAACATCCATTTTTTATATGTGATTTCAATGTAAAATATTTAGAGATTCTATACCAATAGCCTCAACATGTTTATTAGGTCCTTCTAAGAAGAGATGTAACTCAAGATCTTGTTACTAGAATTGGCTATGAAATTCTACGAAAAATATATAGTGTCTCCATCACTTAATAGAATATATATCAATAAAAATATATAATTGATGATTGTGATAATTCTTCTCATTTCGTAGAATATAATTAGAATAGTACAACAACACATAGTCATATTTCATAAACAATATATTAAAAACAAATATAATAAAGTTTCACAATAAACCTCATAGCCCATATTGTGTTTGGACAAGATCAGAATAAGTGGTGATATTATTCATCATTTCAACACCTCCAAAGTGACATGAAACGTAGTATACCATGAGAATCACAATAAATATTTGGTAGGATTAGTCAACAGTGATGTCAGCTTTATGAAATCTTCCAGGATGCACCAATAATATCTAGTTTCGACAAGGAATATGTGTATATTAAATAGGTTATTTGGTTATTTTAATTTCAATATATAATACACCTTTTTAGTATCAACTAATATTCCATGTTCCAAAATCTAATAACCTTCAAAAATTAACCTCATAGAACTGAAAATTTCATATTTATAACATCATTTAATGGTAGTGACGCCACATGATTTCCAAAATTGTATTCAGATAGTACACATTCTCTTTCATAGTTAATGAATATATGTAGATATAATCCATGAATACCATAACCAATCAATCAAGATATTATTTTAATAATTAGTTCATCAAATCCTTAAACACCAAAATATGTTTACATAGGCCCAAAGTTGTCATAAGATATCCATATTTTCTATACATTCCTATGAATTTGGTATTGAAATTATCTTCTTCCTTTACTAAGAGATGATGAAAATCTAAATAAAGATCAAATTTTGAAAACCTCCTTTTCCCCTTTAACTAATCAAACATGTCTCATATATAGTAAAATTACACCCATTTTTAGTTATTATATTATATAACTTTCAATAATCTATTCAAATATGAAGCGAACTATCCTCTTTGGAAACAATAAAAGGTGATTCCCACGAAGAAGTATTGGGATAAAGAAATACATTCTATATCTAGTCATATAACATAATGTTATGTGATTTCAAATCATATAATTGTATTTTATAAGAGGGTATATAAATTAACAACATACAAGACAATAGATTGTTATAAAACTCTAAATCTATTTATGTAGGGGGAATGGATAATTTATCTGGTAAAACCTTGGAGAAATCCTAAAAAAATCATTTCATTTTAAACCTGAGATGATACATCATAATATAGAACTGTAAGGATAGAAAATATATTCCTATTTTCCAAATGATATATCCATACATAAACAAAACTAATATCTCAATCCCCTTGAAACTCCTAAGACCACATATTGGAATCAAAGAAAAAAACATGTTGATGATAACTATCAATCATACCTCAGTTTGTAAACCGACCAATCCATCATGATGATAATTTTGAAATGATCTAGATAATGACCCATACATTTTTATACTAACTCAAAACTTACTATAAAAAGAGAACTTGATGGAAAAAAGAAACCCCAACCCCATCCTATTACTAAGAGGCATTGCTGGATCCATATTATATGACATGATATTCATCAAAATTATTATAAAATACATAAAATGGGAATATAAAAACTATTAAAAGGTAGAAATATCAAATAATGAAATTAGAATATATTCTAAACAAATAAATGGAGCCTCTCACAATTACTTTGTGCATATTAAATTCTTCTAGAAGCTCTTCTACAACATTAAATGACTTCACTATGGAAGCTAGTGGTTGGTTCCCTGGTAACCATGAATCTTTTAATTTCACCATAGTACCTTTAGGAGATGATGATAACTAACCATATCAAGAAAAATATATATTCTAGTCGACTCTATATATATATACTTTGTGACCACATGCATTACAGGTCCTAGGTTGTGTGAGAAAAGTTATTCAGGTGTGAATTTTCATTCCACACTGGTAGAAAGCCAAGGGTTCAATTATAGATGATTTTGATAGAGATGAATGATCCCTCCACTAAGAAGTACATCCACCACCTCAACATTTTTTATCCCACTTAATCTTCTTCCCATGTGTTCCACTAGAATTTCCAACATGCGAAATAGAAAATAAAATCAAGCGAACATTTATACTATACCAGTCTATTAAATCAAAAACATTTCAACCACATTAGGATAGTTGGTAAGATACATAATATATCCCTATGACTAGATATAGGTCACAATATGTTAAAGAATTTCTATTCCTTTATCTTATCATTAATAAACACCTTAAGAGAAAAATTAACCCACTCAAAAATTGGTTAGCATAATCTATCACCAAACTCTCTCTATGTACAAAGAAAGGAACTCCATCCACTTCTTCAATAGTAATAATACTATATAAAACTGTTAAATTAATATAGTCATAATGTATTTATTCCCGAATCCCATATTTTGATTCACCTAAACTATAGTTCCCTATTACTTCATTCCAGGACCCTAGGGAATAAAACTTTTGTAATTGACCATAAAATATTTAGGTCTATTTTGGATGTTTAAGACCAATTAATTTTATTCCATACATTCCTCTACCTCTTGAGGTTCAATTGTAACTATGAATTATGTGAAGTTAATTTATATAAAATCTTACACATAATCTGTGTCTCCTCTAGCTCCTAACTGGGCCTCTTTAGAATGGAAATTTATAAGTATATCTTTCTGATATTCATGTCCTATTTCCTACACAATTTCATCAATGAGATATTGAGTTATTTGAAGATTCACCTAAGGATAATTTCACACTACACCCTCCTACAGAACCCTTGGAAGATGTCTCAGTGCCATTTTTATATATTCCAAAATTGACAGAAATAATCTAACAGTGAAGCACTCTTAGTTTAAAAATGAATGACATCAGAAGAAGCTAAAATCAAGATCAAACCCCAACAATGGATACACACAACCCAACATCTCGTAGTGACATTATTCTATTTATGATGAGTTTTATCTAGAAAAACACTCAAAACATAAACTTTACCTCCCTAAAATATAATATCATCCCATCAAAACATCCCATGACAAGGAAAGATCTACATTAAACTACTATATTACCAATTCTCATGACCCATACTAAAAAAACGAAAAAACTGAACACAAAAGTGGATTATAGCATAACCAGAAGTGGTGTCTTAATAACTATGGGATGGTGACTAGAACCGAAGAATCCAACAGTAGAGAGAACAATTTTCCCAACCAGAAATAGAAAACATTGACCGTATATACTACAAGAGAATTATAAATGAAATATTACATTATATAATACTAAAAATAGTATCAAAGCAATTATGGAAACATTCAAAAACCACAGTATGTGCCTAAGAATATAACAATAGAAAAGAAATTATATCCACCATTTGAAACTCTATTTCTTAATTGGGAAACATCCAACAGTTTAACCATGATTTACACATACCCTTCATAAATGAATCCTCACTACCTTACTATGGAACCATTCTCATTTCAAAATAATATAATAAAAGTTATAAGCACCCCTAATAGAGTGTGTATTTTGGGAAAAAACTATCCCACTAGGATCCCAACAAAGCATTCCTTGAAATTTATGTGACAATCTATCCCAATATAATATTTGGTAACAAAATTTATCCCACTTATGTAGCAAACACATCAATTATGTATAGTTAATCAGAACTCAAAAGGACCATAAATCCCTCAAAACCATCCCAATGGTCTTCTTCACACAACATTTCTCATGGTGGGGCCACCATTGTGAGGACCTCCAATATGATCATCTACACAACATCACAGACCCTCTATGTGTTTGATGATTTCCAATGGAGCACATCCTCCCTCCGGTGTCATCGGTCTCCTCCACCCACTTCACTACTGATGCTTCATCGATCCTCTCCGTGGTGTCCATCACCTATGTGAGGCGGACACATTTCGACAGAGCCTTTCATTGTTACAAAATATCTTCTCTACACAGAGAGTTCTGCAACCCTCGTCAACCTACATTGCATATAAATAGATGACTAACCCCCCCCCCACTCAAACAATTATTACTCTGCCCTTTCAACATCAGAAATTCCATTTCCAAAAGAACTTCACAAAACAAATATATGGTTTACCAAATGTAATTGTACTATGTAAACCATATCTCATATTCTTCAGGGCCTCCACCTATGGTGTTGTTTCCATTTTAGAAGTCATATGAAATTCTCAAAGGAGGGAGCCCCTTATGTGCGATAGATACTTTTCTAAGATTATAGCCTTCTTGTAGTAGTCGAAAAAAATATTGAATTTTATAATGTGAATCTTTTCTCCATCAAAGTCATACCATCACAAAAAATCTCCCCTTTATGAATGAATATCCCATCACAAAGGCACCACCCATCACAATCATCCTTTTCTTCCTAAAGACTCTTCTTTTAGTGAACATCCATCTATTCTTGAAGTCTCTTTCCTTCATGAAGATCATTTTATTCATCAAGGACATTATCTTCACAAATCATCTTTTTCTAAGGTCTCATACATTGCACTGCCATCCTTCGTGTGGCCCTCATGGCTGGTATGATGTAATTTCAATCGTCTTGGGTGGTTCTTCATGTTGTGTTTCTTTTCCTTATGCTCTATTGCATAAGCATGCAAATGGATATTTATTCTCCATATATCCATTCTAATGTGATCCCCTCAATGGATTCCTCCACAACCCCGCCTCTATACAACATTAATGGTCCCTTCCCTTCTCCAGGGATTAAAAAGTGCACCAGTTATGTAAGTCGTCGAGGTGAGAAGTGAATCTTCATTGTCCAAGCTGTTGGAAGTTAAACTACCAAGAACCCACATACTCAACCCATGATGCTAGACTATGATCACTTCATAAGTTAAAATCCCAGAGAGGACTTTAAAAGGGATAGTCACTAATGCCTTCTCAATCCCCACTCCCTCTAAGAATTGCCTCCTTGTGAACCTTGGGAAGTCTTCGTGTAATCCTGGACCAAACATGACAGGATGTTCTGAGTATGTTGGACATATCATGCTCTTACATCTGGACCCCTTCTCCAGATTCCCTTTTAGAGGAATTCAAAATATTACTTTAAATCATATTCCCCACTTTTCCATGTATGACACTAAACGGTATTCTTTTGAACTACATGGGTTTTGATAAATATCTCTTAGACAGGGTAAAGAAGAAACCTCTTTATAGTTTAACCCCAAACAGTGCTAAAATGCCTCTCTGATGTTCAATCCCCACATCACCACCATCTTCACATCAGTTCCATCCCATTCGTACCATCCAATTCGTTCAACTGTCTATCATCCATCCTAATTCCTACCAAGTCAACCACATCCTTGTGGGATCATGTCATTTCATGGGGTATCTGACTACACATAGGCCCCAAAAAATCTAGTTCCATCCAATTAAGAGTGTCCCTCTTATTATGGGATTCTAACAATTCATAACCCAAAGAATATATCTAGGTCATTGACCATTGTGCACACCCCTATTCATCACCCCCTTTGAACTACATGTTTTCTATCCTTGTTTTCTACACATTGTACATACAAAGCCTCCTTGACGATCAATCCCACCCATTGGTAAAAACATGGTGTCCCCTTTTTCAGTACCCAATGAACCTTGGATCCATTAAAAATGGGAATATTTATCCACCCATCTTGTAAACCTTTTAAAATACCCCCCTTGGTATTTACCCATATGATCTAATACCCTTAGTGTTCCAAACAATCTGATCAGTCTTCGATAAATGATAAACTCGTGGCATGCCCCATGTTAAATATGGGAAGCCAATGAAAACCACATAGACATTCCTCTGGTATAAGATTCCCCAAATTTGACATGGGATGCCTTAGGATTCCTTCTCCATGAGAAGCCCTGTCATAAGGGAAATAAGTCATTGTGTACCATTGTTTCAATGTCCAAAAATGTCAGCGATGCCTAGAAAGACTACTCTCCTGACCGAAGGTTTCTACCCAAAATTGAACCATTGAAATATCTGGATGAAGTAGTGTAACTAATTTGTGTATAAAAATATATGGAACTAGGTATATTTTAATGAATTACATTGTAATATTTAAGGGAGTCCCGGACTAGGTGACATATAATGGGAGACATCCATGTGAGGAGAGACCAACTTCCCATCATCTATATACGATCATGGAGAAAACATCCCTGAATAAGTGGTGAATACCACCCACCTTTGGAAAGATGAAATACATGGAAATTGCCAGCATGTCCCCAATGATTAATGTGTGCCCTGGAGAAAGAATAAGAAATAGAAATGTTGAACCCGTCGTGAATCCTTCCCCTCAACATGTAGATTAGCAGCGTTTGACACATCAATAGATAATAATGTTAGCAGATCCAACTATTTGGCACTTGGTACCACTATATAAATAGTGGTCCTGACATTAAACTCACCAATGGTTAGGGTAGTTGATCGTTGGGCATCACGGTCTGCGAAATTGTCAGCATGGATCTTTATATCCAGCAATGGATTAATTAATAGAACTGAGGAACTATTCATCACTTTCATATTGCCTGTATGGATGTCTGAATTTCCCTGCTTGTAGGATCTAAGCAGCAACTATAGGGAACCGATCACCCCCACCCACAGTTTTATGGGATGGATAAATTCACACATGGTATCCATGCATGGCACTGCCTCTTATCAAACAACTTCCACGCTCAGAGCTACTGGGATCTCTAACCCCATCCCACCCTCAAAATTTATTCGGTGTAGGGGGGTCAACAACCTTGTCTGTTGATATGAATAGAAGTGGGTTATCTCAAAAAGGGACAAGTCCCATGAGGACCTATATGCTTCTATGCCCAATTTGTGCGGCCCCCCCAAAGGGCCATAGAGGGTGCCGCAACTCCATACTCTAACCTTTTATAGCTTTGGGAGCCTAACCCCATAGCTCTCTTATGATTTTCTCCCTTGTGCAGACGATGTAATGGATTTTTGAGCCCGCTGGACTGGGAAATCAGCTAGAGAGCTTCTAAGAAGGGATCCCAACTGGACGTGTCAGCATTTCCATCTGGTGCCACTGCTCGAGGAGTAGGTTTCCCATACCCATGAAAAGTTGTCCCTAGTTTGGCTGTCCCAATGTCGACGTCTGGTGAAAGTTCAGGATGAGGCCCTCTAGGGGGCATCATCTTCTATGGATCTCGTAGCCTGAGCCACCAATGGTGTGTACTATTATCCCTAAGTTATTTCACCATAGAGGTGGGACTTCCTGATCCCAAAGTAGGGATGCTTCCATGCATGGTCCAGAGTTAGGCACTAGCCACCTCACAATCATGTTGAGTTAACCTCCCCAGTCATGAGTGCAAGCACCAACCATCGTGGTCTCTACCATTATGATAGTATCCAATACAGAGGTTCTCCTCATACCATAATCATACAAAGTGGAGGTCCTCCCAACTCCCACATCTAGCATGGTGGTTCTCCCCATGCCATAATTATCAACTCTAGTGGAGGCCCTCCCCAATTCATTTACACTCAGCATGGAGGTCTTACCCATTCTCCTAGCTCAGGTATGAGAATTCCCCTTTCCTACTAGGTTATCAATGTGAGTATCCTCCTTTCCCAATCACCTGCCAGCATGGGATTCGTCCCCATAATCTCATCAGCTCTAGAGGAAATTTTCAAATCATCATCAGTGGTCTTCATGAATATCATTCCATTATCCTGTATGGACATTACAAAGGACCTCATCATACCACGGTGACCAAAGCCAGACAATGTGAAGGTCCTCCCCATGTTATATAAGACAATAATAGAGGTCCTCCCAATGTTTTTTTTCATCTCCAAGAGAGTCCTTCCCTAATATAACACCCTCAATCATGTAGGTACTACCCATGTCCCATTGGACATTTTCCCAGGTGCTCCCCACACTGTGGATTGTCCAAGCTGAGGTCCTCCTTCCCCCAACACCAACTCATGTTGAGGTCCTCCCCATGTCTAACTTCAATCATGCATAGAAGAACCATCTGGGGGTAGGAAGGTTGGTTTTTTCCACCAGAGGATGAATCCTGAGAAACCTCAAACCGCAGTCAAATCCTTCCAATTTTATATTCTAAGGCGGAATATGATTCAATAATGAAACCTTCAACCTGATAATCTATGTCGGGAGCTGGGGTTGGAACAAGGAATATCATTCTCATCATTCCAAAAAGTGTTGCCCACTAGATACCTTCATACCTATGAAAATACATACAAGGTGAGGAAGATGTGGCCCCTTTCTAGGGCCCGACAGTGCAATCCTCTTTATCGTCGACATGATCATTCTATACCTCAACTATAGATCATAGGGATTTTTTTTCCGGAACAATATATTGCGATAAATGGAATTAACCATCACAATGACTACATCCCATGCACAGGATGCAGTGGTCATCATTCCATCTTACAGGGTTGTGGGGGTGCAATTAGTGCATTCTTTGGAAGACAACCCATGATGGGGTTGCTTTTGAGCTCCCACACCATATTATCTACCATCCATTCTACTACGAAAATGGAAATCGTCAGTGTAATGTTTTTCCATAATACCACTTACAATCGAAGAGTGGGGATATCAAGGACCAAATCCTGAGTCTGAGCATAGAATCTTGTGGGACATTCTCACAGTAAACCAGTTCATGTAGATGTTCTGGCTAATTTCAGATGTGAACATAAGAATTATAGGGTCCCTTATACTAGATGGGGTTATGTACCTCATCCAAATATTAGGGATGAAACATTTCCATATCCATTGTATGAAGTTATATTTTACCATGATCTGGGAACACTATGATAACATTAGATAGTAGTGTTGACTAGTCGAGTTGTATGCACATCCTATTTCTTAGTATCCAAAATCACATGGTTATCAGTAATCACTCCAGAAAAAATGCATACAAATCATTAATGTGCACTGTAAAGTCATCATGGAGTATTATTACTAGGTCTAGATATTTGGTTGGTTGTGGTATGATTCCATACCATTCATTCATATCCTACGCCAACATGGTCAACCCGGTGATATCGAGGACATGATTTCAGGAATTGTCAAAGGGAATATGGTTGTTCATGAGATATACCTAGAAGGGGGAACTAGTACATGTACTTGAGAAAAAGAAATGCCTACTTGGGTATTACAACACTCAACAGACCATTCTGGTGCCCTTACACACCATCAAAGTTCATTGTTTGGCCTTCCTACACCTTCTGTGTTACCACCGCTTAGTCGAGACCCCAGAAAAGGCAATGAGTAAACTGGGACTGTCCAACCATCCCAACCTTTTGTCTAAGAAAAACATATAGAATATGGCTCGAAAAGGTTCCATTATGTCAAAAACTTTCCGAACAAAAAAATATATTCGACGATATCCTCACTATGGTCACTATGGAACAATGACCAGATTATGCCAATCCTTGGCTAGGGAAATAGGGACAGGGGTAGGTACATCCACCTCATAGTGAGATGCATCCGGATGACCATGATCGCCCAACCCATTTAGATAGGATTGAGGATGGTGTTTATGGAAAGTGGCCATGGTATGTGTCACCTAATCCAAGTGAATTGTGTGAAATCCTTTTTCAGTAACTGTCTTAGTTTTTTCAAGCCACTCCATAGGTCCCAAAGACCACTCTATTGGTTAATCCCCCAGATCCTTGGGTAATTATGCTAGTTACCCCCTGAGAAGATGGTCCATATTACCATGTTGATGAACCTACCATCAAATTGGTGGTCATGTATCTTTGTTATGATCTGAATCCCAATCCAGCTGATCTGATGGGAGTACATATTGCTCGCCTCAAGGAAATAGAAATGGAGAAGGTCCCAATCATTCCTGATGTAATGCCATATCATGCATGGGTGGATTATATGGCAGTAGCCTCATAGTTTAGGAACGCTACCTTATCCCCCTTTAATGGGATCAATGATATGCAGAAGCATCTGTCCCACATTCTTTCAAGGAGTGAAGCCATGCTGGAAACTCCAACGTAGCTGGAGGCTTCCAAGCTCCAATGTTTCATACAGACACTTGAAAGACCCTCATTTGTTTGGTATACCTAGTTACCCATTGGGTAGCTGTTTAGGAGGATCTTCATAGGCAATTTTTCTACAAGTGTAGTTCTACGACCATGATGACAAATATTGCTGACCTCTTCAAGTGAAAGAAGAGTCACAATGAGCAGTTTACTGACTTCATTGGTATGCTAAAGGGCCTCACATATTACCTTGATATTCTACTAACCTATGTGCACCTGATTGTAATATGAATAGGGAATGTGATGACTGAATTGATCCCTTACCTCATCGCGAAGAATATCCCAGGTGGGTTCAGGGATTTCTCAGAAAGAGCCCAACATTTAGAGGAAGTATTTCAGCAATCCTTTTAGGCACATCCATTTCACCTCGTAGCTCCCACAAGAATATATGCTAAGGACGAGGACCCCGCAGTTGCACAAGTAGAGTTCCCTAGGCAGCTAGAATTGTTACTAGTAGAGACACCTCTACAGCTTTGCAGAGGCCCAACACCTCAGGTAAAACCTCCAACTCAGCAGTTCCTGCCTAAGAATCGACAGGTTCCCTCACATAGTGCCCCATCACCACCTAGACCAGATAATCTAGTTACACCACTCGAAATCCTCTGTTAGTCCCACATCAGGTCCATTCCCTTGGAGATCCTTTCCCAGATCAGAGGAACTGTACCCAATCATTTAACAAGGCTCATATTCCTAGTTATTTCTCAAGTCCATGGGACCAGGGAATCCTGTAGTTTCTAGAATACAAGAATCATGAAGAGGTATATCTCACCAATCGCCCAAATTATTTCCCATATCATCAGTTCCTCGGGAACACCCTCAAGAGGTTCTATGTGTATAATGATTGGCTCCAAGACCTGGTCAATAAGAACATAGTCTGGTTGGGTATAGCCTAGGAACACAAGATACGTGTGTATATAAATCCTATCAATTACATCCATGGTGAATGGAAGCCGGTTTCTAACCATGGGTATAAAAAATATGTCCACCAGATTTCTCCCATGGTATTTGTACATTACCATGGTATTATTGATTATCTTTTTGATCAACCCGAGCCAACATAAGTAGCTAAATTACCCAAAGCCACTACTTTCGCATCAACATCGCATCCTTCCTCTTCTCCGAAGGAAATTATTGACGATGCAAGGGAAAGAAAAGTCCCTCACTGTTGCCATCATCATCCCATGTTCTCGGATATTTCATTCCCCTAGAAATGGCGATATCCCCTAGAATCCACCGAGAAATGGAGAATTACTTGAGTAATGATCATGAGTATGCCTCCGCAAACACCGTTGAACTGGTAAATCCTTACATAGTTCCTGATGACGATGAGATCAAGGAATACCCTCCCAATGTCCCCATCCGACACCAGCATCGACGAAGCCATGGGTATGTGAATCTACAGAATGAATTGGATAGTTCCTCCAGTCGAGAAATTCATGCCACTCTGACTAGAAAGCAAGCCCAGTGTAGAGCTCTGCACGCGTAGTCTTCTCATATTGTTTCAAAAGATTCACAACCTACACTGTTTGTACTCCTTGATCATGAAGATCCACTATGACCATGATAGTATTGAGCACATTCTGTCAGGGGTGGACCTAATTTCTCTATCCATCAGCTTGTATTAAATATATATGGTTCAACCTCTGAGTAGAAGGACATTCCCAGCCCTAGACAGAATCTTCTGGTTCCACCAGTAATGCATGTCATACCTCCTTCTATAGATCATCCTAATATTTTCCAAAGTGTATGACTGGTAAAAAATATAATGTCCTAAAAAATATTTTCATCAATCATGTGAGGCCTTATATCCTCAAGGCTCTTAGATTGTAATATAATATGTATGAGTCCCTTATATGGGATTTAAGATGCCCCCACAAGTTTGAGATAGAAGTAATATCCATAGAAGCTTTAAATGTTGAGGCAGTCGAGCATGCGAATCATCCGGACATCATATCATTCTCTAGATAAGATGAAGGTTCTATTATATAAGGGAATACATTCCCACTATACATCACTGGACATTTCAATGGCATGGTGGTCCACTAATATCTTGTTGACATAGGTTCTGGTCTCATCATTCTCCCAACCTATACACTCTGTATGATGGGGTTGTCTGAAAAAGCTATGTGTCCCTATGACAAGAAGATTTGATTTTATGACAGGACGAATTAGATAGCCGTTAGAAATATTTTCCTAGAGACCTAGTATGGTGGCCTAATTTCCAACACAAACTTCATGGTTTTCCTACCTGGCACTGCTTACATCACATTGATGGGTAGACCATGGTCCCATCTACATGCAACAGTCCCTTCCTCGTATCATCATGGACATAATTACTCCCCCAATGGTCGTGAAGGTGTACTCCAAGGTGATGTGTCTCCCATCACCTGCTGTGAATCCCATTGAAATGATGATGATTATTACAAGATCATGTTCAAGATGATTCATGCTATTGGGGTAGAACATTTTATGATAGTGACCAGCCCATAGATAGACCTCGATGACGCCTATGTTTTACCGATTAACTGATTGGAATCCACAACCCTCGAATTGGGGAAATGCTTTGTTGTTACTGAAAAAATGGGGAGTTATGTTACATTTATTATGTTACACTTTGAGATCACTTTTAATTCCTACAAAAATCAATCTCAAGTAATCCTAGACCCCCTACTATTATAAGGTTTCAGGATGTCATCCCCATGGAGACAATAATACGTTATACTTTCATGTTTTTCAGGGATGCGATAAGCCGAATTAAGATGATTCACAACTATTTCTTGGATATTATCAAATGTGGCACCTTCGTTCGAAGGATATATGGGATTAGGTTGATAGCTTTCATTTTTATGTTTTTAGTAGTGCAGGAGTCAAACGATGAGGTTTCCTCCATCACTCAAGCTGGCACCAGTGTCTCGCCAGGATCGTCTAATTAATAAATGTTTCATCCTTATGATTATCCTCCTACTGTATGCGATGAAGAGGATTTCAAAGATGCTCCTCCCTCATTTGAAGTTGAAATCTCCACTATGGACGATGACTTGGTGATGGTGATCCTTAGTATGGAGAAGTATTTGAAACCAACATTAATTAGCACTACAATGCTGGAAGAAGAGAAATAGTAATATGTGGATTTCCCCAAGAATCATCGTGAATTATTTTCATGGAGTTATGTTGAAATTCTAGGTCTAGATCCTTAGGTCTCCATCCACCATCTTGGTCTTCCAGAAAATCATTGCGTGTTCAATTAGCCTCCTAGAAATATACACCCTTCTCATAGTGCCATGGTCGAGGTTGAGGTTCATAAACTCATCAAATACATTCTTTTCAAGGATGTACAGTATCCCAAATGGGCAGATAACATTTTTCCCATAAAGAATAAGAAAAAACATATTAAATTATGCATCAATTTTCACAAAATTAGTTGTCATTATCTAATGGATGATTTTTCCCTTCCTAAGATAGAACTATTGCTCAACACCATCGCTGGGTTCGAGCCTGTCTCCTTCATGAATGGGTATTCTGTATATAATAAAATCAGAATGTCCCCCAACAATGAATTTTATACCACGTTGAAGGCACCACAAGGTACAATTTTCTATTAGGTGATTCATTTTGATCTAAAGAATGTGTGTTCCCCCTATTAGCATGCCATGCAACACTTATTCAGGACGATCCTTAGGAAATTGGTGTAATTATACAAGGATGATATGATG
This sequence comes from Viscum album, assembly GCA_963277665.1. NCBI lineage: Eukaryota > Viridiplantae > Streptophyta > Magnoliopsida > Santalales > Viscaceae > Viscum > Viscum album. The sequence continues at coordinate 1,379,053,767 of OY728166.1, forward strand.
GTTAAATCTAACCATCATTAGGACTAAATCAGATATATTGATAATGTTTTTTTCATTATCCTTTCTTGTCACCTGAAGATCAACCCCTTGAAGTGTGTATTTGGGTTCACCTATGGAAATATTATTGGCTTAATTTTCAGACACAATGTAGTTGAGATTAATCTCAAAAATATCAATTCCATAAGTCAGATTTCACCCCAAGAAACATTCTGGGGCTCTGAGGATTTCAAGGAAACATAGCCTACATACACAGATTCATTGCAAATCTGGCGGGCATGTGTATGACCTTTTTATTTCTCATTAAGAAAGTTTCATAATATTAGTGGGTTAAGGAGTGTAAGAATATATTTGAAAAGATAAAGCAGTACCTTCAATAGCCTTCAGTTTTAATGCCGCCTGTTTCTAGAACGCCATTGATCCCAAATGTGACCGGTCTGGAATGATCCCATGACACCCTTCAAATCAAGAAGAACAATGAGGGAATAATGAACATTTTATATTAACTTAGTATCATGCTCCTTGATGTTGAGAATATATATTATTCTATGGCGAATAGCTTCCTAGTGCGGGTATTCGCAGGGCAGAAATTGTGACATTACTTCAAACAGCTAGAAATACAGCTGGTATCATGAGTGGATCTACAGAAGTACATTCCGAACCACCCTATGTTGACAGGTCATCTAGCTCGGTGGTGAGTGATCCTTTAATGGTATGACATCTTGTTTTTTCCTGATAGGGATTTCAAGGTATAGGTATATCCACACTTCCTTACCACCCATCCATTCCGCATAGAGGAGTCTCTGGATCTTCGTTTTCTAGATGAGTCAATCCTACTAGTGGATCAAGCCATTCTGTGTTGGAAATTGCACTTTGATAGAACTTACCTAAGCCCGTACTGGTAGGAGACTCAATGATCTCAAACTCAAAAGATAAGGTTGGGTTGTCGTCTTCATCACACTTGTACATGTTGTCATACCATGTTCATTCCTATTGTTAGAAACATGTACCAAAAACGAGGTAGTGAATTAGGATCTCATAACTAGTCTCGAGCTGGCCCTCGAGATTTATGTTCATTATTTGCATAGGAAATGGGACACAGAGATAGTCATCAAAAAGATCAACAGTGACTATGTTGTTTGGAATCTGAAGATCGTACCGTTGTTGGAGCATACTCACCAGTTGATGGCCCAATGCCTTTCTTATCCAAAAGATAATATTTTACTTCGATCACATAATGGTCAAGTCTATTACTTGGCCAGTCATGCCACATATATTATAGAACTTGGTCATTATGATTTATTTATCCATGCGACACATCGAAGATTCACCACACCTATTACCCCTAGCGACGGTGATAGACATCAGGCAATACACCTTACTGTTATTTCTTCCACATCGGTACCTCCAAGTACCCTTTCTATATTATTAGTAAATACCCATGACTGGATGAATCCCTTTATCAATTATCTCCATCATGATTATATCCTAAGATACTAGGATGAACATGAGTGAATCTGATGGAAAAAAAATGAAATTCACCCTCCAGAGTCGTCCCAGTCTTGATCAGATCCTCTATAGACATGGGTTCGATGGGATTCTCTAACGTTGCATCTAAGGAGTTGAGATCTATTACGTTATGTAGAAAGTTCATGTCCATTCATATGGAGTTAATTAGATAGGATCTAAATTCATTCATTAGATCTAAATATTGTGAAATGTTTGTCCCACCATAATCAGTGACTATATCGAGTTTTCCAAGAGGTTTCATGCATTATAGATCAATGCTAATTTTATAAATCTGCTGGTATATCTTCTCTATACTACAACGTACTCTTGTCTCCTTGCGGTCTGAGGATTTTATGTTGTGAGACCATATCCACTGGCAACATCTCACTAGTGTAGGTTCATCCTGGCCACTACGAATTTCTTTTCCAAGTGGGAAGAGGAAATTCCTCTCAAGGAATTCAATGCATGTTCTATTGTTTTGTTTTTGAGATCCAATATCATCCACAAATTAGAAGTCCCTCACACCATTATCATTGATATAGACACCATCTTCATGGGAGGCGAGCTATAGAAATTGTATTCTAAGTAAAATATCTCTATAATCATAACTCTCATTATCATGAAAAATAAAATAGGAAGATTATGGGGTTCAATAAAACTGTCTCTAACATATTCTAGAAAATGGTTGGTCAAAAAAAGAAGAGTTGGCTGGATAAACTCCCCAGGACCCTCTAGGATTACTAGAAGACGATTCATAATTCCCCTTAGGTGACTACATATTCCCTAGTGTATGGAAGACAACATTTATTCCCATCGATATAACGTTACCCACACTATGAACAACCATATATGATTTGCATGCACCAAAAAATGTATCTGAAATCTATCTATCTAAACTGAACGAACTTAACAAGAACAAGATTTGTGCCCTTCACGATCTAGAGTGGCATCAAAAAAATATTGTTAGGGATTTCAATAAGACAGTCAACCTCCACTATTTCAAACAATGAGACATGGTATTGGCCCTGATAAATTTAATGATACCTGGAAGGAAGCCATCGAAGCTGGTTCCAAAATAGAATTAACCATATATCATTTATATGTTTTACCCTAATAGTGAAGACTCTCTGTTCACTATGGATGGTGAGTGTATTATTCCTCCCCCCAAATTCCAAAAATTATTGAATAAGTAATTCTCCTGATAGAATTTTTATCCTGGAAGAAAATAAACGACTCTATATCATCTTGAATGATGTAAAATAATAAATTGTCTGAGCTCTATGACCCTAAACTAAGATCGCTTTCTTTCCGCATGATGATAAACTATGAATGGTGAACACACCTAATGTTCAGAGATATACATACTATAAATTATATCACCCAAGTCCTTGTTGCATGATGTTAAGATGCATAACAATTTTAGGACTATTTATGGCTTGATTCACATCCTTAAGGGATACATAGTGACCCCCTGGCCTTTTTTATATGGCCCATCCTCAGGTCCCTTAAACTTTCCAGCCTCTTGTACCATGTTCTCCTATAGGATTGTGTAGTGTGGTATAAACACTTTTTCCTCATTCATGATGGGATAATTTTTCCACAATTCCCAAATCCCCTTGAGATATTCCTTCTTTATACATCCTTGTCACATGATGTTAAACTACATGGAATTTTCATAACTACATATGTCTTGATTCCCATTTTTATTGGATAGGTAGGAATTCCATGAAATTTTGTATTGGGGTCTATCCTAACAAATCTCTACCCCCCCCCCCCCCAAATTTAGTTCTCTTCATGGGTTACATGCGGTGTAGTGTGTACTTCTTTAGTTCCCATTCACTTTGGGTTTACAGGGGCCGCACCATGTGCCCCTCCTTCTGGAACATCCTTCATTAGAATATACATTCCTTATAACGTTAAACTACTCAGGTTTCTAAAACTATATATGGAATCATTCCCATACTCATGGGATTCATAGGAATTCCTAAAAATTTCGTCCTCGAGTCCAGCCCCAATATTTTAGAAATAATCTATTCCTTTTGGCCCCATGGCCTAAGTTCTCACAGGGTTGTGTGGTGTAGTGTGGACTTTTGTCCGCATTCATGTTGGGTTTTCAATAACAATGTTGCATACCTCTATATTGAGAGATCTTCATTCCCCTTTCCTCCACTCATCTCCTCGAGTCATCTGCTCTAAAATTGGCCCATCAACCCTTTTTGGTGATTTAACAATGCACTCAGATGCACTATGGTTTTGAACTAGAGTGTTGTACTCCACATTGATATGTATTCATCCATTTCCATGAGGCATGTCTCCCTTTATTAGGATTTCTATAATCTTTCACATCCAAAAGGACCCCTGAACAGCAAGGATTCTAGGCCTTAGTTCTCTCATACCATCATATCCCAATGTCCCGGAGGACTTTGAATGAAATTATAATACATGTTTTACATTTTGTATTCATTCAGTGGTTGTCCCTCATATGTTAGTTCTCATTTCAGGTCACACGATATGGATGTTGTGTTTCGAACATGGTCAAAATTAATCCTCCATATTTATTCTGAACCCCTTATGTCCCTAATATTGGTATTATGATTCATGTCCCTTTCCAATCCAACTTATTCAAGTGGAATTTTGACACCGTTGGTGTTATCCCTACATGCACATTTGTCTGTTAAAAGGATGAATCAATGTCTTGGTGTCATCCTTGACTCGACACCACTTCCCATTAATATTAATTCCATGTGATGTGAAAATATTCTCTTCCCTTATTTCATACATCTAGCATAGCACATGAGGTCATAGGGATTTGGTCGAGGTTTATTCTCGCTCAGGAGAATATCACTTCATTCGGTAAAATCTATATGACCTTTAAACAAATATATCATTGTTTTTTCCACATGACGTTAAACTACATGGAATGGTAGGAACTACACACATATTTATTTCATCCTTATGGGATATGTAGTAACTCCCAGCCATTTCGTCTTCGGGTCAAGCTCAGGATCCATCAATTATCTATTTTTTGGCATTTTGGCCCTGATTCTTCTGGGATTGCATGATGTGGTATATGTAGACTTATTTTCTCAATAACGTGGGTTTTATAATAGTATCACCCCATACTAATGGGATATTCCATCCCATTATTGTTCTTAGAACAGGATGTTAAACAACATGGTATTTCTAGAACTTCAAGTGGCATGATTCCGGTCCTCATGGGATACATAGGAATGCCCAAACATTTTTTCTTTGGTTCTGTCCCCATGTCCTTTGATCTTTTTGTCCCCTTTTCCTGAGATTCCCACCTGGGATTGTACACGCATGTGGTGGGGATGTTTTTCATCATTCCTGTCAGCGATGTTTTGTCACTCCATGCATATTCTCTTTATAATGTAGTTATCCTATATGTATCCAAACCATATGATGTTAATCTATGTTTCCTCATCCCACGTGACTTTAAACAATTTCATCTCTTTCGCATGAAATTAAAGTACAATGGGAAGTCCTGTTATATGACCTTAAACTATGACACTGTCTTTGTACCATCCCGCCCCATCCCATTGGCTTGAGATGGTGGAGGAAGGCTACATGGCCTTTAGATATGTTCCTAAGGATCCCAAGGCATTCATTAAATGTTGAGGGGTTTGAGGATAAATTAAGAAATTATTTTCCCTTGAGATAAAATCAACCAACCAACTATGCATTATCAACACACTACATGGTGCATATCAACCAAAACAACTCAACCCATACATTACCAAGAGACATCAAACTATTCCATAAATATTACCAAATATCTGTTCAACCAATCCAAAAATTAGAGTACCAATCCGAATAATAGACAATAAGACCATAAATAACTATAACATCATCCATTTCTCCACACCGAGATCCATGCTCCAAGCACCACAACATCACCAAATAATCATATCGAACCACTAGCAAAATGAGATGCATAACCGTTACCTGTGTCCAGGAATACAAAATCGAAAAAATCACCCAAGTACCAATGTAGGGGCTAGTAATAATAGTAAATAGTATTTCCCCAAATTAATTCCTTACACACCCCATTAAAAAAGAACCATTATCACATTTATACAAAAAAGTTTATATAAAACATTTAATAGTGAAACCATTGAAATAAGACAAACATAACCTTACCATGCCATGTCAAACAAGGGAAAGCCACAAAATTTCTATAATCCATCGAACCATCACTCATTATCCCAAAAAATTCCATATTTCAATGTAACAAACAACAAGGAAAAAAATGGTGGAACATCCTTCCAACCCATTAAATACATTTCCAACTAGTGGTGCTTACCAAAAGCTACCCATAATGGTGGATCTTCCGTCCACTATCCATGAACTTTTATAGTAAGACTTCACATCCACTTCAACAAAATAAACAAAATGAATTACACATAATCTTCCAACCATAATAAAGCACCATGGTCACTCAATAAGCACTGAACCACTTCCAACCGTTTCCAATTCACTTCAATATATCACGCATTTATTGAAAACACACTTTTACCATTTTTTATGACACATAAAATTCCAATAAAACCACATTTTATTGAAAACCATTTGCCAAAAACAATTTTATAATCCAAACCAAGAATCAAAATTTAAAATATACATATTTAAATCACACAACAGAACCCCTCCTTTACAAATATCCAATTTCTCCCAGAAATCCACTATTCATCAACCAACGGGTTTCCACCATGATTTCTCACATCACATTCAAAATTAATTTCAAGTATAACAAATTAATTTAAACCAAATACACTATTTATAACCATGTGGTTTCATGATTGAAGCAACCTACCATTATGGTACCAGCCAAATCGACCCACAAGAAACTGCCACACAAATATGAAAAACACACAATAGAAACCACTCTAGATATCCTCCCATATCATCCACAAGCCTTAATATCAACATAAAAAGATAAAAAACTCTAGAACTACATAAAAAAAATTATATCTAGAATACCAAGACAGGATGGAGAGTTGATCTAGAGAAAATCAAAGAGAAACCAAGAGGAGATACTTACCTAGGAGAAACCACCTATAAACAACCTTCACCCCCTATAAATCACTTCAAAAATGAGTGGGAGGGCCCCTAAAACCATTGTGAAGCGAAAATCATGTGTGAGGACTGAGTGAGAAGATGTTTTTAGTGAAATAGTTCATGCCGGAGTGAAAACATATAAAAAAATCCATTCTGTATGTGGTCGCATAGTTAGCCCACACAGTTTGGAAAACTGTGTGTTAACCATGCGCACACCACTAGATCAAGAGAAAGGGTCCCAGACCATTGTCCCACATGGTTTGGTCAACTGTGTGTAATCCATTAAAATCCCACTATCTCCCCTACATGGTTACCTAGATAACTCGCATGGTTATCCCTAACAATGCTCAAACTATACACCAATAGAAAAGCCTCCAAAATTATTCAATCCCATTCTGAACACTCCCAAACTCATCCCAAATAATTACAAGAACATTAAACACAGAAAATGGAATAAACCATGGTTACAAACCTCAAATAGGGGGGGTTCTACATTCCAACCACCATTGGACTTTTTTTCCTCACAAAGTAGAGAACCATTCCTTTGCAGAAAGAGATCGTGCCATAGGTCAGTCATCTCTTTCTCCTTCTCCCAAGTCTCCTCTTGAATCTGACAATGCTACCACAAAACACGAACTGAACATATTATTTTACCATACAATAATTTATCTTTCCTATCCATAATATTTACCGGCATGTCCCCCAAAAAATCATCTGGTTTTAGCTCAACATTATCACAATGAATCACATAGTAATGATCCAGCTAATACTTTTTCAACAGGGACACATGAAACTCATTGTGCACCACAATAAACAATGGTGGGAAATATAAATGATAATACACCTCTCCAATCCTCTAATGAATCCCAAAATGCCCTATATACCTTGGAGACAACATACCCTGCTTTCCAAACTGACGATGTCCCAATGTAAGAGAGATTCAAAAAAATGTCATGATCACCAACCTTAAATGACAATGGTCATCGATGATGGTCTACATTTGATTTATAATGGCATTGATCCATCTCAATCCACATTAAGAATAATATGATCTTCTATATAGTCCCTTGGACAAGGCTTTGTCCAATCAATGATGTATCACCCGTTTCCACCCAACATAGTGGAGAACGACACAAATGATGATACAATGCCTCAAATGGAGCCATATGTATTAAAGTATGACAATGTTTATTATAGGATAACCACACCAATTCTATGTGATCCTCCCATAAACCACCATAGTACATCACAAAATGCCTTAGCATATCCTCCAATGTATTTATCATCCTATCGGATTGGACATCCATCTATGGATGATATGCCTTGATCATTCCCAATTGTGTCCAATGGGATTGGTGAAAGGTTTTAGAAAATTGATATTTGGACCATGTTTATCTATCTGATACAATCAATACTATAACACCATGACTATTTACCACTTCTCTGATATAGATTGTAGAAAAATACTCATCATATGGAATACACGAATCAGAATGAAATTGGCTGAATTTATAGATATATCCATAGTCACCCATATCGAATCGGGATTCCTGACCATTATTGGGAGACCCATCACAAAATCCATTGTTATCTGAACCCATTTCAACACTAGTATAAGTAAATACTAAAAAATTCTTGAGGGATGTTGATGCTCTTCCTTTACTTACTGAATGGTCAAGAATATCGAGACAAACTCATCCACACCCCTTTTCATACCATCCCAAAAAATTTCTCCTATGAATGCCTTACACATATTCTGACTTCTAGGATGGACAACGCACATGGAATGATGATAAGCCATGAGAAGTTCCTCCTAAAAATTCACTGATACCAAAATCCAATTCCAAAAAACACAAGATTTAATTCCCATTTAGTTCTCAATATTCAATGGTCTCTCCCACATTAAATTTCGAACTCATCCGCAGACAGTCAGAATCTTATTCCTATGCATCATTAACCAAACCATCCAAGTTAGGAACCAATGAATATAGAAATAAGAAAGCTCTAGAACCCATGTCTTCAACTTCAAACCACATGTTAGCTAGGACCAACATCAACTACCACTAACCTGATGCCTATTTAACCACTTCAGTATTAGATTTTCAACATAATGCATTTACCACAGAATTTCCCTTACCCAGTGTGTAAATAAAATCAAAATAAAATATTTGGAGGAGTTCCATCTCTCTCCTTTTCCTCAAGTTCCAATATCTATATGATAAAATATGTTTTAAGATCTTGTGATTAGTAAACTCTATAAATTTCACACCAAATAGATAATGATGCCACATTTTTAAAGCATGAACCACAACCTCAAACTCCAAATCATGTGTTGGGTAGTTCTTATAATGCAACCTCATTTTTTGTGAGCCATGTTCAACCATATGATATCCCGCCCTACATGAGAAAACACTCCAAACCAGCTCTCGATGCATCACAATACACCCCATACACTTACCATGCTGAAACAATGATTGGTACTGATCTAAGGCGACCCTTTAGATCTTCAAATCATTTCCAATAACGCTCATCCAAATGATATAAAATATTATTCATTGTCAAATCATTCATTGGTGAAGCCAGTCATGAGAAATAAAGAATACATTTTCAACAATATCCCACTTGATCAAATAAGGTTTGTATCTTGAAAATGTGCTTTTTTGGTTTCTAAGAGATAAAATCCTTTATCTTTTCCAGATCAACTAACCCACATTTCTCTAAAATAACAGGGCCAAGGAAACGAACCTCATATATACAAAAGTCACACTTTGATGTTTTTGTATACAACTGGTGATTCTTTAAGATCTCCATCACTATCCCCAGTGAGACTCATAATATACCTTTTTTCTTGAATAGATCAGTATATCATCAACAAATGCCCCCACAGAAGAATATTTCAATTTCTGAAATATCATATTCATCAATGCGACAAACAGTACTGGTAAATTTGTTAGACCAAATGGAATAACCACATACTCATAATGGTCATATCTACTTCTAAAATCTATTTTGGGGGATATCCTCCTTCTGTACCTGCGATTCATGATATCATGACCTCATGTCTATCTTGGAGAGAGAATGAGCTCCCCTCAACTGGTCAATCAAATCCTTAATTTGTGGAAGTGGATATCGGTTCATTATCCTGACCGGATTATGTCTACGATAATCAACACATATCTAGATAGTTCCAATAACCTTTTTAACAACCAAAATTGGAACTACCCCTAGAGACATGCTAGGTCAGATGAACCCTTTATTCTCTAAATCTTCCATCTACAACTTTAATTTCCACAGTTCTGTTGTTTCCATACGGTAATATGGATGTCAGCTAGATCTGGTCCATGAAAGTAAATAAATCATAAACTCCAATTCTCTAATGGGTAAAAACCCTAATAATTCATTGGGAAAGACATCCATAAATAGATCCAAAACTGCTGGACTAAAACTTTGTTGAACACCTTCCATTGAAGCTGACAACAAAGATACTAACTGATACGAGATTGTGCAAATAGATGGTGCCATCAAATCTATTGCACCTAGTTTTTCCTTCTTCTCCCATCTAAATAAGTGTTCTACTCTATACCTTGTCATAAAACTAACCATTCACATTTTTTAATTGATGTGGGCCTTAAAAATTACCATCCAATCCATATCTACTATTATGTTACAAGAATCTATCTCAAGATCTGAGATATCCCACACCATTTCAATGTCATTCAAAACAAAGCAACATGCTTTACAGATGAAATATTCACACTCTCTTTGACACATAGGATTTTTTTGTTTCAAAATAGATGGCATAATTTCCGCAATTAAACCATGTAAACTAACAATATGGGAAGAAATAAAATAATATGAAGCACCTGTATCAAACAACGCTTTCATCAACATGGAATCTCAAGGTACAATACCTACCATTGTAGATGGTCCCATCAGATCATCTATCAACACCGATTCAGCTCCAAAAACCTTTATTATCTCCACAATCTACTCTTTATAACCCAAATTAAGTGTCGTGGTATTTCTAGAATCACAATGAAAAACGTTAATCAGTTGCTAAGGGGTATGCTACTACCCCATCCCATTCAGTCATAAGACCCTTACGACCCCTAAAGAATTTCATGAACACCTATCCTCATATATTTTGACAATAACATTGATGATGCCCCATCTGATTAAAATTATGAAATTCGGGAGGTCGTGTCATACAATACCTCTTGAGGTGCCATATAAAGCCACACATAAAACATCTCATCTTATTCTGAAGGTTCAAAAGAATATTCACTGATCCTGCAATAAGATTCTGTGCAGAAATCCCCCCTAGAAATAAGTGTCCCTCATCCACTTGAACCTAGCATCACAGTTCCCACTATTTCCCATGGATAACAACATTCTTCTCCTTCCTGTAGTCCCTAAATGTTCTCTCTCATCCACCAAAGCTTTTTTCACCATTTTTGTGTAACCATTTATACACATCACTACTATATTGGAATGTAATTCCTACCTCAACCTTTGTTCAAATATATGTGCCTTAAATGTTGTATTTCCCAACACCTTTAGTGAAAATGACACTAAGTTCCTAAACATTTCCACATATTCCATTACATCCATGTTATTCTAGTCCAAACTGAATATATCCATGGTACACTATATTTTAAACATTTGACAGTAGAATGGTTTATTAAACAACTCCTCAAAACCTTCCCATGTCACACATTGGTCCATCCCAGCTTGGACTGCCAAAACCCACTACTAAAGGGAATGATCTTCGAACATGTATGTGTCTAACTGTACCATCATCTCTGTCGGTGTTCTCAATAACTCAAATATCATATTCATTCTATTCAGCCACGCTTCATCCCATTCTAGCCATGAATCATCGATAAACACGGGTGCATTCTGCCTTTGAAACTAAACCCCATAATCCAAATGTTTTGTTTCATCCACTTTATTCCCACTTTCCACCGCATGGTAAGCTTGAACTAAACTCTTCAATAGTTACTAGTACACATGAGGCTCTGGTGAAACCACACTTTTAGCAGCTTCCTCTGGTTGGTCTTTATGATGCCTACCTTGTTCTATTTTTATGAATACAAAAAACCACCATAAGTCCCACTAACTAAAAAATAAAGGGTATACAATCTTTAAATTCAATAAATTCAAACTATAAAAACTAGAATTTATAAATGTTCATTTTTCTTATGTTGCACTATTTTGAAAAATCTAACATGTTTTGAAAATCGACTAGTTTTCATAATAATAGAAGTTTCCATGTTAGAAATCCATCCATTTTGAAACCCAATTCAGATTTTTTCAAAATCCACACATTCATATAAGACCATAAATCATTTTACACCTAATGAAATATGCATCTTAGTGTGAAGTCATTTCTACCATGCATTTCATTCTCATCTCATTCTCTACACCCACAACTATGTTATTTCCAATTCCTATAAGTGTCTCCAAACACTTATGTACCCAAATCACTAGTAACTTGAAGTTCATCATAAAAGGGCTAGTCACATCATTTTATGATATACATTCCATCTTCTGACAATCCAATAACTCAATACTATCCTGACTCAAGGAATATTCCATGAACGAGAGTCAACACCATGAACAACAATCAATTCAAAATGACCGAACAAATGAACTCACTTAAAATCCATGGAGAAAAAAATAATACAACGTGTAACATACCTCCCCATCAGATTGGATTTAGAGGGTGGAGGAATTCTATGTGACCTTAAGAGGAATTCCCATGGTGACAAAGGTTGGAATCAAATTCCTAGGTCTTTAAGGATATATTAGTGAATGATGTTCGAGTGGGATAAAATCAACCACCCAACAATCCATTATCAACAAATTTCATGATGCATGTCATCCAAAACAACCATACACATATATTTACCGAGAAAAAACAAAATATTCCATAAAGATACTAAAATACCAATACAACCAAAGAAAAAATCAGATAACCAATCAAAAGACTACACAACAAGACCCCAATGAACTAGGAAACCATCTGTAGCTCCACATTAAGCTCCATTATCTAATCACCACTACATCACCAATGCATTGTGTCAATCTTCTAGAAAAATGAGATTCTTTACTATTACTTATGTCCCAAAATACAACATCTATAGAAGTACCCTAGTTCCAAAGTATGGGTGAGTAATAATACTCACTATGATTTACCCAAATGACTTCCCTACACATGCCATTAGTAAAGAACCATTAGAACATTTATATAAAATATTCCTTATAAAACATTAAATACTGAAACCATTACCATATGCCAAACATACACTTTCCAACCCATATCAAACATGTTAAAGACACAACTACATAGTAATCCATAACACTGTCACACATTTTCCCAAAAAAAAATCCATCTTGAAAATCAACACCCAACAAGGAAATCAAAATGGTAGAACTTCCATCCAACACGTTCACTACATTTCCAACTAGCGATGCTTCCCGACCACTACCCATAATGGTGAATCTTCCATACACAATACATCATTTTATAGTGAGACTTTACAACCACTTCCATATAATCAACACAATTCATAACCCTTAATCAACCAACAATCATAAAGCACCAAAGACAAACCATAAGAACCCAACCACTTCCAACAGAAGCCAATTAACTTCAATAAGTCTAAATTTTATTAAAAACACCATTATACCATTTTAAATGCCACATAAAATTCTAGTAAAACCACATTTTATTGAAATGATTTTTCCAAAACTATTTTCATAATCAAACCCAACCTACCGATTTGAAAATCTAAATTTTAAATTCACACAACAAAACCCCTCTTTCACCAATATCCCATTTATCCCAAAAATCCCAAAAATATTCACCGAATGGGTTTCCACAAATATTTAAAACATCACATTAAAAATTAATTTGAAGAAAGAAAATTTAATTGAATCCAAACCCACTAGTTATAACCAAGTGGAGTCAAGAGAGAATCCATCAAACAATAGGGTCCCAACAAAAATGACCCATAAAAAACCACACCAAAAATCTAAAAAAGAACTACTGAGACCACTCTAGATCTCCTTACCTATCAACCACAAGACTTAATATCAACATAAATGTAAAAAACCCCTAAATATATATGTAATGGATGTATATCTAGAAATCTAAGAGAGAGGGAAGAGTGGACATAGAGAAAACCAAAGAGGATCCCAGAGGACAGACTTACATGGGGAAAACCACATACACACCACCTCAGAACCCCTTCTAATTGCTACTCAAATGAATTGAAGTTCCCATAAAACCCTTCATAACTAATATAATCTAGTTAGGATCGAGTGAGATGATGTTTGGAGTAATGTAGGCCAAGCCCGACTAAACCAGTATTTAAAAATCCCTTCTTTAAGTGGTCACATGGTTAGCCCGCACAGTTTGGAAAATCGTGCACTAACAGTGTGCAAACCACTACCTCATTAGAAGGTGCCCCACATGGGTTTTTTGAACAACTTTCCAACTGTGTGCTAACCATGTGAATCCTAATATCCATTCTACACGGTTACATTGAGAACCAACACTGTTTTCCTTAACCGGGCTGAAACTCTATTCCCTTAAAAAGGCTTAAAAATTCTTTCAAAACCATTCGAAACTCTCCAAAACTCTTCCCAAATCATCTGAATAACAATAAAATCATAAAATATAATAATCCACAGATACATACCTCAAACATGGTGTGCTACAATCATCATTATTTCACGATAAAAAACTAAACCACATTTTTGTATACTTGTTTGAAGAGACATATTTTTTCCCATTAGTCATACACCATACCAAATTTGACGGATTTTATATTGATTTATTATCAGAAAAAATCTAGGATTTTTTTTCATGGGTGTGTTTCTCTAAAGAAAATACACCCACACTAATGAAAAAACAAGATCCTTCAAATAATGATTCATTTGGTGCATGGGCCAGACCTGCATAACATTATTTCTCTGGGAATTGGTACCCTACTATTTCGTTGTCAAGAACTACATGTGGCCCGATTCTCATCCCCATGGGATATGTAGAAATTCTTGAACATATTTTCTTTGGGTCCATCCCTAGGTACCCCAAATCCTGCCTTCTTTTCAGCCTATTGGACCGAACTCTATTCAAAGCACATGGTGTGGTGAGGAACTCCTTGGTCTTCATTCGTTTCAGGTTTATAAAATCCATTACATTTACTTCCATTATAAAATATCCCCTCTAACAATTGAATCCTTACTGTATGACGTTAAACTTCATGGATTTCAAGAACTCTGTTTGTCTTCATTCCATATCTTCATGGGATACGTAGGAATGCCTAAACATTTCATTCTTAGGTCTAGCCTCAGGTTCTCCTATTCTTTCTCCATAACCCTTGGCCATGGTTCTATCCTATGATCACAAATGGTGTGGTATGTGGAATTATATCCTCATTCACATCAGGTTATTCTTTCATTCCTTACATGTTCCTCTCTCAAGAAACCTCTATCCCTTACATCCCTACCATAAGTATTTAAACTGCAAGGTGTATCAAAAACTAATCTTGTCTTGATTCCCATCATCATGGGATATGTAGGAACGCCAAGACATTTAATCTTTATGTACTCCCAAGGTTCACCAACTGATTTTCCCCCTCCTTTTCTAGACTACTCGAACTCTATTAGGCCTCACCAACATGCTCAGATTCACTATGGTTTAGGACATAGTGTGTCATATTTTAAATGGACATGGTTCCATCCATTTCCATGCTTCACGTAACCCTTTATTTGGGTTTCCATCGTCTTCCACATTTGAAAAGACACCCATATGGTATGGATGGTCGACCCTATGGAACCCATATCCCTTTGGGCCAACATCCTGGAGGATTTTTCATGACCATTTGACACAATTTATGCATTGCAAAAATGGTTAGTGGTTGATGCTCATTTGCTTTGTTACCATTTCGGGTCACACAATATGGAATTTGTGTTTAGAAAAAGGTAAATTGTTATCCTCCATAATTATTACACTGCATTATTCCCTAAATATTGTTCTTGTAATTCACATCTCATTCTATACCCTCATGCTTAGAAAGAACTTTGACACCCAATGTGTTATTCCTCCGTGAACCTCAACGTGTTGGGAGGAAAAACCAGTGTCGTGTGGTCACCCTTGGCTCCACACCTTCATCCACCCCCATGTGATTCTTTTCATTGTAAATATCTATTATTCCCTTGTTTCCCACATGGATCATGGCTCACGTGGGCTTAGGGAATTGGATAAGACATCTTCTTGCATAGAAAGGTCACACTTTATTTTCATTACAAACTCTATGACCTTAAACTAGGTGATTCAGACCCTTGGTCCTAGCATCATTAATTTAAATTGTGTGCATCCATTTGGAATTTTTTAGTCCACTGCAGACTATTTTATCACTCATTCATATCATAACTATTTAGGGTACCACATCACATTTTTTCACTTCAAGAATCATTCCATTTTTTCCAAGCTCTATGACCATAAACTAAGATCTCTTAAATGATTATCATATGGAACCACAATATTTCTTATGCGCGCAGGCTGTGTTATAATAAATTACCTAGCCATTTGATATCTTCAATCGGGAAGATGCTGTATCTTTTTGAATTGATTGCCTGTCGTACCACCTATAAGGATTACATGTGGCATGATATCTATCCTTATGGGATACGTAGTAATGCCCAAACATTCTATTGGTGGTCCGACCACATCACCATGATCCCTATTCGTCCTTTTTGGCATAAGTTTTCTCATAAGTATGTGGTGTGGGGTGGACTTATATCCACATTGATGTCAGTTTTTCAATTCCATGAAACGTACATCTCTCGAGAGTTCTCTATTTTTTTTGTCTTCACTACATGAAAAAAATATACACACGCATCTCCCACACACATGGCATTAAATAGTGAACCTTATGGTCTGAGCTCTACCACCCTAAACCAATATCTCTTTAATCTCGCATGGAAAGTAACTATGAATGGTGAAAAAACCTTATGGTCCATACTCTGTGACCCAAAACTATGATATCTTTCGCCCTGCATGTTAATAAACTGTGAATGGTGAACTCACCTCAAGGTCAAAGCTCAACGAATTGAAACGATGATCTCCCACATCCTTTTTGAATGCTCTTAATCTACATGATATTCTAGATCTATGTACAACTTTATTGTTGCCTTTTTAGGATACATCGTGATGCCTAGGCTTTTCACCTCAGGCCTAAAAACAAGTTTATTAACTATTCCGACACTCAGTCCCTAATTTTTGTCCAAAATATATGACCCAAAACTAGGAGTTCCTTGTCCATTTAACATGATGTAATACTAATGTCTTGGGTCTAGACAGTATGACCTTAAACTATGTGCAACGTCCTAGTCATATGATGCTAAACAATTCCATACATCATATTAATTGTATGAAGTTAGACAACAAATACATCATCCTCACCCTGTGATGCTAAAATACGTGTTGAGCATCCCCAATTACACATCATAAAACTACAGACCAACCTATTTCATCACCAGAGAGGTCCCTCCCATATGTAGTCCTAATCTCGATTCTTACTGCTACACTCACCCAATGTACTTTCATCATAGTGGCATAATTTTGAGAGTGTTGGATTTTATCTAAACATCCACAATTCCATCACCATGCTTTTCATGCCCTCTATTTCAGATCCCCATTCCCTTTCATGTCTGGAGAAACTCCTTAATGGATAGTATTCCCAACATTATGGCTTGCCTACTTTTCTAGGCCAACGTTATGAAAGACATCAGATGAAATTTTGAGTTCAACCATGTGTTTTAAAATATGGTCATTATTCATCCCTCTTGTTTTGTTCCTATTTTATTTTAATGTTATATGGATGATGTGTTTGAAATTTTTCAACAGAAATCCTATGCCATCATTCCATCCTCACATCATTCCAAATTTGGGGTATTATAATTAACAATCATCATTCCCCATTGTATGGATTTATTCCAACACCCCTGCAATAATCCTTCTTGGGTGATAGAGCATGCTGGGAGAGGGTGATTTGGATTTTTTTGAAAATTCTATTCTTTATCCATGGCCCCATTTTCTTCATGGAATCTATGGGTGGTCATTAAGACATTAGATTTATGGTGATTGTGGGGCCCTCCTACATTCAAAGGGAATAATTATACAGTCTTTCCTTGCTTCTCACATTGGGCATGACCCACATGAGCTTGGGGATCGATCGCTGGATTTTTCATAGATATGATTGAGATGCATTAATTAAGGAAAATAATGGGATTACAACATGGAACCAAAATAAATAGTGATGTTTGAAAGTATGTTTGTGAGTTCATACAATCTACAACGCCCATGGATTGTCCCCTCCAATAGATGGATTGACCTCCTCCATAGAGAATTACATCTCTAACACTCTTTACTGTGTGGCCTCAAAAATTTTATCTCACTTGTTATGCTCCCTATCCTCTTTACTAGATGTGGTGAAAAATTCATCGGCCCTGATTCATGTTCGTCTTCATCAGTATCGATGTTAGCCATCACTTGGTATTCTCACCTCATCTTCTCCTCATCAACTATCATCTTTTCCTTTAATCAAGATATGAATTCGGATTAGGTAATAATGATAGTAGAATGTTCATTAACCTGTACCCTAAAACACTGGACTTCATTCTGAGTCTCTTGATGTTTTTAGATATTTTTGTCGTTCTTATACTCCCAATCAACACTAAGGTCGCATGGGTCCTCCTGAACCTTCTCAGCAAGGTAATTTCAAATGACCATGTGAAGGAATTAGACATAGACTCCTCCAGTGCATAGTTCTTGCAACCTGGGGAAACGTTTTCCCATATGACTTATCCACTCATATTTTGGGTGATATGAATGAAACATTTGATCACCTCACCTGTAAAATGGAAGAAATCCTTGCTATCCTCTTCATCTAAATTGGTCTCATCATTCTCCTCCGGTCAGGAGGTTCATATTCAATAAATTCCTCCTAGACCTCAATAGGAGGATCTCCGTCGGGATGGTATTAATCACAAGATTATAATTCAATGATGACCATCCGGTCAACTCTAGGCGTTGTCCCTCCAATTGTATCACACATCGCCGCCGATCGATCACAAGGAACAATGTCCTGGTCAGCCTAGGGACTCAGTAATATAGGAACTAAAACCCATATTTGGAGTGGTGCATCGAGTCTTCTAGACATTTTCACAAACAACATGTGTACCATATGGTAAACTGGGTAGTCATGGGTCACGTTAGCCAATTTTCTCAATCTAGTATTTGTTATAGCTCTGGAGTATGAAGCTTACCCAGTCTAGCAACTTGATCTCAACTCGGGTCAATCATCATTGGGAGGCTAGGATGCAGCCCTCTATATACAGTTTTAGGATCTCATGATCCTAATGATGCTATCCATAACCACCCTTCTCCCCTAGCACTTCTAGTTCTATCTTTTTGATGATCAGGTTTGACCATTGGCCATTAACTATGAGATATTATTTTTACTTTTCCCAATATTTCTAAGACTCCAAAAAGAGAGTATCAAGAAAAAAAATTTATCGGACACAATTTCATCACTAGAGATGTTGTGGGACCCTGTGAAATACCCAAGACGATTCACCTCACTCTTATCCCCCCAATGTGGAGCCACCATTCCTAACACTATCACCTTCCTCTCTTCCCCTCTAGCCAGCACTGGTCCGAGGTTTGTATATTCTTGACCTAGTACCCATGATATCATGGCCTCATTGCCTTAACAATTGTTATAACCGCATTCTTGACATCATATTGTCATCACTATATGACATCGAGGTGTAGGGAACATTACTTTGCCAGCCCGGATATTCTATCTCTTCAGCATCTTATCAGGGTTGGCATCCTCCCATCACTGTGCATAATCGTGAACAAAAGCAAATGCAACGTTGGATGGAGGAATATCATTCCAAATCATTCCATACTCCACTGAAAGTATCATTCAGAGTTGTTTCGTCATTCAAGAGTGGTTCTCGTGGTGTACATTTGTGTACATTTGTGGGGTCAACCTCTATATGCACCAAAATTGTCATGTAAACCACTCTGGGGTATATGGTTCAAATATAGGTTCACAGTCTACTCGGTTCACTACAATAACACCGCAGAAAGATATCATCTATGAATTATTTTGTATAGTATATGTTCTATATTAAGTATAGGCTTTGGTTGGAAATGGGATTGGGAGGAAGATGAATTTTTCTACCCACCCCATCTTACCAAGCACAATCACTCTGTCCACCTTCAATGGGGATCTACTTGAAATATTCCAAATTGTTAGCCGATAATGTATAACAGGAGGAGTGAAGGGGTTATGATATTCATATCCCCCCACTTATTCAGCAATCTAGCTATAAAAAAATTTGAATGACCTACACAAATGTAGGAGCCACCTTCACTCAATGATGATCCGGAGTAGATGGTATAATTATTATTGTATAAGTATGCTTAGGTTGATGTGGTCTCTAATATCCAGTTGAGTTTCTATGATTAATGTACTTGGTCACACCCCCCATGTGGGCATATCTTTCTAGTAGTATCCACCCACATATCAACACTGATATGAATCCATCATGTCTGATTATCATCCGTTTCTTAGTCATGATATTGAACCCCCAGTGTTTTAACTGTAAATACTCCATGATATACCAGTACTAAATTTCATTGCCCCACTGAGCACCTTATGGATATACGAGGTCCCTTGCTGAAATAGCTTCCTCCTATATTGGGGAATTCAGAAAATATCCTATCAACTTCTTAATGTGGACGCCTCAGTTGTTATTCTTATCCTCATTGATACCTATTTCTTGACTTATCAATTCCATCTCCAAAGGTGGAATATTCTCCATATCTTCTCAGATATTCATGGAGGGGAGGAACTCATCATACATACCCCCCAGTATTGGGATTCCATAAATTTGATGAATGACCTAGTGGTTGATGCCAACCTCCCCATTAACTAGAAGAAATGTGTTGGTATCAAACAACCACCTACTTATAAATTACCATATAAACTCATTCGGTTGAGAAACACTAGATTGGGATGCCCATGATAGTTCATATTGTCCTACCCACTTCACTATATTATGAAGCTCTTAATCGGACACACACACCCAGTAGAACCATGCCCACTCATTAGTGAATATTACACCATGGTGCTAATACCATCTTTTGACTCACCCCTTTTAGGGATTTTGGAGCCCAAACATGATGAGCATCTTGTATAGAGGTAGTGATGTATCTTCTACAATGCCTTCATGTCGTTTTTGTTTCCTTTATTTTAAAGGCAATGTGATGTAATCGGGGTTTGATCTAATCCAATATGGACATCTACAGCCCTGTACCATTGGTATTTCTCGGGGGTTCTCTGACACCAGTAGGTTGCATCATATTTCTTGGTGTCAGTGATGGAGACTTCATCCCATAATCCAAATTCATATAATGAAAGGAACATTCAAAGAGAGTATTCCTTCTGCACCTCAGTCAACAACCCCATCATTGATTGGTTATCAGAAGTGATCCAAATGTACTCTCTTATTTTGATGTTGTTTTTCATGGCCACCCTCTAGGAAATGTTAGGATGAGATTCTCATGAAACCTCCTCAGTGGACATTACCCTAAATTAATAGATATTTTTTTTAGTCAGGGAAAGAACGTTGATCAGGAAAATCCTTCGCAATGACTATTTTCAGAGACCATTTACAAATACAGTTGCAAATCCCCACCCCTCTATGATAAAGCCTTTACTTCATCATGTGTCGCGATGGAAGCAATAAATCACTAGGCACTGGTTATCTAAAATCATTGATAAAGTATTGTACCAAATTACTTTAGTTCACTGAAATAGTTAAAAAAGAGGATCATTTCCTGAAGAGATAGCATTGGTACTCTTGTTTGCAATGATAATGATACAGAAAAACAACTCTAATACCCTATTTATATGAACATTTCGGGTCGGCTTCAGGATGATCCACAGATTGTCTTCACAGTGCCTCTCTCATATGCCTAGCAGTGCCTCTCGGCGAGAGCCTCTTCACAATTATTCTTTTCAATCACCTCAGCACTGGTTTGTGATCACCACTACTCCACTTCAGGAGGCCCTCTGTGATAGAACCTCACGATTAATGATACGTTCAATTCTCGTAGTATATTCGGTGTGTTACCCTCTAAATATAACCCTATTTTCCTTCGGTTACAACTATATGGGGGGGGGGGGAATTTTGTGGCACTTAAATTCATCCTTCTTAGGGAGAAAATTCATCAACACTATAGAGTTAATCTGCACTCAAAAGGGACATAAATCTCTCGAAACAATCCAAAAGGGCACTTTCGCAGAGCCCTCTTCAAGGCTGTACCTCAATCACGAGGACCGGCTCTATGATCATCTTCGTGTCATCACAAACCCTCTTCTTATATGACATGATAGAGCATGCCCACCCTGTTAAATCATCAATCTTTTCTATCATGTTCCATGATGACCAGTTCAGCGATCCTCCCTACGGAATCCAACACCCTATGTAAGGATGACATATTCCAATGGAGACCCACCTCTCTATGGAATTCTTCCTCTCCCTAGAGCATTCTATGACCCTATCCATCCTTAGTAGCCTATAAATAGAGGACACACCCCCTCTCAAACCACTGTTACTCCACCCATTCAACTTCTGAGCCTCCATATCCACAATACTATTGAAAAACCAATATATGGATCACCCAAGGAACTTGTCCACTGTGAACCATGCCTTTAATTTTTCAGGGGTTCCCCCTACTGTTGGAGTTTTCATTGTTAAGTCATATGACCTTTGAAAAGTATGGATCCCCTTTGGGGTTCATGAGACTTTATGAAGCTTAGAACCATTGAGAAGTACTCTCCAAAGAATGATGGATTTTATAAATAGAAGATTTGTTTCATCAAAGTCTTCACTTCACAAAAACTCTTCCCTCCAAGAAAAAACATCCCTTTGCAAAGGAACATCCCTTTATTAAGGCCCCACCCTTTAAAAAGTTTCTTTCCTTCATGAACATACTTGTCTTCATGAAGTCTGTTTCCTCCAAGAACATCCTTCCCTCTGTAATGTCATTTTCCTTCATGAAGGTCCTTTTCTTTTATAAGTACATTCACTTCGCAAAGACTCTTTTTCCATGGTCTCCTTCATTGCACACCCCTCTTATATGTTTCCCTCTATGCTTAAATGAAGTAATTTCAATGTTCTATGGGTGGTTCATTATGTTTATTTTCATTTCATTATGCTCCATCATATTGGAACGCTAATGGATATTGCTTCTTCTCATAGTCATGCTAATGTGATCCACTCAATGGATCACACCACTACCCCGCCTCCATATAGAATTTTTGGTTAATCCCAATAACCAATGTTTAAAAAGTGTGCCCGTTTTGTATGTCCTCGGGGTGAGAAGTGAATCCCCACCATCTAAGTTAATGACATTAAACTACCAAGAACCCAAATCTGAGACACGTGATGTTAAACCATGATAACCAAAAAAGTTATAATCCTTGTGAGGAATGAAAAGGGTATGGGAACCAACACATTCTCACACCCACATCCCTCAAAAGATTGTCACCATGAAAACCTCAGGTAGTCTTCGCATAATCCCTGGCCCAACATGATAGGGTGTTATGGGTACAATGACCATATCCTTCTTATACATATATACCCCTACTTGGGATTACCTCTTGGAGGATGTCCGAATATTATTTTATGTGGGCCTCTAACCATGCATATGTCCCACAATATTCCTCATGGACACACCTTAGTGCCACGATTTTCAGGACTATTGTTGCCACTTGTTTCTCAAACAGAGCATGAATCATGGGTGATTTGAGTAAGAATTGACCATGACATCCTCTTTGGTCATTCATATCATGCAAACCCATCCCTCACTACTGATCTACATGCACTTTGATGTTTTCCCTTTCTAGGAAAGGTACGTATGAAGCCTTTCTGAGGTTCCATCCAATCACCCATCAGTCCTTACCACTTATTTTCAAATCTCCCACATCCTGTATGGCATTAAACTCTATTAAATTTTTTCCATGAATGACAATAAACAATATGCTTTCAAAATATGTGGGTTTTGAACCCTATCTCATTGAAAAGGTACATCAGAAGTCTCCCTGAGGTTCAACCCCAAACTTTGGTAAACTGCTCTGTCCACTTTGTTGGGACCCACATTCTTGGTCTGTCGTATAGTTGTGTTAGACTAATATCTTGGAATATAACCATTCATAAGCCCCACACAATCCATAACCATCCAACCAAGAGTTTCCCTCTTGTGATGGGATGATAACCATGCATAATCCTCAGCATATTGTTGGGTCCCTTTCCTTTGTGTACATCCTAACACTATGCCCCCATACATGACCTATGTTGACTTTTATACCCTATCATAAGGATACAAATGAATCTTTTATGAGGTACAATCCCATCATCCATATCCCATCCTGTTATTTCCATTGAGAATTTGTGTTTTGAGATGGGTATTCCCCCATCCCAGAGGTTCTACTTCCTTCAGGTATCATCCATGTGTCCATTATCATGTTCTTCCCCTTCAGGTGTCACATCACCTCACCGAACTATGTGGACTCTGATTCCCAGTCACGAGGATACGTAGGAAGCCTCAATTACGTTCAAGCCCTACATCACCATCATCTTCTCATCGGTTCCATCCCATTCCACCCATCCACATCGTTCAAATATCCATCATAAATCTTGATTCATACCAAGTCCACCACATCCATGTGGGATCATGCAATTTCCTTAGGCAGATCACCATGAATAAGTCACACACAATCCAGATCCATCCAACCAAAAGTGCACCTCTTGGGATGGGATGCTAACCATGCACAAGACCAAATATATCCCCCAGTAATAGTATTTTGTGTACAAGACAATTCATCACCCCCTTTTAACAATGTGATTTTTGATCTCTATATTCTACAAAGGGTAGGTAAGAAGCCTCTCTAAGGTTCAATCCCAATCAATGGTAAAACCTTGTTGTCCCATTTTTCCAGACACAATCATCCTATGATCCATTCCCACTGGGATTCTTGATCCACCCATTTATTAATCCTTCCAGGTTCTCCCTCCTTGGGATGTACCCATCTAATCCACTGCTATCAGAGTTTTGATATGTCTAATCTATCTCCCCTACGGGTTAAACTTGCGGCACAATATGTTTTAAGAAAGGGAATCCAAGGAAAAGCATGTAGACATGCCTTTCACATAAGATTCCCCACATTCAACATGGGATTTCTCAGGATTACTTTCCCTCAAGAAGCCCAACCATAAGGGGAAGAAATCCTGGGATACTAGTGTTTAAGCGTCTAGACATGCCAGTGATGCCCAACAAGACTACTCCCTTGACTAAAGGTTACTTCACTAACAAAATCCATTGTAATGTCCAAACTGAATAAGTGTAATTAGCCTACATCGACAATGACATGGCACTGGGATGAGTCTCATAAAAAATGTCCTAATATTTAAGGGAGACCTGGTCCTGGTAACAAATTATGTGACATCCACATTAGAAGACACCGAAATCCCATCATATTATTTCGATCAAAGATAAAAAAATCCCTCAATAATCAATGTATTTCTCCCACATTTGGAAATGGGGGATTTGAGGAAGTAGTCGGTGCATCCCCATAGACGTATGATCATAAGAGTGAGATATTTGGACAGATCAATATATGATAGAAGTAGAATGATAAAAACAGTATTAAAATTTTTATACAAGTATGGTAAAAAAATTTCCTTTTGACATTTATAAAATATACTCCATATCAAATAGTTCAATGAACATTAAAAATAAACCATTTATCAAATCAGACTTCATTTTCCATATCAAAGACATAACAGTAGAAATCCAAGAAGATAAAACACAACAGAAATCACATATTGGATTACATTGTTTTGGAATAGCTTTGTCACTTATACATTAATAATAAAATAATGACTAGGGAATAATAATAAATACGCTAGTACCTTGGTCTTGGGGAATAGAGTAAGACCCCATATATGAACCCCCTATAGTGTTCTATAATCATGAATTTAGAACAAAATGTCTTAGGGAATAGATAAAAGCTCCATCAGTGAACATCCAGGAGGTGACAAAGTACACAGATAAGTATTACGCCCCATCTTAGTTACCAAATGATATCTTTTTCTATATATATTTATTCATTTAAAAATGATTAATATTTTATCATACAAAATTTATAATCTACCAATTTTAGGATAATTTATTCTTTGGAATACAATTTTCAAAACCATTTAATAGTTTTTTAAAACAAATTATCATTACAAAAACACTGGGAAAAATAATGTTTCTCAAAATCCATATATAAATGCATATCTTGATGATAAATAATAAATACAATTATTATTTAGAAAACTAGTTAGAAAAATATAGCACTTCAATTCACCAAGAGATGAATATACACTTCATATCTATGAAAATAATAATGTAATCCACACAAATGGATCGAAGGGGACACCTATGAATATGAGAGGAGGAACCAGTCATTGATCCCATAATTTTTAATTGAGTTTCCATAAAATAAATATTAGTATAGAAAGGATAATAGATCACATACCTCATAAATCATATGATCCTAAACAGACAATGAAAGATTCATCCTAAAGAAATTAAATTTATAATAAATATATAATTAATAAGAGTTTAATCATCAAATAATTAATTTATATAGTAATCTAATAATTGATCTTATGACAATATAAGAGATAAATAATGAATAGAAGAAATTAGTTTGACCATACCAATTCAATAATTATTTATAAATACTAGATAAAAAATCTAATTGGAAAAGTTTGAAGGATTAATTATCACTAATTAAATTCCCATTTAAGATTAGTGGGCAGATTATATTACAGGAATGTGTATTAATGGGTTATTAATGGCTCCATGGGCCTAAAAATATGTTTATACACCTATGTAACTAGACAAGCCTGATGGCACTAGTTGGATTTTGGATTCAAGAAGAATAAATATATCCTAGTGCTCTCCACTAGTTGGTTTCTAACACCCTAAATCAACCATAAATTACAATTCCCTCTAAGAATCTACTAAATCAATCTCTTATAGCCACCAAACCTAAATAAATTCCTCTTAAATTAAAATAGATACATTCAATGATAATGATGTTGCATTGGGGGATGGCCTAATAATTATTTTGGAAATTCATCAATCTACTCTATCATAATGGGAATGTCCTTATGATTGATAATATCATTTCACTCAACCAATTGGGAAATAAATTCTTTTTTATTTGGTTTGAAGAAAAACTACATTATTATATATTATTAATGTGATTAATAATATTTGTTTTATTTCTATAGAGGAAAACGATGATTCAATATGTCAAATGATATTTAGTTTTCCTAAAATTTGATTTGAATTCTATAAAATGATTGTAATTATTTGATTATTATTGTTCGAAATTATACCAAGAAAAGAATAATGTGATTTTATAGAATTATCATCCCGTATACAAGAACTATGGAGATCCCAATAATCAGGTTACAATGATTTCACCCTTATGTGTTTTCCATTTATGCCTATACTTTAATATAGTGTACCACAATTTTCAGACATAGATATTACAATTTATTAATAGAATATTCATTATATAAAATAAATAGTTAATCCAACATCCAATAAGTGTAGATCATTTGGAAACATGGATAAATAAAAAATAAGTTCATAATTGAACTAAATCATCAACAACCAAGTAATTAATTACCATAACTATTCATTGAAAATTCATAAATAATAAATATCTTCATAACCCATGGAAAAGAAACATAATAAATGATGCTCTCAAATTGTAAGTAAGGCTATTCACAGAAGATATAAAAGATCACATAAATATAACATGTGAATATTGGTATGATAACATGATCAAAACATTTAAAAAGTTATTATACATCCCATAAATCATTATATTAAGTCATGGAATAAATAATTGTTGACCATAAGACCTGAATCATAATATAATAAAAGACCATTAACATAATATATAAGTTTGTTTCATAATGATAAGAATAAAAAGTCATTTCTGTACTAGTCAAGGCTCACTATAATGACAATCATAATGGTTCAGGTGTACTCTGCAAACCAACACAGTATTAAAGGTTCACTACCCAGACTATCATATTGGATAGTGTAACTTACTAAACTAGGTTTACATCCCTTTATAAACCTATTTGTCTCATTTTATATTAACATTTTACCTAATTAATTTGAGTTTTCTCTAATTCCAGGCCCACACAAATCATAATGAAAACAATATATATGTTTTAAATGATATCATAAAACATTAATCATATCATAACCCTTGAAAAAAATTGGTTTCTAAATAAACTCATCAATTAATCATAACATAATTAATTGAAAATGGATGGGTTTTGTCACGACCCCCTCCCCACAAAGTGTACCCCTCCTGGGCCGGCAATGTGAAAAGGGAGATAATGACCCCCGAGTCCCGCCTCCAGTAGGCCCCGGGTTGGCGACTAGCACCGAGGGTATAATACACACACAAATGGGAGGCATTACCCTCTAAGAGAACACATGCAGAAGAGAGAGATAGAATAGAATCCAACCAACTCCAACTCATAACTGAAATGTAAAAGAAACCCAAGTACATATATGAAATGTCATGCAAAAGTACTACAACTGAAAGGGGAAACTAAAAGTACCCAAAAGAAAGTAAAACGACAGCGACCACAAGCCCGAACAGCTCCTCCTCCAACCGCAAGCTAGTAGTAACCAGCTTGATCTCCAACCTGCTCCAAGTGACCTGAAAAACAGTTTATATGTACATAGGGTGAGTATAACAGTATACTCAGTAGGATCCTCCCCAAGCCTCTCGTGCAAAAGTAAAGAAAGCATGCTAAAGCCCAGTGAACAACAAGTGAAACTAACTCGTCACCTAAACAGGTATACTATGTTCCCAACCTCACCAAGGCTACTCTCACCAAGTAACGCATACAAGAATATAGCATGTAGTAAAGAATATCAAGGGTACCCCGCTACTACTTCCCCACTGGTTTGCCGCTTTGCCCCAACGACATACGTCCTGTGCATCTCTCTCCAAAGGCTTGCCCATATCAACATGGGTCAAGCTCCACAATCTGCACCACGTGCACCACATAGGCTTGCCCGCAGACACCTGGGCTAAGCTCCACACAATCCTCACAACCAAAAGTAACCAGGTAGTTTCCAGGAGCCACCACAGCTCGCATAACGTGTATCATACGTCGGGTATTATACCTCAAGCCATTACAGCCCATACACCGAGTAAGGATCCTCAAGCCATCACAGCCTATACACGTTACACCTATAGTAGTCCATAGGATACTATATCCAGAATATATGTGTGTGAAATAACCACAAGCCATTACAGCCCTCTACACACATATATGGGTAAAACTAACCACTGTGCCTACCAGCACTAAGATCTACCAAGAGAAGAGAGCGGGGCCAAAGGGGGTAGTCAGCCATTCAACCTCCCATCAGAATGTTGGGGAAAACACCCCACAGGGCTCAGAATCCCCGGGGTGTCAGATGCCCTTACCGACAGGGTGGAGTAGCGTATAGAAACACAAAAAGTACAGAATATATAAGTAACTCACATCCACACTATGGGCATTACCTATTCTTAGATACAACTGCAGCTAACGTCTCTCAGACTCCAGGCTGCTACTTCTAAGACTAGGTATCCTATAAGCACACAACCAATTGAAGAGCTTTATTAGATTACTCCATTCTCATTTATCAGTTCCACTGTACATTAGTTAATTCTTTAACCATTAATTAAGATTGAACAATTCCCCATTTAACTGAAATGGCGTCACTTTCAAAAACAACTGCTCCTTTTTAAGATTCACATCACCTTTAAATTCCAGCATCTCCATCCCCGTGGATTTTCACCCTTTAATAAAACATTCATTACAGAAATACTTTTCCACATTCCCAGGCATTCTAGAAAAACATCCTATGCTTCTAAACACAAAGGAGGCTCAACACGGTGAGTAGATATACTACCCGTCGAGTCTTTGCCGCCTATAGAAAGAGCATAGACCCATCCTCCGTCGAGAGGCTAAACACGGAAAGCACGTGGCATACCCCGCGTGTCTTCGCCTCCTTCGGAAAGAGGGTAAGCAAGACCAGCTGCCTTGAGCAGTGGGGAAAAGTAAAGAAGATAAACAATCAAACCAACCACCAACATCAAACCATCACATTCATCTCATACCATCACCCTTGGTGTCCTCCCCGACACCCATATGCATAAACCGATGCATCTCGCCACACTAGGCATCATCCGCTGCCACAACTATAAGGCCTCCATGCCTCCACATATCACAACAACCATCCAGGCTCACATCACAGCACAAGCAGCAGGAAAACAAACATCACAAAATGGGCTCTCGGCCCTTTAACAAACAAGAGGGTAACTCAGAACCCTTTTTGAAATTCCAACATAATCTGTTCTCTAAACCATATTGAATTAGCAGATTTGTTATTCGTAGGTTCCAATCATGGATACCTAATCAGTAAGCTATCACAATTAAATAACCATGCTTACTTCCCTAATTTGATTATCCTCAAATTAGAACAACTACAACAACGACAACAACCAGATTAATTTACATGCCTCTTTATCTTTAGCCAATTAATCAACAATTAATTCCGGCTTTACGTTCGTTATCAATTTCAATCATGAACGAACAATAAATCAAAGAAAACATAGATATCACTATATCTAGGAAAACATGAGGCAAACCGTTATCACGGTATAAAGCAACAGCATGCGATCAACCAATTCTTTTAATCCGGTTCAAGTATTTAATTAGGTCAATTTCATTGTGATCCAAAGGAATAAATCATGCTAATTCTACGATTGCACATATATAATTAGAGAAGCCATGAATCCCCTACCTCGAAGAGTTCTTGACGTCCTTTATCCACACAGCAGGTCACGATCCTCCCCTCGCGACAACTTATGTGGAAGAATGATCGACACAGCTTGGTTGCATCCAACAGAGCGGGACTGATCCTAGGAGTAAGGGTTGATTGTGAAACTCCTACGGGAAGGATTGAAAGGTTCTAGAGCCTCTTAGTTAAGAATAAAGGTAAGGAACAAGGGAGAATGATATCTCGTCCCTTTTTAAGATTTAACGAGGTGACGGTTTAAGATCCGGTTAATTCTCCATTAAAAACGGATCGCATTAACCCACGCGGTTTGACCAAGTGAAACATTCCAAGCCTTAGGAATAATTAATATAGGATTTATGGCATTTGAATCGGCCTTAAGAGCCCTTAAAATAAGGCTTTAAATGTATTTTACGTCAAAGGAAACGTCAAAAGGGGCAAAACTGTAGGAGTCTGGAAACACTGTTCACCCACCGTTACTGTACATGAAACTGATCTGTGAAACTGATCTGTCACACCGATCTGTGAAACTGATCTGTGAAACTGATCTGTCACACCGATCTGTCTCACCGATCTGTCTCACCGATCTGTCTCACCGATCTGTCTCACCGATCTGTCTCACCGATCTGTCTCACCGATCTGTCTCACCGATCTGTCTCACCGATCTGTCTCACCGATCTGTCTCACCGATCTGTCTCACCGATCTGTCTCACCGATCTGTCTCACCGATCTGTCTCACCGATCTGTCTCACCGATCTGTCTCACCGATCTGTCTCACCGATCTGTGAAACTGATCTGTCTCACCGATCTGTGAAACTGATCTGTCTCACCGATCTGTGAAACTGATCTGTCTCACCGATCTATGAAACTGATCTGTCTCACCGATCCGTGAAACTGATCTGTCTCACCGATCCGTGAAACTGATCTGTCTCACCGATCCGTGAAACTGATCTGTCTCACCGATCTGTGAAACTGATCTGTCTCACCGATCTGTGAAACTGATCTGTCTCACCGATCCGTGAAACTGATCTGTCTCACTGATCTGTTACTGTTCATAAAACTGGAAACACTGTTCACAGAACTAGAAAATTGGTAAAGTGTTGGGGATAAGTCCCCTTGACCTCCCGGAACACCTCCAACACCAACATTTCACAAAGTAATGGACCAGAGAGGTCCGGGCCATTACATTAGATACCTCTCAAAACATTCTCGTCCTCGAGAATTAAAAACCAACCCAGAAGAAAAGAGGGGTCCGAACAACCACCCCATAAGATACCTCTCAGGGGAAAACCACCATGAGTTGTTCGAAAGCTGGAACAAAACTATGACATCCGGGAACAAACAATCCATACCCAAACAATTCATTCACAACCTCACATCAAAGGTACATAAACAAAACATGAAAGGTCCAACCACAGAGAAAACATCATTACATGAAAGGAGTTAAACATTAAACAACTCTGGGTACTGAGCACGTATCTGTGACTCACGCTCCCAGGTACTCTCCTCCATGCCACCGTGTCGCCACAAGACACGAACTAAAGGAATAGAACGCCCACGCAACACCTTCTCCTTGTGGTCTTGGATCTCCACAGGTCGCTCCTCGAAGGTTGCATCATCATCAATATCGATCTCTCCCCAATCGATAACATGAGATTCATCATGAAGATAATGACGGAGCTGCGATACATGAAAAACATCATGTATCCGACTCATCCGAGGGGGAAGTGCTACTCGATATGCCACAGCTCCAACACGAGCTAACACCTCGAAAGGCCCAACAAAACGGGGAGAAAGCTTACTTCCGCGACCAAACCTTCGCTGCCCACGACGGGGAGTCACCTTCAGAAACACATGATCCCCAACATTAAACTCTAAGGGTCTCCTTCTTTGATCCACATAAGATTTCTGACGATCTTGTGCTGTCTTCATCCTCTCACGAATCACTTGAACCATCTCCGTCGTATTTTGCACTAGTTCTGGTCCGAGAATTGCTGACTCTCCGACCCCAGTCCAGCACAACGGAGAACGGCATGGCCGGCCATACAAGGCTTCAAACGGCGCCATGCCGATGGTAGAGTGAAAACTATTATTGTAAGCGAACTCTACCAAAGGTAAGTGTTTCACCCATGAACCTCCAAAATCAAGAACACAAGAGCGCAACATGTCTTCAAGAGTTTGGATGGTTCGCTCTGTCTGACCATCCGTTTGAGGATGAAAAGCAGTGCTAAGGCATAGTCGAGAGCCAAAAGCATGCTGGAGACCTCTCCACACCCTCGAGGTAAAACGAGGGTCTCGATCAGAAATGATCGTCTTAGGAACTCCGTGAAGCCTCACCACTTCCTCCAGATACTGCCTCGACAAAACCTCCACTGAGCTCGACTCCTTGATTGCTATGAAGTGGGCCGATTTAGTTAAACGATCCACTACCACCCATATAGCATCATGTCCTCCCGGAGCTCGAGGTAAACCTGTAACAAATTCCATTGAGATGTCCTCCCACTTCCACTGAGGAATCTCTAAGTGCTGGAGAAGACCACCAGGAACACGGTGTTCGGCCTTCACCTTCTGGCAGACTAAACATCGAGACACACATTCTGCAACTGAACGCTTCAGCCCAGGCCACCAAAACTGACTCCTCAAGGATCGATACATCTTCGTCACACCAGGATGTACAGCTAAGGGCGAGCTATGGAACTCTCGGAGAACCGTCTCGCGCATTGCCAAGGGAACAAAAAGCCTGTCATGATACAACACTCGGTGTTGTTCATCCTCTGACCAACCATCAGGGGCCTCCCCACAAAAAACTCTGTCTCTCAAAACTTCCACCTCTAGATCACCCAACTGAGACTCTTCCACCTTTTGCATCAGGGATGACTGCACCGTCATCTGGAAAAGACAACCTCTTCCTCCAACTTCTCCCATATCAAGATGCAAAGCTGCTAGCTCTTCCATCCCTCTCCAGGAATCACCAGATTCACGTACAACATCATTACGTGACTTTCGGCTTAGTGCATCAGCAACAACATTTCCCTTCCCAGGTGTATACGATATTTCGAAGTCGTATTCCTGCAAGAACTCCATCCACCGACGCTGCCGCAAGTTCAAATCCCGCTGAGAGAAAACATACCTCAAACTCTTATGATCGGTGAAAACCACAAAGCGCTCTCCAATGAGGTAATGTCTCCACAACTTCAGCGCAAACACCACGGCTGCCAACTCAAGATCATGGGTGGCATAGTTGCGTTCATGGGGACGCAACTGCCGAGACCCATAAGAAACAACTGACCTCTGCTGCATGAGAACACAGCCTAGCCCCAGATGTGAAGCATCACAGAAAACATCAAACTGGACTCCCTCCGTTGGAAGACAAAGGACTGGAGCACTTACCAACTTCTCCTTTAGATACTCGAAAGCTGTCTGACACTGATCAGTCCATATGAACGCTTGATCCTTCCTGGTCAAAGCTGTCAGAGGAGTCGCAACTCGGGAGAAATTAGCCACAAACCTCCTATAATAGCCTGCGAGACCAAGGAAACTTCGCACCTCTGACACGGTCTTGGGGGCTGGCCAAGACACCACTGCTTCTATCTTCGAAGGATCCACAGCTACTCCCTGTTGGGACACAACATGTCCCAAGAAACGAACTTCTCGAGCCCAGAACTCACACTTGGACAACTTCCCAAACAACCGATGTTGGCGAAGAACTCCCAAAACAGCTCGTAGATGTTCTGCATGCTCTTCTTCAGATGTGGAGTACACAAGGATGTCGTCAATGAAAACCACAACAAACTTGTCCAAGAATTCACGGAACACAGCATTCATCAACCCCATGAAAACAGCTGGAGCATTTGTCACGCCGAATGGCATTACAACAAACTCATAATTCCCATGACGACAGCGGAAAGCTGTCTTTGGGATATCCTCATCCTTTACACGCATCTGATGATATACTGACCGCAAGTCGATCTTTGAAAACCAACTTGCACCCTTCAGTTGATCGAATAGGTCATCAATCCGCGGGAGAGGATAACGGTTCTTTATTGTCACTTTGTTTAAGCGACGATAATCGACGCACAACCGCAAACTGCCATCAGCCTTTTTCACGAACAAGACTGGTGCACCCCACGGTGACACACTTGGCCGAACAAAACCACACTGCAATAGACCATCGAGCTGAATACGTAGCTCCCGTAACTCAGAAGGGGCCATCCTATATGGAGACATAGAGATGGGAGACGCTCCTGGCTGTAGCTCGATCCCAAACTCGATCTTCCGTCGAGGGGGTAAGGATACAACCTCTTCTGGAAAGACATCAGGGTACTCTTCTACGACCCTAGGAAACGC
Organism: Viscum album; assembly: GCA_963277665.1. Lineage (NCBI taxonomy): Eukaryota > Viridiplantae > Streptophyta > Magnoliopsida > Santalales > Viscaceae > Viscum > Viscum album. Next base: position 1,379,088,733 of record OY728166.1, read on the forward strand.
CAGCTGTTGAACCTCTGAAGAACTCAGCATCATCCCAGCCATCATGGATGATAAGGATGAAACTCGTCTATGACTCATCCGAGGATCTCTCTCACCAAAAAACACTACTTCCTCTCCATCTTCATCAAAGAAAACGACCTTCTTCCTGTAGCAATCCACAATAGCCTGCACCGAATACAACCAATCCATGCCGAGGATGACATCATATGGTTGTATTCGTAAACATAGGAAATCTCCCCAAGAGCGGTGCTGCCCCAACACTAGCTCACAGTCTCTACATACTTCAAACAAGCTAGCTCGACCTCCAACTGGCGTAGTCAACGCCAAGGGCACTGGAAGCCTCTCTACCTCAAGTCCCAAAGCGTGGACAAGGGTAGGGGATATAAAGGAGTGTGTCGCTCCGGAATCAAACAAGGCATACACCAAGGTAGAAAACAAGCAAAGGGTACCTCGGACGACGTCTGGCTCGCCTGGAGCTGGCAACGCTAGAGCATGAAGCTGACCACGACCACCTCCACAGCCTCTCTGACCCTGATGACGACCACCACCACGGCCGCGCTCTGCTCTCTGAGGACGGGGAGCGTCATGGGGATGTCCTCTGCCTGCTCCATCTACCCTCTGGTGATCTAAAGCTGGTGCAACCTGCTGCTGCTGCCTCGGCTGGAACTGCCTCAACGGAGGAACCTGGAGTGGAGCGCCTGGTGCACGATGACTGCTCTGAAAAGTTGGGCACTCCCGCTGCTGATGACCACGTCCACCACAAGAAAAACAAGCGCCTGATCCCTTGGCATAGGTCTGAGAGTTGCTACCTCCGGAGAAATGAGATGGGAAGGGCCGGGACCTACCCCCAGGTGAACGGAAACTCTTCTGTCCTGAAAACCGGGAACCCCGGACCACAGCTCTGCTTCTTGAGGAATCATGACGATTCCCCTCTCGTGACGATCCGGTCCTAGCCAAAGTCCTCTCAACAACCTCTGCCCTCGCCAGCACCTCAAGATATGTCTTCAGCATAAATGGGGTGACCTGACGCTGGATCTCTGGACGCAAAGCCTCCTCGAAATGCCTCTCCCTGGCCTCATCATCTGGTAACAGGTCTGAAGCATATCGTAGAAGGTTCCTGAAACGGATTCCAAACTCCCGAACACTGGAGCTCCCCTGTCGAAGGGTAAGAAGCTCCTGGCGACTGGATGCCTTCGCAGTCGAAGAAAGAAACTCGACTCTAAACCTGTCTCGAAACTCCTCCCATGAGATCGCTGACTCCTCACGATCCCCGAGGAACAAGAACCACCACTGTCTCGCTGCTCCACGCAACATCGTCACAACCAAGGACACCCAGTGTTCCTTCCGAGCACGAATCGAACTGAAGCCTATCTCGACCTCCTCCAACCAGTCTTCTGTGACTGCATCTGAAACGGAGCCCTCGTACTTCTGTAGACTCTGGCGCTGAAACTCTCGGAGTGTCTTCCTCCAAGTGTCATCGTCGTCAACCTCTAACCGGCGGCGATCTGCTGGAACAGCCTGCTGGGCACCTTCTGCGCAAACCTGACGGGGACGCCGACCTGGAGCCATACCTGTAAAATAACAATCGTTAGAGCTCCTAAGCCTGGAATATGGAAGACTCAACATTAATTAATTAATTATTTTGTTTTATTAATTTTATGTTACCTATCCCAAGGTCTACCCATTCAAACACAAGCGCAAAGAATAATGATGCATGATCCTTTCCTAGGTCTCTACCCTGCAACCAGTATCACTTTGTTTAGTAGCCATCGTAAACTTAAAGGTCCGTGCAACAGATCATAGGGGTCCCTGAACGCCTATGTCTCTGCCGGTCTCCAGTGTTTACCCCACTTGCTAAACATGAATGACACCGTTGCCCTACCATCCCATGCATCCTCACCTGTGCCTAACTCCAAACTCCATCCTATCCCTCGACCAGACCTCTGATACCACTCTGTCACGACCCCCTCCCCACAAAGTGTACCCCTCCTGGGCCGGCAATGTGAAAAGGGAGATAATGACCCCCGAGTCCCGCCTCCAGTAGGCCCCGGGTTGGTGACTAGCACCGAGGGTATAATACACACACAAATGGGAGGTATTACCCTCTAAGAGAACACATGCAGAAGAGAGAGATAGAATAGAATCCAACCAACTCCAACTCATAACTGAAATGTAAAAGAAACCCAAGTACATATATGAAATGTCATGCAAAAGTACTACAACTGAAAGGGGAAACTAAAAGTACCCAAAAGAAAGTAAAACGACAGCGACCACAAGCCCGAACAGCTCCTCCTCCAACCGCAAGCTAGTAGTAACCAGCTTGATCTCCAACCTGCTCCAAGTGACCTGAAAAACAGTTTATATGTACATAGGGTGAGTATAACAGTATACTCAGTAGGATCCTCCCCAAGCCTCTCGTGCAAAAGTAAAGAAAGCATGCTAAAGCCCAGTGAACAACAAGTGAAACTAACTCGTCACCTAAACAGGTATACTATGTTCCCAACCTCACCAAGGCTACTCTCACCAAGTAACGCATACAAGAATATAGCATGTAGTAAAGAATATCAAGGGTACCCCGCTACTACTTCCCCACTGGTTTGCCGCTTTGCCCCAACGACATACGTCCTGTGCATCTCTCTCCAAAGGCTTGCCCGTATCAACATGGGTCAAGCTCCACAATCTGCACCACGTGCACCACATAGGCTTGCCCGCAGACACCTGGGCTAAGCTCCACACAATCCTCACAACCAAAAGTAACCAGGTAGTTTCCAGGAGCCACCACAGCTCGCATAACGTGTATCATACGTCGGGTATTATACCTCAAGCCATTACAGCCCATACACCGAGTAAGGATCCTCAAGCCATCACAGCCTATACACGTTACACCTATAGTAGTCCATAGGATACTATATCCAGAATATATGTGTGTGAAATAACCACAAGCCATTACAGCCCTCTACACACATATATGGGTAAAACTAACCACTGTGCCTACCAGCACTAAGATCTACCAAGAGAAGAGAGCGGGGCCAAAGGGGGTAGTCAGCCATTCAACCTCCCATCAGAATGTTGGGGAAAACACCCCCCAGGGCTCAGAATCCCCGGGGTGTCAGATGCCCTTACCGACAGGGTGGAGTAGCGTATAGAAACACAAAAAGTACAGAATATATAAGTAACTCATATCCACACTATGGGCATTACCTATTCTTAGATACAACTGCAGCTAACGTCTCTCAGACTCCAGGCTGCTACTTCTAAGACTAGGTATCCTATAAGCACACAACCAATTGAAGAGCTTTATTAGATTACTCCATTCTCATTTATCAGTTCCACTGTACATTAGTTAATTCTTTAACCATTAATTAAGATTGAACAATTCCCCATTTAACTGAAATGGCGTCACTTTCAAAAACAACTGCTCCTTTTTAAGATTCACATCACCTTTAAATTCCAGCATCTCCATCCCCGTGGATTTTCACCCTTTAATAAAACATTCATTACAGAAATACTTTTCCACATTCCCAGGCATTCTAGAAAAACATCCTATGCTTCTAAACACAAAGGAGGCTCAACACGGTGAGTAGATATACTACCCGTCGAGTCTTTGCCGCCTATAGAAAGAGCATAGACCCATCCTCCGTCGAGAGGCTAAACACGGAAAGCACGTGGCATACCCCGCGTGTCTTCGCCTCCTTCGGAAAGAGGGTAAGCAAGACCAGCTGCCTTGAGCAGTGGGGAAAAGTAAAGAAGATAAACAATCAAACCAACCACCAACATCAAACCATCACATTCATCTCATACCATCACCCTTGGTGTCCTCCCCGACACCCATATGCATAAACCGATGCATCTCGCCACACTAGGCATCATCCGCTGCCACAACTATAAGGCCTCCATGCCTCCACATATCACAACAACCATCCAGGCTCACATCACAGCACAAGCAGCAGGAAAACAAACATCACAAAATGGGCTCTCGGCCCTTTAACAAACAAGAGGGTAACTCAGAACCCTTTTTGAAATTCCAACATAATCTGTTCTCTAAACCATATTGAATTAGCAGATTTGTTATTCGTAGGTTCCAATCATGGATACCTAATCAGTAAGCTATCACAATTAAATAACCATGCTTACTTCCCTAATTTGATTATCCTCAAATTAGAACAACTACAACAACGACAACAACCAGATTAATTTACATGCCTCTTTATCTTTAGCCAATTAATCAACAATTAATTCCGGCTTTACGTTCGTTATCAATTTCAATCATGAACGAACAATAAATCAAAGAAAACATAGATATCACTATATCTAGGAAAACATGAGGCAAACCGTTATAACGGTATAAAGCAACAGCATGCGATCAACCAATTCTTTTAATCCGGTTCAAGTATTTAATTAGGTCAATTTCATTGTGATCCAAAGGAATAAATCATGCTAATTCTACGATTGCACATATATAATTAGAGAAGCCATGAATCCCCTACCTCGAAGAGTTCTTGACGTCCTTTATCCACACAGCAGGTCACGATCCTCCCCTCGCGACAACTTATGTGGAAGAATGATCGACACAGCTTGGTTGCATCCAACAGAGCGGGACTGATCCTAGGAGTAAGGGTTGATTGTGAAACTCCTACGGGAAGGATTGAAAGGTTCTAGAGCCTCTTAGTTAAGAATAAAGGTAAGGAACAAGGGAGAATGATATCTCGTCCCTTTTTAAGATTTAACGAGGTGACGGTTTAAGATCCGGTTAATTCTCCATTAAAAACGGATCGCATTAACCCACGCGGTTTGACCAAGTGAAACATTCCAAGCCTTAGGAATAATTAATATAGGATTTATGGCATTTGAATCGGCCTTAAGAGCCCTTAAAATAAGGCTTTAAATGTATTTTACGTCAAAGGAAACGTCAAAAGGGGCAAAACTGTAGGAGTCTGGAAACACTGTTCACCCACCGTTACTGTACATGAAACTGATCTGTGAAACTGATCTGTCACACCGATCTGTGAAACTGATCTGTGAAACTGATCTGTCACACCGATCTGTCTCACCGATCTGTCTCACCGATCTGTCTCACCGATCTGTCTCACCGATCTGTCTCACCGATCTGTCTCACCGATCTGTCTCACCGATCTGTCTCACCGATCTGTCTCACCGATCTGTCTCACCGATCTGTCTCACCGATCTGTGACACTGATCTGTCTCACCGATCTGTGAAACTGATCTGTCTCACCGATCTGTGAAACTGATCTGTCTCACCGATCTGTGAAACTGATCTGTCTCACCGATCCGTGAAACTGATCTGTCTCACCGATCTGTGAAACTGATCTGTCTCACCGATCTGTGAAACTGATCTGTCTCACCGATCTGTGAAACTGATCTGTCTCACCGATCAGTGAAACTGATCTGTCTCACCGATCCGTGAAACTGATCTGTCTCACTGATCTGTTACTGTTCATAAAACTGGAAACACTGTTCACAGAACTAGAAAATTGGCAAAGTGTTGGGGATAAGTCCCCTTGACCTCCCGGAACACCTCCAACACCAACATTTCACAAAGTAATGGACCAGAGAGGTCCGGGCCATTACAGGTTTAATAAACATATTTTTATCATAATCATAAACCATAAATGGAAATAATATGGATAGTATCCTTTTATAATATCCCTAGTAAATCATAATTAATAACATAGTATTTTATCATAAAATAAAACATTGTCTAAAATAGTACTTGGAACACATCGTATAGAAAATTCCATTTTCTCTTTCAAATCACTTAAAAAAGTTATATATTATAAAAAACATTATTTGAATATAAAATTGGAAACTTGTACAAGAATATTCAAATCATTGATAAATACTTATGTCTACAAATTCTATTCATGTGGTATAATTTAAAAGAAAACATTCCATACACATTTTTTTAAAAAGTAAAAATTAACTAATTAGAAAAAAGATAAGAAGGAAAATTATAAACCATTTTAAAAAATAAAAAAAATAAAAAAAAATTATTAAAAATTATTAAAATAATTTTAAATTTCTATTGAATCCATGTATATGGATGAATAATGTATTTTGACAAAATATAGAAAAAAATTCTGACTTCTATAAAAATCTTCTTTTGTCCACATGAGTACTTAAGTTGTGTAACATAGATGGAAAACATGTATTATCCTGAAATAAAACATTTAAATTAAAATTCATGAGTTTAGTCATAGGTATATCTTGAAATTTCAATGTCAATAACTTAATTTTAATCAATCTTGATAGCTAGTGATATTGTAACATAAAACACTCCCCTGGTTGATAACATTCAGATAAAAACCTTAAGAATGAATTAATTTTATATGGATATTTATATCATCTTAATTATCATAAAAAACACTAAAAATTTATTTTGGTTATTATATACACCACATAAAATAATTTTTTTAAATAAGTCATGTGAATCGCAAAAGAAAATGTGATAAGAAAACCATTTACCTCATGTTCCACTTTCTCTGCAAGCAATATATAATTATACATTATAAATTTAAATATAATATACATATTTATGATAATAATTTAAATAATTATAATATCATATATTATCCACATATAATATTTCAATATCCGTCTTTTAATAATTCGTTATTAAACAATGCATTTCTAGGTGTTAAAATCAATTTTTTGAGAATTTTTTATAATAGTTCTGGTCCACATAATTTAATTAGACTAACATCATATATAGAATTTTAATTATTATTTAAATATATTATATATTTATTATATGTATATATGCATATAGATTCATCCAGAAGGTATGGTGATAGAAAAATACATTACATAATTCATGGAGATGGTTAGTTGTACATAAGCATGACTATTATTTTTACATTTCAATAGCTGAATTGAATGAATGTTAAATATTAATTAATCATTAAAAATAATTATTATATAATATATATAATATATATTAAAATATGTTTATCATTATTTTCATCTATGTAATGTGGAAATCCAAAATGAATCGCATCATTACATGGAGGCGGTAGTCCATATGCATAAAAAAGTGAAGTTATTATTTTCCAGAGAATTGGATGATAAGAAGTTAGATTTTATATAATAATTAAAAAAATTATATTTATTTAACAAATATAAAAAAAATCATTCATTATACCTAGTTGTGAGTTGCGGTGACAGAAATGAAATTACATTGATTCGTGAGGTGTTACTCTGTCATACTCACGAATAACAACTTTGTTTCCCATTTAGTAGAGGGGGAGATAGATATATGACATGAAATTAACATAATTACATATATTTATAATAAATATTCTGGTGTTATAATTTTACTATGGTTGAAAAATATTTGAATCAAGTATAATAATAAATAATTAAAAAATGGTTAGGGACTATACTTTTTTATAATGCCTATGTAGTATGGTTTTTTGATCAAAATAGGGACTCTAGTTCACAAGGATTGATGTAAAAAAGGTACTTAGGTAGGTATTAAAAAAGTATACTGATATGTTTATAGTATTAGATAGGTTCTTTTCTTTTATATGTGTAGTAGAGGACCCAATTGGATCTTTTGAAAAAAAATAAAATGTTTTAATGTTTTATTGATACAAAATAGCTCCAAAATGGACCACTTATGAAGATTAGATAACATAGGGTCTAAATACGATTAAATAAAGTAAATTAGACCAATTTTTTGGTAATTTTAATCCTTATCATATTTAACCCCCGATAAACCTGTTTTAACTTTAACAACAGTTATAGAATTTACTTTTTTAACTATTCATTATGTCCAAATGTTTAGTTGAACTTTTTACCTAATAATAATTATGTTCATTCCAAAATTAGAATACACATTATAATATTTAATTAATATAATATAAAAAATTAAATATAAAATTAATCAGTCAATCTTAATGAAAATTTAGTTTTTAAAGGAGATAATATTCTTACGTATAAAAAGTCACTATATGAAAATTTTACATGAAATATATTAAGTTGACCAAAATTATATTAATAATAATATAATTCAACTAATTTAACTATTGAAACCATTTTAACAAAAATGTAACTTTTAAAATTATTTAAATGGAAATACAATTTTTAATAAAAATCACTATTTATTATTATTCATCAAAAATATATTCTTTTCGGAAAATTCAGAAAAATCAATAAGATAATTTTTACATGATTATTTCAAAAATAATGATAATTTTTTCAAATAAAGTGGAAAAAATATTATATTAATTTCTCAAAAAAATAAATAAAATAATTTTATGGAATTATTTTTGATTCATATAATGACTTTACAAAAATGTATTCTCATTAACAAAATAATTTATCATTATTTGAAAAAAAATTTATTGTTAGACATCAATATTTTAAAAGTTATATGTCATATTTTATAGTATATATGACATGTAATTATGATAATGGATGATATTATAACACACTAATAATTTATGATATATTTCTTTTTAAATAAACTCAATTTCTTCGACCACTTGCATAACATGCATCACTAAGTATAAATAAAACGAAATAATCTATTAAAATATTTTCATTTAAACATGACCATTATAAAAAATATGCAATGCTGGAGGGTATAAATAGTAATAACTAATTAATGAAAATCATATGTTTTTTACATTTATAAAATAACTTCAATATATATATCTATATTGATTATAAATAAATTAAGATACATTTGAATAAAAAATAAATGTTAAATAAAAAACTATATTTTTAAAAAGGTATTCTTTTTTCACTTTATGTAAATAATTTGAAATTAATTTATACCAATTTCTTAGGATTTAATTGAACAATAAAACTTCATTTTTTAAATATTAATTTAAAGGTATTTTTTGGGTAATTTTTAGAAAATTTTAAAAAAAGTTTAATATTTCGCCGAATAGTGGAAATCCTATTTTTTTAAATGCCTTTATATTTATATTATTTAAAAATTAAAAAATTATTTTTAATTATTTTTAATTTAAATATATTTCAATTGTATTAATATTTTTCAAATTTAGGCCATTATAATCAATTTCACATTTAATATTTATATTAAAACATTCTATACTAAAGTGAATTTACTATTTGGAAGGTTGATGACCAAGAAATGGAGGATCCCCTTTCATGATGGTGTCAAACAATGTGTTGGTCCCTCTTCTCTTGGTGGGGGAAGGACCCTAAACATATCTCTTGGGAGTTACTATTCATTATCTCCTTTCTCTAAGATTGATTTTCCTCCCTCTTTCCCTCAATTAGAGATAAGCCCTAAAGTCCATAGTCTGTTCAATGATGATCCTCAACTCTTAATTTCATCATCTTAGTAAAATAAAACTTTAGATATCATGAAATTAAAATTTATCACTCATTTCTAGAATCCACTTCCTACAGTGGAAACTTTTGGTAGGTTTATTTTTGGGTCTTGGGTTTACAAAATCAAGAAATTATGGGTCTTGTTGATAATCATATCATTGTGATTTAATTAGACTAGGAGGATGATCTAATTAGTGATTTTTCCTATGTCCTTCACAATTGAATTGGTTCTTAGTTACATCCTTACAGGTGTAAATATTACTTCTACATGATGTGTGACACTCCAATAGTGGAGAATTGGGTTGCTTTTCCTCATCTTCCACTACTATTTCAAAATATAGTGATTATGCTGTTGATATAGAATCTATATTGTAGATAATTGTTCTAAAATAGTATAACTCATGTAATTTTCTATCTAGTCTCTCCCCGAATATATGTGGAAGTAGATTCTAAAGATTACAAGTGCAGTACATTTTTATTTCTTTGGGGGAAGAGTTCTAATGCAAGCCGATTGCATTTTTTGAATTGTGTTCGAACATATGCTCTCCCTTTAAGACATTCTGTCACTCATAAATAAAATATTGGAATGGGATCAAGATATTTTATTATTATATGATTACACACTTAGGAGTCGGTGGAAAGGGAGTGGATCCTAATTTTGGTGATGGTTCGATGCAAAAACACCAGTTGAGTGTTTCTACTATCCCATATATTGTGAAGGTGGTTAAAGCCACGAAAAAGGAAATAAATCCAATAGTGTAAAATACTTCATGTCATTAGCTGAATTAGATTAGTGATCCCATGACTTATGTGTAAACACTATTAGAACCAGTGGGTTTAGATTTGGTATATGATGTTGTTGTTTTGGTTTATTCTCATGTAAATTAGTTAAGCTCTCCCATGGTGGGGAAGTGAGAGATAGTAGGGTTATAAACCATGTATAAAAGACTCATGTGGAAGTCGAGGGAGGGGAATGGGATCCCACGGTTGTATTTTATGAAAATATAGTACATTCATGTGGAAACACTGGATGGGGGATCCTAGGAGTCTAGGACTTTGTAGGGACTTGGTGTTTCCAATGCGACAAGGGAGGTCGCTCTATCAAATGGAAAGGCTCTAGTGCATGGGGGAGGCTATCTGATCTAGTCAAGACCAAGGATGGGTTTTTCAACTTTAAATTTTTTCACAACTATATAGGATTAGTGTGTGAAGGGATAAACTAGGTTGTAGAAAATGAGGTAGAGCAATCCAATGATGAGCAGGGAGTACCCAGAGATGATTCCACCAGTGAGTCCTATTTTTGGTTCATAGGAGGCAGTCAAATAGATTCTCAAGGTATTCAGATTTCTAGTCTGAGAGGGAGAAAGGGACTGAGTGGAAATTGGATAATTATAAAGGGTTATTCCTATGTACCATTACAAATGGAGACAATATACTTTAAAATGTCAAAAACCATGGTTATGGAAGGATATCACAATGATTTTGGAAATGCAAACTAGACAGAGAATGAAGGTCATGGGGAAGTTAACATTAAGTGTTCTTTAACGAAAATTAGTTGGAGAAATTCATTTTATTCTATGAAAAATGTAGATCTAATCATGTATTCGAAAGAGAATATAGTATATGAGGTTATTATTTTTAATTCAATGCCATGTGAAGAAGAAAAAATGATGGGAAAACTAATATGTGTGGACTGTAATCTTGATATGTGATCATGGATTGATAAGAAATATATTTTTTCATAATAGGATTCAATGTTGGGAATACCAATAAATAGTATTATAGGAAATATTTGAAAAAATTGGCATATATCTTGGAATAAATTATAAAGGACTATCCAGACACATAGGTAACAACTCTTTGATGAAATTTATACAGGGTGAATTCTTTAATTAGGATTAAGAAATATATTAAAAATAAGGTGGTTTATTTTAGTGTCTGATCTATATTATATTTTTGGTATCTCACTTTTTCCATAAATTTGTTTTGATGATAAAACAGTTAATTTTAGGTTAGTCAATTGAAAACCACCCATTCATCGCAATATTGGTTTATTTTTTGATCAAATAATGAAAATATTATGATTTTAATTAAGAAAAATAAATTCCATATTTTTAATCATAATTTTATATATTATCTAATAAGTACCCAAAATTTTCATCTATAATAACTAGTGAATATATTTAAAAAATAATTACTGTGGTTATGGTTAAAATAGGTTTATTTGGGGTTAATCTAAGAAGATAACGGTTAAAATGACATGATATTTTTCAAGAACCAATTAATTTTAAATATTAGGACCTTATAACTTTTAATGTTAGATAATGACCATTTTGGGATTTTTACATGATAATAATGTGTGTATCGGTAAGGAACCGACCATAAACATTACATAATATTAAATTAAATGGATAATTCACATTCATGTGCTTTTCAAGTTTAGAGTTTTATAGAATTAGTTCATAACATTTACATAACAACATGAATATTACATGTAGAAAATTCTACTCAGTATCCATATTTTATTAAATAAAAACTATTGACGAAACAAGTCAAGTCTAGTTCCATGTTTTTGATAGCATTAATTTTCCATTATCCCATCCTTGACCTTTATTCATCTATAAGTCCTATTGAAAACATTTCAAAAACATGGGATGAGCATAAAAATATCAGTAAGGGATATAAAATAGGGAATTAAAACATTATCCCATAAATAAATAAAAAATAATGAAACCATAATTTTTATTTATAACATACCTCATGAAATCATAATATTTATGAATAACACGCAAAAATCATAAATCATAACGGTAACTTGTGGAATCCATATCAAAATTATACTGTTTCTATAACATATACATATGGATTCACATTCAGAATAACTATCATTGTATATTCCCTAAATCTCTATGGAGAAACATTCACGTTTATCTCCGTCAGGTTTCCCAATGCATTGGAGAGATATCTTGGGATCACCTGCCCTTGGTTTGTCACAGAGCCACCCATATATGTAAACAATTCCCAATAACTATAACATATTAATAACACATAAAAATGAATAAAGTAAAGGTAACATTTCCACATTGTAATTACAATATATCATTTCAAGATATTGACATATTCCATACATTATCAAACTATTTTTAAAACCATTTATAACATTTAATAAAGATATTTTTGAATCATTTTGTATTATAAGACCTTGATGATTTTTTAGGATTTATCATTTTAAAACATTAATGTACTTATGAAAAAAATCCTAAAACCATTTTGAAAAAATTGACATTAATATGTAATATTTATAATAATAATTCTTTAAAATATTTGAACTGATATTTTAGTTAAAGAGTTTTTTTAACAAATGAGAGGTGGTTGAATACAATTAATTGAGGAATAAAATTTAATCAAAAAATTATAATATGATGAGAATTAAGGGATTAATGATATAATATTCTAAAGGATAATATATATTCCACATAAGAGTGAATTGTTGCATAACAACAATGAAGTATCAATGGAATGTAATTTGAGATGAAATCCTTTATGATGATGGTATCCATTGATTAAGGCTAAATAAATTACATTATTATGTGTGAGAAATATAAATACACTAAATATGATTGGATATTTAGTGTAAATCAATCAGAGGACATTCACACCAATTTTTTTAAGAAAAAACCAATGACTTAGATGTTTAACTTAACGAATAGAAATTGAGTTAAAATTACTCTTATCAACTTCATATCGATGACATGAGAAATTATAAATTGAGTGATTATATGTATCAAAATTATTTCTACCCAAATAAAATTAGAAATTACAACATTAATAAACAAACAATGATTCCACACCTAATCATATCATGACGTAATTATGAATTAGATGATTAACCCAAGGAATTAAATTTGGGTTAAAAAAGTTCCCTTGCCGATTTGGTAACATAAAAAACATACACCATATGAAAGAAGTATAATTAAATGAAGACGTAAATACACATAAATGAAAGTATATTACACAATGGATACAATCGTGGGTTGTACATCCACCACCCCAAAGGAAGTAGTGGCTAATATAGCATGAATCCCACATGAATTAAAAGTACGATGAAAAAAACATCCCACATTGTAATCAACCGAGTCATATGTGAAAAAGTTAATAACCACCAAATGAATCACAGAATACCATTAATATTAATTGAATCATTATAATATATATAAAATTGAAGTAAACAATACACCACATGCAATAAATAAGTTGTGAACAATGGAAATATCATGGAATTAAAAGTGAGATAAGAAATCATTTACATTATGTCCGACATGACAAGATCGTTCTCTAATGTACTTAATAATAATCTAAAGTTAATTTGTAATTTCCTATGAGCTTTTTTCAAGATTAATATTCTTTTTATATCACTTATTACCATGTTTAAAACATTATGTAATCATTTAAGTTATTTACAGTTGTTTTGTCGATATTTGGTACTTGACTAAAAATGAACACCTTATAATTACAAGTTCTCCACGTCTTCGAAAATACATTATCTATGGAATGATATTCATGATTTAAATATCATATAAATCATATATATATAGTATGTATATATATATATATTCATAATAGTACATATCATTTGGAAATAAGAAATGAAATGCATCGTTCATGGAGACAGTAAGTCATACGTACGCATGAACGCTACTTTCATTTATATTTCATACATTAGTGGAATTAAAACATATTGACACATAACTATATAATAATTACAGTACAATATCATATATAATATCATTTACTCCATACATTATACATCCCACATAAGGAATTAACGAGTCATGTCACTTTGAAGGGGTGGTAGTCCTTACTTCCTAAAATGAAATTATCGCATTTACCCATTATGGAAACCATAAAGGTATGATATAAATGAAAAATATAGAATAATAAAGAATAAATAAAGATAATATTCATCGTATATATAAATATTTCCATCATAATGTCCACCATGAAAGGTGGTAGGAGTTAATTGAACAATCATCGTTTCGTGAGGCGTTAGTTTTCCATCCACAGAAACATTATGTTCATTACCCATTAGATATAGGTGTGTGTAAGTGTAGTTAGAATAAATCCCATAATAACATCCTAGTATATTTAGGATACTTGTGATGTTATTAAATAAAGGAATAAAAATAGTTTCGGGTGCTGGAGAGGTAAAATAAAACAAAAGAACTTAAGAGAATATGTTACTTTTAAATCATGTAACTCCCATTAGTTTGAATTAAAAAGGTTTTTTGAAGTGTTTTATGCCTTAGTTATGGATTCTAGGATGAATGAAGTTATAATGGGAGATTATTGGAGAAGAGGTAGCATGAGGTAAAGGCTTGAGAAGTGTGATAAATTTGTTGTAAGTGAGGGATTTTTATAACGAAGAGGAGGGGCTCTTTAGGAATGTTTGAAACTATTATTTTATTATAACTTCATATTTGTATTCAAAAGGTCAAATAATAGTTAATGAATAATTTATGATGACTCATGGTCTAAGTAAATTAATCAAATAAGAATTGTACTATTTTTGTTCATTTTTTTAATATTTATAATTTGATTTATATAAATCATTTATTAATGAGGTAAATATTTCATCATTATCGTGTCATAAATAATGTAATTTATTTGATGTCCCAAAATTATAAAAAACTTTCATGATGTTGGAAATATTTTTATCCTTCCAAAAAATATTTATATTTGAATATATAACTCATATAACCCCATGAAAAAATTGATTTACAAACAGATGTTTGTTTTTGTCATTTATGTTTTTTACTTTTAATTAATTAATATAATGTTTCATTATTACACCCATGTGGCTCCATGGGGTCCCAAATTAGACCCAAGGATTCCAATGGTCGGTTATGTATTAGGAAATAGGATTAGGACACATTTTTGGTTAATTTAATGTTATTATACTAATATATTTTACCCTTATTTTCTATATTTAACCATCAATCATTGTAAATAAAATATTTACTGATGTAATATTTAAAATGTCTAAAAATAAAAGTTACCTATTTACATTATTTGAAAGTTCTGATTCCAAATATAGAATTCATTTTTCTAAATTAATAACACATAAGTGGTAGAAATTAATTTAAAATTAATTCCCACTGTCAAAACAAAAACCTTGTTTTTAAGAAATAATAACTATCAAAAGATTAACACTTGTTTATGTCCAATTTCAATGTAAAATTAATTATAATGTCCAAAATTGGATTAACTGAAAAATATATATTATAATTAAACTTTAGAACCAATTAAAATGATATTATAATCATATAAATAAATTATACTAAAAGGCACGTTGGAATTAAAATACATTATTTTTCACTATTCATGAAATAATGAACATTATCAAAAAAATACCAATATTTCATCCAAAGTAAATTTTGGTGTTCTCGTTCTAAAGAAGAACATTATTTTTTCAAAAAGAACATTTAAAAGTGAAAAAAAACTATATTCCAAGTGGGTTCTCCATTTAAAGGTGGTAAATCGCCCTTTTAGTGAATATTAGAGTATTTCTGCTTAATATCGAATTCTTTACTTATTTTAAGAATCTAACATTTAATTCATAAATGTAAAAATATTCATCAATAATGATTAATAAAATTGTATTTAGTTATATTAATTCACTCCAATAAAATAGCTATGCATTAACTACCATTTAAATTAATAATATTATATTATTAGTGTGCAACGTAAGATTTCAAAGAAACCCATTATTGGGTATTGGGTACTCCATCGAACATAGCATCCACTTTAATGTATAATTAGTATTTAATTCACAAATATTAATAAATATGAAAAAATTATGTTCTTTATTTACCTGGGATGTTACATCCTTCCTCCATTTTAGGAATTGTGTCCTCGCAATTTTAATACTGGGTTTGGAAACTTCATTAAATTTCCCTCATCGGAAAATATTCAGTAAAACTATCACTTTAAAAGAATGAAATAGAAACAAAAACATTACCTAATATAACCTACACTAGGAATACATGATGGAAATCATGGATAAGGAAGATAAATAAAACCATCATATTCTAATGGAGAGTGATAGAAATCATGATTAGAAGAAAGGTAACGGCCATAAAATCACAAACTTGTGATGTGTTAAGCAGTTATTGATATCCCAGTAAGAAATGTAAACTGATAATGTTTTCGTTTTAAGTTCCTTTTCATAATCTTTGGAATTAATTTAATACATAGAATAATAACATAAGAAAATATACTTACCTTCATGTAGAGTTTCATCCTTTAATATGTTTCTACCAAAAACTAATATTTTCTCCAAACAAAGATTATTCAAAAAGTCTTTGTCATTTCAAAATCACTAGAATCATCTCCTAGAGAATCACATCATCCCCAAAATAAGAACTATATATTTCTCTTGTCTTTAAAAATCAACCAAAACCAAAAGAGTTACTGTGATATCAGACAATACCCAAAAAAGAAAATCCTTTATAAAAAAGATATTACTCTTAATCATCAAAATTCATCAGAAAGTACGGAATATTTAATATAGCCCAATAAATACATAATTATCCATAAAATTATTCAAAATAATCATAACTAATATTGAATCCCAGAACTCAGAAGGATTTTATCACCTATTCTTATATATTAAATCATAACATTTATCTCACAATAGCATCGACTACTCTCAAAGTCTCATACTAATGTTTAATTAACCTAATCACATATTCCCTATGATAGGTTTTTCATTTCCATAAATAACACAAATATTCATATTTCCAAAATAAAACATAAATTTTTTCAAAAATAATATTTCATCCATTACTCCAAAATTTAAATCCCACAGTAATCTATTTTTCTTAGGTATATATTTTTCCTCAAAAGAGAGAACGTCTTACAAAATAACATTTATCACTTAATTATAAAATCATTTCTATAAAATTGATATCCATTTGATAAAACAAAAGATAAAATTATTCTAGATACAGAAAATAATTTAAATTAAATTATTAGTCATACTAACTATGGACTTCGCGTAGGACAATGGTAAGTGATACACCATTGTCACCCTTTGGATGTGGGTTTCATTACTGCAGCCATTCTGGACGTGATTAGTTTTTACCCTTCCGGCATGTTGTCTATTTTATAAAACCATATAATTGTTTAAAATTCCCCAAAATGAGATAAATTACTCAAAAATAACCGCAACATATTGAAACCAAAAGTGTTCTCATTACAGCTCCCATTTCATTCAATATCTCATTAAGAAAACTACGACATTTTCATTCACATCTATTGTTACTTTGGTTCCTGCTGGATCCAACATTTTACTAAAACCAAAAAGGTCAGTGTGAGTTTATTTGTAAAATATTCATATATTATCTTATAAGGATGGTAAACACTAAGATATACATATTCATGTTATCTTAAACACATTAAATTTATCTAAAAGTACTGTGACTCTTCCTAATATGATAAACATTATGTTTATGTCACTTATGCCTAAATAACACCCTAACCTCTAATGTTACCTAAAGCAACCTATGATACCATCTGTAAGGACATAGCCTTAAATAGTACATAATCTTGAATTAAATCGATAATTCACATTGAGGATCTTTTCAGGTTTATAGTTTTAGAGAATTAGGTCATACCATTTAAATAACAACAAGAATATTACATGTAGACAATTCTACTCTATATCCAATTTTTTCATTAAATATAAACTCTTTAATAAAAGAGTCACTTCTAGTTTCATGTTTTAGAAAACATGATTTACTTTTGATCACATCCTTGACCCTTATTCATCCTTAAGTCTTGTGGAAAACTTTTCAAAAATGTGGGATGAGCATAAAAAGCTCGGAAACGGATATAAAAAAAGTAATGAAATCATTAACCCATCAATAAATAAAAAACAATGAAACCATACTTTTCAATCATAACACACCTCAGGAAATCATATGATTTATGAATAACACATAGAAATCATAAATCATAAAGGTAACTTGTGGAATTTATATCAATCTTAAATTGTAGATACCACAGCTACATAGGGAGTCCCATTTGGAATACTCCTCACAGTATATTCTCTAAATCCTTTAGGATAAACATTCATTTTTACAACTGTCATGTTACCCAATTAATTGGAGAGCTCTCTCGGGCTCACCTACCCTAGGTTTATCATGGAACCACCTGTATATGTTTACAATTCCCAATAACCATAACATATTCATAACAAATAAAAAATGGCATAAAGAAAAGATAACATTTACACATTGTAATAACAATATATCACTTCATGATATTGAAATAATCAATGCTTTATCAAACCATTTTTAAAACCATTTAAAACATTTAATAAATATATTTTTGAATAAATGTGTCCCATAAAAATTTTATGCTTCTACTGAAATTAAAAATTTAAAAAATTATTGTTTATATAAAATAATTCCTAAAAAACATTTTGAAAACCTGGACATTAATAAGAAATATTTAGAAGAATAAATCAGTAACATATTTGAAATGATATTTTAGTAAAAGAGTTTTTATAACAACACGAGAGATGCTTGAATACAATTAATTGAGGAGTAAAATTTAATCAGAACTTTATCATTTCGTGATAAAAAGGGTATTCATGATATAATATGTTAATGGATAGTATATACACCACATAAGAGTGAATTAATGCATAACAACAATGAAGTCCCAATGGAATGCAATTTGAGACTAAATCCCTTATGAAGATGGAATCCTTGGATTAAGGATAAATAAATTACATATTTATGTGGGAAAAATATAAATACACTCAATGTGATTGGATATTCAGTGTGAATGAGGAAGAGGACATTCACACATGTTCTTTTTAAGACAAAACCAATGACTTGGATGTTTAACTCAATGAGTAGAAATTGAGTTAAAATTACTCTTATAATGTTCATATCGATGACATAAAAATTTATCAATGGAGTGATTATGTGTATAAAATTAATTTCCACGTGAAGGGAACTAGAAACTATAACATGAATAAAAAAACAGTGATTCCACACATAATCATATAATGACATAATTGTGAACTAAAGATTAACCCAATGAATAAAATTTTGGATTAAAAAGATCCCTTACTAATTTGGTAACTTATGAAACATACACCACATGAAAGAAGGATCACTAAATGAAGATGTAAATACCCATAAATTAATGAATATTACAGAAATAATAAGGTCTTGGGAAGTACATCCATCACTCCAATGGAAATAGGGGCTAATATAGCATGAATCTCACAGGAATAAAAAGTGAGATGAAAAAACCTTACCACGTTGTAATCAATCAAGACGTATATGAATGTAACACCCCAATATTTTTTGAGAAAGATTATCTTTAATTTCGTTATTGTTTTGTGTTGTACGCCACACCATGGTTATCTTGTACTATACCCAACATCATATTATCTTATAGTATACGAAACACTTTTCTTGGCTCATGTTACACACAATTTCAAGTTCATTTTGTAGAAATTATTCCACACAACATTATGTATAGATTTTTTTAATGAATAAATGAAATATTTTTTGATTATATTATATGAAACACCATAGGGAGGTTTCACTACACGTAGCCTATGCTTGTCATGCATTACACGCAATCACGACCTTCAACGATAGCGTGTGTAGTACGCAATACCGGGTTTAACTAAACAATTATATATTGTTATTATATTATTATGAACTATCTGTAATGAAAAGTATTAACCAAATATGGATTTTTATATCATTATAGTTCATCTTATAAATTTTATAGAATGAGGTCTGAGAACAAAATCATTTTTTCGAATAAAAGAACTTTTATAAAAAAAATGCAGTTTTGCCTCCTTTTGACGGCGCACGACTTTAAATCTAGTTTTTTTTAAATGTTTATAAGCTCAATTTGACAAAATATAATTTTTCATTGGAATCAGGATATAGAAATTTACATTGAATAGTATTTTCATATTATTCTGATAACATTCATATTTTAATGAATAGTAAAAACAAGTTATATTTGAATTAAAAACAACTTTTTTCATCGCAATATTTTATATTGATATATTATAATATTTAATGGATTTAAAGTATAAATAGAATATATTTTTACAATTTAATATAATTTATGTAATTACAATTAATTTTAAATTTAATTCATAGTTGAAAAAATTTCAATCTTTGGCAATGTTTTAACATTAAAACCCAGTTTTCTTAACAACGGGCATATTTTTAAATTAATTACTGAAACTTCTGTGTTTTGAATTTTAAAAAATGGATTCCTTATTTGAATTCATTTTGTCCAAATTATGATAATAGGTAACTATTATTTTTTGGATATTGTTAATAGTAACTACGATAATTTTTATTTACTGCAGTTAAAGGTAAATCGAGTAAAAATATTGTTATAAAATTACCCTAACACCTGCCAAAATTCTATTTGATGACTACAGATCGACCCATGTCACCTAATGGTAGAAATATATTCATTTCATGGACTTTTGACCAAGAAAAGGATGTAATTATTTTTATAACCAAAGAAAGTGACAACAAATCACACTCTTATATCATTTAAGTGTTATAATTTTAATTTAGTGATAAAATTCATAAAACCTCTAATATAAATAGTATACAGAAAGATAATAATATTATGTACATCATGAAAATTTAATTAGAATTTTTAGGGATTAAATAATTGTCATTAATAGTGACACAATAGTGATGCATAAATTGTTTATTTAGTGAATAATATATAATATTGTTTTTATTAAATTAATAGTGACCATAAAAGGCACAAAAAAACCTGAAAAAACATATTGGACATGTACATGTAAACCATAATCATCCAATGGTATAATAGTTTAACATTTTTAGCCTTATATAATCGATTATGACAGTTATGTTTTTTTATTTTAAATGATGTCAAAGTTTTCACATTCATACTTTAATAAAAATAATATTTTAAAAGTTGGTTGTATTAGAAGATAAATTAGACTAAAAGTATTCTAATGGAATATATTATATTTTTCTCCATCAGAGTATTTTAAATTTAATTTTTTTAGAACACATAATATTATTAAATAATTATACAAAAATGTTGTATTAATTATTTTATTAATAGAAATATCAAATAAATGATTTTAAAGGTATTATAATAAATATTATATGAACTAATAAATTTGAACCACTAACTTTATTTATGAATATGAATTTTTATTAATCTATTAAATATGAGTTTTTCAAAATATAGTCTCTGTGGATTTTATTTAAATTCAAAAAAGTGAATTGTGTCAAAATTGACACTATTGATATTTTATATTATTAAACTGTTTAAAAATCACAATAAATATGTAAAAATTACAAATTAAAATTTATATGATATAAAATGTCATAATTTATCAATTTATGAATAATTAACAACACATAAGTAAGTATTTATAACCATATAAAAATTATAACATTATTACCACAAATAAAATTAAATAGATTAAATAAGGATAAATCAAAATGATAAGGTTTAAAATAAAATCAAAACATGTCTAAATTTAATTGGTTGATGATATTACGACCCAATATTATCTAATATCCGAATTTTAGACTCTTTTGAAGTTTTTTTGGGGGTTGGGTTTATTATAAATTAATATTTTAGAGGTTTCCAAAAGTTCCCTTCTCATCCCTTATAAAAGGGCACCTCCGCGCTCTCCTCTTAACACAACTTTGAGCCTACAAGCTCATCCAAAACCTACCCATTTTACTTCAAAACTTCCATATAAATCTACTAGAGGTCCTGTTATTTTTCAATGTCCATCTTTAGTGCCCTAAGAGATGGTTAAGAGGAGGCACGTTGAAGAAGAGGTAATCTCTTCAACCGATTCTTTCAAGTTTCATTATTATTCTACTTACTCTTATTTATTTGTTTCATTATAAAGTAATAACATTAGTATAAATAATATACTGATATGTTATTAGAAGTATTAAACAACCTCATTTCACCTTCAATCCATCCTACGGAACAAGAAATCGCCGCGCGTGCATACGTACAGAATACGGTCTCCACGCTGTGGGGTAATATGTTTTTCCACCACCACATTACCTTGATGGGTATAATGGTTTAAAGAATAACTATATATTGTTATTATAACATCATACGGATTATGAGATATTATATCATCTACTAAAATTCAATTCAATAATTATGGGAACAATATCTTAGCTCTTGTGAACGTACGGATTACCATCTCCATGCCGACATGAGATTCATTCTCCATGTTAACCATTCAAGAATGATTATAAAGTCTATATAATAAATAATCATGGAAAATACGACATAATAATGATACTGGATTTATGTACATATATTATTCTTTTAAATAATTACATTGAATTCAATATGGAAACAAATACAGCGTTCATGCGTCCATACGGCCTACCGTCTCCATTAACGGTGCATTTAATTCCATTTATTTATCTACCATATATATTTATATGATGAATATATATTTTATATATAAATCACTTTTTAAATTATGAAATTAATTAAATCAGGATATATGTTATAATATCAAGAACAACACGTCCAAACACGTACGATAAATGAAACGATTTTACCCAAAATACTGATTTTACATGGAATTGACAAAAGAATTATTAATATAAAGTCATAAGTGAATCATATAAGATAAAATAAATATTATTATGTTTTTTTACAAGTTACTAATATGTTTTAAACCACTATACAGTAGTTTTGTACACGTACAGATGAAATTTGACCAAAGGTAAGGGATAATTTTGCAATCTCGTTTTTATCTGAGATTTCTTATACGTAAGTATTTATTTGGGTTATATTTTTCATCCATGTCCATAAAAATGTTTTTCATATATTGTATAATATTCTTCAATGTATGTTTAATGTCATTTTACCCCTCTTTGACATTTAAATTGTGTTTTGTAAAAATTATTTCTTTTGTTTACCATATGAGGAATTTTTTGACTTTTCCAGCAAAAGTATGAGGAGAATGCTTTTTCTACTTATACGACATGAATAGATTATTACGGTTTCATAATGACTAATTTTCAAGAAGCTTACTCTACATGTTTTCATTTTTATTTTCAATAAAATACTTTTCTTTTAAAATTTTGTGGTATTTTGTGAAAAGAAAATGATTTTGAAGAAGAAAGGATATTTTCCTCAAAATTCATTTCATGTGTTTTATCAAAACTATTTTCCATCTAAGATGACCATATTTAGCATGTTTATGTTTCACGTATAATGTATTTATTATTTACATGGTTTTATTTTTCTTATTATGAAATTATATCCATTTGTTTTATATGGATTATGGGATTATGGGATGATGTTTATAAAACACATTTTATTCATTGGGTTATGAGGAATGTTTTATTTTTAATTTGTGTCACAAGTAATAATGATTTCATTGTGGGATGTGTGGGACATATACATACCTCCATTTAATTGGGTAAAATATTATATCTCATGAGACAGACATGGCTAGAACGTTATGTTAATCCGGTTCAGTGATACAAGAATTGAACGAGGAGTGAACTCGATTCAGTAAGGGACTTTGTCCACTAGGATGGTCTTGGTAGTAATGGCTTGGTTACTATGGAAATAATATCAAGTTCTTAATGGTATTCCAAAATTACATGTTATATTACCATGTTATTTTATCATGATTTATGTTCCATTATGATCTATGCCTTATTTACTACAGAGATTTATTTCTCAAGATTTTGATGTTTAAACATTATTTCATGTTTTTTTAAGTTCAAATGTATACGATTTGTTTTATTTTCTTCATCCTTAACCTTAATGAGAATTTTTTCTCACCCTTTATATGATTTCTTTTCCCCAGGATTTAAAGTAAGATTTTAGGTAAGAAAACAAAAGGGGAAATATTTATGGGAGATGTTGAAGATCTTTCTCGATGATTATAAGATTATGTTACAAGTTTCCAATGAAACTAAACTATTACGGTCCTTGAGTGTTGGTTCTTGTTATGTATTAATTATTCTGAAAAAGTAATATAATGTCCATGTACATCAAGCTTGGGTTTCTACAGTTGGTATCAGAGGAATGGTTTATTTAACCTTTGTAAACTAGGATGCGAAAAAATTAGTGAAATCCCTAGAGATATTTCTATGGTATGTCTAGGGAAGTTTCTAATGTTAAGTATACGTATAGTTTATAGACCACGAATTATAGTAACGATCTTAGAATTAAACCTAATATGTTATATATTTAATATACTCCCCCCTTATTATGTTGTTTTCCTTGCATGATTTTTTCCACTCACACTATTCATTTTGGGTTTTATAAAATGGTTTGAAAATGAAGATTAATGATAATGGAGGATATGATGGACAATGGAATGGTATTATTCATGATCAACCCAATGAAATGGGATTTGGAAGTCCAAACATCATTATTATTCCTAATCAAAAATCTCAAAATATGATCAATAATCTCATCCTTGGTATGTTTTAAGACTGATCTAATAAGAGAATGATGAAGTTTCATAACGATCCTAGAGGAAAGAAATTTCAATTACCTCATGTAAGTAATTTTGCAAGAGGTATCAAGGAGAATGTTTTTAAGGAACTGGTAGATTCTTTGGGTGTGGAAACAAAGGACACAACACTGGGATAAGGTTCAGTTAGCATGATGGACAAGGATAATGGTATTGGTAAGACATCAAAAATGGTTATATGTTATGAATGTGTAATGTATGGGAATTATGCAAACCAATACCCTAAGGGAAAATCTCATGAACAAAATCAACACGGCCGCATGGGTATTATTTTTGTTGATGACGATGAAGACAATACAAATGATATATGAGATGAAATAAGTGTTGAGGAATAAAATAATGAATCTTGGTAAATGGTTTGATAAGGTAGTGGAATCATTGCATGTTTATCAAGAATAATGTATGGTACTATGGAATAAAGAAAAATCTAAGGAATATTACACTATTGTATTTCCATGAGTATTTGAATGAATATGATGAATGGTACTGGTAAGCATGAAAATTGATTGATTTTTTTTGGAAAGCAGATGAAATGATCATAATTAATGGATAATGATAAAATAATATATTTGACAGTATTAATGAGCTCATTACTGATATAAGGACAATGTGATATCATGGGTTGAGTATATCGAAATTTTGGGATTTTGGTTTATGGAAAGAGTTACCTTTTGACAGCATTCATGTTTTTACTAAGGTTCTATGGTAATACATGTTTCAAGAGAATACATAATTAAGGTATTCACATGTCTGGAATGTGATCTACAATATATATTTTATGATATATGGGGGATAAATGATGGTATTAACATGTTTGTTATATGACCATTTCCAATAATCGTTTTCTTTATACTATGCGATTGGACAAATGTATTTTTTTATAAGTCTAAATATTGGAATGTATTCAGTTGAACATTAGATAGTATTGTGTAAGGATAGAATGTTTTTTCGATTTTATTTCTGGAATGTTATAAAAGTATAGTTTAAGAAAAAGGAAAACCTGTAGGATGGGCAACAACCCATCACGTCGGACAAGGTTGTGGGAATCGAAGCCACAACTGTTGTGAGACAACTCTTTATCACCTACCACTAGCCTACTGGAAGTCCCTGGTTAATAGAAACCATCGTTATTTTATTAAGCAGTATGATCGTTGAAGTAGAAGTCCATTTTTGGAATCACTTACGGTTAATCTAACCAAAGATGGAATTAAGTATATTTAATAAAGTTTACTAAATTTTTGAGACATATTGAATAAACTACTATTCTATCACATGATCAGATAAAATTTCAATAAGGATAAATTCAACTTCATTTCATTAAATAAGAGATGATGTGGAAATTGTTCATGGAATGACCAGTGATGATATTACACTGAAATCAAGTAAGTATTTCTATTTGTGAAAAAATTTATCAACATTAGGGAAATGATCTTGAAATCCAAAAAATTTGTCCTAGTACCCTCATATTCGATGAATTTGATGGTACATAAGAACATCAAAAATTTATGGCTTTGTGATTGTTGGATTTTTCATAGCCATTTTCTCTACCACTCTCCATCTGAACATGATTATTATATTTCTATTCCATATCCATATTTTCACCTATGTTCTCATATGTGGAAACCCAATTAGGAGTTAATTTGGGTAACCGTTATGTTTCTTACTTCACCTTTTAAAATTAAGTTTTGGTATTCCTTTTTACGATGTGGGTTTTTTTAAAGAAACTTTCAAGTAGTAAACCATTTATAACCCCGACGAATTTAGAGGGAGAAATTCATTTTAAGTGGGGTAGAATGTAACACCCTGAAATTTTTTGAGGAAGATTATTTTTAATTTTTTTAATTTCTTGTGTTGTATGATACACCAATATTATCATGTGCTATATGCAAAACTCTATTATCTTGAAGTATACAAAACAATATTCATGGCTCGTGTTACTCAAAATTTCAAGTTTGTTTTTTATAAATTATTCTACGCAACATTAATTATAGATTTTGATTAATGAATAAATGAAATAAGTTTTGATTATGTTATATGAAACAAAAAAGGGATCTTGCACTACACGCATCCCTGACCTGGCTTGCATTACACACAATCGCGACCTTCCACGATAACGTGTGTACTACGCAATACCGAGTTTCACTAAACAATGATATATTGTTCTATAATTATTATGAAGTAGTTGTTATGAATTTTATTAACCTAATTTTAAATTTTATTACATTATTGTTCATATTAGACATTTTATAGAATGAGGTATGAGAAAAAAATAATTTTTTCGAATAAAAGAACTATTTTTTTTAAAAAATACAGTTTTGCCGCCTTTTTATGGAACACCATTGTTAAATCTAGTTTTTGAAATGTTTATAAGTTCAATTTGACAAAATAATATTATTATTTGGAATCAGGATATCAAATAATAATTTGGCTAAAATTTTTATATCATTCTGATAACTTTCATATTTTAATGAATTGTAAAAACACGTTATATTTTAATTAAAAACAACTTTTTAAATTGAATTAATTTATATGGTTAAATTATAATATTTAATGGTTTTAAAGGATAAATATAATATATTTTTACCATTTAATATAATTCATGTCATTCCAATTAATTTTTCATTGAATTCATTAGTAAAAACATTTCAATTTTTGGCAATGTTTTAACTTATAAAACTCGTTTTCTTAACAACGGGATTAATTTTAAATTAATTACTGAAACTTCATTTTTTTGAATTTTTAAAAATTGAATCCGTAATTTAATTCAGTGGGTATAAATTATGTTAATAGGTTACATTTTTTTTTGATATTATGAATATTAACTATGATAATTTTTATTTACTGTAGTTAATGGTAAATCATTTAATAAAAGGTAAAAATAAGATTATAAAATTACCCTAACACCTTCCAACATTATATTGGATGAATAAAAGCTGAACCATATCCCCAAAGGGTCGAAATAGACTCGTTCCATGGTCATTTGACCATGAATGTGATGTAATTATTATTAAAACCAATGAAAGTGACAACACGCCACTCTCTTATATCTTTTTAGTGTAATAATTTTTATTCACGGATAAAACTCATAAAACCTTGAATATAAATAGTCTCCAGAAAGATAATAAAAATATATAAATCCTGAAAATTTATTTAGAATTATTAGGGCTTAAATAAATTTCATTAATGGTGATACAATAGTTATGTAGAAATTGATTATTTAGTGAAAAATCAATAATAGAGTTTTTATTAATCTAATAGTGACCATAAAATGCACAACAAAACCTGACCAAAACATATTGGTCATGTACATGTAAAACCTAAGCATCCAATCATCGAATATTTGACCATTTGGAGCCCTACAAAAGAGATTATTACACTTATATTATTTTATTTTAAATGATGTCAAAGTTGTCACCTTTATACTTTAATAAAGATAAAATTTTAAAAGTGAGTTTTTTTAGAAGTTAAATTCAACTAAAAGTATTTTTATGTGATATATAATATTTATCTTCATCATATTATTTTATCTTTAATTTTTATACAAAAAAATAGGATATTAAATAAATATACAAAAATGTTGTATGGATTATTTTATTAATAGAAATATCAAATAAATGATTTTAAAAGTATTAAAATAAATATTATAAGAACTAATTAATGTGATCCACTAATTATATAGACTCATATGTTTTGTTATTAATCAATTAAATATGTTTTTTTTGAAAATATATTCTCTGTGTATTTTATTTAAATTCAAAAAAGTGAATTGTTTCAAAATTGACACTATTTATATTTTATATTATATAAATGTTTAAGAACCACAAAAAATATTTTAAAATTACAAATTAAAATTTATATGATCTATAATGTCATAAAGTATCAAATTATGTATTATTAACAACACATAATTATGTATTTATAACCATATAAAATTTATAACATTATTACTACAAATAAAATTAAATAGATTAAAAAAGGATAAATCAAAATGATAAGGTTTAAAATAAAATCAAAACATGAATAAATTTAATTTATTGATGATATTACAACCGTATATTATCTAATATCCTAATTTGAGTCACTTATTTTGTTTTTATGTGGGGTTTGGGTTTATTATAATTTAATATTTTAGAGGATTCCCAAAGTGCCCCTCTCCTCCCTTATAAAAGGGAACCTACGCCCTCTCCTCTTCATGAAAACTAGATCCTTAATTCTCAGATAAACCTGGCTAATTTCACTTCTCAACTTCCATATAAACCATTTAGCTGTCCTGGTATTATTCAAAGACCAAATTTGGTTCCCTAAGAGAAGATTAAGAGGTGGCAAGTCGAAGAAGAGGTAATATCTTCTACCGATTCATTCTAGTTTCTTTATTATTTTACTTCCTCTTCTTTAATTGTTTCATTAAAATGTAATAACATCAGTATAAATAATATAATTATATGTTATTATAAATATGAAACAACCTCATTTCACCTTCTATCAATCCTACAAAAAACGAAATCACCGTGCGTGCGTATGTACAGAATATTGTCTCCATGCCATGGTGTAATCTTTTTTTCTGCCACCACCTTACTTGGATGGGTATAATGGTGTAAATAATAACTATATATGGTTGTTATAACATAATAATGATAATGAGATATTATATCATCCACTCCAATTCCATTCAATAATTATGGGAATGATATCATCGCTCGTGCGTACGTACGGATTATCGTCTCCACGACGCGATGTGATTCATTATCCAAGTTAACCATTAAAGAATGATTATAATGTGTATATAATAAATAATCATGGAATATTTGACATAATAATGATACTTTATTTGTGTACATATATGTTTCATTTACTTAATTCCATTCAATTCAATAAGGAAACAAATACAGCGTTCATCCGTACGTACGACCTACCATATTCATGAACAGTGTATTTCATTCCAATTATTGATCTAACATATATATTCATATGATGAATATATATTTGACATATAAATATTGTTTTAAATTATTTAATTATGTAAATTGATATATAAGTAACAATATCAAGAACAAAAATCCAAAACATGTACGATAAATGAAACGATTTTACCCAAAGTTCTACTTTAACATGGAATTGACAAAAAACAGGTAATATAAAGTCATAAGTGTATCATATAAGATATCATAAATATTATTATGGTTTTTTTACAAGTTAATAATATGTTTAGAGCAACTATACAGGAGTTTCAGACACTTATAGAAGAAATTGGACCCTAGGTAAGGGATAAATTTGAAATCTCATTTTTATCCGAGATTTCTTACACGTAAGTATTTAGTGGGGTTATATTTTTCATCAATGTACATAAAAATGTATTTCATAAAGTGTTTAATATTCATCCATGTATGTTTAATGTCATGGTTACCCCTCTTTGACTTTTACGTTGTGTTATGGAAAGAATTTTTCTTTTGATTACCATACGTGGAATTTTTTGACTTTTCCGGAAAAAGTATGAGGAGAATGTTTTTTAACTTATAAGGTATGAACATATTTTTACGGTTTCATAAAGACTAATTTTCATCAATATTCCTCTAAAATATTTCATGGTTATTTTGAATAAAATCATTTTCTTCTAATGTTATGTTTCATTTTGTGAAAAGAAAATGATTTTGAAGAAGAAACAATATTTTCCTCACAAATTCATTTCTAGTGTTTTATCAATACTATTTTCATCTAAGATGACATTATTTAGCATTTTTATGTTTCATGTATAATGTCTCTATTATTTACATGGTGTGATTTTTCTTATGATGAAATTATATTCATTTGTTTTATATGGATTATGTGATGATGGGATGATGTTTATGAAACCCATTTTATTCTTTTGGTTATGATGAATGTTTTATATTTATTTTTTGGCACAAGTAATAATGATTTCATTATGAGATGGGTGGGACCTATATATAACTACAAAGAATTGGGTAACGATTTATATCTCATGAGATATATTTCGTTGTAATGGAATGTTAATCTGGTTCAGTGATATAGGACTGGAATGAGGATTGAACTCAATTCAGTAAGGGACGATGTCCACCACGATGGTCCTGGCAGCAATGCCTTGGTTACTATGGAAATCATATCATGTGATTAATGGATTTCCACAGTTACATATTTTATTCAAATGTTATTTTATCATGATTTATGTTCCATTATGATCTATACCTTATGTAATGCCATGATTTATTTCTCATGATTTTGTAGTTTAAACATTATATTCATGTTTTTCTATGTTCAAATGTATATTATTAGTTTTAATTTATCCATGCTTACCCTTAGTGAGCATTTCAGCTCACCTGTTATTTGATTTTTTTCACAGGATTTAAAGAAATTTTTTAGGTAAGAAAATAATAGGGGATGATCTTTATGGTAGATGTTGAAGATCATTCACCATAATTAGAAAATTATGTTCCGAGTTTCCAAATATAGTAAACTATTACAGTCATCGAGTGTTGGTTCTTGTTATGTATTAATTATTGTACAAAAGTAATGTAATGTCCATGTAAGTTAAGCTTCTATATCTAATGTAAAAAATTTAATAACCACCAAATAAATCATAAAATTCCATGTACATGAATAGAATCATGATAATATATATCAACTGGTAGTAAAAAATAAACCACATGAAATAATTAATTACTGAAAAAATGGAAATATTAGGGAATTAAAAGTGAGATAAGAAGTCACTTAGATCGTGTCCAACATGAATCGATCGTTCATTAATCTCATAAATAAAAAACTAAAGTTAATATATACTTGATTAGTAACCTTTTTCAAGTTTATTATTCCTTTTATATCACTTATTACCATGTTATAATCATTGTGTAATCATTTAAGTTATTAACGGTTGTTTCGTCGATATCTGGTACTTGAGTAAAAATGAAAAACATATATTTACAAGTTTTCCATGTTTTCAACAATATATTATTCCTAGAATTATATAAATGATTTAGATATAATTTAAATCATATATATGCATCATATATATGTATTTATAATAGTATATAACATTTGGAGATATGAAATGAAATGCACCGTTAATGGAGACGGTAAGCTGTACGTAAGAATAAACACTACTTTCATTTATATTTCATACATTAATGGAATTAAAACATAATTATACAAAGTTATATTATAAATATAGTATAATATTATATATAATTTATTTATCTTTATTCTTTATACATCTCATATAAGGCATTAACGAGACATATCATTTTGAGTGGGCGGTAGTCCGTACTTTCTAAAATAAAACAATCGCATTTACCCATTATAGAAACCATAAATGTATGCTATAAATGAATAATATAGAATAATAAAATATATAAACCTAATATATATCATTTATTAATATTTTCCCATCATAATGGTTATCATGAGAGGTGGTAGGAGTTAATTGAACTATAATCATTTTTTGAGGCGTTAGTTTTCGATCAACAGAAACACTATGTTCTTTACCCATTAAATGGAGGTGTTTTTATGTTTAGTTAGAATACATAACATAACTACATACTATTATATTTATGATAGCGGTGTTGTTATAAAATAAAGGAATAAAATGATTTTATGTTGTTGGAGAAGTAAAATAAAACAAAAGAATGTAAGAGAAGATGTGCCCTTTAAATCAGGTAACTTCTTTTTGTTTGAACCAAAAGGGTTTCTCGAAGTGTTTTCTATCTAAGGTAAGGATTCTATAATGACGAGAGAGATCACAAGCGATTATTGGAGTAGAGGTTTCAGGATACAAATGATTAAGAAGTTTGATAACTTGGTATGAAGTATGTGATTTTTATAAGGGATACGAGGGGCTCTTTAGGAATGTCCGAAACATTTATTTTATTTTATCCTCATCTTCGGTTTATAAAAGTCATATAATCATTAAGGTTGATGATAATATGACTCATGGTCAATATAAAATCATCCATTATGAATTGAAAATGTGTTTGATATTGTTTTAATATTTATAATCTTATTTATTTAAATCATTTATTAATGAGGTAAATATTGCATCATTATTGTGTATTCAATAATTTGATTTATATGATGTAAAAAAATTATAAACAAAATAACATGATGTAGAAAATATTTTTATCCTTACAAATAATATTTATTGTCGAAAATAGAACTTATATAACCCCATTTAACAATTGATTTATTAAAAAATGTTTGTTTAGTTCATTTTTGTCTTTACATAAAATTAATTAATATAAAGTGTCATTATTACTCCCATGTGGCTCCATGGGGTCCCAAATTCGATCCAAGGATGTCCTTGGTCTTCTATGTATCGGCCAATAGGATTATGAAACATGTTAGGGTAATTTAATATTATTATAATATTATATTTTACCCTTATTTACTATATTTACCCTTTAATCATAGAAAATAATATATTTACATAATTAAATATTTAAAATATCTAAAAATAAAATTTACCTATTTACATAATTTGGACCTACTAATTCCAAATATGGAATCCATTTTTATAAATTCATAACAATGAAGTGTTAGAAATTAATTTAAAATTAATTCCCATCGTCAAAACAAAACACGTTTTTTTATGAAATTATAACTATCAAAAGCTTGACATAGGTTTATGTCCCATTTCAATGTAAAAAAAATTATAATGTAAAAAACATGATTATCAGGTAAAAATATATTCTAAATACAATTTATAATCAATTAATAATATATTCTACCCATATAAATAAATTAGATTAAAATGCACTTTTGAATTAAAATACATTATTTTTTATGATTCATTAAAAAATGAACATTATCAAAAAAAATACCAAAATTTCATCCCAAGTAAATTTTGGTGTCCTGATTCTAAGTACGAATTATATTTTGTCATATAGAACATATAAAAGGAAAAAATACTTTATTTAAAAAGGGATCCCCAATAATATGCAGTAATCGACCTTTTAGTGAATAATAGAGTATTTATGATTAAAATCGAATTTCTTACTTATTTTAATAATCTATATTTAATGCATAAATATAAAAATATTCAAAAAACATGTATAATCATATTTTAGTTAGTTCTATTCATTCCCACCAATACAACGTCTAGGTGTTAACTAACAATTAAAATGATAATATTATTTTTAATGTGCAACGTATGATTTTGATGAAACCCATTGTTGTGTATCAGGTACGACATTAATTATAGCATCCCCATTAAAAACTAATTTATATTTAAATCAAAAATATTAATAAATATGAAAATATTCATTTTCATTCTTACCTGGGATGTTATAGTATCACTTTATCTTTTAAAAAATTCAATGTTAGTCCTCTACGCCACTTATAAAAGCCCCAACAGCTCCTCCCCTCTTCACACTTCCAAATCCACTTAATTCAGACAATACATGACATAATTACATTCTTCATTTTCTCCCAACATATTATATACCTTACTTTTATTATTAATTTCTCATAATAAGGCTTTAGGCTTAAACTAATGAGGATCTCTAAAAAAGACATAAAATTATTAACCAAAGGTATTTTTTATATTTCTTATTCCACCTCTATAAATACATATTCAACTAGGAAAATATAACATAAAAATTAACTCATACATACTTATATATTTTTATGTTAATTTTTAAATGAAAATATATATCTAGTTCCCTCAAATGGTAAATGAAACTGTCGATTGTGTGTCCGACGAACTACCAACTCACGAATCGATGTAATTCATTTTCAATCACCACCATTCAATGAAGGATATAATGAATAATTAAACTGCCATATATGGTTTATATATGAAATATTTATTCTATTATAATAATAATATAACATATATCTTATTACCTTCCATTTTGGGTGAAATACGATTATGTCACTCGTGTGTAGAATGCACTACAACCCCATGAAGATACGTCATTTGTTTTTGTCTTAAACATTACATGAAAGGTTATAAGGTTAATGTTAATGAATATATGTGATATATTATCTAAAATATATTATATAAATGTAATATCACTTCTAATTTCTTGCCTTTAAATCCATTGTATGATAATAACCTCACTTGTGTGTTTGTGTGGACTACCGCCTTCAAATAGCGATGTGATCTTTTTGTAGTTTAATACATAAAGAGATGTTTATAAGGATGTATTTGATTAATATATGAGATTTATATGAAATAATAATTAATTTGTAAATTTTAATAAATATTTATTTTATATACATTCCATCCATCATGAATAGTGAAAAAATGTTGAATTGTTTGAATTACCTATCGTTTCAATGAATAGTGCAATCCATTTTCTATCCCTAAATTTAATAGATCACTATTATTAAATATAATGAAATATATATGATATTTTTATGTTATTTATCATTATTTCATTGATTTAATTATTATAAAATTAAATGTTACAAAAATTATTTAACAAAAACATTCATGAAAAATAAAGTAATTTTCATATGAAATAGTGATTTCTGAAAATAATTATAAATGAAAGTGTGATAAAATATTGTAATTAAATAATATATTTCATGAGATATATGATATTTTTATATTTATAATAAACCTATATTTATTATACATGAGGATGGGACACATACGCAGGATGTCAAACCTCAGGTAAGGTTTTATCGTCTAACTATTACTACCATGATAAATATATTATATTCCACAATATATTTATATTTTGTGTTGTATATAAAAAAAATTTGATTTTATAATTAATTTTTTTATATTAATGGTATTCTATATTTCATTTGATGTTATTGTTTTATGGGACTTATTATTTTAAAGTTACCTTATTGACATGGGTTTATTTCAAAATGTAATAATTATACGAGATTATTTTTGTGTAAGTATCCTTTGGGGAAATTATTTGATATTTAAATCAAAGAATAAATATAATATAAAATACTAGTGTTATCTTTGGATATTTTTAAAGTTACATAACTATTTTTAAACACTTCATCACATGAAATTATTGGAAAATTATTTTATGATAATCTGACATTAATTCAATATTTAATCAAAAATATTATCCATAAAAATCCATTTCCTAAATAATTTTTTTAAAAATATCTTTATCCCTTTCAAAATAATTTATTAAAATATTTTCTACCTATTTTTACTATTTTAAAAATAATTAAAATGAAAAATCTTGTCATTTTATGAATATTGCCCTTTAAATTTTATCGAAAATATGGAAATAATATTTCTTTTATTGGATGAATATAATTTTAAAATTTCATTATAATTCAATATTTTAAATCATATTTAGAAATATTTCAATGGTTTATTTATAAAAAATTATTTTATATGGTTTTTTGAACATTTTTTTTCTTAAAAGATGATTTTGAAAGTGAAAATTATATTTTACTCATAAAACATTTTAATGAAATTTTTTGGTATTTGTATTCATTGATGAAATCACCTTTTTATTGTTCTTATTAACCATTGTGGATATTTTTTATTTATTTCATCATTATCGTTCATCTGTATGCATTATGGTCTTTTTGAATAAGGATATAAAATTTTATTAGCATTCAATTTATTATATTGGATGGTTTATGATTAGTTGTATTTTAGTACTGTAAATAATAACATTTAATATGATATTTTTTCATCATGAATGTATATGTTGATTTTGTTTCACCCATTTATTATGAGGAATGAATTGGACTATGTGTGTCATGGTTGGGCCCTAGTTATATATTTTTTATCGATGTATCGATAAGCCTCATGAGATCAATCGGTATGAAAAATTATATAGGTTTCTAACCACATATTTTTTAGTGTCTTATAAAAGGTATTTATAGTATATTTTAGATATCTTTGATTATTAATTCTCTCATATTGAGATTAGTTATTTATTTACACATGTTTTTTCTATTAGTTGAAATACCCATGGATATAAATCAATATTATTTTATTATTTATATTTTTTTATTATCATATATTCATTCCGTATTATAATTAAGTTATTTTTTAAATAGAATCTGTTTAAATTATTTACCTTTTAATGCTGATTATGATTATTTATTCATGATAACATTGAGGGTATGCATACCCTCACTGATCATCTAAGATCACACATTTATTGTGTTTTATTTTACAGAGGATACCAGGATGTATTTTAGTATTGATATATTCGGATTTAACAAGGTAGAATATGGTGTTCTCAATTAAAATACTCTGTGTATTTAATATTTTGTTTTTTTAATTTAGATTTCTTGAATGTATCTAGTTTTGAAATACTTATAAATGAGTATTCTCAGTTGTGATGTGATTCTTTATGCCTTATTACTTTGTAATAGAGTACCTCTAACTCTGGGATAGAAGGTTTGCGGTCTTTATAGTTGTTAATAGATGGAGTTTAGTTGAATCCTTGGGAACTAGAGTTCGAAAAATATAGATAAGGGAATATAAACATATGAATTATTTTAAAGATAATTCTAAAAATAGGATAACATACTAATGTTTTGGTAATATTGAGATTATGTGGCTTTCATATAAAAAAACCATATATAGATACTATATGTGGAAATGTTTCTTGAACAAATGTACCTAGGGGAAATAAATCTAAAAAATGGCCTTCGGGTTTCACTCATGTGTTACCCGGTACATGAAAATGGACCTTGTTACATCCATAATTTGATACTCCTAGGGGATATGATTTGGGTATGATTAATTATCATTACAAAAAAATATGATGGGATTGAAAATATTTAGGTTATTTTGGAACCATCAAAAATAAACCATGTTTTTATTTTAAGATTAGCTATGAATGTTTTTTTTTCACATTATGTTTTGTATTTCACTAGTATTTGGATTATATGTTATGTTAAATAATGTAATTGTATAATATATTGTATTCTGTTGATTTGAAATGGATTATACTTTAAGGAATGGGTACCATATAAATTTACATACAATATATAGGGATTTTACTTATAGGAAAGATAATGAACCTAGAAATAGAGATGCAATATGATCTAAATAAATTATAACCATTATATGGTTTCTAACTCGGGTTATGGGAAATAAATATTCTTATATAGAGCATCCCATTGATCTACTATACAGTGTTACAATATTATACATCTTTATTAATCAATAACTAATATTATTTATTGGAAGTGAAAATCATTTTGTATTTTTTCAATAGATAAGTTTATAGGGAAGATAAATCTCTAGGTTGGAAGTAATAAAATGGTGATGTTCATCATTATGGTTTATCATCTCTTAGGAGATGCAAATCAATATTGGTCATTGATTAGATACTCTAAGGTAGATCAAGAAATATAAAACATTGAATAGATTCATTTTAAGTTATTATTTTTGGAAGAGTATTTTAGTCATGATTAATGAGAATTTATGGAGATGGAATTCTCGAGTCTTATAAAAAAGATAGACTAAAATTTAGTTGTTATTTAATCCAACTTTACATATTTATCAAGGAATGCCACAGAATACGTACGTAATAAAAATAATAATATTGACTATTTCTTGGATAGATTAAATCCAATCCTTCAAAAGTAATTATTCTAAAAAACATTAATATCATACGGGGACATAATATCACATGCTATCAAGGAATTGAAATAACTACCCAAGACATATGGTTCTAAAAGAATGAAATAGTATAAGAAGAAACAAAATGAAAATATTTATAAATTGATAAATCAAAAGAAGGATTATCGAACATTTGATAATTGTTGAAATAAACACCTTGGTACAATCTTAAAGGCAATATAATCTTTTTATGTGTGTGTAGAGAAAGGAAAACATGGTCATGAGTGAATGTGAGTGAAATTAGACTCCAATGTTTAATTATTAAATTTTAAAGGGATGGAGAACTATGCAGAAAATATCCCGAGAATGATGGGAATATTCCCCATAAGAATCTCTGGGATCAAGGTCAATCTTAAGCTATTAATATATCTAAAGTGAAATGATTAATGTTTTTTGTTTGGATTCAAAACCCATGTGTTATAATTATTCTAGGAATTATATGATCATTGTAAAAATCAGATAATATATATGTGTAATAATCCAATAATTCCTTTATGTATCTAAAAAAATATAATGAATAGTTCTATTTTCAATGAAAATCCATTCAGCAGGATGTTGATCTTTTTGGAGAAGACATCATTAAGGGAAGATAACCATTAATATTTTCCAAATATTGAGATAATAATTATAAAGATATATTTATAGGGTACTATTAGATTCATTTAATTTGATTAGTGATTTTATAGTTTATATGCTATTTTCTATAGTTGATGCTTGTTTGGATATATGGAAGGATTGGAAAATGTTATATTTTATTTTTGGAAGCATGTATTTTTTATTATTGTTCTATGGTAATAAATGTATTCACGTATTTGTAATGTGACATTAAGTGTAAAATTATATTATATGGGGAATATTATGTTAATTGAGTGACCCTATGATAATATGTAATGAACATTTTGATTTTGGAAAATATCAAGAGACAGGAGGACAGACTTATCATTCTAATGATCTCTTCAATGATCTTCAAACATAAAAAACATATTTGTGATATTAATTTAATTGATTAATAAATTTAGTGGGAATTTATTGATTAAAAATTAGGGGTTGAAATTATTCCTATGAAATAAAATTATTTCCAGTAATAATATTTTATATTTTCTTTGTCAATATTGAAACGAAAATACGAAAATTTTAAAAATGATATTGAAATAAGAATATTATTTAAATAAATTAATATTTTTTGAAATAATGTAATTTTCATCCATTAAATATTGAATTATATCCTGTCATTAAATTATCATGATCATTCAATTTCTTATGATAAATTTTCTCTATAACTCTCCACAATTTTTTATACATTTATTCCTTTTCCATATCTTCACTTTCCACCAATGTCCATGAATTTATAAACCTAATAATTTCTATTTCAGATGACCTTCATAATTCACTTAATATACTATCAACAAGATGATTTATTAACCTTTTTTAGGATGTGGGGTTTCAAGATGGGTATTTTAAAATTTCAAACACCTTGTTATTGAGATCTTGATTAAATTGTGAGTAATCAATTTATTTAAGGGGTACAATGTAATGAATTAATATTTTAAAAGAAGAAAATTATAATTGATAGAGTATGTGATATATGATAGTGGCATTGTATGAGATTTTAACCCCTCAATAAATCATAATATAACTATTTCAAAACATATTATGTTTCATGTACTGATTATGTAACACACAAAAATAAGTTTAAATGAAATATGATATTCTATTAAAATACAATATTTTAAACATGACTATTTTAGCCAAGTCTTTAAGTAGTATGGTAAGAATAACACTAAACTAATGATGAAACATATTTGTTTTACATATTTATAAAATATAATAAATGGGTTTTTATTGATTTTATATGATATAAGACCAATTTGAAATTAAAATAACTGGTTTTTGTACTACTATATTTTTTTAAAAGTCAGCCAATTTAGGTTTTGAGATCATAAATTAAATTGAATTTTTACCAAATTTATAATTTTTTTGAAAAAGTTATTTTAATAATTTAAATATATATGTATAAATTATAATTTTTTAATTTATTTAGAATGTTCAAAAAAATTATGAACAGTGGAAAATACAAATTATTAATGAAAACTAACTTTATTTATAAATTAATTAAAATGTTTAATTATATTTTGAATTGGTTTTAAAAATATATTTCAAAAATATTTAAATTTAAATATTTTATTTCTTTGGAATCAATTTCATATTGTAATTTGATATTAAACCATTTTATTCTTATGATAATTTTAATATTGGAAAACCACTATTTTGTTGCGTTTGTGGGTTAATTTTAAATTAAATTATGTATAATTTTGGAATTTAATTTGGAAAAATAGATTCCATATTTAAAATCATCAATATATATTATATAATAATTTTAAAATAATTTTATACTATAATTAATAGTTTAAAAAATTAAAATCAATTCCTCCTTTTATGGTAAAAATGGGTCTATTAATATGATGAACTTAAACGATAAGGCTTAAAATGATATAACTATTTTAAAAACACATATTATGACACTATTTAGATTATTTAATATGTAATTTTTGATAATTTACAATTTTAGATTTTTTAAGTATAACAACATGGGTATCACTTTAACTTTTATAAAATTCCATGTGTGTCATATCCCCCAATTATAAAAGGACACCAACTCTCCTACCCTCTTCATATTTGAAATCCACATTATTTCGTCCAGTAACCTATATAAAAACATAAATTATTCCATCATACCATCCTATAGTATATATTTTTGTTAGTAATCCCATCTATTATGGATTTAAGTATATAAATAAAGAGGCTCCCCAAAAAAGAGATAAATTTCATAAACATTCATATTTATTTTATTTCTTCTTACAAATACTTAAATTATTTTTAAAATATTATATTTTAATTACACATATATGTATAATATAACTAAATTTTATTCTTTTAATTGAATAATCTTGTTTCATATCTACGTCCATTAAATATGAAATGAAACCATTGATTATGTGTGTAGCAGATAACCGCCTCATAAAACAATGTTATTTGTTTTTAATAAGCACATTTCAATTATAGGTTTCATGATTGATATAAAATATGTATATAATATTTGTGAACGTTTTATTATTGTGGAATTATTTTATAATTTGTACCTTCTAACTTTACATTTCATGGGGGATATGATAACTCCATTTAAGTGTACGGTGGACTACCTCCTCATGATGCAATGTGATTCGTTTTTTCATATGAATTAAATAAATGTTAGTAAGGTAATGGTTGATGAATATATGTGATATTTATGATCTAAAAATTATTATATAAATTTAATATAACATCTATATTCTTACCATCAAATCTATTGAAAAAAATAACATCGCTCATGTGTACGTGTGGACTACCCCCCCCCCCCCCCAAATAACGATGAGAAATATTTTAAATTTTTTTACACAAAGATGGTAATAAGAATAAATTTGAATAATAGATATTCTATCTATTAAATAATTATTAATCTATAATTATTAACTAATATTTATTTTCAATTTTTTGATCCAATTAGAAAAATTGAAACAAGGTTCATGTTTGCATATGACACATCGACACTGTGAACGGTGTTAACCATATTTTGTCTCAAACTTTAATTGATTATTATAAGAAAATTAATAATGAATATATAGAAAATTTAAATAATTGTTTAAATTATTTTTATGATATTTCAATGATAAAATTAAATGGGCCAAAATTATCAAACTAAAACATACATGAAAAATGATGAAATTTTCACCCGAAATTCTATTTTTAACAATGAATTATTAATAAATATCTGATAAAAGAAGATAAGTAAATCATTATTTTTATGATGTATATGAATCTAATTTATTTATTTAATCATAATGAAATGAAATTTATAATACTAGAGGTTTAATGACTTCTGAATTTTGTTAAAATAGATGTATGGGTTTCTCATCTCCATTTTACCTCTGTGAGACATATTCCATATTCACCACTTCTTTATTTTGTGTGTTGTATACACATATCCTTGGATATTTTATATAATGAATCTATTAATCATAGTTTATGGATGGAAGACATACATGTTTTCAAAACCATATTATTCCTTCACAATTATGGTTAAATTCGGGTCTATTTATTACCATATTTTTTTGTTCTACCTATTCCTTTTGTGATTATATAATCCTCACACACATAGATGGTTACATACTTTTTTTGTAAATATATTATTCTCCCCTTATTTAAAAATTTCTAGATCTATACTTTGATAATATAGAAATATTGAATCTTTTTTCATCATAGTTATAGATTATATATATTGCTTATTTTGACTCAGGTCAGCATCAACCATGTTCCATATCCTACGGCAGTATAGTATAAACTATTCAAAATAATTGATCTTCATCAACAATCTTCTATATCAAAAATTATAAAATATTTAATGAATATATATTTTAAACTTTAATGATCATAATTTATATGTATATATATCACACTATTATATATAAATATATAGCCTCC
This sequence comes from Viscum album, assembly GCA_963277665.1. Classification (NCBI taxonomy): domain Eukaryota; kingdom Viridiplantae; phylum Streptophyta; class Magnoliopsida; order Santalales; family Viscaceae; genus Viscum; species Viscum album. The sequence continues at coordinate 1,379,131,737 of OY728166.1, forward strand.
ATATCTTTAATGTTTTTTTACAGTTTACACCAAATCACGAGTTGGGTTATTTTTCTCATGAACCTTCAATTGTCATGAGACATATGAAATAACCATGCCATTCAACATGAGAACGAATTTGAGTATGTTTTTCGATGAATAAATACTTATTGAGAAATATTCTCCAATTTAGGGTATTCTAAACAAAGGTTCTCTGAATAACCTTTTATCCAGTTCAATGAAATATTTTTCACAATCAATTTTTCAAATTAACCTTGCTCCCTTCCACTTTAATAAGGAGAGGGGATAAGAATGTTGTGAGAAATGCTTCAAAAAGGATAATATTATTCATATAAATCATGTAAAATATATAACTCAGAAAACAATATTGGTTAGGGATAATGTTCAATAACTTCCATCTTTGATGGATCCAATTATGTTCCCCCTCTTGATATTATATGAGAAATAAATGATATTTTTTATATAAAAAATTAAATCATTATAATTTTATCATAGATAATATATTTACTTATAATGACTATTACACTGATAATGTGATATCCATTCTCTTCCATGATCTATGATTATAAATTATTTTCATCTATAAGGACTACCACAAAATTTTGATGGTATTCACTGAAGACTCCTACATTAAGTCAATATATATTGAGGAGGAATTAGTATGATTAAATGGAATCACTATAAGTTCATAGTGTCCACACCATGTTTAGAATGATTTATGTGTATATCATACTTCTTGACCCACAATTGATGATATCTAAAATGAAATTCAATCTTGGAAATGTAATTAAATCCCAGAAATTGATCAGACAAGTAATAAATATAGGTTAGATCATACATTTTTCAAAATAATGACCCTCTAATGTACTCGATAGTCAATCTAATGGCACATTGATCCAACATTCATCTTAAAATACAAATCAAGGGAACCATATGGTGACATAATTTTCTAAATAAATACTTTGTCAAGATTCTCTTGGAGTTTATTCTTTAATTCGTGTAACTCAATATGGGTCATTCTATATGGTTTAAATAAAATAGGTCTAGAATTAGGTGCGATTTCTGTTGAAAATAGAACTTAAAAATTTAGAGAATGTATAATGAGATCTTTTGATATAAATTCAATTAACATATTCATAATAAACATATCTTCTATGTTGAGTTTCTCCCTATACATTTGAGATAAACAAACATTTTTAATTGGAATCATGACCCATATAATAGATATATTTCTAGAAGAAGTTAAAAATTATATTTTAATAGACAGATGATCATAAGTTGTTTTGTAATATTAAACAAGGATTCTCATCCTTGATAATTCATGTTGTATTTATATTTATCAAGATAATCCATGCCAATTATAACATCAAATTCAACCATAGGGAGAATAAAAAGATTTAATACAAGTGTATTCCTTTGAAAATCCACTAGATAATAATTATAGACATGAGTTGTGATCATCATAAAATTATGAGTCTTTACTGATAATTAAGTATCTAATTATTTATGTGGAATATGGATACACTTATAAAAATCCTCAGATTTAAAAATGTGTGTGGATGGAGCATCAAATAAGACACTATTTGTTCTATAGAATATAGTATCTATACCTTTCACCACTTCATTATCCACACTAGCAATAGAGATCTCATGTGGGTCTCCCTTTCTTATAGTCTTAATTATTTTTTAAATTATATAAAATTAATTAACATTCATATTTAATAATTGGTATGCATAATTCCCATTTTCATTTAATTTTAATCATAGTGGTATTTGTAGTGTTGTCTATGGAACATTCTAAATTTTTTACAGAATTAGTTAATTTCTCCACATCACTTTGACATTCATCCTTTCAGTGGCCTATATTGAAAAACATAAATCATTTTATAGCCACACATGGTTTTTTTTCTATTTTTACAATAACTCATTGATCCATAAGGAAATATCATATTCTTCTCTCCAAGGGTTTTTGAATTTATGTTGAATTATATATTACTTTTTTTTTCAAAACCATCTGATTTTTTGGTAAATCTTATCTCCATTATCAAATTTATAGAAAATAGAATGAATTATTTATAGTTATTGAGATCTTATATTGATAAAAACGTTTAGATACTTGGTTTTATTCCACAGAAATGTTGATCATCATAAATTTTTTATTGGATGATTATAGTAGAAGTGTACCTCAGAAGCCTCATTAAATTTTCCTCAAAAGTAAAAAAGGATTCATCATAATAATTCTTTAGATCAAGAAATTCTTTATAACTTCTCATAAGAATAATTTTAGGAATGTTCTAATTAAAATATTATCTAATTATATCAACCTACTTCAAGGAGATAATTTTTTTTTGATGCACTATGTTTATAATAATATTACTATATTTATCAACATCACCTTAAAAATGATAAAAAACACAAATAACAGATACATGATCTGAACATTGGAACATGAAAAACTAATTTCCAATGGTAGTGATCCATTTATCAGAAACTAGAGGATCAATAGACCGACTAAAATCCAGATTCTATGACATAAAGATCTCAATAGAAAACTATTAACTATTTTCTAATTTGGAAGAATAGAATGATCTATATATTTTGATAGTTTCATTAAAATTGAAAAAAATATATATTTTATTCCAACTCCAATAAAAAAAATTTGTAGAGGAAAAAAATAATAAAATTTGCAATTTTATTTAAAATAAACATGATTCATTTGTATTCCAACCATTAAAAAATAAAAAAAATAATCTGTGAAATAATTGTAATAGTGGTGAACCACATAATCATAAGAAAAACATTTTTTCGGATGCCTTAATAATGAAAACATACACTCAGTCTATGGAACCTTAGGATTTAACTAGGTCCACAATGATCATTACCAAAACATTATAATGTTATCTTAAACCCGGACTTATCCCTAAGGTTGTCGCAAAATATTTCTCATACATGTTTCTAAAGGTCACTATACTTTTATATGAACCAAACTATGGAGAATGATATTTTCATACATAGATATTTCATTTAATTGATAAATATTCTTTATTTAACACAGTGATCCAGACCCATATCATATAGGTCTAGTGACATTGGTTCATGGATAAATAGAAAATAAGATTGTAATTGAAATATATCATCTCCCACAATATTCATAATAATTTTAACCCTTCTATTCTATATCATATATAATACCTTTTTTTAACATCGATAAAATGAAACATAATAACATGTGAGATTAAATGCTCAGTAAGGGATAACAAATGATATATTTGTTGTCACATGAATTTTACAAGAGATGAAGTGTATTATAACATTATCGCAACATTTGAAAACTATACCCTACATTTCATTTCTCATGATCTTGTGACATGGAATAAATATTGGAAACTCATAAGACATAATGCATAGAGGAATCAAATAATTATAGAATATATCTTGTGTTTTTTTGAAAACATATAATAATATAATTTTTATTAATTCTAAATCATCACATCCAAGACCCTCTTAGTTGATTATTTTCACTCCATACATGATCATAGTAGTCAAGGTTCACTCCCAAGACTATCATAGTAGAGAAAGTATCTTATTTCCATGGGTTTCCTTTCTATTCCAGTCCTTTTTATCTCATGAGATATATATCTTTACCCATTTCATTATAGAGATATATAATAATGGTCCCACCTATAACATAATAAAAACAACATATATGTTTTCTATATGATCATAATATACTAATCATTCCATAACCCATGAAAAATAAATTGGATTAAAAAAAATCATTAACTCAACAAAGCATAATCCATGGAAAAGGGATGAGTTTTATAAAAATAATATTAAAGGAATAATAAAAAAATTACATAATGAATAATGATATTATCTTTGGACTAATTCCCTAGTAAATCATAAGTAATATTAAATGATGATATCATAAATAAAAAATATCTCAAAAGGACAACTATGATTTTTTTTTGAGGAAGATACCCTTTTTATTTGAAATAACAATAAAAAATATCTAAAATATTAAGGAAAAAACATTATATGAAAAAAATACTATAAAATAGTAAAGGAACATTCAAAAAATTCAGTAGTCATGATGGATAAAAATTCTATTAATGTTTTGTAGCTTAAAATAAAACTATCCATTCACACATCTATAAAAACATAAAAAGTTACTTATTTATAAAAATGATTAAATATGAATTTCAAATATTTTTTTAAAACAAAAATATAGGGTAATATGACTTTAATAATCATATTAGAATATTTAAAATATTATTGAATTTTTTTAGAAAACTCATATACAAAATAAAAAGCATTTTGATCCAAAATCGAAATAATGTTTGTATTTATTAAAAATAATCATCAATTGTATTGAGTAAATAAAATAAGGAAATTAAATGGGAAACATGTATTTTCACCGAATAAACATTGGATAAAAAAATTCATGACTTTATTTTCAATTATTTTTTGAATTTGTTTCATCAAAAACATAATCAGAATCAATCTCGACAGGCAATGAGATTGTAAAATAAAGTCGGCACCACGTGGTTAACCTTAAAATGAGAACTTCAAGAATGTTCTAAAATTATTTTAAAATGTATATATTTCATGTATTAATTTGAATCATCATAAAGCACATCAATGACATTATTTATATATCATTATTGAATCACCTGTTAATTAAGTCATGTGCCACATTGAATTAAAAGTGAAATGAAAATCTATTACCTCAGGTTCTATATTCAATGAAAGAATTATAACCTCCAAGGTTTAATTTATATTTGATAAACCTTAATAGATGAATCACATACATTCTTATAATAACATATAATACACAATTATAATATTTTATCATCCATGTATTAATATTTCCTTTTTATAGTCATTGTTATTTGGAGTTAATTGATTCCTCCTTCTAGAGACATTCAATTTGGTACTTCAAATAATTTATCATTGATCATGTTTCAATAATTTCAATAATTTTAATAATGAAATAAATATCATATATATCTCTTATTTATATACATATTTTCATCCAATATATATATATATATATATATATGAACTACATTGTTTAAGGAGATCAGAAGATAATTGTACACACTAAGACTGTTTTCACTTTTGGATGAATGGAATGAATAATGGTAAATATTAATTTAGTTATATAAAATAATTATTATATTATATATAACATATTTACTAAAAATATAAATATCTATTACCATCCATGTATATAATAAATAAATAATGAATCGCAATTCTTCAGGCAGACGGTAGTCGACACTTATGCATTTGCACCGTTATCATTTTTAAAACAGATTAGAAGGAAAGAAGTTAGATGTGTTATTATAATTTTATAATTATAATTATTCACTAAATATAATATATTTATAATTAAATCCATCATCACATCGCATCATGAGTGGTGGTGATGGATACTGATTTATATTGGTCTGTTGGGTGTTATTCCTCCGTACTGCCAAATGATGATTTTTTTCCCATTCAATGGAAGAAAAAAATGATATAGGTTATTAAATTAACATACAAAAAATTAAGTATATATAATATACAATTATTATCATTTTATAATGTTTGAATAAAATTTTAACGAGGTAGAGGAAGAAAAAAAAATTATTATTTTAGAACTATACCTCTTCTTCAGAAAACCTCATTAGGGTTATAAGTAAATCTATCCTAGGATGGTTTTTATCATCCAAATAGAGACTATATGAAATGGGGTGGGGGATGTATTTAAGATTTTTATGTACATATTTTATGAACTAAATTTATATTTATGTGTGGATAGTAGAGAATATGTGGTGTTCTTTTATATGTCTTAGAGTGGACCGACAAGGAATTTTTCAAAATAATAAAATATATTAATGACATATTAAAAATAATATAAAAATCAGACAATTAATTAAAAAATTATGAGACAAGGTAGAAATATGTCCATCCAAAAGAAATTAATCATTTTCTACATCATTTTATCCATTTTCTTTTTTGATTAACCACCTAGTGAACCACATTTAACAATATCCTGACTAACACATTTTTACTTTTCTAAAAATCAATATAAAAAGAATAATTTGAACATATTAAATAATATAAAATTTTATTATTGGATATATTAAATCCATTATTTCAAATTAAATTGGAAAAAATTTCAGAATTTAATTAGAAAATAATCATGTAATCGTGACAAAAATTAGTTTTCAAAAGAATAATGTTATCTTAAGTCTAAAATATATTTATATGAAATTTCAAAATATATATTATTTAAATGATTTAAAATGGATTAATATTATATAATTTAAATAATTTTACTTTTTAAACATTTTTAAATGAAATTAATCTTTGTAAATTCTCTATATGAAAAGAAATGTTTTATTAAAAACCTGTATTTTTACTATTCATTGAAAACCTTTTCCTTTATAAAAATATAAAAAATTCACTCAAATATAACATGAAATGATAATTTTAAAAATATAATTATTTATGAATAATTTTATAAGAGTGTTAAAATTAGTTATATTTTTTTCTAACAAAAAAAATAAAAACCATTTTAATCTATTTATTGAATAATATAAATGATTTAATAGAAATATATATCTACTTTTTTGAACAAGAATTATTTATTTTTAAAATGTTGTTATTCTTATTTATATTTCATCTTTAAGGGAGAAGTTATAATTTTATAATATATAATAGTTCGTTTATAATTGGGGTATGTGTATCAGAAACTATCAAATAAACTAAATTTATTTAGAAATAAATAAAACATGAAATCTTGTGGTGTTACATAAAAATTATTGAGGAAGTTGTTTGATAATTATAAAAAACATAAAAGAAACAAATGAAATCATAAAAATATAATTAATAAAACATCACTTGATATACGTTAATATTGAGCTTACCTTTTACCAGTTAGTTTTATTTATTTAGGTACCCACCATTTTCTAATGAATAAATAGATATAATAAAACATAGGTAAATAAATCATAGATAAATAAATTATTCACATATTTAAATAAATTCTAATGTATTCACATATAGGGTTTCTATGTTTCTCAAATGTTTAGTATCCAGAATTCTAAATGACATAATCCATGATCTCATACCAAACATGTATGGTCTCATATTTCAAAAAATATTATTACATCATTTTTTTGATAAATAACATAATAATAATAATACATTCCAAAATTAGAATGTTTTCTATCAGGGGAAAATTAGTTTTGAAATATATAGTCATAATATAAATATTAAACATAATTTAACTCGTTAATACAAATTATCTTATTATCCTACATATTCTATTTAGTATTTGTAATCACCTGATGGCATACATCATGTAAATAGTGATCTAAAATACAATTTATGGGGAGAATAATAAGAATGTAACATAAAACCTTAATCAATAATATTCTTGGGTGATCATAACAATCATCATCACATCATAAGAATATGGTCATAATAATAATATTTATGGAAAAAAATAAAATTGAAGTGTAGTGATGAATATTTAAAATGTTAAAACACTGTATCATTGTCGTCAAATCCAACAAATAATTTATAAACATAGCTAGTATCATGCTCATGCATAATATATGATTAAAAAAATCACATCGTGAATTGTGAACATATATAGAATCGTGGTCTCACATAATACATTTAATCACATGAGATATATCATATTACCCAAATAAAATGAGGTATATATTTTTTTAGGTCCATCGATCACATCATGGTATACTCATAATAATATATTCCACTTATAAATTAAAATTATAACTATTGTAGATATGAAATAAACAAATGATAAAAATAGAGTTCATAATGATATCACAAATTATATTTCAAGTGTTAAAATTAGAGATTAAAAGTACAATATATGAAAATATATTTTTTGGAATCAAATATTTGTATAAGAGGTTAACTGGTCATTGTGAGGAGACTAAATATTCCAAGAGGAGTCAATAAGAATTTTCAGAAGATAAATCATTCTTGAAAATTATTATATGTGGTTTATAGATCTTACCAATAAAGTAGAATAGTTACTATCCCTAGTAACATAATTTATAAGAATAGTAAATGAAAATTTATAATGTATATTAGTATAATCATTGGGAAAACAGATGAAATTTTGATAACCAAAAAGAAGGAGTTGTGTTATATAGTTCCCCTAACTTAGGTTGCATTTTATTTATTCTCCTCTTCAAATAATGTATTATAATAATAATATTATTAAAATATTAAATTATAAGTGAGTTATATTCATTTTTTACTAATTATCAATTTTTAATAATATATTATATTTTAAATTATTTTTATATGTTATAGGATATATTTTTAGATTTTAGGTTTTCTTTGAATTATGAAATTTTTATTTTGAGTTCATTATTTTGATTCTTTATATTTTATCTTATTTTAAAATTAAATATAAATGATTAGAATAATATTCATAATATTAAAAAATATAATACATAACCTACACTAAAAATCCATTTATTTGGTGATAGGTAAAGCATTGAAAATGACCACATAGGTGGTTAACCATCAGATAATGGGGCATTATCAAAAGAGAAGGAAGGAAATATATATTTTGTAATTATATTGTTCACAATTATTTTATAAGAGATTTTAATCATTAATTTCATTATAATATAATATTTATTTAATATTATAATTTTTGGATTCATGTTTAAGAGAAGGCCAGAATAATATTATATGGATAATGAATTGAAAAAATTAAGTAACCATAACTCATTATTTTTTCCTTTCCCATGACCCTTAACACCTTAGGGGGTGGAATATTTGTTACCCAAGAATTTACCTTGGAGTTAAGAGGGATTAATAGTTACATTTGTGTAGATAAAGGGATTTTATAAGAGGATGGGTGGTGATGTTGTCATGAAAGGGGGAGGGGTTATTTATACATGAGGGGAGATGTATTTTTGGGTTAAAATATAAAATAATTATTTTTGAAAGAAATAGTTCTAATATTAGTGATTTTGACATTTTGAATCACATGTTAATATAATAACATTATTTTATTTATTTTGAACCATTCCACCACTAAATTTATAAATTTATACATTAGGGGAGAATAAATTAAAAATTATTACTTCAATGGAATAATTCACATTTTTAGGAAATAATAGTTAATTTTTTGGTTTAGAATTTTAATATATTATACTGAAAATAATAATTTATAAGGATTTTAGGACTCCCATAAATTTATTTATTATGTAATTATTAAATCATGAATGATCTAATTAAAACATATTGTTAATGGGAAATTATATTTTTACTATTCACTTAAATTTTAATTTATGTTAGAAGATTTTCTATAGTTCAAAAATAGAATATTTCAACGATGTTATTACATAATTTAAATTCATTTGATAAAAATAATTTTATATGATAGGTAATTTATACTATTAATAAAAGACTTATTATTTTTTTTACAAAAAACATAAAAATTACTATTATGAAAACATTAATAATAATTTCTTTATATTTCTTATTTGAATACATATTTTATGGTATTATAATATGTATATTTAATTACTCTATTAATATTAAAAATTATTTATATTTAAGTATACATTTTATTGGTTAATTTACTATTATAATTGTCATATTATTATTTTGACAATTAATGTACTATATATTAAGATCATATTACAATTGAAATAGTTATATAACTATTATAATGGTAATATTAGTTTAATACATCACATAAATACCTATTATTCATTCATCATTCACTTAATTTTATATTATGGTTCAATAAATCTCCATTCATGAAAATAAAATTTACGTAAAAAATAAATTTATTTTTTAAAATATTTTAAATGAGTGTTATATTTATAGGAGATCAAAATTTCCCCAATTTTTTATTATAGTAATTTTTATTTCTATTTATAGTCCGAATAAAATAATTAAATTTTAATTGGTAATTTTTTATCTTTAAATGTTTTTTTCTCAATTAATGAAATAACTTATTTTTGTTTTTTATGAAATTCATGTGTTTTATACTATAATATATTCTTGTCTATAATAAACATGTTTATATGGAAAAAAATTACATATATAAAATTATTATATTTCACAATGGTGACTACCAAATCTAACATAATATTCAACAAATGGATCCATCTAAATTTATTCCGGATATCTGTTATTGTTATTGAAAAATAAAAATGCCACTTGATTACCCCATGATCTCTGAAAATATTGTACAATAGTTTGAATAATTAACTTGAATGTATGTATAGTCTGTTCCATATAACCATCAATCTGAAGGAAATACAATATAAAAATATTAAAATAATTAAAAATCAAATTCTATAAAAATCACAAAAAATCAACATTCAAATAAATAAAATATATCTAAAATGATATATGATGGAATATTATGAATCATTACCACAACACCAATATACATCTTACAAAAGTCCTCCATAATAAGCATCTCCTGAATTAGAAACAAGCGTGATTAATTTTTCAGTCTAAGAACAATCATCCATATCACATCACTATACCATAAAATCATTAATAAAATATCCTTGAATCAAATCATGATATCTTCCACATACAGGTTTATATAAACAATGTATTGAAAATATTCTGCAAGATACTAATACACTACCTTTGTCTAATAATAGTCCAAGAACATAAATAAATAATCCACTATTTATATCCTCAAATATTCTATTCAGAACTATTTTCTTATTCATTGATACATCTTCACCACTCTGAGATAAACTACCACTATATTGTTATAGAACACATCAATAAAATCCATTTAAGAGAGTGGAGAAATGCCCTTTTATTATTAAACTCAAGAAACTCATCCACCCGTACATAACCCCCTTTTATATCCTTCAACACACTTAATATATCACTAGTAATATTAAAAATTTCATTGGACATTTTCCCCTCATTTACATGGTCCATATGTACAAAAGTAAAATCAATCTAAGATAATATCATGTTTGGAAAATGGCATTGGGAAATTATACACTTTTTACAACATGGGCTTCTTTGCATTTTTTATTTCCCGACATTTATATGCTTTTAACCAGATTTGTCCCACATTTCAACACTATTGTCATTTTTTATGAACCAAAAGATACCTCCACCTTCAAGGGTAACTCGCCTGTAATTATTATTCATTTTTATTGTTATTTTGTAAGAAAGGAATCCACGGGTAAATCTACATGTTCCTTTCCTTGTATTTTTCTTGTAAAATAATTGTGGGTTATTTTATATTTTAATGAAGATCTTAAAAACTGTATTTATTAGAAAATACATATATTTAGTTTTAGTTATTGTTTTATCTAGATTCAATTACCAATTTTGGGTGACTTCTTTTCTATGAGCAAGGAGTAGGCAGTTTATATATCTCATCCATAGTCATGACATTTGTTCATGTCCTGTTAGTTTGTTGGTAATTACAAGATATATCATAATAGAGACTTAAGATGTGTACCAATCCCTTGATATTCATAAACATGAAACCTAGAAACAATAAATAATGGGTAAATGGGACTAAAACAAGTATTCGATTACATAGTATAATAATGGGGTATATAGGACAGTTTAGAGTGAATTGAAATAAAATGTAAAATGGAATGAGGAATTTAACTGATGGAAAATGGTGAAAGTGTGTTATGGGTGAATTGTTAAATATAATGTTGATATTGTTTAATTTTATAATTTGTTAAATGATGTTGTTTATGGTTATCAAGTGATTAAGGAATATTTAAGAACAATGGACATCCTTTTTTCTAGCATGTGGTAAAGAAGAAAACCTAATCATTAAAAATTGTTGTTTATCACTATTTGAGATGTGGGGGATTTTGTTATCTTCCCATAGTTAAGGAGGTTGTATATGGTATTCCGTCTCCATGGTTACGGATGATAAAAATACAATTTCTTCATCATATTTTTAGATGGACTGAAGCGATTTTCAATATCAATGGAAAATGGTTATGATAAGTGTTCCCCATACTCTTATTTTCTGTATTAAAATGCCGATTCTAGAAAAAAGGATTTAACATGATGTGGGAACTTCTATGGAACACATTTATATCAATAACTAAATGTTAATTGAACACCCCCATTATTTTATGGATATTTTGAGTTTAACAGTGCCTGACATTGGATTATAGAGACCAGGGTATATGAGGTAAATTGACAATTAGTTTCACTTAGACCTATTTTCTTTCATGTATTATCATAATTATTTTATCTTACATTTTTTCACTCTTTTGTTTTGATGAGATATTTATTTAAAAATAATTTTTTTGTGACATAATGAGTTGTACTCACACCCTACTCAGATAGCCTACAGTACCTGAGTAGACCTCATGATTGCATATCTCACTAATGTCAATGTACCAAAGATAGATTGTTTAATTGGGATAGAGCATAGACAAGTGGAAAAGTCACGATGTTGGTTCCAGAAGAGGGATATTTTCATCTAACTTTATTTTGATTCATTCATTGTAACATTAGTCTATGATAAAAATGAATGATTATTGTATTAGTTTGTTAGTAATTCTCTAAGAAGGGAATATGATATGTGATGTATTGTTATTTTTTATGATTTCATATCTATTATTTATTTGACTTATTTGGTTTTTTACTCTGATAAAGAGGGTATAATATCCATTTTTTCCACTTTAAACCCTTGTTTCTAGTCATTGTCCTATGAAATATGAGTAGGCACAACTAACTTCATATGATGAACCATCTTGGGGAATCCATTTTGTGGCACCCAAGGTGCCTCAGGAGAATCAATTGATGTGTGATGTTATTGATTTTTAGGCATTATGAAATGGTCATTATAGAAATGGATTTTTTATGAATGTATTTTTTAGGAACTCAGAGTTTTATGTGACAAGAAATCTATTGGGCGCACATGGTAGAGCATTTGGGTTAAGGGAAATAAAATTATTTTATGATTCTTTTATAATTAAAAACACGTACTTCCTAATAAAAAAATGTAAAATTGTTTGAATTGAAAATATTTTTAATCAAAATGTTTAAAATATTACTTGATGAGTTATTTTCAACATTTCATAATATATAAAAATGTTATATGGTTTCTAATTTATACTTTTAAATTTAGATGATTGGTTTATCTGACATTATCTGTGGCCTCAAATATAGATGGTTAAAGGTAATGATGTCCATGACATTTTGATCTTCCAGATATATAATATTGGGTATTTTGTTAATGGATATTTGGGACAACAATTTTTTATAAATAAAAAATTAATTTTATTTCAACTGAATTTTCCATTTAGTAATGTTATAAGATGCCACCATTAATATGATTTCTAGTAGGGATACTTGAGGGAATTTCTAAGAATAAAATTCTTGTAGAGTTTTAAAATAACTTATTGGTTGGTATAAATATGGAATAAGGGAAGTATCATGAGAAATTCACTCATTTGATAATGATTATGGAGAGATACCCATGGATGAGATCTATGAATTTGTTTGAGATGATGAGGGAGAATCACCTACTTCACCCTATGATATGTTTGAGAGATGGTGTTACTAAGGAAGAATATTTATGAATGGATTATATCCAGATGACTCCACACCATATAGTGACCCCTCTAGAGAACAAATTCATGATAACATCATAAATGATGTGAGAACAAGTGAAGCACTGCTGGGTTATTAATGTTTGAGAAATGAATTTAGATTTTATGACTTTGAAGGACTTCAGAAAGTTTTTCATATATATTTTCTACACAGAGATCCTGGGGAAGGAAAGTATTTAAGATATCATGCATTTTACCCAAGGGAATATGTTGTTAAAGGATTATTCTTCGCACTTTACTGAACTGCATTGTTTTGTTCTAAAATTTATATGGGATGTGGATATTAGGGTAATGTTTTCTCAAGATGTGAGAAATTTCATGATTAAGTCACAATTCAATATCATTAAGTAGGAGAATTTTACTATGGTAGTAAATCAATCTCTCATTCATAAGGTAGATTAAAGGAGGACTCAAGTGGTTCCCAATTGGGTTGAATTTTTTGTTTAGGTGGTACATATATCAATGGTAGGAATCATAATTATGACAATTTCTGTCAAGTTAGTGGAGGATATTTAAACCAAGTTATTGGAACGGCCTCTCAAGGAAGTAGTTTTATGGTAGGTCATCAATGTAGAATACAATGTTGAAATGACATTCAGTGTGATTGACTTACAACATTACGGGTCATGTTTAGACATTCTATAAGAACCCTTAGTAGTTGGGTAGAAATGGTGTACATAGGCCAATACAGAGCACTGATAAGGGACCTTCTACTACATACTCACAAGGCAGTTGGAGTTCTATTGGACATATCAGTCATGGTAGGGGATGTGGTATATAATGGAAATCCAATTTGTATCAACTATAAATTATATTTCTTAAGCCTCATCCTAGAGATCGAGGTAGATGGATAGGTAAGCTACATATCTTTTATCCCACACATGTCGGTATTGAGGTCGGATTGTATACAATATGAGGTATTATCCTTGTAGCTTCTATGATTCAAAGTGTTTAATTTGATAAATGATATATTTATTTATTTATATCATATTTATTTTTTTGAAATTTTTTCATCTGATGGTGGAGTATATATATGGGGTTATTTCAATCGACACACTATTAATCGTGAAATTAGAGAGAATCTTATGTTGAAGATAGTTTTCACTCAATGTTGTGGGTACCGTCTCTTTTGGGACATATCCATACTAGAGATTTTGATTTTTGATAAAATATAATAAATTAACTATTTGGTTAATTATCAAGAAACCCATTGATTTTTACTATAGGGGAGTTACATTCACACATCCTAAGGGTGAAATTTTCATTCACAATTGATATATGGCTATTTAAGTGGTACGGAGATGGAAATTTTGTCAGTTTATGGGTGAATTAAAGTATTTTGTGGTTATTGTTACTCATGATAATGGTATATTTGAACATGTTGTCTTTCCTCCTATAGTGGATTGATTTATGGATGTGTATCCTTTGAATTATTTTGGGCTTCCACTAGAGAGATATGATGACTTCAAGAAAGGTTTTATGCTTGGATCTGTGCTAGCTTCTATTCTACCTTATATAATAACACTTCATTTGCTACATAAAATTAAGACTCTACTTGAGGAGTTAGAGGTTAAATGGTTTATCCATATGGGAATGTCACCATAGGGATCACCATTTTCATTTTCTAATAAGTCTTTATAGATCCTTGCATTTTTGTGTTTATTAGCTAAAATTGAACAAAATGAAAATTAAGAATTAGTTTCACATTTCTCATATTGAAGATTTATTTTAAAAGATCAAAGGTTTCAATGAGTTAATTATTGTCAATTTGTGATCATGGTATCATTAGATTAAGTTGAGACTATATAATATACCATATAGATTTTTCCAAAATAGATATGACTTATATAAGTTCATAGTGATTCTATTTGGGCTGAAAAACTCTTCGGATATGTTCTTGGTGTTGAAAGACTATATCTCTCACCGGTACCTGATCTATTGTGAGGTCCTCCAGCTTGATGAAAACATGGTGTATCCCCAAACATGTGATGGTCATGCCTAAAATAATAGCATCATTCTGGGTACACTGAGAGATTATCACCTGTAGGAAATGTTTTATAAGTTTTATTTTTAAATAAAAAATTATATTTCATGGGTTGCATCATCTTTTTGGACGGTGTTTTGGTGCACCCTGAGAATGTTCAAGTTGTTGTCTCTTAGGATAACTACAACAAAAAATTATATCCTTGTCTTTTTTTATTTGGAAGGTTATTAATGATGTTTTATCAAAGATGTTTTACGATCAGTAGTGTCACTCTCAATCTTGACCAAAGACATTATAAAGAAAGAGTTGTACGATGCGTATGAGAATTATACCCACGAGTTGATGAAACAATTGGCCACGAAACCAATTTTTATATTACCTTAATTATAAGATGTGTATACTCTGTTATATAATGCATCTATGATTAGACATGGGGCAGTATTGATATAGGAAGATTGAGTCATGGAATATGAATCTTGACATTTGTGTTCACATGAATGAAAATACCTTATCTATGATCACTTGTTACATGAATTGGCTTATTCCTAGGATTGTTGGAGGAATTAACATCTAGGAGATAATTTATTTGTTCAAACTGATTATAAGAATCTTGAATACATATTTTAATATTCAGATTTATATATTTCGATGTGGAGAATTTGTGAGTACATGAACTTTTTTTATTTTGAGATAGATTATATTTCAGGAAATGTTAATAGTTATACTAATGTCTTAATAATAATTACACAGGCTTTAGTAGTTTAATTATCTAGTTCTGAGTGGAATATGATGGCCATTCATTCTAAGAAACATATAGGTTGTTGGGGGGTGTATAATGAGAATAAACATGTGTCATTAAACAATTATCACTATATTTGGAGTAGATAAATGAAATAATGTAGATTGATATGGAATTATTATAATTTATGGATACTTTTGATGGTGCGGAACAAACTTGTGAATGGACTATAGATAATAGTTTGGTCAAAAATGTTCATGGTTGTGATATTGTGCCTATTTGTATGTGGAAGGAGGTGATTTTTTATTTTCACATCTTGAAGTGGGAGGAGAATTCATGATTAACAAAAATTTATTATAACCATTGTAGATGTTATTGGTTTTGGGTAATAAATAATGATATAGTTGGTTTTGAAACATGATGTTACACCTTTCTGATGGATAATTCAAAGAGCCAACATTCAACTGCACAATTACAAGTATTTTCTATTCCGTAATGGATGTTCTATATTGTCATGATGGATTTTTTTTGGGACATCTGAGGAATTATCTGACAAAAGATGTGATATGGGAAATTCTGGATCATTTGAAAAATGTTGATCATTTCTTATAGATTAGGTAGACATTCATCATTGATCATTTGGGATAATTGTATGTTAGAAAGATAATGTGGTTTCATTTGGTTCCTCTGAGTATTATTTTAGTTATAGAACCATGTTTTAATTCTTTATACTATAGGGTACTAAAATATTTTTTAATTAAATAGGTGTTTTTGTGTACAACATTTCACCCATATATGAACATGTAATAGGAGAAAACAATCCAATTGTTTCAGTACATTCTATGTGTATGCATCCTAGATTCTGTTAAAACATTAGAGAAGAACCTATAACTTCTTCAGTTATCATTGAACGATGTTTATAAGGAGAGTAACTATATAGAACCATATGAGTCTCTCAATAGAATACCATTTATATCACTATTTTGTTGGATAGAAGTGGGAGAATCATGGTAGTTGGGACTAACTCTTGTACATGAGACTTTATAGTGGGTTTAGTTGATCCAAAAGTATATATACATTGACCAGTGTAGAAATAAGTATTTTGATGAACAATTCCATTATCAAAATGAGTTTATAGTGGTTTACCATGTATTTATTCATGTGTGACCAAGATAGATTCACCATCATGTTCAAAAATAGGGCATGGTGGCACCTAGTAATGTAGGGATATATGAGAATATAGAGAGGATAAAACCATACATCATATTAGATTGATCTTCCATAGTGAAATCAATGTATTTTATGTTTCATAGATTCAACATTATCATCCCAACCAATCTCTTATTGTTATATTGATGACATTGAGTTTGAGGAAGATGCATTAGTTGAGAAGAATCAGATTCATCTTCTAGGTCATCATGAGAAACATCTTTGAGGAAATTCTTTGATATATGTTTGAGTTTTTTTAGATAATGGATATTTTCAATATGAAATTTTAGACCAAGAAAATGATATAAATACCCAAAGGTCAAAACATTTTATCTTGGAGTCTTAATGATTCTTGAGAGATCATCTTGTGAATGAGTTGTTATTTAGATGGGATGTTTCAATATCCCAAAAAATAATATGGATTATTTTTTGGTTTTATGTTTTAGTATAAGTCACTTTAATATTTTCAATAGAATACCTACCATGAGTATGAAATGTATTATATGAATTCTAGGGGACCATAACATGAATATGAGAAAAACGAATTCATCAAGTTCATGGTGCACTGTTGGCACATGATTAGTTCAAACTGCATGTTATAAACTCCTGAACTGGTTATAAGGCGATAAAAGTTAGCAACTCGTGTATTGTTTCCCAAGAGACCATCAATCCTAAACCCCTTGGATAGGAATTTTTTTGTGTCTTTTGGGGAGAATCAATAATCCAAATATGTATAGGAATCTTCATTGTTATATTTAAGCAGGCAGATCATTATGGGTTACATTAACTTCTACTGAATCACAGAAACCCCGATTTTTACAAGTAATACATACCTATAGTGTTATAGATAGTATTATATCAAATTAATGGACATGGTTGGTATAATGATTGTTTATGAGATTGAGTTATGTGGTGTAACTCTCTCACCCACAGTCTTGATGTTGTACATGTTTACATTATGGGTACAATTCAGATTCAAGATATGAATTTGGTTCATGAATATGAATGGAAATTTTAGTCATAGAGTGTAATGTATGACCCTTTGCGGATACATTTTGGTCCATTGGTGATATCAGGACTGTGATTTGTGGCTACCCAAGGGGTGTTCTAGTCCATTGTGAATGGTAAATGTGAGATGTGGAAAAGGGAAATAGAGGAATTATGGGATTAAAAAAGTACTATATTATATATTATGATAATGGATTATATGATATTTTATTACATTAATTTAATTAAAACATGAAATAGAATAAGAAAAGGATGTGATGGAAAATTATGAAATAAGATTGTGCGTTAATTTTTAAATGAAATATTGACAAATTTTATTCTAAAAATAAGTAAAATGTAATTTAATAAGGCATAAGATCAAATTAATATATGTTTGAGAATAATGGGAATCCTTTTTTAAATCAAATGTTTAAAATTAAACTTGTTAAACATTGGTAATGGTTTTTGATAAATTGTTCATATTTCCAATAAAGAATTCAAGACTAATGACTATGGAGGATGGAAATGACATATATACATGTCAGTTAATGATGTTGGTAAAGAAATTAAGTTTCCTTATTTTTGGATGTCTAAACAAGGAATTACGTATATGTGTTAAAGGGTGATGATCATGTCACCATATACACTTAATTTGGGTGCCAACATGATTATTTAAGAACAAATTCTTTTACATGATGTGGTCACTTTGATGGAACAATATAGAATCAAGAATTAAATTGTAATTTAACACCCCCTTTATTTTATACAGGTGTTGATCCCAAGAATACACGATGTATGCTTTATTATCCAAGGGCCCATGAGTTTATTTCCTACATGGATAAACAAAAAAAATTACTTTATTCCCTATAATTATTATTCTATTGTACATTTATATAAAAAAATATTTTGACATAATATTTCATTAGATTTGTTTTTGTTTTCCTACTATGTTTTATTCACACTATACATGAAAAAATTATGGTCACAAAGAAGATATCACAGTTTGGGGTCTAGATAAGGGAATTGGTCCTATGTTTGAATGATGACATGGGATAGATCATGGATGTGGGAACCCAATATGATATAAGGACTCAACATTCTAGGTTTTCAATGTTTATTTATTTTGGTTCCTCCACTCGAACTTTAGTCTATAATGAAATGGGATTTTTATTATATTGGTTTTTTGGTAATTCCCCGGATTAAAAATATTGTATATTTTGTATTGGTTTTTCTTATTATTTAATCTATATAGTTTATTTTTAATTCAGTTGTTGGTATAATCTGGTAAATTGTCTATAGTCTGCACATGTTTCTTATTAGAACCTCAATACTAGTTAACATCCTATGTTATATAAGGATGTATGCCTAAGGTCAGGGGATGAACCATCTTAATGAGCCAGTATAGTGGCACCCAATATTGGATTACATCATAAAATTGGTTACCCATTAATAATCCACTAATTTAAAGTTAAGAGCTTTAAAAATTCATTCCTCCCTTAGGAAAAAAATGAAAAGAATTTATTACCTTCGCATATATAATGTCCATATCACCTAAACCTACCATGCTTACCCCCACTATTAAAGTAGGTTAAAAACAATGACAAACTTTGACCAAATAATAGGTTGAGGAGTCATCATAAATATTTATGCCTCCATGATATCATTGGTGGTGAAAGTTGATGAAAAATAAACTAATTCCATTATGTGATACTCTAGATCCATTATATTACCCTTCAAAAGCTCCATTAAATTTTTCATATTTCATAATATTTACTGTGACTTGATAAAAATATTGAATAAAAATATTCTAGAATATATCCCATAATAGATTATCATCCGACTTCACTTCCATATCTATTTCCAAACACATTTTTTCTACTCACATGGGAATATATATAGAAACATTTAACATCGATGCCTTATTGTCATAAAGGAACTAAAATATTCAGTTGATTTTCACTAAATAATATTTATCTTATTGTACTCTTCAATTTTTATTTACTTTAATAAAATTATAATTCTTTAATTCTAATGAATGATTAACTTCCTTAGGTAACTCTTAATTATTGCCTATTACATATTCTTGGGTAATATGATAAAAGAAGTTCAATAATTTAGGAATACATTATATGTTACTACTTCCTTCCTCATACATTTTATCTCCACAAAAATTAATATCCATTTATTTTTAAATAAGATCTCAACAAGAATGAATATTCATAAAACAAAAAATAAAGATATAAAATCACTAATGTCACTATGAAATTTTTATCCATTATTTAATCCAGATCACCTAAAAATTAATATCTCAACAATGAATCTATGTGGATCTGTAAAACTATTTATGACTCCTATATAGATCAAATTTAAACAAGAAACATATATTTTTTTAAACAAATCCAATTAAAATAGAAATACATTCCAATTTTTTTTGATATCACCTTAAAATCATTTTAAGGTATGTTAGAAATTTCAGAAAAATAGGAGATTATGTATATCGACCATGAACATGAAAACATGACTCATTAATGTAATTACAATCCCAATCATTTCTATGTTTAATAATTATAGGTATGAAAACAACAAATTAGATGATATTTTTCAGTCACTTTTCAAAGTAATTTTCATAGTAACTATTATTTCTATAATAATAAGATAACTATCCCATTTTAGGGTAGCTATTGAGTTTTTAGTACCCTAGACTCAATTCCACCCAATAACCTGATGAAATAATTTTTACAACAATGTTATAAAATTAATATTTTGGAAAATTGTACCCAACTGTCCAAATCCTAATGTTGTTTCCAGACATCCCCAATGTATGAAGTGATTTCTATGATTTGTAGAGGTTTGAAAATAGTGTAATGGGATAAACATTATAATTGATGAATAATTTTACCATAAAAAATAAAAATTATGAGTAAATAATTTCATTTTAATTTTAAAAAATTTATCATAGAATGTATAATTTTAATAAAAAATAGTTGGAAATTAAAATTAGTAAATTTTTAGGTCCTATAATGAAATACAACATAGTATGAAACACTAATTTGTAACTATTGGTCAAAATACTCTTCTAATTTATTTCAAAACATCATCACAGCCACCAAAAAAGTCATCTCTTAAAGTCCACCACCATGAATTCCAGAACCATTACCTTACCTGGATTATGGAACAATATATCTATGAACACCCCAAGATGTATGTGTAGCGGTGAGTATAAACACACAAAATTATTTCCCCAAATCTCTTTCATGCTATTAAATTTACACTTATTCCAAACCATGTAAAAAATTTCATTGAAAATTTACAATAAATCTTAAAAAATGATTTCTTACAAGTCCAAAAAATCACTTAATGAAATTAATTAACTTAATTATCTTTCCGACAGAGTAACCCATCCCAATTATACCCCAATACGGATCTAATAAATGAACGTTATAAAACATACAGGAATGATTATTAAATTATAACATAACATAAATTCACATGATCATAGAATACACTCACTATTATAATAAACATATAGATATGAATTTTTAGTAGTCATATATATTTTATCTATTATAGTATATAGGTAGGCTGGATCGCATAGTGGATCGAAAAGGTTCCTGATCCAAAAAAATAAATTCCTCAAATAAATAATTAAATAATATAAATTTTAATAGGAATTATAAGGGGTTTTATTTGTGAGAAAATATTGCACTCCCCTCATTTCAACATAAATATATGTATAATAGTTACATTTAATCTAGAAGGACTACATAGATATCATCCCTATGATCACCCTCTTTGAAAAAACATCAGTAAACAAATTGCATTCAATGTGTTCAAGTGAAACCCTCAAATCATGGTGGATACTATACTTGATACAATAAATCAATTATGGTAGAACTCTCCATGGTATGTCCCTAATATGTCTACTGGGAGAATTAAAATCACAATGAAAATCAGATATGATCCATATATGATTGAAATTATTATATTTATCATGTTTTATAACAAATATAATGGACCAAAATTCAGATTCATAATAATTTTCACATGTATTATACTGAGAGAAACAAACCTTGATGATAATAGGGTGGGTACGTAATAAATTGTTACAACCTAATGGACCTAGTGAACCAATGTTTTCCACATCATAATTCACCTCTATCCACGAACTCATTGGTAGAATCCAGCAGATGAATTCCAGGATAAAAAGACTTCATTTTTTTCATGAACACCAGAAATATGATGTGTATTGAGATAAGGAGAATAGATATCCTTGGAACCTGTTTAGATGTATGTTTATGAAAATACATCGCGATAAATAGACATAGTACCTATATGAATAGAGGGATGATTGTTGTTGAATATTTCCACATTACTAGCCTCCAACATGTATGCGAAAAAATAATTCATTGGGTCCTTAAAAATAGTGTAATCCATGGTTTTATGTACTATAGTAGTGATTGAGGTCATAAGATGCTCCATATGTATCTCCCTACATATACTCAAGGAAAATATCATTAGGATTTATTCCCAAATCCAAGAGATAAATGAAAAGTCGACAAACATATCATTTATGGTTTCTAAAACTCACATACATAAAAGATAGTCGGAATCCAAATAGATATTAGACCCTTACAATTTATCATAAGTGGGTAGTTTATTTTTCAAAATTTTCAAGATGAAGATAGATTTAACATATTGATTGAAATAGTTCATGAATTTGAAAATCCATGTCAATGTATTGATACCTCCCCCACAATTAATCTTCATTAAATCAAATCTATTAAATTTCCCATTCGTGTTAAATGATCAAAAATGGTGTCACTATATATGATTTTTACGTATATATTTCTAAAGATGCATGAGAGGGAATACTCACATAATATCTGGGCCTGCTTGAGTAGATGTAAACAATGGAGAGGATATGTCTTCTGTAAGGGGAAATGATTATTTCTTTAATGGGTTTGTCTAATCAAAGAGAAGTCTAGAAAATTTTGGATTAATTTATTTTATACAATCCATTATGAACATTCCATTAGTCCATTTAAATATTTTTCCGATGTTTGTCCATGTGGATGAATCCATATAATAAGTGAACGAATTCAATAGCATGGAATTGAAACTGATAAAATGAAAATCAGGAGATAGGACTTTAAAATTAGAACAATTCATGTTGAACATGGTAATAAGGGTCTCATAATAGAACCTCAGCCATTTTATGACAATGCCTTTCATTTATATTGGTTTAATATAATCCTTATGTTCCACATTGATGATCATTCTTTCAAAAATTTATAGAGTCCATATAAGTATCCCAATCATGAATTCAAATCTATTAATGCAGTTTTTCGGGCACCTATATAGATATAAATTGTAAAATAACATGGATGTGATCACTTAGTTTTCCAATCATAACCTTCATTATTGGTACATGTATTTACCTTTCAATTTTTCCTGTTGATTGATAATTCCAAAACAAGTTCCTTTAGTATAAAATCTTCTCACATTACCTAATTAATGAGGTTAGTGGCATAAATAAAATGAAGGCCCCTGTCATTGATCCATGTGTACTCTAAATCATATTTTTTAATGTAAGTGATAAACCATTTCTAAAAAATGTATTATTTATTCTAGATTATAGTTTTTTCAACCGCCTTCTCATAATGGTCAAATATATAATTGATGAGAGATAAATTCATTTTAGAATCATACCTAAAAAAAATTATTTTCATAGAAAAGGTGAGATATTGTGGAAATAAGTCTACCATCAATTATTATATTTTTAAAAGGTAAATATTGACCATATAATTAATATATTTACTCAAATATTTTTTATCCAGTCTAAAGAGAAGGCCTAGAATGGTTTTACCTTTCCTAGCCCCCTGAGAGAATTGGAAAACTCTTCTGGTAGAACTACTTACAAGAATAAAGAGTCTTATAGAGCTTGTTATATTGATGATCATACCAATAAAATAAGGGTAAAATTCATAACATATAAGATCAAGAGTCATAAAACTCTAATTTACGGTATAAATGTCTATGGACATATCAATTTTATGTGAGAAATTCTTCGACATTTTATCTTCCTCAAAATTTTGACACATTTAGATGAAATGAAAAGGATGTTCTGGATTATATTTATTGGGATAAACCCAAAATTATTTTGTGTAATGATGTGTATAACCGTGTTTAATAATATATCCATAATGATTTTGTGGAAAATATTGGGGTGGGTATTCCCAATAGAAATGAATAAATAATCCCTAATAACAATGGATTTATACTTATTGGTAATAGTATAAATCATGTTGGAGTTCAGTCCATATGGATATTCATCCATAGTGAATAATTACATTACACTATACAAAAATATTATTGTGAATAACATCCTAATAGAACACAACAAACATGTTAGTGAACCCATTTGTGCTTTCCACACAATCAAATATAAGGAAAATGAGTGATCTTCAAACATCCTCTTTAAATGAGATTGAGATGAGGCCTTAGTTCAATTTATCTCTAAAATAGATTTGTAATAAATAAATTATCTAATCTATTTTGTAAAACTAATCATCAAATAAAATTCTTTGAATGTGGTCAATCACTACAATATAGAACTCATTTTCAGATTTAAGTAGGAAATCATTTATGCTAAGGGAATTCAATTATCCCCTATCTCATTTATCTTTGTGTAATTGATGTAAGAACATGATATTTTTATCACTATTATATATCCATATAACATTTATTTTATTTCAATTCATCCTATTTTTATTTCTAGGAGATCATCTAATTGAGAGAGGTCATGAAATGTGGAAGAGATCATCCAACCTGGAGAGGGCATTGAATACAATAATTTTTCCATAACATGGAGGGGACATCAATGGAAACCTATTTTTGTGGGCTAAAATACAGTTTACCAAAAAAATTGGGTGACAATAGAACCATTATTTAATCTAAATGTAAGGGGTACACCCTTGAATGATTTTTGAAAATCTGAATTATCATAGTATTATGAGAAGAATGCAAGTAAGGGGGGGGGGGATTCTAGAGATTTTAATTGGGATCATTTTCATCATAAACATACACAAAATATATGTAAATATTACTCTCTATCGGACCATTAATAGTTAACCTATTTCATGTGAAATCAACCCTATAAATTGGTATGTCAACCATTTCACACTGATCAATGCACAAAAATAATTTTTTGGAGACAAAGATGTGGACGTTCGGCCCACTTTTCTCCTCGGGGTTCAAGATAGTATGGAAGTCCCCATGAATAATCCACCAGTGATTTATATTTTCAGAGATCATACCATGTTCCCTCCAGGACTCCCTTTTCTTAATATCTGAGAGAGATTCATAAATGAATGAAATAGTATTATTGTGTTCCTGTGAGAAAAGGGATAAAAAGATGAATTTGGACCCTCTACTACATTTTAATATATATGTCATCGTTTTTTAAGACACATAAATGATACATGTCACTATCATGAGTTTTTTTAGAGTTACATTTATATTAGAGGGATGCCTAATTAAAGGAATTCCATCTATTAAACAGAATATTTAGATCATAAATCCTAATGGGGGGGGGGTGGTAAACATAACATTAATACGGGATGTGACAGTGGGGGAGTTCCTAATATATTGAAGCTTATGATAAATTGTCTTCATTTTTTAAGATCATTAAGTCGTTTTAGAGGCCCTACTAGTTGTTTCATTTCTTTTTTTTGACTTATTTATTTTTTCCATTTCCTTTTTTCTATTTTTCTATTGGTGAAGAATTCCTATTTTGGATTTTAATTACCCTTATATGATATCGTTATAGCCATATTTTATTCCCAATAAAGGGGGTCTATATCATATTTATCCAAAAACACACAAGTATGGTTGGTTAATTGATTTATGTAATGAACAAAATATAGGATATTGGCCTTAGGTGTCCTTCCTCTTATACCCCTAGAGGTAGGAACCTAGGTGATGTGACCCTCTATATTGACCAGATTTTCACATGCATCATTCTGAGAAGAATTAGGCCTCCCCCCATGCAGAGAATGATATATTTGTGATCCCTCATTGTAGGAAAAATTCATTGTAATGTGGCCAATTGAAATTTAAAATCTTAGAAGAGGATTATAAGGAGGTTGTTCTATTTTAATATCATCCTCTTGCCTCAACCTAATATCAATCTTCATTGTGTACTCTTTAGTGTCCAACAAACTAAATACATGAGGAAGATTATGAGTGGTAGTCCCAAATTTATATCATCCTCTCAGAATAACTTCTCATCCTCCTTCATAATGTGATGTTGAATGTGCACAGGGTTATTCTTTTTAGAGGATTTTTTGAAGGAGGAATTTAGGTACCCATTAAAATTAGTGACTCCAACCACATAAGGAATCCAAATATACATCACTTTCATTACTGTATCTGATGAATCTTGTCATTGAGAATCTTCTTGTGAATTGAGATTAATTAGACCATAGTGTTCCTCCATTTTCATTCTCCTATCCTACCTGTTCTAAGTAATAATACATCAATTACCATGGAATGAATCCCCTGAATTAGTTGGGGTAGTATATCTATGTTGTATCATTTCTTTTTCGTTTTCCTTTCCCTATTAGCTCTATTCACACACTCATTATTTAAATAACGTGTTAAAAATTCCTAGTTACATTCATTGGATATGGGGATAAATAGTCTGTAATTTAGACATAATTTTGGGTTCCTCTCAAAATGGATTTCAAGATTGATAATCTCATTCCTTCATGTTATGACAAGTTCCTCAACATGATTAAATTCTATATCATCTTCAACAAGGATCCTCATAAAATTCCATACCTTAGTTTTCTATTTTTCTATCCATATTGATATAATTTTCCACCAATGTTGTTATATATAAAATGAAAATTGGATTAAAAGACAACTACTTTGGCATGTAAATTCAAATCCACACTAGTGTCTGGGTGTGTCTGACATTCCTAGGATCAAAATTCTGATACTATTCCTATATTCATAGTGGATAGGTTTCAAAGATATGAAGTTAAAGATACATTCTATCCTCATATGTTCATTAGATGGGAAGAAAACATGATAATTTCCTCCCCCTATTTCTATTAATTTCTAATCATTGATATCCCATACCTCCTCAAAACCCCATGAGAGGTAATAAAATATCCAAAACGGAACCCCATTTGAAACTACGAGTCCAATGATTTTTGATAGAATACAAAATATCACTCTTTATTCAACCCCATATTTCTTTGATGAAACATGGGAAATATTTCCTTTTTCTCAACAATTCTATGGTATATAACATCAATTTTAGAGAATGAGTTGTTGGATATTGTTTTAACCACCTCTATGAATTTTTCCCTTGTCCCAAAAGATTTTGGGGATGCATTGTCCACCACGAATGATATTTTATTCATAAAGAAATGAAAAATATTTTTAAACAACATTATCAATATTTTTGATAGTCATATCCATGATAAATGGACACAAATATTTATACAACATGAAATATTCATGATCAGTTGGTTTATGTTCTTCCCATTTATCCCCTTACTCCACCACCTTCTTGATCAACATAAATGAGGGTAGTTTTTATATGATTAAAACACAATTTTATTATATCTATTACGGATTCTATGATAAATTAAATAAACAATATATTTCAAGTATAATTTTTTAAGGGTCAGATCCTTCTAGGGGTTATAAGAGGATTATAAGAACTAGGGGCCTTTATTGGGAAAAGCATTCCATAACATGAATATCATAAGTAAGAAGTAGTGTTTAAAAATAGAGATTGATTGTTTAGTTGAAGATGTTTCTTACCTAACTAGACTCTTGTTGTTGTTGTGTTTTAAAATTTATTTCAATTAGTTATTTAGAGTATTTAAGTGCAAATACTCCATAAGACCAAGTTTGGAGAGTTGTGTTTCAGTGGAATATTATGGTCGATAATGATTTTATTTTAATTTATTTTGTTATTATATAATTATATTATGGGTTAATTAATAATATTTTATTTTGAATAATTTGATGAATATATTTCTGATGTATTATATTTCTATAGACTTTAGTGGCCCAACTATGAGTTTTTGAGAGTGATGCATTAGGATTAGAATTTCAATTCTAGAGTGTGACACATTTCATATTGCCTATGTGCTTCAATTGGTTATATATTTTTTACTCGAATACTAGTTTTGGATGATTATATTGACCTATAACTAGTTTGGGATAGTTTTTACTAACAAGATATAAAATTATTCCAAATAATTCTAAATAATTTAGTATGACATCATTTCACACAATTTTTTTGTATGGTATTCATGGGGGTAATGTATTAATAGTACATTATTTTGGAAAATTTATTTGGGAATACTTTTCATAGGATATAGGTTTCTATATACTTCTTAAAGATATGTGAATCCAGTTTGAGGGTTGTGTTATAGATTATATATCTTGATATTATATCATCATCATCTCGAGGAAATAATTTCATGTGGCATTGAGATATAACTATGCAATTATCATTCCCTAGTTATTGATAAGAACACATATGCACAGACTCAAAATTTGTGGGTGAATCAATGTCGGGAAATTTTTCACTAATTTTTTTTTAAAACATTTACCTCTTAGACATGTTAGGATATTAATTATACTATTATATTTTCTTTATCTCTTGGATGTATATTAAAGGAGATAAATGATGTAATGTGATATTAATACAAGGGTCACTACTCTACAAGAGTAGTTATCTCATGAATGGTTTTAGAATTAATTCAATACCACACAAACTATAGAAAACAGTCATCTAGCATGGTTACAATATGCAAGGAATTTAATTTCACTTGCATCACATTATTTTGAAATAATAATTCTTAGTTTACAGATCCATTCTAAATATTTATACTCCCTAACTAATATACCTATCAACATCTGGTTAAATTACTTATTATCATGAATAATTTCTTCCACATGTTAAGGTTTAATATGGATTTAAAAACAATAAATTATTCTTATACTTTTTTTAATTCACCTATTACATGAATTGTAGTGGGAATAAGCTTCCCTTATTCACAATAGAGAACTAATGAAAGCACTACTAGCATCTTAGTTATTTGTTCTGTATGATATTAATTATAATTTCATCACTTGTCTTCTTCTTCTCTATTTCTTATTCATTGAAAACTTGATAACATTTGTTCTAATTCTTTCTAGTTGGAATCCAAAACGTCATTAGTGAATTTTTATGAAATGAATGATCAGATGAAAAAAAATCACAATTTGTAGTTATTAATTGATAAAATATAAATGATTATAATTATATCGGTTCTTTATACATCTTATGGAAAAAATACTTTTAGAAACTGGGTTTCAATATTAATTCAATAATTTTAATGGACATGCACTACTCGATGCACCCTGACATGAAGTTGGTATGTCATATTCATAAAACTATAAATATTGAAAGCACATATCAATTTATTGTAATTATTATACAATATTCCCAAAAATTTTATTTATTCTGTAAAATATATTATTTCAATATTTTTGAAAAAATTTCATATCCTTGAGATTATGCACGTGTTCTTATTAGCATTCGCGAAACCATTGACATACAGATCTTTTCATCTGGTTACCTTCACATGAAATAATTATATATTTTAGGTAATACTATACTACTCAAATCCATTCATGAATAAATTTTTGTCATGGAACCTCACAAATCCTATCTTCCAATTAACAAACAATACAACATGTATATGGTGCTTCAAATTCTTCTCCTCCTCCAATGGCATGAAGGCCTTCATTTTTTTTTTGATTTTTGGTAATCAACATTTCATGTGGTGAGTTGGAGCCCCTATAAAGACCATATTCATAATCATTACTTGGCCCATAGGCCTTTGAGTAATTCATTGCCCATAGGTTTCAAACATTACATACAACACAAACTAACTACTTTTATCTACTCCTCCCAAGCATCTTCATCATGTAATTTTCCCTCCTACTTCTCATGGATGTTTGGGTAAGATTTCCCATGCATTCACATTCTTGACTAGATGGAAGGTGACATACCCTCTCATTTTTCCAATCCATTTACCTTTTTCAATGGTGAAAACTCGTTACTTATCCTCCTTCTGAAGCTTGTTCCATGTATGTTGTCTGGTTTTCATCTACACTTATTGTGGCATGAAAACCTTGAGGTTTCCCAATGTCCATACTAAGATAGTGTTTAAATAACACTAGTTCATAGAATGTATATATCATCATAATATTGTGAAGGAAGAGACATATTATGAGCACATCATACTTTTATTATCATACATATAGTGCATGGTTTGTCTCTCTTCATGAAGAAAAATGGATTTTGGTTCTTTCTCAGGAAAAATATGATCCTAAAACTCCCCAAATTGACTTAAATAAAATGATTATGGAAATTATTTCTTCCATCATGCAATCAGAAGCCCTAGAGAAACTCGATTTTCAAAATAAAAAGTAGAGCTCTTGGTTGTCTTGTTAGTAGAAACACATTTTTCATCTTCAGTCCATTGATATATATTGAGAGGTATCAGTCAATATATATGGTCATTCATATAATTTAATTCCAAAAAAACAATTAGATGTCAATTAATGGAGATATTGTAATATATAAACACCCAATGATGTAAACATTTTTACTCTCCAGGGCTAGGTTGCGTAACCAAAAAAATGCACTGTCCATATATATGTGAATAAAATTTTCATGGATGTGATAATGACCGCACGATCCTCCTTATGATTGAACTAATACATGTATAATTAATTCAAAACATTTCCTCTTAAACTTTTTCATTCATCTTGAGATATTCCTTCACACTAAGGGTTATATGTGAATCACAATAATCATTTTCATAGACTGTATCGTAAACATGAATTCATTTTAATCACTAGAGTTGATTCTCCATGCATGTAATAATATCCCTGGATGGGGGAATTTCATATATCCCGACAGATTCATATACTATGGTGAGAGAACGATGATGAAAATATACATGATTGGTGATTGTCTGATCACTAGAGATCATATGGATCCATTATGTATATATTATTTAAATAAGGGTGAATAATGAAACATCTTCCCACATATATCTTCAACTGAGGCTTCGGTTGGGTTCTAATTAATAATGAGTCTCATTCTACAACCATTTCACACTATGGAAGAAGGGGATTATTGCAAAAAACAGTCTTAAAACACGCATATCATGGGATACATCACACTTGCACTATCCCACCCCATATCGTCATGTGTGCCATGCACACCGACAGGTTGACACCATGTGGGAGATATAATCCAAATTCTGCCAGGTATGATGGATAGCTATCCAAGCCTATTTACTCACACATTATTGATCCAAGGGCCCCACATGTGTGATTGAGGTGAATTCTAGTTTGTGGATAATGATTGGAATTTATTTTAATATAAATCCCACAAAAATTATTATATAGAATTATTTTTCTAAGAAGGTGGGGCATTGTTCAATTGACCAGAGCAAACATTAATTAATAATGCAGATCTTACATCAGACTAAGGGAAGAGAACATATTACAATATTTTACATAAAGTGGATGAATGTTGTCCAGGAGATCCTCCAACCAGGTGATTCCTTACTCAACCTATTTATTTGAGAGACTATATGATACCATATTTTCCTCTTAGTAGGTATGAGTTTCAATGTAGTATATGTATTGGGGAGAATCGATAAAAATCATCTAATGTGTAGTAATTGTCCATGAAAGATAAATCACCCCATTCCAAATGGAATGCACTACATTAGTTGATTCCCTTTCAAACCATAAGTTGTTACAACGTTGGTGCATGGATAAAGATATGGCATTGATCACACTCCACGTTTCAGCTTCCATAAAGGTTTTAATACCACAACCTCCAAGAAAGCACCCAATGATCTAACCAATATGATTTTAGATGATAGTGAAACATCTTGTAGGACTCATATTTTCATCTATAGGAACATCAACATTGATTTTTAGACATACAGAGAGTGGGGGTGTCCAAAAAACATCAACCATATGTCTTAGATGGATGAATATAGAATCAACCCGAAGACATATCAGGATCATAAATTCAACCATAGAGTGGTTGCAACACCCTTTCTAAACCACCAAACCTTCATGAATAGAGATGAAGATTATCATTCTACCTGCATTTATATTAAGTGAGAAATTATTGTGAAGAATTGCAATTATATCAAACAAGATCACATAAAGAAGCTCTGTAACTATAGTAAGATACATGTTCATGATTTTTTGTATGTTATCCATATCAACACACAGCTTTTTCTAGGCATTTATAGAATCATGAATCAGCCATACGTAATCAAATATTTCAAAAATATAAGTCTAATGAGAAGTGGAGGTAGAACCATACAATAATAAATGGTAATTATCCTCTCCATGTAGATTACATAGATGAATTTTGAGAAAATATGGATCCCAAATATTTAAAAACATGTATTAGTGGGAAACCAGTTGTAGTTATGAATCAAAATAAGAGTGATTATTGAAAGTTTAATACAAGAATTATCAATGAATTTAATTCAATTGAATTAATTTTTTGAGGTATGAAAAGAGTGATTATATAAATTTATTGAATTTTGAAAACAATTTCAAGAAGGTTCTCAAATTAAAAAATAAAATGTAATTAGTAATAATTTGAACAACATTTCATAGAAGAGAATCCATATAATAATTAAGAGCATTATAGATTATGTTCTTGATATTATCAAGTGTATGGTTAGGTGGGATCATTGAGACAAGTGTATCCTCTGTCTAGTTGTCCAAACAGAAGTTCATGGTGGGTTTAATAAAAACCATACATCTAGAATTAGTCATAATATTGTCATACTTATTATTAACATAGGGTAATTGTAAGACAACAAGAAGTTCATGATACATTTCTTAAATCTATTAGGGAACCTTTTTTTGGTAAAAGAAATCAATAGAGAATAATTTTGAATTAGGATCTAAGTTAGTCTGGCTTGAAGGACCCCATTCAAGAGTTTAATGTTTTTCAAACCAAGACCACCCTTGTCAAATGGTTTACAAACATTTTCCAATGTTATAGTAAAATGTTTTCTATCAAAGTTCCTACCAGTACAAAAAAATTGGGGGAAAAATTCATTTTTTTATGAGACCATCTGCCCAATTGTAGACCCTCATATAGTAGACAAATTTAGAGATGATAACCTAATAGAAAATAAAGACACTCTCTGACATGGATATTAATTTTCTATTCAAAGAGGAAAGATGATTTTGAATTTGATCAACAATGTTTGAATAATGCTTACTTTGGGCCTACCCCAAATGAAGGGAACCCCAAGGTACAAGAAGGGAATAGTTCATTATTTAATTCCAAGCTCATTGATGATACCCCTTTTTCTACTAGTAGGAATGTTTTTCCCGATGAAAATTGAGGATTTAATCCATCCATTGACTTGAACCGAGATTTCCTCATAACCAGTGTGAGTGGTTTCGAGAATTATAATGTTTCATTGATCACAATTTATAAACGGAATGTTCTTATCATCATATTCGTGGTGAGTGGTATAATTCACATTTCTGAAAGCATGAATATTTTGAAGCCTATTTTGATCTACCAGATGAGTGAGAACATGACTTAAACAGTCCTCTTCAATAGAAAAAATGACTGAGGATAGGGGATCATATTGTCTTACACCCTTGGTGCAATTAAAGTAACCTCTAGAGGAACCATTGATTAGGATGAAATGAATTCTGAATTGAAAAGGGTTTTAATTCTATATATGAAGGTATTGATGAAGCCAAATACATGGAGAAATTTGAAGATGAAATCCCAGTCTATAGTATCAATGGATTTCATAATGTCACGTTGTTTAGAAATGTTATCACCTCTATTTTTATAGTTTATCATGTTATTTCATTCAGCGGTGAGAAAAATTCATTTCTGGATGGATCGTCCATTGAATAATCCAAATTGATTACACAAGGTAATTTTAATACTAATAGTGTAAAGGCAATTTTTAATCAATTCAGTGATAATATTATAGTGAGTGTCTATTAGAGCTATGGGTCTAAAGAGGAGAATCTCAGAGGCATAGTGTACCATGATAATCAAAGGAAAAATTGGGGATTCAACCCATGTGGTAGAAATCCACTAGATAAGAAATATTTTAAAAGATTTAAAAAATCATTTTGGATAATATCCGAATATTTCTGATAGAATCCATTATTAAAACCATGAGGACCCAGGGCACTAACAAGATTTTAGCTAAAAACAGTGTCTCAAATTTCATGATTAAGGGAAATACAACTGAGGAATGTGTTGTCCAAATCATTGAAAATCATCAGAAATATATCATGAATGAGCTATTTATTAGAGCTAGGGCCATTAATCAAAGACTCAAAGTGGGAGAAACAATTATTAGCAATGTCATCTCCATTATTCAAAAGTTTGTCTCCATCTTTGAGAGAGGCTAATGTTCTGCAAGCCTTCCGTACCCTCTATAAAGAATTGTAAAATTTTATGTTTCTATCAGTATTAGTTAACCATTTGATATTGAATGTTTTCTTACGTATGTTGTCCTTGAATGTGAGGAGTGAATTGAGTTTCACATAAATGATAATTTCCAGATTTTGATCTAAAGAAATGTCTGAGTTTGTGTTGTTGTTTTAGGTTTGATGAAGCTCATTCTCAATTAGAAAGATGTCACTATCAAGTTTTTGACAATAGAGTTGGACCAATTTTTTATATTTTGTTTGAGAAATTTTAATTTAAGAGTAAAAATAAAGGAATCAATGTATTGATTCATAGAGGACCTAATTCTTTTATGATAATAAAACATTCTAGATCTGAAAATAAATAATTTTCTAATATGAAGGGGAGAGGAGGTTTCTTGGTTTTGTGAGAGATAATGACAAAGATGTAATAATTTTCATATTGTATTATCTTGAGGGTGGTGATATAAATGGTGTCTGTTATATCTAAAGCATGGTCATTAGTGATGGGTCTATCTAGTTTTCAAGAAAAAAAACTTTTATATTGAATTATATAACCTGAATATTTGTCACCAAGGATATAAATTTAAGTTAAATATTTATTCTCTATTGTAACATGAAATTCCCTCAATGATATAGTTGTGTGGAGGGGACCAAGTCTCTCACATGAATAATGAATATAATTAATATATCCAACAAAAAACTAGGGAAAATGAATATTGTAACTCACGAAGGAAGGGTCATTCTAAAAATTCCTCTTATCCTGATATTTGTTCATCACAAAAATAAATGAAGAAAAGTGATGTGTTCTATCAATCATAATGTCACAGGTGATACTTTGATGAGAAATATGAAAAAAATTAATATTAGACAAATAGGAATGAGCCAAAATCCAATAGGTATCAATATTGGTGTTGTTCTGACATGCAGCTATTAAGTTGTACCAAAAACAAAAAAAATGTACTAAATCAGTTGAAACATTTATATTTGGTTAAACAGTTCCAATCATTGAGGGCATGTCAATGATGATAATTCTATTTAAAAAATTGATGTTGTTAGGGTTTGTAATACCTTGATAGTTTCAATGTAATATCTTCATTTATACCTACGTTTGGAGTTAGAACACCCTATTTTCTTACTATATGAGCCCTAGTGCCTAGGTGCTAATCTATCATTTTTGAGTAATTATGTATTGGGTTAGAATCTTTCTTATCCATAGTGGAGTCCAAGGAGTTGACATTGGAAACTATATTCAATGATTCCTTGACCGGATCTTCTGCGGTATTTTTAACATATGATGTGATAGTGAAACTAATAATTTTATTGCAAACAGTATCTAATATATAAATACAAGAAGAAGTATTCTTAACATCAATGATGAGGGAACTTTTAGTGGTTCTATGGTCATGGATAAATGAATATTATCTCATATGAGAATATGATTATAGCTCTGCGAATGAAGAGATGCATTTAGTCTACTATGTAGGATCTTTTACATTCTATTCAGTGAAGACTTCAGGAGAATAAATCAGTTGTCTAGCCTTTTTGGGTTGTCGTCCTTTACAACAGTCCATATTTTTTCCCTCTGTATCCAAAACATGGAATGTTTTAGAATCTAGAACATGTTGTAGGCTATAATAATTAGTAGACTTTTTTTGTGTATTCTTCCAAACAGAAATAATAAAAGCACCAAAATCCTAGGTATCCAGTTCAAAACTGCCCACTGATTTGCCCGAATTTTTAATGTATTTTTTTTTCTAGCGAGCACATGTTGTGAATTTTTCAATTTCATACACTCCAAAGATAGATCATATACAATTATAATCTTAGAAGAAGAAAATTAGGGATGAGAAATAATATATATCTTACCTTTAAGCAGTTCATTGCTAGCTAAATTAGATATCATAACTATGTAATCTGAGGAGGGAAACTGTCCAGAAGTGTTCACTGAAATGTCGGTATTCTTTTCAGAATTTTTATTCTGTGATAGTTAGAGAAAATTGCCCATGTATAAAGATGAATTGGTACTGTTCATTCCTGCTGTATATACAAATTTGTGAATCTTGACCTTGTTTCGTGTACAAGGATAAGTGAGAGTCACCTGTTGAGATCCAATATCTATACAGGAGATAAGGTATGAAGATTGACCAAGACTACCCATCTTCATACCTTTACTAGATACACTGTGATGGGAGACAAAACCTGTAGAGGTATCAACATTTTTGACCTACTGTGACTTGACTAATCCAGAACATTCCAGAGAGTTGGTATCCATAACCTGTTCATTCACCTTTGAAGAGATCCATGAAGTAGACTTAGAAAAATGTGTCACACATTTATTGATTAACTATTCAGATTGTATGGAATCCGCATCCATTTTTTCAATATCATCTAAAATTTCATGAAATTCTTTGTCATTTTCATCCATTTCAACTAGTTCATCCCATGTATTACCCGAGGTGTCACTTAAATGGTTTGGGTGAGTTGATTTTGTAACCCAAATTTCATTTCACTTTATATGGGGTTTAGGTTTTTCAATTACATTAGCCGTGCCTCTCTCATTTTTAACCTCTATCTAGTCATTATCTTTTAGGTTGACAACATGACTTTTTACTACCATACACTTAATTATAGGATTTTTGAATATCTCTTAATGTTCACAAAAAGTGTCTTTTTCGATCATATTCAATTCTAAATTCATTTTGATGATCCTTCGTATTAAATACAACAACATTCAATAATATAGAGTCTCTTTTGAATTCCACCATGATCCTATCAAAAAAACATAGTCCTGCATTAAGAGTATGTTGATCTATCTTAATAGGGGTACATATACATGAGACAATGTCATTCAAAATATTTGGGTTCTAGTTGAACCAGTTATGATCATGCAACCAGATAAAACATTTCAGTATTGTGTTTTTAGGAGTGTGAGGATTAAAGGTTCAGTCTCATTATGATATTCGAGGGAGACCAGTTTTAAGTTGGATGTTTCTTATTTTCCAGACAACATTTAATTCCTTATGTGATTTCAAGAAATTATGAAAATTGGCATGTCCAATTGGAATTAGTTTCTAATCAATGAATCCCCAAAAGTTACTGATTATTAATTTAAGACCAGTGTAGTGGAAATGTTTTTCACCTATGAGGTAAAAAATCAGACCCATAAAATAAAAATTACACTTTTTTGTATTCATTTTAATGGATTTAGTATCAGCTTTGACTAAGAAATGACCATCCTCCAATTTCTTTCATAATGGTGGCTTCATGAAGGTGGTGTTGGATAGATCTGTGCCTTTATGTGCTTCGAGGAAGGATATCCATCTTGTTTGCCCATCCAATGTGTGGATAGTAGTATATTCGTGAAAGGAAGCATGATTTTGTGGATTCTCAATACCTTTCACATTATATATCAACCTCTCTTGGAAGCGATGTTATTCAAATCCAATAAGAACAAGAAAGGAGGAGGCCACTACAATGCAAAGCGAAGAGTCAACTATTTAGCCCTAGTTTGTCGATGATGTTTAGAGAGTTGTTCTACCATCTCTCTAAACCTCTCCATTATCATCACCTAGAATAATTCAATGTATAAAAAATAATAAAAACCTATCTAGATGAATCTTCAACTGAAAAATAATACACATATAATAATATGATATTTTACAGGATTTTTTTTCCAACTAGATTTTCATCATTAAAAATAAATTTTTTCATAGTACTCACTAAATTAATCTCTTTGATAAATAATAATTACATTATATTAATTTATTCAACTTTTGAAATAAATATATCCATTTCTTTCTTCAATTCCCAATCTTATCCATTTTTAATATCAATTCCAAATACAATCATTATCTAATCATATTTAATCTCATATTATTTAAGGTTATAAGCAATGTGTCTCCATTTACATATGTCATTGAATTTAATATCAATTCTATAGTCATCAGATTTTAAAAATGAATTTCTTAAAATGAATTTTCTTAAGATAATTAGACATGGGTATGATATTATTTATCCATTCATCCAAGAACTTTTCACTTTCTAATTCGGATTTGATATCATGGATACATTATTAGAATAATAAGAAACAATTTCCTTATAAACATTTCAACTTATTGATATCAGTGACATATTTATATTTAATTTACAACCATTTAAAACAAATAAAAATTATTGAAACAAATAAAACTCATAAAAAAGTGG
Source organism: Viscum album (assembly GCA_963277665.1). Lineage (NCBI taxonomy): Eukaryota > Viridiplantae > Streptophyta > Magnoliopsida > Santalales > Viscaceae > Viscum > Viscum album. The sequence continues at coordinate 1,379,171,029 of OY728166.1, forward strand.
GCTATTCATTCTCCCCCTTTGGTATTTTTTAGAAGTACCTTCAATGTTCATTCCAAATGAATATTTTAATATGTTAAAATTCCCCATTACATTTACAAACATTAAATTCAGTTTATCTCCCACTTAGAGAAAATAAATAAAAATTTTATAGAAAAATTGTATTAGTTCACAATTATGTAATGTCCCATCATTTATTTTACACTATGTATATGTGAACCTTACTTGGTGTATAATACAAGAGGATTTGATTTAGACAACATTGTGGTACTTTAATAATTGATACTAATACACAATGAAACATGAAATCATATAATTGTATTAATGTGTTGTCAAATTTTAATCATGGATGAAAATAATGTATTCCCCGTTAATCTTTTTAATAATAGTAATCCTAAAACTCCAACACTCACATCAAGAAACATGTCAAAATCATTAAAGTGAAACATGCAAGATAAGTATCATTGAAGAACATTATTTCTTTCTATTTTTTGGAAGCAACTAAATTTTTCATAACTTTTCCCCCCCTTATGTGAAATAGTCCTCATCATATTCATATTCTTTAATTTCATTAAGGGTTAATTTAAATATATTAAAATTTCTAGAATACAACAAAATAGTTCTTTAATTAGTGACTACCTAGAATTAATATCTTACAAAACTTCACCTAATATGATATTCATCAACATTTATTTCAATAATACTAAATATAAAAAAAATAGTTTATCTTATTTATCTATTTTTCTTTTATTTGACATAACATTCTTTCAACTTCATCATAGATGATCAACTATTAAATTTCTAATAAAATTAAAATTGAGCAATCATTCAATGATAGTGACTTTTTCATATTTGTTTTCAATAATTGGAAACACTAACTAAATTGGTTCTCTAACCAAGAACATTATTCACATTAAATTCCCTTCTTTATGAGCACCAAAACAATAAAGACTGATTATGATAATATGATGGACTTTCCCTGTTTCTCAATGTGAACATAAAGGTTATGATGTTTTTATAAACCATGTTTTTTTATTTCTTATAGTCCTAATTCATTCACTTATGAAATCCTGTTATGATATATATTTGGTAAGAATGGATCTTATAACTTCTTTAATTCCATTGTTAGTGCATATTACATATTCATGATAATTTAATTAACATTTAACAACTAATTAAACAGTCCATTTATTAACTAATTCATCTTGTGATTGAATAATAATAGTATAATGTATCACAATATGGCAATCTATATTGCACCTCACTATAAGAGATTCGTTATATATATATAGAATAAGTTCATTTCCCTTTTTTTACTAGAATTTTCTTGTGCTTTAAACATTTTACTCATTATTTTCAAATCGTATGGATAAATAACATACATGTAATTGAGACTATTGGATTAAATTTTGGATCTTACACATGACTTTATATGAGTTCCATATATCATTGATGTTTTTTAGATTTTACACCATTATTTTTGTTCTAGTACTTATAATCTATTTTTATCTAGACATTTTTATTTAATACCATCATTGGTTTACAAGATCCTTATTTTTTACACAAGGATACATTATCTTACTTAACAAACATTTATGATATTTTTTTCATTGAAAATTGGATATAGGTTGATATGAGTATATGTTGACCTTGTCATCCCTACAATTTAATAAATCATAGATATTTTAATGTTTTTAAAATCTAATTTTTGTATACAAATATTTTATGACCTTTAGATACATCTTATTCATTTTCAAATTTCAGCCAATTGAAATTGGACTTCATTGTGGATTTCAATTAGAAGGCATGCACATAAAATCGTGTACACAATGCCTGAATTTGTTACAGTTAGCGAAATTGATCCACATACCATTATCTAATTATTTACTCCTTATGATATTTCAGGGTTTTATTCTTCACATGCTGGTCTATTCATGGGGAAATATCATTTACTATTTTACATACCCACCCTAATCATTGTGGTTGGATTATTATCACATATATTCCAAATTTTTTAATAAATTTTTACCTATATAATTCAGGGTAATAAATTCTAAGGCATGGTATAAAAATTACACATTTATTTAGATCTACTTGTGATTGATCATTGGAAAATTCCATGATATTATTATCACATTTTACAGTTTTTAAATACTCATATTCCTTAAATGAGCATTGATTAGAACTAAAAATTGTCCACTTATTTTCTGAAGTCTCAATATGTTTCTTTTCATGATTTTCCAATTGAATAAAAAATTATAAAAATTTTAGATAGTAGGTTTCTTATGATCTTCCATCATAATAACATTCTCTTTAAAAAACTTCCCCATTTTGTATACTTACTATTCATTTAAAATAACATTTATTTATAACCATGAGTCATGCTATTTTATATTCAATAATTTTTCATCCAATTAAACAATCTTGACAACAATTTTTTTTTTCAATTTATCTTCAATTTAATGTAAATTTTATTCTAGAGTCATATATACACTGTATTTATCATTAATTTCATTGATCTATTTTGAGAAACTAAATTTAAGATCCTAATTAAATGATTAAAAGTCTTGTATGGAGAGATTTAAAAACTCTATATTTATTTCTTGTAAATCCATCTCCACACTATAATCTTATTTTTATTCATGTGTGATCTCTTCCTATATGCATTGAATGAGTCCATGAATAATAAATATTATTATATTGATATAATTTATCATAATTTTAAAATTATTTGATAATATATGTTGAGAGGTTTCATGTTGATTATTATCACAAATTGTGATAGAATATTCATCTTTAGAATAGTTTATAAAATAATTTTCACAAACATAATAATGAATGAACATTCATCATTCACATCAGTGAAGAATTGTTTTTCACCTTATTGGCGTGATTTTAAGAAACTTTTACATTAAATTCATGGCTTTGGATTTCTACATTGTGGTTAAGGAATTTAGATATTGATATATTCTCTTATTTGGGAATGATATTCCTATTATTTATCTTTTTTTCCTTTCATTGTAATATTTATCATGTTATTGGTAGATGTTGGATTTTTCTCAAAGATAAACTAATCTTCACCAAAAATAAACATCATTTATATCACCGAAAATTAACTAAAATAATTATATTTGAATATATATAATTTATAGAATCAAATTAATATGAATATTTTCTAGGATAAAAATTGGGAGGACCATTTAGGTACAAACTCAACACTAAGAGTCAGTGAATCAATGATTGGACTTTTCACTGATTGTAACTTTATTTCGCTTTACCACATAGAGATGTTAGGGTCTTGATTAACCAATACTATTTTCATTATCACATAAAAGTATATTAAACAATATAATTGATGACACAAAATATATTTAATAGGTTCACAGCACAATAAGTGATGCTCGTGCTTGGAATGTTTGAGAAATAATCCAATACCACACAACCACAAGAAAACAATCCTTTAACTTGGATAAATCATTTAGGTAATATCCTTTAAAAGAATCACATTATATTAATATTAAAGTTATTATTTTATAGATCAGTATTGTTATTTAATCACCTACTACTGAAAGTATTCACCTTATTTTTAATGTAGTTTAAAACACTATGAATGTCTTACACCCAATTAGACTTGTGGTGGATGTCATAATGATGCTTTGTTATTTTAATTTTAGCTTCATCATAATATACATACACTATAATGGGAAATAAACATCCCATATTCCTAAGATAAAACTAATACCGACACTATATTATTAATCTTTCTCTCCACTGATAGATATACACAATGCTTTATTCTCTTGTTTTATGGTTCCTTCTTTCATCTAATGTGATAAAATTACTGTAGTGGTTCTCCATCATTCAATATTCAATAAAATAACTTATGTTTTTAATATTGAAAAAATGATTTATTAGCTATGAATCATCATAAATTTTTCTTCTTCATCTTGAATACAATTACAACACTGATAACAGTGTCTGTTATCAATACATATTGGTGTAACAAATATTGGAGAAACTGGGTCTCAAAATCAATGCAATATTATTTTATATCCTTCCACAACATAATGCAATATTTGAAGAATTTATTATATCATGTGAATAAAAAACATGAATTTTGTATGAACATATCAATTTATTATCCGTATTACTTTATCTACACTATTAATTTATTAGTTGAGTGTAATATTTTATTTAATGTCTTTCAAATGATTTCATGATCATAAGGTCATGAGTTTGTTCTAATTCACATTTGTGTAATCATGCACAACCAGGTCTATTATTCTAATTCTTCCCAAGTGAAATAGGTTCATAAAAATACGGTATTATTGTTTTTATTTTAATATATGAACCCCTTCGTGAATCTTAATGACAAAAACATCTCTTCTGGTCCTATCTTTCTCTTTATGTATAGTAGGTCAAGTATGTTCAACTTTTTCATCTTCATGCAACAACAAACTATTGAACAATATAATTCTTCATGTAATGGATGAACTTTGGTGTGTTTTATTCCATATCCTTCATGATGATGTTAAATTACCTCATTGTATCCAATGTTCTGAATGGAACACAATCAAATAATGTTAAACTAAAAATATCTTGTGGAACTTATACATCATCCTAAAATCATGAAGTCATAAACATAACATGGAAGCATGGGACATTCATCTTTGTTCAAGAAATAATTTTATATATTATCTTATAAAGTATAATGTATAATTGTTATTACTCATGTAATTGATAGGTGTGGGACTCCATTAAAACATGAAACAGATAGGCTCACAATTTTTTCCCTTTTTCTCATTACAGGAAGCCTGATATATTCTATTTTTAGGAAAAAAAATTCTTGGTTATATCATTAGTGGGAAAACATTATTCGTTATTGTTCTATATTAATTTATTGAAATCATTACACCATTATTATTTTTATATTCTGATGACGCTCCTTTCCATCACAGAGTCTAACGACTGAAAAAGGGAAATACCTTAGTCCAAATTGATTCATCCTTTGAAAAAAAATGACAAAAATTGACAAAGGGATGAACAAGAAGAATATTTTCTATAAGTCGCGCAAGTTCCCCCATAGTCGTGCAAGTCCACTTGCGCGACACATTATGGTTGTGCAAGTGACTTGCACGACCTAAGTGATAACCGCCCGGGGTCTTCTCCTGCCTATAAATAGACCATGTGGGCCCCCCATTCGAAGAGGATTTTTTTTTCAGAAACTCATATTTGAGCTCCCAACGCCCTAGTCTCTTCTCAAAGCATCTGATACACTTCTAAGGTAATTTCTTACCTAGAACGGAAGATCTAAAGAGGGGTAGAAAGGTCGAAGTGTTGAAACTCATCAACACGTGCGTTGATGAGTGGCCAGCCCTTTAGGGAAAAGGTCCACACTTGCGCGCAACCTTACTCCTTCAATAGATCTTGTGCGCCCCTCTTCTAGAAGAACCTCAAGAGGATTCAAAAGGCTTTAATGAATAGTCACTCAAGTATTACCCTGGTGGATAACCGTCGTGCATGTAAATCATGTGTCGCGCAGGCGTATACCTGCGCGACCAAAAATTCTGCGCCCACGCAGTACCTGCGCGCCTGCCAGGACATACGCACCCCGGCCTTTTTGGGTGCGTTTCATTCCCATTTCTCCCCTCTTAAGCCATTAAACCATTACTATTCAAGATTCAGTCTTCAAGAAACTCTTCAAAGCCATTTTATGGCAGGATTTCTTGATTTTACTTCCTTATCTGAAAGGCATTTTGTGGAATATCTCTCAAAACCTAGTGATTTACACATCTTTATGTCACTAAAGATTGAGATTTAATTAATTAAACATCATCCTTTAAGATGAGAGAATCCTTAACCTAGGTCTCCTTTTCAGGAATAATCCTCAGTCATAAGTCCTCTAATATGGGAATCATCTTTAGGAGTAACCCCCAAGTCCCTTAATTTTTGGGAGTCCTCTTAGGAGTAAGCCCTAGATCCCCTAACCTGAGATTCCTTTTCAAGAGTAAGCCACAATCTCAAGCATTGGCATCTTCCTTAGGAGTAATCCCCAATTCATAAAATTTACAAATCAGGGCATCCTCCTTAGGAGTTAGCCCACGTCTCCTAATTTGGGCATCCTCCTCTAGAGTAATCCCCAAACCATAATCCTTGACCTGGGACTCCTTTTCAGGAGTAAGCCCCAATCTTAATTTCTCTTAACCAGTCCTAATTTACCTTTGATCTGGGATTCCTTTTTACGAGTAAAACCCAATAATAAGTCTTATACTAATTTTGGCCTCCTTTTCAGGAGTAAGCCCCAAGTTAGAGTGTTCAAAATCTTCATTAAGCACATATACCTTTATGGACCATGTTCTTGGATTTCTTCCCTAATGTAAATCCTAACCTTCATTTATCTGGGCAGTCATTCATACATAATCCCCACATTATTTCTTATGATTGCATCTTTCATGGAAAAATTGTCTAATTTTTACCAATACCTCTTGTTTCTCACACCGAGCATGACTCAAGCGAGATTAGAGTGTAAAAGTAATTGTGGCATCCTTCTTTGAGCCATCAATCATAAACATCATACTCCCTTACTCAAACTACGTGGGTTCTGATTCCTTTTTTAAACAGAGGATACGTAGGTAGCCCGTCTACGGGTTCGATCCCAACTCTAAAATAATCCATGTCCTTATGAATGACAATAAACATTAAGTGCCCCACTGAGTGGCTTTAAAACCAGCATGGTCATCATAATGACCAAGAGACTTCTGTATAAATGTGTTGAAGGGTACCACTGACCAAGAATCTATAACAAATACAGATGATTCTCTATCGATGAAGAACCTCGAATACATACAAAATATTCTCTAAATTTACTAATTATTTAATCATTGATTGTTAAATCTGAAGGAAAGATCATTTTATACTTGGTAATGTCATAAGGATTCACGAAAATAACTTAAATCTATAAATAGAGTCTCGTAGTAGACAATAATTCTCCTCAAAAAGGTGTGATGAGTCCGACCTCCCATCCTCTCGACCACTGAAAATTCATATGCCTCATCAGTCCACAAACTAATGAGCAGCTACCTTTGCAAAGTAGGTCCAAATGGATGTGGAATCATTGGATGTTTCCGGTTCTACGAACAATCCTTTTAGAAACCAATCTGAACGTTTAAACCTCCCATCAAGGCGTTCATCCCCAGATTCCGAGGGGAAAAAAATGGTGAACCAGACGTGAATCCTTAACCAAGTTAAAATGATGTTTTACTGATTTGTTTGTGCCCTATCTAAAACTCAGTGAGAGGGCCAACAAAAACAATCATTGACATATGTGCTCATCCAAAAGATGTAGTGGATGAATTTATCTTGATTACGTTTGTTATATCAATCATGCACTCTTTTTTCAAGATCTTCAGTATTTATAGAATGGCTGCTCTAATGTTCACACCTGTGAATACTGCTGCTGCAAATGCCACTGCTGCTACTCCTACTGGATCGTCGTCCACTCTTAGGACGATATCACCTACTCAGCGTCTTCAACCCTGGGTATCAAATGCACTGGTTAAGGAGTACCATCAACCCTGTACCATCCCATCTCTGGAGGCTGCCCGACAAGCCCTCCAAGTAAACAACTCACATCGGTCATCAGGACAACGACGACCAGTGATCAAGAAGCAGGCGGTGCTGACTACCATCTCCAACCATTTCGGGTTGTAATCCCTGGAACACAATCACCATTCGCTCCCTTATTCTGGGGAGTTGAATGAGCAGGTCCCTCAAGACCTTAATTTAAACAGACAAGAGTCCTTCTTGAGGGCTCCCACCAACAATCGCCGCCAGAGTCGTACGACAGTGTGCCCTCAACAGGATGAGGGTACCGACTCGAGGCGTTCGGCTCAGGTTCCTCGAACTCGACCAGGCAAGATGAACCACCAGTGGTGGAATCCTGTCAACAATGAGTAGGTTCTCATCTCATCCATCACCGGAGAAGTCCACCAACCTAACATGGTGGAAATCAACGAGCAGGCACATACACCAGCCTGTTTTAAACCCATTGTCCAGTAGACTCATCTGGCAGCATCACGCCAATCATGCCTGGCAATTCTAGCGGAGTACTATAGGCAGGAACATACACCTGTTTATACATCATCATATAGTTAGTAGACTCATCTAACTACATTTGATGGATCTCGTCAACCATGTTTGGCGAAGTAAAATCAGCAGGCACATACACCTGCTAGTATTAATCAAGCCTACCAACAGTCTCTCTTGGTAACATTCGGAGAAGTTAGTCAAAATGCCCTGAAAAAAATTGGAGGCAAACTCAAATCTCTGCCCCCATAGTTGATTACTGTCATGATTGATTGACAGGAAAATGAGGACATGAGCAGACATATACACCTACTCCAAGCCTAGAATGGACGTATATTCCCATTCTGGCAACTGAAGTCACCATGCATATTCCATCAATGGTGAAAGAGCAGAATCAAATCCCTACTCATATTCTGCATGCCTTCCAGGATATTATACCAACTTCATCGCCATATCATGGAAAGACACATAAATATATCCCTACCAGTGGAGTGATACATAAACAATTCACTCCGGAGCAGACACACACATCTTTTCCAGTCCAAGAGTGTTATGGGGCATACTCCCCTATATCATACGGACGACCAAGTCAGGCACATACACCTGATTTAAGAGCAGATCGTCAGCCTAACCTGACCATCTTTCTTGATCAGGCACATACACCTGCCCAGAGCATCCACTTTCTTCAACAAGTGGTTTCCAAGGTGAGTAAGAATGCGTCTAAGAAAAAGACCCACCCAGCACAGTCAGGAGATCATGCGCCAATCTGTAACAAGGCCTTTCTCGATGCTGGAGTTCGTGAAGCCGTCAGACAATTATCTGTTGGAATTAAAGATTCTACTCCCTCAGTTCCCAATAATGGGAACATTAATTCCAAAGGACTTCAACAGACACTTCCCCATGAAGGCATGCTTCATGACAATTCGGTCGATCTCGAAGTTTCGTCTTCAGATTAGGGCCACAGGAACCCTCTGTGTGGTCACAAGACCAAGGAGCATGATATCTCATCTTTTATTGTAACCCATTATAGTGGTCCTCCACATGATGATTAATTTCACTAGAAAGTCCTCTCCACAGTAGTTATGCACATTGACCAGAAAATGCTCCAGTGGACAACGTAGTGCCGAGAAATCCCTCTTATCTGGAGGAACTTGAAAAAGAGAAACCGGTCATGTATGAAGCTTCATCGCTAGAAGGTGAAATACATTCTCAATCATAAGATATCCTAGGGTGTAGGTCATTCTCCGAACCACCCCTAAGTCATGCATCTTCTAGTTTGATCAATTACTTCTCTACCGATCCCGTTGAATCCAATGAATCAACAAGGAAACACTAACTCTGGTAAAATTTGGGAGAAGAATCTTCATCAAATGACAAACAAGAATTGCTGCATATAAGAAAACAACTGGAAAAAGGTGAAGTGCCAGTCATGTTTTGGCCTCTGGCTGACTCTCAGAATAATATTCCAGAAATGTTGACGGAATATGAAATTCATGATATTCGTCTCAACATATGTAAATATCTTTGTCAGTTGAAAAAGAAAGTATTATCTTATGATGAATATAAAAATAATATTATGATAATATATGGGTTAAAACATTAGACTGATTTGGCGTCTCTATCAGTCTCTCGATATCTGAAGCCTGAAAAGCAATAGAGAGCCCTTCAACGTTCATGTTTTGGTGCGCTAAGAAGACTGTGTCAGTTAATTTCCAATGACCGATCTGGTATTCGTGTCAGAGGATGGGGTGTTCATGGAGCACTGCATTTCACGGTGCTCTCCAGTCAGCTAAGCCCACTGAAAATGGTATCATGCAATGTTATTGCCCATGGCTGGCCACAATCAATGGGATTTGTTTGTAATAAACATCTTTCCCAAGAATAGGCTTCAACTAGTTCCTCTAAAAATCAAGAATACAAAAAACAATTTGTTGAATTACTCTTGCATCAAGCAAATGAGAATTTTGAATAGTCCTCTCATTTGGAGCAAGCACGTCACCAAGTGATTGAAGTGTCAGAAATCATCCAACGGTATTTTGAACCGGGTGATAAAAGTGGATACAGATTAATGCATCCAGCTAATTTTTGGACTATGGTTCGCAAGATCAGGATGACTTTCAATAAAGTCTCAGACATAGCATGTAAAGAACCTCCCCAGCTTGCCAGACTGGGGACTCTTTTAAACCAACCCTCAGAATCAACAAAAAGGATTCGGGGAGTTGAGCAAGAATAGCAGGAACAACCCCAGTCCACTGGACTGGGGACTTTTTCAAATCATCAATCCCCTCCTCAGAGAAAGCCGGTCTTTTCTCGATTGGGGAAGAAACCTAAAGAGTAACGAAGAGCCAAATTATCAGGAGATTCCCTCCAAATTATGGTTCGTCAAGAAGTTCCTAAGGGATCGAATCAACAAAAGGCAATGTCTCATCAAAGACATGGAAGAAGACAATATCACAGAAATGCTGGTAGAAGGGTTGCGATGAGTTATGCATCAATCAATATCATCAATGCCATTATTGCTGATCCACCAGATGAGGCTCACTTAGGGGACTCAGATGAAGAGGTTCCTGCTCAAGAAGTTTTACGCACCAACACAAATGAAGAAGGTGTGCGTACACGAAGTCAAAGGATTACTGAGAACATAAGTAATCATTCGATTATCCCACTTCCCCCTCTTTGAAAAGGATCCAACAAAGGGAAGGGAAAGAACCAAGTTACATATCCTTCCTCTGGAGAAGGTCAATCTCTCTCACTAGAGCAGTGGTTTGCACAAAAGGAGGACGAAATGAAAAAATTAAGAAGGTTGAATGTAGAACTACTTCAGAGTAGTCTTCTTATTAAGCATGATGGAGTCAGTCATCCAAAGCAATTTTTTCAGCTATTGAGATGGATCAAGAATATCCTCCTCTATAAGTACACCCTCACAGGTCGAATCCTATGGGTCAAGTGCGACAACAGTTGACAGTGCTTCCATCAGTTGCAGCACTAATCGCCGCATCTTTCCAATCTCCAGACATTGCACCTACCCAAATCCATGTTCAACCCGATGTTTCTCAAAAGTTAATAACTACTATTGAGTCATTAACAGATCAGTTAGAAACTAGGGATGGGAAGCATGAACAAGTTCAACCAGAAAAGAAAGTTTACCCTGAATGGGTAGATTTAATTTCTCCTCCATCCAGTTTTGGGAACCCTGTATTCCCTATTTTCAATGGATCAGGTGATGCTGAACAACATTTGATGCATTAAGTGTCTTGTTTTGATCCTATGATGGAACTCCGAAGAAGCAAGAAGTAGTGAAACTCAGATGCTTCGTGCGAACCTTGTATGGAACAGCTTTTGTTTGGTATACAAGATTACAATCCCGGTCAATTATCGGATAGGAGGATCTTAGCCAAAAATTCCTCCTTCTGTTCAGCTCAACTTTGGCAAAGACATCAGTTTTCGATCTTACAAATTGTAAGAAATGGGAGAATGAAAGAGTCTCTGATTTCATTGCTCGTTGGAAGTGATTAACATATTCCTTGAGTTTAGCACTCCATCAAGAATAATTGTGGCCAATCTGTGTGGAAAATCTGTGTGACAAATTACACACGCTGTTAATCCCTGTGAAATACACAGGAGGGTTTCGAGACCTTACTTCAATCGCTCAGCAGATTGACGATTCCCTTATACAGGCTAAGGCTAAATCTCATGTAATTCCATCAGCTCCAGGAAGGAGAATGGGTAAAGCAGAAACTGCTACAATTATGCTTAAATAAGCTCTTGTAGCTATTTCTACCTCAAAACCTTAATTTTCTCGAAGGGCTCCACCTTCTGAGCGCCAACAACAAAGGTATTTTCGTCCAGATGATCAAAAATATCAAATACGAAAACAATTTGAGGATCTGAAGAGGAAAACATACTCTTTCCGAAATGAACAAGTTCCTGGTTATTTCATTTCAGCTATGGAAAACAATTCGGTTCAATTTCCAATACCCAAGAGGCCAAACAAGAAAGGAGACATAGACCATCCTAATTATTTCCATTTTTATAAAATGTTGGGGCATCCCATCCAAGAGTGTTTTGTCACCAAAGACCTCCTACAAAAGATGGTCGACTCGGGACATATCACATTGAAAGGCTCCTCAGCCCAAGTAGCATGTGTCACTGCTACAATTCCATAGGAGGAAGATGAATGGCAGGAAGTCAAAAGAAAAAATGCACAAAAGTATGATGATTGGATGGTCAGAAAGGAAATCAATCAAACTCATGCTATTTTGCGAACAGAATTAAGGAAACCGATTGTGTCTTCTGAAGTGAATTTTGCGGAAAAACCCTCTTCGTCAGAGGGAAAGTCCTCAATGAAATGGCATGATTCAAAGAAAGAACAAGAATCAGATGATGATGAGTATGTATCAAATCCTAAGTTGTCTTTGACTTTTGCAGACTTCATGCCATCTACTTCATAGCCCCAGGAACCGTCCCACCAAACGGCACATCCTAAATAGGCTAATCAGGAAGAGTCTTCATCAGACGAAGAGTTAATCTTTGGTTCTATTAATATGATTTAATTAACAGATCCATATGCCAGTCGAAGTTTCGACTTCAATGATCCTTAATTCCCTATATCAAATAGAGGAATCAGAGGAAGTTCTAGGGGCTCAGGATATAGGGGAAGACGTGGATCTTTCAGAAGCCACTATTCCAATTCTACCCCTGCTAGATCTGTGTACACGGAAGAAACTCGTGGTAGAGCCCTTCAGGGAGCTCAGCAAGAACAAGCATGTTCTTCTACCAATAGAAAATTCAGTCCTGGAACAGTTATTTTGGAAGGCCGATTGAAGGTTCCATCTTCTTCCTCTCATCCATTAAATGGACCTAATCGGTTTAATCTTCCAAAACCATGAATATTTCCAACTCTTATCCCAATACAAGATACATAAACTTCCGAAACATCTGCTTCCAAGGTACCTACAAAACCACATATTCCTATTGGGAAACACATACCTCTGGATCAAAAGTATGATATATTGAAACACTTGGCCCAAGTACCAGCCAAGTTAACAATTCTGGAAGCTTTGAATCTGTCAAAAGATCTTCGGGAAGCACTCATCGGGGCTTTTTCAAGTCCTTAGGAGTTGGAAACTGAAATTGCTGCAGCTGAAGACTATCAGATAGAGAATAATCCTGCAGAATGCCATGCAATAATATCCTTTACTAATGAAGATTAAGATTATTTTGTTCATGGACATATTAGACCATTGTACTTGTCTGGAAAAGTAAATGGCGTGGACGGCCGAAGACCTTTCATTGGCAATGGTTCAGGAGTCAACCTCATGCCCATTCGTACACTTCGTCGATTGGGCCTCACAGAATCTGATTTATCTCCCTCCACCATGATGCTACAGGGATATGATAAAAATGAACAAGAACCACTGGGTGAAGTTACACTCATAACTCAGTTTAGAGATCTTGTATTCAATTCAGATCTCATGGTTGTTGATCAAGACTCAGCCTTCAACATTTTTCTTGGAAGACCCTGGCTACATCAACATGTGGCTATCCTTTCTTCATACCATCAATGTGTCAAATATTGATTCAATGGTCAACATGGGACGTTGTATGGTGATAAGGCTCCATTCAAGACATGTGAGTCTCAATACATTGAGGCAGAATTCTATCACATGAAGGGAAATGATAAATCCACAACAAAGGAAATTACGAAAGTTAATGCTCCATATGGTTTGGAAAAAATTCCAGTAAATCCAATTACACATGTGAGTACAGATTATGTGTTTCCTATCAGTCAAATAGATAAGATAGACCCATCTCAAAATAATCTTATGGAAAGATCTGTAATGTCAATTACGGCAATCGAGCCAGACAACATGAGAGAAATTGGTTACCCACCAAGCAGTAATGAAAGCACAAATGGTGACGTCTTCATTTCATCTGCTGAAATCCAACAAGTCTATACTTCTCTGATTTGTCCAGAAGGAGTTATAGAAAGATTATAGGTGGATAATGATGTCAATTCTCAATCCATCATTTCCTCTTTATTACCCAAAGAAGACCCTTCATCATCAATCAGGTTGGACGTGAAAGCTTCTTCTTCAAAATATGCAAATTTTGACATCTCTTCAGATCATAAGAATACTAATTTATCATCTACTATGCAAGTAGAAATGGAAGAAATAACACATGATGAAGAAGAAGAGGAAGATCTCAGAGATGCTCCTCCAGCATTTGAAGAGGGTATCTCAACCACTGTAGATGAACTCCGAGAAATAAATCTGGGTACAAAAGGAGATCCACGCCCCACTTTAATCAGAGCGGCCATGACTCTTGAAGAGAAAGAGATGTATATTTATTTTCTAAATCAAAATAAAGATATATTTTCCTATAACTATACCGAAATTCCCGGGCCTGACCTGATGTTTCTACTCATCATTTGGGTTTACCAGAAGAACATCGAGGATTTAAGCAATCCGCGAGAAGAACACACCCAACTAATGCATCCAAAATTGAAGCTGATGTGGTTAAGCTTATCAATGCTAACTTTGTCAAAGAAGTTTAATATCGAAAATAGTTGGATAATATTGTCCTTGTAAAGAAAAAGAACAGACAAAATAGAGGTTTCATCGATTTCCGAGATCTTAATCGGCATTATCCTAAGGATGATTTCCCAGTTCCGATTACAGAACTTCTAATTGATGCAACAGCTGGCTATGAAGCATTTTCCTTCATGGATGGATATTATGGATATAATCAGATCCGAATGGCCCCAGAAGATGAGGAATCCAAATCCTTCAGTGCTCCTCATGGTGTGTTTTACTACAGGGTAATGCCCTTTGGCTTAAAGAATGAAGGTGCAACTTATCAGCATGCCATTCATCGTATCATAAAACCCTTCTTAGGGAAGTTTCTTGAATGCTATGTAGACAATTTGGTAGTTAAATCCAAACAGCGTTCTAATCACTTGGCTGATTTGGAAGTCATATTCTGCAAGCTTCGACAACTTAATTTGAAGATGAACCCCATAAAATGTGCTTTTGGGGTAACCTCAGGAATATTTCTTGGCTTTGTTGTACGCCATCCTGGTATTAAAGTCGATCTTGAGAAGACCAAGTCAATTCTTGTTATGTCACCTCCTCAAAATTTGAATGAATTAAGAGGAATTCAAGGACACTTAGCCTATATTCGGTGTTTCATTGCCAATTTGGAAGGGAAAAAGTTTACCCTTTATCAAATTGATGAAGAAGGGAGTCACTTACCAGTGGACTGAATAATGTCAAGAATAATTCGATATTCTCAAGAAATACCTCTTGAGACCACCGATACTCATTCCACCTGTCAAAGGAAGACCACTTATCCTCTATGTGAAAGCTCTAGAGTGATCATCAGTTGCCTTTCTTGCTCAAAAGAATGATGTTGGGAATGAAAATAGCCTCTACTATCTCAGTCGAACAAAGCTTGAAGTAGAAAACCGATATTCAAGTATTGAGAAGTGCTGCCTAGCATTAATATTTGTAGTTCATAAGTTTATACACTTCCTGCAACATCACGAGGTCCAACTGGTATCTCGTAATAACCCGCTCAAATTTATCCTAAGTTGTCCAATGCTTACATGACATCTACCAAGGTGGGAAGTTATTTTGCAGCAATTCGACATTCAGTATTTGTCTCAAAAGGCGATAAAGGGCCAAGCTCTGGCTGATTTCCAAGATGAACAGCCTTCTGGGGAAGACACATCTTCAGATATTGAACTCCCATGATGAGGAAGTATTCTCTATTCAAGAATGTCCTCAAGCATGGAAAATGTATTTTGATGGTGCTTCCAAAAGTCCAACAGGGAGGAAAATGGATAATCCTAAATTCAACAAAGTTGGATTAGGAATTGTGCTCATTTATCCAGAAAAGGCAGTGTTACCTTATTCCTTCATATTGTGGGAAGGTGGTACCAATAATGAAGCCGAATACCAAGCACTTATCGCAGGCTTGGAATTAGCACTTCAAGCATAAGTTAATCAGTTAAAGGTGAAGGTGATTCAGACCTGGTAATCAAACAAGTCAATGGGGATTATGCCATCAGAAAAGAAGAACTAATCCCTTTGTATGATTACATTTGAGAGTTAATGGAAGAATTCCCTTTGGAACTGACATTTTCGTATGTCCCATGATCACAAAATGTTCAAGATGATGCATTGGATAGTATATCCATAGCTCTGGAAGATCCAAATCGGGTTGAGACAAACATCATTATTTCCCACCTTCGTGGAATTTCACCTTATGTTCGAATCAGAATATATGAAATAATTAAATTAGTCCCATTCTTGAACCGTATGGTCATACTACATGATGGAGGTCACCTATGAGGGAATACCTTCAAAATGGAACACTTCCACCTGAAAGAACCGAGAAAGAACAAATCCGGTGACGTGTGGACAGTTTTACTCTTTGTGATAGCCCAGATCGCCTAGAGAAAATTCTCTACAAATGTGGTTTTTATGGAGTTCTCTTCAGATGCATTGATGGTGAAAAGACAATGGCTGTCATGAAAGAAGTTCATGTAGGAGTCTGTGGTGCCCACCAATCTGGACATAGATTGTCAGCTCAAATTTGAAGGCTTGTATACTTTTGTCCTTCAATGATACGAGATTGTGTTAATTTCACAAAGAAGTGTCATTATTTACAAGTACATGACAACTTTATTCGTCAACCTCCAGAGTTTCTTCATACAGCTAAATACTCATGGACATTTTCCACATGGGGAATGGATGTGGTGGGACCTTACCTTCGGCTACGGCCAAGCAGTTTATGTTTAGTCATACAGCTACTGACTTATTTTCCAAATGGGAAGAGGCAATACCTCTCAAGGAAGTAAGTTCAAAATGCATTGTTAGCTTCATAGAGTCTAACATCATTACCAGATTTGGTGTCCCTCATACCATATTGATGGAAAATGGCACCAATTTCTGTTCATCCAAGATGAAGATGTTGTATCAAGAATACAACATCAAATCCAACCATTCATCTCGGTATCATGCAGTGGTCAACGGTAAGATATAAGCCTTTAACAAGACTCTTTCAAATATACTGCAATAGATGGTGGATAAAGATAAGAATTCATGGCCTGATAAACTCTTTCATGCTTTATGGGCTTATCAGACTACCACCCGCACTATAATTCAGTCAACTCCATATTCATTGGTATGTGGAACGGAAGCCGTCTTGACCATTGATGTTCAACTACCCTCGCTCAGAGTTGCCATTTGTGATCAATCATCTACAGATGAACAATCTCAAAAGCAATTTAATGAATTGGAATGGTTAGATGACAAAAGATTGTGCACTTTGCACCACTTGGAAGTCTATCAGAATCGAATAGCACGATCTTTTAACAAAAAAGTTCGGCTTCATTCATTCACTCAGGGAGAATTGGTATTAGTTCTCAGAACTCCAATGATACCAGGAAAGAAACCTCACAATCTTGAGCCAAAATGGGAAGGACCTTATTCAATACATAGGGTCTACTCCAATGGAGATTATTCATTAATCACAATGGATGGAGAACTCATCACTACTCCAACCAATTCCAGATTTTCGAAGAAGTATTTTGTATAAACTAAAAACTGAATTTTGTCCCTGCAACATGAAACTAAACTCTGCAGCACCAGTTCATCCTTACTATATGACGTCAAACAATATAGCAACGGTCCATACATATGACCTTAAACTATTTGTACTTTCATCCCACACGACGCTAAACTATGAAAAAGGTCCCTAAATGGTCCAATATGACCTTAAACTGCAACTAGGTCCACTGTGACCTTAAACTGCATCATCAACGGTCCACACATATGACCCTAAACTATTTGAAAGTCCCTTATGTACAGCAAGACGTTAAAATGTGACGTCCTAACTACATGAAGCTAAACTGTATAAAAGTCTCTTACGTCCGGAAAGAGGTTAAAATACATAATCATCAAAGGTCCTGTATTAACTTAAACTACACTTTCGTCCAGCATGACATTAAACTATATCGTCCCTTTTTCATCCAACATGACGTTAAAATGTGAAAACAAATCCCCAATGAGTCCAACATGACGTTAAAATGGTGCACTATTTTGTCCTTACTGCATGAAATTAAACTGCACAGTCCCCCCCTTTCGTCCAACATGACGTTAAACTCTATTATCCCCATCGTCCTAACTACATGATTCTAAACTGTACAGACTGTCCATGATACATAGTTCATGACATTAAACTGTATTTTTTCCCTGCTACATGACACTAAACTATGAAGCACCAATATTCCTAACTGCAAGACTTTAAACTGCATAGTCCCTTTATATGTCCTACATGACATTAAACTATGTATCGTTATGGTTGTTGTTACCTCATGTTTCTCACACTGAGTATGACTCACGTGAGCTTAGAGCAAACCTCAACCATAACGCTCTATATGGGCCGCTAACCATGTGTAAGTCCTAACATCATTTTTAGGTCATTTTCCCCAAGAACAACTTGATCACTAATTCATTCATCAATTGAACTACACGGACATTTATCCTCGCCTTCTAGGCTGGGAATGTAGG
This sequence comes from Viscum album, assembly GCA_963277665.1. Classification (NCBI taxonomy): domain Eukaryota; kingdom Viridiplantae; phylum Streptophyta; class Magnoliopsida; order Santalales; family Viscaceae; genus Viscum; species Viscum album. The sequence goes on from OY728166.1 coordinate 1,379,189,691, forward strand.
AAACCTCCCAAGGTTCAAGCCCAAAACCAATCTCCTCACATCGGTTCACATCCATCTCATATGATGTTGATTCGTGAAACCGCCATCAGAATCAATATCTTTACATTGGTTCACATTTGTCCTTTTTATACGACGTTAAACTATACAACACTTTTGTCCAGTATGACAATAAACTACAATATTATTTGATACCCTCACCGGAGAGGGGAACATTATTTACATTTATTTTTCAATCATGTTTCATTTCAAAGACTACATGCATACAAGAAAATGCCCAAACCTTTTATCTTGGGTTAAACCATCATTGTACTAATGTCACATTTCACCCTTCATATGTACGAAACAAATTTGTACAAAGGGTATTTCTAGAACTATGTGGGCTTGATTCCCGTCCTTATGGGATATGTAGGAATGTTCGAGTGTCCCTCGAATCCAGCCCAAAGTCTTTGGGCCAAACCCCAAATTCCACTTTCAGTCCCCTGGCTGAAAAGTCCCAATGAAAACACACACTGTGTATTTCTTACAATGGTCTAAGCTATATGCCCCTAAACTATGATCTCTAATACTTTTGTCCCACATGACGTAAAACTGTAGTTTAAGAACTACGTATATCTTGATTCTCATCCTTATGGGATACGTAGTGAAGTCCAACATTTTAATTCAGGACCCAGCCACAACATGATTATGGTTAGCATTGATCTGTGTATCTCTGTATACATTGAACAATATCCATCTTTATGTGTCAAAATCCTAACCTTAAATATTTTCATATCCTTATAACCCTTTTCATGACTTCTAGTCACAAAAATGTCAAACTTCTGAGATTTCTTTTTTCCTGACTATGCAGCACATGCCCATAGGTGGCCTTTCTTAAACAGTCTACATAACAGACCTGTTAGCCAAAGATACTATTATTTGACTATGCAGCCAATGCCCTTAGGTGTCCCTATATAATTCAACCCCCTAACAGTTTTTCCGGATATTGGTAACTTCATTCTTGGGAAGAATGCCTCTTTTGTCATTATTTGTCTTAAATGACAGTATGTAGGGATCCGAAAAATATACATCCTTAACATATTTGTCCCATATCCTTTTTCATGATCTAAAAGTATTCAAGTCTATGGTTTATATTCTCCTTCCCTATGTTTGGGTCAGACCATCGTAGGAGTGATATCCATCAAGTTCTTCGATAATTTTGTTTGGAAATATTTTCCCCATATTCAAGTACCTATTTCCATACAAAAAACTCTATACTTTGGAATATTTGAATCTCCATAAACATTCACTGGCTTTTAGCACTAGGAAGGTAAATTTCTGAGAGTTCTTTTGCCTGACTATGCAGCATGTGCCCTTAGGTGGCCTTGCATAAACAGTCTACATAACAGACTTGTTAGCCAAAAGATACTATTTTATTTAACTATGCAGCCAATTCCCGTAGGTGGCGCTGTATAATTCAACCCATAACGGGTTTGTTAAATAATTGTAACTTCATTATTGGAAACTACTTATTCTAATGCCTTTTAGATCATTTTCATATCATTCCTTAGATTCAAATATTCTTAAATCATATCTTACATATTTTCCCTCATACTTGAGTATGGTAATATGTTTTCAGATGAATTTTCAAGGAATTGAGTCAATTCTAATCCATTTCGGTCAAAGCTATTTCGACCTTAAACATTAGCCTTTGTATGTATGACGTGCATGACTTTATACTGCCCACAAAAGACAGGGGAACTCTGAATAAAAGTCAAGTTCCCATCTCACTAAACATACATTATAGTATGATTTAGGTAACATTGAGAAATTAAAAGGTTCGAAGTTTGAAGGGTTATTTACATTAATCCTAGTAAAAATAAAACTATGCTTACTAGGCCCATTGGCTTATGTAAAATCTAAAGCATGTAGAAATAGATAATGTACGTACAAATGAGTGATGGTTAAAGTGTTTTTCATTGATGAACAAGAGTTAGAAGGACATCCACAGACTGGAGTCCCCTCTCTTTTTCAAGAATTACAAGAGGCTTTCAACATAAGTCTTCAATTCATGAACCACATCTCGAGCTTCATCAGCAACCACCTGGAATTCATTCATTCAACTGGATACAATAAGAGATGAAGTGATACAAACTCTTCTTGGACAATTGTAAAAGGATGTTCTTGAGTGCGGTTTGAGAACATTTTCTGCTGATCAAACAGTGACTCTGTTTTTGTCCAAGAGACTTGGAAGATGGATACATGGATTTGATAATGGAGCATTGGATGTAAAGAGCCATTTGAAGAGAGTACTCTTTTCAGATATTTCTCTAATACCATGTTTTTATTCTATCCACCAACCGGCATTGGAAAAAATTTCATCCCATGGGTTTTCCATTTTTATATCTGCAAGGAAATGACATGGAGGATGAATTTGAAAGTTCACACCATTGTTGTTTCTCTTAATGCATAGCATAACCGAAATAGAGGAGTAGCAGTGCAGCTGCATTTCAGGTGTATAGTTCTTTGCATTTGGAACATTGACTCCTTTCATATGACCGTGACCATACATGGACAGGTAGATTCTCTGTGGGAAATTAAGATGATAATTCTTCAAGTACTTAGCCAAATCTAGGAGTGTGTTGTCGTAGATATCATAGTAATCATGTCCAATGATGTACATCATTTCATCGATCTTCTTGATATCCAGTTCATCATCCATTTTAATTCCCTTGGGAGCCATTGAATCTATACAAAAATATGAATAAACATACTCTTAAATGGGTTTATTTTTCATAAAATTTGTGAAAGAATTCGAAAAAATGGTTAAGGCATTAAGGCGTGCAAGTCTAAACTTGACGCGGAAGTGTTCGTGTGCCATGCTAGTTTTTGACACGCAAGTATAAACTGTGCATGTACAAATATCTATACAGTAGCGCGACATCAAGGAAAACACCGGAAAACAGAGCATCCTGCGCGGCTAAGATGACCTGCACGGCGAGGGCTCGAAGGTATGAAGTTCGGAAATCCGAATGATTGTACAGAAGTGAGTCCCTCTATTTATAGACATGGTCGGGACCCTGCATGATCAAGGGTTGTATCCCTGCGTGATGTGCACCTGCGCGTTGTTCCCTCTGTTCCATCAAGACTTGCACGCCACCTTTCCTTTGGATGTATTCAATTTCCTCAAAGTGAAATCCTCATTTCATTCGGATCCAAATCTGAGGGGGGACTTTTGTTGATGCTCCTTTCCATCATAGAGTCTAACGACTGAAAAAGCGAAATACCTTAGTCCAAATTGATTCATCCTTTGAAGAAAATGTCAAAAATCGACAAAGGGATGAACAAGAAGAATATTTCCCATAAGTCGCACACGTTCCCCCATAGTCGCGCAAATCCACTTGTACGACGTATTATGGTCGTGAAAGTGACTTGTGTGACCTAAGTGATAACCGCCCGGGGTCTTCTTCTGCCTATAAATAGACCCTGTGGGCCCCCCATTCGAAGAGGATTTTTTCCAGAAACTCAGATTTGAGCTACCTGTGCCCTAGTCACTTTTCAAAGCTTCTAAAACACTACTAAGGTAATTTCTTACCTAGAACGGAAAATATAAAGAGGGGGATGAATGCCTAAGTGTTGAAACTCATCAACACTTGCGCGCCTTAGTGGCCAGCCCTTAAGGGAAAAGGGACACACTTGCGCGCTGCCTTACTCCATCAATAGATCTTGTGCACCCCTCTACTGGAAGAATCTCAAGAGGATTCAAAAGGCTTTAATGAAGAGTTGCTCAAGTATTACCCTGCTGGTTAACCATCTCGCAAGTACATCATGTGTCGCGCAGGCGTATACCTGCGTGACCAAAACATGCGCGCCCACGTAGTACCTGCGCACCTTCCAAGACATGCGCACCCCTGTCTTTTTGGGTGCCTTTCTTGCCCATTTTACCCCTCATAAGTCATTACACCTTTCCTATTCAAGATTCAGTCTTCAAGACACTCTTCAAAGACATTTTATGTCATTATTTCTTGATTTGACTTCCTTATCTGAAATGAATTTTGTGGAATATCTCTAAAAACCAAGTGATTTACACATCTTTATGTCACTAAATATTGAGATTTCATTCATTCAATCTCATCCTTTAAGATGAGAGAATCCTTAACCTTGGTCTCCTTTTCAGGAATAATCCCCAGTCATAAGTCCTCTAATATGGGCATCCTCTTTAGGAGTAAGGCCCAAGTCCCTTAATTTTTGGGCATCCTCTTAGGAGTAAGCCCCAGATCCCCTAACCTGTGATTCCTTTTCAGGAGTAAGCCCCAGTCTCAAGCTTGGGCATCTTCCTTAGGATTAATCCCCAATTCATAAAATTCCCAAATCTGGGCATCCTCCATAGGATTATGCCCCAGTCTCGTAATATGGGCAGCCTCCTCAAGAGTAACCCCCAAACATTAATCCTTGACCTGGGCCTCCTTTTTAGGAGTAGCCCCAGTCTTAATTTCTCTTAACAAGTCCTAATTTACCTTTGATCTGGGATTCCATTTTAGGAGTAAAACCCAATCATAAGTCTTCTCCTAATTTGGGCCTCCTTTTCATGAGTAAACCCCAAGTTAGAGTATTCAAAATCATTATGATGCACATATACCTTTATGGATCATGTTCCTGGATTTCTTCCCTAAAGTAAATCCTAACCTTCTTTTATCTGGGCAGTCATAAATACATATGTCCCACATTATTTCTTATGATTGCATCTTTCCTGGTACAATTGTCTAATTTTTACGAATACCTCTTGTTTCTCACACCGAGCATGACTCACGTGAGCTTAGAGTGTAAAAGTATTTGTGACATCCTTCTTTGAGCCATCAATCATAAACATCATACTCCCATACTCAAACTATGTGGGTTCTGATTCCTTCTTAAAACAAAGGATACATAGGTATCCAGTCTACGGGTTCGATCCCAACTCTAAAATAATCCATGTCCTTCTGAATGACAATAATCTTCAAGTGCCCCACTGAGTGGCTTTAAAACCAGCATGGTCATCATAATGACCAAGAGACTTCTGTATAAATGTGTCGAAGGGTACCATTGACCAAGAATCTCTAACAAATACAGATGATTCTGTATCGATGAAGAACCTCGAATACATACAAAAGATTCTATAAATTTCCTACATATTTAATCATTGATTGTTAGATCTGAAGGAAATCTAATTTTATAATTGGTAATGTAATAAGGATTCACAAACATAACTTAAATCTATGAAGAGAGTCCCGGAGTAGAAAATAGTTCCCCTAAAAAAGATGTGATGAGTACGACCTCCCATCCTGTAGACCAATGCAAATTACTAAGCCTCATCAGACCACAAACTAATGATCACCTACCTTTGGAAAGTAGGTTTGAATGGATGTGGAATATTTGGATGTTTCCAGTTCTACTAACAATCTCGTTAAGAACTAATCGGAACGTTTGAACCTTCCATCAAGGCGGTCATCCCCGGATTCTGAGGGAAACATATTCACTGACATAAAATTCTATCAAATTCTTCCATGTAAAATACTAGAGATACTAATATATTTAAAAAACCAAATATCATAACATTTTTTTATATAAGGGTGGGATATGTGACCTATAAAACCAAGAATATCATATAATAAAAATGAAACCTCTATGAAACATGATTATGGTCCAATTATATTCCTCATGCCTGAACTCGTTTATGTACAATGGATGTGTAACATTGAATCCACAAAATATTTTTTATTCATTCAAGGAATTTTTTTTCACTCTTGAATGTATGATCATAAATAATCATTCATGATGATTTAATCATAATAATAATGTTTTGTCACTCACTATAGTTTATTCTCATGGAATTGGATGATCTTTGGTGATGGTTATAAATCATGCATCATAATAGAGATACGGTCCATGGGGAGAGAAACATGATGGATGGATGGATAATCAGTGACCATCAAACCATTTTAGATTAGTTGGATGTGTTATGTCCATATAATTGTTAAATGGGAGAATAGTGCACCATATTATCATTTCCCACATCAAGAGAGGCATTTGATGGGTTCTTCTTCATAGAAAATAACATTTAACTACATGTTTGGGCTATGATAGATGGGGATCAACATAGATAATACTCATCACAAATGACCTTCATAGAATGTTTCTCACATATACTTCTAAACCCACTAACACAATACCTTCCTTAAACTCCTCAATGTGAAAAACATTATATTATTTTTATAGGATCTATTATCCCACTTCCTCTTATTTCCATGACTTTTTATCCAATTCAAATTCATCTGACATGGAAAACCAATGGATCCCCCATCTGTGGTTGTGGTGATCCCTAGTTGGCTGGCTAGTGGCTAGTGAATTTTTTTAATATTAATCCAAAAAAATATTAAATGAATAATTTCAATTATACAAAATTTAGGAAATTCATTCAGCCACATCATCAACATTAAAATACAATAGATTTTATAAAAATATATTGAAATACCTTCCCATTAATTCCATACTTTACCTCATCATGAAAATTATTATTTTTAATTTTATTCACTAATGTATTCTCTATGAAAATTAGTATTTATATGATCTTGAAATAATATCCTCATCTAATAATTTGTCACATTAATTTTATCAATTATTCTTGTTCTAATTTTTGAATACCATTTCCAATGAACTTCATCATATAATCATATTTCGTCTAATCTTATTAATTATTGTAAATATTATGTCATCATTGAAACATGTGTTTGACATAAATGTTAAATAAAAATATTAACAATTATATATAGAGAGTCGTAAAAAATAATTTCATTAATATAATATAGGATGAGTACTATTATTTTCATCCATTCATTGAACAAACAATCCACTTTTTACTAGTCTTGGATTTCATAAAAAAGTCATCAAAATTTCAAAAAAACACCATTCCTTGTATCTTATTTGTCATGATATAAAAAATTAAATATTTCAATTTTGTTATATTCCATTTAAAATTAATAATAATGATAGACAACTAATATCACTCATACATAATGTGGTATATTCAGGTATTTTTTACTCTTCATTCAGGTAGTGAAATGAAAATTTTAATTGGTATTTAACTATATTAGATTTGGGGTATAAGATGTTATGTACTCCCATATTGGTTAGATAATGACATGATGTGCTAAGGAACATCTATTCTAGGGACACGGGAGGTTAGTGTCTTCTTTTAATTAGGATTCCTCATATTTTTGTCATGGAATATTATTCAATGTGTATTCTAATTATATGTTACGTTATATAGCCTATGGTGTATATCAATTCCTTTTAAAAATAATCACCTAATTATAGGAAGGATGGTTGAATATAAGATCATGAAAGAGTGGGTATAAAAGAACTTATATGTGATTCGCTAATTACATGATCAAATATATCATTTCATTACTTTTGCATAAAAGTTATGTATTAGAGGTATATATAATTATGACAATATATTAACTAATAACAGTCATGTTTATTGCATCCATTTGGATGTTTTATATTATATAAAATACTAATTAATCCATAATAATTCATAAACATGTCCCAAAAATTGTACACATATTTAACTCCTCAATAAATTTATAATATTCATTTCTTCATAAACTGAAGAAATACAAACATAAGAAACTCTGATCATAGATTCACTATAAGGGTAAAAATATAGAAATGACATTTAATATAAAAATTAAATATAAGATTATCATATGGGTATAACAATGATATATAATTGTTTTATACACAAAAAGCACTTTGATATAATCTTGGAATACATTTTGATGCAATATATGTCATGAATCAGATGTGTGATTCAATAAACATGAGCCCGAAGAGGATATCATAGAGGGTATGTGCCTCATCCCGGTTGGTGAGGAATAATTAAGTGCATCTAAGTGACCTGATATCAAATCCAAGTATAGAAATATTTTTAGCACTATAATAGAACTATATATGGAACTGCAGGAGATATTGTGGAAGATACTATAGCAGGTATAGTAGAAGGTACAATTCTATATTGTAGAAGCTATAAATATTTACTAGTTTACGCCTTCTGGCCACCCAAGGGCTTTGGGCCAGTTAGGATTTTTGGACCCATCATGGACTTTGGTCAACCTCATGGCCTTAAATCCACTAGAATTGTAGATATATGATACTATCATACAAGGGATAAGGCTTCAGATAAAGATTTAGAGAAGGCACATTTACCATAGTAGAGCTAATCAGAGTTGGAAAAAATAGAGGGTATGGATTTTCTATTTTTATCAGGAATGTGCATCCCTACATAGGAAAACTAGTCATCTAGACTTGTGAAGGTGGAGTGATGATAATGTTGTAGACGTTGGGGAGTGGCTGTCATGTATTCATATTTTGTTATTATTTCCACAAAGACCTTCTAGTCCTGTAATGTCACAAATCTTATGGTCCATGTATGAGTTCCCCATCAACCATTACAACGGGCATTATCCAAAAACAAACAAAGGCCTTTGGGCCAATAATTCAGGATATAATATTCATGATAAAAAGCATAAAATGGTGAAATACCATTCAAATATGGTATACAAACTAGTCTAGGGACTATAACCTTCAAGTGAAAAATTATAATTACTAATGAATATAAGCAACTAAAACATACATTGGAATACCTATATCATGAGATATAACTCATATAAATTAATTGGGGTGATATAATACTCTACCAATAATTCATAAATTTTAACATGTTCCAATTGAAAATCATTCAAGTACAATATTATAATGAACATTCGGAAAAATATGATTTTCATAAAAAATTACAATAAAAATAATTCACTTTTTATAGCAGAATGATTCAAGAGAAAAAATGGGTTTCATTATATACATAATAAAAAACACATGGATGTTAAATGGGTATCATATCATTCTGAAATAGATTCACATAATAAAATAATTAATAATTATTTCAATAATAATCACATGATAAAACCATGGAATGAAAATGGTTATCTTTTATATAATGTAACTTTCTCGCTTAATAACATTCAATTAAGGTAATTAGCAAATTTTCATTTACTAAATATAGATATAATGTATATGGTTAAAACAATATTTTTACATTTAATTTATGTATGAGAATATATTAACACTCTTTTATCAAATGAATAAAAATATTGTCTTAAAAAATGACATTTGGTGAAAAGTTATGATTCTGCAGATGGGATGAATAGGAATGAAAATGGAAATGATGGATCAATTAGCTAAAATAAAAGAAAACTACATAATCCATCCCGAGGAATATTTGGATTGTATCATGTTATTAATTTCCTTCATTAATTATAAAAAAATAAAATAATAATGACTTAGATTAAAAACAATTTTTTGAGAATTTGAATAAATAATCTACAAATAATAACTATTCATGATATTTTGAATGTTTTTAATGATTAATATTTCATAAAACTAATATAAATATGAATTTATTTAAATCAATGAAATTAGTTATTGAAATCTTAAAATTATTTGATAAAATATGGTGGAATGACATGTTCATAATTAAATGATAGGAAAAGATTCTTTTGACATTTTGATTAAAATGACTAATACAGAACATGATAATGTTTATTGTTAATATTTAAAACAAGGTAAATTAATATAATATTACCCTAAAAAATTATTATATCATAAACGACAACACATTAAAAAATAATTAATATATATATATATATAATAAATGGAGAATCACATCTACGAAGATGAGACGGGTTGAGTTTTACATATATGAAACACTAAGATTAAAACATAGTTCATAGGAAAATTAAAATTTTTTAGGTTCACTGCAGACCATTTTGATTTCAAATGACTATAATTATACGTTTAATGGATTACACAAATTCTCCATATGTATTATCTTTTATATAACATTATTTACTTGAATATAAGATTGGAAATGAGTCCCTTTTGTTTTGAGTCACTTTTTAATCAAAATCCCCTTTTCAAATTTTTCATCTCTTGAATTAAAATCCTTTTAAATGATATCATGATATGAATTTTAAAATCCCCATGAACATGTTAAAAGATATTAATTAGGTAGTCGACACACCATTCCAAATAAATGGTGCATAATAGGAAATATTTTTCAAGAGTTTATTATTTAAGATAAGGGACCCTAATGGATTGAGTAAAAATTTAATCAAAACCTATTTCAAATTTGGAAACATTTAAATTAATAAAAATTTTAATACTATACTTGATATAGATCTTCAAAATCCATGATTATTGTAAAATTAATACATTTTTTTGTAATCACATACTAAATAATGTATCATGGAGCATATTAAAAAATATTTCTCATGAAATTTTATTTTATACAAAGAACCGCTTACCTCAATTCTTGTATAATCAAAATGTTCTCCAACAACATGTGTTACCCAAATAAATATATTAATCACACATTTAATAAACTTTTTAATATATAAAACGTTTTTAACCTTAATTTATAATCATTATCAAAATATATATTAGTTAATTATTATTTATTTTTTATATATTGGTTGTGAGTAATCTTAATTGTCTTGAACTTGTTTCATAGTAGTTGTGGTTATATTCATTATTAAGAAAATATTCATAATTAAAACATCATTATAGAAACTTATTTTTTTATTTATTTATATATATATAATTTTATTCTAATGTTGTTTTGCTTGTGATCTTTTTAGATGAATTTGGTGATGAGCATGCCTTGATGTTTTTTAGAGAATAAATGGTGTTTACCTAAATAATGAGATATTTTTTTACATTAACACTTCATAAACAAAAAAATATTCAAAAAAATTAATTTCCCTTATTTTTCGATGATATAAATTTGTATAATAATTCATATAGGTGGTTAAACCAACCCACAAAGCAATTGACAATAATATATAGGATTATGATGAGGTGACTTCATTGTAGTATATTATAAAAGAAGAAGAAGAATATTATTTATTATGTATTATTATATTAATTTATAAATATAAGTTATTATAAGAGAAAAATAACCTATAAAATGATATTTATTAGTAGAAATAAATAATTATTCCTCTCTTAGAACTCTCCAATATACTATTTAATTTACCATAGTTGTTTGTCGCTTATATTTCTAATAGGTAGTCCAATTTTTCATTATATAAGATTAAACTTTTTTAAAACATTATATTTTAATAATAATCCCATTGTAATTACCATCAATGTAATGAGTTGATGAAAATAAAGATGCAAATTAGTCATCTAATGGAGGCGATAGTTCACAAGTTCATATAGAAAATGATTTCATTCCCCATAGAATGCATAAAAGGATAAATATATTATATCATTTAAGAATATATAAAATTATATAAATATCATAATTATATATTAAATTCACTATTCATACCATCCTTGTATGGTGTTGTAGGAAAATGAAACATGTTACATAGTAGAGGTGGTAGTCCATCCAACAAAAGAATGGAATCTTCATTTTTATTAATAGAAAATATATAGATGTTTAATTATTTTTACAAAATTATTATAATATAAAATAATACTAATTATTCTGATGTTATAATTTTTATATTTTTTTATATAATTTTAGGGGGAATATGTGTGCCTAACGAAATAGAAATCAAGAAGGATGCATTTAAAATTTGTACCACATTTCATGGATTATATCCTTTTTAAAGGGTGTTAATCCCATGATACAAGGTAATTTGAGGATACCAATATATATATACTGTTTATAGGAATTGTTTTCATAGGATTTCGAAGAGTTTTTACTTAATTATGTCGGTTGTGGCATGATGAAATCTGAGGAGAGGATTTCCGCTTTTTATGTGAAAATTGATAACATTATTTTGTAAATACCAAAAACATTCTAATAATGCGTAGTCAATATCAACTAATGTGGATCCAAAATGTATAAATAATAGATGTAATAATATATTAAGTTGAGAAACTCCTAAAATAATCATTATATAATATGCTTTTAAAAAATGGGCATTTACCTCATGGTTTACATATTTTCACCATTTTGGTTACCACTAAGGTATGTTGTTATTATCTATGTAATCTATCCTTCATTCCAAAAATATAAATTGGACCTTATCATATAATTTTAACTATGTAATTATAAAATTTAAATATACACTTTTATTCAATTTTTAATAGTGAATAAAAATTATTTAAAAATACTAAATGTATTATTTATTAAAACAATAATATGACATATTTCAGTTCTAAAATGTGAAATACTATTCTAAAATTAAATCCAAATTTTTTAAAAATGTAAATTAATTTCTAAAATACTTACTTTATAATAATAATTATTTTCATAAATTTTTAGATCATACTTATAGACCGATAATTGTATAAAACTCACAGTATTTATGAAAATGGTATATTTAACTATTCAGCATAATATAAATATTTTTAGAAAAAACTCAACAATTTATCCAAATATAATATTTAAAAGTTACATAAAATTATTGAGGTTGTTTTTTTGAATTCAAATCATAACGTATACATGTTTTTCATTTAGATTAGGTTAAAAAATAATAAAAAAAAACTAATAAACATTATACACAAATAATGTGTTTTTAGTCATTATGTGTTCATAATATTATTTCTCATGAATTTGATATTAAATTTTTTTTTAATGTTTGACAATAATAGGATTTATCATTATTTCCCCATAATATATTATGTTTATTAGAAAAATATCTAGCTTAAGGGAATAAAATTTTTAGAATAACTCATTTTTCATTATAAAATAATGTTAACTGAAATATAGTTATAATTTATTATATATATCATACATATTTAATAATATAAATCGATTTATATTAAAATATTGCCTCACATTTTATGATATTATTAATTTAATACTAATATTTCAAAGAAAAAATCAATTACTTTTAATTATATATCATATTTTTATTTCATTTATTTATTACTATAATAAGTCATTTACAATCATCATTAGTGATACATAACTCTGCAACACCTATTTGAGACATGTATATCCAATTACTATTTTTTTAATGATCACATTTAAACAATAATGCTTGTAATGACCTAATTTTCAATTGCCATATTTTCAATAGTCATATTATATTGAGATAGGTAGTATTACTAAAATCAATATTTCAAATCAGAATTCATTAGTCACACTTCTCATTTCCACTCCAATGGTCTGAATTCCTTATTTTTTATTGATATTTGATAATCCACCTTTCAAGGGGGAGGTGGAACCCTAACAAGGCCCGTGGGAATAAGTATTACATGGCTTTTAGGTGTTATAAAAATTCATTTCCTATAGTCTTTAAACATTACAAAAAACCATGACTAACTACTTGGAAGTACTCCTCCCCAGCATCTTCATCGTGATATCAGTTCTCCACCATTGTATGGCTATTCGATTAGGCTTTCCCATGCATGGAATGGCTCATCCTAGAGGTATGTTCCATACCCTATCATTTTAATAAACTGTTTAGCTTCTACTATGAGGAATGATATTTGTTCATCTTTCTTCTGGAGCTTGTTACTTGTAGGTTGTCTAGTTTTCATCTTCACTTAATGTGGGCCGAAGTCTTTGATGGGGCTTGAAGGTCTTGAGGTGGCACGAAGGCCTTACTGACCCGAAGGTATTGGTAGCCCGAAGGCCTTAAAAGACTCGGGGACCAAATTGGTGGCCTGAATACCGCATGTGAGGAATAGTTTCGACTACTATAGTTCCAAATAGTACCTACTACAGTTCCCACTACAGTACATAGAAATTATTCCTCTTCATGGATTTGATATCGAGTCGCATGGATTCTTGTAAAGAGTCCTCACCAGCGGGACTGAGGCTCATGTGCACTTCTCATTTCAAAATTATTCTTTTTCCATCTCACAATAGTTTTTTACCTTTCATAAAAGTAATTCATTATAGGTTTTTATACTAATGGTGATTCTTAAAGGTTATTATGGTATATGATATTATCTAATTATAAAGTACTATTTTTTTCAATATATTTACCCATTTTATTTTTTCACTTATAGTGGTTGAAACCATCCATGATATATAATAATCCACTGTATGAGATAAATTATTTCGTGTATCTTTATAATGATTTATTATAATATAATAATGTAACAATAGTTTGGTTTATATCTTTTATATCCAAATATTATAGTTAGGTCTTAATTATTTTGAAATAATAAATAATAATTAACTATAATTAATGGCTCCAAAAACTGTGGGAGTTTCATTCTCCCTCCTTAAATAAAATAAATCCTCACTATTTTAGTTATTACTCTCTATAACATTAATTGATTCCATAACTCGATATTTAATTTCATTTGATATTTTTCCCTCAATATCCTAAAATTTTTATGTGAACCCATATTTTTCTTCTTCATATGAATATAACTGATTTTCATTTCTTTCAGTAAATATTTTAGTCTAAATAATCCAATTTTCAAAGGAATTTGATAGTCAACCATGCATTAATAAGTGCTCATAATTTTAGGTATAATTTTTAAATCGTGGAATTTATCAATGTCTAGAGGTTTGATCCCTTCATAATAACACATCAAAATTTATTAAAGGTTTGACAAAAAGAATTTAAATGAAAGAAACTCCATTAAAAATCTATTAGGGATGAGTTATATAAACTGGAAAATATCTTTTTTGTTATTAATTAAACATCTATCAACCATGGTAGTGATTCTATATCCTTATAAATTATTCTATGTACAAATAATTAGGTTGAATAAGATAAAAATACAATTCTCAACATTTAATGATATAATAGTCGGTGATACTTTCTTATCATTATCTTAAAATGCACCTTCATGGTTGTGGTTGCTTAAGAATTTTATTGTATTGGGTGTTTTGGATTTATATCATCATTTTTAGTGATTTAATTGTGGAATTGTACTATTTAATATGTAAGTTCACCATATTTTATAAAATTTTCTATCAATCGTATCTTATTTTAAACTTTTTTTGTTTCCCCATTTACATTGATCTATTCACTTTTCCACATCAATTTGTTTTTATATATCCACTTTTCCCACACATTAAATATCTCCTAGTAAAATAATTAAATTCCTCATGGTGATTCATACTACATTTTTGGTTCCCCTTATTTGAACAGGTATTCCTTCCTCATCTTAGTTACCCATACATCTGTGAAATATAATGTTTCTCTTATTTAGTGTTATCGTAATATCTACTATGTTTAGGTTTCAAATAATAATTTTTAATAACAATTCATTCATAATAAAAATATTTCATCCTTCAACTCTTATCCTGTTAGGTTTCTAATTGGGTAATTAAAAAAATTTTCCATTTAATCTAGTGTTAACTTGGTACCATGAATCCTAAACCACTAAAATACCAAAAGGATTTAATGCAGAGTGATGAATAAATGGAACCATAAGAGAATTCTTTCAGGATAATTACAAGACAAATTCATCCATAAAATGTCATAAATTTCCGAATTATGAAAACAGTATTCTATAAAACATTAATCACCAATGCCTTTATATAGTTTTATTTGGGTGGGATCATATCACTAGAGAGTGTCAAACAAAGTGTACATTTTAGCCTTTTTGACAAGAACCTGGTGGTGATCAGGTTAACACCCAATAATTCATTTTAGTGTTGTTAATCATTGATAAATATATTATAGAGTCTTTATCCTCTCATATAATCTTCACAGGGTTGATATTTTTATAAAAAAACAAAATATCTAACTCCCAATTTATCCTCAACTAATTTCAGCATAATCTCCAATGTAACATCTTCTCTACCCAGATACCAACTATACCAACCATCAAAGAAGATCATATAATAACATCTTCCCATTTTTTGGTAGATGATATGGATATTATTATTCCATTTAAGTAATAACATAAATTATATTTTAAATACTAGTTTTATTATACAGTCATACCTTGATAATATTTTAATGTTTAGGATGAAGAAATAAAATAAAAATTCTTTGTTAAGCATGATAACTCTTCTTTAGAAAACGTCATTAGGTATTAACCAAATGCATATATAGGATGGAGATATGGTCAAAATAAGAGATCAATTATTTAGAGAAAAAATAGGAAAGATATTTTGGTAGTTAATGGAAAATTAAAAGGTATCTTATGGTGGGAATTCAAAAATAGAGGGGTGTCTATTTATAAATGAGGTGTGTGGCACACATATAATTTTATTAAAAAAATAATGTGTACCCATGTTTTTCAGATACCATAATGATAAAAAATTGCCCATTATTGATAATTATACATTATATAGTAGAAATATAGGAATATATTATATTTTATAAAGGATTTATGAATATTTTACACTTATATGGTTACTTTAAACTCTTCAGTTTTTTTACCATAAACGTTTTAATTAATTTTTACTATTTTTGATATTCATTATCATAAAAAGGTATTTTCATGTTACTATAAAATATAAATTTTTTTATCCTAAATATTTAATCAATTTTATTATATTTAATTCACATAAGATTAATATTTTAATTTGAAATCCAATTCGCAGATGCGATAAAGAAGTTGGTTTTTAGGAAGTATAAATTTGTTGAAAATGATGATTATTTATTAACTTGATGACTTGTAATAATAATTATATTTACATAAATATATATTTATATATTTATATACATATAATATATAAATTTAATCACTCCAAATTAGTGGTTATATTAACTAACTAAAATTGAAAACATTATATAGTATAATATACTTTACCAAAAATATCTCATTAATGAATCGAAAAATAAAATAAAAAACTAAAATCATTATAAATATGATTCAAATGTAATACACAGATTAAATATAACTAAATAATAATTATTTTCATTTATATAAAAAACATAATATGTCCACAAAATTACATAATTTACTCAAAAATATTTTTTACTATTCACTATAAAATCAATATTTCCAAAAAAATCCAAAACATTAACCCTATGATAATTTTGATACGATGATTTCAAAAAATAATATAATTTTATCATGATAATATTCTTGAATATCTCGAAATAAATTAGAATATTTTCTCACAAAAATAAAAAAAACCTTTTTGAAGAAAATTTATTTCTGAAGTATAAAGTTAGAATATAAAATATTAAATCATTTTAAAAATATTATTCAATAAAATTATATTGAAAGGAATATATATATATAATATGGTAGTAAATGTCGATCATGACCTTAAATTTACAGAACATTTGGTAATGGTCTTATATTTCACAGGTGATTTATGCTCATTGTTGCGTATTGAATATGTCATCAAAAAAATTGTTCTTATTTTAAAATATTTAAGTGTTATAAGGGAGAAATAAAAATATAAATCCAGGTTTTAATTCATTAATTATTTATATTTTTATGATGTTTATTTATTTTTTATTTTTAAATATATCTTAGATGTCTATTGATTAATAACTTAATAATATATTATATCATGATTTTTTTAAACTATTTTGTCATAAAAAAATCAGTTATATACATAGTTTTTAATACCTAGACTTATGAAGATATTTAGTTAATAATTTATAATTTTCAAAAGTAGGTTTTATTTGAATTGTTGTAATATTATTGAAATGATTAGGTTCTATAGAATATATCCCCATGATATACTAGAAATAAAAGTTATATTAAATATAAATATGATAATATGTTTAAATAAAAAAATTAATAAGAAAAAAATTGATCAAATAAATTAGTAGTATATATAAAATTATTTATATTTCATAATTTATTAATAATATTCTCCTAATTTTTAATTTATATTTCACAAAATTAAAAATTTTAAGTAAAAAAATAAATGAGTTATGTTGATATTTGGGTGATCTAAAAAATCTGTTTTATAAAAGTTTCTTTAAAAAATAAACCCATCATATGATGTATAGAAACTCAGTTTTTCATTATGTATTTTTTTCATTTTTAAATTATTTATTAAAATTTTACAATTTTATAACTTTTGATATGTAACCATGGGGTTAAAACTTGTATCACGTATTTGGATCTTGATAATTTTATTTCCACTCTAACAGATCTGAGGTAAATATACATTTCATCTTCACACCCAAATTGAGGTATCAAAAATTTAATCTCAATTCACGATTCCTATATTTATGAAACAAATTATAAAAATAAAAATTGAATTCCTTAATATAAGAGATTACTGAACATGTAATAATTCAGGTCAATAGAAGACCATATCCACATGTATCAGTCATTAAAGGGTTATGAATAGAATTGAGGGAGAATAACTAATTAATTGAGGTAATTTTATCCCAATATTTTATATATAACTATATATTATATTTTATCAAGAATATAATAGGATGGAAAAATATGTTTCTCTCGTTAGAATACCAATTAAAAATTAATTTTTATCGTGTTTTGGGAGTATAAATGAATAATATTGGGAGTTTCACAAATTAAAATCTATATGATATGAAAATACATATATCAAAGAAATAATGATATATTTCGATAAGAAGATTAATTAAAAAATAACTACAAATAGATACTATAAAATATATGAGTCCTTCCAACACAGATGATTCACAAAATACCAAAATAATTTTCAATGGCCAAAACCCATAAAGTAATCCCTATATTATAAAATCGTTAAAATGTGTTATTTACCAAGATCTATAACACATCCACCATCATGGTCTAAAAACCCCATATTTAGACTATAATATATGAATAAGGGTGTATTTCATTACTAATATCATGGAATACAACTTCTTCTATACATACAATATATTCATGGAGGGGATGATTAATAAAAATTCAGTATAGTTTTACTAAATCAGATTATTTCTCTATACAATTCCAACAAAATGGAACATATATGTGTCGGTTTCCAGGAATTATATAATAAAATAGATCCAAAATAAAAATAATAGAAAGTATTAGATGAATAAAAATGTAAAAATGTAGAAAAATAAATAATTTGAAGGATATTTTTTCAAGTAAATTTCTATAGAATGAAAACGATTCAAGAACAATAACCCTTATGAATATTATAAAATAAAAATCTACAAATGAAACTTTTATACCTCCACACAACCGACCAAAATTGGATAAATATCCCTTAATATAAATTTATTAATATTGATGTTAAATTTAGAGATTTAATTCCAGATAAACTTATATTATAATTAGATATACTACACTAGTGGCATGAATCATGAGGGTTGAAATGGAATTACTCTTATTTCATTCCGTAGTTTATCTAGATAAGTACATATAATTAATCTATTAAATCACCACCTATGGAATTATTTATCTCCCAAAAGTGACTAAAAATTATGATGTTATAATCAATCATATCCAAATAATTACTCTATGATCCTGTAAACAATTTAATAAGAAAAAAAATGAAAATTATTTTTCATAATGTCCCTTTAATCAGTGGAAACATGTTTGGATAAATCCTAGTTATCCTTTTTCCATGTAATTACTCCAAAAATATTGTAGTCTTCCAACTGGAAGTACTACATAAATCATAGTTAATAATTTTACAATAATTATATACTGATAAATACTAAAAATATAGATAAATGAATAAATCATATATTAAAAACAATATTAAATTATAGTGGAAATCCAACCATTACTAATAATATATCATCATAAAATGGCATACACAACCCATGTCATATCATCAATATAAAAAATAAAAATTATTATCTTTTATAGGTCAATAATTTGAAAGTTAATATGAAAAATTATTGAGAATTAAATGTTTACATATTTTTCATACTATCTTTGTTACTATCTCTATCCCATTTTGAATTTTCTTTCAATCATCCACATATCTCCACACAATTTCCCTATTATTCATCAAAAATCTTGAAATTTTCATATATATCTTTATGTATAGGGTGTGAGTAATAAATAATGTAGTTGGTCACTAATATTCCTTAATGATTTATAAGAAAACTATAATAATTTTCTAGTTTTTTTAGTGATACTATGGGGAAAATAACCTTTACAGAGGATTCCAATGTGTACAAAGGATGCCCGAAGTTTTGAATGAGTTTAAATATGTTTAGAGGAAAAATGGTTATATAATTATATTAGAAGTCCCATATATACTATATAGAGTCACTCGATGTTCTTTGGTGGTGAATATGACTTTGGGATGCAGATGGGGTGGTGTATAATTCGTTAGGGTGTTTTATTACTGCATGGAATAAGAATAAATTTCAGACTCCAACATTGTTTATGGTGTTTTGACAAGAGGGGATAAAAACAGGATCCATGTTAATTGTTGTGCTGAAGGTCAATAAGTGTGATTATTGGTAGAAAGAAATTTCTTATTATAAAATAGAATTTTTTTATGTTGACGTATTTAGAAATCATTATAGGAAATAGGGAAGACCAAAATGAGTAAATGTATAGCCATTACTCTTTCAGATAAGAAATATTTAAACCAGCATTATATAAATTAAATATAATAGTGTATGGTCTGTTTCATATTATGATTTTTCGTATTTGACTTTAAATTGGGGAAAAATCAAGTTACATGATATTTTTCATAGAGTTTCACATGGTGTGGGACAATACATGGGTGACAGAACTTATTTACCAGGGATAAACAAGTGTTGTTCAATGTTGAATTTCAATATAGGATGATCTATGAGATGAATTTGATTTTATGGAAGGATATACACAAACCAATTTATGGACCTAATCAATAAATAGTCATTCTCATATATATTCAATCTCTGAAGGTTCAAATTTGGAATTTTAACAGAGGGACACATCATGGTGGGTCGAGGTGAAACATATATCATCAAATATATATTCCCATGTTTTGCGGGATTATTTTCCACTCAAATTACATGGCATTGAATCAAAAATTTAATATTATAGTGGATGATTTTTCTATCATTAAAGAGGATAGATAATAATAAAAATAAGGTGAATTTTGATGATTCTCTCTAAAGTGATGATACATACTTTTCAAAAAAAAAGGGTTGTATGATAATAGAAAATATTATTTACAGATAATTGAAATATAGAAATTTTTTATAGATATTTATTAGATAATATTAGATGTAGATTCAATATCTATAATATAAATTTCGGGAATATTCATTACATGGATAAAGGTGGAGCTAGAAAATACATCATTGAGAAGTGAATTCTCTACACTAGATCATAGTGATCAATATTTCATTTAGAGGATTAGAAAAAAAATATTATGGAGAGTAAAATGTGATTTATAATTACCATTTCACTCTATGAATATAGAATGTTGGTCCAAACTCTATAATTAATAAACAAAAAGTTATCTTAAATAACTTGACTCATTATAAGATCTCTTTTGTGTGATCTGGAGATATAAACCCTTATGTGTAGAGACCCGAAGCTTGAAGTACATGAATATTACATTACTTTTGTGGAATACTTAATACATAATAAAAACAAACACACAAGGACCGTAATAGTTTAGTGTCTTTGGAAACTCGGAATAAAATCTTCTAATCGTGGTGAAAGATCTTTAACATATCCCAATAAAGATCTTTCCTTTTTTTCTTACCTAAAACCTTTTTTTATATCCTGTGGAAATGAAAACATAAAAGGGTGAGCTCAAATGCTCAGTAAGGGTAAACAAAAGAAATATCAATCACATCATATTCATAAGAACATATCTTTTGGAAATCTTAACCTGCAAAATAGATCATGATTTCATAACATGGGATAAATCATAGTAGTGAAATGTAATCCCAATAATCATTACATAAAACATGAAAATTTTTGGCATACACACATATTCATAGAGAATCATTTCTTATTAGTCAAGACTCATTTCCAAAACTATCTTAGGGGACAAAGTCCCTTTATGAACCGAGTTCACTCCTCGTTTCAGTCCCGTTTCACTAAACCGGAATAACCTACCGTTCCATCCATGTATATCTCATGAGATATAAAATCTTTACCCAATTAATTGGAGGGAGATATAGGTCCCACCCATATCATAATGATACCATTCTTATGTGTGCCAAAAAATCATAAATCATACATCATTGCATAACCCATGTAATTAAAATGGGATTCTTAAACATCGTGACATCATAAAATAATTCATATAAGATAAAGGAATTCATAAAAATAATTCCACCACAACATAATAAAACCAATGTAATAATATGGATAGAAACAAAACCCTTTATTATCTTAGATGGAATATAATTCTGATAAAACACTTGAACTCCATTCTTGAAGAAAATATCCTTTGTGCTTCAAAAAACACTTTTCCATTCTTAACATGTCATAAAATTCTAAGCTAAAAGAAGTTGATTAAAAATAAACTTGAAAACTTGTAAAGGAATCTTCTTCAAAATAATGTTTTAAAAATCCATTCATGCCGTATAAGTTAAAAAAACATTCTTCGTACTTTTGTTGAAAAAGTCAAAAAGTATCTCGTATGAAAAATGACAAAAGATTCCTTTCGTATCTTTTACTAAAAACTCACCGAAGGGGAAAATTGGATTTAAACAATTGTAGGTGGATGGAAATAATATTACATATTGAGGAAACATTGATGTGTATGATAAAATACACCCTAGTAAATACCAAAGTATAAACAATCTCGGATAAAAATGAGATTGTGTTATTTCCCCTACCTTAGGTCCGATTTGCTTCGTAAGTGTCCGAACCTCCTGTATAATGATTTAAATAATGTCATTGACTTATTCCAGAATCATACTAAATGTTATGATATCATATATGGATCACTTATTACTTTATATTACCCGTTCTTTTGTAAATTCCATGTTAAAGAGCGTTTTGGGTAAAATTGTTTCATTTGTCGTCCGTATTTTGAATTGTAATTATTCATATGATTAATTAGATCATGATTACTTAATTCCAGAATATAAAACATGATATATATATAATATATATTCATAATATACATATATATAATAAATCAGTAAATGGAATGAAATACACCGTTCATGGAGACGGTAGGCCGTACGTACGCATGAACGCTGTTTTCGTTTCCTTATTGAGTTGAATGGAATTAATTAGATGAAATACATATATATACACATAAATCCAGTATCATTATTATGTCATATATTTCATTATTACTTATTATATGTTCTTTATAATCAATCATGAATGGTTAAAGTGGAGAATGAATCTCATCGCGTCGTGGAGACGGTAGTTCATACGTACGCACGAGCGATGATAACATTATCATGATCATGGGACTGAATTGGAGTGTATGTATACTATTTCAGAATCAATATCACTTTAAATTAATCATATATAGTTATTATTTACACCATTATACCCATCCAAGTAAGGTGGTGGTGGAAAATAGATTTCACCACGGCGTGGAGACAGTATTCTGTACTTACGCACGCGCGGTGATTTCGTTTTCCGTAGGATGGATAGATGGTGAAATAGGGTTGTTTCATACGAATAATAACATATCAGTATATGAGTGATATTGATGTTATTACTTCATAATGAAACAACCTAAGAAGAATAAGTGTAAGAAGAAATAAAGATAAACGAATCGGTAATGGACATTACCTCTTCTTTGAAGTGCCTCATTGAGTCCTCCTCTTAGGGTACTAAAATTGGTCTTTGAAGAAAGCCAGGACCTCTAGGATGTTTCTAGGGAAGTGGAGAAGAGAAATTTCCAGGGTTTGGCCGAGCTTGAAGGCTCAAAGTGGTGTGAGGAATAGGGGGAGGAGGTGCCCTTTTATAAGGGAGGATAGGGGCACCTTTGGAATAACTAAAAATATTATTTTATTATAAAGTCAAATTCGGTTTTAAATAGATCCTAATTGATTTATTTTGAAGCTAAGGTAGGGATGGATCGAAACCCTTTCATCCAATAGAATTTAGAAAATTTTAGGTTCCTATTTTAACCTTATCATTTATATTTAACTTTAAGTTAGATAATTTTAATTTTACCGTGTCTTTTTGTGTTCATACCCTATAAGGTTAATAAACATACTATAAGAATCCAAACGAACCCCAAGTTGTTTATTATTAATATATATTACTTTATCTAAGTCATGTTTCAGACCCATAGATTTTTAGGAATAAAATAACAATTAATAATATAATATTTGTTTTAAAAACTATTATATGTCAATTGTGACACTATTTAGTAATTGATTTTTGTGAAACTCATAACAGAATGATTAGTTATAAAAAAGTTAATTACATCAATACTAACAAGTCATAGTAACCTATAAAATTATTTTAATTCATAGAAAGTTTCAGATTACATTTATTTGAATATTTATAACATCAATTATGTCAATATTTCATTAATAAGATAATTACTGCATCATCATTGTGTCATAAATAAATTAAATTATTTAATGTCAAAAAATTAAAAATAAAATACTATTATGTAGGAAATCTCTTTATCTTTATAATAATTATTTATAGTCGAATTTATATTATGTATAACCCTATATTAAAAATGATTTACTTATTAAACTTTGATTTTAACTATTTAAACCCTTCTTTAAATAAATTAACAATAAATGTCCTAATCTAATCCATGTGGGCCTAAATGATCATATTTTATTCCTAAGGTTGTTTTTGGTCTAATTACAGTTATCCAATAGAATTAGTACACGTGTTAGGGTAATAATAATAATATTATTAACCTTAATTACCCTATTTACTTTTAACCGTGGTAAAAAAAGTAAAAAGTAACTATTCACCAAAAATTATTTTCATCTCATTGAACAAAATTTTACCTACTAACATCAACTGAGTCTCTCGGATTTTTGAAATTCCACTCATAGAAGCGGTAAAATTAGGTTTTTTGAAAAAATCATTTTTTTAACTACAACTTAGTGGTTTCACTATTCATCAAAAAAATGAAAGTTTCCATAAAAAAACAAAAAATTAGGCCTAAGATATATTTGATATTATGAACTCAAAAATGATGTCTATTTTACCAAATTCGAAACATATTAGTTTCATTAATTAATTTAAAAATTAATTACCGTCGTCAAAACAAATAGCGTGTTTTTAAGAGATAATAACCATCAAAAGATTGACACTTGTTTATGTCTGGTTTAAATGTAGAATTACATCCAATGACCAACATTGTATTAAATTGTAAAAATATATTATAAATATACTTTTAAACCACTCAAATTAATAATTTATCACTATTAATTATTTCTATTTAAAAAGTTCTTTTTAATTAAAATTTAGTAATTTTCACTATTCATCATCATATGAAAGTTATCCGAAAAGTACCAAAATTTCACCCTAAGCTAATTTCGATATTCCAAATCCAAAAATGAATTCCATTTTGAAAATTAAAATTTAAAAAATTTCATAAATTTGTTATTACTATTCATTACGGCTAGTTTTAATAATATTTTAATAGCATATCATTGTTTAGTGAAACTAGGTATTGCGTACTACACACACTGAGGAAGGTTGCGATTGCGTGTAATGCAAGGCAAGTCAAGGATGCGTGTTGTGAAAGCTC
Organism: Viscum album; assembly: GCA_963277665.1. NCBI lineage: Eukaryota > Viridiplantae > Streptophyta > Magnoliopsida > Santalales > Viscaceae > Viscum > Viscum album. Next base: position 1,379,215,216 of record OY728166.1, read on the forward strand.
CTTTTGGAGTAGCTTACAAATCAAGACATTAATGAAAAGAATATTTTTCTTAAAATCTCTGGGTGTTACATTCTACCACCCTTAAAATAAAGTTCGCCCTCGAAATTCGTCGGGGTTATAAACTGTTTACTACTCGAAAGTTTCTTTAATAGAACCCCTCATCGTAAAAAGGAATACCAAAACCATTATTTAAAAAACAAAAGTATGAAACGTAATGGTTACCCAAATAAACTAATCACTGGGTTTCCATATAGGTGAAAATATGGACATGGAAGAGAAATCTAACCATCATGTTCAGATGGAGAGTGGTAGAGAACATGGCTATAGAAAAGCCAGAAATCACAACACCATAAATTTGTGATGATCTAAGGTACCATCTAATTCATCAGATATAAGAGCACTAGGACAACATTTTTGTTTTTCAAGATCATTTCCTTAATGTTTATGAAATTGGAATTAGAAGAAATACATTCGTGATTTTGGTACTGTGTCACCGTTGGTCATTCATTGGACAATTTCCACTTCATCTCTTAAAGACATGAAGTTGGATTTGTCATTTGTGAAGTGTTAGCAGATCATGTGATAGAATGATGGGTCATTCCATCTGTCTCAAACAAAAGGTTACAAAAGTTATCAAAAATACATAAGACAATCTATGCTGAAGGTAATCGTATACGACTCAAAAAATGAACTTATACTTCATATATCATACCGCGTAATAAACTAAAACTAGTTTCTACTAACCAGGGACTTCCTGTAGGGTAGTGGTAGGCGATAAATGCCAGTCGCACTTCGGTTGTGGGTTCGATTCCCACATCCTTGTCCGACGCGATGGGTTGTCTCCCGTCCTGCAGGTTGTCCATTTTCTAAAACTACATTACTATAACATCCCATCAATAATATCAAAAAAAACTTTTATCCTTAAACAATACTAACTTATGTCCAACATAATCCATTCAAATCTTTAGGCTTATCCATAATATTTTTGTCCAATCTCATATTATAGTGAAAACTATTACCAAAGAGTTCATATAACAAGCATGTTAATACCATCGTTGATCCCCGTATATCATGAGATATGTCTTCTTGGTCACATTCCAAACATTTGAAGGCCCTAATCGTGTATTTTCTTGAAAAATGAATACCAATTGAACCTTAGTGAAAAAATTAATGTACTTAAAAGTTAACAATTTCCATATACCAAAATCCTCAAAATTCTATATATTCAAACCATGATATCACTTAGTCCTTATATCAATAATGAGCTCATGAATACTATCAAATATTTCATCTTCTCATTTTCCCTTCATTATGCGCATATCAACTTTTTTCCAAAAATATCTCAATCACATTCCATGGTTACTGGTACCATAAAATTATTGAAAACCACAATAGACCAATACATATATATTCGAATACTCAACATTATTTTGGAATCCCATTACATAAATACTTAATCATTCCACAACATCGTTGTCATATTCAACATCACTAATGGTGATCGCATGTGACTTCCCTTTGTCCTTTTCCTTAAGTGGTTGCCATGTCGATCATCACTAACCCTTAGATTAGGGCATTAATTGGCATAATGTCCCATCTCCTTGCACTTGAAACATTGAAGTGTAGTAGATTCATTCTGTGTATCCCTTCCTTTGTTTGCATCATTAAACATCTTCTTCCCATCATTGCAGTATTCGAACGCCAGATGACCTTCCTTTCCATATTTGAATCATTTACTTGTCCCTTTAAGAAAATCTCCACCATGCTTCTTTCCACACTTTGAGCATAAGGAAACATTCATCTTCTGTTCACCATTATTCTGAGATTTCTCCTTGAACTCCATCTTTCATTTCTTGTCAAAAATACTAGATGGATAAGTAACACCAACTTCCATTTCTACCTTGATAGCACAACACACAATTTCTTCATAGCTACTGAAGTCTCTTATAGCTAATTCCCTTCGATGATTTGGTTTTACGCCACTGAAGAATCGATCAACTTTACTTTCAGGTTGGATGATAAAGCCAGATTCATACCTTGCAAGGCTTGTAAAATTCGTTTCGTATACACCAACAGATTCATCATCCTTTTTCTTTAGTTCAAGAAACCCCTTCTCCATATTTGATCAAAGAATACGAGGGAAGTACCTATTGAAAAATAAGTTCTTGAAATCTTCCCATTCCATGGACTGAATTTCATCTCTTTTCCTCGTATTCTTGATAAGATTCTACTATTGAGCAGCTTCACCTTCCCAACGATATACTACTAAGATGACTTTATCATGTTTAGAAAATTGAAGAACTGATAATATCTTTTCAGTGGTACTGATCCATTGTTCAGCAACAAGTGGATCAGAAGACCCACTGAAAGAAGGTGGACGTTGCCTCATGAAGGACTCAATAGAATATTGTTCCCTTCTCTGCTAATTTGGAAGTCCAGAATGATTCATAGCTTGTGTAAGTATAGAAATAAGATTTTTCACTCCATCTCCCATAACATTTGTCTGTTTAGGAGGACAATCATTGCATTGTCCATTGCATTGATCAACATGGTTCCTTTGGGTTCCATCCATCGTCTAAAACCCAAAAAGAATAGTGTGAGAGGCAAAAATCAGGCTAGGGAAAACAACATAATAAAGGGGGATTACCTTCAATATCTATCATCTTTGGTTTAATTATATGATCATTAGCGTAATTATAGGACTATAACCTATACTTATAAATAACCTTAGGTACATCCCTAGACATACCTTAGAAATATCTCTAGGGATCTCACTAAAGTTCTCACATCCTAGTTTCCAAAGGTTGACTAAACATTTCCTCTGATACCAAATGTAGAGACCCGAAGCTGGACGTACATGAATATTACATTACTTTTGAGGAATACTTAATACATAAGAAAAACAAACACACAAGGACCATAATAGTTTAGTGTCTTTGGAAACTCAGAATAAACTCTTCTAATCGTGGTGAAAGATCTTCAACATCTCCAAATAAAGATCTTCCCTTTTTTCTTACCTAAAACCTTTCATTATATCCTGTGGAAAAGAAAACATAAAAGGGTGTGCTCAAATGCTCAATAAGGGTAAACAAAAGAAATACCAATCACATCATATTCATAAGAACATATCTTTTGGAAATCTTAACCTGCAAAAGAGATCATGATTTCATAACATGGGATATATCATAGTAGTGAAATGGAATCCCAATAATCATAACATAAAACAAGAAACATTGTGGCATACCCACATAATCATATATTATCATTTCTTATTAGTCAAGACTCATTGCCAAGACTATCTTAGTGGACAAAGTCCCTTTCTGAATCGAATTCACTCCTCGTTTCAGTCCTGTTTCACTGAACCGTTATAACCTACCGTTCCAGCCATGTCTATCTCATGAGATAGAAAATCTTTACCCAATGCATTTGAGGGAGATATAGGTCCCACCCATCTCATAATGATTCCATTCTTATGTGTGCCACAAAATCATAAATCATACATCATTGCATAACCCGTGAAATAAAAATGGGATTCTTAAACATCGTGACATCATAAAAATTTCATATAAGATAAAGGAATTAATAAAAATAATTCCATCACAACATAATCAAATCAATGTAATAATAGGGATAGAAACAAAACCCTTTATTATCATAGATGGAAAATAATTTTGATGAAACACTTGAACTCCATTCATGAGGAAAATATCCTTTATGCTTCAAAAAACACTTTTCCTTTCTTAACATGTCGTAAAATTCTATACTAAAAGAAGTTGATTAAAAATAAACTTGAAAACATGTAAAGGAATCTTCTTGGAAATAATGTTTTAAAAATCCATTCATGCCGTATAATTTAAAAAAACAGTCTTCGTACTTTTGTCGAAAAAGTCAAAAAGTATCTCGTACGAAAAACGACAAAAGATTCCTTTCATATATTTTACTAAAAACTCACCGAAGAGTAAAAGTGGATTTAAACCATTGTAGGTGGATGGAAATAATATTACATATTGAGGAAACATGGATGTGGATGATAAAATACACCCCAGTAAATACCAAAGTATAAACAATCTCGGATAAAAATGACATTGTGATATTTCCCATACCTTAGGTCCGATTTGCTTCTTATGTGTCCGAACATCCTGTATAATGATTTAAATAATGTCATTGACTTATTCCAGAATCATATTCATTGTTATGATATCATATATGGTTCAGTTATTTCTTTATATTACCCGTTCTTTTGTAAATTCCATGTTAAAGAGCGTTTTGGGTAAAATTGTTTCATTTGTCGTTCGTGTTTTGACGTGTAATTATTCATATGATTAAATAGATCATGATTACTTATTTCTAGAATATAAAACATGGTTTATATATAATATATATTCAGAATATATATATATATAATAAATCAGTAAATGGAAAGAAATACACCGTTCATGGAGACGGTAGGCCGTACGTACGCATGAACGTTGTTTTCGTTTCCTTATTGAGTTGAATGGAATTAAGTAGATGAAATACATATATATACACATAAATCCTGTATCATTATTATGTCATATATTTTATGATTACTTATTATATGTACTTTATAATCATTTTTGAACGGTTAAAGTGGAGAAAGAGTCTCATCTCGTCGTGGAGACGGTAGTCAGTACGTACGCGCGAGCGATGATATCATTCTCATGATCGTGGGACTGTATTGGAGTGTATGTATACTATTTCAGAATCACTATCACATTAAAATAATCATATATAGGTATTATGTACACCATTATACCCATCCAAGTAATGTGGTGGTGGAAAATAGATTTCACCACGGCGTGGAGACGGTATTCCGTACGTACGCACGCGAGGTGATTTCGTTTTCGGTAGGATGGATAGATGGTGAAATAGGGTTGTTTCATACTTATAATAACATATCATTATATGAGTGATATTGATGTTATTACTTCATAATGAATCAACCTAATAAGAATAAGTGGAAGAAGAAATAAAGATAAAAGAATCGGTAATGGACATTACCTCTTCTTTGAAGTGCCTCTTTGAGTCCTCCTCTTAGGGTACTAAAATTGGTCTTTGAAGAAGACCAGGACCTCTAAGATTTTTATAGGGAAGTGGAGAAGAGAATTTTGAAGGGTTTGGCCGAGCTTGAAGGCTCAATGTGGTGTGAGGAAGAGGGGGAGGAGGTGCCCTTTTATAAGGGAGGAGAGGGGCACATTTGGAATAACAAAAACTATTATTTTATTATAAATTAAAATTCGGTTTTAAATAGCTCCAAATTGATCTGTTTCGAAGATAAGGTGGGTATGGGTCTAAATCCTCTCATCCAAAATAATTTAGACAAGTTTAGGTTCCTATTTTAACCTTATCATTTATATTTAACTTTAAGTTAGATAATTTTAATTTTTCCGTGTCTTTTTGTGTTCTTACACTATAAGGTTAATAAACTTACTATAAGAAGACAAACGAACCCCAAGTTGTTTATTATTAATATATTTAACATTATCTAATTCATTTGGCCGAACCATATATTTTTAGGAATAAACTAAAAATTAATAATATAGTATTTGTTTTAAAAACTATTATATGTCAATTTTGACACTATTTAGAAATTTATTTTTGTGAAACTCATAACAGAATTATTAGTTCAAACAAAGTTAATAAAATCAATACTAACAAGTCATATTAACCTATAAAATTATTGTATTTCATAAAAAGTTTCAAATTACATTTATTTGACTATTTATAACATCAATTATGTCAATATTTCATTAATAAGATAATTATTGCATCATCATTGTGTCATAAATAAATTAAATTATATAATGTATAAAAATTATAAATAAAATACTATTATTTATGAAATCCCATTATCTTTCTAATGAATATTTACAGTCGAATTTATCTTATGTATAACCCTATATTAAAAATAATTTACTTATTAAACTTTGATTTTAACTATTTTAACCCTTCTTTAAATAAATTAATAATAAATGTCCTAATCTAATCCAAGTGGGCCTAAATGATCATATTTTATTCATAAGGTTATTTTTGGTCGAATTAAAGTTATCCAATAGAATTAGGACATGTGTTAGGGTAATAATAATAACATTTTACCCTTAATTACCCTATTTACTTTTAACCGTGGTAAAAAAAGTAAAAAGTTACTATTCACCAAAAATTATTTTCATCTCATTGAACAACATTTTACTTACTAAGATCAATTGTGTCTCTCGGATTTTTGAAATTCCAGTCATAGAAGTGGTAAAATTAGGTTTTATGAAAAATTGATATTTTTTTAACTACCACTTAGTGGTTTCATTATTCATCAAAAAATGAAAGTTTCCAGAAAAATACCAAAAATTAGGCCAAAGATATATTTGATATTATGAACTCAAAAATGATTTCTATTTTACCAAATTCAATACATATTAGTTGCATTAATTAATTTAAAAATTAATTCCCGCAGTCAAAACAAATAGCGTGTTTTTAAGAGATAATAACCATCAAAAGATTGACACTGGTTTATGTCTGGTTTAAATGTAGAATTACATAAAATGACCAACATTGTACTAAATTGTAAAACTATATTCTAAATATACTTTAAAACCACTAAAATTAATAATTTATCACTATTAATTATTTCTATTAAAAAAGTTCTTTTTAATTAAAATTTATTAATTTTCACTATTCATCAGAATATGAAAGTTATCTGAAAAGTACAAAAATTTCACCCTAAGCTAATTTCGATATTCCGAATCCAAAAATGAAGTCCATTTTGAAAAATAAAATTTAAAAAATTTTAGAAATTGGTTATTAGTATTCATAACGGCTAGTTTTAATAATATTTTAATAGCATATCATTGTTTAGTGAAACTAGGTATTGCGTACTACACACACCGAGGAAGGTCACGATTGCGTGTAATGCAAGGAAAGTCAATGATGCGTGTTGTGAAAGCTCCTTTTGGTGTTGCGTACAAGGCAATAAATTAATGAATAGAATATTTTTCATAAAATCTCTTGGTGTTACATTCTACCCCCCTTAAAATGAATTTCGCCGTCGAAATTCGTCAGGGTTATAAATGGTTTACTACTTGAAAGTTTCTTTAATAGAAACCCACATTGTAAAAAGGAATACCAAAACCATTCTTTAAAAAAAGTACGAAACATAACGGTTACCCAAATAAACTAATCATTGGGTTTCCACATAGGTGAAAATATGGATATGGAAGAGAAATCTAACCATCATGTTCTGATGGAGAGTGGTAGAGAACATGGCTATAGAAAAGCCAGCAATCAAAACCCCATAAATTTGTGACGATCTAAGGTACCATCTAATTCATCATATATAAGAGCACTAGGACAACAAATTTGTTTTTCAATATCATTTCCTTAAAGTTGATGAAATTGGAATTAGAAGAAATACTTTCGTGATTTTGGTACTGTGTCACCGTTGGTCATTCTTTGGACAATTTCCACTTCATCTCTTAAAGGCATAAAGTTGGATTTGTCATTCGTGAAGTGTTAGTAGACCATGTGATAGAATGATGGGTCATTCAATCTATCTCAACAAAAGGTTACAAAAGTTATCAAAAATACGTGAGACCATCTACGGTGAAGTTAATCGTATACGATTCCAAAAATGAACTTAAACTTCATCTATAATACCTCATAATAAAATAAAAAAAATTTCTACGAACCAGGGACTTCCTGTAGGCTTGTGGTAGGCGATAAAGTCCAGTCGCACTTCGGTTGCGGGTTCGATTCCCATAGCCTTGTCTGACGCGATGGGTTGTCGTCCGTCCTGCAGGTTATCCTTTTTCTAAAACTACATTACTATAACATCCCATCAATAATATCAAAAAAAACTATTATCCTTAAACAATACTAACTTATGTCCAACATAATCCATTCCAATATTTAGTCTTATCCATAATTCTGTTGTCCAATCTCATATTATAGTGAAAACTATTACTAAAGTGTTCATATAACAAGCATGTTAATACCATCGTTGATCCCCGTATAACATGAGATATGTCTTCTTGGTCACATTCCAAACATTTGAAGGCCCTAATCGTGTATTTGCTTGAAAAATGAATAACCATTGATCCTTAGTGAAAACATTAATGTACTTAAAAGTTAACACTTTCCATATACCAAAATCCTAAAAATTCTATATACTAAAACCATGATATCACTTAGTCCTTATATCAATAATGAGCTCATGAATACTGTCAAATATTTCATCTTCTCATTTTCCCTTCATTATGTGCATATCATATTTTTTCCAAAAATATCTCAATCACATTCCACGGTTACCGGTACCATAAAATTATTGAAAACCACAATAGTCCAATACATATATATTCTAATACTCAACATTATTTTGGAATCCCATTACATAAACACTTAATCATTCAACCACATCGTTTTCATATTCAACATCACCAATGGTGATCACATGTGACTTCCCTTTGTCCTTTTCCTTATGTGGTTGCTCATGTCGATCATCACTAACCCTTGGATTAGGGCATTTATTGGCATAATGTCCCATCTCCTTGCACTTGAAACATTGAAGGGTAGTAGGTTCATTCTGTGTATCCCTTCCTTTGTTTGCATCATTAGACATCTTATTCCAATCATTGCGGCATTCAAACGCCCGATGACCTTCCTTTCCACATTTGAAACATTTACTTTTCCCTTTAAGACAATCTCCACCATGCTTTTTTCCACACTTTGAGCATAAGGAAACATTCATCTTCTTTTCACCATTATTCTGAGATTTCTCCTTCAACTCCATCTTTCATTTCTTGTCAAAACTACTAGATGGATAAGTAACACCAATGTCCATTTCTACCTTGATAGCACAAAGCACAATTTCTTCATAGCTACTGAAGTCTCTTATAGCTAATGCCCTTCAATGATTTGGTTTTAAGCCACTGAATAATCGATCAACTTTACTTTCAGGTTGGATGATAAAGCCAGATGCATACCTTGCAAGCCTTGTAAAATTCGTTTCATATACACCAATAGATTCATCATCCTTTTTCTTTAGTTCAAGAAACTCTTTCTTCATATTTGTTCAAAGAATATGATGGATGTACCTATTGAAAAATAAGTTCTTGAACTCGTCCCATTCCATGGACTCAATTTCATCTCTTTTCCTCGTATTTTTGATATGATTCCACTATTGATCAGTTTCACCTTCCAAACGATATACTGCTAAGATGACTTTATCATGTTCAGAACATTGAAGAACTGAAAATATCTTTTTAGTGGTACTGATCCATTGTTCAGCAACAAGTGGATCAAAAGACCCAATGAAAGAAGGTGGACGTTTCCTTATGAAGGACTCAATAGAATATTGTCCCCTTCTCTGCTCATTTGGAAGTCCCGAATGATTCATAGCTTGTGTAAGTATAGCAATAAGATTTTGCACTCCATCTCCCATAACATTTGTTTGTTCAGGAGGACAATCATGGCATTGTCCATTTCATTGATCAACACGGTTCCTTCGGGTTCCAGCCATCGTCTAAAACCCAAAAAGAATAGTATGAGAGGCAAAAATCATGCTAGGGAAAACAACATAATAAAGGGGGATTACCTTCAATATATAACATCTTAGGTTTAATTATATGATCATTAGAGTAATTCTTGGACTATAACCTATACTTATACATAACCTTCGGTACATCCCTAGACATACCTTAGAAATATCTCTAGGGATCTCACTAAAGTTATCACATCCTAGTTTTCAAAGGTTGACTAAACATTTCCTCTGATACCAACTGTAGTGACACGAAGCATGACGTACATGAATATTACATTACTTTTGCGGAATTCTTAATACATAAGAAAAACAAACACACAGGGACCGTAATAGTTTAGTGTCTTTGGAAACTCGGAATAAACTCTTCTAATCGTGGTGAAAGATCTTCAACATCTCCCAATAAAGATCTTCCCTTTTTTTTCTTACCTAAAACCATTGTTTATATCTTGTGGAAAATAAAACATAAAAGGGTGAGCTCAAATTCTCAGTAAGGGTAAACAAAAGAAATACCAATCACATCATATTCATAAAAACATATCTTTTGGAAATCTTAACCTGCAAAAGATATCATGATTTCATAACATGGGAAAAATCATAGTAGTGAAATGGAATACCAATAATCATAACATAAAACATGAAACATTGTGGAATACACACATAATCATATAGAATCATTTCTTATTAGTCAAGACTCATTGCCAAGACTATCATAGTGGACAAATTCCCTTTCTGAATCGAGTTCACTCCTCGTTTCAGTCCTGTTTCACTGAACCGGTATAACCTACCATTCCAACCATGTCTATCTCATGAGTTATAAAATCATTACCCAATGCATTGGAGGGAGATATAGGTCCCACCCATCTCATAATGATACCATTCTTATGTGTTCCACAATATCATAAATCATACATCATTGCATAACCCGTGTAATAAAAATTGGATTCTTAAACATCGTGACATCATAAAACAATTCATAAAAAATAAAGGAATTAATAAAAATAATTCCATCACAACATAATAAAATCAATGTAATAATAATTATAGAAACAAAACCCTTTATTATCATATATGGAAAATAATTTTGATAAAACACTTGAACTCCATTCTTGAGGGAAATATCCTTTATGCTTCAAAAAACACTTTTCCTTTATTAACATGTCGTACAATTCTAAACTAAAAGAAGTTGATTAAAAATAAACTTGAAAACATGTAAAGAAATCTTCTTGGAAATAATGTTTTAAAAATCCATTCATGCCGTATAAGTTAAAAAAACATTGTTCGAACTTTTGTCGAAAAATCCAAAAGTATCTTGTACGAAAAACGAAAAAAGATTCCTTTCATATATTTTACTAAAAACTCACCGAAGGGTAAAATTGGATTTAAACAATTGTAGGTGGATGGATATAATATTAAATATTGAGGAAACATGGATGTGGATGATAAAATACACCCCAATAAATAACAAAGTATAAACAATCTCGGATAAAAATGATATTCTGATATTTCCCTTACCTTAGGTCTGATTTGCTTCGTAAGTGTCCGAACCTCGGGTATAATGATTTAAATAATGTCATTGACTTATTCCAGAATCATACTAATTGTTATGATATCATATATGGTTCACTTATTACTTTATATTACCCGTTCTTTTGTAAATTCCATGTTAAAGAGCGTTTTGGGTAAAATTGTTTCATTTGTCGTTCGTGTTTTGACTTGTAATTATTCATATGATTACATAGATCATGATTACTTAATTCCAGAATATAAAACATGGTTTATATATAATATGTATTTAGAATATACATATATATAATAAATCAGTTATTGGAAAGAAATACACCGTTCACGGAGACGGTAGGCCGTACGTACGCATGAACGCTGTTTTCATTTCATTATTGAGTTGAATGGAATTAAGTAAACGAAATACATATATATACACATAAATACAGTATAATTATTATTTCATATATTTCATGATTACTTATTATATGTACTTTATAATCATTCGTGAATGGTTAAAGTGGAGAATGAATCTCATCTCGTCGTGGAGACGGTAGTCCGTACGTACGCATAAGCGATGATATCGTTCTCATGATCGTGGGACTGTATTGGAGTGTATGTATACAATTTCAGAATCAATATCACTTTAAAATAATCATATATAGTTATTATGTACACCATTATACCCATCAATGTAAGGTGGTGGTGGAAAATATATTTCACCATGGCGTGGAGACGGTATTCCGTACGTACGCACGCGCGGTGATTTCGTTTTCGGTAGGATGGATAGATGGTGAAATAGGGTTGTTTCATACTTATAATAACATATCAGTATATTAGTGATACTAATGTTATTACTTCATAATGAAAAAACCTAAGAAGAATAAGTGGAAGAAGAAATAAAGATAAAAGAATCGGTAATGGACATTACCTCTTCTTTGAAGTGCCTCTTTAAGTCCTCCTCTTAGGGTACTAAAATTGGTCTTTGAAGAAACAAATGACCTCTAAGATGTTTCTAGGGAAGTAGAGAAGAGAATTTTGTAGGGGTTTTCTGACATTGAAGGATCAAAGTGGTGTGAGGAAGAGGGGGAGGAGGTTCCCTTTTATAAGGGAGGAGAGGGGCACCTTTGGAATAACAAAAAATATTATTTTATTATAAAGTCAAATTAATTTTTAAATAGCTCCAAATTGATTTATTTAGAATCTAAGGTGGGGATGGGTCTAAAGCCTCTACTCAAATAGAATTTAGACAAGTTTAGGTTCCTATTTTAACCTTATCATTTATATTTAACTTTAAGTTAGATAATTTTAATTTTACCGTGTCTTTTTGTGTTCTAACGCTATAAGGTTAATAAACTTACAATAAGAAGCCAAACGAACCCCAAGCTGTTTATTATTAATATATATAACCATATCTAAGTCATTTGGCTGAACCATAGATTTTTAGGAATAAACTAACAATTAATAATATAATATTTGTTTTAAAAACTATTATATGTCAATTTTGACACTATTTAGTAATTTATTTTTGTGAAACTCATAACAGAATGATTAGTTCGAAAAACGTTAATTAAATCAATAATAACAGGTCATATTAACCTAGAAAATTAGTGTAATTCATAAAAAGTTTCAAATTACATTTATTTGACTATTTATAAAATCAATTATGTCAATATTTCATTAATTAGATAATTACTGCATCATCGTTTTTTCATAAATAAATTAAATTATATAATGTATAAAAATTACAAATAAAATACAATTATGTAGTAAATCTATTTATATTTCTAATTAATATTTTTAGTCGAATTTATCTAATGTATAACCCTATATTAAAAATAATTTACTTATTAAACTTTGATTTTAACTATTTTAACCCTTCTTTAAATAAATTAATAATAAATGTCCTAATCTAATCCAAGTGGTCCTAAATGATCATATTTTATTCATAAGGTTGTTTTTGTCGAATTACAGTTATCCAATAGAATTAGGACATGTGTTAGGGTAATAATAATAACATTTGTACCCTTAATTTCCCTATTTACTTTTAACCGTGGTAAAAAAAGTAAAAAGTTACTATTCACCAAAAATTATTTTCATCTCATTAAACAAAATTTTACTTAATAACATCAACCGTGTCTCTCATATTTTTGAAATTCCACTCATAGAAGCGGTAAAATTAGGTTTTATGAAAAAATGATTTTTTAACTACCACTTAGTGGTTTCACTATTCATCAAAAAATGAAAGTTTTTAGAAAAATACCAAAAATTAGGCCTAAGATACATTTGATATTATGAACTCAAAAATGATGTCTATTTTACCAAATTCAAAACATATTAGTTGCATTTATTAATTTAAAAATTAATTCCCATCATCAAAACAAATAGCGTATTTTTAAGAGATAATAACCATCAAAAGATTGACACTTGTTTATGTCTGGTTTAAATGTAGAATTACATCCAATGAACAAAATTGTATTAAATTGTAAAAATATATTCTAAATATACTTTAAAACCACTCAAATTAATAATTTATCACTATTAATTGTTTCTATTAAAAAAGTTATTTTTTATTAAAATTTAGTAATTTTCACTATTCATCAGAATATGAAAGTTATCCGAAAAGTACCAAAATTTCACCATAAGCTAATTTTGATATTCCAAATCCAAAAATGAAGTCCATTTTGAAAAATAAAAATTAAAAAATTTCTGAAAGTGGTTATTTCTATTCATAACGGCTAGTTTTAATAATATTTTAATAGCATATCATTGTTTAGTGAAACTACGTATTGCGTACTACACACGCTGAGGAAGGTCACGATTGCGTGTAATGCAAGGAAAGTCAAGGATGCGTGTTGTGAAAGCTCCTTTTGGTGTAGCGTGCAATGCAAGACATTAATGAAAAGAATATTTTTCATAAAATCTCTGGGTGTTACATTCTACCCCCCTTAAAGTGAATTTCGCCCTCAAAATTCGTCGGGGTTATAAACAGTTTATTACTTGAAAGTTTCTTTAATAGAAACCCACATCGTAAAAAGGAATTCAGAACCATTCTTTAAAAAAAAGTATGAAACGTAACGGTTACACAAATAAACTAATCAATGGGTTTCCACATAGGTGAAAATATTAATATGGAAGAGAAATCTAACCATCTTGTTCTGATGGAGAGTGGTAGAGAACATGGCTAGAGAAAAGCCAGCAATCACAACGCCATAAATTTGTGACGATCTAAGGTACCATCTAATCCATCAGATATAAGATCACTAGGAAAACATTTTTGTTTTTCAAGATCATTTCCTTAAAGTTGATGAAATTGGAATTAGAAGAAATACTTTCGTGATTTTGGTATTGTGTCACCGTTGGTCATTTTTGTAAAATTTCAACTTCATCTCTTAAAGACATTAAGTTGGATTTGTCATTCGTGAAGTGATAGCAGATCATGTGATAGAATGATGGGTCATTCCATCTGTCTCAAAACTAAGGTTATGAAAGTTATCAAAAATACGTAAGACCATCTATGGTGAAGTTAATTGTATACTATTCCAAAAATGAACTTAAACTTCATATATTATACCTGGTAATAAAATAAAACTAGTTTCTACTAACCAGGGACTTCATGTAGGCTAGTGGTAGGCGATAAAGGCCAATCGCATTTCGGTTGTGGGTTCGATTCCCACAACCTTGTCTGACGCGATGGGCTGTCGCCCCTCCTGAAGGTTGTCCTTTTTCTAAAACTACATTACTATAACATCCCATCAATAATATCGAACAAAACTTTTATCCTTAAACAACACTAACTTATGTCCAACATAATCTATTCCAATCTTTAGGCATATCCATAATACTGCTGTCCAATCACATATTATAGTGAAAACGATTACCAATGAGTTTATATAACAAGCATGTTAATACCATCGTTGATCCCTGTATAACATGAGATATGTCTTCCTGGTCACATTCCAAACATTTAAAGGCCCTAATCGTGTATTCTCTTGAAAAATGAATAACCATTGAACCTTAGTGAAAAAATTAATGTACTTAAAAGTTAACACTTTCCATATACCAAAAACCTCAAAATTCTATATACTCAAACCATGATATCACTTAGTCTTTATATCAATAATGAGATTATGAATACTGTAAAATATTTCATCTTCTCGTTTTCCCTTCATTATGCGCATATCATCTTTTTTCCAAAAATATCTCAATCACATTCCATGGTTATCGGTACCATAAAATTATTGAAAACCACAATAGACCAATACATATATATTCCAATACTCAACATTATTTGGGAATCCCATTACATAAACACTTAATCATTCCACCACATCGTTGTCATATTCAACATCACCAATGGTGATGACATGTGACTTCCCTTTGTCCTTTTCCTTAAGTGGTTGCTCATGTCGATCATCATTAACCCTTGGATTATGGCAATTATTGGCATAATGTCCCATCTCCTTGCACTTGAAACATTGAAGTGTAGTAGGTTCATTCGGTGTATCCCTTCCTTTGTTTGCATCATTAGACATCTTCTTCCCATCATTGCGGCATTCAAACACCTGATGACCTTCCTTTCCATATTTGAAACATTTACTTGTCTCTTTAAGACAATCTCCACCATGCTTCTTTCCAAACTTTGAGCATAAGGAAACATTCATCTTCTTTTCACCATTATTCTGAGAGTTCTCCTTGAACTCCATCTTTCATTTCTTGTCAAAACTACTAGATGGATAAGTAACACCAACTTCCATTTCTACCTTGATAGCACAACGCACAATTTCTTCATAGCTACCAAAGTATCTTATAGCTAATGCCCTTCAAAGATTTGGTTTTAAGCCACTGAATAATCGATCAACTTTACTTTCAGGTTGGATGATAAAGCCAGATGCATACCTTGCAAGCCTTGTAAAATTCGTTTCGTATACACCAACAGATTCATCACCCTTTTGCTTTAGTTCTAGAAACTCCTTCTCCATCTTTGTTCAAAGAATACGAGGGAAGTACCTATTGAAAAATAAGTTCTTGAACTCGTCCCATTACATGGACTCAATTTCATCTCTTTTCCTCATATTCTTGATAAGATTCCACCATTGATAAGCTTCACCTTCCAAACGATATACTGCTAAGATGATTTTATCATGTTCATAACATTGAAGAACTGAAAATATCTTTTCAGTGGTACTGATCCATTGTTCAACAACAAGTGGATCAGAAGACCCTCTGAAAGAAGGTGGACGTTGCCTCATGAAAGACTCAATAGAATATTGTTCCCTTATCTGCTCATTTGGAAGTCCAAAATGATTCATAGCTTGTGTAAGTATAGCAATAAGATATTGCACTCAATCTCCCATAACATTTGTTTGTTCAGGAGGACAATCATTGCATTGTCCATTTCATTGATCAACACGGTTCCTTCGGGTTCCAGACATCGTCTAAAACCCAAATAGAATAGTGTGAGAGGAAAAAAATATGCTAGGGAAAACAACATAATAAAGGGGGATTACATTCAATATCTAACATCTTAGGTTTAATTATATGATCATTAGAGTAATTCTAAGACTACAACCTATACTTATACATAACCTTAGGTACATCCCTAGAAATACCTTAGAAATATCTCTAGGGATCTCACTAAAGTTCTCGCATCCTAGTTTTCAAAGGTTGACTAATCATTTCCTATGATACCTACTGTAGAGACCCGAAGCATGACGTACATGAATATTACATTAATTTTGCGGAATACTTAATACATAATAAAAACAAACACACAAGGACCGTAACAGTTTAGTGTCTTTGGAAACTCGGAATAAAATCTTCTAATCATGGTGAAAGATATTCAACATCTCCCAATAAAGATCTTCCCTTTTTTTCTTACCTAAAACCTTTCTTTATATCATGTGGAAAAGAAAACATAAAAGGGTGAGCTCAAATGCTCAGTAAGGGTAAACAAAAGAAATACCAATCACATCATATTCATAAGAACATATCTTTTTCAAATCATAACCTGCAAAAGATATCATGATTTCATAACATGGGATAAATCATAGTAGTGAAATGGAATCCCAATAATCATAACATAAAACATGAAACATTGTGGCATACACACATAATCATAGAGAATCATTTCTTATTAGTCAAGACTCATTGCCAAGACTATCTTAGTAGACAACATCCCTTTCTGAATTGAGTTCACTCCTCGTTTCAGTCCTGTTTCACTGAACCGGTATAACCTACCGTTCCAGCCATGTCTATCTCATGAGATATAAAATCTTTACCCGATTCATTGGAGTGAGATATACATCCCATCCATGTCATAATGATACCATTCTTATGTGTGCCACAAAATCATACATCATACATCATTTCATAACTCGTGTAATAAAAATGGGATTCTTAAACATCGTGACATCATAAAACAATTCATATAAGATAAAGGAATTCATAAAAATAATTACATCACAACATAATCAAATCAATGTAATAATAGGGATATAAACAAAACCCTTTATTATCATAGATGGAAAATAATTTTGAAAAAACACTTGAACTCCATTCTTGAGGAAAATATCCTTTATGCTTCAAAAAACACTTTTCCTTTCATAACATGTCGTAAAATTATAAACTAAGAGAAGTTGATTAAAAATAAACTTGAAAACATTTAAAGTAATCTTCTTGGAAATAATTTTTTAAAAATCCATTCATGGCGTATAAGTTAAAAAAACATTCTTTGTACTTTTGTCGAAAAAGTCAAAAAGTATCTCGTACGAAAAACGACAAAAGATTCCTTTCATATATTTTTCTAAAAACTCACCGAAGGGTAAAATTGGATTTAAACAATTGTAGGTGGATGGAAATAATATTACATATTGAGGAAACATGGATGTGGATGATAAAATACACCCCAGTAAATACCAAAGTATAAAAAATCTCGGATAAAAATGAGATTATGATATTTCCCTTACCTTGTGTCTGATTTGCTTTGTAAGTGTCCGAACCTCCTGTATAATGATTTAAATAATGTCATTGACTTATTCCATAATCATACTCATTGTTATGATATCATATATGGTTCACTTATTACTTTATATTACCCGTTCTTTTGTAAATCCCATGTTAAAGAGCGTTTTGGGTAAAATTGATTCATTTGTCGTTTGTGTTTTGACTTGTAATTATTCATATGATTACATAGATCATGATTACTTAATTTAAGAATATAAAACATGGTTTATATATAATATATATTCATAATATACATATATATAATAAATCAGTCAATGGAAAGAAATACACCTTTCATGGAGACAGTAGGCCGTACGTACGCATGAACGCTGTTTTCGTTTCCTTATTGAGTCTAAAGGAATTAAGTAGATGAAATACATATATATACACATAAATCCAGTATAATTATTATGTAATATATTTCATGATTACTTATTATATGTACTTTATAATCATTCGTGAAAGGTTAAAGTGGAGAATGAATCTCATCGCGTCGTGGAGACGTTAGTCCGTACGTACGCACGAGCGATGATATCGTTCTCATGATCGTGGGACTATATTGGAGTGTATGTATACTATTTCAGAATCAATATCACTTTAAAATAATCATATATAGTTATTATTTACACCATTATACCCATCCAAGTAAGGTGGTGGTGGAAAATAGATTTCACCACGGCGTGGAGACGGTATTCCGTACGTACGCACGGGAGGTGATTTCATTTTCGGTAGGATGGATAGATGGTGAAATAGGTTTGTTTAATACTTATAATAACATATCAGTATATTAGTGATACTGATGTCATTACTTCATAATGAAACAACCTATGAAGAAGAAGTGGAAGAAAAATAAATATAAAAGAATCGGTAATGGACATTACCTCTTCTTTGAAGTGTCTCTTTGAGTCCTCCTCTTAGGGTACTAAAATTGGTCTTTGAAGAAGACCAGGACCTCTAGGATGTTTCTAGGGAAGTGTAGAAAAGAAATTGGCAGGGGTTGGCCGAGCATGAAGGCTCAATGTGGTGTTAGGAAGAGGGGGAGGAGGTGCCCTTTTATAAGGGAGGAGAGGGGCACCTTTGGAATAACTTAAACTATTGTTATATTATAAAGTCAAATTCGATTTTAAAAAGCTCAAAATTTATTTAGTTAGAAGATAAGGTGGGTATGGGTCGAAATCCTTTCATCCAATAGAATTTAGACAAGTTTAGGTTCATATTTTAACCTTATCTTCTATATTTAACTTTAAGTTAGATAATATTAATTTTACCGTGTCTTTTTGTGTTCTTACCCTATAAGGATAATAAACTTACTATAAGAAGCCAAACGAACCCCAAGTTGTTTACTATTAATATATATAACCTTATCTAAGTCAGTTGGCCGAATAATAGATTTTTAGGAATAAAATAACAATTAATAATATAAT
Source organism: Viscum album (assembly GCA_963277665.1). Lineage (NCBI taxonomy): Eukaryota > Viridiplantae > Streptophyta > Magnoliopsida > Santalales > Viscaceae > Viscum > Viscum album. The sequence goes on from OY728166.1 coordinate 1,379,234,695, forward strand.
ATTTGTTTTAAAAACTATTATATGTCTATTTTGACACTATTTAGTAATTGATTTTTGTGAAATTCATAACAGAATTATTATTTCGAAAACAGTTAATTAAATCAATAATAACAAGTCATATTAACCTAGAAAATTAGTGTAATTCATAAATAGTTTCAAATTACATTTATTTGGCTATTTATAACATCAATTATGTCAATATGTCATTAATAAGACAATTACTGCATCATCGTTGTGTCATAAATAAACTAAATTATTTAATGTCTAAAAATTACAAATAAAATACTATTATGTAATAAATCTCCATTGCTTTCTAATGAATATTTATAGTAGAATTAATCTTATGTATAACCCTATATTAAAAATTCATTACTTATTAAACTATGATTTTATCTATTTTAACCCTTCTTTAAATAAATTAATAATAAATGTCCTAATCTAATCCAAGTGGGCCTAAATGATAATATTTTATTCCTATGGTTGTTTTTGGTCGAATTAAATTTATCCAATAGAATTAGGACATGTTTTAGGGTAATAATAATAACATTTTTACCCTTAATTACCCTATTTACTTTTAACCATGGTAAAAAAAGTAAAAAGTTACTATTCACCAAAAATTATTTTCATCTCATTGAACCACATTTTACTTACTAAAATCAACTGTGTCTCTCGGATTTTTGAAATTCCACTCACAGAAGCGGTAAAATTAAGTGTTATGAAAAATTCATTTTTTTAACTACCACTTAGTGGTTTCACAATTCATCAAAAAATGAAAGTTTCCAGAAAAATAAAAACAATTAGTCCAAAGATATATTTGATATTATGAACTCAAAAATGATGTTTATTTTACCAAATTAAAAACATATTAGTTGCATTAATTATTTTAAAAATTAATTCTCGTCGTCAAATCAAATAGCGTGTTTTTTAGAGATAATAATCATCAAAAGATTGACACTTGTTTATGTCTGGTTTAAATGTAGAATTACATCAAATGACCAACATTGTATTAAATTGTAAAATTTTATTCTAAATAAACTTTAAAACCACTAAAATTAATAATTTATCACTATTAATTATTTCTATTAAAAAAGGTCTTTTTAATTAAAATTTAGTAATTTTCACTATTCATCATAATATGAAAGTTATCCGAAAAGTACTAAAATTTCACTCTAGGATAATTTCAATATTCTGAATCCAAAAATGAAGTCCATTTTGAAAAATAAAATTTACAAAATTTCAAAAAGTTGTTATTACTATTCATAACGGCTAGTTTTAATAATATTTTAATAGCATATCATTGTTTAGTGAAACTCGGTATTGCGTACTACACACACTGAGGAAGGCCGTGATTGCGTGTAATGCAAGGCAAGTAAATTATGCATGTTGTGAAAGATCCTTTTTGTGTAGCGTACAACACAAGACATTAATGAAAAGAATATTTTTCATAAAATCTCGGGGTGTTACATTATGGATGAACCAGGAATAAACATATCACTTATCTATTTTCTTATATTCATTAATTCGATATTATTTTGGGGAAGGGATGCTTTTTTTACCATGGAGTAGGATATTTTTAAATTTCCAAAATAATATACATACCCCAATTTATCCCTCTCTCACGGTGTATTCCATGTTTTGGATTAAATATTTTTATTATATTTGATGGTTTATAGTTTCTGAATCCATGATATAATTACAAAAAAATTTTAATCTTCAATCATCAATGTCAAAATTTTCTAATTGGTAAAATTCAGATACATTGCTATTTCAAGAATTTATTCTTGAATTTCTCTCTATATATCATTCGAGGGATATCATTTGAAATGGAGAGTGGGGAACTATCACAAAAATAACAAGGAAGTATATATATATATCAACCCCATATGATCACATATACTTGGATTATCATTTGCTATTTCAATATATATGAAATTCATATTTTCTATATCTTCAGACATATTGTGTGAAAAAAGTAACCTATTTTCTGATGGTTCATATGGTACATGAATCCAAATAATAGGTTTCATGGAAAAATATGATGACTATTGGACGAACCTAAATTAATCTATTGAATATTATTTATAGGTTTATTATGGATGACATGTGTGGACTAATTAATATCCTCAATGAGATTAATATCATATGGAAGATCTTTATAAGATTACCATTTCATTTTAATGTGATGGTTTCTATCCTCAAAGAATAATATCAGATTTAGGTGATGATGGGTATTCTTCGGGTCAACCATTTTGTATAGGAGATGGCGAAAAATGATAATTAAGCAATGTCAATTTAAAAATATCATGAAATTGAATTCAAGGTAGTGGTGAAAATTTATTTAAAATATTATTTATAATAAACGGGAGCTAATAAGTTTATGTCATTCCTTTCCATAAATAAATAATGGTTGAAATTATAATTTCAAAAAAATATTACACTTTCTTTATTTCATACGGAGAATTTTATGAATCTCATTGAATTTTTGACAATATTATTAGAGATAGTGATGAAGATTATGTTCTACAGAATACATCATCATGTTAGGAGAAATGAAATATAAATCCTTATTAAAAATTAATCTATAAGACGAACATTTTTTCAAAAGAAAATGCTATCATGTGAGAGAATTAAGTGGATGAGATCTGATATTACAAATTCGGCATTGATTAAGTCCTTGTGGAAGTTTTAGATAAATAAAAATAAATCATCTTAGAAATAAAAAAGATGATAATGATGAAGTTAAAGTACAATGACACATAATTCTCATACATAAATACTACATCATATTAAGTGAATATTAATTGCATAACATTATGATCCTCTCTAAATGAATTAATGCTTGTTTTAAATTATAATATGGTTACATAAAAAATATTTCTATAAAATATCTATATTATCTTCCTTGATGTAATTTGAAAAATTCACCCTTCATAGACAAAACAAATACTTAAAGACATTTTTCATATCCATGGGGAAAGGAACAATAATAAAGAATGATTTTATATGATCATTATGGGTAAATAAGATATATTTGAATGATAATTATTCCATAAAATGAGAATAATGCTATCCACACATGAGAATAAAATTTAAAATCCAAACCCAGAAAATCATAGACTATAAATGTAACACCCAAATACATTATAATATATTTATCATTAAATAACCTAAATTTCTTCCATAGCTTGTTAAACCTGATAACCATAGTCAAAATGAATAGTTATATAGTATGTATTTATAACCTAGACATTAAATTGTAAAAATGAATGGGAATGACAAAATTAAATATAATATATATAGAATGGATTTAGTTATTTCAAATATATTGATAAATCATTACTCAATTTTTAGTAAAGTAATAATATGCTTCAAAAAAACTCTTTCTATCAAAAAAAAGTATTATTTTTTACGGGAAAATAATATAATTAATTTATAATAGTTTTATGAAAATAATTTTATGAAATTAATTAAATTATGAAATCATCATGTCAAAATTAGAATAGACATATCTTTAGATATTTTTAATGATTAATTTTTTAATAAAATTGGAAAATACTGTTTTTATTGAAATAAATATTTTCATTTAAATGAATTTAAATGTTTTTTAAGTGTTCATAAATGAATTACTAGTTTTTTTACGTTATTAATAATATAATTAATATTGATTTGTATTTCTTAAAAAATATTCTTAACGAAACTTTTTTTATTGAAAATTTCATTTCGTCATGCTCTGATGGTGTAATATTGAATTTAATTGCACCACTTCTGTATATTTAATTTTATAAAATGGATTATATATTTGTAATTATATTTTAATATTTTTAATTAGTCCACATTAATTTTTTTATGATGAATAGTAAAAACTGATTAAATTTTTTACACGGTTAAGAAAAAATGTTTTATTGGGAGATAACCTTGAGATAATTGAAAGAATGAAAATGAAAATATATAAGTCATATTTTCGAGACATATTTCTAAATTAATGTATCCAACCATAAAATCTTGATCCAATTGGACTCATTTTTATTGAGCGTGACATTAATATATTTTAATCATTTATAAAATTTCAAGTGTGTCATATCCCCAACTTATAAATGGAACCCCAACATTTTTCATAATTATACAACATTGAGACATCTAGGATTCCATAAACCTATCCAATTCTATCCCCAAATTCCCAATCCATGAATTATAGGCTCTTGTCTTCATAAAGTTGAATTCCACGGGTTTCTAAAAAAAATCTAATGGAGTTATACCATTGAAGAGGTAATCATCATACCTAACTTCTTTCAATTTATTTCTTCATATATCTCCTATAAATATTTTTTATAAAACATAAAATAAAAAATAGGGTATTATAAATATACTTATAATTTATTATGATTTTGAGACAACCATTCTTCTCCATCCTTCTATAAAATTAAATATGAATGTATCACTCGTGAATATGTGTGATGTATTGCCACCATATTGTGATGCATTTCATTTCCCATCACCAATTTTAATTAATTTTTATTATGATGACTGTGATATTTCTAAATAATATTTATAATAAAAAATTTTCTTGATTTATAATTTCATATCTACCTTCTTAACATAAATCTGGAGGAAAATGATAATATTGATCTTATGTTTGTGTTGACTCCCACTTCAACGAAGCTTTAGCATTTATTATTTATTTATCCCTTAAATTTTCACAACTCGTCCCATAGGGCTCATGTCATGACTACCCCAAGCTTATATTCAATAGGCCAAGGGCTGGAAACTAGCACTGAAAAGGTGTATCCCCACAATGAGAAGTCATTTCCTTTAAACATGTACAAACACACAATCCAGGAACACTACATGAAGCATCCTCGAAGTAAACTGCTATAGAAAAAAGTGTATTGAAAGTAAAGGGACTGGAAAACATAACCAACTAGAGTGTACAAGTATAATTAAAAGAGAAAATAGCTTCTGAAACACCCACTGAGGATCGTACCTGAAGGGTAGGTAGAGCTCATGATCTGTAGTCACTACATCGTGGCACGTCAAATAGTCTTCCTATGTGTACTGTCAAGTCTTGGATCCCTCAGTCTCAATCAATGTTGTCTATCACATGTACAATACACATCAATGTGTAGAAGTATCCCATGGAGGGGTGAGTATAAAAATACTCAATAGTGACCCTGAGACCCCTGAAGGTCCTTAAGAGTTCCAAAAAGGAAAAACCATAATGAAATATCTCAATCAAAAAGCACAAACATGTATTCATCAACTCTACTTAGGTATATACTCATACATATACATGAGTTGTCAAAATATAATATTCTAAAAAATGAGGAAACATAAGGCTCCATCTTTTAATCCATGTCCAAAAGTGATCCATAAGATAAGAATACCACAAAGGCAACACTACAAATGTAAAAGTATAACAAAGATAACACCATGATGGTAACACCGTGAAGGTAATAGTACCACAATGGTAACAAAACGAAGGTAACACCATGAAGGTAACACCATGAATATAACAACACAAAGGTAAAATTACAAAAAAGGTAATACAATGAAGGTAACACTATGAAGGTAAAAGACTTACCTCACACCAGGTATATAACATAATTACCGAAGTACATATGATTAGTCGTATCGCTGGATCATCTTATTCGATCGAGATGATCTACTACTGACCCACACAGGATCAATGGGTGCTGACCCACAAAAGATTTCTAGGTGCTGACCCACACAAGATCTGTATATACTAACCCACACAGGATCACTATGCGCTGACCCACATAGGATCGATAGACGCTGACCCACAAAGGATTGATTTTCATTATTCACGTTATAGCTAGCTGCAAATATTCTTTCTCTATGCATTCTGGATTCCTGGTGTATCATCTATTCTTGTTTTCAGTCTGATCTCAACTACCACGATGTTTCACGGATAATTATCTCAAAATACCTCCTCGTCATAGGGGTCCCAATGTGACAGACAGTGCGTCGATCGGACGCGCAGTCTGTGAGATATGGGAACTTTTGTAAAAATGTCTTCGTTGGATTCAAATATGATCCAACCCAGGTCGCACATTAAACACCATCAAATATCACTTTGTTTATCACCAAAGGACTTCCTTGACACAAGGGTCCTTATAAAAATGACATCACATCGATCTAATGCCTGGTCTGTTAGTTACACCTCTTTCCATGAAATAGGGGAGATCACACATTAGTTTGACCCAGCATGGTCAGGCCCACTGGAATATGAAAAAGGGACCACTTCTCAATAGGGGTATCTATTCCATTGATGGTGTGCCTAAGAGACACGCGGGTCATCCGTAACTAGAATTTCTTTATTCGAGTACCAGTTGGGTCTGGGCCCGATCCGACTCGGTCAGACCAGCTTGACCCAAAGGGTCACGAGTTCTACCTAACCCACCGGGGTCTGCACCACTAGGTGTTGGCCCGGTTCACTTGGCCTAGCCAGTCGGGGTTGGCTCGACATGTTTGCGTGCTCGGGATGTGGTAGGACTGACCTGGTGGGTGGGGCTTAGCCCACCCATGCTGGCCCATTGGACCATGGATCCAACTCAATCTGATAGCAAGTTCGACCCGCTAGGGGGTTCTGGCCCATTGGGTCGTGGGTCCAAACCAACTTGCTGGGTGGATCCGGTCCACTCGGGTTACCCATGTCCAGCCCAGTCCACCTGAAGGTGGACCTTTTTCTTCTATTGACCTCGGGGTTGTCTGGCAGTTTTTCCTAGCCGGTGGTGTGCTTCCCCACTGCATTAAATGGTGAAATATTTGGCCAACCGAGGTATGCCAATGTGGCGCAGTGTAGGTCCATGCTGCTCTATCATGATGGGGCCCGTTTTCCGTGGTTGCTTCGCGCCGCCACCATTCGGTCACAGCCACTTTGGGTCACCCTTATCCCGTATGGCCGGCTCGGCCCAGACTCCTTCAACAACAGTGACGCGCTGTCTTGCGCCGCCTTCAACTTCCTAAGAACATTTTTTGTGGGTCTCCTATAGCCACCACTATCCACGACATACATGGCGCACTAATGGTCTCTTCCGCGGGTCACTGGGCGTGCTCCAATGTATGTTCTTGGTGCCACTTGCGCCTATGGATCTCCCTTGATACTACCATCATAGGATGACTTGATATTTCACATTTCAATTAATATGATGAAACCAACCTCAAAGAACGGAGAATTAGTGAAGTGGCGGAGGATCTGGCCCTTTTTCATTTGGCCCACTCCATTTGCGTTAATGAGATAGTAAGAGGAAAAAAATTTATTAATCAAATACAACTTCAAAATTAAACCCCATACTTGGAATAGAGGTTCATTGATGTTGATCCAAAGAACCTCCTTCGTCTATTTCATCAGTTTGTCATTCAGTGGAACTCAACACTACTCACTGAAATCGGTCTCATCACCAAACTGGTTGGCATTGCGGTACTTTTCTGGAGCATCGTCGCTGGTTAAAGCTATGCTAACACCCTTCCTCGAGCTCCTTAATAATAGGAGAGGAGAAAGAGAGTGTTCCACACAAATAATTAATGAGGTTTATTTAATTAATAATCCTCCCAAATTCCCAATGTTGTTGTTACATGTAATGATGATTCATGGCATTTAATCGCTTGACATGTCATCGGTCCCGCCAACACTGCTCATCCATTGGAGAAAAGAGAGATAAAATAATAATAATAATATAATTTTATTATTCTTTAAAAAGGTTCAAAAACTAACATCCTCTCCCAAAAAAATTAGCCTACATGATGCATCCCTTAAGAGAATCCGAACACTATGGATACAATAGTGCCCTCAAGTTTTTGATTTGACCAATGAGCCCAAGGTTATAAAATTCCACACATGAGTTTACTAAACGTACCCAGAAAAAAAGTTCAAAAAATTATTAAGTGTGACACATGACCCACACCAGTCGAGGTTACTCTCTAAATAAGAGAAACACATCCCTATGTACTCAATGGTACTCTTGGATTTTCAATACGAGTCAACGTTTAGATGTTAGTAATTTTATCAAAAAAATAATTGTAACTTAATTATTTTATTTACGGCCATAAACTAACTTCAATAGCTGGCCCGTGCTAACCAATGTTAATATCTTCCGAAGAAATTATACACTCATGTGCTCAGTGGTAGTCTCATATTTTTAATCTGTGTCACTGTTTGTGAGTTATAAGCATTTGAAAAAAAACATAACTTTATTTACTTATTTTATTTACGGTTATTCCATTTTCGTGTTTTCTCATCGAAGGCATGCACCGAAAAAACATAAGTGGAACCTAGTGTATTCCAACCATCCTAAATGCAACGACGCCCTTAAGTTTATGATCTTGGTAACTTTTTAAGGATTACTAAACTTTTTTGGGAAAACTACTCACACACACTATTTAGAACTCAACACTTTTTCGACAGATCATTCTGGGCACTCCGGGCTTCGGAATCACACGCAGTCAGGTTTTTCGTTCATGAAATAATTCCACACAATTTAAAAAAGTATATACATATTTTGGGACATTAGATTCTACCCACCTTAAGGATTTACAACCCTGAAATCCAAAACATAAGAAAACAAAAAAATTGAGGGTATTGAGCATGAATCTAAGCCTCCCGCTTCAATGTGCTCTATTAGAGGTTCATGTGCCACCACCTAACTCGCACCAGAGGGATCGACCATCCATGAAGGACTCATTCCTACTGATCCTCTATCTCCACACGAAATTCCATAAATGTTTCCCAATCATAAATTTCCAACACACCCTAGACGATAATGTGTGATGATTCATGCATGCATCTCATCAACTGTGACAAATGGAAATCATTATGCACCTGGTGCATATATAGGGGAAGAGATAGATGCTATGCCACCACACCCACTATGATGAAAATCGTGAATGGTCTGATGAACCATTGAGATAGCTTTCTACCCTGGACAAACCATTTGAATCCTCATCAGGGAGAGTCCCATAAGAAGTCATTATCTCCCTCCTCAGACTCCAAGGGTCTTTATCTCCTATTGGAATAAAACATCTGCCAGTATTGTGCATTCTACACTTTCTGAAAAGTGAGGAATCATGATACAAGCTCTTCCACTTTATTCTTCATCCCTGGACACCAATAGTGTTATCGTAGGTCCTGGCACATCATCACCACTCCTAGATGTTTTGTTAATGGCGATTTATGGAATTCCCTTGACCCCTCCTCTCAAATAATCACGGGTACCATGGTGCGTCCTCTATAGAGAACGATGTGCTCCCCACCTTCAAAAAATATTTCAGGAGACCATCTTCATGATATCTAAGCACGTCGATCCTTGCAGTCAATGTCCCCATGATCGGCCTCCTAAACTCGCTGAAGAATTGCGGGAGTGACAATCATAGAATAGAGGTAAGCTAATCTATCATTATCCATGAAGGGTATCTGCAACACGAATAGCTGATCTGATGCCTCTCTCAATAGCTGCAAACTAGACCCCCTTGTGAGTGTGTCTGCTACCACATTCCCCTTCCTAGGAGTATATACTATCTCAAAGTAATCATCCTGGAGGAACTCTAGCCATAATTGATGTATCAGGTTTAGGTCATTCTATGAGAAGATATACCTATGACTATTGTGGTCAGAGTAAACAGTTAATTGTTCAACCATCATTAGTCATGCCACATCTGCAATGCAGAGACCATTGTTGCTAACTCTAGGTCATGGGTAGTGTAGTTTTTCTCATGTTGTATTAAATGCCAGGAGATGTAAAGGATAACTACCTGCCCCTGTATCAGGAAAAAACTAGTATGGTCACTGATGCATCATAGTAGACTACATATCCAACAGCCTCTCCAGGTATCCTCCTGATGGGGTCAGTCATCAGTCTCTATAGAAACTCTTGGAAGCTCTAATGGCACTTCTCCTTCCAAAGGAATGGATCCCTCTTCTTTGTGAAGGATGAAAAGGCTGGAGCTACCCTATAAATTTCAGGTACAAATCTATAGTAGTACTCATCGAAATCATAAGTCCCTCTCTCTTCGGGGAGGTAATCCTAGAAATGTATTTTGAAACTATTTCCACACACGCTGCCACTACATTTGGGGACTCAAAACTCAAAACTCCTGAATCCACGTGGGTAAGGATGGCTGACTAAATATTGATAAATTGAACCCTCCTATGCGTGAGCTTTTCCTGTGTTTCTTGGGATTCCTTTCTCACTGGAAAAGGAAATACCATTCAAACTCTTACATTTCATACCCTAACTAACATCGTAAGGTCTCGATGCTTCCAGAAAGAGGTTCCAACTGAAACACTTGCCTCAAGGGTCAGATCACACAATCGACATAAGTTTTATTATCAAGTATCCTCCAAAATGTATCTACAAATGTGAGTGTCAAGCCATCAATTTAACATGAAACTCTATATCTTTAATAAGATTCATGGAAATATGGAATGATAGCTACCTATGCCTATTAATACAATAGCTTATAGTAGACACATATCATACCTCGAATCATTTCTGGATCCCTTATTTCACACTCCTTGAATGCATGAAGATAATCCTCCAATGTCCTCCATCTTTCTGAACATGGTGGGGACCATAATTTGGTGGTGTTTATAACATGTTGAAATTTATACAATCCTCATGCTTCTCATCTATCTCCACTTCCATGTCTACTGCCCTGCTTATTTATCAGTCCATATCACTTCCTCTTCTTGAAATTTTTTACATTCCCTAGTCTCTGAGATTGGCATCAATATCCTGCTCTCCCAATGTTAACATTCACATGTTGTATCCACTCAATAAAATAACCTTCAACCCCAAAGGTTCTCTCTATAACCCTAACATATGTAGGAAATCATGGAGTAAAATTTATGGCTCGGATGGCCCTAAACGCACCTCGATATGAGGTCTGATCTCTAAAGCACTGACCATACTATGTCCATCGAATACCTAGGATGGTCAGTATGCCCTGATGAATACTAATCTACCGATATGCCATCTTTCCAAAGTTATAAAAGCTATCGGGAACCCTCACCCTTATCTTTTAATAGAAGGAGACCCCCTTCTCTGAGGAAGGTTCTCAAACTTGTCCACAGAAATTATGCCTCTTCACATGATCAGAGATAATCTAAACTGAATCATTATCTTTTTGAGCCTCGGAGAAGGCTCTCTATTAGGACCACCAACTGATCGAATGGTGCCCTAGCTAGATATAAAATAATCCACCTCCTCAAGCCAGTCCTTTGCTGTATGTGAGTGGGAATCGCCTCGGAACCTAATGGGTATCTAATGTTAAAGATGGTGTATGGCACTTAACCTACACATGTACACTACCGGTACCTCCATTGGAAACTGGGGATCAACAGACAGTGATATAGCTAGCACAGTACCCTAAGGTACCATCTCCGGAAATAGTCCACGTACTGAAGCCTAATCACTTTGTGGGCCATACTAATGGTCACCGATTGATAAAGATGAATATCTAGGATCACCATCAGATCTTCTGGTGTTCCAACTAGTTAGAAAACTCTAGCCACAACTTCCAACAATTACCTAGCTTCCTAGGAAACAATCTCCCCTTGATGCATCTGTGGCCTCTACCACTGGTACTCACGCAATGCGCTTAGTCAGCGTGCATGGTCCACTGGTAGCATTTGTTGTTGATCTTTACAGGGTCGCTCGATGGGCCATCATCGTGTACTCTCAGGGGATTACTATCTGGCTGTCTATGCAGAGGCATCCTGATAAGGAATAGGTGAACCACATTCATTAAGTTATACCTGGTGAGATGAATCTAATAAAACTATGGAAAAACATTTCCAAAACTCACACAATCTATGTTTTTATGCATCGAGTCTGAAATCATAATTTAGGGTCTTGATGCCTGGATACGTCAGCCACCGTACCAACACTAGACTCCTCGAACTAAAAACCACACTCAATGAACATAACACTCTTGCTCTATTTAAAAGATCATATTCCTTGTTGTTTGGTATAACTGACCCCTCAGATACCACTTTATCATGACCCATCCCACTAGGCCCATGTTGTGACTATCCCAAGTCCACCTTCTCTAGGCCAGGGGCTGGAGGCTAGCACCAGAAAGGTGTATCCCTATAATAGAAAGGAATTTTTATTAAACCTATACAACCACACAACCCTTGAATTCCACAAAAAGAAACCATGATGTAAACTATAGTTGTAAAAAGTGTACTAATAGTAAAGAAGTAGGAATACAAGCCCAACTGGAAAGTATAAGTACAACTGAAAGGGAAAAAATCCTAAAACTCACACCGTGTATCCAACCTGATGAGTAGGTACAACTCATGATCAGTATTAACAATGTCATGTCATGTCAAATGGTCCACCTCTGAGCATCGTCAAGTCCTGGAAATACTAACATCGATCTATACTGTCCTCATCTACACAAGACACCGAAAGGTGCTGGTATAGCTCGTGCAGGGGTGAGTATAAAAATACTCAGTAGGGACCCCAAGCCCCCTAAAACTTTCCAAGATTTCAACAAAGAAAAAAACACAAAGAAAAACCCCAATCAAAAATCATGAATGAGTATTTATCAATTCTTCATTGGTATATGACAACGCATATACCTAATTTATCAAAATATAGTCTTTTAAAACAAAAGGAAACATAAGGATGAAACATTTAACCCATTTTCACTACTGATCCATGAGGGAAGAGTACCACAATGGTAACACCACGAAGGTAAAAGTACAACAAAGGAAACTCCATGAAGGCAACACCGCGAAGGTAAAAGAACCACAAAGTCAACACCACGAAGGTAACAACAAGAAGTTAAAAGCACCACAAATGTACCACCACAAATGTAACACCATGATGGTAAATGAAAGAGCTCACATTAGGTATATAGCTTAAGTATAGAAATATAGTTGATTATTTGTATCACTAGATTATCTTATTCTATCATGAGGATCTGCTGCTAACCCTCACATGATTGGTAGATGTTGAACCACAAAAAATCACCAGTCACTAACCCACATGTGATCGATAGATACTGATTCACATAGGATATCTAAGAGATGACCCTTAAAAGATTGATGTTCTTTCTTTGCGTTATAGATATACATGAGATTTCCGCACTATGAACACTTGATTCTAGGAGTATTTTATCCTATATCAATCCGTCATATCTTACCCACCATGAAGTTCCATGAATATGTATCCCAACGGACTACCCTATTATATTTGTCCCAATGTGACTTACAACACGTCAATCATACGCACGATCGGTAAGGTATGTGCACTTTTTAAAAAATTCCCTAGTTGGATTGAAGTCTGATCCAACCCAGCATGCACACCATACTCCATCAAAAAACACATAGGGTAGCACAAAAGTACTTCCTTTTCCCAAGGGTCCTAATTCCATAGACGGTGCATCTATCGAACACCCGTTCTGTTAGTTACATCCCTTTTCATAAAACAGGGGTGATTGTATCTCGGTCTGCCCCGGCTTGATCAGGCCCACCGGAATATGCCAAAGGTTCCGCTTTTCAAAATGGGTCTCAATTCCATTGATGGTGTGTCTAGAAATAACTCAGTTCATTAGTTATGTGATTTTATATATTTGGGTACCCATTGGGTCTGGGCCCGGTTCGACTCGGTCATACCGGCCCGACACAAGGGGTTCTAGGGTCCACATAAGCCCGCTCGGGTCCGGCCCACTAGGGGTCAGCCAACTTCACTGGGTTCTTCCCATCTGGTTTGGCATGGTTTCTTCGTGGTCCAAGACCGTGGTTGGCCCGTCCCATTAGGTGGGGATCGACCCACCTCTGTTGGCCCATCCGTCCAGCCCTTTCCACAAGAATGTCTGCCCCAACCCGCTGGGTGGGTCCGGTCTGCTCGGCCGGTCCACATCCATCCCGGTGCCCCAGAAGGCAGAATGTTTTCTTCTGCTGGCCATGCGTTTGTAGGGCCATTTCACCAAGCTGGTGAGGCTCTACCCCACAGCATTAAACGGTCAACGGTTTGGCCAACCGGGGTTATCCAATGCAGCACGACGAGGGTTCGTGCCTCTCCTTCATTACATGACTCGCTTATGATGGCTTCGTTGTGCCGCATCTATTGTTCCACAACAACCTCATGCGGGCAGCGTCACCTGGGGGCGCAAGTCGTGTCCCGTGCAGCTAGCTCGGGCGGGCCCCCTTCAACTACCACGACGCACAGTCGCGCACATCCATCCACCGCCCGTGACCGATTTCCCCGGTTCTCCTCAGGCCACTGCCATCCACTACCGATAGGGCTTGCCAGTGGTTTCTTCTGTGGGTCACCAGATGTGCTCTGATGTCCGTTAATGGTACCATCTGCACCTACGGATCTCCCATGCATCCATCGTCATATCATGACCCGATATTTAGCTTTTCCATCAATCTGACAGAACAATACCTAAAGAATGGAGCATGATCAAAGCGACAGGGGGTCTGGGACTTGTTCATTTGGCATGATCCATCCTTTTTAATATGATAGAAAGCATGAGAGAATTTAATTAATAAATGAATACTTTAAATTAAACCCCATACTTGGAAGAGCCATTCACTAAAGACGATCGAAAAAACCTCCTTTTTCATTGACATCAATTAGGGATTCGGTGGCGCTCATCAACGCTCTCTAAAATTGGTCTCATCCTCCAAGTGATTGGTGTCATGGTACTTTCCCAGAGCTTTGTCTCTTGGTGATGCAGTGATAACACCCTCCCCGAGCTCCATATAAAAAGGAGAGGCGAAAGAGGGTGTAATACATAAAAAATTAATGACGTTCATTTAATTAATGAACATCCCAAATTCCTAATGGTGAAGTTAAAAATAAAAAAGATTCAATCCATTTAAGGGCATGACATGACATTGGTCCTTCCAACACCGCACATTCATTGGAGAAAAAAATAAAATAAATATAAAATTATTATTTTATTATTCTTTAAAAAGGTCCAAAAAGTGAAATATTCTCCTGAATAATTGAGGTTGAAGGGAATCGTCTCTTAAGAGAATCCTAATGCTACAGATTCAATAGTGCTCTTGGATTTTTCATTTGAGCAATGGGTCCAAATAAAGAAAATTCCACCCATGCATTTACAATGCATACATAAAAAACATTTCAGAAAATTATTAACAGTCACCTTCAAACCGTGCTGGTCGAGGTTTGGCTCCACCTAAGGGAAACATGTCCCAAATAACTCTGTAGTACTCTCATATTTTCAATCTGGGTTTCCATTTAGATGTTATGTATTTTAATGAAAAAATAATTTTTACTTAATTATATTATTTATGATAAAAAACTAACTTCCATTGTTGGCCCGCGCATGCCAATTTTAGTATCTGCTTAAAGAAAACATACCCTCACGAGATCAGTGGTGGTCTCATATTATTTATCTGAGACATAATTTGTGAGTTATATGGATTTTAAAAATTATATAACTATATTTAATTATTTTGTTTACAATTATTCCATTTTTGGGTTTTCTCACAAAAGGCAAGCACCGACTCAACATAAGTCACGCCTAGGTTGAACCAGCCATCCGGAACACAACTGTTCACATGGATTTTTGATCTGGAAAACCACTTAATATATATTCCACATTTTCAAGAAAAAAAATGCACGCAATTTTAAACATAACCATTTTTTACGGATGATTTCGGGCACTTCGAGCCTCGGAATAAAATGCCGTCAGATTTCACGATCTTGAAATAATTTTGTATAATTAAGAACAAAATATATGGATATTATAGAAAATTACATAAGTTGATGGATATAAGAATAAATTTTATGAATATATTTATATATATATAATATAATAATATTTTTTGAAAGTTTAATTATTATTTTTCATTCCTTATTTCTATCCCTGAAATGATAAAATAGAAGTCTGGTGTACTTATATTGTATTGTCTCTATGAATAGTGTCATACCTATTTCTGTCAAGAACAATTATAGAAAACCCTATATATATATATAATTAATATATATGACAATTATATCGTGATTAATTTTCTTTAGTTTACAGAACTACAATTAAATATAATAGAACAAAACTACAGAAATAAAATTCTCATGGAAAAACAAAACAACCAACACTCAAAAATGTTGATTTTAATAATGAATTATTAACAAATGGGTGTTGAATTATTATAATTTGATAATATATAATATTATAAGTATTTAAATAAATAATTTATATAATTATAATAAATTTAAATATGTTATAAATTATGTTATATAACACTTGATAGAAGTCAAACTTGAGGTAAGGAAATTTCTCTTATCATAATTATTTTTTCGATACATACAACATGTTTACTAATTGTTTCATTTTGTAGTATATATAATACGAATTAATTTATTTTATGAGTGTGTTGATAAAAATTATAGTGATTTACAAAGCCATACAAGGTTCTATATTTTACGATATGTTGTATTCATAGATTAAAAAAAATGCAACGGTTCTTCATGTCATTGGTTTTTCATTGAGACATGTTTGACATTATGAGTGTATGTTTTGTTAATGAGGAATATATACAACCAATATGATATTTTATACAATGATTATAATTATTATAGTTATATTTAATGTTTTTGTCGAATTTATTCTTTCATTTGTGTTGTTATTAAATAATTACATAAGTGGTATATGAATTATGTTACAAACACTTTGATTATCAGGATTGTTTACAAGTAAGTTTCCAGTGATGAAATTTTATTAACTATCATTTAATAATTCAATGAATAATATTATACATTTTTTTTATAGAATTAAAAAATATTTATTTAAATTTTATCAATTTATAATCATAATATATTGAAAGAATACTTTTAAAGAAAATTTATTGAATTTCCCTCATATGTTAAAAATATTGTTTATTCCATGTCCATGTTTTATAAAAATGTTTTAAATAATATTTTTTTGCATTATACTATTATTATTTTTGGTCATTGTTTACAAATATTTAATTCTTTATATAATCAATTCTATTGAATCTTCATATAATTTTATAAATGGGTAACTTTTTAATTTTTTTACAAAGAATGTGAAAGGAATTATTATTTTAACGTACATGTAATAAAGAAAATTTCATGCCATAATTATTGATAAATAATTTTGAGAATCCATTTCATGTTTCAATGGTTATCTCAAAATAATATTTTTCCATAATATTTTATAAATATTAGGATTTTATATGGAAGGATTAATAAAATATTTTTCTAAAAAAATGTTCTATCTTATCTTTTAAAACAATTTTCCTCAATGAAAAATTCATTTTAAGTTAGTAATAATTTATTTTTGTTATTATCCAATGATACCATCTAGTCTCATTATTTGGAAGACTTATTATGATGATGATTTCTATTCTAATATATGAATCTTGTATCATTACCACAAGATAATTATGTTATGAAACACATTTTCCAACGGGTTATGCTATGATTAAATGATTAAATCTTTGTGAAACAAGATCCATTTTCAAATGTTTTGAAATGATTAATGTATTTAGATCATATGGAACACATATACATTATTTTAATTATGCAACGGTTGTATCCAAAATTATATACCCCTCCTTTGAGTTGGGTAAATTTATATATCTCTTGAGATTATAACATCTGGAATATGGAGTGAACCATGTTCAGTAAGGGACACTATACTCTATTAAAATTTTGGGAGTGAACCTTGACTAAGGATATAATGAAATTTTTATTGAACCTAATCCACTATGATAGGAATTTTTTTGAATCATTGACTATGTAAATTATTTCTAATTCTTATTTATAATCCACAAACGTTGGTACTATTCTAATTTCATTCATTCATGGTTCATATTAATTGATTCCTATTTTTTTCATGTCATATAAAATGAAAATATTGATTCCATGGCTAAAATTATGATCTACAGTATTGTATTTATATTCTTCATATGTTAATATCATTTTCTCATACCCTTATACACATATTTTGTTTTTGTGATTGTTGGAATCTCTCCTATTTACCATTATTGTGAATTTTATCTCACCCTTTCATATATTTATATTCCATTGTTTATGATATATTGTGTGAAGTGTGACATTTGTGAGAAGGGTTCTGATAATGAAGAATGTAGTGGGATTTATCATAGATCTATTATTACAATTTTTTAGGTATATAAGTTTCCCAAGACACTAATAATATAAGATTCTCGAATGTATTTTAATTTTATGTATAGAATAATCAACTAATAAGGTATAATATATTTTTATGAAAAGTATATTGAAATATAGATTGTAATAGTGAAAGTATTAGTAACCATTATAGAGTAGGACGAGAGAAATTTTTGAGAAACCTTGAAGTATTACTATGCATAAGATAACAGGCTAGGTTATATTAATAGAAGGAGTATGGTTTCCCATGATAGACATATTTTTATGGATATTACTACTGGACATGGTTTTATAATAGATTCATCTTAGGGTAATATCCTAAAAAAAAATTGGATGAGTATATCTCGTCCATCAATCTAGTTCATAGTGAGTGTTACCTTAATATTAACATGGTATGAATTTCATTGAGAGATATTATTTGAAGAAATCAAATTTCATTAATGGCCCATTATATATGATTTTAAATTATTATTACCAAAAATTACCATGTTTAGACCTAAGTTGTCATATATTGATAATATGGTGTCAGGATTCATATATCATATGAATTATTTTTTATTACATTTCATTCTAATTAAGGATTATAGATATTTATTCCAATCCTTTTGGTTTAATTATGGCCTTGAAGACAAAATGATTGATTTGTGGGGGGAAATTTGTAATATCAAATATTAATGAAAAATATTCGAGAATAGTTATATGAATTCATGTGGATCTAGAAAAGTTTAATGGAATGTTAATTTCTATCTTAAATGATTAAATTCTAAATTAATAGTGAAACCCATTAATGGTATGATGTTCACATATCAAGTCTTTTGATATTCACTAATTTAATTTTGTTATAATTTTCTTCCTACAAACCATGTTATTATCCATATAGTAGAATTTTTGGTTGTTTTGGGAATGTATTGTATTTCATTATTAAAAACCCATATAAATTATCATAAAAATAAATTACTATTTGATATATGGAGCCAACCTATGATAGTTTATTGGTGTGATGATTAATATTATCCTAAAATAGAAATTAAATTCATTGCAAGTGTATTTCTGCCTAATTGAAAATGATGTTTATCTTAAAAAGCTCGGGTGAAACCTAGCATCGAAGAAATGCTTATTATAAAATATTTTGTTGATGTTTTTCTTTAAAAAAATGGTTATTCTTCTTCTCAATATTGAATATTCAATAGAACTCATACATAGTGATACACATATTTCAAATTTTCCATATAGAATGAAATTAATGAATATGAATGAGTTAAAGTTGAAACTATAAGGGAACACTGATAATGGATTCACTAGTTCATGTTAATCACTATTGGGAAAACCAACTCATTTTATGTGGAAGAAATATGGATCGATGTGACTCTAAATTGATAATTAGGAACTAAACAAGATCCCAATCAGGAATAAGTATCCTTTCCCCATATTGATGATTTTTTCAATCGATTGTTTAGAGATCAATATTTTTCAATGATTGATCTTTGATATGGTTATTATTAATTGAGGGTCAAAAGTGAAGTGATGAAAAACAAATCCATCAATACAAGGTATGGATACTATGAATTTATAATGGTATGATATGAATTTTATATTTTCCCCACTATATTCAAGGACTTTATTTATAGAGTCCTTAATGATTACATTGATCATTTTTTGGTATTATTTATATATGATATTTTTATATATTCAAATAAAAGTGATGAACATGAAGATCATTTCATAATTATTATAATGAAACTATATAAGGAAGAAGATATATGAATAATCTTCCAAAATAAAATTAGGGCTACATAAATTTCCATTTTTGGGTCATATAATCTCAAGGGTGGATATATCAGTGTATCCATCAATAATGGGTCATATTAAACAATAGATGTGAATAACCATTGTGACTGATATTTTTATTTTTCAGGGTATGTATAGAAATTATCAATTATTTTTAGAGAATTTATCAAAGATATCTAATAAAATTACCATGTTAACTATAGAGTGATCCATATTCTTCAAGATATATTTGTATAAGGAGAATATGATAGAACTAAAGAGAATGTTAGCTAGTGCAGCTATTCTTACACTACCATACAATGAAGAAGTGTTTGTGAACTATAGTGATTCAATAATGATGGGACTATGATATTTCATTTGTGTAATTATATGGTGATAGGTTATGCTTCATGATAATTAGTGGTTGATGTAAAAAAATTATTTATCTAATGATGGTGATTTGTGTGTGGTGCTTGTTTTCATTTGATATATAA
The DNA here is from genome assembly GCA_963277665.1 of Viscum album. Classification (NCBI taxonomy): domain Eukaryota; kingdom Viridiplantae; phylum Streptophyta; class Magnoliopsida; order Santalales; family Viscaceae; genus Viscum; species Viscum album. The sequence goes on from OY728166.1 coordinate 1,379,255,108, forward strand.
AGAAATTACCATTAAAAAGATATTCGTTATATATATACTAATCCTAAAAGATTAATATATACTCTAAAATAGAAAGTTTAGAACATTATATAGAGATGATGGTTGGTGTTGATTTAAGATTATGATTTCTCTAAAAATTACTACCACCGGAAATAGAACAATGTATATGATTCTTGGTGTAGAAACGATCATGTTAGTTTAGGTTAATTACAGATAAAATATTTATTTATTTTATATGAAAGGATATTGGAATCATGAAGGAAGTATGGACATATTATCTTTATCAAATGAGATTTCAACCATAGATCTATGTTTGGATTAAATAGAAACATATAGAATAAATAGAGTTGTAAAATAAGGTGATAGATATTATTGAGTAAAACCATGATTGTGATGGGATAATAATGATTAACAATCGACAATGTGTCCAATCAAGAATAGATATGAATAAGTATATTAACCATCAAGATCATAGTTTTTCATTATCTATTTATACATGATGTAAAAATTAAGTATATATAACAAAAATAGTATATATGATGGAAAACGATGAATAGATATATTAGAATATCTATCTCGGTACTCAGTATGCCATCAAGTTAGGGATATGTGATAGAAGTCTGGGTGGATTCTATAACCATTACATATAATTAAATAGAAATGGTAAAAATCACTACAGATGTTATCCTTATGCTCCCCAAAATGTATAAATTACATAATGGAATTTTGGTGATAGTCGATATCCTTGAAAATTTAGAACACATAAATTATATAAGATAATATCCCCTAATTGAATAGCTTTCTACAATAAAACAATTTAGAAGTGGAAGGGTTTTAGTTAATCAAACATTCTATAGTATGCAATCTAGATTTAACATTTACCTCAATTTTCAGGATAATACATCAACATGATCTTGATTAAAATTTGTTTTTTGATTTCTTATCATTTATCTAGATATATCTTTTATGATAAAACCATACATACCTTAAGAGGACACTTTTAGATTATATTTTTATGGAATTCAAGGGCAGCTAGTATCAACACTATCCTTTAGTGTTAGCCCACCTAGGTTAAATACCCAGAGAGGTGAGGTGAATCAGTGCATGCCAGATTAATACAAATACCCCTTAGGATATTGTTTAATCATTAAACAAACAACTCTTCTCACCATTTTCCCTAGTAATATGTGAAATGAATTTATATCATACACATGACATAACAATTTTAGTTGGTTCACCCTTACTTTTCTATGTCCAAGGAGTATACAACGGTGATGTGTCGTTGCACCAAATACACTAAGGATAACTGGATAATTAGAAGGATCATAATGGATCACTTATATGCCATGGAAAACTGTCTTTACAATATTTAGGTTCATCTCACTGCTTTCCCAAGGCTCACTCCCAATGTTAGTTTCTTTGAGTCATGGTCGGTGGAATGTATCTCCATATTCCTCTTCCTTCGATCACTACTCTGGAATGTATCCACACATAGTTTATGGACATGTAGTTCTGATACATTTTATGGACATGTATCTCAATTCACTTTCACTAAATAATGAATCCTCAATTATAAGAAGATGTTATGTTGATGCACTTTCTAGGTTTCTTCTTAACTAATATGAAAAAAAATGAGTCAAAACCTTATGCTTTCCAGATAACTAGAACTGACATCCCTTTACTATAAAAAATGAAATTACATGTACTGTGAAAATATCTTCAAATGAGTCGAAGTCTTCCCTTCGTTTCAAAGAATATAGTAGTGAATAAACCCCTTCTTCAATATTTTGGAATGGTGAAGATCCGTTATATTCATCTTATCCTTCAAAATATAGATTTTAAAGTCATATTATCCATAGTAAAATGTAATCACACATATCATTTTGAAATATTATAGTGTTATACCCATGTTCAAGACCCTTGAACATAACCCCTGAAGTGAGTCCCTTTCAGGAGTCTTCTTTCACGAGTCCCGTCTGTGAGTTTTCTTCCATGAGTCCCTTCCGTGAGTCTATTTTTTTGAGTCCCTTATTGGAGTCTTCTTCCATGATTCCCTTCCATGAGTCCTCTTCCCCAAGTCCCTCCCATGATTATTCTTCTCTAAGTCCCTTCAGTGAGTCTATTTTCACGAGTCCCTTCTATACGTCCTCTTTCACTCCTAACATAAGACCCCATTCAGATCATGTGAAACACCTTAGACCGAGTACCCTTTTCATGAAACATTATCCAGATCGCTAAAAACTCCTTGGTAAGAGTCATCTTTGTGAGATACCTTGTTAAGATCATGGGAATAATTTATGCACTTAAAATCATGTGTATTGTTTCTCTGCGAACCTCGGTTATGAGATCTCTCTGCAAGTATCTTTATTGGATGAACATCATAAAAATATTTTAAGGAAAACATCTTCAATGTTTAAAAATGGGTTATGGGGTATTTATATAAATAAACCCACCACTTTTATCCCCACAACCCGTGGAAAACCTTCAACCACATCTGCATTAGATGCTCTCTGATATTAGTGGGCCAGATCTTTTAATGTTTTACGTTATCACATTGTTAAATTCCTAGGCCTGAGTCCCCTCTCAATAGTCATGCTTTTCAAGATTCCTTATTTGGTATTTTAATTATTTATGAATCCCTATTGTGATTTCATATTATCATGTTTCTTGAGGATTGATCATAAGTACCAAAGAAAATCAGGCTCTTCAATAGATATTCATTGTTCGTGAGATCTTCCATCATTTCCATATTTATTCTTTATCTTCAGTTGCTTTTGTGATCCCTCAGTGAGAGTCCAATTCACATTTTTCACATGATCTAGGAGAAATATCCAAATAAAATAGTTAGTTTTTTTAATGATCCCTAAAAAATATCCAAAGACAGTCTTGAGAGCTATGCGAGATCTATTACAAGATCCAAAGGCAATCAAGAGAACATTCTGAGATCACACTACAATACTCAAATACAATCATGTGTTTTGAGATATCCCATCATGAGAACACAATTCAATATTGTGATTTTCTATGTTTCTACCTTCCAATTTTTTGTGTGACCCATCATGATTTTCAAGTACAACTATGGTTTTTTTTTCATGATATCACATCATCATTTGCACTTTTCATTAGAACAATTTCAGTATTCACACTTTTCTAGTTTAGATATCCTTGATAAATATTCATTCCTTCTTTAACAACCAACCTTTGTAAAAAAACCTAAAATATTTTAAAAATAACAATCAAACCAAAAGTACCATCATGTTATATTTGTGTCTAAAAATCTCCCCCTTTGGGTTTATTATAAATCATCACATTTTGATACCTCATTGAAGCATCATCATTCATATTCTATAATTTTCTTTATTTTATTCTTATTGTGATCATAGATTTTCTAAACACAAACTGGAAGACAACTTGAGCCATTATAGGAATGAAAAACAAGAGTTTGTTGCATATTTTATCAATCAATTACTTTATTTCATTCTAGAACCTCTCAACTTATTTCATCATGAACCTCATCTATCACAACATATAACCATTGATTGATCAAAATTAGCTTATTCATATTTGAAAATTCTCCCACATTACTACTACCCAAATTATCTTCTCCCCTATCTTGGTTAAGACATTTTCTCCATTTTCTAGCAAAATTTCATATTATTTTTCAACAAACTTAATGGTTATTTCTTTGTCGTATGCGATAAGGTAAAGAACACAGATTAACATATAAGGTAAAAACGCATCAAACCTCAGGGAGATGGGGCCCCACAACCCCACTTTTTCATGTATGTGGAGTTAATTAGGAACCAAGATCCATTCAATACCATTTGATAACTTTTTTGGGTAAGGACTCTGTAAAAATGTATACGACCTTTAGTTCTATAGGCACATACTCCAATCTCCAAAGAACTTTCTCCACCTTCTCCTTGATAAAATTATACGTGATTTCAATTTCTTTTCTCTTAGTATGTTTGAATAAATATTTTCCCAGAATTATAGAACCTGAATTATCATGATGTTTTTTGATTGGAGACTACTAAAAATTCCATATCAACCATATACATCTTTATCCATAATAACTGCATGCACACTGGAGTGACTATAATGTGATCAGCTACTGCGGTGCTCAATGAAAGAAAACCTTGTTCCTAACTTAACCAAGAAATATAGAACCCACCAAGATATAATACACCACCGGATTATAATTTTTATTATTTACTAGCACGGCCTAAAATATATTCATATAGCCCAATAACACTTGTTGAGACTATTCATTATACAAAAAAACCAAAATATACCTTTCACTTGATTTACCAAAGTATAATTTTTTACTACAAGAAAGTAGGTTTCATTATTATTACATTGACACAATGCTTCTTGACATGTCGAAAAAACAATATCAGATCCTTCCATTTTTATGTATAACATAATTACAATGATCTACCTATATTCATTGAAATTTACCATTTTCATTCATCATCTAATGACAGTTTCATCTAGGTAGAAACCAAAGACAACGTCTACATAAAATTATCCATTCCAAAAATTCTCAATACATTATTATCAAAATTATATTGATAAATTGATGTGTCTTTATTTCCTTGTGTCTCATATGAAACATGGAAAAATGTCAATTCACCAATCATTGACATTTCAAACTCACTTTTTCGGAATTACCCAAACTGATTGCATTGAGCTTCATCTGATACACCAAATATTATTTCTTCGATATATACTATTACGATCATCATTTGATTAAGTTATTTTTCAAATATAGATTTCAATCAAAACCACCACACTGAAAATTTAGATTCTTCGAAAAAGGATCTAGTCTTGAATACTATTCTATTAGGGATTGATTTATCCTATATAGTTCCGTATATAGTACTCTACATAGAAATGTGGACATAACATCCATTTGGAAATTTTTAACATTATTTTCACTAGTATCTGCAATAATAACCTAATTGTTTATATCCTTGAAACATGTGAAAATGGTTCATCGACATTGATACCCTATATCATAGAGTACACTTTTCACAATAATCATGTTTTGTTTTGAATTATTGGGTCATCTTCATACATCTTGTTGTGAAAGACCCATTTGGTCATAGAAAATTATTAATTGCTTGCCTCAAAACAATATATCATTTATGATTATTCTGAATTTGTTAATGCTCTTCATTCATATCCTTGACCCAATTTTCATCTCCATTTTATTCGTCAAAACATCTAGGATCCACCTGTGATAATAATGATTCTTGATGTAGAGTCTTCATTCTCTTTGTCTGCACTGGTTTTATCGGATCACTGATTATGTTGAATTTATCAATTTATATCTTAAATTTTATATTTTTGTAGAAAATAATTTTTTTATCCTTCTCATTATATGAATTTTCTATTTTTCATCCTATGAGACCAAAATATCCCATAATCTAATTATTTATTTATCACTATTTTTCTTAAACTAATCATGTATTTTTGGAAGATTATACTCAATATCTACAATAATTACACCATGTATTTCAACTAACTTCCCCATCCTCTTATTGAATCATTTATATTCATTTTTTTTGTTGGAGTATCCAAGAAATATCCCCTCATCTCCATGGGATTCATACTTCCCATGTTTCTCATTATTGAGAATGGAAAACATACTTTTGAAGACTCTAATGTATATTAAATATGTCTTCCTTCCATAAAATAGATCATATGGATACTTCCATTATTTTTTACATAATTAATCTATATTTTATCTGTAGATCAATGTCATGACTACTTAATTCCGAAACATCCCTAGACGATATTTCCAAATTTTCGTTGTTCTATCTGTGTTGGTGATAATTCGATTTATTCACTCAACTACTCCATTATGATGTAGATTACTTAAGACCAAATTTTTATGCCTTATCCCATGTTTGTTGAGATAATCATCAACTTAGATATATGTGAACTATGTTCCATTATCTATTCAGATCTTCTAGATTTTTTGAACTAACATATTTTCAACTTCACTTTGATAAGTACTTATGCATCTAAACACCTTGTATTTGTTAGTGATGAATGAAACACATGTTATTCTGATAAAATAATAAATTAAGATAATATAATTTATCCTCTCCTAAATTTTAATTATTGAAATAGGTATTCACACATTAATATTCACCAACTCAATCACTTTTGTTAACCTTTCATCTTTTTATTTATATGTCTTTTGAATGATCTTCTCTTGATGAAAAGCATCATCATATGAGTATGATCACATGATAACATAGGGAGGTCTGACGGAACATCATATTTAACCATATCTAAGAAGTGTGTTTGGCTCACGTAACCAAGATGTTTGTGACGTAACTTTTTTTCTTCTTCCATGGATTGAAAGCGGATATCTTTTTATCCACTCATATGTTTTAGATTCTCCTTCATATTATTTCTCTAAAAATCCACTACATCATCATTTTCATTAATGGAAAATAATTTCTTGGAAAAGAATATGGAATTTCATATGTTTTATAGATTACCAACACTATGAAAGTTGTGAATCAGACTTTCAACAATTAAGACATCATCATGACTCATGTCTCTTAATCCAAACATGGATTTTCTAAAGCCAATAAACATAAGGCCTTCATAATTACCAAATATTATGATACCATTCTTATCATACATAATTATTGTCTCCAGAACCATATTTCTTATCATATTATATGTTCACCCACTAAATATTATCCCTATTCCAGTGTAATCTTCCGCATTAAAATAAATCTCTACCACCACACCATGTTGATCTATCTTATTTTTAGCATGGTTTTTGAATTAAAACCCAGTTTAGATTGATAATCTTGATATTACTTTATGAATTATGGTAAATCATCATCTTTTAGAGCTACAAATTTATTTCACGTTTTCATCTCATTTGAAGATAATTTTATGTAATACTTATGATAAAATTCAGAATTGTTGGCACATATCATTACATTGTTGATGAGAAATATCTTTCCATGGGTCTGAATTCTCCACACATGAAACATTGACCATCAAATGATGTTCTAAAATATTGATATCTATATGGATGAATATGTTGGATTTGATCCCTTTAGTACCACTTTGAAATCGAACATTCATTTTTTGAGTGTCCCATTTTACCAGAATAATAATATCTACTGCGGGGTGAATTCTTATGTGTAAATACTGCACTACTAGCTCTACATTGTGTTCTATGTATCTTTTGAATCTGATACATACCTATTTCATTATTCAACCTTAGAGTGTGAGCTTAAGGTCTAATATTAACCAATACTAATTTATATTTTTCATCATGCCCCATACCATATGTACATTTCTTATAACACATTTCCTTTTTTTAATAGTCCATTATTTCCTTCTTTGTTGGAATAAAGAGTTTCTCCTAATCATTCACATTCATTCGCATACTTGAAAGTTCACCTTCATGCTCTTCGATGATTTTGATTTTATATTTTTCAGTATTTGTCAAAATACTGATATCTCTTTTCTTTTCATCAATATTTTGTTTTTTATTTAGTAATATTTTCTAATTTATCAAGCATATAAGATTTTAGTTGTTCAATTTCATCATTCAGACTAGACATATCTTCTTCCCCCTATATATAAAGATTGAAATCATATAACACATTTATATATATATATATATTGGGACTCCAAACTTCTATTTTGTGAAGTGCAACCTCAAATTCAACTTGAAGGTCAACTCATACATTGATTTTGTAAATTTCTGGTCCAGGAAGCCTCCCAGAGATGCCCCATTCCCAGTTTGTCACATGGACTCATGTGGATTTCTCCAAACTCCAGAGGCTTCTGACAAGAAGGAAGGTAATTGGGTGTGATAGTGGAGAAATTATGCCCTCTATGGCAGAGTAACACAAAGAAAGTAAAAAAAATAACAATAATGGACGTAGTGATAATGTCGTACAATAGTAATAACGGAACACGAAAGAAAATAAATAGTTGTAGCACATATATAATGATGCATGATACATGTGTATAGAAAATTAGTCAAACACATCACAACGATGAAATATAGTACAAAACCAAATAACAAGGAAATAGTAAACAAATCCTCAGCATCAAAAGCCTCAGCTTGGTCCCATGATCTCCAGCTCCAAAGCAGTCAAGTACCTGAAGTAGTAGGGCACATTCCCTTATCTATACCAGCAACAATATAATCTGTTTGGTCCCAAATGAATGGCCCAAATATTGTGTGAGACTATATCTCAGTAGAAAACCACCAAGATATTTGTACATAACAGTCAGTGAATATATATGGAAGGCAATTTACAAAGAAGCAGTAAACAAGGAAATACTCAAAAGTAACAATTCCATAGTTTCAAACCATTCAGTTCCACTTATCATGAAAAAATAGAATCACATACAGTTAACCCTCTAGGATGTACTAATAATCTAATTCCATCTGGTCCTATATATAAACCACAAGCAACCCTCTAGGAAGTACACACAATCTATCCCCTCTGGTTCAGCATTAGTATAGACTCTCTGGGGAATCACTCACCAAAAATTCCCTATATAGCCTCATATCGGTAACTAAAAGGAGATCTGGAGAAGCACTTACATCTCAATCCCCCTTGTGGCCCACGTCGAGGAACTAGAGACACTCTAAGGAGGAACATACGTCAATTACCCCAATGTTCTCACTTGATAACAGTAATAACAGACACTCTAGAGAATCCATTATGTCCATTCTCCTTATGGTCCACAACACCAGGCACTCACGACCCTGTGTAAGTCAAAAAAGAATTGACATTCAAAGAATCGAATGTAAAAGTCAAGAAATACATGGATAACTAGACTATATCATAACAACAAGAAAATAACAAACACTCCATCCTAACAATACTTGGAATGAGAAAAAACAACAAGCCTAACAGGCAAGCAGAACCAAACATTCAAAAATATAACATCCATGGTAAAACACTTTAAAATAATTACAATTAACCCTATTAACATACAATTAACCACTACTCAAGCATACAATAATCACATGAAATTAACAGCGATTAAAATCCATAAACATGCAATACTGTGATCAAGGGTACAAGGAGATTTTTCAAACATAACTCAAATAATTTCAAAAGAAATAATCAAACCACCTACCTTCACATCGAAAGATAAATATAATTTATTATTAGGCCTTGAATTAGCTTAGAACATCATAGATCTACATAAAATTATAAAACATTCAATAGAGGATATCTCATGAGTGAGAAGGAATCAGAAGAAGGTGTTCAAGAAGAAGAGTGAACTCACTGATGTGAATCTATCGCAACCAATGGAGTCCAATTTGAAGAAAATATAATCTACCAAGGTCTAGGCGAATATCAGCACCATATGGATGCTCTCAAAAAACTAGGTCGATAAGAGGATAGCTATGTTTGTTAGACGCATCCCCAATATGTTTAATGAAATAAAGTACATAACATGTACCTTTAAAGTATGTGATGTGTATTTCCTTAACTAGCACACGCATTAGGAGGTCACCTTGTCACCATATATGGCCATGTCTATGGCCATTACACGGCCAACACACAGCTACCTATGGTAACCGAGTACACAACGTGCACTTATATAGTACATGGCCCGTACTTAAGAAATTTATAAAAAACCCCCCTTTTCCTAAAAACACCATTAAAAGGAAAACATATCTGAAAAGAAGATCCGAGTTTTATAAACATCCCCCTTCAAAAAAAATTCCCATAATTTCCATAGCAAGGTGGTGTTGAAGAAGAATCCATTAAAATCTATGGCCACGGTGATCGTAAATCGGTCTCCCTCTCCCAGGTCTCTTCCAGTACTCGCCCGTGCTGCCATAGCACTCGTACCAGAGTAATTGACCATCCCCAAAGAACCATCAAACCTCAATCATCAATCGGTATAGGATAATCCTCGAACAAGGTATCCACCTCTAACTCAACCTACCCAGGTTGAAAAACACGAGATGGGTATAAGAAGTAATGTTGAAGTTCAGAAACATGAAAAACATCGTGCATAGACTAGTACCTCTGAGCTAACTACAATAAAAAGGTAACAAGCCCGACTCTCTCCAAAATCTAAAATGGCCCAATATACCAAAGAAAAAGCTTAACCTATCTCATAATCCACTTTTGCCCCGACCTTAGTGTGACATGCGGGAAAACCTGGTCCCTGACATCGAACTGCATAAGTCGTCTCCAATGATCTGCATAAGACATCTGTCGACGATGTGCAGTATCCCTTCTCTTCTGAATTGACTATATCTACTTTGTTGTCTTCTAGACAAGACAAGGTCCCATCACATCTACCTCTCCTGCCTCCAGCCAACATACGGGTGATCAACATGGCCTACCATACAAAGACTCATATGTTTCCATCTGAATAGTTCCTTGAAAACAATTCTTGTAGGAAAACTCATTAAAAGGTATGCGCATCTCCCAAGAAACTCAAAAATATATGATTCATGCCCAAAGCATGTCCTCAAGGACTTGAATCATACTCTCAGATTGGCCATCTATCTGGGGATGGTATGTTGTAATCAAAAGTACCTTTGTACCCAAAACCTTCTAAATACCCTACTTGACCCGAGAAGTAAAACGGGCTTCCCTATATGAAATATTGCAGTACAGAACTCCATATAAATGTACAATCTCACATATGTACAACTGTCCCCGCTCATCAACATTGAAGGTCTCCATGATCAGAAATAATTGATAAACCATCCTGATTCTATCAATGAAAACCCATACAACATCATTCCCTTGAGGTGAATTTGGTAAACCTATCACGAAATCCATCACGACATGATTCCATTTCCACTCGGGAATGGGAAACTACAGCAAAATCCGTGTTGGTTGCTGATGTTCCGCCTTTATCTGCTAACAGGTGGAACCACTCATGATAAACCTAGAAACAACTTACTTCCTACCTGACCACCCATACTGACGTTGTAGATCATGATACATCCTGGTGACACGAGGATAAACTGCCCAAACTAAGGAAAGAAAGTCTCACATAATCTCCTCACATATGTCTGCTGACTCCCATACATGCCCCTAGAAGCACAATATATCATCCTTGCCTATAATCCATGTATGAAAATGGTCTTATCCTGACATACTCTCCCATAAGACTAGGCATTCGGAATCTGATTGCTGGTTCATTCGCACATGATCAAGAAGAGTAAAGGCAACAAATACCGAAGAAAGAAATGTTTGCCCCTGTCTGTCGTGCACCACCAAATGCATCTTGGAGAAAAGAGCCATAAGAATCCACTCACGACTGGCCTCCTGAACTACCTGTATCTGATTCCTCCTACTCAGACCATATCCACCGAGTTTCCTTTCCCATGTGTGTAGTCAAGCTCGATGTCAAATTATTAAAGGTACTCAACCCACCTTCACTATCTCAAATTCAGGTGATGTTGAGTGAGGATGTACTCGAGACCTTTGTGGTCGCTGAAAAAAAATGAAATTCTCTCCTATAAGCAAATTTATCCAATAGTGTATGGAATAACCAACTACTTAAAACTCAAGATCATCGGTCACATAATTTCCCTCATGCAGCCTGAACTGCCTAGACCCGTATGCACCGACTCCTTCTCCCTGCATAAGCACTACTCCCAGTCGGATACCTGAATAATCATAATAAATAGTAGGACTTTTTCATGGCTCTATAAAAACTAGTATAAGTGCTGATTTCAACCTCCCTTTCATATCAAGAATGTATAACTCACATGAATATGTCCACAAGTACTTCACACACTTCTTAGTCAGGCCCATCAGTGGCGCTGCTAAGCCTTAAAAGTCCTGTATGAAATTCTTGTAGTATCGGGCCATCCTAAGAAAACATATCACCTCAAAGACCTCTTTCAGATACTCCCAGAAATATACTGCTCCCACATTCTATAAGTCCACTGATACTCATGTTTCTGTGATAACATGACCCAATAAGTTAATTTGGTCTTTCCAAAAGTGGCACTTCGAGAGCTTATCATATAACTAATGCACTCTTAGTGTACTCAAAATGATCTCAAGACGGATGGGATGGTTGTTTCAAGTGTGAGAGTTCAACAAGATATCATCCACAAGAACCACCATGAAGGAATCCAAGTATGGATGGAAAACATGGTTCATTAGTGTCATGATAACTGCAGGTGTGTTCATGAGACCGAATGGCATAACCATATACTCGTACAGACTATAACTGCTATATAAGGCTGTAAGAGGTATATCAGATAGTCTAACGTGAAACTGATGATAACAAGATCTCAATTAAATATTCGAGAACACCGGGGTTCCTCGATTCTGATCAATGATATTATCAATCCTTGGAAAAGGGTATCAGTTCAGGACCGTCAACTGATTCAACTTCTGATAATCCACACATAGACTGAGGGTGTTGTTTTACTTATTCTCAAATAGGATAGAAAAACCTAGAGGAGAGGTATAGGGTCATATAAAACCCTTTTCCAGCAAATCCTCCAACAACATATTGATCTCCTACAATTCAGGTGTTTCCATCTTATAAGAAGGTATGGGCACCGATAACACTCTTTGAAAATGCTCAATAGAAAACTCTACCTCTCACTCTATAGGAAAACCTAAAAAGTCAACTATAAAGTCATATTTAAAATGATCCAACATTTGGAGGAATGTTCATATGTGATTTACCTTGGTCATCTATATATAGACTATAAATCTGGGTTGTATCTCCTCCCAACCCATGATGCTCGGGTCATGCATCTACTCGCATGGACATCCCATTCTCCCTTATAAAGAGACGATCTTCCTTTTGGTGAAGAGAAACTCACCCTACAACGATAATAGTTGACAACAGCCTGGAATGGAACTAAAAAATCCATTCAGAGAATGACATCATATCCTATCATCTCTAGTATATAGAGACCCAAAAAGAAGTGACAACATCTATCCTCAATAGGGAACTCCTTAGATTGACGTACAAAAAACGTTCGATCCCCCAACATCGTATCTAACATCATGATAATTGCATACGAAACGATATAAATCCCACGTATCTCCACAAAAATAATAGATATAAAGCTATGGGAATCCCCAATATTGAAAAGAGTAGAAGCTAAAACTGAGGAAACTAGGATCGTAACTCTAACTGTAGAGGATCTGGGATCCTGCTCCTGTTGGGTCTGCTCCACTACAAAAGTCAGTCCAGCATTGCGGCCATGTGACCCTACCTAACCACCCGGAGATGATCCACCATTTTGTTGCAGGAATCCTTGCGACTGGGTACCAAATCCACGGCCACCACCTTAGCTTGAATGGCCCAAAGAACTCCAGTTCACTTCTTGATGAGAAACAGGTGGAGAAGCTCTTCTATGAGGAGTCATTTAATAACCCATATCACTAGCTTCTTTTGAGAAGAACTGGAAGAAATGTTTAAGATGACTCATCTTGCTACTAGATCGACACTCCACTGGGTATCTCAGGAAATGTGTCCTCGTATGACCGCTCTTCTGGCACTAATAGCACACCACCTGGATACTATAAGAAGTCTATCACCTCCTTGGATTACTGTGCGAATACCCCATGTAGTGCTTCCTACTATCAGTAAGAGGGAATAAAACTCTGGATGTTGAACGGCCCTGGCTCACAACTACAAAATCCATTAGATTATTCTCTATGATCAGCGTCTGGTTGACTATCGATGTTCTAGACATCAACATGATGAAATTCACCTGCGATCGGATGTCGTGCCTCAGACAATCCCCAAGCTACCATGCCAGGAATAACTCATCACCTAATGGAATAGGCGTGAAGTGCAACAGCTCAGCGAATCAAGAAGAATACACCAAAACAGAAAGTGTACCCTACTCGAGACTCATAAACTCTTGGGATCAATATGCCCCCAATGTATCTAGATATAATTAGTCATAGAAGGCACACTAGAACTCATCCCAGGCCATGACCTACTGGAATCCATCCTGTGGGATCACATCCCACCATATCATGGTGAAATCACGAACCATATACACAGCAAGCTTAACCATCCTCTCCGGAGGTGTCACCAAGCGCTCGATGATCGAAAGCATGACTTCTAAACATGAATATAAATCTGAATATCCTCTTTCCCATAGGAAGGTGAGAGGATGATGCTACTGGAAAACTTTCATCAGCTCTGTCATAGATTGGTCATGATGTGCTACCCCTCAGAAAGCCTAAATGAACCTCATAAAGCCCTCTCGAAACTGTGCATCAGCACCTGCGTCCAGAATTATTACTGGTGCGAAGACTGGCACCACTGGAGGATCTACGGGAAGTCAATGATCTGCCATTTCTGGTGTCTGATCATTTCCCTATAACTAGCATACATTCAAAGAATGTCTCAGTGGAATGACTCTTCAAGGAAAAATGCACTCCATTGATCAATATTATCAAGGACTCGAAACTGGAAGTGTAAGAAGGTAAGAAAAGAAATAAAGCATTCAATTTTTACAAAAATATGGAGACACGAAGTGCATACTTAACTACATGGTGTATTCCCTTATGCCTTTCAGTTGACGTGTACTTTTGCCAAAACTACTCGTGTAACACCCCAAACACATGACGTGTTTTCATGAAACACGACATGTACTTGAATCCTCTTCCCCTACCCATGTACATCTACATTAATAAGCTACCCGGTTCCCCTAGAACAAGACTACATGACATACTTGAGCCAAACATGACATGTACTAAGTGATCTTCACCGACCCGTGTTGTTCGTGACATGGCCAAATACACATCTCACACTACACGACGTGTTATTGAAGGACACTGTGTGTACTAAAAGATTACACTACCCCATGTTGTTAGTCACATGGAAAGATTCCAAGTATTACACTAAATTTCATGTTCAAAACTGACACGACCTGTATTGTTTATGTTTTTATCCATCCATGTCGTTAGTCACACGGACAGACATATTGTCTAAACATGTGGTGTGTACATCCAGTACATGGCATGTCCCTCCAAAAATTCTCCCAAACCAGTGCCTCTACCCACATATCCTATGACATGGTTAGATTCTACACTATGTGTAGATAGAGTACATTGTGTGTACTTAAGAAAAATAGTTTCCTCCCGAATAAAAAACACATGGTGTGTATTCAAAACTGCACCGCATGTATTCGGTGTTTTTTCCAGACAGTAAGACTCAGGAACTACTTGGGAATCCTTGAAAACACTAAAACAAACATTAAAGTACCTAATTCTGATACTTGATGGCCCATGTCTCCCACTAATCAAAGTTTGGAATCACATAAATGTCATATGAAGGATAAAAACACAATGATCCACCAAATTCTAATTTATGAGGGCCCATAACACCTCAAAAACCAATGTTTGGAACTCACCAAACCACAAACTTAAACAATTATATACCCTATCAAGAAACATGTATTTTATCTAGGAACCTATCACAACAACATGCGTATCAAACACATCATCTATCACAAAAACATGAAATTGCTAATGCACCATAAATGGATTGGCAAAAATGCATGAAATGTGAATCTTAACAAGTGAATATATGATGAATCAGATGGAGTACAATCATCTCATCAGTTTGTAGCTGAAAATGATTCTCAATGTTACCAATAAAAATATCACAAAACATATGAGTCACCCACCAATGAAATCAAATCAACCGTAAAATTCAATAACCAGAAAATTTCAATAAATGAGGTAAATTGGATTTTCCTTATAAAAGGGTAGGCTACTCCTGAGAATAACTTATTACCATGTACCTATTTCCTTATTATCACTGAATATAGGCTCCAAACATTTATTCAAAAAACCCCCTATGATAACACATTGTAATATCTCTATTGTGGAAGCTGCCTAGAGATGCCCCGTACCTGGTCGGTAACATGGCCTCAAGTGAATTTCACCAAATGCCAGAGGCTACCAACTAGCAGCGAGCGCCATGTGTGTGATAGTGGGGAAACAATGCCATCATTGGAAGAGTAACATAGTGTATGTAAAAAAATAAATAGAAATAATGGAAGTAGTGATGATTTCATACAAAACATACAGCAGAAGACTGAAGAAAATAAACAGATGGAGAACATATATAATGATGCATGATACATAGGTCTATGAAAGTATCCAAACACATCACAATAATGAAATAAAATACTTAACCAAAGTACAAAAAAATAGTAAACTACTCCTCAGCATCTCAAGCCTCAGCTTGGTCCCATGCTCTCCATCTCTAAAGTAGTCAAGTACCTGATGTAGAAGGGAGATTTCCCTTATCTATACCTGCTTCAATATTATCTATTTTGTCCCAAAAGCATGGCCTAAATAGGGTGTTAGAATAAATCCCAGTAGGCAACCATGAAGAGATCTATTCTTAATTTTTCTTGAATATATATGGAAGGAAATAAACAAAGCATTAAACAAGGAAGTACTCAAAAATAACTATTCCAATGTTTCAAAGTATTCAGTTACACATATCAAGTAAATAGATAATCACAAACTGGCAACCCTTTGGTCTAAACTAACAAATTAATCCCTTTTGGTCCAACCTAGAAACCACAAGCAACACTCTGGGAAATACAAATAGTCTAAATCCTATGGTTCAACATTAGTAAAGAATCTTTTTGGAAGCACTCACCATCAATTCCCCCTATAGCCCCATATCAGTAACAAAAAAGGCTCTCTATGGAAGTACTTATGTCTCATTCCCATTTTGGCCTTTGTCATGGAACTGTAAAAACTCTGAGGAAGAACTTACGTGAATTCCCTCTATGGTCTCACATCTATACTATAATAATAAACACTATGGAGATGACCTTACATCCATTATCCATATGGTCCACTACAACAGGTTCTCATGGCCCTGTGTGAGTCATACATGCATAGAAAGGCAATGCTTCCAATGTAAACATCAAGAACTACGTGGATAAATAGTCTACAGCATAGCAGCAAGACAGATAAGAAATAGTCCATCCAAACAAATTTTGGCATGGGAAACAAACAATTACCTAACATACAAGAAAAACCAAACGATCCTAAACATAACATTATTGGGAAAACACTTCCAAAGCCTAGAAATTAACTCTATTCACATATAATTAACTTCTATTCAAGAATACAAGCATCGTAGTAAATTATAATGGCTAATAATCCATAAACATGCAATACCCTGATCGAGGTATTTGTAAATTTTGCACATATTACTCAAGTACATTCAACAAAAAGGCACAAGACACCTACCTCAGAATCAGAAGATCAATATACATGAGTATCCAGCCTTGAATCACATTATAACTTTATATATCTACAGAAATGTCAAAAAAGTTAGACCAAAGGTATCTCAAGAGAGCGAAGGAATCAAAAGAAGTTGTTCAAGAAGAAGAGTGAACTCACCGATGCGATTCCAACCCAACTTGCAAAGTACAATTCAAAGAAAGGATGATCATTCGAGGTCTTGGCGAAGATCTTCATAGTATGGACACTCATAAATGAACCCGATTGAGAAGGAAATGGATCATTCAGTTTGATGTGACCCTAATACATTTAATGATAAAAAATAATGTACACGGTGTGGACATTCAATGTATATGGCATGTACTTTCCTTAACTGGACCCCACATTAGGCAGTCTCCAGGTTACCATAAATATCCATGTGTATGACTGTTACACGGCCAACACATGGCTACCCATGATAACTGAGTACATGGCATGAATTTATAAAGTACATGGCGTGTACATAATAAATTTCAAGAAAACTCACCTTGTTTCTCAAAAATTCTAGAAAAAGGAAAACATACATGAAAATAATATCAATTTTTTTATAGATTTATCCATTATCAGTTTTTCATTCATCCATTTAAAGGAAGCTACTAACAACAACCTCAAAATAATCTGATTCATTATCCTTGAATTCCTCCAACTCATCCACCTTAGAATCTATTGAACTATCATATTTTTTTAAATGTAGATTATTATTTTTCAATAAAACATTATTTCAATATTTCTTACCTTTCACATATGATGAATACATCTTCTTAACAATGTCATCTTCATTATCATAATAATCATCTTGGAAAATCATAGGACACCTTAATAAATGATCTAAAACCATTTCAACTTTAACGAAAGCAAGTGGGAGTTTCTCTTTGATAATTCATTTCCCTCTATTTATGTTTAATGATTGGAATGACATGAATTCATCTATATCTTATTCATCCCATACATATTAAATATTTTATCTTTTTATGGTCTTGAATTAAACTTCATTAGAATTCACCATTTCCACAGACTCATCTTCATCATTTCTCATCTCATATTCAATAAGATTATTTTTCTAGCTATCCAATTTCATATACTTTGTATCTTTTTTCCAATATAGACACATTAATATTGAACCAATGTGTAATTCTTCTCATGAAGTGATTCAAAATCATTATATCTTCGATTATTTCTTTGAGACCACACATGTCTTCCACAATAACATTCATCCTAGCAAATAATTCATCAAAAGACTTTTTTTTATTTTTTTATCCTCATACATATTCCATAAAACCTACATATTTTCTTCTATAAAATTGGAGCCACCCCCATAAAGTTTTAGAAACTCTTCCCTCATATCATGTGATTTTTACATGACATTACATTCATATATATTTCATTGGATAGGGATCCCCCTGAAGGATCGATTCATTTGGTGTCAATATCCAATTACCTTTGTGTATATTTTGATAAACACCATTTTCAATACATTCCAAAATAACATGAATCGCTATTTTAAAGACATTCATTCCTAAACATCAGAATTAGAAATACATATCATTCTTCCATAATTGACAATTGATTCTATTGAATATCATAATCCCATTGTTATTTAGAAAATCAATTTCATCATATGAGATTGAACCACTAACTTTAAACATTTAACTCATAAACAAATTATTATCCAAACTAGGTTAAATTCCGAGAGAGGGGGTGAATTAGGGAATGATATATTAAAACAAATTCCCGTTCATATTGTGTTTGATAATTAAAAAAACACTATTATATCTATTTATCATATTAGTGTATGTATGTAATTGAAATCATGAAAGAGAAAAAACTATTATACTTGGTTGAAACTCACTGGGATACATCCTAGAATCATACAATGGTGATGTGTTGATTTACAAAATCCCCTAAGTCTCACGTACATATTACACGGTCTGGGATTGATCACTTCTATTAAAAGATTTATCACCAACTAACTTATTTCCCAATGTTCACTTCATATCTCTCTTTATTTATCTTATTATCAGTGGAACAAATCACCAACTTCCTCTTCCTTTGATCACTGCTCTGGAAAGGAACCAAACATAGTTTATGGACATATAGGTCCTACACAGTTTATGTACATCTATATCCTTTCATTATCACTAAACAATGATTCCTCAATTTTAGGTAGAAGCAATATTGAAGCATTTTTTGGGTTTATCCATCAATTCTCTTAAAACAACAGGAAGAAAAATTTCCATTATTTGGAAAACTAGACTATATATCCCTTTACTGTGGAAACAAAAATTACATCTAAATAGGCAATATCTTTTTGTGCTTCCAAGTTTTCTTTTTACTGCATTGAATGAAGCACTGAATAAACACTTTCCACTTGTATTGTCAAATGGTGAAGATCCTTTGTCATATTCTTCTCCTTAAAAATTTATATATGAGAATGATACTATTAAACTTGATATGTAAGACCATATTTCTTTGTGCAATATTCCAGTGTGATACCCCTATGAAAAAACCTATCATAGAACCCCTTTCACGATTCTACTATTGTGACTTCCTTCTTTGAGTCTGCTTCTACGAGTCCCATCCACAAGTCCCTTTTCTGAGTCTGTTTCCATGAGTCCCTTCCATGAATCTTCTTCCCTGTGTCTCTTTTGCGAGGTTTCTTCCATGATTCCCTTCCACAAGTCCCTTATGCATGTATACATCAATGAGTCCATTCTGTGAATTTGTTTTTGCGAGTCCCTTCTGTGAAACCTCTTTCACTCTTTATGCATGACCCTATTCAGATCATGTGTCACACTTTAGCGTTAGTTGAATTTTTATGTGACCATATTCAGATCATGCACAAGACCATGGTGTGAGTCCTCATTGAATGTAATTTTTTTCAGATCAGCTGAAACACTTATGTTATGTCAAACACATATACTTCTTCTCTGAATTCCTCTATCTCAAGATATCTTTATGAGTCTCCTCTCTGGATGAGATACCGATAAATATTTTATGAAAATTAATCATTAATGTCTAATTACTAGTTATTGGGTATTTATAGGCATAAACCCACCACCTTAATCTATAAAAATAATGGGCAACCATCCACCTCATAAGCACCACGCGCTCCGTGAGATCTGGGTGTAATATATTCTCATGATTTGCATTCACGTATTGTGTGGTTCGTAGGTGTACGCCCTTCAACATTCACACTTTTCGTGAGTACTCGATCTGAATTCGTGCTTTTCACACGTTCCTATTGTGATTCCATGTTCTCACTTTTCCTAAGTTTGGATTGGGAGTACCAAAGACAATCATGAACTTCACTATATCTTCAATGACAGAGATATCCTCCATCATTTCCATATTTTTTCTTTATCTTCATGCACATTCATGAGTCCTGAGAGCGATCGATTTTCACACTTTTCAAAATATTTGGATGAAATCTCCAAAAATAATCATTAGTGTTTCACATTATCCATTCATGATATCTAAATAAAATCATGAGTGATGCCTGAGATCCCATTTTCATATCACATCGTGAGATCCAAAGAAAATCACAAGTGATGCATGAGATCCAATAGTGAGACCTGATCAGAGTCATGTGTTTCACAATATCTCATCATGAAAACATAGTTGAATACTGTGATTTTCTATTTTTTCTTCTAATTCTTTTTTTGATCAATCATGATTTTGAGTGAAAAATATGATTGATTGCACGGAATAACATTGGAATTCACGCTTTTCATGATACTAGGTTTAGTATTCTCACATTTCAAGTTCAGATATACATACTAACTATTATATGAGTTATTTGACAACCAACCTTCATCAATAACCTCAAACTATGTCATAAAACACTATCAAAACAAAATAAAATTCATGTCGGTTTTTGGATAACATATGGTAATGAATTGTTATAATAATTTGTCTTATTTCAGAATTAAAATGGATTGTTATGAATAAATCTATAAAAATTTGTGTGGAACTCTATAATTATAGAATAAATTTGAAGAAATATATATATACAGACCTTAGATAACATTGTAAATGGAATATAATTTTAGATTCATTCTACAACACATTAAAGTCGCTAAGATTCAAAATAAATGTTATAATTATAATCATTGAAGAAATATGTAATTTGGTGTTTCTGAGATGATATTCATATAAATTCTTCCATGTAATAAGGTTATAATGGTCACATTGATATTCTTGATCGAGTGAGAAAGATTTCTTATCACATGGTGCATACACTAAACCTCTCTCATGTTCATGTTGTGATCAATGTATCCTCCAAAGGAAGTATATACCTAATTATTCACATAGAGTAAGCACATAGGTTATAATAATAGAGCGTGATATTTATTATATTGAAAAACTAGTTTAAAACTATGACAGTAGAGATAATATTCTACATTAAAAGTCCACTCACCAGGTTAATGTTTGCTGGAGGAATCATATATTTTAATTTACATGGTAATATAAGGATGTGATAAAAATGGGATATCCTCATTTAATTATATATATTTTATTGAATTTCAATGCAATAATTCATATTACGTGGGTTATAATGTAACAACCCAATATTTTATGATATATTTCTCTTCAAATAAATTTAACTACACTAATAGCTTATGAAACATGAAGCCACATGTCTAAATGAACCATATTATAATTTATCATTATAAAATTGATTTTAATTTACTATATTAATCAGGAATAAAAATATTGTAAAAAACATTATTGATAAATGGTTTACATAAATAAAATATATTGAAAGATAAGTACTCAATTTTAATTAAATTAATTGTCTGCTATAAAAATACATTTTCCTTAAAAAATAGATTTTATTGATTTCATTGAGTAAATTATATAATTATTATATACAAAATTTATATTATATATTTTGGAAAAATAACTTCATTTATTATATCATCAGTTCAAAATTATCTTAGATTAGTTTTTTGATAATTTTTTGAAAATATTGTTTTTTGATGAATAATGAAAATGAAAATTTTATTGAAAATGTTTATACCATTTAAAAAATTCTAGTTTGTTTTAAATTTAAATTAAATATAATACTAGTAAATTTATATTATTAATAATACAATTATGGAAAATATAATAAATTTTATTTTAGATTTTGGGTGAAAATAATTCTATACATGATAAGGAATAATTTTTTGAAAAACTACTCTTCATTAAAATTATTGCGATTAATTTTAATGTAAATTCAGAAAATTATGAGAAATAAATATGAAAAGGTGGATTCCAAATTTTTAATAACATTTTAACATCTTGGTAAGGAGGGAAATTTCATTTTTGGTCATGATGAAATGTAATATTAATAAAAAAAGTTGTGTTAAATGATAAAACACCATTATCGTGGATTAAACCAAAATATAGGTGTATTTTTACTAACTAAAATTGTATAAATATGATTTTATGGATATATATAGATCTCATCCTATACCATAAACTTATATCTAGAAAATTTCATGGATTTTTCTTTACTATGAAATTAATATATTTTAATCTACTTTGAAATTATATGTTTTGTGTCCCACCCCAATTAAAGGCACCCTTCCATTATCATTTTTTACAAATTACTAAACATATAGAATAACCAACCCCTAAAAAATCTCTAATAAATTCATTACCCATTATTTATTTTTGGTGCTATTTTCAAAAGACCATCCAAAGGGTCTTTAATAAGGGATGCAAAGAAGGTCTACTGGAGAATGGTAATCAACCTACGCAATATCTTTTCATATTTTTTATTATACCTCCCAATAATTTGTGGTATTAAAATTAAAATAATAAATAATATTCCCAAAATATACCTATTTGTTATTATTATTATGTAATTCCCATTATGCACACATTTTCTTCTAAATGGGAAGGGAAAGTGTTGCTCCTCCGTATATATGGACTACTGCCTCCACAATGTGATACATTTAATTTTCCATCACCATAATTAATGGATAGTTATCATGATGGGTTTAATATTTATATATTATATTTATTATATTATTATTCTCCTGAATTTATAATATCATATAAACTTTATTATCATCCCATCCATTGGAAAATGATAATGTTGATTATGTGTACGTGTGGACAACCACCATCACGAATCGATGTGATTCGTTTTTCATTCCAAATTTATTTGAATGTTAATAAATACCATTATAATGTATATACATGATAATTATTATATAATAATGATTTTATAAATATGAATTATTATTTTTCGTTCATTCTTTCCATACATCGAAAAGTGAAAACTGTGTTCATGCATACGTACAACCTATCCTCTCCATGAATGGTGAAATTCAATTTATATATCTATAGATTATTTATTAATATATATATATATATAATATTATATTTATATAATTTTTATCCTTTTGGATATGATGGAACTATGGTCATGGTATATAGTTCAGAACTACCAAAATGAAATTCTTATGAACTAATGAATCAATTATCACCTGAGAATGGTGACATTAATAATGATTTATTAAGAAATTGGTAATGAAATATTATAAATGGATCATATTTTATATTATAATTATATAAATGATTCTATTATTTAATTATTATAAAATAATATTTACTATACAGGAGGATGGAGTTCTTTTGAAACAAGTCAATGTTGAGGTTAGTGGATTTATCCTGCCACTTTAATTTCTGTGAGGAATTTATCATATTCACCAATTATTTACATTTCAGAAATATAATTTAAAGTAATTACCATGAATATATGTCAAAATTTTATATAACCTATGGTATAGAGTAACTACCAGTATCCAATACCAAGGGTTTTTTAAAAACCATTGGTATATGTTATTGAAATAATATCCATGGCATTCCCTCTTCCATCCCCCACCAAGAACCCTAATACCCTATAACCCAAGTGGAAAACTCATTTCTCTTCAGTACCATAAATCTAACCTCATTAATTGAAATTTTGATAATGTTCTTCTTTAACATAAAATTAAGAAGTTCCAAATCCTTCATCTATTCATATAATCATCATCTTGATTTTTAATCTATGTATAAAAACATACCCAATATCTTATTAGGCCGTGATTCAACTAATTCATTGAAGAAAAGTTTTTTATATTATATTATTTTATTTTATTACATAAGAAATGTGATTAGAGTTGATATATATGGTATTTTAATTTATTAATTCTCTACAATCACATAAATTCAATATAATGTTTCTTATTTCATAATATATAATAACTATATATTTAATCACATATTGTGGTATATTTTTCTTGTTAATGTATTATGGGGTTATAAAAGTATTCATTAAATTGACTAATTTTAGTAATTGAATGATCATTATTTTTTCATAATTAATTTCAACCTAATAGTATGTGTTATTTATTGTTCAATTCCTTATCTAATACATTATTTGTTTCATTACTAAAATGTATCGGTTATAGAATATGTAATCTCTTATTATTTGTTTATATACATACTAGTATTTATCATTGGATTTAATATTAAAAATTGTATTTGTAATGTGTTACTAGAAATAATTTTTAGATGTTTAATAATAAATCACATTTTGGTGATATTTTGAATTTTTCCATGATAAAAACAAATTAATTAGACATATGAGTTTTGATATTGGGAGAGATAGTATTGTTAGTATTGAGTAAATTATTCCCCTGATAATGAATTATGTATTTAATTAGGTTATTTAATCGTTTTTTCCCATACCAAGTTTTATAGTTTGTTTAGTTTTTTTTACTTGTATCAATCAATTATAACATATGTTATTTCCCTTATTATGTGTTTTTCAAGATACTATTATTCTTTAATGAGATATATATTAAAACTATTTCTAAAATATTTTATAAATTTTGTTTAATATTTTGATGTTAATATGATATTTTTATTTATAATAGAATGTATAAAAGATCATAAGGATCATATCTCAAATGATGATAAATTAGTCAGTATTTAATTAGATTTTTCATTTAACAATTCATCAGATAGTGGTATTATATAGTTTACCAATTGTTATTTGTTGGAATACCTTGGTTATGTTAGGGAGATGTTATCTACCATATAGAAAATTTTTGATTTCAAACAAACTATTTTTTTGTTATCACTGTGGGGAGATAAGGAAATATTCTATTGTTTATCAATGAAATGAAATGAGTGTTATATATAAATTGATTTTGAATAGGTTAACATTTTTGAATCATGATATGATATTTAGTATTTGAATAAAATAAATTAATGATATCATTACAAATCAGGAAAATATTGAAAAGATAGATGTAGAGATAGTTAGAAAACTAATGGATGATTATAGGACTCATTTATTTCAAGAATATTCTAAAATTAAGACATTTGAATTTTTAAGAAATTGTTATGATAATAACACATTTATTTAATTTCTATTACAGATATAAATTATATAATTACCTTTTTAACATACATACATTTTAATATTCCATATATTACCTCAAATAATTATATTTAAGGAATATTAATTAAGAATCTTTGATTCTTAACTTGTAAAATTCAAGTTTTCCCAAATGATTAAATATTATTTTGTGATGAAACGTATTACCTAAATGACTATAATGAATGTGTTTTATTGGATTGGATGGTAAATATAAATGGATCACCATCTTATTTTCCACATAATGGCATGAAAAAATTTCCATTTTTTTAAGGGTTCAAAATATGATCTTGTCTTCTCGAATATAAAAAATATTCAATGTCAGGATGATAAGATATATAATGAAAATAAATATTTTTTTGATCCTATGTAAGGATTAGTATCGACAATATTTGATGTATGAATTCATGATTTTGTAGTTGATATTTTTAATGTTAGGTTGTGGTGGTCCTATTATCTTTTAATCTATTTGGATATATGAAAAAAATATCAAATCATGTAGCCAATATTTATTCATGTTAATAATATTTCTCCAAGGATGTTTATGAAAAAACAAAATACATTCTTGAGTATAATAATATATTGTATTTTTGTCCTAGAAATTATATAGACATCTACTTTTATCCTTAAAAAAGAGTTAATGTAGCTTTAGAGTATGGGTGTTCACACATTCGATTCCTTCTTAAAAAAATATATTTCATATGCGTGTTGTAATTTTTGGACTATAAATTATTTATGTATTTATAAGATTATTTCTTGTTTTATAATGAAGGGATACCTATCACTTCCTATTTTTATGAAGAATAAAATATCTATCATATTAAATATCATCAATGTTTTAGTTATATGGGCTATTTATAATTCAATAAAATGGATCATCAATACACAAATATTTATAGGATGATTTAAAATACTATGGAAAAGTAATATAAAAATCAACATATGTCATAAACAGATGTGATTAATGAATTTAAATATGAAAAATTTCCATTTTGGAAATGATTAGATAAAATTTAAAAAGAGGAATAATGTTGGCACTAAATCCACATTAAATTGGTCAAATAAAAGTATCTTTTTTGAGTTGTAATTTTTTTTAAAAAATATGAGATATAATTATTTATATTTAATGCACATTGAGAAAAATAACTCATAAAATATTCTATAAATCAATTTAAATATCATGGATAAAAACAATTTTGACCTATAATATCATCATGAATTATTGGATTATGGTATTTGACATTAATTGCATCATTTGTGTATCATTGAAAATAAATTGAATGTTCCTTGTAGTTATTTTGCGATGAATCATTCATAGGAAAATCAATTCTATGTAGTATTTGATAATATAATGGTTCCCAATGGATATTTATGTAGAAAATCAAAACTAGAAATTATAAGATTGTTGAAACTAAAATCCATAAAAACACATTATTATCTCATCATGATTCATGAATTTATACAAATAGAAAAATTGATTTTAAAATAAACTACTATAATGGTTGTAGTTTTTCTATGGTGTCATTTTTATTGGGTTATTTCTTTTAAATGTTTATTAAATACATTTTTTATATCATTTTTTAAAAAAGAACCATTAAATTTTTCAGTTATTTATAAATTTTCTTCCATTTTCCACATTCATTATTTACCTAAATGTCCATACTCCAACAAGAAAAGTTATTAGGGGACCCATTTTTTCAGTAGATGTAGGCTATAGAAATAAATATTTGTGCAATGAAGTATTATGTATCGAAAAATAAATATCCTATTGTCTCAATTAAAAAAGGTTATCTAGATACATAATTTATGGACATTTATTTAATTTATGTGTCTGGTGTGAGAACAAGATGTAATTAACCAATGATAATTGAAGATGCGATATATGGGTTAATTGATCTGTAATTTCCAATATTTTCAAAAATAAGTGGAATACGTGGGTTATATACTTTGACTACATTGATCCTGGAAATATGGTATATGGCACATCACGCA
Source organism: Viscum album (assembly GCA_963277665.1). Classification (NCBI taxonomy): domain Eukaryota; kingdom Viridiplantae; phylum Streptophyta; class Magnoliopsida; order Santalales; family Viscaceae; genus Viscum; species Viscum album. The sequence continues at coordinate 1,379,282,810 of OY728166.1, forward strand.
TTCATGTTAAACTATGGTATGTCAATGACTCTATAATTTATGTAACTTTAACATGTATATGTTATCCCAAAATACTTAATTTCATAGATACCATAAAATATTATAATCATTTTATATATGGAAAATTAAAAAATTATATATAGATTTCTTTATTCATTTCCTTAGATAATGATATAGACTTTTCATAAAAAAGAGTAACATGCTTGGTTGAAATCAAATGTATGATCATTAAATTAATCAAATAAAAATATAGATATTCTGTATTACTATATTCCAGATTTACCACTGATGGGGAAGGGTGAATTAGTGGTTACTTTTATAAAAATCCATTTTCTTTCAAATAAAACATCTCGAACTTGTTAGGGTTATAGATCCACTCTATATTACCTCCCAATATAACATTATTTATAGTTGTAGTAGTAGAAAGAGTATTACCCAATACATACACAATTATGAATAAATTCCTAATCATTTATATGTTGGTCTCCCAAAAAGGGATTATTCACTTTAAAACAAGTGATTAAAATGTTTCAGATCCATCTTGAGGGACTGCATTTTTTATACCTCCATCTGAAAAAACATTTCAAGTTTCAATCGAGAGAATCCGTTTAGTCCTAATTCTAACCAGAAGACATTAACCACTCATATAACCAATCACAAGTCATATCCTCTAATGAATTATTGATACATTGTAGGAATATCATAAATATTCATCCATGTCCTTGTATGATCAGACATTCTCATGTAAAATCCTTGTTTCTTTAACTTCCACTGATGATATATTTCATCCTTTCTCTGTTAATTCAACTCACCTATATTGACCAGTTGCCTCAGTTCAACAATTATTTATCTATACATCCTTTTGAATGATGTCTTGAACTCAATTAAATGCGTGAAATTGGTTCAAAAATATTTTTCAATATTTTATGAAAGAAAAATAATGAAAATCATAAACATCATGATCTTTAAATAACAACTCACATTAATCAGTTACAGATAAGGCATAGACTGTATGGAATCCAAATTGTTTGCGGTATATAAATAATAAATTCATGGATATCATGTACTGAATTCATTTCATGGAACCTTTTCATTCCACTTTTCAAAAGTGCATCATTCAAGTAGTGTAACGCTTTCAATGTTAAGTGATATGGTTCTTCCCTTCACAAAATCTATGCGAGGCATTCAAAATTTCATAACATAAACAACCAAATTATTCACGAGTTACTTTTGTGTGACACATGTTGTTTCCATAGTTCATTCTCTATCCCCTCAGAATATATATATATATATGAATTGAATGATAAAAATTTTGTAGATAAATTTTACTAATATATTTTTTTGAATGACCTATATGGCTTGATAATTTCTCTGTCAAAAGACAGTAATGGTATATGGATCTGTTTCTTCTTTTTGATTCCCTATATGGACTTCACAAGATATCATCAATACTTTATTTAGGTTATGTTTCAATCACTTTGAATGTTTTTTATGTCTTAAAGATGGATTCCCATGTTATTTGTTATAAAATGGGCGTCTCCTTAACCACTTCATTTGAACTATTAGGCAAGGAATGTTTCTCTCTTTTCACACTAGATATGTCCACAAATTACTTCACAAAATCCTATGCAAGATCAGATGATTTACCACATCTTTTTCTCGCACTATTCATGTATGAAATTGTATATCTTTATGATACTTCATATTACTAGGGGTGTTTTTGGATGTCTCATCCTCTTCACATGACCTGTGACTTTTAGGATTCTTCTCTTACCAAAGGCCTCTATAGGATGCTTTATTTTCATGAGACCACTATATAGCATTTCCTCAATGTTTTACAAGAACTCACCCTTGGTTTATCATCAGATTATATTGTCATTGTAGATCCAATTATTATTGAATTTTAAGGTATAATTAAAATTATTTAATATCATAAAATTATTAATGTTGAAAAACTAAGCTAACATTGGTATGATCACATGAACTACACAAATTAATCCTTCTTTATTTCATGATCACTATGTTGATCATGCAATTTCTTGATCAACATCATCTAAAAAATAAAAACATTAAAAAAATTAATACCTACAAAAGATGGATGATTCTTACAGCCAAAGATTATTTTATCCTCTTGTGATAGAAATTAGAGATTTTCTATATTACACCAAGAGATGTCATGTTCCCTCCATTGATTTTTTTCAACCAATACCCTGATCAGTCGATCATCACATTATAGATTCTTGAATTACTTATTCTTCTTGTGATAGCTTCATGTGATTTCCTTGACCTATGAAAGAAAATAGGATAATGATATCATGCCTTTATTTGTTAGTTACTACATATATTGAGCAGCATAAATGTCAAGTTAGTCAATTAATTATTTTAAACTTACTCAGGAAATGGCCTCCTCAAGAGTTTCAAAATGAATTCTCATTGAAATGAGTGGTGTGGGAAATTAGAATACATTATATTTTAAATATTCAATTCATGTGTGATCAGATGGTCAAAATATAACACATAAAATGTAACATCCCAAGTATGTAATGAATAATAGATATTATTATCTATGTCTATTAATGAACTAGATAGTGTTTTAGAGGCTTTAAATGAGAATAAATCCAATCTTAAGAATGGAATACACTAATATTTTTAAAAGATTATTTTACTACCTTTTGATGGAAGAAAATTTTTTAAATCAAACTTTTGACACTTTTATAAGCTCTATTTGTCAAAATAAACTTTTAATTTATTATTGGGACATTTAAATTTACAATGGGTTAATTTTTGGTTTTTTTCTGACATTGTTCATTTTTTAATGAATAGTGAAAAATACTACATTTTACATCAAAACTGCTTTTTCATCTAAATTAATTATATGGATATATTATCTTTTTAATTGGTTTTAAAGTTTAATTACAATATATGTTTACCATTTAATACAATTTTTTTCATTATAATTAATTTCACTTTGTAATTGGGCATAAACAAGTGTCATACTTTTCATAGATATTGTTTCAAAAAAACCTCCTATTTGTTTTGACAACAAGAATTTTTTTTAAATTAATTATTGCAATTTCTATGTTTGGAATTTGGTAAAATGGATTCCATATTTGGAATCATAAGGACTAAATTATGTAATTATTACTCTTTAGTTTTTGGACATTATGAATAGTAACGACGATAATTATCTTTAATTATCTTGATTAATTAGTAATCGGGTTGTTAAGGATAATAAAATAATATCATAATATTAGAAAATGACCCCAACATGTGTCCTAATTCTAATATTTGTGTCATTTATGACTATGGTATGCCTTGTTCCAAACTTAGGGACCCCATGGAATCACTTTTTGGTGAAAGTGACACTTTATCATTTTATTTTTAATGAAAGGAGGATATCACTAAAGAATGTATCTCCCGAGTAAAAAAATTTTAGATTTGTCTATGTAAATGATATATTAGACTAAAAATATTCATTGAAAATATAAAACTATTTCATACATCATTGAATAATTTTTATAATTTTTAGACATTAAATAAATTAAGGTATTTATGTCACCATGATGATGCAACGATTAACTCATTAATTAATGATTTAAATTAAATGAAAAGATAATGTAAAATATAAGACATAAACTAGTCAAAGACATATTGGATGATTATATTTCGAACCCTTATCATCTTATCCTTGAAATATATAAATTTGGGAACTTTTAAATCCGAGACTCATTTTAAAATAAAGTAACATTTCATGGATTTCCAAGAGTGCCCCTCTGCCCTCTTATAAAAGTCCCCCACCTCTTCCTCCTTACCCACACCTCTCAAGCCATTGGATCAGCCAAGATCTGCTCATTTTGTCTCTTCAAATCCCTCTCTTTATCCTATAATCCTTAACTTGGGCAGAAAGCTCTTCAAGTAACCCTTTTGTAACAAACCAAGAGGAGTTACCTGATTTAAAGGTAATGTTTTCTCTAATGTTCTTTTGTTTTATTTTGCTTCTCCAACCCCATGAACTCTTTTTATTCATTTATTTTGTAACAATACCAGTATCATAAATATAATAGGATTTTTTTATAAGAATTATTCAAGCAACACTTACACACACCTACATCTAATGGTTAGAGAGCATATTGTTTCCATGGTTGGCGAATTTCTGCCTCATGAAACGATGATTGTTCAATATTATTCTAACACCTTCAATGGTGGAAATTAAGATCTCAATATATTTATGAATGATATATAATACGTTTATGTTTCCCTTATGCTTCTGTATTTATACATTTTTGTAATACCTTTATGGTTTCCATTATGGGTAAACGTGATATCTTCTTTTTAGGAAGTGCGGACTAACGCCCCCTCAAAGTAATTTGATTCGTTAATTCCATATGTGGGACATATAATGGATGGAGTTAATGATATTATATATTATATTATACTGGAATTATAATATACCTTTATATAATTATTAATTCATTCCATTAAATATGAAATAGAAATAAAAGTAGTGTTCATGCGTACGTACGGCTTACCGTCTCCATGAACGGTGCATTTTATTTCATACAAATAAATGTTATGTAATATTATAAATGCATGTATGTACTTGATATATATTATATATATGATATCTACATTGTGAATATAATTCTGGATATAATGGATATTTTACCACATGAACAACTTTTAATTATAAGGAGTTATTTTTGACTCAGTTACCAATGATCGACAAAACGATTGTTATTAACTTAAATAATTACATAGTGTTCATAACATGGTAATAAGTGATATAAAAGTAATAATGAACTTGAAAAAGGTTTATAGGAAAGTATAAATTAACTCATGTTTATTTTTTTGGTGTTTAATGAACGATCGAGTCAAGTCAGACTTGAGGTAAGGGACTTCGTCTCAATCTCCTTTCATTGAGGCATATTTTGTTTTATACACAAATTTCTTTTATACGGTGTATAAACCCCCTTTTAAATTTAATTTTATTCAAAAGGAATCTTTTTAATACGGATCATCTTACTAAACGAAAATGGGAATGTTTTTGTCGTACATATGCTGCGACAACGACTACTCCGCCGCCATCACCATTATTTGAGTTTTGGCTTATTCTACAAGCTATAACTTTTTTTAATGAAAAATAAATACCATGTTTTACTTTTCATTTATTTTGGTATTTAAAATGGTTTTTATAATGTATTTATTATATCAATGTGTTTTTTATATCTTGTTATTGAAATGTGGAAATGTTATGTTTCCCTTATGCATGTTTTATGCGATACGATTAAGTTATGGTTCTTCGGCATTGTTTATGAAGACGGGTGGTTCCGTGATAAACTAAGGGCGGGTGAGCCCATGATATCTCTCCAATGCATTGGTTAATGCAAAGGGGTTAAACGTTAAGGTTTCTCCGAATAGATTTAGGGAATATACATTGATAGGTATTCAAAACATAACCATGAGGGTTACTCCCTACGTAAGAATGTTATGAATTCCTAAAGTTACATTTATGTCTTATGATATCTATTATTTATTCATGATTTGATGAGGGATGTTAAAATGATTAGGTTTTATGAGTAATTTATGATTTCATACGTGGACTAATGTTTTCATTTCGTGCTTTTATATCCCTTACTATTCTTTTTATGCTCATCCCAGTTTTTTAAATGTTTTTCACATGTCAAGGGAAAGGTACATGATGTGATGATAGTGTCAAGGAAGTGTAAATAAATAATCCATGTTTTATTTTAAATATGTTTCCATTGATGGAAAAAATGAGTACTATCTTTTATGTAACCACTTTGTTTAAATATGGAATGTAATGCATGATTTATGATCTAATTCTCTGAAACTCTAAACCTGAAAATATCTTCAACGTGTATTCTTGAAATAACTCATGACTATGTAATGTTAAAGGCTAGGGCGTTATAGTTGGTATCAATGTTCATTTTAGATAACATTAGGAGTTATAATTTTATTAAATGATTATCCAATAATATTTTTTTATGGTCCAATTGAAATTATATAGAATTTGAAGATTACCATGTTGCTTCATCAAAGACATGTTTGTTAAGAATGGTTTTTTGCAGAGGAAACAGGGAAGTCGTGCTAGGAAGGCATAAAGAAAAAAATGACCTTCCGAATCAGCAATATGAGATAGTCAGAATTGGAACTAAATAGTTTTTTGCAGTAATGACGCAGTTGACTCAAGCGATAAATGGTTGTGGTATCCATGAACAAGATTAGTCAGATCAACCACAGAAGAACATGTCAGTGGTGGAACATTTAATGAGGAAACATCCCCCATAATTGAGAAGATCATCTGAACCTCTGCTAGATAAATAGTGGATTAAATCACTGGAGATGATTTTCTATGTCATGGGGTGTTCAGACAATCAAAATTTTAGTCTTGTAATTTACTGTTTGGAGGTTAAAGCAGATCAGTGGTGGTCGATGGTTAAAAATATCAGGGACGCTGATGAGAATGATGCTCTCGACTGGGATGAATTCAAAGGTTTGTTTCTTGAGAAGTATTTTACTAAGGCTGCTTGACATAGGATGGATAAACAATTCTTGGAATTGAAGCAAGAGAATGACTCAATGGATGCTTACGAAGAAAGGTTCACTAGATTGGCAAGGTATGATCCAAATTTTATCTGACACCTTGATAGTAAAATAAATCATTTTTTACTCAGGATTAAAGCCAAAATATCGAAGGTCATTATATTATTGTGATTTCAAGCGTTATGAAAAGATTTTTCAATGTGATGAGAAGGTTGAAATGGAGTTTTCTGATGATCAAGTGTTCTATAACAATCAACAGAAGAAGATACTGAGGTGGCGGGAGAATGGGAAGAATTCTTCAAAAAGGTCTGATGGTAAGAAAACTAAGTTTCCAGTTTGTGATAAATGTGGTAAAAATCATGATGGGGAATGTCTTTTCAATTCTATAATGTGTTATGGATGTGGTAAGATGGGACATAAGGCTCGTGATTGCACTGAAAATGATCAAGGCGATGGTAAGACAAAATTTGATTTATAGTTAGTGAAATGTTTCAAGTGCAATGACATGGGTCATTGTAAAAATGAGTATTCGACAAAGATTTCAAATTATGGGAAGTAGTGATACTACAAGCGGAAAGGTGTGGTGAAATCCTTTGCAACTACTTCAGCAGATATCGGTCCATCAAATGATGTGGTATCAGGTACTTTGTTTGTTTTCTCAGATTATTCCAGTGTGTTGTTTGATTTAGTATCTACACATTCTTTCATCTCTGAAAACGTTTCTAGTAAATTGGGAATTCCATCTCAATAAATGACTCCAGATCATGTGGTAAAAACTCCTTGGGGAAATGTTGAGGAAAAAATAATTTATTAGAATCTTCGTATCCTTATCCGCGGAAAAAACCTACTTGGAAACCTTATTGTTTTACCTCTAGTAGAGTTTTATGTTATCCGGGGTATGGATTGGCTCTCAATTTACCATGGTAAGATTGATTATAGAGCTAAAGAAGTTTCTTTTCAAATATACTTTCAGTTTGTGTACAAGAATGAACCCTTACTATTGATAACATATCAAGAGGCCGAGAAACATGTAAAAAATGGAAATGGATGTTACCTTGAACATATTGTTGAAAACAAAGTAACTGTTCAGATTAATTATGTGGCATTGGTAAATGAGTATCCTGATGTTTTTCCTGATGAGTTTCCTAGAATAATACCAGATCGAGAAGTTGAATTTACTTTTGACATAGTTCTTGATGCTAATCCAATTTCAAAACCCACTTATCGAATGGATCAAATTGAACGTTTAGTGTTGAAGGAGAAATTGCAAGATTTATTAGAGAAAGGCTTCATTCAACCGAGAACATCACCATGTGGTGCTCCTGTTATATTTTTAAAAAAGAAATATGGTTCAATGAGACTTTTCATTGATTATAGAGCCTTGAATAACATCACTATTAAGAACAAATATCGGTTGCCTCATATCGATAATTTGTTTGATCAGCTCCAAGGAGCTTAGTATTTTTTCAAAGATTGACCTGAGATTGGTGTACCATCAGTTGAAGGTAAAGGAAGCAGATATTCCAAAGATCATGATTTGTACGAGATATGCCCATTATGAATTTGTAGTTATGACTTTTGAGCTAACCAATGCACCTGCTATATTCATGTACCTTATTAATAGAATTCGCTGTGAGTTCCTAGATATGTTTGTGGTTGTATTCATTGATGATATTTTGGTGTTTTCTAAATGTAATGAAGAGCATGAATGAAATATAAGGGTTATTTTTTAAAAAATAAAAGAAACGAAATTTTATGGGAAATTAATCTAGTGTGAGTTTTGGTAGCACCAAATTTCATTCCTTCGTCACATTGTTTCTAAAGAGGCAATAACTGTTGATCCTGGAAAAATGATGGTTGTGGAAGAATGGCCATGACCCAAAAATATAACTGAGATTCATAGTTTTCTTTATTTGGCAGGCTATTACCGAAGGTTTGTTAAAAAAATTTCACGATTATCTAGTCCAATGACTAAGCTAACTTGAAAGGGTATTAAGATTATCTGGACAAAATAATGTGATGATTGATTTCAGGAATTGAAAAGAAGATTGGTGAATGATCTAGTTTTGGCACTACCTTCCAGGAATGGTGAGTTCATTATCTATAGTGATGCTTCATTGAAAGAACATGGTTGTTTCCTAATGATGAATGATTAGTTAATTTCTTATACTTCATATCAGTTGAAAAGTCATGAGGTAAATTACCCTACACATGATTTAGAATTATCTATTGTTGTTTTTGCTTTAAAAATTTGGAGGCATCATCTGTATGGAGTAAAGTGTGAAATATATACCGATCAAAAAAATTTAATGTATATATTCAATAAGAAAGAAATGAACATGAGATAGAGGAGATGGCTAGAATTAATCAAGGATTAGGATTGTACAATTCATTACCATCCCAGAAAAGAAAATAAAGTGGCTGATTCATTGAGTCGAAAAGAAATGGTTCATTAAAAATGTTACATTTGGAACGTGATACTTTGGTTAAGGATTTGATTAACATTGGCATAGAATTTGATTGTGAATGATGTATTTTTGTTTTGTTTCAGGTATCAGTGAAATATTCTCGATCAGAAAGAATTAATCAAGCACCGAAGCAAGATAGTGAGTTGCAGAAAAAGGTAGAGTTGGTTTAGAAAGGTATGTTGCCTGAATTCAACATTGATAATGATTGTGTTTTGAGATTTGGGACATGATGGTGTGTGACTTGTGATTCAAAGTTGAAGAGAGAGTTGTTAGTGAAGCTCTTAGTTCTCCGTTTTCAGTTCATCTAGGAAGTACTACGATGTATAATGATTTTCGAGAGTATTACAGGTGGGACAGAATGAAAAGAGATATTACTGATTTTACTGTGAAGTGTTTGACTTGCCAACAGTTTAAAGCATAGTGGTAGTTATTGAAAGGTATGCTTCACCCTTTACTAGTGCCAGAGTTGATATGGGGAAATATATCAATGGACTTCGTTGTGGGATTGCCGAAGACACCACGAGGTAATAATGTAATCTGGGTTATTGTTGGTCGCTTGACTAAATCTGCTCATTTCATTTCTATACGAGATAATTTTTCCCTAGATCAACTTTATAGTTTGTATCATAAAGGGATTGTCAGGTTACATGGATTTCCCCTCTCCATTTTATCTGATCGTGATCCCAGGTTTACTTATAACTTTTGGAAAGGCCTTCAGAAGTCCCTGGGTACTGAATTAAATTTTAGTACATCTTTTCATCCTCAATGAGATGGGCAGTCAGAACGAACAATTCAGACTTTGGAGGATATTCTATGTTCTTGTTCAATGGATTATCAGGGAAGTTGGGACCAACATATTTATTTGGTTTAGTTTTTTTATATTAACTGTTTTCATTCCATTATACAGATGGCACCATTTGAGGCATTATATGGGAAGCTATGTCGAACTCCGTATTTTTTGGATTAAGTAGGTGAAAGGAAGTTGATGGGACTGGAATTGGTAGAAGAGTTGGCAGAAAAATTTCAGTTGATATAGAAACACATGAGAATAGATCAGAGCGGGCAAAAAAGTTATGCAGACAATAGGAGGAAGGATCTCTCATTTGAGGTAGGCGATCGTGTTTTTCTCAAAGTATCACCATGGAAAAGTGTGATGCGATTTGGTATGAAGCGAAAGCTAATTCCAACGTTCATTAGACCATACCGAATTCTGGAGAGAGTTGGATTAGTTGCATACCGATTAGCCTTACCTGTGAGTTTATCTCAGGTACACAATGTTTTTCATGTTTCAATGTTAATGAAGTACATGCCAGATCCTTCTCATGTTTTTAGTCTAGAGGTAGTTCAGTTGGAAGAGAATCTATCTTATGAGGAACAACTGGTCCAGATTATTGAACATAGGGAGAAAGTGTTGTGGAATAAGGTGATTCATCATGTAATTGTTGTGTGAAAAAACCACATGATTGAAGATGCAACATGGGAATCTGAAAATGCAATAAGGGATAAATACCCCCACATATTCGATAAGTAAATAAATTGCGGGATGCATTTTTATAAAGGGGGAAAGGATGTAACATCCCAAGTAAGTAATGAATAATATATATTCATATCTATGTCTATTTACGAATTAGATAGTGTTTTAGAGGCTTAAAATAAGAATAAATATAATCTTAAGCATGGAAGACACTAATATTTTAAAAAGATTGTTTTACTGCCTTTTGATGGAAACCCATTTTTTAAATCAACATTTTGACAATTTAATAACCCATATTTGTCAAAATAAACTTATTATTTATGATTGGGACATTAAAATGTACCTTGGGTTAATTTTTTGTATTTTTCTAGCAATTTTCGTTTTTTAATGAATAGTGAAAAATACTGCATTTTACATCAGAACTGTGTTTTCATATAATTTAGTTATATGGTTAGATTATATTTATAATTAGTTTTAACGATTATTATAATATATTTTTACCATATAATCCAATGGTGTTCAATATAAATAATTTTAAATTGGAATTGGGCATAATCAAGTTCCAAAATTTCATAAATATTGTTTCAAACAAACCCTCTATTTGTTTTGAAAATGAGAATTATTTGTAATTTAATTATTGTAATTTATATGTTTGGAATTTGGTAAAATGGATTCTATATTTGGAATCATAAGTTCCAAATTATGTGATTTATACTCTTGTTTTTGGACATTATGAATAGTAATGTGATTAATTATCATTAATTATCATGATTAATTAGTAATCTGGTAGTTAAGGATAATAAAATAATATCATAAAAATAACAAATGCCCCCAAAATGTGTCCTACTGCAACTGGTTGTGTCATGTCCGAGCATGGGATGCCTTGTGCCAAACTTAGGGACCCCATGGAATCACATTTGGGTCAATGTGACACTTTATCATTTTATTTTTAATGAAAGGAGAATATCACTAAAGAATATATCACCTGAGTAAATAAAATTTAGTTTTGTCTATATAAAGGATCAATTAGAATATTAATATTCATTGGAAAGATAAAAATATTTCATACATCATAGTATTTTGTTTAAAATTTTTAGACATTAAATAAATTAATTTATTTATGACACCATGATGATGCAATGATTACCTCATTAATTAACGATTTAAATAAAATGAAAAGATAGTGTAAAATATTATACTTACACTTGTCAAAGACCTATTGGAAGAGAATATTTCAAACCATTATCACCTTATCCTCGAAATATATCAATATGGGTCCTTTTAAATCTGAAACTCATTTTAATATAAAGTAAAATTTCTTGGCATTCCAAGAGTGCCCCTCCTCCCTCTTATAAAAGGCCCCCACCTCTTCCACCTTACCCACACATCTGAAGAAATTTTCTTGGCCCTGAACTGCTCATTTTATCTCTCCAAATCCCTTTATTTATCCTAGAAGCCTTACCTTAGGCAGAATTCTCTTCAAGAAACCATTTTGTTATAATCCAAGAGGAGTTACCCAATTTAAAGGTAAAGACTTCTCTAATGTTCTTAGGTTTTATTTTGCTTCTCAAACCCCCTAAAATAATTATATTAATTTTTTTTACAACACCAGTATCATCAATATAATAGGATGTTCTTGTAATAACTATTCAAACTACACTTACATACACCTACATCTAATGGTTAAAGAGAATATTGTTTCCGTGGATGGTGAATTTCTGCCTCACGAAACGATGATTATTCAATATTCTTCTAACACCTTAAAAGGTGGCCTTTAATATGTTACTATATTTATATATGATATATAATATGTTTATGTTTTCCTTAAGCTTCTGTATTTTTACATTTATGTCATACCTTTTTGGTTTCCATTATGGGTAACCGTGATATCTTCATTTTAGGTAGTGCAGACTACCGCCCCTAAATGTTATTTGATTCGTCAATGCCGTATGTGGGACGTATAAAGGATGATGTTAATGATATTATATATGATATTATACTGTAATTATAATATACCTTTATATAATTATGATTTAAATCCATTAAATACAAAATAGAAATGAAAGTAGCGTTCATGCGTATGTACAGCTTACCGTCTCCAGGAAAGGTGCATTTTATTTCATACATATAAATGTTATATAATATCATAGATGCATGTATGTTATGGATATGTATGATATATATCATATCTACATCATGAATATAATTCATTATAAAATGGATATTTTACCACATGAACAACTTGTAATTATAATGAGTTTATTTTTTACTCAAATACCAAAGATCGAAAAAATGACTGTTATTAACATAAATAACTACATAGTATTCATAACATTGTAATAAGTGATATAAAAGGAATAATGAACATGAAAAGGGTTCTTAATCAATTAGAAATTAACTCATGTTTATTATTCAGGAGGTTAAATAATGAAAAGTCAAGTCGGACATGAGGTAGGGGACTTCATCTCAATCTCCTTTCATTGAGGCATATTTTGTTTTATACACAACATTATTTTATACGATGTATAAACCCCATTTAAATATTTATTTTTTTAAAATATAATCATTTTTATACGAAGCGTCTTTCTAAATGATAAAAGGGAATGTTTTTGTCATACGTATGTGGCGACAATGTCTTCTCCGCCACCATGACCATTATTTGAGATTTGACTTCCTCTACAAGACATAACGTTTTTGAATGAAAAATAAATAACATGTTTTAATTTTCTTTTATTTTGGTATTGATAATGTTTTTATTATATAAATTTGTTTTTGATATTTGTGATTGAAATGTGGAAATGTTATGTTTCCTTTAAGCATTTTTTATATGATACGATTATGTTATGGTTCTTGGGAATGTTTTATGAAGATGGGTGGTTCCGTGATAAATTAAGGGCGGGTGAGCCCGTGATAGCTCTCCAATGCATTGGGTAATGTGAAAGGGTTAAACCTTAAGGTTTCTCTAAAGATATTTAGGGAAAATACTATGATAGGTATTCCAAACATAACCATGAGGGTTATTCCCTATGTAAGAATGTTATGAATGTCTCATGTTACCTTTATGTCTTATGATTTATATGATTTATTCATGATTTGATGAGGCATATTAAAATACATATGTTTTATGAGTAATGTATGATTTCATACATTGACTAATGTTTTCATTTTGTACATTTATATCCCTTACTGAGCTTTTTGATCATCCCAGGTTTTTGAATCGTTTTTCACAGGTGAAGGGAAAGGTACATGATGTGATGATAGTGTCAAGGAAGTGTCATGAAAGAATGCATGTTTTATTTTAAATATGATTCCGTTGATGGAAAAAATGAGTACTATCTTTTATGTAACCACTTTGTTTAATTGTGGAATGTAATGCATGATTTATTATCTAATTCTCTAAAACACTAAACCTGAAAAGATCATCAACATGTATTTTTGAAATAACTCAAGATTAAGTAATGTTTATGGTTGGGGCCTTATATACAACATCCCATGTTTTGTTTAAAATTTTTATGTTTCCAAAATAGTACCCTCTCACTTATCATCCCACGTAAAATCAATAAATTTTTCTAGGGCACTGTTTATTAATCATTCACTCCCATTGGTTGGACAGAGATCACGATCCCCCTTCGGCATTTCCTCGTGCCATCTCCCAGTCGTTGTGCCACCTTGAGTGAGGGAAACACCTTTTCATCCATCCGTACTTCATGGTGCGCTGTGCTTTTCCTCCCCATTCATTCCCAAGGATAGTTTACCTTGCTTTGGTCTACCTCCTTGTCTCATATGTGGCAGTTGTCAAACATACCTTGGATTTCATTGTGGGCTCGAAACCTTTTAAATAAATTCCACCATTATATATTTCAAAGATAATTCTTCTGTAATTAATATAATTCTAATCCAATTATCATACCTCAAATGAATTTGGAATTAACTTTAAAACATTATTTGGGTCAATTTATATATTTATAGACTTCATCATTATATCCAATTTAAAAACTCATTCACACGTTACTTAAAAAATTATATAATATAACAAATAATTGTTATATTTTACAAGAATATTATCCACGTGTGACATATAATTCCATTAGATAATCTATAACAACTCTCCCAGAATATTCACTTCATAAAATTACATGAAAACCATCGCTAAACACATATTAAAACATTATTTTCAACAAATGAAACATTGGGACAAAAAATATCTCTGTTTTTATTTTTTGTCAACATCATTTTAAAAATGTCAACATGTGTGATCAAAAAATTCTTCCCCTTTGAAAAATAATTTCATAAATAATGTTATGAATTTATCTCATTTAATTTTTATTCTAGAAATATGATCATCTCTTTTGTATGAAAATTCCATGATAACATTTAGGAAAGGAATGATCTCAAAAGGTTATCTTGGAAAAGATTATTTAGTTAATCAAATATATGTATACATGGGAAAACTGAGTGTAGAAAACAATAGAGATACAACCATGATGGTATAAGTACTCCATAATCACCATTCATTTGAAATTATGTAGAAAATATCTCAATTATCATTCAATGTGGTGTTAATAATCAGATTTATCATAATAGTTCTCAATCCATCACACAAATCAACAAACACATCATAATGTTTAGGATCATAAAATAATTATCCCCCTCAAGTGATGCTATGTTTTTCTATTTCATGTAATTCTAAAGAATCATGGATGAACAAACTCATCTTATTTTGAAAAAATTATGGAATAAAACATGTCCTTCAATTCCTTACATTTTGTTTTCAAAAAACCTAAAAATATAGAATAAGGAGTGACCACTTGGTTTCTCATAATTATCATTTAGACTAAGAGCTTCCTCAAATTTTGGTAAATTATTTTCCATTAATCACATCAAGGGAATACTACTTTGGTGTATTTCGATTTATTTGAGTGTCTCCAGTTTGAAAATATTCATTATTCCCTGGAAAATCAATTTTTGTGGAATAACATTTTCAACAATATTTTTTAGGATTATTATATTTTCTAATATGAATAAACTATCATAAGAACCACCAATGTTTCTGAGATTACTTGTTTTCATTTTGATTTACAATGGTTCTTAGTGGCCCCTAATTTTTAGCAGATCTCAATTGATGTGTCCAAAAAAATAAGAAGCCTTCCAGGACATAATTAAATTTATAAAAATCACTAAATTAAATTTCATTTGTTTAATTTTAGAATATCAACCCATTAACAAAATATGGAACATATCCTTCCAAAATTTTCATGCATACCATTGCCGTCTTACCATCCAAATTGCAACTACAATAATCATCTCCCTGAATATAAATTTTATTTAAATATTTGTTGTGTAGATATATTCACATGTTCTTTTATTTGAGATTTGTTTCCTATGGTAATCATTTAATATTGCCTTGATTTTTCTTCTTTCACGGGATAGACATGTTGAACCAGTAAGAGTAGGCATTATGACAATGAATACGACAACACTAATAAATTCCCTATAAATTTATTCTCCGGGATTGGTTACATAAGAATCTAGATCTATTTTGTTGTTTTATTTTCTTGTGGGGTTGTTTCCTTATTGGAAAAAACTTCTCTACCCCAAATTTGGGAAGTTCTACCTGATTCTTCTTGTCCCTCATTCTCTCAAATATTTCTTTCACACCTGAACTTTTAAATGAAACATATTCACCAAAATTATTAGGTGAACATTTATTACTTATTTACATAAATAATTTCTTCTTCTATTTCTAATGATTTTTAATTTCTTTTTGTGTTATTTGACCTTCACCATGTATAATTTTAATGTTTCATTACACATTAACTCCAGTTCTATTAATTCCACATCATCTTCACTAACAGAAGATGAATTAATCCATCGATTTTCTTGTGAAATGAAACCCACATTGGTATCTGATGAAAAAACTAATACTGAATATTTCATATGATTGATAAAAACATTTATCTTCTTGTTACCATAATGTTTCTTATTATTCTTAATATACCACATGTGTTGATGGGATCATTCATCATCTAGATCTATTTCTGATTCTAATTATTCAATCTTATTCTCCGGGATATTCATTTGAAAATGATTAGTGCCTCCAGAGTTGAATCATTTAGGTTTTTTTATTCCTTCCCTTCCATTTTCAAATCCTAAACCCTTTTGATACAAGAACCAAAATGTGATTGATTTCATCATTATCCTCATCACTATTTGAATCTTTTGATTATCCTGAATCTTCCTCTTTAAATTTCTGTTTTATCATCGTTATAAATGATATCACAATTTTATATTTCTTCTTGAAATATATAATTTCCTTTTATTTTATAATATATGATAATATTATTTAGTTCATATAGAGTTATATAATTTGATCCTTCCAAGGATGAGATATTTGAATAAAAAAGATCTAGAAAAAAGCCTTTGAATTTTTTGATAATGATAAATTCATCTAGAATTGAACCAAATCCTATAACGTTTCACACATTCTCATTTAATATAGGGAAATATTTATCAATACATTCTACATCATTATTTTTACTTTCCTCAAACTTATTTTTCAAATCATTTAGTTTGGATCCCATGAATTTAAAATTCTTTTTATATCATCCTCTAAGTTTATCCCAAATCTGTTTAGTAGTCTGGAGACCCATGACCTTTGTGTAGGATTTTTCTACTAGAGACATCAAGATGGAATTATGAGCCTTTCCATATAACTCCATATTTCACTTTACAAAATGTTTCTTGAAATTATAATCAGTAATGAGTGGAAAACCCATTCCTCCATCATCTCTTACATATTGGATGAGTGATAGGATATAAGGCAACATCATATTATTCAAAAATTGAAATTCTTCCCAAAAAATATTGCAAAACCTCAACGCATAAAACAATTAATATTTTCTTCCAATAAAAAAACTTCATGGATATTTAGTGTTAACCAGATGTTGTGATAACACATATAGTACCCTATTCTTTATTGACCAATGAGAGGGGAGGGGTGAATTCATGGTTTTGTTGTAAAAATTTATTTTATTTCAAAATAAACCTCTAATACTAATTATGTTTGTCAATCTGTTCAATATTATCTCCCAATATCACTTCAAGTGTAATAGTAGTAGTAATAGAGAGAATTCCATAGTATTTATATGGTTTAGTATGAAGACCAATTCATTTCCATCTTGATCCCCCAACATGTATTCATCTATATTAGACAAGTAATTACAATTTATAGAGTCCAACCGAAAGATTATTTTTTCTTACAACTCCATAATAAAATAATTTTACTCTTGATCCAACTCCAATAGAAAATCCAAATCACACGGCTTTTGGTTTGATGAACTCCCATCATGGTTTATTTTTATTCCGGGAAGTTTATTTTTTTAATTACATTTAGTGTAATTAATGTAAACACCATGTAGTAGGACATGACCAGGTACTTGTCCATGTGGACATTTACATGTGTAGTCGTAGTTGGGTAAGAACACATCATGTACCCATGGATCTCCCAATATAGATGCATTTCCATGTAGCCAAGTACATGGCCATGTACATCGAAAGACTCCCACTGTAGTGGGGCATCGTTGTGATATAAGACACTGGTAGATATCATGTCTATGCAATTGTATTTGGTAATACCTCATGAGAGCCCTATCAATTTATAATTACATGACCTGGGGAACCTTTTAGTGGTCACCCCTTGTACTCAAATGTACATGTTTAGTACATTTACAACAAAGGGGTTACATGTGTACTTATGCCTCAGAATCATCTTTGTACTTTTGAGTAGTCCATTCTGAGTTTTTATCATGTAGATCGTTGTGGTGGTATCTTATCATCATTTAGAGGACATATATATTGTTATTTAAACTTTTTGAGTTTTATTTGCGATTATTACTTTTATGATTTGTTTATAGAATCTTTTATGTGGATGGGTTGTGTCTTTTGAGTCTTGGGTGAGGTTTTATACTCGTTTATCAACATGGATTGATGATTCCAGTTGAGTTTTCTTGAGGTTATCTAAACAGATTCTAGGAGGAAGGATCACCTTTAATTTTGGATGGGATCATTGGTTTGGTTGTTCTATGTTTATGTCCAGTTTTCTGAGTTTGGGATCTGTAGGTTCCGTGTGGGTAATTCCTCATATTTGGATTCCAGGTATAGCTGGGAGATAATCATCCTATATTGAGAAAGGTTTGAGTGTCAAATTCTCTAGAATTCGCTTCTTGGACAAGTGTTTCTTAGGGATTCCCGATCAAGTAGGTGTTTTATTTATTTGATATGGAAGTCCATCCCTAGTTACCTTGTGTTTTTTTGGCTCGTGGATTGGTTTTCATGGAGGATCCTTTATTAGGTTGTCCTACCTAAGATGTACTTTACTAGAGGAGACCCTTGTAGGGTTTCCTATTGTGCTCAGGTTTTGGGTACCGTGGTGGATGACTTGTGTTTAGTTGGCTTGTGAGGGGAGGGTGTTGGTTCATGGGGTTTGGTTAGTGGTTGAATATATTAGACTGCCGTAGTGTTTGACGGTTGTTTTAGAGTACCGAGGTTGTACTTGTTCAAGACTCGATGTGAGAGATGACAAATATTGGATATTATTGGGATATGGAATTTTTATAGGGATTGATTCTATTTCTGGCCACCACTGGTTTGTTGGATTCAATGAGGTATGTCTTGGATGAAAAAGGATATTTAGGATGAGTGAAATAACCTTATATTTTATATTATCCCAAGAAAATTGTTAGTAGAACATGTAGTCTATTGAGCTCTATGTGACCATGTTTTTAGGTTTTCACCCACATTGGAAACATAACAATTACATGAATGGTTCATTCTACCTTGACATTCTATAAGACTTTTGGGAATTTTATTATACTCTTGAGGTCGAAAGGGAGTCTCTACCACAATTTTAGATCATACCATTAGAGTCATAGTTCCAAAAATATTTATTATGTTTCTTGATGCCTATGAATATATTCTAGGGTCTAAAATGTGTGAATGTTCATTAATTGGTCTTTGGAGCTCCATATTGATTTT
The DNA here is from genome assembly GCA_963277665.1 of Viscum album. Taxonomy (NCBI): domain Eukaryota; kingdom Viridiplantae; phylum Streptophyta; class Magnoliopsida; order Santalales; family Viscaceae; genus Viscum; species Viscum album. The sequence continues at coordinate 1,379,302,349 of OY728166.1, forward strand.
GTTTACACACTTGATGTTGTCATTTTGTGGGACATGTTTTTCAATACATCTAGATGGGGACCCAGTCTGAATAGTTTTACCATCAAGTTTTTGGATAGAACTCGTGCTATTATGTTTTCAATTATAGTTTACAACTTTATTTATTTCATGTTTTGGTTTATATTTTATGATTGGATTGAAATTCAGCAAGGTTAGACAATACACATGTTCAATGAACATGTTATGATATCGGTTGTCATGAGAACCATTAGGGGTGGCCTTATATGATTTTTATCTCACTCGATTCATAAGAACCTATTTGTACGTTTATAAATTATATCATATTTAAGGTTGAACATGATGTAGTTGAATTCATGGTGGTATAGTGTTCCATGATCATAAAAATCCCCTCATGTCGAGTCAGAGTTTTGTTCAAGATATGTTTAGTCATCATTGAAATCAGGTAGTTTGTTTGGATTAGGGAATTAGTCGATACATGTTAATATATTTTCCTTTATTTTTATCCTATATGTGATTGGACCTAGGGGTGACCAATTTATTCATGATTTTTCGAAGAGTCATTATATTGAATTCCATTTAAATATTGTATTTTTGTTTTCTATTTTTTATAAACACTCTAATATTTATGAATGTTTATATATTTAGTTTTCTTCAATAGTTACTAGACTCTAACCTGAGGCCATATTCTTCCCATTATATCCTTTTATCCATCTATTCTTGTCACCAACATGTTGTGTAGTTGGAGTTTCTCATGAGGCCATGTTGCGATCTATATCGAGTGATGAGTATGTCCAACCCATGATAGTTCAAGAAAACATTCATTTAAACTACATGTGGCCTCTACATAGGCTATTGGTAGGGGTAAACAACATGTGAAATCGATAAGGGTTGCTTCTAGAGCCACACTTAGCACCCATCATACCCATTCAGTAATAGACTTGCACTCATAAATCACATCACCCACACTTTGTCTGCCTCCACTTGAGCCTTGAGGGAAGTTCCCAAAAATACTTCCACCATCATATTATTTAGGATATAATTCTCATATAAAATTTAATATCCTATGATGAATCCTCAAGCCATCTATTTTTATCCTACCATGTGTACACTACCTCTATTTTCAAATCCCATATATGTATGATCTGATGATTTCTCTCCATCAGATTCAACTCCATAACATGTACATGACTCAAAACTTTCAGTTGAATAAGAATATCCATTACAGATTACTGATCATGAATAGAACCCAAATCCATGGAGCCTAAATTATTAAATTTGGTAGAGTTTATGTTAATAGGTTTGGAAAATTATATCACTTTATTTTTTTTAGTTTCGCAGTTAATTATTTATACTATTTTTCTTTAACATTATTAGTGTGATATTATAATATGTGATGTGGGAGAAACCGCATGCATGAAAGCTATAACTATCAAACCAACATCATTCTATAATAAATTAAAAATAACCAAATAATAGGTAAAAATTAAAGACAATGTAAAAGTTTCATGAAATGTTATCCTAGTATAGTGAAATGATTCTAGTTCAACTAGCCACATTAACACATATCTATTTTCATATCAAGGATAATTCATGGTGCCTTATATGGAAACTGAAATTTGAAAAATTGAAATATATTTTATTATTTTATTTATATGGATTTACATGTTTTACACAACATCAATATAACATTTCCTATGGTAAAGAAATGATGGTGATAGGGTTTATAGAACTTGTTGAATTTTAGTAATCATATAAATATGAGATACTGATTGGTTGGAATAGTAGATTTAGAAATGAGATGGTGGGTGCACAATCTTCTCTGAAATTCCAAGTTCCAAATACCATGTAATAAACATTTAGAAGAATATATCTGATTTTATGATATTATTCAACATTAAAGGATTAAATTTAATATTTAGTTCATATTAATTGTATTAAATTTAGGGTTTCATTAATCATCAAAAGAAAAAAATAATTATATATAGTAAATTACTATTTGGGGCAGTCTACAATACATGAGTATGATTGGTGAAATTAACTTTTACCACTAACTCAGATTTACATGGAACTAACATAAATGAACAAATCATGATATGAATTATATTGAACAAAAAATAATTTTACAAAATTAAATTGAATATAATAAATAAATAAATAAATAACTATAGAATCCCATGCCAAAGATAATAATACCATCTAAAACCAAATTTAACCGTTATAAGTCATACCAAATAAACCCTATATAATCAAAATTTAACAAATACACTCTAGTGAAACCCATCATAAAAATATTTGGACCAAACCAATCTATATAGACCGAAACAACAATGAGCTGAACTATATAGGGATTATTAATTTTAAATTAAATAAAACCAATCAAGAGATAAATGAATCTATGAAAATGTTTCTTATAATAAAACACCCACATAAACCAAATGTACGAAATTTACATTACCAAAAAAATGTTAAACCAATACGACACAAAATAGAATACCCTAAATTTATTCAAACTGACTAAAATTTGTTAATGTGAATTGATGGAGTGTACTATTATATAAGCTATGTCAATTAAAACTGATCTAATATATTTTTTGCAATTTATTCATCATGAAATATATAAAATTTAAATTAACCAAATCATATCAAGAATAATTAAAGCATGATAAATTAAATATATCGAAACAGTTCTAAAAAAGATGAAACCTGATGTAAAAGAACTGAACCAATCCAAAAAAAATTATACAAATCAAACTCAATGAGGTTTGAAATAAATTAAATTGATTAAAAAAAATAAATTTATATTTAATTAAATCTATCCTGACTAACACATTCAAAAAAATGAAAAAATGAAAACCAAATCAAATATAATATATTTGAATTGAATTGATAAGAAAAGATTAACTTGAAAATACATACATTGAGCTAAATAGATTACATTTGATCTCTAATAAATTAATCTAGATATAAATTTTAGAAATAATCCTGAAAATAGTGTACATAAATCCACCTAAATCCAACATAGTGAAATTAATAAACATTAATAAAAAATTATTAAAACTAAAATTAATATCTAATCCAACATAAGTAAATTCATTATTAAGTAAAAAAATTATAACTATAGAATGAAAAATTTAAATAATATTCATTGAAATTTAATTGATTTCTCTTTAGTTTGATTAGTATAATATTATTTATAATGAGAAAATTTCATTTCTCAATTTGGGGTTTTCCATAATACAGTCGTACAATAGTCAATTTTTTTTTCAAAAAGAAACACTGAGAATCGAAGGGCATGTACCTAGAGAAAAATAGGTTTTCTTAATTAGGATGGAAAAATATAGTATTTATATAAATGAACATCCCCAAGAAAATATTTTTATTCTTTTACTTTTATTTTAAATTTTCATATGTAATTCATAATTAAATATTTCATTATATTTTAAACAATATTCCCTAATGGTATTCAATGTGAATGAAAATGAAAAAAATTAGGCTGAATGATTGTTGGAGATAGGTATTTGATGAGAAAAAAACTTGAGAGAGTCCAATGTCAAACTAGGTAGAGAATAATCCCCACATGGTATTGTCCCTCATCCATCACCTCCCAATTATTATTCCCACTGAGCGAAAAAACACTCATACAGAAATATTTGTTGTATAATATAGATAAACATGATAGTGTAAGTGGAAATATAGTCCCCGAGTAGTTCATCAATTCTCTAATATCTTTATTTCCCTAACATCCTTCAAAAGATTCTATTTTTTATATATTTCAACAGTGTTACCTCTATCTAATATACTCAGTGATCATAATAATGGTCCTAGTGTTGGTCATGGTTATGAAACTCTTGTTGGTGGTCATGATGATGACCAAGGCAATTATGTTTGTATATATTTCCAAGATACATTTGATGTTTTTTATGAAAGTTGTGTTGATTATGAAGATATTTACCACCCTCAATTTTTGATTGGATAGTAAAGAGACAAATTTGTTGATGGTGTTTAGTAACCAAAATTGATTGATTGTATGGATTGTATATATAAATTATACATTTTTGATTGATTTGAAAAATATTAATATGATGTGAAATATACAATATAAGAAATGTATAGAATGTTTAGTGTTGTTTTAATTTTGTAACAAGTTGTATTATTGAGTATGAAGAGTTATTTTATGGGCCTATGGTTTGGACAGGTGATGAAAAACTATACCAATAGTTTTCATGAATCTTTTATATTCATATATACCAACAATTTATTTTAACCATTAGTACTTGAATTTCCCATGGTTTATACGAATAATTTTAGTGAATGTTATTTTTATAACCTTATAAATATGGATTAAGATAGAATGATTTATAGAACCACTGGTATATGGTATTCTAATTTTTGATAGCCTATACAAATATTTTAAAACAATATGTATAATAATGTTTTCTAGATGTTTTCTGTGGTGTATATACTAACCCTGAATGTCATTTTTAATTGTTTTCATTAAAAGTTTTGTGATTTATAAATAATGATCATGTTATCGATTTCATGAGGTTTTGATTGAGATATTATGAAAGTGGTATGTGTTCATTACCTCAAAGTGGTTTCAATGAGACATGTAAGATGTTATGAACCAATTTATGATCATGTTGTGTATATACTATTCCTTTGAAAATATATATCATGATTCATAATATGTTCATAATAGTTATATTTTCATTTGATGTAAATGTATTATTGGTCTTTTGATATAAAAGTTACCAATGTGGTAAGGGATTTATGTGTCAATATCATTGTTTGTTGTGATTATTTTTAATTAAGTTCTTGATGATGAAATTTTATGAAATATAACTAAAGAATCTATAATTTTTTTTGTTATATGGTAATTTATTAAAATAAATTTTTTTCCTTTCAATTTCCATCTTTACCTATATAATATATGTAAATAATGTTTTTATGGAAACCCTTATTTATATCTTTCTTATAAAAAAAATTATTTATCTTCCTTTAATAAGTTTTCTTGAAATGATATTAGGAATGTATTTTATATTATGATTTTATTTTTTAAATTAATTTTTAATATTATTAAAATTTATAAAACAAATTGAAAGAAATCTTTTTGTCGTTTTTTGAACAAGGTTATTTTGATTTTTTTACTAAAAATATGAAAAGAATGTTTATTTTAAAAACATAACACAGATAGAATTAACCTCCATCATTACTGATCAATGTATTCAATCTTCTTTTAAATATTTCAAATTTCATTTTAAATGAAAAATAATTCAATAATATTTTTAAATATTTTGATTTTAAATGACTAGTTTCGAAAAGAAAATGGTATTTTCATAAAAAATGGTCAAAATGGTCTTTTAAAGTAATTTTAATCATGGATGAAATCCTTCAATGTTACTTATGATGTATTGGAGATATGATTTGTTTATTCTATTCTATATAATTCAATATATATATTGTGATGAGAATAATTAAATGCCCATTCTATGAAAATAATTTCTTTTCTATAAGATAATTTAGTTATGATGCCCATGTGTTTTTCATTGATTATACTATAATGAATATATTCAATGTTTCTGAAAACCATTTCCTTTCTACTATTTATGTTATGATGAATGTTTTATGATCATTTGGTACACGCATGTGTGATTTTATTTATGTTATGGGAGGGCTTGAAATTATATTTCCCTATAATTCATTGGGTAATGGTGGATATATCATTGGATAATAATGACTAGAATTTGGATTGAACCCAGTTTAGTAAGGGCCTTTATCCACTATGATTGTATTGGGAATGAAACTTGAAAAATGATATGACAAAATTTTGAGTAAACTCAATCACCGATGAGTGAATAGGTATTAAACCTTGACAAAGTGAATGGTTTTCTATGATTATGTGTGCACCAATAAATTATAAATAATAAAAATATTATGCTCTAATGTTTAATTTTATTTGATTCTTTTATGATTCATGTCCAATGAAGTTCTAATATTTTTTCCATGAATCAAATAGAGATTTATGATATATTGGGTATGGTTGTCCAATTATTGGATATTATTATCATATAATTCTGCTCATATTACATTCATGCGATCATTTATTCCTCCATATTAACCCTTATTGACTATGTAAGCCCGATATTTCTTATTTTTCCTATCCTCATGAAATTAATGATGGTTTTATGTATGATATCTCTATGAAGTGTTCTAGTAATGAAGATCAGAGTGGGAGATGTTGTAGATATTTTAGGAATAACTTAATTATGTATCCATTCTATTGAAGATAATAAACATATATAATTATTTATTAGGTAATAATTTTATGTATTGAATACTCATCAAATAAGATATAATATTTGTATATGTAAAGTACGAGTCACTATCTTAAACATGATTAATGTTATAAAACATTCTAAATCGTACGACATGAATTATAAATGGATACAAGAACATGAGCCATGCTATCATAACATTGGCATAATAGATATGTGTTTGGCATGCACATAAGTATATGAAATCATTTACTTAGAAAATGGTACATGCATAGAATAACACAGTGGATTTAGTTCAGTCCCAATTCCAACAAATCCTTAGCCATGGCTCACTCTGAATACTATCATAGTAGACAAATTCTCTTATTGAACTGAATTCACTCTCCTTTATAGTCAATTATATCTCATGAGATATACATATTTTACCAATGAATTAGAATGTTATAGTTTTCTAGGACAACAAATCACATATTTAAAATCATAAATATGTTTTTTCCCTAATATCAAAAAACATTCATCATATCATCATATCAACCCACGTCAATTAAAATCTCATCATTTCATCAAAGAATATACCTTGGATCATTTTTTTCTTCATAAAATTCAAATAATCCCAATAATAAAAAATCTTGAGAAATAGTAATCATTTGATCATATGAGTAGTAAATCATAGATACAATTAAAGGCTGTTATCATTGATAACAAATATAATTGAAATATTTCATGAAGGAAATACTATTTTTAATTTGAAATATCTTATATAGAATAAAAATATTACTAAAATATCAATGAAATAAATCTTTGAAAATAACCATGAGAATGTTAGAGGTAAGGTTCAAAAAATTTGTGGTCATTATTTAATTAAATTCCATTCATGTGGAGTACATTAAAAAAAATATACCATTTATAATTTGGATAAATATATATATAATTATATTGTTCATAAAATAACATGAATATTCATCTAGGACATTTTTATATATAGTCAAACATAGGTGAAAATTAAATTAAACAAACATAACATAATAGAAAAACCATTATCAAAAAAATTTTAAATAAAACATGGACATTGAATTAATAGTTTCTTTACCAAATAAGAAATAATGTTTTTTTCTTCAAAATATTGTAATGTTCATTTTAAGTAAAAAACAGTGGAAATTGTATTATTGCACTAAAATTACCTGAATTACCAAATTATAGGATTCCTAAATGGTTTTATCATTTTAGTGTCATATAATTTCCCGCAATTAAAATTCCAAATTACATAACATTGAAAAAAAAGAAATTGAAACCTAAATCCCTTCCATAAATTTCACCTTTATTCATTAATAAATCTCACCACATTAATAATTAATTTTAATTTATTAAAATTATATAATATAAATATTTTATTACATATAATATCATATTATATCATTATATATCATTTCATCACCAAATTATTATTAATTCCTTATCAAAACCGTCATTTCTATGTGATAAATGTTTTGTTTTTTCAAGGATGTTTTGGTTCGATAGTTCAAGTCCATATAAATTTATCATAGTCCCATAATCTAAATAATATTGGTCATTATATAAATATAATATATATTCATTATATAAATATTTATAATCATTCATAAAATGAATAGATAGAGAAATTATTTACTCCATTCATAGAGATGGTAGGTCGTAGTATGCATGATCATTGTTATCACTTTCTAACGATAATAATAAAATAATGATAACTAATATTTTATCAATAATTACCCATAAATAAATCATTAATATCATAGATAATCATAATATCCATCATAATAATTAACCATTTATGATTATTATGTAAAATGAATTACAACGCTATGTTGAGGTGGTAGCCCACACATACGAATGACTGATACATTCACGTCCCACATGATATAATATTGGGTGGATAATTGAGGTTATATAATAATTATAATAATAATATTTAAGTATATTAAGTGTGGATAATTTGTTATTTCATTAATAATTAATTTTATTTAGAAGATTTGTAAGAAAAAACAAATTGAAATATATTGGGTTGTATGATTACATCTTCTTCGGTATAACAAATCTCGATAACACCTTACAAACACTTATAATGTTTTTTTAAATAATATAAAAATCCACAATTCATTTAAAGGGATGTTTAAAATAGAATCGTTTGGGGTTGTTTAATCTAGGTGACTCAAGGTGGAGTGAATAATATAAGATATGTTATTGGCTTTTATATTGATATAAAGAACACATATGGAATTACCTAAATGATTTAGATATAATAATTTTATCATTTGTAAGAGGAAACTCGAGGAAAAAACATTTAATCAAAGATAAATTGGGTTGTAAATATTTTTATCCAATAATATTTGTATGGTATTATTTTTAATTTTGTGTTTTACACTTTTTCTTAAGGCCCACATTAAATAACTTTGTCATTAACCAAGTTAACACCTTTTTAAATATTAAAGGGTTTTAAATTTACTTATAAGATGAAAAGTTGTACACAAACAGTCATTAGATGAATGATAACAAAATACCCCTGTCAAATTTCATGATTTTTATAATTTTAAATCATTTAAAAATACATTATTTGACATAGAGTACCATAAAAGTCATTTTATGAACTATTCAAATATTTTTATTTTAATGACAGTGTTATAGAAGTGTAGTTCAAATATAAACATATAACACGTCCATAATATTTAATATTTATATATAAATTCTATGGAACACAATTATTTACCCAGATTTTATTACCTTTAATGTTTTTTAAAATAAATATTTATTTTATTATTTTAATAACATGAAAAAAAATTTAAATGGTGTTTAAAAAATTATGGTAATTATACCATTAGTGAAAATTAATGAAATTATTATCATAAAACACTACATGAAAATAATCTTTTATATATTTTGATAACATATTCTAATCCCTATGTTGTCATATAAGATAGTACTCTAACAATAGTGTGAAATTATTTAATCCTCCTTGACATTAAATAATACAAAGTTTTTATTAATGCCAAAATACCCAAAAATTTTATATATAAGAAATTGGGATATGAATTAAAAATAATAATAAAATATGTTAAAGGGATGTTTTGTTTAAATTTATAGGCCTCATCCCAATGTTTTAACTCTCTTTTACAAATATTACCCTTACGAGTTGACAATTATTTACCACAATTACTATTCATAATATATAAGAATAAAAGGGACCATTTTACAAAATATGAACCTCATATTTCCAAATATAGAATCAATTTTTTATTATTTGATTTCTATATGTGAAAGAATTAATTTTTTATCCAAATGCGTAAAATAAAACAAGAAACAATTTTTAGGGGAAGGCTTTTATGCCTAAAAATAAAGTATAATAGTGATTACTATGTAATCAATTATACTATAAATAATTAAAGTATAATAATTTTACATTAATATAAAATTAAAAAACCCAATGGGACTTCTACATTAAAATATATGATAGTTCTATAAAAAATATTATTTTTTATTATTCATTAAAATAAAATTAATTTAAAAATCCTAAAATTTCACTATATGTTCATTTGAAAAAACATTCAATAATAATATCCTTTTAAAATTAAAACTTATATAAGTGGTAAAATTTATTATAATATCCATTAACCAAATAAAAAAAAATTTGTTTTTCATAAAAAAAATTTTTGAAGTAGAAAATGAATTAACTGAAAATTGGTTACTTATTTATTATTAATTAAGTAATAAATTAACTTCATTGAGAACAATTATAAATATTATTAATAATGGGATGAATCCAATAAATATGTTCCAATCTAATAAATAGGATATAAAGGAATATTATATTATAGTTCATTTACAATCAAGGTATACTATAATGCAATCTATCAAATAGATTAATATTATTTCAATGTAAAAACATATGAAATCATGGTATAACACGTTCTGCAGCTATTAAAATAACTTCTTACATAAAAAATAAATTAATATTCCACCACAAATATGTGTATATATTTATTCCATCACATCCATGGATTCCCATGTTGATTCATTAATATTTTTATTCATTTAGGTCCCTATAACCTAAGGAGTAGTCTTGTTTTGAGGCAATTTATGTCTATGATCAAAGACTTTTACTAGATAATCTTCATAGTAAAGAGAATTGTCAAGTAGTTAAACCTATATATTTGTAACATTTAACTTATTAAGTATGTAATCTTTTAGAGGAGATACATTTAACACATCATGAACATGGGCATTGTTCAGTAGAAGTTTTAATGGATAAGTAATCTTCCCTACTCGATCATGAATATTGAAGTAGAAAATATTCCAAGGGCTCAAATTTCATTCTCTTTTGAATCACAAAATCATTATACATAGTGAAATTTATAATAATACGTTCTCACTAACATTTAATTCAGAATTATAGAAATTACTAGAAATAAAACGTTATTTACTAAATCTATTATACCTTGATGTGATACTGAAGGAAACTCAGTTTCTCTTCAATTTTCATAATCTATCTCATTTAAAATTATATTTTTTTCTATAATATTTATCAATTACATTTGATTTATAAACTTCCTTACATTTATGGACTGATATATTTTTATCTCATTACTCAGGTGAAAATTATTATTATTATATAATTCAATAAGTGTAAGGTTTTGATCCAAACCCCCACTAACATATAGAGAACTTGTTCTCAGGCTATCCTATAGGGTTTCAATGTTTCTTTTTGATTGGCTATCAGTCTGACATAATAATTAGTTATTAAATAAGACTGTGATATATATCATTCTTAGGAAATTACTAATATATCGAGGAAACTCCATGATACCTTACCACTAACATAATATATATTCTAGCAGTTTGATCAAGTGATAAATCTTCTTTGATGCTAATGAGGTGTTTTTACTTCAATGGTGAATGATTACAACTCATATAACAATATATCCTTGATATTGTTTAGGCACTACAACCCATATTATATGATGATGATTTTTAATTTCCATTTGGTGTGGGTAATGGTCATAAAATTCCCTTAGGCTTTTATCTCTCATCCATTACATTATGAAATACCATTCACCATGATACATAATACGCAACATCTATCATCATGTTTTCTTATGATAAATACTCTATTTTATATCAATATATCATTATGTTTCTAACATGGTAAGTAATGAAAAACTATGAGATTTATCCAACATATCCCTCTTCAAATAATATATATATATATGAGACACATTAATGGGTCCAAAACCATATCATTATATAAAAATCAAGGTTTAACTTCGTTACACTTCACATCTTCTTTTATAGATCTCTATATTCCTACTACCTATCTCTAATATTTATATGCATATATCCTTGGACACACATTTTGGATATATAAAATCTAAACCCTTGAATCATGATTTATAGGTATATCCATTGAAAATATATAAATATTAAATCTCGTGTGATCATCAACATTGATAAACCATAATGTTCCATTCGAATCTGAGCATCAACTACCTTGTTCGGGTTCATATGGGGGTAATGTTTTGAGTAGGAATAATATATAATCAACCAAACCATATTCTCTAGCTTATTCACAATTATGTTTTAGTGAATATATATATTGAAATATTATTATTAATATCTCACCTTTCTTTATAAAGATAATTTCTCTTAATATTTAATGAAAAAAAATATTTCACCTAACTCCAAATCATGATTTTGGTAACATTGATAAAGAACATTTAATTAATGTATAGTATAAACTACAAAAAATAATTATATAGTAGGAAACATAACTATCTAATCTTTAATGAACCCCTATAGATCACAAACCCTTCTTCACTATAGGGTAGTGTAATAAAATTTGTCCTGACTAAACATATATTTAATTACTTGAAATAATCATAATATTCATCTGTCTAAATGTACTTGAATCCCTTCTTAGTTAACATTTTTAATGTATTAGATAACTATATAAAATTCTCCAAAAATATTAGATATCATCCCGTTAAAACAATAAAACAATGGATATCATTCATAATATATAGTCTAGGACAATATTCAATTTCTTCTACCATTGATAGATCCACTAAAATACTCTCTCTTGATATTATATAACCCAAAAAAAGAAACATTATATTTCAAAAATTTACATTTATGAAAATTTTCAAAAATATAATCCATCCTTAGGCTCTTTAGTAGAATTATTTAGTGATCATCATGTTATTCCATTATCTAGGAATATATATCAATATTTTCTAAAAACACTATCCCAAACCAATTAAGATAAAATCTAAAGACCCTATTACTTAGAGACATTATGAAACATGGGGGAATTATTAATATGAAATGAAATCACTATAAATTTATATTGTCCAAAAAACTATTGTAATGTTTTACTGGATATTTATGAACTTTTGAACTTCATTTTATAGTACTCATATTGAGTCCAATGATGGAAAAATATTGAGAACCTAGTAATTGATTGATTAAATATTCAATATATAAAAAATGATACCTATTCACGATTATGATCTTTTTTATTTATCGATAATATATTAGGGGTATTATTGATCAATATTTATTTTTACAAAACATTATGTTCCCCTATAATGATCCACTTATCCAAATGAATCAATTATCAAGACTCTCTTGGAGTTGCATGTTCAATTGATACAACTCAATCATGAACATTTTTATGATTTTTTTAAAATTGGGGTAGCTCCTAAAATGTGTTCTATTATATTCCCACAATCAAAATTTAGATGAATACTAAGATAATCAATCATAAAATCATAAAAAATATCATGTAGAAGGAATATATACAATTTTGATTTTCTCCATAACAACCAAAGATAAATAACCCTTTTGAATAGGAATAAAGACCCACATAATGGAATTAATTTCAATTAGAAGGTTATATTTATCCAATCAACAATATACAAATATAATTTTGTTTCGAATAAAAAAATGACTTACATTCTCTAGATGTTGATATCTGACTTATATAAATAAATCCAATCTATCCCCAAAATAATATCAAATGAATCTTGTGGAAGAATAATGAGAATTGATATAATTTCATTCCCATAAACATTAATCATTTATGAATAATAAATTTTAGATGTGACTGTTAGGCTATCAGGGTTTTTCTCTAATTATTTAACATCTAATTTTTGATGTTATAATTTGATACTCATGTATAATTAATATTATATAAAATAGTGGTTAGATATATAATCAAGTAAAAAATTAATGATTCAAGAGTGGATAATATTCATACCTTTCCAAACATTGTTATTTCACCCCATATTGATAAAATTTATCATAATATATTTCTATCTGTCTTTTGGATTAATATGTTGCTGAAAGTAATTTTTTTCATTATCCTTTGTATTTGGTAACTGGTGAACATAGTTCCCATAACATTGTATTTATAACATTGGTGTGTGGGTGGTGCGTTTATTGAACATTTTCATCATTCCTTTCATTGACTGGTCTCATAACATCTCTTCAATATTTATTTACTTGATGTAATTATTTTCAACAATTAAAACAGTTACATGTCCCCTTAAAACAATTTCCTCTTTGCTTCTTTCCACAAATCAAGCATAAGTAAAATAACATCTTCATATATCCATGTTCATTATTATTATAATTTCCCATGATTTTTATATTTCCCTTCCTATAAAAATAATAAGATTTTTGGTTATGTTGTAACCGAGCACCCCTCTACATTGGAATTAGTCAAGGTAGAAGTGTTATTTTCCTTAACAAACATGCCCAAGTAGCCAAAGGCTGACAAAAAAATATCAAGGACTTCAAGAATGGGGGGGGGGGGTGATTTGCGATTTGAAATAAAAACTACCAACTGAAAAAAACACAACCAACCATAGCTACATGATACATGTAAACAATGTAAAACAATTCAACACGTTTCTAAGTGAAAATCATACAACCAAACCAAACACGTAATAATACTCAATTAAAGTTCCAATATGGAAGACTAAAAAATGAAAGTAATGGACTCCAGATCTCCACACTATGCTCCAGGAACCAACTCCACAAGATTCTAATGAATCCTAAGGCTCCATAAAAGTAAGGAGATGTTTGACCTCTACCTATGTATCAGAATACAACCTCTACAAAATTACCAAAGCTCCAAAGTAGTGGGTGAGTAATAATACTCAGTAGGATCTCCCAAAATCACATTCCTACTCATGAAACTAGGATAAAAAAAGTTAGCACATATATATAAACTAATTTAAATAAATATATTTAAACAATGGAACAAATTCCAACAAGACAAACACATCCTTACTAAATAATTTTACCCAAATTGACACATTACATAGAAAGAAACCAAACAAGTTAATACCCATTTTTTCCATTTCATATTGGTAGAAATCAATTCACCTAAATGGATTCCCGAAAATTTCAAACATTTAAACAAATTCAACACACACACGCATGATCTTGGTGTTACCATTGACGGTGGATATTCATGTCCATCCCCATCCCCGGTTTATAGTCATACATCAAAGCCACAATGCATTCCTTTGATGTTGGATATTCACTACCACTATCCATCCACTCCACATACAATTAAACCCTTAATCCAATATTCAACACAATAAACATTTCCAAAAATCATATAAACCAACAGTGTCCTAAAACATTTCAAAACAATTTGTGAATCTATTCCAAGAAAATCAACCATTTATTGAATTAACCCTTAAGATGCATCCATGTCAAACTAATCTTCAATAAAACCAAATTTTTATTGAAAACAATTGTCCAAAAACAATTTTACAAAAATTTACCAAGCGACCAATCTTATAATCATCATTTAAAAATCAAATAACAAATCACATTTAATAAGAATAATCCATCTTCCCTAAAATCCAAAAATCCTCATAAAATGGGTTTCAACAAGCATCACATATCAAATTCAATATAAATTTCAAGAAAAAATCAATTAATTTTAAATTAAGACTTCTAGTTCAAGAGAAATGGCGTTGAGAGTGAAGACACCTACCTTTAGGGTTTGGTGAAATTGACCCACTGCACCACTACACACCAAATTCAGGTGAACCATCTATCTTTTTTGATCCCATTACCTAATTTCAACAAACCCAATTCATACAATTACAGATAAAAAAACCTAGATATACATGAGACAAAAGTATATATAGAAAACAATTATAAAGAGGAGAATATATCTACAGAAAATAAAGAAACATTCAAGGATAGAAACTTCACCAGGGAGTATCGCCTTCAAATCACCTTTAAACACCTTCAAATTGCTTTCAAAATGATGGGGAGATCCTTCATAAACATGGATAAGAAGGAATCCCAATTTATGGATGCATAAGAGGAATAATGGAGTGTTGAGGGAAAATCTTGTGCAATCCCCATTTTTTAAAACTCATTTTTATACTATGCATGGTTAGCCCCCACGTTTTGACAAATCATGTGCTAAATATGTGTCTCCTATTACCAAATTGTTTCCCCAAATGGTTGGAAAAACCATGTTCCAACTATGATAAAAACCACTATCCCAAGGGTCAAAATATACTTGGGGTGGTTGCACAATTTGTAACCTGTGCGCCTTCTCGAATCCATCATTTTTCTTATGCATGATTTCCTGGAGAATTTATATGGTCTTCATCAAACAATCTCAAATAATTCAACCTTATAAAATAACAAAAGACATACCAAAACCCTTCCAAACTATGGTAAACATTACCCAACAACATTATATACACACATATGAAATCTAAATTTTTTGCATACCTCAAATAGGGGGTGAAAAAATCTCCCCTAATTGGTCTTTCTGTCTTTAGAATGTATAAAACAATATTTTTTGAAATAGTGCTCAACCCATTGGATGTCCATTTTTATATATTAATCCATAGTATCCTCCTAAATCTAATGATGTTTCCCCAAAACACATACTAGACTATGGATTTTCCAATGCCAGACATTCTCTTTCCCATCCATAATTTACACTGGCACATTCACCAAGGAAGAATATTTCTCTACCTCTATATGATCCCATCAAATCACATGGTCAGGATCTTGCTTATGCCTTTTCAATTAAGAGTCATGAAAGAAATTATGCGCCACATTGAACCACGGTATCCAAGCCAACCAATAAGAAACCTCCCAAACCTATTCAAGTATCTCAAATGGCCCAATATACCTCGGAGATAACATACATTACTTTCTAAAATGATGATATCTATGCCAGGTAGAGATTATCCATAACACATGATTACTCACTGAAAATGACAACAATCATCAATGATGATCCAAGACAAGTCTAAGCCATCTCAATTCTCTTCATGATATACTCAATACTCTCCATAGTCAATTAGACATGGCATGGCCAAACTATCAAAGTCTCACCTGTTTACACCCTACATAGTACAGATCAAAATAAATTCCCATACAATTATTTAAACAGATCGATACATATGGAAGCCTGATAGCTATAATTATACATTCTATCCACCAATGATAAGTTCTCCTCCCATGAGCCACCATAATCCATCACACAATCCCAAAAAATATCTTCCAAAGTTTGTATCATCATCTCAGATTTTCCATCCATCTAAGGATGTTATTCCATAATCATAGTCAACCGAGTCCCAAGGGATTTTGTTGAGGAATTTTAGAAACAAGATGAGATCCATTGATATGTATCTGATATAATCGAATCGGGTGCATTGTCTCTCTTTACCACTTCATGGATATAGATTTTGGATAGATTATCCACCATATGAGATTCATGAATCAAAATGAAATGGGATGACTTTGTGAGCCAATACAATATCAACCTTATGTAATTGTACTTCCAAATAATTCATTGAAGACCAGTAAAAAACCAATAGCTATATACTCACATTTCCACCTAGTGATTGGTAAATACTACAACATACATATTGGTCACTAATTCTCTACCCTGACTTGCTGACAATTCAAGAATTTCAATACAAACTCAAAAATGTTATTTTTCATACTCACACATCAAAACGTTGATTTCAATGCATTATAAATTTAATGGATTCCATGATGATACACCCATCTAGAATGATGGAATATGCTAAGAAGGTTTTTATGAAAATCCAGTGGTACAACCACCTGATTCCAAAACCACAAAAAAAAATCTGTAACAATTTCAAGATCTCAATGGTCTCCACACCACTGATTTTAAACCTTATTGTCACACATTATCAATAAAATATATGTGATTATCTAACAAATTAATCAAAATGAGGAACCAATGAGACTATCATGAAAACTGCTACATCACCTTGGTCTTCAAATTCTAACCACATTTTGGATACAAATGACATCAACTACCTATAATATGAATATTCTTTTGCAGAATGAATGTATTACTTTATTCATAATGCATTTAAAATTGAATCTATTCTAATATGTGTGTACAACAATTCAAATTAAAAAATATAGAGATACTCCATCAATATAATTTGGCTCAAATTCAAATCTCTTTGTCTGATGATATGATTCAAACACTTATGACCATTATAAATTGTGAATATATTACCTATGAGATAGCATTGATTGGTTTTCATGCATCCACTAATGTCACGATTCATAGGAAACCACATTATCTCTATTAACAAGAATACAAAAAAAACATGATCCTAATGAATTACAATACACCACATACCATTTCATTGGTTTTGGATAAACCGAGATTGATATGGATGTCAGGAGAACCTTAGGCACTTAAAAAGAATTTTTACATTTCCCATTTCAATGACATGGTATATATTTCCTTTTCCAATATTTTATTGGGGAAGATAATCCTATGAATACTTGAACAAAGAGTTTGTAATACCCAACTAGAACAATGCTGCTTCATATCTCAAAGACATTCTCTGGTGGTTACCGAGAGACAACAACCTCTATCTACTCTAGTTCCACTGAAACACCATTCTAAAAATTAAAATGGACCAAAAAAATAACTCTTGTATCAAAAAATAAAACATTGATAAATGATCATAGAACCAATGATCAATTATAATTCCAAAAACTATTACCAAGTGTTCCTCATTCTACACCCTTTTCCATGAACACATCAATATTTCATCAACAAAACCCCCACAATATATATAAATATATATATATATAATATCTTATTAATCAATTTAATGAAGACTATTTCTGAATTAAAATGAACAATGGGCATAGAAACATACTCATAATTGCCATATCTACTTATGAAAGGTGTTTTCAGAATACCATCTTCCTACACCCCAACTGATGATATCCTGATCCCAATTCAATTTTGGAAAACCACAGAGCTCCCAACACTTGGTCCAAAATATCACTGATGCATAGTAGTGGATATAAATTATTAATTATAACATGGTTAAGCTTGAAATCATCCACATAGAGCTAAAGTTGTCCATATTCATTTTTAACAAATAAAATTGGTGCTTCCCATGAAGACGTACTAGTCCGAATGAACCCCTGGGATTCCAACTCCTCTAACTACAAATTCAGGTCCACAAATTCTTCTGTTACCATCTGGTATGATGGTAGCAAGATAGGAAAGATCCCTGAATGGATAAAAATAATAAACATCACTTCTCTTATTGGTGGAAACCCCGAGAAATATTCAGTAAAGGCATCGAGAAACTGAAGAAAAACTATTGGAAATCAACTCATCCCAATTTATTCTATTTATGTCCATGAAAAATCAACTAACTACTATGGGATCATACCAGCTGTCGTGGCCAAAATGTCTATTTCACCGACCATTTCATCCATCTTTCTCTTTTAAAGAGATTCTCGACGTTATCTGCATTCATTAAAGTAACAGTTTTTTCCTAACATTCTATGTGGTCCTTAAACATTTCCAACCAATCTATACTCAGGATTGTATCATACACATCCATATCAATCACTGAGATGTCCCATGTAAACTCAACCCCATTAACAGCTATACAAATTTATCTATATATAAACGCTAAAAACTCTCTTTGGCCTAGAGTAGTTTGATGTTTAAAAATAGAAGACATTATTTACACTTTTAAAGTGAAAAATTTCATAGCATGATAATCAATGATCAAATGAGAAGAACCCATATAAAAAACGCATGAATAAAGGTTGAATTCAAAAGAATCATACCTCTCATGGGTGATGCTTATGACTGATCCTCCAACACAACCTTCTTAGTTGTAAACACCTACTTTCTAGACACACTTTTCTCTTTCTTCACCTCAGGAGGAGTCATGGTGTTCCACGACTCACCATATATAATTCTTTCTTATTGATGAGGGTTATGTTTTCCCCCATCTCATCAAGGAATGTGATTTTTGGGACCCGTGAGGAGTTTCATGACCACCCATCCTCGGAGCATTGTGACAATAACATAGAAGATTCCCCATATTCTTGGATTTATGACATTCTTGAGGTTATTGAATATAATCCTGCACCGTATGGCCCATAGAACCACAGTGGAAATATTTATTCATACTCTAAGGATTCGTAGGAAGATTCATTGATCCTTCCATCATATTCTAAGTCATAGTCCCTCCCTAAAAATAATTTTCCCTCATCAGCATTCTCAGTGCATTAGAATTCCCACCATTTTCCATTAGTATCATCATAACTCCCCCACCGTTATCTCCCAAGATATCACATTCCGTCATTGTTTCTCTATTTACTATTTCTATATAATCTTATATATAGAGCACTACAATCCTTAAATTAATTTTCTTGTATCAGCCAAGATTTTATAATATATGCCTTCAATGATGTACTAGTCGCAATCTAAGGTGACAATTATTCTAACTTCATGAACTTAGCTACATGTTCCATTATAGAGAAGTTATATTTTATCTAAATGTTGAAATTTATTTCTATATAAATCGTTAACATTTGAGGGTAAAATATTTTTTAGACAATTCCCCAAAACCCTCCCATGTCAAACATTGGTCCGCTCCAGCCTGGACCAAAAAAATCCTGCCCCTAACGTGCAATATCTCCCGACATGTAAATAACTAACATTATATTAAAATAAAATAGTGTTCCAAGGAAATAAAATATTTGATTCATCCTATTCAATCCTGATTCTTCCCTTTGTTATTCCAAATAACCCTAGAAAAAGGATGGATTCAACTTCTGAAACTAAAATGAATGATCCACATGCATCAACTCATCCATTTTATTCCCACAATCCACAACCTAAAAGGATTGCACTATACTCTGAACCAACTAATGGTTTCCATGGGCCTCAAATGCAACTATATATTTAGTAGCTTCTTCTGGTTGGTCTCTACAATTCCTACCCAATTCTATTTCAATAAACACAACACAAGCACCATATGTATCACTCTCTTGCAACTGAAGGATGACAATTTAAAATTCTTTCACATTGCAACTATCACAACAATGATTTACAAAATCTATTATTTCACATATCAAACCATTTTTTATAAATACACCAGGTTTAGAAAATAAAAATCTTTTCAATATAATAAAACCATTCTATTTTCAAAATTACACTTTTGGAAAAAAATTCCATATTTTTTATAAAGTAACACATTCACACCACAACATATATCATTACTCTAAATGAGATATGCAATCCTAGTGCGAATTTATTTCTACCATGCATTTCATTCTATTCACATAGGTTAAACACAATAAAAAGAGACACTAATACATATTAGTTTATCAAAAAAACTTACAGAATCGCCTTCCCAGTAAATTGATGATCTGCATAAAAATATTTGGTACGTTTTTTTATGTTATATATTTCAAGTCCAAACAATCCTAATCATTTATAAAACCACAGTTGGAGAAAAAACGCAGAATAAATATCAATGCCAATATGACACAACTGATACCTTTTGTGATTCGATGACCAAATAAGACAATTTTCACTTCTATGTAATGGACTGAACAAACTGATATCACATGTTACATTATACCCCTCCATGTTCACTTTGGTCAAAGAGGAAGTGATATTGGCCATAGGAGACATCCCCAAGGCACAAAACGCTGGAAATAAATGTCGAGGACTTAATGAATGGTGGGGGACGATTTTCCCATTGGAATAAAAATATTCGTCAAAATACACCATAACCAACCATAGATACATAATGCATATCTAAAATGTAAACGAATTCTACACATTTACATGTGACAACCATACAACCAAACAAATCCCATACCAATACTAAATCAGAGTACCAAAGAGTAATACTAAACAACAAAAATCAACGAATCCAGATGTCCACCCCATGATCCAAGCTCCAACCCCACAATATAGCCCATGCATCACGTGTTACCACAAAAGGAAGGAGATTCTTTACCATTACCTATGTCTTCGAATACAACATCTGAAAAAGCCCCAACCTTCTATTGAAGGGGGTGAGCAATAATACTCAATAGTTTCACACCAATTGACTTCCCTACTCATTATAGTAGGATATAAATAGTTAGTACAATTATATAAAACAATATATATAAATATGTTTAAAAATTATAACAAATTCCAACAGGCCCAACACATCCTTACGAAAGCATTTTACCCAAATCAACAAATTACATAAAATGAAACCAAACATGTTATTAACCATTTTTTCCAATTTCCTATTGGAATAACTCAATTCACATTGAGTGCTCACACAAACATTCAACAATATTCAGAAATTTAATACACAATCACACATGTGCGATCTCAGGGTTACCATAGATTTTGGAATTTCACATCCAACACATTCCACATTCTATAGTGGTAATTCATTACCACATTACATTCCTTTGATTCTATTCCTTCACTCCCCCTATCCATACACTCTACTTACCCATAACGCCTTAAGGAAAAAGTTCTGTAAATCAACATTTAGCAAAATCATATAAACAAGGCATTCTCAACAACATTTAAATAAAATATTCCAAACCATTCCAATAAAATCAACCAATTATTGAAATCACATGTAAGCCATATTAATGTCAAACCACACTTCAATAAGAAATCATAGATAAAAGTTTTCAGAAACCTTGTTTTATAAGTCATCCATTCCGCCTATTTTAAAATCATTATTAAAAAATCTGGTAACAAAATACATTTCCCAATAACAACCCATTTCCCTCAAAATACACAAATCATCACAAAATGGATTTCCACCATGTTTCACACATAACATTACCAATAAATTTCTAGAGAAACTAATTAATTTAAAATTATTCATTCTAGATCTCGGGAAAAGGTGTTGAGAGTGAATCCACATACCTTTAGAGTTTGGTAAAATTGACCCACCAGACAACCTACACAAAAATGTTGCCGAAACATCCAAAATAATCACCTTAAATCCATTTACCTAACATCAAAAGGCCCAAATTTTTCAATAATAGGAAACAGAAACCCATGATATACATGTGACAGAAGTATATCATGGAAACTGAGAGAAATAGGCTCTACCAAGTGGAGTAACTTTCTAAGGTAGAATCACATTCAAAGCACCTTTAACCCATTGAATCAATTCAAAAATGAGTTGGTGAGCCTCCATAAATTGTATAAAAAGGAATATGAAGTTATGGTGAACATGAGGGAGAATGGGGTGTTTATGTTTTATCATGGGAAAGCCCTATTTTTTAAAACCAATTTTTTAAATTGTGAATGTTTATCCATCACAGTTTGATGAACAATGTACTAAATGTGTTCCTTATACATCCCAAAGGGTTCCCCACATGGGTATCTTGTACAGTGAGACAACCCGTTTGAAATCCCACTACATAAAGTGGCATGGTTTACATGAGGTGGTTGCACAGTTTGTAACCCATGCTCATTAACCATTATCCCTCTTAGAGCCCTCTTCCCCTTTGTTAACTATTTCATAGATAATATGCACGGTTTTCAATAACAATACCCAAATTTTGAACCCTTTGAAAATCCAAAAAAAAATTCCCAAAACCCTTCCAATCTCTTCTAAACATTACATCACCTCATTATATAGATAAAAAAGAATAAATAATGTGTTTAATACCTCAAACTAGGGCATTTTACATAAGTCTATTCTCTATTTAAACTTTGATATGATTTCATGTCATTTCATTATAGCTAATGATGAACCATATGGATAATTCCATTTAATTACTTGTTTTTGAGACACTGAATAATAGATGAAGATTACTCCCTAGTTCAATGGTAATACTATAAGTGCACCTCAAAATCCTTGTAAAATTTAACTTGTAGCCATTAATGGATTTTTCATCCTTCTATCATATATCAAGGAATTCCTTCTCTATTTTTGTATGAATAGTAAATGGAATGTGGATGTTGATAAATAATATCCTATACACTTCCCATTCTGTTGAGTTAATTTCATCCCATTACATTATCTTCTTGATTAGAAGAATTCATTGACCTTCTTCACCTTATAAATGATATAACACAAAAATAAATTATTCTTTATCTGAACACTATATAATAGACGTTGTCATTTTAGTTGTATAAATTAATTTCTTATAAAATATTAGACTAGTTGACACTCTATAATATGGATGATATTTCCTCATGAATGTCTCGTCATAATGTTTTTCTCTCTTTTTCTCATTTTGAAGCACAACATGATTAATCGCATGGTAAATTTTCACAACCATATAAAAAAGATTTTTTCTTATAGATCCTATAACATTACGATTCTAAAGTGTATTATCATTGTATTTTCCATTAGATTCATAATTAAAATGGTTTCTTTGAGTTTTAGTGATTTTATAATTTGAAAAACAATACTCTGAGAAACAGAAATCATATGGGAAACCATGTAATCATGAAAAATTATTAATATGATATACAAATCATGACAAATTCCTTTCAATATATGTATATTAGGTTTTTCCTATGAAGTATATTATCAACATCAATTAAAATCCTTTATAATGATTCAATTTTTACCCACACAAATACCCTAGTATTTTAGACCCAGTGGTGTAGCCTTAGGTCTATAAATCATGCATCAGGTATGATCATGTTAATACCTAATACCACAAATTTTTTATTTTTACCCCTCAGAGATTCTATACAATATATTCATCCACATTATAGTATCTGGTCGAATATGTATTTTCTAAGAAAACCAAACTCTTTTCTTTATCATAACATAATATATTCTCTTATAGATAGGATAATCCTAAGGGGTTTCACTCTTGTTTTCTCATACTAGTATCCAAAAAATAAATACATAATTATTTGATACCAACTATAAAGACAAATAATATTCATATATAGATATTAAATATTATTAGAATATTATTCATTATATAGCGTTATGATGAATCCCAAAAATATAATGTTGTATTTTCATTGGAAAAATGTATACAAAAACAACTTGTACATAAATGATTTAGTTCATATCACATTAAGTTCATAAAAACTAGAACCATTATTAGACATATCATACTTTAAAGTATTATCCATGTCATGTTGAAATGGAATCATTATAATGGGTGATCTCAAATGCTCATTATTGGTAAACAAGGGAGATGAAAATGATCATTTAAGAACATATTTTTCATGAGCATATATGAACTTTTGATTAATATTTGAAAACCATATCCATAAAATCATAGATCAGAAACACAATCCTTGAGATAAAATTTGGCGTATCATAAGACACGAATTATATAATAATAAAATAATATGTGTCGTTGTAGAATAACATTGGAATATGGTATACCCTTTTTTCATACACATAAGTATATAAAATCATTTATTGGTTCAAGTTTTACTGCAAAAACTATCTTATTGTGTTCTTTCAGTCTTCAATTTACCATATCAACAGTTACCATTCACTTCCATGACTATGATAGTGGATGAGGTCCCTTAAGGAACATGGTTCACTCTCTAATCCAGATAATATTATCTCATTAGACATCCATCTTTACATAATTAATTATAGTGATATATAATTCTGATCCCAACCATAATATAATTAAAACAAAATATATATGCAAACTAAGATTATAAAATATTAATCATATAATCATATCATTACCTATGAAAATGAAACACTTTTCATAAACTTTTCATCATTTCATTATAAAATAAACCATATAAATTAAATAATTTTTGAAAACCACAATTCAGGATAGTCCTAAACCATCTAGAGAAATAATCACTATGGTGTCATTAGAACATAACCCCAATAAATAATAATTAATATTAAATGATTTTATCATAGACTAAAATTTTCATTATATGACCACATTAATATTTCAAGTGGAAAATCAAATTTTAATTTTGAAATCAATTATTTACAATTAAAATATTTCAATACTAGTATGGGAGAAAAATTATATGAAATTAATCTTGAACATGTATGGGAATATTTGAAGCATTGGGTGATCGTGATGGAGGAAATTTTTTATCATGCCAAGTGTGTTAAAATTATGATTCAATTAAAATTTTCAACAAAAATATAAATATGAATCATTCACAAAGTAACAATAAGATTCAATTAAAATATGATTATAAATGGTAAAAAATGGAAAAAAATAACCAAAAAAATTATAGAATTGTAGTTTTAAAAAAATCAAAACATTTTAACGAAGGATTGAACAGGGAAGAAAAACATTCCTGAAAAAAATATGAAATAAATCTTATTTTTCTTAAAAATATTTTCCATGTAATTTTAAGCACAATAGAGCTCAAAATGTTACATTTCCAATAAAATTACATGAATAAATATGGGATAAGAAAATTAAATCATTTTAAAAAATACATATCATTGAATATTTCTCAATTGAAATTCAATAATACACAATTCGAATTAAAAATAAGAATTAAACATAAATCCATTTCCTCACGTTTGAATTGCATTGAAAGTTAAACATCCTGATGCATGATAATATTAATTTTATTATAAATCAATACCATAGTCATTTATATAATTATAGTATCAAATTTTATCCACTTATAACATTTAAACACTCATTTATAAAATATTCTATATTAAAATCATTATTCATGGGTATTAAATGTTTCATTTTATGAAAAAAGCTCATGTTTGGTAGTTCTAATATACTACTTTGATCATACATATATAATGTCAAAAAATTTATTTTTTATATAAATATATTATATATGCATCATATAAATATTTATAATCATCAACAAAAGATAGATAGATAGATATATATATTGATTACACAATTCATTAAAATCGTAGATCTTACATATGTAGGAAAGAAGTTTCCAATTTACAATGAAGAGAATAAAGTTAACATACATACTTTTTTACCATTAAAGATACATAAATACATCATAAATATTATTCATAAACAATAATTCTATCAGAAAATCTATCGTTATTGATGATCATGGAAAATGAATTATATCATAACGTTGTGGCAATCGTCCACACGTATATAAGAGGGGTCATTTCTTTTCACTTTTGATAGAATAGATGTTGTATAGTGGTGGGTCAAGAATAAAAATAACATTTCATTATGTTTTGGATATTGAATTTATTATTTTATGATAAAGACCATATAAATATTAGAGAAATTGGGAGAAAAACATGAAAGTGTTTGGGTTGGATGATTACATGTTATATATTAGAACTCCATTAGATCCCTTATTATGGATTATTATAATGTTCTTTAATTAAGACCATACCATATAATTAATGTTTAGATATATTTACAAGAGATATTTAAGGGTTCTATATATGTTGGTTGATCAGGGTGGTTTGAAGAATATATGGGAGGTAGTGTCCTTTTATAGATAAGGAATGGACACACTTGGAATTACTTAAAATTTATAAATATAATAAAAAATATTTCATGTCAAAGTGTATCCATGTTAAAAAAATTTCAGATAGAATATATAGTAATATTTAACAATATTCAACTAAAACAAATTGTTAGTTTTTTGTGGAAATTTAACCCTTGTCTATTGTTTTAACCCATTTATTTAGTAATTCTAACATTAACCACATAAACAATTATTCCAATACTAAAGGGTTAGAAATTTTCTTTTAAGGTAATAATTGGAGGAAAATATAAAAGGTATGAAATTTCAAACCATATAAAATCCCCATTTTACTCTTTCCATATTTTATGATATAAATCATTTATTAGTATATTATTTAACCTTAAATTCCATTAGATACATTTTATAAACAATTCACATATTCTAAATTTAAGGGAAAAAATTAAGAAATATAATATGAATAAATATTTATATCACAAAAATAATATTTCATATTTATCATTAATTTTTATTAAATAAAATAATTCACCCTAACTATATTTAAATTGATATTTTTGAAGAAAATATTTTATTTTTTTATTACCTGAAAAAGTGTCCTATTAGTGTTTTTTGAGAATATGAGGTAATTATACCATCAATAGAAACTAAAAATATAATAAAGACATAATTTTGTTCAATATAAAATTCTAAACTCATTTATAAAATATTTATATTTTTATGTGGACATTTTAGTGTAATTTAATAAAATATTGTGACATTTTGGAATCTTTGTTTTCGAAAAATTATATAAATGACATTATTAAAGGAAAATGGAAATTAATTTCCATATTTTCAAATTATAGATGAGATTTGATGAACTCAACTCCTCCAATGGTATACTGGAATGCGTTTTAGAATTTTGTAGACATTATCTCATTTTTAACCCTCTATTACCCATTTTTCCATTATTGAGTTGATCAATATTTCCTAGAGATACAATTCATAATGATAAAAAAAAGAGAATACATTAAAAAATATGAGATTAATAATTCCAAATATTGATTACATTTTTCATGATTTAACTAATAGATGTTAAAGAAATTATTTTTTATATAGATATAAGAAACATAATTTTTTTTTCGAGTAATGCATTTTGAAGCCTAAAAATGATCTTCTACCATAATCATGTATAATAGTGATTCATTTGTAATTAATTATATTATATTTAATTAAATTTGTTATATGTTAATTTAATATCACATTTCAAAAATAATGGGACTTCTAATTGGAAATAAATGAAATATTTATATTAATAATTATTTACCATAATTCTACAATATATCATAATTTTTAGAGAAAAACGTAGTGTAAGTTAATTTTAATTGGATATATTCAAAGATGATATATTTTATATAAAATTGTTTTTTTAAAAATTTGTGTTAATTCGTTATAATAATGGTTTAAAAAGTTAATAAAATACCATTTTGGAGGAAAACATACTTTTTAGGCATAAAGTGATGTTACTAATGATTTATTATCTGTTTATTATTAATTAATCAACAAATCTTCATTAAATATATATTTGATAAATTTGTTATAATTTTTATATTTATACTCAAACCTACCAATTGAACATATCTATTTTAATTTGATATTATGTTATGTTTCGTTTATATTCGTGGTTTCATATAAAATAAGGTATTCAATAAATTTATTATATGTCAAATGTAAATACATATATAATCATGGGGTGTTAAATAAAACTGATCTCAATATGGAAGTCATGGATTCCTTGGTATAAATTTATTTTTACAGGGCCAAATCGAAGAAAACGAACAAAGTACTATGTAATCTGAAACTCTATGTGGAACATTAAGGAAATGAGAACTCTGATATGAATTTGGAGATTGAATGAATAAAATATGGATATCTAAAAAACATAATAAATGTGGCTGGGATCAAGATAAAAATTGAATAGAAGGTACAGATCAGTGATGGATTCACCAATTCCGTGAGAGAACATGTTAATATGTTCAAGGATATTGAAGGAAAATTAAATGATATATAATTAAATATAAAATATAAGGGGATATTTCTCACTGCCAATATGACATTGGGAAGTTGGGGTTTACATGATTTTAAATAAGTTATAATGTTATATATATTTTTTTAAGAAAAGTGGTGCTTCAGTCAAAGACCAAAGCACATTTTATTGAATAAAAAAGTCGAAAGGATTACAGGAGACGAAATGAAGGGATTTTTTTACAATCATTATCAAATAGATGAAGTAAATATGGGGGATGGTGTCTATCCAGGCCATGGTCTGATGAACACCCTTATTGGATAGGGCATCATGCAATAGCATTATCCTCATTGAAGGTATGTGTAGCAATGTAGTCTATTTCATGCAGAGAGTCCAGGCATTGCATCCAAATATGGATTAAAGACCATGCAAGGTGAGTCACACCATTCCAGATTTCCTGTATAATGGTGGTAGAATCACTTTCAATCCATAGTTTCATTCATCCTTTTTGAATGTAAAACATGACATCATGAATTTCTCCCTTCATTTCAGCCACCAATGATGAAGTTATGCCGTAATTTCCAATGAAACACCCATGACAATTGCTAGAAGAATCTCTGAAAATGGCTCCGTATCTAGAAGGTCTCGGATTTCCCATTGAAGCCCCATAAACATTGACTTTGATACATCCTATCATTGGAATTTTCTAGAAAACCTCAAAGGTGTGCGGAGGTTGACGATATAGGCCATCAACCCGAATGTTGTGCAAAATCTCCCAGTCACCAACCGAGTTGTTTCAATAAGATTTTTGGATTGATGCAGCTTCACGAATTGCAATAAGGCTCTACTCTTTCTCTGCATTTATATTTATGGAGCATTTATTGTGAAGAATATCATTTCTGTCATACCAGATCACACACAGGAGCTCAGCAACAACAGCTAGAAAAATATTCCAAATTTTCTGAGAGGATTGGCGATGCAGGCAACATTTAATAACGGTGAAAATTGTTTCGGGGGAATCCCTTATTCAATAAAAAATGTCTAAATTATATTTCCAAAGAGCAGAAGCTATGGAAGAAGATAAAAATAGAGGGTTATTGTCTTCCCAATGTTGATAACATAGGTGACATTTAGAGCATAGCTGGATACCAAAAGATTGAAGGCATACCTCATTGCGAAATCATTTATTAGAAATGTACCAAATTAGTGTTAGTCTAGTATGGTTAATTCATGTCTTGTTGAAAGAATTTAACCATTTAAAGTTAGATTCCGATCCAAGAAAGTTGTGCATATAGGAAATTTTTGAGTCAAGAATACCATTCGGAGTGGGTTCCTAGAAAATAAAATCATCACAATTAATATAAGGATAGTTATCAATGATCTGAGCTACATTGGCTGAGAGATTATCCATATAGGATTGTAGAAATTCATTAATAGTGTGATTTGTATCCACCAGAGTAGAATTAAGGGGACGCATTGAGGCCAGGGGAACACCAGTCCAATTTTCAAGTTAGAAATTTATATTGGATTCTTCACTCACTGTCCATCTATAGTTTTCCATGATTTTTTGAAATGTGTACATAATGAAAGGCCATATCGAGGAAGATATGTAATTGAAATTACCTTTCCAATGTATAGAGACGAATTTGAGTTTAAGGAAGTCTATGGAATTCGATTCAGTATTGACAAGTCTCCAAGTAAGTCCACTATGAAGAGAATCATTAAACAAATATAATATTTTAATACAAATACCCCCTTTTTCCAATGGTTTGCAAAGGGTTTACCAGGGGATGGTAACATGTTTTTTTGAACGATACATCATGTACATAAGAAGATCATAATATAGGTGTTAATTAATTGGAAAATACCGGCAGGCCATTTGTAAATCATAAGGGAGTAGATCATTTTGGAGACAATGGTCGATTTGACCAAGCAGATTCTTCCAGCCATAGAGAGGGAATTTCCTTTCCAATTAGAGAGTTGATAAATAATTTGATCCACTATGTTAGCAATGTAAATAGTTTTATGTCCTCCCCAAAAAATAGGTACCCCCAAATAAGTGAAGGGGAAAACCTTCTTTAATAACAAGATCATTGGTAATCGTGTTTTCCTCTATGTGGAGAAGTTTTTACCAAAACCAATGTGAGAATTATGCTGAGAAATGGCATGAACCAAGACATTCTCATTGTGTGTAAGGACCTATTTACGAACTTGGATATTCTTTGGTCCCCTTGAAAAAACAAGATGATTTCATCTGTATATAAGAGATGAGTAGGGACTCTATGATTTCTGGACGCATGTATAGGTTTGTGTTTATTTTGATTTACCAAATGATTGAAGAGCATGCTAAGGTAATCTTTGGAAATTAAAAATAAAATTTCTAAGAGTGGGTCACCTTTTCTAACCCCTTTTGTGCATTTGAAAAAACCCCTTGGGGTGAAATTTTCCAAGATGGATATAGATGCAGAGTTTAATAAATGTTTTTATCATCTAGAAAAAAGAATCACTAAATCAAAATCCATTTAGAACATTAAAAATAATGTTATAGTAAATAGTATCAAAAGCCATATTAATGTTAAGTTTGATAGCAACCTTTCCACCTCTAGTAAATTTATTTAATCTATTGGTGGATTTAGATTCTAGGCAAATACAGTCTTGTATAGACCTTCCCTTAATGAAGCCATATTTATTCCAGGAATCAATTTTTTTGCTTATAGGGGAAAGCCTATTAGCAAGAAATATGGAAATGTTTTCTAAAAGAGTTTCTATTAGAACAATAGGCTGAAATTGGTGTATCTTGGACTTATTGTCCACTTTGGGGATTAAAGTAAGAAATTGAGCATTAAGACCATGATGGAGAAAGCTATCACGAAATAAAAAACTTCAAAATATTACAGAAATCATGCTAAATAACATCCCAATATTGTTAAAAGAATTTTTTATTGAAGCCATCTGGACAAGGAGCACTGTCCCGTTTTAAACTAAAAACAATGTCTCTAATTTCATTCTCCAAAGGGATACATTGGATAGATGATTTATGATTTTTTTTCACCATCCTTGGGATAATATCAGGTCTAAGATCAATATTTATGTCCAGACCATTAAAAATATTATGAAAATAATAAACAACATGGTTGGAGATAGCTTTCTCAGAATCAATAATCACATCCTTATGTAAATGTTTAGTAAGAGGTCTACTAGCCTTTCTAACCCTTTGAAGATAATTATATAATTTTTTGTTTCTATCACCATCGGTTAAAAATTTGGTTTTTAATATTTATTTAAACATATTATCTTTGATTGCGAGAAGAGAATTGAGTTTAAAA
Source organism: Viscum album (assembly GCA_963277665.1). Lineage (NCBI taxonomy): Eukaryota > Viridiplantae > Streptophyta > Magnoliopsida > Santalales > Viscaceae > Viscum > Viscum album. The sequence goes on from OY728166.1 coordinate 1,379,334,719, forward strand.
GATATTCTTATCTCAGTTTTTGGATTGATGTTAAAATCCAAGTTGGTATTATGATATTGCAGTTGATACAACTCTTTTTCAAGAGATGGGATATCATTTTCAATTTGCTTAATTTTAGGTCTAAACCAGTAATTTAAAGCCTGTTTTAAATTTTTATGTTCAAACATGAAGGTAAAAGAATCCTGACAATGAATCATAGTATACTAAACATTTTTTATGAGACACACACATTCATGATATGTAGACCAAGAATTGATATATTTGAAAGGGAGAATAGGCTTGCGTTTTTTAGTGTGCATACTAGCCAGAATAGGGTGGTGATATGAATTCAACCTCTATAGAGTGATACTAGAGACACTATCCCATTTATCTAGAGCATCTTTATTAACGAAAGCTCTATCCAGTTTACTGGCAACCACATTATTATAATGCCTCCTATACCAAGTATATTTAGCACTAGTCTGGTCGTTTTCCATAAGGTTATTATCATAAATAGTAGCTCTAAACTCCCTTGATGATATTGACAGATGAGTAGGAACAATGTTTAAATTGGAAGTGAGAATGGAATTTTTGTCACCCATCACAATAAAAGGGACATGAATATTATTGTTCAACATAGACAGATCATGCCAAAGTGGACTTCTTTTTTATATCTGTTTTTGGTATAAATAATTGTATAGAAGGAGTGTTTCCCTTCCCAATAGTAGTCATAAGAAATTTGTGGCACTGAACAGAAAACAATATTCACATTTTGTTGGGAATTTTGATAGAATGTCTATAGCGTTTTGACCGAGGAGCCGTCTTTGCAAGATCCTAGAAATACATAGTTTAGAGAATATAAGTTCTCGAATTTAGAAGTGATGTTTATTTTAGGTTTTGAGATGTAGAATTTCTTAGGTTTATGAGTGGTTAAGATCATCTTAATAAAAACTAATGTGTCCGCATTAGAAATACCCTGACCGTTCCAAGAGAGAATAACCATTTTGACTTTTGTTTTGGATTGGAGTCCTTTTTATTGTTTTTCCCGAACCATTATTCCTCTCCGATCTTTTGACATTCTGAGTGGGGCATGGTTTGGGTTTCTTATGAACAAGATTAATTTACAAAATAGGAGAAGAGGTCTCATTCCTAGAAATAGTTGATGTCTACCCATGGGAAGTGTGGGTAGTGTTTAAGATGTGAACATGTATCATTTCAAGATTTTGTTCTGAAACAGCGACAAAAAAAACAACCATATCTGTCATTTGAATAGTAGTATGAGAATTCAGTGTTGGAGGGGTTTATGTATCTACCCTATCCATTTTGAGAGGTGTATGGTGTGTAATGTTAATGTAAGAGGTTAAATGTTTATCGAAAATGTGATGTTTCAAAATTGATTTTGTTTTCAATGTAGGGGAAAAAAAGTGAGTAACAAGATCCATTGAAATAGTACTTGATTACACATCAGAATTCACACAGTGGGAATTAAAATTAGAAGTAATAGGTGTCATTTCAGGATTCTGTTTTGAAACTGATACCAAAACAGCCTCCATATCTTTCTTTTGTACAGTAGTAAGAGAATTCAATGTTGGAGGGGTTTCTGTATCTACTCTATCCATTGTGAGAGGAGATTGGTGTGTAATGTTCATGTAAGAGGTTAAATGGGGAATAGAATTGTGTTGTTTCAAAACATATTTTGTTTTCAATGCAGGAGAAACATATTAAGTAATAGGTTCTATTGAAATAGTATTTCATGACACATTAGAATTCACATAGTGGGAATTTAAATTAGAGGTAAGAGGGTGTATGATGTAATATATATTTTTAATATATAATTATGATAATTATATCATATGGAAATATATAAATAATAAAAGAAAATTCAACAGAGATCATTATCACAATCAAAATGTGATGATAATTATTTTTAGTTTATAAGCACCCACTCATGATATGTTTTTTGATTTTAGTTACCAAAAAATGTCTTACAAATCCACAAGTGGAATAAAAATGCAGTCAATAATGCATTATGAATCTGGTGCTAATATTTTAGGAATTCGGGAAATAAAAATATTGTGTCTGATTTAAAAATAAAATCATAGAATAAGATAAACAAATAAAGAAGAGTGAAAATTCTAATCCATTGTCTATTTTTAGTGGATATATATTTTTGTGATAAGGCTATTGATACAATAGAATAGATTTATCATTTGGAATAAAAATGGATCTGCCGAAGGAGACCTTTGAAGGGTCCAAAGCATCTTAATATAGGATGATAAAAACCCAATTTTACTATTTCATGATAATGTTGATCCAATAGAGTTGATGCAGGATTAATCATAAACGCCAAAAACGAACTAAATCATTAAACATTAATTATGAAGTAGATGTACGTGAAGGTGAAATTTTCAAATAATTACATAGTGGCAACAGATCCAGATAATGTGTTCCTATATGATTGGGGACTTATGTCATTACATTACCCATCGAGGCCTCGCCTAAAGGTAGAAGGCCATGTTTTACAACCCTAATACCAAATATAATAGGCTAGGGGAAAAACAAAAAGTGCTATGTAGTTAAAATGTCAAATGGTATTTCTAATATTAATGTACCTATACATGTGCACACAACCATCTCAATGAAAAATTAGTGTGTTATAATTAACGAAAACAAAATATAGAGTATAACCAATCGTGTAATAAAATCTAAGAAAGAAAAATTAGAGTAAATATATATGATATAAATGAACAAGGGGAAAAATGAATTTCCAGTAAAAAATAAAAGGCGAACCCAAAATAACTTCAACTATAAAGAGTATAGAGAGGGAGAGCCACACTCTGGATCCCATATTCTGACCCCCAAACCCCATCACTTCCACCGTATACTACTATGTTCTACTGATAACATGTCCATAATAGTTACTACTGACTATATTTCATCTTAATAATACATTATATGTGTTCGAAAACACATTTAAAGGATGACTATAATCCTACAAAATAAGTCACCACAAAATTATCAATCATGATGCCGCATGAGAGAGTAGTCTATTTTCCAACATGATGGTGTTCCAATCACAATATGAGACAAAATCATTAATAAAAAGAACATCCTTAACATAGATACTCTAAACTGGATGACTGAATGATGATTGAATGGGGATCTTTATTTCCACATTCTAGCAATGAACCATGAATCTACTTGTACCTCTAAAGGTTTACCTCTTATGCCCAACATCACTCTTAGCTTCATGAAAATCTACATGGATGGTCACACACCATTCTATTGTTCTACACATCCATGGGTGTCCCAACTTCAATATAGGACTAACTCTAATCTAGAGCTCTAAGAAGGTGTATTAACACTCTATATATAAATTATGCACACCCAATGAAGAATATGGATGTAAAAACTCTACGTTTTAGTGATTATGGGGACCAGCAACCTATTGTGAAACGGGGGTATCAACACCAATATGTCATTAATGATCACACTTGACCACTACCATTGTTCAAGCATCACTAAAAAATAATTATAATTAAACCTCATTTCATATTGTTTTTATAGAAATGAATTCCACCATTACATTCTGTGTAGAAAAGCACTCAAGATAGGCTCTCCAGGGGATAAAATCTGAGTCTATCAATAAACAGAAAAATGAGTGAGGCCTATCTTCAGTCCAAAGTGATGAAACATAAATCCACTGATATGCCACAACAAAATCCATGAATAAAAAAACATATCATTCCATTGTGGTACCTATGAAAAAAATGATCATGATAGGTTATATACATTTCTAAAATATGAACTTAGTGAGAAAATACATTTCATCATATCACATGCATAGGGTGATTCATGGTTTAGTGCCACAAGTTTAAAAAATGTACCCAATATTAACCTTGAATTGGTTGCCTCACTATCTGTGTTATGAAGCATTAGGCATCTCTTCAATACAACACCTCAATTTAATGATAAAAATTAATAATGTATTGATAAAAAAATTAATATTATTATTATATTTAAACATATTCTTTTTACAAAAGTTGAAACCATCCTACTATTCTATGGTATTCAAATCCCATAGGGATTCCTCCCATATTCCATTGGAAATATCATTACTATTCCTTCTCACTAGGATTAATAATATTATATATATGTATAGAACTTTTTTCAAGGTTCCATTCACCCCCCTTCATGCCTATATTGTTTTTACACTCATGATATTTCCTTAGATAATGATTTAATTTTATATTATTTAATATTTAATATTAGTGTTAATAATGATCAATATTACACCTCACTAATTTCCCCTCTCCCCTATCATGTGTAGTGGGATATTTTTTACACCTCAAGCCATTGGTATTCCACATTTTCTTGCTATAAGCATCGACAACATCCAAACCCAATGCAATCCACTTCTATAATAAAACAACAGATTTGAATCAGGATTTTATATGTCCTTGAATTCCCTCCACATCTGGTCAGAAGTCGGATTTTAGCCATTATTGGTTGAAAACAGTCCATAATTTCTATCAGTATCAACCACTTGTCTCGGGTTCTGAGAAACCTACCATCCCTGTCATCCCCAAATTCCATTATCACTAGGGGTGGATTTTGATAACTCATTTATCAAATACATGAATCATTCAAATTAAGTAGAGATCCCCCAAATAATGATAACAACCTACCAATACCAAATCTAATATCGAGTTCTCATCATCGACTCCATACCTATTTTTCATCGAGAAAATCCAATGTCAATCTCATGTCCATGATCCATGTCTCAAAATGATTAATAAATAATGAGTGATTTTATTGGTTATTATAGAATCATCATCCAACCAAAATACTAATGTAAAACACATAGAACATAAAGATAATGGCACATATTAAAAAGAGATCCTCAATAAATGGTAGGGTTTATTTTTTCATCATTAATGGAATCCATTGAATGGGGTTATTAAAACAAAAATAATTAAATGTATAACTAAATCCCAGATTTCTAGATCATGGAAATGAAAATCAATCATTTAAAAAAATATAGATATTGGTGAATTAATTTAAAACTAATGAATTTTATTTCATCTCAAATTATAATTTTTATTAAACCAAAAAATTGAAATATCACATCGGTAGAACTGAGTGATTATTATAGAAGAAAAAAAATCTATATTTATTGCCAAAGATCCCACTGCATTCATTATCAATCAATATATTTTCCTCTAATGACATCATTGATCCAAGTTCTTCATCATTCTCCACTGACAAAGCTCTCTATTTCCTTCTATTTAATGTCCATGGGTATTGTGTCTAAGAATGGAGTTCTTCCCAAACATGGAATTTAAAGGGTGTTTCAATGTATAAGGTTATTTAATAATAATTAATTAATTTGTTTATTTATTTTGTTAAATACACCATCATACTATCACCTCTCATGGATCACTCAATGCTAACCATCCATAGTTTATGACTTGGTAATACCCATATTCCCAATTAAACACTGGTCACATATTTATTATCTGAGACTCTATTCTGGAGATATTTCATTATTTCTAAATAACTATGCATCCATGATAATATATACATACATATATATATATATATATATACAATATTTTTAATATATCCACATCAAGGATCCCATTGCCCTAGAATCCCACTCTAACGAAGCCTCTAGATCAAAAAATATTCATTGGAATATTTTAATGTATTAAAAATTCACGAAGGGGTTGTTACATTATCCCCAAAATTATATATTAACATCCTATAAATAAAAAATCAACTTAGAAAAGTGAAGGTACTGATCCTCTATACAAATATCCTACTATTATGGTCCTTCCTATATTCTTTTGGGCTACCGATAACTAAAAAATCCAGGGAAACAATCTCCTAGGAAGGGTTTATATTATTAGTTCTCAAACTCCACTAGGATCATAAAACTATTAAAATTAGGTAAATCCAACATCAACATCCATCTCATCAAGGGAAACATTGAAGGATGAGTTTTTCATGATCATCCTAATAATTAATGCATGTAAAACACCAATCACTGAGTCTAACTATAATGAAAGGATTATGTGGTATGACACCTCACTAACCGATCGTAGTATCTTGAAACAAGGCGTATGATCCTTGGAGATAGCATGTCATCCCATCCTACACTTTATGATCCTCAATGTGGTGAGATCTCACTAAACTCATGACCTCCTTGATAAAATCTAAGGGAAACTATCATCTGTTCACATAAGAATCCTACATCACTAGGAAGCCGTCATTTATAACTAGATGAATTGTACCTTTACATCCCACGAAAAAAATCTTTTCCACAAGTGATATATCAAACTAGCTCTGACCAGTATAACGTTGAATTGTATTATTTCTCCTACATGGACTCAATTGGTGATACATTGATGGTGGAGTGGTAACTAATGTGAAACCCAAATCCGATGATAGTATATGATCCATCTAGCCATGGAACATATCCAATAAAAAATCTTGAATCATGGGAACTCCCATCTAAATGGTTAATTTTAGTTGTCCATCTATTTATGGTAAAAAACATCCTCAACCATAATAGAGTCCCAAATTCATCCAACATCCTATCTATAATCATGACATTATGTGAGTATCATAGTCCAAAATGATCATCAATGGAATTCAATAAAGAGAGGCCACATCCTACATTCACTAGCATCCCAAACTCTCCCATAATCTATACTGTCAGTTTTTTAGGATGTTCTCTAACATTGATGGTCAGTTTTTGATCTCTCAAATAGAATCAGAATCTCTCAATGATCATGGGATCTCTATCATGAAATCTACAAGACACCTCCATGTAACAACTTCCATATAGGTACCTTATCCTACACATATAAAAAGGAGAGATGACATGATTTTTCATTAACAACGTGATACAATATTTTTGGCCACCAATCAGGATGACAATGGATCGTGGCACAACCACACCTCAATAAGAATTAGTACTAAGGTAAATTAACATCTTTAGAATATTGTATCACACTATGATGTACTCCCCGCATCAGTTTTTGGGGGTCTCCCCGGAGAACTAGAAAGGATGATTGTGCTCAATATAATAATTTTGAAAATGGTTTTGGTTTATTTCAATTTTTAATTTTGAAATTAATATTTTCTGTGGGTGTTGTTTTTTTCTAATAGAATCTATTGTTACCACTAAATCGTAATGAAGTTTTTTTAATATATAAATAAATTGTCTTGAGTGGAACTTCTTGAAGAAGAAGATGGGTATTAACCTTCACCTGGTGTTAAGACGGTCTATCCTCACCCACAAGGGATATATTCAAAGAGGGAAATGACTCCGTCACCTCTCTCTACAATACAATAATGAAAACCTCATTGTGATAATGTTTAAAACCATCCTAAATTGTCTTGTATTTTCTTATTTATACACCAAACACAATAAGAATTCATGAAAAAGACTATCAAGAACCAATACACGAATGGTAACTGACCTGCTTCATAGGAAACATGAGCCCTACATGGGAGTTGAACAAGATAAATTGATTCACAAAAAACTCAAGGAAACCATAGTGTCTCTAGAATTACCAACTTGGTATATCCTTCTATAGGCGATTCCATCCTTCTCTCCCTATGACTCATTCTTTCCTAAGAATAAATGTTACATACCACCACCTCATGTACACTAAAACTCATACTAGAAATAGTCATTTTGGCGTGGATAGTAGGAAACTATCCCATACCATGAAAAAATCATTGGGAATACCCACGAGTAATGAATGAATCAACATGAGGCTTTCTCCTACCAATATAAGGTTACATAATCGATATAAATGTGTGATCGTCGATCCTCTCATCATGAGCCTGAAAACACAAGGGTTGGGCATAATGAATCATATAACTAAACTTGGAATTCTACTTGGAAACATTTCAAGGAAATTTTTATTATTATTCTATTATAAAACTACAACTAGAGCAGTGAAGACACATGTTGTACCTCAAACCATAGTCGAATCCTCTCGGTTATAAGGCCTTACCGCCTAATGATATATCTTCCATTTCCCACCTTTTCAACACAACAAAAGTCATCTCTGACACCTTATCATTGTAGAACGACATAAAATATAAAATTCATAAAAACACATCCCCCACTCATCAACAATATCTTCATTGGGTGGAAATTCCTATCCCACAAAATTTTAAATCACATCACAAGAACATATCTTAGTGGAGGATGTGTACCTATTTCTTCAAAGCCAAATTTTACAACAAGAATCCCTAATACGAGGATGAATTGATTCCCATAATTTCACTAAATAAGTATCAATGTGATTATTACTATAAATAGTGGTCCTAACTATGAAGAACCATCAAACTATAGTTTCAAGGTAGTCCTCTTCATCATCAGAAGTGGGTTTGGCCTACCATGAAACCTGGGAAATCCTTACCTTTGAAAATAAAAATGCACACTAATCATAATTAAATCATATTCTAGTACCACAGGAACCAAATACTTCTCTAGGAAGATGAATTATCTCTACCAAATCTATAATATTCCTTCTGTTCCACACAAGTCAGAAAAATCAAATCACTGCCATTAGATAATCCTCTACATTCTGATGGAGTTTCAGATCCAAAAACCTGAGCAGTATATATTTATATAAATCTGTATATATTCTACGCCTTAATTAACCATTATATTTTCATTCTAGAGTAATATAATAATAAACATGCGAATGAAGATCTTCCAGGAGAACTGGTGAAATTTTCATGCGTAAATCAAAAGGTTTTAGCACTGTTTGGTATCTTCCAAGAGTAAACACCTCAGGAATGTGTCCCTAAATTGAGGGATCATATATTAAATATTTGTTTCATGATATTTGCACAACATACTAACTGTTTCTCATCACGGAGTAATATTTACCAATATTAACATATTCCATGGTAAAATATACTTAATGGGGATTCGAAGTAAGAAGGATTTTCAAAAGAATAAATCTAATATATTTAATGTAAAATTGATTCCCAAAAACAAATGTATAGGTATGGAAAGTAATAAAATTTAATCAATATCCTAGTGTATAGATATGATATCTTTTACACCAGGACATGGATCCCTGGCCTATAATCGACAATCAAGATAGTTTACGAACATTGATAAAGGCTCACCAACTAATCAGCACAACAAGGTCAAAACATTAAACACCAATGGGGGAAATGACCACATATGATACCACTCTATCCTGAACAAAACAACTAGGTCCCACTTGTATATAATATGTTTGTGTTTAAAAACCACATCCCCACATTCAATAGGATAGGTTCTAGTGACAAGTGTTGAGAATACATTATATAAAATTGGAGGCCTTATCCAAATGCAGTTGTATAAACACACAAAACTTCCACAAAAAAAGTAATGAGTACTAATAAACAAATGAAATTTATAGGATATAATGATATAGTTAATAAACTATATATAATTCAATAATTAGAGTAAAATATTATAATAAAAATTAAAATCAGAGAAATATACATACATAACCTGAAATACAATTTAAAAAACCAAACTAACATAAATTATCAATGCTTATATATTGTAATAACCCATTTTTATATCTCATATAATGAAAAAGGAACATTGTAATAGAAAACAAGTTATTCTAAGATCCACTGAGAGAAGTTCAACCAAATTAACTTTTAACAGTATATTCCCATTATAGGACATGACATGCTTAGCCAATTATCATGCATGGTTGAGTAAAAATATACACAATAGGACATCACAATATCACTAAACACGATGAACCTTTAGGAAGTAGTTAGTTCATCATAGTGAGTTCATGTCAATCAGAATATGAGAAAACATCCATAATAACAAGAATATCTATATCCTAGATGTAATAAATAAGAAGGAACAATGAATATATATTCGGGTAATCCATCTCCAAATATAAACTAAAAACATTTATATTATCCACTACGCAAAAGATCCATATTCGATTACCAACATCATTTGAATCCTACTAAGAATCTGTGTCTAGGGGTACAAACCATACAATTGCGTTCTATTGCTATGGGAGACACAACTTCAATAGAGGGCCCACTCTCTACCATATCTCAAATAATGGGGAGTAAAAATCCGTAAATTGAGGACTCGTGCCTAATGAAGTATAGGTTAGTACTAACTCTACCTTTGTAAGATTATGTTGGACCCATATACTAGTGTGGAAAGGGAGTACCAACACCAAAATATCACTATTGACCACACCAGATCACTACCATTGGTCTAGTATTGATGGAAGAATGATGTCAATCATAAGTCCTTATGTTATATATTTATTATATTTGTGATGTAAACCATTGAATTATTTTTATAATTATACTCAAGATTGGATTATTATGATAAAAAATTATAGATTATTAGGATTATCATTGGTTTGACAAGATAAAACATAAATCTACCAACATGTCACTAAAAATAGCCATGAATGGAAAAATGGATCACACCTTTGTGATACCACAATAAATACACTTTGTATATAAAATTTACTTCACTAAAAAGTACACTCAGTGGAAATAAATACCTTTCATCATATCACATATGAAGGGTGATTTGTGGGATTGAGCCATGAGTCTAAAAAAACACTCAAAATTGGTCAGGAATCATCCACCTCAATGTCAATGACATGATACCACAGAGGGCTTGTCAATATGGGTTTTTTATCTGAATATATATTTGAAACACGTTCTGATAATAGAAATTATTAACATTATTATTATTAAAAATATTATTTACAAAATTTTCATCTCTCCCTCTTTTATAATGCATAAAACGCCATTAGGGGTTCTACCCCTTATCTATTAGAAATCTCAACCCCAACCCCTATATTTATTATTATTAATATAAATCATATATAAAATTATCTTTATTAATGTTCCACATACATTACCTTCATGCCTAAATGCTATTCACACTATAAATATCCCCCATAGAACAACTTTTCCCTTTTTTAGTAAATTTTTATTATTAAAAAAAAAATATCACACCCCCACCTATCTGCCGCTATCCTATCATCCACATAGAGATGGTTTCATACCACATGTCATTGGGCTTCTGCATCCTCTTATCGCAAGTTGAATACTCCTACACCCCAACCATAATTGAATTACACAATGATCAAATAGTCATAAATCATGCCCTGATATGGCTTTGAAAACCCTGCACTACCCACTAGAAGTCATGTTATGAACATTATTTACTAAAAAATAGTCAATCATTTCCATCCAAAGTAACATCACATATTGAGATAAAGGAACCATACTGTTCAAACAACACATGATTCAATCACCACTGATGGAAATATTTTGGTCACTCATTACTTGTAAATGTAAAAAAACCCCTCCTTTAGAATGATCCTCTCAATATATAACACAAACTACAGATACCTGATCCAAATTTGAGTTCCCATTATTAATGTCGCGCCTCTTTTGCATCTCCAAAACCAAAATTCAAACATGTAATCATTATCTATTACGAAGAATGAAAAATACAATATTATTGGTTTTCTAGGTTATCATGTAATATTCATCCAACAAAAATAACAATTAAGAATGCCATCAATGGATAGATAAAGGAACATAACACAAAGTGTTCCTCGATTGATGATCGCTTCAATTTAGATATTATCAAAGAAATCCAAAGTACAATTTTATCCAAATAATAATAATTAATGGTCATAAAAATTCAAAAATAACTATATATAATAAGAGTAATTAAATCATTAAAACCCAATGAATATCCATTGAATGATTAATTTAGGAGGAATTAATTCAATTTTATCTCAAATTTTAGTTTGGTATTAAAGCACAAAAATAAAATGTCCTACTTGGAGAATAGATTGATCACTTTTATAGAACATAATCATTGTCGATCTCATTGAAGATCGTACTATGTTCATCTTCCATCAAATAAAATTCCTTCATAGTTGTCATCAATCCACATTCTCAATTATTTTACACTAACAGAGGTCTCCTCATCCTCCTTTGTAATATCCCATGTTTATGCGACTAACCTTGATGTTTTTCCATTACATGGTTTTTAATGATGGTTTCCAGGTTTAGGGTATTTCAATAAAAATAACTAAATAATTGTAATTATTTTATTAATCCCACCTGTCAACAATCACCACTCATGGAGAATATGAAGAAAACCATCATAATGTCGCACCTATGGTCATCCCAATATTCCAAATTCAATAGTTGTCTCAAATTTCAATTTTGAAAATACATTTAAATAATATTTAATTATTTTAAAAAAATTGTGCATAGGTGATACAATATATTTAATAATTTTAATATCACCACACCAAGGCTCTCCAGTTCCTGAAATAAAATGAAATCTTAGTGTTTGTCTCTGAAGATATTAATTGAAATATTATACTGTCATACAATAAAAAAATAGTGTCGTTAATGTTTATATCCCACATGATAGGAAACAATGAACTTATTATGATAAAATGAACCCACAATCCCAAGACACGCTAAGAGTCCTCAGATGGTTAATTACATTTTTTTTAATTCTTAATCTTTTCTATAGAATCTTATTCTTATTTTAGTAGGAATATAATTAAACTACCAGTGTTTAATAACACACACTATTTAAATGATGCAATTAAATTTAGTGAAAAAAAATATTTTTCCTAGTTTAATATAAATGGATCTCTCAATGAGAATATATTAAAAGTGTATCAATTCACTAGTGAATTTTACTACTCATTCTATGTGTTATAAATATCTAAGAAACATGTAATTTCAATACTATTTTCACTCCATATTCTTATATCTCTTCACAATTCATTATGACAAGGATTATAATAAAAAATAATAAAATGATCATTCAAAATGATTATTTAAAATAAATAAATTGTAGAATAATAAAGGAGTTTTCATTTTTGATTTTTTGCTCTAACAATTCCTTATGATCTCATAATAGTCTCCCTTATATATGAATTTCCATATATATTAATTATTTTCTCTTACAATATTTATATCATACATTTTATGAATTATGGGTTCGTATCTCAAAATAATGATCAATGTTTTTTTATTCTTTTTACATATTAATTTGGTCTTCAAAACTAAAATTAATCCCCAATTAAATAAATAAAATCAATTATTATACCCAAAAATGAATATAGAACTGAACTTCTTTAAATTCCTAGATTTATTTTTTTAGGTTGTATCCATAAAAATCATAGGGTGTTCCATTTAGGAAAATAAAAAATTATGGTTTATGTACAATACCATGAAATGATCTAATTAAAAAACTAGATCCACACTTTACAATGAAATGATTTTTAAAATCATTGAAATTAATGTTTATGATATCAACCAATATTATAAATCCTGAAACAAGTTATGGTTAGATCGTGTTATAGATCATATTGATCCCCACATCTATTTTTATGTGGAATCATTCATTTATGTGGGAATTTTAAAAACTAACAAAGCCACTAAAATCAACACAAACACATTAATAATGTCGATATCCCTTCCAGTAAAAGGGAATTTTATCTCTAGAACTTATATAAGTGATGAATCTATACTGAATCTAGTAATGTCTAAATAATTACATATGATCCATAAATCATGATTATAATTATTTATGCTCTATTGGATGACCTTATTAACAAGATGGTGACACCATTCTTTTATTATTTAAAACTAAGTAAAACTGATTTTTATAATCCAAATAATATTATGTATCACTGGTAAAATACTATATATGTAAAAATATTACATAAATAGAATAAAATTAAAACCTTTTTGTTTTCTTTCGGATAAGGTTAGCCATTATATATTCTAATATAATTCAGTAATATTTATATTTTAGTGACCTCAAATATATTAAACATCATAAAAATAACATATTTATATAATGTAAAAATGTTATATTTATAGTTACTTTGTGAAATTATAAAAAGATCACTAATTGAGTGATCATTGTTCTTGTACTATGATTTGTTTGTACAACTTCCCTTTCTTCTCAAACATTTTAGTAACCTCAAACAATCATGTTCCTTAAAAACACCAATAAAATTATCATTAAATTGAAATAAAATCCAATATTATAACAATTTTTTTCAAACTACCCCCTTTATATTTTGTTGTAAATTCCCCATATATTGATTTGTATTCATACTACCGAGATTTCATCACATAAACGTTCTTCATAATCCCCCCACATATAGTTATTTTACCAATTTAAAATTAAAATTCAAAGGGTTTATCATTTTCTAAATTTAATCAAATAAAATAATTATTGAAATCATTACTATGAAAAAACTAAGAGAAAAGAAATTAAAATTTTCTATATGACAACAAGTGTAAATACTTCTTTTAGAAGATAAGAAAAAAGTATAATTTTTTGTAATACAATCCATATTCTACTATTATTCTTTATTATTATGCCCCATGGATTATATGTTCTAATATATTTTTATATTAAACAAAATATTCCCACATATAGAAACACAAAATTAAGCACATTTATAGTTTTATACAATGAATAGTGGGGATATTACAGACCTCATCAAGCTAATTAAGGTGTTCAAACACCATTTTTTATCCAATAAATCTTAAATGTTAGTGTTATTAATAGTTTGTTGTAATGTATACAACTTTTATATTTGTACCCAATTTTTACATCTTAATAATTCCAATTTAAACATTCTCATTAAAAAAATGATACAATATCTCAATATGTTTTGTTATGAATTTTGTTCCATATTGTTTTCATCACCATTACACTTTAGTTGACACAATGTACAACCATGGGTAGTTTTACATTTTCTTCAAGATACTTTTATTATTATTTCATCAATATCAATTTTTTAAATAATTTATTCTCTAAAATGTACTATGATAGAACATTGTTTAGTGAAATGATATCTAACATCTGACAGCACTACCTAATTTTTTTGCATCCAATAAAAATGCCTTCTATGCTCAGGGATTTGGAATCAATAAATAATCTATCCCAATTAGTATCTTGGTAAATAAAAAAATTATTATTATATAATGATAAATATATCAAATAGTAACCATTTGTGCCATGAATTTACCTTATTATATGTTTTACAACCATGAGGTGTTCATTCATGATGTATATTTGAAAACCAGCTTACATGTAGAAAAAAAATTCTACTCTTTTTCAATAAGATAAAATACAATTCCAATCATAGTTAATTATAATTTTGGACAAAAAACTCTTCATTCAACACATTTATCTATCCTTGTTCTAACCATAATTGATGTTAAAATTGGTTTTCCCTCAATCATTTCAAACATTTTATACCACTACATTTTTTCATGTAAAACAAACAAAATTCTTCTATTTTAACAAAGTTTCATCCCGTTAAAATATTTTACTTCTCTAATAATTGAAATTTCACACAATGAGCTCATCAATTAGGGAAATTCCTTATCCAACCTAAGTTTTATATTTCCCAATATGTATTCATTATTAGAAAAAAACATGATTTGTTCTTCCTTGGTCGACTTCACATAAATATTATGATACATTTAACCTCTTCTGATTTATATCTTCATCAAGAAATATTTTGAATAAGCATTTCGGGACCATGGTACTTGTTTAATTCAAAACATAGCCTTTTTTAACTATACACCATTGAGTAGCCGTCAATAATTATAAGTCCCAAATGTTGGTGAATGACAAAATATTATTCTGGAATTAAAATAAAAAAACATCTTGACACCTATTTGGTTGATTAATAATTTTCATTGAATCAAAAAATAATGTAAGATTATTATCTAATGATGTCTCTTTACTCATGAAAAGGATTAATGAACATAAATTTCTTCTACCTTTTCATATGACTTTCACAAAAACATTTCATTATAATTAATATCATCATTCCATGAAAATTGTATTTATTTCAAACGCCCACTTTGTAGAGACCCCAAAATTGACGTTCATGGACATTAAATTACTTTAGAAGAATACATAATACATAACCAAAACCAACACTCAAGGACCATAATTGTTTAGTGTCATTGGAAACTCAAAACAAAATCCTCTAATCATGGAGAAAGATCTTCATCATCTCTCATAAAGATCTCCCCCTTTTGTTTTCTTACCTAAAATAATTATTTAAATCATAGGGAAAATAAAACATATAAAGGGTGAGATAAATTGCTTAGTAAGGGTAATAATGGAGAGAAGAAAACAAACAGTATACATTTGAACATTAAAAACATGAAAATAATAAGTAAACATTAAAATCTTGAGCAATGACATAACACATGGCAGTACATATGGCATAGATCATAATTAAACATCAATCATGAAAAAATATCATGGGAATAAATCATTTAATTGTGGAAAAACATTAAGCACATGATATGATTTCCATAGTAGCCAAGGCATTGCTTCCAAGACCATCTTAGTGGAAAAAGTTCCTTTATGAATCGAGTTCACTCCTCATTCCAGTCATGTATCACTGAACCAGATTAACTTACCATTCCAGCCAAGTATATCTCATGATATATAAACCCTTACCCAATGCATTGGAGGTAGATATATTTTCCACCCATATCATAATAAAATCATTCTTATTTGTTCCACAAAATCATAAATCATACATCATAACATAACCCATGTAATAAAAATGATTTTCTAAAACATCATGTCATCATAACATAAACCATATAAGATAAAATGACATAATTCCATCATAACATAATCAAATAAATGATAAAATAGGGATATAAACAGAACCTAATATTATCATAGATGGATAATAATTTTGATAAAACACTTGAACTCCATTCTTGAGGAAAAAATACTTTCTACTTCAAAATCATTTTTTCCTTTCTTAACATGTCATACAATTGTAAACTAAAAAAATTTGATTAAAAATAAACATAAAAACTTGTAAAAAAAGAATCATGGAAATAATGTTCAATGAAATCATAAAAATACATTCATGTCATACAAGTTAAAAAAACATTCTTCTCGTACATTGTCCGGAAAAGTCAAAAAGTACCTCGTACTAAAAATGACAAAAGATTCCTTTCATATATTTTACTAAAAACACACCAATGGGTAAAATTGGATTTAATAAATTTTCAGACTACATAAATAATATTACATATTGAGGAAACATGGATGTGGATGATAAATATTCTCCAGTAAATTCTGATGTATAAAAAATATCAGATAAAAATGAGATTGCGAGAATTTCCCTTACTGTAGGTCTGATATTCTTCGTATGTATCTGAAACTCCTATATAAGGATTCAAATAATGTCATTGACTTATTAAAGAATCATATTTATTAATATGATACCATATATGGTTCACTTATGAATTTATATTACTCATTATTTTGTAAATACCATGTTAAAGCAGCATTATGGGTAAAATCGTTTTGTTTATCGTACATGATTGGACTTGCTGTGATTGATATTATTATTTATTATATCATGATATACTTACTTATAGAATGTAAATAATGATTTATGTGTCATATATATTCAGTATATATATATATATAATAGATTGATAAATGAAAATGAAATACACCGTTCATAGAGACGGTAGGCTGTACGTACGCGTGATCATTGTTTTCCTTTCGTTATTGACATGAAGGAAAGTAAGTAGATGACATATATATATAAATAAATCCAGTATATTTATCATGGAATATATTTTATTATTATTTATTATATATACTTTATAATCATTCTTGAACGGTTAACATGGAGAATGAATCTCATCGCATCGTGGAGAGGGTAATCTGTACGTACGTAAGAGCGATGATATCGTTCCCATAATTATTTAATTGAATTTCAGTGGATGATATAATATATCAGAATAATTTTTATGTTATAATAACTATATAAAGTTATTATTTATACCATTATACCCATCCATTTAAGGTGGTGGTGGAATAACATATTACACCATGACATGGACATAATATTCCGTACGTACGCAAACACGGTGATTTGGTTTTCCATAGGATGGATATAAGGTGAAATGGGGTTGTTTAATATTTATAATAACATATAATTACATTTTTAATACTTATTTTATTACTTTATAAATAGAAAAATAAATAAGAAGAAGTTGAAGAATAAATAAAACATGAAATAATCGGTAGAAGAGATTACTTCTTCTTCGACACACCTCTTTTATGATTCTACTTGAGGCACTAGAGTAGGTCCTTTGAGGAGTCCAGAACCTCTATAATGTTTCTAGGGAAGTTTATAAGGTAAATGGTCATGGGTTGGTCGATATTGAAAGCTCAAAATTGTGTAAATGGAAGAGGGATGAGGTTCCCTTTTATAAGGGAGGAGAGAGGCACTTTAGTAAAAAATTTAAATATTATTCTATAATAAAGTCATATTTAGTTTATAATAGCTCCAATTTGATTTATTTCGAAGATAATGTGGTGATGGGTCGCAATTCTATCAAAAAAAGTGGTTTTAGACAAGTTTAGGTTACTATTTTAACCTTATCATTTAGATTTAACTCTAAGTCAAATAATGTAACCTTTACTGTGTCTTCTTGTTTTCTTACACTCTATGGTTAATAAACTTACTATAACAAGCCAAACTAACCCCAAGTAGTTCATTATTAATATATATTACCTTATATATGTTACTTGGATGAACCGTATATTTGTAGGTATATAATAACAAGTAATAATATAGTATTTGTTTTAAAAACTATTTTATGTCAATTTTGACACTATTTGGTAATTGATTTTTGTGAACATCTTAACAACATGATTATTTCAAAAAAAGTTAATATAATCAATAATAACATGTCATATTAACCTATACAATTATTTAATTCATAAATAGTGTCAAATTACATTTATTTGGTTATTTATAACATCAATTATGTAAATATTTCATTAATAAGGTAATTGCTGCATCATCATTGTGTCATAAATAAATTAAAATATTTAATTTATAAAATTATAAACAAAATACCATTATATAGGAAATATTTTTATCTTTCTAATGAATTATTATAGTCTAATGTATCTTATGCATAACCCTATATTTAAAATGTTTTAGTTATTAAACGTTGATTTTAACTCTTCTAAACGCTTCTTTAAATAAAATAATAATAAATGTCCTAATCTAATCCAAGTGAACCTAAATGATAATATTATATTCCTTAGTTTTTAATTGGTCTAATTATAATTATCCAATAGAATTAAGACATGTGTTATGGTAATAATAATATCATTTTTAACCTTAATTACAGTATTTTCTTTTAACCGTGGTAAATAAAAGTAAAAAAGATACTATTTACAAAAATAAAATTTATTTTATTGAACCACATTTTACTCCTTGATATTAACCATGTATCTCATATTTTTTAAATTCCACTCACATAAGTGGTAAAATTATGATTTATGTAAATTTGCAAATGCTCATAGGAGGTGGGTAAAAGACGGTGAAAAGTTCAATATAATTTTAATATATCTAAATTTATTATAAAATGACTCAAATGAATTAAATTGAACATATATATGTATTAGGTATCTATTTTTACCTAAAATAAATTTAAATAAAATAAATAATTATTTAAATAAAAAGTGGGGTTTTAAATAGTAACCTAGTGTTTTCACTATTCATAAACAATTGATGGTTTTCAGAAAAATACCAAATATTCACCCTAGGCTAATTTCGATATTCTGAATCCAAAAATGAAGTCCATTTTGAAATATAGAATTTATAAAATTTCAAAAAGGGGGTATTACTATTTATAACGGCTAGTTTATAATATTTTAATAACATATCATCGTTTAGTGAAACTCATTATTACGTACAACACACGCTATCATGGAAGGATGTGATTGCGTGTAATGAAAGCCAAGTCAGTGTTGCGTGTAGTGATGGATTCATTTGTTGTTGTGTATAATATAATCCAACCATATTTCATTTATACATTGTATATATATATATATATATTCAATTTTGCGTATAATAAATTCTATCAATCAAACATCAAATTGTGTGTAACACGATCCATGATTAGTGTTGTGTATACTACAAGCTAAAATAGTGTTGTGTATAGCGCATGGTAATCTTGGTGTACTGTACAACAGAAGATATGAATTAAATTAAATAGAATATATCATATAAAATCTCGGGGTATTACATTCTACCCCCTTAAAATGAATTTCCCCCTTGAAATTCATTGGGGTTATAAATGGTTTACTACTTGAATGTTTTGTTAATAGAAACCCACATCATAAAAAGGAATAGTAATAATTAATTTCAATAAGGGAAGTTAGAATCATTACTGTCACCCAAAGTTCCTCAGCACAGGGTTTCCACATAGGACAACATAGGTGAAAATATGGATATGGAAGAGAAATCTAAACATTATGTTCAAATGGAGAGTGGTAGAGAACATGGATATGAAAAAGGCAACAATCACAAATCCATAAATTTGTGATGATCTAAGTTACCATCTGATTTATCAGATATGAGGTAAATAGGACAACATTTTTTGATTTCAAGATCATTTCCCTAATGTTGAATAAATTTTAATTAAAATAAATACATACATGGTTTTGGTACAATATCACTATTGTTCATGCCTTGAACAATTTCCACAGCAGATCTTAAAGAAATGAAGATAAATTTTTCTTCCGTGAAGTGTTAGCAGATCATGCGATATAATGATAGATCATTCCATCTGTCTCAAACATAACGTTAGCAAAAGTTATATACATAAGTCCATCTATGGTGAGATTAATCATATATGGTTCCAAAAAGGGACTTATACTTCATCTATCATACCACTTAAAAAAGAAAAATAATTTCTACAATCTAGGGACTTATTTTAGGCTAGTAGAAGGCTATAAACGGATGTCACACTTTGGATGTGGGTTTGATTCCCACAATCTTGTCTGACGCGACGGGTTATCGCCCGTCCTGCAGGTTGTCCCTTTTTCTAAAACTACACTATTATAACATTCTATAAATAATATCAAAAAAAATTGTTCTATCCTTAAATAATAATAACATATGTTAAATATAATCTATTCCAATGTTTAGGATTATCCAAAATACTTCTGTCCAAGCTCATAGTATAAAGAAAACAATTACTATAAATGTTATCTACCAGGCATGTGAATACCATCATTTATCCACCACATATCATACAATATATCTTGTTGGTCACATTCCAAAAAGTGTATACCTTAATCATGTATTCTCTTCAAAAATTAATACCCATTTAACCTTATTGAAGACATGAATTTTGTCAAAAGTTAACTCTTTCCACATAACAAATTCCAAAAATTTATATATACTCAAATAATGATTTCACATTGTCCTTATACCAGTCATGATCTCATGAATCCTATCAATCATTTAATTTTCTCCTTATCCCTTCATTACGGCCATATCATCTGCTTTCCGAAATATTTGAATCACTTTTTGTGGTTACCGGTTCCATAAAATTATTGAAAACCACAATAAACCAACACATAGATATTCTAATATTCCCCAATACAATAAATGAGATTCCACAACATTATTTCGGAATCTCATTACATAAACACTTTATCATTTCACCATATTGTTGTCATATTCAACATCGCCAATAGTGATCGCATGTGAATTACCTTTATCCTTTTCCTTAAGAGGTTTATGTGTTCGATCATCATTAACCCTTGTATTAGGGCATTGATTAACATAATGACACATTTCCTTGCACTTGTCGCATTGAAGTGTTGGTGGTGCGATATCTGTATTATTTCTTCAATTAGAATAACTAACTACCTTTTTTCCATTACTTTGACACTCAGCTGCCCAATGAACTTCTTTTCCACACTTGAAACATTTTCTAGTAACTTTTAGAAAATATACAACATGATTCTTTCCACACTATGATCATTAAGAAAAAATTATATTCTTTTCACCATTGTTCTGATATTTCTCCTTGAATTCCATATTTCCTTTCTTGTAAAAACCATGAGATTGATATGTAACACCAACTTCCAGTTCTACCTTGATTGCACAATGCACAATTTCTTCATAGCTACAGAAGTCCTTTATAGCTAATTCCCTTCGAAGACTTGGTTTTTAGCCACTAAAGAATCGATCAACTTTAATTTCATGTTAGATGATAATTCCAGATGCATACCTTGAAAGCCTTGTAATCTTCACTTTGTATTTACCAACAGATTCATCATCCTTTTGCTTAAGCTCAAAGAACTCCTTTTCCATTATTTTTTCGAAGAATAAGAGGGAAGTACTTATTGAAAAAATAAGTTGTTGAACTCAACCCATTCTATGGATTAAATTTCATTTCATGGCCTCATATTCATAATTAGAGTCCACCATTGGTTTGATTCACCTTCTAAACGGTAAATAGCCAGAATGACTTTTTCATGTTCCAAACAGCGAAGTATGGAAAATATCTTTTCAATGCTATTGATCCATTTTTCATTAACAAGTGGATCATAAGACCCACCAAATGAAGGTGGATGTTTCCTCATGAAGGAATCAATTGAATATTGTTCCCTTCTCTGCTCATTTAGGAAGTCCAGAATGATTCATAGCGTCTATAAGTATAGAAATATGATTTTTCACACCATCTCCCATAACATTGGTTTGTTCCAGAGGAAAATCGTTGTATTTTCTATTACATTGATCAACATGGTTCCTTCGTGTTCCAACCATCGTCTAAAACCCAAAAAGAGTAGTGTGAGAGGGAAAAATCATGATAGGAAATCAACATAATAAAGGGGTATTACCTATAATATCTAATATCTTAGGTTTAATTCTAATGTCGTTACTATAATTGTAGGACTATAACCCATATATATATATATATATAACCATAGGTACATTCCATGACATATCTTAGAAATATCTCTAGGGATTTCATTAAAGTTTTCGCATCCTAGTTTCCAAAGGTTAACTAAACCTTTCCTCTAATACCAACTGTAGAGACCCCAAACATGACGTACATAGAAATTACATTACTTTAGTGGAATACATAACACATAGCAAAAACCAACACTCAAGTACCGTAATAGTTTAGTGTCTTTAGAAACATAAACCAAAATCCTCTAATCATGGTGAAAGCTCATCAACATCTCCCATAAAGATCCTGCCCTCTTGTTTACATTCCTAAAATCATTCATTAAATCATGTGGAAAAGAAAAAATATAAAGGGTGAGGTCAAAAGCTCATTAAGAGTAATCCTGGAGAAAATAAAACTAACAATATACATTTGAACATTAAATACATGAAAATAATGTTTAAACATTAAAATCTTGAGCAATGACATAAAACATGGCAGTACATTAGGCATGCATCATAATGGAACACCAATCATGAAAACATATCATGGGAATAAAACATTTAATTGTGTAAAACCATTAATCACATGATATGATTTTTATAGTAGCCAAGGAATTACCTACAAGACCATCTTAGTGGACAATAACCCTTTTCTGAATCGAGTTCACTCCTCATTCCAGTCCTGTATCACTGAACCTGATTAACTCACCATTCCATCCATGTCTATCTAATTAGATATTAATCTTTACCCAATGCATTGGAGGGAGATATAGTCCCAACCATATAATAATGAAACCATTCTTATGTGTGCCACAAAATCATAAATCATACATCATAACATAATTGATGTAATAAAAATGGGATTATTTAACATCATGGCATCATAACATAAACCATATAAGATAAAAGGACATAATTCCATCATTACATAATCAAATAAATGTAAAAATAGGGATATAAACAGAACCCTATATTATCTTATATGGAAAATAGTTTTGATAAATCACTTGAACTCCATTCTTGAGGAAAGTATCCTTTCTACTTCAAAAACTTTTTTCCTTTTTTAACATGTCATACAATTCTAAACTAATAGAAGTTTATTAAATATAAACTTGAAAACCTGTAAAGGATGCTTCATGTAAATAATGTTCTATGAAATCATAAAAATCCATTCATTTTGTAGAAGTTAAAAAAACATTCTTCTCGTACTTTGGCCGGAAAAGTCAAAAAGTACCTCATAATAAAAATGACAAAAGATTACTTTTATATATTTTACCAAAAATAAACCAATGGGTAAAACTAGATTTTAAAAATTGTCAGAGGATAGAAATAATATTACATATTGAGGAATGATTTATGTGGATGATAAATATTCCCTAGTAAATTATGATGTATCAACAATGTCGGATAAAAATGAGATTGTGAGATTTTCCCTTACCTTAGGTCCGATATGCTTCGTACGTATCCAAACCTCCTGTATAATGATTTTAATAATGTAATTGAATTATTACAGAATAATATTCAATGTTATTATATCATAAATTGTTCACTTATGACTTTATATTACCTGTTCTTTTGTAAATTCAATATTAAACCAACGCTTTGGGTAAAATCATTTTATGTAACGTACATGTTTGGACTTGTTGTTATTGATATTATTATTACTTAAATAATAATTTACATACTTCCAAAATATAAATCATGATTTATATATCATATATATTCATTATATATATATAGTAGGAAGATAAATTAAATGAAATACACCGTTCATGGAGACGGTAGGTCGTACGTACGCATGAAAGCTGTTTTCTTTTCCTTATTGACTTGAATGGAAGTAAGTAGATGAAATATATATATATAAATATATATATACATAAATCCAGTAGCTTTATAATGTCATATATTTAATTATTATTCATTATATTTACTTTATAATCCTTCTTGAACGGTTAACATGGAGAATAAATCTCATCGCGTCATGGAGACGGTACTCCGTACGTAGGCACAAGCGATGATATTTTCCCCAATATTATTTAATTGAATTGTAGTGGATGATATAATATATAATAATGATTATTATGTTATAATAACTATATATAGTTATTCTTTACACCATTATAACAATCCACGTAAGGAGGTGGTTGAAAAAAATATTACACCACGACGTAGAGATGGTATTCTGTACATACGCACACACGATGATTTCGTTTTCCGTAGGATGGATAAGAGCTGTGAAATGGGGTTTTTTCATATTTATAATAACATATTAGTATATTATTGATACTGATGTTATTAATTTATAATGAAACAACTAAATAATAAGATTTTGAAGAAGAAATAAAACTTTAAATAATCGGTAGAAGAGATTACCTCTTCTTCGGCTCACCTCTTTTAAGTTTCCTCTTAAGGCACTAGAGTTGGTTTTTTGAGGAGACCAGAACCTCTATAATGTTTCTATAGAAGTTCATAAGGTAAATGGTCAGGGTTTGGCCGATCATGAAAGCTCAAAAGTTTTTAAAGAGAAGAGGAATGAGGTTCCCTTTTATATGGGAGGAGAGGGGAACTTTAGGAAAATCTTAAAATATTATTTTATAATAAAGTCATATTCAGTTTATAATAGCTCCAAATTGATTTATTTCGATTATAATGTGGGGATGGGTCCTAATAATCTCAACCAATAGGTTTTAGAAATGTTTAGGTTAGTAGTTTAACCTTATCATTTCGATTTAACTCTAAGTTAAATAATTTAACTTTTACCGTGTCTTCTTGTTTTCTTACACTATATGGTCAATAAATTTACTCTAACAATCCAAACGAACCCCAAGTGGTTCATTATTAATATTTATAACCTTATTTAAGTCATTTTTCCTATCCTAAGATTTCTACGAATATAATAACAATTAATAATATAATATTTCTTTTAAGAAATATTTTATGTCAAGTTTTACAATATTTTTTAATTGATTTTTGTTAAAATCCTAACAACATTATTATTTCTAAAAAGGTTAATTGAATCAATTCTAAAATATCATATTATCCTATAAAATTAATGTAATTCATAAAAGTCTCAAATTACATTTATTTGGGTATTTATAATTTCAATTATGTTAATATTTCGTTAATATGGTAACTACTGCATCTTCATTGTGTCATATATAAATTAAAATATATAATGTCTAAAAATTATAAATAAAATAACATTATGTAGGAAATCGTTTTATCTTTCTAATAAATATTTATAGTATAATTTATCTAATGTATAACCCTATATTAAAAAAAATTAGTTATTAAACATTGATTTTAACTATTTTAACTCTTCTTTAAATAAAATAATAATAAATGTCCTAATCTAATCCATGTGGACCTAAATGTCAATATTATATATCTATCATTTTTTTGTCGAATTATACTTATCTAATAGAATTAGGACAAGTGTTAGGGTAATAATAATATCATTTTTAACCTTAATTACCCTATTTACTGTTAACCATGGTAAAAAAAGTAAAAAGTTACTATTATCAAAAATTATTTTTATCTTATTGAACCACATTCGACTCCTTGATATTAACTGTGTCTCTCGGATTTTCGAAATTCCACTCACAGAAACAGTATAATTATGATTTATGTAAATTTTCAAATGCTCCTATTTGGTGGGTAAAAGACCGTGAAAAGTTCAATAAAATTTTTGTAAGTCTAAAATTATTATAAAATGACTGAAATAAATTACATTGAACTTATATAGGTATTATGTATCAATTTTGACCTAAAATAATTTTAAATAAAATAAATATTTATTTAAATAAAATTTCGTTTTTCAAATAGTAACCCAGTGTTTTCACTATTCATCAAAAATTGAATGCTTTCAGAAAAATAACCAATATTCAACCTAGGTAGATTTCGATATTACAAATCAAAAAATGAAGTCAATTTTGAATGATAAAATGTATAAAATTTAAAAAAGTAGGTATTAATATTCATAATGGCTAGTTTATAATATTTTAATATCATGTCATTGTTTAGTGAAACTTGGTATTGCGTACAACACACGCTATCATAGAAGGTCGTGATTGCATGTAATGATAGCCAATTCATGGTTGCGTGTATCAAAAGATTCATTTATTGTTGGATATAATAGAATCCAAACATATTTCATTAATACGTTGAATATATATATACACTCAATGTTGCGTAAAATAACTTCTATCAAACAAACATGAAATTGTGTGTAACACGATCCAAGATTAGTGTTGTGTATACTGAAAGCTAATACAGTGTTGCATATAGTGCAAGATAATATTGGTGTAGCTTACAACAAAAGATATGAAATAAATTAAAAATAATATATCTTATAAAATCTTGGGGTGTTAAACACTTTATTCCAATAAAATTGTTATCTTTTGGCCTCCTTATAAGTTCATAAGTCTTGTTTGTTTCTTTTGGTCTAATTCATCACCTATATCCTTAAAAAATTACTCATTTTTCCCTGCTTCATCAAACGAGGAGGGATATACGTGATAAAAAATAGTTTTGTTCTATATATTTCATATCATTTAAGTTTATATTGGGGTATATTTATCATTGATAATATATTAATGATAGATTTGATCTCATTTATTTCTTTATCGCATCAATAAGTGACCATCTTTATTAGTTTATTCATTGATAGATTAGTCTCAGAATCTTTATATCTTGTTAAATTGGTCATGTCTCAATTATTTGTGACCATTTTTATCTATCATTATATCCCTATCTGAATTATAAAATTCAATATATCTTCCCTTCTATTTCATCATAAGTTTTCACATCACTACTTTTTATGATCTAGTTCAGAATCTTTTTAAGAACATATATGTGTTATTCTTGAAATATTAGCTTAAAAATATCCATTTATCCAATGATTTTTCATATTTATCTTCATTTAATTTTGTTTTATAGATGTAAAAATGATTACATAAAAAATTAACATGTATCAATATGGTTTTTTATATTCCCCATATCATATAGAGTCTTATTCCCTTAAGAGAAAACTGAATATTTATTTTCCCTAACACAAATCATTACATGACCTCATAACAATATTGAAGTATGATTACAATCTTACTGATATATTAATTTTTCAAAAAAAATCCTTTTTATGTGGCATTTCTATAAAACTATTTTTTAATGTTTTCTCATTAATGAGACATATGGATTATTTCTATTTTTCATCATATAATTGTATCCCCCATGAGATGCTTTCTCCATTCCATTATCATACAAAATAATATTGATTTTTATCCCAATTTAATTGTTATATATTCTCAAAAACTTATTATATTCTCAACAATTTCTATTTTTTCAAATATAAACATTATTTATGAAATTTTACTATAATCATAAACAAACTAGTCCAAATATTTCTCAATTTTTGGGATGTTTCATGGGACAGAATTCATCATTGAGAAATAGTATTTAAAAATTTGAGGTCCTAATATGTTTTTGTCAATTAATATTTATCATAATTTACCTTGTTACACAACCATTTCTAGACTTTTCCCAATTTCATATGAGAATTTCAATTTCAGTTAAAATATTCAGTTAGAAAAATATATTTCTTACACTATTTATGAATATACTTGATCCATTAATTAAAATGGATTTTTTATTATTCTACAAAAATAATAATATATTTCAACTATATATTTCCATGTTATATATTTTCAAAGGTTCTTCATCCATTCCACATTGAGATTTTTCTTTTTAAATCAATAAAATGGCTCTTCCAACTAAATGTATCCTAAAATTTAAAGCCAGGTATATAACTAAAGATCTATATATTTTATAGAAGACCATCTATATAATGAAGTTAATTATTCTTTATCTCATATATATTTATAATTTTCTTTCCACTAGGCATAAATTTTAGAGTAATCTCACTACGAAATATAATAGTACCATTTACCGAATAATACAAAATCTTCATGAAATTCATGTTGTTGGTCATGTTGGATGGACAAACACTATAAAGATTCATTTTTCTAAAAACATTATTCACTTTGGGTGTTTTATTAATATAATATTGAAATATAGTTATTTCCCTTTTCATTATATGATATTCCCAGTTGAGTTTAGATGAATGAAATACTCTTTTTTTCTATTTATTACAGTCTTTTGAGATCGCACTAATCTTCCACCAATGTATATAAAAATGTTTTCATGGGAATAATATTTGGTTAAATATTATCCATTCTCATTTGGGTTCTATAGGACATATTTTTAAACCTTTGGTTTCTAAAATTTTGATCATTGTAATGAATTCTATAGAAATTATAACAATATCCACAGAAAAAGTTTTCTATTTATATTATATGATATGTTCCCATCATTTATTGTGAACTCCTAGGATATTCACCTATCAATTTGATCTTAGATGACATACCCCATATAATAGAATGAAAAATACCACAACCAAATTGGAATTTCATCAGGGGAAAGATGATTTAGTCGAATATTCTCTAAATAAATATAGAATATAGATATATTCTTCATTATTTAAATGTCATTGTTTATTGAGAGATAACATAATTTTTTTTTATTCAATTATCCTTCAATATAAAATCTCCTACTTTTTATTGCTCTTCCTCATAAACATGAACACTCTTTCATATAGTCTAGTTACTTTTCTCAATCATGAGTTTCTCCACAGTCCTTTTATGCCATTCAACTGTCTCTATAAATTCACTATTGGATAATTTTTTTAATTGTAGTTTGTTGTTTTTACAATTGGATTTTTCTCAAGAATCAAGACCCATTTTCCCAGATACAACTTAACCATAATCAAATTAAAAATATTAGACAAATGGAATGTCCAGGAATTATGATCATCAATAATTTTTACATTATATTTCATCATTTACCTAAAATAAACCGCATATTTAGATTATTCTTTTTCTTCCCCAGGATATTCAACTAATTAAATAACTGATTAATTTTAGTTTTGATTTGATCTGTATGTTTATATAATTAATTTATCATTCAATCGATCATTTAGTTTTAAATTCTATGAATATCCTACACATCAAGTTCTCCTTCATGTTTGACTATAAGATTGAATAATCCTTGGGGATAGTCTTCTCCACTATCCTTAGATATAAATATCTTTAGATTTTTCCATCATAAAAGTTTCAATATATAAAACAAAGTTTACCTAATGATATTAAAAAATATTATATTATCAACATTCACATTATAAAAGAAATATTACTTCCCAATTCTGTTGATTTTTACATTTCATAATTTAATGATTCTTATCAGGTGAAATCTTCCCTATATTGTTTATACAACTTCTTCCTCATGTCAAATATCAACATTCCCTTGAAATGATTCAATGATATAGAAAGTATTTCTAAATTCGATGAAATAAATTGGTATCTTTCATTCATATAATCCTTGGACTCACATTAATGTTCTTACTATAATACATAGAAAATTGTCACTAATATCTTCATCATTACTTCTACCATTGGGTGTTATTATATTTTCTACAATTTTAAAGGGAAAATATTTTAAACATTATTATGTGGGGATTTTTAGTTTCACAGATGCTTCATAAGCCATAATCTTGCTATGAATATTGACAATACATAACTATTTGAGACATTTTTTCTCAAGAGTTGACTCCTTTTAATTATACATGGGTGGTAATCTTCTGGAATAATTATCCATAATTTTAAAATCATTCATTTTTTCACCATGTTCTGAATGGATACAACAATTTCAATGAGATGGTTGAAGTAATAATCAACATTATTATTTTTCATAATAATTATATAAATAATTTTCTTATTAATAGATTTTAAATTTAAATATTTTACATTGTTTCATATTTCATAATTATCATCTATTTCTTCTAAAATTGATTTTTATGTTATTTTCATTTCATTGTTATAAATTTCAATTGAACCATCTCTAGATATGGAATATTTTACCTCCATCTCAGTATAAAAGACAATTTTATTTATTATTTTAAATGTATTTTACATCACTGACCAATATTCCATTATTTTAGGAATCATAAACATCATGTCCAAGATAGCATAAGTGAGAACACATATGTTTCTTCAATATAAGAAAAATAAAACCATTAAAAAATTGAATCCTATTACATTAACCATATTATCTATGGATGAAATATTATGTTGATAGATTCTTTATGCAAGATCCTTAGGGATCTGTTGAAACCTTTCACAACCACATGACTAATACTCCATAATAGGGGGTAATTATGGTGTTCAATTCATCATAAATTATATTAGTTCATGTTTTATTTATTAGAAAGAACATCTCAATGTTTTTAATTCTCAATCACATATAATATTTATGTTATGAAATTAAATATAGTAACATGAGGATTTTACATAGTTCTCCAAAAAAAGATTAATCCAAGAAGTATACCACTACTAAATTACCTACATTTAACAGTGCGGGTATTTATCAGTACGAGAAAAAATGCTGATAAATGGAATATTTATCAGTGCTAACCAAAGTGCTGATAAATTTGACTTTTTATCATCACTTTTTTATCACTCATAAAGGACACCTTTATCAGTGATTTATTTATTGAACTATGAAATGGTGTCCTTTATCAGTACTTTATTTTCAGCACATATAAAGGGTATCCATTATCAGTACTTTGCTATTAATGATGATAAAGGGAGGCCTTCATCAGGACATTATTTGTAGAACTGAAAAATATTTCTTCCATATGCACTTTTTTATCGCTGAAAAAGGATTGAATACATAAAATTAAATAATTAAATAAATTAATAATTAAAAATGAGTTTGTTAAAAAAATTATATAAATTTTATTAATTAAATATTCATTAATAAATATGAATAAATTGTTTTTCCATTATTAAATATTAAACACATTATTACTGATATATTTATGGTAATTAATGTTATTAAAATTTATATTATAAATATTTATATATATATATATTAATGTATATAAATATGATTTATATATTATAAAATATTTATGCACATTATATTAAATAGTAATATATTTATTGAATAATGGATCATCAATTAAAATTAATATGAATTAAATATATTGACTAATTACACACTACTCAGCATATAATTGAATGTTCTTTTATTTTTTAATTTTACATATATCCAATTTGTGTTATATTGATTTCAAATATATATAATTAATTCATTTTTATATACAATGAACAGAAATAAAACTTTATCTTTATTTTTAAACTGTATATATTCTTTATTTATTCAATTTCACTCATTTTTAACATATCTTTATGCACATAATATTAAATATTCATTAATAATGATAAAAAATATTTTCAAAAAATATTTATAAAAAAAAGATGTAAATGTTAATTTACTATACTTATAAAATTATATATTTATAATTATAAATAAATAAATATTTTTTAAATAATTATTTAAATAAATATTAAGAAAACAATATATATTTAAATAATTATAAAATTTATAATAAATTTACTTAAATAATAAATATATTTACTATATTTATTTATATTTACTTAATATATATTTGTGGTTAATTATAAAAATTTATATATTTATATAAATATTATTTTTAAAAAGTAATTCTATAATTACGAATAAATAATTATAAAATTATAATAAAGATATTTAAAAATGAATATATTTACAACATTTATATTTATATATATTTATCAACTATATATAATTATTTAAATTTTTTATTTATAATAATAATTATAAATCTATTATCAGCGCATTAGTAACAAGTGCTAATAAAAGCATCTTCACTAGTGCTTTTTCATACAGATAATGACGATGCATTATCAGGGCTAAAAAAATCTGAAAAAGATTGATTTTGTCAGTGCTTATTTGTAAGAGCTGATAAAATGGTCCCGATCTAATTCAAAAATACTATCCATTCGGAATCGCGTTGTGTTATCCAAAGCTTTCCATAAAAGCCACACATTGTCGACGCTTCTCCTTGGTGAATCGAACCTTGACTCACACCACTCACCTGTGTCATGAACATCTTCTCTATCATATGGTGTTTGATTGAAGTTAGGGTTTTTAAATATTGTTTGGGATTATATTCAACCTATCAAGCTAGGTCTTCTGATTTTCTATTTGTATTTTTGGTTTCATTTTTTACTTCATCTTTGATGATGTTGTTATTTAGGATTAGATGATTGTATAATAGCAATATAGGACTTCTTATTTTCTCAAATTCCTAATTTCAGTACAACTCTTTATATCTCAAGGAGAGTTTATTGTTTCTAGACTCGATGGTGACAAATGGAGTTACCTGGAGTATAGTTGGTTGTTTTGTTTTGTTTACATTTCCCAAATTGATCACCAAATGCTATCATACATATTTTACACTATTTATTTTATCAATGTTATTCCATACATATGAAATTTAGAATTTTATATTTGGGATGTTTTGTGTAAGGGGGTTGAATGAAGGCTAAGGGATTTATTTTATATCATATAGATTCATATCATCTTTTTTCTACCTATCTGGGCTAGTGTGGGAATAAAATGTATGGATGTGTCATGGTAGCTTTTATTTAAATTTTTTTCTATTTTTTTTATTTATTTTTTGGTCCAAATAATTCCCACTATGTTATTCATTCCGTAGTGCTTGTTACGAGTATGAGGGGGATCTAGAATATGACTTGGACACTATCATGGGACTGATATGGTGTTTCATATATTATTGGCTTGTGTTTGTTTTCAAAACTATATCTACTATTAAATGTATTGTACCTTTTCTCTATTATCTAAAATCCTATCTCTGTACACTTTTTAAAAAATTATTTTATTTTTCAACCTCATTAGATTAATCCCACATTATTTATAAATCATATTTATAATATTATATGAAATATTATACCTTGATGATATGTATTATTTTCCAACTACATTATAATAATTCATCATCATACTACTCCCCCCTCTCAATAATTTATTAAAAAAATATCCTTTTGAGATTACCCCTTTC
The DNA here is from genome assembly GCA_963277665.1 of Viscum album. Lineage (NCBI taxonomy): Eukaryota > Viridiplantae > Streptophyta > Magnoliopsida > Santalales > Viscaceae > Viscum > Viscum album. The sequence goes on from OY728166.1 coordinate 1,379,368,577, forward strand.
TAGTTATGCCACATTTTTTAAGACATGGTTTTCACTATAAGACAATACAACTTCTTTCTTGAAAATGTAGATTGTCACGAATTTTCCCCATTTTGAGTATTTATTTAACTAATGAATAGTGGATTTCCATTGAATCCCATTGATACATAGCTATATGGAATGTAGAAAAATAGTCTGTAAAATATTTTTAGAATCAAAATATTTATCATATAATAAATCTCCCACTCTCAATGATATATATTGACATTCCATCCACAACATTTAAAATTTTTATTCAATTTTCAACGGGTTTCAACGTGGATTATCAATCATCATTTTGAAATCTATAAAACTGTTCTTTCACATATATGGTTTTGCATATAAATAAACCATGAACTCCATGAGTCGCCTATAAACTAAGAAAAATATCATCTCAGTAATCATCAATTTGTAAACATCAATCATTGTTAATGTATAAATTTGTTATCAGTGTTCACTTCATGGACCTCTAAATATTATGTCAACCACGTTGATAAAAACATTCAATATATCCATAAAATTATTTTTTATTTAATTATTATGATCAATTCATCATTTTTAAAATTAATGTTACCTTAATAATTCATCTAAACATAAATAACAACCTCTCAGTTATTATCTCAATTCATACATCAGCTTTTCCATTTACATACATTATTCCCATATTAATAATTTATAAAACAGTATGATTATTGGTTGTAAACATTATTATTCGTGTAGTCCATTAGTAAATGTTAAGTTTACATCTTGTTGAAGTACCCTGAATTTCTTTGGGATGTGTCTGTGTGGTTATATGACCTCTCAATAGTCTGGAGATGTTTTCAAATATTGATATAAAATTAATATTAAATGTAATACTTATTTAGATTTCTACATCACTTGTTCCAAGATAGTTCTTTATCTTTTAGTTGATTGGATGAGGGTTTTTTATTCTTATTTAATATATTTGAGTTTCTTCGTACTCCTTAATTGCATGTATTAAATGTTTATTTTCTTAGTGGATATAATAAATATTTATTATAGATTAATTCTATTCGTTAATATAATTACCCATTTTTATCAACATACTGAAATTATTTGAAACAATATAATGTTGAGTTTCCATTATTTAAATTATATATAACAATCATTTTGATATTGAATAGATTATGTATTATTATTTTATATTGTCTAAAAATAATATTTTAGTAACCTAATTGTATGGATATGAACCAAAAATAGATTCTTGATAATCGTTTGATAAAAAAATATGAATAGGAAGTTGAATCATTCATTGAGTTTTCAAGAGAGCATGCAGATGATTAACAGTCATGCCGATGCACAAATTATGTATGGGAACCTATGTCATCGAATAGAATCTCATCAGTGGAATAAATTTGATTATGTGTTTTCTGAATTTGGAGATGAAATGAGAATCCTTTGTCATTCATTATCTGCATATAGAATAAATTCTTTTGGTTTACATAGTAGTACTTACAGTACATGGCCCATCATGTTGGTAAATTATAACATGCCTCTGTGGTTATGCAAGAAGAACAAATACATTATGTTGTCTTTACTTGTATCTAGACCAAAGAAACCTGGTAATGATATTGAATTTTATTTGGAACTATTGATCCAATGTCTAAAATTGATGTGGGATATAGGTATTACAAAGTATGATGCTCATATAATTTAATAATTTATATTGAGGTCAATGTTTTGTGGTATGATAAATGACTTCCCCTCTTATGGAAATTTATTAGGCTATATAATTATAGGAATTTTTGGTTGTCCCATTTGGAAAAAATGCACATACCTAATTAGGACGAAACATTCCATGAAGTCTAATTTTTTAAAAAATCATTAATTTTTAACTAGAATACAGAAATAAAGATCCTAGATGATAATATTTGATGGGAATATCAAACAAGGTACAACACCATCTCTAGTAATAGGTGATCAAATGTAAAAAAGTGAAAAATAATGACTTTTTTTTGGTAAATTTATTTCAAATATCATACAAAATCTAGTAGGAAGAATATATCAATTGTATTTAAATTACCAAATTTGAATTGTTTGTTTATTTGGAATTTTATTGATGTCAACCATGTATAAAAGAATATATTTTATAGTGTTATTGGTGAGTTAATAAATGTTCCTATTAAAATTAAATATGGAATCAATAGTATGTTGTTTTTGATTGAAATGGGGATAAGTGAAGAGTTGGAACCAATGAATGGTAAAAGGTGGATATTTTTTCCTCCAATAGCTTATACTCTATCCAGATAGTAAAAATAACTAATTTTCATTTATCTTACAAGTGTAAAAGTTCTATATGGGTATTCATTAAATATCAATAATGAAATTTAAATGAATAATTTAAAGTTATAAGGACTAAAATCACACAAATATCAAGTGTTTATGAAATATTTAATGTCTATTACTTTTTGTTGCATTCATCCTCAAATCGTATGACACACACTAACCAGACTATGCTTTTCTTCAAATCCATGTGTAGTAAAGTTGTAGACCCAGTGATGCTTCCCCTCATGAATAAGGAAATTTCAGTAATATTATTTCAATTAGAGATGTTACTCCCACTATCATTCATTGATATAATAGTCCAAAAAATAGTTCACTTGGTCAAATAGGTTCAACTTTGTGTTCTTTTATATTATAGATGAATGTATCCCATTTTATAGTATATGAATATTTCAAAAGGGTTTGTCAAGAATCAAATTCATACAATAGGTTTTATAGCATAATGATATGTTATTGAAGAATCTATTGAATTCTATTTCGATTACCTATCAAATGTGAAATGCATCAGTCTCCCAAACTCTTGTCCCAAAAAACAACTTATGGGTTAAGGGATTTTAGGAATAGATGTTGTTACAATTACCTTAACAGAGTGGGAGAAAGCACATTATTACATATAAATTAATATTGAAGATGTATATACAATTATTTAATCCCTCCTGGAAAATATTAGAGATTTTAATCCATAAAGGGATGAAGAATGGACATAAAATACCCACAATCAATAGTTTATTGGATAGTTCATAGATCAGATTTAAAAGGAGTTATATGAAAATCCAGATTCCATTGTCGAATGACTTCAATGGATATCCAAAGGATTGAATTCATATGTTATAACTTAATCTGGTTTTGTAATCAATGGTGATATGTTCTATATAAAATAACATTATAACATTAGAACAATGGAAAATAGTGGTGTTACACTTGTGCCTGAAGTGATGCACATATCTAGTTCCAATGATAGAAATCCAATTTATTCTAACATGTCAAATTTTTTCATTATCAAACATATATAAATGTTTTATTATACCACATTTAAATGGTCTCTTTTCCATTGAAAATACATTGACAACATCAACAGAGTGAAATTTGATGAAATGGGCTTTATGGAGGTTAATATTAGTGTATAAATGGAAAAAGAGAATTTGTTCATAATTGAATAAAAAATATTGAAATTATTTTATGTCTCTAATACAAAAATAAAAAATTGGTCGATTTTACAGTTGGAGACTAAAAAAACGTTGAGTCGGATGAATATTCAATCGGTGATGATCCTTTCATTGGGACATCACAATTAGTTCATGTTGGTGCCAATATAGACAATTTCTTGTACGTTAGAGGGCACTAAAAAGTAGGAAGTTAGATCCTCAAGAGAGGAACAAAATCCGTGAAACCAGTAAAAAATATGGAGGTTTAATGATAAGGTAAATGTTTTTTTAATATATTTTTTTCCTCATAATATTATATGCTCTCTCCTACATTAAAATAATTTCAAATAAATTTTCTACTACTCATGCAGAAATTTTCTTATCAACATAATTCAATAACAAACTATAATGATTGAAACCCATTATAAATGTGTATTGGTAATGTTATGATATACATTATCAATTTTATCGAAAAAAATATAATGAAATTTTAATTTAATTTCCATTATTCCTTGCAGAGATGATTTAGTTTTTAGGATTTATGTCCATGTTTCATGCATTTCTAGGAAGATTAATGACATTGTCTCTTCCCAATCTTAGAGGTAACCTTGATGTTCTCATATTAAAATAATTTTCTATTGAATTAATTTATAGTTTCATATTTCTGGTAAATATATTTATTTTTAGTATTACTCACATAATAATTTTTTTACACAATTCTGTTTTTTTATTTGGGGTGCATTGTTTAACATTTATTATTCTTCTCCCTTAAATACTTTTCACACATACAATGTTGAATTTAACACTCTTTTCATGTAATATCCAATACCTTTATTGGAAGAGTAATTATTATTCCAATCCTCAATTTAAAATTTATTCTTGATGATTCTACAATAAAATAATTATACGTAGAATTAATGTATTGATTCATATTTTGGTATTATTTATTAATATTTAGTATTAATCATGTAATAGTTTTTTTTCTTATACATGTGGAATATTTTGTTAGGGTTGGGGTGTACTTTACAACTTGAAAGTTTCTTCTCTAATAAAACCATTTCACACCTATAGTGGTGCATTTATCACTTTCATTCAAGTAACATCCATTGTCTTTTAAAGATGAGAAGTGACACTTCCTCTGCTCAATTACAAAGGTAATCATAATTTTTTCATAGTAAAATAATTGTCTATATAATTAATGAATTTCTATATATTAATATTTACATTTTTTATTTCTACTATTACTCACATAATAATTTTTTTCTTATACAGGTGCATTCTTTTGTTGAAGTTTTGGTGCTCTTTTTAACATTAATATTTCAAAATCATCAAAACATTTTAACATATATAGTGTTGTATTTATCAGTTTCTTTCACGTTATCACCACTACCATTATAGGCTGAGAAAATACAGTGCCTATACTCAATCATAGAAGTAATCTTGATGATTTCACATTATAATAATTATCCATAGAATTAATGTATTATTTCAAATTTATTTTTCATTTACTTCTATTTAGTATTAATTACATAATAATTTTTTTCTATACATGTGGATTAGTTTGTTCGAGTTCGGGTGATTTATCTATAATTCATCCCTTTATTCATAAAAACTCCCACCAAGTTCTTCTCCCTCAAATCCTTTCACCCCTATTATGTTGAAATTTATTATCTTCCTTTATGTTCCTTCCACTGCTCAATCATAGAGGTAATCTTGATATTTTCACCCGAAAATCACTGCCTATAGAATTAATGTATAATTTCTTATTTGGGTTTAATTTATTTCTTTTTAGTATTAATAATAATATATATTTTCTAATATAGGTGGAAACATTTTTTAAATTTTATGTGGTTTATTTTAAGCTTCTCATTAAGTTGTTGTAATTTGATAAACAATGTTAATGGAAATCATTGTTACATAGATAGTTACGATACTTTTGATACATTGGGGTGTGTAAAAATCATCTACACCTTAATCTAACAAATGATTTGACCGATATGACTCTATATACTTAGTTATATTTTTAATTGACATTAATTTTAGTAAAAAAAAATTGAATCAATGAGTTCATTGTTAGTTTTAAATCAAAAATTTACATTAAAAAGTTTCACTCATTAAAAAAACTAAACATGCTATGATTTTATTGATAATATAGGGAATCGATTCATAAATAATTTTTGTTTTCTAGGAATTGGTCTCATTTCAAATTGATGCATGGTATGATCCATTTGAGTCAATGTTTGGGTTTCATGACTAAACTGAAATTTTAGTAAAAAAGACAAGGGATGTACTAAAAAATGAACAATCACATTCAAATTGTTTTGATAATTTAGGAAAACAATCCATAAGTAATATAGAATGAGTAGTAATACGTTTCACCTCAACATGATACACGGTGTGACTTGTATGAATCTAAATGAATATTTTTTTAAAATTGAAATCAATTTTAGTAAAAAAAAATATACTGAACTACCCAAAACGTTACAAAAACATTCATATTGTTTTGATACTTTGGGAAAATGTTATATATGTGATTTGAGACGTCCATAATTCAGTCACACCTCATTCTGATACATGGTGTGACTGATATGACTTGAAGTGCATATCATTATTTATAATTGACAACAATTTAATTTTAAAGGACAACTAACCATCCCAAAACCAATAAAATGCATTCAAAATCATTAATACTTTAGTAAAATTATCCATAAGTCATTTAGGATGTGTAGGAATTAGTCATACCACAATCTGATGCAAGGTGTGACTGGTATGACTCAGAGTGTGACTTTTTTTTTAAATTTATAAAAATTTTAGTAAAATTACCTCTCTTTGTTAATTTATTACAATATATTATTACTAATATTAGAATTGTTTTCTGGTACATGTTCTTTATTTTTGACGATCATGAGTTTTTTTTGGAAATACCATTAGTCGGCCATGCTTTAAAGATAAAGGAACATTGCTATTTTTTAATGTATGTCCTAATATTTATTTATGAAATTTTAAGAACCAATGTTTAAAATTTCAATATAATAATGTTTTTATTGTGTTTTTTGTAAATTCCATTTCATTTATATTCGGTATTGGGACATGTTTTTGTTGACATATGGTGTTTTTCTAGTACTATAGTGTGCTGTTACAGCACACTATAGTATGGACCTATATCAACACATTCAAAATAATAGATAAAGGCCACATTTATTAGTGATTTAAAATAATTGATAAATTTATACTTTATCAGTGCTCATAGAAACACTAATAATGGTATATTTTATCAGTGCTTTTATTAGTGCAGATAAATGGTTTATTAAGTGGTGCTAAATTAATGCAATGAGAAATGGTTTCATTACGAGTTCTTTTAAAATAACTGATAAAGGTACATTTATCAGTGCATTTTTTATTCCGGATAAAGAAACACTTTATCTGCAATTTTTTAGTAATGATAATATTCTAGTTATTTTAATCTCACTAATGTAGTCAATGGTTTTCTAGTGCAAATAAAGGACATTTATAACACTCTTAAATATAGTTTTCTTAGTAGTGTACCCCATAAGTGGGTCATCATTCAAAGGGTAAACACAACACAGAGTATTTATTACAAATGATCAAAAATTTATCTCTTTTTATTCAATTTAATGTACCACTTCTCATCTCTTTATACACCACCATGAAACATGGGATATGATAAAATTCAAATAAAAAATTTATCAAAATAATTCATTACAATATATTAACATGATGATATCATGTATTTTATTATTATTTATTTATTCCTACTTAAATTCTTAATATGATCACAATAGTTTGTATATTCTTTGATTTTATATGTATTTCAGTCATAATATTTACCCTTCTTCTTATCAATCTTTCTTTATTTTAGTGATTCAACTCTTCAATTCACCCTCCATGAATTTTCCACTTATTACCCATGTATTATGTCTTTAAAACACCTATTAATAAACAATTAAGTTATCCATGTCATATTTAAACCCACAAAGTCAATGATGGTTTCAAACATATAAAAATTATTGGATTTACAATCTTAATTCTATTACATCCTTTACCATGGAGTGATCCTTATTTGATAATCCTAGATTACGGTGTGATTCCCTTCACTATATAATGATATACATCAAACAATAAATAAATTTTTTTCTATCAAGTATCTTCTTTTAAAAAATTAATTATCATTCTATGATGTACTACAAAATAATGAAAACATGAACTAGTTATAATGTGATCAGTTTTAAAATATTATCAGTCTGTATACCTATTAGGACATAACTATCTTCAATTTTATGACAATATATAAATAGGATGAACCATTTAAATCCATATAATACATGTCATAGAATAGAAATATTTTCCATGGCTTCGATCAGTATGCTTCAGATCATGTAAAAGCACTAACAATTTACCACAAGATCAAAATACAAAATATATACACATGGTTCATCTCTCTAGATAACCATTATATATTCTCTTCTATGTAACATTATGTACTAGATTTTGACATAAAAATTTTCCAGTTTTTCCTCCAGTTATAAAACCTTATATCATATCCCCTAAATATAATTTACCAGAGTTAAAATATTATCCATGGAAAGAAATTATGTATGAAAAAACATCATTTATCATGTTTTTATTTTCCAATCAGTTGGATGAACCCTTATGAATTCTAGTGTAGTTTAATACATTGTAGGATTTCTGATTTCTATAACATATTTCACATCATCAAAATATTTAATGCATATAAGTGGAATATCATCTGTTTAATAGAAAATTTTATGAGTTCTACAAATTTCTTCACAATGTGACCTATGTTACTGAGTAAATCTATTTTCTTAAAACATCACATTATTATTTTTCATTCTAGTGACCTCACACCATCCATCTCCTAACAATCTACAGCTTTAATTTATTTCCAATTATCTTTCAGTTGTAACAAATCTGACATTATAACCAATGGATGTGAAACAAATATTATAAATATTGTTTTCAAATAATAAATACTGATTTAAGTATAAATAATGTTGACTTCAGAAAAAAAAAATTAGGGTAAAATACTTTAGGATTATATATTTTCTTACTTATTATAGTCCCTGTAAAAAAATAATAGTAAATGTCAATTACTTGACATGAGTAATGGAATCAACGTCAATATGATTACACAAATTAACAAATTAAATAATTCTATAGTTTTCCTAAAAAGAAATCAAATTAAGGAGAATATCTACCTTATAAGTGAATGTGAATTCTTTTTTTCTATTTACGAACATTTAGTATAATATTGGTTTTAAAATCAATTTCTATGTTTTCCAAAAATCATTTTAGGATTTTATTAATATTAATAGTTCTCATGGTATCCTTAAAATATCATGATATCCCACTAAGGATAATAATCATTTTAAAAATTGAATATCATTCGGAATGACTACATTCCAAAGGATAATATGTTGAAAACGTTTCTTAATTTTTTACAAGTGGATGTTTTTGAGAATATTACTCCATGGAACACTGAAATAAGAAGGTATTGTGTATTATTAATTGATGAATTAATTATGATGTCATGGTAGCCAATGATCACAAGAAAATCATGTTTTTAAACTCATTACATGATATTAGAGATTAATTAAAATAATGGATGTGAGTTTTTTGTGAAATTTTAGAATAAAAATGAAAATTAATTGACCAATATGAAAATATAAAATTATGCTGACTAGAACAAGATAACATTCAATGTATTAGTGGTTACCACTCCTCTGAAATATGGTGAGGTTTTGAGGAGAAATAAAATAATAAAAACTTGTTTGAAGTGATTCTTATTGAACTAAACATACCAAAAAAATAATTAAATGTTATTATTTTAAAATTATTATATATTTTAAATTTATGTTAGTTATATCCTGATGAAGATAATAATCCTTATGATTTGGGGTATAAAAACAATTATATAATGAATTGAATTGAATTTTTGGAACTATGTACTTTATTCTAATCAAATATAATAAAATTTTACATAAATTTTATTGATATGAATTCGTTTTTTCACTACAGATTCTAAAGTAATGATTATTAAAATGTTAACAAGACATATATCAATTATCTCTACAAAAAATATATAAGTAAATATTATATTATATAATATTAGTGATAAGAAATAATAACATTTCAACAATATTTACAATGATATGTAATAGTAGATTTAGAAGAAAAATGGTAATGAGGAAATGGAAAAGCAACAAGGATAATATTTAAAAGTAAATAGCTTTGAGAGGATAAAAATTTGAAATTGGGACTACCTCTTATATGATATAAAAATTCATATTTTTTTATCAATCCAATACCATGATGTAACAATTGTTATGTGGAATGAAATTTGGAAAAGGTTGGAACATCACAAACTATGTAGTCTTTTCGTATGGATACATAGAAGATGATTATATTTTTCATTGATCACACAAGTGAGAATATGTAAATGTAACTAGAATAAAAAAACAAGTAATAATTATTTTGGAATATGTAATTGTTTTCTAGAATGAAAAAAAATTGCAGAACTGCATTATGATACACAATGGTTATGAGAAGAATATTTAGATGGAACCAAGATTTTATGTAAGGGTTATAGTGAACTGTAATATAAAATTGATTAGGATTACATATATGGTTATGACAAAAATTTCATCATACTATAAGATTGATAATATGGCTACTAATAAAAGATTTCATACCATAGAAATGATAACTATATCATGAATAATCATATTGGAATTTGAGTAGCTCTTCTAATTTTGGGATGATAAACCCATAGAATAAAATCACACAAAAATACTTTTTGATGTTTATAATGGTATGAAGATCATTACATGATAATAATTAATGTTTATTATCAGATATTGATAATATTTAAATAATTTTTCTATTTGGATTAGCATCTCGTCATGAAGAATGAAATCTTGTTGCAATCTAGTAGAGTAACCTGAAGATAATATCACCATGATAATGTCAAACGGTGATTAAGTTATTTATAAAATATCTATTATATTTGGTTTCAGTTTAAAATAAATGATAAAAATAAAATTTCATGTGGATAAATTTTATAAATTAATATTATAGGACCATAATAAAATTTGTAGTAAACTTATCATGATCATGCAGGAATAAAATAAGTATGATTTATCCCAAATGTTTAATTAATAGTTCTATACATGAATAAGGCTTATAAAATACTTATAGTAGTTTTGGAAATATCAATAAATGTATTCGTATATCATTTAATGCAGTGAGTCTCATGATGCATTAATATGTCTATTTATTGTAGAAAATAAAATGAAGAATGAATTATAGTACATGATATATTTATTGAAGAATGAGTGAAGGATTATTAAACTAGAATAGGTAAATAAATATCCGGAAAATAAAACATTGATCTTTTATATTTGCAGAATAAATAGACACAATACTCAAATAAAGTAATTGTTCTCATTTTTTAATTATGAAGAATATAATATTAAATTTTTGATTGATGGATTAGTTATTTGGAGATGGGGATTTAGGGTGTCTTGATAAATAATAAAAATCATTTAGAAACATTCAGGTTTATAAAATATTTTAGATTCCCTCACAACTATACACATTACGAGACTTACCCAAATTAAAGTGAGGAATATTAGTTGAAATAGTGACCATAGAATTAATGTTTTATCTTAACTAAAATATTCTAAATCCTCGTGTTATTACATTTAATTTCTGGTTCACCAAAACACTATCATTGTATATTCTATGGATTGGTTATAAAACCATCGTAATTCAATATTTATTGTTCTTGCTGAACATATTTTACATGTGATAAATGATTCAGGGAAAAATCTAATGATATTATGAGAGATGAAACATGTTCCTTCCATTTAGGGAAAAGATTCTTATGACCTACGTGGGGGGAGAAATAAATGTTATAATCGGTGTACATGTTGATTAACCCCATTATCATAGTGTGTTTAGGATCAAATTTTTCCTAAAACTTTATATAAAATTTTAACGATTTTATATTTTGAGTTCAATCTTAATGATATATTATTACCTTATCATAATTCACATATCATTAATTTTATGAAAAACCCTCAGATTATATTATATATATATTTTTGAAATAGATTAATTTATTTGATAGCTAGAGATACCTGAAAACTTAATTCTATATAAATTGTAATATAGTATACTCATTAACATTGAAATTCATTCCTAGGACAGAATATGAATAATTAGGTTTTAAAACAAATTATGATTTTAGATAATGAAAATATATTTTTCAATAAGTACTCACTTTTAAGTGAAGCCTTTGCAAGCTTATAAAATATTTTTTTTCTAAAAAATTATTTTATTAAATTTTTGTGAAGAAATAATTTAATTATTTTTTTCCACTTTTAGAAAAATTATTTGAATAAATAAAAATAATTATTTGAATCATCATTACACATTTTTTAGAGTGAAATGTTAAATTTATTTTAAAAATATTGACTTTTCAATTAATAATAAAAAATAACAATTTTTATTAAAAATAGCCTTTTCATTTCATGAATTTACAATGTATCACTTAGTTTGAATTTGATTTTATTTAAAACATTATAATTTATTACATTAATAATCCAATTATGGTTATTGGAATCAATTTATGTGTAATTTTTAATGATAATTTTTTATACCTAAGAATATATTTTTCTAGAAAAACACATTCCAACAGGTTTTGCTGGATTAATTATAAATTAAATAACGCCACTTATTTGAATTAAATTTGATAAAATATATTATATAATTGTAATTATGAGTATTATGTGTTGCAAATATTCCCTTCTATTTTTCATCATTATTAATTGTAACCTTAGTAAATAGTTTTCACCTCAGAAAATATAAAATGTATAAAAAGGATTAAATCTATTGGATAAGGCATTCAAATTTCTCAAACCCTTTCCATTATTTTATTATCTAAGAGAGGATAAACTTTAATATCCAAATATAAAAAATATGGTCACATGTTGACTTTTTTCTTTAATAAGTACAATTATATAATTTTAAGACAATAAAAACAAAATGTCACTGTCTTGAGTTTGAAATATATAATAACATTTTATAAGGATAAAAAGAGGTTCATTTAAGGTTTAAATTTTTATATTAAATATAAATTTAGTATTTTTACATGTAATTTTTTGAAAAAATTTTAATGAAGAAATAACTAACATTCTTATGCCACACCAACAAAGTATTTATTCAATTAATAGAAAAAATGAATTAAATAATTTTAAAAATATTAAATGTAATAAAAATTGATGGATTATTTTGTTACGATAATTTTATAAACTAATGTAATGTATTTTGGATATTAGAAATACGAATATTCTAAATTCATTACCATATTGATTGATTTAATGTAAGAGTAAAGGAATTGTTCCAACAAAAAAGACAATAATGAATTTTTTATAATACAAAATATTTTGATAAATGATATGAAATTCATAAAAGTAATTTATTTATAATATTAATGGGTTATTTTTTATAATATCAACTATTATCCAATTATGGGTCTTTTTAAATTTATGGTAATTTTCTTTTGCTTCAAATTCTAAATATTATTTATATTTTTGTAATTGTCAAAAGGGATAACGATGGGTTAAAAATTAGGCATAAGGGTTAAAAAATCACCTGAACATGCCTAAATATTTTATTAATGATATTAAAATATATTTGTATAATTTTTTCATATATAATAAATTTTTTCCACCTAAATTTGAAAATTAATTTATATGAATTTAATACCTCATGTAATTCCAAAACATTCCCACTATTAAATTATAGAAAGGAGCCACTTCTTTTCACTGACACACACCTTTTTAGGCTTATATATTTTAGAATCACTACTATTATATCTCCCTATATATTTTCCCATGTTATAAATCAGATTACATTTCCAAAAATTCTATCCATTCAAGGATTAATGTGTATGAGAAAAGAGGATTCTCATGGAATAGGTAAAACTATTAATTGAGTACATTCCATTTTAGTTTTTCTTATACGTCTAAAAAAATATGGTTACCATTAAAAAATAATTAATCCATTATCGTAAATACACTATTATGTTATTATGATAATTTTAAAACATTCCCCACATCTTTTCCATTCTATATAAAATAAATACATTTGTCATGCATACATAGAGATTAACACTCAACGTAGATGTATAACTGTTTTACATAACCATTTTATTTGTATCTTTATAAAGATGTTAATAAAAAATAAATATGATATTTCTAAAACAATTATACTTATATAAATGTTAATTATAATATTAAATTATTGTTTCCATATTTGATAATTTGAAAACAACATTTATGCATAGGTATAGCCAACTGTCTTGATAAATGGTGTAATTATCTTCTCTTTCACTAAATCTCATAGGTGAATGTAAATATATATTTAATGAATATATATGATATAAATATATAACAATAATATTATTTTTGTATATAATAGATCTGTGATCAAATTTCAAATACCAAAACTGAATGACTTAAAGACTCATGAAAAATATAACAACTAACATCTTGAAATAACGATTTGAATAAGGATTTATTAATAAATGGGTTTTGAAATGTTATTTACGGAAAAAAATGATATAATAATTATTTATTTTAGCCTTTTATATAAGTATAATAAATATAAAACTAATATATATTATCTTAAAGTCACTTTGAAAAAATTAAAACTTGATGTAAGGGATTTATGTCACAGTCTATTTATTAATCGAGATTATTTATGAATAAGTTTCTAATAAAAATATTTTATGATATATATATATAATGAATCACCTAAATTTTATTATAAAATATATATTAATATATGTTACATTTTTTATTTCAATTAACTCACTTTTATAAATAAATAGAGAGGATGGATATATTTAAGAAAATCCAATATTATTTTTATTGTCAATAAAAATTCAATTTTAGTCTATATCAATGATTTCTAAAAATATTATCATGAATGTTTTTTATATTCTCATATTACTATTTATATTCATTTTTATTTAGGATATAATATTTTAAAAGAAAATTAAAATAAATCTTCTCATTTTTAATATGTTCAAATTATGACATTTTACCAAAAATGTTAAAGGAATAATTTTTTTTACATACGCGACATGAATATAAATTCCCACCACAGTGCTTGATCAATTCATTGACACTTATTTTATAGGCTTCCAAGAATCATCAAAATGAAAAAACTCTTTAATATTTGGAATATTTTTGTCAATTAAATAAGTAATGTCAAATTGAAATTGGTATTTTCTTCAATAAATGTTTTTTTGATATTTTAATATAATCTTTAACATTTGAAAACATCCTTTGATGCTACATATTATTTACTATGTATATCATAATATTATACCAAATAGTATCATTATTTATATATATTTTGATTCTGTTGATTTAATGATGATTTTATGAAACTCGATTGTTTCCCACATGTTATTTATTTTAAGAAAAAACCATTATAAATCCCATCTATTTTCTATAGGTTTTATTATGATGAAATAGTGAAATGTTTGTAAAAACAATTTTATTTTCACTGGTTATGATAATTTTTTTTTAATGATCTTATGTCACACAATTTTAATATTTTCACATGGTGATGAGTGGGAATATGATTATATATCCCACTGATGTATTGCATAAAGATTGATATCCCATGAGATGTATAATTGAAGGTTAACATAGTTCTGTAAGGGAATCTGTACACTATTAATTCCTTGGAGTGATAAATTACCAACGATATGATTGAATTGGGAGGTTACTCAATCTATAATAATTTTCGTGGAAATGATTCTTTAGTACTAAGAAAATGTTTTTATATTATTTGGGGTATTCCAGAAAAATATTTCTTATTTGGGTCATGTTTTTTGATTCCATTATAATTTATGTATTGTGAACATCAAATTTTAATTCTATGAATCAGGTTTATGATCTATGATACGATGCATATGGTTATTGCATACTAATATCATGTTCTCATAAAATCATGTTCATATAATTCTTAAATGATTATTGATATCTCCCTTGTTTATTATTACTGAGAATTTGAGATCACCCTTTGGGTTGTTTCCATTCCATAGGTTATAATTTTTTTGAAGGTAATGTCTAATTAAAGTACTATATATAATGATATTTATTTAATATTTTGAATATATTTCAGGAAATAAAAAGATTATGTATCTATAATCCAATGATAAAAAACCGTTATTGTCCTAAAAATGTATTTCTAAAATGTGAAAAATTTTAAACTTTCAAGATGTAATATATTTTTATGGAAACAGTGGGTCACTATAGTTGGTATAAGAGGATAATTTTATTTATTTTTTTATTGAGGTTAGAAAAAATTATTGCAAACCCTGAGTATAAGTATATATATAAGAAAATATCCTAATGTTTTGTAAATAATCATGGATAACCTTGGTTAAACCTATGGATTCATATAATTAAAAGAAATATTCATGATTTACATTTAATAAAAATGATACATCTTATAAATAACATATCAAGATTATGTTGTTTCCACAATGACTAAAATTTATCACACTATGATTTTTGTTGTTTTAGTCAATGGATTGAACCTGGTGGAAACATGATAATAAACAATGAGATAGAAAATGAAATGATTTAACACATTAGAAGCCAATTGATTTGGTATATGGAATAAAAAATATTATTTCTAATATTACGCATCATTACCATCCAATGAATCATGTTGAGCTTATAAATAGTAAATAGATGGAATAATGTTCTGCTAATTACTTTTTCATGAAAAATACCCCTATTTTTAGTAGGTCTCATAATCCACTAATTTTTAAGAAACTTATATACACCATAGAAATAGTATTTTCCATTCCTTAGTGTTGGAACATGATGAAGTTATGTTGGATTCTTATTATATTGAAGGTGAATAATATCAATGGCTATTTTATATCAAGAATGCATGACAACAAGATGATATCGACTCCATGGAGTGAGATATGTTGAAGATATTTTATTAGAAAAAGTATATTCTATATATTAATCATATCAAAATAGATAAGCAATTACATGAGTTAATGATTAAAGATTATGAATCCAATAGTGTATATGATGTAATAATTACATGAACTCTGAAGTATGATTTAGGTATTATCTTCAAAATATAATTTAATATTAGTTTATTCATTATTGGTTTAAAAATATCTCTCTAAATAGTTCTAGACCTAAGAGAAATTAGTATCAATGAATAAATAATTAAATGTTCGTTGATGGTGGAGATTTATATTATAATTACCCACCAATATCATAGTTTTTTATGAAAATAAAGTTGGAATTGAAAGGAAATTATTATTATAAAATTAATTTAGAGATAGTGATGATCGCTACATTAATTTCATTGATTGGAAGAAAACATGGAATAAATTTTCTTAGGTGGAATATAAAATGTTTTCAGTTTGGTAATAGTGGCCATTAGAAAATTGAATGACAAAGTGATATAAAGAAGAAGTTACCTAATGATGGAGTGAAATCCACAAAAAATGAACTACCCACACACTTGTGTTTAAAATTCAATTAAAATAAACATTATGTTAATGAATAATCAAATATTATTGTTAAGGATAATGAATGACTTTAGAAACCTCTAAATCCAATAAATAAATATAAATCTCATGCACTGGTTACTACTAATGTGTGTTACAAAAATGAAGTTTGGGAAGGAATGATAATCATCCACTCTATTACAACTGATGACTTATTTTATTCTGGATATACCCATACCATTATATATATAGAATTTTGAAGAGTATAAAATTATTACAAGAATTTATAGATTCTATGTTAGTAGGTAAAACTACTAATGGTATGACGGTAACATTCCTAATATATAAATAATCTCCAATTGATGTTTACTAGAAAATGCTTCTTTCAAATTTAGTTATTCCCCCCCTAGTTGAATTTTATTTAATATTTTTTCAAATATTTTATTTTGTTATAAAAATAGTTTATCAATTACTTTAGAAGATAATTAAAATTTTAAATGTTTAAATACCTTTTTTTAAAGGAAGGACATATAACATTAATGATAAAGGTCAGAAGACGTACAAACAGAGAGCCATGAAGGGAAATTGTCCATCCAGAGCTGGTGGACATCAGAGTGGCCTGAGGCGTCTATATGATGGGCCGCATTGTTGCCTTCCCTTTTGGTAAAGGAGAAGGTACAATGAGAGAAGCCTTGGCGAAGTGAGCGAATTCTCCAAGTGATGAAGACAGATGGATGAAGTCTTCTATCTTTATTGTTAAGAGAATCAATAACGGTGAGGCAGTCAAATTCAACGATGATATCAACCCATCCATAGTCCACAGCGAGAATCATAATGGAAATTATGGCCATGGCATGAGCAACACGAATACTATTATAATGGTGTGTATATCTAAGGTGTTTGGGGATAAAATCAAAATCAATAATTTTCATGTTGTAAGGGCATTTTGTAATGTCTTTTTAGAAGAATTACATAGTCATCCTCCAAATCATGAAGTTTATTTTTTAGTATAAATCATACATGGTGAATCACCTTTTCTATGAATCTATATTAAATTCCCGATTCTAGTTGAAGGAATTGAAGAATGAACTCTTGGTTGAAATTGAAAAGTGATTCATTCGTCTAATTGTTTCACATTAGGGTCCACATATTATATTGCTTAAGAAACAATATGAATAAAAGTTACTCTAAATTGATTATCAGGATATAAACAAGATCACAGTCTTGAAAAAGTATCATCTATATGGTTGATTTATTCAATAAATTACTAATTTCTCAAAAATTTACCAGGTTTGATCACTAATATGGGTAATATCAACGAATGGTTGAAATTGAATACATGAACATGATAGATTTCTATATGAAGTATAGACACTATAAATTGTTATTGATGCAATTTTTTCCTACTAATTCACACACTAAATATATGGATATAATGGATAAAGTCTTAATATATTACCTTTAATAGTTTTTGGTAGTATTCATCGATGATATTCATATATATTAAATGATAAAACAAGTTCATCATGACCAATTGAGCATTATACTGAATGACCTTTGAAATGAGAAGATGTATGAAAAATTTACCTTGTGTTAATTTTTGCTACCATGTTAATTTTTGGGTTATATAATATCAAGAGAGGGTATACTAGTGGATTCATGAAAGACCAATGTTATTAAACATTGTACAAGACCATCCATTGTTACATAGATCCATAGTTTTCATGCCTTAAATTGATATTGTCTACTATTTTTTAGAATATATCTTGATTATCTAATACAATTAGTTTTTAAGTTTTGAGGGAGCCATGTTTTCTTTGGAAGAAGAAAATAAAAAACTAAATTCAATGAACTAAAGAGAAATGTTAATCAGGGATCTGTTGACGCTCATTTCCATCACAGAGTCTAATGACTGAAAAAGGGAATTACCTTAGTCCAAATTGATTCATCCTTTGAAGAAAATGTACAAAATCGACAAAGGGACGAACAAGAAGAAGATTTCCCATAAGTCGTGCAAGTTTCCCCATAGTCGTGCAAGTCCACTTGCGCGATGCATTATGGCCGCGCAAGTGACTTGAACGACCTAAGTGATAACTGCCCGGGGTCTTCTAGTGCTTATAAATAGACCCTGTAGGCCCCCCATTCGAGGGAGGATTTTTTCTAGAAACACATATTTGAGCTCCCAGCGCCCTATTCTCTTCTCAAAGCTTCGGAAACACTTCAAAGGTAATTTCTTACCTAGAATGGAAGATCTAAAGAGGGGGAGGAAGGCCTATGTGTTGAAACTCATCAACACTTGCGCTCTTGAGTGGCCAACCCTTAAGGGAAAAGGGCCACACTTGTGAGCCGCCTTACTCCTACAATAGATCTTGCGCGCCCCTCGTCTGGAAGAACCTCAAGATGTTTCTAAAGGCTTTAACGAAGAGTCGCTCAAGTATTACCCTGCTGGTTAACCATCGCGCAAGTACATCATGTGTCGCGTAGGTGTATACGTGCGCAACCAAAACTTGTGCACCCACGCAGTACCTGCGCGCCTGCTAGGACTTGCGCGCCCCTGCCTTGTTGGGTGCCTTTCATTCCCATTTCACCCTTCTTAAGCCATTAAACATTTCCTATTCAATATTCAGTCACCAAGACACTGTCCAAATCCATTTATGGCATTATTTCGTGATTTTACATACTTATCTGAAAGGAATTCTATGGAATATCTCTCAAAACCTAGTGATTTACACATCTTTATGTCACTAAAGATTGAGATTTCATTCATTCAACCTCATCCTTTAAGAGGAGAGAATCCTTAACCTGGGTCTCCTTTTCAGGAATAATCATCTGTCATAAGTCCTCTAATATGGGCATCCTCTTAGGAGTAATCCCCAGATCACCTAACTCGGGCTTCCTTTTCATGAGTAAGCCCCAGTCTCAAGTTTGGCCATCCTCCTTTGGAGTAATCCCCAGTCATAATTCTTAACTTGGGCATCTTCCTTAGGAGTAAGAGCCAATTCTTAAAAATCCCAAATCTGGGCATCCTCCTTAGGAGTATTCCCCAGTCTCCTAATTTGGGCATCCTTCTCAGGAGTATGCCCCAAAACCGTAATCCTTGACCTGGTCCTCCTTTTCAGGAGTAAGACCCATTCACAATTTCTCTTAACCAGTCCTAATTTACCTTTGATATGGGATTCCTTTTTAGGAGTAAAACCCAATCATAAGTCTTCTCCTAATTTCGGCATCCTTTTCAGGAGTATGCCCCAAGTTAGAGTATTCAAAATCTCCATGAAGCATATATACCTTTTGGACCCTGTTCCTGGATTTTTTCCCTAATGTAAATCCTAACCATTATTTATATGTGCATTCATACATACATAAGCCCCACATTATTTCTTATGATTGCATCTTTCATGGCACAATTGTCTAATTTTTACCAATACCTCTTGTTTCTCACACCGAGCATTACTCACATGAGATTAGAGTGTAAAATTAATTGTGACATCCTTCTTTGAGCCATCAATCATAAACATCATACTCCCTTACTCGAACTACATGGGTACTCACTCCTTTTATAAACAAATGAAACATAGGTAGCTCGTCTACGGGTTCGATCCCAACTCCAAAATAATCCATGTCCTTCTGAATGACAATAAACCTCAAGTGTCCCACAGAGTGGCTTTAAAACTAGCATGGTAATCATAATGACCAAGATACTTCTGTATAAATGTGTTGAAGGGTACCATTGACCAAGAATCTCTAACAATTACAGATGGTTCTCTACCGATGAAGAACCTAAAATACATACAAAAGATTCTCTAAATTTCCTACATATTTAATCCTTGATTGTTAGATCTGAAGGAACGCCCATTTTATACTTGGTAATGTAATAAGGATTCACGAACATAACTTAAATCTATAAAGAGAGTCTAGGAGTAGACAATAATTCCCCTCAAAAAGTTGTGACGAGTCCGACCTCCCATCCTCTCGACCAAGGAAAATTCCTAATCTCAATAATCCACAAACTAATGAGCACCTACCTTTGGAAAGTTGGTCCAAATGGATGTGGAATCATTGGATGTTTCTGGTTCTATGAACAAACCCATTAGAAACCAATCGGAATGTTTGAACCTTCCATCAATGCATTCATCCCTGGATTCCGAGGGAAACAAAAACGGTGAACCTGACGTGAATACTTAACCAAGTTAAAATGATGTTTTACCTATTTGTTAAGGACCCTATTTAAAACTCAATGAGAGGGCCAAAAAAACAATCATTGACATATGTGCTCATCCAAAAGATGTAGTGGCTAAATTTATCTTGATTATGTCCTTTATATAAAACAAGCACTATTTTTCCAAGATCTTCGGCATTTATAGAATGGCTACTCTCAAGTTCACACTTGTGAATACTGCTGCTACAAATGCCACTGCTGCTACTCCTGCTGGATCCTCATCCGCTCTTAAGATGATATCACCTAATCAGCGTCTTCAATTCTAGGTATCAAACGCACTTGTTAAGGAGTACCGTCAACACGGTACGATCCCAACTCTGGAGGCTACCCGACAATCCATCCAAGTAAACAACTCACATCAGTCATCCTGATATTGACGACCAGTGATCAAGAAGCAGACGGTGCTGACTACCATCTCCAACCATTTCGAGTCGTTATCCCTGGAATGCAATCACCATTTGCTCTTTTATGCTAGGGAGGTGAATGAGTAGGTCCCTCAGGACCTTAATTCAAACAGACAGGAGTCCTTCCCGAGGGCTCCCACCAACAATCGCCGCCAGACTCGTTCGGCAGTGCGCCCTTAACATGATGAGGGTACCAACTCCAGGCGTTCGGCTCAGGTTCCTCGAACCCAAGCAGGCAAGACGAACCACAAGAGGCGGAATCCGGTCAACACTGAGCAGGTTCTCATCTCTGCCATCTCTGTATGATCGAAATAATGATATAGATGCTCAATATACAAGGGGGGGGGGGTTAATTGAATACTTTTAAAAATTCCTTTGGAACCTCTAAAGCTAGTTATGAATAACTGTGTTTTCTTTAGGCAAAGGTAAGGGCTATGTTTAACAAATTTAATCTTAAGTAACTTCATAACACCTCTAATACTAAATGAAAACATGGAATATGGAATGAAGTTATATACTTCAAATCCAATGAACTTTCTTAAAACTGAATAGATATTTTGAAAGTAGGTTCCAGAAATATGGTTCCGGAAATTGAATCATAACAAAAGATTACAATATGAGATTCTACCTTAAAGAATATAGAATCTAAATGAAATAGAGTACAAGTAAAGAAGTATAAGAAAGTTATACATTACTTACAATACAATATGCAGCGGAAAATAAACAAGTAGTAGAACTACAAGTAACAAGATATAAGTCTTTTAACCCTAAGAGAAGGGTATCCAACAAACTTGGATAAAGGTCCCTTGATTTATACTTTCAAGAAAGTTTATCTTACCCACACAAGGGTAAGCCCTCGATACGAAGTTCAGAGTCTCTGTTTTGCTATCCCCACAAGCCCTCAACTTCAAGGTAGTTGGAAACCTCTGTCTTCCTCAGTAAGGAAGCCCACACCTTCAAGGTAGTCGGCACCTCTATCTTCCTATCCCTGGAAGTCCTTGAATGTAATCACCAACATTCGGAGTCGCATAAAGCTTTGAGAGTTAATAAGAGACTCTCTCTCTAGAAATCACATCAAGCATGTAATCACATGAGTTGAAGATCAGTCAGCCTTTCCGCACTGAGCTCTTTCAAATGAGCTCCTATTTATAGACAAATTTCCAACGGTCAACTCCCTCTTCCAATGGTCATATTTTCCATGAAATTAGGAGGGACCTGTACATGTGTAACTTATCCAACGGTTAGTTTATAACAGAATAGACGACATCGTTTTAATAACAAAATATGTGTAACAGAATGTAAGACACCTTTTAAAATCTAACTCAAAAGTTCGGAATGAAAACTTCAGAGTGAAGGTTAGGAGTGTAAGGAAAATAATAAAGAGTAGACAAAATATAATGGCATAAACAAAATGAAAGTTCAGAGTGTAACCAAAAATAATTTTCAGAGTCTGAATAAATTCAGAGTGTATAAAACAAAGATGATCAGATTTTGTTTAATAGGTGAATTAGGAATGAGAATTCGGAATGGGAATTCTTCATCAGAATTCGTAATAAGAATTCATCATCAGGATTCGTGATGAGAATTCCTCATTAGAATTCATAATGGGAATTCTTCATCAGAATTTGTAATGGGAATTCGGAATGATAATTCTTCACCAGAATTCGTAATGAGAATTCCTCATCATAATTCGTAATGAGAATTCCTTATCAGAATTCATAATGTGAATTTGTTGTCGAATTTCATAAGGATTCGTATCCTGAATCTGGAGTAAAACTGTATCCGAAATTCGGAATGAAACTTTATCACAGTTCTCATTCTGGATTTCGGAGTGAAACATTATGATATTTCTTGTCTAGAATTCAGATCCTAAAACAGAATACATCTTATCAAATTTTCAAACAATTCCGAGAAAATAGAAATGATTCTAAATTTTATACATAATAATAATATGGATGAAAATATGATAAGGATAATTTTTCATAAAAAACAATTTTCCTTATAAAAGAAATTTTTCTTATAAAATCAATTTTCCTTATAAATGAAATTTTCTTAAAGATAAGGTGTTTGTGATTTTCAAAACAAGAAGGAATGGAAAATTCAAAAGGAAAACCTTATTGACTCAACAATCTCCCCCTTTTTGGAAAGCACAAACATCCTTACGAAAAGGAATTCTAAGAAGAAAGAAAAAAATTAAGGCTTATCTCCCTTTTCTTTAAGGATATTGATGAATATGACTAACTCCCCCTTAGTCTTTGAAACTCTAAGGATCGTATTCTAGATTTCCGGAGTGACATTTCATTATGAATAAGAGAGTCTTATTTAATGAGAAACTCCCCCTTAAATAAACTCTTATTAGATTTTGTTTTTTAAGGATCTTTTCATTCTTCCCCTTAGATAAACTCTTATTAGAGTTCTTTTTCCTTAAGGATCTTTTCATTCTCCCCCTTTGTGATTTTCAAAAATAATTCGAGGGAATGGAAAATATAACAAAGTACCTAAAAAATTAGTAGCAACAACAAAAGAAACGACAAGAACAAATTTCATTAAGTTTGAAATCTCAGCAACAAAAAAAATCCAACAAAAGATCGGATCTGTCTATTTTGGATCTTTTTCCCTCGCCATGAGACCCTTAAGAATAGTCTTTATTTTCTTCAAGTATTTATGGTATTCTTCGGCTTGCTTCTCTAAGACCACTATTCATGCA
Source organism: Viscum album (assembly GCA_963277665.1). Taxonomy (NCBI): domain Eukaryota; kingdom Viridiplantae; phylum Streptophyta; class Magnoliopsida; order Santalales; family Viscaceae; genus Viscum; species Viscum album. Next base: position 1,379,392,974 of record OY728166.1, read on the forward strand.
CTTTGAGCATCAATCTTTTCTTCTTGGGCATGAAGCATTTCTTCCTGAGCTTTGATCTTTTCTTCCTGTGCCTTTAGTTTCTCTTCAAACTCAATCTGATGATCCATTTCAAATTTCCAGTTTTGCGAAACAGAATTTAGCTTCCCATTCAGATCTATGACTTCTTGAATCTAGAATTTCTTTTCATCTGTCCGCTTCTCTTCAAAGGAAGAAGTCAGCTCATTCATCTTCATGTCCTCTGTCTCAAAGGCATCCATGACATTTTCTTATAATTCATCAAAGAGTCTCATCTCTTCTACAGTCTTCCTCGACCAGTTTGTCATCCGCTTGCAAGATCTTCTATGGGATTTGTAGCCAACAAAAAAATGGTTTTGAAATGAGCCTCTATTTCAACACACTTGTCCATAACCATAGATACAGAGTCTGTTTTCTGATTCAAAGCATGTTGGAGCATCTGGCATCTTGAGTCAATGCTTGAGAAGGTCAGAATAGAACCTACAAGCTTCTTTAAAGATTGAACAACAAAGTCATTCCCCAATGAAGATGACTCCGAATCCGAGACTCTTCTTGGAGATGTTTCTTCTTCAACTTGGTCAAGATTTCTATTTGAAGAACTACCAACTTCCTTTCTCTTCACAACTACTAAGCTCGGAGTATTAGAAAGAATTTTCTTTCCCTTGTCTCTTTTCGGAATAGAATCATGTTCCAGAGTTCTCTTATCACTATCAGAAACATGGATAATATTGTCTTCCTCATCAGCAACTTCTTGAGAACCATCCTCTACATTCTCCATTTGATAAATATCTTGAAGGATTTGTTCTTCCTCTGCATGATAAGCTACTTATTTTTCTCCTTTCTATTCTTCCATTGCGGGAGTGACTAGCTTAGAAGACTCAACTTCTAAGGTTCAGAGCGATAAATGTTCCGAAGGAGTCCCCTTATAATCATCTACTTGTTTCAATACATATCCGGTTTCACCACTTCCTTCAGCGACATCTTCTTCTTCTTCCACTTTCTCAACTTGCTCACCTTGCTAAACAGGCATAGCTACTGCCTCATCCGGAGCAACAAAGTCTCTTCCTGGTGTCTCAGGTAGAGATTCCAATGAAAAAGAACTTGGAACATGGATATTTGCTGAAACCATCTCATTAAACATTAACAAAGCCCGGGATACCACAACCTCGGACATCTTATTATTGAGCTTCTTTTCTTTCGCTTGTTTTTCTATCTCATCCGCAGATCTTTCCTTCAAGGCCTTAGCCTTCGCAGGGTCCAAGCCAAACTGAGGCTCCCCCTGCACTCTCTTCTCTTTCATCTCCCTCCATTTAGCAACAACCTCATCTGGGTAAGATTTCTTCTTCTTTGGTTTTGGAGGTGCATAATGAACTTCCTTAGACTTGGGATTCTATGCTTTCACTTCCACTTCTTTCAACTTTCACTTCCTTACGGGTTTAGAGGATTCCAGATCAGCAACTTTCGGAACTGTTTCTCCTTGAGCAAGTAGATCAATAAACTGACCAGAATTCTTGTCAAAAGCTACATCCATTCTCTTAAGTGTACCATCAATTACCAGCATAATCTTGAAAAATATAGTCTTATATTTTCACGCCTCCTTGAAAGACTCAAGGCACCGAACAATCAACATTGAGAGGATTTCTGGATACATTATAATCTGATCTCTCAGATTTCCTTTTTTATCATTCTCAAGAGTAATGAGAATGTGCTTCATCAGGTTAAACATCCTCAGATTTATCAGAAAATCTAGGATGTGGATCTCACTCTTCTTTAGACTATCTTTGTCACCCTTCCTCGGTACGAGAAGACCTTGTACCCATAACTCTAGAATCCGGAAATTTGTAGATAGAGAAGCAATCTTCAGAGCCTTGTCATCTGCCATTCTGAGAGTTTCTAAATCTTTTTCCTTGTTGATGCTACCTTTCGAATCCGGAAACACATGAGGTATGAATTCAGCTTCTTCTTCATAGGTCAGCCCAATCAAGCTTGCTGCCTTGGTATAAGAAAGCTTATAAGTCATTCCATAAGACTTGAAAGAAAATATCTCCCTATTATCTTCCTTAAAGAAGGAAACTGTTTCATAGAATTCTATAAGCAAATCTGAATACACTTCATCTTGGTTCCCAGGTTTTGACACTACAAAATCTTCCCAACCATTAACCTTAATATTTTTGGAAATAAGAGAGTCATACTTGTTGAGGAAATCCGGATGAACCATCCTCTCTCTATATAATAACCACATCGAAATCGGCTTGGATGAAGACATATCTTGAGAAACTACTTCCATAGACATTCGGATCTAAAGACCCCTAAGAAGTTTGGAACAGAAAAATCTGAGGTTCGGAACGGTCTTAAAACAGAGAGGCAGAGCTTTGCTATGCTGGAGCTTGAAAACCGATGTGGGACAACCGTTTGGGGTCCCCTTTATATAGCCAACGAAAAAACGGTTCAACTTCCACGGTTGATCAAACGGTTGAGACAAGCTGAGATCAGATCTGACAGTCGAAAACCAATTCTCAAGAAAACTTGAATCCGGTATTTTGAGGTTTTTAATAAAACAAAGAATTATGAAAATTATAATCCGAAAGCAAAATATAATAAAATGCCAGCATGAAAAGTATGACTAAAAAAACTTATGTAAGAAAATCATACCTTTCGGATTGGCTTAAGAAGATTATTCGTAATTGGTAACATTCTTATGAAAACATAAAAAAAATTATTATGAAAAGACAAAATTCAGAAAACTCACTACGAAAAACAGACTTAGTACGGAAAACTCAGTAAGAAAATTTCATTACAAAATTTGAAAACAGAAAACTTATTATGAAAGATTCGGTACGAAAATACCGTTCTGAAAATACTAGTACAAAATTTTCCATTCCAGAAGTTTTTAATACGAACATTTCCATTCTAGAAGTATTCTGTATGAAAATATCCATTCTTGAAAATTTTAGTTCCAGAAATTCCATTCCGGAATTTTAGTTCCGAAAAGTTTGAAAACAAATTTTGAAAATTTTTATTATTCTAACAATCAGATGTACTCCCCCTATGAAAATGAGTTTATTTCTGTAAGGAGACTTTTTCAACAGAAAGATAATTAAGGAGGATTACCTTACAGTTATCATCCCTAACTTCTGTTTAATGTATTCAAATCTATCTGAAGGCAAAGATTTTGTGAAAATATCAGCAAGTTGATATTGTGTTCCGATAAATTGAAGAATGATATCTTCATTAAGTGTGTGATCCCTAGGAAAGTGATGCCTAATATCTATGTGTTTTGCACGGGAGTGATGTGCATGGTTCTTACTAAGGGCAATGGCACTTGTGTTATCACACAAAATTTGAGTTTTAGTAAAAATCAAGCCATAGTGTGTGACTGTGTGTTGCATCCACAACACTTGAGCACAACAACTTCCAGCTGCTACATATTTAACTTCAGTAGTGGAAAGTGATACAGAATGTTGCTTCTTGCAGGACCAAGAAACTAATGAATCTCCTAAGAAATGACAAGTCCCGGATGTTCTTTTTCTATCCATTCTACATCCACCAAAGTCAGCATCAGAAATACTTTTTAGAAAAAAATTATTTCCAGAAGTATAAAATAATCCTAGATCCATGGTTCCATTAAGGTAGCAAAAAATTCTTTTTATTGCCTTTAAGTGATATTCCTTAGGATTGGATTGATATCTTGAACATAAGCATACTAAGAACATTAAATCTGGTCGACTAGCTGTTATGTAAAGTAAACTTCCTATCATACCTCTAAAGGATGTTTGATCTACTGGTTTCCCAGCATCATTAAGATCTAAAGAGTTTGAGGTACCAATGGGAGTACTTATACTCTTCGTGTTGTCATAACCATACTTTTTAACAAGATATTTTATATACTTATGTTGAGATATGTAGGTTCCTTTTGGTTTTTGAGAAATTTGAAAACCAAGGAAAAAAGTTAACTCACCCATCATAGTCATTTCAAACTAAGATTTCATTAGACTTGCAAAAGATTCGGTCAAAGATTGCTGAGTTGAACCAAATATGATGTCATCAACATAAATTTGAACAATCAAAACATTTTTCTTATCTTTATTTATGAAAAGGGTTGGATCTGCATTTCCCTTAACATAGTTATTTTGAAGAAATAATCCAGTGAGTCTATCATACCATGCTCATGGAGCTTGTTTAAGAACATACAAAGATTTGGTAAGTCTAAAAACATGATCAGGATGTTTTGTATCTTCAAATACAAGAGGTTTTTCAACAAAAACTTCCTCTTGAACATAACCGTTAAGAAAAGCACATTTAACATCCATTTGGAAAAGTTTAAAATTAAATAATGCCACAAAGGCAAGTAGAATATGGATAGATTCAAGTATAAAAACTGGAGCATAGGTTTCTTCATAGTCTATTCCCTCTTGCTGATTATAACCTTTAGCAACAAGTGAAGCTTTATTTCTTACTATGACTCCATTTTCATCACATTTATTTCTGGAAACCCATTTTACTCCAATAACAGAAGTTTCCTTAGGTCTTTGAACCAAGGTCCAGACTTTATTCCTTTCGAATTGATTTAGTTCATCTTGCATGGCTTTGATCCAATCATCATCACCTAAAGCTTCATCAGTGCTTTTTGGTTCTAATTGGGAAAGAAATGCTAGATGTTCTACTTAATTTCTTAAGGAACTTCTAGTCCTTACAGGTTGATTTACATCACTAATGATACTATCACTAGGATGATTCTTAAGAAACACCTGATTTGGGTTTTGTAAAACCTGTTCATCGTCATAGGATAGAATGTCTTCTGGGGTAAAGGTTTCACAAGTATCTTCTTGAACAATTTCCTTATCAGAAGGATCTTCTATCAAAGGTTGACAATCAGTTTTTTAAAACACATCCGAGGATGTTGGTTGAGGTGGTTTGAAAACAAAAGGATCTGACTCATCAAATTTTACATCTACTGTTTCTTCAACGGTACAAGTATTTTTTTTTAAAACTCTATAAGCCTTAGAAGTTGTGGAATAACCTAAGAAAATTCCTTCATCAGATTTTGGTGCAAATTTATGTAAGTTATCTTTATTATTTAGAATAAATACTTTGCCAGCAAAAACCTTGAAGTAGGATTGTCTTGGTTTTCTACCATTCCATGACTCATAAGGAGTATTATTAAGAAAAGGTCAAATCAAAACTCGATTTATAGTATAACAAGAAATACTTACAGCTTCAGCCCAGAAATGTATAGCAATAGAATATTCACTCAACATGGTTCTAGTTATCTCTTAAAAAATTCTATTCCTTCTCTCAACTACACCATTTTGTTGAGGAGTTATAGGTGATGAAAAATTGTGATTAATACCTTTTTTACTACAAAACGTTTCAAAATCTGAATTTTGAAATTCTCCTCCATGATCACTATGAATAGTTTTCAATGGAAGGTTTTTCTCATTTTTAACTTGAGCTCTAAAACTTTTGAAATAGGAAAAAGCTTCAGAATTCTTTGCTATAAAATAGACCCAAGTAAATCTAGTGTAATCATCAACAAGAAAGAACTCATAGTATTTGCCTCCAATACTTCCAGTTTGTGTTGGACCAAAAATATCCATGTGCACTAACTATAATGCATCAGTTTTTGAGACTTCAATGATTTATTTAAAACTAGATTTATGTTGCTTTCCATATTGAAAAGGATCACAAACTTTAGAAGAATCAAATCTATGCTCTGGTAGATCCTTAACTAGTTTCTTCTTAGAGAGTTTACATAGGTTCCTAAGATTACAGTGACCTAGTCTTATATGCCATAACCAGGAATGATCTTCCATTGCACTTAGACAAGGTTAATCTTGACTCCTGAGGTCTTCTAGGATCAACGTGTAAACATTATCTTGCCTATTGGATGAGAGAATAAATTTTTCCTTGTAATTGTGAACTAAGCACTTATCATTCCTTAAATTCACAAGGTAACATTCATCAAATAACTGACTTATGCTAATGAGGTTGTGCTTAAGAACCTTAACAAAAAGAACATTTGAAATCAAGGTTTTACCAAGAAGAACAATATTACCAATACCAACAATATCTCCCTTAGCATTATCTCCGAAAGTTACCTTTCCTCCTTTCATTTTGATAATCTTTTCAAAAAATCTTTTGTTACCAGTCATGTTCCAGGAACATCCATTATCCATGTACCATGTATTGTTGCTGGTACTCTCTTTATTTTCCTTAAATCAAGAAGAGAATTAGACATTCGGAATCCAAACATGTTTGGATCCAAGATTTTCAGATAATAAAATTTTTGGAACCCACATATTCTTAGAAAATTATTCTTTGTGAAATCCTAAAGATTGGGTTTTGTTTAAGGAACAATTCTTCGCCCTGTGACCACCACATTGACACTTAGTACAAAATGGGGCACTTTGAGGAACAAAATAATTGTTACTAAAAATTGGTTTTGCATGGGTATAACCAAATCCAGATTTATTTCTTAAAGGTTGTATTTGGGAGTACATTTTATCAAAATTTTCCTTACCATTGGTAAAGTTTGATAAACACTTCTTTAAGGAAAAAATTTCGGACTAGAGTTTTATAACCATGTTTTTATCCTCAAAATCATTAGTTTTAAAACTAGAGCTAGGCTCGAAATTTTTTTATTAGAAATTACTTTTTCTAACTCTTTAGAAAGTTTGTTCTTCTCGGAACATACTTCCTCAATATTTTTTGAAATACTGTCAAAATCAGCATTTTTCCTATCATGATCGTTAGAGTGATCTGATATCTCTTTTGTAAGAATAGAATTCCTAGAATATGCTTTATCAAATTTCTTATTGAGTTTAGAATTCTCAATTTCAAGAAGATCAGAAAACCTAGAGACATATTCATAAGTAGGTAAAATATTTTCTTCATCAAAAGAAGATTCTTCATCAGAAGAGTTATAATATTTACTATCATTATAATTTAAAGAAACATTGGTCAATGATTCAGCATTTCGTACCTTAGTCATAAAAAAATGATTATTAATTTGTAATCTGGCTATAAGACCAAGATTCTTCTGTCCTAAAGATTCGTAATCAGAAGATTCATCTGAAGAGTCACCACCACTGGCACTCCAGGTGTCATTAGCTTTCAAAACATTCTTAACATTGGCTTTATAATATTTCGTTCTGTTACTGTCTGAATGCCTTTCTTTTCTTTCTTTCTTTTTGAGCAAAGGCTAGTCTGGTCTAATATGTCCAGCTCTCTTGCATTAATAACAAATAACTTCTCCATCTTTCTTATCTTTCTTGTCCTTTTTCTTGTACTTGGATTGGAAATTTCTCTGTCCAGCAATCTTGTTCATCCTTCGAGCAAGATTTTATAATTCATTTTCAGATAGTTCACTCTCACTAGATTCAGATTGAAAAAAAACTTTCTTAGACTTGGATCTAGTTACTCTCTCAGGAGTCTTAGCTTTCATCTGATTTGATGTGGTTGTAAAAGAAATAGTACCATTTCAAATCTTCTTTTTGATGTTGTCAGCATCTCTCTTCATTATGGTTTCATGTTGTAGAAGAGTTCCAAATAACTCATCAAGAGAAATTTGAGTGACCTTCCTGTTTTCATCTATAGCAGTTCTTTTGGATTCCCACTCATTTAGCATAATATCAATTATCTTATCCACAAGTGCTTCATCATCTAAACCTTTCTCTCTCATAGACTGTAGACTATTTACGATAGTCATAAATCTCTGTTGAACTTTATAGATTGGTTCACCATAAGGAAAGTTGATGCCATGATATTCAGATCTAAGCGTAGCTCTCCTAGTCTCAATCACATTAGAAGTTCCAAAATGTGTAACCTCTAACTTCTTCCAGATACAATTAGATGCTTCACAAGAAGAAATTTGGCTATATATATTTCTTGTCATTGAACACAGTAAAGTATTGCATACCCTATAATTGAGTTGATATTATTGCTTTTCCTGGATAGTGAAAGTTCTGACTTCCTTGTCAGGAATTTTATAATCACCAGTAAGCATAACAAAGTTATCCACTCCAGTATTGATAACAAATGACTTCATTCGATCTTTCCAGTACTCATAATCATTACCATAAAATATTGGTGGTCTTGTAGGATTTAGATTATCAATTCAACCAACATTAATTCCTGCCATACTTATAATAACCTTCGATACACAAACCTGTTAGTAGCAAATAGTTCTGAATCACAAAGTTCGGAATGAAAGAGTTCGGAATGATAAAATGAGAAAGAAAACATATTCGTGTGTATAAGTATTTCATAGAACCTACCTCTGATAACAATTGTTGGATCGAAATAATGATGAAGATGCTCAATATACAAGAGGGGGGTGAATTGTATTCTTTGAAAATTTCCTTTGGAACCTTTATAGTTAGTTATGAATAACTGTGTTTTCCTTAGCCAAAGGAAAGGGATAGGTTTAATAAAGGTAAAAATAATCAAATTCACAACACCGCTAATACCAAATGAAAACATGGAATAAGGAATGAAGTTATAAACATCAAATCCTATGAAATTTCTTAAAACTGAAACGATATTCCGAAATTAGGTTCCAGAAATATGGTTCCAGAAATTGAAACTTAACAAAAGATTACAATATGAGATTCTACCTTAAAGCGTATAGAATCTAAATGAAACAGAGTACAAGTAAGGAAGTATAATAAAGTTATACTTTCCATACAATACAATATGAAATGGAAAATAAACAAGTATTAAAACTACAAGTAAAAAGATGTAAGTCTTTTAACCCAAAGAGAAGGGTATCCAACAACCTTGGATAAAGGTCCATTGATTAATACTTTCAAGAAAGTCTGTCTTACCCACACCAGGGTAAGCCCTTGATACGAAGATCAGAGTCTCTGTTTTTCTATCCCCGCAAGACCTTAACTTCAAGGTAGTTGGCAACCTCTGTCTTTCTCAGTAAGGAAGTCCTCAACATCAAGGTAGTTGGCACCTCTCTCTTTCTATCCCCAGAAGTCCTCGAATGTAATCACCAACATTCGGAGTCGCATGAAGATTTGAGAGTTAATAAGAGCCTCTCTCTCTAGAAATCACTTAAATCATGTAATCACATGACTCGAAGATCAGTCAGCCTTTCAGCACTGAGCTCTTTCAAATGAGCTCCTATTTATAGGCAAATTTCCAACGGTCAACTCCCTCTTCCAACGGTCATATTTTCCATAAAATTCGGAGGACCTGTGCACGTGTAACTTAGCCAACGGTTAGTTTATAGCAGAATAGACGACAGAATTTTATAAGAAAACAAGTGTAACAGAATATACGACATCGTTTAAAATCTAACTCAAATGTTCGGAATGAAAACTTCAGAGGGAAGGTTCGGAGTGTAAGGAAAATAATAAAGAGTAGACAAAATATAAATGAATAAACAAAATGAATGTTCGGAGTCTAACCAAAAATAATTTTCATAGTCTGAATAAATTTAGAGTGTATAAAACAAAGATGATCAGATTCTGTTTAATTAGTGAATTCGGAATGAGAATTCGGAATGGGAATTCGTCAACATAATTCTTAATGAGAATTCATCATCAGGATTCGTAATGAGAATTCGTCATCAGAATTCGTAATGAGGATTCTTCATCAGAATTCGTAATGAGAATTCGGAATGAGAATTCCTCATCAGAATTCGTAATGAGAATTCCTCATCAGAATTCGTAATGAGAATTCCTCATCAGAATTCGTAATGAGAATTCCTTATCAGAATTCATAATGAGAATTTGTTGTCGAATTTCATAAGGATTCGTATCCTGAATCTGGAGTAAAAATGTATCCGGAATTCAGAATGAAACTTTATCACAGTTCTCATTCTAGATTTCGGAGTGAAACATTATGACAGTTCTTGTCCAGAATTCAAATCCTAAAACAGAATACTTCTTATCAATGTTTCAAACAATTCTGAGAAAATAGAAATGTATCCGAATTTTATACTTAAGAAAAATATGGATGAAAATATGATAAGGATAATTTTCTTAAAAAAGCGATTTTCCTTATAAAATCAATTTTCTTTATAAAAGAAATTTTCCTTATAAAAGAAATTTTCTTAAAGATATGGTGATTGTGATTTTCAAAACAAGAAGGAATGGAAAGGTCATAAGGAAAACCTTATTGACTCAACAATATCCAGATAAGTCCACCAACCTAACTCGGTTTCAAGCAACGAGCATTCACATACAGCTGCCCGTTTTAATTCCGATGTCCACCAGACTCGTCTGGAAGCATCACGCCAATCCCGCCAGGAAATTCCGGTGGAGTACTATAGGTAGGAACATACACCTGTTTATACATAATCAGCTAGTCAGCAGGCTCATCTGACTACATATGATGGATCTCGTCAACCACGTTTGGCGAAGTGAAATCAGCAGGAATATACACCTGCTAGTATTAATCAAGGCTACCAACAGTCTTGCTTGGTAGCATTCGGAGAAGTTAGTTGGAAAGCCCCGAAAACAAATAGGAGGGAGACTCAACTCTCTGCCCCCACACTTGAGTACTATCAGGATTCACTGACATGAAAAGGAGGAAAGGAGTGGGCACATACACCTGATCCAAGCCCGAAATCGACGTATATTCTCGTTCAGACTGCAGAAGTCACCAAGCATATTCTATCAATGATGAATGAGCTGAAGCAAATCCCTGCTCATATTCTAGATGTCTGCCAGGATATTATAACAACATCTCAGGAAAAGACACATAAATATATCCCTACCAGTGGAGTGATAAATCAACAATTCAATCCGTAACAGACACACACATCTGTTCCAATCCAAGAGGGTTGTGGGGCATACTCCCCCATATCATACGGACGACCAAGTCAGGCACATACACCTGATTTGAGAGGAGATTGTCAGCCTAACCTGGACATCTTTCCTGATCAATCACATAAAACTGATCAAAGCAGCCACTTTTATTAACAAGTGGTTTCCAAGGCGAGTAATAAGGCATCTATGAAAAAGACCCACCCAGCACAGTCAGGAGATCAAGAGCCAATCTGTAACAAGGCCTTGCTCGATGCTGGAGTTCTTGAAGACCTTAGAAAATTATCTGTTGGAATTCAATATTCTACTCCCTCAGTTCCCAATAGTGGGAACATTAATTCTGAAGGTCTTCAAAAGATACTTCCTCATGAAGGCTTGCTTCATGACAATTCGGTCGATCTTGAAGTTTAATCTTCAGATGAGAGCCACATGAACCCTCTATGTGGTCAAAAGACCAAGGAGCAAGAGATCTCATCTTTTGTTGTAACCCATTATGCTGGTCCTCACCATTATGATGAATTTCACTACGAACGTCCTCTCCGCAGTAGTGATACACATTTCCCAGAAAATGCTCCAGTGGACAATGTAGTGACGAGAAAACCCTCTTATCTTGAGGCACTTGAGAATGAGAAACCAGTCATGTTTGAAGCTTCATCTCTAGCAGGTGAAATACTTTCTCAATCAAAAGATAGCACAAGGTGTAGGTCATTCTTTGAACCACCCATAAGTCATTTATCTTCTAGTTTGATTAATGATTTATCTACCAATCCTGTTGAATCCAATGAAGAAACAAGGAAACACCAACTCTGGTCAAATCAGGTAGAAGAATCTTCATCAAATGATAAAGAGTAAATGCTGAATATGAGAAAAAACTGGAGAAAGGTGAAGTGCCAGTTATGTTTTGGCCTCTGGCTGACTCTCAGTATAATATTCCAGAAATGTTGACGGAAGATGAAATTCATGATATTCGTCTCAACATATGGAAAAATCTATGTCAGTTGAAAAAGAAAGTATTATCTTATGATGAATATTAAAATCATCTTAAGATGGTAGATGGGTTACAATGTCAGATTGATTTGGCATCTCTATCAGTCTCTCGATATCAGAAGGCAGAAAAGCAGCAGAGAGCCCTTCAAAGTTCATGACATGGCGCACTAAGAAGATTGCGTCAGTTAATTGCCAATTCCCCATCTGGTATCCGTGTCAGAGGATTGGGTGTTCATGGAGCACTGCATTTGCCTATACTCTCCACTCAGCAAAGCCTGCCGAAAATGGTCTCATGGAATGTTATTGCCCATGGCCGGCCACAGTCAATGGGCTTTGTTTGTAATCAAAATCTTTCCCAAGAAGATGCTTCAACTAGTTCCTCCCAAAATCAAGAATACAGAGAAAAATTTGTTGAATTAATCATTCATCAAGAAAACAAGAATATTGAATAGGCCTCTCGTTTGGAGCAAGCACGTCACCAAGTGACAGAAGTGTCAGAAATCATCCAATGGTATTTTGAACTGGGTGATAAAAGTGGATACAGATAAATGCATCCAGCTAATTTCCAGACTAAGGTTTGCAAGATCAGGAGGACTTTCAAGAAAGTCTTAGACATAGCATGTAAAGAACTACCCTAGCTCGCCAGACTGGGGACTCTTTTAAACCAACCCTAGGAATCAACAAAAAGGATTCAGGGAATTGAGCGGGAATAGCAGGAACAGCCCCAATCCACTGGACTGGGGACTTTTTCAAATCATCAATCCCCTCCTCATAGAATGTCAGCCTTTTCTCGATTGGAGAAGAAACCTCAAGAGGAACGAAGAGCCAAATTATCAAGAGATTCCCTCCAAATTATGGTTCGTCAAGAAATTCCTGAGGGATCGAATCAACAAAAGGCAGTGTCTCATCAAAGACATGGAAGAAGACAATATCACAGAATTGCTGATAGAAGGGATGCGATGAGTTATTCATCAATCACTGTCAATAGTGTAGTTGTTGCTAATACACCAAATGAGGCTCACTCAGGGGGCTCAGATGAAGAGGTTCATGCTCAAGAAGATGTATGCACTGACACAAATGAAGAAGGTGTGCATAAATGAAGTCAAAGGATTAATCAGAACCTAGGTAATCCTGCGAGTAACCCACTTCCCCTATCCAAAAAGGATCCAAAAAGGGAAGGGAAAGAACTAGGTAACATATAATTCCTCTGGAGAAGGTCAATTGCTCTCACTATAGCAATGTTTTGCACAACATGAGGAAGAAATGAAAGCATTAAGGAGGATGAATGCAGAACTACATCAGGGTAGTCTTCTTCGTGAGCGTGCTGGAGTCAGTCAGCCAAGAGAATTTGATGCAGCTACTGAGATTGATTAGGAATATCCTCCTCTATCAGTACACACATACAGGTCTAATCCTACGGGTCAAGTGCAATAATAGTTGGCAGTGCTAACATCAGTTTCAGCCCCAATCGCCACATCTGTCCAAGCTCCATTCATTGCACCTACCCAAGTCCAAGTTCAAACAGATTTTTCTCAAAAGTTAATAACTACTATTGATTCATTAACAGCTCGGTTAGAAACTATGGAAGGTAAACGTGTGCAAGTTCAACCTGAAAAGAATGTTTTCCCTGAATGGGTAGATTCAATTTCTCCTCCATCCTATTTTGGGAACCCTATATTCCCTATTTTTAATGGATTGGGTAATCCTGAACAACATTTGATGCATTACATGTCTTGTTGTGATCCTATGATGGGAACTCCGGAGCATCAAAAAGTAGTGAAACTCAGATGCTTCGTGCGAACCTTGCAAGGACCATCTTTTGTTTGGTATACAAGTTTGCAATCCTGGTCAATTACCAGATGGGAGGATCTTCGCCAAAAATTCCTCCTTCAGTTCAGCTCAACTTTTCCAAAGACAACATTTTTCGATCCTTCAAATTGTAAGAAAAGTGGGAATGAAAGAGTCTCTGATTTCATTTCCCTCTAAAAGGGATTAACATATTCCTTGAGTTTGGCACACCCTCAAGAATAATTGTTTCCAATATGTGTGGAAAATCTTCGTGACGAAGTACACACGCCATTAATCCCTGTGAAATACACAGGAGGGTTTCAAGACCTTACTTCAATCGCTCAGCAGATTGAAGATTCCCTTATACAGGATAAGGCTATATCTCGTATAATTCCATCAGATCCAGGAAGGAAAATGGGTAAAGAAGAAACTGCTATAATTATGCTTAAACAAGAGCCTGTACCTATTTCTACCTCAAAACCTTCATCTTCTCGAAGGGATCCACCTTCTGAGCGCCAAAAAACAAAGTCCTTTTCACCCAGATGATCAAAATGATCAAAGACGAAAACAATTTGAGGTCTTGAAGATAAAAACATTCTCTTTCCGAAATGAACAAGTTCCTGGTTATTTCATTTCGGCTCTGGAAAAAAATTTTGGTTCAATTGGCAATACCCAAGAGGCCAAACAAGAAAAGAGATGATGAAAGTCCTAATTATTGCCCTTTTCATCAAATGTTGGGGCATCCCATCCAGGAGTGTTTTGTCTTCAAAGACCTCCTGCAAAAGATGGTCGACTCGGGACATGTCACATTGAAAAGCTCCTCAGCCCAAAGTAGCATGTGTCACTGCTATAGTTCCAGAGGAGGAAGATGAATGGCAGGAATTCAAAAGAAAAAATGCACAAAAGTATGATGATTGGATGGTCAGAAAGACAATCAATGGAAATCATGCTATTTTGTGAACACAATTAAGGAAACCAATTGTGTCTTCTTCCATGAATGTTGTGGAAAAACCCTCTTCATCAGAGGTAATGTCCTCAAAGAAACGGCGTGATTCAAAGAAATATAATGAATCAGACGAAGATGAGTATGTGTCAAAGACTAAGTTGTCATTGACTTGGGCGGACTTCATGCCATCTACTTCGAAGACACTGGCACCGCCCCACCAAACGGCACAACCTAAATAGGCTAATCAGGTAGAGTCTTCATCAGACGAAGAGTTAATCATTGGTTATGTTAATATGATTCAATTAACAGATCCATATGCCAGTCGCAGTTTCGATTTCAATGAGCCAGAATTTCCTGTATCAAATAGAGGAATAAGAGGAAGTTCCAGGGGCTCAGGATACATGGGAATACGTGGATCTTTTAGAAGTCACTATTCCAATTCTACCCCTGCTACAACTGTGTACGCAGTAGAAACTCGTGGTAGAGCCCTTCAGCGATCTCAGCATGAAAAATCAAGTTCTTATACCAATAGCAAATTCATTCCTAACACAGTTATTTTGGAAGACCGATTGAAGGTTCCATCTTCTTCCTCTCAGCAATTAAATGGATGTAATCGGTATAATCGTCCAAAACCATGGATGTTGCCAATGCTTATCCCAATACATGACGCATCAACTTCCAAAGCATCGGCGTCCAAGGTACCTGCTAAACCACATATTCTTGTTGGGAAATGCAGACATCTGGATCAAAAGTATAATATATTGAAACAATTGGCCCAAGTACCAGCCATGTTATCAATTCTGGATGCTTTGAATCTATCAAAAGATCTTCGAGAAGAACTCATCGAGGCTTTGTCAAGTCCTCAGGAGTTTGAAACTGAAATTTCTGCAGCTGAAGTCTATCACATAGAGAATAATCCTGCAGAATTCCATGCAAGAATATCTTTTACTGATAAAGATGAAGATGATGTTGTGCATGGGAATATCAGACCATTGTACTTGTCTAGAATGGTCAATGGCGTGGATGTTCGAAGAGCTTTCATTGACAATGGTTCAGGAGTCAACCTCATGCCCATTCGTACACATTGTCGATTGGGCCTCAAGGAATTTGATTTATCTCCCTCCACCATGATGCTACAGGGATATGATAAAAATTAACAAGAACCACTGGGTGAAGTTACACTCAGAACTCAGTTTGGAGATCTTGTATCAAATTCAGATTTCATGGTTGTTGATCAAGACTCAGCCTTCAACATTTTTCTTGGAAGACCCTGGATACATCAACATGTGGCTATCCCTTCTTCATACCATCAATGTCTCAAATATTGTTTTGATGGAAAATTTGGGACGTTGTATGGTGATAAGGCCTCGTTCAAGACATGTGAGTCTCAATACATTGAGGCATAATTATATCACATGAAGAAAAGGGAGAAATCCAAAACAAAGGAGATTACCAATGTTAATTCTCCATATGGTTTGGAAACAATTCTAGTAATTCCATTTACACATGTGAGTACAGATTATGTGTTGCCTATCAGTCAAATTGACAAGATATACCCAAATAAAAATACTCTTATGGAAAGATCCATAATGTGAATTACGGAAATCGATCCAGACAACATGGGAGAAATTGATAACCCACCAAGCAGTAATGAAAGCACAAATGTTGACGTCTTAATTTCATCTACTGAAATCAAACAATTCTATATTTCTCCTATTAGGAAGGAAGGAGTTATTGCAACATTAGAGGTGAACAATGATGTCGATTCTTAATCCATCATTTCCACTTTTTTACCCAAAGAAAACTCTTCATTATCAATAGGGTCAAAAGTGGAATCTTCCTCTTCAAAATGTACAATTTTTGACATCTCTTCTAATCATGAAAATTCTGCTTTTTCATCTACTATGCAAGTAGAAATGGAAGAAATAACACATGATCAAGAAGAAGAGGAAGATCTCAGAGATGCTCCTCCAGCATTTGAAGATGGTATCTCTACCACTGTGGATGAACTGAGAGAAATAAATCTGGGTACAAAGGAAGATCCACACCCCACTTTAATCTATGCGGCCATGACCCATGAAGAGAAAGAGATGTATATTTCATTTCTAAAGTGAAATAGAGATATTTTTTCTTGGAACTATACAGAAATTCCCGGGCTTGATCCTGATGTTGCTACTCATCATTTGGGTTTACCAGAAGAACATCGAGGATTTAAGCAAGCCGCGAGAAGAACACACCCAACTTATTCTTACAAAATTGAAGCTGAATTGGATAAGCTTATCAAATCTAACTTCGTCAGAGAAGTTCAATATCTCAAATGGTTGGATAATATTGTCCCTATAAGAAAAAAGAACAGACAAATTAGAGTTTGCATCGATTTCAGAGATCTTAATCGGTATTGTCCTAAGGATGATTTCCCAGTTCCGATTACAGAACTTCTAATTGATGCAACAGCTGGTTTTGAAGCACTTTTCTTCATTGATGGATATTCTGGATATAATCATATCCGAATGTCCCCAGAAGATGAGGAATCCACAGCCTTCAGAGACCCTCAGGGTGTGTTTTGCTACCGGGTAATTCCATTTGGCTTATGGAATGCAGGTGCAACTTATCAGTGTGCCATGCATCATATCTTCAAACCCTTCTTAGGGAAGTTTGTTGAATGCTATGTAGACAATTTGGTAGATAAATCCAAAAAACGTTCTAATCACTTGGCTGATATGAATGTCATATTCTGCAAGCTTCGACAACATAATTTGAAGATGAAACCCTTAAAATGTGCTTTTAGGGTAACCTCAGGAAAATTTCTCGGCTTTGTTGTACGCCATCGTGGTATTGAAGTCGATCCTGAGAAGACCAAGTCAATCCATGGTATGTCACCTCCTCAAAATTTGAAATAATTAAGAGCACTTCAAGGACACTTAGCCTATATTCGGAGTTTCATCGACAATTTAGTAGGTAAAAGTTTACCCATCACAAAATTGATGTAGAAGGGAGTCACTTACCAGTGGACTGAAGAATGTCAAGAAGCATTTGATATTCTCAAGAAATACCTCTTGAGTCCACCGGTACTCATGCCACCTGTTGAAGGAAGACCACTTATCCTCTATGTGACAACTAAATAGAAATAATTAGGTTCCTTTCTTGCTCAAAATAATGATTATGGGAATGAAAAATAGCCTCTACTATCTCAGTCGAACCATGATTGAAGCAGAAACCTGGTATTCAAGTATTGAGAAGTGATGCCTGGCATTAATCATTGCAGTTCAGAAGTTGAGACACTACCTGCAACATCACGAGGTCCAACTGGTATCTCGCAATAACCCGCTCAAATTTATCCTAAGTCGTCCAATGCTTACAGGATGTCTGGAAAGGTGGGAAATTATTTATCCGCAATTCGACATTCAGTATACGTCTCAAAAGGTGATAAAGGGCCACGATCTGGCTGATTTCCTAGCTGAACACCCTTCAGTGGAAGACACATATTCAGATATTGATCACTCTGATGAGGAAGTCTTCTCTATTCATGAATGTCCTCAGGCATGGGAAATGTATTTTGATGGTGCTTCCAGAAGTCCAACAGGGAGGGAAATGGAAATTCCTAAATTAAACAAAGTTGCCTTAGGAATTGTGCTCATTTCTTCAAAAAAGGCAGTGTTACCATATTCCTTCTTATTGTCGGAAGGTTATACCAATAATGAAGCAAAATACCAAGCTCTCTTCATAGGTTAGGAATTAGCACTTCAATCACAAGTGAATCACTTAAAGGTGAAAGGTGATTCAGACCTGGTAATAAAACAAGTCAATGGGGATTATGCCATCAGAAAGCAAGAACTAATCCCATTGTATGATTACGTCATAGAGTTAGTGGTGGAACTCCCTTTGGAACCAAAATTTTCTTATGTCCCGAGATCACAAAATACTCAAGCTGATGCATTGGCTAATATAGCCACAACTCTGGAAGATCCAAATCGGGACGAGACAACTATCAGTATTGTCCACCGTCATGCAATTTCTCCTTATGTTCGAATCAGAACAGAGGAAATTAATGAAATTAGTCCCATTCTTGAACTATATGGTCATACTACAAGATGGAGGTCTCCTATCAGGGAATACCTTCAAAATGGAACACTTCCACTTGATAGAGGTGAGAAAGAACAAATACGGCCACATGTGGTCAATTTTACTCTTTATGATAGCCCAGATCACCTAGAGAAAATTCTCTACAAACGTGGTTTTGATGGAGTTCTTTTCAGATGCATTGATGGTGAAGAGACAAAGGATGTCATGAAAGAAGTGCAAGCTGGAGTCTGTGGTGCCCACCAGTCTGGACATAGATTGTCAGATCAAATTCGAAGGATTGGATACTTTTGGCCTTCAATGATACGAGATTTTGTTGACTTCACAAAGAAGTTTCATTCATGCCAGGTACATGCAAACATCATTCATCAACCACCAGAGTTGCTTCATACATCTAAATACACATGGCCATTTTCCACATGGGGAATGGATATGGTGGGACCTTACCCTTCAGCTACGACCAACCAGTTTAAGTTTATTCTTACTACTACTGACTTATATTCCAAATGGGAAGAGGCAATACCTCTCAAGGAATTCAGTTCTAAATGCATTGTTAGCTTCATCAAATCTATCATCATTACCAGATTTGGTTTCCCTCATACCATATTGATGGACAATGGCACCAATTTCTGTTTATCCGAGGTGAAGAAATTTTATCAAGAATACAACATCAAATCCAACCATTCATCTCGGTATCATGCAGCGGCCAATGGCCATATAGAATCCTTCAACAAGACTCTGTCAAATATACTGCAAAAAATGCTGGATAAAGATAATAAGTCATGGCCTGATAAACTCTTTCACACTTTATGGTCTTATCAGATTACCACCCCCACTGCAACTCTGTCAACTCCATATAAATTGGTATACGGAACGGAAGCCGTCATGCCCATTAAAGTTCAACTACCCTCGCTCAGAGTTTCCATTTGTGATCAGTCATCTACAGATGAGAAATATCAAAAGCGATTGAATGAATTGGAACGGTTATATGAGAAAAGATTATGCACTTTGCACCACTTGGTAGTCTATCAGAATCGAATAGCATGATCTTTTAACAAAAAAAGTTCGTCTTCGTTCATTCACTCAGGGAGAATTGGTATTAGTTCTCAGAACTCCAATGATACCAGGAAAGAAACCTCCCAAACTTGAACCAAAATGGGAAGGACCTTATTCAATACATATGGTCTATTCCAATGGAGCTTATTCATTAATCTCAATGGATGAAGAAATCATCACTACTCCAACCAATGCCAGATTTTTGAAGAAGTATTTTGTATAAACTGCAAAGTAAGTACTTTGTCCCAGCAACATGACCCTAAACTGTGCGACACCAGTTCTTACTTGCTATACAGCAATGGTCCAGTATGACCTTAAACCGAAACCTCATTCCACACAACGTTAAACTATGAAAAATTTCCCTAAATGGTCCAATATGACCATAAACTAAAACTAGGTCCAATATGACCTTAAAATGCATCATCAACAGTCCATGCATATGACTCTAAACTGTTTTCAAGTCCCTTACGTCCAGCAAGACATTAAACTGTGACGTCCAAACTACATGATGCTAAACTGTATAAAAGTCCCTTACATTCGGAAAGACGTTAAACTACATAATCATTAAAGGTCCTGTATGACCATAAACTACACCTTTGTCCAGCATGACATTAAACTGCACCATCCATGGTCCATGCATATGAACTTAAACTATTCTCACTTTCATCTAATATAATGCCAAAATGTAGAAAAAATCCCAAATGTGTCCAACATGATGATAAATGGTGTACTCTTTTGTCCTCACTTCATGACATTAAACTACACAGTCCCCCTTTCTTCCAACAGGACGTTATACTCTATTTTCCCCATCGTCCTAACTACATGATGATAAACTATACAGAAGGTCCGTGATACGTCTTACATGACAATAATCTATACTTTGTCCCAACTACATGATACTAAACTGTGCAACACCAATAGTCCTAACTGCATGACTTTAAACTGCATAGTCCCTTCATACGTCCTACATTATGTTAAAATGTGTATCGTTAAGGTTGTTTCAACCTCTTGTTTCTCACACCGAGTATGACTCACGTGGTCTTAGAGAAAACCTCAACCATGACACTCTCTTTGGGCCACTAACCATGTGTAAGTCCCAACAACATTTTTTTTAGGTCGTTGTCCCCAAGAGAAACTTGATCATTAATTCATTCTTTAATTGAACTACACAGACATTGATCCTTGCCTTCTAGGCTGGGTATGTAGGCATCCTCCTGAGGTTAAAGCCCATAACCAATCTCTTCACATTGGTTCACCTCCATCTCATACGATGTTGATTCATGAAACCGCCGCTAGAATCAATATCCTTACTTTGATTCATATTCGTCCTTGTTATACAACGTTAAACTATACAACATTTTTGACCAGTATGACAATGAACTAAAATATTCCTTGATACCCTCACCTGAGAGGGGACCATTATTTAAATTGATTTTTCAATCTTGTTTTATTTCAAAGACTGCATGCATACATGGCAATGCCTAAACCTTTTATCTTGGGTTAAACCATCATTGTATTAAAGTACCCTTTCACCCTTCATATGTATGAACCAAATTTGTGCAAAGGTTATTTTTAGAACTACGTGGACTTGATTCCCAACCTTATGGGATACGTATGAATGTTCGAGTGTCCCTCGAATCTAGCCCCAAGTCTTTGGGCCTAACCCCAAATTCCACTTTCAGCCCTTTGGCTGAAAAGTCCCCATGAAAACACACACTGTGTATTTCTTACAATGGTCCAAGCTCTATGACCCTAAACTAAGAACTCTAATACTTTTTTCCCAGATGACGTTAAACTATAGTTTAAGAACTACGTATGGCTTGATTATCATCCTTATGGGAGACGTAGTGAAGTCCAACATTTCAATTCAGGACCCAGCCACAACATGATTATGGTTAGCATTGATCTGTGTATCTCTGTATACGTTGAGAAATATTTATATTTATTTGTCATAATCCTAACCTTAAATATTTTCAAATCCTCATAACCTATTTCATGACATCTAGTCCAAAAAATGTCAAACTTCTGAGAGTACATTTTGCCTAACTATGCAGCATGTGCCCATATGTGGCCTTGCATAAACAGTCTAAATAATAGACTTATTAGCCAAAAGATACTATTATTTGACTATACAGTGAATTCCCTTAGGTGGCCCAGCATAATTCAACACCCTAATGGGTTTGTCGTATAGTGGTAACTTCATTCTTGGGAATAATGCATCTTTTGTCATTATGTATCTTAAATGAAAGTATGTAGGGATCCGCATAAATTTCCATCTTTAACATATTTGTTCGATGTCCTTTTTCATGATCTGAAAGTATTCAAGTCTATGGTTTATATTCTCCTCCCCTATGTTCGGGTCAGACCTTTGTAGGAGTGATATTCATCCAGTTCTTCGATAATTTTGGTTGAAAATATTTTCTCCATATTCAAGTACCTCTTTCCATACATCAAACTCTATACTTTGGAAGATTTGAATCTCCATAAAAATTCACTAGCTTTTAGCACTAGGAAAGTAAATTTATGAGAGTTCTTTTGCATGACTATGCAGCATGAAACCATAGGAGGACTTGCATAAATTGTCTACATAACAGACTTGTTAGCCAGAAGATACTATTTTATTTAACAATATAGCCAATTCCCTTTGGTGGCCCTGCATAATTAAACCCCCTAACGGGTTTGTTAAATAATTGTAACTTCATTCATGGAAACTACTTCTTCTAATGCCTTTTAGCTCTTTTTCATATCATTCCTCAAATTCAAATATTCTTAAGTCATAGCTTACATATTTTCCCTCATACTTGAGTATGGTAATATGTTTTTAGATGAATTTTCAAGGAATTGAGTCAATTATAATCCATTTCGGTCAAAGATATTTCGACCTTAAACATTAGCTTTTGTATGTCCGAAATTCATGACTTTAATCTGCCCACAAAAGACGGGGGAACTCTAAATAAAAGTCAACTTCCCAGCTCACTAAATAAACATTTTTGTATGATTTAGGTAGCATTGAGCAATTAAAAGGTTCAAAGTTTGTAGGGTTATTTACATTAATCCTAGTAAAAATCAATCTATTCTTACTAGGCCCATTGGATTAGGTAAAATCTAAATCATGTAGCAAAATAGAATGCAGGTACAAATGAGTAAAGGTGAAAGTGTTTTTCATTGATGCACAAGAGTTAGAAGGACATCCATAGACTGTAGTCTCTTATCTTTTTCAAGAATTACAAGAGGCTTTCAACATAAGTCTTAAATTGATGAAACACATACCGAGCTTCATCAACAACCACCTGGAATTCATTCATTAAACTGGATACAATAAGAGATGCAGTGATACTAGATCTTCTTGGAACAATTGTAAAAGGATGTTCTTGAGTGCGGTTTGAGAAAATATTCTGTTGATCAAACAGTGACTCGGTTTCTGTCCAAGAGACATCAATGATGGATACATGGATTTGAGAATGGAGCATTGTAAGTAAAGAGCCATTTGGAGAGAGTACTCTTTTCAGATATTTCTCTAATACCATGTTTTTCTCATATCCACAAACCGGCATTGGAAAACATTTTGGCCCATGGGTTTTCCATTTTCATATCCTCAAGGAAATGACATGGAGGAAGAATTTGAAAGTTCACACCATTGTTGTTTCTCTTAATGCACAACATAACCAAAATAGAGGAGTAGCAGTGAAACTGCATTTCAGGTGTATAGTTCTTTGGATTTGGAACATTGAATCCTTACAGATGACCATGACTATACAGGGACAGGTAGATTATCTGTGGGAAATTAAGAAGAAATTTCTTCAAGTACTTAGCCAAATCTGGGAGTGTCCTGTCGCAGATATCATAGTAATCATGGACAATGATGTTCATCATGTCATCAATTCTCTTGCTAGAAAGTTCATCATCTGTTTTAATTCCCTTGAGAGCCATTGAATCTGCACAAAAATTGAATAAACTAACTCTTAAATGGGATTATTTTTCATAAAATTTCTGAAAGATTTTGAAAAAAATGGATAAGGCATTAAGGTGCGCTAGTCTAAACTTGACGCACAGGTGTTCGTGTGGCACGCTAGTTTTTGACACGCAAGTATAAACCGTGCAAGTACAAATACCTATACAGTAGCACGACATCAATGAAAACACCAGAAAACAGAGCAACCAACGTGGCTAAGATGACATGTGCGGCGAGAGCTCGAAGGTATGATGTCTGGAAATCCGGATGCTTGTACGGAAGTGAGGCCCTCTATTTATAGACGCGGTCAGGACCCTGCGTGATCAAGGATCGTATCCCTGCACGATGCGCACTTGCGCATCGTGCCCTCTGCGCCATCAAGGCTTGTTGGGTTCCTTTCTTTCCCATATCACCCAACTTAAGCAATTACACCTTTCCTATTCAAGATTCAGTCACCAAGACACTCTCCAAATCCATTTATGGAATGATTTCTTGATTTGACTTCCATATCTGAAAGGAATTCTGTGGAATATCTCTCAAAACCTATTTATTTACACATCGTCATGTCACTAAAGATTGAGATTTCATTCATTCAACCTCATCCTTTAAGATGAGAGAATCTTTAACCTAGGTCTCCTTTTCAAGAATAATCCCCAGTCATATGTCTTATAATATGGGCATCCTTTTAGGAGTAAGGCTCGGATCCCCTAACCTGGGCTTCCTTTTCAGGAGTAAGCCCCAGTCTTATGTTTGGGAATCCTCCTTAGGAGTAAGCCCCAGTCATAATTCTTAACATGGGCATCTTCCTTAGGAGTAAGCCCCAATTCTTAAAATTCCCAAATCTGGGAATCCTCCTTAGGAGTAAGCCCTAGTCTCCTAATTTGGGCATCCTCCTCAGGAGTAAGCCCCAAACCTTAATCCTTGACCTAGGCATCCTTTTCAGGAGTAAGCCCCAGTCTTAATTTCTCTTAACTAGTCCTAATTTATCTTTGATCAGGGATTCCTTTTTAGGAGTAAAACCCAATCATAAGTCTTCTCTTAATTTGGGCCACCTTTTAAGGAGTAAGCCCCATGTTAGAGTATTCAAAATCTCCATGAAGCATATATACCTTTATGGACCTTATTCCTGGATTTTTTCCCTAAAGTAAATCATAACCTTCATTTATCTGGGCAGTCATACATACATAAGCCCCACATTATTTCTTATGATTTCATCTTTCATGGCACAATTGATTAATTTTTACCAATAGCTCTTGTTTCTCACACCAAACATGAATCACGTGAGCTTATAGTGTAAAAGTATTTGTGACATCCTTTTTTGAGCCATCAATCATAAACATCATACTCCCTTACTCGAACTATGTGGGTTATGATTCCTTTTCTAAAATAAGGATACGAAGGTAGCCCGTCTACGGGTTCGATCCCAACTCTAAAATAATCCATGTCCTTCTGAATGACAATAAACTTCAGGTGCCCCACTGAGTGGATTTAAAACCAGAATGTTCATCATAATGACCAAGAGACTTCTTTATAAATGTGTCGAAGGGTACCATTGACCAATAATCTCTAACAAATACAGATGATTATCTATCGATGAAAAACCTTAAATACATACAAAAGATTCTCTAAATTTCCTACATATTTAATCATTGATTGTTAGATCTGAAGGAAAGATCATTTTATAATTGGTAATGTAATAAGGATTCACGAACATAACTTAAATCTATAAAGAGGGTCCCAGAGTAGACAATAATTCCCATAAAAAGGTTTGATGAGTCTGACCTCCCATCCTCTCGACCAATGAAAATTCCTAAGCCTCATTAATCCACAAAATAATGAGCACCTACCATTGGAAAGTAGGTCTGAATGGATGTGGAATCATTGGATGTTTCCGGTTCTACGAACAAACCCATTAGATACCGATCGTAATGTCTGAACCTCCCATCAAGGCGGTCATCCCCGGATTCTGAGGGAAACAGGGTCCAATTCATACACTAATATACTGTATAGTTGTTTTTTGTATCAAGAATGATGCATTGACGATGGGAATGTGATGCATTATCATTCATAATATTGTTTTTATAGCGCATTCCATGCTAAATTTATTAGATTGTGATAAAAAGTACATAAATCGTAATTTGGAGTTATCTAAAGTGATTTTTTCTGTAAATATATGGATGCATTATCATTACAAATAATGGTGTCATTTATATACAAACCACAAAATACTAAAGTTTTTATTAAATTTAAAATAGTGTAATATAAAAAAAAGAGATTGTTTGAGTTTATTAAATATTATTACATATCAATGAAGTACCACCATGTGTAAAAAAGGAAGAAGGTAATGATTTTAGATGAAAGGATGAAGAAAAATTATGTATGATGAGGATCTAAAATGAATCCAATATTTATAACTTTTAAATGGATTGATGTGGAAATCATGACAGAATGATAGAAATCATATCTTACCTAAATGAGTCTTAAATGATCTATTCATGTGATGAATATAGATGTGTTGAAGGAGGATGTGTATTTTCAAAAGAAAGAATGAAATGTTACCAAGTTTATCCTAGAATTTTTATATTCACGAACTATGTGTTTGTCCCATCAATACTAGTTTTGAATAAGAGGTATTTAGATGAATCTCACAGTTCATAATTCTCATTTCACACTAAAATTATAAATATGTTTATATGTATGCATGAGTTGTTATTATGGGAAAACATGTCGATAGATATTTCAGTGTATGTATCATAGTACATGTTTTGTCATAATGTTAATTCTAGGAGAAAAAAGTCTAAGGGATGTTTATAACCATTAAATATAGTGGAATTTAAATAGGAAAATAGCACCTGATATTTTTTCATCAGACTCCCCAAAAAATATAGTAGTTATAAATTTATTTGTCTGGTAGTCAATATCAATATTAATTTAGTACACTTCATTACTATCATATAATATTACTTACTTGATCAGCTCTCTAGAATATAAATAAATGAACTTGTATTTTTCCATGGAATACCAAATTCTATTATATCTGATTGGGAGTTGAGGTTTTCCTCAAGGATATTGAGAAGTATTTTTTAGTATCTATATAAATAGGTGAGGTTATGAGATATTTATAATCTTGAAAAATAAGTTTATTCAATTATTACTCTTGATACACTGGACGATATATGGATAAATTGTTTTCTGTTTTTTAATTTTGGTTGGGATTAACACCTTCCACTATTTCGATTCACTTATAATAATAAATTTCACATGAGAAATTAAAAGTATCCTAATGAAGTCTAATATGGATGTAATTGTAGAATTATAGAATTCCATGATGAAATTAGAGAATGATAGGTTTTGGGACTTGATTTATATAAGGAAATAGAAGAGATGTTTTAAATCATTCAATAACACATTATGGTAACTCAGAGTAAACATTAAATTTATAATGAAATTATTCATCGAAATATTGAATTCTACATTAGAAGGAAGCATTTTCTACTAAATTATCTGGGAGAAAATGTTTTTATAATGAGAGAGAAAACAAATATGAGACATATATATATCAGAGCCTTTGATATTTTTGATTGATTAGTGAAGGTATCTTATCACTTTGTGTTTCTAAAAAAACCTATCTCAAGTTGGTTGTGTTTTATATGCATCTATATTGAGTAATTATATACCATATAAATCACATATACATAACTCATAGGTTATATGAATATATAATGATCATTACTAAGAATAAGAACTAGTATATTTATTTTCTTATTGATATAACAATTAACAAAATAGGAATATTCACTTACGCAATGATATATATTGGAATTAGAAATTAAAAAAATGTATTTTGGAACCTAAGGATGTGATGAAAAAAATATATCATTATTTTTTTGTATCAATATGATAGAATTTTTAGTGTAGATATCCAATCTTCATTTTATTATCCACTTACATATTGGAAGAATAATGTTTTTGATTTTTTTGATATTTTAAATATTAAAATCCTATTATATTTTTAGTTAAAAATTTCAAAAACTATTTCAAAAACTATCTAAAAATTATATTATATTAAAAAATCATTAAATCCATAGATACATTTTCTCTTGTTCTCTCACTTTTATGTATAATAATTTCTATATTAATAATATTTTAATTCTATGATGTATCTACCAAATAATGTTTCAGTTAAATTTCAAAAATCCCCCTACATTTATCATAAATATATGTATTAAATCATTTATACAATATATGTGTATCCTTAATCATGGATAAATTATATATTTGTTTTATAACATGATTAATAATATTTCCATGCCTATAGTTAGATAAAACAAATTTATGAATCATAGTGTGACCTCTATTAAGGATAAAATTTCCATAAATGTTTTCCTTTAAATTACTAACAACAATGTAATATAATCCCATTTTTATATGAGTATGTTCCTCTACACTATGGAATTATTAACTGGATTATGATCTTCCATTGTTTTAACTCTTTGATTGAAAATCACAATCAAGATCGTTCAAATATAAAACATTTCAATAAATGATAAAGGATATGAAACTTATTCATTTGATTATATGTCATATATTTTTTAACATTATCTAAAGAAGAAATTTGTTCATGTATTCTGAAATGATGGTAATGTATAATAAAATCTAGAAATTTTATTATGAAACCCATGTATTGTCTTCTGGAATCTATAAATACATTGTGAATTATTTCTTTTGAAAATTATGTCATACCTACACAAACAGTTAATCTTATTTCAAATATAAAATTTTCTGTTCACCTAATGTCTAATGGATTATGGGTAAACTGTAAAAAATTTCCATTTTTAATTATCCTCAAGAATAGAAAATCTATCAAAATCAACAGATCTTCTAAGGAGTTAATTAAACAATATACTTCCAATAATTGAACCCACTGCAAAATTGACAATAAATTCAACAATATATCATATCATTCAAATATTCCACAATTTATATTTTTTATTCCCTCACAAGTCCCTATTTAATTCCATCATTACTCCATATATATCCATTATACCGATTTTATTATAAAATTCAATGAAAATATTATCTCTTAATGTCTGGTTATGTCCATTCCTTACATCCATTATCTATGAAATGATCCATAAATATGTCTCTAAGAGAACATGAGTAATCATCAGTATATTAAATAAGATAAAAATACTTTTTATAATTCTAACCACTGAATTATTATAAAAACATTTCTCATCATCCATAATTATTCATTTGTCCATACATAATAAACATATAGTACCTATAATAAAAATTTATAACCAAATAAAAAATATAAATACAGTAAGTAGATGGGAAATATAACACCTCCTTTAGCTAGGGGAGGTGTTCTAACACAAACGTTCAACATGCGATTTTATAATTCTAGAGTAAAAAAAGTATTAATCATTATTTCAACTATATATTGATTAGTCCCAACATAAATTATCTTGATTATTTATTTCTATACTTTTTCATTTACAATGTGATATGTTCTCTTAATGTGTTTGGTTAATATGTTCAGAAATATATTCGTTATGATATCAAGAAGAAAATTATTGCCACAAAATATCACTATTGTTTATTGGAAGTCATCATCAAGATATTAGATTGATTTTTTATCCACCAAAGTTGAGTAAATTATTTACTTTATGAAATGTATTCTACTTTAGTCATAATAAGTGACATAATCAAATATATTTTTAAAACCCACCCTACACAAATTGTTCCAATGTAAAATTCACACACACGTGTGGGATTATAGACTACAACCACAACATCCCAATAAGTATCACTAATGGATGAAAAACTCATTTTCTATCTCAATATTAATAAGAATCACATGTTTGGGAGTTCCTTAAGTATAAAAAATTATTATTTTCCCTAAAGTGAAGTCATTAACCTTAGTATTATTTTGAGTCTTATATTACATAATAGTTGGAAAATAGATGTATCACTTGGTTTTGTAATAAACTAAAAACTTATAAATAAGATCATATACATTGTAGAATTCACTTAATTCTTATTTTCTTGTTTCTTAAATTTTAAATACAACACCAATTTGTGATAAAATAGGATTTGAATCATACATGTCAAACAAATTAATAAAAACATTTGAATATTTAACCTTATAAATAAAAGTGATTTCCAATTATAAATCACTTTTAAACTAAAATGTATATGATATCTCCAATAAATGAAATTTAAAATTCTAAACTCATTAAATTTGAAAACTCTTCCATTGATTTTCATTTTCATCCCCAAGACACTATAATATCCTTATAGGATAACACCACAGTATTTTATTCCTTATACATATTTACATAGAGGTTTCCATTAACACCTTATATGTGTCAATATGAACTGACCATGAATATTTATTATCATTCTACCAGAACTTTTAACATTATTTTATTTATTCTATGGAAATTCCATGCATGTTTTTTCCACTTATGTCCATGATATTCTCTATATAGTCTACACAATTTCTTTCCAAACATTACAATCATGAATGGATGTGGAATTAGTTTAAATAGTTTTTTCACAACTTTTTAATTAAATTTTATTGATTTTATTTAATTATTTGTTCATTTTTAATATATTTTTACAAGTTTTTATTTTTAAATTAAATTTATGGATTGATAATTTTTTATAAAAATTCATTCATTTTAATCTTTAAAATAGTTAATTTATAGTTTACTTTATTTTTATGGTCATAATATTTATTAATATTTTTAGTTTCCTAGCATTCACATTTAATAATTTTGCTTTTTTATTAATTAATTAATTAATATCCTTAATTACATTTAAATGAAATGTATATAATATTAATTAATTTTAAATAACATAATTTTTAGATTTTTTTAAAATTCATTAATTATAAATTTATAATTATAAACTCACTAAATTAATTAAATCTCATTAATTTAATTTCATTTAGTAACATAATTTCATAAAATCAAAATAATTTTATTCATTTATAATTTTAATGTGTTATAGTAGTTATTTTAAATAATTTTACTTCATTATATAGATGTTTAGTTTATGAATTTTTATTAATTTTTAATAATATGTGGGCCTATTAATCATATGATTATATTTAATTTTAATTTAAGAATTATATTTTGAAACTTTTAATAAAATAAGTTTGGTTTTTATTGTTCCATTAATTCATTTAAGACTTTGAGTATCAATAATTTTAATAGTTTTTATGTTTTTTATATTTTATTTGGGTTTTTTTGTTTTGAATTTTTCTTTGATTTGCAGTGTCACTGTGGAACAACTAACTCCTCACACTATTTCTATCATTGTGGAACCGTCCTCACATCACAGTCTCACTCCCTGTTATGGTGCCACAATCAATCGGATTTATATTCTCACTGTATCCCATTCAAATCGATTCCACTATAGCTTCCTTCCATCTTAATCATATTACGGTGCCACAATCACCACCATCTTCTACCTTCACGGTGCCACAACAATTGTCTCAAACGGTTTCATCCCTCCACCATAATCCATGGAACCAAAACCTAAACCTTATAATTATTTTCCTCATTCCAGTGTGGCTCCTCAACCACACACACCAGGTCTTCTGCCACTCTTCTCGCTTCCACTGAATCTGCATATTCACAGACATTAGTGTTTCTTTCCACTAGTTCACAATCACGGTAAAGAAATGAGGAAACACATTAACATACTAAAATATAAACCGAAATACACATATCTACAACAAGAAATATAGTTTTCTGATGTTGAAGACATCCAGTCCCTGATATGATATCTCCTAAAATAACCTTCCACTTGCTCGAAGATGGAGCTTTTGACGTTGTTGACACCAACCCCTAGCTAAACCCTGCATCACCGAAATGAAGAAGAGAAATTTTTCTGGTCATGGAGGGTTTTCCACCACTGAGATTAACCATATGAAGAACAGGCCGCAGAATATTAAGCCACTCCATTGAAGCTGAAGCAGCAGGACCTTCTCCATATTTAATCTTCTCAGCATGGTCTGCCACTCAGTAGAGATACCACCACACAATGGAGAGCCACTACCTAACAACCTTGTTTCATGATTCCCCTTCAAGTAGGATCTCCTCCCCTAGAGTAGGATCGAAGAAACCCTTCCCATTTTTCCGTGTTGCCATGAGATTTATAGTGGATTAACCTAATTAAAAAAATAACAATAATAAATTAATTATAATTATAATTTGAATAAATAATTAATTAATAATAAAATAAATTAAAATTATAAAAACAGATAATGGGATAAATTATATATTAAATTTATTTAATGTTTACTTTTAAAAATAAATTAATGTAAATTAATTTAATTTTACTTTTTAATTAATTATAATTATAGTATAAACTGTAAAAAATAAAAAAAATATAATCAGTTTAATTATTTAAATAATAATCTAATTTAGTATATATAATAACTAATTAATAATAATGTTAATAATAAAAATTATTACTAAATTTCAAATAGAATAATTAATTTAACAACTATAACAAATATATAAATTGTAACATTTCAATAAATAAATGAATAATTAATATATTTACTTATAAATTAAATATAAATTAAACCAATAATTTTATTACATATTATCATTTTTCTATATTTGTATTTACATTTTATATTTTGTTGGTTCATGTGGGAAATGTGGTCTCATCCCAGTTCATAAAATGAAATCACAAGGAGTTTGTAACAAGGGAAAAGCTAGAGCGACGTTCCAGTCATGAAAGAAACGAATGTGTGCGGTAAAAAAGTGAGGGAAACATAAAGTTAGTGTAAAATATGGGGTGGAATGTCGTTTATGAGGGTAGAATACAAATGCAGGGCCGTGTGAATTATTGGAGGGGAAATTTACTCATTCTCTCACAAAATTTAAGATGGAAGGAATAGAACATAGCAGCACATGGAGGAGTTCCAAGAGAGCCATTTCTGAGAGATCCATGTAGCAGATAACGTAGTACCTTAGTTTGTAGGGGAGTCTCCTCCACTATTTTCTTTTAAATTTCATTTACTATAATTATGTGTTTTAAATTTATATATCAATTGTCAATATAGTTAGCTAACCCTTCTTGTACTATGATTTACAATATTTCAATTGGTATATTTAATTCGTTTTCACTTTATCAATTCATGGTATTCAAATTTGGGCATTGTGTTCAGTACTAAATACATTCAACGATATCATACCACAAACACATAGTTTCTTAAATAAAACAATCATTTGAATAGAATGATTGTGGATACATCTTTCAAAAGATAATAAATATATAAATCATCAGAACATATGATGAGTTCATTCTGTTTTCATTTTCAAATAAAAGTTATCAAATTTTTCAATCTTGGAGTGGCACACTGGAAGATCTATCAATATTTATGACATTACTCTTGGAGAGGGTAGTGATACATTATTTTCTATGGTGATATAGTATATCAACTTTTATGTGAATAAGAATAATTTATACCTAGTTAAATATATTTTTTCCCTACGTATCTTTCTTGATTGTTCATTTATCAGCTTGTAATTTCTTTGTTACTTATTGTCTGTATGTTTCCATTATCATGATAGTTTAGAAAAATATAAAAAAACATTGGTACATTACTATATTATATATATCATAAAAATAATATATAAAAAATATACTCTGTTACGAACAATGGTTTGGTCTTTTAAAAAGTTTTAAAAATGATATAGTCAAAATAGATGTCTCTGTTGGTTTGACCCTTCATGAAACATATATAGTAGTTAGTAAGAATATACATAATTAAACTTTTACCACCATTAACAAAAGTTGCACCATTTTTTTGGCACCATTTTTGGGGAATTCACGAGCCATTATTGTTCTAAAAACAACATCAAAAATAACATATAAAAAAATATAAAGCTAATTCAATAATTGAAAACTGTAAATAAAATCTGCATCATTTTCAACATAATAGATAAAATTATTTTAATTGATAAGATCATGTTCTGTTCTACTGTTGTGCTAATTTGAGATGTTATTACACATTTCATGAGCACAAAAACCTCTTATGGTAGTTTGGAGCCCCTAAACCATGAAATAGGAAAACATCTCACTCCACTATGAAAGAATAATAAAATTGAAATGGATAATCTATAAAATATGGTTCTTTCACCTAAAAACATTCAATATCATCAAATAGAAATCATAGATTAAGTAGAATTTTCTATGATGAGGGTGTTCCATATTTCTGAAGTTTCAAGAAATCCATTTTCCATTGGGTTATATACTAGAACCCAAAATTATGAAATGAAATAGTCACAAATTTCACTATTTCTTGCCTTTAAGGGACTCTCTAATGAGGACTCCATTTCATTCATGAGAAATTTCTATAACACCGTGCAATAATTACCTCTTATAGGACTCACATTTAATTAACTATGAATGGTAATCTTTGCCTTTTTCATTAAATGGAATTCTAGGAATTGGTTTATTAGTCTATATGATAACATGTTTAATAAATAAGATCAACATTACAATTCATTCATTAGGAAATTTTATCGCAAAAAAAATAAGGGTGAATATAGAACAAATATCACTTTCTATTATCAAGAGGATGGAGATGCTATTAATAAATATTTGGAGATATTTAGTGACCTTTTTAGTCAATGTCGCCATCATCAACTCCCATATCGCCTTCTCATGGATACTTTCTATGAAGGGATGTCATCCTCTGGGCATAATCCAGTTGATCAGGATGTTGGGGGTAATTACAATGATAAGAAAGATGATGAATTAAGACAAATATTTAACAACCTGGAACAAAATTCACATCATTAAAAACCACAAAAATATAGTGAATAGAAACCCAAATACTGGTTCAATGATTGAAATTGAAGCCCAACATACTAAAATCCCCAACTAATTGCAATTATTAATGAACCAGATCTCTTAAAAACATGTTAATAAAATATTATGTCAAAACACCAATCAATATTTATGAGAAAAATTTTCACAATGTGGAATGTTTGGGAATACTGAAAACATTTTTCCTAACTTTGATATGTCAGCCCAACCATAAGAGAACTCAAAATTGGTCCATAGTGGTCAAATGATTCTTCCCAAAGAAGATCCATTTTTCAAAAATATCAGCCAAGGCTATAGTAATTATCCAAATCTATATTGGAAATATCAAGGCCTAATTAAGTAATCCACTGCCCCAAAATACTCTAACCAACCAAGACCAATCATTCAAAATCAACCAAGGGGTGAGTCCTCAAATGCACACATAAATAATGATAATCAAATGTCTTCGAAACTTGATTTAATCTTGAACAAAATTAATGATAAAAAGTAATGATACATGACCCAGCTATCAAATAAAATCAATATGAGTCAGATAAAATGACAAATTATATTAGATAAAAAACATGGAAACACATTGAGGCCAACTTGTTATAGACAATCCATATAGGGAAAATTGTAGATTTCTAAGAACACCATAACATAACATTAGAGAGAATCCCGTGGATGTAGAAACTATAATTGGTCTAAATATTCAAACTGTTTCTGAAAAAGACTTTGAAAATAGCCAAGATGAAAATTTTCTTGATTCTGGTAATAATGATCCTCTTCGATCAAATGTTGGAAATTCATAGAAAGCTGTAGGAAATGTTGAAAATATGAGTTTTTTACCTGAATCACATGATTATTTTTGTCTGAAAATAAAAATAATATATATAAAGAAAATTTTAAGGAAGTGGATAGGGATACACCAACTATTCATTAAAAAATTCCCACCCATCCCTCTTCCTAAGAAGTAGATGCCACAAAGTAACACCAAGGATGAATTTGAGTTCCTTGGTCTGCTTTCAAAATATCAAGTAAAAATTAAATTTTTTCATAAATTAATTAAAATTACTTCTTATATAAACTCAATTTATAAAATGTTTCAAAAAATTGAAACATGAATAATCTACTACTTACTTCCTCAATGAAGTGTGTAGTTTTGTATTCTAAAATAAAATACCACCCATATTGAAAGACCCAGGTCGCGTTGTCATTCCTTGCACACTACGAAATTATGATCAGCTCAATTTTTTTGTGATTTATTTGTTATTATTAATATAATCCCATACATAATGTTAGGTAAGTTGAGTTTGGATGACTTTCAACCAACCACATTCATATTTCAGTTGGATGATAGATATTTCACTCATTAAAAGGGTTGGGTAGATGTCTTGCTAGTTGGGGTAGAGAAGTTGTTTCTACCTAAGGAATGTTTAGTCTTATATGTGGAGTTAGATCAAGATCTTCCCATCATCATAGGTAGGTCTTTCATGCATACATGTGGTTCTATTATTTATTTCTCTATGTGTCATATTATTTTTAATATTGGAGAACAACAAGAATAATTTAATTTTTTTAAAAATGTCAAAGGACCAAATTATTCTGAAAACTGTTTAATGATAGAGTCCTTAGAGAATGAAAATTCGATTGAAAATATTTAATAATATAAAAATCAATCATTTGTTGAAGAAAATAATTTGGATGTTCAAAATAACGACTTATATGTTACTCATGTTAAAAATTATATTCAAAAACTAAATCTAGAAAATTTCCCAGAACTGGACAATTGTCCAGTTTCTACTGTAGAAGAGTCCTATGTTTCTGATATTATGAGATTTTTCATAGAACATTCTGGAGTTTTGGTTAACAACAACCATGATAAACACATAATTTAAGTTGAGGTAGAACTTTTGAGACATCTTTATGATTCTTTATTGATTAAATTTCTGAATTATTGTCTAGAAACTCTGGATATTGTGATGCCCTATTTGGACATGAGAACTATTAAATTATGAATCTGATTTGAAAAAAAAAATCATAATTCAGTACTCCTTACACGAAATGTCTTAAATTTCTTGGAACTCCTATTCCAAATATTCTTCATTCGAGTGTAGAACCACACACTCTTGAACAAAAAAAGAATCCTTGCTCATTTGAAATACTAATTTTTGGGTGTGAATTTCACTTTTCCTGTCATAATTTCTAGTGAACATAATGAAAACCAAGAATAAATATTATTGAGTGTGTTGAAAAAGTTTAAATAACCCATAGGATGGACTATATCTAATATAAGGATATTATTCCCTTAGTCTGCATGCATAAAATACACATGGATCATGAATATAAGCCTTGGGTAGATTGTTAAAGAAGATTGAACCCAAACATGAAGAAATTCATAAGAGTAGAGGGAATAAAGATGCTGGATATTGGAATCATATATCCCATCTTGGATAGTTTATTGGTATGCCCGGTATAGGTTTTCCCTAATTATAGGGGTTTCACTATTGTTAAAAATGTAAAAAAAGAAGAAATACATGTTAGAAACGCCACAAAATGGAGAGTCTGTATCCATTATAGGAAGTTAAAAGAAGCCACTTTGAAGTACCATTTTCTAATTCCTTTATTACATCAAATTATTCATAGGATTTCTAGAAATTAATTTTTCTTCTTCATGGTTTGGTTTTCTAGTTACAACTAGATTCTCGTTGCTCTAAAAGATCAGGAAAAGACCACTTCCACATGACCCTTTGGGACATTTTCTTATAGGTCGATGCCCATTGGGTTGTGTGGAACTCATGCCACATTACAAAGGAGTATGATAGATATTTCTTCAGACATTATTTAATGAATCATTGAGTTATTCATATATGATTTCTCCATTGTGTGTATCACTTTTGATTCACGTATTGGAAATATTTAGTTAATCTTGGAAAGATGCATTGAAACCAACCTTGTTATTAATTGGAAGAAGTGTCAATTCATGGTCAGGGAATTTATAGTTCTTGGTCATATTGTGTCCAAGAGTGGTCTAGAAGTTTTATACCTCTAAAGTAGAATTCATTAAAAAATTTCCTCCTCCTGTAAATGTTAAATGCATTAGACGTTTTATAGGGAATGTTTACCTCTACTAGAGGTTATAAAAGTCTTTTAAAAAATTACAAAGGCGTTGGGTTCTTTTCCTACTAAGGACACACCTTCAATATTCGATGAAAATTGTTATAAATCTTTTCATCATCTTAATGTGAAACTCACTACATCACCTGTCATCAATGCACCAGATTGGAAACCTCCTTTTGAGCTTACATGTGATTCTAGTGACATTATTGTAAGTGTTGCCCTTGGATAGAAGAATGATAAGAAACACCATGTGGAGTATTATGCCGTTAGACTCTTAAATGAGGCCCAAAATAATAATACCACCACTGAAAAAGAATTACTAGATATTTTTTTTCTCTAGTTAAGTTTTGACAATATTATTTAGGTTCAAAAGTCATAATTTCCACATAGGAGGTGTGTTCATGAAGAATAAATTCATTCTATCATAGAGATTAGTCACTATTCACCCTGGAGAGGTCACCATGATGGTTAAATAACTTTTCAAAATGTTATATAATCTTTTTTCTATTGGTCCACTCATTTTAAGGATGTTAGTAGCTTTGTAGTTGGCAATGATAAGTTCCAGAGATTTGGAAAAGTGGGTAGGAAGTTGGAGTTACCCCAAAAAATATTTCTAGATGTTGAAATTTCTTATATCTGAGTTTAGATTTCATGGGTCCATTTCTATCATCTCATCGGAATGATTATATTATTGTTTTTGTTGTGTATGTGTCAAAATGTGTTGAGGTAGTGGAACTTCCCAATAATCAAGAAAACTCTGTAATAATTTTTTTTAAACCTATTTTCAAAATTAAGAGTTCACAAAACATTTATTACTAATAATGGAACAAGTTTTAGGAATTACAAGTTTACAACTTTGATGGAAAAATATGGTTGTGTCTATAAAACTGGAACTCCTAATCATCCACAGTGTAGTGGAGAATTGGAAATCTCAAATAGTGAACTAAAACAAATACCTGAGAAAACTATTTCAACCTTTTGGAATGACTGGTCACATAAATAGGATAAATTTCCTTGCGCATATAGATATTCTATCCAGAACCCAATAGGTATGTCCCCATATAGGTTGTCATTTGGGAAATGCATTTATTTACCTGTAGAGTTGCAATGCAAGTCTTATTGGGCAGTTAGGGCTCAGAATTTTAATCTTAAGAGTGATTTTGAGAGGAGACTACATTAGCAGAGTGAGATAGATGAGATAAGAACATAAAGATATGATAATTTGTGAATTTATAGAGGAATAAAATCATTCATGACACTATCATTCAAGACAATGAATTCATACATGGACATAATTTCCTTCTCTTTAATTCTAGACTCAAACTCTTCCCGGGAAAAATGATTTCCAAGTGGTCTAGACTGTTTACATTAGTAAGATTGCTTAATAATGGATCTGTTGAATGTTTAGGTGAAGAGTAAAAACCCATGTTGGTAAATGGGAAGAGAGTTAAACATTATTTTGAGGGGCATCATAAGGGATTCACTTCCTTTATAGTGATTGTGAACTGATTTTGAATAATGTGTGGCTGAAGACATTAAAATATAATGCGGCATGGGAGGCAACCCATGGTAATTTTTTCATTAATTTGTTTCATTTTTACACATGAATAATGTGATACATAATGTGCTCTATTTTTTGGATGATATTTTTTCTACTTGTTATTTTTCTCTTAGTGCCTCTTCATGGTAATAAATTCGTTGGTGTTGTGTATTTAAAGGAGTGGGATTCCATTGCTGATGCATTAATGATAAATATTTATTCAAGGATGTGTTCTTTTCTTTAGTTTTCATTCATTATTCTAATCCATGTTCACATTAATAAAATTCACTGCAAGTTAGGTTAATTACTACCACTGAGACAATGAATGTTACCATAAATATTCTACTTGTATAATAAATTCTGCTACATGTTTGTCGGAAAATCTACTGCATGTCATGCATACTGAAGGTTTTTTCTAAATGTCACTTGGTTGTATAAAATATATTTTTTCTACCACTTTACTGAAAATTTAAATTTCACTATTGTTTAAACTGTTCCACTACATTAAAATAAGTAAGTGGGTACATGCTTTCTAGTTTTTGTGTTTTTTAATTGAAAATAATTAGTCTTTAGGGTGTTTAGAATTTATTTTTATGCTATATTGGAAATTTTTTTGAATAATTCTTTCTGAAATTGCTAAACCCATTAAACTTTTCACTTACATGATTCATTCAACTATTTGAGTTTTCTTGAAATTCTCTATCACTAAATTTATTGTTAATTCATGTCCTTACTTATGAACATATTTTTATGTTTTTTATTAAGGAAAACAATAATTTTTAAATTCAAAGTGACCTTTTATACATGTCATAAATCTATTGAAAGGAAAAATATTTTTGATCCTTATATAATTAATTGTTCTTCTCCACTGTAAAAGGAAACATTGGGGATAAATTTGTGCTTTAAGTGTAGGGGAGGGCAGGTCAATTCATGACAATGATGAGTTGTTCATTATAGTGATCTGTTCAATTCCCACATCCACGGATTTTTTTTCCAAAAATATGGTTAACAAAATTCAATATTAATTCAATATTTTAGGCTTTACATTGTACTCAATTGGTTCTTGCCTTTTAATGATGCATGATTGTTAGGTTACCGCGGGTGTGAAACTGAAGTTAATGTGGGTGTTTGATTGCTGAGTGAACCTTTTTAGTGATTAAATGTAAATTTGGGTTTGGAAAATCTTTCAAGAATGATATGGGAAACATGTTATTGGAATTATTATCATAACCCATGGAAATGAAAGTTTGAATTGATCATAGTGGACATAAATTTTTATTTTTTATTAAATTAATCGCCCTAATGAGCCAATGTAAATGGTTGACATAAAAATATTTTGAAAATGGTGTAATTTGGGCATCTAGGATCCACAATTAATCTCTGATACCCTAGATGCTGGATGTGTTTCTATTTCTTAATCCCACTATACACATATAATAAGTGCATATCCATATTTCATAGAAAAATATGCATGGATGGGGAAAAATAAAATAATTTTTTTAGGGTCAAAAATGAGTTAATTAAGGTGAGGGGATTGATGAACTCCAGATGAAGAAAATGAAAATTGTTTATATGGAAATAATTTTGGTTGTATCATTAATGTGATTACAAAAAATTATTATTATTTGGACCCTATGAGTGAGTAAATGTAAAAATCTCCATTGGTTATGTTCTTAATTTTACACAATGTTTACACGTTGTCACTCTAGGACATAGATCATAGATTTGAATTGAGGTGATTCACTATTTAATGTCACGTATGAGGGAGGAAATCTTAACTTATTTGTGATTATTTTATTTCTAGATTACCCTTGGAGTATATGTTATTGGTAATGCCTCATTTGAGCATTTCATTTCTAATCATAAACTCAGCATTTATTGCTCTATTCTTAAGTTCTAGATATACGACATTTCAATCATGATGTCTAAAAAAATCACTTTTTTCATAGATAACAATGAAAGGGGTTGTTTGTGAAGAAGTAATCCTTATGTGTAGCAGAATTTGATGTGGAATTATTTTACATTATTTTTCCACATCTTTTTAATTAAGTTTTTATTGAATATAATAAACTATTTGTGCACTTTTTAATATATATTTACACTTTTGTATTTTTATAAATTAATTTATCAAATAATAATTTTTTAATAATAATTCAGGTATTTGAAGATTTAAAATAGTTAATATATAGTTTATTTTAATTTTTATAGTCTTCTAATTTATTATTTAATTTATGTCGTAGCCTTCATATTTCATAATTTATCTTTATTTTTATTAAT
Organism: Viscum album; assembly: GCA_963277665.1. Lineage (NCBI taxonomy): Eukaryota > Viridiplantae > Streptophyta > Magnoliopsida > Santalales > Viscaceae > Viscum > Viscum album. The sequence goes on from OY728166.1 coordinate 1,379,434,355, forward strand.
TAATTAATTAATCTCTTTAATTTCATTTAAATTACTTAGTTGGTAATTTAAAATTACATGTATTAAATATAGATTAATTTCAAATAACATAATTTTTAGATTCCTTTTAACAATTCATTAATTAGAAACTGAACATTATAAACTCACTACATTTTAAAAAATTTAATTTGATTTAGTAGTTATATTAAATAATTTATCATTGTTATATAGATGTTTAGTATACATTTTTAATAATTTTTAAAGTATAATTTCTAATTTATTTTATGATTATATTTAATTTAAATTTAAGTATCTTATTTTGAAACATTTAATAAATTATGTTTAGTTTTTATTGATTCATAAATTTATTCAAGTCTTTGAGTATTAGTAATTTTAGTTAATTTTTATATTGTTTTGATTTTATTTTGGTTTTAGTTTGTCATTATTTTTTCATTACATTGCAGGGTAATTATAGAACAACAAACTCGTAACACTATCTCTCTCTCATGGTGGCTCCATCCTCACCTCATGATATCACTCCTTGTCACGGTGCCACCGTCAATTCTCTTTTATTGTCTCAATGTATCCCTTTCAAATCTGTTCCACTCAAACTTCCTTCCACTGTAACCCTATTGCGGTGCCACAGTCACCACCATCTCATAAAAATGATCTAAGAACCCCCTCCCCTTTTACCCTATTATGCAGAAATGTGGGGGGGGGGGGATTAACCAAATTAAATAATAACAACAATATATAATAACCATAATAAATTAATTATAATTATAATTTAAATAATTAAATAATTAATCATAAAATAAAATAATGTTATAAAAACAGATAATAGGACAAATTATATATACAATTTACGTAATGATAACTTATAAAAAATAATAAATGAAAATAAATTAAATTTTACTTATTAATTAATTAAAATTATAGTAAACAAATTAATAAATCAAATAATATATTCAATTTAATTAATTAAATAATAATTTAATTTAGTATATAAAATAACTAATTACCAATAATATTAATAATATAAATTATTATTAAATTAAAAACTTAATAATTATGTTAGAAACATTAATAAATAATTATGTAGTATAATTTATATAAATAAAATGATAAATTAAAATATTTAATTATAATTTAAATTGATATTATACCAATAATTTTATTACTTGTTATCATTTTCCAAACTGTGTATTTTCATTCTCAATTTGGCTGGTTCATACGGGAAATGCAATCATGTCAAGGTACGCCCAACAAACTCACCCGGAGTTAGTAACAATGGAAACGCTAGTGTGACATTCCAGTCATGAAAAAAACACCCATGTGTGGTACACAAGTGAGGGAACCTTTATGTTAATGAAAAACAGGGGGCGACAAGTAGTTTCTAACAGTATGATATAATAGTACAGTAGAATGAATTATTGGTGGTGAGATTCATTCATTCACTCACGAGATTTATGATGGAAGGAATAAAACCTAGCATCGCCTGGAGGAGTAAATGGAGAGCCATTTCCTGGAGATACAAGCAGTAGATCATGCAGTACATTAGTTCATAAGGAATTATTCTCCTCTATTTTTGTTTCAATTTCATTTACTAAAATTATATGTTTTATGTTTATATGATAATTATCTATATAGTTAGTTAAACCATTATGATCGGTGATATAAAAAATTTCTATGGGTATCTTAACATCCTCTTCACTTTATCAATTCAATGTATTCCAAATTGGTTGGTGAGATCAGTACTAAATACATCCAATTTCCTCTTAACACTAGCACTTGTTTTCTTAAATTCTACAATCACTTGGAGAGATTTATTGTGGAAACATCATTCAAAAGATAATAAATTCATAAATCCTCAGAACGTATGAGGAGTTCATTTTTTTGTAATTTTCAAATCAAAATTTTCAACATTTTCAACCATGGATCGGTGAACTCCACGATTGATCAATCTTTATAATGTACTTATAGTGAGGGTATTGAGTCAATAATTTCTACAGTGTTATATTGAATCTACATTTATGTGAATAATAATACATTACAACTAGTATAATAAAGTTTTTTAGCAGACAACATTCATGATTGTTCATTAATCAGCATCTAATATCCCTATTTCTTCATGAAAGGCTTTTTCTTGTTTCTTGATAGTGTATAAAAAACCCAAAAAAATATTACTTACTTTACTGCCTTATGAAAAATATAATAATAATTAAAAAATTAAATCTACTCCACTATTGACATTATTTGGGTCTTTTTAATATTTTAAGAATCATTTTGGTCAAAATTGCCTCTTGTGTGGGTTTGACACTACTTCCCATAAATACAGTATTAAGAAGGAATATAAATTATTATACATTGACCATCATAAAAAATAGTCACAACAAGAAACCAACTAGTTTATCAACATAAAATTACACCTTATTCAAAACATTCATGAAGTCTGCTTTTATATCAATTTGATAAATTTTTAAGAATATATTTTTATTTCCAATACTATGAAGAGTCTAACTGACTAAAGATGAGATACTAGTATGTTTTTCTACTCAACATCTACACCATTAATTGTAGTATTTATTTTTCACACCAATAGAGATGTATTTTTTATCCACTTTACCATGTATTTAAAAAAATTTATAGAGACATACATTGTTTTCATCATGTTGCGTTGCTTGTTCTCTATAAATGTCACTATGTATAGTTCATATTAATCATGTTCATCTACTCATTAATGTATCTCATAAATGATTTATCATTCATTCCATATTTCCCAGTATACATGCATCACAAGACTCCTATCACTCATGCTTGAAGTTAGTGATATCAATTGATTCCCTCAACATAATAACATTTTCCATAAATGAAATGTAAACTTTTTCCAGACATCATTTCAAAAAAACTATTATCATCTTAAACTAAAAAAAATGAAATTATTTTTTTACAATTCATTGGGTAAATGTTTATATTTTTCAATAGCCTTTCATGCGAGAAATATAATTTTTTATTTTTTTCAATCAAACTTCCAGATTGAAAATAAAATCTTTTCTCTTTTGTTAATCTCATATGTGTTTAATCGTGACAGTTCCCTTTATTTTGAAATCATTGTCATGTACAAACTACATAGTTCCATTAACTCCATAATTCAAAGTTATTAGAGTATTATGCTACATGTAATGTGGTATGAACTCACACTATCAATGATCCAACTACTACTAATCATTATGTATTTAAGGGCAACATCAAATAGGGTTTCCATCTATCTTATCATCTTCTCATTCCAAGAGTGATCTAACAAATAAATACATAACCTAAAATAGCCTTTAATTATCTAGAATATGTAGCATGGTGGTGTTAATATTTTTCCACCAATGTACAAAATATTTTAATTATTTCAAAACAATATTTTTTATTTTTATCTATCGGTATACTACTCCCACGGTGGTAATTTCTATTTCTCATTTACCTATAGTCAACTTATTTCTTCCTTTGTAAAAACATTGTTATAAATATCAATGAAAATAATTTATCTTACATAGATAAGGATATGGTTTTGTCAATTTTTATGGGCTATTCTCTACTAATAATCTATTCGCATATTCATAATATTGCATGGTGTGGCCATGATGGACACAAAACATCCACTTCATTATGGGAAATATATTTTGACTCTCCCCCCTCATCTATTGTCAGTTCTGGAGTATCAACTTAGTTTTTTTATTACTCCTATAATTCTAAGGGTTTTCTACAACCACTGGTTTCCCATTTTTCTACATTAGAACTACTCCTATTTTTTTATCATGACATTGAAACCAACCCCAATTATAACAATACACCATGTACATTGATTATCTAATATCTTTTCAATTCCTTCTAATCATTATTTAATATATTTATAATAATTAAATGAAAAATAATTTTTAAAAATATAAATGTTTTTCGGAAAACATTTATTTATTTAGAATTCATGTTTATTTCTTAATGTAACAACTTCTTATTATTATAATTCAATCTTGTTGGATCTTTCCTAAAAATAATAACTTAGATTATATATTATCTTTCCATTGTATTCACTTTTTTCATTAAGTTATAGTACATATTCTATACTTTCATGACATGATATTTTATCTTCGAACTTCTATATTCAACCTATCTCAACTACATGTTGACCAATGTATTTAATAGAATCTTATAATAATGGAAAAATTTGCAATTTTTCATTCATTGCATATGAATCGATGCATGTGATTCTTATATTTATAAATTAAAGTTCACAATTATCATAAGATGGTATTATATGATAAGTTTTGAATTTTTTTATTAAAATATTTTATTATGGAATATTCTATAACATATTTAAATTAATCTTTATCATCCTAAAAAAATTCCTTATCATCTTAATATTAATTCCTCAAAAGGATCTTTCTATGAATATCTTGATGGAAGTGCATCCAGGTTTGAAATATCTTTTTTAAGGAAAAATTCATTTTTTCATTCCAAAAATGATAGGAACTCATCATCAACATCTTATTCACCATATCTATCATTAGTTATTTTATTCTTCTCAGTGGATTTTAAATATATTTATATGATTGTGAGATTTTATATTCCTTTTATATTACCTTTCATTTCATAAGACACCAAAATACTATATGTTTTATCCACTAGTAACTCATGCATGTTTCTTTCTTCAACTATAGATAATTAGGTATTATATAGGTGTGGTAGCCTCCTTAAATTATTCTTCCAGAAATAAATATTATTTACTTATTCACAGAATTCATATATATGGATCCAACTAAATTAGTGATGTGATTAAATAACATATCAACAAATTCATTAAGGAACTAGTTTAGATCATAAAACATGTTGTGTAAAACTATAAAATTAACTTATTTTGAATTTCATTCACCATCATAGATTTTAGAAAACTCATATCACATTGAATTTGTGTCATTGAAACTCATCTACATCAAACTGAAATGATTTTATAGTGTACCCGAAAAATAGTCTGCTTATTGGCATCAACATCAAGGAGCTTTTTATTAGCATCATTCATGGATAATTCATAATCATATCTTACATGAAATATTTGAATGGAATCAGAGAATAAATCATTTACAAAATACTATAAGTGTAATATCATTCTAGTACATTAAATTTTGTGATTTCACGCATCATATAACATAAATAATTTTTCAAATCAATGTATTCATCATAGATAAAATCTGAAGATGATAGATTCATCACCCAAAATTGGTGCATCTGAAACAACATGTTTAAAATAGTATGCTAATACACATTAAGAGGGGGTAGGGGTGAATTAGAATCATTTGTTTTCTTATTTTACAATGTATATTTTCATCATGTTAGATTGGATAATATGATTCTGAATTTATTCATTACCACACACACATTCAATATAATTAAATTTAATGCCTGTAAAATGGTTATTTACCGACTTAAGAAGAAGGGGAAATCCTAGGAGTATATTTCAAAAACAATTATCCAACATGGAGTAATAAAATATTTTTTAGAGTTTAAAATGGTTTGGGAATATTAAATTCTAATACCACGAATAAATATTTTCCATACATCTCAAGGTCTACATTGAAAAATCTAATTAAAATTATTGATGAAACATATAGGTTTCTTACTCTATATTTATGCATAAAATATAAAAACTATTAAAATGATGGAATTTTCCTAATAAATATTCCTTATTATTCTATAATTTTCAATATTTATGTTTTTTCCCTATTTCTTCTCTAAGTATATACTGGTCAACCCATTTTTAAAAAACATGTATTTGATTGCAGAAGGGTCAATATCATATCTTATTATTATTATACTAATTATCACCTTATATATTCACTAAATAATGATGTCTGATATTTTACTATATTATAATTTGGAAATCCTCCCCTATAATCTTCCTATCTAGTAACAAAATATAAAAAAAAATATTCACAAAATTTAGATTAAGAAAAAACTAAAAAATATGTAGTGATATTATCTATGTTTAATTTTTTTCTTTATACTCATGATAATTTCCATAAAAATAATATAGAAATTATATATTTTTTGTTCCATGTAATACTTATTTTAAATTCACTATAATTATTTAATATATACATATAAATTATGTTCTTCACGCTTCAACTAAATCTATGAGTTTTCTTCTAATTGTATAAAATAATTTATAACTGTATATTATATTTAATAAAATTTTCATGAATAGAGACACATGATGTGAAGATATGAGTCTTGAAATGATATCAGTCAATAAGATGAACTATAGATTTATTATAATATAAATTAACTACTATTTTATTGTATAATACCCTTTTAATATTAATATATTCTTGTCTACCATGGAAATATTACTGGAGTCATGATCATCAATTGGCCTAAATAATCGTGAGAAAAAATCACACAAAATACCTCTAAAATTATAATTTATCACTAATGATAAAAGATATGGCCCTTATGTTTTTACTGATATGTATCTTTCTTTTATCCCTTGTCTTATAAAATCAATAAAAAAATAAGTTATGTATTATAAGATCAACGGAAATTCTGATAAAATAAAGGTAATTTATTTTGATATATATAAGGTATTATTAGATAAATTATTATTAAAATGATGGTGGCCTTAAACATACACGTAATATTCCTTCATATATCAAATATTATGTTAAAAAATTTATTATTTATTCATATTAGACATTTAAATATTTCTTTTTCTCATTCACCTTAATACTACTTTCTCTTAAAAATTCCTAGGATCTTCTAAGTTATTTTCAAAACCACATAAATATACTAACTAAAAACATAACACAATTTAAAAAATCCTAAAACATAATACATTTATCCAGAATAAATAATTTTATTGAATCAAACATGTAGTGTCAAAAGGATAAATTTAGAAACAAGTGTTATTATTATTGTATGGTTTTCTATATAACATGTACCTTAAACAGTATATTAGGTTGATTTTAGATTATAAAAGTAATGGAATATCATATTCATCCATACAATAAGAACGAATTAAGATAACTAGAATAAATATTATCCCTATACCATGTATTTCAAAATACAACTTTTGGAAAAAAACATTTATTTTTGAAAATATGCTCACTTGATGAATAAGTGTAAAATAAATCATTTGGACTTGATTTAATTAATATTAAGTGTAATAATTGATCATTATATTGAAAAATTATTTTTTTGTGGATATAAAATAAATATTTTCATTTATTTTAATATAAAAATAAGAGAAGGCATATTGTGAAAGACCACTGCTTTAGTGACTAGTATTAATTAGGTTATTGTGGAAATAAAATATCTTACATCAAAGAGTAGTTTAATGTTATTGAATGAAAATAATATTTATTATTAGTGAGTCTTGTATCAGAGATCAATTTTTTTTATATTTTAATAAATTTATTTAATGAAAGTTAAGAAATTATGAAAAACAAAGAAAAAATATGAATTTTCCTTTTGGACAACAATGATAAAATAAAGAAAATGATATCTTTTTCACAGTTAAAAATAAGAAGACATGAAAATAATTTGAGTACTATTAGAAGATATCTTTTAATAAAAATAGTGAAATCTTTCATAAGTGGAATCATTTAAAATATCTCCTCATAGTGAATTTGCATGAATTCTATTGAATTGATGAGTGGGAAATCATAAAAGCATGAGGAATAACACTTTAGTGGTATCATTGAAACAAATAACACTAAGATATATTGAATGAATGATGGATTCAATAATTTTTTTAAAAAACTCCAACCAGAGCCCTAAATATTATAATAAATGGGCGTACCACAATTTACATGTGTTTAAATGTTTTAGTTTTTTTAGTTTATGTCAATTTAAGTGGGAGATATAATACACGGAGTGATATTTTTATGAATGTAGATAGGTACAATTTTAATTTACATTTTCGTATAAAAAATAATGAAATTATCCAATAGTATTATGTACAAATCTGACTCATGAATTGGTCTTAAGTAATCACTTAGTATTTCTAAGATGAATCTAGAATTATAAAATGTTAGGAAGAAGTTCAAATAATGAAGATTATAATATGAAATTACAGTGTTATCAAGGAATTTTCTAAATATATAGTGGTATAAATACAATTATGGGGAATAAAAAATCATATTATTTAGTAACACATGTGGTATCACGCAAAATAATTTGAATGTATCTTGAAATAAGAAGGATCACTAATCATGGAATACATGATTAACAATTTAAATACATAAAATTTGATATTGAGTGATTATTTTAATAGATTCCAAAATATACTAGGAGAAATGTTTCATATATCACAAGAAGATTCATCATGAGGAGAATTATCTATGTACTTGGTGTTAAGAAAGGGAAGCATTCAGGTGGAGTTGGTAATTTTCCTTGAAAGGCTAGTTGGCCCCATCTGGAAAAGTTAAAGTATTGTTATTAAAGTGTGGTTCCTAGATAACAATTACTGTCACATGTTTTTCACATACATTATTTTTTAGATGGTTCAACATAAATGAACACTCAGACACATGGTAGGTATTGTACCATCTTGTATTGACCTAATCTATCACTCTATTTAATCCACGGCAAGTCCTGAAGGGTATTCCTTATCCCCATGGATGAAAACTAGTTTTTTTCATAAAAGACACATGCTGTGGAATAGTTTTACTCAATAAATAATATTAATATACTATTCAAAAAATATATTAAATAATAGTATGTAGATATATTCGACATCCTTGTATATAAATTAAATAGATACAAATAAATAATAACCCTAAAATGATAGAAGAAACAGCGAAAATAAAATGCAACATAATAAATATAAGTGATCTCTCTCATCCTGGTATATACACAGAAATAATAAACCAACATGATTTTATAAAATACAGTAAGAAAAAATAAAAATAGGGATTCAAATTGATACTACACAGAGCCATGTTTTTTGATACTAAAAATTTCACAAAAACAAATAAATTAAACAAGGTCCACCACTCGAAGATCTCCATCTGACCAAAGGTCACTCACCATAATAGAAAAAGCCTTATGCTATAAATAAATGAAATTCACTCATAGTTCACAACCTAGTAATATATAAAAAATATTAAGGTAGAATATGTACATGCATACGTGTGTATGAGGGTTGTGAGATAAACATACCCAATATTATTTCTCCAATGTGTGGGTGAAATTAATTTTATAAAATCATTTAATAAATTATAGATTTAACAGTATATATAGAAAAATTATTTTCTTAATTAAAATGAATAATGGAAAAAATTATAATACACAATCCTTCTTCCAAATACATATGGTAATATATTATTGATAAAAACACATTTTTTTAAAACCATTATTCCAATCTAAACAAAATAAAACATATTTTCCTTTAAAATATCATTCAAAACACCCTTTTTATCCCAAGTGGTGGAATCTCCCATTTATTAAATGAAAAAAAGGGACATATTATATGGTGGACTTGAAAATTTAAATAATGATGACTAGCCCATTTTCTCAATTTAAATCCTTTCACATGTATCCAATTTCCAAGAATGTTTCAAAATAAAATAACATAATATTGAAGGAATACATGTAAATGTGAAATACTATAATATTAAGAGTCAAAATATAAACAAATAATGTAAATGTTTCTAGTATTACAAATGAACACAAGTGGAATGGAACAATGTCCATAAGTAATCCCCTATATTATTTTAAAATCAATAAAATAAGATTCATGATCAACATTCTAGGTTATACTATAAGAAACCCATAATTATAAATACATTGAATCAACAATTTTCCTATGTTATATTGTTAAAAATTATCCACAAAACTAACTCTCATTAGTATTTCCAAATGAGCTCATATAATGAGATTTATAACATACAACAATGTGATAGTATCCAATGCATAACATAACAATTATAAAATAAATAAGGATCTCTCCACTTGGCTACCCATGTTCCAATAAAGTGTCGAAGTGGAGGTAAGAAAATATAAACCCAATGATCATCACATTAAGTAGTATTGAATTAAAAATAGAACTCATACCACCTCCAACACCCATATATGAAACATCCCATTTCACATATATGATTAATCCTGATAATAATAATCATTTTCAAATTACATAAAAATGATTAATATTGTATACAAGAAATATAAAACCGAGCCCTTCCTAATGGTTTAAAGATATCCAAAAATCATTTTTAAATGGTTTAATTGTGGCATTACTTCAATCATGAATAGATATGCTATAAAAATATCCATGTCAAACTCACACATACACACACCATAGAGTCCTTTTAAATTATAATTCAAGAAGACATTTGAGCATTTAATGAACAATAAAGTCATGAAACATGCTTTTTCTAAAACATTTGCTTGAAATATAGGTTACATTGATTCAAAAAAAATGGAAAGATAACCACCATAATTTATTCATCCATATAAATATAATGGTTCCTAATATTTCAATTTTAAAACACATTTAATGAAAATAAATTTCATTCAAACGAATCTTATAAACTAATTGAAAAATTATTTATTATATGTCAAGATAATGATGATATATATCTGTTAACATGTAAATGGATGAAAAAATAGAAATATAATTACAAAAATTATTTAAAAAAATATGTAATTACATAAAATTTAAATAGAAAAAAATTATACCAAAATATCTATATCAATGAAGCTGAAACCACACACCACCAAGGATTGAAGAACAATTGTTCACGAAAAAATATGGGAAGTATGAGGAAAACTCATATGGATCTCAATTTAATTAGTAAACATTATTTAAGGGGAAAATGAATCATATGTGGTAAGAAATATATTTGGGTAAAAGTAGAAAATCATAAAATTAAAAGGGGTAATAAGCTTATCCTGACGTCCCCTTCACAATTGTAGTGTGACCTGGCTCCCTATGAGATAATAAAAACCATGAGCTCACTTCATAGGCCCCATCATGGATTGAATTCAATGGTCATAGTGTGAACTAATCATAACTCAAAAGTCCCAAGAAACTAAAGAACATTCGTTACTTGACCCTATTATGTTGCTAAATAACCTATTTCATAAGGAATTACGTAATATCCAAAACATTCATCATGAAATGAAACTCCCATTTTATAGAGACTCACTATTTATAGAACTATAGGGAACCCAAAATTACCAATCAATGTTCAAATTTACTATGTAAAAACACGATCATTTAATGATTGAAAACTGTGGAATTTAAAAAACAGAAAAATGATCCAAATCCATAATACACTGAAAATGATCAAAATTACACAAATTATACAATATTAACTACCATAGGGACATAATGGTGTTAAAATTGTCCCTAACATTCATCTTTATGCCCAAAAAAGTGACACCTAAAAGAATAAGTAGTTAGAAAAATTGAAAATCATAATATAATTGTTGGGAGTATCACGGATAATTTCATGAATATATATTGAGCAAAGTCATTATTAAATACAATAATAATAAAACAACAACAACCACCATCAATAATATGAGATCATAATAAAAAAAACTATAAATATACTACATATTATAGATAATAAAGGATTGATAATAGTTCTATATAGTATTTTGAATTCATTTAAAAATTTGAGACAATAAATAAAATCATCTATGAAACAAATATCTCTAAAATGAATATATTTTAAAAAAATTGATAATAGAACTACTAATCTCATATTAAAAACACATAACCATCCATTATATTTTATAATATTATATAATCGGATAATAACCCAAAGGATAACAAAAAGTCCAAGATAAATGCTCCAATAATATATTATTATACTATAATATTAGAACGTAAAACATACATGAATAAACAAATTTGTGAATAATTAAATACATGGGCTCTAACCTCATGTCAATTGGAATAATTAAAATTAAATGGGGCTTGGATCATGAAATACCCTATCATGGTAAAAATAATAGAGGGCAACATGACAGAATATCAAAATATGTATCATATAGAGAATAATAGAGACTATTAGAACACTTATTCTAGTTACACAAGGACTATCAAATGGAAAAAATAACATCATATTGTGATAATGAAATAAAAACATCAAGAGAAATGAAAAAAATAGTACATGATCAAAACAATATATATTTATGAACTATCTAAATATATATAGGGAAAACCCCCATTGAATTCTCAAATCCTGGATTACCTAATACCCAAAATATTAAAAAACTCTCAAGGAATAATTCCTAGAAAATTATTATTCATGTTTCAGATATATATAAAACTCCCTAATATACAATTAATAATAAAATAGCAGGCTAGATCAAATATAAAAATTAATTGGTCCTTACGGAGACCTTTATCAATGAAATAAACTATAACATTGATATTCAATCAAAATGGTTCTTCACCACTAGCTTCCATTGATTATGGCTCATATGGTGAGTATATTGCAACTCGATATTCATGTTGTTACATTTTAATGAGTGTTTTGATAAATATTATATGAATAATTCATCGATTAAAGTGAAACTTGATCACAATCTAATATGGGGATTATTAAATCATAATGTCCATGAACACTTGAGGTTATAACTCTACAAATATAATGAACGTCTAAAAAGTGTCAATAACATAAATAGTTTCACTATAAAAATATGTGAAATCACTATAAAGGTCATCCTTAGAAGTATAAATTCCACATTCAATTAATACATTTCATTCCTGTGAAGATTTCGTGAGTCCAATATAGAGAACGAAAATTTATAATCTAGGAAATGTTTTCATGTCATGAAAATGCCAATCTAGATAATTAAATTAGGGTGATATTTTTCATTTACATACATGTTGATAATTCTATTAGATTAGGATACATGATACCCAATTCAAATAATGAATCTTTATTCTTACATTACATTCCTTCACATTGACTACATCATTTTCATTAAAATATGTATGATCTTTTATGATTATCTATGAGAGGTACATGTATGGTTGCATAACTATTTTAAACTGCATTTGAAATTTTATTCTCCCATAAAAACTCCTAGGGGATCCCATATCCATAATAATTTATATACCTACTTTCTAAAGGGAAGAGTTTATTTGTGGCTTCTAGCCTAATGGAACTTAGGAAGTCACATTCGTCAAGTGTAAAGGAGGTCAGGCTCATTTCACCATTTTTAGAAGAATTATTTCCTATTCTAACACTCTATTATATATTTTATATATGTTCATTAATCAATTCCAAATACTGATGTCAGAATGATTACCCTAATAAAATTATAGGGTGTTGAATCCTTTTTGCATGTAAATGGGGTTATAATGATTAGACCGTCTGTATTTATATGAGGATCTCTGTCCATTTCCCACTATTGAATTTAAATGTGTTTCATTTTATATTTTTAATCCTTTTAATCAATCATTTTGGATTTTAGTATTTTTCATGAAAGTGATAAGTTTTTTGAATATGGGATTAATCTTTCCTGTGGTGTCCTAGGTATCTTGTTTATAACAGGAATCAAAACCAACATAGTTTTTTTATGTAAAATTTATGTTTTTCATACTCATGAGGAAATGAAATATATAATAGATAGTAGGTACCAGGTATAGATAATAAAACATGAGAATACATCCTACTTATCCTTTTAACAGTAGAAAATGGATTCATCACAATTTGATCTACCCTTAATGTATTAATGGGTGGTGAAATATAGTTAATTCCCATATTAGTTTTTACCCAGGTAATTGAATTAGGAAATAAACTGAGTTGGGTACCCTTGTATAGGGGTAGACATATCATGTCACTAAATTGGGATTACACACAATGGTTTCCCTAGATATATGAAATTTTTTATTTGAGTTATATGATCGTTGCAAATCCCTAGTTTCATGTGATTCATTCTCGATGTGTGTAAAAAAAAGGACATAAAGTTATCAGAATCATCGCATATGGATATAGAAATTCAATATGGGGGCGGTCCAACTATGGTGTTTGATATAGAGTTCTATCCATAAGAAATAGTCAAATCTATCTCGCTTATAACAGGAATTAGAGTGATCATATTTCAAATATCCTCTCAAATAGATAAAGGATGAGGAATAATGAAAACCCAAGGGATATTTTGTCTCCCATATGTAATATTGTTTGAAAAATAGAGGGACATAAACCATATTGAAGGCATAATTTGAACTTTTTCTCTAATAATTTGTTCTATGAATCCTTATAAGAAAGAAATTAGAGTCATTTTAGTTCAAAATGGTGTATTTTCAATTATGTCTGCTAGATATGATTATCATGTCCTGGGGTGAACTATTGACAAAATTTACATATTGGGGATATATTCTAGATATGGTTGACATGTAAGGTATATCTAATGAAAATTTATGAGTTTTTGGGTTTACATGTATGAGGATTTCGGGACATGTCCTTACCATTTTCCTATCCTGTAAAAGGTTGTCTGGTAGATATTTCTTTGGCGTATGTCGCAAAATTCAATAGAACTGTCTGGGGGCGCTACATGACATGGACGGCATGTCCAAGTAGACATTATTTATTGATAAACCGATGTTATAGGATTTATGTATGACTCAACATAATTTTCATGGGGACCATCATGTGATCGATGCAGACACATCCAAGGGATTCCCATGATTAGGGATGACATTTTTTGATATTTTGTATGATGTGTGTGGAATAAAAAAGTATTCTTTATGTGTTTGATGTAGATTCAACCAAGGGTGTCGTGTGATCAGGGATGATATGTCATAGGGTTTGTACATGATATGGATGACTGTTGACGCTCCTTTCGTCACAGAATCTAAAGATTGGAAAAGGGAATATCTCAGCTGAATGTGATTCATCCTTTGAAGAAAACATCAAAAATCAACAAAGGCCTGAACAAAGGATCAACAGCAAATCCACCGCGCAAGTGATACCACTGCCGCGCAAGTATACTTGCGCGGCTACCTTGGTCGTGCAAGTGACTTGCGCGACCTAATTGGTAACCGCCCGGTAACCGCCCTGGGTCTTCTTTTGCCTATAAATAGACCCTGTGGGCCCCCCATTTGAGAGGATCTTTTTCCAGAAACTCGAATTAAAGCTCCCGACGCCCAAGTCTCTTCTCAAAGCTTCTGAAACACTTCTAAGGTAATTTCTTACCTAGAACGGAAGATCTAAAGAGAAGAAGGAAGTCCTAAGTGTTGAAACTTATCAAACACTTGTGCGCCGACTTAATTCCTTCAATATAACTTGCGCGTCCCTTTTCTGGAAGAACCTCAAGGGGATTCTAAAGGGTTTTATCAAGAGTCGCTCAAGTATTTCAATTCTGATTGAAAATCGCGCAAGTACACCATGTGTCGCGCAAGTATACTTGCGCGACCAATACTTGCGCGCCGCCGCAGGAATTGCGCGCCTTTCAAGACTTGCGTGCCCCTATCTTTTTGGGTGCCCATCTTGCCCATTTTACCCCTCTTAAGCCATTTCAACTTTCCTTTTCAAGATTCAGTCTTCAAGAAACTCTTCAAAGCCATTTATGGCATGATTTCTTGATTTGACTTTCTTATCTGAAAGGAATTCTGTGAAATCTCTCTCAAAGTCTAGTGATTTAAATATCCTTATGTCACTAAAATACGGGGAGTTCATTCATTCAACCTCATCCTTTAAGAAGAGAAAATCCTAACTTGGGTCTCCTTTTCAGGAATAATCCCCAGTTATAAAACCTTTGATCTGGGCATCTTCCTCAGGAGTAAGCCCCAATCAAGTCCTCTAATCTTGGGCATCTTTCTTAAGCATAAGCCCCAACCTCAAATATGGGCATCCTTCTCAGGAGTAAGACCCAAACCATAATCCCTAACCTGGGTATCCTTTTTTTAGGAATAAGACTCAGTCATAACCTTGGGCTTCCTTTTCAGGAATAAGCCCCATGTCCCCTTAAACTTCTCTTAACCAGTCATAAATTACCTTTGATTTGGGTTTCCTTTTCAGGAATAAAACCCAATCATAAGTCCCCTCCTAACTTGGGCATCCTCCTTAGGAGTAAGCCCCAAGATTAGAGTATTCAAATATCCATGAAGCACATATTACTTTGTGGACCATGTTCATGGATTTTCTCCCTAAAAGTAAATCCTAAACCTTCATCTATCTGGGCAGTCATCTATACATAAGCCCCAAACAAATTCTTATGATTGCATCTTTCATGGCAAAATTATCTAAATTTTACCAATACCTCTTGTTTCTCACACCGAGCATGACTCACGTGAGCTTAGAGTGTAAAAGTAATTATGACATTCATCTTTGAGCCATCAATCATAAACATCATACTCCACCATTCGAACTACGTGGGTTCTAATTCCTTTTTCCAAAACAAAGGATACGTAGGTAGCCCATTTATGGGTTCTATCCCAACTTTGAAATAATCTATGTCCTTCTGAATGACGATAAACTTCAAGTGCCCCACTGAGTGGCTTTAAAACCAGCCTAGTCATCAAAATGACCAAGAGACTTTTATATAAATGTTTTGAAGGATACCATTGACCAAGAATCTCAAAACAAATATAGATGATTCTATATTGATGAAGAACCTCGAATACATATAAAAGATTCTCTAAATTTCTTGCATATTTAATCATTGATTGTTAAAACTAAAAGAAAGCTCATTTTATACTTGGTAATGTAATAAGGATTCACGAACATAACATAAATCTATAAAGAGAGTCCCGGAGTAGACAATAATTCCCCTCAAAAAGGTGTGATGAGTCCGACCTCCCATCCTATCGACCAATGCAAATTCCTAAGCCTCATTAGTCCACAAACTAATGAGCACCTGACTTTGGAAAGTAGGTCCAGACGGATGTGGAATCATTGGATGTTTCCGGTTCTACGGACAAACCCGTTAGAAACCGATCGGAACATTTGAATCTCCCGTCCAGGAGGTCATCCCCGGATTCCGCGCGAAACAAAAATGGTGAACCCGACGTGAATCCTTAACCAAGTTAAAGTGATGTTCTTCTTATCTGTTAGGCCCCTTGGGCCAACAAGGCAATCATTGACATATGATCATCCAAAAGTTGCAGTAGCCGGATTCATCTTGATTATGTCTGTTACATGGAACAGGCACTCTTTTCTCAAGATCTTCTGTAGAAATGGCTTTCCTTAAATTCACCCCTGTGAATACTGCTGCTGTGAACACCTCTACTGTGAGGTCTACTGCTGTGAAAACCAATGCTGCTACTCCTGCTGGAACGTCATCCGCTCTGAGGATGACATCACCAACTTTGCGTATTCAACGCTGTGTTTCTAATGCACTGGTTAAGGAGTACCGTCGCAACGGTACTATCCCAACTCTGGAGGCCGCTCGTCAAGCCCTCCAAGTTAACAACTATACCTGGTCGTCCGGACAACGGCGGCCAGCAATCAAGAAGCAGGCGGTGCTGACTACCGTCTCCAACCGTTTCGGGTCGTTATCCCCGGAACGCAATTTCCATTTACTCCCTTACTCCGAGGAAGTAAATGAGCAGGTCCCTCAGGGCCTTAATTCAAAAAGACAGGAGTCCTTCCCGAGGGCTCCCATCAACAATCGCCGCCAGACTCGTGCGGTAGTGCGCCCTCAACATGATGAGGGTACCGACTCCAGGCATTCAGCTCAGGTTCCTCGAACCCGAGCAGGCAAGATGAACCGCCAGAGACGGAATCCGGTTAACAATAGGCAGGTTTTCATCCCTGCCATCTCCGGAGAAGTCCACCAACCTAACTTGGTGGCAAACAACGAGCAGGCACACACACCTGCCCGTTTTAATTCAGCTGTCCAGCAGACTCGTCTGGCAGCATCAAGCCGATCCCGCCAGGCAATTCCGGCGGAGTACCATAGGCAGGAACATACACCTGCTTATACATCACCAGTTAGTCAGCAGGCTCATCTGACTACATATGATGGATCTCGTCAACCGCGTTTGGCGAAGTGTAATCAGCAGGCACATACACCTGCTAATACTAATCAAGCCTACCAACAGTCTCGCTTGGTAGCGCACGGAGAAGTCAGTCGGAAAGCCCCGACGACAAACAGGAGGCAGACTAAACTCTCTGCCTCCACACTTGAGTACTGTCAGGATTCACTGACAGGAAAAGGAGGACAGGAGCAGTCACATACACCTACTCCAAGCCCGGAATGGACGTATATCCCTGTTCCGGCGGCTGAAGTCACCAAGCATATTTTGTCAATGGTGAAAGAGCAGAAGCAAATTTCTTCTCATATTCTGGATGCTTGCCAGGATATCATAACATCTTCAGCATCATCTCAGGGACAGACACATAAATCTATCCCTAGTAATGGAGTGACACATCAACGATTCACTCCGGAACAGACACACACATCTGTTCCAGTCCAAGAGGGTAATGGGGAATACTCCCCCATATCATACGGACAACCAAGTCAGGCACATACACCTGATTTGAGCGATGATCGTCAGCCTAACCTGACCATCTTTCCTGATCAGGCACATACACCTGCTCAGAGAAATCACTTTCATCATCAAGTGGTTTCTAAAGCGAGTAAGAAGGCATCTAAGAAAAAGATCCGCCCAGCACAGTCAGGAGATCAAAGGCCAATCTGCAACAAGGCCTTGCTCGACGCTAAAGTTCTTGAAGCCCTCGGACATTTATCTGTCGGAATTCAAGATTCTACTCCCTCAGTTCCCAATAACAGGAACATTAATTCTGAAGGTCTTCAACAGACACTTCCTCATGAAGACTTGCTTCATGAAAATTCGGTCAATCTTGAAGTTTCTTCTTCAGATGAGAGCCACAGGAACCCTCTGTGTGGTCAGAAGGCCAAGGAGCAAGAGATTTCATCTTTTGTTGTAACCCATCATGACGGTCCTCCTCATGGTGATGAACTTCGCTGCGAAAGTCCTCTCCGCAGTAGTGATTCACGTTGTCTCGAAAATTCTTCAGAAGGCAATGTAGTGACGAGAAAGCCCTCTTATCTCGAGGCACTTGAAAACGTAAAACCAGTCATGTCTGATGCTTTACTATCGGTAGGTGAAACTCTTTCTCCATCAGAAGATAGCCTGGGGTTCAGGTTATTCTCCGAACCTTCCTTGGGTCATTCATCTTCCAGCATGAATAGTGATTTCTCTACCAATCTTGTTGAATCCGATGAAGCAACAAGGAAACACCAACTCTGGTCCAAACAGGTAGAAGAATCTTCATTTAATGATAAAGAGGAAATGCTGAACATGAGGAAAAAACTGGCAAAAGGTGAAGTACCAGTCATGTTTTGGCCTTTGGCTAATTCCCAGTACGACATTCCAAAGATGTTGACGGATGATGGAATCCATGATATTCATCTCGACATATGGAAAACTCTTTGTCAATTAAAGAAGAAGGTATTATCTTACAATGAATATGAAAATCATCTTAAGATAATAGAAGGGTTACAACGCCAGATTGATTTGGCATCTCTATCAGTCTCTCGGTATCCGAATGCTGAAAAGCAACAGAGAACCCTTCAACGTTCATGCCTTGGCGCACTAAGAAGATTGCGTCAGTTAATTTCCAATGCTCCATCTAATGTTCATATCAGAGGATGGGGCGTTCACGGAGCACTACATTTCACAGTGCTTTCCGGTCAGCAAAGCCCGCCGAAAATGGTCTCATGCAATGTTATTGCCCATGGCCGGCCAATGTCAATGGGCTTTGTTCATAATCAAAAGCTTGCTCGAGATCAAGATTCAACTAGTTCCTCTCAAAATCAAGTATATAGAGAACAGGTTGTTGAATTGCTCCTACATCAAGCAGGCAAGAATATTGCACAAGCCTCTCGTCTGGAGCAAACACGTCATCAAATGACAGAAATTTCGGAAATCATCCAACGGTCTGTTGAACCAGGTGATAAAAGTGGATACAGGTTAATGCATCCAGCTAATTTCCGAACTAAGATTCGTAACATCAAGAGATATTTCAAAAAGATCTCAGACATAGCATGTCAAGAGACACCCCAGCTTTCCAGACTGGGGACTTCTCTAACCCAACCATTAGAATCAACGAATGGGATTCGAGGAGTTGAGCGGAAGCAACAGGAACACCCCCAGTCCACCGGACTGGGGACTTTTTCAAATCTTCAATCCCTCCCTCAAAGAAAGTCAGTATTCTCTCGATTAGGGAATAAGCCTCAAGAGGAACGAAGAGCCAAGATGTCAGGAGATTCTCTCCAAGTGACGGTTCTCCAAGAAATTCTTGAGGGATCAAGTCACCGGAATGCCATGTCTCATCATGGTCATAGAAGGAGACAATATCACAGAAATGCTGATAGAAAGGATTCCATGCAATATGCATCCATTAATGTCATCAATGCCGTTGCTGCTGATTCACCAGATGAGGCTCAATCAGAGGGATCAGACGAAGAGGTTCCTGCTCAAGAAGTCGCGCACACAGACCTAAATGAAGAAGGTGTGCGCACACGTAATCAAAGGCTTACCCAAAATCTGGGTATTCCTTCAAGTAACCCACATCCCCCTCTCCGAAAAGGATCCAATAAGGGGAAAGGTAAGAATCAGGTTACTTCTCACCCTTCCTCTGAAGGAGGTCAATCGCTCTCATTAGAGAAAAGGTTTGCAAAACAGGAGGAAGAAATGAAAGAATTAAGAAGGTTGAATGCAGAACTACTTCAGAATAGTATTCTTCTTAAGAATGCTGAAGTCCGACAGCCGAAGGAATTTGTTGTAACTACTGAGATGGATCAAGAATATTTTCCTTTGTCAGTACACCCACAGAGGTCTAATCCTACGGGTCAAACGCAACAACGGTTGGCAGCACTACCATCAGTTGCAGCACCAACCACCACGTCTGTCCAAGCTCCATTCATTGCACCTACCCAAAACCAAGTTCAACCTGACGTTTCTCAAAAATTAATAACTACTATTGAGTCATTAGCATCTCGGTTAGAAACTATGGAAGGGAAACGGGCGCAAGTTCAACCTGAAAAGAATGTTTACCCTGAATGGGTAGATTCAATTTCTCCTCCATCCAGTTTTGGAAACCCTATTTTCCCTACTTTCAATGGATCAGGCGACCCTGAACAACATTTGACGCATTACGTATCTTGTTGTGATCCTATGATGGGAACTCCAGAGCAGCAAGAAGCAGTGAAACTCAGATGCTTCGTGCGAACCTTGCAAGGACCAGCTTTTGTCTGGTATACAAGCTTGAAATCCCGGTCAGTCATCGGATGGGAGGATCTTCGTCAAAAATTCATTCTTCAGTTTATCTCAACTTTGCCAAAAACGACAGTTTTCGATCTTACAAACTGCAACCAAAGGGAGAACGAAAGAGTCTCTGATTTCATTGCTCGTTGGAAGGGATTAACGTATTCCTTGAGTTTATCACTCCCTCAGGAGGAATTGTTGCCAATCTGTGTGGCAAATTTGCGTGACGAATTACGCACGCCATTGATCCCTGTGAAATACACAGGAGGGTTTCGAGACCTTACTTCAATCGCTCAACAGATTGAAGATTCCCTTATACAGGCTAATGTTAAATCTCATGTAATTCCATCAGCTCGAGGAAGAAGAATGGGTAAAGCAGAAACTGCTACAGTTATGCTTAAACAGGCACCTGTACCTATTTCTACTTCAAAACCTTCATCTTCTCGAAGATCTCCAACTCATGAACGCCAACAACAAAGGCTATTTCGTCCAAATGATCAAAAAGATCAACGACGAAAACAATTTGAGGATATGAAGAGTAAAACATACTCTTTCCGAAGTGAGCAAGTTCCTGGTTACTTCATTTCAGCTCTGGAAAATAATTTGGTTCAATTACCAGTGCCCAAGAGGCCAAACAAGGAAGGAGATGAAGACCGTCCCAATTATTGTCCCTTTCATCAAATGTTAGGGCATCCCATCCAGGAGTGTTTTGTCTTTAAAGACCTCCTGAAAAAGATGGTCGACTTGGGACAAGTCAAATTGAAGGGTTCTTCAGCTCATGTAGCGTGTATTACCGCTACAGATCCAGAAGAAGGAGGCGAGTGGCAGGAAGTCAAAAGCAAAACTGCGACAAAATATGATGATTGGATGGTCAGAAAGAAAATCAATCGGACCCATTCCATTTTGCGAACACAATTGAAGAAGCCAATTGTGTCTCCTACAAAAGCTGCAGTAAAGCCTCCATCAAAGGACAAATCCTCAAAAGGGCAGCACAATTCAATGAAGAAAGAGGAATCAGAAGAAGATAAGTATGCATCAAAGCCAAAATATTCTTTGACTTTGGCAGATTTCATGCCATCTACTTCAAAGCAACGGGCACCGTCCCACCAAACGGCACAGCCTAAACAGGCTAACCAGGCAGAGTCTTTATCAGACGAAAAGTTAATCTTTGGTTCTGTTAATATGATTCAATTAACAGATTCATATTTCAGTCTTGATTAGCCTGAATTCCCTGTATCAAATAAGGGAACCCAAGGAAGTTCTAGAGGTTCAGGATATAGGGGAAGACGTGGATCTTTCCGGAGCCAATACTCTAATTCTACCCCTACTAGCACTGTATACGCACCAGAAACTCGTGGTAGAGCCCTTCAGCGAGCTCAAAAAGAACAAGCAAGTTCTTCTGCCAATGGCCAACTAAGCTTCGACACAGTTATTTTGGAAGATCGATTAAATGTTCCATCTTCTTTATCTCAGCAAGTAAATGGATCTAATCAGTCTAATTTTCCAAAACCAAATATGTTGCCAACTTCAATACAAGATGCATCAGCTTCCAAAGCATCTACTTCCAAGGTACCTGCTAAACTGCATATTCCTATTGGGAAACGTAGGCCTCTAGATCAAAAGTATGATATATTGAAACACTTGGCCCAAGTACCAGCCAAATTATCAATTTTGGATGCTTTGAATCTATCAAGAGATCTTCGGGAAGCACTCATCGAAGCTTTGTCAAGTCCTCAGGAGTTTGAAGCTGAAATTGCTGCAGCCGAAATTTATCACATAGAGAATAATCCTGCAGAATGTCATGCAGTGATATCTTTTACTGATAAAGATGAAGATGATGTTGTGAATGGGAACATAAAACCATTGTACTTATCTGGCAAAGTCAATGGTATAGATGTTCGAAGAGCTTTTATTGACAATGGTTCAGGAGTCAACCTCATGCCCATTCGTACACTTCATCGATTGGGCCTCACGGAATCTGATTTATCTCCTTCTACCATGATGTTGCAAGGATATGATAAAAATGAACCAGAACCACTGGGAGAAGTTACACTCAGAACTCAGTTTGGAGATCTTGTTTCCAATTCAGATTTTACGATTGTTGATCAGGACTCAGCTTTCAATATCTTGCTTGGAAGACCCTGGCTACATCAGCATGCAGCTATTCCGTCATCATACCATCAATGTCTCAAATACTGTTTCGATGGTCAAGTTGGAACATTGTATGGTGATAAGGCCCCGTTCAAGACATGTGAGTCTCAATACATTGAGGCGGAATTTTATCACATGAAGGGAAGAGAAAAATCTACAATGAAGGAAATTACCAAAGTTAATGCTCCATATGGTTTGGAAAAAATTCCAATAAATCCATTTTCACATGTGAGTACAGATTATGTGTTACCTATCAGTCAAATTGACAAAATAGGCCCAAATCAAAATACTCTTATGGAAAGATCCATAATGTCAATTACGGCAATCAAGCCAGACAACATGGGAGAAATTGGTAACTTACCAAGCAGTGATGAAAGCATAAGTGGTGACGTTTTCATTTCGTCTGCTGAAATCCAACAAGTCTATACTTCGCTAATCAGGCCAGAAGAAGTTATAGCAACACCATAGGTGAATATTGATGTCGATTCTCAATCCATCATCTCCTCTTTAATTCCCAAAGAAGACCCTTTATCATCAATAGGGTCGGAAATGGAAGCTTCTTCTTCAAAATGTGAAAATTTTGACATCTCTTATGGTCATGAGAATTTCATTTTTTCATCTACTTTGCAAGTAGAAACGGAAGAAATAACACATGATGAAGAGGAAGAGGAAGATCTTAGAGATGCTCCTCCAGCATTTGAAGAGGGTATCTCTACCACTGTGGATGAACTCAGAGAAGTAAATCTGGGTACAGAGAAAGATCCACGCCCCACTTTAATTAGTGCGGCCATGACCCTTGAAGAACAAGAGATGTATATTTCTTTTCTAAAGCAAAATAAAGATATTTTTGCTTGGAATTATACAGAGATGCCTGGCCTTGATCCTGATGTTGCCACCCATCATTTGGGTTTGCCAAAAGAACATCGAGGATTCAAGCAAGCCGCGAGAAGAACACACCCAACCTATGCTTCCAAAATCGAGGCTGAAGTGGATAAGCTTATCAAATCTAAATTCGTCAGAGAAGTTCAATTTCCCAAGTGGTTGGCTAATATTGTCCCTGTAAAGAAAAAGAACATACAAATTAGGGTTTGCATCGATTTCAGAGATCTTAATCGGTATTGTCCCAAAGATGATTTTCCAGTTCCGATTACAGAACTCTTAATTGATGCGACGGCTGGCTATGAAGTACTTTCTTTCATGGATGGATATTCTAGATATAATCAGATCCGAATGGCCCCAGAAGATGAGGAATATACAGCCTTTAGAGCTCCTCAAGGTGTGTTTTGTTACCGGGTGATGCCCTTTGGTTTAAAGAATGCAGGTGCAACATATCAACGCGCCATGCATCGTATCTTCAAATCTTTTCTTGGGAAATTTGTTGAATGCTATGTAGATGATTTGGTGGTTAAATCCAAACAACTTTTTGATCACTTGGCTGATTTGGAAGTCATATTCCACAAGCTTCGACAACATAATTTGAAGATGAACCCCTTAAAATGTGCTTTTGGGGTAACCTCAGGAAAATTCCTCGGCTTTGTTGTACGCCATCGTGGTATTGAAGTTGATCCTGAGAAGACCAAATCAATCCTTGGTATGTCACCTCCTCAGAATTTGAAAGAATTAAGAGGACTTCAAGGACACTTAGCCTATATTCGGCGTTTCATCGCCAATTTGGCAGGCAAAAGTTTATCCTTTACCAAATTATTGAAGAAAGGAGTCACTTACCAGTGGACTAAAGAATGTCAAGAAGCATTTTATTTTCTCAAGAAATACCTCTTGAGTCCACCAGTACTCATGCCACCTGTTGAGGGTAGGCCTCTTATCCTCTATGTGACAGCTTTAGAGCGATCATTGGGTTCCTTTCTCGCTCAAAAGAATGAAGCTGGGAATGAAAATAGTCTCTACTATCTCAGTAGAACTATGCTTGAAGCAGAAACCCGGTATTCGAGTATTGAAAAGTGTTGCCTAGCATTAATCATTGCTGTTCAGAAACTGAGACACTACCTGCAACATCACGAGGTCCAATTGGTATCTCGTAATAATCCACTCAAATTCATCCTTAGTCGTCCAATGCTTACAGGACGTCTGGCAAGGTGGGCGGTTATTCTACAGCAGTTCGACATCCAGTATGTGTCTCAAAAGGCAATTAAGGGCCAAGCTCTGGCTGATTTCCTGGCTGAACACCCTTCAGTGGAAGACACGTATTCAGATATCTAACTCCCTGATGAGGAAATTTTTTCTATTCAAGAGAATCCTCAAACATGGGAAATGTATTTTGATGGTGCTTCTAGAAGTCCAACAGGGAAGAAAATGGAAAATCCTAAATTCAATAAAGTTGGTTTAGGAATTGTGCTCATTTCTCCAGATAAGGCAGTGTTACCTTATTCCTTTTTGTTGTGAGAAGGTGGTACCAATAATGAAGCTGAATACCAAGCTCTCATTGCAGGCTTGGAGTTAGCACTTCAAGCACAAGTGAATCACTTAAAGGTGAAAGGTGATTCAGACCTGGTAATAAAACAAGTCAATGGGGATTATGCCATCATAAAAGAAGAATTAATCCCTTTGTATGATTACGTCAGAGAGTTAATGTCGGAATTCCCTTCAGAACTGACATTTTCTTATGTCCCAAGATCACAAAATGCTCAAGCTGATGCACTGGCTAATATAGCCACAACTTTAGCAGATCCAAATCGGGACGAGACAACCATCGGTATTGCCCACCGTCGTGCAATTTCACCTTATGTTCAAGTCAGAACAGAGGAAATTAATGAAATTAGTCCCATTCCTGAACCGTATGGTCATACTACAGGATGGATGTCACCTATCAAGGAATACCTTCAAAATGGAACACTTCCACCTAATAGAGCCGAGAAAGAACAAATTCGGCGACGTGTGGTCAATTTTACTCTTTATGATGGTCCAAACCACCTTGAGAAAATTCTCTACAAACGTGGTTTTGATGGAGTTCTCTTCAGATGTATTTATGGTGAAGAGACAATGGCTGTCATAAAAGAAGTGCATGCAGGAGTCTGTGGTGCCCACCAGCCTGGACATAGATTGTCTGATCAAATTCGAAGGCTTGGATACTTCTGGCCTTCAATGATACAAGATTGTGTTAATTTCACAAAGAAGTGTCATTCATGCCAAGTATATGCCAACTTCATTCATCAACATCCAGAGTTGCTTCATACAGCTAAATACTCATGGCCATTTTCCACATGGGGAATGGATGTGGTGGGACCTTACCCTTCAGCTACGGCCAAGCAGTTTAAGTACATTCTTACTGCTACTGATTTCTTTTCAAAATGGGCAGTGGCAGTACCTCTCAAAGAAGTCAGTTCTAAATGCATTGTTAGATTCATCAAGTCTAACATCATTACTAGATTTGGTGTCCCTCATACCATATTGACGGACAACGGCACCAACTTCTGTTCTTCTGAGGTAAAGAAATTGTATCAAGAATACAACATTAAGTCCAACCATTCATCTCGATATCATGCAGCGGCTAATGGCCAGATAGAGGCCTTCAACAAGACTCTTTAAAATATACTGCAAAAGATGGTAGATAAAGATAAGAGGTCATGGCCTGATAAACTCTATCATGCTTTATGGGCTTATCGGACTACCACTCGCAATGCAACGCGGTCTACTCCATATTCATTGGTATATGGAACAGAAGCAGTCTTGCCAATTGAAGTTCAATTTCCCTCACTCAGAATAGCCATTTGTGATCAGTTATCAACAGATGAGCAATCCCAAAAACGGTTGAATGAATTGGAACAGTTAGATGAGAAGAGATTGTGCACTTTGCACCACTTGGAAATCTATCAGAATCGGATAGCACGAGCTTTTAACAAAAAAGTTCGTCTTCGTTCATTCATTCAGGGAGAATTGGTATTGGTTCTCAGAACACCAATGATACCAGGAAAGAAGCCGCCCAAGCTTGAACCAAAATGGGAAGGAACTTATTCAATACATAAGGTCTACTCCAATGGAGCGTAATCTCTGATCTCAATGGATGGAGAACACATCACGACTCCAACTAATGCCAGATTTCTGAAGAAGTATTTTTTATAAACACAAAATATTGTTCCCAGAACCAAGACTCTTACATTTGGTTCATACACATAATGGTCCAGTATGACCTTAAACTGCATCTTCGTCCAACATGACGTTAAACTGTGTTACCTTCAATGTCCGAGATGACATTAAACTATATTTTGTCCAAGATGACATTAAACTATATTGTGTCCTAGCAACATGACATTAAACTGTGTGGCACTTTCATCATCCAGCATGACGTTAAACTGTAAAAAGTCTCCAGAATTGATATCCTCATATTGGTTCACCTTAGTCCTAGCTACATGACTTTAAACGGTACAGCACCAGTTCGTCCTTGCTATATGCCGTTAAACTCTACAGCAATGGTCTAGTATGACTTTAAACTGCAACTTCGTCCCACACGACATTAAACTGTGAAAAAGTTCCCTAAACTGTCCATCATGACCTTAAACTGCATCATCCCTGGTCCATGTATATGACCATAAACTATTTTCAAATCCCTTATGTCCAGCAAGACGTTAAACTGTGACGTCCTAACTACATGACGCTAAACTGTATAAAAGTCCCTCACGTCCGGAAAGACGTTAAAACTATATAATCATCAAAGGTCCAACATGACCCTAAACTGCACCATCCACAGCCCATGCATATGACCTTAAACTATTCGCACGTTCGTCCGACATGACGTTAAAATGGTACACTCTTTTGTCCTTACTGCATGACATTAAACTGCACAGTCCCCCTTTTCGTCCAATATGACGTTAAACTATATTGTCCCCATCGTCCTAACTACATGACGGTAAACTGTACAGAAAGTCCTTGATATGTCCTACATGACATTAAACTGTGCATCGTTAAGGTTGTTATTACCTCTTGTTTCTCACACCGAGTATGACTCACGTGAGCTTAGAGCGAACATCAACCATAACACTCCCTTTGGGCCACTAACCATGTGTAAGTCCCAACTACATTTTTTATTAGATCATTGTACCCAAGAATAACTTGATCACTGATTCATTCTTTAATTGGACTACACGGACTTTGATCCTTGCCCTCCAGGCTGGGTATGTAGGCAACCTCCCAAGGTTCAAGCCCAAAAAACAATCTCTTCACATCGGTTCACCACCATCTCATATGATGATGATTTGTGAAACCACCCCTGGAATCAATATCTTTACATTGATTCACTTTCGTCCTTGTTATATGACGTTAAACTATACAACACTTTTGTCCGGTACGACAATAAACTACAATATTCTTTTTTCCCTCATTTGAGAAGGAACCATTATTGACATTGATTTTTTAAATCATGTTTCATTTTCAAAAGACTACGTGCATACATGGTAATGCCTAAACATTTTATCTCAGGTTAAACCATCATTACACTAAAGTCCCCTTTCACCCTTCACATGTATAAACCAAATTTGTACAAAGGGTAGTTCTAGAACTACGTGGACTTGATTCCCATCCTTATGGGATACGTAGGAACATTCGAGTGTCCATCGAATCCAGTCCCAAGTCTTTTGGGCCGAACCCCAAATTTCACTTTCAGTCCCTTGGCTGAAAAGTCTTCATGAAAACACACATTGTGTATTCATTATTATGGTCCGAATTCTATGACCTTAAACTAAAGATCACTCATACTTTCGTCCTGCACGACGTTAAACTACATTTCAAGAACTACGTATGGCTTGATTCTCATTCTTATGAGATACGTAGTGAAGTCCAAAATTTAAATTCAGGATCCATCCACAACATGATTATGGTTATCATTGACCTATGTATCTCTATATACATTGGACAATACCCATCATTATGTGTTATAATCCTAACCTTAAATATTTTCAGATCTTCATAACCCTTTTCATGACTTCTAGTCACAAAAATGTCAAACTTCTGAGAATTCTTTTGCCTGACTATGCAGCACGTGCCCATAGGTGGCCTTGCATAAACAGTCCACATAACAGACTTGTCAGCCAAGAGATGCAATTTATTTGACCATGCAGCCAATGCCCATAGGTGGCCCTGCATGTTTTCAACCCCCTAACGAGTTTGTTAAATAATGGTAACTTCATTCTTGGGAAGAATGCCTCTTTTGTCCTTATTTGTCTTAAAACGACAGTATGTAGGGATCCGCAAAAATAGCCATCCTTAACATATTTGTCCCATATCCTTGTTCATGATCTGAAAGTATTCAAGTCTATGGTTTATTCTTCTTCCCTACGTTTGGGTCAGACCTTCGTAGGAGTGATATTCATCCAGTTCTTCGATATTCTTGTTTGGAAATATCTTCTCCATATTCAAGTACCTCTTTCCATACAACAAACTCTATGCTTTAGAAAATTTGAATCTCCATAAACATTCACTGGCTTTTTGCACTAGGAAAGTAAATTTCTGGGAGTTCTTTTGCCTGACTATGCAGCACGTTCCCATAGGTGGCCTTGCATAAACAGTCCACATAACAGACTTGTCAGCCAAAAGATGCTATTTTATTTGACTATGCAGCCAATGCCCATAGGTGGCCCTGCATATTTCAACCCCCTAACGGGTTTTGTTAAATAATAGTAACTTCATTCATGGAAACTACTTCTTCTAATGCCTTTTAGCTCTTTTTCATATCATTCCTTAGATTCAAATATTTTTAAGCCATAGTTTACATTTTTTTCCCTCATACTTGAGTATGGTAATATGTTTTCAGATAAATTGTCAAGGAATTGAATCCATTTTTTTAATCCATTTTCGGTCAAAACTATTTCGACCTTAAACATTATCCCCTTTATGCCCGGCGTGCATGACTTTAAACTGCCCACACAAAAGACAAAGGAACTCTGAATAAAAGTCAAGTTCCAGCTCACTAAATATACATTTTTTTTGTATGATTTAGGTAATATTGAGCAGTTAAAAGGTTCAAAGTTTGTAGGGTTATTTGTAATAATCCTAGTAAAAAACAAACTATGCTTACTAGGCCCATTGGCTTATGTAAATTTGAAGCAGGTAATGAAAGAATGCAGGTACAAATGATTGGAGACGAAAGTGTTTTTCATTGATACACAAGAGATAGAAGGACATCCACAGATTGGATTCTCTTCTCTTTTTCAAGAATTACAAGAGGCTTTCAACATAGCACTTCATTTGATTTACGGCATCCCAAGCTTCGTCAGCAAACACCTGGAATTCATTCATTCAACTGGATACAAAAAAAAAGAGATGCAGTGATACCAGCTCTTCTTGGAACAATTGTAAAAGGATGTTCTTGAGTGCGGTTTGAGAAAATTTTCTGCTGATCAAACAGTGACTCTGTTTCTGTCCAAGAGACTTGGAAGATGAATACATGGATTTGAGAATGGAGCATTGGAAGTAAAGAGTCATTTGGAGAGAGTACTCTTTTCAGATATTGCTCTAATACCATGTTTGTCTTCTCTCCACCAACCGGTAGTGGAAAACATTTCAGCCCATGGGTTTTCCATTTTCATATCTGCAAGGAAATGGCATGCAAGGAGAATTTGAAAGTTCACACCATTGTTGTTGATCTTAATGCACAACATAACCGAAACGAAGGAGTAGCAGCGCAGCTGCATTTTAGGTATATAGTTGTTTGCATTTGGAAAATTGACTCCTTGCAAGTGACCATGACCACATAGAGACAGGTAGATGCTCTATGGGAAATTAAGGTGATATTTCTTCAAGTACTTAGCCAAATCTGGGAAAGTGCTGTCGCAGATATCATAGTAATCATGGCCAATGATGTTCATCATGTCATCAATACGCTTGCTAGCCAGTTCATCAGCCATTCCAATTCCCTTGAGAACCACTGAATCTGCAGAAAAGATGAATAAACTAACTCTTAAATGGGTTTATTTTTCATAAATTTTGTGAAGAAAATTGAAAAAATGGCTAAAGGCATTAAGGAGCGCAAGTCTAAAACAAGGCGCGCAAGTAATCACATGCCGCGCTAGTTTTTTCCGCGCAAGTATAAACCGCGCAAATACGAATACCTTTACAGGAGCGCGACATCAAGGAAAACAGAGCAGACTTGCGCGGCTTAGGTGACCTGTGCGGCGAGAGCTCGAGAAGGTATGAAGTCCGGAAATCCGGATACTTGTACGGAGGTGAGGCCGTGTATTTATAGGCCAGGAAGCCTACCTGCGTGCCACACCCAGAGCGCTTAAGGCCTGCGTGACGCAGACTTGCGCGATGCCCTCTGTGCACTGAAAGACTTGCGCGCAAGTGACTTGCACGACCTAATTGGTAACCGCCCGGTAACCGCCCTGGGTCTTCTTTTGCCTATAAATAGACCCTTTGGGCCCCCCATTTGAGAGGATCTTTTTCCAGAAACTCGAATTAAAGCTCTCGACGCCCAAGTCTCTTCTCAAAGCTTCCGGAACACTTCTAAGGTAATTTCTTACCTAGAACGGAAGATATAAATAGAAGAAGGAAGGCCTAAGTGTTGAAACTTATCAAACACTTGCACGCCGACTTAATTCCTTCAATATAACTTGCGCGTCCCTTTTCTGGAAGAACCTCAAGGGGATTCTGAAGGGTTTTATCAAGAGTCGCTCAAGTATTTCAATTCTGATTGAAAATCGCGCAAGTACACCATGTGTCGCGCAAGTATACTTGCGCGACCAATACTTGCGCGCCGCTGCAGGACTTGCGCGCCTTTCAAGACTTGCGCGCCCCTATCGTTTTGGGTGCCCATCTTGCCCATTTTACCCCTCTTAAGCCATTTCACCTTTCCTTTTCAAGATTCAGTCTTCAAGACACTCTTCAAAGCCATTTATGGCATGATTTCTTGATTTGAATTTCTTATCTGAAAGGAATTTTGTGAAATCTCTCTCAAAGTCTAGTGATTTAAATATCCTTATGTCACTAAAATACGGGGAGTTCATTCATTCAACCTCATCCTTTAAGATGAGAAAATCCTAACTTGGGTCTCCTTTTCAGGAATAATCCCCAGTTATAAAACCTTTGATCTGGGCATCTTCCTCAGGAGTAAGCCCCAATAAAGTCCTCTAATCTTGGGCATCTTTCTTAAGAATAAGCCCCAACCTCAAATATGGGCATCCTTCTCAGGAGTAAGCCCCAAACCTTAATCCCTAACCTGGGTATCCTTTTTTTAGGAATAAGACTCAGTCATAACCTTGGGCTTCCTTTTCAGGAATAAGCCCCAAGTCCCCTTAAACTTCTCTTAACCAGTCATAAATTACCTTTGATTTGGGTTTCCTTTTCAGGAATAAAACCCAATCATAAGTCCCCTCCTAACTTGGGCATCCTCCTTAGGAGTAAGCCCCAAGATTAGAGTATTCAAATCTCCATGAAGAACATATAACTTTGTGGACCCTATTCATGGATTTTCTCCCTAAAAGTAAATCCTAAACCTTCATCTATCTGGGCAGTCATCTATACATAAGCCCCAAACAAATTCTTATGATTGCATCTTTCATGGCACAATTATCTAAATTTTACCAATACCTCTTGTTTCTCACACCAAGCATGACTCACGTGAGCTTAGAGTGTAAAAGTAATTATGACATTCATCTTTGAGCCATCAATCATAAACATCATACTCCACCATTCGAACTACGTGGGTTCTGATTCCTTTTTCCAAAACAAAGGATACGTAGGTAGCCCATTTATGGGTTCTATCCCAACTTTGAAATAATCTATGTCCTTCTGAATGATGATAAACTTCAAGTGCCCCACTGAGTGGCTTTAAAACCAGCCTGGTCATCAAAATGACCAAGAGACTTTTATATAAATGTTTTGAAGGATACCATTGACCAAGAATCTCTAAACAAATATAGATGATTCTATATTGATGAAGAACCTCGAATACATATAAAAGATTCTCTAAATTTATTGCATATTTAATCATTGATTGTTAAAACTAATGGAAAGCTCATTTTATACTTGGTAATGTAATAAGGATTCACGAACTTAACTTAAATCTATAAAGAGAGTCCCGGAGTAGACAATAATTCCCCTCAAAAAGGTGTGATGAGTCCGACCTCCCATCCTCTCGACCAATGCAAATTCCTAAGACTCATTAGTCCACAAACTAATGAGCACCTGCCTTTGGAAAGTAGGTCCAGACGGATGTGGAATCATTGGATGTTTCTGGTTCAACGAACAAACCCGTTAGAAACCGATCAGAACATTTGAATCTCCCGTCCAGGAGGTCATCCCCGGATTCCGCGCGAAACAATGACATGTCAGGTAGACTTCACATGGCTTGGCTGATATATCTAGAGAAATTTTCATGACTTGGATAATATGTCTAGATGACTTCTCATGCCATGGATTAATTTATTGTATGGACTTGACATGAACTGGATAACATGTTCATAGTAATTTAAATATCTATTATGACATTCTTAGAAGACATCATGTTAATTTTATAACAAGCCAGGATGGTATTACATATTCGGACAGAAATTTTATGAAGATATCACATGATCTGGATAGGTCATGGGAATCGTATGATGCCTTTACATAAAAATCAATATAAAATTCTTCACATATATATTTTATCATTTTCAAATTTTTAGATAAATTCCTAAATTTTTTCACATATATGGCTTATTTTTTCCTCAAGAGACCATTTTTATACATGGAATCTCCATTGTGATATTTTTTTAAAGTACAAAAAAATCCATCACATTATCAGTAGGGTGATCATGTGAAGAATATATAAATTCCATGTAATACCATAAGTTACACCCATAGTTTACCATGTGATAGAACCTTGGGATTCAGTAGATTTTAGCTCCGAGAAGTTAGCTCTTTCCTTGACACTCCCATGTGATTTCCATTTATGTTGAGAGGGAAGAAATCGTATGCCGTATCACATAGAATCTACACCGCTTAGCATTGTTCATATAACCAATATATGGAATTGAGTTATTGGAGAATCGTTATTTTTTTGAACCTTCAATGCTCTATCTATGTCATCATCATTTTGTCACATGATAAACATAAAACAAGAGATCATTCAACCAACACCATAATTATTGTACCCATGGTGTATTAAATGAATTTAAAATAATCAAATAAACATGTCAATGGTTCTTCGCAATATTTGGCTGACGTGCCAAGGAATTTCTCAATATCAGGACACCTAATGAAGAGGCTATCAGAAGATCATAGGAGACTTGTCTGGGGACCTTCGAAAGATCAAAATATTATTTCCCAGATCCTTCACTTGATCAAAGAGTAGATCCTAAAATGTTCATTACACATTCTTATGGTGATCTTCATAATACACCTTAACATATGGGATCCACATTTTTATGATTTTATTTTATAAATCCCATAGAACTTGGTAATTATTTGTCTTATCCACCTATCATATGAACAAACTGACATGTTTGAATTATTTCTCATCATAAATGTGACATGTATAGTTTCCATTTTGTGATAAATATAAAATTTCCCTGGGTATTTTTATTGATCAATGTTTTTTTATGAGTAATCCATCATCCCTTCGCATGAAAAAACAAAATAACTTCCTTTCACATAAAGCTTCCATGTTTCCATCTTTTTATCTAATAATTTCCATGAACGTAAATTTTTTACAATTGGATGTCCATTATGTTATATATTGGTCATAAATTGATCATGGGACTCCATGTGAGAAACATCATTAATGGTTTCCCTGCATGGATATGGTGCATTATGTGATCAATGCTAAATCTTGTGATATCGATCAAAGATTTTCATGGATGGTAACTCTGTTTTTTTTATCTGAAGGGGAATTCCATTATTGAATAGATACATTCAAGGTCCCTCTCATAATGAATCTGTCATTAGAAAATTCTATCTCATGGTATGGTTGACATCCCTCTAGTGATCTTGCATGATCTTTGAACTGTTCATGCTATCCATATAAACCCTTCACAGGAAAATCAACATAACATTTATCTCATGAATATTCGATCCTTTTCAGGTTTTATTTTATAATTTACATTGGGTGACTGTAAAGAGTATGTTGGTTGATAGGTCTTCTAATCTTATGAACTCATCCAAATTCATGCATGATCCTGAGTGATTGTTGGATGGTATTCACGTGATTATGTGGTCTAACTAATTGGGTATTTAATTAGCATAATGAATCACAAAAGGGGATTCACGTAATCATTATCATATCATATGGAATATAGGATATGGCCATAAGAAATTATTAGGGTCCTGTGATTGTGTTTTCTCTAAGGAGTCATGTGATCTACATATCCCAACAGCCTAATCTCCCTGTAGCCTTGTTGGTCTATCCATTCATTTATAAAGAAAGTAATACATTTTCTTTTTTATTTCATTAATATTAATATTTATTAGGCTTATTTAGCAGGACATAAAAAATTTCCACCCATACATGAAAGTTCTAAAAGGTATTATGACTTAGTTATAAGGAAAGTAAATTCACACATAAGAATTTTTGGCTTCCTCTAGTTTTTGTTCTGAGTATATTATTATATATTTAGTGACACTTGGAATTCTATAGGGTTCCCCATAAATAGGGGTGTCAGGGGTCATTCATTTCATAGGATACATAGACCTTCATTGCTCTTATGATACCCTCTCTCACAAGACATCTTCAAAACACTTTGAGAAACCCCATTAAGAGAACCATTCACTGGATCCAATCCTAGGATCTCATAGTGTGATCAAGATTGTCACAATGATATTCTTAATTGATTCCTTGAATAGATAGTAATTTTTCCAGGTTGTTCTTCACATCATTGACTAAAGGGATATCTTGTTTGGTTCTCATGGTCCAATAGTGATCTATCACAAGAAATCATGATCATTGATTGATTTTAATGACTTCTATATGGTTATGTGATAACAAGGAATAAAATAGGATCATATGATCATGTAGAATTACATGGGTCATGTGATTCATGAGACTGATAATGATTCACATGCTCATGAACACTTATATGGGATACATGATTTCTAT
Organism: Viscum album; assembly: GCA_963277665.1. Taxonomy (NCBI): domain Eukaryota; kingdom Viridiplantae; phylum Streptophyta; class Magnoliopsida; order Santalales; family Viscaceae; genus Viscum; species Viscum album. The sequence continues at coordinate 1,379,470,744 of OY728166.1, forward strand.
GACTCCAAATGTGTTACAAATTTCATTTCAATGAATCCACTATTAAAGAAGGAACTCATCCTCATTTAATCTTCACACTCTTTTGAATATTTATTCTAGTTCATATAAATATCCTAATGTGGTCGTCCAGAGGTTAATTATTTCTAGGAATCAAAATGCCAACCCATTGGACCAATTATTTATTTAAATAAGGTTTACAGGGGATTTTTCTAACTGAACGTCTAAACTACCCTCCATGGCATATATTTTATTTTTATTGATTTGGTCATCCAGCTGATATTTTCATTCCTTAACCCCACCATAATATTCCATCTCTCCAATTTGTATCTTCTCTTGATTTAATTCAAACCAAATTTTTTTAAGACAAAAAATCGATCATGAAACCACTGTATAGACTATCATATATGTTGTCAGACTCCCCTATAGGTCTATTTAGTCATGATCTCACCCATAAACGGGTTTATCAGTGTTAATAAAACATAAATATTTAATAACTGATAAATCAGATAATCTTAGGAAGTTCAAACTGATAATTTCATCTTAGTGGTAAGTTCTTTGAAAAATGGTCATGGCCATTCATAGTGAGGTTGTGTTTCTCTGAAGTATTTGACCAATTCTAGGATATCAATATTTATGATTTGATAAGTATATACATGTTTTTCTTGAATATTATATTGGAACACCTCATAAGGATGATTAGCATATTGTGTTCTGGTAAAATCTTTCTTTAGTTGTCTCGTGTTAATTTAGGGATTAATCTCCAAGACATTTATCAGTTGGGATGGATACCTCCTCTTGGTGAAATTTATGATGAATTCATTATTGATATGATGGTTTGGGATAACCCTATATAAAAACTGGCCTTGTTGTGAGACATGCTCACCATTGTGAAGGATAATTTAATGAAGGAACTAAAGCTATGATCAATTCCTTCATTTAAATATTGGATCAACATTTTACCTTATTGTAGAGGGACTCATCCATCCATTGTATTTCCCAATTTATCTACCCTCATGGAAATTTTAGGATAGAAAAGGAACTTATTAGACCATTATGGAAGTTGGAGAGAATGTATCACGGTGATATAGGGTGGTACCAGTGGTATCCCCAAGTATTAGGTTACTAGGTTTTTAGGATATGATTATGAATTGATTGATTTTATCTGTAAGGGATGCCCACATGGGAATTGAGTAGTCACATTAGTGAAGAATTATCGATTGGAATAAGGGATGTAACTTAATCCAGTCATGTCAACTACTTCTAGTGTATATCATATTCATAGTTATTATCAATGAGGGAATATCCACTACCATATGTGAGGCCCAATACAATTTTTATTTATCATGATAAGAAAGAATTTCAATATTTAAAAATTTCATAACACTACCGGTATCCTTCAGTACTCATTCTATAAAAATTTTCTGAATGTTTTTTGGTTTGAGGAAATACCATTACTTCCAAATGAGTTTATTGATATGTTGAGGCAGTAGAGTCATTTTACCAACCAAACATATATCATTCACTGATCTATAAAATTATTAATAATGGTATTGAATATATCATTGAGTGGTTATATGAAATAACTATCTGATATGGGGTTCTTGAATACTGAATAGATGAGTAGATTATATCCAATACATATACCCATAACCAATTTTCTCTCTAGTTATTCTATTTCCATATTGTTTATCCTCTTACCATAGCTTGTTTTTGGGGGGAATTAAATACTGGTATCATTCCCCAATTTTGGTTTATATTGGTGCATGAGTATACAAATAATAAATTCATTCATCCAACAATTGATGTCCTTATATTTGTACCTCATGAATATGACCAGGCTTGGTGGAAGCTTCCCCAAGCTGTGTGTTGAATTGACTGATTATTCAGGTGTAGAAACCATTCTCTTTCATGACACCCTTGTCTATAGTAGTAATAGAGTTTCTTCAAGACATAAAAGAGTCTCTAGGAATGTTTTTTCTCCATATTTAGTATCCTAAAATTATAATTCTATTGTTTTTTAAGGAAGTCATCCCATTTGTGCCAGTGATAGATGAGGTACCGTCTTGGGGTGAAATACCTGAGACTTATTCCATTTCATTTTTGTGAGCTCAGTAAATCCATCCTTCAACATACATGACACCACATAGGCTAATTTAGTTGAATATTAACACCCTGATTGTCGAGATACCCTTGAAAAGAATTTGTGACCAAGAATAATAACTTCAGTTTCTCTTTCATGAGTTGGGAGTCATTGGATTTTACTATTGGAAATTTTATGATATCATTCCATAGATTTTACTACGTTAGAAATACTTGAGAGTTTGTGGCTATGGTCTTGTATTTTTCAAAATCCTTCATCATATAAGTTTACTTATTGAAAAATATTATTCCTTTTAAATTTTATATATTCTCAATATTTCTTTTAATAGACAATGTCTGTGTCCAGTGAGCATAGAATCTAATGTTTTTCATAGGGTTCCCTTTCTATGTTTTCAACCTGATGAGAATTGTGCCTCTTTAAATTTTCTAGTTAATGACATATAAAAAATAATACTGATATATTTTACTATCTTCTATATCAGACTATATATTGTGTTAGTTTATTTTATGGTATCTAGTTCTATCTATATTAGTTGTTTAGGGTGTTTTAGCTTAACCCATATTTTGTTGCTCTTCATGGAAATTCATATTGGAAAATATATTGTTGTATTTTAGGGTCTTGTAGCTCATAGCATATATTGATGTAATTTAGGATCTTTTAATAAGGATCATATTTTTCTAGAGTTTATGGTCATTTATCTTGAACCATCTTCTAATGTATATTAGGTTTTTTTCTCAGAAATTCTATTACTAGTAGTGATGGATGGGTATTCATGATGGGTTAGAGAACCCTACATGACTGATGTGATTATATAGAAGAAGTCTCCAAAATGGGTTCTTATAACCACAATTAATAATCTATATGATGATTAATGAATGTTCAATAAGGTTTTTGGAACCCATCATTATTGCTAGAAATATGATGGATGAATATCCTTGATAGTTTGTTACACTTTGAATCATAACCATAATGGGTATGGGTGGACAGTATAATGTTTGGGATTCCATGTCCCCATGGATATTTAGAATTTGGGTTATTTAGAATACATATTTTGAGAATGAATATGTAAATATGTAATGGGTAAATCATGTTTTTGATGACAGAATTACAACCTAAGGTGTTGAGTTTCACTGTGGAATTTCTCATGATCATAAGGATTAGTGTTCTATTCCTATAAAGAGGAGATGAATCTAAATGATGGGTGTGGGGAGATTATTCATGATACTATAGGTCATAAATGAATGGTCAAACAATAGGGTCCCCACTTCGTTCCAATTCCCATTGAAGGTTCATTAGTATTCAAACATCTAGAATATGAAGTGTGATATTGGGAATGGAGCAATCTAACAAGGGGTTTACCACCCTAGGTATGGTCAGTTTATGGTTTGGAATTTAAGACATTAATCTATGTGGGTTTGAGTCATGTGGTGTTGGAGAGTAAAAGGTCATGGAATGGATCATCACATTATTTATTTAAGAAATGGTAAAATACATGATGACATATTACCAAGTATATCAAATCATCTTGAATAGTCTGGTTATGTGGATTGTAAATCATGGTATAGGAATACCTAAGTAAAAAAAGGTTAAAATTGATGGGGATAGGTCAACAATTAATAATAGAAGAAGCATGTATTCTACACAATCAGGATAATAATTTCTTAGTTTATGGTGGGTCTCTCATCTGGGGACCAAATATCCTCTTGGCAGAAGATCTTTGGCATTGTTTCATCCACTAGAGAATCCAAGAGGGGTCCCTATGGATACACTAGTCACTATTACTGTAATTCTATGGCGGATAACCCGGATAAATATCTTTAGGTTATGGGTATCTAGAATAATGTAATCGACTGAAGTAATTGGTTTTTTCATTCCATAATTTGAAGACATGATGCTGGTTTATGGAAAAAATTTAAATACGGTTCTGATCACCCAAAATGTTGTTTCGTCACATGCCGAACACATTGTTTTAGTGAGGAGTGGTGACGAATCATTGCACTAAATTGTTTCGGGACAAGCATGACTATTTATCATATCTCATCTATAACTTTGTCTAAAAACTTGGCCCCATGAGAATTATGCCTAGTTTATTGATACTATGAATATTTCATAAACTCCAAAGACGATGAGTTTAGTGACCATAGACTTGTATTTTACTTAGAAATAATTTTCTATTTTTCATCCTCACATGATTTATGTATATTTTAAAATCAGTGTATGTTCTTTCTATTTGGACCATCAAATAAAAAATGTCATGTTTGTATAGCTTTGGACAAAGTGAATGTAGTTTATGGTCAATATGCATATGGAAATGGTATTTGGGGAGTGTTACAAAATAGTATAATTTGGCTTCATTGGTTCATGATGACTCCAAAATAATTTTGAATTGTTGTTGGGGAGTTTGAAATCATGGATAAGGGTTCTCAAGTCATAAGTGATTCTATTAGAAACTAATTCCAATGATTATCTTGAATCACTCAAATGTGATGAGCTACACTATGATGACGTCACAGATCCCAAGGATATAAAGGACCATCCAATAGGTCCATGATACCTCTGGTTGATGAGTTTTAGTCACTTGTTTAGATCCAAATCTTACATGATAAAATATAGAGATCATTTTTTTTCTAATGGTTGGTAAATGTTGTTGGATACACGACATGGTCAAGACATGAAGTTTTTTTTTGGACTGAGGTGCTCCGAAAGGCGTTGGAAGAACCCAAAACATTGACTGACTCGGGTCAAGATATTATGGCCCTTTGATAAATAATAGTAATGGTTGATGGTCTTAATTATTTAATTTCATTTAGTAGAGACACAATTTTTACGTAGTTTTACATAATGTGGAGAGGACATATTTCATACATTTTAGCATCAAATGGAAAGGATGTAGGGACCAACATTAATTTTTAAAAGGTAACCATGGGGAAAATTTCATTTGGTCAGGGGAATTTAGATGTAGGAAACACCTCTTATCCATGGACACTATTATTTATGGGTATTCATAATATTGATCCATTTTTTATTTATCCCTTGAAAAATCAATACATACATAGATCTGACTTGTATGTATGTTGTGTGAGCCTTCGTGACTTGTACCTCTTTTTAAAGAGGTATATGATATTTTGTTTTATTGGATTCCCTACATATCCCTTTTCATATTGTAATTATTGGAATAATTCCATAATTTTCTCCTTTATAGTGGTCACACTATGTTGATATGACTCATTTATAGGTTAGAGTGGAATTTTATTATCCTCCATTAGATAGTCTCTACCTCAAGGTTGGCTAAGTGATCCTCCTCATTGATCCATATAATATGAATGAATGGGGAATTTTCATATCTTATTTTGGTATAGAGGAGAAATATAATTTATTATCATAGAATCATTGATATTATGGACTAATCTAAGCAAGACCATATCTTTATTGATGGACAATATGTCAGGAATTTTATTTTCATGCAACTAGGTCATTGTTATATAGAATAATTTCATATGAATAGAATGTTTTCATGTATTATAACTTCATGAGACTAGGATTAGTCACTGATAGGAGTAATAAACACAGAAAAATTTGATCTTTACCGGAGATGCATTCCTGAAAAAGGAGGTTTACAGGAATATGATGCCATATTCTTAATCTATCAATGGTTAGGGTTTATTGATGTCAAACCTAATTAATATCTCAATCATCATGAATAGTGAGGTTATGTGAAGTATTAATCATGAACCATGAATATATATGTAAAATGCTGGTAGAAAAGGTTGTACATGTCATCCATTAAGGAAGGAATAATTCTATATTCAATGTAGTCATAACAACAAATTATAGGATTAAGGGGGTATATCCTCTACGAAAAAAAATCCTCTATGGAGAAAAACATTTTCATTGTTTAAATCCTCTTGTGAATCATATATGGCCTCGTTGGTTAATTATACCCTATTAATAGTTGGTTATAGGTAAGAACTACGTGAATGATATCCCAAGGACAATACAGTTCCAAGATAGGAATATCAAATTGAGTAATTATTTGGTATCAACTCATATATTGATGATATGAAGGTTAATGATAGAGAAAATAATATACAAAAAGTGTTCTATCACCCTAAAGGCTACCCCAACATGTATTGGAATAATATCTTAGAGAAGGGATAGAAATGTGATTCTTGAGTACAGAAATCAATAGGAGTGATTTTTTCAACGTCAAGACCACTTTTTGTGAATATTAATGTCATGAAACATGGAAATTATAGAGAATTTAATCTTCATGTGACTAGTAAATTTCATGCCTAGGACTGAAAAGGACGTTAAATGCATCACAACACATATTGTAGTATGGGAATCAATCCTTATGCATTTTCAGATTAGATAATATCTTGGGCATGTATGAACCATACAAAATGGAATGGGATTGTTTATCCTTATCATCATTTCTAGACCCATGATTTTAGGTGTTTTGTTACTGCATATACTATGGTAACATATATCCAGACACATTTTGTATTATTATAAATGTCATTGAGTTTAGAGTCTTGCCTCATGGATTTTGAATAATAAGGCATAGACAATATAGTCATTATTTATCTATTTTTCACTTAGGTAAAATTGATGAAATGTAACTAGGACATGAAGTTTGAAAACAGGTAGTCCAAATGGATTTTGAATCTTGAGGATGTTAGGACTTCATGGGAGATACATACTCTAAAATGAAATGGTATTAGTATGAATTTTCATAATATTTCTTTGACAATAGGTATGATATAGAGATGAGTAAAATTGAGATTTTATAAGTAAACTTGAATAGTTGGGTTAGGGGTAGTTTAAATGATAACCTAATAAGATCTCAAACAAATGGATGTGGAAACTAGTGGGTACAGGTAAACTATTAATAATGGTGGAATCCCATATACCACAAAGGCATGACAATAACACCATGGTTTAGGGGGGATCTATCCTCATGGACCAAACATCCTCTAGGAACAAACTACTTTCCAGCACCCTAAATGCTACATCATGATGTACTGAAAAAAACTCAAGGTGATGTGATAAGACATGTAATTATCAATACATAGTTAGAAGGTGTTGATCTATTTTTCATGAATACCTCTTGATGTTCATTTTAACACCATTTGACTAGGAGGATTTCATTCAATTTATCATCGAGTGACCATGACATTTTAATTTATTTTTATGTTATGAAACTAGGATTTTGTTCTCTATCTATGACATGTCTCAATAGTTCTAGTGAGATAGGGTATCCATATTTTATATGCTCATGTGTACCATGCTCGGTGGGTGAAATAAGGGATAACTGGTATGTTAGTTATGTTTTGTGAGGGTACAAGATAGGAAATATGTTGGGTTATTCAATATTTATAATATAATAGAGTCTCTACATTTACATTAATTTCATCAAGGAACATGATTGGGATTGAAGGAAACTCAGTCCTCAACCTAAAATAGAGGACCCAAGCATCACAATGTTTCTCATGAAGCCATGAATCAATTCAAATGGAGTTCATAAATAGTTCTCTTCATAGGTCTAGCACATATGGAGGGGTGAATTTCTATAATTGTATATGTTTCTACTAGACCCAGGATTTTTGATCATATAATCACTATGTATCCTATATTAATAAGAATAAGGCCACATGTTTTGATTTAATGAAAGAATATCCATTGAATTATGACCCATACACAGAGGTGGGGGGTTTTACTATTTATGTTTTGGATATACTATGGATTTTATTTATGGAAGTCACTACGTAACCTATGATAAAAGGAATCAAGACATATGTAGTTCTTGAAATGAAAATTCGCTATGTAGGTATGATACATAAGAAGAAGGGATGTATTTGTTCCATTGATATTATTTTTGGACCAATTATTTGGGATCTATTTATCACTTTGTATCCTATGATAGCTTGAATATAGGAACATGTAGTTCTTGAATTTATAACACTCCATGAAACTATTATCCATATGAAGAGGGGGGTAATTTTTCCGTTGATATTGCGACTAGACCAAAGATTTGGATTCTGGGTGTCACATCATATCCTGAGATAACTTGAATCAAGCCTCACGTAGTTATTGATTGGAAAAAAACCCCCATGAAGGTGTAAACCATACACAATGGGGGAATTTTTTTCATTGATATTGTGGATAGATCCCAGATTTGGGATATATATATAACTATGTATCATGTGACAAACGAAATCAAGAAACTCAATTTTCATGAATGACAAATATCCATGAAGGTCAAATCTATCTCTATAGTGTGGAATTTTTTTTTTCTGATATTATTTATTGTCCCATGATTTGCGATTTGGTTGTCACTACATATCTTGTTATTAAAGTAATCAATCTACAATTAGTTATTTAATTGAAAAATATCTACATTGTTCATATCAATATGTATCAGAGTTACTTTTAAAATAGATATTGTGGTTGGACCTAGTATTTGAGATCTACATGTCACTACATATCTCATGATGGTATGAATCATCCACTCATGGTTTATGAATGGAAACCTCTCCTCACAAGTCAGACCCAAATGCATAAGGGGGAATTTTTACAATTTATATTTCAACTAGACACATTATTTGAGATTTTCTTGTCACTTTGTATCTTATAATAGAATTATTCAATCCACATGAAGTTCTATAAAACAAAACACTCCATGAATGTATGAACCACACACATAAGGCATTTTATATTATGTTTGGACCAATTAATTGATATCTATATGTCACAATGTATCAAATGATAGAAGTAATCTAGCCAATTGCGGTTCTTGAATTGGTATATTGCCTACGTGGATCTGAATCTCACATAGTACCAAGATTACTTGAATTTTATTTAAAAAATATCTATCTTACTCATAGTTAATTTTCCAGGATATAACATTCTCCATACATTTTATCATCATGTCGTAAGGAAGTCATCTGGGTAGTATAACATCATTCACGAGGATGAATTTTCTATATTTTATCTTTATGTAGTATGAACATCATCCATTCATTTTAATGTCTTGTGGTAAGGATGAATGATTATATGCCGTGTAAATTCTTGATACATGGACTTAGGATTCCGGATAGAAGTTAGGAGGATTAAATTTTGATAATCCATTCATTGTCATAGAGAGAAACACCCATTGTGTCAAATAAATATAATCTATTGTAATAGTCCATATATATGATGTAAGTCCCATCCCACATGGGTTATAGATTTATAGGTTTTATTCATGGCATTATTGTGGTTCTAAGAGCCAATACTTATTCTCTTTGAAGGAAAAAGTAGAGGACAACTTTGTAATTAAAGGCTCACATGATCTAGTTTATATGAACATTGATGTTGTGTAGTGTAAACCACCTTTTCTTATGAAGACATTCAAACTCATCTAGTCGTGTTTTCGATTTACAAGAATCTACGATTTTTTCATTGATAGCTATTCAAAGAATGTGAATTTGTACTTCAATGGGGAACACTTATATATTCCCATAAAATAGTGAAAATGGTGTCACTTTTGTGGAAGTGTTTAATGTAGCATAGTAGGAACATAAAGAAAAAAAGGATATTGTCTATCTAGGACTTGTTTTCCTTCTCCACCATAATTGAGACTATATTTGGAGGAGTCCTATCGAATGCCTATATTTATACATTTTTAACTACATTATATATAGATGAATGATTTGATTTGAGGTTCTATTGTGGGTACATTTCCCATAATTCATTTGGAAAATATTTGGTGCCTTTATACATTAATATTTTTTTATGCAAAATGAATATAGTGATGATATTACACTTTATGATGTCAATGATACAATTCATCCAAAAACTCCATGAGTCTTATTACCTCATCTCATTGATAATTTTTTTTAGTATTAGTATGTTTGTACTTAACCACCTTAGTGGTGGTTGGGGTATATATTTTATAATGTCCATTCCTTATATAAAAAGTATCCGGTAATATTTATCTATATGAAAAAACAATGGGGTTTAATAGATGATATTTTCATAAACCTATAATTCATGAAATTCCTTGGTAAATTATAGATAGACTTGTATCACTATTTTCCCTTAGTAACATGGATAGCTTATTTGGTTGGAGAGTCATATCACAAACTTATGAATACTATAGTCTACTTCATGAAAATCTTCCATTATGGTAAGAATGCATCCTTTTACTATGAATTTTAGGATGATTCCATCAAATCCTCATATAGTGATGGATTTTGGCTCATTTTTCCTATCCCGAAGGGAAATGTTTGGCGGTCTGCACCAAGGATATTCCTTCTTATATCAATCTAATGGAAGGGTCCATTTATAGAGTTAATTGATTATAGGATCCATCCATCGAGGGGTGGAAATCAATTCATCATGAACCATATTAGTGTTTTCCTGGCTTATTTCTTATCTGTCGAAAATGATGAATGATTTGACCATCCTTCACAATGAGATATAAAAATCCATTTCATCCTTATTATGTTTGTCTGGGACGATAGATTATTTATCTAGTGCATCATAATTATCATTTTATTATTTATGTGTGTGACCCAAAGTTGGTTTAAAAAGGAATTATTTCAAAGAGCCTTTGATATAATTATTGACAGAGATAATTCATCCTTATTTATATCATTATCACCATTGATTTGTTTGATCACTAGATCTAAATCCCCTTTGATGTTTAGCTAGGAAATTTATTGTAGTAGGGATAGATACAAGATTAAAATGAGGACTGGGTATTCTACCTCAGTATTAGTGTTTACTTCAGATAGTGAGAAGGACGAGGAAAAAGTTTCTTTCATGGAGAATAAAAATTAAATCCCTTTAAAAAATTGATTAAATCCTCAGTTTTTTAATCATACTATAATTAGTAATTCCATGGGAACTGTCAAAATACGTATACCATATTTAGGGTGTGTCATGGGCATATGAAACCACATTATTTGGACATTTGGTTTCCACTAGTGTGCATTATAGGGTAATATGTTCCATAAAGAAATCATTTAGGGAATTCCCATTAAATTCATTCTATGACATGATAATTATTTCATACTATTGAAAAATAACAACCCATCCAAACAAATACCAAGTAAACATAAAGAAGCGATGGACCTACTGGAGTGGGTTAATATAAGAGGCCAGGTGCAATTTGTGATGACACATGTAATGTCATAACTTTTTCACTATGATGATGAGCGCAATGAAGTTCTTCTCCAAATTTCAGTATCATGGATTACTACATAAAATATTTCAAATGATGTATTTAAGGTTTTTTCCATTCCCCCACAATGTTTTCTAGGAAAGTATATCACATATTGATCAATCCATAGTGTTCTCATACAATATAAGAATTGTTCCTTCCACTAGTGAAATCATGATTGGTGTGTGCTATTGGTACTGATTTAGATTATTAAAGGATTCATTGATTTCCTAAAACCAGTGGGAGGTGACTCCTTTCTTCATTAAATTGGTTAATGGTAGATATTTTACATTCAGTATTGCTATGAAATGTCAAATGTATGTGAGTTTCCAATGGTAATTCGTTATATCTTTAAGATTATGTGGGAATTTCATTTATTGTATTTCAGTAGTCTTTTTGGGTGGTCCTGAATTCCTTGAGGGCATAACACAAATATAAGTAATTTCCCATATATTATTATGGAATCTCACTTCCTTGGATTCATCATTAAACCAAACTGTTGTATATTTCAAAAGAATGCTTCAGGATCCATGAGCTGAAAACATCAGTGCTAATACTTACTACAATGTCATCATTATAAAATTCCCCTATTGACCCCTATAAGGTCATCAAGATACGATACAAGGAACATTGTTATGTAGTGCCATAATTGTTTAATATAACGGGAATGGCTTGATAGAAAAATTATCCATGAGGTACAATAAAGGTATTGTTGTCCCAATATTCATGGGCTAACATTATCAGATTATACCCTGAATACCCATCCATGAACAAAATGTCTTATAATCTAGTTGTCTCATTAGTAGAATTTCTATGATCATTACTATAAAATTTACTTAAATGAAGAGTATTTTAGGTGACATAAAATTGATGCAGTACCAAGTCCTCCAGATATTATTTTGATGGGGATGATGTTATCATTCCATTACGAGTTACACACTTCCTAGAAAAAGAAAAATTTAAACAATATTCCATGATATAAATCTGAAATAATAACATGAGAGGAGTTAATCCTTCATGATTCCTAATTGATTCCTCTATGGTCATGTGGTTTGCCGACACGGTGCATAGCTGCATAGGGTATCATCCCATGAATTTCAATATAATTCCAAGATAACAAATCTCAATGATGATTTGGGAATGAAATATACATATCCCTCTCTTTTTATGGCATGACGGTATTAATCAACATTTTCCAACGAGCATTATCTATTCTTAAATTAACCTCAATAATCTCATAGATGGCAGTGGATAAGCCTTCCACAAATAATTGATGGGAGATACAGAGGTCAACCTATTCTTCTCACATATCTAAGTCGATGGATTAATTTTTATATATATAGGATAATATAAGGTAATATTTTTCACTTACAAAGTAATAGAGGCCATGTGAAGGGGTGTTTTCATTAGGGACTGTCATAGGTTTTGAAGAGAGATTATGTGGATGCTTATTTTCTTTTATTCTACCATTGGGTTTAAGAGGATACTATACATTCTGAGTTATAGAAATTGTATTGGTGGAACATAAAATTTCCCTAATGGATTAATGGAATTATTATATCATAATATATTATCATCATGGAACCCTTTTGATTAATCCACCTTAGTGCACACAAAATCTCTCAAAAGTAGATAATGATATAAAGAACGTGTTTTATGATACCTTATTGGGATTAAATTTTATTCCCCAATAAGGTTTTTTAGTTGATCAAAATAATTATCAAGCATACACTAGGTATTTATTGGTGAGGTCCCCAAGAAACTGTGTGTTGAATACTAGATATCATCATCCACCATTGGTTCTTCAGATCACTTCTTCTTGAATCCTATCATAGCATATATGGATTCAAAATACATGAAGGTTGTGCTCTATCTTTTTATTTTATTACCTTCCCATTAACTAAGTGTTTCATTAAATGATAAAATGTCAAAGGTACCACTATTTGGCAATGAATCTAAGAACATGCCAAAAGACAACTATATACTCTGTCTAACTAGATAACCATGAACTCTATGTTAGATGTCATATCCCCAAACAATTCCTTGAGATGGATCTTCTTGAGAGGCATTTTTTCTCTTATCATACCCTAAAATGGTTTGATTTGTTGTAGATAAATACCTCTCACTATATCACAAACGTCATAGGGTTACAATATGGATATGGATGATCCAAGAGCCATTGTCAAATAGGGATATGGGAATATAGATATTATCACATTTTATTGAATCATACAGGGGGCTGTTATGTCCATGGGAAACATCTTCAATGTCTTGATCTATGAATAAGATAATGTTATGTAATTATATGGTAATATTATACACTTTATAAACCTTGGTAAAAAAAGATAATTATTTAACTCTTGTGGACTTTGTATGGCCATAATGAGTGAATCTATGAGTTATTTTGAATTTTAGAGAGAATCCAAGAATAATATTTTGGTATAACAATTTCCAATTATTTTAGAATATCAGTCATTATTGTCAGAGGTTTTTACCTCCCAAGGTAATGGTTATCCCTATTCTGTATCTCATAATTTTATGTGTTTGATGTGGATGTGACTCATTATATACAATATTTTGATGGGGAATCTAATGAAAGTGGTGTGGGTCATGTCATACTACCCCCTTTGTCTAGACAGATTAGACAATTACACATTTTGTAGTTGGTTGTGTAAAATAATTGTGCTTAAACCACCACTATAGGGAGATGAGGCATCTATTGGATTCTATTGGTTTGGTGAAGTTCTTTCCCAAGTGTATGGACATCATATAATTATTATGTGTTTAGTGACCAAAATATTGTGCTAGACTACACTCAGACCATCCCCTGCATCATTAGTTTATTCTTCCCAATCCTCTCTTACCCTGATCATGTTTTTAAAATTCTTACTAGGAGGCATAACCATAATCATAGAAGAGATCTATTAAGTGAACTGTGCTTGCAGCAATAAATGAGCTCTTCATTTTATGACAGTTCCCTTTGATGTGGATTTTCTCTTTATACTAATTTTGATGGAAAGAAGTCTGTAAGAGTAAGAAAATATGCAAGATCTGTATATGGATTTTTCTCTTGTGTCTTTTCCTATGTCCAATTATTACATATAACTCACGTAGGTGTATTCAATGATGTATATAATGAAACCATGATTGTTTTTGGTTTCCAATGAAGTGTTCTCAGGGTGGAATGAAATCAATAAACATTTATTCAAGTCATCCAATTATCAAAATTCTATTCATTCCTGGGCCAAAATGCTTTCTATTGTCCCTGTTCTTGCAATTGATGATAGTTAAATATTTCACCTATTCATGGGCCTTCTATAGAATCACCTCTCATGAATCATCTATGATCTGAATGATTTCCCTAAAGACAAGGTAGTCCAAGATGGTGTGACAGGGACTCCAATGAAAAGGGAATTAGTCAAGACACCCATTGAGGTTTTCCTCATTAGGTTTACTGGGATTCGATAGCTGAGGTGTGTTATTTTATGGAATAAAGAAAATAACAATAGAACTGCTCATTTTTGGAAGAAATACACATTATTTATCTATTACTCAAATCATGGGTAACCCTGATTTCTTTTTTCATTTGTTTGATGGAGATTATGTATATTTTTCTACTCAATTGGAGGTGATATAAAATTTGAGACCAACTTGGGTGCTCTAATGGGTACTATTACAGGTTTGTGGGTAATTGTGGTAGTATATAACATACCCTTAAAAAATAACAATGCTAATGAAATAGGCTAATATTTATCTCGAGTTCCCTGAATAACATAATCTCTATTTTTTTATCTCAATAAACTCATTGAATCCAAGTTGATAGTTCATCAGGATCAAAGGTATTTTTAGGTCATCGCGATGATTATAACCACACCGTGATAATAATTTATTTTACAATAGTGGGAAACTAAGTGTATATGTTAAACCTTTTTACCATGTGATAATGTCTAAAACCCTCTCATTTTTGAATTCCTTCAAATTTGTGAGGTATGATTTATCATTTTCCTTATAATAGAGAATAAATAATAAAATAAATATTTAAAATTTATTCGAATACTATAATGGATCCTTTTGGATGAATATTATACCAAATAAAGGATGGACCTAATAAATTCAATATAAAACATCAGATTTCAGTCGTCTCTTATAGACCATCATGGAACATCATCATGAATTATCAATAAACTAATTTTATGATACGTGTTTATAGATCTCCCACAAAATTAAATATTGAGAATATAGGATTAATGGAATTCAGATGCAGAAATTGTCACAACACATTCAGAATATGGGATCTTCTTGGATATCAAAGGTGTATTGTCCCCTTCAATTGATTAAATTTGAGTATCTAGGGATTCAATAGAATTGACGTGTTCTTGGGTTATGAAAATCTGGACTACCCCTTATCTATTGGAAAGTGGGATATTCTTGATGATGTATCCCCATTTTCATATCCCACTTATTATCGATTTGTTCTAGGAATAAATGATCACCCTAGTGGGGGAGTACCTATCCCAATAATGGAGGAATGTTATGATCATTCTCAACTATCACATTT
This sequence comes from Viscum album, assembly GCA_963277665.1. NCBI lineage: Eukaryota > Viridiplantae > Streptophyta > Magnoliopsida > Santalales > Viscaceae > Viscum > Viscum album. The sequence goes on from OY728166.1 coordinate 1,379,486,611, forward strand.
ATATTGACTTTTTTTTCATATGAATAGCCATACTGATGCTAAATTCCACTCTTTGTAGTTAATTATCTCATTCATAGTATGTGTTTGGAGATATTTTTTTCTCTTTATGAAGACAATACCCATTGAAATTATTTCCCCCATGTAGTTCATCACAGAGAAGTATGATATTTTTTATCCCATTATCATGTTGTGAATGATGATCCCCTGTTGATTGAATTTTGGATCCTATGGGTGGTGAGTTAGATTTTTCAACACCTTTACCTTATTCCATGGAAATGTTCCATCACAGAGCTGAAAATTCATCATTCTCTATGCTAGGTTCATGATCTTTATTTGATTCAATGTAAGTTCAATATTATTTTTTTATCAAGATCACCTACCTCATGAGGTATTCATTCTTCATTGAATCACTCTACATTTATATCTTAAACCACATTATTTTTTATATTTATGGTGACAAAATTCACTATGGTTTTAAGAGAAATGGTAGTTGTCCCATTACTCTTCACATAATAGCGTTATTCATTACTCCTTATCCATCCATTTATGGTTTCAACGAGGTATTTTATTTGACCCTAGCTGTATCTAATTATTTTTGTATTATAAAAATTATAGGTTTTTATTTCCATTATTGTAGATTCCTCAAGTCTTGGTCTATGAATACTGACCATATAAGAGTCTCTGTTCATCCATACTAAACATGACCAAATTACAATAGTATGTATTTAAGAAGGTGTAATAGATGGGATTATGGCCATCGATATTTACCTAATAATATTTAAAAGACTGATTCTCTTCGGGGAGATGATAATCATAAATGTTCCTTCATCATAAGGGATATGTGTAATTTGGGGCTTTTATTTACACTTTTAGACCCTTGTATAGAAGATTTTATTATTCTAGTCAGTGGTATAATGGCTCATGAGATGAGTATTGTAATATTAATGCCCCCATCCCTATGGGTTAGGGTCGATCTAGAACCACTACTAATTTCTCTAGTATACTCTTAGGTGTGATGAACATAGTGATGGTGATTCAGATTAAAATTCCATCGGTCCTATTGCTGGTGTTGTTTTGGAACATTATTTGAATTCTCTAGGACCCTATTTGGGTGTGATGACCATTTTGATAGAAATTAAGATAATAATAACACCATAAAAGTTGGTTGTGTTTGTTTTCTAGCTATTATTGATATTTCATAGATCATATGAGCGCTTGATGAACCATGTGGAGGAGGTGGTGGAAAAAATTATCTTATCCCTATGGGATGGGTTTTCTCCAGGTTGGTTTCTATGGAAGCTATTATATGATCTATTTGATTTGGTAGAATAACTCTCATGCATGATCTGATTGAAATGGTTTCATAAAATGGGATTCGTTTTTTATGTGAATTTTTTGGGTATTCTAATATATTGGATTTCATGTCTGACATTCATTCCGTTTTTTTGTGAGTGGACCAGTTTAAAATGTTTTTGGTGGATCTCTCTCATTTTCTATGATGTCTTTAACCCTTAAAAGTAGTGTAATATAAATGCATTGATGAAATAAAATATGTCTTACATGGTCCCCCCATTTTTATTAATACTATAATTTATATGATTCTATATCTAGGGCCATTTTCTATTATAGAGATGTGATGAATTGAAATACTCTATATATCCCCCATCCTTAGATACAAATATGTGATAATTATTCAGTGATTTGTAAGTAATGTTTTTTTGTGCAATGGTATTATGTGTGCTATAGATGATAAATATTCTTTTCTACTCTTGGAACATAGGATATTGAGAGAGTATCTAGGTCCATTTCACAATAGAGTATCTTTATGGTCTAAAGGTTGCCCTTGAATCCTGGATATGTTACTTTTTATTCTTTAACCAATGATGACTCTCCAACCTTTTATGGCTTATACATGGTATTAATTCCCTACATAGCTCATATGGGATCTCATATTCATAGGTAGTTATTTTCTATAACATTTCTTGGAGATGTTTGGATAAATGTATCCATATATCCATTTAATCCACTTCATTATCATATTGTTTTGCCTCAACCTTGTTAGACCATAGATGATACTTCTCTGGGTTGACAACTGACTATGGTGATGTTATGATTGTAGTGTGTGAGGCACATATATGGGTTACCGTGGTGTTTCAATAACCAATATATATTATGGTGTTTGAGTTTTATGAACCTTTCAATAAAAAGGTGTTTCAAAAAGGGTAGGGTTTCTTTGTTCATGATAGACATATCTATAGGGAGCATGATCACAGCGTATTTATGGAGATAATCCCTATGATCCATATCTACACTAATATGAGGAGAACTATAAAATTATTCATCACATTATTCTTCGGTTAAAGAACCAAAATAACCTTTAGGTTTTGTATATATGTACCAATTAAATTCAGACACTTTCACTGATAAGATCTGGTATATGAACCTAATCATATGTTGTAATTGGAATATGTTAACCTACCTTTTTGTTTTGAGTAAGGATTTGAGCATCCTACATGAATATATCTTGATTATTTTATAATATCCAATACTATTCTTGTATGATCCTACTGATGAGAGGCTGCTGGTGTATTCCAGTGAGATTATATGTTTTTTGTAGGAATATTATCCTTCATTTCAGGAATATGATCATTCACATGATAAAGGATTCATGTCTAATGGATATCGTGTGATGATTTTGGAATGTGCCTAGGGAATATATGTGATCAATGGGTTAGTTGTATGTAACTCATCATCCCTTTAGATGAAAAACAGTGCAAATTCTTTTCATAAGAAGCTTCCTCTGTTTCTAGATTTTTTTATATTATTTTCCAAATACATTGTCTTGTTCTTTTGGGTTATCTATTATGAAATAACATTATCATTAATGTAACATTCAACTGTGTGTGTGAATTTTCATTTATTTTCACTATACATGTATATAGTGCATTGTGTGATCATTTATATATCTCGCAGTGTGATACAAGATTTTTTCTGGATGATCCCTCCGAATTTATATGGATTTTATGTGGCATCTCATGATCAAATGGATTCATCTAAGGTCCTATACATAATAACATGGAAAGTCACAAAGTATTTCTTTTAGAATGGATGAAAATCCTATAAGTATCTCATGTGATCTCTTAAATTGTCACATGATGTAATGACCCAACACTAGTTACCCAGAATAGGTGCATTGTTACAAATCATTGTCATAATCACAAGAGATCATGTCTCGAAAGACCAATTAGTTTGTTAGATTAGTAACTACAAGATATGTAAATAAGTTTTACATTACATAATGAAATAAAGATAAACAACATTGTTTCTAATTTGAAAACACTCATATCCCTAAGCATATTCCTTCTTGTTAAATCATTATATATTTATTCATGTCTTGGGAAAAATAAAACATAGAAATGGGCGAGATCAGCTGATTAGTAAGGATAACAATAATGCAGAAAATTTCATAAATAAGCATCAGAATATAAGGAAATGTATAAGACTAAAACACAAGCATTTTAAACTTAAATTTCATTATAATATGGAAAATATAAATCAACTAATTCCATTTAAATATTAACTTGGATATTCTACTATTCAAATAATTTCGTGTAATATCAATAGATAAAGTTATAATGATGTAATTCATAATGTCGGACATCATAACCACATAGTCAAAGCCTCATGCCAAGACTACAAATAAGATTTTTTTCAAGGACTTTCTCCAAGACAGAAGTTTGTCCCAAGAGACCAACTGATGCACCGAGGAGCTATAACGGGATCCACTGATCACATACTATGACCAATTCATTCCCCATATTAAAAGGTAGAAACAAATTCTAAACAATCGTGTTAGACCTAGCATACAAATTGTAAATATTTTATCCACAAATCATGAATGGTATAAAAATAGCACATCCAAAGTCAAACATAACTCATTCAATACAATATGAATGATTTTATTATAATAAATAAATGTAAATCAATAATAATGAAGGATATAGACAAATATGAAAATAATTAGTAAAACTATTTGATAGAAATATCCTCTTTTTCTTGAAAACATTTAAAAGTCTCACTTTTTATAAAGGATCATTTAAAAATTGATTTTTGAATCAATGTGTCCCATTCCACAATGAAAATTTTAAAATAATTTTTTATTTTAAAAAATTCATGTACATATAAATGAATCCTTAAAACCATTTTTAAAACATGGACATTAATGAGAAATAATTATAAGAATAAATCATGAAAACCTTTAAAATGATATTTTAGTTAGAGTTACAAACCAAATGAATGAGGATTGAGTAAAAGTAACTGGTGTAATAAAAAATTTATAATATCATGAAAATAAAGGGATTCATGATATAATATGTCAATGTATAATGTATACACTATATAAAACTGGATTGGTTTATAACAACAAATAAGCCTCAATAGAATGTAAATTTAGATGGAATCCCTTAAAAAGACCATATACTTGGGTTAAAGATAAATCAATTATATAATTAAGTGTGTCAAATATAAATACAATCAATATTATTGGAGATTTTGTGTAAATAAATCAGAGGACATTCACACATATTCTTGTAACAACAACACCAAGGACATTGATGTTTAACTCAATAAATGGAAATGAGTTAAGATTACCCATATCATGTTCATATTGATGACATGATAATTTATAAATTGAGACATTATGTGTATAAAAGGTGTATCTAGACAAATGACAGTATGTGTTACTACATAAATAAATAAATAGTGATTTCCCACAAAATCTAAGGGAAAAATAATCAATGATGTCTGTGTAAAACCTAATGATTGTAAATCAAAATTAGAAATTCCCTTACTGATTTGGTAACATACAAAACATACACCCCATGAAATAAGTATCATATAGTGAATATATAATTGCATATAAATTAAACTATATTTTATAAATAATACAATCATGGGAAGTACATACAGTACACAGAATGAAATAGTGGCAATACAGCGTGAATCTCACGGGAATAAGAAGTGAGATGAAAACCCCTTACCTTGAACTATTCCATATTTGAGGGTATGTTAACGATCAGTATAATGGTAAAATAGTTGTTGTTAAATTATAAAATAACCATATACATAAATATGATATCATATATGAAATTTTAATATTGCTTTGTAAATAATATTTCAGTAGTATCATTGTTTTGGGTGTTAACTAATTCATTTTTCATTATATGTTTTATAACGTAAGTCAGTATTTTTAGGGATATAATGTATTTTATTTATATCTATAATGATATTAGGATCAAAAAAATTATTTTTTAATCATGAAATTATATTTATTCTTGAATGGTTACGATGGGGAATGAATCTTATCGCATTCGTGGAGAAGGTAATCTGAATGTACACACGAGAAAAAATACCATTCTATTGAAGTTGAAATCATATATAATTGGATGAAATATCATATAAAATTAATCATTAAAACTTTTATTTATTATTAACATCAATTATACTCATTATTATACCCATCCAAGTAAATAATTGTAGAATAACAAACTACACCACGACGTGGAGACGGTAAGTCATAAATACACACAATTGGTGACATTGTCATTCATATGATTGACAAAATAATGAATATAGTTGTTCTATATTTATAATAACATCAATTTTTGTAGTAGGTACTGGAAATATTATTTTGATATGCTAACAACAAAGAAAGTGGAAGTGGAAGAAGATAAGAACATTGAAAGAGGTGATGAAATAATTACATCTTCTTCTAGTGCTTTCTTTTGATTTTATCAAAATGAAACCATAGATGGGATTTCTAAATAAAATAATGCATCTAGGTATAAATTATGGTAGTTGGTAGGATATTTTAGTAGGGTTTGGCTGAGGTAAATGTATTTGGTGATGTGATTTTGTGAGAAGGGGATTCACCATTTTATAATAGAGGTGAGGGTCACTTTAAGAAAACCTTGAAATATTATTTTATTATACAATAATATTTAGTCTATACAATCTCAAAAAAGATTTAATTTTTATATAGTATGGGGATGGTTCACAAACCTATCAATGAATAGGTTTTAGATAGGTTTAGATTACCATATTAAACTTATTGTTTTTATTTAATAATTGGTTAAATAGTTTAACATTTACCATGTATCCTTGTATTATTATATTATATGGTTAATAAAATTACTATAAAATGTCAATAGAACCACAAGTGGTTAATTAATGAAATATCTATTATTATATATGTCCTTTGGCCAAAACTTATATTTTTAAGACAACTATATCAATAAATAAAATATTATTGGTTTTAAATACTCATTTATGTCAATTTTGACATTATTTATTATTTGGTTTTTGTGAAGGTCAAAATAATTTGATTTCTTCAAAACAAATAAATTGAATCAACCCTATCTTGTAATATTAATGTCAAAATTTTTTTCATGCATCTAAAGTCTCAATTAACATTTATTTTAATATTTATAATATCAATTATTTTAACCATTCATTAATAAGATAATTATATAATAATCATTGTGTCATAAATAATTTTAATTATTTAATTTATATAAATAATAAATAATATACCATTATGTATGAAAGATTTTTGTCTTTCTAATTAATATTTATAGTCCAAATTATGTTATGTATAACCCTATATTAAAAATGTTTTAGTTATTACAATTTATGTTTAACTCTTTTAACTCTTCTATAAATAAAATAAAAATAAATTTCCTAATCTAATCCATGTTGACCAAAAGGATCATATTTTATTATTAAGCTTGATTTTGGTCAAAATGAAATTGTCCAATATAATTATGTCATGTGTTAGTGTAATTATAATATCATTTTTACCTTTAATTACCCTATTGACATTTAACCGTGGTAAATAAAATTCAAAAGTTATTATTCACCAAAAAATATTTTCATCATATTGAACCACATTTTACTTAATTATGTCTCCTATTTTTCTTAAATTTTTTAAATTCAATTCACAGAAGTGGTAAAATTACATTTTATTCAAATTTTCTAACGTGCATAGAAGGTGGGTACAAGACATTAAAAAATTCAATAAAATTTTATACATATAAAATTACTAAAAAATGACTCTAATTAATTACACTGAACTAATATATGTATTATTTATCTATTTTGACATACAATAAATTTATATAAAAAAATTAATAATTTAAATAAAAAGTCGTTTTTAAACAATAACGCGATGTTGTTCACTATTCATTAAAAAATTTAATGTTTTCATAAAAATAAATAAACTCACCCTAATATAATATTCATATTATGAATAAAAATATGATATATATTTTACAAAATTCAAAATATTGAAGTTGCATTAATTAATTTGAAATTAACTCCCGTTGACAAACTAGAATGCATTTTTTTGAGAAGTAAAAACTATAAAAAGGTTGTTATGTATTTATGTCCTGTTTAAAATTGAAATTACTTCTAATGAAAAACATTGTATTAAATTATAAAAATATTACATAATTATACATCTGTAAAATTAAAATGTATAATTTAATACTATAAATTATTTTAATTACAAAAGTTGTTTTCTATTAAAATTTAGTATCTTTCACTATTCATCAAAATATGAATGATATTAGATAAAACAAATGTATCCAAAAAAAAATATTCTATCTTGACTCTAAATAAGAATTTAATTTCATCCAATTGAATATATAAAATTTCTAAATTTTGGATTTTGAAATGGTTCTCCATTGAAAGGAAGAAAAGCTGCATTTTTTAAAAAATTACTTCTTTTATCTAAAAAATTGAATTTTTCCTTATATTATGTCTTTGAAACATAAAATATGAAGGTTGAAATTATATTGGATATATATAAAAATTAAAATGTGCCTATTAATATGAATAACTTATTTTTAAATAGTTTGTTTGATAGGTCGTGGTGTGCTTGAACTCGGTGTTGCGTACATCGCACACTATTTTATTATTCAAAGAGATGTGTACTATGGAAGACTGAGGTGTTAAATTCTTCCCTACTTGAATAAATTACATCCTCACAATTTGAAATTGTTCTTCAAAAATAAAATATTAAAAAATAGAAAATACCTTTTTAGGAAACCGACATTGAAAATAGGGTTAATAATATTTAATCTTAATTAGAGGGAAAGATAACTAAAAAAGTAACCACCAAATTAGGATATAAAATTGGAGAAAATTGGTTGGAAGCATAATTGGGGAAAATTTTAAATATTTATACAGAGAGGTTGAGGTCATCAACCATAAACAAGTGAAAGGAAAATTGATGGCCTCAAAGCCTTAAATCTAAGACGAATAACGTAAGATATTAGGATAATACATTTTTGGGTTTAAGATACTTCCCTAAGGTTTAAGATTTAATTTCTTCATAGAATAACAAAAAAATACATGATAAGTGGGTTTCCATCCATCAACTAATTTCTACCTCAAAATAATCTTTCACTCTAAATGATGAGTATTCAAGATGACTTGGTCACACCTGAAGCACTAGAATCAAATTATAGAGAATCCCATAATCCATAAAGATGAATTTTATATTTCCTTTGTCTGGAGAGATTCACCAAAACCAAAATGGATAATACAAGATCAGATGATCCCCAAAAAGGATAATAATTTAAAGAGGGAGATACTAATATTATTTTCTAAAATTAAACCCACAATACCCAAAGTTTAATAAATACCATTAAATAAACAAATGTCCTTTAAATATTTAAATATAATCCAAACAATGATTGCAACACAAAACATAGAAGAATTTGGTTTTGTAGTCTTCCACTTAAATTTATGTCTCCATATAACATCAGGTACTCTTATAGTTAAATTCATAAAAGTAATTAAACTAATCATATATTCTCTATTATAGGTTAATCATTTCCATAAATAACCCAAATCTCTGTAAATAAACAATAAAAGCATAGATAAAAACCTCCCATTTCTCCTCAAATGAAATCCTATAGTATTCATTTTTCCTTAGGCATATAGTGTTCCCAACTAAGCAAATGTCATCGAAAATAACCTTTATCCCTTAATCACCAAATCATTTTCCTAAACTAAAATTATCCATTTGAAAAAAAAACAAAAGATCCCAAATGAAATTATTATTTATCAATAAAATTAGGTAACAAAAAACGATTAGTCACACTAACCAGGGACTTCAGGTAGTGTTGTGGTAGGCGATAAATTGCAGTCACACATTGGTTGTGGGTTTGATTCCGATAGCTTTTTCTGATGCGATGGGTTGTCACACGGTCTGTAGGATGTCATTTTCCAAAAACTCTATTTTATAACATTCCCAAAATAATATAAATTCCTAAAAATATCCATAACATAATTTTACCATAAATGGTATCTCATACCTCGCGTTTTCAGAACAAAAATTAATAAATTGTAATTGCCACGAATTCAAGGATCATATAAACCCAAATGGTTATTTATAGCTGTAACCACTAATGAAAAGACAATAATTCAATTAATAGAATTTTCACATAACTCTCTATAGGGTTACACATTCAAGAGAAAATTATTCCCATGTAATCCTCTCAACAATGAACACTAATAAATTTAAAAATTTCACTATCCATTTATTTTCACATTGTTTCATCCTTTAAAAATAGGTTATCCTATTGGATAGGGAATTTACTCAGGTAATGTCCAAGTCCCATGAATTTATAGAAATGACTGTAAATTGATTCATGGGATCATTTTTATATTCTTCCTCAGTAATATTCATTTTTTCCGGCAATTCTTTACATTATGTCCTTCAATACCACAAAAAAATCATTTCATTGATCCATTGAGACACTTTCCTGGGTGTGTTTTTCCCCATTTACTACATGATGTAAATCGAGCTTTCCTTTCTCCATGGCCTCCACTACTGGATCCCTTATTATTCTCCTCCTTTATCTTCATTATTGAGAATAGTAGTTGGTTATTATACCTATTGTTGATCATATTTTTGGAAAACTGATCCGGCATGAACATGATATTTTTTTCTCCTATCAACATTCGATTTCTTTGGTAATTTCCACCATTGTGGCCACCATGTACACTATGATCAATTTTTCTATGACTTCCTTGGAATCTGGACATTTCCAAAATCCCGAAAGCATTATGTAAGTAACAATATTCATAAAATAATTTAGAGAATATCAAGACACCTTATTTTCAATATAAAACACCTTAGGACTAACCAAGGATATGTATTCTCATCTTATATTAATATCCTTCAAATCAGTTTATAATGAAAAAGTGAGTTATCTTAGGAATATCATCAGAGAGTGTTGTAACCAAGAGTGTAGAAAGGCTCAGTTTTGTGCACCAGTTCTTGTTTGAGTCTAGATCAAAGCGGTGTTTTCAGGGTTTTAACCCTAGGTACAACTGTGCCAGAGCTTCCTATACCAACTCGTATCTAGAAAAGGATGTATTTCATGGAAAACCCACATAATATTTACATTACCAAAAATTTTGGATGTTATTATATAATAATCCCCAAATTCTATTTTTGGGTAATTTTATCTAATTAATGTTTTTATAAATAATGTTTCCAGGGTTTGTACAAAGAATCCTATGATAGCAACTATAACACCCTGACCATAGTTACCTAGTGTCGGTGTAATATTACATATCATTGGAATTATCATAACAGATCATGTCCTGAAAGACCAATTAGTTTAGTTTCCTTGGAAGTACTATATATAGACATAAGATTTACATTACATCATGAAATTAATAAAAACAAAATTCTGTCTCCTTTGAACACACTCATATCCCATAGCCTATTCATACAGGTTAAATCGTGATATACTTCTACACATGCTGGAAAAAATAAAAAATGGAAAGAGGTGAGCTCAGATGCTCAGAAAGGAAAACAATTTAGCAGAAACTTTCATAAATAAGCATAAACGTTTAAGGCAATGTGTAAGAACAAAACACAAGACTTTTAAACTTAAATATCATCATTATATGGAAAATTTAAATCAAATAATTCCATTTACTTTTTCACATGGATATTACACTAGTAAAATAATCGCATATAATATCAATAGATAATTTCATACTGATGGAATTCATAATGCCGAACATCATAACCCCATAGTCAATGCATCGTTCCAAGATGACAGATAAGATTTGGTCAATGCCCTATGCCAAGATACTAGTATGTATCATGAGACCTATCGATGCCTCTGGGAGCTATAGAGGGCTTCACCCATAACTTACTAATTCTAATTCCATCCTGATATGAAAAGGTTATACCATAATATATACATTCGTATTAGAACTTGCATATGAAATTTCAATATTTTAACCACAGAACATGAAATGTATCAAAATAGCACATCCATAGTAAAACATAACTCATTCAATACAATATAGAATATTTTATTATAATAAATCAACCTCAATCAATAATAATGAAGGATATTGGCATAGATCAAAATAACCCATAAAACTATTTTGGAGAAATATCACCATTTTATTGAAAACATTTAAAAGTATCTTCATTTATCAAGAATATGTTAAAATAGATTTTGGAATAAATTTTTCCCATTCTAATTTGAATCATTTAAAATGAATTTTAATTTTATTACATTTATGTCGATATAAATAAATCTTTAAAAAAAAATTTAAATCATGGACATTAATGAGAACGATTTAGAAAAATAAATCATTAAATCATTTAAAATGATATTTTAGTTAGAGTTCTAACCAAATGAAAGATGTTTGAGTGAAATGTTTTCTTAATAAAAACCTTATAATATCATGAGAACAAAGGGATTCACGATATAATATGTCAAAGTATATTATATACACCATATAAAAGTAAATTGGTGCGTAAGAACAAATAAGTCTCAATAGAATATAAATTTAGATGGAATCCCTTTTAAAGACTATATCATTTGGTTAAGGATAAATCAATGATTTAATCATGTGTGAAAAATATAAATACAATAAATATTATTGGATATTCTATGAAAATCAATCATAGGACATTCATATATATTTTTGTCACAACTACAACAATGATTTTGGTTTTTAACTCAATGAATGGAATTTGAGTTAATATTTCTTTTATCAAGTTCATTTTGATGACTAGAGAATGTATAAATGGGGGGATTATTTGTATCAAAATAATATCAACTAAATGGAGAGTGTAAATTACTATATAAATAAATAAATTGTGATTTCACACATAATCTTTGAGTAACATAATCAATGAAATTTGTGTAATACCTAATGAGTGGAAATCGAAATTATAAATTCCATTACTGATTTGGTAAGTTAGAAAACATACCCCACATTAAATAAGGATCATATGATGAAGTTGTAAATACCCATAAATTAATTTATATTTCACAAATAATACTATCATGGGCATTACATACACCACAAAAAATGAAATAGTTGCAATATAGCATGAATTTCACAGGAGTAAGAAGTGAGATGAAAACCTCTTACCTTGTACATTTCCTTAGTTGAGGGTACGTTAACCTCCTGTATAACCGTTAAATTTTTATTATTAAATTATTGAAGAACCATATAAATAAATATGATATCATATATGATGTTTTAATATTTATTTGTTAATAATATTTCAGTACTATCATTGTTTCGAGAGATAACTAATTCGTTTTCATTTATGTATTTTTTACATAAGTCAATTTAATTATGAATATATTGTATTTTATTTAAATATAGAATTATATTATGTTCATAAATAATATTTATTAATCATAAAATTATATTTGTTCTTAAATGGTTACGATGGGGAATGAATCTCATCGTGTTCGTGGAGACGGTAATCAGTACGTACGTACGTGTCACAATACCATTCTATTAATGGATAAATAGTATAAACTTCAGTTGTATATCAAATATAAAGAATAATTAACATGTTATATTTTTCATTTTCATCAATTATAATTATTATTATACACATTTAAATAATTATGTGTTGAATAACAAACTACACAACGACGTCGAGACAGTAAGCCGTACGTACACACGTATGGTGACTTTGTCATTCATAGGTTGGATAGAATAATGAATATTGTATTACCATATTTAGAATAACAACATAGTATATAAAAGTTACATGATTGTTTATTTTGGTATCGAAATATGAAAATAAAGGGCAAGTGGAAGAAGAAAAGAACATTGAATTAGGTGATGAAATAATTTCCTCTTTTTCATGTGATTTATTTTGATTTGTTCAAAAGGGATTCACAAGTTGGATTTATAATAAAATAAAGGAATCTAGGTTGAATTAAGGGTATATGGGAGGATATTTGAGCTGGTTTTGGCTGATCCAGATAGATGTTGAGGTGTTATTTTGAGAGAAGGGGAAGTACCCTTTTAAAAGAGAGGTGAGAGTCACTTTAGGAAAACCACGAAATATTTATTTAATACACCATCATATTCGGTTTATAATGGTACAAAATTATTTATTCTAATTATATGGTGAGTATGAGTCTAAAAACTCTCAACCAATTGGTTTTAGATGGGCTTAGGTCACCATATTAACCTTATCCTTTATATTTATCTCTCAGCTAAACAGTTTAACATTTACCATGTCTCCTTGTATTTTAATATTATATGGTTAATATTCATTCTATAAAATACCAATAGAACACCAAGTGTTTAATTAAGGAACTATATATCATTATATATGTCATTTGGATTAATATTTTATGTTTTGTACTATTATATAATTTATTAATTTAGTATTTTTTTTAAAAACTCATTTATGTCAATTTTAACAGTTATTTAGTATTGGGTTTTTGTGAAAGTCATAAAAATATGATTTATTTGAAAAAATAAATTGAATCAACCCTAAAATATAATATTAATCTATAAATTTTGTTTAATGCATAAAATGTATCAATATATATTTATTTTAATATTTATAATATCAATTATTTTAATCTTTCATTAATAAGGTAATTACTACCTCATCCTTGTGCCATAAAAAATTTAATTCTTTAATGTCTTAAAATTTTAAATAGAATGCCAAAATCTATAAATGCTTTTTAGATTTATAATGAATATTTACAGTCAAAATTATCTTTTTTATAAACCTATATTAAAAAGGTTTTAGTTATTAAAATATTAATTTAACACTTTTAACAATTCTTTAAATAAAATAATAATAAATGTCCTAATCTAATACAAGTGGACCAAAAGGATCATATTTTATTCCTAAGGTTTCCTTTGGTCAAAAATAACTTATAAAATAGAATTATGACATGTTTTATTGTAATTATAATATAATATTTTTCTTTAATTTCCATATTTACTTTTAACCATGGAAAATAAAATTCCAAAGTTACCATACACCCAAAACAAATTTTATCTTATTGAACCTCATTTCACATATTGATTTCAACAATTTCCCTTGGATTTTTGATATTTGATTCACATAAGCGGTAAAATTGCATTTTATGCAATTTTGTTAATGTTTCTAGAAGGAAGGTAAAAGACGTTAAAAAATTAAATAAATTTTTATACATATAATTTTATTGTAAAATGAATCCAATGAATTAAATTTAACTAATATAGATATTATATATCTATTATGACTTAAAATGAATTTAAATAATTTAAATAATTCTTTAAATAAAAAAGTTGGTTTTTAAACAATAATGCTGTGTCTGTCACTATTCATAATGAAATGAATGTTTTCAGAAAAATACCAAAAAATAACCCTAAGATAAATTTGATATTCTGAATCCAAAAATGATTTATATTTTACAAAATTAAAGACCTAGAAGTTTCATTAATTAATTTAAAATTAATTCTCGTTTTCAAAACTATAAAGTGGGTTTTTGAGAAGTAAAAACTATAAAAATATTGGTGTGTTTATGTACGATTTAAAAGTTAAATTACATCCAATGACTGACATTCGATTAATTGATAAAAATTAGATCTAATTATTCACCAATTATATTCAAATGTATAATTTAATACCATAAATTATTTTTATTAAAAACTTAGTTTACAATTAATATTTAGTATCATTTGTTATTTATCAAAATATGAAAGTAATCAGACGAACAAAAACAGTTTATCCAAACTAAATATTTATATCCTACTTCTAAAAAAGAATTTAATTTCATCAAATTGAATATATAAAACTGTTAAATATTGGATTTAGAAAGGGTCTTCCATTAAAAGGAGGAAAAACTGCATGTTTTTGTAAAATACATATTTTATATGAAAATTTGAATATGACATTATATTATGTCTAAGAAACAAAAAAGACTAATGTTAAAAATATTTTAGACATATATGTAATTAAAAATTTGGTTTTTACTATTCATAAATTCTTACTAAATGGCTAGTTTGATATGCCTTAGTGAGCTTGAACCCAGTGTTGCGTACATCACACACTATTGTATTATTCAAAGAGAGGCATGTCATGGGTGCTTTGGGTGTTACAAATGAGTAGAATAATCACTTTGAATGAAAATAAATGTAAATTATATCTCATAAAGTTACTCATTTTATAGGATTTGTTTTATAAGTGTAATTAATTAACGATCATGTGTGTGTTGTCTGACATGTCACATAATTGTAAGAGCACGTCTGGTAGCCTTGTCTTCATCTTGAGGGATTGTCGGAGGGGATTCAAATAATGAATTAGGATGTATGATGGGAATTTTTATGATCATAATGACTCACCAAAGGGGATTTCTGTGATGATTATTAGATCACATGTAATTCACAATCCACTCATATGAAGTTCCTTGATTAAAGCGATCATGTTCCCTTATAGTGTCCACATAATCTATTTAACATAGCCTCCTAAGCATTATATTTAAAAGTTTCTCCTTCCTCTCATTTGACAGAAAAATAATGAGTACAATTAATGTATTTATTTCACTCTAACAGCAGATATTGTTATTTTTTGGGAATAAAAAAACTCTATTTTTATTTTTTCTGAAAGATAATGAATTCCCAACATGAATCTTGGATTCATTACATGGATAATTTTTGTCCAATGGTTTTTAATACACAGCTTACGTAATTAATTTTATAATATACATGTAGTACTCCCTCTAAAACCCTAGTCTCTTCATGGGTGATATTGGTTGATATATCTCTTTTTATATCTCTCAATACACTATTTGATCCCCATGGTTTTTGTTTCACTTCTCCCCGGTAAGACTCATTAGTACATCTTTGTTCTCATTGGTTATGATATCTCTGTTGGAATTATTTTTTGTTTTGGATTGGGATAAGTTCAAGTTTACATTCAATAATTTTTACTTTTCACTCATTCCTTGTATTTATAAGTCCGTTATGATCGATTCTGATCTTCGATTTTAGGGAAACTAGGGTTCTTCTATTTGTGAGGCAGGAGTCTCTCTCCAAGTGTAGTAATTTTTGATTTCATATGCGATATTTTCAATTACAATGGTATATTCATTAAATAATGCTTTATTTTATATTAGAATATAATTATTTGAAGATACATGCATTTATAAATTAGTTTTATTTAAAAATATATTTCCATTCTCGAGTGTTTGATTATATTCCTTAATGGGTGATTTTTGGTTTTAAAACTTGATGTCAAGCCCAAAAGAGTAGAAGTATTTGATATGGAAGTATTTTATCAAGAATTACTATGGTTCTGAAATATATTTTAACAAACCTAGAACATTAGTTAACCTTAGGTGTATTAGGAAACACACTTATCACTCATTGTGTGTGTAATTCCACCAAAGGATTATTTTTTAAATTATTATATGTTATTCCAATAGAGGTTATACCAGTATGATCCACCGATAGATTGAAATGCTCATTTAATTTACATCAAGAATTTATACCCATATGATAGAGAAAAAATAGCATGTTTCTTCATTTATTATTGGTTTATCACTTGACAGTATATTTCATGGTTATTTGTTTTCATTATTATATTTTGATATGATAAAATATTTACATTCAGACATGGAATATTCATGTATTTGGTGAATATGGTATAATTGTGTTAAAAAAATTGAATGATTTAAAAAATGGTTTTATTTTATGAATATTATTTGTAAGATATATCATTTTTACTACTATAAATACTTCATTATATTTATAAGAATTTGTATAGATTATTTGGGTTATTATACATAGTTTTTTGTCTCACAACCTAATTTTTTACTTTTAGAATTTCTAGATGTTAAATTTCAGGAATTAGGTAATTGAAATAGAATTATTTAGTTTGTAAAATTCCTTTGTTGTTCGTTTCCTTCTTAGAAAGATGGGGTTTTGGTGACAAATGTATATAGAGAAATGTGTCTATTCTCATGTGTTTTATCTTTTTAGATTTTTTGGGTTGGATTTATGTTTCTTTTATTATGTATATATTCTATGCCATCAAATATATACCATTTTATTTTTCCTTATTTTTTTTAAATTAAACATTTTATTTCCATTTTTTGTACATCACCATGTGGACGACCACATTGGGTGGCTTGTCTAGTAGAATCAGTTTGGTTCATTAGAAATTAGTATCATAGATAATAAGCAATCAAATGTGTTGTGACACTATTTGGTTATATAATGAAGACTCTTTTAGACTAGAGTTAGGTCTATTTGAAGCAGAAGGGTTCCAATAAGGCTCACGTATATGTTTGAATACTAGTTATCCTATGTGGTTATGTATTTTTTCAACACATGAGACTCAGTGGCTTGGTTTTTTTGAATAACTAGATTTGAAGATTATTTAAATGGATATTCTTATTTCTTATGGTGTTTTAAATTTTTCATATATTTCATAATCTACATAAATTATTATTGTTTTAATGTATTAGTATATATTTTTAATATGGTATTATGATATGGGAATTTCTATTAAACTTATTGGAATTTTATTGGGATTAATAGACTATTTATTATATTGGTGTTCTTAAATATATGAGAAATATTAATCTATGAGATATTTTATATAGGAAAATACTCAATTACACCTTCTTGGTTTGAATCTATAATCCAAACCATCCAAACTCTGCGTCATGTGGCTATCAGGAACCCAAGATGAATAGTGAGCCATGGATCAGAATTTACTATACTACATCCTCATATCTCTAATAGTTACAATGGATGCACAGAATATGAATAATGGATTTTATTTTATGAGGGGATCATCATATACTTTGAAATTCTAAAATTCTATATGGTTTTTCTCTACATATAGGCATGAGGGACAGGGGAGAAGGTGGTTGGACTCTATTGTGAAAAACATATTGTACTAGGATCATACCTATATTTCTTCAAAGAATATATTCAACTAATTGTTTCATCCTAAGATGTAAAATTTGGAAAAGAAATAAGAGATTTAGACCACATAGAAAGGGGACTATACCATTCAAGATTATCCTACCAATATTGATGAGTCAGTGTATTTTTAACAGGAGATAGTCCCTAAATGTCACATAAAGGATCATTCATTTCAGTCGGGATTAAGGGATTATTTTGATCAATGATCATTCACACGTGACATAATAACTTTTTGGTGGAGCTAATATGGTAAATTAAGCATAGGTATAAATTTACCAGTAAAACATGTTTGGGTGGTACTTTAGTTATAGCTATTGTTTTCTAGTGTGTGTTATAAGGAAGGAAAAGGAAGTGAAAAAGTTGAATGTCTTCATCATGACCAGTTTCATGGACTTTATAATGAATGAAAAATTCGGTCTTCTATTAGTGTATAAGTTATAGGAATACCAAGACACACAATTCTGGGATTTTTAAGACCCTTATGTGGCATTGTTTGGAAAATATGTCATGATGATGTAAGGATGGAGCCGCTCTCAGAAATGGTTTTTAGGTTTGTATTGATGCTTCAATGGTTAATGGGTATAATCCTTAGGAAAAGGGGGGTGTTTTGTGGCTAGGAAAACATTGTATGGAGCCAATACCGGATGAATGTATTTTTTTGAGTATGGAATAAATAATTTTGATGTGTGTCCAGCTACTGTTAGAGGTATAAAATTTATTTCACCTCCTATTGTGAAAGATTTGTTTATTTCATGTTATACTCCTAATTTTATATAAACTAAGATAATATAAGTGTTGGTCTTAACATCAAATATATTTATGTTAGTATTGTCTATTACCACATCTTTTAGAATAGGTCATAAATAAGGTTTCAAATTTCATTCATGTTGGGTGATGACAGCCAACATTGAGATGGTGTGGGTTATATTGGTTCCATATCATGATATCTTTGAATTGAATAATGGATTTAATTGGATGATAATAATCATGACCATGATTTACTATTATCATAATTGAGTTCCTTTTTTTCTTCTGATAGAAAAACTCATTTATTTCAAGGTGAGTGGAATTCTAGAGTTGGGAGGGTAGAACCTATTGTTCATTATTCCAGGGTGATCTCAAACAAATTTTCAGATATGTTTCTGGGTGCCACTGATCCTTCTTTGGGTTATCAACATACTCATTTGGTGTGTTCATACATTTATCTCTTTGTAGATATATCTTATAGTTTACCACCACAAATAGAACAATTTTACCATTTACCTTATACCTAGTATGATTTCCATTTCTATTACATCTTATTGTATGGAATATGTTTATTTGGTGGAACATAATTTCTATCTTGGGGGCCTTGAGGGTAATGATTTTATACTTCTCATCAGGTCACCATGAGCTTCACTAATTCACCTTTTTAATGAGGAATAATGTATAAAGAGACTTTGTGTGGAGTATGAAATGTTAAACTAAAATATTGTTAATAACAAGTAACCCATTCCTAGAATTGAAGATATATTTGATTAACATGGAGGGGATTTGTAGGTTTTATCAAATTTATTTCATTTATCATACTACGAGTTGAGAGTCAAAGATAAAGATATAAAAAAGAAATATTTTATGAGTTTCTATGGAATTTTTGAGTTTCTGGTTATTCTATTCTATCTCACTAGATTTCCTACAATATTTAAGGAATTTAATAACTATATATTGCATCGATTCATGGACTCATTATTTGTTATGTACATGTATGATATTTTTTGGCCACTATGTCATGGGTGGATCACAAAGGCCATTTGGATATAATCTATATAGCATTGATCGAGCATCATCTGTAGGGTAATCATTCCAAATGTGAATTTTGGATCAAGAAAGTGATATTTATGGGGAATTTTATATATGAGAGGTTAATCATAGTGGATACTAAAAATATATAGGAGGTTGTGACTTCAGAGAATACTAGAAATTTTATTAAACACGATGCTTCTTTAGGATGGTTAGTTATTACTGGAGGTTCATTTTGTGCTTCTCAAAATATAAATATTTGATGAAATATTTAACACATAATGGTATATTTTTTTGGTATTTTAAATGAAATAGATATTTTGAGAATGTAGAGAATAGACTAACATTATCTCTAATATTTTTACTTTTGAATATGTGTTTAGATAATGATGTTTTCAGTGATTCTTACGGTATAGGTTTATGGTGTGAAATGATTAGGGGAGATAGGTAGTGGGTTATAGATATTTCCAATTACACTTGTAAGAGAAGAACTTCAATACCAATGATCTTGATTTTCACTTGTTATAAATGCACTCAATATGTGTCGTTGCTATCTATTTTTGGAATGATTTAAAATATATTCTGACCGAAAATTACTGAAGTATATTTTCACTCAAAGGGATCTAAACATATGATATTATACTTTCAATTTTGATATTATTTTTACACCCAATAAAGGGAATATGGTCACTAATTAATTATGTACTAAATTATTTACTCAATCCATGAATGTATCAATGGATGGGTGGTCTCAAATAAGTTTGATTGCTGAGTTGATATTTTTAATGGACGGATCAGGTGGAAAGGTGTTCATGGCCTTGAAAAAGGAGGAATTATCATTTTATGAGTGGGTTTAGACTGATTAGGTTCCTAAAACCATGTTCCATCACTTTAGGAAAATCCAAAATGGTGAGGAGACACTAGAAGAGTGGTCTCACTCTCCTGTTAGTTCCTTCGGCTACTGGGGAAGGCCTCTCATTATGATTTCTCTAGGGAAGGATTTTATAGATAGAGGTCACATGTTATTATATACCATAAATCATGTGAGTACAATGATATATCATGAAATGAAAAATTGTGGTGGTCAAGGATGAGATGATAGATTTTATACTTTGATTCACTACACCTTAACTGTTATAGAATTAATGTGGAGCAATATAGACCTACAAGTTTGTTAAAACCCTAACTAATTATGGTATATAAGTGGGATAAGACTTATCGGTTATTTATCATTTGTTATAGTAGACCCCTACTGGGAAGTATGTGATTTGTGATATCATTGACTAGTTTATAAAATTAGCATTGTTCCTCCGTATCATGGAGATGCTAAACTTGGAATAGCTCAATAAATTCTATGTCTAAGAGGTTTTGAAATTTCCAAGGGTTCCCACTATATTCTTACCAAAAAATGAAATGGGTTTATAAGAATTTTTGGAATGGTTTTCAATAATATTTGGGTTCTCAATTGAATCTCAAATTAGCATACCATCTAATGATGGATAGATGTATAGAGAGAGCCATTGAGGTTCTTGAGGAAATGCTTTGGGCATGTGTTATTGACTTTTATGTCTCATTTTAAACATATTTACCTTTGGTCATGGTTTTATATAACAATAGTTATCAAATATAATTTAAGATATCCCATTTTTAGATGTTTTATGGGTGTCCATGTAGATATCATATGTTATGGGGCTAGTTTAGAGAATGTTCAGTGGTTGGACCGAGCCTTATTTGAGAATTGAAAAAAATGAAATGTTTATCTAGAAGTGATTTTTCATGGAACAGAGTAATAATAAATCTTATATGGACCACAATTTTTCAATAGAGTTCAAGTGTGTTTATTTGGTCTTTCATTGAATTGAACCGGCCTTAGGACACCATTAGTTGGGAATGTAGGTTAAGTTGGCATCAAGGTGTGTTTACCCCTTTAAAATTATTGGATGACATACAAATGTGGAATAACCATTGGAATTACCATTTAATTTTACTTATATTCACACTCTGTTTCATGATTACTTTCCATGGAATGATAAAAAAGATCCTTATATATGTCTATTGTGAAGATTCATATCTTGAGCCCCATACTATTGTGGTGGAGTAACATTTTCAGATTACAGATCAACAAGAAACTATACTTTTTGCTAAAATAATTAACCTCGTTTGTATACTATGGAAAAAAATAAGATATCAATTATATGTTGGAGTGAGAATTTTTTTTTGATTTAGCAGTGTAATACCCATATTTCAATTCTTTTATCTTAAATAATTTATGGGTATTTAAATCATGTAATGTGGGAGAATTGTAATAGTTCAAAAAAGAGTTATGTCTAATTTAATATTAAGATCTTGATTCGTAGGTTTAGAGGGATTTAGAGTTGGTTTGAGAATTCTATATAATCCCTTGACTATGTACCTTATGAACGAAATCATTACAAAATTAAATGGTTACATGATGTGAATCTATTGATATGTGGATTCAGTTATTCAATAGCAGGGACCAAAAATTTACAATCCATGAAATGCATTCACATCCAAAAAACATCCGTGACAATAATTTATGTTGAGGTGATTCCTTTTAAAAATTATATGCAACACAATAGATTCACAACAAGGATTTGAGATTCATGATGTGAATCATTCAATCCCTATTGGTTATATTGAGTTGATTCACAAATTTGTTTTGATGTGTAATACAACATATTGAAATCATGGATCTACCTGTACTATTTTTAGCGATCTCTTTATAGATCTCTATGTTTAGATATTTATCCCTTCTATAGTTGCATTGTTTTCCCCTATTATGTGGAATATATACATTAGTAATTACATTTGTCATTGTAGTAACTTTAGTTTCATTTCGGATCATATTGTTATCAGTTGTTCTTCTATTGATTCTTTTTATTTTTTCCTCATGCATTATCATATGATTATTAATCTGGTTGTTTCTAGACTCTATTTAAGTTGAAAACTCAGATTCCTCCATTCTTGGTGTATGTCTCTCTCAATAAGGGTTTTAATTCAAGAATTACAATAATTTATTTTCAATTAATTTGGGTTATTCAATTAATAATTCATCATTTTATATTGGAATGGAATTGTTGGAAGAAATATATTTTTTAAACGGTGTTTCTAGAAAAAAATTGATTTTTTTAAACATACTATTTTATTAAATGAATTAAAAATGGGATTGGGTTTTAAAATTATTTTTCAAGCCTAGTAGAGGAATATTATTTGAAATGAAAATGTTATATTAAATGTTATAATGGGTTTTAAATGTATTTTGAAAAATCTGGAACATTGGGTTACCTTGGATGTGTGAGAAAATAGACTACTCACTCTTTGTGTGTGTAATGTCGAAATATGTTTGTTACCACTTTATTGTGTTTTATTCCACTTGGGGTTTTATAGGATGGATCCACATTAGGTATGTATTTGGTATTTTCATTTCTGTGAAGAACTTATAATCATATGATAAAGCCCAAATAGTTTTCTCTGTTCTTTATGATTTGTTTATTACATGATGGTATATTTCACATTTATTTTAAAAACATGCTTATATTTTATTATTCATTAATGTTTTCTTTCATATATGATATATTTCACTATTTGGTGAATATGGT
This sequence comes from Viscum album, assembly GCA_963277665.1. Lineage (NCBI taxonomy): Eukaryota > Viridiplantae > Streptophyta > Magnoliopsida > Santalales > Viscaceae > Viscum > Viscum album. The sequence continues at coordinate 1,379,510,304 of OY728166.1, forward strand.
ATTTTTTATGAATTCCAAGGTAATGTTTTATAAAATTTATTTTATTTAAAAAAAATTCAAAATAGTTTTTTAGCAAGATCTAATGAATTATGATATTAGAACGTGTATAGAATCCTATATGGAATCCAACTAGGGCTTCTACTCACAACAAAATTTCATCCATTGGATGGTGATAGATTTTAACTTGTAGACATGTCTTGTCACATCTATTCTATCAATCATGTAATAAACATAACACTAGTAAACCAAATACAACGTCTGCATTGTTATATTGGCATAAGATATGAAGAATTTCATATCAATGTACTAAATAGTATAGTAGTATTTTTAAATTAGATACATTCATGATTTACATAGTACATTTTAAAACACAAATTATAACATGATTTGTTTCAAGAATATCATTGTTTTTTCAAGAATATTCTTTCATATTATTCATATTATACATCCTTGATTTGTTGAGAAATAAATAAAATAATTGGGATATTAACTTCTGAGTAATAGTAACATAATATGAAAGATATAATGGGAAAATGAAGAATTATCAATATGAATGGTAAATATCTGAATGTGCATGACATTTAATAGATAAGTAATAATAAATATATAAAGGTAAATAACTGAACAGACATGAAATTTAAATAACTTGACTATCATGAATAAATAATTAATAATCAATAAGTAATGTTAAAAAACTAAATCCACATTTAAATTAAAAAAATGATCTCATGCATAGATATGGCATAATCAATAAGGCAAGGTAAACAACTAAAAATACTTTACATTTATTTAATAACTATGAATGAAATGCATCCAAATATAATATCATTGAATAAATATAATAGACATTAATAATAAGGTTCTTAATTATTTAAATTATTCATTATTGGGTGTTGTGATCTCAGGCATCTGGATACCACTACTATCAAGACCTTCAACATAGAAGAATAAAACTATGGATGACAAACCAATTAATTCTAGCTTACTAATTGGCCTCATGAGAGTACCTATTCATAATGTAGATAAATAATTTTGTTACCCACATGTTAATTTATTCCAAATAATTCCTCATATATAGAATAATGTATTTCATTCATGAACTCTATTTTTTCCATAAATATTGATATCGAATAATGAATTTTTTAATTAATATTTCCCTAGATAAACAAATAATATTAAATGTAAGACACCATATGTTTAAATGTTATATATTTTAAGAGATAAAAAATATGTGATAAATAATTAGAAAATTTTGGTTAAATTTAATTTCAAATGATAATAGGGAATTGAATATTTCAAGATAAATATAATGAATACAAAAATGATTGAAGAATGTAAATATGAATGTCAACAATTTATTTGTACAAAATGATCATAACCCATCCATAAATATTATAATTATTACATCAATACAACATATCCCTATAATAGTATAAGTAAAATAAAAGGTTTTTTTTGACGAATAGAAATACCATAAAACCATTATTAAAAATATTTTTAATGAAAATATCCTTTTCAGATTGAAAATAATTTTTTTAAACTATAAGTTCCCAAAATATTTTGAAAATAATTATATTAAAAATTAAACATGGAAACATATAAATTAATAATTAAATCATTGATTGTTAGTGATGGAATGAAATTATGTAACTGTAATGCAGGTTAAAAGAAAGATTCATTTAACATTTTCAATAAAATCTAAACATGCATTTCTTTTAAAAATATTGAACATTCTATTGAAAAAAATTATATATAACCAAAAATGGGTGATGTTTTATTTAATTAATAATTTTACAAACATTCCCAAAATTTAGGACATAATGGTTTTGGATGAAAAATAATTTTCCACCGATGCAAGAAATGATGTAAAACATTATTAACAACATATTATAAATCATTTTAAGAAATACAATTTGGAAAATAGTACTATTACATTAAAAAATTATTAATTACCATATGAGAATAAAATTAATGTGGTTTATTGGAAAATTTTCATCAAATTTAATTTATTAGAAATTAAATAATAATCAATCCCGATTAAATTGAGATTTTTAAATAAACATTAATAAAGATACTAACATTGAAGAATTATCCAGTGAATATGTTTTGTTTATAAAATGTAAATACAAAAAAAATTATAAATACATTTTATTACATTAAAAATTCATTACACGCATAATATTATAATATCAATGATAATGATGATGTACTATAACCTAATGAAAATAAAATGAGTTAGATGATTCTTTACAACTTGGTAACTTTTAAGTCAAATAACTATGTATAAAAAAATAAAAATTGAAACCTAAAATAACACAAATTATTATGGACACATGATATTTCCTGTAAATTTTATTTATATATACCATATCAATGAAATCAAGTTCATATAATTACAATATGAAAAAATGAAAGGAAATTGAGATAATGTCCCATACGTTATGGTTCTGTAAGATTGAATATTAATTAAACTATTATATAATGGTTTTAATCATGTTATAATTTAAAACATAACCATAATAATATTTTTGATATCATATATTAAACTCTAATAACATATTATCACTCATTCATTAATATTATTTATTTATTTTCATTATTTTATGTGTTAATTGTGTTATTTTATCATGCGTGTTTTTTCATGAATGTTCCATTTTTTTGTGTATATGATATAGATCAACCAACTAAATAATTATATTATTTCAATACAATATTTAATAAATAAATACATTATAAGAACCATTATTAAAATTTGTTCCTATAAAATTAATCGCATCTTTTCATTGAGTTAGTAGGACATATGTATACACGAGCAACGATATCACTCCCTCAACGAGTAAAAGGGTAAGTATGTGTATGGTATATTAATTTTATATAATCAATATCATTATATAAATATGAAATATATTCATTAAAATTGTCTTTATTAATTTCCATGTTAATTTTAAGTGAAAAAATAATCACTTCTCTTCGAGAGGTGGCAGTTCTATCATATATGCGGGCAACGTTATATTATTTTAAATAGAATGGAAAGTAAGAAGATTTATGTGAAATTATAATTAAATAATTATTATTATATCATTAATATTATATAAATATATATATATACATATATACATTATCAACCTCATTTATCAATCCCTGAAATGTGTCTTTGGAAAATGAGTTACATCAGTTCGCGATGTGGTATTCCACTTTACACACAATCTTCAATATTGTATTTTATTTAATAGGAGAGGAGATAGATATAACTTATTAAATTTATATAATAACCTATAATTATAAGGTAGATAGAATTTTTTTATAAAAAAATTAGATTAAAATTTTATGGAGGTGGAAGAATATATAATATATTAATGATCATTTAAGATAACTACTACTTTTTCAGAGAATATCTTTATGTTTTATAAAAAATCCATCCACGGTAAGATTTTTGATCAAAAAAAGGAATATGTGATATTTTAGGGGATTAAATATGTTATTTCTTAAGGTATTTAATGAAATAAAATTCTATTGATGTGTGAAGAGTTGGGGATATGTGATGTCCTCTTATAAGTGGGGGAGGGGACACACATGGAATTTTTTCAAGGAATCAATGGCAACCTTATTTTTCTCATAACAGAAGCCTCTAAAATGGGTTATTCTCAAATAGTATTGGTTATAATATCTATATATGTATATATAAATTGGGTTTTTACATGTTTTTAGGTCATTTTGACCCTTTTCATTTTAGTGTAACCCCACAACAAAATGGTTTTTACCTTAACCACTTTATTAATTTTTACATCTTCTACTACTCATAAGGATAAAATATAATTTTATCCTATTAGAAAATATAAATTCTTTTGATTCATAAAATAAAATCAATTATTTAAATTTCAATACACAAAATTTATAGAATATGAATTGAAATAATTCACACAAACACGATGAATAAGCGGGTATCCAAAGGGAAAATTATGATGAGTATATAATGTTTTAATGTGGAAATTGAATTTTAATTTATTTTGAAATTCTTAAATTAGTTAATTTTTATAATAATTTAATTAATTTTAGTATAATATATTTTAAAAATAATTTACCAATGTAATAAATTTAATAAAAATGTTGTTTTCAATATAAATCAAAAAATTTCACTATTTATTGAAAAATGATAAACTTTAGAAAAATTAAAAAAATTAACCTAATATAATTTTTATGTTATGATTTAAAATATGGATAATTTTAGGAAATAAATTTTAAAAAAAATTTTAAAATAATATTTATACTCTGTTCTGAAATATTGACTATACAATTTTTAAAAAACAAAATTTCAAAAAACATTTTTTCCCTTAAATTGATTCTTATTTTCATTATAAAATTTTTATATCCAATGAATTTATTTTATAAATTTGTAAACCATATAATTATAATAAATTATGTATTACTATTCATAGCCTTCAATTTAATAGCAAGGTTATAACATCTATGTTTTAAATAATAATATTTTAATGGAGTATTGTTTTTCGTTTTATACTCATTTCACATTCATCGAAATCTATTAGAGATATTGAATATATTTTAAAATAGCTATAACAGAAATTATATAGGTGTTATATTCCCATCTCTACTCAGTTTCACATGTAATATAACCGACCAAACCAAATTTTATTCTATTAAAATCATGGGGTTTTATATTCGGCCCCTCTTAAATAAATTGCATCCTCAGAATAATGTGAATGATTAAGAGAATATCAAAAAACCCAAAAATCGAAATCAATAAAGTGTAAAAATACTATTTATACTTTAGATATGATGGTAAAGGGATAATTTTTTTATTTCATGATTTATTTTCTTACAGATTAGGAATTCCATTACCATATTAACTATGATCAGAAAACATATATATAATTAATATCATTCTATTTCAAAATCACTTTTTGATCCTTTGGTTTTTCATTGATTAATTTCTAGATTATCTCATACTCCATAAAATGGTTATCCAAGTTTTATTTTTTTATTCATAACGCACAAAAAAGTAACATTTAACTGATCATAAAATCCATATAAGTGTCACTTGACATTCCTATTATCTTCACTAAAATTTATATTTTTAGCATATGTAACCTAATATAATATAGTAATATCTAAACCTCAATAATAAAACCCTAGGTTCATCATTAAAATTTAATCATCAGATCTTTTATGTAAAAAAATTATGCATTAACCAGAACATCATGTAGACTAGTGGTCGGAAAACATTATTTTCACCCTTCAATTATTGGGTCAAGCCCTGTGGGTTTTCCATATTTGATGGTTTTTCACCTGCAATGTCGGTTATACATTTTCTATACCATATTAATATAATTAATATAACATTCAAAAAGTGTAGTAACCTCTAGTTACCTCAACATAAAATAACAGATAAACCCTAAAATAAACAATACAGTAAAATAACCAATACCTTTAAACATATTCCACCCAAAATTAAGGACATTCTTATAGAAATATCTTTTTCACTAAAACAACTCAATAAATGGTTTTTATTTCCATAAATGTCTCCCAAAATATCATTAATTTTTGTAGTCTTTGATCACATAAATCCTAAAAATGGTATTTAATACATTTATCTTTAGATCAATATTATAATCATAATCCAGTGACGGTATCCTTAACTCATATGTTAATGAATACGTATATGATTTTAAAAGTTAACAAAATCCTTATATGATTTATGAGTCCTATATCCAAAATACCATCATAGAAATACATATAAAATATAATTATGTATTTATAAAAAATAAACACTTGACCAATTTTATTTTATCATAGTTCCTTTTTTGTTTAGAGGTTATCCGTTAGAAGATGTCACTAACACTGATAATGATTATATTCTATACATTTAAGAAAAAAAACTATAAATGGGATCCAGAGAAGAAATTGATTTCATTTTATTATAATCATCATTTTCCTCAGTAATTCATTTATTTACTCCCTTTATTTACACTCATAAAACATTTTCCCATTTTGACACACAATTATAGATGTCTTTTTCAATATTTATGACAAAAAAGAAAATAAATCCTTCTTTCGTCCATGGTCTCCATCATTCAAGCTCCTAGAAAAATCCAAAATTCTATAAATAAGATAGTTCAAGAGTTAGTTAAGGTATATGATTTTAATAATATTTTTGGATAACAGATTATGTATAATCATGTTATCATTATCTTCAATCTTCATCATAATTTTTTCTCGTAGTAATTCTCCTTCATATTCAATTTTAATAAGATTCCATTAGCTTCCAACCATTGGTTAAAACAAAAATTAATAGTTCAATAAAAAATAATCATAGTTGGAAAACCCCGTAATCATTTATAGTATGTCTAAATCATGAATGATTATTTTCAATATAAAACACCTTATGTTTAACCTACGATATTCATTATCATCATATATTTAAATTCATCACAGTTATTCATAATGAAAATGTAAATTATGAAAATAATATCCCACGAATGTGTCAAACCAAGTTCATAGTAATTCCTATTATTGTATACGAGGTGACAATCAAGTTAAGACTGATATATATTTTTTCGATTTTTTACCCCGAGGAACATCTATGCTAAAAACGTGTCCACTTGAAGTTTCTATAAAGAGATTTATTTCCAAGGAAAAACACAAATTATATGCTTTAACAAATCTTTAGGATGTTCTTCTACACTTAACCCCAAGTCCAATCATAGGGCTATGTTTCCCATTGTTTTGTTTCTTTGATATATTTCCCAAGATTTCTACTAATTATCACTTAATAACAACTATATGTTCCTAAACTCTAGTAACCCAAATCCATTGTATATTTTATTATATTTTAATAAGATATAAGGAATCACATCTTAAAGAACTGAATATTTTAGTCAATTTTGTAAACTAGATATATGCATGATTCTTATATTGCCTTTGAAAACCTAAATTACACCATATTAGTTTTCTAGAATAACATTACTACCTCAAGAATATCCATTCATATCATTTATAGTTCATGTTATGGATTCATAGGAATTGTAACCAAATAAGGGTAAGTTCAAATTTTCATTAAGTGTTACGTAAAGTGGATTATATCATTCATAAATGTAGAATAATCAATATAGGATAGATAATATGGAAAGCTAAATATGTAAACACTAATGACATTTAAACAATAACATATATATAATGATTATATAAGGAATAATAAATATGGAAAGTTAACTACTATATCCCACATTCTATTTAAATAACAAGAAAATCATGAGATGATAAATAATAATCAGTATGGATTGTCAAATAACTGAAAACACATCCTTTTTAAATAACATGAAAATCATGAATTGATAAAGAATAATCAATATGAAAAGATAAATAATTTAACACACATTTTATTTAAAGTACATCACTATCATAAATAGATAATGTATAATAAATATGGTATGGTAAATTATTGAAAAAATATGATATTTAATTAATAAATCATATTTATATTCATCCAGAGATAACATCAATGTAAATAACTATCAGATAATAATAACATAACTCTTAATTAATGAAATTCTTAATTATTTATTGTCATACTCCCATAAATCATGATACCACTATTATTAATACCATTCAAAAGAAAATATAAAACTACAGATGAAAATATAGTTAATACTATCTAAATATTTAAATCATGAAACTATCGATACACCAATGGGATATATAATTCTAGATCCAACCCATCACTATCTTCTCAATGAAATTATCATATATCAAATAATAAATTTAATTCATATAAAATTTTTCATATAATAAAAAATCCATAATGAGTAATGTTTTTTAGATTTATAAATATATCCCCAATAAGAAAAATAACATTAAATTTATAAAACTATATGTTGAAATGATATACTTATTGAAAAATAAACATATAAATGAAAAATATTATGTATATTTAGTGTAAATTTAATGTCCAGTGGTCATATGAGAGTGAATATTTCAATGTAATGATAATGAATATATAAATGAATCATGAATATGAATGAAAATAAATTCCTTGGCCAAAATGATCATAACATATCCATATAATTAATATAGAGGGTGTAAATACAATATTTCCCTAATATAGTATGAGTGAAATAAATGTTTTTTGTCGTCAATGAATAATAATACCATAAAAATATACTTAAAAACACTCATGAGGAAAATATCCATTTCACATTGAAAATAATTACATTTTAAATCTAACATGTCACAAAATATTTTGAAAATACTTTTCATTGAAAACATATTTTTAAACATATAATGTATGAATAAATTAATTGAGAGTTCATTATGGTATGAAATTCAATAAAATGTGTACATGTTAAAAAATAATTCTGTTTACATTTATGGTAAAAGAAAAATTTCCCTTGTATAGAAAATGACATAATGATTCATTTGTTTAATGAACAATATTAATGAAAGCCCTTTTAATAAATCTTTTGGGAAATGATACATTGTTTTTTAAAAACATATTTCTAGAATAAAAAGGGTTTTCAACTGAAGCGAGAAATAAATTGGCATTATATTAAAAACGTTTAATCAATTATTTTAAGAACCAATGAGTGGGAAAATGGAACTATTAATTGAAAAAAAATTGAATAACTAATGGATAATATAATTAAAATGTTTTGTAATAATCTGATCAAATAATTTTCTTCAATGTAAATTTAAACATAATCAAAAATGTTTAAAAAGACATTGTAAAATAAACTCTTAAAAAGATCAAAACATTGAAGTGAGAATTAAAAAAATGTATTTATTATGTGTATAAAATTTAAATACACAAAAAAAATTGTACATATAGTATAATATAGTCAAACTTAATTACACACATAATCATAGAATATCAAATATAATGAAGAAGAAATATAACCCAAAGAAATGAAATAGATTTTTGAAAATTTTAACCACATAGTATCGCTTAAGAAAAATCCCCTTGGATAGCATAATTCAAAATTTAAAATTAATAAAACATTAATTATCAAGGAGTCAAAACATTACATGTCAATGGGAAATTATATACACCATATCAAATTCATTTTGTGCATAACATTACAATATATGTTAATTATGGGAAATTGAGGGGAAGTCCACCACCTCATGCTTCATTTGGGTTGAACATGATTTAAACACATGTATATTGGATTTAAGAATGTTATTAATTTATTATATAACAAAAAGAATTTATAATTTCATATATGATCCTCTTATAAGGTATTATCACCCATTGGTTAATAATCATTCATTGGTCTCATTGTTTTGAGTGTTAATTACATTGTTTTATCATTTGTGTTTTGAAATGAATGTTATTATTTTTGGGTATATATATACATCATCTATATAATTATAATAATTTTTTAAATATAATATGTACATATCATATACATTATTATAATCATTTTTAAAAATTTTTTATAGAAAAGGAATCACACCACTTCATGGAGATGGTAAGTTGTACAAATGCATGAACAATGATATATCTTCCTTAAAGAGTGAATGGTAAATTAATTTTATCGTATATTTATATTGAAAAAACAATTACATGTCATAAATATCATTTATATTCCTTAAGTTTATCTGTATTACATTTATGTAAATCTAAAGTGAAAATCAAATCACATCGCTTCATTAAGAAGTTGTCCCCCGTACACACGAGTGGCATTATTGTAGTTTCAAAGGAATTAAAATAAATAATGTATATGTAGAGACCCAAAGCTTGACGTACATGGACATTACATTACTTTTGTGGAATACTTAATATATAACAAATAAAGACACACAAGGACCGTAATAGTTTAGTGTCTTTGGAAACTCAGAATATAAACTTCTAATCTTGTTGAAATATTTTCAACAACTCCCATAACGATCTTCCATTTTTTTCATACCTAAAACCATTAATTATATCATGGGGAAAGGAAAACATAAAAAGGTTGAGCTCAAATTCTTGGTAAGGGCAATCATTGTGAACATAAAATAATCCATAAACATTTGAAAGCAAAAACCTGAACATGAAATTTAACCATCAAAATCTTGAGCAAAGACATAAATCGTGGAATTATGTAAGGCATATATCCTAATAGAACATCAACCATTATAAAATATAATGGGAATAAAACATGTTATTGTGGAAACCATTCAGCATATGTTATGATTTCCATTGTAGCCAAGGCATTGCTTCCAAGACCATCTTAGTGGACAAAGTCCCTTTTTGAATCGAGTTCACTCTTCGTTTCAGTCCTGTAACACTGAACCAGATTAACTTACCATTCTAGCCATGTCTATATCATGAGATATAAATCATTACCCAATGCATGGAGGGATATATAGGTCCCACCCATCTCATAATGAAATCATTCTTACTTATTCCACAAAGTAAACATACATCATTCATAATAACCCAATGAATAAAATGGGTTTCATAAACATCATACCATCATCACATATTCCATAAAAAAGAAATGTGTATCATTTCATAATAAGAGAATTTAATCCATGTAAATCATAGAGACATGATACTTGAAACATACACATGTGAAATAATGTCATCTTAGATAAAAATGGTTTTGATAAAACACTTGAAATGAATTCTTGTGGAAAATATCCTTTTTTCTTCAAAATCATTTTCTTTTCACAAAATGTCATGCATTTTTAGAAGAACGGGTTTTTTTCAAAATAATCATGAAATATTTTGAAGGATTATTCATGAAAATAAGGCTTTATAAAACCATAAAAATCTTTTCACGCCGTATAGGATAAAAGTAACATTCTCCTCATACTTTTGTCGGAAAAGAAAAATAAAGTACCTCGTAACGTAAACAAAAGAAAGCTTCCTTACATACCATGTAGTAAAAGTCAAAAATGGATAAAAATGATATTAAACATACATGAAAAAACTTTTATAAAACATGGACATCGATGATAGAAATAACCCTAGTAAATACTTACGAATAAATAATCTCGGATAAAAACGAGATTGGAAAAGTTATCCCTTACCTTAGGTCGGATATGCTTCGTATGGATCCGATCCTCCTGTAGAATTATTTAAATAATTTCATTGACATATTAAATAATCATATTCAGTTTTATGATATCATATATTTTTCACTTATGACTTTATATTACCCGTTCTTTTGTAAATTCCATGTTAAAGCAGCGTTTCGGGTAAAATCATTTCATTTATCGTATGTGTTTCGACTTGTCGTTCTTGATATTATTACCTATATCCGGATTTAAATAATTCTATAATGTAAAACATGATTTATATATAATATATATTCATCATATAAATATATATTATTGATCAATAAAAGTAATGAAATACACAGTTCATGGAGACGGTAGGCCGTACGTACTCATGAACACTGTTTTCATTTCCTTATTGAATTGAATGAAACTAAAAAGATGACATACATATATATATATATTTAAATACAGTATCATTATTATTTAATATATGTCATTTTTATTCATCATATAAACTTAATAATCATTCATGTATGGTTAACATGGAGAATGAATCGCATCGCGTCGTACAGACGCTAATCCGTACGTACGCACGGGCGATGATATCGTTCTCATAATTATTTAATAGAATTTGAGTGGATGGTATAATATAGAAGAATAATTATTATGTTATAATAACCATATATAGTTATTCTTTACACCATTATACCCATCCATGTAAGGTGTTGGTTGAAAAACAAATTACACCACGGCGTGGAGACAGTATTCCATACGTACGCACGCACGATGATTTCGTTTTCCGTAGGATGGATATATGGTGAAATATGGTTGTTTCATACTTATAATAACATATTATTATACGAGTGATACTGATGTTATTACCTCATAATGAAACAACTAAAAAATAATAAGTCAAAGAAGAAATAAGGTTGAATGAATCGGTAACGGACATTACCTCTTCTTTGAAGTGCCTCTTTGAGTCCTCCTCTTAGGGCACTCAAATTGGACTTTTAAGAAGACCAGGACCTCTAGGATGTTTCAAAGGGAGTGGATAAGAGAATTTCTCAGGGATTGTCTGAGCATTAATGCTCAACGTGTTGTGAGAAAGAGAGAGAGGATGTTCCCTTTTATAAGGGAGGAGAGGGGCACCATTGGAAATATAAGAAATATTAGTTTATATTAAAATCCCAACCCCACATAAAAACTTCAGACATGACTCATATCTGACGATTATATGAGATACATGTGTAATCTCATCATACAATAAAATTCAGACATGTTAGAAATTTATTTTAAACATTGTCCACTTGATTTATACTTATTTATCAATTTAATTTAATTTGCAGTAATAAAATTCTAAATTTTAAATTATTATAAATAATTACGTATGTGTTGTGAAATTTTCATAATTTGACACTTTATGACATTTTAGAACATAGAAATATAAATTTATGATTTTTAAATATTGTTGTGATTTTTAAACAATTTTATGATTTTTTATTTTTATAAAATAACAATAGTGTAAATTTTGACACTATTCATTTATTTGAATTTAAATAAACAATATACACGATATATGTTCAAAATAAAAGATTTAATAGATTCATAACAAGTCATATTTAGCTATAAAATTAGTGGAGAACATTAAATAGTTCATATAATATTTATTTTAATATTTTTAAAACCATTTATTTGATATTTCTCTTAATAAAATAATTTCAACATCACTATTATGTCACCTTTAATGATACTTATATAATCCCTAAAATTTGAAAATTAATTCATATGATGTAGATGATTTTATTAGATTTTTGGAGACTATTTATATCCGAAGTTTGATTAAGTTTATCAATAAATTAAAAATATTATACTTATAAGATTTAGGAAAGTGACATGTTGTCACTTTCATTGGTTTTAATAATAATTAAAATATTTTCATGGACAAAATTCTATCAAATGAATATAATCCGACTCTTAGGTGATATGGGTCGACTTTTAGTCATACAATATGATTTTGGCAGGTGTTAGGGTAAATTTATAATCTTATATTTACCCTTAATTACCTAATTTACCTTTAACTATGGTAAATAAAATTTAACGTAGTTACTATTCATAATGCCCAAAAATAAAAATTAGCTTATTAAAATAATTTGGATCCACTGATTCCAAATATAGAATCACTTTCCAAATTCAATACACAAAAGTTCCATAAATTAAATTAAAATTAATCCAGTTGTCGAAAGAAAACAGGTTTTTGATTAAAACATTACAAAAGATTAAATTGATTTAACCTACGAATTCAAGGTAAAATCAATGATAATGACATAAATTATATTAAATGGTAAAAATATATTTTATTTATAATTTTAAACCATTAAATACTATAATTTAACCATATAAATTACTATGATGAAAAATGATGTTTTTAAAAAAATATAGTGTGTTTATTCTATTCATTAAAAAATGATTGTTATCAAAAAAATATCAAAACATTGTACAATGTAATTTTTTATATCATTATTTAAAATAAGAAGTTTATTTTGTAAATTTGAACTTATAAACATGTCAAAAACTAGATTTAATGTGGCTGTACTATCAAAAGGCGACAAAACTGCATTTTTTTAAAATTATTATTTTACCTGAAAAAATTATTTTATTCTCATACCATGTTTTAGAAAATTTTTAAGATGAATAATAATGTTATAAAATTAAAAATTTAGGTAATAATATTCATAACGTCTAGTTCATAATAATATTATAACCATATATCATTGTTTAGTGAAACCTGATATTGCATACAACAAACGCTATCTAGGAAAGTCGAGATTGTGTGTAATGCAACCAAGTTAGGGTTGCATGTTGTGTAAGACTCCTTTGTTGTAGCAAACAACACAAGACATAAATAAAATTAAAAATAATATTTTTCATAAAATCTTGGGGTGTTACATTCTACCCCCCTTAAAATGAATTTCTCCCACGAAATTCGTCAGGGTTATAAAGGGTTTACTAATCGAAAGTTTCTTTAATAGAAACCCACATCGTAAAAAGGAATACCAAAACCAATCATTAAAAACTAAAGTATGAAACATAACAGTTACCAAAATTAACTAATCATTGAATTTCCACATAGGAGAACATAGGTGAAAATATGGATATGGAAGAGAAACCTAACCATCATGTTCTGATGGTGAGTGGTAGAGAACATGGCTTTGAAAAAAGCCAACAATAACAAAGCCATAGATTTTTGATGATCTAAGGTACCATCTGATTCATCAGATATAATGGAACTAGGACAATATTTTTGGTTTTCAATATCATTTCCCTAAAGTTGATAATTTTTATTTAGAAGAAATACTTGCTTGATTTTGGTACTATCTCACTACTGTTCGTGCTTTGAACAATTTCCACTTCACTTCTTAAAGAAATGAAGTTAAATTTGTTATTCTTGAAGTGTTAACAAGTCATGTGATTAAATGATGGGTCATTCCATCTATTTAAAACAAAAGGTTAGCAAAAGTTATCAAATATACATAAGTCCATCTATGGTGAGGTTAATCATATACGATTCCAAAAATGAACTTATAGTTCATATATCATACCTCTTAATAAAATAAAACTAGTTTCTACTAACCAGGGACTTTCTGTAGGACAGTGGTAGGCGATAAATGCCTGCCTCACTTCAGTTGTGGGTTTGATTCCCACATCCTTGTCCGACGTGATTGGTTTTCGCCCGTACTACAGGTTTTCCTTTTTATAAAACTACATTACTATATCATCCCATCAATAATATCGAAGAAGGATCTATACTTAAACAATACTAACTTATGTCCAACATAATCCATTCCAATCTTTAGGCTTATCCATAATATTTCAGTCCATTCTCATATTATAGTGAAAACGTTTACTAGATATTTCATATAACAAGCATGTTAATACCATGTTGATCCCCATATATCATAAGATATGTCTTTTTGGTCACATTCCAAACATTCGAAGGCCTTAATCATGTATTCTCTTGAAAAATGAATACCCATTGAACCTTAGTGAAAACATGAGTGCTGTCAAAAGTTAACTCCTTCCACATACCAAAACCCCAAAATTCTACATACTCAAACCATGATATCACATAGTCCTTATATCAATCATGGGATCTTGAATACTATCAAACATTTCATTTTCTACTTATCCATTCATTATGAACATATCATCTGCTTTCCAAAATATTTGAATCACTTTTCATGGTTACCGATAGCGTAAAATTATTGAAAACCACAATAGACTAATACAAAAATATTCTAATACACCATAAAAGTACCTCAAAAAAATTATTCTTGAATAACAATACATAAGCACTTCAATCCATGCTCTTCAATGATTGTCATGGAATAAGTCCTTCCTTTATATAGAAGTAACTTTTTAGGTCAGGGCATTGAGTTGGGTAATTCCCATGTTCTCCACAAATAAGACATTGAACTCCATAATAGTCTATCACTCTATGACCCTTTTCTCTGACACAGATAACATTTGTCCCTCCATTTGAGGTATTCCTCAAGGTCCTTCTTCCCTTCTATAGAAATATCAATCTTCCTTTCTTTATGCTCCTTAATATGCGAACATGCATAAAAGTCTATCTTCCTCTTATTTGATGAATTAGGCATAGAACTATATTTCACCGTGTTAATATTATTTTGCGATGACTAATTCGTCATAATCACAATATCTTTCTCTCTAGGCATTACATAATTTTGTTTCCCATAATCACCAATTTTTCCATTGGATTCAATGTTAACTGAATATCATCTGGTTCCCTCCATTGACTAAAACACAAACAGAATTCTGTGAGAGGCAAAAATCAATCAAGGAAAATAACATAGTAAAGGGGGAGTACCCTCAATATCTAACATCTTAGGTTAAATTCTAAGATCGTTATTGTAGTTCTATGACTATATCCTATACGTATACTTATCCTTAGGGACATCCCTATACATACCTTAGAAATATCTCTAGGGATCACACTAAATTTCTCGCATCCTAGTTTCCAAAGGTTGACTAAACCTTTCCTCTGATACCAACTGTAGAGACCCAAAGCATGACGTACATGGTCATTACATTACTTTTTCGGGATACATAATACATAACAAAAAAAATACACACAAGGACCGTAATAGTTTAGTGTCTTTGGAAACTCGGAATATAAACTTCTAATCATGTTGAAATATCTTCAACAACTCCCATAACGATCTTCCATTTTTTTCTTACCTAAAACCATTCCTTATATCCTGGGGAAAATAAAACATAAAAAGGGTGAGCTCAAATGCTCTGTAAGGGAAAACATAATGAACATAAAACAATCCATAAATATTTGAATGCAAAAACTTGAACATAAAATTTAACCATCAAAATATTGAGCAAAGACATAAATCATGGAAGTAAGTAAGGCATATATCATAATAGAACATAAACCGTGATACAATATATTGGAAATAAAACATGTAATTGTGAAAACCATTCAGTACATGTTATGATTTCCATAGCAGCCAAGGCATTGCTTCCAAGACCATCTTAGTGGACAATGCCCCTTTCGGAATCGAGTTCAGTCCTCATTTCAGTCCTGTAACATTAAACCGGATTAACATACCGTTCCAGCCATGTCTATCTCATGAGATATAAATATTTACCCAATGCATTGAAGGGATATATAGGTCCCACCCATATCATAATGAAATCATTCTTACTTGTGCCACAAAGTAAACATACATCATTCATAATAACCCAATGAATAAAATGGGTTTCATAAACATCATCTCATCATCACATAATCCATATAAAAGGAATGGATATCATTTCATAATAAGACAATTGAATCCATGTAAATCATAGACACATGATACTTGAAACATAAACATGTGAAATAATGTCATCTTATATGAAAATGGTTTTGATAAAACACTTGAAATGAATTCTTGAGGAAAATATCATTTTTTCGTCAAAATCATTTTCTTTTCACAAAATGTCATGAAATTTTAGAAGAAAAGGATTTTGTTGAAAATATTCATCAAATATTTTGAATTAAGATTCATGAAAATAAGGCTTTATAAAACCATAAAAATCCGTTCAAACCATATAAGTTAAAAATAACATTCTCCCCGTACATTTGTCAGAAAACTCAAAAACGTACCTCGTAACGTAATCAAAAGAAAGATTCCTTAAATACCATGTAGTAAAAGTAAAAAATGTGTAAAAATTAATTTAAACATACAGGAAAAAACTTTTATAAAACATGTACATAGATGATAGAAATAACCCCAGTAAATATTTACGAATAAACAATATCGGATAAAAACGAGAATGGAAAAGTTATCCCTTACCTTAGGTCAGATATGGTTTGTATGTATCTGATCCTCCTGTAGAATTATTTAAATAATGTCATTGAATTATTACATAATCATATTAATTGTTATGACATTATATATGTTTCACTTATGACTTTATATTACCCGTTCTTTTGTAAATTCCATGTTAAAGCAGCGTTTCAGGTAAAATGATTTCATTTATCGTATGTGTTTCGACTTGTAGTTATTGATATTATTACTTATATCCTGATTTAAATAATTCTGTAATGTAAGACATGATTTATATATAATATATATTCATCATAAACATATATATTATAGTTCGATAAAGGGAATGAAATACACCTTTCATGGAGACAGTAGACTGTATGTACGCATGAACGCTGTTTTCGTTTCCTTATTGAATTGAATGAAACTAAATAGATGACATACATATATATATATAAATAAATAAAGTATCATTATTATTTATTATATTTCATTATTATTCATTATATAAACTTAATAATCATTCATGTATGGTTAACATGGAGAATGAATCTCATCGCGTCGTGGAGATGGTAATCCGTACGTACGCACGGGTGATGATATCGTTCCCATAATTATTTAATAGAATTGGAGTGGATAGTATAATATATCACATTCTGTATGATTTTATAATAACCATATATTGTTATTCTTTACACCATTATACCCATCCATGTAAGGTGTTAGTGGAAAAGCAGATTACACCACGGCGTGGAGACAGTATTCCGTACGTACGCACGAGCGGTGATTTCATTTTCCGTAGGATGGATAGATCATGATATATGGTTGTTTCATACTTATAATATCATATCATTATATGAGTGATACTGATTTTATTACCTCATAATGAAAAAATTAAAAAAGAAGAGGTGGAAGAAGAAATAAGTTGAAGGAATCGGTAACGGACATTACCACTTCTTTGAAGCGCCTCTTTGAGACCTCCTCTTAGGGCACTAAAATTAGTATTTGAAGAAGAACATGACCTCTATGATGTCTATAAGGAAGTGGAGAAGAGAATTTTTCAGGGTTTGGCCGAGCTGTAACGCTCAAAGTGGTGTGAGGAAGAGAGGGAGGAGGTGCCCTTTTATAAGGGAGGAGAGGGGCACCTTTGTAAATATAAGAAATATTAGTTTATATTAAAATCCCAAACCCACATAAAAACTTCCAAAATGACTCATATCCAAATATTATATGAGATAGGGTTGTAATATAATCAACCAATAAAATTTAGACCTGTTAGGAATTTATTTTAAACATTATCAACTTGATTTATCCTTATTTATCAATTTAATTTTATTTGTTGTAATAATATTCTAAATTTTAAATTATTATAAATAATTACATATGTGTTGTTAATTTTTCATAATTTCACACTTTATGTCATTGTCGACCATATAAATTTAAATTTATAATTTTTAAATATTTTAGTGATTTTTAAACAATTTTATAATATGTTATTTTTATAAAATAACAATAGTGTCAATTTTGACACTATTCATATATTTGATTTTAAATAAAAAATATACAGAATATATGTTCGAAATAAAAGATTTAATAGATTCATAACATGTCATATTTATCTATAACATTAGTGTAGCACATTAAATAATTCATATAATATTTATTTTAATACTTTTAAAACTATTTATTAGATATTTCTCTTAATAAAATAATTTCAAAATCACTATTATGTCATCTTTAATGATACTTATATAATCCCTAAAAATTATAAATAAATTTATATGATGTAGATACTTTTATTAGATTTCTGGATACTATTTATATCTGATGATTTATTATTTTTATCACTAAAATTAAATTATTATACTTATAATATTTAAGAAAGTGACATGTTGTCCATTTCTTTGGTTTTAATAATAATTAAATTATTTTCATGGACAAAAGTCTATTAAATGAATCTAATCCGACCCTTAGGTGATATGGGTCGACTTTGAGTCATTCAATAGGATTTTTTCATGTGTTAATGAAATTTTATAATCTTATATTTACCCTTTATTACCCAATTTACCTTTAACTATGGTAAATAAAATTTAACGTAGTTACTATTCATAATGCCCAAAAATAAAAAGTAGCATATTAACATAATTTGGACCCACTGATTCCAAATATGGAATCCAGTTTTCCAAATTCAATACACAAAATATGAAGATATTAAATTAAAATTAATACCGTTGTCGAAAGAAAACTTGTTTTTGTTTAAACCATTACAAAAGATTGAATTGATTTAACCTACGAATTCAAGGTAAAATCAATAGTAATGACATAAATTAAATTAAATGGTAAAAATATATTCTATTTATACTTTAAAACCATTCAATATTATAATTTAACCATATAAATTATTTCGATGAAAGAAATTTGTTTTTAATTAAAATATAGCGTGTTTTTACTATTCATTAAAATATGAAAGTTATCAAAAAATATCAAAACTTTATCCAATGTAATTTTTTATATCCTGATTGTAAATAAGAAGTTTAATTTTTAATATTGAACTTATAAACATGTCAAAAACTAGATTTAATGTGCGTGTGCCATCAAAAGGCGGCAAAACTGCATTTTTTTAAAAATACTTATTTTACCCGAAAAAATTATTTTGTTCTCATACCATTTTTTAGAAAATGTGTAAGATGAATAATAATGTTATAAAATTAAAAAGTTAGTTAATACAATACATAATGTCTATGTCATAATAATATTATAACCATATAGCATTGTTTAGTGAAACCTGGTATTGCATACAACACACACTATTAAGGAAAGTCGTGATTGCGTGTAATGAAACCAAGTTAGGGGTGCATGTTGTGCAAGACTCCTTTGTTTTAGCGTACAACAGACGACATAATTAAAATTAAAAAGAATATTTTTCATAAAATCTCAGGGTGTTACAGTATATGTGATATTATAATAAAATAATTATAACTAAATAACAAATATTATTTATAAATAAATTTATATTAACCCCATAATTATATCTGACCATGAGTGCTGTTTATGGAAGATGTATTATATCATTTTGTTAAGTGGTAGATTAGTATTACCATGATCGAAGATTTAGGTTCCCATATAGTATAAGAGTATATCGATATTGGTTGTTTAATTAACATAATAAAATATATGTATATGAATGGTATTCTCTTAATTTAATTATAATTATTGAATATTATTATAGGGAGATGAATGAATAAATAATATTAAAATGATAGATTTGGAATGTTACATTTTATTCATAAAACATCATTAATTTTTCACCAAATCGTTTATAGGATATATTTTTTATTTATAAATGGGATATTAGATGGTATGAGGGTTGTAATTATGTTATGTGGGAAATTATCTTCTGGACAAAAGGTCTTTGTAAGAGTGAAGTGGGGAGCATAAGGGTGGAATTTTATAATTGGGGTATCAGACACACAAGAAATTTTAAAAAACAATCAATTACACCCTGGTTTGTAACATTCCAAATGCCACCAAAATGGTTAATCATAAAACCATTGAGTTTTTAAGGTATAAATATGTCAATAATATGTGTTTTTTACAAGTTGTTATATCGTTTTAGCTGATATCATTTTAGTTTAATCCGACGGTAAATAAGTTTTTACCTTAACTGTAGTAATTTATTTTTAGGACTTTTACTGTTTATAATAGTAAAAAAATTTAATTATGCTTATTACATCATATAATTTTTTCTTATTCCCAAGATAAAATAATAATTTTCAAATTCAACTCATTAAAGTGGTAGAAACAAATTTTAAATTATACCCATAGAGGTGATGAAAAAATTGGGTTTCCAAAGAGAAATATTTCATTTGTTAAAAATTTTTTAATATAAAAACTCAATATAAAATACATTCAAATAAAAAATAGAAAAAATATAAAATAATTGATCAAATTTATCATCAAAAATAATTTACAATTTAATTTATCATTGTAAACATTTTAAACAAAAATGAATTTGTCAATAAAAATATATTTTTTTACATTTGATTGAAAAATTGAACATTTCAAAAAAACCAAAATAAAATTTACACTAAATTGAATTTGATAATTTTATTTGAAAATTATATTTATTTTTATAAATTAATTATTTTTAATAATTTGAAACAATTTATTTTAAATTTTTTGCACTAATCATGGCTAATTTATTTACGTAAATTTTTTTAGAACTAATTTTTTTCATTTAAGTGAATCTTATTTTATTTATAATTAATAGATATCCACTAAATTTTTTAATCATGTTTAAACCATAGAATTTTCATGATTTAGTTATTAATTTTCATACTCACCAACATAATGTCTATTTAATAGTAGTCATGTATAAAATTATAATATTTTAATAGAGTGTTGCATTTTTTTAAACCTGGATTGGAGTGCATTGAAAATTCTCAAAGAGATTGAATTTGTTTTAAAATAAAATATATCAAAAAAATGGTCTTGTATTCTAATTTAAGCTGTGTTTTATGTGTCATATATTATGTCAAATCCAGTTTTACTCTTTTGAAATCAATGAGTGTTATATTCTACACCCTTAAATAAATTACGTCATCTCAAATTCTTCTAGATGTCGAAAATTAGTGATTCTAAAATTTAAAATATCCTTGTGGGAAACCGATATATTAATTTGGTTAATTAAAAATCCTCTTGAAATAGAGAAATTGATATAGGAATGGTTTTCTATAATGAAAAATAACTAGGTTTCCACCTAGGAGAACATAGGGGGGAAGTGAAGATATATACACAGATAAAAATCATAACAATCAAATTATGATATTAGTTGATAGAGGAAATTGATCACCAAAAATTTAAATGATTAAGATAAATTGAACAACTAAAAACCATAATTATGTTATGGGTCAAAAGGATATCAATTCATTAGTTAAGAAGGTAATAAGACAAATATTTTGTTTCGAGGGATTTTTTTCTAAATTTGATGAATTCTGTTACCATATTGACTATGATCACAATGAAATTTATCTATTTCATATTATTATATTTAATAATTTTAATTTCATCATTTTATTGTTCATTTTTTAATTTAAACAACATCTCATACTCATTGAAATGAATATCAAAATATAATTTTATTTTCTAGAATCGCTAAAATAATCTTTTAAAGAATCATGATATCTATAAAAGAATAACATTTAATTCCTCTTATATTCACTAAACACAAAATTTTTAGCATAATTTAGCAAATATAATAATTTATTCTCTAAACCTCAATAGTAACATCATTAGTTCATTATTAATATTTACATGTCAATTTTTTATGATAGAAAATAACATGATATCCACAACATCATGTACACAAATTTTATGTGTGCCCCCCTTATCCCACATCAGTTCTGAAATCAATCCCTATAAACTTTCTAGAAGTGACAGGTTATCACTTATCTTGTGGGTTGAATTTTCTCTTAATCCATATTAATATTATTTTTATAACATTCAAACTGTGTATTAACTAGTAATTACCTCAACATAAATGATAATGTAAACCTTAATGGATACCAATACATTTAAACACATTAAAAAAAATGTTTTATGATTATTAATTAATTATATTTTTGGATAAATAAGATACTAATATAATCAGTTGTATTCCCATAAATTTATCCAAAAATTACGTTAATCTTTAAAGACACTCATTCAAAAACCCAAAATTAGTGTTTAATACGTCAAACATATGATTAATATTCAACTCATTAACCAATAATGGTATCTTGAAATATTATTTTAATGAAGAAATATAGGATTCTAAAATTGGCACAATCTTTAGATGTTTCATTATTCTTATTAAAAATTAAAAATGGTAAATTATTTCAATAATATAATATTATATTTCTAATAAAACTGTACTTAAACCATTTTATTTCATCATAGGTCCTTTATTGATATAAGGGTTATCCTTTTGAATTGGGAATTAACATGGATAATTATAAGGTTCCCAAAATTCGATACAAAAAACTATAAATTGGTCCATATAATGAATTTTATTTCCTTTCAACATACTTTTAATTTTTATTTAGTAATTCATTTCATTATTACATTATTTTGGATATGTAAATAATTTTTGTATTCATTTGATATATTTTCTACAGTGTCCCTTTCCATATTTTTGAAATTAAGGAAATCGATTATTCATTCCTCTATGATCTCCATCAATCGAGTTCTTATCGAACTACATCATTATCTTTGTTAGCGGGTATTAGGGTTTGTTAAGCTATATGTTGTTAATCATCTTTTTAGACAATTGTTTAGGAAAAATCAGGATATCTCTCAGTACATTCATCACCATATTTGGTTTTTTTAGTGACCAGATATTCCTTTATATTCAATTTTTATATGATTCTTTCAGTTTCCAACCATTGATTAAAACCAAAAATCATAGTGTTAGAATGAATAGTTATAGTGTGAAAAATTAATCATTTATTGGATATTTGAATCATGAAAATAATCAAACTAAAACACCTTAGGTTTAACTGAGGATATTTATTTTTGTCATCTATTCAAAATACATACTTTTGTAATCAAAATATGAAATATCCAATTCATATCCCCCAGAACATTCAATCCAAGTGTGCATTAATGCTCATTATCATGTACCACGAAACGCTTGAGTCAAGACCAACTAACCTTTTTTAGAGTTATCACCCCTAGGTACATATATTCCAGAATCACATCCAATTGTAGAATCTTGATATTTATGTATTTACATGAAAAACTTCATAATCATTATCTTACCAAATATTTATGATTTTATTTAATACTTATCCTCATGTTCTATCAAAGAGTTATATTCCCAAATATTTGTTTTCATTAATCAGGTTCCCAATATTAAACTAAACTTCTTGTAATACCAACCGGAATGACCCTAAACCTAATAACCGAGACCTGGTTTTTTTATAAAATTTTCATAAGACATATGAAATCACATCTCAAAGGGTTAAATAGTTTAGTACTCTTGGGAAACTAGTTAAATTCATAATCCCTATATTATATTTTAAAACACAAATTAAAAAATAATTTTTTGTAAGAAAATAATTATTCCCTCAAGCATATTATTTTATAGAATTCATAGAACATTTCATATATTCATAGGAAAGGAAAAAATATTGATACACAAAAATTATCATTAACTATTGTATAAAGTGAAAGAAATCCTGAGTAAATGAAGAATAATAAATATGGTATAGTGAATACAATATTGTTAAATATCTAGAAACATAATCTATTTGATCAAAAAATTAACTATTATGATTAGATAAGGAATTACCAATATAGAATGGTAAATAACACAACACACATCCTAAAAAAATTACTTTACTTTTATAAATAGATATGTTATAATCAATTTGGAATTCTATTCAACTGAAATCATATTCCTTCTAAATAACATTACAATAATGATTAGATAAGGAATAATCAATATATAATTGTAAATTCATGACCAAATATTTCCATTGAATAACTTGAGTATCATGAATATAAATGAAATAATTGATATAGAAACATAAATAACAGAAAATAAATTACATTTAATCAATAACAGATAATTAAAATCATAAAAATATATTATTATTTTCTATGATATCATAGATAATGGCAACAAAATTCTTAACTAAGGAAATTTTTTATTATTAGACGTTATAATCTCAGTCATCATGATACCTCTACTATCAATACATTTTATAGGACATGTTAATAACCTTAGTGAAAACTTATTTAATTCAAACATACTAATTCTCCTAATTTGACTATTGATTAATCAGTAGTCTAATGGGGTGAATCTGTTGGCTAGTAGTAGAATCCATTATCTAGAATTTAATGGGTTTGAACCATAATTTTAAATACTCTTCAAAATTTTTATGACATTAGAGGTGTCATGATGTCGAACGTCCTGACATCTACTAATTAGAATTTTCCTTCACTATGAATTTAGTTATTATTATCTATGAGATATTCACAATGATATTATCCATAGATGTAATTAATTTTATGTTGTTGATTAAATGGAATATCTATTCAGTTATTTACCTTTATATATAAATTTTTCCTTATCTATTACTGATATTAATGTTATTTAAATAATATGTTTGTTAATTTATTCAACATGCTATATTTATTATTTTTTATCTAATCATGATATACTTTTTCTTGAAATGGAATGTGTGTTCATTTTTTTTACCTTTATATATTGACTATTCCATAACTATTTATGGTGGTCATGTTATTAAAATGGAATTTTTATTTTGTTATTTACATTGAAATGTTGATTATTTTTTATCAAACCATAAGAAGAAAGTTATTAATTAAATTAAATGTGTTTTTTGAAACTTTCATTTTCATATTGATTATTCTGTATTGATTATTAATCATTTTTTATGATAATATCTATCTGACGTAACACTTACTAAGAATTTGATCTCACCCTTATTTTGGTTCCCTTCCAAATAACATATGAATTCTATATAAATGATATAAAATTATATTCCTGAGAGAATAAAGACATTCTCAAAAAATTTAATTAGTTCCTTCAAATGCAATATTGGAATCATGTGTGTTTCTTGTTTACCAAGACTATTAAACTATTTAATTCATTGAGATTAGTTTCCTTTTATCTTGTGAAAATATAATAATTAATTCCAATGAAATAGTTTTCTAGGGTTGTGGTCATTAGATTTCAGGTTTTTTCAGTTTTGATATAATTTATATATCTCATGGATGTTCTCACTAACATCAATTACGTACTTTTTTTGTTTTCCTAATTCAGGTTTTACATGAGACATATTGATTGTTTTTTGTTGTACTTCACTATGTAGAAGAACACCTTTAGTGGCATACTTAGTTTACTTATTCTGTTAAGTAACACTATTCAAATCATGTTTCCCAAATCAAACCAAAAAATACCATATAACCAATGTATTAAAATTAGAATCATTACTCAATAAATAAAATTTAATAAACTATCATTAAAATCAATATTATTTTTAAAGAGTTAATAAACTTGATTTAAAAATGAATGAAAATTTTGAAAACAACTCACTAATATGACAAATTGTTAATAAAAATTCAATTACAAAAAGATTTAAAATACAAACATGTATACTTGACAATTTGAGAACATTTAAAATGATTTTAAACTAGTCAATTTCTTTAAAATATGTAATTTACTCTAACATCATAATGTTCTCCTTTATTTTCAAAATACTCTTTGAAAATAATCACATAACCAAAATCCTTCATGAAATTCAAATAATTTTTTTTTCTAAATACCATAATGAAATAAATAACATCAAAAAAAATTACATAAATGTGATATTGAATAAATAAGAATCTACAAAACTAGTTTTTAGAAATAAAATCATTTATTGAAGTTCAAATTTTATTTAAACTAACCCAAAATTGTTTTTAAATGAAAGGATATTGTGAAATAATAATTTATACCAAAACATAGAAGATGAAAATAATTATAAACACATTCGAAAATCATGAAACCATATTCTTTCCATATTTAATAAATTGAAAACCATACAGGAGAATTAATAATCATAAGTGGTCCAAGTAGAAAATTCATATCAGACTAAAAGCTATAAAATTATTGGATACAAGTTTTTTCTGACCATGCACTGACCAGAAATGAGCCTTAGAGAAATTTGTTGGATAATTTTAATAGATTCAATATGGTTTTCTTCTCCCTATGATAAATACTAAAGGAAATTTTCTTTTATACCACTCTATAACACAATTAAGACCCCAATATTATCATATATAACTCAATGTGGAAAAAATACTAAATAAATATAAACAGAAAATATATTAATGATTTAAATATTAACTACCCACGGAAGCTCAGGATCCATCACTAGAGTTAGTGATTGATTAACTATTCATGACATAAGTCCTATGTTTCTAACGTCCTATATCTCTATGGAAAAAATATATAAATTATAAGAGATATATTTATGATCATACAATATTGGGATTTCTCCTGAAATGAAGTGGGGAAACTTCATGTGACAGTGAACTATAACCCAAATATCATTATTACCTTCGGATGTTTTGGGATTTCTGGTTATAAAGTCCATAGTGATGTTTTTCCATTTCAATTCTTGTATGGGTAGTGGTTGTAACATCAATGTATACTTATGTCTTTTATCCTTAACTTGCTGAAAAACCAAGCATAGGGAGTCATATTCAGTGACATCTGTTTTCATGAAATCCCAACAGAAGTAGACTTTCAGGTCCCTACACATATTTTTGCTTCTAGTGTGAACCATGAATGAAGAACATTGATCGTCATCCGATATATCCTTTTGCAATTATGGTATGGTAGAAACACAATCCCAATTCTCGAAACCTTATTATTTAATCACAATCATTGTGGAATTCAGGAACATTTATCACCTTCTTTTGTAACTCTACATCTTCCTTCTCTACATCTTTAATTTTCACATGTATAAATGGTTGAACATTCATTTGAGAAAGATAATATTTTTCCCCTTCTGTTATAATTTCATGACCCATCTGTTGCTAATCCATAAATATTAGATCATTACTGATCATCATCATAGATAAGAGGGAATGGCCTTGTCGTCCTAATGCATCTTCCACCATGTTTTATTTCCTCAGGTGGTAATGTATGGAGCTGTCGTAATCTTTAATCAATTATACCCACCTTATTTGGTGCATATTCATATCTTTTTGGGAGAAAATATAATTTAATATTTTATGATTTGTAGAAATATCACACCTTTTCCCATAAATATAATGCCTCCATTTGTTTAAAAAAAATATTACTGCAACTAACTCTATATCATGAGTTGGGTTATTTCGCTCATGGATTTTCAACTATCACGAGGAAGAATCTCTCACCATATCATTTTGTATGAGAACACACCCCATTGACTAATTGGATGTGTCACTAAACAAACCAAACCTTTCTCCACTACAAGGAATTATGGGAACATGTGCACAAGATAAACATTTATTTAGCTCTTTAATATTCTTTTCACATTCCTCCGTCCAAATGAACTTAACTCATATACAAGTAAATATAGTGATTCTATTAGATAATCGTGAAAATTATTTCACAAAATGTCAATAATAACTTTCTTAAACTATAATACATTGGATCTCAGTTACAATTATTGGTCTTGACCATCTTTCAATAAACTCTATTTTTGAGAGATCCATAGGTATCCCAGCTCTGGAGATTATGTGACCAAAAATTGAAACAATTTGATGCCAAAATTCACATTGGTAAATTTTGAATAATACTTTTCCTATCTTAGGGTGTTCAATAAAACTATTAAGTTATGTTCATGTTATTCATTAATATTTAAAGAGACAAAAATATCATCGATAAAGACTAATACAAACTAATCAATATAGTATCTATGTTCTTTATTCATTAGATCCATGATAATAACAGGGGCATTGTATGGCCAAATGGAATCACTATAAATTAATAGTGTCCATTCCATGTAAGGAAACCATTATTGGTATATCCTCTTTTTTTACCCTTAATTGATGAAACCCAGAACGAAGTTCAATCTTGGAAAAGTATTAAGCTCCCCGTAGTTGATAAAATAAGTCATAAATGAGTTGGAGAAGATATTTTTTCCTGATTGTGATCCTGTTAGGTTCTCTATAATAAATACAACATCTCATTAATCCGTCGTTCTTCTTATCAAAAAGAATATGTTCTCCCCAATGTGATTCACTTGGGTGTATGAATCCCTAATCAAGATTATCTTGGAGTGGCTTCTTGAATTCCTTCAACTCAATTGGGCCCATTCTATAAGGTGTCTTTGAAAAAGGCATAGTACCTGTTATGAGTTCAATTGAAAATTCAACTTCAGGATTTGGTGGAAGACCTAGATATTCTACGTTAAAGACATCATCGAACTCATGTACATTGAGGGTATTCTTAAACGTGAGTTTCTAAACAACTATTTGAGATAAATAACCATCATTTATTGAAATCAAGCCCTATAAGATGGAAGAAATTACCAATTGATTATTATATTCATACATGCATCCATAGATGATAATATATTCATCTGGAATATAAAATGTGAATTTCCTTATTTGGAAATTGATATGATATCCATATAAGGAAAGAAAATTCATGACAAGAATCATATAAAATTCCACCATAAGACGGATAAAATGATTTATAGGATGAACGTTCCCACAAACATCAATTATAGAAGAATTGTAAACTTTAGATGCAAGCATTGTTCCATTATGAGTCATCGCATCTAACTCAACATCTAATTGTTGAGGTCATAATGTGATACCCTATGAATAGTTTTCAGAAATAAAAGAGTGGATGGATCCAGAATCCAAGAAAACATTTGATATATTAGATTGGATATTATGTGTTCCTTTCACCATTTCAATATCTTAGTCCCCATTACTGATAGAAATTTCTTGTGATGTTCCATTGTATTTGGCCTTAAGAGTCAGTTGACATAGATAATCATCAACAACCCTTTGATTAGGGTATTTATTTCCATAATTCTCTATTTCATTTAACTTGTAACATTGAAGGGTATGAGGTGAATTCTATGTTTCATTTTCAATGTTTGCATCATTAGAAATATTTTTCCCATCACTTCAGCATTAAATTTCATGATGACCATATTTTCCACACATAAAACATTTACTTGTCCCTTTAAGAAAATTGTTTCCCTGTTTATTTCCACACAGTGAGCTAAAGGGAAAACTCATCTTATTTTTTGTGTGGTATTTAGATTATCCTTTTAATTCCATTTTCCTCTTATTATAAAAACCATATGACCGATGGGTTACTCTAATCACCATATCAACCGAGAGAGAAAATCCAAAAAATTCATCATAGCTATTGAGGTACCTTATGTCTAATGCACTTCGGGGAATTTGTTTTAAACCACTAAATAAATGATCGATCATACTCTCGGGTTGGATAATAATTCTTCATGTGTACCTTTAATTTCTTGTAAAATTTTCTTTGTAGGTTCCAACATATTTATCATCCTTTTTCTTCAGTTCAAGAAAATCCTTCTCCATATTTGTTTGAAGATTACGAGGGAATTATATATTGAAAAAAAAGTTCTTGAACTCATCCCATTCCATGGTCTCAATTTCATCACTTTGCCTAGTATTGTTGATAATATTCCACCATTGACTAGCCTCACCTTAAAAATGATATATTGCGAAGATGAATTTATCATGTTCATAAATTTGTAGAACTGAAAATATATTTTCATTAGTAGTGATCCATTGTTCATCCACTAATGGATCAAAAGACCCACAAAATGAAGGTGGACGCTACCTCATGAAGGATTCAACATAATGTTGCTTCTTTTTTCTCATTATAATTCATGCATGATTCATTTATTGAGAATGTTTTATTAGCGTGGCTACATGATTATTCATTCCATATCCAATAACATTTGTTTTCTCATGGGGACAATAATTGCATTGCCCACCACATTCGGTATTAACATGGTTTCTTCGTGTTCTATCTATTGAAAAAAAAGAAGCATATATTTATAGACACTAATCATAAGAAGAAAACCATATAATCTAGAATAAAATTTCAGATATTATATTTTATCAATGTTTATTCATGGTCATTTCTAAAACACTAGGATTTTATCATTTTCTGATACATACCATTTGGGTTCTTACTAAGATGTTCACATACTAGTTTACAAAAGATAACAATACCTTTTCTCTATTACCAACTGTAGATACCCTTTCTGGGCGTAGATGGAAATTATATTAATTTTGCGAAAAACTTAATACATGACACAAAAAGATGCCCAATGATAGTATTTGTTTATTGTCTTCAGAAACTCATTACATAATATTCTAATCATTGTGAAATATCTTTGACATATCCCATAAAGATCTTCCCCTTCCTTTCAACCTAAAACCTGCCTTTATATAATGGGGAAATGAAAACATAAAATGGGTGAGCTAAAATACACAGTAAGGGTATGAATGCAGAAAATAAAACAAACCATATACATTTAAACATAGAAACATAAAAATAATTTTTAAACATCTAAATCTTGTGTCTTGAAAGTAAATCTTGGTAGTACCAAATAAATAAATAATAAATGAACATTAATCCTGATAAATAGCATGTGAATAAAACATAGAATCGTGTAAATACAACAAATAACATAATATGATTTCCATAGAAGATAAGGAATTGCTGACAACGCCATCATAGTGGATGAAGTCCATTACTGAACTGGGTTTTACTTTCATTCCATCACTGTATTACTAAACCAGATTTACTTTCCTTTCCATTCATCCCTATCTCATGAGATTTAAATCATTACCAAATCAATTTGAAGGAGATATAGGTCCCAACCATCTTATAATGAAATAATTCTTATTTGTGCCACAAAAACATAAATCATACATCATAGCAAATCCCATCTATTAAAATTTGATTCTTAAAAATCATGCCTTCGTCACATAATTCATATAAGATATAAAACATTATAAAAATAATTCCATCATAACATAATCAAATAAAAGTAAAAATTGGGATAGAAACATAACCTTATATAATCATAGATAGAAAATAATTTTGATAAAACACTTGAACTAAGTTCATGTGGAAAATATCTTTTCTTCTTCAAAAACATTTTCGTTTTTCTATATGTCGTGAAATTTTAAAAGAAATGAAGTTAATTGAAATTAAAATTTAAAACATTTAAAATAGGGTTCATGTAAATAATTCTATATGAAATCATAAAAATCTGTTCATGCTGTATACATTAAAAAACATTCTCCTCATACTTTTTACAGAAAATTCAAAAAGTACCATGTATGGTAAAAAAAGAAATATTCCTTACATATCATGTAGTAAAAGTCAAAATGAGTAAAAATGAAATAAAAAAGTAATGGAATAATAGTAAAAATTTTAGGAAAATACAATTATAATACACATACCTGGATGATAAATTCAACCCTTGTAAATATATAGGAATAAACAATCTCGGACTAAAATGAGATAGGAAAAGTTATCCCATACCTTATGTCGGACATGCTTTGTATCTGAACCTCATGAATAATGATTTAAATAATGTCATTTACTTATTATATAATCATAGTCATTTTTATGATATTATATATGGTTATATTTTTATATTTTTATTAGTAACATTTAATTGTTACTCATTATTTGAGTGTTAACTACTTTATGTACATATGAATGTTTTCTCGAATAAATTATTATTACTGCTTTTATTTTATAGTTATATAATTTTAAGAGTGGTATTAGTATAATATTTTTCATATTTATTCATTAAAATCCTTTATATAATAATTATTTAATGATGTTCATTTAGAACAAACTACATCACATCATGGAGATGGTAGGTCGTACGTACACACGATTGACGAAATCATGGCATTGATTATAGAAATATATTGAAGTGTATAATATTTTAGAATAAATATAATTTTAGAATAATAAAATAATGTTATTTGGTCCATAATTATACATATCATAGTATGTTGTTAATGAAAAATAGATTACACCATGGCGTGAAAATGGTAGGTCATGCATACAAACACGTTGTGATTTCATTTTTCATAGGATTGATAAAAGATAAAATATCATTGTTTCATTTTCATAATTAAATATAAGTATAAAATTGATACTGTAGTTATTACTTAAGAATGAAAAAACTCATTTAGAGGATGTAGAAGAAGAAAGAAGTTTGAATGAATCGGTAAAGGATGTTACCTCTTCTTCGACGTGTCTCTTCTAAACCTCCTCTTAAGGAAATAAAGACTGTCATTGAAGAAAACCGAGACCTATAATATGTTTATATGGAACTATATAAGGAAAATGGATAGGTTTTTTTGATTTTGAAGACTCAAAATGGAGTGAAGTAGAGAGGGAGTATGTATCCATTTATAAGAGAGGAGAGGAGAACTTTTAGAAACATAAAAAATATTAATTTATAATATAATCAAACCGCACATAAAAACCTCCAAAATGACTCAACATCGAAGATGAGACGAGATAGATTTGTAAGCTCATAGGCCAATAAACTTTATAGATGTTTTGTATTTATTTTAACCCTTATAATTTAAATTTATTCTTATTAAATCTATTAAATTTTACTTGTGGAAATAATATAATAGATTTTAAATGGTTATAAATACATAATTATGTGTTGTAAATTATAATTAATTGGAAAATTTACAACATAAAAGACTATATAATTTCTTATTTTTTATATTTAAATATTTTTGTAAATTCAAAACAATTTAAAAATATGTAATTTTTATTAAATATCAATAGTTCCAACTTTGACAATAGTCTGTTATTTGAATTTGAATAAAATCCCCACTGAAGATAAATTCAAAAAAAAAATTAATATATTCATAAAATGTCATATTCATCTATAAAATTTGTGGATCACATTAATAAGTTCATATAATATTTATTTATATATTTTTTAAAACATTTATTTGATATTTCAATTAATAAAATAATTACTACAACATTTTTAATAATTATTTAATATTCATATTTGTTGTACAAAATTTAAAAATAAAATAAAATGGTGATGATAAATCTAATATATTTAATAAGAATATTTTTTACTGGAATTTATCATCTAAAAAATAATTAATTTAAAAATTTATATTTATTAAATTATCAAGGTGGTAACTTTGACATCATTTAAAATAAAATTAAATAAGTTTCATAAGAACTTTTTTATGGCTCCAAATGGTTAACAAGTCTACCTATGGATTTTTTGGATTTATATATACTCTTTCAATAAGTTTGGTCATGTTTTTGGTGCGTTTCATTGGTATTATTATTTTAATAAAAACAATATTTTTTATTTTTCCATAAATAGATAATTTCCGCATTATTAATGTATATTCTATTATTGTAATTATATATTTTTAAAAAAATTACAAATAAATTACCATGATAAAGAAAAATATTTTAAATTTCTAATTAGTATTTATAATCTAATTTTTATTCTATATAACCATATATTAAAAACAATTTATTTATTAATGTTTGAGTGAGACATATTTCACTTTTTATTAAATAAAATACATTAAATGTCATAACCTCATCCTAGTATGTTATAATAGATACCATTTAGACGAAAATATGTTTTAGGGTGAAATATAATCATCAAATTAAATTATGACAAGTGTTAGGGTAATTTTATAATATTAGTTTTATCTTTTATAATCTGATTTACCATTAATTATTATAAATAAAATTTACCATAGTTACTATTCATAATTCCCCAAAATAAAAGTAGCCTATTAACATAATTTGGAAATATAGATTGCAAATATGTAGTCTATTGTTTCCAAATTCAATACACAATAGTTGTATTAATTAATTTAAAATTAATCTCATTGTTGAAATGAGAAAATTACTTTTAAAAGTTAAAAAAATGCCAATGTTTGAAAAGTTTTTACCTAAAAATTCAATGTAAAATTAATTGTAATAGAATACATTATATAATATGGTAAAACTATACTCTATTTATACATCAAACCCATTCAATTTTATAATTTGACTAGATAAATTATATCAATGAAAAAAGTTTATTTTAATTAATATTTTCTTTATTTGAAATATTCATCAAAATATGAAGTTTATCAGAAAAAATCATGAAATTTATCAAAAGTAATTTTTTATATCCCACATCCAAAGAAAGGGGTTACATTGTAATATTAAAATTATTAATTTATCTAAATATTAAATGAAAATGTTTCTTCATTAAAAGGCGTAAAAATATTCTTTTAAAATGCATTGGTTTTCATATAATAAATTGCGTATATACATACCCTATAACAAGAATATATATTTGATGAATGTAAAACATATATTTATAATTTTATGACAAACATATCTCATTAATTTAATTCAATCAAATAACTAATACAACATATAATTTAGTTACATTTCTCTTAGATTTTTAAAAGTTAGTTATATTTATTCCCGTTAACATAATGCCTCGGTTATAACGGTAATTTTATTTTAAGTGCATATCACAGTTTGTTTAAACTCACTATTTCTTGAAAAGAATGTTACTGAATAAAAAAGTATTTAAATATTTCATTAAACATACATGCGTTATAAGAATCCTATTATATTCTCAAGAATATGAATGATAGACATATTTTGGAATGGAAGAGGAAGTTCTGGAAATCAACTATGAGAATATGTTGAATTCATAAATAAAATCCCTTTTGTACATATAACTAGTCTCATTATGGGAACTCCCTAATCGAGGTTCATAACATAAAACATTGGGTATTATCCAGTGTGAAATCTAACTATAGTAGGTGAAAATAAGATCACTCACATAACTAACCATGTTCTCATTATGTTTCAAATTGGTCATGAACAAACTATAATCCAATTTTTCTAAAATGGATCAATAATGAATAAATAATACTCATCTTCTCACCTAAAAAATAAAATCATAAAATATTACCATTCACATCTATTCATAAGTATCATAATAATAATAAAATCCATATCCTATGAAATTTTTATAGTTATATAGAAGACATACGGCTAATGGGATCACAAAAATGGTGTATTTTTATCAATAACTAAATTTTTAAAGTTCTAATTGGGACTTTAAAATAAGTTTAGAATGGCCAATCCCTAAAAAATTATAGAAAACACACACCCTACTGAATCTTTTTTTTTATTATGTTCAAAATGGGACACTAAGTCCATCATAGAAGGTTATGTCATAAAAAAGTCATTTCTACAAAATAATGACATAAATATTTTGTTCCTTATTTTCTACAAAAAATTAATCTTAATCGCATTATTTAATCATAATAATATTTTTGAAGTGGTTTGATAGTATTTCTAATAAACAATTAGCTAGAACAACATTTTAGTTGAAATTCATCCTATAACACTATTTAAAAATTATCTATTTTAATTTATTACAATCCCATAGTTTATAAAGTTACTAAATAACATAATTTAAAAAAAATAACTACCTCAATGGAGTGAAAAACACTCAAATTCGATGGTGAAAGAAAAAAATTAAAAAAATGACCTATAGCAACCATATATGACCAAATTACTAAGATTATACCCATACTGAATTGTAAATTCATCCCCATGAGTATTAGAATTCATAATGTAAATGAAACGAAATGGGAATAAAAGTGTGGGTGACTGTAATAGATGAAAGGAAGGATTACCATAGAAATACCTATTATAATAAATAGATGGTGAAGCACTATATTCAAGGAGAACTGTGAAAAAATTCATAGGGATCGAATTTTTTCCAATATTCGTGATTACAAGTCTAAATGAATCCAATGGAGTTTTAAAATCAAATGGTGTAGAATCATAAAATTAATAAAATAAAATAATGCACAGGCATGTCATGATATAACCTCCTCTGTCAGGGTGTGACATACCTAACCCGAATAAAAGAAGAAAATGAGATAATTACCCATGTCATATCACAAAATTTCTTCCATTATCATTGTGTGACCTCCCCCTAACTCAATAATTACAAACACCCAAACAACCATCATAGCATAACCCCCATATATTGTGACATAACCACCTATAGACAGAACTATAGATCACTGAACATAATCAATATTATATGCCCTCCTGCTAAAAAAGATATAGGGGACCCAAAATTTCATATTTTAGTTTTATATAACTATATCATAGTGTGATGATTCTGATGTGTAGAACCACAAAATAAGAAAAACACAAAAAAAAAATCAGATCCTTAACAATAATAAAATTATTAAAATAACCAAAAATATGACTATATATAATACCATAATGACTAGGGGGTATAACATTGATCCTTATAGTTTATTCAATGAAGTTATTGTATAAGATTGGTTTTGTCCCAATGAAGAATTATTGATGAAATTAAGATCTCAAGATGAATGTTTTTATTGAATTAAGTGAGTGATTTAATCAAAATAGATGTTATTGAATAATAATATTATTTCAAACACCATTATCTATTTTATTCAGCTCAATGATTTTATTTATGACTCATTACCTTGTAATAAATTTAGTTGATTAAAATATAATATGGAAATATAAATATAAAGAGGAATCAATTTAGAGATTAAAAAAAATTATTTTTTAATTTATTTGTTTAAAATGTGATACCAAGGATGAGGCAAAAATATTTATTTCTTCCTACGATATATAGTACAACTACTTCAATCAAAATGTTATTGGTAGATCCAATCATCTTAATAGTGGCAAACAATGTCACATATTTTCAATCTATGGCTGATTGGATGTGGTTAAAATAGCCCAAAATATGAGAAGGTAACATTCATCTGGATTGAAGTGAAAAATGATTTTTTGATTTTAGATATTGAAAATAAGAGGGAAGTTAAGTGGTTGTAGTTTTTTCGAATAAGTTAGAAGAGTAAAATATCATATGAATGAAGAAAAATTGAATGATTAAGGGGGGCACTCTATCAATAAATTTTCATATGTTTTATAGAATAAACACTTCCAAACAGTAATGTAGACAATATTAATGAAAAAGATAAGTCAGTATCATATGCATGATGATGGATTATAGTTCAAATAATATGACTAATAAATTTAGAGATATATGGGGTGATAATTAAAATCAATAATTTGGATAATAAAAAATTATTTTTATTCATAAATGTGGATTTATAACAATGAACTATAAATATCTACATTGTTTTTAAGGAATCTGAATTAAAAGGAGGAGACTGATTTATAACATTATCACAAAAACATTCCAATGGGGATAATGATGCAACATGGAGGATGTACATTTGATGTATTGAAAACAGGTTTTGATGGCATTGGATGTATAATTCATTTATTTGGAGTTATAGGAATATGTAATATCAAAATTTCTGTAATTTTATGTCTATAATTTATTGAATAAATGGTATTAAAAAGCATTATTCTGGATATTAATTTGATGGTTTTATTTTAAAATACTAGAGATGGAAAATGTAATTTTATAATTTAATGTCTAAAATATATGTTGATAATATTTTCTTGAAGTGGATTTATAGAAGTTATTTTAGAAGGTAATTTTATAAAACTTTATAGAAGGCTAAGATGGTTGGGTATCAACATGATAAATTTTTATATAGAATTTATAGATTTACTTTTTTCTAAAAAATTATAAAGTCTTATATGCAAGGGTACTCCAATGTAAAAACACACTTAGGTGAAATTAATGACAATATATAGTTCTTATCAAATTCTATAATTTCATGCATTTTTATACTTTTTCATACATAATGGTAAAAAATACAATAGGTAAAGGTCACCAATATGATATGTAAATGTTACCAGAATAATACCTTATTGTAGTTGCAATAAATTTCAAAAAGTGAACAGATAATTAAAATAATACATAATAATATCATTAGAAGAATATGATGAAAAAATAAATGGAAGAAGGATAACATAAAATCATAATAGTGTTAATTATATAGAAAACATTCAAAGGTAAAACCATTAATTATGGTATAATATATACCTAATGGTCATCAATACAAATATAATGATAAATTGTGTAAAGGAGGTAAAAATGTGAAAAACAAAAAAACTGCACATAAAAGATAATATATACTTAAGGGTTCCGAATTGGAAAAAATATATTTAAAATTCCACTCAAGGGATCATATGTGAAGAATTTTTCTAAAAATTTGATACATAAGATTTTTTCTAGAATATATAGGGGTTTTCTTAATAGGAAATTAATGATGAGTTGAAATGGATCAGATAGAAAAATTTAAGATTATAAATATGTAATGTTAAACAACATGTTACACATGGTTTAATATATATAATAAAATATTATTTATAAAGAGTAAAATGAATTCTTATAATATAAAATTTATATTAATATATGAATGTAAACTAGTATAGTTAGGAATTCTATCACTTTGTGGGAGAGAAGTCATTCCCTAATGAATATTTTGAATATTTCTGTGGCACTAGAAGTTTAGATATTTCCAGGTCCTTGAATAATATCATAGTATAAGAGGATTGGAGTATTGGAAATGATAGAGGACCATTCCATGATATTTATAGGAGGTAAATAAATGTTTTTGGGTAGATTTTTGTATATGGTTATTAATAGAGAACCATGTTGAAAACATGGATATCATGCCACCTTTAAACTAACGATGTTGAAGACTATACCATAGTGAGGAATTCTTGACATTAATATTTAATTTATAAATTAACTAGGAGATTAGGTTGGAGTATGAAATTAGTGATACAGATCATATTTTAGGAGGTTGAATATTTTTAATTGGTATGTTATGATAAATTTAATAATGAATCACATTAGTTTTGTTCATGGAAAATTATAATAAGAGTAATTTATCCCAACAATTTATTAAAGGGTTGTAGAAATTATAAGGACTTGTAAAACATCCATTACTAATTCTTGAAAAGGAGTGGAACATATTTATATATCAGTTG
The DNA here is from genome assembly GCA_963277665.1 of Viscum album. Lineage (NCBI taxonomy): Eukaryota > Viridiplantae > Streptophyta > Magnoliopsida > Santalales > Viscaceae > Viscum > Viscum album. Next base: position 1,379,550,204 of record OY728166.1, read on the forward strand.
TAGTAAAAATAAGAGTTCTATGTGATACATTGTTATTTATGATTCTTAGAGAGGAGAATTAAATGATGAAGTAACACAATTACATCCGTCTAATAAAAGTGTGAATCATGACTATTCAAGTGTTGATTATTCTTTTTTGGAGAAAAATAAGTTTATTTTGTGTTTTTATGGATGATATAAAATCATTAGTAATGTTAAATATTTGATATCATATGAAATCAACGAAATATTTCCCAATAAAAAATGATATTAATATAAAAACTGTTTAGCGATGATATGGTTTCTCAACAACATTTACAGATATTGAATACACCCTTCTATAAACTATTGAATAAATCATTACATTTATCAACTGGCCAAGCCTTTCCTGATGTAGTGTGTATAAGAAAGAATAAATATTAACCATAGGATTGATAGTTTATCTTTACTAAATTATTTCAGCACATATATTGAGCATTGTTACTTTTAATAATCAACACTCTATCGGTTTATTCACCTTGGATAATACCTTAGTGGTTATCCATGTAAAATACAAATGTTTTATGAGTTATTTATAGCTCATTATATTAGTTTAATTATTTTTTGATAATAATATTAATTTTTTGATATATTGAACCCAAACCTTACAATCATAGTGAAATATCCATATAAATTATGGGGAAAATAAGTTAAAATAATATAATAGATATGATAATCGAATCATCCCACCTCATTGTGTAGTGCACTGGCTTTAGGGAACCTGAAGATGGTGTTTACTGTTATTAAATTGGAATGATGATAAGTAATCAAATCCTGAAGGAATGAATAGTTTAGTAGTATCGGTAAACCATAAACATACATGGGTCGTTTATTACAAAGGTATACACAGAATACAAATTTTTTTCGATGACACCTTTATTCCATCTTGTATATCTCTGTATATCATTCATAGTATTCTTCCTAGATTCTTGGGGGAGGAAACATAGTCTGGGCCATCTTAAATACCTTGTATTAGAAAAATATAGATGAATCAACAATAAATCGATAAGATTAATAATTATGGAATGGTAAATAATTGAACACACATACCATATAATCGAAAATCTGAGAAATAATTGAATAAAAAATATTAAAATGTAATAACTAGAAACACATGACATTCAAATAACTCGATAATGAAAACCAATATAGAATGATAGCAAATAGAAACACATAAAATTTAATTAATGAACAAACAATGAAATTTATCCACAGATATGTCGATGAAAAATATCATGGATAAATAATAAATGAAACTAAATTAGGGATATGATTAATTATTTTACATCATGTTTTAGGAAAATGAAAACATATACAATAAAGAACATTAAAAAGATGTTTTAAATCTTCTGGTAAAAGACACTTTATTTTGTTTGACTAATTTGTCTCATGAGAAAATTTCAATGAATCTGAGGGCTATATAATGTCTTTTCCCCACCAATAATTTTCATTCCAAATAATTACTAATATAAAATAATAATAATAATGAATAATATGACTTATAAAATATTCATGTATAATAAAGAATACATATGGGCCTCTGGGCCACCAGTTGGTCTTCAGGTCCTACAAGGCCTTCGGGCCACCGGAGGCCTTCAAGACCGTTGTTTATCAAAACTTTCGTACCACCTTAGGGCCATTGGGAAACTATAATCCCTTCGGGGCAGTGTGATATTGATGTACAAGTCTAACTACAAGGGACAAGGCTACATATGAGGATTTGGGTAGGCTCATTAACTATTATAGAGCTTACCAAAATTGGAATAATGTCAGGTATGAAATTTCCATCAGTTCCAAGCCAGTGGAACTTTGAATAAGATTCCTATCCAACCATCCCTACAATGTTGGAGTGCTAATATTATGACATATACTAGAGAGGAGAAGTTCCATGTTGCCTTTTCGGGGAGATTCACTCTAATACATATGGGTCATGTAATTATCTCTAAGCCTTCAGCCCTTGTAAGGGTACCACATCACCCCTTAAAAGGTGGATTATCAAAAATAATAAAAAATGAATGCCTTCGGGCAATTCTGACCGATTCTGAAAGTTACCTTATATATAACAAATGTTCAATTATTATAGGAAATTGAATATTTCAAGGGTACTAGAAAAGGAATCAAGTAAGCGAATGTCAATACTATACTTGACCAAATAAATCATAAAGTATCCAGAGGAATAATAATGGATGGGTCAATACAAAATATCCCACAGGGACTATAAATAAATATTTGGTGTAATTGATAAATAAAAATACAATAAATGGTATGTTAAAAACATTCCTGAATAAAATATCCATTTCTTTTTAAAAAACATTTCTAAAATCCATTTCAATGAAAATTACTTTTTAAGAAACCTTTTAAATAGAAACATTTAAAATATTATATGGATTAATTGAATAAATAATTCTGTGTAAATATATAAATTCTATATGATGTAAAACAAATATATTCCATTTTCACAGTAAATGGTTAGAATTTTTTTTATTCATAATGAGACAAGAAGATTCCTTTCAAAACATGGGTAAAAGACAAAATGGGTAAAACTTTCCTTACCAAATCATTTTTAAATTTTTTAAACTCCAATTTTTATTTTTTAGGTAAATTGTGATTTTTATAAGAAAATTTATTCGTTTACTAAATAGAGAAATGAATTAGGGTTTTCTTAAAAAGATTTTCTAAAACAAATTGAGTACCAAAGAGTGGGAAAATGGTACTAAATCTTGAAAAAGCTCTTGAATAACTAGAAAGAAACAAAATTAAAGGGTTTATTAGATGATGATCAAATAATTTCTTCTTAAGAAATTTTTTTCTGTAATCAATCCCAAATTAAATGTTATTATAAATTAATCTCATGAAAATATTATGATTTTGGAGTGAGAATCAATCAATGAGTAGATTATGTGTATCAATTGTAAATCCAAATATAATGATATAGATTCATGATATAACATTTCAATGTGTACTATATACACAATATAAAAGAAACAAGGTCCATAACAACAAATAAGTTTCAATGGAATGTAAATTGAGATGAGATCCCTTACCATGTGTTTCCTTTTGCGTGAACAGAATTTATCCTATTGAATAATTGTATTTATAGGGTTATTAACAATTTAAAAAACCTTATTAATAATTATATTATCATATATTATCTTTTTATAATATTTCATTTCTAGTTTGATAACAATCTTTCATTATTTTCACTATTTCGGGTACTAATTGCCTTGTTTGACAAGTTTGTTCTAACTTGTAATTTTATATTCCTATCATGTTTTCATCATATCTAGAATTTAAACCATGATTTTAATATAATATATATTAATTATATGTATATATAGAGTAATCCATAATATTTGAATATAAGAAATGGAATGCACCATTTTTGGAGACAGTAAGTCATACATATGAATAAACGCTATTTTCATTTATTTTATTTATTAAAAAAAATGAGAGTAAATGATATAAATTTACATTATAATTTTAATATCATATCTATTTAATATATTTTACATAGGTTTTTTAAAAAAATCATTTATAAATTCCAAGTTATGTGTGAATAAATCACATCCATTTGAGAGGGCGATAGTCCAGACTTCAACAATCGATGTTATTCTATTCCCACAAATGGAGTGCACAATGGTATGTTTAATAATGTTTTTACATAAGTATAAATATATTATAAATATTATATATAACATATAAAAATATATTTTCCATTATAATTCCCATCCATAAGAGGTGGTAAAGGAAAAAATGAACAATCATTGTTTCGTGAGGTAGAATTTCACAACACATATAAATTCTATTTTTGTTTCTCATTATATAGAAGTTAATGTGAGTGTTGTTCTAACCCTTATTGAAAAAACATATATGTATATTGATTATATTTGTGTTATAATATAATCATTTAGTAATAAAAACTAAAATATTTTATAATGAAATAAAATTAAAGATCTTAATGGGGGAGGTTAACTCTTATTCAGTTAACACCTACTAGTTTGAACAAAAGGGAATCCATGGATAAATTTTTTCCATAGATTATATTTATAGGTTCAGTGTAGGTATTTTAATGATCTATTTGTCTAAAACTTGTTCAAGAAATGTTTTCTTGAGAGGCATGACAAAGTGGAAGGAGAGGAGGCCTTTTTATAGTAGAGGTGGAGTGAAACTCTTATAAATTTTTGAAAGGGGAATTCAACCCATGTTTTCCAAATTTCATGTGGATGAAATTATAGACCAAATTCTGAGAAAGAGATGATATTTTATAAATATGGCCATACAAGAAAGTTTTGTTAATTTTTTTCGTCATTTGGCCCCTATTTTTATGTTTTATTCACTTGTTAACCTTAATTTCACATTAGTCGTTGTAATTATTTTTAATTTTTTTTCTTAATTTTTTTTTAAAAAAATAATTTGACCTTATTAGACAATATGAATTATTTTTATTCAAAATATGGAATCAATTTTTAAAATTCCATTCATAGAAGTTGCATAAAATAATTTAAATTTAATCTTGTAGATGAGCTGATAATATATGTTTTAAAGTAAAACGTTCAAAAGTTTTTATTATTTTAAATTCAAATTGAAATTGAAATTATTACCAATAAAATAAATTTTTTTAATCTATTAAAAAATTAATATAATTTAACATTAAAACAATTTAAAATTATAATCAATCCTTAAAAATAATTTAGATGAAAAGGAAGTTTGGAATTTAAAGTCAATATTATTTACTATTCATTAAAAATTAAACATCAATGTAAAATACAAAAAATTCAGCGTTACCTAATTTTTATATTCAAATTTCAAATATTATGTTTATTTTGAAATAATAAATTTATAAAATTGTCAAAACTATGATTTAAAATATGATCTCCATTAAAAGGCAATAAAAGTGCCTTTATAAAAATATAGGGTTTTAAGTGTATTATTGGATTTTTTTCATATCTTATGTGTATATAACATATTTTAATATTGTCAAAAATATTTTATTGAATACATATTATATATATATTACATTAATATAACCCAATTAATGTAATTAATATAATTTATAAGTATAAAATAGCTTTTTGTGTATAAAAATAGTTTTCTATAAAAATATTCCTGTTATATTCAATTAGTTCTTATATTTATTTCTAATTTAATTATAACCAATGAATTAGTTATATATTTTTTTAACCATATATTTTCATAATTTATTTAATACTATTTATAACCCCTAAATTAACATCTTTGTTAATTATTATTATATGAAATAATAATTTTTTATTATTGTTCGGTAAAACTCAGTATTACATATAATGAATGTCCTTAATGAAACACTTTATTTCATGTGTCGTGCACTAACTCAGTATCATGTGTATTTCAAACTAAATTATTGTTTGAATTTATTTAAAATAGTTCATATATTTCAAATTATCAGGATACTATATTCCCATATGATCATGGTGTTACTTGTCAAACACGCTATCAAATACAAAGTTTCAACACTATATTTTCAGGTCATTGCACATTAAGATCTTAGATTGACCTTATTCGAAATAACAAATGAAATACTAGAAAAAATTCAAAAAAATAATTAGAGTAATATGGGGAGATCATGGACATATAGATGATATGGACAAAGACACTATTAATGAGGAAAATAATGCAGGTTAAGAAACTATGTGTAAATAAATATGTATGGTTGGAATCAATGAAGGGAATATCATTTATGATCAGATAAATTTAGTGAAAATAAAAAGAATAGAACCTCTATAAGGATAAATCATATAAAAAGTAGATAACAAAAATATTTATAAATCTATTAAAAATTAAATTTGGGTCTAAGTGATATATAAAAATATTTATCAAATTCAGAGTATTTAAACATGGAATTTTTTCAATGGCCAATGAAAAAAAATTTATGAAAAAAAACGTTTTTTCATTAATAACTCAATTTTATTATTCATTATTATTGAATTGAAATGGAGGATAAATGTTCTATAAAATTATATTAAATAAATATTAATCAACATACTAATTAAATATGAAGTATATATTTACCAAAAATATTTTTTTATTGATGAAGATAAGATGAACGTATTTCGACTATAGAATAAATTGTATATACTAATGTAAGATCTAAGGTACTAGTATTATTTTCAGAACTAAAATGTGATGAAGAATGGATTTAATCATCACATATTTTATTAAAATATATGTGTTAATAAGAAAAGTGATAAAATGATGTTGGTGCTCATTTACATGCATCAAATAATATTCGGTGGATTGGTTATAGAATAACAGAATTGATGGAGGTGGAAAAGTACTAGACATGTTCCATTGGTTTTTAATTGATTTAAGTAGGGAATGAAACATTTATTTTCCTTTATAAATAGTATAAGGAGGTTTTGTAGTGGTTTTTATTGAAATATTCATTTTTTATGATGTAATAATTTTATTCCTAATATATTATATGATGGGATAAATATGGAATAGAAGCATATGTGATAGACCATTTTCAAATCCTTATATGTCTATTTCTTTTAATAGTGACCCAACCATGAATTATTTTTTATAATTATCAATTTTCATATTTCGAAATTCTTCCCAAATAAAATAATGTAAAATTGGTAAATATAATTCTTTGTTAAATAAAAGTCACAGTTGATTTCATTTTGGTTGTTTATGAATTATTGCAATAAGATTTGTAGGGATTCGTTAATATAGATAAAGATGGTTTAATATATTTTAAAAATACAATATTATGTAATGTATTATATTTTGGAGTATTATGTATATATTTTCTAATAAAGATGAATTATTACATGTCTTTAGAACATTATAATGTGATTACATTGAGGTGAATCCGGCTTATAATCATTTATGATGGATGAAAAAATAACTATACGATATTGGAGTTGATAAAAATTTTACCATTTCAATGATGATTGTTAATTCCAAAACTATTAGAAAAAATCCTATCCCTTAAAAAAGTAAAATCAATGTTGAGTTCATCTATAATTTAATTAAGAATAAATTTGAGTATGGTTTGGTGAAGATAGAGTATGTGACTACACATGATCATGTTTAGAATATCTTGATGAAGTAATTTCCCAATAATGGTTTTCTGGAGAAAATTTGTATATTGAACTATAACCCTTTATCAACATATATCATTTTTAGAATTATCACCCACTCACCTATGTTATAATATCTCTAATGGGTTTTTTATAGTGTTTACATCAATTCAGTGAACATTTGATGAAGATATCATTACATTACTTCAAAATGGGGGATATATTGGAATTATTTTGAAAGGGGGATATAGAAATTTGTTTTTATATTTTTCTCAAAGGTGGTGTTTTTCTAGAAAAATTTATAGATGGACGTATTTCCCTATAATAGATATTGGTGATTATTTTCTAAATTAATTATTCCATTGCATTAAATTATATCTAGTTCTGTTTTCTTATGAAATAATGTAATTCTTGGAAGAAATTCAAGAGTAACATTTTATTTCAATATCTTTTCTCAATCATATAATGAATAATGTGAGTTTAGATTAAATTATTGGTGAATCAATTGATTCACTAGAGGAAAATGTTTAATTTTTTTTGGGTTTCTTATTTGATGTTTTAAGAAAGTATTGTAAATAAGAGGATGAGATTCCAACAATCTAAATGCGATATACTATCAAATAACATACATATAAAATATTTTGTTGTAATGTTTATACAAATAAAAGAAGAAAATTTATATGGGGGGTCTAAATTCTCATGTAGTATATTTACAAGGAGGTTGAAGTGGTTGGTGAATATTTAGATTTAACATTGTTTGTGACATGGTATGAATGAATAATATATTCCATTGTGAGGAAATGTTTACATCATAGTGGTGACAAAAAACTAGGGAAAATAATGGAGTGAATTTTATATCCTCTGGGATGTTTATTTCATTAATAAACATAGATCCATGTAGATCCACAATGTAGTTCATATTGTTTTTGATAAAAGAAATGATAAGTGGTTCCATATTTATGGTTATAGATAAGGTCGATAAGGGTATTCTCAAATATAAATGGATTTTGAAAGTTGAAAAGATTTTTTTGGGGATGAAGATGTTTTTAGAAATGCGTATTGGAAATAGGGATAGTTTAAAATTTAATATTGGTTTTCATTCTTCTATTAGATTAAACTGGGTAAAACCTATACCAAGGATTTATTGTCTCATGGAGGATTGCATATTTAAAATCATGATACTTAGTACTCAACTCAATAATGGATGACAAGGAAGAGTTAAAGGAATAACAAAATGTATTCTTTTACAATGTTTAGTTAAATTTATATGTTGTATTATAAAAGACTATTGGACATGGTTAGTTTCCCCTCTGAATGAGAATCATATATTTCATCACATAAGTTATCAAACAGACTCAAAACATTTTACAAGAATAAAGCTGAAGATTCTCTTTTTGAATTTTATGAAAAATTAAGTAAAGTGATTCACGTGAATCTTGAAAATAGTTTCATAGCTCTATGGATTAAAGGATATCTGATTCTAAGGAATGTTGATAGAGATACCTAATATGATTCTGATGTTTTTATATTCTATTATTTTGTGAATTTGATGAAGATTAATTTAGTGAAATTATTTTTCATTATGGTGGATAACATAAAAACCTCATCAATTAAATAAAAAATAATTATGTTTCCATATTTCATTGTTATGTTTATTTTATAGTTTATGGATTTGTTCAAGGAATAGAAATATTATACCTAGTAATGGAAAATATTTTTTAACAGTGAGGATTTGATGCTGAGAATGAAGTTGGTCTATGATTCATAATCAAAGAAGGTTTTAGAAAAAATTAATGGGACTACTTCTAATTGCCATCAATAAAGGAAATCAGAGGAAGATAAGAAGATGAAGAGAAAGTATGATACCTATCCTAAAGTAAAGAAAAATAAATAAAAGATATTACTTGATAATGTTTTCAATAAGATGATGAAAAAAATATCAAGAGAAGCCAGGGGATCCGAAATTTGTACATGAATCTGATAAAGGTAAATCTTTGAATATTCCGGATACATAGAAGTTGTAAGAAGAAGAAAAGAGAAAGAAAAAAAATAAGATATTAAAAGATGCTCATATTGAAAAAATTCATCTAAAATATATAAAAAGATAATATGAAAATTCTCTCCTCCATATATCCCCCAATAATCAGATAAATCCATAAGAAGTTTTATTTTTTCAAGAAACCCAATCCATCTCTACTAATATTCATTATATTTATAACAAAATTAATAGAAAGGTTGATATGGAATAATCAATCCCAAATGTTCTGAAAAAAGAATAAAAACCACATTTAGTTGTATAGGGAATCGTTATAATGGAAGGGAAGATGGAATAAGAACTTGAATAAGAAGTTGGAGACAGAAAATATGAAGAAGAGAGAAAAGTTTTAGAATAAGGAAAATTATATGAAGAATATTAGTTTGAATAAAATGAAAAGGAAAATGAATATGAAATTATAGAATATTAGGATAAACATAAAGATAATAAATATAATGATGATGCTGAAACTCATTTAGATACGGAAACATCAGAATTATAAACTTCGTCAGATTTACCATCTGAATATCATAAGGATGAAAAATATGAATGTAAACAAGAGGAATATTATTTTCAAAAATGATATATAATTCATCATGCAAAAAACAAGAATATGATAGGTAGTGTTTGTACAATGAATATAAATAATAATAATCCAATAAAGTTTTATAAATTCATTACGGTTTTTATGTTAATAAATCATGAATGGAATTAGTAAATAAATTCAAATAAAAATACAATGGAACGTGTTGGCCAAAACCACCTCAACCCAAGACTGGTCATTCGGACTTCAAAGAAACTATTTATTAGATTGGTTTGGAATTAATTTTTCTATATTTTAATAGATTAACATATCTAATCCCATATTATCTAAATATTATAATATGGTGTACAATTATTTTGGAATATATGATTGATAAATTAGAGTATGTCATGGTTTTGATTAAATGAGTTATAAGGATTGAGACTGATTTGAATGATTTTCAAGAATAATTAAAGACTAAAAAATACCCATATATTTAGATGGTCAAATGATTAAATGATATTAATACAAATATTCAAGATCATGATGACCATTTTTTATAGAAAAAAAACTTTTGTAAGAATTGACTGAATCTTTCCAATGATTATCATCATACATGGATGATATGGTTATGTTTTTTGTGGAATGTAGAGATTCCACAGATAACCGAACTAAGGATATAAAACACATGAAATAAAATATGTGTGGAATGTAGTTGGAGATGAGAAGACTCAGGTCTACTGTAGATGAACACATCCTAATTAGGGAATATAACATTGATTTTCTGGGGAAGTTAAATGATTGATATCAAATTTTCAGAAGAAAGGTGCTCTAGAAGAAAAAGTTTTAAACCTTTATAATGATCAGAATGAGTTTGATAATATTTATTCTTTCTTCAAGAACCAAATAATGAAATAATAATTTGTTTTTCATTGGATCTCTCAATGTACTTTGTAAAGCTTTTGAATTGGGAATGAATGAATTACATTTAATCCAATTATATTATCTATGATTTTTTTTATAGTTATGATTGGTTATGTATTCTTCCATACTCACATAGATGATTATTTAGTTTTATTTTGTTTCATATATTTTTTAACAATATTTTATTTAACATCATATTATTTCCCATTCCATTTATAAATTCACAAAGGGGGAGAAAGATATATAAAGGGGTGATTTGTCAAAAGGGGTGTTTATTTGTTAATGGAGGGAACATATTTCAAAAGGGGAGATGACATATAAAGGCAATAATTTTTTTCATTAAGAGAATTCTATTATAATAACCCCCATCACATTCCAATGAGTTAAAACTTAGGTAGAGATAAATTTATAAATAACATTATAGTAATTAAAAGAAAAAAGGGATATATGATTTTTGTGTTATTTTCCCATTTATGTTTTTTGGTTTGTTATTTCTAAAAATGGGTATTTTTTGAGTTAAAAAATTTACTTCTTAATTTTCTATTCCATTAGTTTTGTAAATCACAAAATATTTCTGAAAACATGTTTACTAACATTGTATATCCCAACTGTTTTAGTATGTTTTTTTAGAAACAATTACATTTTACCAGACATAGAAATAGATATAATATATTACAAATATAAACTTATTATTTTAAATTATGATCATGAGATTGAGAATTTTTTTATTCATAAAACTGACCTTCAATAATACAATGCATTAAAATTTTGTATTTTCAATTATACTAGAAAAATTCATGACCATTGGGGTGGTTCTAGTACTGAAAAAATCAAATTGAACCTTATAAGGATTATCTTAATGGAAATTGATAAGAAAGTCCATATAACTATCCTATATTTGTAATAAAAATATAAAGAATTAATTATATCATAATTAATACATTTAAGAATATAATGGTGTTAAAAAACAACCTCATACATTATGTTATGCTAGAACATTATGATTTATCAAATGCCAGATATCCGAAGACATTGGAACAATCTCAGAATTATGACTATTGCCGCTTCGTCTTTATATAGATGGACATTTGAAGAGTTTTCAAGAACCTGATTTCATTTGCAACAAAATAAATTAGTATTTTACTTAACATAAATATCTTATTCAAAAATCATTGTAGTTATTTAGATATTTTTAGTTCTAAGGAATCCTAGTAAGGTTTGTTTCATTAAGAACATTTTCGTTTGTATTCATGTGCCAGATCATTTTTACTCTTGGGGGGATCTAGGGATATAAATATGATGAATCTAATCCATCGAATCAAGATCTTTTTATAATATAAAGATCGACATTGATCATCATATTAAGGGATTTTAGATATTGGAAGATATACCTTATTTTGATAATTGTATCAAGGGATTTTCTAGTAAGTAATGAAATAATTTAATGTATGTATAATATTTCGGATAACTTTTGTCAAGGTTATTGATTACATTTATCTTAGTATTAAAAAAGATAAATATTATATATATATATTTTATGTCATTTTTATTGTTGATAACTATTTTATTTCTTATTTTTACAAGTTTTTATTATATTATTCATGTAATAGAATATTAGTCATTATTCTCATCTTTATATTCTATTTATTTTAATTTTATAATTAAGATGATGATAAAACATAATTTGATATTAAATTGATCCACTCTGATTCCAATCTTCTCTCACAAAATTGTAATGAGTATGAGTCTGGTAAATTTACATTAAGAGGTATTGTGTTTTTTCTTATTTAATTTTTTTTAAATACTCCCCCTCTTGTATGTATATCCATCGATGATAATCCTATGACCCTACAAATGTTAACATTATAATACATTTTTTGTCATATTTTTTTAGTAAAAAATCTAATATTTTCATTTTCTGGGACAAAATATTATATATATTTTATTTTGAGACATGTGCTGAGGCGCTATGAGATTCCAAGACCCGATGTTTCTAAAAATATTTTATTGAAATTTATCAATATCCAAAATGTGTTGATTTCTTGAAAAAGTGGTATAACTCCCCAAAAAGGGATCAGATTTGAAATATGTGGGAACCAATGAGTTTAAAAAGCTGGATTTACCCTAAACATAACATAAACCTTGTCAGCATCATGCATTGGAAAAAACATTTTCACAATCCCAAAAATAATAATATAAAAAATTAATTTATTTCATTTATTTTATTTTCACAATGATAGAACTCATTTATTGAAATCATGTTATGGTAACTTTTCAAGGTTTTTCACATGACCCTAAAAGTTTGAGATTGTCCTTTTGAAAGAGCATTGAAGGTGATCATTGTGAACGACAATGAATCGAGATCAGATCAAGAATTATTACAACATTAGATTTATGGATCTCAACAATGATTGTAATGGAGTACCGTTCTTCATCCATGACTGATCCAAACTCAATGTATGAAATTTTCTTTTTTATATTTCAACATGTTCTTTATCATGTATCAATCATAATACAATTCCATAAATAAGTACTGATTCACCAATAAATTGTTTATTTATTTTGATATATATTATTTTTTTCATTATATATCTCTTCTTCATTCATCTAAATCTATGAAAATTTATTGAGGTCAAATAAAAATATGACGAGGTTCATTCCTCACATATTGTGTCTTATGGTTTTCTCCCCTTATTTCTTCACACATTCATCATGAGTATTTTCATTTTCTTGTGGTTTAATGATTACCCAGAATTTTAACATTGTGTGTTAATTATTCATCCTAATGGATCAATACCATGGGTGTGATTCATGATTAATGGTTTAATTGAGGTTTAAAAAATAATATGGATGATTATAGGCATATCGGAATATATTTATGATTCTCATTCTTCCCGATTTCTACAGTATAACTAGGAACGATGTGTGGAGGAATTTCCCAAGTGGATTTGAAGCCCAGAATCCAAATCATAAGAAACAGGTTTGTTTGATGACCCCATATATACCATATCTAACAAGGTAAATTTTATGACATGGAGGACATTATGGATGATATCCTAATATATTTAGAAAATCCAAGGATACATGGTGTGTAATCCAGAATTACATGTCATGTGGGACCCATTGGCTGTGGCGCTTGGGTTTCCACAAAGACTTATATTTCACACATTGTGTGACCATATCACACATCGTGTCACACATAATCGGCTTCTCTACATGTAACCCATAGGATATACAAACACAGACATAGGCACAAACATGGATAAAGTACATGGACATGGTCTGGTGTACCCAAGAATGGCCAGACAACACATGTTGAGTGTATATAAATCTTTATATGTTGTATACTATTTATAGACACCGTTAATATGGATATTAACACTTCTTGTGAGGCACCAACAAATAGGAAGTCAATGGTTTGTATGAACATTTTGGATACTCCTATTACATGATGTTTACTCCATTTGAGGGTGTTTGCAACCCTTCTTTTATTCAATTTCGACCCGTATGTGTTGAGAGAGTTCCCTAGGACTATCCCCTATAGGGTATAGTGTGGAATTATATCCATTTCTCTAGATTGTGATCCTCATTGGATGATGAGTCTCAAATTGAGTTTGTGGTGTCCCTCTTTAAAACTGAAGTGTGATATGATATCATTTTATACGCTAGGTGAGGTTCGTGGAATCTGTGTGACCTCCTTGAGTAGGTAACTAATACTCTATTTAGTATTCCAATTCAGTAACATTCACAGAATCATTAGAGTATGATCCTCCGAATAGAGATTTGATCAGGATTGGGTTTGTGGTTTCCCCCAGCAGTCCTAGGTGTGATCCCATATTTGAGTATCTGGGTATTCTGAGACTAATGAGATTTCTTGGGAAGGTCATATAGTGACCCTAATTTTTCATACATGTTTAATATATAATATTTATGATAAGTTGTCACGACCCGTCCTCGGGGCTCGTGTCGTGACTACCCCAAGCCCGCCTTCCATAGGCCAGGGGCTGGCGACTAGCACCAAGGCGTAAAATCCCAGTAAACAGGGAAGGCATTGCCTTTATAAGTAACAACCACACAGAGTCAGCAAGCGGAAAGTAACTACAAGTGCAGAAAAGTAAAGGGGGCCGGAATACAAGCCCAACTGTAAAGTACAACTGAAAAAGTAAAGAACAGCAACTGAAGAAAAGAAGGCGGCCTCGTGTCGTCCACTGGCAATCCCACCTGAAGGGTGGGTACAGATAGCCTCCAGGCTCCTCGGGTCCCACGTCCGCTCCGAGCACGTCCCGCCCAATGGTCCACCTCCAGGTACCGTCCTGCTCCACGCCCCAACCGTGATCAGCGTTGTCCATCGTCTGCAACCAACAAAACAAGGTGCGGGCATAGCCCGTGCAGGGGTGAGTACAAGCTACTCAGTAAGGACCCCGAGACCCCCGAAGGTCTCCCGAAATCCACAAAGGATATAGCACAAAAGAAAGATGCAATCACGAAGTAACATCTGACTCGACTTAGGTATATGCCCATACATATACCTAAGTCCCCAATTCTAGCTCTGCTCACGAGCTCAAGAACAACTCAATCCACAAAGGAAAGCAAGACTCAAATCCACAAGGAGAGTAAACAGTAAATCCACATAGGATAGTTCAACACAATCCACAAAGGAGAGTAACATAGATTCAGCTCAACCAGGTATACTTTTTCAGATGACGTCAAAGATGATCACTGATCCATCTAAGTCGTCGGACCCACGAAGGATCGATAGGTACTAACCCCCGCAAAAGACCCACACAGGATCGGGCTCACACAGAACCTGTAGGCAGTGGCTCACACAGAACCGGTAGTAAGGACCCACGTTGGATCGGGCTCACACAGAACCTGTAGCACTGATCCACGTGGGATCGCTGAGTGCAGTAGTCGACACAGTCCACTGAGGATCTCTGCACAGTCGTCGCCGCAGTCCACGAAGGATCTCTGCTCTGCCGTCGCCGCAGTCCACGGAGGATCTCTGCTCTGCCGTCGTCGCAGTCCACGGAGGATCTCTGCTCTGCCGTCGTCGCAGTCCACGGAGGATCTCTGCTCTGTCGTCGAAGTCACAGCCAGCGCTAGGTTTCCCGCACATAGCGAGCTCGTTTAGGAGGGTCCGCTCCACGAGCCGAGAGGCTGATACATCAACTGACACGTAGTCCGAAGTTGATGTATCCAAAAGTTCCGTATCGACAACAGGATCTCAACGCGACAGACGGAGTGTCAATCGGACGCCCGGTCTGAGAGTTATTGGCATTTTCGTCCCGGGGGCCCGGTTGGTTTTAGAGCAAAACCAACCCGACCGTACTCCTCCTGTATCCGATCCTCGGGCGGAGTATGCCAAATGTTCTGTCTCACTTAGAGGAAACTACCACAGCTGACGGTACGTCGATCAGACGTCCGTAGCCCAAGTTATGAAGGTTTCCGCTCCGAGGGCCCGGTTGGTTTCGTGTACGAACCAACCCGGCCGAACCCAAAGCCTTCCGAAACCTTGAGTGTAATATACCGAAACGACCGTATCGATCCAAGGATCGCGTAGCCGCTGACGGTTCATCAATCGGAGGTCCCAGGCCCAAGATATGGGCGAAAGACCGAAGAAGGACCGAAACGGGGGTCCTGGGCCCGGGGCGACCCTGCCCGAACCCCCCCTGGGGTCGGCCGAACCGGGTCGGCCCGACCCGGCCTGGGCGCGGCCCGGCCGACCGGACCGGCCGGCTCGGCTTCGACCGAGCGGCCGAAGCAGCTGCCGCGGGTTTGACCCGCGGCTTTGAGGGAAACGCGGCCCCGCGGGGGGCCGCCTGTCACGCGGACGCGGCCGGGCCGCCGCGTCCCTCCCCGGTTCCACGCGGCCGCGGAACCGGCCGCCGCCGCCGTGGCTTCAGCCACGGCGGATCATCTCCACGGCGGCGCGCCGGGCGCCGCCGCCTCCGGTCGCCGGCGCCGCCTTGCCGGCGACCCGCGCCGCCGCTGCCTTCCGCGGGCCGCCGGAGTTGCTCCGGTGGCCCGTTTTGCCTCCCGTCTGCGCCGTTGCTCCTCCCGGGGGCCGATCTTCACTGCAGAAACAACAGATCACCCCTGCCGCGCGGTTCGTCGTCGTCCGCCATATCCGCACAACAAAAGAGATCGGCGGAGGGTTGTCGGGTCTTGTTCGTTGGACCCGCACCCTCCGCGTTAGTCATAAACAACGGGAGGAAAGAAAAGAAAATAATCAACAACAATTTTAATTAAATTAAAATTGTCCGGAGATCAGGTTATTTATTTGAAAAGAATAAACACGGGAGAAATAAAATATTTCAATCAACCCTTACCTTGTCGTCGTCATCGGACGAGGGGTCGTCGCGGAATCGCTCGTCGCGGATGAAGGAGATCGTCGCGTCGTCGCGGTATCCGGCGTCGCGTCGCCAATCTCCGGATCAAGATCAAACGGATTAATTAATTTAAATCTGTTGATATCAAAATTTAAAAAGGGAGAATTAGAAGATTCGATTCTCACCTTTGTTGCCGAACGAGGATTGGCCGCGGAAGAAGAGGCGTCGCCGAAGAACGTCGCGGGTAGGGCTCGTCGACGTCGCAGATCTCGGTGTGCGTCGTCGAATTCCGGTCGCCGGCGTTATTCGCGTTATTCGCGTTCTTCGCGGGGAGATGAAGAAACAAGATCCTCTCAAATCCTTTCAAAGGATTTTTAGGTTGGTCTTATTTTATAAACATGCCAACAAACGCAAAAGCGTAAGTAACGACCCATCAGTTCGTTGAATTAATTCAACGAGCGAAACAGCCCATTTAATTCACGAAAGAAACAGCCCATTTAATTCACGAAATAAACCTCCCAATTAAATGGTCTGTTAAGAATTAAAGAAAACGTGTCGGTTGACTTTTCAGTTACTTTGACGGGTTTTCGCGGGTGCGTTACTTAGCGAAAGAAACGGCGGGGCTCGTGCGGGCCCCACCGCACAAATATCCTACCAAGGGGGTAGGATATTTTCTGGATAGCATCCTATCCAGTTCAACTCAGTTCAAGCCGCCCTTAAGTGGCTTCAAGTGGCTTCCAAGCAGCTTAAGTGAAATAAAATAAAGTTGTCGCACAAACTTTATTTTATTTCTGACTTAAAGCCGCAAAATTTAAAAACCACGTCTGAGCAAACGCAACTCCGGAAGAGGCGTTTCTAAGCAAATACCGGCGCTACGATTTCATCGGTGCCCTCAGAATTCGATTCCGGGCACCGGTTCAAAAGATAGAAAAACCCGCTCGTCCGTTCACTGAACGTACCCGAGCCAAACTTCGGAAATTGATTCCGGGCACACCGGGCCTCGGAATCAGGTGCCGTCTGAAGCTGCGCTCTTGTAAAATTCCAAAGAAAATTATGAAAAAAATTTCCTTGAAATTTGTGGGTCTTTACATTACTCCCACCTCAGGGCTTTACGTCCCCGTAAAGATACATCAAAAACTAGGGGAACAAATGGGGGTACTGAGCACGCATCAGAGCCTCCCGCTCCCAAGTGCTCTCCTGGAGGTTCCCGTGCTGCCATCTGATGCGCACAAGGGGAATCGACCGCCCACGTAGGACCCGCTCCTGTCGATCCTCGATCTCCACTGGGACCTCCGCAAAAGTCGCCCCATCGTCCACGTCCAGCTCCCCAAAGTCGATGATGTGCGTCGGGTCGTGCACGTATCTCCTCAGCTGAGACACGTGGAAGACGTCGTGCACCCGGTGCAACTGAGGTGGTAGAGCCATGCGATAAGCCACCTCTCCTATCCTGCTGAGGACCTGGAAAGGCCCGATGAAGCGTGGAGACAACTTGCCGCCCCGGCCAAATCTCCGTAAACCACGTCGAGGTGAGACACGCAAAAAGACGTAGTCGCCATCCTCGAACTCTAGTGGCCTCCGCCTCCTGTCAGCATATGACTTCTGCCGGCTCTGAGCTGTCCTCATCCTCTCCTGGATGATCTGGACCTTATCTGTCGTGGCTCGGACCATCTCTGGTCCCACGAGTGCTGACTTCCCAGGGTTTGTCCAGCACAACGGTGATCTGCAGGGTTTTCCGTACAACGCCTCGTATGGTGCCATCCCGATGGTGGAGTGGTAGTTGTTGTTGTATGCGAACTCCACCAAGGGTAGGTGGTCCTCCCAGCTGCGACCAAAGTCGAGAACACATGCACGGAGCATGTCCTCGAGTGTCTGTATGGTCCTCTCCGTCTGACCATCCGTCTGAGGGTGGAAGGCTGTGCTCAGATGGAGCCGCGTCCCGAACGCCTCCTGCAACCCCTTCCAAAGCCGGGAAGTGAAACGAGCATCTCGATCGGAGACGATAGACGATGGCACACCGTGAAGCCGTACGATCTCCTGGATGTAAAGACATCCCAAGCTCTCTACTGAGCCCTGCTCTCTGATGGGTAAGAAGTGTGCCGACTTGGTGAGTCGGTCGACAATCACCCAAATGGAGTCGTGACCTCTGTAGTGCGTGGAAGTCCAGTCACGAAGTCCATAGATATGCCGTCCCACTTCCACTCCGGGACCTCCAAGGGTTGTACCAAGCCTGCTGGTACCTAATGCTCTGCCTTCACCTGCTGGCAGGTGAGGCATCGTGAAACGAACTCCGCCACAGCTTTCTTCATGCCCGGCCACCAGTGCTGTCGTCTGAGATCCTGGTACATCTTCGCCACTCCGGGATGCACCACCAAGGGAGAAGTGTGAAACTCTCTCAGCACCTCCTCTCGTAAAGCGACTGGTACGAAGGTACGCCCTCTGAAAAGGATGTCGTGCTCTGATCCAAGGGAGAAACCATCAGGCGCCTGACCTGAGGATATCAGTGCACGCCGGGTCTCACAGTCAGCGTCCCCACGCTGAGCCTCTCTGACCCGCTGTAGAAGTGGAGGAGAGACTGTGAGAGACTGAAGAAAGGCTGCTTCATCTCTATCCACGAAGGATATCTGTAAGGAGGCTAGCTGCTCTGTCGCCTCCTCAAGTAGCTGAATGCCCGTCCTCCTGCTGAGGGCATCGGCTACCACGTTCCCCTTCCCAGGAGTATAGACTATCTCAAAGTCATAGTCCTGGAGGAACTCAAGCCATCTCCGCTGTCTCAGGTTCAGGTCCTTCTGAGAGAAGATATACCTGAGACTCTGGTGGTCAGAAAAGACTGTGAAGCGCTCGCCCATCAGATAGTGCCGCCAAGTCTTCAGAGCGAAGACCACTGCTGCTAACTCCAGGTCATGAGTGGCGTAGAACTGCTCATGCGGCCTCAAATGACGTGATCCGTAGTCGATCACGGCCCGCTCTTGCATCAGGACGCACCCGAGTCCAGTCCCTGATGCATCGCAGAAAACTACGTATCCAACTCCCTCCTCAGGCAACCTCAAGATAGGTGCGCTGGTCAATCTCTGTCTCAGCTCCTGGAAGCTCTGCTGACATCTGTCTGACCACACAAAGGGTTTCCCCTTCTTCGTCAACGCTGAGAGTGGGGCCGCAACTCTGGAGAAGTCCGACACAAATCTCTGATAGTATCCGGCTAGTCCCAAGAAGCTCCGCACCTCTGTCACGCTCCTGGGTGGCTCCCAAGCTAGCATTGCCTCGATCTTCGCGGGATCCACTGCAACTCCCGCCTCAGAAATGACGTGCCCCAAGAAATGGACCTCACGTAACCAGAACTGGCATTTCGAGAGCTTTCCATAAAGCTGGTGCTCTCGGAGCGTGTCTAGAACAACTCGCAGGTGGTAGGCATGCTCCTCCTTAGTCGTCGAGTATACCAAAATGTCGTCAATGAAGACCACGACAAATCGGTCGAGGTATGGCTGGAAGATCCTGTTCATGAGGCTCATGAACACTGCTGGAGCATTGGTTACACCGAACGACATAACCAAGAACTCATAATGGCCATACCGACACCTGAAGGCCGTCTTTTGCATGTCCTCGTCTCGAACTCTGAGCTGATGATAGCCTGACCGGAGGTCTATCTTCGAGAACCACTGCGCTCCCTTAAGCTGATCAAAGAGGTCATCAATCCGTGGCAGCGGATACTGGTTTCTCACTGTCACCTGGTTCAGGCGACGATAGTCGACACAAAGTCGCAATCTCCCATCCGCCTTCTTGGCGAACAAAATCGGGAAAGCCCAGGGTGAAACACTGGGTCGGATAAACCCCTTGCTCTGCAAGTCCTCCAACTGTACCTGCAGCTCCCGAAGCTCGGCGGGGGCCATCCGATATGCTGGAGTAGATATCGGGGCTGTCTCGGGGTACAAGTCGATGTAAAAGTCTACCTCTCTACGAGGAGGTAGCCCTGGAACGTCGTCGGGAAAGACGTCCACGTACTGGTCCACCACTGCAGGAAAAGCTGGACTCCGCACGTCCACTTCTCCTAGAATGAGGCTAGCCAACTAATGAGAGATGGGCTGCACTCTCCTCCGCGGAAGTCCATCCTGTGCTGCAAAGGTTCCCTTCTCGCCGGTGAAGGTAAACCTGCTCTCGTCGGTGCGAACACATCGCACCTTGCGCCTAAAACAGTCGATCTGGGCATGAACTGTGGATAGCCAATCCATGCCCAAGATGACGTCGTAAGGCCTCGACGCCGCTACAAGGAGATCCCAGCGGAAGCTCTCACCTCCTAGAGTAAGCTCACACTGCCGGCACCAGTGCGTAATCGTCGAGTCTGCTCCCGTAGGAGTCTCTAGCCGTAAGGATCGAGCCAACGGCTCAGTCGGAATCTCCGAGCTCCGAACAAGGGCAGAGGCTATGAAAGAGTGACTCGCTCCTGTGTCTATAAGTACTGCAGCAAGGGTGGAATAGACACAGATCGTGCCTCGAATCATCTCTGGCATGTCGGGGTCGTAGGCCTCCACTGCCTGGAGCTGGGCCTGTCCCTGCCCGCCAGCTCCCTGTGGTCGAGGTGGCCCTCCTGGTGGTGGTGGGGGTAGAGCCTGGAAGCGTGGCCCACCACCCGCTGCTCGGCCAGCTCCGCTTCCTCGTCCGCCTCCTCCCTGTGCACCGCCACGGTCGACCCTCTGCCTCTGCCTGGGTGGCCCCTCCACCGTCTGCTGCTCCTCTGATCGGCGAGTCGGGCAGTCCCGAGCCATGTGACCCTGCCCGCCGCAGGAGTAGCACAGCCTGCCTCTCGGAAGGCTGGCACTCCGCTGTGTGCCCTGCACTGCTGAGCCGGTGTCCTGAGGCCGTCTGCGTGGGGGTCTGGTCTGCCTGGACCCGAGAGTCATCCTTCGGCTACCAGCGGCCGAAGACTCAGCTACCTGCCGCCCTGCGCTAGGTCTCGCCACTGAAGAAGGCTCTGCCAGGAAGCTCTCGATCAGGAGGGCTCGCTCCAGCACTCCCGCCTGGGTCGGAATACTGAGGGAGATCAGCGACGCCCGAATCTCCTGTCGCAAGCCCTGCTCGAAGGTCCGGGCCCGGAAGAAGGGGTCTCGTACCATGTCGGTCGAGTAGCGAGATAGGTCAGTGAACCTCGCCGCGTACTGAGCGACCGTCATGCTGCCCTGGCGCAGCTGGAGAAGCTCCTGGATGCGCACCGCTCGGAGGGTGGCCGGGACGAACTCAGAGCGGAAGAGGCTCTCGAAGTCCGCCCAGAGCAAGGATGCCTCATCGTGAACCTGGAGCATCAAGCTCCACCATCGTCCTGCCGCCGCCTGCAGGAGGCTCGCCGCGAGAATCACCATGAGATCCGCTGGTGTCCTCACTAGCCTAAAGATCCGTACCACCGCCTCTAGCCAGTCCTCGGCGGCCTGGGGGTCCGCCTCACCGCGAAACCTGGGCGGTCGCTGGCTCTGAAACTCATGCAGTGCCCTGAGGCGACGTGCATCGTCAGCGTCTGGTACTGGTAGCATCGGTGGCTCGGCGGGTAAAGCTACCGCCGGTGCCACTGCTGGCAAAGGGCCCTGCACCGAGGCCTCGTCGCTCGGTGGGCTGCCGTCGCGCCCTACACTCAGAACCCTAGCTGGCTGTCGTCGCGGGGCCATCCTGAAAAGGAGAACAAGAGCACCACAGTCAGAACAGTATTCCTGGTGAGCTGGCACAAGTAATCACAAGGAAAACTTGAGACTTTCATAAACCAGATCAGTATACCCGGTGAGCTGACACAAGTAATCACAAAGAAAACTTGAAACACACACGAAATCAATGTTTTCATGCATTAAGTCGGAAATCAGGAGTCAGGGTCCTGGTGTATGGATACGTCGGCCGCCGCACCAACACTGGGCTCCCTGAACTGATAACCACACTCAATACACTAAACACTATTGCTTCACATAGAAAGAAAGGACGATCAGAGTCTGCGGTAGAACCGACCACCTCTGATACCAATTTGTCACGACCCGTCCTCGGGGCCCGTGCCGTGACTACCCCAAGCCCGCCTTCCATAGGCCAGGGGCTGGCGACTAGCACCAAGGCGTAAAATCCCAGTAAACAGGGAAGGCATTGCCTTTATAAGTAACAACCACACAGAGTCAGCAAGCGGAAAGTAACTACAAGTGCAGAAAAGTAAAGGGGGCCGGAATACAAGCCCAACTGTAAAGTACAACTGAAAAAGTAAAGAACAACAACTGAAGAAAAGACGGCGGCCTCGTGTCGTCCACTGGCAATCCCACCTGAAGGGTGGGTACAGATAGCCTCCAGGCTCCTCGGGTCCCACGTCCGCTCCGAGCACGTCCCGCCCAGTGGTCCACCTCCAGGTACCGTCCTGCTCCACGCCCCAACCGTGATCAGCGCTGTCCGTCATCTGCAACCAACACAACAAGGTGCGGGCATAGCCCGTGCAGGGGTGAGTACAAGCTACTCAGTAAGGACCCCGAGACCCCCGAAGGTCTCCCGAAATCCACAAAGGATATAGCACAACAGAAAGATGCAATCACGAAGTAACATCTGACTCGACTTAGGTATATGCCCATACATATACCCAAGTCCCCAATTCTAGCTCTGCTCACGAGCTCAAGAACAACTCAATCCACAAAGGAAAGCAAGACTCAAATCCACAAGGAGAGTAAACAGTAAATCCACATAGGATAGTTCAACACAATCCACAATGGAGAGTAACATAGATTCAGCTCAACCAGGTATACTTTTTCAGATGACGTCAAAGATGATCACTGATCCATCTAAGTCGTCGGACCCACGAAGGATCGATAGGTACTAACCCCCGCAAAAGACCCACACAGGATCGGGCTCACACAGAACCTGTAGGCAGTGGCTCACACAGAACCGGTAGTAAGGACCCACGTTGGATCGGGCTCACACAGAACCTGTAGCACTGATCCACGTGGGATCGCTGAGTGCAGTAGTCGACACAGTCCACTGAGGATCTCTGCACAGTCGTCGCCGCAGTCCATGAAGGATCTCTGCTCTGTCGTCGCCGCAGTCCACGGAGGATCTCTGCTCTTCCGTCGTCGCAGTCCACGGAGGATCTCTGCTCTTCCGTTGTCGCAGTCCACGGAGGATCTCTGCTCTGTCGTCGAAGTCACAGCCAGCGCTAGGGTTCCCGCACATAGCGAGCTCGTTTAGGAGGGTCCGCTCCACGAGCCAAGAGGATGATACATCAACTGACACGTAGTCCGAAGTTGATGTATCCAAAAGTTCCGTATCGACAACAGGATCTCAACGCGACCGACGGCGCGTCAATCGGACGCCCGGTCTGAGAGTTATTGGCATTTTCGTCCCGGGGGCCCGGTTGGTTTTTAGGGCAAAACCAACCCGACCGTACTCCGCCTGTATCCGATCCTCGGCGGAGTATGCCAAAAGTTCCGTCTCACTTAGAGGAAACTACCACAGCTGACGGTACGTCGATCGGACGTCCGTAGCCCAAGTTATGAGCGTTTCCGCTCCGAGGGCCCGGTTGGTTTCGTGTACGAACCAACCCGGCCGAACCCAAAGTCTTCCGAAACCTTGAGTGTAATATACCGAAACGACCGTATCGATCCAAGGATCGCGTAGCCGCTGACGGTTCGTCAATCGGAGGTCCCAGGCCCAAGATATGGGCGAAAGACCGAAGAAGGACCGAAACGGGGGTCCTGGGCCCGGGGCGACCCGGCCCGAACCCCCCCCTGGGCTCGGCCGAACCGGGTCGGCCCGACCCGGCCCGACCCGGCTAGGCCGGGTCCGGTCCGGCCTGGGCGCGGCCCGGCCGCCCGGACCGGCCGGCTCGGCTTCGGCCGAGCGGCCGAAGCAGCTGTCGCGGGTTTGACCCGCGACTTTGAGGGAAACGCGGCCCCGCGGGTGGCCGCCTGTCACGCGGACGCGGCCGGGCCGCCGCGTCCCTCCCCGGTTCCGCGCGGCCGCGGAACCGGCCGCCGCCGCCGGAGTTGCTCCGGTGGCCCGTTTTGCCTCCCGTCTGCGCCGTTGCTCCTCCCGGGGGCCGATCTTCACTGCGGAAACAACAGATCGCCCCTGCCGCGCGGTTCGTCGTCGTCCGCCATATCCGCACAACAAAAGAGATTGGCGGAGGGTTGCCGGGTCTTGTTCGTTGGACCCGCACCCTCCGCGTTAGTCATAAACAACGGGAGGAAAGAAAAAAAAATAATCAACAACAATTTTAATTAAATTTAAATTTTACGGAGATCAGGTTCTTTATTTGAAAAGAATAAACACGGGAGAAATAAAATATTTCAATCAACCCTTACCTTGTCGTCGTCGTCGGACGAGGGGTCGTCGCGGAATCGCTCGTCGTGGATGAAGGAGATCGTCGCGTCGTCGCGGTATCCGGCGTCGCGTCGCCAATCTCCGGATCAAGATCAAACGGATTAATTAATTTAAATCCGTTGATATCAAAATTTAAAAAGGTAGAATTAGAAGATTCGATTCTCACCTTTGCTGCCGAACGAGGATCGGCCGCGGAAGAAGAGGCGTCGCCGAAGAACGTCGCGGGTAGGGCTCGTCGACGTCGCAGATCTCGGTGTGCGTCGTCGAATTCCGGTCGCCGACGTTCTTCGCGTTCTTCGCGTTCTTCGCGTTCTTCGCGTTCTTCGCGGGGAGATGAAGAAACATGATCCTCTCAAATCCTTTCAAAGGATTTTTAGGTTGGTCTTATTTTATAAACATGCCAACAAACGCAAAAGCGTAAGTAACGACCCATCAGTTCATTGAATTAATTCAACGAGCGAAACAACCCATTTAATTCACGAAAGAAACAGCCCATTTAATTCACGAAATAAACCGCCCAATTAAATGGTCTGTTAAGAATTAAAGAAAACGCGTCGGTTGACTTTTCAGTTACTTTGACGGGTTTTTGCGGGTGCGTTACTTAGCGAAAGAAACGGCGGGGCTCGTGCGGGCCCCACCGCACAAATATCCTACCAAGGGGGTAGGATATTTTCTGGATAGCATCCTATCCAGTTCAACTCAGTTCAAGCCGCCCTTAAGTGGCTTCAAGTGGCTTCCAAGCAGCTTAAGTGAAATAAAATAAAGTTGTCGCACAAACTTTATTTTATTTCTGACTTAAAGCCGCAATATTTATAAACCACGTCTGAGCAAACGCAACTCCGGAAGAGGCGTTTCTAAGCAAATACCGGCGCTGCGATTTCATCGGTGCCCTCAGAATTCGATTCCGGGCAACGGTTAAAAAGATAGAAAAACCCGCTCGTCCATTCACTGAACGTACCCGAGCCAAACTTCGGAAATTGATTCCGGGCACACCGGGCCTCGGAATGAGGTGCCATCTGAAGCTGCGCTCTTGTAAAATTCCAAAGAAAATTAAGAAAAAAATTTCCTTGAAATTTGCGGGTCTTTACATAAGTAAATAATATATATACAAATACATGATCAAAAGTTTAAATGTATTGGGAATATTAGGCTCATAAAAAACATTTTCATAATAAATCATAAACATTGCGCAATTCACTATTCTCTATCATCTAGTGTCTCTCTCATTCTCATTGGTTATATTTATCAGCATAGGGTATACATCAATTATATGGGTGAGATAAAACCATAGTATGAGTATGAATAACGTATATGGAACATTATAACAAGGGTGAGAAGAATAATAATCATCATTACATCATAATCTTAGAATTATTTTAGACATCATGAGGGAAACATGTGGCAAAGGCCTAGAATGTGGCAATGCATAAAATGTAGCAACATATCGTAGTGGTCATATACAACGAATAATTATGAATAAATCTTGCATCATTTTCACACATAACATATGTGCATAATAATAACATCATATTTATGAAAAAATATAGTATCACATTCATGAAAAATACACATTATCTCACAAGATACATACAATTAACCAATTAGTCAGAGGGATATATAATTTTTATCCATCTTGTAACATCATAATATTAATATAATAATTCAAGCCACATAAAACATATAATAATAAAAATCATGAAATAACCCATGGAAATGAATAGCTTTTATATGAATTTCATCGAGAGTAATTAAACAAATAAACATAGGGTTCTCAAAATGATAACAAAAATCATTCTATGACCTAAAGCATCATTATTATGGAGAGGACAAGAATAATTTCAATAGGAGTAAAAAATGATGTTTTGTAAAGCGAATTCACTTTGAAAAAAAGTTTATTGTCGTAGAAATAAATTTTAAATGGTAAGAACATGTATATCCCAGAATTAAAAGGGAATGGAAATTTGAATGGAATAATATAAAAATTTATACTAGGAATTAGAGAATAACCTAAGGAAATGAATAGGGTTTTTGTATCCCCTTACCCTAATTCCCACATTATTTTGTCTCTTTTACGCCCCATGAATAATAAACATAGATTTATTAAAACATTGATCCAAATGTAAATTATTATAATTTTAACACTATTTTTTTATTATAGTCAGTTTATTATATTTATTAATTTCTTTTGTTAATGGTAACTCATTTTGATATCATGTTTTTTTTAAAATATTGTTTTTCCTTAATTTCGTTATTTTATTAAATTTACATTATTCATTAGTATAATAAATTCTAGAATATCATAATACATATAATTAAATTTTTATATATTATATATAATTCATGATATCCATACATTATGATGGTTATAAGTATTTCATAGTAATGTCTTCGTAGTTGGTTAACCAACCTTTGATGGGAAATTGTCGAAAAAGCTGGACGAGAAGTTTGGAATATATATATATATATAATATGATAATTATTGTATGTTATCCACATTAATATAATGATAACATATATAATAATAAATTATTATAATTTTAATTTTTATACGGGTGGATAAAAATAAACTGAATAAGAATAATAAATAGAAAAGATGAAGTGTAGAGCGAAATTTACTTAATCCTAGATGTAGCTTCTCTTGTACGGAATTATAACTCACTTGATGTTTAGAGTTTTATTACTCCATAAAATCCATAAGGATACTAAGGGTCCTTAAAGGGAGGATTATCAAAAAGTATTTTACTTAGTAAGAGAGTTATGGGTGATTTTCTAAGGTGATATGGGGTTATTTATAGGTGTGGAGAGAGGTCTTTTTAATAAAATATTAATTAAAATAATATATCAGTGGTAAAAATGAAATATTGATTTTTTTACAATATAAATAAAATATAAATATAATGTAATGGTTTTTATGACTTCAAAAATATTCCCAATTCTAATTCATTATTTTATTAAAATGAAAAGCAGAAATAAATAAAAATTGTTATTTAATGGAATCACTTTTGACTTTAGGTTTTGGAATATGATTTTTAGGTTTGGAATTTATGTTTATTTTATTTTAATGAATAATTTATTAAATTAAATACATAATGTCTAGAACTAATGTTATTAATATTATTAGTTCATTAATACATCATGAATGATGTAATTTAAGATACACTTGTTATTTGAAAGAATATATTTTTTCCAAACACCTTAAAATTTGAGTATTTGAGAAATCTACCAAAATAAACCCCAGTAAAATTTTGATATGATGATTTAAAAAATTATTTTAATTTAATTAAAAAAATCTAACATAGGAAATTTTATTTTCAAATATAAAAATTAATAATTTTATAAAATACTTTAAAAAATAATTTATTAAAAATTTGATTATATTTTTTTGAGTTTTATAATAAGGATATTTATATTTTGGAATTAAAATTTTTATATCCATATAAATTAATCATGATAAATTTTATTTATAATAAATTTATTATTTTATGTAAAATTTTTATTCTACGGTTTTGGTTACTTTTCCCAATGGTCAGGTTAATATTATTAAAAGTTAGATTACTTTTCAAACAATCACATTACCTCCTATAAATATCTCTAGTTTTCTTTATTCATTATTCAACTCAATTCCTCTCAAGGTTATATTTATACTTGTTCTATAATATTGGTTGGTTTATAAATATTTTTTATTTTAATATTATTAGTATTGGGGGTGATGATTCTATTAGATTGGGGAAATCCATAAATCCTCATTTTAGATTCTTTATTTTATATTTCATATCAGATTATAATGTTTAGAATTTTATTTGGATTAATATCTTATTAATGTAACAATATTTGTTAGTGAAATAAAAATTTTTATTACTTTTTTTTGTGTAATACTATATAGTATATTTTAACTCTTATTTATTACAAGAAAAAATACCATTTATAAACAATTGAATGTAACATTATTACCCGTTTATACATTTTATCACGGAAATTTAAAATTGTATTCTTCAATGAGAATATATACGGGTAAATATATTTCATTGTTTCCTCTAGTTCCCATGTCACCTCTTCATAATTATGGTTACTCCATAATGCTTTAATAATATCAGTTTTCATTTTGTGTAGAAATTTGTCTCTACGATCCATGATCTTCAGCGGCTTCTCTTCATATGATAATTTATTCTTCAGTTATACTAACTTTTGATTTAGTACATGTGAGGGGTTTTATATGTACTTCTTCAATAGTGATACATGGAACATTTCATGGAATGATCTATACATGGTGGAAGTGAAATCCAATAGTCCACTTCTCCTATAAAATCATAGATCTCAAAGGGGAAAATGTAAATTGGGTTAATCATCCCTTTCCTTCCAAACCTCATGACTCTATTTCATGGTGATATTCAAAGGAAAACGTTTTGTCTAACATCTAACTACAAGTCCCTTCGATGGTTTTCAGCATAGCACTTTTTTGACCCTTATCAGTTTTTATATGGTGTGGTATGGATTGAAACTTCTCTATATTATCTTTAAAATTATCTTGTTTAGGTAGCTTTTGTTCCCCAAATTTGTCCAAACATGTTGGGGTTCTACATATATAATACCCATGTAAATTGTTTAATAATTTAAAATAATTTAAAATTAAGTGTTTTAATTAATAATAATATTAAATTATTCATTAATTCTCTAAATAACGAATACTATTTTGGAGTATTATTTTGTGTAAAAGAACACTATATTATAACCTATCCAATAAACATAATTTTTCAACTTCAATGATTTGATTTTTGAAAAAACGGACCTATACCATTGCATTTAGTAATATATTTAGAGTCTTATAGGATCATCATAGATTTTTTTGAATGGTAACTTACCCTTAGGAATAGTAACTTACACTCAGGAATAGTAACATACCATTATGAAGAGTAAATTGATCCTTATGAATAGTAATGTACACTTATGAATAGTAAGCTAACTCATATGAATAGTAATGTAACCTTATTAGTCAAAAAACACTCTTATGAATAATATTGTACCATTATGTATAGTAACATTACTCATGTAAGTATGAATAATATTTAGGCTCCTTATAAATGATAGTGAATATATTAATGATTAATTACTAAGTGTTGGTATTTTTCTATGCAGTGAATATTTAACAACAATTTTATAATTAATAAAATGAGAAAAAAATATTTTTTCATAAAATGTATTATTAAATAAAAAATTTGTTGTCCTATGATTTTTGGGTAATTTGAGAAATACTTATTTAATTTTTCAAGGCATTAAAAATCAGTTTTAGTTTTAAAACTGTATTTGATGAGTAAATGATAATTTTATTTTAAAATAATATTTGACATATTTTAATAAATATTTTGATAAAATTAATTTCATATTTGGATTCTATACTTCTAAAAATTGTTAGAGTGATTTTTGTGGATTTTTTTGAAAAATATGATTTTTTATGAATAATGAAATACATTAATTAATTGTAAACATACATTATGAGTAAAATAAAAATTTCCTAGAATCATATCTAATATAAGAACCATTGGTTTGAAGTCACATGCACTTATTACTATTTTATTCCTAGATTCATCACTATTTATTATCTTTTGTGAAAAATAATAATCAAATGATTTAAATATTAAGAAACTCATCCTCTACTCTACTATAAAACCACCCAAACTTACCTCTTCTCTTCAATCCTCTCAAGAATTGTCAATTTCATAAATTATTCTCAAATATCCTCCCATTTTCATACCCTACATCTATCATCCCTATGTCTCATAAAAATATCAAATCATCTTCCCTAAAGTGGCTCTCAAATAAAGATTAATCAGAGAGATAAATTCCTCTTTTCAATTCTTTTACCTTCTTTTTTAGTTCCATTTTTTTATTTTCTATCCTCATCTATCCCCTTCCAAATGATATGAAAACTTCAGTACCTTACATGTACTATAATTTTTTTATGATGATGTAATATTTTATTATCATTTCCCCTTATCCCTTTTTTACGCTAGTAGTAAAAAATAACATCTATGATATGCCAATTTACCACAATCATGGATGATGGGTATTCAACTTTTTATTACATCTTATATTCTGGTAATTAAATCATTATTATGGTTGGACCGGACTATGATATATGTATTATTTTTCATCTTCGGTTATGTAATCTTTTTGGACACCTGGTTTTGATTTATAAATCAATATGTTTCCACTGTCTATAGAAACCTCAAATTAACCCAAAAATTAATCATTAAATAATTTATATAATGATTCATATTCACTCCAAGTATCCAAATGAAACTTTCAACCATGTACCCTAATCTATGTTCAATAATAACATACAAGTTCAATCCTAGAAAACCATCCTCATTTAATATGATTCTCTGTTCATGAATATAAGTATACAGATCCTTAAACAAATGGACCCAAACAATGAAATTGATCCACTTGAATCGTAGAATAAATATATGAATTAACTTAATATGGTCATAATAAATCGATATCATAAATAATAGGATATGTACTTATTAATTAATGAGCCTTTATCTAATTATTCGGTCCGTTAAGATCAAGAGAAGAACATCTTCAGACGTATGGTAAGTGTTTCTTCCTCTCACATCCATTTTTGTGGGATATTATGTATACAATACTACTACATGTGTATGGTGTTTGTATACTACCCATGGATGTTTCATATCATTAATCTCTTTTTTTTCATGATAATCAATATATCATTTGACAATTAAATGTTTTGGGGAATATAATTAAATTTATTACAATGTTTTAATTATTTTCCACCAGAACATCTATTTCATTCGGGTCATTCTTATTTTATACTTATCTCAATTAAATTCATATTTATTCTTTTTTACTCCTCTTAAATTCTCTATGATATTTTATATATGAATACCAATCATATTCCATCATTATTTTATTTGTATTTATATGTTTTAAAATGATCTTTTAAAAATTCTTCCCAATTAACTACCCCATTTCAAGGGAACTTCTCAAATTCATACCAATTTACATGTTCAATATGTAATCAATTTGAATAAATTATTATTTTTTTTGTAAAATATCATATTTTATCATGAAAAACAATCTTATATTATTTTTGGTTTTAGAAAAAATCACAAATTCCTTTCCTCTTAAAAATTCTTTTAACAATTTCCATAAACTGCACAAAAATGTGTTTCTTCTAAAGCTTCTTTAGAAACACTTTTTACTTGATTTCACTTCAATGGGATAGTACTTATGCCTAAAATATGATTTCTAAGTCCATAACATTTTTCATGAGATATACATATTTACAATCTGATTTCATGCCAAACACAATTGATTTTTCAAAAGAATGTTTCTTTCTAATGTAAAAAGGGATTTTTCTTGTCACACTTTATCTTTTATGAGATATATTCCTTGTTCCCCACATATTACTTATCTGTGGTTTATGTACATCCATTTTTTATTTCATATCAATATTCTAATTTTTCTAGTGATATTCTATGGGATTATGATTTGAATGTTACAAGGTGGTATGTGACACATTGGAATGTTCAAGGATTATTTCCCCAATAATTTTTGAATGGTCTCATTTTAAAATATATGCATCTATATAGACATCCATTATTGAACCTTGTACTAAATTGAGATTTATATATTATGATAAAATCCAAAATATTTTGTTGAAGGGTTTTTGATTAGTTTTAATATGGATTTGATATCTTGATACCATTCACCGTATTACTCCAAATGCATAGTTTTTTGTTTAATTGCTGGGGAATGTATATTTTGCTGTAGAAATGATGATTAATATATATCATCTAATTAATATTCATAATGATAAGTCATATTTTTATTATATCAAATCATTTTATAAATAATTTATTGGACTGGTAGTACCGGGTGGGTCCCTCTATAGGTAATCGATCCGTCGGCGGGTCTCATGAGATAAACAAGTTTGCGAGAAACCCATTGAGTTTGTTTCAAAACAATAAGATGGGTTTCTACCCAAGAAAATAAAATGCATTGACGGTATGATGGTTCATGTTTCAAATTCATGAAATAACAATAATAATAACTACATTTATTTGATTATTACTATCCATGAGGTTCTCATGATGACAAAATCTATGTTTGAACTTTCATTCTCAGTTTATTATCAGTGCCTATTTTTCATTTATTCATTATGTCGTATTGATACTGTAAAATTGGTTATGATTAAATTATTGTTGATTCGCGATTTTTTTATATGTAACCCTTACTAATTATTTGAGCACACCTTTTTCATTTGTTTCTATTCCATAGGTTGTCAAAAATTTATCATTTATTGAGTTTTCAAGTATACAGTTTATTATCTTTCCTTATGTATTATAATATGTTTCTTTTACTAGTGTAAAAACGGTTCCATGTATGAATATGGTTTTTTAAATACTACTAAACTCATTAGTCCTTCATGATTTTATTCCTTGTAATCATTCAAATGTAACGATGTAATGCATAGACATTGGGGTTCTGGAGTCATGGTGTTACAGTTGGTATTAGAGGAAGTTTCGTAGAAACCTTACGAACAATATTTTGAAAACATTGACTTGGGAGAACAACCCTAATATAGAAATTGAGGATAGATATAGAATAACAGCCTATAAATATGGTTAGGTATAGATTATGTGGGTATTCTTAGAAATACATCCCTATCTGTATATTACAATTGGACATGGTTCGGGAACAGATGTACCTAGGAGTGACTTCCCTAACAAGGTCTTTTAGGCATGACTCCGGATAAACTGTTACCTGCAAACTGGCCTTACTACGCACCCGGTTTGATGCTCCTAGGGGATATGCTATGGATAATTAAGATTTTCTTTAAAATCCATTATGAATGATTTATGCTTCAAAAGTAACCATAGTATATGGTTCTATGGTTTACGATGCTTAAATTTATGTCATATGTTATACCATGTTTAGATTTATAGAGTGTTTTTAATTTTATGAGTTAATAAATTATATATAATTGATTAGTAGTGGCGCCTAGAAGAATTAATTAAAACTTAACCATGCATGTGATGCAATGAGTAAGAAATATCAGATCTCTTATGGTCATAAGACATCATTTCAGAGGAAGAGAGTCACCCAAGTATCCTAATAATATGAGGAAATAATATCACGTGTTAATAAGTTAAGAAAATAATTCTCTAAATCATTGGAGGGAAGAAAATAAGAAGAGTACGACATAGAAAAAAATGATAAATTGAAGAAGGGAAAGAATTATTTTCCCACTTGTGATAACTATTGAAAAAATCCCCATGGTAAATGATTGAAGGGAATGGTAATTTTTTGTACATGTAGAGAAAAAGGAAACCAAGTTCATGATTACAAGGACAATAAAAAGGTTTTGAATTTTCAAGGATTCAACTTCAAGGATATGAGGGACTATGATAATCAATGTCCCAAGTGTCAAAGGAATATACCGAAAATGATTTTATTCGATAATGATGAAGTTATGATACTACCAAATATGAAGAGGAATAATTAATATGTCTATCAAGAAATCATGATATTTAAATATTTTATCAGCAACATACAGGTTATATAAATTATGAAATATATGGGGATTGTACTCCATTAGTTTTTCATTAAGGATTTGAGACCATACGTTGAGTAGTACCATTGAAATATATTCAGTATAATGTTAAACATTTTTGAAAAAATGTTATGGGTTGAAATAGAACCACTAATATTTATTTGATATTGATGTAATGAAGAATATATGATTGATTTGGATATGTACTGAATACCTTGGAACTGATTATTTAATTGTCGATGTGTGGCCTATGCAATCCAAAATGGATTTTAAAACTCTTATATATTTAAATAATGTAACCAATAACATTTATTAGAATTATATAATATATAATAATTCATGTTTCCATTAATGATTTATTGTAATTCTTGTTATTACCATATTTCAAGAGGATAAATGATGAAGTCATTCACATGTTTGGAATGTAAAAATTTAGAGATTCTTCATGTTGATTATGGGTTAATGAAATGTTTATATTCGAAAACTAGAGACCTTAATTCTAAATTGTTCAATCATTGTATTTTGAAATGTTTAACCATTTATGAAATGTTTTACATAGATCATCGTACGAGCATTAATAGGTTTATGTATTACTTCACCGGATGGTGTAACATGTGATAAGTGGTGATGTATAGATATTTTAGGGTACAATCAAAAGATGAGATTGTAAATGGAAATGTATATTTAAACTCTTATAGAGTTGAATAATTCCTCAACTCAAGGAAACGAGTCTTAAATAAATTTTTTTACTATTGTCATAATCATTGATAATATGGATGAATTTTAATTACTATAGTTTATAGTTTTTTTGAAATCAAATTTCATATAAACATGTTCTATAACGTGTTCCATCAGCACTTCATAATTATATTTTTCTTCTTAGTCTAGGTTATTTCTTCCAACTAATTTCACCCAATTCGAGATAATAATTTTTTTCGTGACCACCTCATTATCCTTAACCACATTTTAAGAGGATATTTTATTAACCTTGTTTCTGATGTGTGTTTCCCACAATGGTATTTTCATGCATCAACCTTTAACATTCAATGTGCAGTTTCGAATTGCGAGGATGCAATTCTATTGGGGGCGATAACGTAACACCCTAGTAATTTTTTTAATAATTTTTAATAATTTAAAATTAAGTGTTTTAATTAATAATAATACATATATATAAATCATTAATCCTCTAGAAAAACAAAAACTATTTCAGATGATTGTTTTATTAAAAAATTCATTTTTATCAAAATATTACCTATTAAATATTTTTAACGAATAGGAACAATGTATGTATTGGATATTATAAATATTTTGATAGTAAATCATTCTAAGAATATATTTATCATTAATAGGACACCACAACGATTTAAAAATAAATTTCATACATAATGAATGAAATGTTATGTCCCTACAAAACAATACTTTGTTATAACCTAACCAATAAACAAAATTTTTCCTATTCTGCAATTTAAATTTAATAAATGTACATACATGGTTGCGTTCAGTATGATATTTAGAGTCTGATAGGATCAATGTAATATTTTTGAATAGTAACTTATCTTTTGAATAGTAACATACCCTCATGAATAGTAATCTACCCTTATGAATAGTAACATGACCCTTTTGAATTGTAATGTACATTTTTGAATTGTAACATGACCCTTATGAATTGTAATTCACCCTTATTAATAGTAAAATAACCCATGTATGTTGGAATATGTTTTATTCACCTTATAAATGAGAGAGAATATTTTAAAAATTATTAGTTAAGTGTTGGTATTTTTGAGAGAATTAATTATTTAATTACAATTTTATAATTAATAAATTGATATAAAAGATAAATAATTTTTCATAAAATGTACTCTTAAAAAATACTTTTATTGTCATAGTATTTTGGGGTAATTTAATAAATCTATATTTATCTTTTTAGGGAATTACAAATTCAGATCTAGTTTTAAAACTATCTTTTATGAGTAAATGGTGATTTATATAAAAAAATAAACATCACATATATAGAAAATTATTTTGAAAAAATTGAGATCATATTTTTATTTTTCACATCAAAAAAATTTTAGAGAGAATTTTTTGGATTTTTGAAAATTACTTTAATTTTTATGAATAGTGAAATAATATAATCTATTATATACATACATTATGAGTTGAAAACACTATTTCTAGAATAATCGCTAATTTAATCCCCCTTGGTTCAAAAATAAATTTACTTTTTACTATTTGTGTTTATGGAATCATCACTATTTCATGTCTTATGGAAAAAAATAAATAAATGATTAAAATATTAAAAAAACCCTCCTCTCCTCCACTATAAAAACCACTAACACTCCATTAGACTCTCCACTCCTCTCAGGGCTTGTGCCCTGCATATAATCTGCACAAATCTTCCCCCATGTTCCTACCCCACATTCAACATCCCTTGGTCTCATAAAAATACCAAATCCTTTTCCCTAAACAGGCTCTCAAAGAAGATTAATTCCCGAGGTAATTTTCTCTTTTCAATAAGTTTACATAATTTTAATGTTCCTTTGTTTTATTTTCATTAATTACCTATACTAATTCAAATGATATTATAATTACAATACCTTATATGTACTTTAGTTTTTTCATGGTGGTGTAAAAATTTATTATCATCTCTTCTTTACACTTATTCTCTTCTAGTAGTAAAAAATAGTATCCGAGATGTGTTAATTTACCATATTCAAGGATGATGGGTTTTCAATATCTACTACCATATTCAATTTTGTCCATTAAACCATTATTATGGTTGAGAAGGTATAAAATATATGTATTATTTTTCATTAATTTTTATAGAGTCTTTTTTAACATGTGGTTTTTATTTATAAAACAAAATGAGTTCATTGTGTAAAAAAACCACCAATTATTCCAAATGGTTATCATTAAATAATTTATATAATGATTCATTTCACTCCAAGTAATGTAAAGAAATTTAAAAACATGTAACCTTAAGGATGTTAAAAAAAACATATAACATCATTTCTATACAACCATCCTCATTTTACATGATTCTCTATTCATGAATATTTGTACACTGATCATGAAACAAACAGACCCAAATAATGAAATTGAACCATTTAACCCATAAAAAATTAATAAATGAACATAATAAGGTTATAATAAATCAATTAAATAAATTTTAGGTTATATAATTATTAATTAATCTACCAATGTTTTATTATTCAAGACACTAAGATTGTGTGGAGAACACCTTCGGACTGAAGGTAACAGTTTCTTCATCGCACATCCATTTTTGTGAGATATTCTGTATTAACAACTACTACCTGTGTATGGTTTATTTATACTAAACATTGATGTTTTATATCATTAATATATTTATTTTCATGATATTAAATTTATAATTTTATGATTATTAGTTTTGGGAAATATGATTTTATTGATTACAATGTTTTCAGTATTTTCTACCCAAACCTCCATTTCCATCAGGTCACTATTATTCTCTACTTATCTCAACTAAATTTTTATTATTTCTTATGTAATACTCATAAATTCAATTTTAATTATGTATATATTTCTACCAATAAGACTATTTACTTATTTTATTGGAAGATATATTTTTTAAAAGGATCTTTCAAAAATTCTTCCTGATAAACCATCTCGTTTCAATGGAACTTCTCAAATTCTTACCAATTTTCATGTACACTATGTAAACTATTTTAGTCCATTATTATTTTATTAAAATCACAAATTTAATCATGAAAACTCTTATTTTTTCATTTATGTTTTTATGAACGAAAAATACTATTCCTTTTTAAAATCCCTTTATCATTTTCCTTAAATAACACAAAAAAGAATTACTTCTAATGTTTATTTAAAAATTATTTTTACTTGATTTCACGTAAATGGGACAATATTTATGAATAAAATATAATTTCAATGCACTTAAATTTTAAATCTAAGGATATACATATTTACAAACTTATTTCATGACAAATACAACTGATTTTCTAAAACAACTATTCATTTTAAATTTAAAAGGGTTATTCTCATCACACGTTAAATTTTATGAGATATAAAAACTGTTCACCACATATTCCTTACATGTGGTTTATGAAATTCCCTTTGGTATTTCATATA
The DNA here is from genome assembly GCA_963277665.1 of Viscum album. Classification (NCBI taxonomy): domain Eukaryota; kingdom Viridiplantae; phylum Streptophyta; class Magnoliopsida; order Santalales; family Viscaceae; genus Viscum; species Viscum album. Next base: position 1,379,589,118 of record OY728166.1, read on the forward strand.
ACGAATCTACTTATTATAATGATATTATAATGGAATATTTTTAGAATGTTTCATGTCATTTATGGGACACTATGGAAGTTTTAAGTATTATTTACTCATGAATTTTTCAATGGTATCATTTAATAATATCTACATCTATGTCAACATATTTTATTGAACATTCTAATAAATTGAGGCTTATCTCATATGATATCATCTAAAATATGTTTTTTGTGTTTTTCTGATTAGTTTGACTTTGTATATTCAATCATGATACCATTCACCATATTACTCTGAATTGTTAGTGTTTATGTATAATGATTGTGTAATGTTGATTTAGGTGTAAAAATACTGATGATTATGTATCCTCTACTCAATATAGTTATTGAGAACACATATTTTATTGTTTAAAATATTTTCATAAAGAATTATTTGGACTGTAAGTGATGTTTGGGGCCCACTATAGCCCAATGATGAATCGATAGGTCTCATGATCCAAACTAGTTGGAGACAAATCCTTTGAGTTTGTTTTCAAAAATCATATTGGTTTTACCAACATACGTATACCATATTGACGGTGTGATGGTTCATGTTCCAGATACATGATATCACAATAATAATAATTCAATTTACTTCCTTATTACTATCCATGGGGTTTTCACTATGACCAAATATATGGATACACATTCTTCTCAATTTATTATTTGAGTGTGTTTTTCATTTATTCATCATGCCATATTGATAATATAAAAATAATTATGATTCAATTATTATTTATTCATGGTTTATCTATATGTAACCCTTAATGAGTATTTTAAATCACCTCTTTCGTTTGTTTTTTCCCTATGTTATGAAGAATATATCATTTATTGAGTTTACAAGGATGAAGTTTATTTTCTTTAATTAAGTATTACAAATTATTTACTTTATAGTGAAAAATGGGTACCATGTATGAATATATTTTCTTCAAGGATTCTAAAATGATCGGTCCATAAACATTTGATTCCTTGTAATCATGTTAATGTAATAATGTAATGCACTGGATATGGTCATATTTGGTCGGGGTGTTATAACATTGCTTTCTATGTAGAGATTTATATGGAGCCATTACAATACTCGAGTGAAAGCTATTGTTATATGATAACTCAACCAATGAGAGATTATGATCCAATCATACTTTAAATTATATTTAGAAATATATTAGCATGTACTCAAGTGTATGAATAATCCTTTTAAATTAGCCATCTGTTTGGGGGGTGATAGTCCATCTTAAAATTCAATTCAACTTAAATCATGTATAATATTTATATAGAATTTTGAGATTATCATTGGATCGTGATCAGAGATGATCAAATGTGGAACCGAATAGAGCCTCACCACTTCCTTCAAATATATATTTTAACGTTCTTCAATTGATAAATCCTCTGCAATATCAATAAAGAGGGAATTTTTTGTGAGTTAATCCACCAAAACCCATATCAAATTTTTTTCTTTGGATGTCTTCAGGAGACCAGTGAAATGGTCCAGGGTGACATTCTCCCCTATTCACATGGGTAATGGTAATGGTTGCATCATCTTTTTTTATTCATTTCACTCTAGTTTAACATGATGACATAACAAATGCATTGAGATGTACTTCTCAATCTCTTTCTTCATGTTTTTTCACCAGAAGTTCTCTCGAAGATCCTAGAACATCGTAGTACTTCCTGTATGGAAAAAGAAAGGTGATCTATGTGCATTATCCAATACATTCTTCTTTATCCCAGGTGATGATGGCACAAAAATCCTTTCACTAACCTAAATCACCCCATCATCATTGATTAAGAGGTCATGTAACTTCACTTATATTGCTACTTCCACATTAATTTGTATGTCTATATAATCCCTTTGTCCATATTTGATACTCTCTTGGATAGATGGTTGGGAAACAATATGGGAAAGGTAGGATTTATTTCATTAAATTATAATTTCCAAATCCATATTTTGAATATCCATGATTATAGTGGTATTCTCAATCTATATCAGGGATAGAGTAGCATGTTCTTTTCTAATAAGAGTATCAACTACCTTATTCGCCTTTCCCAGATGGCAGTGACTAAAGAAATTGTAGTATGTGATTAGCTCTAACCTATTATTTAACACATGTTGAGTTATTTATATATGAATATATACAATCTATTGTTTCAGTATATATATATATATATTATACGTTTCACCATTGGGGTAGTTTCCCCAAATCTAGAGTGAAGATCACTGTTGGTAAATCCATATAATGAATTGTATAGTTATTCTCATGGTTATTCAATAGATTTGAGGAATAGGATACCACATTATCATTTTTCATTGGTATGCAACCCATGACTTTCTTTTAATCATCATTTTATATCACAAACCGTTCTCCACTTGTTGGTAGTCTGAGTATAGGTGTAATGATTAGAATCTTCTTGATCTGCATTAATATTTCCTCACATTCTTCTTATCTAGACACACTTTACCCCTTTATGTGTAAACATAATTATAGGGCTAGACAATCATGAGAAATTTCTCAAAAAACATCTGTAATACCTAGATAAGTCAAGAAAACTCTGTATTTATATGACACTAGTAGGTTTAGTCCATTCCTCAATTGCCTTTTTCATTAAAGGGTCCATAGAAATTCCCTCACTTATAATCATGCTTTCTAACAGAGAAACATTATTAATCCAAAATCCACACTTGTTGAACATAGCGTACATTTTATCCTTCCTTAATATCACTATAAAAATCCATATATTCTCTTCATTTTCCTCCATTATATTAGAATAAATTAAAATATCACAATAAAAACTATCAAAAAAAATAATGTAATATATAAAGACTCTATTAATCAAATATATAAATATTGAATGGGTATTGGTAAGTTTTAAGGGAATCACTATGAACTCATAGTGCCCATACCATGTATAGAATGAAATATTCTGAATATCTTCCTTATTCACCTTTAGTTGATGATATCTATAATGAATATCCACCTTTTAGAAGTACTGAGATTCTCATATTTTATAAAACATGTAATAAATACTTGATAGAGGATGCATTTTCATTATGGTTATCTTGTTGACCTCTCTGTAATCCAAACATAGTCACATTGATCCATCATTTTATTTAGAAGGAATATTGGAGCATCGCAAAGAGATACACATGTTCATATAAAACATTTTTCCAAATTCTATTGCATCTTATTCTTTAACTCTTATAGATTGATTAGGTCCATCTTTTATGGGAAATTTGGGATAGAAGTATCTTCTAGTATGATCTCTATTGAGAACACTACCTCATGATCTAGGTTATGTCTGGGTAACTCATTAGGAAATAAATTATTTTATTCCCTACCAATGAGAATTTCCTCCAAATTGATACCATCCTTTGACACAACCATTTGGAAGGGTATGATTCTCTGCAATCTATCAACACCCACCCCAATGATGTAATTTCCAAAGGCGATTCATGAAAATTATTTTCATTTATAGATGATAATGGTATGGTGTAGAATATGAAAATATATTTCTTTTTTCCAACATTTTATGTGTGCTCTATATAATGAGAGCCAATATATGAAATGTATTAAATCAAATTCTACCAAATGAAGAATTACAAGATTCAATGGATGAATCTTCCCACAAATAATAATAAGAGAAGACTCCATCACTTGTTTAGAAATGATTACACCACTAGTTGTTTTTTTAAATATCTATACATCAACGAATCGAGGAATCAATTCAAATGTTCTAGAAAAAACATAGGATATAAAAGAATGCATATAACTATAATCAAATAAAACAATTTTTATTCATCATTTAATATGAATTATTCATTGTAAAAAATCATTTTCCCACTCTAATTAAGCAGTAGTGATGGAATAATCATTACCATGATCAATTTTATATTGGGTTTGTTGATGCTGATTACACTCAAGGACCCATAGTTTAGTGAACTGGCTTGCATAGATTAATTTCTTCCTATTGTTGAATCATTGAACCACAGGTAGTGCATTGTGAGGTTTATTATATTACTCTATCATTTTTGATAGATTCTGTATGTTTGATATACATTAATGTTTGTGGTGTCCTTTGAACCCACAGTTGAAGCATATCCCCATCACGGTGAGATAATTCCAATGATGATTTTCTCACAATTTTTGACCTACATGTAGTTGGATTCTCATTCCTCCTTTTTTATTTTACCCAGAATTTTGAAACTCCATTCTTTGCTTATTATATCCATGTAAACAAGACCATTATTAAAACACCATCTCTATTTTGAGATCCCATTGAACCACATCATCATAACTCCCAAAGTCGTAGATAGTTGTAGCCTTTTGAAGGTGTTGTTTTAAACAGCCAAAGAATCTATATATTTTTATATCATTTTTCGATCACAAAGCATGAGGTGTATCTTGATATCCTTGTGAGACATTCCTCATAAGTTAATATAGATTCACAATCCTTTTTATTTAGATCTATTAATTCCAATTTCATATTTGATTGGTTATTCCAATAGAAATACTCAGTAAGAAATATTTTAAAAAAGTTTTCCACTCTATCTATTCAAGCTCATCCTTCAACTTGTTGTTATTTATCAATAAATACCATTTATTTTCATCTACATCTAAATGAAAAATGTCCATAGTTACCATATCCTTCTAGGAGCAATGGATCCTAGAAAATGTCTTACCCATTGAGTTAACCCACAATTTTATAAAAAGTGGATCATAATTTCTTCTAAACATCTCTAGTAAGTTACTTATAAAGGAATAAATTTATAGTTTTTTCTTTCTTGGGTGAATCTAGATATTCCACATGGTTTAGATTATTATTCATAGACTTATATAACTAGGTAATAAGTTCCCTAATTTTTTGAACTCTACCTCACATGGCATTGGGGATGTCATTTGGACAATCGTTGCATTGTCCCTCATAAATGTTGATGGTCGGATATCTCTTGGTTCCCACCATTATCTAAGATAGAAATTATTTGGTAAAAATGTATGTTAAAAATAATGAATTTTATTTATACAATTAACACTAAAATAATATATAATGGGATCTCTATGTTTATCCTTTTCTAAAAATATTCTTTTATCATGTTTTACTTATAAATAAACATATAATTATGTTGTTCAATCTAACTTTCAAATAATAATTACCAAATTAACTAAACCACACATTGATACCCAAAATAAATATGCTAATTTATCATAGATGACTATTACATCATTTTTAATATAATTAAAACAATAGAGATACAAATAAAGAATCAGAAAGATTAGTGTATTGGAAAAACATGGCTCATAAATAAATTTTACATAATAAATAATAAAAAACAATTAATTTATTATTATCTATCTTCATAGTGGACCTTGAATTCTCTTTAGTACATGTAATCACAAAAAGATATACATCAATTAAAGGGATGAGATGAAAGCCCGGTAAGAGGATGAATAATGGACCTGAATCAATATAACATTGGTGATCATAAATATCATCATCATCATATCATAATCATAAGATCATCATTAATAGCGGGAGGGAAAATGTGGTAAAGAAATGTAATTTGGAAATACATAAAAGTGAATCAATATGTCATAGTGTTCATATACAACACATATTTGTGAAAAAAATCATGCATCATGTCCATGAAACACATATGTGAATACTCATAACATCAACATTGTGAACAAATATAACATCATCTAATTCATCATACACATTATTAGATAAGATACGTCACATTACCCAATGAATTGGTGGGATATATAATTTCATTCCCACTTTTCACATCATAATATTTACATAATCATGCATGCGACATAGAATGTATTACAATAAAACTCATGAAATAAACCATAGAATGAAATGGGATTCATAAGTATTTCATCATGAATAATTTCATGAATGAACTAGTTGTTTACAAATAAATATGATAAATCATACGTGGGCAAAAAAATCATTATTCATGAGAGTACAAGAAACATTTCAAGAGGAGTAAAATATAATGTTTTGGAAATTGATGTCACTTTGACAAAAGATACCTTTCTTAGAAGACATTTTGTCTTGGTAGGAACATGTATATCCAAAATAGATAAGTTACAGAATATTTTAAGTATAGAATATGAAAATTTATATAGAGTGAGAGATAATAAACAAAATAAATGAATTGGGTTTGAGAATCCCCTTACCTTAATTCCAAATTTATTTCATCACTTTTGTACCTCTAGGATAATAAACATAGAATTTTTAAATCATTGATCCAGAACTAAATTATTTTAGTTTTTACAACTATTTTTCAATTAAATTAATTTTATTATATTTATTAATTTCCTTGGTTATAGGGTAGCCATTTGGATATCATGTTTTACTTAAAAAAATATTGTTCTCCTACATTTAACTATTTAATGAATGTAATATATAAATTTTTATAACTAATTCCATATCTTATAATATATATAATTACATGTTTATATATTATATATAAATCATATTGTACATCCTTGATTATTATTATAAGTATTGAAATAGAAATTTCACCATTTGTGATAAACCAACCTTTGAGAGGACATTGCCGAGAGAGTGAGAATGGAAGTTTGATGTTTATATATATATTAAATATGATACATATAATTGGTTAAAATAATTAATGAAATGTGAAATTACAAACTAATTAATTATTATATGGTTTTTTTGTGAAAGGGGTGATGAAAATTATAAAGAATAAGAAGAAGAATAAATAAAAAAGAAAAAGAGTTGATCTAAACTTATTTAATCCTCAGTGTAGCTTCTCTTGAACGACTCTATAACTCCCTTGATGATTGGATTTATTTTAATCTAAAATGTCCATAATCATACTAATGGAATTTAGAGGAATTTGTTTTAGATTATTTAATATGTTAAGAGTGGGATGAGTAGTTTTCTAGGGGAGGGGTTATTTACACTTGAGGAGAGGGGTATTTTATGAATAAAATATTGAATAAAATAATATATCAAATGTAAAACTTCTAATAGTAAATTTTTGAAAATATGAATCAAATATAAATATAATATAATGGTTTCTAGGACTGTAAAATTATTTATAATTTTATTTCATTAGTTTATTGAAAAGGAACACGGAAAGAAATAAAATTTTTAATTTAAGGAATCACCTTTGACTTCAGGTTTTTGAAAATTCATTTTAGGTTTTTCATTTGAGATTATTTAAATATAATGGATAATTTATGAAATTAAATATATCATGTCTGATCCACAATTTAAAAAAATTATAAGGTAATTATTACATCATAAATTATGTAATTTAAGGTAAACTTGTTAGGTAAAAGGTGAATTTTTACTATTCTGTCAAAAAATGATGTATATTTGAAAATTACAAAAAACATAACCTTTGAAAAATTCTACATGATTATTTAAAAAAAGATATTCATTTATTCAAAATAGATTTATATCATTGGAAATTTTATTTTTAATTATAAATATTATGATTTTTATAAAATACATTAAAATAGAGTATATTAAAAATGATCTTATATTTTCCTTCAGTTTTTTAATTATGATATTTGTTTTTACATCATTATAATATTTCTATTTACATAAATTAATCATGATAATTTTTATGTAGACCAAATTTTTTTATTTTGAGGTGAAATTATTATTCCAACAGTCTAGTTACTATTCCCAATAGTCATGTTATTATACCAATAATCTTCGTATCTCCTATAAATACCACTACTATAATTCATTCATTGTATTACTCAATTCCTCTCAAGGTTATATATTTATATTTTCTATATTCTATAATTTTCATTGGATTTCTAAAAAATATATTTTTTCTATAGTGTTGGAAGTGGGGAGACGATTTTAGTGGATTGGGGGATTCAGGTTTTCCCATTTTAGCTTTTCTATACAATATTCATAGTCCAATTATAATGTTGGGAATTTTAATCAGTTACATTACGAATTATAGTACTAGTATTTACTAATGAAGTAAATTTTTTCTGTTATTTTTTGTGTGTAATAATATATAGTATATTATAACAGTCATCTATTTCAAGGGACAAATATCATTTATAAACACATGGTTGTTATAGGGCCTAATGATCATGACCTATTGGATGAGATTATATGGTGATAGTATGGATTTAAGATATGATTCTTCCAAAAGGATCATTGCTTCCAGTAGAATCACGTGGATGGATGTTTGGTTATGACCTCTAGGTGGTGTGGTGTCCTTCTGGATTCTATCTAGGTTTTATTATTTCTATTTAGTAAATTATTAATATTATGAGGTGACTATGCATGATTCTTACTATTTATTGTTTTCAAGGGGTCCTAGTGGTTATTGTTATACTCACCCTTGTATGGGCTCTACCCACACATGTCGTGTATTATTAAGATGACGACCCTTTTGACAGTGTCCTGGGATTATAAAGATCTGGTGAATTATAACCGAGATAGGCAACCAGATGTGTTTTCTAGGATGTTTCATTTGATTTTATTCCTCACCCTTAGAGATGGTTGGACTCCAGAATGTTTTTTGATGGTCTTTTATTTGGACACTTTTATCACATTCAGTACTTTATTGTCGTACTATGCTTTTTGTGTCACATATATATGAATACATCAGTTTTTGTTGTTTTAGAATTCAGAATTGTTTGGTAATAGATATGTTTACGTGTGTACTTTCACATTACGATAATGCCTCTCGTGTGTGTGATATTCCTACTAGGTGATGGTCACTATCCCTGTCTATTGTATGAGGACATAAGGTAGTTGTGGTCCATTCCTTATAGCGAAGGGTCATGAAAATTTGGTATTTGAGCATCGTTTTTACCCTAGGACTATATTCTACAAGTTTTTTTCTAAATTTTTTTTCTGTGTTTCAAATTTTTATCTCAGACTAGGGACTCTAATTTTGGTGTGGCAGCTGACGTATCTGCACACCGAAAATTTGATCACATGCCTTTTGACTCGGTACTTGTGGATATTGGTTACAAGGAAAACATTGGTACATGTATCATATAGGAATGGGTTGTGGTTTCCATTTTCTTCATTATATAACTCCCTAGATATACTCTTTGACCACTGTACATCATATTTATTTTGGAAATCCTCTGCAAAGACAGTTATCCATGATTCCACTACATGAACACGAGGATGATCAGTAGGGTGAATAAGATTTAGTACATTGGGTTGTTACATTGACAAAACCAAAGGATTATTTATTATCTATACCACCATCCATTGAGTAGCATCTAGTAGTTGTAATAACAGTTAAGTATGCATGAAGGATGAGTGAAATGCATGAGTTTGAGAGGCAATTCACTCCTAGGTTTCGGGGAAAACAAGACCCCTAGGTCTCTAAGGGATGTCTATAGTAATTAATTGAGTTTCTCTTTTCATATGATCACTCTTATAAATTATATTGAGGTTCTCACAATGAGTATTCTTCAAGGATTTTCTGGGAGATAGTAGAATTTGGTTACTCATTCACAAATTTAGATAGATTTCTCCTTGTCAATCTTCAATTGTATCTTAAAGGATGTGTTTTATGCGACCTCAATGTGATCAGAAGAATTCATAAGAATCTTTATTTATGGTAGGATTGTTTGATCATGGAAGATTATTCAGTGTGGTTTACTAATCTCTCATGATACTCCATGGATATGGTGTGGTATCCATTCTATATAGTTTGTACATTTTAGTAGGACTTATGTAGGTAGAGCATGGTGTAATTTATATCTCTATGTATTCTAAATTATATAGGGGTTATCGTGTAGTCCTTAATTATAGAGAGATTGATATAACATCATGTGCTGGTAGTGGGTACACGTAGTGGGCACCCAGATATCGAGACCTCAGTAGTAGATTGAAAATGATAGTCATAGAGATCTTTGTATGATAAATTTTTCTGGAGATGATCCCATCACAGAGGATCAGCAGGTCAAGACTATTAGGATGGCTTGAATCAGTTGAGGGAGAGTTCTTATGTCTCATATGGTGGTCTGGGATATCTATAATGTGATTATATGGCCCATCATACAGATGATCTATATACAGTTGAAGAACAACTGAGGTAGAGACTGAGGCTGGAGTAGGGTGGCTCGTATGGTGGCAGACAAGGCATCAGTATTGATAGACACATATGTGAGCAATTCTTTTTTAAATTCTCTTGTTAGAGACGTAGATATTTTTGTTGTGCCTTCCTCTCGACCCTTCCACTTGAAGACTCATATAGGAGGTGACTCAACAATTTTTCACTTCTACCGATAGTTTAATCTGAAACATGGAGTCGAGAGCTTTGAATGGGATATATTTTGTAGTGGTGATGAGTCCTTATGACGTCATCTTAGGTATGGATTTTCTATCGGCATTTCATTCGGAAAATAGCTTTTTTTGGAGGTTGTGGTGTGTCTGCAATGGTGGGATGAAGTCTTCCTTTGTGGGAGAAAAGGAAACCTTGGTAGAGTAGGAAATGGTATGGAACATGATATTTGGTTGATTATTCACCAGTTACCAGGCCTGATTCATGGAGTAGTGGATGATATGAGATACCAGTTCCCTACATTGGTGGTGGAGTATGATGATTTCTTTATTGAGGATGATCCAGGATTAACGCCCCATGGTGATATAGACTTCTATATTGAATTATACCTCTGTAATTCCCCATATCTATGCTAGCATATAAAATGTCTCTTATAGATATTCATGGGATAAGGGTGGAGTTTAAGGAATTACAGAAGATGGGATTTGTGAGACCCAATGTTTCCGTCTAGGAATCCCCATTATTGTTAAAAATAATTCATATGAGAGAATGAGGTTATTTATGGATTACCAACACGCAGGCTAGGTTACAATGAGGAATAAGTATCCACTACTAAGGATCAATGACCTCTTTAATCTGTTCAGAGGGGTGTGATTATTCTCAAAGATTGACCTAAGATCAGGCTATAACCAGTCATGAGTACGGTACAATGATATATCAAATATGGTATTTAGATTTTCTTATGGTCACTATGAGTACTTTTTGTAGACCTTTGGGATGATTAACTCCGAAACAGTGTTCAAGGGACTCCTAAATAGGATCTTTCATCCTTTTTTAGACTGTTTTTTGGTGGTCTTCATCGATGATATCCACGTGTACTTAATGATAGAGGAGGAACATGCTTGTCACTTTTGGATGGCCTTGGGATCACCGTTAGAGTACTAGATTTATAGAAATCTCTCAAAATTTCATATTTTGATTCTTGAGGTCCACTATATATAACACTTCATCTCAAAGATAGATATAAAAGTGGTCCTAATGATGGTTAAGGTTATGATATCTTCGGATCCCACAAAGAGTGTTATAGAGGTATGGAGTTTCTGTGGTTTGGCAGGGCATTATCAAAGATTTTTACCCGATTTATCTAGATTAACATCACCCTTGATCGATTTGACCTAAAAGAGGAACCCTTTCACTTGTATGGAAAGGATACCTTTTTTTAGGAATTAAGACATAGATTAATGAGAACTCCCATCATGATATTACCAAAGGAGGGTGTTAGTTATGTAGTGTTTAGTGATGCATCGGGGACTCAGCCTGATTTTTGTTAATGTATACGAAGACAATGATTTTCTATTGTTCATGTTAGTAGATATCAAATGATAGGAACAAAAAAAAACACGATCTTGAGTTAGCAGTGGTATTCTTCACACTGAATATGTTGCAACACTACCCAATGTGATGGTGGTTTATCTTATACTCTAACATCTATAGTCTCAAATATATCTTATCTCAGAAGGACATTAACCTGAGACAGAGGCTTTGGTTAGAGTTCCCCCAATACTATGAATATGAAATTTTCTATACTCGTGGGAAAGGAAATGGGTTGGCGTATTTTATAAGTAAGAGATTTTATTCTGGGTTATTGATAATGGTGTGAGAGTAGTTATCCTTGTTACAGTTTTCCAATGTGGATAACAATGATGCTTCTTACCATTATTTGATGGTTGTTTCCACACCAATTTTACAGTGTGTTTGGGAAGATCAACTTGGAAATACTGAATGTGATACCTTACATACATAGATATCCACTAAACTGGCTTCTGATGGTTATTTTGAAGGTGGGGATCATGTTATCCTTTTCATAAATGGAATATGGGAATATTGATGTTGTGGGAGGAGGTGATGTGGGAGTTCCATAAGTCCCATTTGGTGGTACATCTACGGGTTTCAATGATGTACTAGGACCTCTGATGTTAGTTTTAATGGCTAGTCATGAAGAGTTTTATTATACAGTTTTCCTCTAAATAATTTTGATTTCATCATTAGAAGGTTGAGTGTAACACCCCAAGCTTCCATGGTATGCATCTATTTGAATAATAAAACAGCATGCAATTATGCAATACTGAGTTCAGGTACACCACGACCTATCAAACATGTTGTTTCAGAATCAGTTATGAATAATAATAATAAATTAATTTTCTATATATCCTATATAATTTTATAATTCATATTTTTTGTTTCCTAGACATAATATTTGGAAAATTAAAATTTTTCAGATAAAAGAAGTATTTTTCCAAAAAAAATGCAGGTTTACCGCAATTTGATGGAGAACCCTTTATAAATCCAATGTTTGACGATTTAGTATATTCAATTTTATGAAATTATATTATTATTAATAAGAAGGACATATAAATTTAGTTTGGATACATATTTGGGGATTTCCTAATAAATTTCATATTTTGATGCATAGTGAAAGATACTAAATTTTAACCGAAAGCCTCTTTTTTAATAAAAATAATTTATAGTATTAAATTATACATTCTAAAGTTTTTGATGTATAATTATATTATATTTTTATAATTTATTCCAATGTTTTTCATTGGATGTAATTTCAATTTTAAACCATACATAAACACATATCAACATTTCGCTAGTTTTTACTTCTCAAAAACTCGCTTTCTAGTTTTGAAAATAGGAATTAATTTTAAATTAATTAATTTAACTTATATGTTTTTAATTTTCTAAAATAGACATCATTTTTGGATTTTGAATAAATAAATTAACTTAGGTTATATTTTTGGTAGTTTTCTGAGAACATTCATTTTTTTGATGAATAGTGGAAAGCACTACGTTATTGTTTAAAAACAGATTTTTATTTAAAAATGTATTTATTTTATTTCAATTTATTTTAAGTCAAAATAATTACATAATAACTATAATAGTTCTAGGTAATTAATTGGGTTCATTTTATAATAAAATTAAATCTATCAAATTTTAATAAATTTGTTAACGTCTTTTAGCCACCTTTTAGGCACGTTAGTAAATTTTCATAAAAAAGTAATATTAATCTTCTGTGAATTTAATTTCAAAAATCGGACAGACATGGTTGAAATTAGTATGTAATATTTTGTTCAATATGATGAAAATAATATTTGGTTAATAGTATCTTATTAATTTTATTTAGCGCAATTAAATGTAAATAGGGTAATACAAGAGGAAAATGATATTATAATTACCCTAACACGTGTCATAATTTTTATAGGATAAGTGTATTTCGACAAAAATAAACCTTAAGAATAAAATATGATCCTTTTGATCCACTTGGTTTAGATTAGTACATTTATTATTATTTTATTTATAGAAGATTTAAAATTGTTAAATTCAAATAATAATAACTAAAACATTTTTAATATATGGTTATATATAAGATAAATTAGACTATAAATATTTTTTAGAAAGATAATAATATTCCATACATAATTTTATTTTATTTATAATTTTTAGACATTATATATCTAATTTTTTTTGACACAATGATTATGCATCAGTTACCTTATTAATGAATTATTAAAATAATTGATATTAAAAATATTACAATAAATGTAAATTGATACTTTTGATGCATTCCAAAAATTTAATAAGTTAATATTACAAGTTATAGTTTATTAAATATATTTTTTCGATGAAATTATATTGTTATGACTTTCAGAAGTACCAAATACGAAATACTGTCAAAATTGATATAAATTTGTTTTTAAAACAAATAATATAATATAAAATGAAATAATAGTTCTAAAAATATATAGTTCACTAAAAGAAGTAATATAATAATATATATTTCATTAATGAGCCACTTGGGGTTCCCTTAGCATTTTATATTTAGTTTAATAACCACATAATATAAAAATACTAAGATATGTGGTAAATTTTAAACTATTTAACCAAGAGATAAATCTAAAATATAAGGTTCATATGGTGACCTAATCCTATCTAAAACCTATTTTTTGAGTGATTTTTTACTAATACCCACCTTTAAATCAATATAAATCATTATGGAGCCATTATAAAACTAATATAATTTTATAAAATATAGTATTTCAACTTTTTCCTAAATTGACCATCACCTCTCTTATAAAACGGTACATCCTATTCTATCAAAATCACACTTCCAAAGCCATTTGGATCTCCCTAACCCTACTAAAATATCCTCCCAACTACCTTAATTCCACATATAGCTATTAATTTTATCATAAAGAAATCATAAGGATCCCTTTTGACAAAATCAAAAGGTAGCACATGAAGAAGTGGTAATTATTTCATCACCACTTTCAAGGTTTTCTTCTTCTTCCACTTCCTCTTTCTTTGATGTTTCCATTCCCAAATAATAACTCCACAACCTTATACATACTGTTATGTCATTATAAATATGTTACAACCATATTCATTACTCTACCCATCCTATGAATGAAAAATTCACCATACGTGCGTACGTATGGCTTGTCATATCCACGTCATGGTGAAGTTGGTTATTCAACACATAATTATTTGGATGGGAATAATAATGAGTATAATTGATGTAAATAATAAATATAACATATTAATGATTCTTTATATATGATATACCATCCAATTACATACGATCTCATCGTCAACAGAATTGTATGGTTGCCTGTCCGTACGTACGGATTGCCATCTCCACAAACGCGATGAGATTCATTACACATCGTAACCGTTCAAGATTAAATACCATTTTATGAATAAAAATTAATTTTTAAGAACAAAATATCATTATAGATACAATAAAAATACATCATATTCTTAACAAACATGTCTTACATAAAAAAACTTATAATGAAAAATAAATTCGTTAACACCTGAAACAATTACACTACTAAAATATTATTAAAAATGAAATATTAAAAGATCATATATGATATCATATTTATGTATATGGCTCTTTTATAATTTAAGAAAAATTATTTCACCATTATACAACAGTTCAATTTACTCTCAACTATGGTGAATTACTTGGTAAAGGGTTTTCATCTCACGTCTTATTCTCAAGAGATTCACGCTATATTGCCATTATTTCCTATTATGTGGTGTCTATAATGTCCATGATTGTATTATTGGTGAAATAGTTTTTAATTTATGGGTATTTACATATTAATTTTATTATCCATATTTCATGGGGTCCATTTTTCGTATGTCACCAAATTGGTAGGTTAATTTCTAATGTCGAGTTCCACTCATTGGGTTTTACGCAATCATTATTGATTATTTTACTCCATGATTATGTGTGAAAAAACTATTGCTTTATTTAAGTATTAATTTCTACAATATATTGTTTGGATATACTTTTTATAAACATAATAACTCCATTGATAAATTTTCAATTCATCAATATGAACCTTATTAGAGTAATCATAAATCAATTTCCATTCAGTGAGATAAACATCCATGTCATTGGTGTTGATGTTACAAAAATAAATGTGAATGTAGTCTGATTGATTTACACTAAATATCCAATCATATTGAGTATAATTATATTTTTCACACATAATTGTATCATTGATTTATCTTTAACCTAAGTATACGGTCTTTATAAGGGATTCAATCTAAATTTACATTCTATTGAGACTTATTTGTTGTTTTTCACTAATTCACTTTTATATGGTCTATATACTGTACTTTGATGTAAAATATCATGAATCCATTTATTCTCATGATATTATATTGTTTTTATTTTAGCAATTATTTTTACTCAAACGTCTCTCCTTTGGATAGGAACTCTAACTAAAATATCATTTTAAATGTTTTAATGATTGGTTCTTCTAAGTCATTCTGATTAATGTTCATGTTTTAAAAATGGTTTTATGATTTATTTATATTGACATAAATGACTGAAAATTAAAATTTATTTTAAATTTTTCAATGTGGTATGGGACACTTTGATTCAAAATTATATTTTTAACAGCTTCGGAAAAATAGTGAGACATTTAAATGTTTTCAAGAAAAAGGGGATATTTCTCTTAAATAGATTTATTAATAATTTTAATCTATGTAAATATCCTTCATTATTATGGATTGAGGTTTATTTATTATAATAAATTCTTCTATATTTTATTTAATGGGTTATGTTTGACTGTGGATGTTCTATTTCTATAAAATTCATGGTTTGTGGTTAAAATATTTACATTTCGTATGCTAGTTACAATAAAAAAAATTCTGATTATGTTTCAACCTTTTTATATGAGGAATGAATAGGATATAATAAGTGACGGAGAAGCCCTCTATAGCTCCTCGATGCATCAGTAGGTCTCATGAGACCTATTAGTGTCTTGGAACAGGACCTTGATAAAATATTATTTGTAATCTTGGCACGATGGCTTGACTATGTGGTTATAATGTCGGACATTATGCATTCTATAATTTTAAAATTAGATATAGATATTACATGCGATTATTTGACTACAACAATATCCATTTGAATAATTTAATGGCACTATTTGATTTATATTTTTCATATTATAATGAAATTTATGTTTAAACATATTATGTTTTATTATTATAGGTTTCCTTAAATATTTATGTCTATTTATGAATATTTTTTTATATTTTTATCCTTACTGAGCATCTGAGATCATCCCTTTTTAGGTTTTATTTTCCCACGATGGTAAAAAGTATATTTTGATTAACTTTAGGGAGTATACAATGGAATATGAGTGTCCTGAAATGGGACACAATTTTTTTTCATTATTTCATGATGTAATGTAAAACTTATGTATGTATCTATTAATTATAAGGATACTAAACTAATATATCTCTTAGAACGTGATCTTTTGTGATCATTCTACTGATGTGTAATAATGCACCGACTCTGGGTATCTAGGGTCGGGGCCTCACATTGAGCACCTGGTTCCATTGAGTCTAGCTCAACCCCTTGATTTTTCATAGTGGAAGTGATATGGTATATCAATATAATTTCTACGGGGTATCCATATATGACTAGGGAAAATGATTCCATCTGGTTGATCATAGATATACTCACCAAATCATCACACTTGATAACCTTTCATGAGTGGATTTTAGTAGAGTGATTGGGATTATTATACAGGATGAATAAAGACTGACTCAATAGAGTTCTCTCGATGATCATTTCAGACTGTGACGCAAGATTCATGTCTCAATAATAGAGAGGATTGTGGGAGTACTTTGGGAAATAGTTTCATTTCATCATAGCATTTCACCCCAATACTAATAGTAATACTACGTAGACCATTCAGGTATTGTAGGATTATATCCATAGTTGGGAGGATCAACTATACTTGGTGGAGTTTTCATATAACAACAACTACTATTACACCATTGGTGGGACACCATTTGAAGCCTTGTATGGGGGACCCTATAGGTCACCACATTGTTTTACATAACTTGGTGAGTAAGCACTCATGGTCCCATAATTCTTGTGAGCTACTATAAAAAAGATGTAGATCATCTGGTAGTGGATAAAGACTAGACAAAGCCATCAAAAATCATATGTGGAATAACAATGAATGCCCCACTGTTTAGAGGAGGGGGCCATGTGTTCACAAGGGTCTCATTTAAACATGGATTAAAGAGAGTAGGTTGGGGTATAAAATGATCTTTGTGATTCATTGGCCCTTTATAGATACTGTGTAGAGTTGGTGAGGTGGTGAGATGATTAAATCTATCACCATAGCTGGACAGAGTACATAACCTCTACCATGGGTCGCAGCTGAGGAGGTGTATGCACAACCAGTAAAATGTTTTATACTGGGTTGAGCTAGACATTAAAAATGGAGGTACCTTTGCTGAATACCCAGTGGAGATAAATAATCATCTTTAGAGGATCATTCATGGGAGATCGTTTCACCAAGTGTGTGTCTGGTGGCAACATGGGAATCCTCTAGAGAGCACTTGGGAGTGGGAGACCCAAATTAAATCCCTATTACCACTTCTTTTTGAGTAAATTTTTATCTATTCGAGAAGAAAATTACAAATGTGGGGAGAATATAATGACTTAATTTTCTATATATTGAATTCAAATATAATATGGATTATATTTGGATCCATGCATGGAGGTGTTATGAGATTCCAAGGTCTGGTTATCCTAGAAATATTATTTTTAGATATATTAAATGTATTAATATCATGTGCATGTTTTTTTCATAAAAAATGGAATAAATCATGAATATGGGGCTTGAATCCTAAATCTAAAGGCACTATTGAGTTTAGAATCTGGGTTTTTCCCTAGACATGACATAAATGTTTTCGATGCTGGGTATTTGTGAAAAATTTGTCACGGTCATGATATTAATAAAATGAATAATTTTTTTATTTTATGAAAAAAATATAATACTATATTTAAATTATGTTATGTCGAATTTAAAGGATTATCCACATAACCCTGAAAATTTGAGAGGATTCATTGGAGAGATCATTGGAGGATATCTTTGATAATGACAAAATGTCAATGTCGGATTGAGGATCATTATTCCATAAAAGTTCATAAATCTCACCAGTGGGAACATTGGACCATTATTCATTGGTGGCCAATCCAAAATATAAGATGGTTGTTCGATTTTTGATATTTCCTCTCTTTATTTATCCTGTGTTGAACACAAACTAATTCCACAAATAAGAATTTATTTCCACATCTATGGTAGATTTATTTATGGATAGATTAAATTGTTTATTGTTTATTTTATATTAATTCATCTAAATATATGAAAAATTAATGAGACCAAACAAGAAAAGGTTGATGTTTGTTCCTCACATCTTTTGGATAATGTATTTGTCCCCCCATTTCTTTCCACATTCATCATGGTTATTTTCTTTCTCTCATGGTTTGACGATTACCTGATATTTGATTGTTTTGCCACCATAATTTTTGAAATGGATCATATTTATGGGTATTGTTCATAATATAGGGTGTGATAGAGGTATGAATATGATAGTGAATGATCATAAGTGTATCAGAATGGATTAGCAATTTTTGTACATCATGGTTTTGATGGTATATCTACAGACAACACATGGGGGAATTTCCCCAATGGATTCAAAGCTTAGAATCCTAATATAGAGTAATGGGAGTGTTATATGACCTCAAATATACATTCTATAGTTTCAAAAATGGCTAAAGAATTGTGGAGATAAACATAGAGAATATCCTGACAAATCTAGAAAATATCGAGTTACATAGCCTATAATCTGGAATTACATGCCATGTTAGACCCCTAGATGGAGTGCTAGGGTTTTGTGTAGAGTTAAATATCACACATAAGGTTACCCTATCACACCAAGTGTGACATGTTATTGGAATCTTGTCATGTAACTCAGAGGTTATACAGACATGGACATGGAAAGAGTACACAAACATGGTCTGTTGTACACAATAATGGACAGATTTCATGGGTTGAGTGTCGGGCATTCTATACATTCCATGTAGAAATTATAAATATTTTTATAGTTATATTTACATTTAATTTGAGGAATCACCACACAGTCATATTGGGGGTAGGATGGACACATTGTGTACCCCTATTACACGTCTAGTTTGGACCAATATTAGTGGAGTGTGTTCCCTTGGTCAATCCCCTTGAGGGTATAGTGTATAATTACATCCACATATCTAGATTGTGATCCCCACTAGAGGATGAGTCTCATATATAGTTTTTGGTGTCCCTCCTTTAGATCGGAGTGTGATCCTCTATCATCTTTTACACTCAGTTGGGTTTATGGAATCAATGTGATATCCTTGAGTAGATTAATAATCTTCCATCTAGAAGACCAATTCTGTAGGGTTCATAGTATTTTTTTGGAATATTATCTCCATCATAGAGGGTTGATCTAGATTGGGTTTGTGGTGTCCCACAATATTTCGGGTTGTGATTACATATATGAGTACAAGGGTATTCTTAGACTAGTGATATTTCTTAAGTGGGTACCAAAGATCGTAAACTCATGGATGAGTTAGTCTAGTTATAGTATGGATTATGGAATGTATTCTTATGGAACAGTTATTTCATTATGAAGAATCATGTGGTTGGAAGTTGGTTGTGACCCCCTTGTGGCTTGGTTTAATTCCTAATTATATATTGGTTTTCTTGTTTTTGTCCAATATTGTGTGATTATTATGAGATGATTATTATTTATTCATCATGTTTAATATTTTGAAGGTGTTCAACAAGGTATTTGATACTCATACCTGCACGGTATCTACCAAGTTGTGTCATGTCTTATGTAGATGACGTCCCTTTTGATGGTATACTGGGAGGATAAAGAGCTGGTGAAGCAAAGATAGGATAGATAGTCCAAGGTTTTTTCCAGGTGGTTGCATTTTATCTTAGACCTTTTTAATGGGGTACGTTGGGCTCTCTGTAGTTTTTATATGGGATTTAATTTTTCCCCTTTTATCAATTTCCATACCTTACTACCCTAATCTGATTGTGGGTTCATTGATGTTTGAAGGAATTAGTATTAGTTGTTTTACATTTCAGGTTTATTTAGGCATGGATATGTGTGTGTGTGTGTGGGTACATTAGTATAATGACTCCCATGTGTTTGGTATGGATACGTAGCACCTTTCTATAGCCCCTGACCTATTAGTGGTAGGCTTTGGGTAGTCATGGTTCATACCCCATTGGGTTGGGCCATTATAATTTGTATATTTTATTTTTTATAATAATTTCAGGACCATGTGTTTGGTGTTTCAAATACATGATTTGTACTGGTATTAATAATAAAAATAATAATAATAATAATTATTATTATTATTATAGACCTATAATGGATTCATAAAATTATTTTTTTTCCTATTTCTAGATAATTTTTCCCCTTGAGGTGGAACATTGAGATAATATTTTTATGATAAAATAAATTAAACAACATGGTTGAACCAGGCTCAATACTAAATGTAACTCATCAATTATGTTCATAATTGTTAATAGGTTATTATTCAATGTCACATGCAATCTCTGTACATAATGGATTAAATTTCTTAATATTGGACTGATTTTTATCTAATGGTAACTAATTTTACCATGAATAGAACATAATAGCTAAGATTTTTTGAATTTTGTAGCTTGGGAGGAAGTTTCTTTCTAGTAAATTGATTTACTTGATAAATATTTGGAATTTATGTTATCATATATTAGAGGGGATGTCTAAAACAATCTCTAAAACTGACCATTGTGACATTAAGTTTTCAATTTTTATAAATTTGGGTAGTATGGACTTCAAATAACCTTATCTATTCCACATTTGATGATGATGATGATGATGATAGTGATGATGATTATTATTATTATTATGGGTTTTAAGGGGAATTTTGTGTCTAGTGATTTGGGGATCACACCAAGGTGTCCTTTATCGAATCTATATTTTTTTCCATTGATTGGGATATATTTAGGCATATAGATTTATTTTCCTTTTTTAATCACTATTATCATTCCACTACAGAATTAAATTTGAGTGAATCTAATTAATTCATGATCACTTTTAGTTTTATTAAAGAGGTAGATATTAAAGAAATATTTTTTCCCCTTTTATAACTCAACATCTAAAAAAACATCAAGATTGTTATGGTTTCTCATGTTAGTGAAAAACATGATTCCTTTAGAAGAGACTGGGATTATTCAAGCATATCATTTCTTCTATCAATCTTCCAAAATTGGAGATTGACTAGAAATCCAATGACCTATTTAATGGGATCTTTGATATTTGGGGATTCATGAAGTAGTGGATGATAGAGATTTTCATGTTTATTTCAACATTTTTTTCCTCAGTGATAGTCTCAAAAGTCCTAGGAAAAGTGGGGTGTATATTTTAAAAAAAATCCCACCCAGGTGTTGGGTGGAAACCCTCAAGAATGTATGATTTCAAACACACAACACTCTAATGGAATACCCTAGATACCCTATTGTAGATGACATGATCATAAATTGTTTCCTTGATAATATTATTACTTGCATTCCTGGGAAGATTCATAATCAGAAAAACCATTTTTTGTCCTTTGGTAGAAGAATCAATCTTGTGAATATAATTCTCACTCCTATTTTGATACAAACACATTCAGTTATAATCACCCCAAATGGAATAATCAATAAAATTGAAATAATCAGATAATCCTTTATTTGGGATGAAATGAAAGGAGGTATGTTCTATTTGGCTCTGTGGACAAAAATGGAATGTGTCATTGATGAAGTAGTTATTGAATGACGAAGTGTGTTATAGTCCAGTTAATGCATGAAATAAATTTCATCATGGTATATTATCAATGAACAATCTTTATGGGGTATTTCTATGAGAGGTCGGTATGCTCTTTATTGTAGAGGGTGGCATGACAACTTGTGGAGGAAGTATGGGCTTGCGTGCTTCATAATGGATCATAAAGAGAAACTTAAGGATCATGTTCTCAGGGTTATGGTAAGTGGTGATATAAAATATTGGAATGATAACTGGGTAGGAAAGATGTTTTTCTTCCTAGAGTCTCCATCACCAAATTCCACTTTTAATAAAACTTTTTGGTTGCCCAATACTATCAACTCTATGTTTAGTGAAGATGAAAAGTCATTTTCTGTAGCCATCACACTGATGGATGAAACCCACATTCTGTTTTATTGTATATGCCTAATAGAGGCTCCAAAATTCAGGACATTCGTAAGTGGATTCATGCAAACTACACGCGGGAAGTTTGGAAAGGCTGGCTATTGTGTAAGGAGGTTCCGACAAAAATTAAATTTATGGTTTGGCATGTTAGAAACAAGGAACCCCCCCCCACAGATTATAATATTCATAGAAAGGTAATATCCTTAGACTCATGATTCATGTATTGTGAGTCTATAAGCACCAAATTTGTATGTCATATCATTTTCATAGGTGAATGGGCAATAATTTTATGGGGTTTTATCATCAAGTTCATGAGAGTTCTAGTTAATGGGAAATCATTGATGAAATTTTTGGAGGAATGGTTTTAAGGGGTTATCTAGGATAAAAATGAAAGTAAAATACATAGTGTAAAATTTTCCACTACCTTCTGGGAGCTCTTGAATGCTATGATCAAAGTTAGGAAGAGTGGTAGATGCTCGGATTTTTCATCTAGGTGTGGGAAAGGATTCAGGTTATGGATATAGTGCATCTCATTCCCAATGGGATATATTCATTATTTCACAGGGGGGTGATGTTATGAATGGATTATCCTAGTGATGTTATGGGTTTCAATCGTCAAGAAAATTGGATCAACGTACACCTTCAACCATAGGTCAAAATCTGAACATCGATGAATCTTATGTTGTTGGTGAGATGCATAGAAGTGGTATTGTTCTGGATGAAATGTGATAAGTGGTTATTGGATTATTTTCTTTTTAAACTATTGGTAATCCAATTGTATAGAATGATCAGGTGATGTTTAGTTGGCTTACCTTGTGTAATCAACATGGAATTTAACTTTCTATAGTGGAATCTGATTCAAAAAATATGGTTGATATCATCTGATTAGAAAACTAGTATGTCATGGGATCTAACTAAAATCATTATGAAGTGTAGGATAATGTTGAATTAATGCATTAAAGTGATACATTATTTGTGGTGATGTAATTCCATAGTAGACAATGCATGCAATAGACTCGTTGTTTATAATTTCATAGGTTCTTTACATTGTGATTGTAATCTAATCATTAAGGGTGATTCCCTTGCTGTCCACCATTTCTGTCCACCCTGATACTCTTTTGTCCTTATCAACCATTGGAATAAAAATTAAACTTTGAATGTGAATAGTCTCAAAATTAATTCCTTGGGCCATGGATAAATTTATCTCAATCAGGTAATTCATAAAAATAAATAATGTGATAAAAAAATTTACCCCTTTAATATCATAAATACTCATGATCAATTCTGTATTCATGTATCATTCCTCAATTTTCATTATTAGTGCCTCAAAATTCAATGTGATATTGAATCATCACTGGGGTCCCTATCAAGATTGAGAAGGAAATAGAAAATGTATTGTATTTAAATTTTTCATTCATACGGGTTGAAATAGATCTATATATAACTCTTATAGAAGAGTTAGTCCTCGCGATTTTGGAAGACACATTAAATCAAAAAATTATTTATTAAATCTTCCCAAACATGAATCTTTAATGAATGTTAATTGGGAATAAATTCTCAGACTACATAAATAAAAATTCCACATGTGATATATTAAGAGTAGAATAGTAATTTCTCTCAAGAAGAGAAGATCAAAGAGATTGTGTTCAAGGAAAAAAATGAAATTGGATGACCTTCTTTAGTAGAAATCTACCCAGTTTGTTGGATACAGTTACTCAGAGGATTTTGGAAGGAGCCTAACTATTAGGTTGATTAATCCTCAATCAGTTACTAATTATGGTAATTATAATAGTAAAATAGGAAATGAATCTTGGGTACTTTATTAAGGTAACACAAATCTACCAAATAATGATTTGGTGAATGTCGAGTATTCCCTTGATCAACCACACCATATTTCTAGTGTTGATAGTGATTCCCTACAAATTACCTAATTCCCCACTAATGAAGTTTTTTATCAAATATAGTAAATGGATAATAATGATGCGGTCACTAAACACATACAACATGTGTTGACTACCTAGGATGTTTTATGGTTTATTAGAGGTAAATATTTCATAGATATTAGGATTATATTCCTGATAATACCTTAAAGAATAATGATAGTCATCCACATTTTTATCCTAAACACTCAATGAAAAGGGTATAAGAATTCACTAGTTAATCTTAAAGTATGATGAGAATGTTATAAAAATCATGACTGGTGAATTTTTTACCATATTTATCTCAAGGAATATGATTAATCAAGAAAACATAGTTAATCCCTATGACTCTTGTATAAGTGTGGATGAAAATATGATCAATCTACTCTTTAAATCTATGACCTGGGATAATTAAATTTATGATGTTCAAAAATATATGAATTAAAATGAAACCCCTAAAGATAGGATTTAGGCCTTGTGAAATAAGGGAAGGGGAAATGGAAATTACATAGATAACAAGAATAATCCCATTATAAGTGGTAAATCATCTTAAAAATGATGATTTTTTTTACTTTTAAAGGGTTGAATAATCAAGAAAATATTATAGATATTAAACACTTTATCTCTATTAATAAACATGATGATGTTAAAATATATGATCTTTATTTTTCCATTGAAAATTTTGTGGTTTTAGATTTTTTGAAATGGGGATTTACGTTTGAAACTGACATACTCAAAATAGGCACCATTGAAACCCTATGGATTGTTATTAAAAAGGGTTTTGGATTATTATATTTTATATATTGGAAAGAAGTATATGATACTTTATGTTGGGGATGATAATGTAAGTACCTTGATCACTGTGATCTATAATATCACCACCTACATCAATGGGACAGAGATTTGGGAGGAAGTAACTCGTATGTATAATTTTTTTTACTAAAAACTAGAATCCGGTAAATGATTTCAAATCCATTATTGATCTCTATGAAAATATTGGAGATTCATTTTTGATTATTTGTTTTCAGGAGTCCCAAATTTAGAATTAACTCAGCTAGATATCAGAATTCATTATTCTGGGTATTTATATCACCTGGATGATGCACACCATTAATGGGAAGAGGGATAGTAAAATAGTCTGGGTATTCTCTTTTATGATGGGTGATGGAAAATGTTCCCACATTGTGTGAGATTCAATTGAAAGGATTTACTTATATCACACTACAATTTTTGTAAACATTTTTATAAGATGGAAGAAGAAATCATAAATGGACTATTATTTATCAGTGGTTGGATAACCATAGTAAAATGTAGAAACATTTTTTTACAAATTGGCTATGAAATACCAAGGGGCAGTTTACTTGACGTTAGATCAGAAACAAAAAAAAATTAATAACACATCGTGGATTCGGATTAAAGATTAATTTACTAAAATAAATTTTTATTTTCATATATTTGATTCAGACTTATTGAAATTTAAACATTCAGTAGAAAATTAATATAGAATTTTTTTAGGAATTATAGAAGAAATCCAAACAAGAGAACTTACTGGAACTTAGCGATAGAATCATTAAGGATAAAATCTATATTATATAGTTTAAATATGTTGATATGAATAAAAAATTAATCTTATGAAGCGGGATTAGAAGTCCCAAAAATATCTATAATATATCATAATCAATTTTCATGTCTAATAATGATGAATACATAACTCATTCTCGTGTGTGCTACATTACACAACTCTTCAATGAAGAGCATTGTTCATAGACCTATAATCAAGGATATTATTTACTAATTTATGAATGATATGTGGAATGATTATATCTCTTCATTACATACAATGGATGAAATTAAATAGGTACACTTCTACTAGAACATGGATATGTCAGTTATCCCTTATGGTTTCACCAATAAATTCTTCATTCATTATTGGGAGATTGTTGGGAAATAGTTCTCTCAGACTATCATGTAATTGTTTTATACTGGGCACCATATAATGGGGATAAACTCATAGTTAAATTATATGATTCCTTAGTTTCAAAATTCATTTGATATTAAGGATTTCAGGATGATTATGGTTGGTAATGATCTTCCCAAGGTTATAAATAAGATCTTGACTCAAATGATTGGATCCATTTTTGATCAGATGATTTCTGTAATAGATATGAATTTTTTCTTGGGAGGAAATTTAAAGAATTCATACGCATTAAATCTATGTTTGTTAATGTACTATAGAAGAAATAAATACTTCAGAACCTTACTTCGAAACATGATATTGTAGAAGAATGTTTTTATTCTCAAATGTGACTTCATCATTGATTTCCTCAATAAATATGGCCACACTAATAGGCTTAAAAAATTATCCATTATTCGCATTACATATATTGAATCTCAGTGATTGTTAAATACTCTCCTTAGGGTAATTTAAAGTTCTCTAAGGGTTCTTTAGTAAGGATACCATTTATTTGTTATACAATTTTAAATGGTTGAGGATTACCTCAGTAAATTCTTAACTAAGACTTTAAAATCTAAATATTTATCTCCTATCATTTATTTTAGAAATTTTAGGGCTCCTACTCATCAATTATATATTCATGATTTAATTTTCTAATAATGTGATGTAAAACCCTAACTTTATATCAATAATATATTCATGCTCTATATAGAGGTCTCTATAAAAGTGATCATTTGGAATAAAGATTATACCTTTTTGGTAAGGGACAATCAATTTCAATGTAGAATAATATTTTAAGAACTCTAAAATTCAAGAATTAAATTTTTTACTTTATTTTTTCAAGGGTTCCCACACATTAGTAGTAGGATCTAGGCTGCTTAAATAGATACTATTAACTATTGGATGGTGAGATGGCTAGAATTTTGTATCACATTCTTCTATGGCATTATCATTGGCTTTAATGTGATATCTATCTTAGACTCCCTTATTAATTGGGATAAAACCTCCCCTTATATTCTTATTTATCTAGTGTAGAAAATGTATTAGTTTTATTTAACTAATGGAATGTTAAGATATGGTTATCTTATTTAATAGGTCAACTCACTATAAAACTGTATTATAGATCCTTATGTGGTTTTTCTAATGTTATACCCAAATGGATGATGGATGTTATTATTCCTTTTATTCAACCCAACTGCACTATTCTTATCTATAAATATTTTCACAATATTCAATCCACTTATGAGAAAATTAAGCATATCGGTATGTAAATTGATTCAATTTATTATATATATCTCTCTCTCTATAAGACTATGATAGAATCCCTTACATGTTCTTTGGTTGTTCTATCAACAATAATATCTGTAATTATATATTTGAGCAATTATCTATGAATCCATTAGCTGTATAGGACCTTCCCTCATTATATTATGTTGTATGTGGTGTGAATCTAAGTACAAAGGTATATGATTTTCTTAATGTAGAAATCTAGGATTACTTATATACGGTCAGTATTCCCAAAAATAGATCACGTTCTAGCAGAATTATTCCATCATAAAGCTTATTCTCACAACTATTGTGAAGGATATTCATATTAAATCCAAAGTACAATGTCAATATATGGATAATAACATTAAATATATAATTATTATGAAAACTATAGGTTCTCTAGAAAATTAAGGTGACCATATAAGATCTTTTATGGGAAACAGATTCCACCATGGTCTAACTAGATCATATTTAACATTGATTGAGCTTCCAGGAGAACTCATGGACCTATATGGTGTGGTAGAATCTTCTATAATAGTATAGGATTCATTAAAGGTACAATCACCAAATTCTGTGGAAATATAATTCCATATAAAGTGGAACTATTATCTATATATATCATACTAAAAGAAATTTGATTTGAATTACATATGGATTGAATGTTATTAAATATTTGATTTAAAATCTATGATAGCATCAACACATTTGGTCACATGGATTCTCTTTATTGATTGGGACACATGTTTTACATATTTCAATTAAATGTAGATTAAAATATATCACATATATATGGAGAGGCTTATGGTTTCCAATTCCATCTCAAAGAAACTATCCTTAGAGAACACTTACTTCTGGTCTTTTATCCTCTTGAAAAAGTTTATATATTTTCATATGTATAATGTGAAAAGATACTCTTACACAAACATTTGTCACTCGACTTTATATCCTTGATCTTTTCTTTTTTAATTTAATTGGTATACTTTGGAATTTTATGATTATTCTTATCATTATCAAATCGGTTTTTTAAAAGTAATGCATGTATGTGTGTGTGTTGAAGAGTGTTTTAAACCACCACTAAAATACAAAAAAATAATTATTAATTAATTAATATATTTATTAGACATTATAATTAATTAAAAATTATTATTAATTAACCTTGTATATTTTTGAAAATTATATCTAATATTTAGTGGTGTTTTCATGAAATCCATGGTCAAAGTGGATCCGTGGATCGCATCTATTTAATTATGTTTTTATATTTAAAAAATATCATGGTATTATTAATTATAATTTTTATAACATTAATAAGTATTTTCTTTAGTTTGATATTCATTTTACTATTTTAAATCCTTAATATTTTATCTTATATATTGATTAACGTTTTTTTAAATTTGAATATATCATAATATTTATTTTCATATAATATATTTATATTTCATGTTTTGAATGGTTATAACTTGTTCTACAAGATTCATATTGACTTACTCTGCTAAATACATCATTTGTGACTTTAATTTGTTATTTTTACATTTTTTTGTAGTTATGAAGTATCCAATTAACGTATCCAGTTTTCCAACATAGCTAATTGTCCCATGTATCCAATTTTATAGATTCAGTTACCTTCTGTATTTAGACCATATCTTTGGATTAAAAACTCTAAATTGAATTATTCTTATTGTATTAGATATATTCATGCTGAATTTTTGGAAATTTATATTACAAAATTCATATTGGGTAAAATATGAAGGGGAATCCGCAATTATTATCATGAAGGATTCCAAGTATACTAATGCTTCATATTAACTATTGTATTAATTATTCTAAAAATTTACACTATAAATACGATTTATTTTTTCATAGGATATCTAAGAGGACTATAATGTTTATTATTTTTCATTTATAAAATATTAAAACATTGAATATTTTCTAGGAAACTGGAATGTACAACTGTAAAGTAATTTAAAAGATGAAATAGATTTCAAATTTGAAATTGGTTGTATAAAAATAAGCTTTATATATAAAGAGTTGTAAAAAATAAGTAATATATTAGTTATAATGAGGATGAGGGTTCTCTTGCAATATAAAAGTGCTTTATTCTTTGTGATTGGTGACTACTTCTAGCCAAACTAAAGTCATTTGATCCTTTACTAATAGAGAGGTATATGTTACCTCAACACTCAGACTATGAAGTGTTCATATACATTTATGTATTTACTTCTTTCGATTACATTCTATGTGTATAATTTTTAATCCTTGTGATACACATTTAAATTATGGATTTTGGGTAATAAATTACAAAAAAACTAAGGCATTAGGTTAAGAATCCATATGGGAAAAGGACATGATATTTAAATTGATCTTCTAGGTAGAAAAAGGTAATATTGGTTTGGTTTTAGTTATTTATGGGAGAAAGGATTTGTAAATGGGTTGTGACACTATGTGTGAATATGTGGATTTATGATTTTATTATAGTGGATATAGTGAGAAACATCACTCCCAGTATATAAAAGAGATGAATAGTGGACTTGGATCATTTAGATCTGAAAAACTATAAAAAATTTGTTTTGTCAATTTATTTTTAATCTCTCTACATTAATTTAATAACAATGACATAAACATTATATTTAATTCTATTTTAGAAAAGTAAAATTCAACCCCTTACACACCTCTTGGATATTATATAATATTAACTCTAGAAAAATAATGGGTACCCAATATTGACCCCAAGAACAATATATATTCTTTATTTTCGTTTACTATTTCTTGACATAACCATTAAGGGTAATGATAATTTTAATATGATAGTAAAATTTTTTAATAATATATTGATACCTTAGAAACCACCACATTTTGATGGTATTCATTATTCCTATTAGAAATATCAGATGTAATATTTCTTGAATAAATATTGAATTGATAATTGGATGATCAAGGAAAACCACAAAAGCTATCAGAAGGTGAACATGCATCATTAATTTATAATGATATGGTAAATTATGTTCTAAAATAAAAGGTGATGAATATTTTTTATTTTTAAATAAATAAAAATGTGTATATTCATGTTTCAGTATGTAAAAATGCACATGAAATATGGAAACTTCTACAAGTTAAACATACTACTCTAATAGGCATATCAGAACTATATTTGTAATTTTAAGAGATAAATATCAAAAATTAAAAATCGGTTGTAAATTTTATGTGTTCTTTAGGATATACTCTTGAAAATATTGTTCTTATCAAAATATAACACAAATCACTTCCTAAGAAGTGGAATTATAAAAAAAATTATATTTGGATGTAAATAATTCAAGGAATATGCACATGATGATATAATTGGATCATTATTACAATTTGGATTAGAGCTCATAAATATGTTGAAGAACATAATTCAAATAAATAATGAATTGATTTAAAATATAATTTTTATACTCACTATTCAAATTATGAGTTATAATGTAGTGATATGAATGATATATCATATGTTACCATGGGTGGATATTGGATAAAGAATGGTTACTCAAGGAGATCACATTAGGACTATCCTAAATAAAATCACAATGAGAAAAAAATTTATTTTATTTTTAACAATACACGAGATGTGATTTATTATGAGTGCAGGAAATAGTTGAACATAAATCCCAATTTTATAAGATTAAAAATGGACCAGAATAATAGTAATAAATAGATGAATGAAAAGAACCAACGGTATCTAGATGGATTCCCACTATGGAATAAAGTTATGTTGAAGAATATTTTTCAGAAAAGGATGTGTAAAATTTATTCTTAATGGTTTCATAAAATCAAAAAGTGAATATACTTATTACTCATATTATGAATCTAAATCTTAAAAACACACCTCTGAGAAATTAAATAAACTGTTTAATACAATTTATCATAAATTTAAATGTTTTTAGTTTATATAAGAATTTTAAGAATCAACATTAAGTTATTCTTAATAAAAATGAAAATCTTAAAAAGTATGTCAAGGATGATAAATCATCATCTCATTAAGATCTAGAAATTTATTGAGAATAACTAAATTTTACTCTCACTAAAAATGAAAAATGAAAAATATAAATTATTTCATGTCAAAGATTCATGAAGATAAAATAAGAAACATTGATAATGTCATTAAAGATAATCGGTTGTCAAAAATAATTTTTAAAATTTAAATTCAAATATATCCATTTTTAAAAGAATATAAATCTTTTATAATGTTATAAGTATCAATAAAATGAACAAAATGAGATCCAATAAATTTTATGATAATAATTTACCCAAATATTTTAAGTCATTATTTTCTAAGAACAATAATGGGAGTTTATCTACTATGACATGTTTTAGATGAAAAATGAACGTTCATTATGAAAAGAGTATTCAATGAGATTTCCAAAATCACTAAAACACACTAGGTATTTTATTTAAAAATATATTTCTTTTATTTTCCTTAAAATAAATTGTTTGAAATATTTTTGTTTTTCCATAAATTCGTATGCAAATCCCATCATACCCAAATTCTAATGGGTACCAAAACATCTACAAATATTTTTTTTAAATGATTTTGGGGAGCAGAAAAAAGGATGTTTTGTATTCAAATAATATATTATCAGGACATATTACTAGTGATATGTCAAATTTTATGGCATTCACTCAATGTGATTGAGGTAACGTTACATTTGGTGATAATTCTATTGAAAAGGTAAATGGTTTTGGGGAGATTGGAATTTCAATATCTATTATTATTTATTATGTTTTATATGTTAAATGATTGAAACAACATTTGAAAACCATTTCATAAAAATGTTGTTATAGAATGTTTATTAAACATAAAAATTATAAATGATTTATTTTCAATGATAAATCTGTTTTATTTAATGAAAAAAATGAATCAAACCCATTTATTTAATTAATTTTCCTAAATTAAAGATCAAAATGTCAAAATTTTAAATGTTATAAAACTTCACAACATTTTGTAGTATATGTGGTGGGTAAATGATAATTTCTCATTAATTCACAATCTATCTAGTAAAAAAATGGGATTTTGGAAACCGAATCATAATGTTCATATAACCTTGATTTCTTGATTTTTTCTTGAAAAGTAAGTGACATAAAAGTGGTTTCTAGTAAATTAAATAATAATAAAATATATGGCCTCTTGAACTTATTCATTTATATCCCTTTAGTCCTATCAAACCTACTATTTTCAGTTTTAAGATATTGTATTTTTAAATTACAGATCATTTTAGTAGATAAAATTGGTTATAATTTCTAACAATTAAATCTAAAACAATATTTAAATATATCACATTTTGTAAATTCATTCAAAATAAGAAAGTAAACATAATAAAATTAATTTTAATTGATATTGGTGGTGAATTCCAGAATATATAATTTATCCATTTAATGAATAAAATGAATATTTTAATAATTTTTCATCCCTTAGGGAAACACCAAAAAATGCTGTAGTAGAAAGAAAAAAAATTTAAATCCTTGTTAAATGACTGGGACAATGTTAAATGAGTTTATTTTATCTAAATATTTGTAGGTAAAATCTATGAATATTTCTTGTTATTTTAATAACTTAATTATTATAATACCTTTGTTGAAAATTACACCTTATGATATTTAGAAACGGAGAATAACTAAAATTATCTATTTTAATTTTTTTTAGTTATATGTGTTTTATTCTCAGTATTAAGGATATATTTGATAATTTTTGCGAGAATTATGATGACGGTATTTTATTAGTATATTAAAATAATAGGAAGTTATATATAGTATACAACTAAAGAAACACAGTTGTTTAAGAATCAATTCATGTTATGTTTTATGAAAAATAATTAAATAAAATAGATAATAATTTTGATCATCATGATGATGAATATTGAATTTTCTTTGAAGGAGAACCTCATGATATAAATGCAAATGATGAGGGGGAGATTAATTGATCTCAATTGAAAACTATTCATGAAAAATTATGGAAAACTCATAGATATCATCCAATAATATTATTATTGGTAATGTTAAATCATATAATCAAACTATAAAATATGTAATGAATATTTTCTCTTGTCTGTTTTTATTTTGTATTTTTTACCTAGGAGTACTGATGAAACATTAAATTGTTATTATTTTATATATTCTATGAAATATGAGATAAATAATTATACAATAAATAATATCTACAATTTAGATGTTACACCAAATTATTCTCATACTAATGATTTTAAATGGATATTTAGAAACTAAAATGATGAATCTGAAAATATTGTTAAAAATAAAGCATTATGAGTTACTTAATTATATTATTAAGAATAAGACATTTAATTTAAATAATATTTATCACTTGTTTCAAGGATAGAATAAATTGCGGTATTATTATATTATGCTACTTTTCAGGGTTTTAAACTATATCAAAGGGATTTAAAACAACTTTTCAAAATTATTATATTTATAAAGAAGTATGTATTAGAAATATCCATGGTTTAAGAAATGAACATAATCATAATCATATTTTTTTTTCAAATTTTTATATGGTTTTAAATAAGAACCACAACCTTGATATAATAGATTTACTAATTTTATTTTAAATACAATTTATATAAAGGATGTGTTTATCCTAATTTTTTTATTTATAAAATTATTATTGATATTTGTATTAAGAATTCTTATATTAATGATATTATATTTGAATATTCAGAAGATTATATATGTTCTAAATCATCATATTTAATGAAACCTAAATTTGATATGAGTATGATGAGGGACTTTAAATTCTTCTTTAGTTTACAAATATTTATAAGAAATGATCACATTTTTCTAAATCAATCCATGGATTTTATATGTATAATTATGATATTTGGTTTTGAATCATCTAAAATTGAAAACAATCCCATGAGTACTAAATAAAAATCGGACTTACATAATTTTGGAAAATTTATTGATGTCAAAACCTATAGAGGTGGGATATGATGTGTATTGTATTTTACTAATTATAGTCCTATTTTAGTGTTTTTAGTTTATAGTAACTATAGATAGAAAAGTTACCCTATGGAATGTTATATTAAATATTCTAATATGATTATTAAATATATTAAAGTATCCTTGAATCTTTGTTTATATTATACTGCTAAAACTAATTTTAAATTTTCAAGATATCATGATTCTGATTTTGGGGAATTCAAGATAGATAAACATCATGTATGTTTTATTTTTTTTCTAATTTTTAGTTTCCTGGGATTCAAAAAAAATAAAAAAATCTACTTCATCAGATGAACCTGAATATATAGTAATTTCATATTATTATTCTCAATCATTATAGATTAATAAAAAACTTTCTGAATTTTTTTGTTTTCATTTTTATAGTATTCATATTTTTTGTGACAATAATTCTACAGTTTCTATTTCTAAAAATCCCTTAAAACACTCTAGAACTAAGAAAATTGATTTTAAATTTTCATTTTCTTATATATCATGTTTGAAAAGGGATTGTATGTTTCGAATTTATTTCCAAATAAAATAAACATATTGATATATTTATTAAGACATTGGAATTTAATAATTTTTAGAAAATCAAAATTTAACTTGAAATTATGGATATTTATATATACATTTATCTAGAATTAGGTTAGAGGGAGTCATAGTGTGTATCTATACTAAACTTTTCATATTTATATGGAATATATTAAATATGGAATCTATTTTATAGATTACTATCATTTAATTTATATGTATATATATATATTATTATATTATTTTTTTCCAATCTTTTCATATATACTAGATGATGTTTACTTACTATTTAATGTTTTAGTTAGCATTCAAGGAATTGTTATGATGGGTTTTTTCATTATTTTTCACTTATATATTTTAAAATTTTGCTTCTTTGATAAATCTAAATTTTTAATTATGGAAGGTTATATAGTGGATCCTCCTATTTTTTTAAAAATATGATTGTTTCATAATTTTTTATACCCTATTTTTTCATTTTTAAGAAATATAATGTTCTTTCAAGTATTATTAAATTTAATGAGAGTTTAGTTTTGAGTATCAATTAAAGGAAATATAACACTATATTAAAGAGATAATTCTTATGTTATGCTTTTTCCTTTTTTATTATTTCAAAACAGGCGGTGTTTTTTAAATTACAATTTGTTTTGTAATTATAAAAATGGGCAAGAATGTTGAAGTTTCTCCTTGTATCACATTTATTTAATTTTTTTTTGATAATGACTAAATATCATGTCATGATTAATAATACTTTTCATAAATTTACAAATTATTATATTTATTTTTATATTCATTGTATTATTTAAAAGTATTAATACTTTATTTTATGTATTGAATAAATAATTTTTAACATTGATTATATCATTATATATTATCTTGAAATTACTTTAGATTTCACATTTGGAATTTTTATAATATGTTATACAAGTTTTATTTTGAGTTCCTAGGATAAATATATCATTTAGGAACTTAATATTTTAGTTTTAAATGTTTTTTTTTATTTCCACATATCTAATTCATGTATAGAATAGACCAATATATCCAATTTCTATAGCCAATTGTACAACATAGCCAAACCACATAGCAAGTTTTCCATATTCATATAAAATAATTATTTCAAACATATATTGGGATATATAACTCTAAATTGAGTGATTATTATGGAGTTGTAAATCTCATAAAATTATCTAAATTTCATTATAAGACATCAAATTGTGAATATATTTCTATAATGTTTTGAATTAATATATAATTCACTCCACGTTTATAGTATAAATTCTACAATTTTTCTGATATTTTTTTCAACTATATTTTAATGATTCCATGAGTTATAGAAGTGCAATAAATAAGATTGTTGATTATTTTAAAAAACATTTAAATTTTATAAATATAATCCAACCGAAAAAAAGATATTTATATTGTTTAGTATTTATTATTTAGGTATGAAATTTTATATATCAATCTACTTACATGTTTTGATAATTGACAATATGAATATTATTTTTTCACTCACCATTATGAATTCAGCAACATTGATTCAATTACATGAATCCCCTACATCAACTCTATTATCTGAAATTCTCTTATGTGGTGATTTTTAGCTACGTAGAGAAAAACAGATACATGAGAAACACTTAAGTTATGTTTCCTACATAGTTCAGTGAAATTCAATATTTTTTTCAAAAATTTGGAAATGTTCTCTATTTTACATTCACATTTCAATTATTTATAAGTTTGATATGAATATTTTTAATATTTAGTTTGTTATAAAATTGCTTATTATTTATCTTTAATCTATATGAATTAGTTGTAAATTATTCTATTCTAAAATAAATGAGATTCAAATGGGATTCCCCATGTATTAATATTCCTATTAACTTTTTAGAAATTGATATATCCAAATTCAAATCAAATGAAATATTAATGGATATCCTTGATTATTATTAGTAATTGTTCCAAGGATTTAAATTATTTTTATTTACACTTATATTAATTATTCTAATATGTTACATTGTATAGATTATTGTTTTTTTCATAGAATATCACTAAGGAATAAAATATTTATTGTTTTTCATTTATAAATGATTTACACATGGAATACTATCTAGGAAACAGGGATTGAAAACTATGAAGCAGTTAAAAATATTCCCCTAATTTTGAATTTGAAATTTGTTATGGAAAAATAATGTATATATATATAGTTGAAAAAACTGGTAATATAGTAGAGAAAAAAATTTTGAGGATTCACTTACACTATACAAGTGCTAATTTTTTTTCAATTACCACTCCCTGTCAAACTAGAATCATTGGATCATTTATTAATGAATAGTTATCTAATACCTCAAAACTCATCCAATGATGTGTTTATATAGGTCTAGGGATTTACTTATTTCTATATCATTATGTGTACTTATTTTTAAAGGGTTATACTACCCATTAAAAGGTAGGATTATGGGTTGTTACTCTTAAAAAAATTCAGGAATTAAGTTGTCCCTCCTTGTGGGAAAGATTTAGATTATTTGAGTTGGGAATCATAGTAGAAAAGGTAGGATTGGTTTGGGTCTAATCATCTAGGGGGAAGTCTTTATCAATTGGTTGTGTCTCTATGATTGAAAATGTCATTGTAATATTCCAATATAGTGAATATAGTGAGTTTCATCACTCTCAATTCATGATAGGGGTGATATTTTGACTATGATCATTTAGATATGAAGAAATATAAAAATATCATGTATCCATTTCTTTTTAATTCCACTGTATTAATTTAGTAACTCTAATATAACCTTAAAATTTAAATTAATTTTCAAAAAGTACAATTCACACCCACACATAGAAATACTACCATCATAACTTCACCCCAATAGCCTCCACCAAATTAATATTTTGTGATTGTTTCAAAT
The DNA here is from genome assembly GCA_963277665.1 of Viscum album. NCBI lineage: Eukaryota > Viridiplantae > Streptophyta > Magnoliopsida > Santalales > Viscaceae > Viscum > Viscum album. The sequence goes on from OY728166.1 coordinate 1,379,627,574, forward strand.
TACTGAAAATATATTAATGAGTGTTATTCAAAAAAATACTAAAAAACGCCACTAAATCCCAATTATTTTTATTAATAGTTGTTATTTTTTAGTTTTATAATTCAAAATATAACTTTTATATAGTACGTTTGTTGTATTTTTACTTTGATGAGACACATAATTCTATTCATATTGTATTCAAAAGATTCTTTAAAATGATTCTATATTGTTTTTTTACTAACTCTATCCAAAAGGATTGAGTGTTTTATAGAAAAAAATTATAAAAAACACATTTTTCACATTTTATAAAATAGACTATGTAAAAATAATAATATAATTTCTGTAGAAAACTGGTTTGAAAACATAATTTTCACGTCAGTGTAATACTGAACTAAATAGAAATAATATTTCACATTGGATTTCATCATAAATTATGTAAAATCAAGCATTAATGTTTTCCAATAATATAGTATATTTTATGCCATTTTTAATTAATATATAATATTGAATATAATACAAGGATTGGTTTTATAAATTAATCAACATTGTAAATATATTCTTTTATAAATTTAGTTTTTGAGGGTTATATTTGATATAGTTTTTTTTGTAAAATTGATGGTAAATAATTTTCAACAATTGAAATAAAAATATTTGTGAAAAACATGTTTACTATGGTTATGGTGATCAAATTTCATAGAAACTAACCTTAAAAAATGTCACGAAAATTTATTTTATGTTCTATAGGCCTATAATACCAAACGGATGAATTATATGGACGTCCCTAATGCTCAGTGGCCAAAAGTTCCAATATGTGGCCCAAGAATCCCAAATCATGTGAATATTACCATTTCTTTGGTACCCTCTAATAGTAGCTTCAATAGTAACCATAGTACAGTAGTGATATTGTTCTTCTATAGTCGTACACCCCACCCAAATTTGAACATAGGTTTCATGCATGATTATGTGGGGCTTTACCAATTGGGTAAGTTCACAACTGCTTATTTATTTATATTATCCATTTCACTATATTTAATTATATATATGTAAATATAATAATATATATATTGATAAATAACTATAAATCAATAAACAAATGTATAAATATATATGTATATATATATATATTTATATAAATATGTATATATTTATAATATATAATACAATTTACCCTTACTAGTAATAAAATAATGTTGATAAAGGATAAACATTTATCAATGATAATAAAAGGTGATTAAGGGTGCTCTTTTATATTCACTTTTTATTAACATTGACAAAAGTGTTCCTTTTATAAGCAAGTTTTAGCACTGATAAAGGTAGAGTTGTTTTTTCAATAATACATAGTACTGAATTATTTTGATTATATATAAGTGTGTGTGTGAGTGAGTGTGTGTGTTTGTGTGTGTCTGTATGTAAGTGAGTTCATGTGTATATATATTTATATATAATATGGAGTAATATATATTTCGGACCATAAAATATATATTTATAAACAAAATATTTACCCATAACTGAAGAACATAAACAATATTAAACAACCAATACAACATTAAATCCCATTTTATTCCATTTTTTAAAGATATTTTCCTTGAAATTTGATTACATTAACAAGAGTAAACATGTTTTACAAATATATTCGTATATCCATTGTTGAAAAATATTTACCCCCATGGCTTCTAAAAACCTTGGTCAAATGTTATAGTCAAAAACTAAATTTATAAAATAATCAATTTTCACAATCGATTAATTCCAAAAACCAATCCTCTATATTATCTTCGATATTAGATAATAATTAAAATTTTAAAATATATATAATATATGACTGGAATCAATAATTCAATATTTTAAATTATATTTAATGAAATCCAATGTGATATATTATTTCATATCAATTCACAATTACACTGATGTAAAAATTAGGTTTTTACACCAGTTTTCCATGGAAATGACGTGATTTTTTTCAAATAATCTATTTTATATGATGTGAAAAAAGTGTTTTTTATATTTATTGTGCGAAATAAAACTCAATACATTTGGATAGATTCATTAACAAAAACCACATAGAAAAATTTTAATGGATTTTTTTATTACAATATTCTTAGAATAATGTATCTCATCATTATAAAAATACAATAACATACTATATAAAAGTTAGATTATAAATTATATAAATAAAAAATAAAAAAATACTAAAAAAATATGATTTAGTTGTGTTTTTATAAAATTGGTTAAGAATGACACTCATTAATTTGTTTTCACTAATTTTAAATTGTAATTGAATATTAATTTTGTGGAGGAAATTGGTGTGAATGTAAAATTGTATGATAGCCAAGTAGGGGGTTGAATTGAAACATTTTTAAAATTAATTTAAATTTAAAGGTAATATAAGAGTTATTAAATTAATTTAGTGGAATTAAAAATGAAATGGGCCGATGATATTTTTATAGTGGTTCATATCTATTAGATCATAGTCCAATCTTCACTCGTCTCACGAATTGAGAGTGATAGAACCCACTATATCAACTATAATGGAATATTTCAATGACATTTTCCAACATATATCCACAAAAAAATGATAATTAATTCCCCCTATATGATTAGACCCAAACCAATCCTTCATTTTTCAACCTGGATGCCCAACCTAAACAAACTAAAATTTTCCCACATGGTGGCACAACTTAATTCTTGGATTTTGATTAAGATTCACAACCCATAATTCTACCTTTTAATGGTTAGTATAACCCTTTATGATTAAGTACACATAATAATATAGAAATAAGTAACTCTATAGATCTTTATGAATACCACACAGTCTATTTGTCGAGGTAGTAGAGAACTCTTCATCAATAAAAGATCAACATATTCAAGTTTACATGGGATCCAAAATTGATAACATGAAATATAGCACTTGTATAGTGTAATAGAATGCACAAATTTTTTCCCTATAATCTATTACAAGTCTTTTCAGCTCTACATATATTGTTTATTTTTTTATAAAAACTTTCAAATTCAAAATATTTTGATTCCATTTAACTAATTCATATTTTTCTAGGATTGTTTCCCATATAATTTTCCATGATTAAATCATTTATAAATGAAAAATAAATAAATATTTTAGTCCTCATAGATATCCTATGAAACAAATAACTATTTGTATAGTAGACCTAATTACAATAATAAATACAATAGTAAACAAAAATAATTAATATCCTTGGATTAATTCCTAATAATAATATATGATAACCATTCTTATATCATATGATTTGAATTTGGATATATCTATTTCCAAAAATACAGTGTGAATATCAATACATGCATAATCCCATGTGAATATCATTTAATTTATCATAAAGAAATATATAACTCATTTGTAAATATTCTAGATAATTAATATATAAATTTTAAACAAATTAAAAACTAAAAATATTCAAATTAAACTTATAAAAAATGGAAATGTGAATGTAAAATAGAACACATTTCAAAATTTTATAAAAACCTATAGCATTTCACTTAACCATGTCAGAAAATTAACATAGGTTTTTCTCATGATGCATTTTTCCCTACCTAGATAAAAATCACAACATAAGAGAATTTTAGATAGTAGAATTGATGTAGGTGATTCATGTAAGTGAATATATGTGTCTTAATTCATGAAGGTGACTAACATAAGAAAATTCACATTTTCAATTATACAAATTTGTAAAAAGGTTGACTTACCAAATTTCATACCAAAAAAATACATTCTAAACAATATAATCAACATTGTTTTTAGTTGGATTTTATTTATAAAAGTTAATTTTCTTTCAAAATAATTAATAATCACCTTAATAATACTTATATAACATAATTTATCATCAAAATAGAGTAGAAAGATCTATTTAGAAGAATTGTAAAATTAAGAATATAAACGTACAATGAATTATATCCTAATTTTTTACATTAAATAAATAGATTCAGAATTTTAAGTCTTCTAATGAAATTTAGATAATATTAGTAGATTTACTACTCCATAAGAGTCACTTAATTTATAGTTATATATCCCAAAATTGGTTTGAAATAATTATGGTAACTTAATATTAAAAATATTCTAGGTGGCTTGGCTATGTGGTATAATTTTTTATATGAATTTCATACATTGGAAAATTTGATACATTAATTGTCTATATGGAAGAAATAAAAAACATTTGAAACTAAATGTTTAAGTTCTTAAATGATATATGTATCCTAAGAACTCAATATGAAACATGTATAACATGTTTTAACCATTCAAAATGTTAAATCTGAAGTCCTTGTAAAACAAATAACGATATAATCAATGTTAAAATTTATTTAATATATACATAAAAATTATTAATACTTTTAAATAATATAAATAACAATAAATTAAGACAAAAATTAGTAAATTTATGAAATGTAATATTAATCATGAATTGATATTTTGTAATTAACAAAACATAATTAAAAAAATGTGATACAAGGAGCCACTTAAACATTATCTCCCATTTTGATAATGATAAAAGTAATTTCAATTTCAAAACTCCCCCTATTTTGAAATTATAGAAAAGAAAAAAAATGTAACATAAAAATTATCTCTTTAATATAGTGTTTTATTTCTTTTAATTGATACCCTAAAATTATCTCCCCTAAAATTTAATCTCACTTGTAATCACATTCTATTTCGTACAAATGAAAATAAAATATTCTTTAAAACATTAAGAAACATTCATATTTTAAAAATATGGATAAGGGCCCACTATATAACCTTAAATAATTAAGAAATTTGTTATATAGAATGAGAAAAATTCTAAAATAAACTTGTGAAAAATAATGAAACAACCCCTCATTACAATTCCTCGGATGATAACTAAAATATGAAATCATAAGCTAAAATCATCAAGTATATCTGAGAAGAATTAACAAATAATATATATATATATATATAATGATAGTAATCTAAATAAATAGATTCCATATTTAATAGTTTCCATATTTAATAGATTACATATAAATATGAAATTTTTAGTATAGATGCACACTCAAACTGCCCCTAAATTCATTCAAGATAAATGTAAATTTAAATACCCATTATTTCCAGTAAAATTTATATTTTCTCAAAATTGTTAAATTAAAATGTCTTAGTAAATATATCAACAAGTTTATTTTATATAGAAATAAATTTCTAAACTTATATTTATTTTTTAAACAAGATATCTGAGAAAATTAAAATTTAACTTCAATGTTCTTAATTCTAGAGTGTTTTAAGGTATTAATATAAATATAAATTGTAGAATTATTGTCAAAAAATTGAAATCCAATAAAAATCCAAACCAAAATAATAAAAAAGAGTTTTCTTAATCCATAATGATTGATCATAATAATATGAAATGACTATATATTTAGATTCGTCTTCTAAAGTAGAAACAAAATTTTATTTATTTGAATCCTAAGATACAAAAAATTTACAAATTAAATAGAGCATACACGATGTCCATCTATCTTGAATCCATAAAAATCAGAATATGGATAGATTGAAAATATAAAAATAGTTTTATCAGGATAATTTAAACCAAGATTAAATGATCCTTTAAAATATTTAATAATCCTATTATAAGATTTAATATTACATTACCTAGGGTAACTTTTATATCTATGGAGCACATAAAATAAAAACATTAAACAAGGAATATAATTAGTATAATACAATTAACGTCATATCACACCTATATAGGTTTTGACATCAATAAATTGTTCAAAATTATGTAAATCTAACTTCCATGTAGTACTCATAGGGTTATTTTTCAATTTTAGATGATTCAAAACCATATATATTATTACATAACAAAAATATGTGTATTTATTTAGAAAAATGTGATAAATTCTTATAAAAATTTGTAATCTAAAGAAGAATTTAAACTTTCCCATAATACTCATATCAAATTTAGGATTCATTAAATATGAATATTTTGTACATAGAAATTAATTTGAAGATTCAAAATTAATATCTTTAATAAACAATTTCACTCTAAAAATATCATTATTAATTTTCTTAACAATCAATGTTGGATGATCCATTCAATTCTCAAAATAGTTTTTAATATAAAACAAGTCAATCTATTATACCAACGTCCTGGTTCTTTTTTAAAACCATATAAAAATTTGAAAAAACCTATAAAAATGATTAGGATGATATACATTATGAAAACCATGGACATTTCTAATATATAATTCTATAGAAGTATAATTATTCAGAAACGTTGTTTCAAATCCATTGGAAATAGTTTAAAACCATTAAAAGTAGCATAACATAATAATATCATAATTTCTTCGGACCGTGAAACAAGTGAAAAATATTATTTAAATTTAATGCCTTCTTCTTGGGAATATTATAGAAAAAATATTCACGATTTATTTTTAACTATATTTCCAAATTCATCTAGTTTATTTCTAAATATCTCTTTGGTTTAATTAATATGAGAAGAATTTAGTGTAACAACTAAATTAAAGATATTATTTCTAGTATAATTATTTAATTCATCTTGAATAGACAATATAAAATTAGAATCATTTAATTTTTTATAAATATTCCTACGTAAAAACTTAAAAATAAATGCTTGAAAATAACAAATATTCATTATAGATTTAGTAGTTTGAAAATTTGATTTAACATTACCAATAAAATTATTATTGGACGATCTCTATGAGTTTTCCAAGATATTTCATGAATAGGTTCCGATTGAGAAGAAATATTCTCCCCCTCAACATGTGCATTTTTATCTTGTGGTTCTTATTCAAAATAGAGATATATATATTCATTACCATATTGATCAAAATGAGTATCTATTTTATTTACTGATTTTTCAGAAAAACTAGAACAAATTGATTCTTAAACTACTATGTTTATTTAATTGTATACTCTATATGCCTTATTATTATTTGAATATACTAAGAAAATACCATCATCATATTTCCCATTAAATTTATCAAATGTATGCTTAATATTCAGAATAAAAACCCTACACTCAAAAACATTAAAATAGCCAATTTTAGGTATTCACACTTTCAAAGTCTCATAAGGTGTATTTTTAAACAAAGTTATTAGAATTATTCTACTTGTCAAAAAAATAGAAATATTCACAGATTCTACCTAGAAATTTTTAGGTAATTTAAACTCATTTAACATGGTGCCTGTCATTTTACAAAGAGTTCTATTTTTTCCTTCATACTACACCATTTTTTTGGTAGATCCTTAAGGGATGAAAAATTATTAATATATTTATTATATTAAAAAAAATGGGTTAATTAATGATTCTGGAATTCACCACCATAATCAATTCAATTTTATTTAATAACTCTTTTTTCATATTTTGAACCATTATACAAATTTTGATAGATTTGTATATTGTTTTATATTTAAAAGTTCGAAATTACACCCAAGTGTATTTACTAAAAAGATCAATATTAAAAAAACAACATCATACCACCTAAACTAGTAGGTTTTATAGGACCAAATGGATCTAAATGAATAATTTTTGGAGGCCTTATAATTATTAATTATTTGAGTGACTTGAAACATCTTTTATATCATTTAATTTTCAAGAATGAATCAAAAAATAAAGGTTCTATCCACTTTATGTTCTAGTAACCACATACCGATTTGTTTCCTAGATAGATTGTGCATCAATATGAAATTATCAATTAACAAACTCTTATACCACAACATTTTGTGAAATATAATAACATTTAATCTATTGATATTATGATATTTAATTCAGAAAAATCAATGAAATAAATGTTTTTTCAGAATGTATAAAATTAAACAAGTATATCCTTGAAAATAATTCATTTATAATTTTGAATATTAATAAAAATTATATCACTACATAGTTAAGAAATGGTTTTCAAATATTATTTCAGTACATAAACATATAAAACATTATAAATAATAATATATCTGTAAATTCCAACCTCACTAAAACCATTTACCCTTTCTCTAGAATTATCACCAAATATAACTTTACCACCATCACATAGATTGAATGATACAATATTTTACATATCACAAGTAATATGTCTTGATCATATACTATCTACATTCAAAAACACTCTTTTGCTGCTCCCCCAAAATATTTTCTTTCCAAAATATATTTATAGGAGGTTTGGTACCCATCAAAATTTGGGTCTGATGGGATTAGCATATAAATTTTTGGGAACCCAAAAATATTTCAATCACATTATTATAGGAAATATAAAAGGAAAATATTTTTAAATAAAAGACATAGTGTGCGTAATAGACTTTTAAAATCTCAAGAAATACACTTTTCATAATGAACAATCATTTGACATCTAAAACACGTCACAATTGATGAACTCCGATTAGTGTTCTTAAAAAAATGACATAAAATTTTTGGGTAAATTAAAATCATAAAAAAGATTGGATCTCGTTTTTTTTATTTTATTGATACTTATAATTTTATTAAATTATTTTATTCCTTTAAAAGAATTATAGATTTGAATTTAAATTTAAAAATTTATTTTTTATTACCACATTAACTTCAATAACATTATCAATGTTTCTTATTTTATATTCATGAATCTTTGACATGACATAAATTTTATTTTATAGTTTAAATTTTTTGTGAGAGTAGAATTTATTTTTTCTCAATAATTTTATATATCATAAAGATCTTAATTTTTATCATCCAATACATATTTTTTAAGATTTTCATTTTCTTTAATAATAACATAATGTTGATTCTTAAAATTCTTATGCAAACTAACAATAATTTATAATGGATTATATATAATATTAATAACTTAACGTAATTTCTAATACAATTGGATTTAATATTTATATTCACATTATGAGTAAGAATTTAATTCACTTTTTGATTTTATAAAACCATTAACCATAAATTATTCACTTCATTTTATGAACAATATTCTATAATAGAACATAAATCATATGTACGCCTCCATCTGGCTACAATTGACTTGTTTTCATTCATGTAATTATTACTATTTTTCTTTTCCTTATTAAATATTTGAAAATTGGTCTTTACATTTGGCCTTGTACTACACTCATAAAAAATTACATCTTCAGTATCATTAACAATTAAAATAGCTTTCTTCTTATTGTTCTGACCATATTTAGGGTAGTCCTTCTGGGATCTCCTTTTGTAATAATTTTTATCAAATATCCACCCTTAATAAAAAATGATATTTCATTTATATCACTAAACTATAACTCATAATTATAATAGTGAGTATAAAAAATTAATTTAAAATCAATTCCCTTCTTCTCTGAATTATCTTCCTCAAAATATTTTTTAGCACTATTTCCAATAGTAATGATGTTCCTTTAACCTCATTAAGTGAATATTCCATGAAATATTTACATTCACCTATGTTTTTTTTCTAATTAAACTTATTAGGAAGTGATATAAGTAATCATTTAATACGAAAAATATTTTCAAGAGTCTCTCCTAAATAATTCATAAAATTTATAATACTAGTAAATCAATGAAACATGTATTTAACAATTTAAAAATCACCCGTTTGGATTTTTTTTATATTCATCTCTTATGATTCCAAAATTACTTTCGATAATCTTATATGATCCAATATGTGTAACTTGTATAATTTTCCAAATTTCATGTGTGGTATTACTTACTAAAACATGAATATACACATTTCTATTTTTTTAACAATAAAAAATATTCATTACCCTATAATTTAGAACATAATTGACCATATCATTGTAAAAAAATTATATAGGTTCTCCTTATATTAGATTTTATGGATTTTCATGATCATCCAATGATCAATTCTATGTTTCTTCAAGAATGATTCCATATGATATTTCTTCACGGCATAATAAATACCATCAAATTGTGGTAGTTTTTGAGGAATACATATACCCTTTGAACTTGTTACTGCCATATTAAAATGATCTTTATCCTTGAAGGTTATTTAAAGAAATAGTTAAACCAAATAATGAATATATATATTGATCTTGGGGTCATGATCTGATGTCAATTGTTTTTCAGGTGTTAATATTATATAATAGCCAAGAGGGGGGTGAATTGGCCATTTCAAAAATTAACATAAATTTAAAGTTTATTTCCTATTTATTAAATTAATGTAGTGAAAATAAAAATAAATTAACATAATAAATTTTTATAGTGGGTCATATCTAAATGATCTTAGTCCAATCATCATCTCTCTCACGAACTGAGAGTGATAATGCTCACTATATCCACTATAATAGAATCGTACAATTACTTTTTTCACACCTACAGTAAAAGCCCATTTACAAATCCTTTCCCCCATTATATATTAAACCCAATTCAATATTGCGCTTTAATACCTAGGGGAACAATTTAAATATCCTGTGATTTGCCCACATGGATTTATAACCCAATGCCAGACATTTTTTGTAATTATTAACCCATAATCCTAATTATTAATGGGTAATATATTCCTTAAAAATTATTCACAGAAAATGAAATAAAAATAAGTAAATACATATAACTATATAAAAACATCATAGTATGAGTGTTCAGGAAACAGATACATCTACAGTAGCAAAGGATAAAATTATTTTATTTTGGCTAGAATTAGTAACTATCCACCAAGAATGAAAAACATGTACAGTGCTGGAGAATCCACAACCTCATTGTAAGTAATATATTACTGAATTTTAAATCTCCATATATATAGAGTATCATTATATACAATAATGTTAAAATTTTAAATATAATTCATCATTCAAATTAATTTAGATTTTTCCATCCTTTATTTCTAGAAAACATTATATGTGTAAATATTTCCTAAATGAAAGAATTATAAATATTATAGTCCTCTTATATATCCATAGAAAAAATAAATATTATTTATAGTTTAAATTGTTAAAATAATTGATAAAATAGTAAATAAAAATCGTTCATATACATGGAATACTTTATGAAAATAATTGAGGTTGACCCTTCTTATTTTAGCCAATCTGAATTTTGGAATATTAATTTCCAAAAAATCAGCATGAATATTTCCAATACAATAAAAATCATTCGATTTAGAGTTTTTAATTCCAAGATATGGTCTAAATATAGAAGATAACTAAATCTATAAAATTTTATACATGTGACAATTGGACATGTTGGAAAACCTGATATGTGAATTGGCTATGTTAAAACCATAAAAAACATGTAAAAAAGACATATTAAGGTCACAATTGATGTCTTTAGCATAGTCACTCAATATGAAACTTGTAGAACCTGTTATAACCATTAAAAACATTAAATATAAATATATTTAAAAAAATTAATATTATTATATAATAAATGGTAAGAATACTTTAGTCAATATATAAGATAAAATATTATGGCTTTTTAATAGTAAAATGAATATCAATCAAAAGAAAATACATAGTAAACTTATGAAAATTATAATTAATCATGACATGATATTCTTTAATTGTCAAAAAATAATTAAATTAATGTGATGCAAGGATACAATTGAATCATGTATTTCATGAAATCACTAGTAAATATTAGAGATAATTTTTAAGAATTTATAAATAATTATTAGTATTTATTTTTCTTAATTATATTATATCATAATTGTATTAAATAACTAATAATTATTTTTTTGTATTTTAGTGGTGTTGTAATACTCTCTTTAACACACACACATAAATGCAGTAATTATAAAAATAAGATTTGATAATGATAATAATAATCATAAAATGCCAATGTATACACATTAAATTTAAAAGGAAAAGTTCAAGGCTATAATGGGGAGTGATGAAAGTGTGTGTAAGAGTATTCTTTCTCATTAGACATATGAAAATCAATAATGTCCTCCAATAAGATAAAATACCATAATGAAGTGTTCTTAAAGGAAACATTCATTGAGAGGGAATTGAAAACCATACTTCTTTCCCTGTATATGTGATATATTCTAATATACATTCACATGAAATATTTAAAACCTTGTCCCCAATCTATAAATAGAATCCATGGGACCAAAAGTGTTCATTATTCTAGAGTTTTTAAAATAATAGTTGAATAAATTTCAATATCTATGTAATCCAAACCAAATTTCGTTTCATATTTTGATAAATATGTATTGAAAATAGCTCAACGTTATATTAAATTAAATTTCCAATGAATTTGGTTAATTCTCCTTTAATGAATCCTATAATATTATAGATGATTCCACCACAGAATGTAGGTCCATGAGTACCTAGGGAAGCTCTATCAAAGTTTAGTCTAATATAGTTAGACCACGGTGGAATCCATTCCACATAGACGATCTTAGTAGGACTCCTAAATTTTATTGAGAAACCTAAATGTTTCATAGTAATTAGATATTGATTGTTATAATCTATAGATTAACCTTTTACTTTGGAGTTCATATGAATATCCTTCAAAATATTGGTGAGAATAAGAATCATGATGGAATTATTCCCTAGAATGTGATCTAGTTTTGGGTATACTGATCGTATATAGATAGGCATAAATATTTACATTATGAAAATTGTGTACCTGTGTCCTAAGATTCACACCCCAAAAAACATAATAGAATGAGTGAAGGTCCAATATATCAAATAAATTCATAGATAACCACTCTTAGATCTAATTCAAAATGTTCTTATTGATATAAAAAACCAAGAACAAGTTGGAGATTCTACCATAGTCCTACAGAGATAGAGAATATATTGAAGCAATTTGTGTTCCAACATGAGGAATTCTATCATCAGTGTATAGATGATTGTGACAATATGCCCAGATAAGAACAGTGTAGATGGGTGTAATAAAAGGAAATCATAACCTCTGTCATCCATTTGGGTACAACATTAGAAAAAAGACATAAAGAATATAATACAGTTTTTAGTGAGTTGACCAATTAAATAAGATAACTATATCATAACATTTTGTAAGTTAAATCAAATCTAGTGGAATGAATGCTTTCCCTATTCACTCACTACATTGACACCCATGGATGTGCGTCTACTGATATAGGTCGAGTTTTATGATCAATCCATAAATAATTAGAATTGTTCATAACTTTTAACATCTGATGAATAAATTCTAAACCAATGATATTAATTATACTCCGATGGATCCATTAGTAACTCCACAAGTAGTATGAAGAGTCATGAGATAGATAAATCTAACATGACGATTCATTATGATCATCTTCATTTTCAGTCGATATTATTGAGGATTATCCTACCTTTCTTCACTAGTTCAGTGAATGGATTGTGGAGCTTCCATCTGATATACATGAAAAATGGGATATTTGATGGCTAACAAGAGTTCCTAAGATGTTATGGAAAAATCCCATGGATAAAGCCACAATGTCTCTTTTATTGAGAACCTGATTGATGATTTGAACATCAATGATGGCAGAGTAGGAGGTGAAGCTTTTTAGGATGTTATTTTTCGACTGAGGAATGTTCTCATCCCAAGGGGGAAATCTTATATTCACTTGCCAATTCCTTTCCGTTTTGGAAATATGTATCTCTCATTCACAAATCCAACCCTATTATTGTTGTTATCACTTTCAGCAGTCGTAGCAGTTCTTTCCATACTCACTGTAAAGGGGGGAACTTCATTACCTAATGTAGTGGAATCGTTTTCAGAGCTGGTTTATGATTTTTTTCCATTCCATTCACTGATAATATAAGTGTTTAGAGCATCAAAGTGAAACAATTTTTTCCCCTCTCATCTCTGTCACTTTTACTACCTCGTCATTTCATAATTCCTTTGGAATTGTTCCATTTAGCTTCAGTGTCACAAGTCACCTACTCTGTATGTGGTCGCTATCATTTTCAATGTTCATTGGCATCATGCTAATTGGGTTGAGAGATAAGGGCAGAATTTTTTAAGCTTCTAAATATCCAAATTCATTCCCCTAATGTTAGCAATGGTACTCATACTAATCGATCTCATCACATGATGATTTCAGTCATTGAGCTTGGGCATCCGCTTATTTTTCAATATGATGGATGGGTATAGTTTAGTCAAGATCATGAGTGGTTTCGCATGGATGAAGCTCTTATTTCATGATCGAAGCTATTTGAATGGCGATCCGGGAACTCTGTTGGTGTAATACAAGCATTAAATGGTATGGAACTCGGTGTAGAGATCTTACAAGTTCATGTTTTTACTATCTTAATCGATATCTAGTAGAATTATTCTTCAAATATCCATCAATTCCAATCAGTACTCTACTCTAATAGTCATTACTCTACTCTAATTATTTTGTTCGACTACCCATCCCACTCTATAGTGATACACAGATCAAGGTATATTGGTGGTGGATAAGTAAAATATATATAGTGGAGTCATTGGGTGGCGGAATTGGAAAATCATTGTGAATGAATGGGAGGTTGTGCATGGTGGTGTTATGATCATGAATATGTGTTGCGAAGTATAGAGTCTTTACTATTATTTTACAATGGGGGATGGATTTCCACCTTTATGTCCTTCAGTACTCTTCTAATAGTGTCTAGATAGTCATGACATCAGTACTCTACTCTAATAGTCTCATGTTTTCAAATCCTTCTAGTGGTCCAGACAAGGAAACAACTTTCATAGAATCATGTACCATAATATCAAGTAGTGAGATGTGTTGGGCATGATATCTATGATATAGATATGGTAATGTGTTGAGTGAGTAGCATGGGATTCAAATGCACTGTTCTGCTACGGACTTGTGGAATTTTCAAATGCATCATCATTGTGTGACCTATAATAAAAGGTACTACAATTAAAGGGTATGGTGGAAAGCGATCCTGGATTAGGGGTCACTTGCAGGGAATAGACAAGCAGGGTCTTTGGAATGGCCAACATATCTGATCTGAACTCTATGATCAATGTCCCTTATTCACATCTATAAAATCTTGATACACTATTATACATACTAGTGGTTTTTATTTTGTGTTCAGGCATATGGAATGGGGGAGAGAGTGGTGGATCACAATTGAGATCTTGGGCGGAGCAGAAATGTCAATTATTGAATGTTGTGCCAACGATTCTCGATTCTAAAACAATGTGTCATCTCAACACTCCATCAACCATGGATTTCTTATCCAACCCCCATCAATCAATATTATTCTTGCAGAATTAGACCATTATCAAGTTTTTGTTTAGTACTACAGATGGTCATTGGTGTTTTATTAACGATGCATCACACACCCAATGTCGATCTCACATTCTATTGTGTGGAAACCATAATGAGAGATGTTGTTGGGGGATGGTTTCTCTGATATCTGCATTCGAATGTGTAGAGTATGTTTTTCTTGGTCGTTCGCCGGAATCTATTTCTTGGTCTCTATCACGCTAGTTTATGCAGTCCTCGATAACGGGTTTTGGGATTCCATGTAATACTGCTACTCTTATTGACTGGGACATCATTCCAAGTATAGGTTCTTACATGGGGGGAAATGGTATTTTGGGGAGCAACAGTCATAACCAGATTCAAAATATTCATACCAGTTGTGGAAAACACCAACTTATCTTGGATATGGGGTGGGTTCTCCATTGGCAATCCAACCATAATGCGTTTTTTATAGTTTGAATCATGTACTTCCATTTTTTGATAGTCGGTCCACTATGATTCATCCGGCCTCATCGCATCAATTTAGATCCAATAATACATGGGTTTTTTATTTGGAGACGGATAAAATATAATATTTTCCCTCTTTCTTTGTTATGGATATAGTAGGTTTGGTCGCTTGTTCCATTAGGCTCATGCTGGTTCTATTTTTTATCCCCCTTTTCTTATTGCATTCTGACAATTCTATAATTGATAATATGATGCCGACCCCAACCTATATTGTTCCTAAATAGAATTTCCTACTGCTTTATTCCATTCTACATAGTATCAATTCCAAATATGGTAGTTTGTCCGCAATTTCACTTTTTTTCTCTCTCTATATTTTCTGACTTTTTTTCCCATGGATTTACATAGTTATAGTTGTTTCTGTGTATCCCAAGGACTATTTTGGTTTCTATTTTCAATTATATTGATTCTTGAATGTATCAAATGTAAACCTATCAAGTACCCATATGTGCATATAGGAAAAAATACCCCATTGGCTCTCTTGTGCATTGGAATCACCCCATCCCTTCCTGGAATCATTAGTGTGATTGATATCTCTATTTTTGCGTGTAGAAAAAACATCCATCACCCACTGGATCGTACAGTATGTCTTTTGGAGCAATACAATTAGAGTAGAGTAATTATGGAATCAACAAGGAATTACAAGACACCACATTGCCCTCAATAGATTCCCTTGGGACTAAATCGAATCAGAGTTGTTGATTGCAAGTTATATCCTTCAAGTTAGATCCCACCAAATCCCCTAATGGCTTGTACCCAATGACAAATGTCCATCATTGAAGTAATCAATTATGCCATCCTATTCAAAGGTGGCCTTATAGTGATAGATAACGTTGCTACACTAAATTTAAGGATAACATGGGTCACTTGGGAAACCCACAAACCCATGAATATGAACTTAAATGGATGAATACCTGCATCAAAGTGGACGTGTTCATCAACATGAGTGACGAACACCTTGGGAAAGACTTCTAGAGTAGTGTTATATGACTTGTCCAATGGGTATCGAAACGGATGAATCAGAGAACCCCCATAAAACCCCCATGACCTCTGTATATAGATACCTCCTCACAAGAATACCTCATCTCTCTTGGTAGTTCTATCCTATATACATTCTACTACCTATATTAAACCATGTTTGAAGCCACTGATGGTTGTTGTTCTGTTAATTCCCGATGAAAGAGGCATCACATTCAATGTTTTTACTGTGTCAAAAAACTGAGATGATGAGCCTTTATTCTTGAATATTCGGATTAGTTTCATCTTCTAATAGCTGGGTACCATCAGTTTGTTTATTCTTCTAAATATGGTCAACCACATCACCTACAAAAAAATATATTTCCTCCAAAATAGAGTCTTTCAACATCAGGGCCTCCCACTAGTGGTTTTCCCAAGGTGTATTCATCTATTTATGGTATATGTTGATATTATGAGATAGTACTATAATTGGAAACCCCCAGAATCCTCACATGTCATTTACTCTAGATTGACCATCATGTACTTTATGAAAACATAGGTCCTTTGGCATTGTCATTTATTTAGCCAGGTACTCACTAACCTGGGCACAAAATCTTCTTCAACTCTGATGTAGTTGTAGAAAATAGGGAATGATGTGAATGGTTGTTGAATCCCATTCGCTATTTTCTACTACTATCCTTGTATAGTAGTAAGACATGGGGTCATGGGCCATTCCCAACTACTGCAATAAGATGAGGATGTTTCTAGAATTACTTTGATGCATCATGTTGTGGTTGATTGGAAGACATGGGGGTTTCATTGAAGGACTAGGACCATCCACTCCATTCCAGCAGCTACCTTCAAACATGGTACTTATATATAATGTTGAGATAAAAAAGTTCCTTATACCAATCAATAAGAGTAGTAGCACACAATGGGTACCCCAATGACTCCTTTTGGAGGTGGATCATTCAAGGTGTTGTTTTGTCAATAAAACTATTATAATAGAGTACTTGTGACCCATCCATCCATGATTTCTACCATCGGTTATTGATGGTCATCAGAGACTGGTACATAAATATACTGACTAGTCTCAGAGCATTCCAACATTACTAGCCTTTTACAAACAACCATATATGTACCATCTTCACAAGGTTCTCAGTGTACACCAAAATTTTACTAGAGTACTGATAAAAAACATGTGTGGTAGATATATTATATTGGAACAAGAGATTGTATGATTCAATTGGCCCTTAAATATATATATGAACAAGTTGAACGGATGGGCAGTGGTACCACTATCCAATCTGGACACCATGATCCACAACTCTTTATGTGGAAATGAGGGTTGATCCATCTGATTTACAAAGACACCACCTTGATCCTCCAATACCAGTTATGTATTGGTCCATGCATTTTTTCCCGATACAATTAGAGAAGTGTACTGATTCAGAAGCCACTTAAAATTGTACTTGTTTTTACTGGAAATGATCATACTAATTAAAACTAACATATATAAGTCATTTTTCTAGCCTTTTTCGTAAATGTATCACCTTTGGGCAGCATGGAGAATTACTTTGAACACCACAGGGAAATCCTTGTGTAAATTCTCTTAAAATAATCACTCAATCGCAAGACCAATCATCAACTCAATCACATAACGTTTTGGATAGGTGCAGTGAAACATCGCGATGAGGCAAGAAGCAACCCGATCATAAATGTATTTGAGTTGGCGTAGCTATTCAAAATAGCATCAAAAGTCATTACAAAAAAGGCAATCTCTGTTTTGGCTAGAAGGTGGCACCAGACCAGACATCGTGTTCTATTCACGTGATATTTTAATGGCTTCCAATGCATCAATGGGGAGAAAGCACCTCTAAAACCCCCATGAACCCATTTGGTAAACAATGAGTGAGTCAGTACATTACTCTAAACTATATAGGAAAAGTACCAGACCCTTGGACCGGTGGTTTGCATCCCATCTAGAAATAGTTCACTATTGTGGGATCTGGTTAGCATCTGGATAAGGAAGGAATTCAATACAGTTATAATACTTGAGTGGTTACAGTCACTTGAATAATATTTGTGGTGGAAGTGAGTGGAGATGATTTGGAATTTTGTGGGGTGTTATAGGTGGGGGGAGCCGAATTGGGATAGATCACCTTCTGAATTAATTCAACCTCACACAAATAATATGAGTCAAGATGGTTCACGGTAAATTACAGTCTATCAATAGGTACTCTTCCTATACCTATATGGGAAGAATACATGTCCATGGGGAGAAGTGGTCAAAAGAATGGACAATGTTTTTGAATGCATCTCTTACTATTATGAGCATGTCATGTTACAAAATGTAAATTGGATATCCTATGTGGGTCAGATACAAACATGTTTTGGCTCTTGTCTAGTTAGATCGATGCCACTCTAATGTCTCAAAGGAACCTTGCTTTATTTTCTTTTTCCTGGGAAACTTCTACCACTCACTCCCCCTTTTGCAGTGGAAAGTAAATATTTTTGTACCTATAATGGTTCTATCAGAAAAGGTAGAAATTAGGGATTGGAATATACTACCTATATGATACCAATCCATAATTTGTAATGGTCTTTGTCCTGGGGTATAGATGGACTCCAAATGAGACATGGTGGGGATAAAAATGGCACAACTAGAGCTGATAGGGAGGATGTCAGAAGTCAGCACTACTGTGATTCTGTTGAATTAAACGCAGTGGAATGTATCAGTTTCCATCATATATCTCTATCTCCTTGGAATGTGGTTGAGAAAACCAAGCACTGATCAGGTAGAAAACCCCATGAGGAACCAAATAGTTCTTGAGTCAATCTCCTCTTCCGTCCACAAATACGTATTGAATAAGATCAACCACTTGTTTTATGTCTCCCCAACTGCTATAATGGTACCGCAACTCGAACCTCGCCTTGATGAAGTGTTGGAAATATCCATTACATTGGAAAGTAGAAAGGGAATCTCAAATAACAAACGAGATCGAATATATATTGGATTAGAATGCATGATATCGGTTGAATGGGTGGTACTATTCAAGGGGTGGAAGAATCTCCAAATCCACTCCAAGAGAGTGGGAACAAAAATCTCATATGATTTCTTCATATCTCAAGCCATCACTCGAGTAACACTCCATGATGATACCATCACTACATAATATGGTTTGGTATACACGAAAAAGGTAGAAAGCCTCATGGAAAAGGATATGATTAACAAATCTCTAGTTCAACGCATTGAACGAGTTGATTTGACAGAATTATTGACAATGGGAATTGAGCAGCTATAGAGCATCCTGAAATTACAATTTTTCTACTGGAACTCGATTTGGAAATACAGAAATATGAGTCTCTTGGTGTCGGGAATCCAATCTATTATTTGACTAATAGACTCAATTAGGCTCCAATCTATGTATCGAAGTGCAGAATTGATCGCTCAAGATGTATCCCTTCCCCCGCAATAGCAGAGACGAACCATTCATTATATCACTACTAGCATCTCTCGTTCTATCATGGGATGTAATGCACTGAAGAAGATCAAGTGGCTATGTCTCTAGTGTGATGGTCAATCTCATGAGGAAGACATAATATGAAGTGAATTCCTCACAGTGGGATAATAAACAACGCGGTTGCTCAAGTCCAATGTAGATTATGTTGTTGTTGGGGTATTGACTTGATATGGCATGACTGGGTTGAATGTGTGGATTGCATTCTACCATCATCCCCCCAGGTCATAGTGACATCCAACCAAGTGACCATCCCAATAAATAAGACTATATATATGCAATGATATATAACCAAGAACAAGGAAATTACCCAACAAAAAAAATACTCTCTTATGGAAGATATGGTATTACTACTGCTGGTTTCTCTCAGATATCCTTTCGATCGTTTGCAGAAGCTACTACTTAAATCATCCACTATTTTTCAAAGGCGAAGAGATGGTATTGAGTTCGAGTAGTGGTTCCATTGACCCGAAAACCCGAATATGTATGCATGGGAAGAGGCAAAGTGGTACTGAATTTTGCAGTGTTTATTGTCTCTCGATGACAACTCATATTTGAATTGGATAATCTGTTGTCGATTTCCATTTTATTTTATAGAGTATCGATGTAGAAACTATGTTCAAAAACTCAGGTGTTTCAATGGTCATGTCATTCCTTAAATAGATATCATGGTTTCATTTTCGGATCCCTTCTCCACTTGTTTCTCCCATCCAACCTGCACACTATCCTTCTCTGATCACCGAGATAATGTTCAAGAAACAACTCTAATAACATATCCCCACATATCTAATACCACACATAATGTTTCATCCACTTGTCCACCATGTTATCTTTTCACATTGATGCTTGAAACCAGTTCAATAATGCATGATTTACAAATACCACAATCATGTGTATTTTTCACAAACTAAACAGCAATTTTCATCCTTGACCATCTTCAAAGCACGTTATTTTTAAGCTGGTGTGATAGCTCCTGTGACCTAACTATCTAATAATAATGTTATAGGTCCAACTATATTAAATAGTACCTATATTTAGCCAAGGTGAACCTATAATATAATACAAGTAATCTTCTATATATTCAAAAGCTCGAAATCACCTTCTATAAATATAGACAAAATTTAGACCATAACAACATTAACATAAGTTGGATCAGTTTTTTTTCCTCTTCACTAGCCTTTACTACTCTATTAATAGACCAATATTAATAGAATACTTTTATAAAAATTTTCAAAGGCAATTGAATTAGGGGATCTATGATAGGTGAACTCTAGCAGGGCCTATAACGATCACTATATACAAATATTTTCTTCTATTATTCTGATTATGTGATAGAAGGTTCTATTGTGGAGGGGGAAGGGTCGACTGAGAATGTCTATTACAACCTCTTTTTTAGGCAGGAATAACTAGGTATGATAGTAACAATACCGAAAAAATCCAAAGAGGGTTATTTTATTGTTATCAGAAAGAGGAGGAATTTTTCAATGAATGAAAATTTCCCATTCCGAAGGGAAGAGAGGAAGAGGAACAATCTCTAGTTTTATCAGGAACACTTGAAGTGACAATGATTGATCCTTCTCTTTATTCGATTATTTCAACTTCTATTTTTTCACCAGTGGATCACTCAACTGATGAATGGTACTTATATATACTAATTAAACACAAAATAGTGTTTGATTTTGAAATGAATCTTGATTCAGTACTATATAGAATGTGTACATGTGCTTGACCTCCTTCAACTGCCACAGAATCATTATGTTCACTTGGGGCTATATATTCAACTAGAGAAGACGGAGTAGCAATAGAAATGGTAGATTAACCGCTAATAGATTAATTCATGTGATACAAACTTATTGATAAAAAAAGTGTTTCGACAGGGTGTCTGAGTAAAGTGTGGTGTTTTGGTAACCTTACCATAGTAGTGTCGTCATTGTGTCAGGCGAACCATTTACTGACAAACGTCTACTACATATATTATACTAATTGGGTGGTGGATGACTTGAATAGTGACCTTTTGAAACCTCAACTTGGGAACTGCTAGACCTTAACGATTTCAAGGAATTTTTTATAGTCCGTTCGTAGATCTACAATAGAGAGATCAATTCTACCTACATCAAGTATTGAGCTTATCGAGGTTTTTGGTGCATTCTGGTCCATGCATTATGGTGTGTTTTAGATAATTCTATATTCAATGTCAATTAATTTTGCATTTTTGATCCAATGTGGGTCGATTCCATGTTTTATGGTCCTCCCTCTCTGATTGACTGGCTTACCCCAATCTTAGAAAGCATACAAGTTCCTAACCAGTATTTTCAATTAAATCAAGGGTCATTCTCTGTTGATAGTGTTTAATGACTATATAAAATAGTACCTATCAAAAGTTCTGTATTTTATAGAATTAATTGGTTAAGAACATTTTTTTAAATGACATTATACTTTTCGTTTGAATGAGATTGAGATTTTGTCAAAGGTAAGAGTATTGGGTTTCTACCCGGTTAACATTTAGGGTTGAGGTTGAAGAGATCGGTTCTTTAGAAATGTGGGTTCAGAGTATGTTACAGATCCTGGAATAAGGTTTGGATTCAGGTTGATTCTCTTTTCTTGTTATATTTAGGTTAGAGGGGAAAGACAAGAGTATAAACATATATCTTTTTCAATGATTGGGGACATGCACTGGCAGGGGTTGATTCTATTTCCTTTTGTGATTTTTGTGCCATTTCAACCAATTTATTAGAGTGCTTCCCAGTGTACCACTACTATTAGAGTAGAGCACTTACTCGGGTGGATTGACAAAATGATATGGCCATAGGATTCCTATCTCATCAGGATTATTGTCATTGAGATGGTGTGGTGAATTGGATCAATCTTTGTCCCATTGGCCAACAGTGCTCGCAGGCTCACTTCCATTAAATATTGGTTTCATATCAATTGGTATTGGTACTTTTCGTATTCAATGATAGTCTACAACCTATATTATTCTAAATTCTCATTTCATGTTGATATGTTTATCCCAGATTCTATCAACTATATATCATATATGACACAGTACACCCCAGTTCCTCTGACCAAAACAGTTTTCCTACCTCTACCACAACCCCCAAGATGCGCTTTCTTTCATTGGCATGACTCCTGGAACACAACTGATGCACGGCAACTTGAATAAAAACCTCCCGTGCAATAGGAATCGTGAGGCCATATCTTCAACCTCCATTTCCTGGTACTTATATAAATTTCTGTTGAAGAAATTTACCATCAAGTTTAGTTTTTTTCTTCCCGTGTTGTAGTGTGAGGGGATTTTTTATCTCTTGAAATTAATTGTCTATCTACATTGTTGGAGTTGATATAGTCTTGGTTATATTGTTCGTTTCCCGAATTTAGGGTGGTGTCGTTTGTCTCGATATCGTAGTAACGTCTAATAAATAGTCGTCTTCGTATAACCTAGTCTAGTTGATGACCTGGAATCACTACTAGAGTAGATTATTTCCAAAAAGCACTTCATGCTACTGGAATCATTATAGTATGGCATACCGAGTATCCACAAATGACATTCCCATTGCCTATGTTGGAAAATAGAAGGAAACCGTCTTTCTGAGCGCATCCACGAGCACCTATCAACCAACAACAATGCCTTAGGCTACATGGGCAATTAGATCAACTAATCTTCCAAAAAAATGACAATTCTAAGATGTGGGAATGAAATACCACCAATAACCTGAGATTCATTCTTGATGTTGTAGTAGTAGTAGTAGGTTAAGACTAGCTACCCATGGCGTGACCTGCTACCTTGCTCTACTTGATCAGTACTCTACTCTAATGTTTCACCACCTTAAATATCGGACCTCCTGACCATTGGCAGTATTATGGACCAATAGTCTGCTATCTATATTATTCTGATGGTTATGAACATTGGGTTTAGTCGTGAAGATGGTACCTTGTTGTAGTTGATCAGTACTCTACACTAATAGTACTATGTAGATAGAGTACTTTAATATACACTAATAGTCATTTCTTCCATGTATGTGATGGTTGATGGCATTCGTTCTCTACCATGCAATCATATTGGCCAGCTCCCCGGGCTCCTACATCGTTTCATAAGAATATGGTGTCAATGCATTGTTCCACAATAGATAGATACAAGAATACCATATATCATGAATGTGGTGGTTTAGGTTCACATCATTGGTTTTTCAAATTTTTACTAGATCATGGTGGTCTTGATTAACCATGGTCCATTCGGTACCCTTACTGTACTCTTATATATAGTTATAGAGATGATACCAAGCTTCTGTGGTGGTGTTTGATGGCCGGTCCCTATTGTCCTATGGGCTGGCCAAGCTACGACTCTATAATGATTGGTTAGGCATTGGGAATTCAACGATCAAAATGGAAGATGTACCTTGGATGAAACGTGGAACAAATCAATGAAAAGCATGCCTTCTTTCTCCCCATTCACATGCCTTTGGTTTGGGGAATGCACTGGGAGCCTGCCTTCTAGCCTGAAAACCGCTCGTAGAAAATAAGTACTCTATCCTATACAGTGTGGTGGCCATCTCAGACACTTGAATGCCATCATCTTACATGGGGATCAATGGTTTGGTGCTAGATATGAGATGGTGTTCCATCTACAATACTCTTATGGGGACTACCGAGCTGCCAGGTACTCTTCTATATAATCTATTTATATTGTACCTAACAACTTGAGCATACTAGTGCACTGGAAGGGGGGACTAGACCCTATCTCCTCAAGACACTAGTCAAATGGGTGTTGGGTATAGCAGGAGTTTAAATTGATATTATTGGGTTAAAATACCTATGCTCTACCAGTTGATCTATACACCCACCTCACCTCAGGGAATCCGGTGTTTAGGTAGTATGGAATAGTTATACTACATATATTATATTGAGGAACACCTATTATTATTATACGACACTCATATAGGTTTATAGAAGAGTACCTGATCCCAAATGGACCCTTGGAAGTGTAGTGGAATATGTGGGATGACATAGACTAATTGTGTGGATTAATGATGGCATCACTCAAACCATTTCCAGTTCAAAAACTCTAGTTGTATCGATCACTCGAATCAATCCTTGTTGATTGATAGTATGAAAAATGGATGATTATGTGGGAGATTTTGTATTACCAGATGGCATCCATGGTCCCTTCAAATGTATTTGCCATTTTGACTAGCCCAATAGACCTCTTTACGAACCACCTTGATCATATGTACTCTTGTATATGATACTCTTATATATAGTCTCATTCACCAATTCTCTCTATAAGGAAAGATGATTTGGATTCACTATTCTCATAGCTAAAACTCATCGACCCCAGGTCACAATGCCATCATTTCTATTGTGTGGTCTTGAGCCAATTGATTGGACTCCATCCTAGCCACTCCAGCCATACTACAATTCCCCCACAGGACATTAACCGTTGAAATTTTAGTATCTTGTATGGAGACAACCATTGCATGGATCCCCAACATTTTCATCGTTGATACAGGAAAAAATTTGACACACTTATTTGTTCCAGTTTCCCAATATGCGCAGTCAATGGTCCAGAAAAATCTCAGTATTCTACTCTATTAGTATACACTAGATGGTCCAACTAATAGAAAAATAATATTCCCAAGTGCACTATCGGAGAAACCACCATTAGTTCCATATGGAAGAGGATCCCTCTAATACCATTGATATACAATAGCTTTGAGTATTTGTACCGGATCGATGATCTCATCCAATGAGTATAAAAGAGCAAAGGAGGGGATATCAATGAACATCTATATGATACTAGGAAAGATGGTTTGAAGAAGCTCGAGAGTCATGCCATGAACGATCCATTAGTTTGACAGTCCCCTAGGTTATGGGAACAACCATAAAGCTCAAACCAGCTTCGGTCAAATGATACCCAAGATCAGAAATAGGAAGTGATAGATATTGTTAAGTAACTCAATGATCCCATGTACGATCGATGTGGATCTCTCTTGATATCCTAATTTCCATGACTGGGCTACATCACAAATAGTATCATGTTTGATTACCTTAATGTTCATTTCTTATATATATATATATATTGTAAATAGAGAAAGGGTCCATATCACTGCTGGCTCATATCCCCTTGACACCTCAAATCGTACCGTTCCACCACTGGTATTGGTGTTGATATTTTCTCAGTTATTCTTATAATATTGTTCCTAGATTCAAGAACCTATATTATAATAATATCCGAATTTTTGGTGTACGTAGTAGGAGGAGTTGATTCTTCCAGATTATCCTTCCACTATACAAAGACCTGCTCTAACCTTTTATAGTCTTACAAGGAAGGCTACTCTAGATTATAAGAGGCTATCTACGCTACTCTAGATTATAAGAGGGAAGGTTCTACTACCTATATTATAATGAGGAAGAAATGGGATACATAATTTGTCCTATCCCAGTCAGTAAATTGGATACATGATTCATGTATTGTATCCCAGACACTAGTACATCTTTCTTTCCTACAGTTGCAGTTCTTTTTGTCTCTATGATGTCCACTTTAATAGGAATTCATATTCGATAGAACATTCTTCATTTTTATCACACAATCCTACTTTCGAATCAATATATTTTTATTATTTCTTCTCAACCGCAGATAGATTCATCAATTCTATTATAAGAGTATGGATTATGTGACAAAGTACAATGAGAGTATCACATCTCCTAGGTAGGTACTTAATTAGACACTAGCCTATTTCGTTAGGAATGTTTACTGAAGAACATGTATGTGTAGGATAATTACATTTCACAATCATAAGTGACTTGAGGTTTCTACCCTAAATCTCATCACCACATTACGATTAATCCACCGATTCTAGTACCTCTTAGTTATTTTATCATAACTGATCTCCATTAGTTATTGATTTCTAGGTGTCTAAAAGATTATTTTTTAGATGTAGATTATGTTAATTGGAGATCCTTGAGGTATTGTACATACATGTGGACCTGACGATTGTTTAAAAAACACCAAAAGGATAAGATAGGTAGGATCATCTGTATCTTATCATGTCTCTGGTACAGAATGGGACCTAACACTGACATACCTTATGGTATGGGATTACCTACCATATAGGATTCCAGTTAATCAACTACCCAAAGCTATTTATTGAGAAAAAACATGATAGTATAATACTTATATTATACTGAGATAATATACTAACTATATTATATTGATTCACATCCTACCCCAATGTTGGTACACTACTCTAATAGACCATTATAGGTAAAGAACAGCACTGTTCAGGGAACTTAATGGAAATATTGTCAATGCCAGAGACATTTTCTTCAACTCTCTGCCAGCATGAGTATCACTAATAACACATCTGTCTCTCATTTCCTACTCTTGAGTCAATTTGTCAATAGTTCCTCTTGATGAAATACAAAATGGCTAGATTGTGGAGAAAAATAGCCTTTTGAGTAGTTGACGAGCCAATGACAATATATGTAAGTACCATCCTCTTTTCATTGCTCGTGAGCCATTCCTTCATCATCGAGTTCTCTACTCTAATATTACTATATAGAAAAAGTACCCAACCCATTTCCCAGTGTTATGCACTCAGGGATGCCTGTCTAGAACATGATGCATCATATACGATCAAAGAGGAAATTCACATATTGTTCTTTTTCACTCTCTTAAATCCAACAAAAACATCTCTGAGTATAATATAGGTAGTTTTGTATACCTTCTCAAACTTCATTCAATGAGGGAACTATATGGGGTCATGTATCGTAGATCTGGACCTTTCTAACTCTTATATAGAATGTATCCGAAGAAGGCATTGCACCACCTTGTGTGTTAATTCAAACAACATGATACTTTTAGTAGTTGCGGCATCACCCAAAAGTTGAAGTCAGACTACATTCTAACCCATAGTGATAGTGTATGAGTCTATCCCTCTAACCTCATTATAGTAGGAGAACCTATCCACTCCCTAAACCTCATCTAGAATCGTAATTTTCACTCTAACCCATCGACTATACAACTACCTATATTACACCAAGTCATTCTATCCTACTTTCAAGGAAGAAAAAAACTCAAATACATAACTATTAGAATATAAATGCTCGTGAATACAAGCCGCAAAAGGTAGCAGGTCACCCAGTGGATTCAAAATCAGCTAGGGAAAGCTATCTTGTATGTCTACAACCCATATAATACCAAGTATGAGTTGGATTCTGAGTCAACCAGTGAGTCTTTCCGAGGTTCTATTGTGAGAATGGTTCGAGAGTCATTTACTGATAGGGATAAACTATATAAGTTAAAGTATCATAGATCTGACCCAAAAGGGTGATGTCCACAATCTGTATAATATAGATAGTAAGATACTTCATGTATCCTAGGTTCTAATCCCTTATATATTAAGTATCACTGAATACTGAATAGGGTGAAGTAGTTGAGTTCTGAACCCTTATATATTAATATTATGTAGCACTGAATTCAAAAGGGTAAGGTCCTCCATCTGTATAATCTACATATTAAGATACTTTATGTATCCCATGTTATACACCATTATATATTAATATTAAGTTTCAAATTTAGTTAGTAATGGTTGGGATTGAGAAATAACCTAAGTTCATTAAGAGATGAATCTATTATAGGAGGCTTAGGGTAGGATCTTTAGATAGATTGACTTTCTTGAGCCGATGAACCAGCTTCTACCACAGATGTGCTAATCTGAACTATTCCTAACTGAAGTTGAAGAGTAAAATCACAATGCGGTATCTTTTGAAAGGTAATAAAATATCTGTTAGTAAAGGTAGAGTTCTCTACTCAAAATGGAGAAGAAAGTTCTCACTCAACAAATATGAATAGCGAGGTTCCAAACTGCTCTTACTTTGAGTGGACAATACGGTGTGAGATTGGGTCAAACATACCTTTATATTAGGGATCAGAGTTTCATACAACTCCAACATTTGGGTAGGGAGGTCTTCCCTATTCCTCTTTACATTCATTAAATGGTACTAAGAAGAACTCAGGAGAAGAGCAGGCATGTACTCTTCTATATATTCCATATCTTTAAAACAATCATATTAAGGATAGCCAATCTTCGGGGTTAGGGTAAAGAGAATATCTCGACTACGATTCTGAGGTGCAGATATTTTCTAAGCCAGTAAGATGCCTCTATAGATGTAATAAGTACTGGGGTTTCAAATTGTGATTTGACTTTCTAGTAAAAAGGTGTTTAC
This sequence comes from Viscum album, assembly GCA_963277665.1. Taxonomy (NCBI): domain Eukaryota; kingdom Viridiplantae; phylum Streptophyta; class Magnoliopsida; order Santalales; family Viscaceae; genus Viscum; species Viscum album. The sequence continues at coordinate 1,379,656,883 of OY728166.1, forward strand.
TTGAAAGATGCTACTTATATATGTTTCCTATTGTAAATGGGATTGATTCAACTTCCTTACTGTTATGTATGACCCTCTTAGAATATGCCAATTCTGAACATCAGGAGGAGCTGACAAAATCTAAAACTAGATATGTAGCTTGGAAATGTACTTGATCCTCTTTCAGCTAAGAGAGATATTATCCTGGTACATATATATATTGGGAAATGATTCCCCCATATTATAAAGAAATAACCATCTATAATTACGATTTAGATCTATCTATATTATACCGACTAGTTGAGTAAGAGAACTAAATGGTTCAATCTAGTAATATCTGATAGTGTTATAGATATGATTAAAAGGCACAAACTAGCCTCTATTCCATACCATTTAGAAATGGTCAGATCTACAGTACATGGCCCTATATAGTTCACCCTAAAGGTGATACTTAATATATATAAGGGTTTAGAACCATCCCTTCTATAGTGAAGTCAAGGACGGTGAAATCAAATTTCATCGATGCATCCCTAATAGCTTTGTTTGTTTTCCACCCCTCAACTTTATATGCTAGAATACATGTGTGCATTTGACAGAAACTATCCCAAACATGTTTGCATGGAGAGGATCTAAAAGGAAATGTTAAGTGAAAACTAAGAGAATGAATATCAACTAGGGTTGGTACTTATATATACTATTTGGTTTGGTATCGACATAGATAGGATTCACATCTGATATCAGTACTCTTCTACTGTACTCTAATATATAGTGGTAGAGATGATACCTGGTTCCTCCAACCCTATGATTATCCATTCCTTTATGTCATGAAAAGTGGGGCTTCGCTACAATTCAAGATTTCAAGACCTCATTTTGTAAAAAATAATGAATAGCCCTCTTTGAGTCTCGTCTACTTTATCTCTAATGGTTATAAAGGGTTAGATCTATGGTAAATGACCTTATATTATTGAAAAGGACATTTTCAACCAACTTAGAGTCCTCATTACAGGTCTCAAATTAATAAAAACAATTCATATTTTATTCTATTGGTTGGAATCTACGAAATATCTTCATTTATGATAATTTAGGTGCCCTATTTACTTTTTCTTTCCTCATGGAATCAGTACTCTTCTAATAGTCCCGCAGCTCATAAATGATTACATCATCTCTCTATCAAGTGAACATGCCACTTATTAATCAAAAATAATTCTATGATGGACTAGACAAAAAGGACATTATAGAAGATTACCATTCATAAATAAGGATTCAATAGAGGAATAAAAATTCTTTCTTTACATTAAAAACAAATTTTGGTGATGTAATACCCCTTCCTGGCCAAGGAAACTATGCTTCTTCAAGTACCATCGTTGGTTTTGAATCTAAATCATCAATTAGAATATATTAGGTTTGTTCAAGATATGTTGATCTTCCATAGTGAGAATCATTATTCTTGAAATTTTTTATCTATTATCGGTGCTCCCTGATCCCTATGTGTTGTTTTGAAATGTGTGCGATTTAGCAACATAAATATTTTCCATAAGGTTTAAGTACCGAATCCACTCTGACTATTTCATTCATTAACCACATCACATATACACAGGTACACACTATAATATAAGCTATCAAGTATTGGACAAAATAGATGAGGTCTACTTAAGTCCATTGTATCCAATTCTGTTGATGGAATGGCAGCTTCGTCAACCAGATGAATTGGTTCTATCCAATAACACATATAAGTACCTGTAAAGTGGATTGTACCCTGAATATATATCCATGAATGAAAACAATTTAGGTGAGTTATGTGAAAACTCTAGAGGATTTAGGTTCCCCTTCTCATCTCTAGTTGAGTTCGTATAATATAGGTAGATACCCACCTTCACCCACTTGAGTATGTGGATTCCAACCCCAAGAAATATATATATGTATTAGTTTCTGAGGATACATTGATTCTATTCATTCGTTACAATTCTATATTCTTTTTTCCCTTAAGACCCTTATCCTGGATAGGAAATGTATGAAAATGATGCAGGAATAGAAGTCGAGTGATTCAGTAAGCCAGTAATCTATTAATAGTGTTATTAAATTAGAGTAATGATGACTTGTTTATTTCCTACAGGTTGACCAATTTAGCTCGCTTAATTGAGATAAATATAGAGCATTTCATTCATTTGTGTAATATAGATATTATATTTTCCTATTTATTTGAACCATTTTTTGACACCCAATTCTTATTTATTTATATTAATAAATTAAGGAAAAACTAAAACAAAACGGGGTGAAACCACCTTGTCTAAGATGTGAATGAATGAATATTTAAAAAGCATGGTGAAAAAAATGGAAATCATCACATTCAATATATAAAAGTTTCCAGACCTTTCACGTCAAACCATCATAGTTGGAACTGGTAATATATATAAGTACCAGGAAAAAAATTACCATAATGACTCTAATACCTATATTATACACTAATAAGGATAAAGAAATGGAATATTCCCTGTGGAAATACAATCATCGAAGTCATCCCTATGAATCATCTTTGAATTGACACAATAAACTATCACTAGACATCTCGAGGAATCCACGCTTCACACATCCCAGAAAAAACTCTACAAGTTTGAAGCAAAGGCCTGGAGAAAGGGTATTTACCCCCAGTAAATACATAGTCAATCATCTAGCAATAGGTTATGTTTTTGAAAATGTATTAGACATTACAGAAATAGATAAGTTCATTTCTCATAACTCAACACGGTCATAAAATAAGAATAATAAGCCTTATGTTATATTAATACATGTATAACAATTAGAGTACATTAATTTTTTGGGTATCCATATTAGGTTACAGAATAAAAAATTCATAGTCATAAATTACCAGAATAATTCAGACGTCAAATTTTATAAATCCCCCAATCACATCGGTTCGTTATCCACACGAGTCAGGTCTTGTGGTTGTTATGCCATTGGATAATATAGGATTGACTTTTTACTGTAATTTTTTATGTAGGGGAGAGTCTTATTATATTGTGAAAAGAGTATATCTTGTATTTCATAAAATAAGGATTTTATGAAATTTAAAAAGAGGGGGGCAGAGGATGTAGTTCTAACAATTGGAGGGAAAGGTCATTCACTTGACTTTATGAACAACTGGAAGGATATTACTTTCAGTACTCCAATCTAAAGTATGTTTCATTTGGTCGAACAATGAATGAGATGCACACTATAGGAGAATGCTACTCTTCCTACAGGGTAGTCACCGTCGTTCCAAAGTAATGTCCATTCTTTCTTTAGTGAGTTAAGGTGTATGATCAGGCCTCCTATATGTTATCCATTTCTTACATAAATTTGATAAGATCTTAGTTACAAAGTATAGATAACTAGAAATCCATTTCACATAATCGAGAAGATTACTGGCCATTGAATGAAAAATACAAGACATCATTTTTTGGGTAGTGCCCATATCCCCCCCCTCTTTCTAGAAGCTTATCCTTGTCTTTGTGGGAGTTGTAGTAGTTCATGTGGCTCAAGGGAGGTTCCTTAGCATCGTTTTCTTGAATTACTACCAACATCCCATACTATATCTATATAGTTAGTCATTTTTTCCTACTACTACTTTTTTGAATATCCTATAATGTATTATCTAGGACTCATCTTGTAAGCCGAGAAGATAAAAGTGCTCCTTATTTTTACTCCCATGAGAATGAATCTTTTAAATCTAAGATCTGAAAACTATTTGGTACATTGGACTATAATGGTTTCCAATATATCTGTGATAAACAGGTACTCCAAGATGGAAGGTAAATATCAAATAAAGAATTATATTTCACAATGACTGATGCATCTAATATGTGAACAGACATTGGAACTGCGTGTTAAATATATATAAATACCAATCACTCACATGTGCGGATTCTAGACTCTTATCTTGCCTGATACACTAGAAGCATAGTCTTCGAAACTAGAAGTATTCACTACCTAAACTATATAGATATATTACTAAAAAATCCTACTCTTATTAAGTATAATATATGTAATATAATTATAGGATAGATTTATCTATCTGACTTTGAATAAAATTAATCCACTACCAAAAAAGGGTGACCATACTATCTTGGGTGGCTTCCATGTATTAGCCATTATATTCTAATAGTTCAGTTAGGTATTTTGGTTCATTTAAATTGTGACTTTTATCTTATATTTGAACATAAATCCTATATCACACCTATTCGAATCCATGTTGCATATCTATCTTCTTTCCTCATCGTCCTCGGTATAATATAGGAAGTAGACCACCCTATCCAAATAGAGAAGATGAATGGGACAACTCTTGTGTACCTTGAGCCTCGAATTCATTATAATCTATATTTCTTCAATTGTCTCATTTGTATATGTTCTACCACTCAAGGAATATGGATTGTCTTGCCACTATAACCTTTTTTCTAAGGGGTTGTATAGGTAATACCACCTTATTTCCATGCGGTACCCTATAAATGAACACTTTGCACATCAGGGAGCGATTTTGTTACCTGAAGTCACCTAAAAAACTCTTCGCTACCCCACAAATGTAAATTTGATAACATGACTTTTTTCCACTATAGAACTCATATTGAATACCATTTATTGATTTAGTAGGTACATGGTATATTATGTTTGTCGTTGTTTGTAATGAATTCCCCCAAAAGGATAATGGAAGACTTCCATGACTCATCATTGATTTTACCATGTCTAAAAAAGGTGTGGTTCATCCTTTCACTTACACCATTCCATTGAGGTGTGTGAAGAGTAGTGATTTGGGATAGGATCGCATACTCTTGTAAGTAATCAATGAAGCCATGATTAAGATATACCCCACCTCGGTCTAAGAAGAGATTTTTAATCCTGTTATCAAGAAGCTTCCCAACATCATTATTGTATTCCTTGAATTTATAATAGGAATCCAACCTATAACTCATTAATGAGATATATCCATATCTAAAAAAATCCTCTGTAAATGTTATCATGTATGTGTACCCACCCCTTGCTTCATCTGGAAATGGTCCACATGCATCAGTATTAACCAATTCAAGAAGCTCTTTATCCCTTTCGCCTTTTCCCACCAAATATGGATTTGGTTATTTTATCTTCTAAACATTCATGACATACACCACATGGTTTTAGTTCAAATAACTCTAAATATACATCTTTATGTAACATTGTCAAGCTTTTCACGTTTATATGACCTAGTCGGTGATGCCAATGTTGGGTGTGCTATGATTCATGTGAAGTATCTTTGTCATCAATTTCCATTACATGGTTTGTGTAATACAACATACAAAGATTATTGTATTAATGTGCCCTACCAAAAATGCTATATTTATAAAATAGGAAATAATTGTTTCCCAACATGAAAAAAATCCATATATATTTAGTCTGGATACAGAAATTATTTTTTTGGATACATAAGGCACATAAAAAACCATTTAACACCAAGATCATCCCAGTTGGCAATGTGAGGTGGTTGTCCCCAATATCTACATCAACAAGAAAGGATCTGTTTTCTACTATTATATCTACCTCCCCTCGATCAATCTTATTGAATGTACATAGTTATTGTGTTTCGGTATACATGTGACCACAAAATGAAATATAGAATACACAATTTGTAGAAATAAATACTTTGCATTTGATAAAAAATGCAACTTAAGCTTCCCCTTGTTTCTTAGGATTAGTGTAGTTGTTCTTCCAGTGTCCCCTCATTCAACATTCGAAACAAATAGCATCATGTTCCCTTGCCTCCCATTTTATCTTCCATTTCATGGAAGGCCTTAAAGAATCATTGGGCTTAGAGATCTTCTCTTTCTCTTTCCTATTATCCAGCATAAGGATAGAAGGATTTTTACGCTTCTTATCTTTGGCCATTTGGAGAATGAGGATAATAAGATTTGATAGAGACTTATCAATGTTGTTCATATTTAAATTGACAATACTTTTAGACAATCTCTGAGGGAGTGATATGAGAATGAGATCGGTGCCCAGTACTTCGAGGAGTTTAACCCTTAGAACCTGCATGCACTAAATATAGCCAATGAGCTTGACTACATGAGGCCCAACTATGAAACCTTCTCCAAGAATACTCTGAATGAGTTCCATAAAAATCTCAACCCATTCCGGTCATGCTCCCTCCGGGTAAAGACCACAGAGGTTCTCATGTATTCTATAAGAATCAATATTTTTTTGAGACTTCATGAGCTCACTATACATTGATGAAAATAGCAAACATTGAATGTCGATCACGTTGTTCATATGATTCTCATAGACTTGAAAATACTCATCACTCGCCTCTTTGGAAATAAGATCAGTTAATCTTGAGCCTAGCACATAAGACTTCCGTTCATGGCAGAGGATAACCCGAAGGCGAATAAACCATTCTTATTTGTTTCTACTGGTGGGGATGTTTTCTTTATCCAGAATTGATAGCATGGATAGTGTGGTTGATGATCATGTCATTCTTATTCTAGGATTAAAAGAGAATATCATTAGTAATTTCTTGATTACATTTTATGAGAAATAATAAATTTTATTAGGTCTCCCACTATTTTATCAAGTCCCAATGGCCCTCACTATTGATCTCGGAATGTCCAGTTTTGTAAAAAATACATATTCCCATTCGCATAACCCCAACAAGGGTTGGTCAAGCTAGTATAAGGTATTTAGGAAGGCATGTATTTTCGAATTTCAGGAATGTATCTCCTGGATCTATTCAGTGGACTCCCCATTCCTAAAAACATGACTTTGGATTTCCTCAATTCTTGCCTCCAATATTACAGAAATACTAGAAAGTGATAATCTTATTGATGTAATTTGGTTAAGTCCACCTGAAACTATTCAAAAGGGATTCATGTACAAAAGTAAGTGTCCCAACAATGGTTGGTCAAATACATATTTTTATTGAGTATTTCCCTTAATCTCTTAATTGACGGCTTGGTCTATCTTAATATTTTATTTGATGGATTTTTATCTATTATGCATGAATTTCTTATTATCACATGCTTGTTAATATTAAGTGTAACTTACTTATGTGATTAACCATGTCTTGATAATATTTATGTATAAGTCAGGTTTGTATAATATTCATCCTGCATGCTTATTTAATTAACCAATTATGTGATCATAACAACACATCTATAATGATAAACCATTCAAATGAAAAAAATAAAATAATGTAAAAAGAATAATTATGAGATTTTCCAATGGTTAGATTATCCTACGGTTTATAAACTAACCCTTTACTGGAGGAGAATCACCTTGAACCTTTTGGGTTTATGTTGAGTGCTTCCACATGTCAACCTCTGTATCTCTTGGGATTGGTTTTATATAGGCTCCAACTTGAACTGCATCCACTGACATGGGATTTCCATTCATTACATATGAAATATTCTAAACTCACATGTAGGTGAGGTGTTAAAGGTGGGTTTACATAAAATAATCTTTGGGCACACATGCCCTACATATTAATGAGGTGATGGCTCACAGTCCAACAAATTTAATTCAAATAAATAAATTAAAAGAAACCATCCCCATATAAATGTCTTTTTCTAGCTCATGATCATCCATACATGAAATGATATTTACGAATAAATAAAACTAGCATTTAATTCTTTAATCATTCTTCTTTAAGATATATCACACTCAAATCATTCAATTATCATCTTTAATTAATCAATACATTTATCCTAAATCATTTTTCTAATTTTCTTGAGATTCTCATCTGTCCTAATTTTAAACAAATAAATACATTTAAAATTATATTTTTACCTAACTTGTACCCTAGAGGAAACTGGGTGAATTCCTATTCATAACTACCCAATGAGTAGAAATGAACATTCCACAGATGTTAAATTAAACACATAAATACAAAACACATATCACGTGGTGTGTGTCAGCTTTATAGCCACACGATGGTACATGTCTCAAGGGATTGTGTAATATTATAATAAATTTTTAATAAATATGTATAATTTTGGATGAGAACACGACATGTAGTTCAATGTACATGTTGTGTACTATTGTTCTTCGTCCATCCTATGTAAACGTATGGGGAAACGTCGTGTGAGTGTACTTTAGAAATCACCGGAGTACACGACAAGTCTAGTTGGGCACACACTGTGTAGTTCCTTGTTACGTGGTCTCCATATGTGCTAGCCATGTACGGGGTACAGGGTCCATCCCTAACCAGAATGGACTACATGTTGTCCATATTTGGGCAACACAACCTATAATTCAAAAACCACATGCCACCTATTCCTGGATAACACACATAGTCATTTAAGAATTAGTAAGACTCCAACACACGGTTTGGTTTTGCAGACTGGTCTGATTCATTGAATCGTGACTACAGAGCGTGTACTATTTAATACACGCTGTGTGTTCTGTTGTTGTACGACAAAAAAGATTTGGAACCTCCATATGATATCCGCTATTTCATTTTAATGATTATTAACATAAAATATCATTTTTGTATGGTGAAAGAGAAGCAAAAGAGGAGGAATAGATCTCGAGATTCAGATTTGTAGAACCATTTACGTGAATTGAAATAACTAAATTATTCAATGTGTAAGTCATCAATGAAATATTTAAATAATTATAAACTATGGTGTAACCCCTCTGATACTACCTGAAGGTTCCGAGAGCAGTGGAAGCGTGGTTGGGATGACACCCAACATTGATTTTTACCATGATCAACGATTATTCAGTGATCAATATGATAATTAATGTGAGTCTCCACGTAATATAATCAATGATTTAGATAAATAAAAATGTGTCCCAAATCCTTTTTATAGGATCTTGCACATCATGATTATAATTAATTTAATTAATTTTATAAAGAAAAATAGTAGCTAGATGTTTTGTATTTTTTTCTTTGATGATGTTGATTGCTCGAAACAACCCTTCAAGATTATTTCCTTGCGCTTTTATGGATTCAAATTAGAATCCCTCTAGAAGTGACCCACACCTGATTAGATGGCCTCTGATCGACACCGCTCATTTTTTTATTTCCATCATGAGGAAGCGAGTGTCTTATATCGGTCGTTCTTGATCACTTTTTCTCCAACGTTGGAGAACATCATTCATTCTTTAGAGGGGAGAGATGAGTATTAGAGAGAGAAATGGTTTGGCTCAAAAATTCTTAATTCCCCAGTCGTGTGGTGTGGTGTATGGCATAATAGGCCTACTTGTCAACTTATATACATGGGTTTTTAGATACAATATTTAATTGCATAGAAACAATTAAAAACATTCATGAACATTGAAAAAACCCATGATCATAATAACAATATTGTGTCATTATTCCTGGTGTTCCAACATGCACAAAACAGAATTATAAAAAAAATTGCATCACAAAATAATAGAAAAACCATTATTATTTTTACTTGTGCCAACTAGTTAAATAATTATTTACCTCCTTGAAAATAATTATTATACTACATGAAAAACAATGGTCTTCTTGAAATCCAATTCAATTTATTGAATACCTTAATAAATAAATAAATAGATAAATTATTCTCTTAAATAAATATTTTATTTTCAAACTAGAAAATAAATTTATATTAAATGTTCAATAAAATATATAAATATATTTATTTTAATTTATGTGATCATTTTAACTTGAATAATATTATTCCACAGTTTTGAGAATAATATTTTTTTCATTACTGAAATTCGAATAGAATTTAATTGAGACCACAAAAAACACTTAGTCTGTGACCCTATAGGATTTTTTCTCATTGTCATTAGGTGGGCTTACCTAAAGTCCAAGAGTACTCTCTAGTAACGGGTCAAGGAATACAATAGAAACAATGTAAAGCCGCAACAACGACATCCTCATACGAATGATCAATGTTTAATATAGTCCCTTTGTTAAAATATATCGTCATGAAGGTTTCATGATATTGGCATCTACTATGATTCTTGATATGTTGTTATTTGACTACCTGATATGAATTGCTATAGAATTTCGCAAGATGGTTCTATTTCAATTAAAGGATTGAGATATCAAATTGCATAAATGGAAGGGGAAAATCCTTTCATGACTTAACCATTAATAACATGACATTCATGACGCACCCATCGTACCCTACTTCCCACCAATTTTCTTCATGACGGTTTTTTCTAGTCAATCAATGTGCATGAGTCATGACACATATTAGTTATAATCTTAAAGTCTAACGATCATTACATGTGATCACAAATAGATATACCTTATGACAGTAAACTTGTGGAATTCCAACTAGTGGGTCTGATCTCATAATTGCCAATCGTGGAGATTACGAAGTGTGATATTAATGAGAGGAACTCTCATCTGCATACGAGTACTCACACTAGAAGGTTTTCATGCTATGTGTCCCATCATAGTATGTCATCTAACCACAAACCTATATTTAAGAATATTGTTATGTAATTTAATGATTCTCATCATAGAAAGTACTTCCACGGCCATATCAATGAATCAAATACACTGGGACATTATCACTTCATAGTCTTGAAGAACAATGATCAATATGTAATAATTCATTAAATATCATGCTAATCTGTGTAAAACCGTTTGGTTCTATGACAAAAAATCTTATAATTTAGAGAATTTTTATAGAGATCGTGAAGAATTTAATTCATTATGAATTTATTTTCCTGTGACCATTTTGTGCTCTATAAAGAGTAAAAAATGATCAGATAAAAATCAATTCTTGTCAATGTCTTTGAAAAGGATGATGTACTAACTTAATATTTGTTCTATTCATAGATCTATGTGTTCATTATGTGCTTCTTTATGTTTATTATATTATTCTATCATTTTATAAATTACTCAAAGTGTGTGTATTCTTTTTAAATTGAAAATTTAATTAAGACCATATGTCACTAAATAAAAACCAATAAAACAGGCTCATATTTTCTTGATACAATAGGAAAATTATCCAGAAATTATTTTTGATTTATAGGAATCATATAAACGTTAATCTTATACAGGGTGTGGCCATTATGACTCAATGTGTATGTTTTTATTTAAAATTAACATTTTAATTCAAAGCATGCAACACATATTCAAAATAGAGGAAATGTTCTTGTATAATCTCAGTAATTTATGAAAACTATCTATAGGTTATTTTTTATTTGTAGGAATCAACCACATGTCAATACGACACAAGGTTTTTCTGGTAGGGCTCAGAGTGTGTGTTTTTATTTAAAATTTTCATTTTAGTTTTAAAGATGCATGACATTCAAAAAAGTTATAAAAACATTTATATTATTTTGATAGATTTGGAAAATGACATATAATTCATTTTTGACATGTAGGAATTAGTCATACCATAATCCGATGCATGATGTAAATGGTATGAATTTAAATTTGTGTTTTTAGTTTATTGTTAAATTTTAGATAAGAACATGTTTCACTCACTAAAAAATGAAAAAGTACACTATTATTATCATTGTCTTTAGTTAAATGATACATAAGTAATTTATGATGTGTATAAATCATCCACAAGTTAATCTAACTCATGGGGTGATCATTGTGTCTCAATGTGTGTGTTTTCAATTAAAAAAATGTCATTTTTGTTAAAAACATGTGTCACTTGATAAAAACCTATAAAAGGCACATGGATTGTCATAATACTTTATAAAACATATCCTTAATTCATTTTATGATATATAAGAATCAACCACATGTCAATCTAACACAATATGTGGCCGGTATTACTCAAAGTGTCATATTTTATTTAAAATTGAATTTTTTGTTCAAAACATGTGTCATATACTCCAATCTAATAAAATTCACTCAGATTATATTGAAAAATTTTAAAAATTATCCATAAGATTTATTTGATATGTATGACTAAACATCACTTCAATTAGACTCATTGTGTGACCAATATTACTCAAAGTGTGTGTTTTGATTTTAAATAGTTATTTTTGTTCAAAACAAGGATTACATACTCAAAACTAGGAAAACACATTAATATTTTTTTGGTACATTATGAAAATGATATATATGTCATTTTTGATATGTAGAAATAATTTGTACCTCAATCAAAAAAACTGTGTGACCAATATGAATCAAAATATGTGTTGTTTGTATAAAAATGGAATTTTAGTTAAAAATTTGTCACTCAATGAAAAATTAGAAAATGAACTCAATTTGTACTTATACTTTAGAAAAATTATCCATATAAAATTTTTACATGTAGGAATTGACTCATCAATTCAATACACGGTATGACCGGTATTACTCAAAGAGTGATTTTTTCAATTTAAAAATGAATTTTTAGTTAATACATTTTTCACCCACAAAATACATAAAACACTCATATTATCTTGATACATTATGAAAATTATTTAAAGTTATTATTTATGTGTAATGATGAACCAAATATCAATATTATGCATAATGTGACCTGTATGACTCAAAGTGGTTGTTTTTATTTAAAATTACCATTTTAGTTCAAAACACAAATCACATACTCAAAATTGAGAAAATGAGCTCAGATTATCTTGATACTTTAGTAAAATGATCCTTATGTCATTTTTAGCTATAGGAATTAACCACATATCAATCTGACACGAGATGTGACTTGAAAGAGTCTAAGTTCGTGTTTTTATTTAAAAATGACATTTTAATTCAAAAGACATGTGACAAACTCAAAATCAAGAAAATGATTTCATATTGTTTTGATACATTAGGAAAATGATCCATAAGTAATTTTTTTCATGTATAAATCATTTGTACCTAAATATGATATATTGTGGGACATTATTTTCTCAAAATGATTGTTTTCAGTTAAAAAAAATACATTTTAGTTAAAAAAAAATTTCACTCACTAAAAATAAATAAAACATGGTTTTCTTGTATTGATACTTTATCAAAAAAAATCATGCATCCTTTTCTACAATTCTGAATCATATTCACATTATTATGACATATGGTGTGACACGTATGTCTCAAAGTGCATGTTTTTAATTTAAAATTGGCCTTTCAGTAAAAAAACACATGTCATGGAATACAAACCTAACAAACACAATAATATTATATTGATACTTTAATGAAATGATACTTATGTTATTTTTTATATTTAGGAATTAGATGCTCATCAATATGACACATGGTGAAACTAGTACGACAATAAGTGTGTGTTTTTTAAAATTGACATTTTATTTCAAAAGATGTGTAATAAACTCAACCTCAAGAAAACACATTTATAATGTTTTCAGTTTTTATAAAAAATACTTATATGTTATTTGTGACATGTATGAATCAACCACATATTAATCTGATACATGATGTGGCTGGTATGACTTGAAATTTATTTTTTCATTTAAAAATGACATTTTAGTTAAAAAAATGAGTGACATACTAAAAAAATGAGAAAACACATTAAAAATATTTTTATACATTAGCACAATGAATGATAAGCCTTTTTTAATTTTTCCGAATCATTTTTACATCAATATGGTACACAGTGTGACCAGTATGTCTTGAAATGGATATTTTCACTTCAAAAAAGATATAGTAGGTTAAAACATGTGTCACTCACTAAAAATTGAGAAAACAGAATTGTATTGTCTTGATGGTTTATGAAAATTATCCTTTTGTCATTTTTATTTGTTGTAATTAGTTTCTCATCAATTCGATATGCATTGGGACCGGTATCTCTCAAAGTGTTTGTTTTTAGTTTAAAAATGACATTTTAGTTAAAAAAGAAATGTTACATAATGAAAACCTATCAAAAAAAACTTGAGTTTCCTTGATACATTAGGAAAACAGTTAGTTAGTCAGTTTTAACATGTAGGAATCAACCACGTGTCAATATGACTCACATTGTGACCGATGTAACTCCAGGTGTCTATTTATATTTAAAATTGACATTTTTTTTCAAAAGAAGAATGACATACTCATAAATGAGAAAACACAATTAGGTTGTTTTGATACTTTAGGAAAACAATATTTAAGTCATTTGTGATGTGTAAGAATTATCTATTCCCCAATCTGATACACAGTGCAACTAGTATGACCTGAAATATGTGTTTTCAGTTTAAAAACTACAATTTAGTAAAAAATGTGTGCTTCACACTAAAAAAAATCAAGAACAATCATGTTCTCATTATACATTAGGAAAAATATCCACATTTTATTAGTTATGTGTAGGAATCAGCTACATGTCGATTCAATCATAGTGTGAATAGAATGAATCAATGTGTGTGTTTTTAGTTTAAAATGACATTTTAGTCAAAAATTATGTGTCACTCACTGAAAACCATGATAACACATTCAAATTGTCTTTATATTTTAGGGAAGTGATCCAAAAATAATTTTTTTATGTGTATGAATCAACCACACTTAAATATGAAACTTGGTGTGGACAATATAACACAATGTGCATGTTTTTATATAAAATTGATATTCTAGTTCAAAACACATGTTCCATACTTAAAACTATGAAAATGCGCTCAAATTGTCTTGATACTTTTGTAGAATTATCCAGAAATCATTTTTTATTTATAAGATTCGACCACACATTAATCTGACACAGGGTGTTCCTGGTATGACTCCATGTTTTTTCATTCAATTTAAAAGTGAAATTTTATTAATGAATTGTTTCATATTTATGTTTAATATATTTATTTATAGTAAAATTACCATAAAATTTGTTTTTTTAATACTGGTGCACTAATATGCTTGATTTAGGGTGGTTTGTTTGGAAAATGGTTGCATGACCCATCCCTTTTTGAGAGGTGTTAGGGGTTAAAAAACAACAGAACATTAAGGTTTTTGAATTTGTTGATGTCTGTTATAAATTTTTAGTACTGATGTAATTGACCGTTCCAATGTTTAAAAATTTAATAATAATTGTGTAGTTTTTTGTTGTATTGTTATTTAAATTTAATTACAATAAAATTTTCTATTTTCTACTACCGTGTTGTATAATTTCAACATCACACTATTGCAAAATGGCGTTTATCAGTGCTATAAAGAGTTCTAATAATGGCCCCCTTTTATGTGTTCATGACTAGTTCCAAATAAAGGACTCACCTTATAAGTGATTTTTTAGCATTGATAAAAGTCATATTCATTTAAAGGCGTTTACAATATTAGTTATTTTGTATAGTTGAGGAAGGATATTTCTAGCATTGTAAAAACTCATATTTGTAGTAATGAATTACATTTTGTGGCCTCTTATTTATTATTAAAATTGATGATGATAACTTTTTGGCTCCCCACCCAAAACTACTATAAATTTGGGTTTGTTCAGTGATACCTTTTATCAGTGCTAAATGAGTTTACTAATAAAGATGTACTTTTATCAATTCTAACAAAAAACATTAATAAAAGGTATGGTTATCAACGCTAATCAAATTTGGTGATAAATTTACCCTCTTTATCACTAGTTTTTCGCATTGATAATTTGTATATTTAATTAAAAAATTATATATCATTAAAAATAATATATTAAAATAATTATATAATTATATTGATTTAAAGATAATATATTTTGTAACATATGATTTATAATAAACTAAATATTTAATACACTCAATATATAAATTAATTAGTGAAAATGGATTATGAAATAATTAAGAATTAATATTAATTAAAAAATTACTAATTATTTTCATGTAATAGCCATTTAAGAAAAAATAAATGATAAGAAATTCAATAAAATCATAAACCATTTAAAATAAGTTGAAAACATGACTCAAACTTCAAATGAACGTAAATTTTGATTTGGGTGTCCGTTTGAGCTCCACCACATATCAAATTGATGCTTGTGAAAATTTCTACTTCATGTGTTCAAGTAAAAGTTGGTTAATGTTTATTTAGGTAAAAAACATTGAAAGCCTCCAAGAATGAATATTTTTTCGGGATACCATAATTTTTTATCATTTGATGGAATTTTACTCTTGTTTAATGGGGTCTTCTTATCTTTTTCTGTGGAGGATCAATCTATTCCCAGGACATGCACTCATTTGAATATTGTGACATTCAGTTTTTATCATTTTTTATTTGGTAGTGTTATTTATAATTAAATACACACACACACACACACACATATATATATATATATATCATTCTTTATATTTAAATATATTTTTTTATTTTTATAAATAAATTTATAAACATATTTTCATATAAAATATTTTTCGAAATATTTTTGTTGTGCAAGTTCATTAAAATTGATGAATATTTATCTACCAATACAGTATATATATTATTGTCTATGTGTGAGACTGTTAACCAACATTAAAATAACACTCTTTATCCTCCATGTACATTGGTGCTGAGAAGAGTGTGGACATTACATAAGAGTGGGGCGTGGGAAGACCCTTCATACCACCTACTTCGATCAAAATCCCATGTTGACACCATGTGGGTGTACCTCTACTATTATCTCAATTTGGTCCCACATTGTGAAAAAAGGCTTTTGTAAATTTGATGTGTTAGAACAATATGATTGGATAAGTGAAAAATATAGTAGACAATGAAAGTAACATTAACATTAGTTTTTACATAAATGAATATTATTAATGTAAATATGTCAAAGGATATATACATCATGAGAATATATTTAGATGTCACAATTTAAATAAATAAATCCTCTATTCACCGTGTTGTGCGCCCCAATTGTATAAAATACCAAATGATGAAATCCTCACTCTCTACGCAAGCGAGAGAAAATAAATACCAAATTAGTACCATATAATAACGACGAGACACACTAAAAAATACTTAAAACAAAGAGCATGTTATACTTTCAATAAATTAAAATGAAGGTTTCTAAAAAAATTCTAAAATGTTCAAATGTTAATACAAAACAACTAAAATGAAAAATCAATCACATGTTATTTTCCAAGTCATTAAGTATTATACAAACATTGAAATTTTGTATATTTAGAATTTGTCATTAAATTTGAAGAGGTAGAAGAATGAGGTGATATCGATAAAAGAATGAGATGAGAATGTTAATAGTATAAATCGGATCACTACTACAGATGCAGACACAGGATGCACCAGATTTTATCAGTGATAAGAAATAAACACAGATAAAAGGGGGACCTTTATCAGTGCTTTTTTTAACGCGGATAAAAGTTTATAATAAAAAATATTTTCAATTTATATAAAATTATTATATTTTTATTAAAAATTAATGTTTATATATCGGTTATGCGTTAATCATGAATGTTCAATTTTACCTTACACCCTCATAACTATTCGTGTTTTCCATATATATGACGACCCATTTTTTATGATTTATAATTTACTCAATGTATATGATTCGTGATCCCAAGAAACTATAACATTCTTGTAACTACTTAAAATCACAATAAATATATAAAAATAATAATGGTATTTGTTATATTTATAATTATAAATATTTAGTTATATATATATATATACATCTTAAAATATATTTTTATATATAACTATATATATATATATGATCATAAAATTACAATAATTTTTTTAAATGATAAATATATATTTATTATATTTATAATTATATCTGAAATTTTTTTAATTATATTTATTAATACTTATAATTATAAATATATATATGTGTGTGTGTGTGTGTGTATTTAATAAAAAAATATATACATATAAACATATAAACATATATAAAATTATTTTTACATATATAAATATATTATTATTTATGAGTAAATAATATATATGTAAGTAATTATAAAATTATAATAAATATATTTATTGTATTTATATGAATAATTATAAATAAATAAATATTTATTTATAGTAATATATATATATATAAATACTTATGAAATTAAAATGAATATATTAATTATATTTTTATATATTTCACAATTATTTAATTATATATATATATATAATTATAATATTATAATTAATATATTTAATTTAGTTTCATTGTTATTTAAATATATTTTTCACATTATATTTATTTATGTTTATAAATAAATATTTATTTATTGATTATTATAATTATAAATATATAAAATATATTAATTATAAAATATATATATTACAATTTTATAAGTATTTAAATATAAATAAATATATATTTAAATAATCGTTAAATTATAAAATATATTTATAAATAATTTAATTATTTCTATTTAATCAGAATTTAAATATATAAATATATTTATTTATTTTTGACTATATATAATTAATTAGTTAATTAATAAATATTTTTATATATTTAAAAATATATTTATTTAGTTATATTTATTTAATTGTATTTATTTATTTAATAAACATATTTATGGAAATTGTATCATTATTCGAAGATAAATATATATATATATTTAATTAATTATGAAATACTGATGAAATAAATATATATTTATTACATTTATATTTTAATTATAAAGAAATATATACTTTTTATATAAGGAATATATATTATTTTGTAGTTATTATCATAAATAAATAAATTTATATTTATTATACATATATTTTTATAAATATAAACAAAAATATAAATAATTTATTATCATTATAGTTATAGCATCACTTTTTATCTTAGATTAAGGGTGTATTTATCAGTACTTTCTAATTTATCCCTGATAAAACCTGCATTTATCAATGCTTTTTTAGCTAGCACTGATAAATGCATTACCTAGTTTTATAATAAATCCCCATCAATCTCTTCCTTCGCACACCTCAAACTGTCACAGATGCCTTACCCTACCACTACGAATCATCATCCTAATCCACCTCAATGTCACTGCTCCTCCTCCTCCTCCTCCTCACTACCACCGCGAATCCTCCTCCTCCTCCTTCGCTACTATCGCAGAATGCTCCTCGTACTTGCTTCTATGAATCCAACGATCGCCGCCGCGGTGAAATCTAGCTCCGAAACCACGTGATCTCTCCCCCACCCTGCCACTGAGACATAAAAATGATATGATATACATTATATTTTTTACAAATATGTTTAAAGTTAATACATTTTTCTGAATTATTATGAATTCACAAGTGTATATTTTCTCAATCATGTTAATGTGTTGAGCATGATGTGCCTAAGTATGCAAGAATGTGTATGTCACCTTTTATGTAATATGTTGGTATATCATTATGGTATTAAAATGTTTGATGCATGTTATTTCGAGCATGTCAAGCATAAAACATGAAATTTAAGCATGTGAATTTTTCATTTTATAAGATTAAATGTATTAAGGAAGATCACACCTCCAACACCTTTGGCGGTGATGCCCTAGACTGAAGATGCTCAAGGATCCGACCACCTCCTCCTAGGCCGGGGTAGGGGGAATATCCCTTCTTCCTTGATGGCTCAACCCTTTATCCCTTTCCCCAACCTGACATACATTCTTCCTTTCTCGTCGATACCGTTTTCCCCTATGGTCTCTGACCTTCACGAATGCTCACCCCAACCTACGATTTCTACAATGGAGTTAATGCAGCTTCGGATCCTCATGGATCGACGATTGTGGTTCGATTCAGGGGTTTTCGTCCATCGGTTGAAGCTTTTGACATATTTGTATTCGATTATTATGGTATTCAAAATCGAGCAGTGGTGGGTCTTCTTGATCGGTGTCCAATGATGATTCGCTTCTCATTAGATGATGATTTGGTCGTCTACTGGTTCAGTGCTCCATGAGTGTTTGATTGGTGTAGTTTTTTACTCATGTGATGATCCTTTTATTTTTACATGAATCGTGATTTTCCTTTGGCTAGGTGTGGGTAGGTTTTCCAAACCTACCTCTACCATTCCAAAATCCTTCCATTATATGTATGCTCAAGAATTTGGTTGGAAGGTATTTATGTTCTTATAACTGCACAACTGTGGTTTGTCACCCTATTCTGCCTCATGTATGTGTTGAGGTTGACGTTTCAAAACCTCCTATGAAGTAAATATGGAATTTGGTTGGAGATGAGTTAGGATGGAAGTAGAGGGTGGTGTTCGATTCGTGGCCACCATTCTTCTTGGGATGCAACAGGAAAGGCCATTTAACCTCTAGATGTCGTCGTGGTAATCGAGTCAGACCAACTATGGCATAAGTGGATCCAATGGTGGAGTACTTGTTACAAGATAATGTTGTTTTTGGTGAGCATGGAGAGGTGAATGGGGAGGTTCAAAAGGAAATAAAACTGGTTAGGATTTAGGATTCCCAGGTTGCGAAGGCCAGCACACAGGAGGCTCAGAAGTAGTGGCCCCCCTTGTTTTCTACAGTGGCTGTGAAGAAGGTGAATCCTAAAGATGATAAACCTCTTATGTGCTAGATTAAATCATGATTTGGGTGTCAATGGAGTTGAAGAGGAGAGTTACTGAACAATGGCTAAGGTGAATCCACTAGCTTCATCCAACTCTAAAAAGGAGGGTGAATTGATGTTGATAGAGAGTGATGTTCAAGGTCTCGGTGGCTCTCAATGTAGTGGCTAGAAGAACACTAAAAAAACCACAGTTTATGGGATGTAGATATGAGTAATCCACAGGAATAGACATTGTGTAGGGGAAGTCTTTCATGTTGACTACAATATCATACAATGGACAATTGAATCTAGACGAAGTGAATTTGTTAAGGAATGTAGACCCAAAAAACCTTGGATAATCGCATCTAACGGTTGGGTCTCGGAGGAAGAAATTTATCTTGGAGAATAAGGAATGTAAGGTGGACTCTCTTTGTGAGCTAGGTGGTCTTACCCTTTCATTGCAGGCCGTTCAAGACAAATCATTCTATACTAAGAAGGAAAAATCTGGAGGATGTTTAATATTTCTCAAAATCAGTTTGTTTTACTGGGAGATGGTGAGGTCCATGCTCCTGGTGATGGTATAATGATGGAGTCTGACCCTAGGGAGGATTCTCTTCTGGGAGGGGAGATCTTACAAAAGGATATGGACTCATCTTCAGACGCCCCGATGGAGTCCAATGGAGTGGGGATTGTAGAAGATTATTTTATATCCTCATCATGGAAGGTCATGAAAACAATTATATATTCCGAAGGATGTATCATATAAACTTGGATGAAGTTCCCAAGAAAATATTGTTCCATCTAACACATTCCTCCAGTAACTAGGTCAACAAGTAAAGGTAAACCTCCTTTGAAGACATTTAAATGTGATGGAATGCTCGTGAGGGATTCTGTCTCTCAATAATAAGTCATCTAGGTGCACGTTGTGGCCGCTAATCCTCACCCAGTAAAGGTTTCACATTCGACTGGTCTATAGAGTGAGGATGCATGAGCTGCAATTCCTCATGGGCATCAACGTGATGATGATACTCTTCTTGACTATTAGAAATAGATTTCTTCATTGATGAATCACATGGATCTTCTTCTTCGCCCAGATGATGAAATGTTGGAGAATGTCTTGGATATTAAGGCTCCACATGATGTGATCATCAAATTAGTGGAGACAATTCATAGATTGGGGACAACAAAGGGGAAAGGTACATGGATTGATAGGTAGAACAACATATTCATTAGAGGTTTCATCATGGGGACGATTAACAAGGAAGAATATATGCAGTCTTGGGACATCGTGGAGAAATATTATGAAGACATCTTGAGGGATTATCCTCCCACTCAGGTAAACTCTATTCCCGGGATAATGTTTAGAGAGTTTGATTCTAATCAGCTCAAACTATTCTTGAAGAAAAATATCATATTTGTTGAGACTCAAACTACCTGTTATGTGGGTCCTCAGTTCCCCTGAAATGTTCTTGGAAATAATAAAAAATTTATTGAGGAGTATTCTGGAACCTTGTTTTAGTTTTATTATTGAAGTACAATGTATGTTATTTTAAAGAATTTTGGGTATTTATTTTCATTTTCCATTTTATTATTTTTTATAAGGTGTTGATATATTTTTTTGGTTACCTATTTTCATAAAACTATAATTTTATAATAGAAAGGCTAGTTAAAATGAATTTTACTATTTATTGAGTGTATGTTAATAATTTTTATGACGAGTCATTGAAATCTGTGTGAAGTGATAAATGTTAGTGATATTTATTCATATATTGATTATGTGTCATTTAACTGATTGAAATGATATCTTCACTTTCTAAAAAAGGGTAATCATTTAATGAAGGTATTGAGATTGCTATTTAGAAATATTGAATTTGGAGGTGATATTTTATTGAACAATATTAATTCTTATTAAAATAATGATGAATGGGGTATTGGTTGTTGTGTATTATTATTGGGTTTTTTGGGGTTAGTTGGGTTACCTTTTTTTGAGATGTGTAGTCTCAGTTGGTAATTATTTTAGTTGGTTTGGGTGTTGGAATGTGTTGCGAATAAGTTGTGGTTGTAGGATTCCTTAATAATCATAAAATGTTTTGATTGAAGATATGAAAGTGGTGAATAAATTATTTTTTGTCTAGAGTGATGGATGAACTATTGTGATTGTGTGTTTGGGGTGTTATGGTTCATGGTATAGGAAATAGATTATTATTTTTTTGATGAAGAAAATTTAAGTGGTGATGAGTTTCGGTGTTTCAATTAGATTGTTATGGATGGAATGAGGGAATGTAGTTTATATGAAAGAGATGACATGATGTTGTGATTAATTCAAAGTGGTGAAGTGGTTACGCGAGATGTTCTGTGGATGGGATGAATATAAATAGTTGAAGGATCAAGCTTAGGTAACACATGATTCAAGCATCATGTGGAAGGTGGATGCCTACTTTTAGAATATGTGACTTTATATTCAAAAATATCATGTCCAAGTGACAGTTATGTCTTTTTCTATCACATATTCAATCCCCAATAATATTATGAGAGTAAACGTTATGATTAGAACTGTTTATTCATGAAAGACATTATAAAATTTTTATAGCTTTATATTTTAGAAAATGTTGGTTATTCTTTAATCATGTATCCTTTATAAAGTCTCTATCATGGGATTTATGTCTTTTTCAAAATGATTGAGTCACTCTTTGAAAATGGTAAGTGTTTTGAAATGTTTCATAAAAAATTATATGTGTTCAACCTAGGTTTTTTGGTTTTAAATAACATTAATATTATTTAAACACTTTCCATGGAATTAAGTAGCATGGAAAGTGTTTTTCAACTCACCTGATAGTCTTCCATAAAAGGATTTGATTGTTGTTGAATGCGTATGTAAAAATTGGTTTATTTTAGAAAGGGTTAGTTTTTTTAAAGAGGATTTTTTGTAAATGGTTGGTTTTTTAATTGGATTTCAACTGTGATTTTATAAATTGTTTTCAAAGTATATTTATATTCTATAACTTTTTTTACTTTGGTCAATTTTTATTCAATGTTTTGTGTATTTATTGTGGTATATATTAATATTACCGAATTATAAAAGTTCAATATGAGTAAATAAAGTATGGATGCCAATCATTTGAAAAAATAGTATGAATATATAGTGAAAGTGTTCATCAAGTTTAAAAAAGATCATGCATATGACCATTCTCGAGTCCTTTATCCGGGTGTACACTATTGTTATTCAAGAAAAGATAGTCTAGAGGAGTTAGAAGAACACTTGATCATTCATTGAATAGATCGAAGTTATAAATGTTACAATAAACATTGAAAAAAATTAATGTCACTAGAGTATGGGAGAACACTATGTTTTATGGATCATCCGATATGATTACATGTGTGGAAAATTAAAAAGACCATATCAAGGACACGATTACATATGTCAATGATGATGAAGATCATATTGAGGAAATAATTAGGATAGTTGAAGATGAACGTCTTGATTTCCTAAAAATAGTTTGAGCTATTAAGGAGTTGAGAAAATATGTCATTATATGGTGTTTTAACTAAATATACAACATTGTTAGTCATACTAAAGCTGTATAATTTGAAAGTTGGCAACAGATGGATTAACACCTATTTTATAGAATTACTTTCTCTCTTGAATGACATGCTCCCAGAAGATAATGAGCTCTTGATCCGAACATACAATTCCAAATGAATACTATGCTCGATGGGTTTGATATCTGAAAGAATACATGCGTGCGCGAATGATTGTATACTATTTCTCAAGGACCACAAATCACATAGATACTGCCAAAAATGTTGTAATTCTCGATACAATAAGGATGAATCTGATCCTTTGAATGTTGTATGGTACTTTCAAATCATTCCAATGTTTAGCTACCTATAAAGAAGGTACGAGACTACATGGAAATTGATGTGGCACACAAACAGAGGAAATAAAGATGGGAAACTATGTCACCCAAAAACTCTCCATAGTGGAAGAGAATCAATCATAATTATCTTGATTTTGTAAATGAGCCGAGAAACCTTCATCTTGCATTATCGACATATAGAGTGAATCCTTTTTGTTCTCAAATAAGCACTCATAGTACATGGATGGTTAGGTTGGTAAATTATAACTTTCCACTATGGTTATGCATGAAATGTAAACACATCATGTGATCTATGCTTCTATTAATACTGAAACAACCAATAAATGAAATTGATGTTTATTTGGCACCATTGATCGATGATTTGAAATTATTATGGGATTCAGGTGTTACATTTTATTATGTTTACAGAAATAAGGAATTCACATTGAGAGTAATGTTATACGAGATGATAAAGCACTATCCTGGTTATGGAAATTTGTTGGGATATATCATTAAAGTAACTCATGGGTTTCCCATCTACGAAGAAGGTACACAATCTCATATGTTAAAAAAATCATCTAAAACATTTTTCTAGGGCATCAAAGATTTCTACCCTAATGATATAAGTACCGCTCTTATACAAAATCCTTTGATGGAAGTTCATAAGAACGTAAATCAACATCTCCACTAATAGGTGATCAAATATTTTAGAAATAAATATACGTGGACACTTCTTTTGGAAAAACATTTTTGAAAAACCATACAAAAACCAGTGGAAATAAGAGATCTATTTTTTTATTACCATAATTAAATTTTATGTATATTAGAAACTTTATTAATGTTATTCATGTTGAAAAAAATGTTTGTGATAATGTCATAGACATGTTTCTAAAGGAAACCTTCAAAACAAAGGATGCAATTAATGCTAGATTAGACATGGTTTACATGAGAAAATGAGAAGAGTTGGCGCCAGTGAAGAGTGAAAAATGAAATTTTCTTCCACCAACTACTTACATTCATTATAGGCAAGAAAGATATCAATTCTAAAACATCTTTAATGATGTAATGGTATCATAGGGGTATTAATTAACTATAAGTAATTCCATGTTAATGACAGATTTAATGATAAATGGTCAAGAATCACATTACTACAATGTTTTGATGAATGATATAATGCCTATAGCTTTACATTACACTTTTCCTATGAATTTCCATCATAAATTAACAAAACTCCATTTCTTCTACAAATCTATATGCAACAAAGACATAGACCTGATCGAATTTCCATGTATGCAAAGATAAATTGTCATTATTTTAGGTGAATTAGAAATATTATTCCCATTAACATTATTTGATATGATGGTTCATTTTATGGGTCATTTGGTGATATATATTTGACTATGTGGTCCTGTTTACTATATATGGATGTACCCCACTAAACATTATAGGATGATTTTGATAGGATGTGTCAAAAATTGATGTTGACCAGAGGGTTATATTTCAAAGCGATATATTATTAAAGAAAGTAGTTGAATTATGTATTAAATACCTATCACTAATGGAAAGCAATGTTCTACTGGAATATCGTCTCACTGGGAGACTTGTGGGTGTTGGAATTTATGGAAGAGATATTGTGATAATTAATATTACAGATCGAGAGTTGGCCCACCGTTATTTTTTTCGTAATAGTTTGGAGGTTTACCCTTTTATTGAAACCCACATGTAGATTCATAGGCATTTGAATCCAACTAGAGCTGAAATTTGTATATCAAATACACATAATCAATAGTTTATATGTTGGTTTTAAGACCATATTTTAAAGCAGTCTGATGAAAATAAAGATTCAATTTCAGTAAGACTTCAATGGATAGTTATAGGACCATGTGTGTATATATTATGTTACAATGGTTATGTAAGTAATGGTTATATATATGATAGAAATTAGTATGATGGAGAAAGTGACATGAAAAATAGTGGAGTTGCACTCGTGGTTGAAGTTTTTCATGTTTGTAGTACTAAGGAGAAAAATCCAAATTTGACGAATATGCCATAATTTGACATCATCAATCAAAATGGGAGTATGATTATACGACATTCCAAGTGCCTATTTTTAAATGAAATTGGGTTGATGACAGGACTCTATTAAAATAGATGAATTGGGATTCATGAAAGTTGATTTCAGTAAGGGTAAAAAGAAAAACCATTTATAATGGAATCACATGTAGTACATGTATTTTACGTTGCAGATCCCGTAAACTGAAAATGGTCAATTGTTCTGATATCGACCAAAACCACTAAAGGGTCATAAAAAAATTCATCCATGGATAACCCTTTCATTAGGATGTCATAATCATTTAATAGTGGTCCCAATGTAGGTAAAATTGTATATTTCATAGGATGCCACAATGATGTGATTTGGATAATTGAGAGAGGGGTCAAATCAATTCAGCCTTTTAAAAAGAAAAAGAGATTACAGTAATCTGGTTACAGTTTTGTGTAATATACATCGTGTTACCTCATATTGTTATGCATTTTATTCTTCTTTTATATACTATAAAATAAATGTTAAACCGCTTCAACGGATAATTACATCCACATGCACTAGTTCTCCCAATCCAGAGGAACAATAGGCCTCTCAATCTGATTCATCTATTATTGAAAAAGAACGACCTTCTGCACGTCTTTGTGCTCCCATTCCTATGGAAAATAGGTTTATCAACCTACAGCTACTTTCAGTGTAATTTTAGAACAACCATCATCACATGATGATGATTCTACTCTAGAGGAGCATATTGATGTTGTTCATTCTGTGGAAATGGAAGGTGATGAAGGACTGAAGTCACAGAAAAAATATGAGTGTTGTAGTTTGAAGGTGTTAAAAAAAACTATTAACATGAAAGTAAAAGGAAAAAAATTAAATGTGAGATATAATGTGAAGGGTCATCATATTTACCTCACCATGGCTATGTGCAGCAGTTATATTATTATATACACTCAACAATTTGTGACGATTCACGTACATTTGTTGCACCATATTGTACCCAGGATGAAAACACTGATGTGGGAACATATCACGGTAACATTATGATATCATTTATTTATTTCACTAAAAAATAAAATAATAAAATATTCACATACTATTCATAATCCATTGTAGATTGCATGAGTAATAGATAAACCCCACAAAAATTATGTTTTAATGCTTACTGGAAGGATTCACATGGTATTTCGAAAAATCCCAACATTGAATTATCTTAAAGATGCTGAAGGGAAAATAATCTTGCACCAATCTTTTATCTATGCACACGTAATAACCCATGAAGTATGGGATGCATTTAATAGAAGTCATGAAGATGCATCTTTTCAAGTACATTATGGCCAATAATTTTTGGTTTTACTATACAAGTATTCATCACTACATTAATAATTTTTTATTTATGAAACAATAATTGGTTTCTAAAAATAATGAGTGAGTAGTAAAACCAGTGTACCCCTACCGTAAAGAAAGTATGGGGTATTCTTCACTTTAAAAAAAACTGGTAAATATTTTAATTCGAGTTTAATAATTTTATGTGACATGAAACAAGACAGTAATTATATTCATATCTTTATATACAGAATGATGACTAGAAATACAAAGGAACTACTATCCCACATCATGTGCTATAGAATGAGGCACATGTAAATAAATATGGGATACTAATAGATGAGAACCCACAAGAAGTGTGTGAATCATGTTTATGTACTACATAATAAAAATTAGTTTTTTATTCAATCACTATTATGAAATAATGATAGCTCATTTTTTTATATTTTAAATGTCACATAGTCACAATAATCATCAACACCTAATCAGGATAAAAACATACTCTTAGTGGACTTAAAGTGGTTGAAATAGTATGGTCGTGTCAGAGGTGTGGGTTTTGGGGGGACACCCTAATCATATTTTGAGAAAAAAAAATAGAAGATGATGATCAAATTGAATTAATAAAATATAATAATGAAAGAATATTTACTCTTGAAGGACACTTACAATAACATATGATGATGATTAACACCTAAATATAGGATAATAAAAGATAAGAATAAACTCAATAAAACCACAGTGTGGAGATTCCACCCCACCCCCACCAACTATGGCACTAGTTATTCCCCTCAAAGAGATATCATAGTAGAGGTAATTAGTGTTATAATAAATGTTTTTGTGAAATGTGAATCAGTCTAAAACTAATTCCTTTCCTATAATTCTATTCTAAACATTCATAATGACTATGATTTATATATAGAAAAAACCACCCATCACCTTTTGACGAAGGCTATGGTGTTCAATATTCAAAAGGACATGCTACACAACAGACCACTTCCAACAAGTCATATGCGAGTGTTGGTCACCATAGCCCATGATATGAGTGTAGAGCTACCTAATATAATTCATGAAAATGATATTAATATGGTTGAAAAAATAGTTGTAAAAATCATCTCATGGCTTCCATATCTTGTATAAAAGTATGGTGATAAGGAGGTAATCATTTCAATTTTACTTTTTAAGATAAACAGTTAACAATTAATGAAGAATGTCTGAACTGATGAATGTTATTACATATAGAAAAAGAGAAGGTGATGAAATTATAAAACATCTCAAAACCATATAAAGGATGGACCAACTGATCAACATGACCTAATTAAATCATAATTACCCCACCTGTTCTATATCCACATTTACTATCATTCAAGGCTCATATGGATACAACTTCAAAAGATAGTCTCAATAACATAGTTGATTTTGAAGAAAATATTTACAGAGAGAGTGTTAATGACTTCATTGGTGTTGAGAGGGAAACTAATATCCTCAATCGTGAATGGATATGCATCTTAGTTGAAAATATATACATGAGGTATGTTCTCATGATTAAATTTTTCAATAGCTGATATATTGTGTTAATTATGTCTATAGACATTTCCTATTTTGACAGGAGTATATATGAAAAAGAATTGAAGGGATTTTACCCCAACAAAAGGTTTAGCATCCTTAGTCCCCATTTCACCTCAACAGAATAAGATAAAATAGATTCCCAAAAAATTCTGAAATTGTTGCAGGTCTGATCATATCCTTTGGAACAAATTTGGTTGATAGATTATATTTAATACCAATTATTCATGTTTAAGAGTCTACAATTTATTCATATCAAACTTATTTTCATTTAATTCATTACTTATTCCGTATTTCATTCTTAGCCAACATTAGATGCTCATTGTAGTAAATTTGGATACTCAAAATATTTACTTATTTTATTTAAAGCATGGGTATCCAATAAACCATTCATACATGATGGAATTTTTAAATATTTAATACACTTTATCTCTCATTTTCGAACTAAATATCAAGTTATATAATTTATAATATCTTTTAATGAGGTGCTTGTTATGATAGGGTGGTACATGAAGATCATTTAAAAAAAGGAATGAGGCAAGGGGTTAAGAACAACGAACATGACAAGAACTATGACTAGATCAGTATCAGAATAT
The DNA here is from genome assembly GCA_963277665.1 of Viscum album. Lineage (NCBI taxonomy): Eukaryota > Viridiplantae > Streptophyta > Magnoliopsida > Santalales > Viscaceae > Viscum > Viscum album. The sequence continues at coordinate 1,379,686,457 of OY728166.1, forward strand.
ATATAGTAATATTTCATTATCCAAAAACATATCAAAAAAACATAAATATTATCTTTAGTGTTTCTGTAGTGTCTGGAATTTACCAATAGAAAATATTACAGTTATTATGTTTGTAAATTTATGAAGGAGATCATATTCCATAAACAATCTAGAATCCCTTCAAAGGAATTTTCAAAGATAATTACAATTTCATTTAAAGTATTTACTAATACATTGTGTATTTATATTTCTCTAGTGCTACTATGATTGTTGAAAAGTTCATATTCACAAGATGATATAGATATTCTTAAAGATGATGGGGAAAAATTCCTCAAGAAATAATGTACACAAATAACATGAAGATGTGACTTCTATAGACATGGTGTGAATTTTTATTGTTAATATAACCTTTTAAAAACATTATGATCATGTTATAATTATATGATCATTGAAATCTCCTTTATTTACACATATTAAACATCTATGATTACCCTTTATTATGTTTCAAATCCGTAGGTTATGACTCAAAATGTGGGTTTCCTGTTTGAAATGACATTTTATTAAAAAACCAGAACTAATATATTGAATACCATGAAAAATATTCGGATTGTTTCAATACTCTAAGAAAATAATATATATGTCCTTTTTGATGTGTAGGAATTATTCACACAACAACACGACACACGGTGTGACCCATATAACTCAAATTGTATCTTTTTATTTAAAATTGACATCATTTTATGTAAAAACCAAAATTGACAAACTGAGAACTGAGAAAAAGTATTTTGATTACTCTGATACTAATGTAAAATTATATAAAAGTCATTTGTGATGTGTAGGAATCAGCCACACCTCAATAGGACAGAAGGTGTGGCCAGTGTGGCTCAATCTGTGTCTTTTTATTTAAAATTTAAATTAATTTATATAAAAAGAACAAGTGAAACGATGGAAACTAAGAAAACACATTCATATTGATTTGATACATTATGAAAAAAAATCCATGAGTCAATATTTATGTTTAGAAAATAGCCACAAATCAATATGATGCATTATGTGACCCGTATAACTCAATGTGTCTCTTTTTATTTAAAATTGACATGAATTCAAGTAAAAACCACATGTGATATTATAAAAACTAAGAAAATGATTTCAGATTGTTTTGATATTTTAGGAAAATGTAACATTAGTCACTTGTGACGTATAGGAATCATGCACACCTCAATCTGACAGATAGTGTGCCCAGTGTCTCTAAATGTGTCTATTTTTATATAAAATTGAAATTAATTTAGGTAAAAACAAAAAGCGACATTCTGAAAACTGAGAAAACACATTTAGATTGTTTTGATATTTTTTGAAAAAAGATCAATTGGTAATTTTTAACATGTGGGGATTATCCACACCTCAATACGATGAAGGATGTGTCCAATACAACTCAAAGTGTAAATTTTAATTTGAAATTTTCATTAATTTATGTTACAAACATTTACATATTGAAAACCAAGAAAACACATTCATATTGTTTTGATACTTTAGGAAAATGATCCATGAGTCATTTATGACATGTAGAAGTAAACTGAACCATAATACAACACAAAATGTGACTAGTATCTCTCAATGTGTCTTTTTTTTATTTAAAATTGATATTAATTTAAGTAAAAACAACAAGTGACCTTCTAAAAATCGAAAAATGCATTCAAATTATTTTTATATTTCATAACAATGATCTATTAGCCATTTTTGACATGTAGGGATCAACCTCACCTCAATACAACACCAGATGTTTCCAGTAAAACTCAATGTTTCTTTTTGTCTAAAATTGACATTAATTTATGTTAAACTACAAGGGACATATTGAAATCTAATATAAAATGTTATTATTATTTGAAACATTATGAAAATGATCCATGTGTAATTTTTCACATTTATGAATCATTCATACCACAATACAATGGATGGTGTGACTAGTATCACTCAAAGTCTCTCGTTTAATTTTAAATTGACATTAATATAAGTAAAAGAACAACTAACATACTAAAACTGCTAAAATGCCTTCATTTTTTTGACATTTTTTAATAATGATCTATTATTCATTTTTGATGTGTAAGGATCATCCACAATTCAATATGACAAAAAATGTTCCCATTAGAACTCAAATCATTTTTTTATTTATAATATGCATTAATTGAAGTAAAAAAATAACTGATGTACTGAAAACAAAGCAAGCGTATTCAGATTGTTTTGATATTTTAGAAGAATATTAGTCATTTGTGATGTGTATAGATCAAAATAACCTCAGTATAATGCATGGTGTGTCTAGTATAACTAAATGTTTCCATTATCAGTTTAAAATTGACATTTTAGTTCAAAAAATGTAACTCACTGAAAACCAAAGAAAATATGCACTAATTTTATTGATAATATAGGAAAACAATTCATAATTATGCTATGATGTGTATGAATTTGTATCACATCAAACCGATGTATGATGCGATCAATATGACTCAAAATATGTATTTTTTGTTTGAAATGACATTTTATTATAAAAAGATAACTGACATACTAAAAACCATGAAAACACATTTAGATTGTTTTGATACTTTAAGAAAATGATCTATCTGTAATTTGTTGTAACACCCCGAGCTTTCACGATACGCTTCTGTTTCAATAATGCAATGACTTGCATTGTACGCATGTTCGAGATTTTAACACACCGCAACCAATCAAAATAGCCATTATGAATATTAATACATAATTTTTGAAATTATATACATTTTATATTTCAAAATTGACATCATTTTTGGATTCTGAATATCTAAATTAGCCTATGTTGAATTTTTTGTATTTTTCTGAGAACTTCCAATTTTTTATGAATAGTGAAAAATACTTAAAAAAACTTTTTTAATCAAAATAATTTATAGTGATAAATTATATTATTGGGTGATTTTAAAGTATAATTAGAATATATTTTTACCATTTTATCCAATGGTTGTCATTAGAATTAATTTCACTTTGAAATTGGACATAAACAGTTGTCCATCTTTTGATATATATTGTTTCTTAAAAACATGATATTTGTTGTGACATCGGGAATTAATTATGAAATTAATTAATGCAACTTATAGGTTTGGAATTTTTTAAAATAGACATAATTTTTGAATTCGGAATATCAATTGTAGCTTTGGGTGAAATATTGGCATTGTTCTGAAAAACTTCAATTTTTGATGAATAGTGAAACCACTAAGTGGTAGTTAAAAAAACTGATTTTTTCGGTTAAATGAAACATTACCACTTCTGTGATTTGATTTTCAAAAATCCGACATAAATGGTTGTCATTAGGAAGTAAAATGTGGTTCAATGGGATTAAAATAATTTTTTGGTGAATAATAACTTTTAAGTTTAATTAATCGTGATTAAAGGTAATTAGTGAAATTTAAGGTAAAAATGATATTATAAAAATATGAAAATACATTTACAGTTGTCCTACCCATATTGGATATGACATGGACGACCAAGATAATCCATGGGTCAACTTGGGTACCCCATGGAGCCACTTTGGTATGAAAATGACATAAATAACTTTTATTTAAAGTTAAAATAAAAATGTCACAAACATATGTTGTTTTCCTAAAACAATTTTTAAATGGGGTTATTCATGTCATATTTTTTACTATAAATATTAATAAGAAAGTTAAAAATATTTCCTACATCATGATATTTTTTTTATAATTTTTAGACATTATATAAATTAAATTATTTATGACACCATGATGATGCAGCGATTACCTCATTAATTAACGATTTAAATAAAATGAAAATATAATGTAAAATCCATGGAATACACATGTCAAAAACCTATTGGATGAGTATATTTCGATCCCTTATCACCATATCCTCGAATTATATAAGTGTGGGACCTTTAGAATCCGAAATTCATTGTATAACAATGTAACATTTTATTACTTTCCAAGAGTGTCCCTTCTCTCCTCTTATAGAAGGCCCCCACCACTACCACCATATTCACCCCATACAAGCCATTTGGCTCGGCCAACCTCGGCCCAAATACTCTCTCCACTTCCCTCCCTTACTCCTAGAAGCCTCATTTTGGGTAGAATTCTTCCCGAGGAAGCCTTCGGCTCAAATCAAAAAAGTTACCCGATTTTATGGTAATGTCTTCTCTTTTGTTATTTTTTTTATTTTGCTTCTCAAACCCCATAAACTCTTTTTATTCCTTTATTTTGTAACAAAACCAGTATCTACAATATAATATGATGTTTTTATGATATGTATTTTATTTACACTTACACACACCTTCTTCTAATGGTCAAAAAACATACTGTTTCTATGGTTGGCGAGATACTGCCTCACGAAATGATGATTGTTCAATATTCTATTAACACCTCTAATGGTGGACATTTTGATGACACCATTTTCATATATGATATATATATTATGTTTATGTTTTCCTTATGATTCTATATTTTTCATTTATGTCATACCTTTATGGTTTCCATTAAGGGTAAACATGATATTTTCATTTTAGAAAGTGCGGACTACCGCCCCCTCAAAATGATTTGAATCGTTAACGCCGTATGTGGGATGTATAAAAGATGGAGTAAATGGTATTATATATTATATTATACTGTAATTATATTATAACTTTATATAATTATAATTTCATTCCATTAAATATGAAATAGAAATGAAAGTACCCTTCATGCGTATGTACGGCTTACCGTCTCCATGAACGGTGCATTTCATTTCTTACCTCTAAATGTTACGTAATATTATGAATGAATGTATATACTGGATTTATATGATATATATGATATCTAAATCATGAATATAATTATGGATATAATGGATATTTCACCACATGAACAACTTGTAATTATAAGAAGTTTATTTTTGACTCAAGTACCTAAGATCGACAAAACAACCGTTATAAACAAAAATAATTACATAATGTTCATGAAATGGTAATAAGGGTTATAAAAGGAATAATGAACTTTAAAAAGGTTCTTAAGAAGGTAGATATTAACTATAGTTTATTATTCAAGAGATCAAAGAACGATCGATTGAATTCGGACACGGGGTAAGGGAATTTCTTAACCCAATTTCCATTGTTTGGGTTAATCTCCTACTTTCAAATTATGTCATGATATTATTATGTCATATCATGTATTTTTACATTATTTATGTGTAATTATAGTGAATACACACAATAGATCTATTTTATTTTAAAAATGATCTTTGTAAGGACTTCGTCTTAATCTCCTTTCATTAAGGCATATTTGGTTTTATACACAACTTTCCTTTATATGGTGTATAAACCCCTTTGACATTTACGTTTATTCAAAAGGAATCGTTTTATACGATGTGTTTTACTAAACGAAAAAAAGGAATTTTTTTCTTGTCGTACATATGCGGCGACAATGACTTCTCCGCCGCCATGGCCATTATTTGGGTTTCGGCTTCCTCTACAAGCCATAACATTTTTTTAAAATGAAAAATAAATTCCATGTTTTAACATTCTTTTATTTTGGTATTAAAAATGGTTTTGAAAGAGTTTTTATTATATCAATGTGTTGTATTGATATCTTTTGATTAAAAAGTGGAAATGTTATGTTTCCTTTATGCATGTTTTATGTGATACGATTACGTTATGGTTTATGATATGTTTAAACCTGTTCATGTGAGGAATGCATTGGACTTAATAAGTGACAGGCGGAGCCCGCTATAGCTCCTCGATGCATCTGTAGGTCTCATGAGACAAACTAGTGTCTTGGAACGAGGCCTTGACAAAATCATATTTGTGGTCTTGGCACGAGGCCTTAGCTACGTGGTTATGATAGTCTGGCATTATGCATTCCATCATTATGAAAGTGGTTATTGATATTTCATGAGATTATTCTACTAGTAGAATATCCATGTGAATATGTAAATGGAAATATTTCATTTTACTTTTTCCATATTATGCTGAAGTTCATTTTTAAAAGGTTTTTGTTTTAGTTATACATTTCCTTAAGTGTTAACGTTTATTTATGAAAGCTCCCGTAATATTGTTATCCTTACTGAGCATCTGAACTCACCCCTTTCAATGTTTTAATATTTTCCAGGATGTGAAGAAGTATTTTATGAATGACCTGTAAGGATAGTCAGAAGAGGATATGAGTGTTGAATGTGGAGACTTTATTATTGTAGTTTTTCACTTTATGGTGTAATGTAACATTTATGAATGTATCTAGTGTTTCCCAGGCTACTAAACTAATCGGTCTTCTGAGACTTGATATTTTGTGATCATGACAATGTTACGAAGTAATGCACCAACTCTGGGTAGCTGGGGTCAGGGCGTTACAGTTGGTATCAGAGGCAGTTTAGTATTAACCTTGGAATCTAGATTTAGATAAACTCTGATTAGAGCACATATCCCGAAGATAGACTTTGAGGATTAGTATAGAAGAACTTCCTATGATTTTGGTATTATAGAGATTTTGTGAGTTTTCTGAGCAATACATCCCTGTCTGGATACGAGCAGGTAGAGGTGGCTCTGGAACTGATGTACCTAGGGGTAAAACCCAAAAATACCGCTTTGAGCTAGACTCGAACGGGAACTGGTGCACGACAACAGGCCTTGCTTCACTCTTGGTTACGACACTCCCGGGGTATATGCTTAGGATAATTCTCATTTTTTACAAACCATTATGAAGGGTTTATAAGTATATACTTCCTCAAAGAAAACATTTATTTTTATGATAATGGATTATATCCATAAATAGTTCAATTTATGTTAAGTATGAAATTATGTATTTAGAATCATAAACTAATTTAGTTTATGACATTGTTTAGAAATGGAGCCTAGTGGAAGGAATGGAAACCGTATCAATGCACGCACTCCATGTAGGGATTTCCCTCATACTCTAGATAATTATTGTGGATCAGGAAATACAACAGGTGCTGATCAACTTATTACCATCCTGGGATAACTCACTCAGGTTATGAATAATAACCTTACTCGTATAGAGCACCCTGATCCGCAACGTGGAGGATCAATGATAGACCACTTCATGAGGAAACAACCACCAACATTTAATGGGGGTACAAATCCATTAGTAGCTAAGTAATGGATAAAATCCTTAGAAAAAATATTCCATGCCATGGGGAGTAGCGAAATGGAGAAGGTTGTCATGGCAGTCTACCGCCTCACTGGAGATGCCGATCAATGGTTATCACTGATTCAAAACACAAAGGAAGATGATGAAGTATTAAACATGGAATGGAGAGAGTTCAAAGATCTTTTCTTAGAAAAATACTTTCCACATGACCATCGAGAAGATATGGAAAGGCAATTTCTGAGTCTGAGGCAGAAGGAGGATGAGAATGTCGAAAAGTATGAGGCTAACTTTACAAGGTTAGCGAGGCATGCAGCAGATTATATACATAACCCAAGAAGTATGATCGATCGTTTCTTTGGTGGGTTAAAAATGTTTCTCCGTCGATCCTTAGTCTCACAATCATTCTCGTCGTACGAAGATATAGTCTCGTGTGTTATCAAGACAGAAAAGGAATTCTCTAAATCTTATGACAATAAAGTAAAGTAAGGGAAGAAGAGGATGGTGGAACAAGAGACAGATAAAGGGAAAAAGGGAAAGAAGGATTTTCCATTATGTGATAATTTTTTGGAAGAATCACCCCGGTACTTGCCTTAAAGGAATGGGAGTTTGTTATAAATGTGGAGAAAAATGTCACCAGGCTCATGATTACAATGTAAAGAAAGAGGCTATCAAAGTTGAATGATTAAATTGTAGGGAACTGGAGCATTATGCAAATGAATGTCCTAAGCGTCAGGGAAACATACCTCAGAAAAGACCAAGGGATCAAGGACAATCTTATGCTGTTACTACAGTTGAAGCGGAATAATTAATGTATTAGTGCTTTTGGACAGAAGGATTATATTCTGGTTATAAGGATAATGTGATATATATATAAGGATTGTACTGCAGTACTTGTTGTTTTCATTAAGGTTTTAATATGACGAAGGTAATCATATTTTTAGTATGTGACAAAAAGAGAATCTTTAATTTTTTGGGAGAATCTGATGTTACAATTGATTTTGGAATTTAGAGACCTTTTGGAGATAGCCTGGACATAGGTATTTTGGATAACTATAAAGGTTGGAATGGATTAAGTTGATCTTTGGATAGTATTGTTTAAGGTTAAAACATTTCTGAGGATTATTTTTAGAATATTATAATACTATAGTTTTAGGAAAAGGACAACCTGCAGGGTGGGGCATAACCCATCGTGTCGGACAAAGCTATAGGAATCGAACCCACAACCATAGTGTGACGGGCCTTTATTACCTACCACTAGCCTACAGGAAGTCCATGGTTATTACAAAATAGTTTTCTTAATCTAAATGGTATGTGGTAATATTTTGAACATTATAAAATTTGGATAAATAGAATATTTTTGAGTTCTATTACAATTTGTAGTGAATGATGGGTTCATGGTAAAAATTTATTAAAGGATTGAAAGCCTACATGTCAAGTAAGTATATTTCCTTACATTTTTAGTAAATCTCTTAAACAAATTCCTAAACTTTATAAAAGTTAACTTAAACCAAAAACGTTGCCGGTTAACTTTTCCAACTAGGGATTCAATGGCCATTTAACCAATCACAAGTTTGTGATTTTATTATGGTTAACTTTCTCCTAGTCCTGTTTCTACAACTCTCCATCAGACCTTGGTAGTTTGTTTCTCCTCTATATCCATATTTTCATAGAATCCTAGTATGGGCTATCTCGGGTGACTTTTTTTACTTATCTTTCTTTCTTTTAATGTTATATCTTTATTAACCTTATTTCTGATGTGGGTTTTCCACAAAGTTATTTTCTATTTTAAACCTTTTATTTTTAAAGAAAAAAATATCAAATTGCGAGGACCCAATTTATTGAAGGAGGGGAGAATTTAACACCACGAGCTTTCATGATACACTTATCTTTCAATAATGCAATAGCTTGTATTGTACGCAAGTTCGAGATTCTAACACACTGCGACCAACAAAAATAGCCATTATGAATAGTAATAACCACATTTTGAAATTATATACATTTTTTATTTCAAAATGGACTTCATTTTTGGATTCTGAATATCTAAATTATCCTATGTTGAATTTTTTGTATTTTTCTGAGAACTTCCAATTTCTTATGAATAGTGAAAAATACGTAAAAAAACTTTTTTAATCAAAATAATTTATAGTGATAAATTATAATATTGAGTGGTTTTAAAGTATAATTAGAATATATTTTTACCATTTTATCCAATGGTGGTCATTAGAATTAATTTCACTTAGAAATTGGCCATAAACAATTGTCAGTCTTTTGATATATATTGTTTCTTAAAAACACGCTATTTGTTGTGACAACGGGAATTAATTATGAAATTAAGTAATGAAACTTCTATGTTTGGAATTTTGTAAAATAGACATCATTTTTGAATTTAGAATATCAATTATAGCTTAGAGTGAAATTTTGGCATTGTTCTGAAAAACTTCAATTTTTGATGAATAGTGAAACCACTAAGTGGTAGTTAAAAAAACTGATTTTTTCGTTTAAATGAAACATTACCACTTCTGTGATTTTATTTTCAAAAATCCGACATACATGGTTGTCATTAGGAAGTAAAATGTGGTTCAATGGGATTAAAATAATTTTTGTTGAATAGTAACTTTTATGTTAAATTAATCGCGATTAACGGTAATTAGTGAAATTTAAGGTAAAAATGATATTATAAAAATATTAAAATACCTTTACACTTGTCCTAACCTTATTGGATGTGTCATGTCTGACCAGGAAAATCCATGGGTCAACTTGGGGACCCCATGGAGCCACTATGGTAGGATAATGACATAAAAACATTTATTTAAAGTTAAAATAAAAATGTCACAAACATAAGTTGTTTTACTAAAACAATTTTTAAATTTGGTTATACAAGACATATTGTTGACTATAAATATTCATTATAAATATAAAAATATTTACTAAATCATGATATATTTTTTATAATTTTTAGACATTAAATAAATTAAATTATTTATGAAACCATGATGATGCAGCGATTACCTCATTAATTAATGATTTAAATAAAATGAAAAGATAATGTAAAATACAAGGCTTACACTTCTCAAAAACCTATTGGATGAGTATATTTCAAACCCTTATCACCTTAGGCTCTAATTATATAAGTTTGGGACCTTTAGAATCCTAAAATCATTGTATAATAAAGTATCATTTTATTACTTTCCAAGAGTGCCCCTTCTCTCCTCTTATAAAAGGCCCCCATCACTACCACCTTATTCACCCCTTACAAGCCATTTGGCTTGGCCAACTCTGCACAAATTCTCTCTCCAATTCCCTCCCTTACTCCTAGAAGCCTCAAATTGGGCAGAATGCATCCGAAGGAAGCCTTTGTCTCAAAACAAAAGAGTTACCCGATTTTAAGGTAATGTCTTCTCTTTTGTTATTTTGTTTTATTTTACTTCTCCAACCCCATAAACTCTTTTTATTCCTTTATTTTGTAAAAACTCCAGTATATACAATATGCTAGGATTTTTTTATGATATTTATTTGATTTACACTTACACACACCTTCGTCTAATGGTTAAAAAACATATTGTTTCTATGGTTGGCGAAATACTGCCTCACGAAACGATGATTGTTCAATATTCTATTAACACCACTAATGGTGGCCATTTTGATGACAATATTTTCATATATGATATATATATTATGTTTATGTTTTCCTTATGCTTCTTTATTTTTCATTTATGTCATACCTTTATGGTTTCCATTGCGGGTAAACATGATATTTTCATTTTAGGAAGTGCGGACTACCGCCCCCTCAAAATGATTTGAATCGGTAATGCCATATGTGGGATGTATAAAGGATGGAGTAAATGGTATTATATATTATATTATACTGTAATTATATTACAACTTTATATAATTATAATTTCATTCCATTAAATATTAAATAGAAATTAAAGTAGTGTTCATGCGTACGTACGACTTACCGTCTCTATGAACGGTGCATTTCATTTCTTACCTCTAAATGTTACGTAATATTATGAATGAATGTATATACTGGATTTATATGATATATATGATATCTAAATCATGAATATAGTTCTGGATATAATTGATATTTATCCACATGAACAACTTATAATTATAAGAAGTTTATTTTTGACTCAAGTACATAAGATCGACAAAACAAACATTATAAACATAAATAATTACATAATGTTCATGACATGGTAATAAGTGATATTAAAGGAATAATGAGCTTGAAAAAGGTTCTTAAGAAGGTAGATATTAAATCTAGTTTACTATTCAGGAGATCAAATAACGGTCGAGTGAATTCGGACACGAGGTAAGGGAATTTCTTAACCCAATTTCCATTCTTTGGGTTAATATCCTTCTTTCAAATTAAGTCATGATATTATTATTTCATATCTTGTATTTTTACTTTCTTTATGCGTACATATAGTGAATACACATAATAGATCTATTTTATTTTAAAAATGATCTTTTTAAGGACTTCGTCTCAATCTCCTTTCATTAAGGCATATTTGGTTTTATACACAACTTTCATTTATACGGTGTGTAAACCTCATTGACTTTTACGTTTATTCAAAAATAATTTTTTTATATGCAGTGTCTTACTAAACGACAAAAATCAATGTTTTTCATGTCGTACATATGTGGAAACAACGACTTCTCCGCCGCCATGGCCATTATTTGGGTTTTGGCTTCCTCTACAAGCCATAACTTTTTTTTAAAAATGAAAAATAAATTCCATGTTTTAACTTTCTTCTATTTTGGTATTGAAAATGGTTTTGAAAGTGTTTTTATTATATCAATGTGTTGTATTGATATCTTGTGATTAAAATGTGGAAATGTTATGTTTCCTTTATTCATGTTTTATGTTATATGATTATGTTATTGTTTATGATATGTTTAATCCTGTTCATATGAGGAATGCATTGGACTTAATAAGTGACGGGTGGAGCCTGCTATAGCTCCTCGATGCATCGGTAGGTCTCATGAGACAAACTAGTGTCTTGGCACGAGGCCTTGACAAAATCTTATTTGTGGTCTTGGCACGAGGACTTGGCTACGTGGTTATGATAGTCTGGCATTATGCATTCCATCATTATGAAAGTGGTTATTGATATTTCATGTGATTATTCGACTAGTAGAATATCCATGTGAATAAGTAAATGGAAATATTTATTTTTACTTTTGCCATATAATGCTGATGTTCATGTTTAAAAGGTTTTTGTTTTTGTTATACATTTCCTTAAATTTTAATGTTTATTTATGAAAGCTTCCGCAATATTGTTATCCTTACTGAGCATCTGAGATCACCCCTTTCAATGTTTTAATATCTTCCAGGATGTGAAGAAGTATTTTACGAATGACCTGCAGGGATAGTCAATAGAGGATATGAGTGTTGACTATGGAGACTTTGTTATTGTAGTTTTTCACTTTATGATGTAATGTTACTTTTATGAATGTATCTAGTGTTTCCAAGGCCACTAAACTAATCGGTCTTTCGAGACTTGATCATTTGTGATCATGCCAATGTTACGAAGTAATGCACTGACTCTGGGTAGCTGGGGTCAGGGCGTTAAATTTGTGATAGACTGGAGTCAACCACACCACAATAAGACTCACGGTGAGGCTAGTATAACTCCAAATATTTCATTATTTATAAGTGAAATTAATTTAATTAAATAACAAGTATCATACTCAAAACAGAGAAAATGAATTCGAATTGTTTTGATATTGTATGAAAATTATCCATAACTCATTTATAACATTTAAGAATTAACCTCACAACAAAAGGAAATATGGTGTAAATGATATAACAAAAAATGTGCCATTTTTATTAAATATTTAATTTTATTAATATGTTCTTTCATATTAATGATTATTTTATTTATTTATAGTATTAATAAAATAATATTTTTTTTCGTATATAGGTGGATTATTTTTCATGTGTTGAGATTATTTGTCGGACAAATAATACCATGAGAGGATATTTTTGAGAGGGGATCATGGGTGTTAAAATATGAAATATGAATTTTTAAGAATGTTTCATGAACAATTGTAAATGAAATTATATAATAAATTTTGTTTTGGAATGTAAATATTAGTATTTTTGATACCATGGGTGGATAATTTATTATTAATGATTTCAACTAAATGTATTTAGTTTGTTTTCTTCTGGGTGTGTTGTGTTTGGTGTGCAGGTTTGATTTCAGGTTCTGCTGGGTGTGTTGTTATATAAAGAACACACATAATTGTGGATAGCCATTAATCTGTGCTAAAGATGTGCTGATAAAGGGGTCCATTTATCAGCTCTAAAAAAGGGATGATAAAGGGTATCACCATTATCATCACTATGATTAACATTTTCTTTTAGAACCATTAAAGGATATTTTTCATGCTAATAAAGGATATATGTGTAGTAGTGGCTTAACAATATTTGTTCATCAACATTTCACCATTTTACCACCTTCAACATTTTAAATTTTCACTATCTTCTGGAACACACCATGTTATTGCAAGTCAGTGGGATATTTCTCATCTATATGAAATATAATCAATAATATCCAAAAATACTAGTTTGGGTGGATTATTTAATGAAAAAATACAATTTTTTCACATAAAGGAGTTCAATTTTGTTGGGATCTGGTTCCTATAGCTCAGAGCTTTCTGGACAAACACCTAATTCTTTATTTGGTTTTATCTTATAATTAACCGCTGATAGAAGGAGTGTCTCATCCATGTTTATATGCCAATCACAATTCCTTATGAAATCTAATATGGGATGAGGTTTACACTAAAAAATCCTCCTTTAAAACAATAAATCACACATTTGGACCCCATTATTTGATAATCCACATAATCGGTCTTAAAACACATGCACCTGTTATTGTTCCTCTTAAAAAACAATAGGTTATAGGAAGAGTAATTCAAAAAAAACATGTATGTCACCCAAAATTACTTTGATAAGCCAATGTAAAATTGGGTTTGAACCAAACACATTATGTTGAGTCAATAAGGATTCCTTATGACTTTATCATTCCTTCATGTATGGGGGAGATTTTTGAATTAATAAGGATTCTTTATGAATTTAATATTCATTCTTTCTTTGAAAATAACAAACAACTTGTCTTAAGTAAAATCTTTTTTACCCTTTTCATTACTATAATATGGAAAATTTTAATTCCCTAAGGAAATTTAAGCTTACCATGTTTTTCATTGTTCATATTTTATATAAGTATAAAAATTTGGTTTTGCATCCAAAACTTCTGAATTTAAAATACAGAGATATAATGCATTTTTTTTTCAGGATCCAAATTCAGATTACCAGTTCTCTGAATACAAACTCCAAACATTCTAAGTTCAGACTCTGAGTTCTCTAAATTCAGATTCAGAATATTTTGAGTTGAGACTCCGAGTTCTCTAAATTCAGACTCTGATCATTCTTAGTTCAAAATCTGATTTCTCTGAATTCCGACTCTGAACATTATGATTTTGGACTCCGAGTTCTCTAAATTAATATTTCAAACATTCTATGTTCAGAATCCGAGTTCTCTAAATTTGGACTACGACCTTTCTATGTTCAGACTCCGAGTTCTCTGAATTTAGACATCGAACATTTTATGTTCAGGTTTTGAATTCTTATGAATTCAGACTCCGAATTTCCTTGAAATTCAGACTCCATAATTCTATAGACTTCAGGATACCAATTCCTTTGAAGATATAATCTTAATATCCATGTTTTTTAGATAGTGAATAGTTTTTTTGTTAGACTCCAAACAATCATTTTTCCTTACACTCTGAAAAATGAATTTACTTAAGTAACCTTATTTTCTCTTACTCATGTTTTGGTTATAAAATGATGTCATGTATTCAGTTACAAAATAACCGTCGATTGAGTGACACATATATAGGACCCTCTAAAATTCAATAAAAAAAGTATGTTTGTTCAAAGAGGGATCCGACCATTGAAGATGGGCCTATAAATTGGAGCTCATTTGAACAAGCTCTACATTGTTCTGTGACTATAGAGATTACAATATACAAAATTGATTTTTTGAAAGATAATTTCATAATTTGTGAATATAAGACATCTTTTTCAGAATTTCTTCATGATACTCTATATGTTGCTGAGTACATTCGAGGGCTTCTGGGGATAGGAAGACAGAGGTGCCATCAAACTTGAAGTTGAGGGCTTCCGGGGATAATAAGATAGACTTCGATATTCATATCGAGGGATTACCCTAGTGTGTGTAAGACAATATTTCGTGAAATTCTAAATCAAAGGAACTTTATCGAAGGTTGTTGGATACCCTTCTCTTTGGGTTAAAAGATTTACTACTTGTAACCTGTATTGGTTCAAAATTTCCACTGCATTTTGTTTGTTGAAGAAAATATAACTATATTATATTTCCTTAGACTTGTACATTGAAATAGTGAGATTCTATATGCTTTAAGGTATATTCATTATATGGGACATGATGGAATTTCACTTTGAGGATCTCATCAAGGGAATCCTGGATATGGAGGTTACCTGCACCGAATTGTGTCTATTCAATTTAAAGGACTCTAACGACTTTAATTTATTCCTAAATGGCCTGACAATTTATTATAAGGCTTAACTTTTTCTATATTTTGAACTGGTCGCTTTACCATTTTTTCCTTAAAATTTCTTTCAGAAATAAAAATATTTTATTTGGTAAGGTAGATTCATTATCTTTGTAATCTTTTGTTAGGTTTCATTTCTGGAAATACTTTTCCAAAATTATATTCTCAGAATCATATTTTCAGAATCAATAAAGTTAGTAGAACTTAGCGGTTCTTTGAATTTACCTTGTTTAACCTTGTTAAACATTAGAATGGTTTCTACCCAACATTTAAAGTTCCCAATTTTTTTTTAACGTATACAATTCAACCCCTCTTGTATATTGAGAATCTACATTATAATTTCAATCCTACATTTGGTATCATTAGTGAATATCATACTCCAAACCAACCTAACACTTTATAAGAAGTTTTTTTCACTCAATTTATAAACTGAAATCATTTTTTCATAAAAAATTATTCTTTCAATAATAGGAAAAACGACATTAGTGACAACCTTTGATAGTTGCTTAAGCTTTTTTCACTATGCGATCGGCCTCAATTTGACACTAACAATATTAGCGACCACCACTGGTGATTGTCATAACATAGAAATTGAAAAAAACTATTCCATGACCACTAGAATCCACTCATACTCATTAGACAATAAATATTAGAAACCCCTAATAGATGCATCTAATACTCACTTAACAAATCCCACTTTATTCCGCGATATAATTTATGGGTTCTAAATAAACACTGACAATAGTGAGATCTTTGTCCGCACTAATAAGAAAATGGTTAAATGAAACCATTATTGACACTAAATGAAGAACTTGTGAAGGGCCTTTATCGACACTTATTTTATCAATGATAAGGATTTCATCTATCATCACTTTTTATTAGAGTTGATAGATATTTATACATATCTATATATTTTAAAATATTATTTATATATCAATAAATATATATATGTAAATATAATATCTAAATTTGATTTATAAAACTATATTTTTATTATAAAAATATTAAAATCTATTTTAAAAAATTATATATATATATACAATTATCAAATTTATATTTATTGAAAATAATTATTATATGTATATATAATTATAATATTATAATACTTTATTTAACCAATTATACAAATATATAAATTAATATATATTTATGTAAGCATAGTAATTTTAATTCACATATGTATATTCATATTATATAAAATAATATATACACATACATTTTTATGTATGTGCATGCAGGTATATGTATGTGGATGTATGTGTACAAATGTATGTTTGTGTATGTATACATATGGTTATGTGTATGTTTGCATATGTATGTGTAGAATGTGTATTTATTTGTCGTGTGTAGGTTTGTACATGTTTATGTATATAGATGTTTGTGTATGTTCATATATACGTGTATGTATGCATGTGTACATAGGTAAGCACATGTATGTTTATGTACGTATGTATGTACATATATGTTTGTGTATGTATGTGTAAAGATGTAGATATAGGTTAATGTATGAATGTGGCTATGTGTGAATGTATGGGTATGTATATGTATACGTTTATGTGTGTGTGGGTGTGTTTATATTGCATATGTATGTATGCATACGTATGTATATGTATGTTTATGTATGTGTATATATGAGAATGTAATTGTGTATGAATATGAATGTGTATGTGTGTGTGTATGTGTGTGTTTGTGTATATGCATGCATATACATGTATATGAATTTATGTGTATGTTTGTGTATGTTGGTGCATGCACATGTGGGTGTGTATGTGTGTGTGTATGTTTATGTGTATGTTTATGTATGTGTATGAATGTGCACATGTATGTCTACACGTATGTATATGTGTACGCATATGTATATAATGTGTATGTCATTGTATATGTATATAAATACATCATTTTATAATAAGAAAATCTATTTTTTTTCAATATGACATGTCTCATTATAGTATTTGTGTAAACACACATACGTACACAAAATCACTAGAAATGTCATCTGGTCATTCAAATGCAATTAATGGATATATATATATATATACAATTAATATTTTTGTATTCACTTCAATTTTTAATATTTATATATTGATTATTAAATATTAACAAATAATATTTTTAAATTTTTTGTAATTTATATAGTTACTTTTATTATTTTTTATTTTAATACATTTTTGTATATAAATTTCTTTACAATTATTATTTAACCATTTTTTATTTGCAATTTATTGTGATTCTGTTGTATTTAAATATATAGTTTTAATATTTTTTTAATTTTTATATTTATATTTATTCATTTTAAATATTTTTTTGTGACTCCTATAATAAATAAATTTTTAATTTTTTTTAAAAAAATTATTTAATTTTAATTGATAAATTTTATTCATATTTAATAATTATTAATTAATTTATAAATTAATTTTTAATATTTCTCAATTTTTAATGTTTTTTACAAATAATGCATTTTTAATATTTATTCATTTAATATTTTTATAATATATTCATTTTTGATAGTTATTTATAAATTTTTAAATATTAATAGTCAATACATTTAATATGTTTGTAATTTTTCTAATTTATATTTATTCATTTTTTATGTTATTATTTTTGTATTTATATAAGTATACAATTGTTATTTATTTATTAGTATTCAGTACTTCATTATAAATCCATAATTTCTAAAAATAAATTATAATGTTATTATTTTAATATTTATTTATTTTAAAAACATTTCAATAAATTATATAGTTAAAATTACTAATTATTTTTTAATATTTAGGAATGTTATTCATTTTTAATTATTAAACATTATTCACTTTTTATTAATAATTAATTTATTATTATCTATTCATATTTAATACTTATTCTCCTTTAAAATTTTTTATTATTTTTTAATATATATTGGTTAAATATTTCAAAAATTTATTCCCTTTTAATGTTTATTTATACTGGATTATTTATTAAAATTTAATATTTTTAATATGTTTTTAATTTACATAACTAATATTTAGTCATTTGTATTTTTGTATTTTCAATTTAAATTGATATACATTTAGTATCTAATCAATTTTAATTAAGAACTTATTTTAAATATATTCTATTTTAAAAAAATTAGTACTAATTTGTTATCATCTTTATATATATTCAATTATAATTTTTAAAATATATAAATTTTACATAAATTATTCATTTTTAATATTTTTTGACTTACAAAATTAATATTATTTATTCTTTTGTCATAATATTAATACATTTATCATAATATTATCAGATCTATTAATACATTTATTATAAGTTATATTATTTATTTAATTTAAATATATTTTCTAAAGATTTATATTTTTATAAATATATTCTTAATGTTCATTTTTATATAATTAGTAATTTATTATAATTTTTAAATTTTATTTTTATTTTTTATTGTTCACTTGTATTTATCAGTGTTATATTATATGATGATAAAAGAAACATTTATGAGAACTTATCATTAAGCGGTGATAAAGATGTGATTTATTAGTGACTTTTTAGCACTGATAAATCCAAAAACTTATCATTACTAAAAAAGTAGCGATAAATCATACCTTTATTCATTCTTTCCATTTTAGAACTGATAAATATATGTTTTATCATTTCTTTTTACTAGCACTGATAAAACAGGTTCCCCTATTTTAAAATAAGCATAATTGAGATTGCCCATGCTCGTGCTTTTCAAGATCTCACGAATGTCAAATCTTATCGCCATGTCCTTTAATGCTTTAAGATGAATCGAAACATTATTTATGGTATGTTATTCGTTATTCATTTTTAATCTATCCTTCATCCCTTTTTGCGATTTTTTTATTCTTCTCATTAGGTCCATCTTTTCTACTGGTTCTTTTGGCCCTTCTTTTGGAATTTTTTTCATCTCCTAGGTTCTTGACTAGATTCCAACATAAAATTTCGTCATAACACATGTTATAATATTAATTCGAGGTCCATATTTTTATTTTTCCTATATTGGTTTGTCGCTTCATTTTGAACCAGGTTCATAAGAGAGAATGCACCCAACAATCATTGTGGTTCTCCCCTCGTGTTTCCCCGCACCAAAACCCTCTCTCTGTAGTGCCTCCCCGCACCGACTATTCCACATGTCCAGCATCCTCACTCATGTGATCTCTTTGGTAGGTACATTCTTTCTTTATTCTCTTTTTTATATCATTTACCTTTTCATTTTCTCTAAAATTCTTCCAATATCATATGTAAAATAATCCCAACATTTATATATTAAAATAACACTAATTTAGTAAAAATTGATATTAAAAAATTATAAAATTAATTTAAAATAATTCATGAATTTATGCAATCAACAATTCAACTCTTGTTTATATTTAATCATATATCTCTACATCATCGAAAAAGAAATACATTATATCAAAGCTTCAAAAATCATTGTAAAAAACCAAACAGTTGTCAATGATGAATAAACAGGTAAGTTTTACATAATACCATCTCTATAAATTCTCACTTTTCAAGAAAAACCCATAATGGTAAAAAACTATATTCATAAGAGGGAAACACTTAATAAATTTCCCAAATTTGTAAATGTGAATAATAAATTCTAAATATACAGTTTCATTCATAATTTATTTATACATTCTATAGAATATGTAATATATTTTTTTTTAGAAATACTGATACACATCATGTTAAAAAACTACTAAAGGAATTCATTTGATATGTAAGAAATTATTTCATATTTAATATAAATATTTTTTTTATTAATAATACATATGAAATCATACATATTTTATCCCATTTTCAGATTATTATTTTTGTTATTCTTAAGATTATCATTACCAATTTCTAATTGGTTTTCCATTGATTCATAGAAATTTTGTGTGGATTCATGATTTCTTTTGTCCATTGTTTTTAAATTTTAATCTTTAATTTTATTTTAATTATAAAAAATACTCTCAAATTTTTCTATATCAATTTCATAATTATCTTGGGGAAATAAAGAAAAATATTTACTTTATTGATCATTCAATTCAAATTTTTGAAAGGATATATACCACCAATTTTTTCCATTTTAATTAATATAATTTACCTAATTTCGTTAAACACCATTTGAAAACATCACATTATTTTCAATTTATATCAAATTTGATGATTATACATGAGTATATATAAGGAACACAATTTTAGGGTTCTAAGATCACAAATTTTGTGTATTTTTTATTAAATATGAATATTAAAAAATCAAATAGTATATATGTGAATATAAAATGGATGGATTCCATTGGTATAACAAAATATTATGGGGATATGGTTAATGAGATCATCATGTTTTTAAATGATCGTACATATATCCCTTCTCAAACCCCTTTTATGTGTTTATGGTGTTATTATTCAAGACAAATTAGTCTATAGGAGTTGGATGAACATTTGATATGTTATGAAATAGATGGATGTAACACCCCTACCTATACATCCTTGCCTAAGATAAAGAGCCACAAGACCTCATACATGCCTCCTTGTATAGAAGACGTATCCAACTAGCAGTGACGGTCCAACCACCACCAATGGGGAGACTATACCATCAATATCATGTCATATCCCAAAAAATAAAATAAAATATAATAAATACAGTAACATGTGGTACACTAAAAATCAAATGTAATAATTTAAGGCATATAAGTCATATATAAATATATACTGAACTCCCAATGTGGAAGGACAGTCTTGAGTATATAAAGTGAAAGTAAATAGAAAAGAATATTAAAGTGTCCTCGAGAGTACATCCTGGAACTACCACCAACTACATTCTCCCCATATCATCCATATACCACAAGCCCCTTTCCCTTTCTGGGATCCTTATACATGATGTCTATATGCTCATCATGATTCATGTGAATTGTGTGAGTAATAAAACCCAGTAAGAAACCGCCAATTCATCCATAACATGCACACATAGGTCTAAAAGGTGTATTCCAAGATAATACTAAATGTGAAAATAAGTATAAAAAATATACAATTATGTACTGAGCGATCATGTGCTAAAAAAGACACAACAATCCCCTAACCATACCTTCTTTGGATCCATGTTGTAAGGATAATCAAGGATATGTCATAAGTAATCTAAATTAGACAAGAGGATAGTGAAAATGTCCCTCCACATTCTCAAGGCATCAAGTAGGATTGGGCATCTAGCCCGTTGTTTCTCATCTCTATCACGAGTCAGACCTTCAAGAACTCATACCCCATCTGTACCCTAAGCTAGGCCTCCGGGTCATCATGAAAATAATCCTATTACATTAGGTAAAGAATCCAGGTTGCCTTTATACCCCTACATTGTTCGTAGGATAATCATCATCATCATCGGTAGTTATGTGCACTCACCCTACAAGGGATAATTATATCACGACATCCCACCTATCCTGAGTACCAATAAAAAACCTACAAGCTATAGTGACATGGATAATGGGGTAGATCACATAAGGAAAGCATAACATATCTTCAAGAGAATATAATTGCAACATATTACAACTTTCATCGATTTCAAACCTGGTAAGAAGCTACTTTGGTAAAATTCAAGGAACCATGCATCATAAACAAGTCTTAAGGGAAACATAGACAGAAACCCATACACACATGTGATCATAATCGATTGTGGTTAACTATTTTTTCCAACATATGAATTATACCCTGGAAAAAAGTGTATATGAGTTCCCCAAATGGTATGGAACTTCCCACATCAATGTCGTTTATTTTGGATTCCATTTTTATTCAAGAACCAAAGACTAAAATTTATCTTAAAACCACAAATTACTTGCTCGCATGTCAAGTATGCCTACTTTGGATTTATATAAAATAAAGTGGTTTATAAATGAGTCTCAATTAGATTGAATGTAAATATGATGATTATAAAATAAAATAACTTTTAGTGTCCTTCGACAGAACCAATTACCAGATATATTAAATGAAGGTACTCCAATTCACTGGATCTATTGTCGATCAAAGAACAAATCATTAATTCATCATTAATTTAGAAGAGAGCATCATTTCCACCAAATGTTTATCAATCCATCAAAAATCTTTCAACAAAAAATAGATTCAAGAAGAAGTAAGTCTTAAGATGAATGATTTAAAGAAACCTTCCACAAAACATCCACCATTTTTAAGAGTTATAACTTTATTGAATGGGTTTTTCATTGACACGTAAATAAATTTTCGAATCTACCTAATAATAATTAATTTATTAAGGTTTGATCATTAATCATATTTTAAGAAAAGGTATGAGAAGGTTATTTGTAAGCACATAACTGTTGAAAATTCATTTTCATTGGTTGATCTCGATTTGATCAAGAACCCTATGAATATAACACCCCAACATTTTACAGTATGTATATTCTTAAATAAATTCGATTTATTCTATAGCTTACACTCAATACCGAGCCTTAACTAACTGTGATATACTTTTAAATATTATCATGACTATTGGAATAGTAAAGTGACCATTAGGAATAGTAATATGGAAATTAGATTAATAACCTTTCCCTTTAAAGTATTAATACAATATAGTTATCACATAAATGAATATATGATATATTTATATCGTGGAATAAGTAAATAAATGTAAAAATAATAATAAATTAAGTGTTTGTATTTTTTGTGAAACAGAAATGATTATTTATAATTTTATAATTAAAATAAATATTTAAAAGTAAAATTATTTTCATAAAATATTTCATAAATTAATTTTTTTTCATTATAATTATAAGAGAATTTTATGTGATCATAATTAATTTTTCAAAGTGTTGTAAAATCGGTTATTATATTAAAACAAATATTTTCAGAATAAATGATTATTTTATTTTAAAAAAAATCTCTCTTTTTTTATAAAATATTTTTAGAAAATGGAATCCTTTTTTGAAATCAACATGTTAATAAATGGTTATGTTATATTTTTTATTTCTCTATATTAGTTAAATTTTTGATATATAATGAAATACGATAATGTATGTTATTTAATATTAAAAGTTTATAAATAAATTATTGGGTCATGGATGATGTATGAATGAGGTAAGCACACATTATTTGAAACTCAAATTCTTTATTTATTTTACATAGTAAAAAAATCAACACTATTGATAGTCTTTATCCATAATAATATATAAGTGAACAAAATAATAAAAATACCCCTCTCCCCCACAATAAATACCACCCCTCACCAACCCTTATCCTCACACCTTATAAGACATTAATATTCTATAAATTATTTGAAATTCCCTTTTCCAATCCATTTCCCCACATCCAAGGCCCACTGCTCTTACCAGAAGGCAAAATCCAAGTGTCTGAAGGAGGTTATAAAGGATACGATATTCAAGAGGTAAAATCCCATCCCTTTTTTAATTTCTTTTAAATTTTTATACTCTTCCAACCTCCCCAGTACGAATTAGAATGGTAACTCCAGTATCATATATATATACTATAATGTTATTGTGCTAATATTTTATTCATCATCAAATCCCTTGTCCACTGCTTTTATTTTTTAAAATGAAAACATCGTCTGTGATTTTTCAATTCACCATCTTCATGGATGGTGAGTTTTCATTTTCCATTATCACCATCAAGTATAGTCAACAAAATACTTAATATGGATAAAGAATATTTTAATTTACATATTATAAGTTATATCATGTTCTAGAACCCATATATAAACATAATATTAAATAAAATGACAAATGTTCATGATAGTTGTAAAAATAATCAAAAAAATAAGAAATTTTCATATTCATTTTTTCTAATGAATCATCATCATAACATATTAAATGATATACTAGAACATTAATAATTATGTAATTTCTTTATTAAGAAATAATTTTACTTTGGTAAACGTTATTCTTATTTGTAAAAAACTCCCATATTTGTACTCAAGTAAACCGACCATAAAACAACGAAACAAACACTCCCAAAATAACCAAATTAATATTTATAACTCATCAAAATGGACATAAATTAACGTGATAAAATTATAATAAATAAAATATATGTTTAATAGGTTCATAATTCATTAATTAATGAATCTAATTTGATTATCCAAGACATAAAGTACATGTGCAGAATGCTTTCAAAAATAAGGTAAGAGTTTCTCAACCCACATTCACTCTTATGAGATATATTCCATATTAAAATATTATTTATTGATATTGACGTACATAATACTATTTAATATACCATATCATGAATCGATTTATCTTTATTTCATTCAACTTTTCATTTGATGATATATTATTTTATGGGGAAAACGGTTTGAATATGAATAATGTGGAAAGGGAATTATTAATTAAATATCTATTATTTAGGTTAAACATATACTGCATTGATTATTTCATGATATGATTGTGTGTGAAATGACTTATTATCTTATTTTATATTTTGACTTTTTTATGTGTATTTATTTCTAATATAAAAAATTGAATTTTTTGGATAAAGATTACACTTTATTTTAAAAATAAACTTTTAAATGATTCATTTTTTAAATAAAAAAGGAATGTTTTTTAACATATAATACAATAGTGAGTATTACATATTTCATGAAATAGTAATTCCTTGAGGAACCTGTTACAGGTTTATAAGGTTATTTTCAAAGAAAATGGTTTCTTTTATAATTATGTATCTTTTTAAATAAATGATTTCAAAGTAAAGTGTTATTTCTATCAAGAATTTTTCTTTGATTTGATTAGAGTAATTTCATATATGTCAATACCCTTTATTGGATCTTATACATAATTGATTATGATCTCTTATGATATAATCAACCATATTTTATTAAATTTTTTGTTATCAGTTTCACAATAGATGTTCTATTCTAATATTATTCATCATATTACAATGGATGGTTTATGATTATATATATTTTTTAGGGAAAGATATTTCATATACTAGTTTTCATATTAATTTATATGTTGATTATGTTTCAACCCTTTCATATGAGGAATGCACTTGACTTAGTAAGTGACAGGTGGGGCTTACTATAGCCACTGTATTCTTTGGTAGGTTTCCTGAGAAAAACTAGTTTGGTTATTGGATTGTGTCTTACCTAATTTTGTATGGTTTCTTGGATGATGAAAAGTGGATATGTTTATGAGGTCTAAAATTATAAATTCCCTCATCATGTGAATAGATATTGGTATACCATGTGATTTTTCAACATGTAGAATACCCATGGTTAATTTCATTATCATGTGATTATTTATTTGTAATTATTTGATAATATTGTAATCCTTCCATATTACACTCAAGATTATGTTTTAATGGAATGTGTTTTTAGTAATTATCCTTCCCTTATTGTTTATGTTTATTTTTGATAGATTCTGTTGTATTCTTACCCTTATTGAGCATCTGAGCTCACCCCTTTCTTAGGTATTATTTCTTCCCAGGATGCCAAGATATATATTATGATTGACATGCATTGATAATATAAGAGAATAGGGTATTTCCAATGGAGTTCCTATGTTTCATTTCATTTCATATTTTACTGTAATACTTATGTAAGTATATAGTTTTCCAATGCAACTGAAATATCCATTACTTTGGGATGTTATCTAAACTACTTTGTACTAATGTAATAAAGAAAGGAATCGACTCCAGGTTATGAGGGTCAGGGACTTTACAGCTGGTATTACAAAAACATCTGTAAAAACATTAAAAAAAAGATTTAGGAAAACATAGATTATAGAACTCTAACCAAATAACTGACTTTTAGAATATTTCCAATGTAACCAAGCTTATGATTTTGATACTAGTTATATATAAATTTTTAAGTGTTTAACTAGTTTAAAAATATCAAAATCTAATCTAGTGCATGCCATTTTATAGAAATGATGACTAGTGGAAGGAATGTAAAACATATCAATGAAAATATTCCCTTTATGGAATTCCATCAAATGAAAGATAGATATGTAGTAGCTGAAGCTGAAACTGGAGTTTAACAACTTTTAAATATATGGGGGAAAATGACTCATGTTATGAGAAATAACCTAACTCTATTAGAGTATCTTAATCCACAACATGGTGCAACAATGTTAGAACACATCATTAAAAAACAATCTATATCATTCAATGGGACTATAATCACAATTGTAGATGGGTAATGGATAATTTCCAAAGAAAATATAATTCAATATTTGGGATGTAATGAAAGGGAGAAGGTTATCATAGATGATTATTGACTCTTAGGAGATGCATATCAATGGTTGTCATTAATTCAAAACACAAATTTGGAAGAATAATTTAAAAATATGGAATTGAATGATTTTAATGAAATTTTCTTGGAAAAATATTTCCATGGCTGACAATGAGAATATATGGAGAGTGAATTCTTGTGTCTGAGATAGAATGAGGATGTAAAAATTTCTATGTATGAATCTAAAATTATATGATTATCAAGACATTCCACAGACTTCAAACGAAATATAAAGAGTAAGACTAATAGTTTAATTGATGGTCTTAATCTAGTTATAAAAGGAAAACAAGTATCACAAAAATTATTATCATATAAAGATATAATATCAAGTTCCATTAAGAAGGAGAAAGAATTTTCTATGCCATATGTATTTTAAGGGAATCCTGATAATTAAAGGGATTCTAAGTACTCTAGAAAGGGAAATAAGGAAAAAGGGAATACATGAAGAATATAATTTTAATCTTTCAATAAATGTGGAAAGAAACCTAATGAAACGTGAATATTGGGAATGTGTTTTTGTTACAAGTGTAGAGAAAAAATCCATCAAGCCCATTATTGAAAGGGAAATAATGAAGTTGGAAATGTGCAATGCTTTAGCTACAACATGATGTGATACAATGCACATCATTGTCCTAGATGTCATGTAAAATTTCCCCAAAAAGGTTAAGGGAACAAGGCCATGCATATATTCATAATAGTTGATGTTGATGTTCATAATGATGTGGTGTTACGTACTTTAATCATCTACTCAAATTTCGCAAAAGATCTATTTGATTCTGAATCATCACATTATTTTATATCTTCCTCATTTTTTATAAAAATTAGATATTTCCAATACACCTTAACATGTTATTTTTTAGTAAAAACTCATAGTCAAAACTGTATTTCAACAAATATTATTCAAAAAGTTACAATTATAAAACAAACATGTTCACTAATTATTGTTATTATTATCAAAATTGTGGTGGATTTTGATATAATCCTTGATATGGACAGGAATTCAAAATATAAAGCTAAAATTTATTACATAGAGAAGGACATTATGATTTTTGACAAAGATATATAATTTACCAACTTTATAGGGGAGACATCATCAATTGTGTCATACCTGGAACATCCTCTAGTTTCTCTTCTATATGAGATTCTTAAAAAAGAAGAGAAGATAAAACCTACTAATGAAAACAGAGAAATTAAATTTGATGATGTACCTATTTTACAAGAATACATTGATATATTTTCATAGGAATTATATTGACATTATCCTTATTATAAAGTTTTGATTTCTGTTGTTTTAATCCCTGATGAAAAAACCTATATCAAAGAATCCCTAAAGAATGAGCCTAATGTAGTTAATAGAGTTAGAGAAACAACTAGAGTAATTGAGTGGTAAGATATTTATACGCCCTAGTGTTTCACCATGGGGATATAATATTCATTTTGTTAAGAAGAAATATGGATATATGATGATGAACGTTGACTATAGAGTGATCAATGATATTATGATAAATAAAAAGTGTCATCTGCCTCACATTGCTCCCTTATTTGACAAACTTAACAGAGATAAATAGTTTTCAAAGATTGATCTTTGTTCTCGATATCATCAATTTAATGTAAAGATGGAATATATTCCATAGATAGTGTTTTGAAAAGGTATGAAAATTATAAGTTTTTAGTAATTCCATTTTGACTAACCAATTAACCCTCTATTTTTTATGTATTAAATTAATAGTGTATTCAAGGAATATCTTGATAATTTTTTTGTGGTATTTTTTGATGATATATAGGTTTACTCCAAAAGATATAAGGACTATGAGAATAACATATAGATTGATCTGGAGACTCTTATAAGAAAGAGTTATATTGGATATTTAGAATGTGTGAATTCTTCCATTAAATAGTTTCTTTTCATGCCATTATTTCTCCAAGGATGGAATATCAGTAGATCATGTGAAGGCTAAAACAGTACAGAAATGTACAACACCAACCAACATAACCATGTTATGTAGTTTCATTTGTTTAGAAGTTTATTATAATAATTTAATTCATAATCTTACCCAATTATATAACTTGTTAATTGATATTACTTATAAAGGGGTCTAATTTATTTGGATAATGGAGTGTAATGAATTATTATAAGAATTGAAGTTGAGATTAGTGAATTATCTGATCTTGACTCTACCATTTAAAAATGGTGTATTTGTGATTTATATTGATGAATCAAATAAATTACTTGGTTGTGTAGTTATACATAATGATAGAGTTATTAACTATGCATAAATGCATTTAAAAACAATTAAAATAACTATCCAACTCGTGATCTTGATTAAGTATTTGTAATATTTTCACTGATGATATGGAGACACTATATTTATGGTGAAATGTGTGAGATATACACAGATAATAAGATATTGAAATATATATTCTCATAGAAATAACACGACATGAGGCAATGAAGATGGATTGAGCTACTCAAGGATTATGATTGGTCAATAAACTACCACCGCAGAATGGAAAATAATGTATTAGATGAATTGTGCAGGAATGATCATGGAGTTCTAAATAAAATGAGGATTGGTAGGGATCATGTGTACATGTATACAGTAAATATGGATATAGGAATTATCAATGAAGGTGAAAACACATCTTTTTTAAATGGTTTATAAACAATAATTATTAGAAAAGATAAAATGTTCTATGCCATATGATGAGAATGTTCAAAATAAAATTAAATCTTTAAATGATGGTAAATTGGTATAATTCATATATGAAGATGTAATTCTGAAATTTGGGAAGAGGATTTGTTTGGCATATATACCAAATCTAAAAAGGGATTTTTTGGATGATGCACATAGCTTGAATTTCACTATACACCCTGGTAGCACTATGATGTATAATGATTTTAATGAATATTTTTTTCTAGGATAATATGAATTGGAAAATAATTGATTATATATAAATATATTTAGTTTGTTAATAGGTGAATTCTGAATGAAAAATACCTATAGGTTTTATGAAGCATTTACATATTATTATGTGAAAATTAAATGACATTACTATTGATTTTGTCTTTGGGTTACCAAATAATCGAAGAAAGAATGGTACAATGTGGGTAATTGTTGATCGACAATCCAAAATTTCACATTCATCACTATAAGGGATGAATTTACACTATATCCCCATGAAAAACTATATATTAATGATGTTTTTATATTTCATAGTTCACCTCTATCGATTTTTTCTAATTGAAGTCCAAATTGTACATCAAAATTATGGAAGAGTTTTCAAAAGGTTTTGGATAATGAGTTTCATTTGAGTACTACATATACCCCTAAAAGCATTAGAAATTTTGAAAAGACTTTTCATAATTTAGAATACATGTTGCGATCATTCTCACTTGAATTTAAATGTTTGTGGTATCAATATTTATATTTGTTAGAGTTTTCTAACAATAATAGTTTCCATTCCAGTATTCAAATGGATCTATATGAAGCATTATATGGAAAGAGAGTTCATACTAGAAATTTTTGGGATGTAGTTAGTGAGAGGAATATTGTACTCCTAGAATATTTGAAAGATAAAATGATAAAGGTAAAGACTATTTGTGCTCATACTAAAGCTGCTCAAGTAAAAAAAAGACTGATACAAACAACCAAAGAATGGTTTTTGAGTTTAAATTTTTTTATCATTTGTTTATGAATGTATCTCTATGGAAGGGTGGAATAAGTTTCGGTTTGAAAGGGAAAATCAGACCAAGGTACCTCAGAACATTTGAAATTTGGGAAATAATTAGAGCAATGGGTTATCATTTGGCGATGCCACCTTTCCTTTCTAAGGTACACGATGTGTTCCGCGTCTCTTTTTTATGGAAGTACATGCAAGAGCCAACTCATGTACTCAACTATGAAAAAATAAAATTGGAACCTAATTTTCTTTATTGTGAAATGACTATCAACGTTCTTGACACTAGAGAAAATGTATTGAGAAATTGTATGAATCAAATATTAAAAGTTCTATAGAGAAACCAAAAAATTGAAGAAGCAATGTGGGAACTTGAGGATGCTATGAACAAGAACCACCCAAATCTATTTTAAAGGTGTAACTCATAAAAATCTCGAGGGTAAAATTTTTCAAATGAGTAAACAAAATAACACCCCAATATTTTACAGTATTTCTCATCATAAATAAATTCTATTGATTCGATATATTACTTGTAACATAGAGCTTAAATGAACTGTGGAATACTATTACATATTAACATGACCATTGGAATAGTAAAGTGATAGTTTGGAACAATAATATAGTTATTGAAATAATAAAATCAACTATAAAATTATAAATAAAATTTTAGTATCTTGAAAATGATAATATGGTATATTTATATCATAGAATGTGTAAATAATTTGTTTTTGTAAAATGATAACCTATGTGTTGGTATTTTTGTAAAATTTAAATGTTTATTTGAAATTTTATAATCAATATAACAATTCAAAAGATATATTATTTTCATTAAAAAGATTAATAAATTTATATTTGGTTTCATTATAATTACGAGATAATTTTATGAGACTATAATAAATTTTTCAAAGTGTTGTAAAATTAGATATAATATTAAAACCTTTATTTTCATAATAAACAATGATTTTATTTAAAAATTAATTTTTTCATATTTAGAAAATTATATTTATAAAATTGAGTTCTTTATTTAAATACACATGTTGACAAATTTTTAGGGTGATTTTTTTGAGTTTTTCTAATATAGATAAATTTATTATGAATCGTGAAATTCCATAATTTACTATATTTAATTTTATAAGTAAATAAAAGAATTATTGAGTCATGGGAGATGTATGAATGAGGTAATAATCTATTACATCGAAACTCATATTTTCTAGTTACTATAAATAATCATATAATAAATACTATTGATAGTCTTGATCCAAAATAATAAATAAATGAATAAAATAATTCAAAATACCCCTCTCATCCCCTACAAATACCAACCCTTCTCTTCACACCTTATAAGACATGAATGTCATTTAAATGATACAAAATTACCTTCCCAAGCTTATTATTTACAACCAATACCTATTGGACTAACCAAGAGACCAATTCCAAGTGTCTTAAAGAGGTTTTGAAGAGACGATATTCAACAGGAAAAATCCTCATTTTTTATATATTTTATTTTTTTTCTTTTATTATGTTCTTCACACCTCCCCTATCCAAAGTGTAATGGTAACTCCAATATCATATATATATATATAATAAAATTTGATTGGGATAATGTATTATCCATCATTAAATCCATTTTCCTCTCCTTTTATTTTTAAAAATGAAATAATTGTATGTTATGTGTCAATTCACCACATTCATGGAAAATGGGTTTTCATTTTTCATTACCACCTTAAATACTAGTAATAAGTACATTATTATGTAAAATAAGATTTTAATATACATATTATAAGTTATATAATTTTCCTGAACCAATATATAAACATAATATCAAATAAAGTGACAGTAGTTCGTGATGGTCGTAAAAACATCAAAATAAATTTAGAAATTTTCATCAATATTTTATCTAATAAATCATACATATAAAATTTTAAAAAATTATATATGAGAATTTTTTTTCTAATTTCATTAATACTAAATAATTTCAATTCTATAGATGTTATTCCCATTTTACAAAAACTTCCATATTTTTACTCAAGGGAACTGACAATAAAACCCTGAAATGAATACTCAAGAATAATGAAATTAAAAATTATAACACATAAAAATGGTGATAAATTTATTATAATAAATAAAATATATTTATAATAGGTTCTTAATTACCTAATTAATTAATCTAATATGACTTTCATGAAAATAATACAAGTTAAAATTGCTTTCAGACATAAGATAAGCGTTTCTCATCCCACATTCAATCCTATGAGATATATTCCTTATCAAAAAAAATTTCATGTGTGTGGTGTACATATTAAAAATTAATATATAATATAATTAATAACATTATGATTATGTAATTAAATTTTTCATTTGATTATCATTAAGTTAATGGGGCTTATAGTTTGACTGTTTACAAAGTGGTAAGAGAATTATTAACCCATTTTTTGTTATATAAGATAAAAATTTATTCCATTATTTATTTTATGCTATTATTATGGATGAAATAACTTCTGATTATCTTATATTGTATTTCCACTTATTTTATTTGGATTTACACATGATACCTATAATCAATTCATTTGGTTAACACTCACACTTTCGTTTAAAAATTCTCTTTTAAATGTTTATTTTTATAAATTTTAAAGGAATGTTGTTTTAACTTATACGACATGAGTGGATTTCCATGTTTCATGAAACGATATTGTATTGAGGAATACTTTACAAGTTTACAAATTTATTTTCAAATAAAATATTTACTTTTATAATTGCACAAATTCATAAATAAATGATTTCAATGAAAACTGGTCTTTCTCTCAAGATTTTCCCTATGATTTTGAAAGAGTATTTCCATTTCATGGATCTTATAATTAATTGATATTGAACTATTATGATACAATATACCATATTTTATTGAATTATTTATTACGATTTTTACTATGGATGTGCTATTCGGATTCCATTCATCGTATTACATTGGATGGTTTATTATTATATTTATTTGTTGGGGAAAGTTATTTTATATGATAGTTTTATTATAAATGAATATGTGGATTATATATTCACCACTTCCTTATGAAGAATTAATTTGACTTCGAATGAAATAGGTGAGGCCCTATATAGCCCTTCAATGCATCAGTAGGTTTCATTAGACAAACTAGTTTGGGTATTGGCTGATATCTTACCAGATTATGTATGGTGTGTTGGCTAATGCCTTGACGGTATGTCTGTGTTGTACCAAATTATTCATTCCCTCATTATAAGATTAGTTATTTATAATCAATATAATTATTTCACTAGAATAATATACATGTTTAAGTAACATTCTCATGTGATTATTTATATGGTATTGTTTGATCACATTTTATTCCTACCATATTATGCTCTTGAATATGATTTAATGGAATGTGTTTTTATTTATCCACTATAAATTATTATTTATTTTTATTTATAATATCTTTAACTATTTTTTTACCTTTACTGAGTATCTGAGCTCACCTCTTTCTTATTTTTTTCAGGATTCCAAGCTGTATATTATGATTGACATGTAGGGAAAATATATAAGAATATGGGTGTTTCCAATGGTGTTATTATTTGATAATTAATTTAATGTTTTAATTTAATACTTATTTTTGAATCTAGTTTTCCAAATCTAATAACAAATCTAGTCCTTTTTTATGTGGCCACTTTTACTTAGTATTAATGCAATAAAGTAAGACAGTAGCTACGGGATATTGGGGTCAGGGTCATTATAGTAAAGAAAATGATATTTCACTAATCTATAAAGAAGAGTGGAATTCACCATTGGATATTCATGAAAACATTTATCAAACATAGATCCATTCTCATCTAAAAATAAAGTAGACTAATTTTGAGTTGATATTTGAATAACTCACTATTCTAACACGATTAGATCAATCAAAGCTTGAAGAATCAAGGGGATGTGACTATGAATGCTTTAATATCAATATATAGTAGTTTATAATTAAGAATTGGGATATAGGGGTTGGTTTTTTGTATTAATTATTGTGGAAAACCATGTGAAATTAAAATACATGTGGTGTATTTAATGTACCTCTAGACTACACACGTTGGCTGGTCTGTGGGATCATCAGCAGGATAATGACTGTACACTAGCTACTGGTGTACCGGGAATAATTCTAAGCATTTTACATCAACTACTATAGGATCATTGTATTACCACTAGCTGGATAGTGTGCTTCACATTTCTGAAGATACTCTGCTAGCACCATTGACCTGTTAGTGGATCCCAACAAGCTAATCAGTGTCCTTATTTTAGCCATTGTGAAGCCTTTAAGATTTATTTACCTAAACACACTACCCAAGGCCCCCGGTATCTTAATGAAAACCCTCTAAACCCTATTTTTTAGTTATAACAGTAGATGAATGGATAATTTTATAAACTATAAACATATTGTACCTCCTAAAAAACGAGGATGTTATAATTCTCCTACTCTAATGAATTCTCATAAAAAAGTACCTTCAATGTTTATTCTCAAACAACTGAGGCCACTAAGCCTGAATTCCAGCCTCCCACTCCCAAGTACCCTCCTAGATATGTCCATGATATTATATAACCCATAAAAGTGGTATTATGTTCCCTCTATGGACTTTCTCTCATGAGTCTGTAGTCTACACAATGCACTTCATGCATGGTACATCAAGCTCTAGCTCAATATCCTTATAGCCGATGACATGCATGGAATCTGGTATGTACCTCCAGAGTTGAAACACATCAAAAAAATAATGGATAAATTCGTATAATGAAGGGAGATATATATGTTAAAATAGTATCCCAACCTACTCAGTGATCATAGAGGGCCCAACATAATGTGGGGCTAACTTCCTTTTCTTCCTCATATGTCGGTTCGCAAACTAAGGAGTCACTATTAGACAAACCTGATTGCTTAGAAAAAACTCTAGAGGTATAATCATATTGTCAATATATGATATATGCCTACATTTAGCCATGATCAAACACTTTTGAATCAGTCACACTATCTCAGAGGTCTCCTACACTTTACTGGGCCCTCCAGCCACTACCTCCCTATCCTCATAGAAATAAAGATGTGAATGAAATGATCTACCAAGGAGAACCTCATAAGGATCCATATGAATATATTCAAGGAAAATATTAGATGAAAAATAATACATGGTTTGGTGATCATCCAATGCTCCATTAGAATCTAGGATTCAATCTAGAAGCATATCATCCAATATTCATATAGTTCTCTCAAACATTCAATCTGTTTGGGGGTGATACACTCTGCCCAATATCAACTAAATCACTAATGAATTTTACAAGATATGATAAAACATCAATTTTAAAAAAGATAAACTTTATCAAATACACTGCATTAGATAACTCCATACAATCACACTACCTGAAGGACACAAAATTTCCATGTCGTCCACTGTGTGAGTATCAAAAATTAATAATAAATAAGAAAAAATCATTATATGATTGAAAATCACCATAATAATGTCATAACTCTTTGAGGTCCTAGGTAAACCTATCAAAAAATCTATCGGGATGTCCCCCCAACTTCCATAGGGGATGAGTAAGTAGCTGGAGAAAATCAATAGTACACCAGTGCTTAAACATTATCCTCTGATAGGTAAGGCAATAAGAAAATATTTTAGAAATTCCCCTCTTGAGCTTAGGACACTAGAAATATCACTTGTATCCATGGTACTTTTATGCCACATTAGGATACACTAACCAATTAGAGCCATGAAAGACTCTCATCATCTTTTCCTTGATGGAATAAAAGACCATAAATATCACATGTATTTGGATCACATCATCACCATCCAACATCCACCTAGGTAAATGGTCACCACATGCTAACCGATTTCTCATAAAAACACACTCTGTTTCTTATTATTGACCAACGTTCACTCAATATACTAGAGAATATGTGATCACCAAAGGAACAAATGTCAAAAATCGGTGGTCCTTAGAAGCATCCATCCACTAATTAGATAACAATATCACCATCTACCATTTTTACCTAGATATATTTCCACCAATCTGTTGAGCTGTACGCATCTTACATCTACAGGTGTATAAAACAACATTATCATTACCTAGTGCATAGGAAATCTCAAAGTCAAACATTTTTAGGAAATCTACCAAACACATATGAACCCTATTTAGGTCATGTTGTGTGAATACATAGTGACGTTTCTTGTTGTTTTTATAGACAAGAACCACTCAAAAATGGGATAGTGTCACAAAAACATCAATGTGTGGATCATGACTACCAACTACCCATCATGGGTAGGATAGATCTTCTTATGGGGATGCATCTAACATGTCCCAAAAGATAAGGCATTCTTCTTTTGCGATGGTATTTATTCCAAAAAAACCCATGATGCTTCATAGTATACAGAACAACCAATCTTTGGATGAAGTACGATCAACACTCAATCTATAGTCAACCTTATATTCATCTCATGAATGACCCTGTACAGTATATTAAATACTAAAACATCACTCCATTATTTATTAGCATAGTAATTGGAAATAATAAATGAGGAAATTATTGGATAAAATTCCATCAATATCCTTCAATTCCTAAAAAAGATACAGATCTGAAATACATTCTAGGGACATATAAAGGACATCACTACCTCAACATTCTATAGGTCCATGAATATACATATCTCAGACACCACAATCCCTAAAAATTTCAAATACTGAATCTAATATATAATGTTCTATAGTTTGGAACAATGTTGATGTGCTCTAAGTGTACTCAAGAAAATCTTGATATGTTTTTTATGACACTCTGGGATTTATGAGTTAATGAAGATATCATCCGAAAAACACCATGAAGAATGAGTAATGATATAGGTGGAAGATCATTTTCATGAGTTCCATGGACACTACTGGTGAATTCTTTATTCCACCCACTTTCACTAAGTACTCATATAGCCTATAATTATATTCAAATGACTTATTCTAGATTTCATATTCCCTAATCCACAACTGGTGATTTCCTGATCAAAGATCGATCATAGAGGAACACCAAGCTTCAAGAATTAATAAAAAAATCATTAATCCTAGGAAGAGGTTATATATTATTCACCATCACCTACTTCACCTTTTTATAATCTATGATGAGTTAATGAATGCTATATCATTTCTTATAGAAGAATATAGGTTTACACCATGGTGATGTACAAATACTAATAAAGCCATTATATTCCAAGTCCTCAAGCTTAAAATTGATCTCCTTCTACTTAGTTGACACAATTTGATAAGGGAGTATTAAAATGGGCTACACACAATGATGGGATCTATCTCAAACTCAAATCATATATTAGGGGGAATTGTTTTAAAGAAACCCAAAATAACATTCTATTATATATTCACAAATAAAGTAACCATAAGTGTTAGGACTTATAAATTCATTGTGACTCTATAAAATGTGTTCAGTTAGAAAAAATCATCATTGTACCCTATTGAAGCTCCATGAATTAACGAATATTGTGTAGATTTAGTCTACCTAAAATTAATTCCTTGAAGAAAAGTTATTTTAAGGCCATCCAAA
Source organism: Viscum album (assembly GCA_963277665.1). Lineage (NCBI taxonomy): Eukaryota > Viridiplantae > Streptophyta > Magnoliopsida > Santalales > Viscaceae > Viscum > Viscum album. The sequence goes on from OY728166.1 coordinate 1,379,724,619, forward strand.
TTAAACCTTATCATCACCCTATCTAATTAATGACAACCCACCACCTTTAATGGTTCTTATAAATGAATATAGATTCAAATTATGGTTCTCTATAGTATCCACTAGATTATATATCCACACAATGACATTAAACTATACAATAAAATACTGAGGGCCTCTAATTCCCTCAAAGGATGAAGGGTGTTGGACTCAAAATTACTTTCATAATTCCCCATATTTGTAGAAACACCTCCACCATGAACATACACATCAATAAAGACTCCTTTATTTAGTGCCCCATTATATTAGACAATTGGAGTAGCCGTGAGAGCATTCTCTTTCATGTTTAGTGGTAGAGTTGTAATTCCCTCCCTTGTAGGATCATTCTGGATTGCTTCACCATACATTCCAGTAAATTTTTTTTGAGTTGATATTTTATAAAATTCAAAATGAATTTATAATGCATGAAGCTAATGAGTTTCGTCCTAATAATTCCATTTGATCAAACAATGGTTCTTCTAGTACACTACCAATAACCCAAGGATTATCCCTCCTAGTGCTAACCAATGATCTCAATACCTGCATGTTAGTCACAATCATATATATATAATACATAACAATAATATCAGATTCAATTAATTAATTCCAACATTTATATATCATAAAACTATAGAAAATAGATATATAAATCAATAAAATAATAATTTTATATCTTAGAAAGATATCACAAATCATAGAATTTAATTAAGGAACAAGAATTAAAAAAAAAGTATATTTACATGGAAAACGATTCTATGTTCCCAGTCATGATGCATCAACACACCCCAAAATCCCATAAAACTATAATAGAATTCCCTTCAAAAGTAACTTGGATGTCTGTTACACAAGCAGAATCCAAAAACATGGAAACTCCCCCTACTCCAGTCCAATGCATCATATATCTTTTATAACATGCCCTCGGTTTGAAAAAAAAAACTATGCTTTGATACCAGTTATTAATTCCCTAATATGAATTATCAGTTTTGATCTAGAGAGCTACAAGACCTTAAGAACACCTTCTTGTATGTAAGAGGCTATCGACTAGAAATGAGGGTCCAAACACTATTAGTGGGGAGACTAAACTCACAGTGTCATGTTATAGCCCTAAAAATAAACTACAATATAATAACTAGAGAAATATGTTTAAAAATAAACATCAATTTTAATAATATATGGAACACATTTTATACATAAAGATAAATAGGGCTTCCAATGGTTCAAGTAAATCCATAGTATATAATTTGAATGTAGATAAAAAATGATATGGTGTCTTCTAGAGTACACCCTAGTACCAGAACCAACTCCATGCTCCTCACCTCATTTTTCTACTAGATGCCCCTTTTGATTTCTTGGATCCTTATACATGAAGTTTTCTTATACAGAAATATGCCTATATCAGGTGTTATTAATAAATCCCAATATCACACCACCAATGCATCCTTAAAAAATGTTAATAGGTATAACAGGTGTATTCAATGATAATAGTTGGACAAAAAGAAAGCATAATAAATATAAAATAATGTAAAGAATGGTCATGAATTATCCAAATCTCCATAAAACCCTCACCATTCAATAATTATGTCTATTTTGGAAGGATGAACAAAGAGTTTTCAGAAGTAATCTAAACAATCTATAAGGATTGTGAACACGTCAATCGATGATCTCAAACTATAAAACTGGATGAGGTCTCTAGACCTTCATAAAATTTCTTCATCATAGGTCAATACTCTAAACCATCATACCCCATTTATTCCTTGGTTTAGGCCCCCTGTTCATCATTCACATATTACAACTTTCATGAGTTAGGCCTCCAGGCCATGATTCCCCTACTGTAACAATCAAACATTAATTATAGTAAGTGAATATTTTTTATGAAACTTTAATACAAATCACATTTTCATATTTAATTGTAAAAAGTATCTAATTTTATCTCCTAAATATCAATTTTGAACTAACATGTCATAGATTTAATTAAATATCCCTTTTTTCTGGAAAATTTATTTTTTTAAGAAACATTTCGTCACATTTATGTGGGGTTTTTAAAATATTTTTTCCACTTATAAGAATAAAATTTTAAAAAAAGGATTTAATATTTGGTATAAATATAATTAATATTATTTAATAAATACATCCAAATTTTTTTATAATGAATTGTAAAAACAGAATGATTTTTATCCCGATTAAAGTTAAAATGGGTTTACCATGGGTTAAACTATGAAATAAGTGTGATATTTCCACAAAAATGTATCTAAATACTATTATATTTCATTATTTATACCCTTATGAACTTATTAATTGTGTTTAATTATTTATGTGACATGTTTCCATGATTATGACTTTAAAAAAAATTAATCATATAAAAAATTCAATGTGTGTCCCTACCGCCTCCTAAAATGGCCTGAAGGCCTTTGATTTTTATTGAATTTTGAAATTCCACCTTTTATGGGATGAGGTTGAACCCTTACAAGGCCCATGGGTGTAATTATTACACGGCCTATACGCAGTAGAGGAATTAATTTCTCGTAGGCTTCAAACAATACATACTACCCAGTCTAACTTCCTGGAACTATCTTCCCCAACAACTTCGTCATGAAAGCAGCTATCTACCTTCACATGTCTGTTCAGATAGGTTTTCTCATACATGAAAAAAATTCATGGTGATAGGTTCCATACCCTCTCATTATTTTAATCGGTTTTGCTTCTACAATGTTGAAAGATCCTTCCTCATCATCATTCTTAAGCGTGTTCCTTGTAGTTTGTTTGGTTTTCATCTGCACATAAGGTGTCCCTAAGGACATGAGGTGTCCTGAAGGACATACTGACCCGAAGGCCTTGGAGGCCAAAAGTCATTAAAGGTCTCCAATTCCAAATCGGTGGCCTGAAGGCCCAAATGGGGGAATATTCCTATTTTCTACAGTACCGAACAGTACCTGCTATAGTTTCGCTCTAACCTGCTGCAGTACTGTTACAATACCAGGAATTATTCCTCTCCCTGGAATTGATCCCGAGTTTCCAATTTGCACTTATGGAGTCCTCACCAACCGGTCTGAGGCTCATATGCATGGTTTATCCCCCCCAACTAATAAAAGGACTCCCATGCTCTATATTATTTACACAACATTGAGCCACCTAGATGATTAATAACCTACCTATTATCTTCAAAACATCCCTATCTATTAAGTGGAAGTGCTTTTCTTCGTACAATACCATTCCAAGGGTCCTTATGAAATGATCTAAAGAGGTATTCCAAAGAAGAGATAATCTTCTCACCTAACATATTTCAATTTATTTGTTGTCCTAGAAAATCTAAATATATGGAATTAATCGTAAAATAAAAACTTTAGTATCCTCAATATACGAAAAATTTATTATGATAAGTTAACCCACATTAGTCACCATTTTCCATTAAATGGTATGTAAAAGTATTCATCATGCTTACGTGTGGACAACTGCCTCCACGTAGTGATATAATTCATTTTCTATCACCATCATTAATGGTTATTCATTATGATGGATTTAATGTTTATATATTATATTTTAGAAATAATTATGTTTTTCAATGATAATATATTATTTATATTTGTTTCATTGTTTCCTTTGGAAGATGAAAACAATTTTCATGTGCACGTACGAAGTACCGTCTCCATGAATTGTGTAAATCATTTTTTGATATATACCATTTATAGATGATTATAAATATATAATTAATATTTATGATAATTATATCAGGATTAAAATTTTGGAAATTATGAAACCCAGATCAATGTACAAGGACAAGAACTACATAACCGAAACATCCATGAAAAATGAAATAGTTAACTCATAGAAACAAATATTTTAATAATAAAAAATTAATAAATGGGTTTTGGAATATTATAAAGGGATAATATATGATAATATATGTATTTAAAATAGTATTTTATATAATTATAAAAAATATAAATTTATTATAATAGAGGTTAAAGGGTCTTCAACTAAGTGGAGATGTAAGGTAATAGATTTTTCTTTAATTTCCACTTAATTGAGACATATTTTGTATTATGCGTCAATTTTCATTCAAGTGTAATATATAATTACCCTTTTATGTGTTTAACACGTATCTATATTTATTCATGGTGATTAATATTTTAATATGATATTATCCTTTCAAGCGTTTATAATATAAAAGATACGAAAATGGTAATAAATTATTTATTAGTCTCATTTCATTTGGGAAATATTTTATTTTTTATTGAAGGAATATTATAATCCATACTTTATAAAATACATAAATTTTCTTATAAAAATATATTTATGTACTTTTCATGTTTTATTCTAACATTTAATCTTTTTAGAACTACAATAAAGAAATGACATATTTAAACGAAAAACTGATATTTTTCTCTTTTTGATCGAGTATAGTTTTATTCCATATATATATTTTTCAATTATTTTCAAAGTGTTTTTTATTTTATCAATTGATTTATTAAGGAAATATTATCTATCCATTATTTTTTACAATATGTTAATGTAATATTTATAATTTGTTTTTTTAAATGGCCATTTTCAACATTCTTTATAATAAGTCAAAAGGAATGTTTCTTTTTAATGTATATGATGTTAACAAATTTTCCCACCACCATAACTATTTTATAATACCAATTTTTTCAAATGATGTTCAACAGGTTTCAAAATAAAATTAATTAATGAAAACTTATATTAAATATTTCAATTCCATTTTATTCTATTCTCTAAAAAGGTGATTTTATTACAAAATCTACTTTTTTGATGAATTAAAGGTCATATCTCATATCATGATTAATTTTATATTCATTAATTTTATATAAAAACATTAAATTTCATGTAATCATTTTTCATCATATATATCCATATACTTTGTATCACAAATATTTTTATTTCATAAATCATATACTATTTCTACATATGGTGTTTTATAATGAATGATATTTATCTAAAATGGAAAATATTAATATTTTTTATTATTTACTTAACACGGAGATTTATTGATAAGGAATAATTTTTTGAATTCAATTAATCATTAGATATATAAGAAATTCATTGTATATGTAGTGATTGGTGGGGTCCATAATTATATATCACCTAAATGGATCGATATGTATTATTAGACATACCAGTAAGATAACCTTATTAAATGGTTTTTTGGTGTATACCCTCCCGTTATTTAAACTGTCTTGGTTCCAAGACCTGATGTTAAAGATAATATTATATTTTAGATCATGAATTCATACTTTATTCATTTCCATCTTTGATAATTCTGTTGTTATTATCCAGGATATTATTATGTTGATATTATCCATGAATGCCTTTTATGATAATTCTATTGATTAAATGGAATGGGTTTGCAGTTATTTATCTTTTCATATTATTCATTATTTACTTATTATATCTTCTACTACACATAACCCTTACATTGAATTTTAGTTAACCTTTTATTTTTTTCCTTTCCCAAGGATATAATGAAGGAATCTTTTAATGGGTTCAAGGATGATGAATATTTACTTTCTCAATGATTTATATTAAATTTCATGCTCTTATCCAATTTTTAAATACTAATAAACATATTATTCCATTGTGATTCACTCCCTTTTATCTTATTCTAATGTAATAATGTTTACACTACCTCTAGGTTACTAGGGTTGGGGTTGTAATAGTTAGTATCAAATGAAGTTGTGTAGAAACCTTGAGAACTAGATTTATGAAAATATGGATTAGTTAACACAACCCTATTATAAACTATATGGATAAGTCTATGTATAGGAAAATATTTTTTTTTTGGTAAAGTACATATGGTGTGGTTTTCCCAGAAAATAATTACATGTCTAGATACTAACAAGTGGATGCAGTTATGGCACATATGCACTTAAGGGTAACAATGCTAAATGAGTAGGATTAGTTTTTAAATAAATAATCAATAGAGCATGATGAGTGGGAATAAGACCGAAGACCTAGATAGATACACTAGTGGGATATTTCTTTATTTATTCACACACAATTATTGAGATTTTTTGAAATATTTATTTTTTTATAATTTTAGGATATTCTAAATGAAACAAAGTTTAGGATTATGAGATTAATTATGCATATATTTTTAATTTATGTCAAATGTTACACAAGATTTAAAATTATATAATATTAATAATATTCATAATTTTATAAGATAATTTAATATATTCCATTTTTTAGAAATGGTTCTTGACTGGAATAATGGTTTCAATACTCATGGAAAATGTAGAGAATTACCTTCTGAACCATCCAATAAAACTGTTGTTGCAGCTGAGCAGATCATAACCATATTTTGTATGGTGACACAAATTAATACTAATTACCTTTCCCTTATGAGGATACATGATCTCAAATAATCTGATACTTATATATTGGACTGTTTTGTGTTATATAATCTTTTATATGTTGCTAAAACTACTAATCAAGTTGTTGATAAATAATTCATTATGTCCTATGAAAATAAATTTCTTTCCTTGGGATGTATTAAATGGAAAATGTTACACTAGTAGTGTATTTACTTAATGAAAATGTTGATCAATGGTTGTCATTGATTCAAATTACTAGAGAGGAAAAATAAATAGAATATATAGAATGCATATATTTTAAATTAACATTATTAAAAAAATATCCATTGTGAGAAATTGAAATCATCAATATAAATTTCTCCAAATTAATAAAAACAGAGGAAGATAGTGTTGAAGAGTATGAGGATACCCTTACCATGTAACCCAGGTATTCTATATATTACATACATAATCCAAAAATGTAATATTAATAATTTATTTAAAGGGATTAATCCAATCTTATAAAGGGTACTGGTTTCTCAAAATGTTTTATCATTTTTGAAATAGCATTATACAGCAGTTAAAAATTGGGGTTCAAAACCCATTGGGTGTAGGTTACTGTAGAAGTAGTGTAGCGGTACTGTAGCAGCGGCGACACTGTTCATCAACGGGTACTAGAGCGGTGGTAGAGCACTGTAGCGGCGGTGGTACTGTGCGGGTACTTTAGCAAGCGGGTTACTATTCAAAGAATGTGAATTGGATCAAAATTTTGGGCCTACGGGCTATGTAATGGGATACAAGCCCAATAGGCCTTCGGGCTATGTAATGGGTTTCCCTCTACCCAGTTAAAAAAGAGGTCATTGCTTTGATTTAATAATAAAAATGAGGCTTCGGCCCCAACCTTTAAAAACAATTATACACCATCAAAACAAATAAAGAATTATCCATATGCAACATATTCAATGGAAATCAATGGAATAAGATATCAATTGAGAACTAATAAAAAGGGAATGTCCCAATGAAAAAGATTGAAATGAATCAATTTACATCCTGTGAATTAAAGAGACATCCTATAAAATACATGAAAGTCATGTGAGTTTATAACAAGTGAAGAGATAAGGTTCACCAAGCTAATTAATGGAAGGGGAAGAAATAAATATTTCCCCTGAACCTTAATAAGGGATCTATCAATCATGTCTACAAGTGGAAGTATTACTTCAAAAATGGATGTGTCAGTCAATTCCCATTATGAAATTTATAAATTCTCAATTTATAGCCTTGATTATTATAACTATAGTTAAATATAATATAATCCATCATGTGAATTTTCATTTAAAAAATAATTAAAACTATTATTGCAATGATAATGAAATTATGATTTGTGATAATGATCATGAATTACTTATCTTTTAAGGGAGACATCATCGTCTAGGTCATGTTTAGATCTACCTATAGTAGATCTTAGAAATGAGATTCTTGAGGAAGAAGGGTAGTCTCAATCTATAAATGGGAAAATAAATCTTCAAATTCGGGATGCACCTGTTGTGAAAGAATATAAAGAGGTTTTTCTTAAGGAAATACCTTAACATCCATAAGAGAATGTAGTTGTGTTTTCAATTGATTTATTCCATAACTAAAGAAATATGTCAAAGAATCACTATCGGATAGCTATATTAGGGTTAGTGGTGATTAATAAAAAAATAAATGAGATTGGTGATAAGCTATCTTTACAACCTAGTGTCTTATTTTGGGGATTCCCTATTCTTTTTTGTTGAAAATAGAGATACATATAAATGGATATGAATTCATAATTGGTAAAAAAAATCACATACTATATAGATAAGTTATACTAACACTCATATTAATGACATTATTTATCAGCTTCATTGAGATCAGTAATTTTCAAAGACTGGTCTTTGTTTTGGGAATCATCAACATCGAGTAAAGAAGGATGATATTCCAAAGACAAAAGATTGTATGAGGTATGGACATTATGAATTTATTGTAATTACATTTCGATTTATTAATTATTCAAAAAAAAATTTAATATGAGTAATATACTATTCATAGAATATATTGATAATTTTGTTGTGGAATTTGTTGATGATATCTAGGTATTATCTAAAATATATGTGGAATATTATAATTACTTGTGAATTATTCTTGAGATTCTTATAGAAAAAGAGTTATATGAAAAAATTATAAATTTTGAATTATATCTTCCAAATGTTTCTTTTGATATTTATATTCTCTCTAAAAATATAATATCATTTCATCTTGTGAAAATAGTGGAATACTATGAATATTCTATATTGAAAAACATAACCGAGGTTCATAGTTTCCTTGGTTTGGTATCTCAATATTAGTCGTTTGTTTAAAATTTTTATCTGTTGGATAACTAATTAACCATGTTAAAATGTAAAGGGGTTAAATTTATATGGATAAACAAACGTGAAGAATATTTTAAAGAAATTGAGATAATATTGATTGATGCAATGATAATTACTCTACTTTCAGAAAGGGATGGATTTGTGATATATTGTGATCCAAAAAATATTGGCCTTGGTTTTGTATTTATACATAATGATAAAGTCATTACCTATGAATAAAAATGGTTACATACTCCTAACCAAAAATATCTAACCCTTGATCATGAGTTGGCACCTAAAATCAATTATTTGAAGATATGGGGGAATTATCTCTATAATAAAATATTTGAGATATACATAGATCATAAGATTCTAAAATACATATTTTCATGGAAATAACTCAACATGTGTAAGAAATATTGTTCGATCTACTCAAGGATTATGATTTCTCAATACACTACCATCTAGGGATGGAAAATAAGTATCCATATCCATTTAGAAGAAAATATCACGGGGTTATGACTAAAATGGAGATTGATAGAGATCCTAGGTTCATGGATTTAATATAGGTAGATATTAAAATTATAATTGAAAAGAAAAGGTAATTACCCTTTGATATAATATTTGAACCATATATTTTGGAAAATATACAAAATTCTTCCGCTTAATGTTGATGGTTTTCATAATAAATGTAATGTTTTGAATGATAAGAAATTGGTAAACATTATCTAGGAAATTTATGTTATGATATTTTTAATGAATAAATGTTGTCTATCTATACCTTAGCTAAATGATGTTTTATTTTATTGTTATGATAGCTCAAATTTCTATATACACCATTATATCAACGAGATGTAAAGGGGTCTGAAGGAATATTATTGGTTGGAGAATATGAAGTATAGAATTTCTAATTATGTATCGTGTTTCATGGGTTTTCAACAGGTAATGTTTGATAGATAACATCATAAGGGAATCATAAAACCTCTACATCTTTCTATGTGGAAGTGAGATGAAATTACTATGGAATATTTCATTGGATTACAAAATAATTTTAGAAAATATGATTCCATATGGGTTATTTTTGACTGCCTTATGAAATCCACATATTTCCTCATAATAAGAGAAGATTTACCTCTTGATAACCTCACAAATCTATATATTAATGAGTTTTTTAGGCTTAATGGTGTACCTCATCATTGAGTATAATAATGATATACAATTTAAGAAATTATTTTAAAAAATTATTCACAAGGATCTTGATACTATGATTCATTTGATCACCACCTACCACCCTCAACGTGATGGACAATCCAAAAGGACAATTCAAACATTAAAATAAATGTTTAAGTCGTGATAAGTTTAATTTTAAGGTATGTGGGATAAATATTAACTATGGTAGAATTTTACAATTTTTATTGTATTCATTCTGGTATTCAAATGGAATTTTATGGAGAATTATATGGTAGGAGATTCCATGGGCCTACTTGATGAGATTAGTAGGTGAAAGGAATCTTATAGGACCATAATTATTTGAGGAGACAATGATGATGGTAATTACTATTCACACGCATATTGAAGCATCTCACAGTAGGAAAAATATAAATGCCAATAACTAAAGGAATGATTTGAAATTTCAAGAGGCAGATCATGTTTTCGTGAAATTATATCCATAGGAGGGTGTTATGTGGTTTGGTAAGAAAGGGAAACCGAACACTAGGTACATCATACTTTTTTATATTATAGAAATAATCATAGATGTTGTTTTCCGTTTTAAAATTCCACCAAGCCTATATAAAGTACATGATATGTTCTATATATTATTATTAAGTATAAATATTCTTTTCACAAAGCATGTTCTCACCTATGAAGAAATAGAATTGGAACATGATCTATCTTATTGTGAAGGGCCTATCACAATTCTTGACACTAGATTACAATAGTTGGATAATTGAAAGACTCATATATTAAGGGTACTTTGGAGAAATCATAATATACAGTAAGAGACATGGGAACCTAAGGATTTTATAAAAAAGGACCATACTCAATTGTATAGAATGTAATATCCATGAAAACATTGAGGATGAAATTTTTAAAAGAGGGGAGAATATAACAGTTAGGAAATAATTATATTAAGTTTAAATTTCATTTTCATAAAACTAAAGTGTAAAGATAATTTATAATTTTCATGGAACCGTATTTCTAAATTAATAGGATTTATATCGATTTTTTACTTACTATTTCAAAATAATCCTAGAATGAATTTTAGGAATTTTTCCTTTGAAATAAGATTTTATGAACAATTGATAGTATAATATTTATATAATCCTAATTTTATTTTTAATAATTTTTTATAATATTTATAGTTAACTATTTATTGATTATAAATTTGATATAAAGACATACAAGATTATTTGGAGGTCAGAGGGACATTCTTCCAGAAATTGTTTTTAAGTGCATAATGATTTCCCATTATAATAAATTAAAATAATCCATAATGATGAATAAAATAAATGAAATATAATGAATATATAAATAAACATATGAATATATATTTTTTATAAATTATAAATGGCTATAGAGTTAATGTAACATTATATTATGCTTGAAAAATGCATTTTAATGAAAACCCATTTCTTACCTTGTTTTGTGGGTTTATTTTTAAATTTATTCCTACTTATTATAGGAATTAAATAATATTTAATATATACCATATTTGGAATAATTATAATAAATATAATTTAATAATTTTAACATGATTTTGTTTTATAAGGAATAAAATAATGGGTAAAACTTTGATACCACAGTTAAGTTTAAAATGGGGTTACCGAGGGGGATAAACTAATAGATAAGGGAGATATGAGCACATAAAAATGTATAAATCTTATTTAATTTCAATATTTAAACCATTATCACCTTATTATAAACTTTTAATTGTTTATTTGACACTTTCCCTTTAATATTACTTTATAATATTTTAATCCTTTAAAAAATTCAAGGTGTGTCCTTCCCCCACATATAAAAGGACACCCATCATCTCTCTTATTTACATCACTTTGTGCCACATAGATCCACCAAAACCAAAAAATATTATCTTATAAAACTACCTATCCACTAATAAGAGGTTTTCTTATACTTATAATATTATTACAAAGGTTCTTCAAAAATATATCTGAATGTGGTGCACCGAAGAAGTGGTAATCATTCTACCCGACATTTGTCAAGTTATTTAATAGTATACCTCCTCTAATTTTGTGTTATTCATAATAAAAATGTAAATAAAGTATCCTAAATATATTTAAATTGTGATATTTTTATTTAACCACCCTTATTCACCCACTTTTCCACCAAATGTTATGTAAACGTATCACTCATGCCTAGGTGTGGACTACCGATTCAATTTAGTGATATAATTCTATTTCATACTCCAACATTAATGGATGATTATTATTATGGATTTAATATTTATATATTATATTTATGACATAATTATTATTCTTCAATGACAAAATATTATTTATCTTTCTTTCATTCTTTTTCGTAGAAAATTAAATCAAAATTTATGCGTTTGTAGGACCTACTGTCTCCATGAGCAGTTTAAATCATTTTTTTATCTCAAAGATTTAAAAATGATTATAAATAAATATATATATATGTATAATAAATATATATGATATTTATATAATTATTATCATTTTTGGGATGATGAATCCTTGATCAAAGTACAAGTACCAAAATATACAAACAAAAACTTCCATGAAAACGAAATTGTTAACACCCATAACCGATGATTTCAATAAGGATTTATTAATAATTTGGTGTTGAAATATTATAAATGGATCATATATGATATTATAAGTACATATTTTTTTATAATTTTTTTTAATAAATTTTACTTTATTATACAGGATGTTAAAGCATGATCAACTATTTTCAATCTTTTTGTAATGGATTTTGTCCCAAATTACACTCTATTGAGACATATTTTGTATTATGAACCTATTCTCTTTCATGTGGTGTATTTAATACACTTTTGATATATTTAGAATTAATATATATTTATTAATGGTGATTAATTTTTCATGTCATGTTTAATATTTCAAGGGGTTATAATAAAAAATCCACCAAATAAGTTAGAATTTAATTTACAATATGATTTATTTTAGGATTGCATATATTTCACATTAATGGAATCTTATAATATAAAATTCATAAAATCCTAAAAATTTATTATCCAATAGATATTTAATTATTTTAAAATTTTATTCAAACATTTCCTCTATTTTTTAATTGATTCAAGAAGGAAATGTTTAAAATAAAATCCAATCTTATTTATCTACGTGACCGGGTATATTTTTCTATCATCTATATATATTTCAAAACATTTTTTTTCAATAATTATATTTATTTACTCAAATTATTTATAGAGAATATTTAATGTTTTCCTAGAATTTTTAAATGGTTATAATGAAATAATTCTATTTTTTCTAAAAGATTCATTTTTTACTTTCTTCATTAAGATTCAAAGGCGATGATTCTCTTTAACAAAAGCAATGTTAAAGGATTTCCGTCTGATATAACCATTTTACACTGGTAAGCGTATTATATATCTTTTCAATGGGTTCACATAGAAAACTATTTAATGAAAATTAATTTAAAATTTTTCTCTTCCATTTTCCTCAATTCTCAAAAAAACTTGACTTTATTAAAAAAATTTAATTTTTTAATGAATTAATGGACATATATCATCTCTCGATTACTTTTGTGATAATTATATTTCTCTCAATATATTCACTAATTATGATTAATTTTCATCATACATATCTATATTCACTGTATTATGGATGTTATTTTTTCTCAAACCGCACAACATTTTTACATATGAGGATTTAAAATTAATGATATTTGATTGAATGGGAAAAATATTAATATTCTATATTATTAAATCGAAATAGATATTTTTTTAGGAGTCAAATTAATTATATGTTAAATTCATAATTAAATATATGAGGATTTCATTGTATGTGAATTAATGGGTTAAGCCTGGAATTACACAACCCATTAATTTGTCAACATGTTTAATGATACAAAATAGTTGGACATACATATTAGATGGGTTTTTGGTGCACCCATCATTTAAGTCTCCTAACACATGGCCCTGATGGTAAATATACTATGATTTATGAGATCATTATGTACAAACTTTTTCATTTCCTTCATTGAGAAATCAATTATTATTATCCATGCTATCATTATAATGATGTTATTCATGTATACATTTTATAATAATGTTATTGATTGAATAACATGTATTATTAGTTATTTACCATCACATACTGATTATGCCATATTTATTATTTATAACATACACTACTTGTACCCCTTAACAAAAATTTGAGCTCACAATTTATTTTTTTTCATTTCAATAGAACTTGATGAAGTAATATTTGAATGAGTTCATGGATAAAAAAAATTACATTCACATTATTGTATATATTATTTTCTATGTAAAATTAGAATAATTATTTTATCCAATTCATCAGGACTACTAAATTGGTCAATCCTTATGTATGATAACCATTTTATCTCATTGTAATATAATAATGTGGACATCGATTTTGGTTTACTGGAGTTAGGGTTGTAACACCTACCATGTTCTAAGGTTCATTGTTGTCATCATCCCATGTCGTGCACACTACCAATCTAAAGGATAATCATACCATGATGGTCCCCCTATCCCGAGTACCAAGAAGAAAAATTTAAGTCATGGACACACAAATAACATGGTAGATAATAATATTAAACAGTAACAAGTCATCACGGGAACATAGTAGCAACATATAATTACATGCGATCAATGTCAAACATGGTAATAATCCTATATTTAAAATCTCATGGAATCAATTATTTTTAATGGGTCTAATAGTTAACACACACACCCACCCCCACATGTGATATTAATTAAGAATGATTAACAAGTTATTATAACATAAAAATTATATGAAGGAAACAAGTGTATGTGAGATATCTAAATGGAATGGAACATAATTCCTCAAGGTTGTTGATGAAGAACTCCAAGGTTTGTCAAGGATCTAACACTGAACCGCATCATACACCCAAAGAAAACTATCTTGTATTTCAACGATTAATAATTCAGACTATAGATCTAGAAGGATGTTAAAAAACAATAATCTAGGTTTTTTATCAATAAGGAGACTCTAGAATATTAGGTCTCACAAAGGTCATCAATGAAAAAAAATTCAGAGATATGTTAAATTAGGGGATTCCCTTTCACCATATCCATTATCAATCAATGAAATCATCATGAATTTAACATTGATTCTAGAATGGATTCATGGGTTTAGAAAATGATATTCAATGAATTACAATTATGTCAGCAGAAAAGATATTCCAGAAGACGAGAGTATCAAGATGATCAATTCAAGGAAAATCATCGAGAAACATCCACTATTATTGAGAGTCATGCCTCTGGTTAAGGGGGGTTTTCATGGAAACATTGATACTTATACCAATCAACCAAAGAATCATCGAATGGTTATTTTTCTATAATCAATATTATTTTGATAAGTGTTCTGGTAAGGTGATTCAAAAAAACACACCCATTAACATTCATTTTTATTGGTAGATCTCAAACCATTCAACAAAAATTGTGAACATGCTAGATCTATCACTGATCTATAGAGAAATTAAGAATTCATCATTGGATCTTCATGTGAAATAATGATCCCACATAGATCCAAGCTCATATCACATAGAAGATGAAAATTTGTATTAGATCTAAAGAAAATACACTATTCTAGCCCCACCTGATTAGTAAAAGTATAAAAATCAGAGGAAGATGAATGTTAGAGCCCAAATATCAAGAGAGGAGGAATAAAATTCAAAAATAATGATATCAGGTTGTTTTTTAGGATAAAATAATCATTAAAATATTTTGAAATACATAAAAATATATTTCAATATTTCAATTATTAGAACCATGTGTAAAGATCATAAAGGTCAAATTTATAATTAATATATTCAATAAATAAAATAATATTTTCATCAACATATAATGAATTAATATTTTATATATACTCACATAATAAAATAAATTATTTATTAATTAATAAATAATTAATTATTAAATTGATAATATTAGCGATCAGTAAAATATGAATAAAGTTATTTCATAGTCTTAAGAATGATATTAATTCCAATAACTAAATTCAAGTATAAGTTAATTGTTATCATGAGAAACACTTTGTGTGCGATGCTATAGGATTTATTACCATTGGAATTTGGACTTTTTTCTTAAATCCTAGATTAATGACCATAAATGCGTCAAGGTACCCAAAAAATGAACTTAATATCACAATGATGATAACCACATACGAATGTTCACTATTTAATATAATAAGTTTGTCATAATATTTCTTCATGAAAGTTGCACTACCATCTAACCAACCTATATGATCGATCTGTCTTTCATTGACTATTGGAAATAAATTATTCATTACACTAAGGATGTGGAATTTAGGGTGAAGATTCTAAATAAATAAAATGTCTAAGATATCATCTTCTATAAATATAGAAGCGACAAATCCTTCCTCAACATATCCATTAATGACATGTCAGTCATAATGTGCCCAATATACCCTACATCCTAATAAATATTTAATGAGGATTTTGGGAAGTAAATTTAATTTCATGAGTAATTACATGCATAAATTATTATATTAGAGTCTAAGGAAAATTACACATACACATATATATAAATATCTAATGTCAGCAAAACAGGATAAATTCCTACAAACAAGTTCATTCTCAAAATCTCCCATCTTGGAGATTACAAATTGTTAAATTCAAGAGAATAATACTTATATACTTATGAGTAGTCAGACAATATAGCTTATTTAATGAGTGTCCCATCATAGTAAGTTATCTAACCATGCAATATTATTTGAGAATATCAACATATCACTTCAAGGTTCTCATCAGAGAAGGGCACAACTAAGAACATATCAATGCAAAATATACTCTATAAAATTATTACATTAGTGTCATTAAAAATAATGAATAATATGTAATAATAAGTTTTATAAACATTAAATATATCAAAAATCTATTTAATCAATTTACAAATAGTTTTTCATAGGACACCAAATCTAAAAATATCTTACTTGTAATAGGGACAACTGCCTACAACTTTCAATCTGCTAGACCTGTCATGATAATTAGGTTTCTGTTGATTCAAGGCCTTATTCAAGGGATCTAACATAATTTCTTCCATTTAAATACAACGTAGTGCAACATCGCCTCTCTTTGAAAAATACCAAAAAATTAGATACTTCCAAAGTAAGTGCTTAGTCATCTGAAGTGACCTTGGCTCTTTTATGAGAGCCAGAAATGCATTATTATCACAATAAAGTGTGACAATATTTTTAATAATAGGCACAACATGAAGATCTTTGATGAAATTTCTCATCGATATTTCTTCTTTAACTTCCTCAAAAGAACAATATACCCAGACTCTAATGAAGAATATGTGACCACAACATACTTTTTCTCTTCTAGATCATAGAACCTCTATAAAAAGTGTATATATTTCTTATTTGTGAATTAATTTCATATTGAACTATTTTGGAAACTAGAAATATATATATCCTTTGATTACTAGTACCTCATATCCTCATAAAAATATGAAAATATCTTTATTACACTTAAGATACTAAAGAATATTCTTGACCTCAATTTAATGATAGTCAGCTAGATCATATTGATATCTCTACACCAAACATAATTCACAGGAGAAATCTATCCTATTAGATAGTTTTACATTAATGATTGAACCAACCATTTATGCATATAGATCCATTCCCATTCTATTTCTTTCCTCTTTTTTTCGAGTACACATTTTCCTAGAAATATAAATTCCAAGTGATGGTGTAAACAAACCCCTCTTGGATTATTACATACTAAATATCTTCAATATCTTATCAATTCATGTACATTGAATTAGACTGAATAACCTCGTATATCTATCATGATGGCTATTTATCCCAAGATTATATGCTACCTCACCCAATTCCGTCATAGAAAAGCATTTATTCAGCCATGACTTATAGGACTGTAATACTATATTTTCATTTAAAATGTTTAACATGTCATTAACATATAATGTTATGAAAATTATTACACTCCTACTAAACCATTATGAAACACAAGGATCACACTCATTATTTATGAAACGAAATTCTGTTATATATTCATAAAAATTATTGTTCCATGATAAGATGATTTCTTTAATCAATAAATGTATTTTTTTCAATTTGAATATCTTATCGGAATCCTTAGGAGTCACAAACCTTCGAGATGTGACATATATACATCTTCATGAAGGATAATATTAATGAATGTTGTTTTTACACCAATTTTCCAAATATCATATTAATTCTAGGCTACAACAACATTTATAATTCTGATGGATTTCATTATTGCAACTAGTGAAAAGGTTTCACCATAGTGAATGACTTGATGTTGTTTGAACCATTTTCCATCCAGTCATGCATTATAAGTACTAATTTTTTTGTCACTATAAAAATGTTTTTTCTAAGGGGTATGTAGGTATTATTTCCTTGTTATTATAGGGTATCCTATAAAAGTACAATTTGGGAATCAAGGTGCTTGTCTGTTACCTGATGAAGATTTAACAAATTATTTAATACCCTACACATGTAAATTTGAAAATCAATTTTTTTCCACTATAAAATATATATGAAATAGTTTTTATCAATTTAGTTGGTACATTGTATAGTAATTGTGTAGACATTTGTAATGCATATCCCTAATAGGATCTTAGAATACTCACATGACTTATCAGTGATCTCACTATGCCAAAAAATGTGTTGTTACTCCTATTACATACAATTTTATACTGAGATGTGTAAATAGGAGTTATTTGGAAAGGTTCAGAACATCCCATAAGTAGTCAATGAAGAATTTATTAGGACATTCTCCACCACAATCTGAGAAGAGTTTCTAAATCATCTTACCAAGATAGTTCTCAACTTTCTTCGTGTATTCCTTGAATTTATCAAAAGAATCTAATTTATACCTAATTAAGTAGACATATCCATTTCTAATAAAATCATCAGTTAAATTTATGATGTATGATAACCCACACTCTTTTTAATAAGAAATGTTCGACACACATCATTAAGAACTAATTCAATAACATATTCATCCCTTTCATCCATCCCACTAAATGGGGATGGGGTTACTTTTTCTTGTAAACATGCATGACATAATCTGGGTGGTTTTTGTTCAAAAACATATAAATATCAATATTGATATAATTGCCATGTTTTTTTTCATTTATATGACCTATCAGGTGATGAAAAGGTTGGGTGCGGTATGAGTCATGTGATGTAACATCATAATCAATTTTCATTATGTGGTTTATATAATCCAACACATGAAGACTATTATCTAAATGTTTCTTATAATAAAAAATGATATATTTATAAATGAAACAAAATTTATTACAAAATTTGAAAATAAATCCATTTGTATGAAGATTACATAATAAAATAATAGTTTTAGTATCATATTGAACATAATAACAACATTTCAAAACCATGGTCATTTTGGTCGACAACATGTGGTCATAGTCCCCAATATCTATAACAACAAATTTAACATTATTTGATGATTTTAGATCTAAATCCACTCAATCATTTTTATGAGTATAATTGGTTCTTATATTTAAATACATATGTGAAAACTAAATGTTTAATCTAATACCCTATTTGTATAAATAGATAAATTGAACTCAATTTGGAATGAACCTGAATATTCCCATTTATTATTTTGATGGGTTCAATTTTTCATCATGTGCACCTTCTTACCAGATGAAAAATAGAAAAAATCACATTTCCTTGTTTTCCAATTAATATTCTTATTCTTGGAAGTGTGTGAAGAATCATTATACTTAGATATATTCACATTCTATTTCTATTTTTTCACTATAAGGATGAAAAACTTTTCACACTTCATATCCTTATATAATTGATGAATAATAGGGAGAAGATATGATAGAGACTTCTCAATGTTGTCAAGCGTAATATTAAAAAATCATAGGGATGATCTGATCTATTGGTTCTAGAATGACATAGAATCCCATTTCTTCAGGAAATTAAACCCTAGAACCTATAAGCACTCAATATAGAAATTGAGATAGATAATGTGGGGACCGGCTGGAAATCATCTACAAGATTTCTATGAAAGAGAAAGTATGAAATCTCAAAACATTCTTGTCTTTCTCTCACCTAGAAAACACTATGGAGGTTCACAATTATTATATAGGTATAGATTGTTTGTGAGGCATTATTAGTTTACTATAAATCAATGAAAGAATCAATCATTGAAAATCAACCATGTCTCTCAAATTTCTATCATAGATAAAGAAATCTTCATCACATTCCCCTATAGAAAGAGGATTAGACATTAAGGATTCTAGAATGTAAGATTTCAATTCATGAAATATCACAACTAGAAGGTTTCAAAACAACTTGTGGATGTTACTATCATTTTACAGGTCTCTATTTTCCAATATTGATCATAATGATATTGTGGATGATGGGATATGTGTTTTATTATACTATTAAAAGAGTATATAATAGTACTGGAAGAAGAATTTACCCTTTTGTAGGAACCATTGTTCATTGATGATGCTGATCATCGAAAAAGAACATTTTATATTGCCTTTGATTTTATTTTGAGGATCAAGGGGAATAATCCAACTAGTGGTGATACAAATGTGCTCAAATGAACTTCAAACAATACCACTCAATCTACAAGTGCGTGGATGGTGAATCTGATGTCTTATGTTGTTCATTATTGATCACATGTTCATTGGTATTTAACAAATATCTCTTTATTTATCATTCATGAGTGGCAGAGATATGGTGAATTCAAAAAAAAATATTATGCTAAAAATTATTTATTTTAGATATTATATATAATATACAATAGGAGAAACTCTCAATTTATAGAGACATGTTTTAGGTTAAAATATTATTTAATTACTTCTCGACCATTAAATAACATTTAAACCCTTTAATAATCCACATTACATATAATAATATTATTTTTATTATTTTGTGGCATCCATTATAAAAAATAATAATATTACTATATGAAATAGAGATTATTAAACGGTTTAAATTTTATTTAATGGATGATATACAATTAAATAATATTTTAACATAAAACATATCTCTATAAGTAGACAGTTATGTCTATTTTAAATTGTATTTAATATCGAAAATAGAAAATTGCTGCAAACAATGAATTCTTTTTGAACTCCTCCACCGAAATCGCTCTCAAGAAGAATAATGCAAGAGAAATTTCATCAAGACTAATGACTGAGTTATCAATAATGAACAACACAAGAAATTTGATTCATTATTCTAGTACCAAGAGATCGAGTGGCATTGCTTGTAGATCATTGTAACATGTGTTGATCACTTATTTAGGGATAATACCCTTGTATAAACACAAGTGAATAAAATTCAAAAGGTATATTTCAGATGATAAACATCATCAACAAAGAAAAGTACCTATGATAAGATAATAATTTCATCCAATATTAAATAAATTAATTAAGTCCCTGAGTCCAACCACGTAATGATTTTCTTGACATGGAACACTACCGATTTAGTGGGACTCAGTGGCTAGCCGGTGTACCTTGTTGAATTACAGTCATTCAGCCTTAGCCACCAGTGGGATGGTGTCTCCCCACAAATAATCTAATGGGTTTGTCATTTTTAGACCCATTTCTAGAACCATCGGCATATGGGTGGATCCCCATGGGAAGACCATGGCCTTGTTTATGACACCATGGAACCTTTGAAATCCTTTTCATAAAACAAAAAACCCCATGAACCTCGATATATTTAATAAAAAACATTACAATTACCATTTTAGAGACTTAAAACCAAAGAAATAAAAAATTATATGAACTTTATGCTTCTAAAACATTAAAATCATGATAGGATGTTACAATAGAGGTTATAAATGTTGGGATAATCATATGAAGAACTGAAAAAAGGAAGTGATTGGGATAACACCATTTTTTATGGATCATTTAATGTGATTAAAAGTGTGAAATAAAGTTAATACCACTTCAAGGATACGATTACAGTTTTAAATGATAATTAAGATAACATTTATGAAACTAAAATGATAGTTGAAGATGAACTTCATGATTTTTTAATGTTGTTTCAAAATTAAAAGAGAAAGGAAAAGATGTTATTTTATGATGGTTATACTAAATATTCAACAATATCATCCATACTGAAGCTATATAATATAAAATATGGAAATAGTTAGAGTGATTTTGTCTTCGCTAAACAACTTTTTCTATTGAATGACATATTTCTAAAATATAATAAATTTCCTTTACAACCATATTGAACTAAAGGAATTCAATGTTCAGTGAGTATGATTTATCAATAAATACATTCCTTTTGAGATAACTCTATATTATTTGATAAGGTCCATAAGTCACATAAAATGAACTATGTGTTTCAATATAAAGAAGTAAAAGAAAGTATTTGAAAAATTATATAGTACTTTACAGTCATTATAACGTCTGGGTCTATATTGAAGTGAGAAAACTCAAATTAAATTGGCATGACACACATACAATTAATTGATATGGTAAAATATTTCACCCAGTAAAATTTTATTAGTTGATGAAAATTGATCATGAGTATCATAAATTTAACAATGACCCGAGAAACCATTTTCGTGCACTATCTATTGATATAATGAATCATTTTTCTGTAAAATTTAGAACTCATAGTACAATACTAGTTATGAAAATAAATTATAACATTCCATTATGGTTATATAAGAATAAAAAATGCATTGTGTTCTCTCTTCTTATATCAGGAAAAAAATAATTCTGTGATAATATAGATGTTTATTTGTATCCATTGATTGAATTTATAAAATTAACATGGCATTGAGGTGTTACAATGTATGATACTTATAAAATTAAATTTTAATGTTTAGGTCCATGTTTTATTGGATGATACCTGATTTTTAAACTTCTTTAATTTTTTGGGATATTGAATTAATGTAATGCAAGGGTTACCCATTGGTGAAATAGGCACACAATTAGTTAGGGTGAAACACTCCTCAAAGACTAGGATATTAAGTAATTAGAAAATTTTACCCTGATTAAACAAATAAAGATCATGGATGACATAATTTTATGGTAATTCAAAATAATACAAAACACTGTCTCCACTAACCGGTGATCAATTTTTTGAGAATGTAAAGGTTATGGTCACCACTTTTTGTATAACTTCATAAAAAATAATTATTAAAATTTCTTGGAAGAATAGATTATTTTTTATGCATCCTTCTAATAATTTATTACATGTTATACATTTTTATTAATAACATACACATAGAATAGAATATATATTATTGTTTCATTAAAAGTTTAAAAAAACACCAACAAAATTATCTGTGGAATTAATGATAGGTTGGACAAAATTGACATGGAGATATGGGGTGATTTTATTCCAGTGAAGGTTGAATGGTGATATATTCTTTTTTCTACTACTTTTACTCTTTCTAGGAAAGATAGATACCAGTTTTTATACCTTTTGAATGATTTAAAGTTTCTATTGGGGTATTCATAAATTATTAACAAAATCATATCAATGATGGAATTTATTTTAAAGGGTTGGAAATCCTCTGATTGATATGTTTTGATGTAATATTTAATTCTAGTAGATTTATGTTGCATTTTTTCTAAAAAATCTGACCATATATGATCATATCATTATTTATTTTCCAAATATGTATGATGTAATGTTATTGAGATGGTGAATTTCCTGGAAATGTAAAATGAAAATGTTTCTATATTATGTGAATTGAAGATGTTCTAATGACCATCATTATTTGATATAATAGTGCACTTAATGGATGACTTGGTTAGAGACATCCTACTATGTGGTATTATACATTATTTATGGTTTTACCCCATGGAATTAAATATGAATATTTTGAAAGTGTTTTTCAAAGATTTAAGCTAGTTAAAAGTTCATATTATAGATAGATATACTATTTCTTGAGCTTTTGAATTCAATAACGATTACATATCTGATGTGTAGAGCATTGGAATACAAAATTTCACGAAAAAATAAACCTTTTTGTTAAATAATATATGGAATAAATGTTTTTGTAATTACCATTATAGGTAAGGAGTAGGATAACTTTTATATTTCAAATAATAGTTTATAGGTTGTTCTATATGTTAAAACCCATACAATAATTCATAGGCATTTGAATCCATCAAGGGATAAGAATTGGATATCAAGTAGATAAAATTGATAGTTTAATGGATAGAATCAAGCCTATATTTTACAGATCCAACTATATATATATATATCTGAATTTACTTTTATAATTACATCGTCAGGTAACTAGTGGAATAATTTTTCATTTATCATGTTATAATGGTTATGTAATTAATGGTTATATGTTCTTTATAAAGGAAACTAGTTAACACATTACCAAGAAAAATGGTGGATTTACTCTTACTGTATAAGCAATGCATGTATCTAGTACCAAGGATAAAAATCCAATTTACATGAATATATCATACTTTGAAATCATCATAAAATATGGGACATGAATTATACAACATTACAGGTGCTGATTTTTTAATGCAACCAGGTTGATAACATATGTGTAACCAAAATTGATGAATTAGGATTCATGATAGAATATTTTAATAAGGATTTGTATAAGGATGAACCATTCATAATGAAATCATAGATAGTACAAATATTTTATTTAATGAATCTTATAAACAAAATGTGGTAAATTATTCTATTATCACTCAAAACCACAACATGGGTAGATTTAAATTCATATTAGGATGGCCCTTCCAATAAGACTTCATAATAATTTTATAGTGGTCCTAATGTTGACCACATATTTTATGTCATAGGATACCACAAGTAGGGGTTTTTGATACTTGATAGAGGGGTAAAATTCCTTCCATATTTTACGAAAATATAGATTTTACTAATCATTTCAATTTTTTTATTAATATACTTTATGTTACCTCAATGTAATACATGTTAAATAATGAATTTTTGTAATCTGAATTAAATTTTCAACTAATTTTGTAATAATGTATTCTACAGATGTTGATGCTTCCCATCTTGAGTAACAACAATCTTCTCCACATGTTTTTGCTCTTAATCTGGAGGAACAATATGTTTTCCATATTACAATTCAACTAATCCTGAAGAAAAAAATTATGGAAATGTTGAAACCAAGGAAATTATAGAAGACAAATAACCCATGGGTGAGAAATATAAAAAGTGTCAAGTGTGATAGTTTTGACAAATATTATTTACACGACAAGTAGAGTTATAAAATTCACGGTTGTGTAGAATGGAAATGATCTTCCTATTGACCCAAACATGTAAATTTCATTAGTTACAACTGGATAATCACTCAGATACATGTACCGGTTGATGTGGAAACACATCAAAATATTGTTCCTATTATGATAGAACTAATTTGGGAAGATATTAAGGTAATGTTATGATATAATTTTTATTTTTCACTAAAAAATAATAATTTCCTAATAATTAAATTTATATTATTCTTTATAGAATGTATTTATCGTAGAAAAATGTCCAATGAAATTTCTATTAATGGTCATTGGAATAGTTTTTAGAGCATTTCAAACAATTCGTATAAACTAATCTCAAGGACTCTGAAGGGAATGTGACACTAAATTCTCTATAGATATATGAAAAATGACACACCATGAAACATGGAATGCATTTATTAATGGTGGTGAAGAGGCAACATTTCATTTAAATTCGGATTAGAAATACATTAAAAGAAAATATTTTTATTAATCACATTGATTAAGAATAATTAATTTTAGAAATAACAACTGAGTGTTGAAAATAATAAATGTGTATAAAGATAATCCCTATCTACCATAAAGAAAGGATGCATATGTTTCAATTGAAAAAATTGTATGTATTTTGAATATATAGTAATAAATTATTGTTTTATGAAGTACAAACATTATTGTGTTTATTTATATATATATTGATGAATCAAAATTCAAATCCATGTTCATCCTCAATTAAATATAATGGAAGGAGGCTCATGTAAAAAATCATAAAATACTAGTAAATGAAAAAACCAAAAGTAGTACAGGAATCAAGTTTATGTATGATATAATATGTTTTATACATTAAATCGGTATTACATAACATTTTCTAATTATTTTCCTGTATATTTTATTTGGTTTAGACATATTATTCGTCATCAGTTGTACATGATGAACGAATACTTTTAGTGGCATTGAAGTGGACATAAAAATATGGCCATGTTAGATGTGTGAGTTTTGGAGTGTCACATCAAATAAATTTTGATAAAGGAAATGTAGAAGGGGATAAAAATAATAAAATCGATTGGATGTAGGTAAAAATATATATTCTAGAATAACACGTAATTGGTATGATAAGTTATTTGATAAATTTATTTAATGGAATCAAAGATATGAAAAAACATAGAAACAAACATTATTTGATGATCCACCCCATTCTATGAGGCTTTCTATCCCCCTCAAAGGATTACCATACCTGACTTAATCAAACTTCTATAAACCATTTCTATGAAAAGAGAATCTATCAGATACAAATAAATTTGATGTGTTAATATTATACATGAATAATTTTTTAATTTATATCCATCAATACCCACACATTTCCTTTTTATGTTGGGAACACTGTATAATATCCAAATATATATTATACTCAACAAACAACTTCTAACATTTTATGTGAGTGTATTGAATCTTGTAGCTCATAAACTGAGCACTAAGATACCATTTCCCCTTGATGATCTAAATGTTCACATGATTGAAATTACTACCAGATCTTTCATATCATGGACCTTTGATATTCTAAATATATAAGTCAATAACATGGTATTTACTCTAAAATTATGTTTTTAGATTAAACAATTAACAATTAATGAAAAAGGACTAAATAGAGGAATTCTATTACAAGTGGAGAAATTGAAGAGGAAACAAAGAGTCAATTCAAAATAATATAAAGGATAAATCAATCAATGTAAAAAACCCTTAGAGTGTAACTTCTCCATTCTTTTTTAACTATTTTATTTACCAATATTATAAGTTCGAATGGATACAATGTTAAAAGACTGTAATATGGACATTATTGAGTTTTAAGAAAAAAATCATGGAGTGATTGTCAGAAAATATCTTGTTATTAAGAATGTAGATGAAATCCTCCAGCATGGATGCTTGGGAGACTTAGTTGCAAATTTATACATGTGTTTTTTTTTCATAATCTATTTTCCCAATAGTTGATATACTATTTTAATTGTATTTAAATAATATTCATATTTTTTCCGGAATATACATTAGTTCTATGTGAAGGGAAAACTCCATGAAATTTTTTTGGATTCATTAGTCCTCACAACACATCTACATAAAAAATTCCACCCAAAAAAGATTAATATTAGGAAATAGTATATCTATTCCTATAATGTTTGAAAAGAAAATTATAAATGATAGAATATTCTTAGTACCCATTATGTAAGTATAAAACCCTACTGTAACACTACAAGAATATACAAATATATTTATTATAGAATGCAAGGATCACTGAGTCTTTACAAACACTGCTTTTTTATAACCTATCTAAATAAACATAAGTTTTTTCAGTACTCTGATATAAATTTCAAAAAGCTGAAATACACAGTTGTGTTCAGGATGATATTTAGAGTCTGATAGAATTAACTTAATTTCTGGTGGATAGTAACCTACCGTTATGAATACTAACCTAACCTTATCAATAGTAACTTACCCTTATTAATAGTAATATGACTCAGATGAATGGTATCCATATCCATGAATGTATAAATAAATTTATGCACCTTAAAAATTTAGATTTATATTTTAAGTGTTTATATTTTTCGATTAAATAATGATTTTCATTAAAAATTTAATTTATCTAATTTAAAAAATTATTTTTGAAAAATAGAGTTCATTTTTGTATTCCACTTGTCAAAAAATGGTTCGTCTTAATTTTTGTGACTTTTCTGAAATATTGGAATTTTGATGAATAGTAAAATACAATAGATTATGTTAAATTCTAAATACTTGATTTACTGCATCATTGGTTATTCAAGGCTAATTTATTCCCACATGGTTTGAACTCACATTCCATTATTACAATTTGGGAACACATGAATCACGACTACTAAATGGACTAAGAAAAAATATTTAAATAATAATAAAAATAATGTAAAATATATCCTCTCATCCACTATTTAAACCTCCCCTCACCCCATATTCATCTCACACAACTCAAGCTTCAATACATGACTAAATTCATCCAAATATGCTTCCCAATCCCTCTTCCTACATCTAAGACATTCTGGTATCAACAAAAGGGCAAAAAAATTGGATAACAGAGTTTCTCAAGGAAGAGTACACAAGAGGTTAACCTGTCTTCTCTCTTCTTTCACATTCTCTTATAAGTTTTATTATTTTGTTGATCTCTTCTCACCTCACCTCATAAAAATTCCATGATAATTATAGTACCGTAAAAATACTGGATTTTCATTATTCTAATGGAATATTTGATCAACATCTCTCCTTTTCTCATCCTTTTTTACTATAAATGCAAACAACATTCAAGATGTGTAAATTATCACACTCAAGGAAGACGAGTCTTAATTTTCATTACTATCCTCATGACTGGTCATGAAATTTTTTAATTTGATTAACCCTATCGAAAAATATTTATTTTACCATCTTCAATGTTCTATAATCCTTACACACTCATAATAAAAAATAATTACAAAATAAGTATATTATGCACAAAATGGGGAAAGTTAATCCAAGTATTTATCAATAATATATAACAAATGAATAATCCTCATTTATATAACCCAAAATCATTGTATTATAATTTATAATGTCACTAATAATATATATTTACAATTCTGGATGTTTATCTACATTAGAAATGAGCTTCTATCCATGAACACAAGTAAACTGGTCATAAAAACAAAGGAAAAATGCTTCCAAAACAATAATATGGAATCTCTTAATAACCATAAATAGGGTCATTAATGAACTTAATAAGGTTATAACATATCAATTACATGTTTATGAGTTCCGGTAATTATTATTAATATAATCTAAATTTGATTATTCAGGTTGTTATGAACAATCAAGAACACCTTTGAGCTTAAGGCAAGGGATATCTTGAATAATGTTTCATTCGTAGGGTTAAACATATATGTCATTAGTTTTTCATTTCAAAAAATTTGTGAAAATGACCTATTATTGTTTCACACTATATATCCACTTATGTTTTTTGGGTTTATATTTTTCACACATAATTATGTCATTGATATTTCCCCACTCAATTGACACGACCTTTGTAAGGGATTGCTTAACTCAATTTTCATTCTTTGAGTTAAACATCAATTTCATTGGTTATATTGTTCCAAAAATATTTTTTAATGAAATATTATTGTTTTATAATGTATATAAAATTATATTTTTATATTTATATTTTTCACACATAAATATTTTATTTATTTATCCTCACTCTAATGATACAATCATTGTAGGGGATATCTTAACTCATTATCAATTCATTGAGTTAAACATCAAAGTCATTGGTTTTTTATTTTCATAGAATATATGTGAATGAACTATGATTGTATTATTATATATATAAAATTTTATTGTGTGGGTATATAATTATCACACATAATTATGTCATTGATTTTTCCTCAGTCTAATTATATGTAATTGGTTAGGGATCCTCCCTCTCAATTTTATTCAATAATTCCCCCTATGTTGTGTCCTTTTTTTAATTACCAATGATGGGGTATGTTTATACACCTACCCGATACTTCCATTATGATATATAAATAATGGGACAACCTTTTTACCCCTTAAGTCCTCACAAGAACACCTGATACCATGTCGAAATGTTTGTAAGGGGTTTTCTCATCTCACATTCAATTTGGTGAGATTTTCATTGTTCGCCACTAATTTTTTTATGTGGTGTATGTGTACTTCATATTTTCATATAATATAATGATTAAATTTATATTAATGGTATTCAAGGATTAAATTGATGGATATTAGGTTTTGGTCATATGACTTGATTAATTACATTTTTCTAAGGGACATTGTCTCAACATCCATTTCCTTATGACTAACTTTTTACTTTGCACCAACTAATTGTTATGTGGTGTACCTACTTCCAATTTGGGATTAATTTTCATTTAAAATTTAATTTCTATAAAATAACCATATTATCTTATCATGGATATGTTTATTGTCTACACTGTATAACATTTTACATTCGGTGATTATTTGGAATTTTGTTTTAACTATAGAAATATTGATGAATCTATACCCTCTACTCTATATAGATATTGAATAGGATCATTTATCTTATATTAAATAAATGTATGAAGAATTATTTGGAATTTCAGAAGCTGAGGGGTCCCTCTATATCCATTAAATGCATCGACTGTTCTCATGAGACAAATTTGTTGGCAACAAACCCTTCGAGTGTATTTCAAAAAATAAGGTAATTTTCTACCCACAGAACTAAAACATTTTGATGGTATTATGGAATCCTATGGTAGATACATGACGTACAATTATTAATCATTCTAATTATTAACTATTAGTTATTACTATCCACAGGGTGTTACTTATTTAAAAATCTATTGATGTAGTTTCATTCTCAATTTATTAATGGCACGAGTTTTTATTGGTTCATGCTTACACTATCTGTAACCATTACTGAGAATTTTAACTCACCCCTTTAATTTTTTTACCTTCTACAAGTTTTGAAGAGGTGGTCATTTATTGAGTTTCTGTGGACACGGTTTTTAGTTTATGTTATTTATTGTAATTTGTTACAATTCCCAATGTAATTTGAGTTACATGTATGTACCTAGTTTCTTCAAGACTACTAAACAGATCATTCATTCGGGATTTTCATACCGTATAACCATGATAATGTATCATGTAATGCAGTAGTTCTGGTCTAGAGGGGTCGGGGTGTACATTTGGTAACATAGAAAGTTTAGTAGAATCCATTGGTACTAGATTAGAAAATATAGATTAGGGAAAAAATCCCCAAGGTATTATTTGAGGAAAAACAAACAAGAATGTCCTAGATTTTTTCATATAGAATAGTTTATGTCGATATTTCTGGAAAATACATTGCTTTCAGGATACAAATAGGTAGGGGTTTCTCTGGCACAGATATATATAGGAGTGAAAGGTTCGACAAGGAGTTTAGATATTGACCCAAGGTATCCTAGAACAAGACAATGGGCCATGGTCCACTCTTGGTATTGAATCTCCTGAGAGATATACATAGGATAATTCATATTTTCATTGTAATCCATTATTAAGGATTTTAAAGTAAATTTTTCCTCATAGAAACCATGTTTATGAGAATACTTATGCATTGAATTTCAATATATGTTATATGATTTTCTATTTGAGATTTATAACTAAATATAGTGTATTCCATTATTTAGAAATGGAACCTAATAGAATAAGGGGAATCAATACTCGTAGACAAATTTAGGGATTATATGTTTTAGTTAAATTCATGGTTAGTCTATATATATAATCATTATATTATGTACTTATTTTATAACTTTTAATATCAAGGAATTTCAGTTACAAATGGATAGAGGAGGATCTCAGATGACATTCCTATCCCTTCCTGTTGGCTTTCTTGCAATAATTATTTCAATTTCATGTCCTGACAATTCTAAAACATTATCTAAGATACAACTCACTTGAAAGCAATTGATTGAGATGTCAAACACATCCAATATATCTTGTTACCATTTTTTATATTGGGTTATATTTAATAAAATCCTAATTTCTCAATATTCTCATATTTTCAAGAATGTTAAATATTATCAAGGCATTTTCAAATATTTTACCTTATACAATATTTTGATGAATATAATGATTTTGAGAAAGGTGCTGAAGAATGAGACCCTTACAAAACCTATTTATATTTGATTTTAAAATATATTCTTTCAATAATTACTTATGGAACACTAGAAGGACCGTTGATTGAATGTTTTAACTAAAACTTGGTCTGACTACTTTATAAAAATCATGTTTCATCAGATTTTTTGAAATTAAATGTCATACATGATTATTTTCTAAAACTATTTTTCTATTAACATCCATATAACCTAAGTTGTACAAGGTGTATCTAGAAGAAGGAAGAAAATGATTTTGGAGGATCTATAAATCATTGTTGAAATAAATGGTCCTTCTATTTACATGGGAAAGATGATGATGAAACCAGATTGAAATCATGATCAATGTACCCTCACTTTTTAATAAGTAATTTAAATTACGAGGACGTAATTTCCAAAAGGGGCGGATAATGTAACACCCCATTAATATAAAAATGGATTTATTATATAATTCATGGATCACTGAGTCTCTACAAACACCACTTTGTTAAAACCTATCCATGTAAACATAAGTTCATCACTATTGTGATGTGAATTTCAAAAATCCGACATACACAGTTTTGTTCAGGATGATATTTAGAGTCTGATAGAATTAACAGAATTTTTAGTGAATAATAACCTACCCTTATGAATAGTAAATTACCATTATGAATAGTTACATGAATCTTATTAATGGTATCCATACCCTAAGTTGTATAAATAAATTTAGTCACCATAGAAATGAAGACGAATATTTAAATTATTATAATTTTTGATTAAATAATAATTTTAATTAAAAATTATATTTATCCTATATAGAAAAATATTTTTGAAAAATGGAGTTCATTTTTGTATTATACCCATAAAAATGGTTAGGATTAAATTTTGGCATTTTTCTAAAATACTTGAATTTTTATGAATAGTGAAATACAATAAATGGAGATAAATGTTAAATACTTATTTTACTACATCATATGTGATGTAAGGATATTATAAGCCAACGTGGTTCAAACTCACATGCCATTATTACTATTTGGGGTCACATTAATCAAGACTATTCATATTATTGAGAAAAATATTAAAATAATAATTAAAATAATGTCAAATCCCTCCTCATGTCAATTATATAAATCGACCCTCACCACCCACACACTACTCAAGGTTCAATCCTTGCATAAATTATGAAACATTATCTTCCCAAGCCCTCAACCCACGTCCAAGACACTATGGTCTCACCAAAACTCCAAGAAAATGTCTGTTGACATTTTTCACATAGGAGTACTCAAGTGGTGAACCTCTCATCTCTTTTCTTTCGTATTATTTTACAAATTTTATTATATGTTTTATTTATTCTCATCGTACCTCATCAAATTGAATTGATAAATACTATACCTTATATTTACTGGATTTTAATTATTCTAATAGAATATCTCACCATCATCTCTCTTTTTCTCCTCCTTTTATACTATAATTACAATCATCATTCGAGATGTGTTAAATTATCTCACTCAATGAAGACAGGTTTTCAATTTGAATTAATATCCTCAAGACTGGTCATGAATCATTTTTAATTGTTGAAACAGATCTTAATAAATTTATTTTACCTTGTTCAGTGTTCTAGAATTCTTACACCCACATAGTAAAAAATAATAATACAAAACTAGTTTATTATGCACAAAATAGGTAATGTTAATCCATGCATTTATCAATAAATTTTAACTAACGAATAATCCTCATGTATATAACCAAAAATCATTATAATAACATTTATAATGTCACTACTAATATATATTTACAATTCTAGATGTTTAACCACATGTCAAATGATCTTCCATTCATAAACACAGGTAAACCGGTAATGAAAACAGAGGAATAAAATGCTTCCAAAACAATAAAATTGAATCACGTAAAACCTACCAAAAAGGTCATGAAGGAGCCTAATAAGGTTATACCATATCTATTAAATGTCTATGAAGTTTTTTAATTATTAATTAATCAATATAATTTGGATTATTCTGGTAATTAAGAACAATCAAGATCACCTTTGAGCTTATGGTAAGGGATATCTTGACTCAATTTCCATTCTTGAGTTGAACATCTATGTCATTAGTTTTTCATTTCCAAAAAATATGTGTGAATGACCTGTTATTTTTTATATTTTATATCATCTTATGTAATGTGGTTTTATATTTTTCAAACATAATCATTTCATTGATTTTTCCTCACTCTATTGATACGATCTTTGTAAGGTATTTCTTAACTAAATTTTCATTCATTGAGTTAAACATTTTTTTCGTTGGTTACATTGTTCCAAGAATATGTGTGAATGACCTCTGATTGCTTTATAATTTATATCAAATTATATTTTTTGGTTTTTTATTATTCATACATACATAATTCATTGATCTATACTCTCTCTAATGACACAATATTTTTAAGCGATATCCAAAATCAATTCTCATTCAATGAGTTAAACATTGATGTCATTGGTTTTGTATTTTCCAAGAAGATGTGTGAATTACCTATGATTATTTTCATATTTATATCCAATTTTATTATGTTGGTTTGTATTTTCCACACAAAATTATGTCATTGATTTGTCCTCAATCTAATGATAGAGTCTTGGTAAGGGATCCCCTCTCTCACTTTTATTCCATAATTCCCCATACGTTTTGTCCTACTATATTTAATTCCTAATAATGGGGTATGTTTATTTACCTCCCCTATACTTTCCTTATGATATATAAATAATGGGATAACCCTTTTACCTCTCTTTATTCCCTCACAGGAACACATGTTACCGTTAATGGATTTTCTTATCTCACTTTCCTTTCCATGAGATTTACATTATTCGCCGCTTATATATTTTATGTGGTGTATGTGTACTACCATTTTTCATATAATATAGTGATTCCATTTATATTAATTATATTAAATGATTAATGTTATGGTAATTGTGTTTTGGTAATATGATTTGACTGATTACATTGTGGTTAGCGGCTTTGTCTCAACTTCCATTTCGTTGTGACTTACATTGTATTGTGCACCAAATAATCCTTATATGGTGTACCTAAATCCAATTTGAGGTAAATTTTCATTTGAAATTATGTTTCTATTAAATATCTATATTCTCATATCATGGATATGTTTATTGTATAAACCGTATACCATTTTATATATGGTTATTATTTGGAATGTTGTTTTAATTGTGGAAATATAGATGAATCTCTATCCTCTAATCTATACATATATTGGAAAGGAATATTTATCTTGTATTACATCAATTTTAAAGAATTATTTGGAATTTAAGAAGTTGGTGGAGCCTATTATAAACCCCTATATGCATCTCCAGGTCCCATGACATAATCAATTTTCCATAAACCCTTGGAGTTTGTTTCCAAAAATCAGACTGGTTTATACCCCCATACCTGATCTGTTTTAATTTTATTATGGTATCATATTCTAGATACATGACATCCAATTAATAAGTGTTATCTTTATTCATTATCATTTATTACCATGAATGGGGTTTTCACTATGACAAAATCTATGGATGCAGTTTTATTCCCATTTTATTAATGGTGTTTGTTATTTATTTATTCAACATACCATATTGACTATGCCAATTACTTTTTTATTTAGTTATTATTGATTCATGATTCGGCTATTTGTAACCCTTACTGAGATTTTGAGCTCATACCTTAAATGTGTTTACCATTAATAAATTTTTTAGAGGTGATCATTAATTGAGTATTTGTGGATGCAAATTTTAGTTTTTCTTTTGTATTGTAATTTGTTACCATTCCCAATGTAATTTGAGTTATATGTATGTACCTAGTTTCATCCAGACTAGTAAACTAATCATACCTTCTGTATTTTTATTCCTTATAACCATGATAATGTATCATTTAATTCATTGGATCTGGTTTATAGGGTTTATGGTGTTACACCAACAATCTAATCATATCAAATATATTTTCATTTCCTTTACTAATTATTAATTTTTGTTCATTATGTAGCATTTTTTTTTCATTTAAATAAATTTGAATACATGGAAGATTTATTTTTTGATTTAATTCATGGATTTCCAACATTTTTACTAAACAAGATGACATTTATCAATGCGTAATACAATACATTCCTCATTTTAAAAATAAAATTCATGTTATATATTTTATATTATGATTTAATGAAAAATTAATTTATGAAGGGGTGGTGTCAAAATATCCACAAAATCATTGAATCAATATTGTCTATGAGAACAAGAAGGATATAAATTTCTAAAACTGGATAATTATTAGTGTATAAATAAAATTATTTTACTATCAATACATGTATCAATATTAATTGCTAATTTTTTCAGTGTTTCTATAGTGTCTGAAAGATACTAATGGAAAGTATTATGGGTGTTAAGTTTGAAAACATATAAAAGATACCATGCTCCATTGACAAACATGTATATACAAAGTGGTATTCCTAAAAAAATTAATTTCATTTTAAATATTTATTAATAGATTGTTTATTTATATTTTTCTAATAAAACCATGAATATCAATAGTCTGATTATTCATGAGACGAAATGGACGTTTTTTTCAAAATAATCCAGTAGAATACATGGTAAAAAATGTTTAAAAATCATATAAATAGGTGATTTAATTTTACATATAGAGTTCCTTTTATCATAATTTCGTCTAATTATTTATTGCTTAATTTTCTAATCATTTTTATCTACTACTTATTTAGTTAATTTTCATAGAAATCTTAAATAAATGACTTCATCAATAAATTATTTTTCTCCAGCCATTTTTTATCTATGAAGAGAAAAATATTATTGAATAAAAATCCATTATTTATAATGGATTTAATAAGGATGATGTTTTAATTTATCTATAACTTTTGTGTAACTTTTCATGTCATTTTATTAAAAAATTATTTAGTTAATTGTATTATCATTTTTATCTACTAATAATTTTGTTATGGTTTTTATAGATCATGAACTTGTGATTTAGAACTTGTTTTTATGAAACCATTTCATGCCTATAAATAGAAAAAATGCCTCCATATAGAGTTCATAGTCTTTCATAAAGGCTAAAATGAGAAATTGACTTTTTATAAGGACCATAAACTATATTTGGAAGCCTTGTGTGATCTTTATAAGAAAATATCATACATAATAACAAATTCATGGTAAATTATTTGATAAGGATGATGTATGAGGTACATGTTTAATGTTATATACATAGTCCTGCTAGTTATTTATTTGATTTAACTATATTTAATAGTTATATAATTTATTATATTTTAAAAACAAGACTTTTTAATTTCATGTTTGTGAAAAAATCATTAAGAAAATTCTCCATAATTCATTTTTGATTTGTAGGAATCTACTACATATTAATTCGACACATCATATTCCTAGTATGAACCAAAGATTTTATTATTTGTTCAAAAATTAAATTGTTGTTAAAACAATGTTCCACTAACATAGAAAAATAAAAATCACTAAAATAATATTGATACTTTATGATAAATATTCATATGTAAATTTTTTGTAAGAATTATCCTTACATAAATTTGTTAAATGGTGCTCCAATTACGATTTAAATTTAATGTTTTCATAAAAAATAGACATTTTGATTCAAAATAGGAATCACATGTTAAACTAAAAAAATACTTGGATTTTATCAATACATTAGTAAAAAATACATGAATAATATTTGATGTTTAAGAATAAAAAACACATTAATTAGAAATTTGATGTGTTTTATATGAATTAGTGTTCTTGTTTTATATTTAATAGTAACATTATATTTCAAACCGATTCTCAATTACTAAAAATCTACAGAAAAGACTCATATATTATTGATAATTTAGTAACATATTCCATATGAATTTTGTGATGTATAATAATTATTATATCATCAATTTTATACATGGTGTGTATGGTATGTTCGAAGGTGTGTGTTTTTATTTAAAATATCCATTTCAGTTCAAAACACACTTCACATATTAAAATATAAAGAAAAATAATTTAATTTTATTAAATCTTTAGGAAAATGATCCATAATTCCTTTAAGACATGTAGGAATCATCATCTTTTAAATCTAAAAAATTGTCTCCTTGGTGTTACTAAAAGTATGTTTTTTAGCATAAAATTAAAATTTTTCTTCTAAACAAGTATCATTGATTTAAATCCATGAAAACACCCACGTATTGTCTTGATAGTTTATAAAAATGATATATAACTCATTTCTAATGTATATGAATCAAACACACTTACATTTGACACATGATGTGACAAGTATGACTAAAACCGCACATTTTTATTTAAAATTAACATTTTATTACAAAACAAGACTCACAAAGTCCAAACTATTATAATGTGCTCAAATTTTCTTTATAGTATTTTAAAATGACCTATAAGTCATTTGTAACATGTAGAAATTATCCAAACATGAATATAAAAAATGGGGTGCTTGGTATGACTCAAAACGCAAGTCTTCAGTATAAAAGTAACATTTTAGTGCACAAAAATGTCACTATCTAGAAAAAGATAAAACAATTAGAATCATTATAAAAATTTAAGAAACTTATCCATATGTGATTTTTGATATATATTAAATGGTTTCGCATCATCCTTACACATTGTTTGACCTATATGAATTAAAGTGTGTGCTTTTTTATTTATAATTTATATTTTAGCAAAAAACACACTTCACATACACATAAATAATAAAATGTTCCTATATTTTCTTGATACATTAAGATAATGATCCATAAGTCATTTCTGACATGTAATAATTAGATGCACATCAATACAATATAGGTTGTTCCTGGTATGACTCAAAGTTTATGTTTCCAGTTTAAAAGTAACATTTTAGTTTTAAATGAATATCAAATATTAAAAACTAAGAAACCATACATGGATTACATTGATACATTTTTAAAATAATTAAAAAATAAATTTTTATGATTATAAATCAACTACACTTAAATCTACTACATTGTGTGCTCAATATGATTCAAAGTACGTGTTATCATATTAAAAGTGATATTTTTTGTATAAACCACACTTCACATACTAAAAACTAATAAAACGCTATCAAATTGTCTTAATACATTATAAAAATAATCCATTTGTCATATTTGAATTGTAGTAAATAGGTTTGCATCAAGCTAACACCTAATGTGTCTGGTATGACTCAAATTTTATTTTTTTAGTATTAAAGTATCATTTCTGTTCAAAATAGGCATCATTGAATGAAAATTGAGAAATCCCGCTATGATTTAATTGATAAAAAATAATTATTATTTATAATTTATTTGTTATGTATTGTAATTAGTTGAATGTTAACCCAACACATGGTGTTCCGGGTTGGACTCGAAGTTTGTGTTTTCAGTTTTAAATTAAAATTTTAATACAAAACATGTACCACTAATTGAAAAACCAGAAATTCATAGAATGATTCTTGATATTTTTTAAAATTTATCCATTAGTAAATTTTGTTATGTTGGAATTCTCTACAAATAGATTCAACACACGGTGTTCCCGGTATGACTCAAAGAGCGTGTTTTCAATTAAAGAGTCATAGTTTTTATTCAAAATACACATAACATAATAACAACTAATGAAATGATCCTATATAGTATTTATAATTTCAGAAAATGATACATTCATTGTAATTGATATATAATAATCAACCACATATCAATTTGACACATGGTGTGACATGTATGATTTGAAGCATGTGTTTTCAGTTTAAAAGTGAAATTTTATTTAAAAATGTGTTACTCAATATAAACTATGAAATCCCCCTCAAATGTTATTAATACTTGAGGATGTTCATCCATAATTAATTTTTTATGTGTAGTAATTAACTGTGTGTCAATCTGACACACGATGTGACCAATATGACTAAATGTGGACGTTTTAAAAACAATTATATTTTAGTAAAAAAAAGTTTAAATCACTGTAAATCAAGAAAAAACGCTCATATTGTATTGTTATTTTAGGTTAAGGATCAATAAACCATTTGTGATGTGTATTAATTAGACACATTTTAATATAAGACATCTTGTGTTTGGTATGACTAAAAGTGCATTCTTTTATTTAGAATTGATATTTTAGTTCAAAAAAAGCATCGCATGCTCCAAACAAAGGAAATGTTCTTATATTTCATTTATAATTTAAGAAAATGATTAATAAATAATTTGGGGCATGTGGGAATCAACCATACATTAATCTGATACACAGTATTCTCGGTATGACTAGAAGTGATACTTTTAGTTTATAAGTGTTATTTTTTAAATTCATTGCATCATTTTTATATTCAATTAGTTTCTTTATTGTAGTAAAAACATAGTAATTGCTTTTTATACAAGAACACTATTTTTTGATGTGGGATTGGTTATTTTTTTCAACTAGTAGCATGCTTATGCTATTATAAAGGGGGGTTTAAAGATAAAGAAATAATGTTTTTGAATTCAGTTATGGTTCTAATAAATTTTAAATACCATTTTAATTATACATACCAATGTAATTGTACAAATAAATGTAATTTTACGTAGTAATGTTTTTGTACATTACAATATTTTAAATAATTTTAATCATTATGTGGTGTTTCTTCTTCCATTTTTATATAAATTTAATTAAAATTAAATTCCACTATTTTCTACTGTATTGTTTTTAAATTTCAATTACACACTCCTAAAAGAAAGGTTTTATCATCGCTAGAAATAGATATTATAATGTATGTATTCATTAATAGTAAAAAGGTGTTAATGACGAGATCACATTATTAATGCTAAAAAAATGAGATGATAAAGGGCACACATTATCAAATTGGATTAAGTAATTGTGATGGTATCTTTTTTCAGAGCTATTTTTAGTGTTGATAAAATTTATCTACATTTAATGGAACATAACAAATCAATACTTTTTAGTGTATATGAAATATATTTATTGCCTAAAAAAATCTTGCATATATTTTATTCTATATTATTTTTTAATAAAATTTCAATTGTATTTTAAAAGTAAAAACATGCATTGATATAAAAAAATTCAACTACAAAATACATTAACACAATAAACCAGTATATATGTAACAAAACATAAAAATATAATTAAAAATATAGCACCATCTCCCCATAAATACAAAATAAGAACATGCACATAAAACATCCACATATCTTGTACAATACATACCTATATCTGATTTTTGAATATAATATAAAAAGAATAACACATACCTTACACAAGACTACAAAAATGTGATGTTGTGACTCATAACCTTCTGAGTCATCACTATTTGAGTTGGTATCCATGAACCATTTATTTGTAATCTATATTAAATTTATATCAAATTAATTGAATATAATTTAAAAATATATTATTACATTTTGTTCATAGTTATGCATGAATTTATTGTAATAATTTCCAAGAGTCATTATTGTATTGAAAAAGGAAATATCAGTTCTCTGCTATGATGAGAACCTTGAAATTCACTGATTATTTTTTAAATATTTTCCCACAATCAGATAACATTATATGATGGGAAATATTGTATGTTTTCTATTAGGGGTGATTACTCATAAGCAGTGGAGACTTCATTTCTTGAACTTCACACTTGGTAACCAATAAGATGAGAGATTATAACTACAAACCCTCTTATAGAAAATCAATATTGTATATGTCATTAAATTTTCCTATATGAATGTGTGTGTAATGGTACTTATAAGATAAGATTATTTTTATAACATGTCATGAATCAGGCACATAGATGTGTTTCTATAAAACATGAAGAGATAGTACATGGAGAAGTTGGGTATGTTTGATGTGTAAAACATGATATCTTATTAATGAAAAATTCATGGAAGGATTTGTCTCTACCATCATTATAGCCTTGATATGTCAATCCTTGTATTGAAATAGAAACATTACTTTAAATTCCTTTCACATGGTGTAATGAAGATTTTATATTATATAGTCAAATAATGTCCTATCGAGTATATTTGTTGATAACATGAGTATGAAACTTACTTGATGAGATATCATGATAAATGGATTATATTATATAGTGAACATATTTATGTGGTGTTGTTTCAACATATATTGTTTTTCTATGAGTTCTTTCACCTATCTATAGATAGTAATTTTAGATATTAGGAAATCCTTCCTAATTCCATTGAATAAAAATCATAGAGGGATACTTACAAAGTGATTTCTTTAATATCAGTTAAATATTATTTATATTTAATAATTATAAGAAATACTATTTTCCATATTGAGAGTTAATATTTATTCAATAATTATCAAATGATCACAAAAACTTAATTAATATTTATTTATAAGGTAATTCTTCAATTATGTGAATATATAATATTTATTTATCTCTTGTTATTCATGAAATAATAAATTATTATTTATTTATTAACTAAATAATTTATTTAGTTATATAAATATTAATTAAATATTTATACACCAATCAAAAAATATGATATTTATTTAATGAATAAATACATATTTAATAATAATATTTATTCTATTTTTCAATAAATTCAAAGGGTTATGATAGAAATGATATTATGTTTGATGATAAATATTAATTTTCAAGATGGTAATATAATATTTATCATTGTGCAAGTCAGCACACACTATGGAATAAAATTATACTATTATTATATTATTTATAATGGCTTCTCAAGATTTAATATTTTATTATAGGGACCTTATGAAATTAATTATATTTTAATCCTTGTCCCATGATTTATCTATAGAATACTATTAGATTCTTGGGAAGGCTAATAAATTGATGTGCATAAAAAAATCTTGTCAATATATTCCTCCTCCTCTCATCCTCTCAAAATGAGATGTACAATAAATATTCATTCAAGCCTAAAAGAACATGAAGTGATCAAGGATGAGTAATGAAATACAATAAGTTAGCTAATATAACACTTAAATATCCTTTAACGTCATTCTGAGAGTGAAGGGGCATGTGTGGATCACTACTTGAGGGTATCTACTTTGGGTCCT
Source organism: Viscum album (assembly GCA_963277665.1). Classification (NCBI taxonomy): domain Eukaryota; kingdom Viridiplantae; phylum Streptophyta; class Magnoliopsida; order Santalales; family Viscaceae; genus Viscum; species Viscum album. Next base: position 1,379,767,467 of record OY728166.1, read on the forward strand.
CACAATGCAATGACACTACACCAACCAGGTTAAAATGATCAACATAATCAAGGAAGAAATATCTTAAGGAAAAGGTAACCGTTCTTCTTATGATTAAATAAATAATAAAATTAACCTAAAAGATCCTCTTTTCGTTTCAGCATTCTCTTTTCAAATATTATTTGGAAAAATTACATTGGTTGTATCATTTATCTCTTATAAATTACAAATGATCCATCAAATCTGAAAAAAACATGAGTTGTCCATTAGAAAAATAAGAACTCCCACTAAATCTAGAACCAATAATTTGAATTAGAATGGTAATGTTCAGGATTATAATTAATTATTTTATTTTTTATCATTACACTGTTAAAACTCAAATTTCATTTCACATTCAATTATCTATTTATCTGATCCATAAGATCTCTTCTTCCTCTTCTTTGATTCTCACTTACATGACCAATATTGGCTAATAATTAATGAATATTTCTCAAGAAGAACACATATAGAGGTTTTTATAACTCTATCTAGATATCACAGGGTTACACAACATGTAATCCATTGTTACATTCCATGTATACTTATTAATCATTCCTAGACACCTATGTGTAATCTATTCCACTGTTTGATGAACACACACCACAATTATTGAAATCACCATGTGTTGACCATCAATGGTGGAACAAATATTTTCTAGACTACATGTCATTGAAATTTCCTTAAAACATTGTATATTTGAGTTTTCACAGCTAAAAAAAGGTTAAATAAATATCATTCAACTAAAAAAACATGTGTATTTAATATGTGATGGCTACTATCGCTAACTGAATCTAATAACCAACCATAAATGTTACCAAATAAATACATACACAACTCATAGGGAATTATTTATCACCATATGATAGTGACTAGATCCTGGGAATTAAGAATAATCAAGAGGTAATGATTACACCACAAGAATTACTCAACCAGATGGAGTTGTATAATAGAATCAAAAAACAGTTGATATAACAAAGTTTTCACAAGAGATAAGCATCACAAGTTGAATAATAAAAAATCCTAAAAATTATATCAACCTAATTCATCTCAAAACTATCAAAGACTACACCATTAGTTCATTATGTAACAACTGGATAAAAAGTTCCATCGATCACCCATAACTCTCATAGCCTTGTTAATCATGATCATCTACCCCATTCAAGTGGTTCCTTTACTTTTTAGGGACATTGCATAAGCAAAAACACATACACCCAATGAAAATGGTAGGGTATAGATACCCTAGACTTTTACACATATTATAACATGATTTTAATCATAATTAACCAATAAATATAACCAAGTATCGCAAATTCTATTGAATTTGTAATATTAGGTTCATAATTAAAAATCATGAAACAAAAATAAAAAAATACTATAAAATAAATATTGAGCTACTAAATATCTTTATGCCCTTATATCATCATAATATTACATGGGTAATACATAAATAAAATGGATGACCTAAAAATACAATTAAGAGAATAAGTATAGGAATAAACATAAATCATGGGTTAGAAGGAATAACATAATGACATAAATTGAATAGAACATGAACAAAATTAATAATAATAACATGTATAACAAGGTGAAATTTAACCATGAAATAAATTATAATGTAGAAATAACATACTACAAGGCATAAATATTCTTCAAGTCTAATTTACAAGACCATTGAACCTGGCGGACAAAGTCCCATATAATAATTAGGTTCACTCTTTATCCCAACATGAGGTCTCTTGAGAGTAAACATTCCCCAATGAATTGGATTGATATCTAGGCACAAGCAACATTTAATTTTCACGCATTTATGTTCCAAATAAATAATCAACCATAAGGTTTATCCATGGAGTGAATTGTGTATCATAATCATATCAAAAGGTATAATAAAAGGGAATATCTTTATGGTGACCATGAATGAATGAATTTAAATCATACGTGGAAATTCATAATGTAAAAAATGAATATATAAAGATAAATTATTTCTAATATATGTTAAAACATGTAATTGTTTATGATACTTTATAAAGGAAACATTATATTGCGGTTTATGTAAAAATATTAAAGAGTCTCTAAAGAGTAAAAAGGCATAATTAATATTATAAAACTAGTAATGAACCGAGATAGTTTTTGATAATAAAATTATTGACTTTAGAAAAAAATGTGGATTAAAACAATTTATTTACTAGACTTGAAAATAGAAAATAAATCGAGATGATCTATTTATTAAGGCTTACTTTTCAGGAATAAATTTGAGGGGAATATTTTTTAAAATGTATTTCACGATCAAACAAGAATTTTTGGATTTGGACACATGAGTTTGGAATATGTAAATATAATTTAGAAAAAAAATATAAAAATAAATAAGTGTTATATTGGGATAAATATAGAGAGAGTGTAACCAAAAGAAAAAAAATGTTTTTTATAAAGAGTCCCTTACATTATGTCTCAAAGTGTTCTGCACTTGAATGTAAATTCCATCGAAATTTCTCCAAATTGAGAAACTCACTTGGGAAAGTGGTTGGTCTTTTGTTAATACCAAGGGATCTTAGACCTAGGACATAATTTTGGTAATAATATTGGGTATAATTTGGACATGTCTCAATGCTTGAAATCTGTGACGGGATGGGGTGATATTTATAGGGGAGGAGAGGGGTATTTGTTTGATTATTTAATTCATTAAGTTGTTATCCTAGCTGAAGACAACAAATAGTTACAAAATTACAACAATATATTTCAAAATATTTTAATAATATATTGATTTTATGGGCTAAAATCATCCATACATTATCTATGACTCAATAAATCATTTATTTATCCTATACTGTAAATTACCATATTTCATTATTCACAAAAAAATCATCTTTTTTAGAAAAATCCCAAAACATCATCCTAACCATTTATAGACATGTAAAATTCAAAAATGAACTCTATTATTTGAAAATAATTTTATCAACATGAAAATTTTAATTTTTAATTTAAATTATCATTTACAAAGAAAATAAAGTTTTTAAAATTTTAACTATTTTAATAAAACATTGAAAAAATAATTAAGGTCTCATAAAATTATATTATATACATAAGACAACAGAATATTAATTTAAGAAAAAATTTAATGAAATTAAATTTTTTCTTAAATCATTATATTAATTATAAAAATGTAAATAAATATTAATAAATTACAAAAATACCTATATTTAATTTTTTAGTTTTTAAATTTTTTTACTTATTCCATGAAATAAATACATCATATTTTCTTTCATAATATAACTAAATTACATTTATAATTTTATTGGTGATGAAATTATTCTATTGGTCTAATTCTATTCCTTCAGGTCATATTACTATTCCAATGTATACTATTTATTTCATTGGTATAGCTTCCTTAACGTCTATAATTACCTATTATTTAATTCATTATGCATTAATAAATTTTCTATTGTGTTCTATAGGAAATATTTTGTGGTTTATAATATATGGAATAATTATAAGTAGGAAGTTTCCATTTATTAAAATTTGGATTATTAATTTCTTCACCCCTTATGAAATTTCTAACTAAAAATATCATTCTACATACTATGGTGAAAAAAAGTGATGAAAATTCTATTTTATCCCTTTCTCTTGTTCCCATGTGGCAGCTTCTTACTTATGGATCCACCATAGTATTTTGACCTAGTGAGTAGTCTTGTTGCGTAGAACGTTATCTCTACGATACATGATCTTCACTATATGATCCTTATAAGAGAGATCATTTTCCAACTCTGCCACCTCTAAACTCAGTACATGTATGGGATTTGGTATTAAATTCTTGAAGTGGGATACATGGAATACATTGTGTACTTGAAACCTGATAGGTTGAAGTTCTAGTCGATAGGCCAAAACTCCAACATGATCGTTGATCTCTCAGCGGATGATATACATAGGACTCAGATTTCCTTTCTTTCGAAATGTTGTGATCATATTCCATAGATATATTTAGAGGAATACCATGTCTCTAACCTTAAACTACATATCCCATTGATGATTATCCACATAGCTATTCAATTAACTCTTGGATACCTTGATATGCTGGAGAATGGATTTCACCTATTCTACCATTTTTTCGAACATTTCATTTCCTAGATACATATGTTCATAACATTCATCCCAACATTACAGTTTTCTACATATTTTCACATAAATGGATTAATATTAATCCATTTGGATTCTCGACTACGAACTAATGTTTTATGAGAATTCAACAAGAGACAGATGTTGGTCCCATCCTCCACTAAAGTCAATAAAACATGATATAAACATGTCATCCATTATTTGAATAGTCTATTCATATTTACCATCATTTTGAGGATGATAATCCATAATAAAGTTCATCTTAGTTTTTAGAGCATGTTAGAGACTTTTCCAAAACATAGAGGTGAATCTTATATCTTGATTGGATACAATCGATACTGGTACTCCATGAATCCTTATCAATTCTCTAATGTATATCCATGCAATTTACTCCAATGACAGTTACTCTTGAATTGTGATAAAGTGAGATATATTTATGATATAATCCATGACAACCCATTTATCATCATTTACTCTAGATGTCTTCGAATGTCTAGTGACAATGTCCAAGGTGATGTTTTCCTATTTCTAAGATTGTATTGGTAATGGTTTCATCATCCTCTTAGTCTATTTTCCTTACAGCCTTCACTTTTTAACATACTATGTACTTTGATGTATATTATGTTATCTCATTCTTCACATTATCCAAAGAAAATTGCACTTAAATATCTCGATATGCTTTTTTCATAACTGGTGGATAGACAAGGTTGATTTATGTGCATCATTTAGAAGGTCTTTCTTTATATCCCAATTGGACGGTACAAATAGTCATGACCCGAATCTAATGTCTCATTCCTCGTCCATTTTGACCTTTGAGGATCCCCCTTTTCTGATGGATTCCACCTTTTTCTAAATGTACACATCACTTGTTAGGGTATCCTTTATTTTATATATGAGGGATGTTTGAGAAGACATTTGAAAAAGTATTGATGATGTTCCTTCCTTAATGATTCAATGTCCATACTTTAGAAATATAATATGATTGGATACATCTCAATTCTAAAAGTGGATTATATTGTATGATCCTTTCTACTTAGAGCATTTTCTACTTTATTTTCCTTACCAGGATGGTAGTGGATTGAGGCTTCATAATCGTTGATGAGCTCTAACCATAATTGTTGGCTCTTATTGTGATCCTTCTTTGTGAATATATAATTGAGTATCTTATGATTATAATTTATTTCACACTTATCCCAATATAGATAGTTCCTCGAGTCTTTCAATATAACTATCATAGATTCCAACTCCATATCATGAGTTGGATAATTTTTCTCATGAACTTTTAACTACCTTGAATTATAGTCTATTAATATATCATGTTTCAACAGTAAAAAACCTATTAACTTTTTTGAAGAAAGTCTATATGACACAAAGAGTTATCAACATGTTGGAAGGGTAAGTATTGGTGCATCGATATACCTATTTATAAACTAGTTGAAATAGTATTCACATTTACTAGTCTAGAAAAAACATCACCCCTTTACGAGTCAGCTGGGATAGTGGGTTTAACAATCATGAAAAGCTCTTGAAAAATAATTGGTAGTAACCAACAAGTCCAAAAAATCTATGGATCTCCATTATAGATGTTGGTATGGTCCACTCTTTAATTTCATTTGTCTTAGAAGGATCCAGGGATATTTCTCTACTGGTTATTACATTCCCCAAGAATGATACTTCCTCCATCCATAACTCACAATTACTATACATTTCATATATTTTTTCCCTTCAAAATGACTTCAAAATAGTATTCAAATTCTACTCATGATCTTCCTTGCTTTTGGAGGATATCATAATATCATTGATCAAGACTACCTTAACATAGTTGAGGTAATACCCAAAATTGCTGGATCATTAGTGAGTCTGAAGGGAATCACTATGAACTCACAATGTCTATTCAGCATTCCAAAGGAAGTCTTGGTAATATATTCCTTCCCCACCTTTATTCAGTGATATCTTGGCTGAAGGTCCACCATAGAGAAATAACTACCCCTACATAGCTGATCAAACATGTCCTCTATCTATATCAGAAGATACATATTCATTGTCATGATTTTTTAAATAGTGATAATTAATATAGCGGTAAATTGATCCATTCATAGTTCTGATGAAAAGGATTATCTCACCCCATAGTGAAGCACATAGGCTTATAAAACCCTTTTTAAAATTTTCATGTAACTACTTCTTCAGTTCTTGCAACTCAATAGTGGCCATTATAAAAGGTTTCTCTGATAAAGGAAAAGATCTATGAACAGGTTCAGCTGGGAAATCAAACTATTGATTAGGAGGAAGAATTGGAAACTCATTAGGGAACACATCAGTGTAGTCCCTCACAATGGGTATGTCTTAATGCATGATCATCTCCATTATCTCAATCATGTGAGTTATATATGATTGCTCATAAAAAAATAATATCCATTAGTGAGAAAATTATTATCATAAAGATTCATCTTCCTCTTTACAGTTGTACAAAATTTGAGGATGCCTCAGTATTTGTAGAGTGATATCACTTTCATAGACTTTAATGATGGCTTTGTATAAAGACAGACAATCCATGCCCAATATAGTATCAAAATTCTACCAAGGAAGGTAAGACAAATTTTTTTGGGTTGTTCTATTAAAAAATATTAACTGGAGAGGAGTTATATACTTTTGATGCAATAATTTTCCTATTTTATATTCTCATAGATAACCTAATATCCATATTTTATTGTGGTGTTTTAATAGTTATACTAAAAGTGAAAGAAATAAATGAATGAATAGAACCAGAATCAAATAGTATTTTCATTATTCTTTAATGAATTACAAGCGTACCTATCACCATATCATTTTTGGGTTCCACATCAGTATTAGTGATATCATATGACCTTTCTTGTTTCCATAGAGGTTTTTGTTGTTGATTCCATCCAAAAACCCATGTATTAAGTCAATGGATTCTATAGTTCTCATGTTCCTTGTATTTGAAACACTGCACAACAGGATGATTGTTAATCTAAACCTTCCTTTCTTATTCCTAATTAGTTGGATTATTAATATTCGTTCATCAATTATTATTCATACACCCCTATCTTCCATATTTGAATTATATCTTGGTTCCCTTTTAGTAGTTTTTATGATGATTATTGTAACACGTTTGACACATGGGATATTGGGTCTTCCTTCCATCATGGAAATTATCTGCAAATCTAAAAATATTAAATTCCATTTTCACCTTTTTTCATTAGGATCATGAGAACACTATGAGTCTCCAATCCTATATATCCTTAAAGGATCTATATAAAATATACCCATTGCTATCAATGTCTCGAATCACTTATAATTTTTATATACTCAACTTTAGTCCACTAAAGAAGTGATCCACCTTGCTTTTGGTGCTCATGAAAAAGCCTAATGATTATATTTCAAGACATGTGACATTTTCCTCATATGCCCCAATATAATCAACTTCATTTTTCTTTAGTCCCATGAACTGCATTTCCATCTTATGATGGTGGGTTCAGGGAAAATATTTATTATTATTTTTTGAAATCTCCCCATTCCAGGGAATTAATTTACTCCTTAGACTTTGTTTTCTTCATAAGATTACACCACTGATTAGCTTCCCCCATCAAATTTGTAAAATGAAAATACTACTTTTTCTTCTTCTGAGCACTATAGGATAGATAATAACTTCTTGATGGAGTTAATATATTGTTCCTCGATAATTGGATCGGAAGACCAACTAAAAATTGGTGGCCTTTGTCTCATGAAGCATTTTATCACAACATTACCTTTCTTCTGGGAATGATGGAATTCCAAATGATTCATGTTATTATTCATAACATGAGCCAATTGATAAAGTACTTTCTTGATGTTTTTATCACCCACTCCTACAATATTTGACATATCATTAGGGAAATCGTCACATATTTTATCACATTGATTATTGGAAGATGTTCTTATATATATATATATTTCAATTAACGAAGTATAATAAAGTGAAATTATGGGGCTTGAATACTTAGATAAAAATATTATAAAAATAAAACATTAAACATTGAAGGATAAACTTGTTAATGAAATATATATACTAACTTTTTATACCCTATGTTTCAATATCGGTTATCCATAGGGATAGAATTATCCCTAGGGTTCATAAAAAAGGGATATATTTCTAATCTAAATAAATGAATAGAAATTCCTATTATACCATATTTTATAGTCCTATCCTTTTAAACATATTGTTATATGATATGAAGCATAATTGTCCAACAAATATAACAAAGGATTATAATGTCCTGTGTATTTAGATGATCGGGTACATAATTAAACATTATGAAACCAAAATAAAAAAAAATCTTTTATTTAATCTTCATAATGAGCTCTTTATTCCATTTGAGCCCTTACATATTTATATGATAACCAAGGGAATACATGAAAAAAAGGGATGATCTAAAAATCCCAACAAGGGAATAATAATTTGAATAAACATAGCACATTGGTAAGAAAGCATAACATGATGACATTAAAGTCATTGGAAACGAATAAAAACTAAGGAATATGACCATGTATAACATGTGTACATTTAATCATGGAATCATATGAATGTGGAATCAACACAAAACATGACATATTAATGAGTTACAGATAATTTCCAAGAATATTGCAGAAGGAAGATAAGGTACAATAAAGGAATAAGGTTCACTCCCTCTCACAACATGATGTCTAATTTGACTAAACACTACCTAATGAATTGGAGTTCTATATGGGAACACCCATAATAAAATGTTCATGAATATGTGTTCCACGTGAAGATTCATGTATATGGTTTACCCATGGAATTAATTGGATTCCATAATCATGTCATACAACATAATAAAAGGGAATATCATAATGCTGTCGATGAAATAATGAATTTAAATCATACATCGAAATTAATATGGTAAAATATGCATTGTTAATGATAAATTATGTACAATTTAAGTAGAGAAATATAATAAAAATTAAAGAAATTAGAAATGAAAAAAATTTATTTTCGTTTAAGTAAAAATATTAGATATTTTATATAGAGTAAAAAGAAAAAATTGTTTATATAAGATAATAAATGAACAAATATAGTTTTCCATGATAAAATGAGATATTTTAAAAAATTTATGGCCTATAAAAATTGATCACGGAGTGATTTTTAAAATGGGTAAGAAATCGAGAAGTTCCCTTTATTTATATTTTCTTATCATGAATAATTGAGAGAAGATGTTTTTTAAAACATGTATTTCCCCATTAAAGAAGAATGTATTGATCTGGATACACAAATTTAGAACATATAAATTTAATTTATAAGAATTATATATAAATAAATAAGGGATACATTAGGGTTAATAGAGAGAGTAAGCATAACATGGAATAAAAAATTGAGGTCCAAAAAGAATCCCTTTCCATATGCTCGAATGTATTATGCACTTGAACTTAAAATTCCTTTTAATTTTCATCATTAATAAAACCCTTAGGTAAAGGGCATAGTCTTTTTTTGTGATAAAGGGAGCCTGGACATGAGAGAAATAATTTGAAAGATGATTGGTTAGAATTTGGACAAGGATCCAAGCTAGAATTGTGTGAGGAGAAGGGCTGGTATTTATATGGTAGGAGAGAGGTGTTATTGGATTATATACTTCATTAGTTTATTATTATGGCAGAAGACTATGAATAGTATGATACTTATCACTAAAAATAGTTTAATAATGAATTATAGTTAAATATTAGGTGCTTAAATTAGTCATACATCATCAATGACTCAATAAATCAAGCATTAATTTATATTGTAAATGGCCATATTTCACTATTCAACGAAAATTAAACTCTTTTAAAAAAATCCCAAAAATTCACCTGAAATTATTTTTGAAATTTATAATTAAAAACTGAATATAATTTTTTGAAAATAATTTTCTATAAATGATAAATTTATTTTTAAATAATCATTATCATTTACTTGGAAAATATTGTATTTAAAATTATTACTAATTCTACAACACTTTAGAAAATTAATTAAGGTCTCATAATATTATATTATAAACATAATACAACAAATTATTAATTTAAAAATATATTTCATGAATATAAGTTTTCTTTTAGATCATTATATAAATTATAAAATTATAAATAAATTTTTATGACTTACAAAAATACCCACATTTAATTTTTTATTTTTAAAACATTTATTAACTTATTCCAAGAAATAAATACAACATATATTATTTCATAAAATACATATATTTTATTTATAATTTAATAGGTGAGGTTACTATTCTATAGTTGTATTAATATTATTAAGGTTTATATTACAATTCCAAAGTTTCAATTTTTATTTCATCTATATAGGTTCCAAATCTTCTAGAAATAATTCTTATTTCATTTATTATTCATTTATATAGTTTTTATTGTGTTATATATGAGATTCTATATGATTTATAATATATGTAATAATTGTAAGATTGATGTTTTGAGGATAAATTTTTGGGTTGCTATAAAGGGTGTGAAAAAAAATTCAAAGTACGATTTCCCCAATAATTTCATAAGAAAACCATATTAAATTAACCAAATATTGTCAATTTTAAATAAAATATGGAATTCCAATATTTTAAAATTTCACATCAAAACGTTTTCATGAAAATATTTCAAATTCTATTATGAAATAGATAAAAATGGTTATTTCCATTAAATCATGCATTAATATAAATTTCACCAATATAGGATTAAAAAATATTCATCAAAAACTAGAATATATTAATAATATTTAAACATAACTCCATGGTTCTAATCCCCCAAAGTAAGATATATTGAGTCTTGTGGCACCAAGAAATATTTGTTAAATAAAAATCTTTATTTGAGCACACTACCTTCGATATCTGGCCTAGGGGGAATAGAAGAACATCCAAAATATAAAATCCCTAACCTCAAGATAGTTCGATATCATTTTCATTGCCTGCCATATATTGGTAATTGGTTTTACCTAGTAGGAATACACTCCTTCTATCTAACTAGTATATTTAACTCATCAAGGTGAATATATCATATTAGAGGCTATCATTACTTTTAATCAATATCAAATATTTTCAAGCAAGAGATCATTTAATTGGCCTTGTGTTAAAGTTAAAAAACACATTCCATTTCATTTGAAAAACCAAGAATTAATTTTTTTCATCAAAAATCATGTGTTTCAATTCGGTCCAATTATTTTTAGGTCATAAAAATTTTCATTCTCTTTTCTTCTTAAAATTTATCTTAAAATCATGATTCAAACAATCATTTCTATTTCATGACCATTCTATGGAAATTATCACTTTATTTTGAAATCCATTGTTAAAGGATTTTATCAAAAAACATCATTCCATTTCAATATATGTATAAAAAGAATAAAATAAAACTATTAAAATCAATTTGATATCCATTCCAAAATAAGAAAGTAACAATGGTCTCAAAAGATAATATATTCATTAAGAAACCACCTACCTCAATCAAATGATCAATGATCACCAAACAAGGGATCCACCAATAGAAATTAGAATGATAGAATGACCAATAATGGATCCTACAGTCACAAATCAAAAAAATCAAGACCCAGATACATAAAATACATTTGGACCCACCACTATTGAGGAAGGATATAAATGAGGAAAGGATAATTCACAATAAAATTTAGATTACAATTACTGGATGACATCCAACACATTAACTAGAACTTTAATCCATGATGAAACACAGATGGAAGTGACTAAATCACATATTTAGAGACTCTATGGTTAATAGAAGCATATGTTTTTTAAATTGGAAATGTTTTTAGTGGGGGGGGTCTCGAGAATTAAATTAGAAAAATCCAAGAAAGAATTTTTTTTGCATGGTTTATGAATCTATGCGCCAACCAGGATCCTCTTTTTGGGATACAAGAAGAGCCACATGGTTTGGCAGCATGGATTTGCAATCTTTTTAGAAAATTTGCATGAATCAATTATTCCATGCCACACGTTTTATGGTTTAGGCCTGACCAGTCTCAGTAACCATATGTATAATTGTTTTCCCTCAACTACAATTCTATCAAAAAGTGCATGGTTTCTAAAGAAATCACATGGTTTTCACTAAGCATGTTCCAACCATTGAAAAGACTAGGACCCTCTAAAAACTTTAAAAATAAACCAAATAAACTCGAGAAAATATTCAAACAAGGGAATATCAAATAATGGTTATAATTGCATGAAATACATCATTGTGATGTAACACTTATCCCAATTATAAATACTTTTTACACTATAAATTCTTTGTAGAAGAATGGTCCACAAAGGGGATATACCACTACTCACTCATCATTGATTCACAATCCAATGTCTCATGATAATTCAAAAGTTTTTCCTATAGAACCTGAAATAAAGTTATATAATTTCCCGGGAGAAACATTATCTAAGAATTAATAATCCAAACTGGATACTCAGTCACATACATATCAGGTTCTATATAAATGTCCTCCGAACATAGAACATAAGATGATATTGAAATAAAATTAATAATTATGTCATGTTAAACATGTAACAAGAATATTTCATCTAAAATGTAAAATCCAAATGGTAATCCAATTTCCTAATCCAATAAAAAATCTCCAACATTCTATTCTAACTTCCCAGGTTTTCTAATTCATCAATGAACCAACCAAGGTGAAACACTCAAAACTCCCAGATCACCAATAAAGAAATTCAACAGTAATATAAGAAAATAAACATAAGACTTATATGAACTATTTTATATAAATAATATTTTTTTAATTAAATGAATTTTTACCATCATCCCTTCATCCAAACTAGGTCCCCCAAGGGAATCTTCACCAATCTATGACAAAAAATGTTGAGACTTATGTGACCGAACATACAAGGCCTAAAAAGGGTGGTATTTTATTGTATGACTAATAGATATTATTATAGGAAGACATGACCATAACCAACTGGAAATACCAAACTTCTCCAATGTCATGGACCAAACCACATAACATGTAGTCCATAATCTCTATATCACATTCCATCTAACAATCTTACTGAGGATGATATATTGTGCTCGACATAACTTGGGATCCAACCACCTCATGGAGGCCTCTCCAATGTTGGGATGTAAACCGATGATCCTTATTATAAATTCCATCAGATGAGACTCCTTTTAATATGAAAATTTTATAGATATAAATATTCTATAAGTAATTAATTTTTGGTCGTGTCATGAATGGGATCAATGTGACCTGATTTGGCCTATCAATCAGTCACCACCAAAATCACATTATTTTATCAAGGAGTATGATGAATCCAAATCAAATATTCAATTGATATTACATATCCATGTTATCATAGGAATTGAACTGAAGCAAACCTAAAGACCTTTGTTGCTTGACATTGTTCTATTGACAAGTATAACAATGTGAAATATAACTAGCAATGTCTAATTTCAAACCTAGCCACCAGATACATTACCTAATATCATTAAGCATATTCATCATGACTGGGTGTACCATCCACTGGGAATGATGAAAATCTCTCATCATATCCTTCCTTGTAGGTAATGGAATGTAATAACAGTTCCTAAAGAAAAGTATCCTCTCTGAATATAAAGACCATTCACATATTGTCTCACCACCATATAATGATTCCTTTACTCCTTAGAACTCATCATCATATTGATGATCCAGAAGAATCAACTCAATAAGTAAGGATTTAAACTAAAACAATACCCATAAAAACCAAGTCTCATCCTCTCATACTCCGAAATTCATATGAGTAAAGAGATCCATTAGTTTCCAGTCCTATTATGATTCATTCATAGCTTTAGTTTGAAGTTTCCATCTATAAGAATTAGTGAAAATGATCACCTTATTGGGGTTATAAGAAATTTAAAAGTCAAAATATTGAAGATACCCCGAAAATCACCTCTAATGGATAATAAAGTATTTTTATGAGCTATATATATTAATATTTTGTGATCAAAATAAATGGTAAACCTCTTTCTAAAAATCTAGTGCTTCCAAATCTTAAGAGAATTCATAAAAAATAATAGTTTTATATAATCTGTCAGATATTTATTCCTATGTGGAAAAAGGTAGAGAGAACCATAATACAATAAATTATAACTCTACAAGATAGCACAGTTGAAAACTAAACTTGATGCATAATAAAATACCTTATATCCAAACATATCCTCTAGGACAGTCAATACTAGAGTTGAAATAAAATGATACTTCAACTCATTAAAAGAATCTGGAAATTTCAATCCAAATAATAAATTTACTCTTTTATGAGTGATATAATTAAAAAGAGTAGATAAAATAGACAAATCCTTTACAAAATTACAGTAACACCATGATAATCCAAAGAAAAGTTGAATATCAAAGACATTTTATAGTTCCTACAATGCCATTACTACATTCACCTTATCAAGATCAACTAAATTATCCTATTTACAAACCATGTTACCTATGAACATTACCAAAAAAGTCATGAAACTATATTTTGAATTATCTAAATGAACATGGTGATTTCTTAAGATGCATAAAACAAATCTCATGTAATTCAAATGATACACCTTATTTTATAATAAACAAAGATGTTATTCATAAACACCATAATGATGGAATAAAGGTATTAATGGAAAATCATTTTCATCAATACCATAAACATGAAAGGAGAATTTTTTAGACCAAATGAAATAAAAAGGTTCTTACAGTGTCCATACCTTCTTCTAAAGATCGTATTATTTATATTGTACTCCTTGATCATAATTTGTTGATACCCAGATCAAAGATCAATATTTGGGAACCACATATCCGCTTTCAACTGATCAAATAAATCATTAATACAAGGATAAATATACCGATTATTTTTCAAAATATGATGAATTATTCAATATTCAACACATAAGTGAAGGGATCCATAGGATTTATTAATGAAAAGAAAAAGTTACACCAAAGGTGACACGTTGAAAAAATTGAATCATGAGGATGTCAAGTCATCCAATCGAGTCATCAAATTATTTAATTCAACTAGTTTCATTAATTAATATGGAATAGAAATAGGCTTAGTACTTGGTAACATGATGATAGTAAACTCAACTTCCCACACTATTGGAAATCTAGAATTTTAGATAGGAAGAAATATATAAACTCATCAGTTACTAGAGGAAGATAACCACATAAAAACCCCTTATCGAGCAAAAAATCACTCAAGGATATCATCCAAACCAAATTCCAAAGAGTTGGTTTAGAATGTGTTCCCACAGGTCCCATTCTCCTTGAAAAATATGTAACCTCCCATGAAAGCTAATAAAAGATACACATTGATGATAATATTTTATATTATACTAATGAAAAACCTACGAGTTCTTATTGATAATTAATTATAGAGGATTTAGGTGAACAACTAAAACTACTAAATGTTCTTAATTTCCAATAATGAGAAAGTATTAGAGGGGAATCAATGACCCATGTATATCTTTATCCTATGTGGTGTTTCTATTTATAGCACATAAGGCATGATATCCAAATTAATAATCAATAAGTCAATAATACATGTTGTTTTTAAATAATTAGTAGTTCCAATTTCAAATAAATTCTTCACTATGGGTAAAGATTGAGTGATTGTACCTCTCCCTATCACTGGACCGACAACAATTTTAATTGGAGACTCATTAACTGTGTGAAGAATAAATATTCTTATTGAATGTGGTGGTAAAACATTTATTACTGAAGTATTTGACCATTCCATTGAGCCTCCCATTATTAAATAACTCATTACACTACACGGAGTGGTTAAATCATGTTAAAACCAATTCAACTGGCCTAATAATACACAAAAGCTCTATATCTTCAATGCCTTCATTAAATAATTCTTCAAGTTAATAACGTTTTCACATAAGAAACAAGTAAATGTTCCTTTTATAGATACCGTTGATTATTTTGAAGATCTATTATACTGAGATCCAGCACTATAATTTCCACCAAGTGACAAATACTATTTCCTCCCCCATTGAAGAGACCACTCAAATTTCCACCTAGAGTAGGAGGAACTCCCATCAACCTTGAATTATAATCCTAGTCAATTTACTTGATCACAAATCTTTCCAAAACATAAATATAAGTTTAAATATTAATCTTGATTTCATAAGGTTAGATATTTGGTCAATGACCCATATCAAACCACTGATCCTTCGACTTCTCATTCAAAAATACCTCAGGTGAAAACTCACCTTTCTTAGAAATCAAATTGGTATATCGATTCATAATCCTATCACCTTGATGAAGGATGAGAAACTTCAAGGACATTTCCAAACCATAGATTCTAGATATAATAGATCCATGAAAATATCATTGATGTATTCTGACTCCAAACTATTATTTTTCAATTTGATAACTATAGAATCCATCCATCGCCTACTAGGACTTACAATTTTGAGGATTTCACGTTTGAACTCAATAGAATTTGGAGCCATTATGAAAATGAATAGTTTATCTATATTTTTAAATAATCTAATACATTACATGAATATTTGGTTCTCTATAAATATGGTGATTTATGATGGAGAAACTCATGTGCATAATATTTGATAACATGCCTCAAAGTTTCCACTAATAGAACCTGAATGGGAATGTGTGTGGCCATATGACCAAGATCTTGGATTAGACACACAACAACCCAAATGAGGATCATCTGAACTAGATGGTTCAATTATTGTGCTTCATCATCATGTCCATCCCAAATTCAATTATAATGACTTCTTAGGTGCATGGTTCTTCACAACAACAATAGATAACAATGAATATTTTGTCTAGAGATTCAATAACATGAACTCTATCTATAAAAATTTCATTTGGGAAACAAAAAACCTATATCAATGGTCATGAAATAGGCAATAATTAGCTCAACAATTTTTCTTAAGGATGTATTTTTCAAAATATACCATTGTAACTCAATCCCCTAATGAGAGAGATGGCTAGGAACTCTGTCATTGAATATCCTATATGTTATGATAATATAGTCTCCTATATACTAGAGATCCAAAATTACATATCAATATTATAAAGAGACACAACCATACCTTGATGTAATGACCTAGAAAACTATCCAAAATAGTACCCAAATCAATCATGTCATGGAACAAAGGGCATTCTCAATCCCTATAGGATGGGGAATAACACTTTGGCGTCAATAAAAACAAATAGGTAATTATTACCACATAATAATAACTAAACAAGACAAAGAAATGTATAATAATAAATAAATAGAAAGTATGAAAAAAACTTTATAAGAGGTGAGTTCAATAATTAGACAAATAAAAAACCCTGAAATGTTACATCATCATGATGCATCCCCAAATCATCGATGACTACACTATATAATCTCTATGTAACAAGTGGTTCACTAGCTCAACCGATCATCACCATCTCCCAAGGACCCACTAATCTAGTGCACATACTGCCTCCAAGTGATTCCTTACATTTTTCTAGATTTGGAAAAATAAAATCTATAAATTCCTGAAGGAAAACGTATGTTTTGATAAATAATTATCCATTAATATTTCACTAATCATTTCATAATCAATATATATATATATAATATAACAAATATACTCAATTTTATATTAAACATGGTATGGTAATATATTCATAATTCATATCAATATAGAATTTTCAAATTATTTCAATGGTTTGTATAAAATCATTAAAATGTGTATTTTCATCAAATTAGGTATGAATAAAAATTTAACCTAAATATGAACGAACAAATAATTTTGTTAAACATTATCAAATGTTAATAATTTATATTTATAGCACCATGTTTTTAAGCCTCAAATGACAGTTACATTGAGTCATGTGGTTCCATTCAATCGTGGTGAAATATATCTCTAGGTGTGAACACACTTCCCTAGATTTTAGGCCTAGGGGAAATAGTGGTACACCCTAAAGATATATTCCTCTTCCTCAAGAAAATATGGTATCATTGTTTTTGTCATTCAATTATAGGTAATCAGTTTTACCTAGCATGAATATACTCATCCCAACTAATAGGGACCACATTTTTTCTACGAAATTCAATTATATAATGGGATATTATTTCTTTTAATAAATCTCAAATAATTTTATTAAATCAATCATTTAATTACACCTACGTTCAAGTTCAAAATCAAATTACATTTCATTTTAAAAACTATACATTAAATGGATTTAATCAAAACTTATTACATTAACATGAATTAATTTCATTTCATGTCATTAAACATTTCATGCTCTTTTCTAAAAAAATTCATCATCAAAATATTTCATTAAATCATCATTTCAAATTCAAGTCCATTTTATAAAAATAAACGATTTATTTTAAAATTTACTGTATAGGGATTCCATCACACACATATACACACCATGCCATTAGAAAATATTTATTAAAATACCCAAATATATATTTCAGAAATATATCAGAATTCAATTCCAAAATAAACAAGTTTCAAAGATTTTAAATTATTGTAGTTGCATTAAAAAACCACCTTCCTCAATCACAAAATCAATATCACAGAACATGGTATCCATCAATGGATATTCCAAAGATATAATGACATTGATGAGATCATTTATTCAAAAATCATTAAATCACGGCATAGTTCCATTAATGACATGATGATCCACTACTCTTCAAGATGGAGAGAGAGGAGAATAAGGGAATTAATGATTAAATTGAAACTATACAATCCAAAACTGATATAATAAATCAATATGCACTTTGATATGTAAGGAAACAAGGTTAAATGATACAAAACACCTTTGGAGACCCTCTAAGGTGAAAATATTCATATTAGGACAAAATTAGTGGATTTTTGTGTTAAAATGTGGGAACATGGTAATTAAATTAGGACAATCAGATAAATAAATTCACATATCATGATTTTCCAAACCATGTGCTAATTTATGGGACACAAAAAGTTCCACAAGGTTTGGCCACAAAACATTAAAAAATGATTACAAACTGATCATGGACTAACTATTATATGATGAATAGTTTGAGGGATATATTTCATAGTATGCACTACCTTGTTCCTTACTATTCTCCCTCCTATAGAACTCCAAAAATAGGTGCCTGATTCATAAGAAAATCTACTTTGTTTTACCAAAAATACCCTAACTGTGAACATACTTAAAAACCTCTAAAAACATTTAAAATCACCCAGATCAACCAAATAAAATATAAAAATGAAACATAATAAAAATAAAGGTTTATAAGTAGCTGAAAGTGGATGTTGAGATGACACACATACAATATGTTAACTATACAATTTGAAGTGAAAAAAATATACCTCATAAATTTCATTGATAATTAGAATTCAAGTTATTATACATGTAGTGTAGGCATCCAAAATAACAAAGTACATGTCATGTGGCTAGCCTTCATAATCCATGTACATAACATGTTTATAATGATATATTAATATTAATTAATTACACTATTAATCTTAATCTACCCATGTATCACAATTAATTTATTTGATAGTACACACCAGCAATTAGATTGTAAATTATATTAAATATTTAATTAAATACATGTAAGATTCAAAACTGCAAGTCATGTATGTCCATTTCATAATAATGACTCTGTGTGCATTAAATCCTATATACCATTTAATTTTCATGTTTTTGGGCTTCAATAATTTGACAGTACATGTAATAAAATTATAAAACATGCTATGTATATAATATATCAGGTGAGTGCATGACACACAATATAGTTCATACTGAGTAGTTTATATGGTTACTTTCTAAGTTTCTCCCAAGTACAAAATTGTGTACTTTATTTTTACATTTTAAATAATATAAAACATTTCATTTTATTTATATAAAAGTAGTTGGTAATATCCATGAAAATTAGATAAAATCAAATAAAATTAACTAATTTATTAATAAGATTATTAATCAAATTAATTCATCCATGTTTTATCTTAACGAAGTAGAAATTGAAATTAATGAAAGCTTGTGGTTTTAAATGTATAGTGGTTGTATTTTTATAACGGATCGAGAGATTTGACCTGACCTATATTTTTAATGGATTTAATTAATTAATTTTATTTCATGGGATTATAGTTTATGTTATTAAACTAAATATTATTTACTTCATATAATCCATACCAACATTATTATATAAGACTTTCATGTTCAATGTTGTTTTATATAATTCATATAATGTAATCTTTTAGTTCCCATAATATATGTGTGTGTTTTTAAATATATGTAATAAAAGCAGTATCCAAATGCACATGGAGTTAGTTCATGATGAAACATTGGAATAGGTGGTTTAAGATCAAATCGAGAGAAAACCAACCTGGGTGAAACATAAGAAGATATGTGGAATGTTGTTACTCCTACTAAGATCAGCATAAGGGGGTTTTCCCTAGTGTAATAGGGTGCTTTAATGTCTACTCCATAAATCAACCATTAGATAATTTCATTAAAACATTATTCATTTATTTCATTCATTTAATTTCTCTATGTATGGTTTATATTATAGATGCAAGGATTATGTGACCTAAATTAATGATTTGATATGAAAAGATGGAATGAAAATAAAATAATTATGCATTAAAATTTTATAGATACATGGTAAATCACATAAGTAAAATACACATAATATTGAAAAGACATTTAAATGTAAAATAAGAAAACTCATTCACAATAAATGAACCTCCATTTCAGTAGTAATTCAATATACCTTTCATTATCTAAATCAATACAAACCATAGTTAACGTGTTAGTTTAGGCCATAGTATGGGAACATTTATTTATCATAGAGTCATAGCTATAATAATTTCATGAATTAACAACAATTGTATTGAATTTATTATACATACTTTGTTAAAAAATAAAATTAGAAGACATTGTTGAGGAAATCCAAGTTTGGATTTCATGATCAGAGAGTCAACTCAAAAGAATAAACATTGGCAATGCAGTATTTGGAAATACTACTTACCTAAACACATTATTATGATTATCATGGCTATATTCTAGAACATAAGGAGAAATATATGGTTCCTTGAAACTTGAATTTATAAAGTGATGGGATATTTTTATTTCAATGGAGACGACTGTTGAGACATGATAATATAGTGGGGGACATAAAAAAACAAAATTATTATCATTATGTTTCATATAAATTGTATTCAAAATATGTACTAATAATATTCTATATTGTTTTAGAATAATTAAAACAACATCAATGAAATTATATATATAATAAACTATTGATAAATACCATCTTCTAACTGATAGTAAATTCTAGGAATGGTTTAAATTTATTTGGGTAGTATTTCACCATGAACTCAAATATTACGTGTTAGAATCATCAATCAATTATTTTACTGCTAAGGAGGTGAGTGATGTGGAGTTAAATATCCATGTAAAACAACTAAATTGTGTGATAGATGTTCGGTTATTAATATATTCAAACATATCTATAAATATTATGAGGTTTAATGAAATCACAGATTCATATAGAATGATCCTACATCTATGTGATCTTTATAATGAATGACCATGTCTTAAAATAGTATGATATCTCCATCATTTTATTGATGATAAATCTTGAATAATATTCTCTATCTTGGCATATTATCATCAAAATTATTGGCTATATTGATAATCTAGATGTTACAGGGTTTATGCTACCAGAATACCTATGCACAAATATCATTATTACATTACTCCATCAGAACATCTATAGATTTTTACAATTCCAATATGAACAATATAGAAAAGTCACTAGAAGATCTACTCACTCAATTTTCCATGTTGATATGGATATAAGGCTTGAAAATAATACATTCCTTACATAGAAGAAAAGTAAATTCAAGGTGAAGAGATCCAAGACTAACTCCACGTATAATGCTTCTTTACAATTCCCTTCCACGAATATGAGTATCAATGGGAATGTTATAGGACATTTTGTTGTTTGTTTTTCAAGTGGATATAAGGGACCCTGGTAAAAAACGCTAAGATAAGACGAAATGAGATGATTCAAGTGCATTAATTATTAAGTGTAATCTATATATTTTTATAAATTGGGAATTATATAGAACATTAGGTGCACAATTATGTATTAAAATATAGAAACTATGTATATTTTAGAATATTTATAGAGGAGTGGTAAAAATAAGAGAATGAAATAGGGTTATAATTATTTTTGTGTCTATTAGGGACTACTACCTCCTATTTTATTCTAGAATGATATTTGTTCTAAAATATTGTTATTATGTTCCTTCATTTACCAAAAACATTAATTCTATGTCTAAAATTTATATATATGGATTTATTTCCAAAATTGGAAATAAATTTTTATTCTTTTATAAAGAATGAATTTATTATGGTAATTAATTTTTAAATAATGTTATTTAAGTATTGGATTACAAAAAAAAATTAATGAAAATTGATAAAAATGATATTTCACATGACTCATAGCACACCCAACTATAACATCACAAGTTATGTCATATTAATGAAAAGAATTCCTCCATATAACAAAAATATAGAATTATTTTTCATTTAATCTAAATCTACCTCATGTATGTGATGAATTTTTATAATGAAAAATGTCCAAATTCTAATTTAATAGAAAATCTGAATGTGCCAGTGAGATTATTGAGTTGGTTTATACAAATGGGTGTAGACCATTTACAATTGAATCAAGTGGTGTGTACTCATACTTCATAACTTTTAGTGATGAATTTAGTAGATATGGACACATATACTTAATGTATTATAAGTCATATTCCTTTGACATATTCATGGAATATAAGATATGATTTGAAAATCATATTGGTAATAATATTAAGTAACAACACTAATATCATGGTGGCTAATATTTGACTCAATACTAGGTTAATTATTTATAGAAGTTCATGATTTTATCCTAACTCACTCCTTACACACCTTAATGGAATTGTGTAAGAAAAAGTGGGAATTGTATCCTCTTAAACATGGCGAGATCAATGAGTATTCATGAATGTCTTATATTATCATTTTTGTATTCTAATTATATACTAAAAAATAAACTCAAATTAGATTTCCAACTGTATAAGAAAATAGTATTACATATAATCTTTGGTAATAAAATAAAACCATGTTTTTTTAATTTATGATGGTAGAGATATGACACGCATGTTAAGGATATTTCTAACAACAATATTTCACATTAAGAAACCATATGTATCATTATTGGGTATCCTAATGAAACTAAAGGATATTACCTATATGATCCTTTAGATCAGAATGTTTTGATCAATCGACATCCCACCTTTATTGAGAGTGATAACATATCCAAATGAGATAGTAGTAGTAAGATAGACATTGTTGTAGTCTAATGTTAAATAACACAAGAGTTTTTTTGGGATAAAATCCATAAATTCTTGAAGAAGAGGATATTCAAAATATTGAGTACCTACATAATAGTATAAGAGATTGTAGAGAACTAGAATGATATGTTTTTCTATCCACTATGGATGGTGACTCATTAATAGTTTATAATAATGATATTATAACATATAAGGAAGAAGTAAGTAGAATATAATCTTCCAAATGTATGGAAGATTTTAATTTTGAAATGGATTTAATGTACCACTAACAAGTCTAGGATTTGGTAGATACTTTATTGGATATAAATCATTTTGGTAATTAATGATTATTTAAAAAGAAAATGTAAATGTATGTACAAATCATTACAAGTCAAGAATAGTTGAAAAAAGGAACAAAGAACATCAAGACATAGACCATGTTGAAACCATTCCACCATTTACATTGCTAAAATCAATTATATTTCATATTTCTATTTCATATTACCATTAGTATAAGATTTAGAAGATGTATATCAAAAAACCGTTTCTTAATGGAAACTTCAAGAAGATGTTTATATGACACAAAGAAAAGGGTTTGTGACTCCAATGTATTCATAAAAAGTGTGAAAGTTATAATGATCAATTTATGGATTAAATAAATAAAAAATGTTAGAAAACCATAAAAACATATGGATTGATGAATACATAAAAGAATTTGGTTTCATAAAAATTGAATGTGAGACTTTTGTCTATAAGTATCATAGTGGGAGTGAAATCATTTTCGTAATAGCTTATATCTATAACATAGTAATTATTGGAAATAAAATAAAAATATTACAGTATGTTAGATCCAAGTTATTAACATGATTCTCTATAAAGTACTTAGGTGAAGAAGTATAAATTCTTGGGATCATCATATCTCATGACAGATCAAAGAAGAATCTAGTAGGAAGTTAAAGTAAAAATATTGAAAACATATTGATGATATTTAGCAAGGAAAATCCATGAGAGGATTTTTTTTTCCAGTGTCACATAAAAATCATATTTCCATGAAAATATGTCATAATAACACGTGGAAAGGCAAAGGATAGATAAGAATAAATACATGCTATCCATTATTTTATTCATTTATGATATGCTATATACATATATATATGTCACTTATGCCTTAATAACATTATAAAGATAACAATATGAACTAGATTACCATTATTGGATGGAATTCAAGACCACCCATAAGTATTTGATGGGTACTATGGATATATTACTAATATATAGAGGCTAGGAGGAACTATTAATTAATGTATATTTACATTCTAGTTTAAAAATAGATCAATATGATGTAAATTCACTATAAGGATACATATTCACTCTCAATAGAGGTGTTGAGTACTAAAAGAGATCAAAACAAATCAGGGATGATGATTCTATGGTAGAGTATAATTAAATTATAGCTTATGAGATAGATAAGGAATTGGTTTGGATTGAAAACATCATCCAAGAGATTTATGTGGTTCTTAATTGTGATAAACCAATAATACTCAATTGTAATAATAATATAGTGGTGGATTTTACAAAGGATCTGAGCCCACATTAGTAAATGGAGAAAATTATTTTATTATGTCATCTGTTAAGTGATTTTTATAAAATTGGTGACATAATAGTGATAATATATTACATGTAAGAAAACTTATTGGAAACATTAACTATATACATAACTAAATAGAAACATGATCATCATGTGAGATCTAGCAGAATGAAATTCATTTATAGATGGCTATAGTCGATGTTGGAGTGTTTTAGAGTTGTTGTATCAGAACAAACTATTTTAACATTTCATATATATTCAAGGAAGTGAAAACAATTTAAATAACTTATTACCCATCAATTATAGTCCCACGTAACATTTAAGTAATAATGTCCTAAAGTATCCATCACCTTGAAAAAAGTAACAATATTTCCATATTATGATGAGAACATTGAAACTCCGTGATGATGTTATTAGATCTTGTTCTATATACAGATAACATTCTATGATGGGGAAAATAGTGTGTTGAATATCAGGTGTGAGTACTCATAAGTAAATGATAAATCATTTCATGATTTTAACACATGGTAATCTCTAATATGAGATGTTATGAGAACAAAACAACTTGTTGGAAATCATCATTTTAAGTCTCATTGTATTTTTTTTATTTGATATCAACATTTATCAATGTAAATGGTGGAATGAATATTATTATCTAAAGTTGGAGATAATATTTATTCAAGAGTTACTAAATGATCAAAAATTTGAAATAAATATTTATTTCCAAGGTAATTGTTTAATTAAATGAATACTTAATATTTATTTATATATTTTTATTCACATTATAATAAATAATAAATTATTTATTGAATATAGAATTTATTATTTTATGTGTATATTAAATAAATATTTATTCTCTAGTCAATGAATTATATATTTCAATATTTATTTATTGAATAAATATTTAATAACAACATTTATTTTGGTATTCAATAAATACCGAGGAGGACATGTAACCATGATTAGGTTCAATGATAAATACTCAATTTCATGATGGTAAAATAGTATTTATTATTTTCCCTATAATATAAAGACATCAAATAAAATAATAATATTTTTATATTTCATGTAATTTTGTTTCTCAGGAATTATTATTTTATTAATGGTACATTATGTAATTAATTAAATATCAAAATAAAACATTATTTCTATTAATAGATTAATATCACATTTCATACCAGGTTAATCAATTTTTGGGTACAATGTATTCCTCTTAAGATATTTCACCACCAATCAATCTCTTCAGAATAAGAATATTATGAGAGGTTATTTAAAACTAGAAGAAACATGATGAGATTAAATTTGAATAATTCCAAATGATCCGTTGGAGCACTAGAACTTGATGGTTCGACAACATTATTTAATGATAGATGTAGCATAAGTACATCACTAATAGAGGGGAACATCTTTGGGTCCTCACAACAAAACGACGCTACACTGATCAGGTTAGAAATATCATATTCATTAATGAATAAATATCCAATGATCAAGGTATCATTTTTCATAAGATGAAATTAAATGAAAATTCGACATGGAAAGATACTATATTGGTTTAAATGATTTATTTTTCAATATTATAAAGAATATTATTTGTTGTTAATTACATTTTATGTATTTTATATTGATAATTATCTATAAAATGAAACAAAATCTATGTTTTCCATTTTTCCAATAGGTTCTTTATCTATATCTAAAACCAAAAATTACTTTTTAAATTTTGGTTATTGGAGGATTTAGGATGAGATTAATGGGATAAAAATTTTCTTGGATATGGTTTTATAGTTTAGAGAGTCATGTTGTGGAATAGCCATTTGGGTCACAATGTGAAGGGTTTTCTATAATATAAGGGAACATATGTTATTGCTGTGTCTCATTGTTGGTGTTTGGTTCTGATAGTGTGTTCCATGTAGAAGGTTTTGTTGTGGTGTGACCAAGTGCAAAAAATGGAGAGGTATCCTTAATAAAATTATAATTAACCATGTTAAGGTTCCTTTTATTGTTTTTATGGTTATAGTGTGACAAATTCTGTTGTGGGGAGAGGTAACCATATGAAAATTTTAATTTATCATAAAAATTTACACTTTTATGTTTTTATGGATTAATGTGTATGTCTAGTACATGGTGAAATAATTCCTTGAATGAGTTTATGAAATCATTCCATAGTTTTTATTCTTGAAATCAACATTCTATTATTATATACTATTTGTAAAGGTTACTGATTCTTGATTGGATGAGATATAGGGAGAATTTTGGTGCAGTTTATGAGGATCTGTATAAGTGGACCCTTCACAACACTACCATGTTCTATCACTCTATGATGAATAAGTTTTATAAAATGTATAAATTTAGTATCCCCCTAAGTTATTATCTATTTCATTTTATTTATCAAGAGTCTTGGGAAATTAGAGGTTTGTATTTGCAGATAAAAGAGTGTATATTTGTTGGATTACTCATTTTCCTTCAGAAGATCTACCATTTGTGATCCAATATGAGTTCTCCCTTCTTCTTAACATGGATTTTTTCTCTTTCATTCATTTAGGTAGGTTGTGGTAATAGTTTTAATGTTTTGTTTTATTGGATATGAATCATGGTTTGTTGGTGATCAATTTTCTCTATATTTTTCAGTGATTAACATGTTTAATTCAGGCTTACTGACCATATCATCATTACGTTTTCCTTGAACAATGGTTGTATAACATCATATCATGGTAGGGGTCTCAAAAATTCAACTTATTTTTTCTATAAATTAAGAATCATCATAAATTTGTTTACATTTGGTGGATAATAAGGATTTAATTAAAGAATATAATAAACTAAAAATAAAGTAAATTTTTTATAAGGGGTGATACCCATGTGTTTATATATTCTCATGATATTTCTTATGTTATTGAGAGATGTTAGTTTTATCATTCGATAACTGTTAATATTATTGGATTTTTATTTATTTGTTAAAATCACCATTAATAAAATTTTAATCAATTAAATATGGTATGTAATGTTTATTTGGAAATTGGTTATTTGGGAATGATATTTGTGTGTTTTCTACTAACACCACATATGAAAATTGAAATTGTATGTATGTTTGATAAAATAAAATGATGAAATATGGATTTTATTGTTGTTATACATGGGTGGATATCATGGGGGATTGTAATGGAAAAAATTGGGGGTTGATGTTGGGCTATTAGTGAGTTTTTTGGACTGGGGATGTGGTTGCCGTACCAAAATTTGATATAGGGAATGTGGTATGATTTCATGTTTATTTTAGTGGAAATAGAAAGTGTTGTGTGTCTTTCATGGAATATGTTGGCCCATATTATGGGAAAATTAAGCATTGTAGGTTTTTGTGTCATGGGAATGATGTTACTGTATAGAAAATGTTGTGGGATGTGTATGGAAATTGGGAATCTGGTAGCAGTTGTGGGTTTATATTAAATCAAAAACAACATTAAAGGAAATGTGGATACTCAAAACTAATGGGTAAAGGCTACATATACACATGGTAGTGAATGAAAATGGTTTGTCATTAAATATGGAGTTGAATGTAAAAATTATTTTAATATGGATAGAAAATATATATATATAAATAGTTTATTACTTGATTAATGGGTGAAATTTTGAGCCTTTCCATGGTTCATTTATGCTGGAATGTGGACCAATTGGTAATGTTACAGTGGTAGTGGTTGCTTGTTGAAATTGGTTGTGAGTCGGTGGTACTCAGGGGATGTGATATTTTTGTTTTACTATGAACCTATTATGTTGAGCTCGAATGTGGATTTATTATCCCTGTATTTTCTTATGATTTATTTACACACCCCACCATAGTTGGATAACCT
This sequence comes from Viscum album, assembly GCA_963277665.1. Taxonomy (NCBI): domain Eukaryota; kingdom Viridiplantae; phylum Streptophyta; class Magnoliopsida; order Santalales; family Viscaceae; genus Viscum; species Viscum album. The sequence goes on from OY728166.1 coordinate 1,379,796,372, forward strand.
TATTGATACCAAATGTTTTGTTTTCAATGTTTTTCCCCAAACTTCCAGGTTGACATGGGAATGGATGGATAATTAATCCCTCTTTCTATATCTCCCTTATATATATGGTATGGATATAGAGATGATACATGGTGGGGTTATTACGGGGTAGGGGGATGGAATCAGTTTTATGTTCTTCATATTCATGATACCCTAACTAGAGGAAAATGATTATGGAGCTATGGAAGTGGAATGATTCCTATGAGTATGTTTTAAACTATATGTCCTTTGGTAGGTAGGGTTTTGTTCTGACTCACATGATAAGAGACATGAATGTATGTAATAATGTTAATATGAATTATTGGACCCTATAATAGGCTGGGGTAGGTAGTGATAACACATAACCCACATCATATGTAACCTGACATGTATATTTTTTGAATATAAATTTAAATATATAGAAGGTATGGAAGTTTTAGGATGTTTGAAATTGGGGTGTGAAATAAAAAAACCAGGGAGGAAGTGTTGTGAGGTAACTCAGTGATTATATTGTTTGAAATTATCTTATTATTCTTTGATACATTATTTGTGAGTGGTCCTTGGTGATTTTGGGTGGTAGTTGACTTGGTAGGTTTTTATTAGTTTAATGATTATTCATTAAATTGAAACAATATATACATGCATAAAAAATAATTTTTTTTTGAATAATTATTCATAAATTAAAAAAACCCACACAAAATGACCATATTAGTATAGTTCCTTTGGAAACATAGAACACAACTTCTATTATGGTGATTGATCTTAAATATTTACCACAAAGATAGCAACTTTAGTATTCCTAAAAAAACCGTACTTTATAACTTAGTGAAAATAAACATATGAAAATGGTGAGCTCAGATGCTCAGTAGGGGTAAACAGGGGAGATATAAATCATAATATAATGATAAAGCATATGTATAGAAACATAAAAAATTGAAAACCATATCTTATACATCAATGATCAGGATACCGTGTCATGTAATAAATCATTGAAGTTAAAAAAGAATGAATGAACATATTCCATGAGGGAAATAAAATAATACATCTAATTGATGCACATAATAAATAATAATAATTCCCATATTGGTCAAGGATTACTGCCAAGACCATCATAGAATAAATAGTACCATACTGAATTGAGTTCAATCCTAATTCCATCCTTGTATTACCAAACTGAGTTTACTCCCATTCCATCCCAATATTACTGAACCAGGTTTATTTATCATTCTAGTCCAGTGTATCTCATGAGATATAAATATTTATCCAATTTATTGGAGGGAGATATAGGTCCCACCTATCACATAATTAAATCCATATATATGTTTTCTATAAGAACATAAATCATCCATCATATCATAATGCATGGAATGATATTAGTTTCATAAACACCCTTCAATTATAACATAACCCCTCGAAATGAAATGGATTTCAAAAATATCATTCCATCATAAAAATAAACCAACTATAAGAATAATAAGTATATTAAAATATAACAATATCCCTATTAAATAAAAATCAACATAAAATAATGTTATCATAGATGGAAAATAATTTTGATAGATCACTTAATTCTCAAGGAAAATATCATTTCTACCTTGAATTCATTTTATTTTCTTATAATTCCATGTAATTTAAAAAGAAAACATATTATTTGAAAATAAAATTTTTATCTTATAAGTTATGGTTCAAGGAATTAAGTCATCATGAAATCATAAAAACCCATTCATTCCATATAAGTTAAAAACATTAATTTTTTTTCTTTTCTTTGAAAAGTAAAAAAATACGTAGTTTGGAAAATGAAAAAAATATTCCTTTTAAATAATTAAGTAAAAATTAACACATGCCTAAAAATACATTAAACTTTTTTATAAGAATATTAAAATATATATTCTCAAACATTTTTATGAAACATGGAAATGAATGATAAATATTCCCCAACAGATACATACAGATAAAAGTCCTTAATAATAATGAGATTACAAAATTAACCATTACAAATATAATATAATTGAACTGAGAATTAATAACATGAATTTATTAGGTTTATATTTTGTAATTTCACATAAAAAAGTGTAAATACAACATAAGATAATCAAAATTCATTTCACACTTAATCATAGAATGACATAATCAGTGAAATAGTTGTTTAACCCAATGAATTGGAATTGTTTATGAATTCCAAGTCCAAAAGTATTGTATTTATTTTTTCATGTTAAAAACGATTAATAAATATGGATTTATTATAAATTTTGTTCCATATCCATATCATACCAAGTATTATTTATTGATGACATCCCATCACCTGTTTATTAATAATATTTTGTTATTATGCTTCTTTTGGGTCTCAACTGGTACAAGATTTGTAGTATAAGAACCTGTTCATGTGAATATAATATAATTCCATCATATATTGAATTTTATAAATGTAATATATATCATATAAATTAATTATAATCATTTATATAATCATTATTTAATGGGAATCATGGAATATGAATCAAATCGTGTTGTGGAGATGGTATGTCGTACAAAAGCACGAGCAACGATATCATTCCATAAAGGTGAAATTTTAAATAAATGGAATGTATTTTAATTTTTTTATAATAAATATTATCATACATATTATTTACATCAGCATACACATCCAACTCAATTGGTTATGAAAAACATATTACAACACGACTTGGAGACTCAAAGACGTACCATTACAGATGTGATGATTTCATCTTTCATAATTTGGGTAAAAGGTTGTATATGGTTGTATAATAATCATAATAGAATCTTACAATATATTTTATGATTAAAATTTTACTTTATAATGTAAACAACACATAATGAGTAAGTATACAACGAAATAATTTTGAATGAGTCGATAAAGACGTTCACCTCTTCTTCGATGAACTTCCTTTAGATATCTTATTAGGGATAATATGGTTGATATTTTGAGATTAAAATCTTGTGTAGAATGTGGATAGGAAATAATATAAGAGAACATGGTAGGTAATGGTGGATATTTAAGTCTCAATGTGATGTGAAGAAGTGAGGTATGAGGTCTCCTTTTACAATTCAGGCGAGGGACACTTTTGGAATTTTTTGAAGGACTAAATTATAATATATTACTTTTATATCTAAATTACTCCAACGGGAAATTTATTAAAATATATAATATTAGAGGTTTTTAATAAAATAATAAAATATAATTTAGAGAATTTTTCATTTCATTTTAAACCATATCCTTTCAATTTTACCCTTGGTTAGTTATTTTTAACATCAATCGTGGTACCGATTAATTTATTTATAAAAGGGATAATAGTTTATCTATAATAGAAAAATGGACCATTAATGGAAATTTTATGTTGTTTTTATTTATATTTCATTTTATTTATTATTATATTATTTTTAGGAATATTATATAATTAAATAACATATTATTTTGATAAATCATCAATAATTTCAATTTTGAAACTATGGATTTAATTTGACTTCAAATACCTAAAAAAGGGGTATATTCGAATATAATGCTTTAAAACCTCTTTAATATGTCATATAGATCTATTAAATTAATTTAATAAAATAACCCTTTCAAATAATATCAAAATTTATATTTTGGAAATCATTTATTTTATATTTCTATTATTTAAATAAATATAGTGTTTTGCATTTCACAAGAATTTAAAGTAATTATATATATTATAAAACATAAAAACAAATTTACATAATTAAACAAATTTAATTAATATAAAAATAGAATTTTGGTTCATTCATATCATGATTATATCTTAATTTATACACATAAATGATATTAAATACAAAGAGAGTGACATTTTGTAACTATCTTTGATATAAATATTATATAAGTTATTCTCATAGATAACATTCTATTAAATATCTAAAATTTGATCTTAATGTGACAAGGGTAGAATAATATTCGGAAAATAATTTTTTTGGACAATTTTAGGTCATGTTTCTACCCTCATCTTCTTCTTTCAAGCCTTATTTAATCTCATTAACTCTTATAATGACGAAATGTATTTTTACACATTGAAGGTTAAAATAGATACAGTAAGACCGTAAAGAACCCATAAATGGATCATTTATGAAATTTTTATCATTACTTCAATCTCATGGATGGATTTTATATTTCTAATAATTTAATATCATTTAATAAATTATTATTTATTTTATAAATTATTAATTTTAATATTGATACTATTAAATACATTGACTTAAAAAAATATAAAAATAAAAAAATATACGGAAAAAATATTTTATTATATCCCTATAATATAAATTTATAACATAAAATTCATTGGTTACATTAATTATGTCAAATTATATTTATTTTAATGTTTTCAATATCATTTATTTTTATTTACATTAATAAAATAATTACGACATTAACATTGTGTGGGAATTTAAGGAATTTATTATATCCCTAAAAATAAAAATTATATTACCATGATGTAGAAAGATATATTATCTTTAAAAATACTACTTATTTGATAATATATCTTCTATTTATCTTAATATTAAAAATTTTATACTTATAAAAATCTAAAGTGAAATTTTGTCATTATATTTTCTTCCAATCCATTTTTTAAATTTAGTAAAATGATACATTGAAGTTTAGTGGGAACAAAACATTCAAGATATAAAAAAAGACTAAATATTCAAAAATTCAAGAACAGATAGTTTAAAACCTAACCTAAAAATTAACCATACATTACCCTAATCAAAGATTCCAAATTTGAAGTTGAAATTTGAAAATGATTTGTGATCTCGGCACCACCAAACACCTTTTTCCATGATATTCTGAACGGTGAGCCACCACTATAAGATAATTTAAGGACACATCATACACTACACTACTGTACCCATCAACAATTGATAGTCAATATCATCACATCATCATACTTTGTTAAAAAATAAAATTAGAAGACATTGTTGAGGAAATCCAAGTTTGGATTTCATGATCAGAGAGTCAACTCAAAAGAATAAACATTGGCAATGCAGTATTGGGAAATACTACTTACCTAAACACATTATTATGATTATCATGGCTATATTCTAGAACATAAGGAGAAATATATGGTTCCTTGAAACTTGAATTTATAAAGTGATGGGATATTTTTATTTCAATGGAGACGACTGTTGAGACATGATAATATAGTGGGGGACATAAAAAAACAAAATTATTATCATTATGTTTCATATAAATTGTATTCAAAATATGTACTAATAATATTCTATATTGTTTTAGAATAATTAAAACAACATCAATGAAATTATATATATAATAAACTATTGATAAATACCATCTTCTAACTGATAGTAAATTCTAGGAATGGTTTAAATTTATTTGGGTAGTATTTCACCATGAACTCAAATATTACGTGTTAGAATCATCAATCAATTATTTTACTGCTAAGGAGGTGAGTGATGTGGAGTTAAATATCCATGTAAAACAACTAAATTGTGTGATAGATGTTCGGTTATTAATATATTCAAACATATCTATAAATATTATGAGGTTTAATGAAATCACAGATTCATATAGAATAATCCTACATCTATGTGATCTTTATAATGAATGACCATGTCTTAAAATAGTATGATATCTCCATCATTTTATTGATGATAAATCTTGAATAATATTCTCTATCTTGGCATATTATCATCAAAATTATTGGCTATATTGATAATCTAGATGTTACAGGGTTTATGCTACCAGAATACCTATGCACAAATATCATTATTACATTACTCCATCAGAACATCTATAGATTTTTACAATTCCAATATGAACAATATAGAAAAGTCACTAGAAGATCTACTCACTCCATTTTCCATGTTGATATGGATATAAGGCTTGAAAATAATACATTCCTTACATAGAAGAAAAGTAAATTCAAGGTGAAGAGATCCAAGACTAACTCCACGTATAAAGCTTCTTTACAATTCCCTTCCACGAATATGAGTATCAATGGGAATGTTATAGGACATTTTGTTGTTTGTTTTTCAAGTGGATATAAGGGACCCTGGTAAAAAACGCTAAGATAAGACGAAATGAGATGATTCAAGTGCATTAATTATTAAGTGTAATCTATATATTTTTATAAATTGGGAATTATATAGAACATTAGGTGCACAATTATGTATTAAAATATAGAAACTATGTATATTTTAGAATATTTATAGAGGAGTGGTAAAAATAAGAGAATGAAATAGGGTTATAATTATTTTTGTGTCTATTAGGGACTACTACCTCCTATTTTATTCTAGAATGATATTTGTTCTAAAATATTGTTATTATGTTCCTTCATTTACCAAAAACATTAATTCTATGTCTAAAATTTATATATATGGATTTATTTCCAAAATTGGAAATAAATTTTTATTCTTTTATAAAGAATGAATTTATTATGGTAATTAATTTTTAAATAATGTTATTTAAGTATTGGATTACAAAAAAAATTAATGAAAATTGATAAAAATGATATTTCACATGACTCATAGCACACCCAACTATAACATCACAAGTTATGTCATATTAATGAAAAGAATTCCTCCATATAACAAAAATATAGAATTATTTTTCATTTAATCTAAAACTACCTCATGTATGTGATGAATTTTTATAATGAAAAATGTCCAAATTCTAATTTAATAGAAAATCTGAATGTGCCAGTGAGATTATTGAGTTGGTTTATACAAATGGGTGTAGACCATTTACAATTGAATCAAGTGGTGTGTACTCATACTTCATAACTTTTAGTGATGAATTTAGTAGATATGGACACATATACTTAATGTATTATAAGTCATATTCCTTTGACATATTCATGGAATATAAGATATGATTTGAAAATCATATTGGTAATAATATTAAGTAACAACACTAATATCATGGTGGCTAATATTTGACTCAATACTAGGTTAATTATTTATAGAAGTTCATGATTTTATCCTAACTCACTCCTTACACACCTTAATGGAATTGTGTAAGAAAAAGTGGGAATTGTATCCTCTTAAACATGGCGAGATCAATGAGTATTCATGAATGTCTTATATTATCATTTTTGTATTCTAATTATATACTAAAAAATAAACTCAAATTAGATTTCCAACTGTATAAGAAAATAGTATTACATATAATCTTTGGTAATAAAATAAAACCATGTTTTTTTAATTTATGATGGTAGAGATATGACACGCATGTTAAGTATATTTCTAACAACAATATTTCACATTAAGAAACCATATGTATCATTATTGGGTATCCTAATGAAACTAAAGGATATTACCTATATGATCCTTTAGATCAGAATGTTTTGATCAATCGACATCCCACCTTTATTGAGAGTGATAACATATCCAAATGAGATAGTAGTAGTAAGATAGACATTGTTGTAGTCTAATGTTAAATAACACAAGAGTTTTTTAGGGATAAAATCCATAAATTCTTGAAGAAGAGGATATTCAAAATATTGAGTACCTACATAATAGTATAAGAGATTGTAGAGAACTAGAATGATATGTTTTTCTATCCACTATGGATGGTGACTCATTAATAGTTTATAATAATGATATTATAACATATAAGGAAGAAGTAAGTAGAATATAATCTTCCAAATGTATGGAAGATTTTAATTTTGAAATGGATTTAATGTACCACTAACAAGTCTAGGATTTGGTAGATACTTTATTGGATATAAATCATTTTGGTAATTAATGATTATTTAAAAAGAAAATGTAAATGTATGTACAAATCATTACAAGTCAAGAATAGTTGAAAAAAGGAACAAAGAACATCAAGACATAGACCATGTTGAAACCATTCCACCATTTACATTGCTAAAATCAATTATATTTCAGATTTCTATTTCATATTACCATTAGTATAAGATTTAGAAGATGTATATCAAAAAATCGTTTCTTAATGGAAACATCAAGAAGATGTTTATATGACACAAAGAAAAGGGTTTGTGACTCCAATGTATTCATAAAAAGTGTGAAAGTTATAATGATCAATTTATGGATTAAATAAATAAAAAATGTTAGAAAACCATAAAAAAATATGGATTGATGAATACATAAAAGAATTTGGTTTCATAAAAATTGAATGTGAGACTTTTGTCTATAAGTATCATAGTGGGAGTGAAATCATTTTCGTAATAGCTTATATCTATAACATAGTAATTATTGGAAATAAAATAAAAATATTACAGTATGTTAGATCCAAGTTATTAACATGATTCTCTATAAAGTACTTAGGTGAAGAAGTATAAATTCTTGGGATCATCATATCTCATGACAGATCAAAGAAGAATCTAGTAGGAAGTTAAAGTAAAAATATTGAAAACATATTGATGATATTTAGCAAGGAAAATCCATGAGAGGATTTTTTTTCCAGTGTCACATAAAAATCATATTTCCATGAAAATATGTCATAATAACACGTGGAAAGGCAAAGGATAGATAAGAATAAATACATGCTATCCATTATTTTATTCATTTATGATATGCTATATACATATATATATGTCACTTATGCCTTAATAACATTATAAAGATAACAATATGAACTAGATTACCATTATTGGATGGAATTCAAGACCACCCATAAGTATTTGATGGGTACTATGGATATATTACTAATATATAGAGGCTAGGAGGAACTATTAATTAATGTATATTTACATTCTAGTTTAAAAATAGATCAATATGATGTAAATTCACTATAAGGATACATATTCACTCTCAATAGAGGTGTTGAGTACTAAAAGAGATCAAAACAAATCAGGGATGATGATTCTATGGTAGAGTTTAATTAAATTATAGCTTATGAGATAAATAAGGAATTGGTTTGGATTGAAAACATCATCCAAGAGATTTATGTGGTTATTAATTGTGATAAACCAATAATACTCAATTGTAATAATAATATAGTGGTGGATTTTACAAAGGATCTGAGCCCACATTAGTAAATGGAGAAAATTATTTTATTATGTCATCTGTTAAGTGATTTTTATAAAATTGGTGACATAATAGTGATAATATATTACATGTAAGAAAACTTATTGGAAACATTAACTATATACATAACAAAATAGAAACATGATCATCATGTGAGATCTAGCAGAATGAAATTCATTTATAGATGGCTATAGTCGAAGTTGGAGTGTTTTAGAGTTGTTGTATCAGAACAAACTATTTTAACATTACATATATATTCAAGGAAGTGAAAACAATTTAAATAACTTATTACCCATCAATTATAGTCCCACGTAAAATTTAAGTAATAATGTCCTAAAGTATCCATCACCTTGAAAAAAGTAACAATATTTCCATATTATGATGAGAACATTGAAACTCCGTGATGATGTTATTAGATCTTGTTCTATATACAGATAACATTCTATGATGGGGAAAATAGTGTGTTGAATATCAGGTGTGAGTACTCATAAGTAAATGATAAATCATTTCATGATTTTAACACATGGTAATCTCTAATATGAGATGTTATGAGAACAAAAAAACTTGTTGGAAATCATCATTTTAAGTCTCATTGTATTTTTTTTATTTGATATCATGTATAATTATCATTGTAATGTAAGAATATTTTTAATGTAGTTAATAACCCATTCACATTAATGTATTTGAATAAAAATTGAGGAGATAATTCAGAGTGAAGTTGGTTATATTGGATGCATCACAAATTATATGATAGTAATGAATATGTAGAGGTATTATTTTTAGCTTTAATATTTCTGAATGTTTATATATTATCACTTTTATTGAAATGGAACCTTAAAACTCAATTACAGGACCATGAGTTAATGATGAGTTTATTTCAGATAGTCATAGAAATACATATCAAGCATATAGATTGATAACACATGTGGGAAACCTACATGATGAGCTATCATTGAAAAGGGATTATATTTTATAGTGAGTGTTTTATGAGGGATTTCCTCACAAAATATATCCTATATTTTTGTATGGCTTGACCCAATCCTAAAAGTATTCATGGACTTTAGGAATGAATATTATTATCTAAAGTTGGAGATAATATTTATTCAAGAGTTACTAAATGATCAAAAATTTGAAATAAATATTTATTTCCAAGGTAATTGTTTAATTAAATGAATACTTAATATTTATTTATATATTTTTATTCACATTATAATAAATAATAAATTATTTATTGAATATAGAATTTATTATTTTATGTGTATATTAAATAAATATTTATTCTCTAGTCAATGAATTATATATTTCAATATTTATTTATTGAATAAATATTTAATAACAACATTTATTTTGGTATTCAATAAATACCGAGGAGGACATGTAACCATGATTAGGTTCAATGATAAATACTCAATTTCATGATGGTAAAATAGTATTTATTATTTTCCCTATAATATAAAGACATCAAATAAAATAATAATATTTTTATATTTCATGTAATTTTGTTTCTCAGGAATTATTATTTTATTAATGGTACATTATGTAATTAATTAAATATCAAAATAAAACATTATTTCTATTAATAGATTAATATCACATTTCATACCAGGTTAATCAATTTTAGGGTACAATGTATTCCTCTTAAGATATTTCACCACCAATCAATCTCTTCAGAATAAGAATATTATGAGAGGTTATTTAAAACTAGAAGAAACATGATGAGATTAAATTTGAATAATTCCAAATGATCCGTTGGAGCACTAGAACTTGATGGTTCGACAACATTATTTAATGATAGATGTAGCATAAGTACATCACTAATAGAGGGGAACATCTTTGGGTCCTCACAACAAAACGACGCTACACTGATCAGGTTAGAAATATCATATTCATTAATGAATAAATATCCAATGATCAAGGTATCATTTTTCATAAGATGAAATTAAATGAAAATTCGACATGGAAAGATACTATATTGGTTTAAATGATTTATTTTTCAATATTATAAAGAATATTATTTGTTGTTAATTACATTTTATGTATTTTATATTGATAATTATCTATAAAATGCAACAAAATCTATGTTTTCCATTTTTCCAATAGGTTCTTTATCTATATCTAAAACCAAAAATTACTTTTTAAATTTTGGTTATTGGAGGATTTAGGAGGAGATTAATGGGATAAAAATTTTCTTGGATATGGTTTTATAGTTTAGAGAGTCATGTTGTGGAATAGCCATTTGGGTCACAATGTGAAGGGTTTTCTATAATATAAGGGAACATATGTTATTGATGTGTCTCATTGTTGGTGTTTGGATGTGATAGTGTGTTCCATGTAGAAGGTTTTGTTGTGGTGTGACCAAGTGCAAAAAATGGAGAGGTATCCTTAATAAAATTATAATTAACCATGTTAAGGTTCCTTTTATTGTTTTTATGGTTATAGTGTGACAAATTCTGTTGTGGGGAGAGGTAACCATATGAAAATTTTAATTTATCATAAAAATTTACACTTTTATGTTTTTATGGATTAATGTGTATGTCTAGTACATGGTGAAATAATTCCTTGAATGAGTTTATGAAATCATTCCATAGTTTATATTCTTGAAATCAACATTCTATTATTATATACTATTTGTAAAGGTTACTGATTCTTGATTGGATGAGATATAGGGAGAATTTTGGTGCAGTTTATGAGGATCTGTATAAGTGGACCCTTCACAACACTACCATGTTCTATCACTCTATGATGAATAAGTTTTATAAAATGTATAAATTTAGTATCCCCCTAAGTTATTATCTATTTCATTTTATTTATCAAGAGTCTTGGGAAATTAGAGGTTTGTATTTGCAGATAAAAGAGTGTATATTTGTTGGATTACTCATTTTCCTTCAGAAGATCTACCATTTGTGATCCAATATGAGTTCTCCCTTCTTCTTAACATGGATTTTTTCTCTTTCATTCATTTAGGTAGGTTGTGGTAATAGTTTTAATGTTTTGTTTTATTGGATATGAATCATGGTTTGTTGGTGATCAATTTTCTCTATATTTTTCAGTGATTAACATGTTTAATTCAGGCTTACTGACCATATCATCATTACGTTTTCCTTGAACAATGGTTGTATAACATCATATCATGGTAGGGGTCTCAAAAATTCAACTTATTTTTTCTATAAATTAAGAATCATCATAAATTTGTTTACATTTGGTGGATAATAAGGATTTAATTAAAGAATATAATAAACTAAAAATAAAGTAAATTTTTTATAAGGGGTGATACCCATGTGTTTATATATTCTCATGATATTTCTTATGTTATTTAGAGATGTTAGTTTTATCATTCGATAACTGTTAATATTATTGGATTTTTATTTATTTGTTAAAATCACCATTAATAAAATTTTAATCAATTAAATATGGTATGTAATGTTTATTTGGAAATTGGTTATTTGGGAATGATATTTGTGTGTTTTCTACTAACACCACATATGAAAATTGAAATTGTATGTATGTTTGATAAAATAAAATGATGAAATATGGATTTTAGTGTTGTTATACATGGGTGGATATCATGGGGGATTGTAATGGAAAAAATTGGGGGTTGATGTTGGGCTATTAGTGAGTTTTTTGGACTGGGGATGTGGTTGCCGTACCAAAATTTGATATAGGGAATGTGGTATGATTTAATGTTTATTTTAGTGGAAATAGAAAGTGTTGTGTGTCTTTCATGGAATATGTTGGCCCATATTATGGGAAAATTAAGCATTGTAGGTTTTTGTGTCATGGGAATGATGTTACTGTATAGAAAATGTTGTGGGATGTGTATGGAAATTGGGAATCTGGTAGCAGTTGTGGGTTTATATTAAATCAAAAACAACATTAAAGGAAATGTGGATACTCAAAACTAATGGGTAAAGGCTACATATACACATGGTAGTGAATGAAAATGGTTTGTCATTAAATATGGAGTTGAATGTAAAAATTATTTTAATATGGATAGAAAATATATATATATAAATAGTTTATTACTTGATTAATGGGTGAAATTTTGAGCCTTTCCATGGTTCATTTATGTTGGAATGTGGACCAATTGGTAATGTTACAGTGGTAGTGGTTGCTTGTTGAAATTGGTTGTGAGTCGGTGGTACTCAGGGGATGTGATATTTTTGTTTTACTATGAACCTATTATGTTGAGCTCGAATGTGGATTTATTATCCCTGTATTTTCTTATGATTTATTTACACACCCCACCATAGTTGGATAACCTTATTGATACCAAATGTTTTGTTTTCAATGTTTTTCCCCAAACTTCCAGGTTGACATGGGAATGGATGGATAATTAATCCCTCTTTCTATATCTCCCTTATATATATGGTATGGATATAGAGATGATACATGGTGGGGTTATTACGGGGTAGGGGGATGGAATCAGTTTTATGTTCTTCATATTCATGATACCCTAACTAGAGGAAAATGATTATGGAGCTATGGAAGTGGAATGATTCCTATGAGTATGTTTTAAACTATATGTCCTTTGGTAGGTAGGGTTTTGTTCTGACTCACATGATAAGAGACATGAATGTATGTAATAATGTTAATATGAATTATTGGACCCTATAATAGGCTGGGGTAGGTAGTGATAACACATAACCCACATCATATGTAACCTGACATGTATATTTTTTGAATATAAATTTAAATATATAGAAGGTATGGAAGTTTTAGGATGTTTGAAATTGGGGTGTGAAATAAAAAAACCAGGGAGGAAGTGTTGTGAGGTAACTCAGTGATTATATTGTTTGAAATTATCTTATTATTCTTTGATACATTATTTGTGAGTGGTCCTTGGTGATTTTGGGTGGTAGTTGACTTGGTAGGTTTTTATTAGTTTAATGATTATTCATTAAATTGAAACAATATATACATGCATAAAAAATAATTTTTTTTTGAATAATTATTCATAAATTAAAAAAACCCACACAAAATGACCATATTAGTATAGTTCCTTTGGAAACATAGAAAACAACTTCTATTATGGTGATTGATCTTAAATATTTACCACAAAGATAGCAACTTTAGTATTCCTAAAAAAAACCGTACTTTATAACTTAGTGAAAATAAACATATGAAAATGGTGAGCTCAGATGCTCAGTAGGGGTAAACAGGGGAGATATAAATCATAATATAATGATAAAGCATATGTATAGAAACATAAAAAATTGAAAACCATATCTTATACATCAATGATCAGGATACCGTGTCATGTAATAAATCATTGAAGTTAAAAAAGAATGAATGAACATATTCCATGAGGGAAATAAAATAATACATCTAATTGATGCACATAATAAATAATAATAATTCCCATATTGGTCAAGGATTACTGCCAAGACCATCATAGAATAAATAGTACCATACTGAATTGAGTTCAATCCTAATTCCATCCTTGTATTACCAAACTGAGTTTACTCCCATTCCATCCCAATATTACTGAACTAGGTTTACTTATCATTCTAGTCCAGTGTATCTCATGAGATATAAATATTTATCCAATTTATTGGAGGGAGATATAGGTCCCACCTATCACATAATTAAATCCATATATATGTTTTCTATAAGAACATAAATCATCCATCATATCATAATGCATGGAATGATATTAGTTTCATAAACACCCTTCAATTATAACATAACCCCTCGAAATGAAATGGATTTCAAAAATATCATTCCATCATAAAAATAAACCAACTATAAGAATAATAAGTATATTAAAATATAACAATATCCCTATTAAATAAAAATTAACATAAAATAATGTTATCATAGATGGAAAATAATTTTGATAGATCACTTAATTCTCAAGGAAAATATCATTTCTACCTTGAATTCATTTTATTTTCTTATAATTCCATGTAATTTAAAAAGAAAACATATTATTTGAAAATAAAATTTTTATCTTATAAGTTATGGTTCAAGGAATTAAGTCATCATGAAATCATAAAAACCCATTCATTCCATATAAGTTAAAAACATTAATTTTTTTTCTTTTCTTTGAAAAGTAAAAAAATACGTAGTTTGGAAAATGAAAAAAATATTCCTTTTAAATAATTAAGTAAAAATTAACACATGCCTAAAAATACATTAAACTTTTTTATAAGAATATTAAAATATATATTCTCAAACATTTTTATGAAACATGGAAATGAATGATAAATATTCCCCAACAGATACATACAGATAAAAGTCCTTAATAATAATGAGATTACAAAATTAACCATTACAAATATAATATAATTGAACTGAGAATTAATAACATGAATTTATTAGGTTTATATTTTGTAATTTCACATAAAAAAGTGTAAATACAACATAAGATAATCAAAATTCATTTCACACTTAATCATAGAATGACATAATCAGTGAAATAGTTGTTTAACCCAATGAATTGGAATTGTTTATGAATTCCAAGTCCAAAAGTATTGTATTTATTTTTTCATGTTAAAAACGATTAATAAATATGGATTTATTATAAATTTTGTTCCATATCCATATCATACCAAGTATTATTTATTGATGACATCCCATCACCTGTTTATTAATAATATTTTGTTATTATGCTTCTTTTGGGTCTCAACTGGTACAAGATTTGTAGTATAAGAACCTGTTCATGTGAATATAATATAATTACATCATATATTGAATTTTATAAATGTAATATATATCATATATATTAATTATAATCATTTATATAATCATTATTTAATGGGAATCATGGAATATGAATCAAATCGTGTTGTGGAGATGGTATGTCGTACAAAAGCACGAGCAACGATATCATTCCATAAAGGTGAAATTTTAAATAAATGGAATGTATTTTAATTTTTTTATAATAAATATTATCATACATATTATTTACATCAGTATACACATCCAACTCAATTGGTTATGAAAAACATATTACAACACGACTTGGAGACTCAAAGACGTACCATTACAGATGTGATGATTTCATCTTTCATAATTTGGGTAAAAGGTTGTATATGGTTGTATAATAATCATAATAGAATCTTACAATATATTTTATGATTAAAATTTTACTTTATAATGTAAACAACACATAATGAGTAAGTATACAACAAAATAATTTTGAATGAGTCGATAAAGACGTTCACCTCTTCTTCGATGAACTTCCTTTAGATATCTTATTAGGGATAATATGGTTGATATTTTGAGATTAAAATCATGTGTAGAATGTGGATAGGAAATAATATAAGAGAACATGGTAGGTAATGGTGGATATTTAAGTCTCAATGTGATGTGAAGAAGTGAGGTATGAGGTCTCCTTTTACAATTCAGGCGAGGGACACTTTTGGAATTTTTTGAAGGACTAAATTATAATATATTACTTTTATATCTAAATTACTCCAACGGGAAATTTATTAAAATATATAATATTAGAGGTTTTTAATAAAATAATAAAATATAATTTAGAGAATTTTTCATTTCATTTTAAACCATATCCTTTCAATTTTACCCTTGGTTAGTTATTTTTAACATCAATCGTGGTACCGATTAATTTATTTATAAAAGGGATAATAGTTTATCTATAATAGAAAAATGGACCATTAATGGAAATTTTATGTTGTTTTTATTTATATTTCATTTTATTTATTATTATATTATTTTTAGGAATATTATATAATTAAATAACATATTATTTTGATAAATCATCAATAATTTCAATTTTGAAACTATGGATTTAATTTGACTTCAAATACCTAAAAAAGGGGTATATTCGAATATAATGCTTTAAAACCTCTTTAATATTTCATATAGATCTATTAAATTAATTTAATAAAATAACCCTTTCAAATAATATCAAAATTTATATTTTGGAAATCATTTATTTTATATTTCTATTATTTAAATAAATATAGTGTTTTGCATTTCACAAGAATTTAAAGTAATTATATATATTATAAAACATAAAAACAAATTTACATAATTAAACAAATTTAATTAATATAAAAATAGAATTTTGGTTCATTCATATCATGATTATATCTTAATTTATACACATAAATGATATTAAATACAAAGAGAGTGGCATTTTGTAACTATCTTTGATATAAATATTATATAAGTTATTCTCATAGATAACATTCTATTAAATATCTAAAATTTGATCTTAATGTGACAAGGGTAGAATAATATTCGGAAAATAATTTTTTTGGACAATTTTAGGTCATGTTTCTACCCTCATCTTCTTCTTTCAAGCCTTATTTAATCTCATTAACTCTTATAATGACGAAATGTATTTTTACACATTGAAGGTTAAAATAGATACAGTAAGACCGTAAAGAACCCATAAATGGATCATTTATGAAATTTTTATCATTACTTCAATCTCATGGATGGATTTTATATTTCTAATAATTTAATATCATTTAATAAATTATTATTTATTTTATAAATTATTAATTTTAATATTGATACTATTAAATACATTGACTTAAAAAAATATAAAAATAAAAAAATATACGAAAAAAATATTTTATTATATCCCTATAATATAAATTTATAACATAAAATTCATTGGTTACATTAATTATGTCAAATTATATTTATTTTAATGTTTTCAATATCATTTATTTTTATTTACATTAATAAAATAATTACGACATTAACATTGTGTGGGAATTTAAGGAATTTATTATATCCCTAAAAATAAAAATTATATTACCATGATGTAGAAAGATATATTATCTTTAAAAATACTACTTATTTGATAATATATCTTCTATTTATCTTAATATTAAAAATTTTATACTTATAAAAATCAAAAGTGAAATTTTGTCATTATATTTTCTTCCAATCCATTTTTTAAATTTAATAAAATGATACATTGAAGTTTAGTGGGAACAAAACATTCAAGATATAAAAAAAGACTAAATATTCAAAAATTCAAGAACAGATAGTTTAAAACCTAACCTAAAAATTAACCATACATTACCCTAATCAAAGATTCCAAATTTGAAGTTGAAATTTGAAAATGATTTGTGATCCCGGCACCACCAAACACCTTTTTCCATGATATTCTGAACGGTGAGCCACCACTATAAGATAATTTAAGGACACATCATACACTACACTACTGTACCCATCAACAATTGATAGTCAATATCATCACATCATCATCCTCAGCATGCCAGTGGCCGAAACCAACCAAACAAACTACCAGAAGACAAAACACTTTCCATTAACTGTGATGAACCATACCATACCATCAGAATGTCCATCGAAGCCATCAAAAGGAATTTTCACTATCATCATCATTCCTCGATGAACTATAGACAACCAATTTAAACAAACAGATTGACTGCTATATAAGTAGTTAACAACCATCACTGATACTTGGGGAATAAATCTTAAAAATAGAACATTAACATTGTCATTGGGAAAACACCTATGGAATCCCCCCATGAAAAATATTTATAGAACCATAACTCCATTAGAAAAGAAAACCAACATAGGCTGTGTGAAGAGAATTGTCAGCCTCCAAACCCCACATCCCAATCCTCTATTTAAAAATAGCTCTAGATTTTACTATGACTGGATAAGGGGGACATGAGACCCGATAAAGGATTTAAACTTATGAGGGATCCAGATGATGGAATCACAATGATAATGAAATAATGTTCCAATGAAAAGAGTTAACAAACTAACGAGTGATTAGAAAATTGTTGAATGTCGTGACCA
Organism: Viscum album; assembly: GCA_963277665.1. NCBI lineage: Eukaryota > Viridiplantae > Streptophyta > Magnoliopsida > Santalales > Viscaceae > Viscum > Viscum album. The sequence goes on from OY728166.1 coordinate 1,379,815,119, forward strand.
CATGTCCCTAAAAAACTGAGATTCCATTTCTCGAGATCCAACATAGAGAGTCATTTTGGAATGAATGATCAGAGAAGGGCTAGAGTGGCATGGGCTTCAAGAATATTCCACCTTCTTTAGGACCAAAAAAACATCCCTATGGGAATTTCACAATGAAATTAGCACCGTTGAGAGAGATGAAAAATAACTAATCAACAGAGCACCAATAAGAAAATGAAACTAGAGAGAGATCCCAAATTCATATGGGGGTGAGAAAATAAGGAATAAGAGAGAAATAAAAAAGAAGAAAGGATGAAGGGGGTGTTGAAGGCACCATAAGGGTACAAAATTGACCCCCTCTAGATCACCGCAATGGAGAAACCTAGGTAGATTGGATGAGGAGAGTGACGCTTCTTAGAGGACTTTGATTTTAATAATATATATTTCATTTTCATGGATAAATATCAATTAAATAATTCAATTTCAAAACATTGTTTTTAATGGTCGAACTAATTTCATCCACTAAAATTTGATCCAGTTATAGAGAAATTTGATAACATTTATAATATTATTTTTACCCTTAATTACCCTATTTACTCTTAATCATGGTAATAAAAATTACTACAATTACTATATATATTACCCAAAACTAAATGAGTTATAATTACTAAATTTGTAAATTATGATTCTAAATATGGAATCCATTTTTAAAAATTCATTTTTCTGAATTTCAATGAAGTAATTTAAAATTAATCCCGCAGATGGGATAAAAAAATTTAGATTTAAAATGTTAAAACGATTGAAATGTTTTTATATCCAAATTCAATGTGAAATTGATTCCAATGACATAGATTTTTTAAAATATTATTAAATTTATCTGACTATAATTTAAAACAAAAAATATATATATATATATAATCTAACACGAAAACTATTTATATGAAAAAGCTGTTTTCAATTAATATTCAATATTTTCCATTAATCGTCAAATAATTAAACTTATCTAAAAAATGAAAAAAATTAAAAAAATTTCAATTTTGATATTAGAATTTAAAAACTATATATTTTATTTTTTCCAATATAATATATGAAAATATCAAAAAATAGATTTATGAAAATTGTGTCGTCAAATGGTAGCAAAACTGTCTTTTTTTATAAAAATACATCTTTTATGTGTGAAATTGGGCATGTTATTATATCATGTATAAAATAACATAAGATAAATATTATAATTTATATTGGATATATATTTAATTAATATAATCCAAGATGTTTGATTTTTTTGTTGGTATAAAATATACTTCTACGCATTTAAATTGTTTTTCATGAAACAATTTATTTTATTTCAAAATGTTTTTACATGTGTAATACAAACATTCATAATTCTGTTAATCCTAATCATACCCTCCATTATAAAGGATAGGTTATAATTTTATTGTTTACAAAATATTAATTATGAAATTATGTTTCATAGAAACTAAGTGTTTCATATAACTCAAGATAAGCCAATGTTGGGTGTAATGCAAGACATAAAATGTATATTTAATAAAAATATTAGGGTTTTACATTGTTCACCACTTAAAATGATTTTTTCCCTTGCAATTCATGAGGGTCACCAAAATTTTAATATATAATATTTACATTCATTGAAAGCGATATCGTAAAATGAATAATAAAACTTCTTTAAAAAAATTGAATGATGGAAACTTAAAGGTTATCCCACGAAACTCATAACTAGGATTTCACATTAGAGAACATATGTGTAAACATAAAAATGGGAAGGGAAAAGAAATCTAACTATTAAGTTCTAATTGGGAGTAATAGGGAACATATTGGGGAGAATATTAACAATCACACATCCATAAATTTGTAGTGTTCTAAAGGACCCTTTGAGTTATCAAAAGAGAAGGTACTAGTATACCATTTTTGGTTTCAAGATATATTTCATATAGCTTCTGAATTTTATTAAGAAGAAATACTTACTTGAATTCATTATATTTCATTAGATTAATCTCATCCTATCATCGAGCCTTGATCAATTTCTAATTCATCTCTTATTCCAAGTAAGGTAGGTTAATTATTCATTCTTAATGCATTGGAAGATCATGAGATCCATAATTAAAATGATAGTTCATTATATCTATCATTAGTTAATATCACCACAAAAGGTTATCAAAAGATATTCTATGTTCATAAATACATTAATGGAGAGATTATACATTAATATCTAGAACCTTATCAACATTTCAATATAATTTTTTAAATGGATACCTTTATGATACCTCCCAAAGATTAAAATCTAGAAATTTTAAAATAAGCTAACTAAATTTAGCAAATAAACTTATAATTATTCCCAAAAAAACATGTTTTATCTCTTAATTTTTACAAACTTAACATGTGAATACTATTATAATGTATTATATTGAAATATGGTGATTACCAGAAAAACATAATGAAAGAATAAATGCTTTCAAATTTTAATTCTTTACTCATACCATAATTTTAAAAATTCTATAAACTCAATCTATGATATCATAAACCACTATTTCATCATATTACTCACAAGGCCATTATTAAAATCACATTTAATTTGTCACAATCAAATATATCTTTATTTCATTATCCCAACATCAGAGACATATTAATGGTTATCCTCATTTCATCAAATATTCTACAAAAATATAATCGTACCACCTCAATCACATTTCATGGTTACATGTTCCATTCCTTATATTCTTTCAAACCATGTAGTAATAACTACACTAAACCAATCCTTAGATGTTGCGTTGTTCTATAATAACATAAACGTACATGAAAAACATTACAAAAACACTAAATCATTCAACCATTTCGATTTTTCAATCCACATATCAAATATAGACCACATGAGATTTCATTTTTTATTTGGATATAAGAGGTTTCTTGATGTCCATAACAAAATTTAACCATTATATTTGGGAACTGATTATCATAATGACCTATTTATTTCCACTTGAAGCATTGAAATGTGGTGGCGGGGGTTCAATATCTGTAACCTTCTCTCCATTCACATCATTAGGTAACTTATCCCCATTACATAAGCATTAATTTTATAGATGATCAACCTATCAACAAATGAAACATTTAATATACCATTAAGATAATCTCCACCATGATTCATTCGACCCATTGAACGTAAATAAAATACCATCTTCTTTTCACCATGGTTTTTATATTTTCCCTTAAACACCATCTTCCATTACATTTCAATATTATGAGATTGATATGTAACTCCAACATCCATTTCATACATGATAAAAAAATACAAATATCTTCATAGTTACTGATGTATCTTATGGATAACACCCTTTAATTACATTGTTTAAAGCAAATGAAGAATTCATCATCTTTATTTTATGGTTGAATGATAAATCGAAAAGCGTACCTTGAATGTGTAGTAAAATATCCCTCACAGGTACCAATGGATTCATCATCCTTCTATCTGAGTCCAAGAAAATACTCATCCGTCTATGAATGAATAATATGAATAAATTACTTATTGAAATATAATTTTTGAAACTGGTCTCATTCCATGGATTCAATTTAATCTTTTTACCTCATATTTTTTATTAGAGTCCACCATTGGTCATCTTGTCCTTCTAAATGATAAGAAACCAAAATGTCTTCTTCAATTTCCAAACACTAAAGGAAAAAAATATCTTTTCAACGGTACTGATCCATTTATTATTTAGAAGTGTATTAGAATATTCACATAAATAAGCTGGATGTTACTACATGAAGGAACCGATATAATTTTTTTCCCTCCTCGGCTAATTTTGGACTCAAACTTGATTTATTGTTTTTGTGAGTATAAAGATAAAATTTATCATTCCATATCCTATGAAATTTATTTTCACTAGAGGAAGATTATTTCATTTATTATAATATCCATGATTAACATGGTTCCATGAGGATAAATCATTGAACTTCAAATATCATGATATTGTGTCATGGAATAAATCATAGAAGCTTATAAAGAATCAAAGAACAAATACCTTGAGAGAATAACATAAGAAATAAAATTGTGTCATATACATAATAATACAATATCATTTTTCCTATTATTCAAGTATTACTGCCTAGAACATCATAGAAGAAAAATTACCTTACTAGACTGAGTTCACTCGTTGTTCCATCCATATATTATTGAACTGAGTTTACTCCCATTATTTCCCTATGTTACTGAACTAGGGGTATATCCAATTATATTTCTTTAAATCTTATTAGATATAAATCCTTACCCCAGGCATTAGAGGAAATATAGTCCCCAACCATTACATAATGAAAACCATACATATATGTACAAATCTAACATAAATCATTCAACATATTTGAACCCATTGAATGAAATGGTTTTCATAATCAGCATTCCATCATAAAAAACCCCCTGAAAATGAAATGGTTTTCATAATTATCATTCCATCATAAACATAGAACCAACATATGAATATTTGGGATAATATACATGAAATATAACCCCATTAAAGAAAATGTAACATCAATAAATGTTATCATGGATGGAAAATAATTTTGAGAGATCACATGAAAGTAATTCTTGAGGAAAATATCCTTTATTTTTTGAATTTTTTTTTTTATTAAAATACATCACAATTATAAAAGGAAAAAATTTTATTTTAAAATAACCTTGTAATATTACAGGGGAAGAATCAAGGCATTAAGGCATCATAAATGTGGAAAAATCCATTCAGACAGTATAAGATAAAAAATGAATCCTTTCTTACTTTTATTGGAAAAGTCACAATGTACCTCATTTGAAAAAAAAATTCTATTAAAACCATTCATTAAAAATACAAAAAAGGTAGAAATAAAGTTAAAAAACAATAAAATAAGATTTAAAATATTTTTGAAAACATTTCTAAGAAACATGGATAAGTTGTATTATTAATTTATAATAGATTCTTATAAAAAATCCCAAATAAAAATGAGATTGAAAAATAATCCCTTTTAGATATCTTATCATAGAAGTGATCATTAATAAAACGAATTGATTCTGTGTATAAAATAAAATAAAATTAAAATAATATGAAATAAAACATTAGATAATCAAAATTCAGTTCACATATAATCATATAAAGACCAAATCAATGAAGTAGTATTTTATCCCAATAAATTGAAATTTAGTTATGAATTCTGTTACCTAAAGTAATTTATTTCCTTTTAATATTAAAACCTACTATATAAGAAATATGGATTTATTATAAATGTAATCCATAACAATATCATACCAGGTATTATTTATTTATAACTTATCATCACCTATTAATTATTAATATATCGTTATTTCCGTTCTTTTTGGTGTTAATTGCTGTTTGTTTTGTATTATAAGTCCCAATTCATGTTCATAAAATATATATACATCATCTCCAGAATGTTATTTAGGTACTATATATCATATATATACATTATATACATTTATATAATCATTATTTAATATTGATCATGTAAAATAAATCGCACCATGTCATGGAGATAGTAGACCGTTCACAGGCACGAGTGATGATATTGTTACCTTAATGATGAAATGGTAAGGAAGTGGATAGTATATATATTTTTAAGAATAAATATAAGAATATATATTATTTACATCATATACTCATGTACGTGAAGTGGAGATGAAAAATATATTACACCACAACCTGGAGACGATATACCATATGCATGCACACACGATACTTTAGTTTTTCATAGGATGGATAAAATGTAGAATATGGTTGTTTCATAAGAATAATAAAATTTCACCATTTATGTTATACTAGATTTAATAATTTAATATGTAAAAAATATATAAATCATAAGAAGAAAATATTTTGAAACAGTTTGTAAAGACGATTACCTCATCTTCATCAAACATCCTTTAGATCTCATCTTTTAGGTACTAGGGTTAGTTTTTTGAGAAGAAAAAAGAATCTAGAATGTGTCTATAAAAGTCTATAAGAGAATGTTGTATGTGATGGTCGGGATTGAATGCTTAGAGTGATGTAAGGAAGTGATGTAGGAGGTGTTTTCATTTATTGAGTTGAGGGTCACTTTTGGAACTTCTCAAAAGATTAAATTTTAATACATTCATTTTCAATCAAAATTCCAAAAAATATACATGGTTTATATTATAATATAGGATATAATATTAATACCATAAAATTTTTTACAAAAGTTATGGTGTCATTTTAAACCTTAACATTTGGATTTACCCCTTGGTTAGTTGTTTTTAACCTCAACCATGGTAATTATTATTTTAAAAATAAAGGGTTAATAATGAAAATATAAACAAAAAATTAACTCATAGATGGGAATTTATTGATTATTTAAAATATTAAATTCACATGGTAAAATATATCATTTTTATTTATTTTATATAATTAAATAATATGTTATTTTTATAAATCATCATTAATGTCAAATTTGTAACTATTCATTTATTTGAACCTCAAATACCTTAAAAGAGAGGGTAAATTCGAATGTAATAAATTAAAACCTATTTAGTTTGTCATATAGATCTATGAAATTCATTTAAGACATTAAATATATCAAATTCTATTAATAATAATATTTTTGAAATCATTTATTTTATTTTTCTGTTAATTAAATAAAAAATGTATTTAGAATTTTGCAATAATATAAAGTAATTATAATAATTATAAATATTAAAAATAAATTTTACTATTGAAAATAATTATATTAATACAGAAAATTAATTTAGGCTCATTAATATCGTAATATTATTTCTATATGTACACATAAAATATATTAAATATAAGGAGAGTGACATTTTGTAACTATAATTCATTTTAATAATATATAATTCATTTTCATAGAAAAGTGTCAATTAAATAACTAATAATTTAGACTAATTGTATAATGGTATAATATTAACAATAAAATGTTTTTTATAGAGGTTTGAGTCAGGGTTATAAACTTATTTTTTGTTTTAACCCTTCTTTAATCCATTTATCTCTTACCATGACAATATGGATTTTTTTACATTGATGGTTAATAAAATTACTATAAAATTAAAAACACAAAACGAATGGATGATTGATGAAATTTCTAATATCACCACTATAAATTTCATTAATTTGATATTTTTAGAAATATATACCATTAAATAAAATATTATTTTTTTAAATATTATAAATGTCAATTTTCATACTATTTATTAATTTGAATTTTTAAAATAAAAAACAATATGAATTAGAATATTTTTATTATATCCATGAAATATCAAGGTATTCTATATAATTAATCGATTACATTAATAATGTTAAATTATATTTAATTTAATATTATTGATATCTTTTATATGTTATTTCCATTATTAAAATAATACTTCATATGCATTGCGTGAACATTTAAGGAAATTATTTATTCAATAAAATTATAAATAAATTACGATCATGTATATAAATATTTTATATTTCCATATAATATTTATTTTCTAATGCATCTTCTTTTTATATGTATATTAAAAATATGTTACTTATAAAAATTAATGTGTGTCACATTTTTTCACTTTCAATGATTTTAATATAATCTAAAATATTTTCAGGGACAAGTATTCATTAAATTATTAAATTTACAAATTTCGTATTTAATGGTATAAATTATATCATCCAATAAATTTTAATCAATTCATAGTGTAGGTTTATTATATTTCCAATATTATTTTTACCCTTAATAGCTTGGTTTACTCTTAACATTTGTAATAAAATTTACTAAAGTTGTTATTTATATTGTTTAAAAATAAAATATACATAATTAATAAATTTTTTAACATTGATTCCAAATGTGCATTATATTTTTCAAAATTTTACTTACAGAAGTTTCAGAAATTAATTTAATATTTATCCTATATATGGGATGAAACCACATGTTTTTAAAGTGAAAACATTAAAAAGATTAAAATATTTTTTATATCCAAATTCAATGTGAAATAGATTCTAATGTCTGGATATTTATTAAATAATAAAAAATTAATTAAATTTTTAATTTAAAAAATAATATATATATATATATATATATATATATTAAATTTAACACTATAAATTATTTAGACGAAAAAAATGTTTTCAATTAATATTCTGTCTTTTAAACAGTTCATCCAATCATATATCTGATCAAAAAATAAAAATAATCCAATAAAGTAAATTTGATTACTATTATTTCAAAAAAAAGTTTATTTTGTCAAATATCATTTATAAAATTTTCAAAAACTACTTTTAAAACAAATTTCCCATCCACAGGTGGAAAACCCATCTTTTTTAATACATATTTTATGAATAAAATTTAATTAGTTATTATATCATGTCTAAAAACACATAAGATAAATTTTAAAAATTATATTAAACATAGATATAATTAATATAAGACGAAAAATATGATTTGTTTATTTTATTAGTATAATACACCCTTTTACACATTTAAATTGTTTTCCAGAAATGAATTTCCTTTTAATTTTTAATTGGATTTACTTATGTAATCCATAATTTAATAATTCAGTTAATATTATTAATACCAACTATTCTACATTATAGGTTCTTCTTTTCTTTTTAAATAATTATAATAATAATTTTTTGTTTCGTAGAACACAATGATTCTTGTAACACATGATAAGTTGATGTTACGTGTAACATAAGACATAAAAAAAATATTTCATAAAAATATCTCGGTGTTATATTCATGTTTTTTCCACCTTGTACATGAGAGGTCTTATGGACTATCTTATTATATATACATGTATACTCACCGCTAAACATATATAAATATATTTTATATATTTCTATGGGGTTTTGATTGATATGGACATTATTACCTTAGAGCATCGATTGTTGTTGGAGTCACTACCTAAGTGTTTACATTGGTGATTTTATTCATATATTTGTATTAGAATGAAATGACATGATTTTTTTTGGAAATTTGATTATGTATTGTATTATAGTTTCAATTTGTTGTTTTTTTATTAATTCCTTGGATTCATTAGGTTATGTCCTACCATATGTCAGATTTATACCCTCGACGCTAGTCATCACTCCATAGCCTATTGAAGGTGGGAATTTGGGATAACTCACATCATCTTTGTAGGTCCAAGAGGGTTTAGACGTGGGGATAGGTCCTGATAAAGTGCTATAATATCTTTGGTTGAGATTTGGGATAGATATTGTTGTTCACAACTGGAATGGATTGTATGGGATCAGTAGGGAAAAATTGTTATCTGAACATAGTGTGTGATATAGAAGGGGCGAATGTATAAAACATAGGAATTAATAATAAACTATTAATTAAAATAAGGAAATTAATCTCACTAAAAAACCTTGGAATATACATTCTGATTGTGATGTTGAGACCTATGGAAGATACATGTATCATGCTTGTTTTTGAATGTGTCTAAATTGAGGTAATATTAGGAATGACTAAAATAAATCAAATTAAATGAACCATAATAAATTCTATTGTATTTTGATTAGGAGGTTATTTATTTTTTCAATGATTCCCACTAGTATTATTCTAGATTTTATTTAGGTTAGTGATATTTGACAGGATGATAGAGTTTAACACTGGAGGGTTTACTCGACCGAGGAGTATGAGATTTGGAGGAAGATGTTACGTATGTTTTAGTGTCAGGGTTCAGAAAAGTATGATAGGGTCTCTTTAATTTGGAAATGAAGAACAATATAGAGGATCTTGAGAATGAATTATGTTTTATTACTTTCACGGAATATTATCAGGTCCCTCAGAATGTTGTTTAAATTTGGGGAGCAATGTGAAAATGATGTATTTTTTATCTCAGGGAGAAGAAGAAGGAATCTATTTAATTATATGATTTAACATGATAGTTTTATATGTATTTTATATCATTTATGATGAGAGTGGTGAACCATCACATGTTTCTCTCCCTTCACCTTGAGATCCTTGAAATTTGGGAGGTTGAGAATCATTTTAAGGGTCTTATTCATTTCTCCCCAAATCTTTTACCTAATGAAGGTTCTAGAGATCTATGATTGGAGGATGTTTTGAATACTCTTAGTCAGTATATAGTCATCCAAATTATGTTTCTTATATACTAAGAGGTGTATAAAAAGGTTTTAGTGATCTAGAGGATTCATGTCTAAGATCATATTCTGAGGGGATCCAAAAAAAATTCAATGTGCATCAAAGAGATCATGGAAGTTCTCAAGTGTCTAAGACAATAAGGTTTTGAATAATAGAATGTTGATATCAAAAGTTATCTTCTGTTTTATATGGGGTTAGAAATTCATGTGTATATATATTAGGAGATTAGTGCTACTTTATTTATTTTACGGTCCTAGAATCATTTTAGATATTAGTTCTTAATCATTATTGGGTCCTAGTATGAATGTCAGATTCCTCATCATCTCCATAACTATTTTCCTCAATTTTTGTTTCATTATCATAAGTAGTATTCCTTTATTCTATAGTTAGGATATGGTGTGTATAGAGATAAGTTTCTTGATTTCCCTTACCATTAGGACTATAAAATTTTGGGTGTTTATGAATGTGTTCATTAATAGTAAGGCATAAATGGTGAAATCCTTTTACACTATTGAGGTGTCAATGAAAAATGGGATATATATCATCTGAGGTACAATAAATTTATAATTTATAGTGTCTTATGTTTTATTTGATTCTTATGTGTCATAATACTTTATTATTTTGATGTTGGATCATGCTTTAGGGTTTAATTTAGAGACTATTCATGTGGTCCTGGTGACTACTACATTAGTTAAAGCACTGTCCAAATTTCTTTTTATAAGCTTGGAGGCATTGAGATGATGTTGGGGAATCATCAATCATAAATGAATCTCTTCTTGCTTTTGATAAATCCTTATAATTTTATTCAAGGAATTGACTGTGTTTTTTTTCATGTTGTTATTGATTTCCTTTGGACTTGAGCCTTAATATGTGATAATGAGGGAAAACAAGTGGTATTTATTGGTGAGTGATATTATCATATGGGTCATAGATATTCAAAGACTCTTTCATCACAAATAGTATCCCTAAAATACAATTTAGTAGGGTCATGTGTTGAAGTGTTCCCTATAATTTTGGAGATATTTTCAAATGACTTCCATGAGGTTGTTGTGACCATATTACCTTGATGGGATATTGAGTTCAAGATATTGTTATATCACAGTGAATATCTAGTTTTAATGACTCATAATCATATGAATCCTTTTGAGTTGAGAGAGTGTATGATCCATATTTATGTTATAATATTGAAGGATTTCATTTAGCTTAGTTAATCATATTGGGTGATTCAATATTATTTTATAAATAGGATGGTGATATGAGGGTTTATTTAGACTACTAAAGGTTGAATCAAATCACATTCAAGAACTATTAACCCATAATGACGATTAATTATATACTTGATTCATTGAAAGGATCCAATAGGTTTTGTATGATATATTTTTTAGGTATATCATCATGTTAGGATGGTGGAGGAAGAAATATAAAATACTACTTTGAGATTTCATTATAGCCTCTTCAAACTCCTGATTATATAATTTTGTGTCATGAATGAACAATCATTTTCTCATGGGACTCATGAATTATCTATTTACTGATTTTCACATTCAGTTTATATAAGTATTAACAAAAGACATAATCATGTACTCAAGGATTGTGGAGGGGTATACAGAGAGTCATAGAGATGTTATATAGGTATTTTATTAATTCCAGATCTATAAAAAGTTATGTAAGTGTTTGTTTTTGGATGTGTGAGGTGCATTATTGAGACTGTTGTTTTTTTGTAATCACTAAAGAAAATTATAGACGTCCATAACATATATAATCTCATGGGAGATTCTCAGATCATTGAGTATAATGTTTCTCAGATTTAATCCCAATACAGTGCCTTGAACAATAAAGAGAATGATTTCTTATAGATTTATTAGTGTCTGGTTTATTTTAACCACATGAAAAATACATTTATTGATGTACCCATCCTACACTTTCTATAGGAAGCATTGATGTTTATTTTATACTATAATGTATCTCATTTTGTATTGGGATGAATCCTATTATAGTAAAGTGATTTAATTTATTATTTGTTTATTTAGTTATATCCCCATAAGTATATCTATTCCACCCATGATATAGAATTAGTGCATAAGTATTTTGTTTGAGGTTGTGGTAACATTAATTTATCAGTGATGTCTTTTTATTCTTCACATGTTATTGTGACTCTCAATTATCATATATTAAGATTAAAAAAAATTTTAATACTTATAACATTTTACAAATAGGCGTCCAAAGACCGTACTAGTATAGTGCCTTTAGAGACATAGAAACACAATAAATGGTACATAAATGAGATAAAAAATCTCCCACAAGGTTCTTCTTAACTAACACCCTTCTTAGAAAAATCAAACAAAACACATATCTTCATAACCTGGGGGAAGGAAACACTAAAGGGGTGATATTAGATTCTCAGTATGGGTAAACAAGGGAGATACAAAAGCATACTTATGTGTATAGGGTTATGATAACATGATAATAAAAATAGAAGATCATTTCCAGCATATCTTAGATCATAAAAATGATTCATATAATAAATCTTGGAAGTTTGTAATACATGAATCATAAGGAAATAAATAACATAACCCATGAAAGAATAACATATGAATAAAATGTTTAATTATGGAAAACACTTTAGTATATAATTTGATTTCCATTATAGCCAAGGCATCATGGCCAATACCACCTTAGTAATATCGGTTCACTCTCCATACCATCCTGGTAGTCATGATTCAAATCCATATCCATCTTAGTATTCACTGTTTATTCCCAAGACCATATCAGTCTATCACATGAGATATATATCTTTACCCAATTCATTAGACAAAGATATATTTCCCCAAAATATAAATGTCAAATAATACAAACTTGTGGCACAAGATCATTAAAAATCATATCATAACCCATGAAATGAAATGTGTATCATAAAAATGGGATCATATAAGAACCAATGGAAAAATATAAATGTTTAATAATCATTTCATAAAATGTATAACCTATGAAAAGATGTGATATTCAAAGCCCTGTAACCCGTATATGAGAAAAGGGGTGCATAAACATTATGTCATCAAAAAATAATCCATTCTGAGAAATAATATGAATGGAAACATTGAATAATTTACCAAAAAAGGAATGAGTAACACCAATCAATGTCATTTTATATGTTCAATAATTTTTAAAGATATTTTAAGAACATTAATTGAGGAAAATATATTTTCTTCAATGTAAAACACATTAAAAAACGTTTTTTGAAAATGTTTGTAATTCAAATGTATTTAAAAAACTATAAAGGAAGATTTGAAAAAAATAATTTTTTTAAAATAAATTTTCCTTAAACATGATCTTTAAGGATCATTTGTAAACATTTTTTTATCAATTTTGAAAAATTGGTGTTTTTAATTGAATATATTTCCTACCAAAGAGAGAAATAAAGTCATATTTTTCTTAATTTTTTTATTATTTATATAGAGTACCAAATAGTGAAAAAATGTTACTAGTAAATGGATATAACTTGAATAAACATAGTATAATAAAATTCATGTATGTTCATGAGATATATATCATAATTATTCAATAAATGAAGCATACGCGTAAACAATATTGATATATGTTGAGATTGTTTTACTAACCACATACAGATTGGTAACATGAGAACACAATTTCAATGTAAGACAAAGAAATTAAATGATGCTTAAAATATCATGAAAATATGTATATTAATTTTATGAAATGTAAAATATTTGTATACATAACTCAAAAAATGAAGGTGTATAATAAAACATGTGTCTCAAAGAAGGAAAATTGAGAGACAAACAATCTTACCAATTTGATAGATTTTGAAAAATTAACCCCATGAAATAAATATCAAATAATGGATATGTAAATTCCCGTAAATTTATTTATAATAAAAATTTAACACATATATGGTAAGTATATACACAACACAAAATGAATGGATGGTGAATAAAGGATGTATCTCAGGGAAATATAAACTGAGATGAAATCATCATACCTTGTTTGTTAACTCTTTTCGTACTCATTCCAAACTCTTATATAATAAATATAATATTATTATAAATCCTTAAAATAGCCATATTATATTATAAAATACCATATATTCTTTGAATATGTATTTATATTACTTTCTTGTTAACAATTCTCTGTTAAGGATTCACTATTGGTAATATTTGTTTGTTTTTTTCAAGTGTCTTAATTTGTCATATGTTTGGTCATTATGCATATATCATGATTTCTTGATTTTAAATAATGATATAAATAAAATTTATATTCAGTAAATATGTTTTATAATAATATATATTATATAAGTATGAAATGGAATACACCATTCATGGAGAGGATAATCTGTACGTACGTATAATCATTGTTTCCATTTTTTCGTATTGAAAGAAAAAAGGAAATGACATATGTGTATATATATATAATTGTTATATAAGTATTATTATTATATATATATCATTTTATTTCCCTAAACACATCCTTATTATATTCCATGTAGTGTGTGATTGAATCACATCGCTTTGAGGGGGCGGTAGTCTGCACTTCCTCAATTGAAATTATTGTATTCACACAAAATAAAAAGCTTAAGAATTTGTGTTATAAAATTATTATATAATATTAAATATATAATAAATGTAATATATAAATTATATAATGAGTGTGTCCATCATAATTTGTAGCATTAGAGGCTATAAGGAAAACTGAGCAATCATCATTTTGTGAGGTGAAGTTTGTCGTAAATATAAACATTGTGTACGTAAGCCATTACATGGAGGATTGTGTATGTTTAGTTAAAAAAATAATAATAATAACATAATAGTATATTTTATATACTGGTATTTCATAAAATTATTGAATTAATAGAGTGTAGGGGTGGATAAAGAAAATAAAAGAATGAGGGTTGAGGTAAGGTATTAGCTCTTAATCGGGTAATTTCTTTTGGTTTGGGCAAAAAGGATTACTTGGATTTATTTCTTCCCAAGGGGGGATTATAGGAGTAAGTGAGTAATGTTTGGAAGTGTATTGGGATAAATTTTTTTAATCTTATGTTGTTTTAATGGTGTGAATAATAGGTAGAGGTGGTGTCCTTTTATATGGATGGGAAATGACACACTTGGCATTTTTAAAAATAAGTGTGGAGTACCCATATTTTTACCCAAAAAAGTCCTAAAAACCAACCAATATAGATAATGGAAGGTTCATGGATGATTAATTCCCATCCAATGGGTTCTGGATATGTGTCTTGGTTGTTTGTGGCCTTAAAGTTTAGGTTTAGTGATTTGTTAACACAATTGGTCTCTTAATAATTGTAATTAAGTTTAATCAATGTCCCTAATGTATTCTTTTTAAAAAACTAATTTTATTGTATTAGAAATTATAAATTATAATGATTCAAAATATAAATTATATTTTCTATATTTTAATCACATAAGTGTCATAAATTAATTTAAAAATAATCTCACATACAGGATATGACTATAGGGTTTTAAAGAAAAAATATCCAAAACTGAGTTATATTTTTATACCTAATTTCAATGTAAAATTGATAATAATGACTCAAATTTGATTTATTGATAATCAATTATATTATTAAACCTTGAAAATGGATAAAAAGATAATTTATCCTTATAAATAAATTAGATGAAAAGGCAGTTTAGAATTAAAAATCAGTATTTTTCACTATTCATCAAGAAAATATGTTTCTTAGAAAGATCCCAAAAAATTAACCCTACGGTAAATAAAATATTATAAATATAAAAAATAAGATTATTTTATAATATTCAATTTCTAAATGTGACTAAAATAATTTTTTTTACAGAATGACATTATAAGTAGTTCATTTGAGAAAAAAGTATTTTTAAACATATAAGAACGTTAGAAAAAATTACATCTTTTGTTATAAATATATTTGATATATATAAAACAATTATAATCAATATTTTTGAAGTAGTTATTACCATTAATATTAAAATTCTTAATGGATATGGTATAATTATCTTGGTTAAATAATTATAACAATAAAATGATGTTTCGTAGAGACATTGTGTTGCGTGTAACATACGCTAAGTCGGTATTGCATGTAACATATACTAAGTCGATGTTATGTGTAATGTAAATTGATTAATGTCTCGGTGGAATGATTTTTTGAATTATTTAATTGTAATATATCTATGAAAATTTCATTTTTTCTAAAAAATGTCCACAAAAACATGTAGTGTTACATTCTACCCCCCTTAAAATGAAATTTATCCTCAAAATTTTTCACTCTAGTAAAAACAAATCAGTATAAGTACACCTCATAATATACCCATGCTTCCATGCACATTCATTTAACTGGTGATTTCCCAACAAAATATTGACTATGTGAGTGGTCTTGCTTCATAAAGCATTCTTCGTTTGGTCCATAATTTCAACTGGTTGTTTTTCATAAAAAAGATCTTGCTCCAGCAGTATGAACTCTAAGTTCAGTACATGTGAAGGGTCAGATATGTACTTCCTTAGAAGGTATACATGGAACATATCATTTACTTGAGAGATATTTTATGGAATTTCCAAGCGATATATTACCATATTGATATGATCAAGAATTTTAAAGGGACTGATTTACATAGGGATTAGTTTTCCTTTCTATATGAACCTCAAAATGATTTTCCAAGGTGAGGTTTGTAGAGTTACATTTTCAGAAAATTAAAATTCTAGATCATGTTGTTATCAACATAACTATTCTTTTAACTTTTCACTACCTTTATATACTATATAATGGTTCTATCCATATCTAATTTATTCAATGATCTAAGGTTTGAATAGATTTATTTCTACATCATCATCCCAACACGTTAGATCACTACATTTCTTCCCATATTGGTATTCATTTGGTGATATCTGAATTCTTAATTGAATGATTTTTTTTAGTGAATATCAACTAGTAGAAGTTTTTGATCCCAACCACCTTTGAAATATTGAGAAAAATATATCCAAATGTTCATTTAGGATTTGAGTTGTTCTTTCATATTTCTCATCCATATGAGGATGTTATGTATTGATAAAACTAAATTTTTTATCCGGGGTTTGATGAAGTATTATACAGAACTTTTAGCGAGAAAATAGTTCCTAATTTGATATAATAGAATGGTGTAATCCATGGAACCATAAAACTTCCTTAATGTATATATTGGAATTATGATCATGAGGGAAGTCTTAACTTATAACGATTAAGTTTTATGACTTAGTAATGTGATCTAATATCACCCATATAATATTAGACCCTTTTGAGGTTTTGGGTAGTCCAATGAAAAATTCCCTAGTGATGTTCACCCATTTCCATTCTTGGATGGGTAATGGATGCAACACCCCTTTGAATTTTTTCTTTCATCCATAACATGTTAGTATACCATGAACCAAGATACATACACTGAGATATCTCTATATATTGTATCCAACAAGAAGTTTTATTTAATGACCTTATACATAATCGTACTTCCATAATGAAGAGATAATGAAGAACTATAATCTTCCTCTAACAGCTCCTTCATAAAATATGGTATTGAAGGAACACATATAAGGTTCTTGATCTTTATAAATCTATCTGGATAAAGGTTAAACTCAAGAACATTTCTAACTTTCTTTTGAATGTCTAAATGTTTCTTCAATGCCGCCTTAATAATCACATGGATAGAGGGTTGAATATTTATTCGAGAAAGATAAGATTTTCACCTTACTTTAGGATTTAAAGATCCATATTTTTCAAAACCTGAATTATTGGACCTTTTATGATCCACAACATGGTTATGATAACATGATCCTTCTGACTCAAAGCATCGACCACCTTCTTCTCTTGCCCATGTTTGTAATGTTTTGAGCATTCATAATCCTTAATCAACTCTAACCATCTTCTGTGGAACATGTTGAACTACCTATGTGTGAATATATATTTCATTCCTTTATAATCAATAATTATATCAATCATTTATCTATAACAAAAATTCCTCTATATCATTAAATCCAAAATTAGCATTTCTAATTGTAAATAATGATATGGGTAATATTTATTATGAATCTCTAACTACCATGAGGAATAAGTGTTAACAATATTATTCTACATAAGAAGACATCCCAAACCCTTCTTAGATATGTCACTACAGATTACAAACACCAATCAATTATAGTGTAATATTAACACCAGTGAACTGACTAACCTTCTCTTCAGTTCCTTGAAAATTTCCTCACATTCCTTTATCCAAAAGTACTTGATGCCCTTACATTTTACATTGGATATGGGATTACATGGTCTTGAGAAATTCTCCAAAAATCCTTGAATATATCCAGATAAACCAAGAATGCTTTGGATCTCAGTCATCTTGGTTGGTCTTGGATAACATTTAATAGGTTTTATCTTTGCTTTATCTACTACTATACTATCTATTGAGATTATATGTCCCAAGAATGAATCCTTTTTCAGAAAAAGTTCACAATTTTTAAAATTTACATATATTTTCTCATTAAATAGTGTAATTAGTCAAATAATAATGTGATATTCATGCCTGTAATTGATCATTTAATTGATAAGAATTTCATCTATAAAGAATACCACAAACTAATAGAGGTAATCTCTGAAGACAATATTCATTAAATAGATAATTATAAAAGGAAAATTGGTAAGACCAAAAGGCATAACAATATATTCATAATGTCTATACCTTGTACAAAAATCCATCATTGGTATTTCCTCATTCCTTAACTATAATTTATGATATCCAGATCAAATTTCAATCTTGGAAATTTATTGAGCTCCACGTAGTTGATCAAATAATTCATCAATATTAGGAAGGTGATATTTGTTCTTCATTGAGATATTTTCCAACATATGATAATCATTATATAGTGGAATTGATCCATATTTATTTTTCCCAAAAAAAAATTTTTACCCAAAGTTGACACATCTGTATGAAGGAGTACCTTATCAATGTGTTCTTAGAGTTTATTCTTTATTTCCTACAGCCGAGTCAAGGAAAATCAATAACGAGTCTTTGAAATTTGTGTGTAACTTTGTATGTGTTCTAATTAGTACTCTACTTCAGGTTTTGGTGGAAGGCTAGGAAACTCATTTGGAATGTCCTCTAAAAACTCTTGAAAAATAGGCAAATAATCTATGCAGATTTTGCTCCCCAAACACTTGATATAAAAAATCATTTTCAATGGGAATTGAGAACCATACAGTAAAAATAATATTTAAAGGAATTCCATGCTTATCCTCACATTTATGGATGGTCAAAGTGGGTTTGAAATATAATATGAAACTTACCATCCTCAAAAATTTATGTGGAATTTATGAAGAGAATTACAATACATGATTAAGATAACAACAAATTCACACAACTGATGAATGTTATTTTTTTTAGGAATCACATTACTATAGACATCAATCATTGTGGAATCATAGTATTGGGATTAAATCATCATACCATTGAGGGTTTACACGAATAATTGTATATCTAATTGTTTTGGTGGAATGTGAAAACCAATAATTTTTTTAAGATATGAAATAGAGGGTAGATCAAGAATTAATTATGAAATTATCTGTTCTAGAGTGGATAGTATGTTTACCTTTAAACATGTTGTTATCCCACCCATTATTGATTTGATTATATTTCTCATTATCAAAAATCTTATGTGGATAGTACACCGATTATCATCAATGGACATGGGGTTTGGGCACTAGTCAGAATAATGAGCAGTCTCCTCGCACTTGTAACCATAATATAAAAGAGGTTCATTCATTTCATCTTTTTCTCTGTCAGTATTTTTAGTTATGTTCTTCCCATAATTTAGTCAAATAATTGCCTAGTGACATTCCTTTTTCATATAAAACAAAAAATAGAACCATTAATAAAAATGCCATTATTATTTTTCCCACATTTATAGCATTAATGAAAACGTGCCTTTTTTCTCCATGGTTTTTAGAGTTTCATTTGAAATTAATAGTCCTCTTCATGTCAAAAACATGAGATTGTTACGTGACTCCAACCTCCATTTCTATTTTGATTCCAAAATTCTCAATATCTTCATAGATACTAATTCCACATATGTCAAGTGACCTACTAATACTTTGATTTAAGGCACAGAATAACCTATCAATATTACATTGTATTTGGA
The DNA here is from genome assembly GCA_963277665.1 of Viscum album. NCBI lineage: Eukaryota > Viridiplantae > Streptophyta > Magnoliopsida > Santalales > Viscaceae > Viscum > Viscum album. The sequence continues at coordinate 1,379,835,360 of OY728166.1, forward strand.
TGATAAATCTCGAAGCATACCTTGAATGATTGGTGAAATTAGCCTCATAGGTACTAACAAATTCATTATCCCCTTGCTTCAACTCATGGAAATATTTCGGAACCTTCTTATGAATAATTAGTGGAAATTAAATAGTGAAAAATAATTTCATGAACAAGTCCCAATAAATGGATTATATCTCATCTTGTTGCCTCATATTTTGGATTAGATTCGACCATCGATTCACTTCACCTTCTAAATAATAAAACACCAGAATGACGTTCTACTTCCCCAATACGATAAAACAGAGAATATATTTTTAGCAGTACTGGTCGATTTTCATCAAAAAGTGGATTAGAAGACCCTCTGAAAGAAGGGTTACATTTCATCATAAAAGAATAAAAAAAAAAATTACTTATTTTTATTATTTGAAAGTGCACTGTGATTTATATCTTGAGAATGTTGTGTAATAATAAAAATGAGTTTTTTCATTCTATCTCTTATGTTATACAGTTTATCATGAAGTAAATAATTTCATTTTCTATCACAATCACCACTAATGTGGTTCCGTTAGTTTTCCTCCATTGACTAACAAAAGCATAGAGTAAGAAAAAATTACCATAATGAGAATCCACATAATCATGAAAATTCACAAACATGATGTCTAAATTATGACAACATCCTATATCTTTGAAATCTGAGGTTTATCTTTCGTTATACATAGCTACATTTTATTTAAATCATTCATGATGGTACGTAATGAGTTTCTTAATTTCCAAAGAATATCCCATGAGAGTGTCAAACCAGCTGTGTTGTAAGGCCCTTTGTTGTGTACCAGATTACCCCAAGTCATGCATGAAACATCTTGTTACATATGTTACCCCTATGTACATCTGATCCATATCCATATCCAAATTAAATATATAGAAAAAAGATTCATTTATGGGAAACCTCTTAATTTATCCTTTACTAAAATTCATGGATATTCTCTATTACATTCCTTTATACTTATCATTATTCATAGACACATACTTAGGGTTCTTTGTATGTTTCTATCATCATAGATTCCAAAGGATAACTAAACCTTTTATCTGATACCAACTATAGTGAACCTATCTTTTCATACATTAACATTACATAAAGTTTTGGAATAAAGAAAGTGTTATACTAATTGAATCCCAAATACGATACTAGTCTTGTGCCTTTGGAAACTGGGAAACATAAGTACTCATACATAAATGTGATAAATCATCTCATACTATTTGTTTTATTCAATATCATCCTTCTTAGACACATAAAATGTATTACAGATCATCATAAAAAAGGGTATGGAAACATAAAAAGGTGTGAGATCAGATGATCAAAAAGGATAAAAAAGGGAGTTACATAAGCATAGTCACAGTCATAGAGGTATGAGAACATGATCATCAAAATAAAAAGATCATACCATAAATATAAATGATCATAAAAAAATCATGACATAAATCCAGGTAGTTCATAAGACATTAATCATAAATAATTAATGAAAATAATCCATGAAATCATAACATAGGAATAGAATTTGGAATAGTGGGAGACACATAACCATTTAATTTTATTTTCATAGTATCCAAGGTATTGTTGGAAAGACCATATTAGTAGTATGGGTTCACTCCAAAAACCATAATTGTATTCATGGTTCCCTATAATATCCATATTAGCTGTACATGTTTATTTGAATGACTATATAAGTCTATATAATGATATATAAATATTAACCCAATGCAATTTAGGTAGATATAGCTCACACGCATCTCATAGTGAAATTATACAAACATATTCCATAAGATCATTATAAACCATATCATAACATATGAAATGAAATGGGAATCATAAACATGTAATTATAAAATTATCTATGAAATATTATACAAGTTTCATTATAATTTCATCAAAATAACAACACTTTAAAATAAGTGGATATCAAAGGCATATTACCTCTGAAAGAGAAATAGATTTCACAAACATCATGTAATTAAAAAATAATCTATTTAGAGAGACAACATGAATGGGAAAATAGAATAATTTCCCAAAAAAGAATGATTAACACCAAAATATGTTATCATATATGAGGAAAATAGGTATATTATTAAAAACAATCATTAGGAAAATATTTCTTCCCTATTGAATAACTCATTTTAAAATATAAAACATTTTGGAAAACCATTTTATTTTAAATTGGATTTTAATACATATAAAAGAACCATTGAAAACAATATTTTTTTTCAAAAAATCATTTTCGATGAAATTTATCATCCCCGGCCATTTGATAATATTTTAAAAAACCTTTTTCAAATCAAGGTTTTTGTAATAAATCCAATTTCCAGCCGAAAAGAGAAATATGGTCATATTTTAATTAAAAACATTTTCTTAATTATATTAAGTTCCAAAACCTAGAAAAATGGTACCAATACATGTGGATATATTTAATAAATACAGGAGAAGAAAATTAATGAGTTTATTTAATATAGGGATCATAATATTTCAATAAAGGAAGCATAATCATAGGCAATATTGATATATGATGATATTTGTTCAATAAAATCTTACAACTTGGTAACATGGGATCATACTCTTCATGTTATAAAATAAAATTATATAATGATAAAAATATCATTAAAAGAAGGATATTCATGATATAAAATGTAAAATGGAGGTACAGACACCTCAAAAAATGTAGCTTCACAATAAAACATATGTCTCAAAGATGAAATATTGAGACAAAATTGTCTTAACAATTTGGAAGATTTTGAAACATTAAACCCATGAAATAAAGATTATATAATGGATATTTAATATCAATAAATTTAATTATAATAATTATTGAATACATCCATGGTCTGTATACACAACACACAATATTAATGAGTGGTGACTAAAACATGAATCTCATAAAAATGAAATGTGAGATGAAATCCCTTTACCTTGTGTCAAGACTCTCATCGTACTCATTAAAAACTTATTCATCAGAAATATAAGTTTATTATAAATATATAACATAAAAACATTCTTTTATATAATACCTTATATGATTATAATATAAACTTTTAGTACTTTATTGTTAATAATTATATGTTATAGTTTTACTTTGGATAATATACACTTTGTTCATTGCATGTGTCTTAATATGTTATATCATTCATCCTTATACATATATCATGATTTCAAGAATATAATTCATGATATAAATATAATTTATATATTTTTTATATTTTTTATAATAATATATTTAACATAACAGCATGAAATGGAATACACTATTCATTTAGATGGTAAGCCGTACATACGCATGATTGTTGTTTTCCTTTTCATTATCATATTTATAGAAATAAGGAAAATGATATATATATTTATATATATCATATAATTTCATTAAACTCATCATCAATACATTCATTTGATCATGTGAATGAATCACATCGCTTTAAGGGGCAGTAGTCCACGCTTCCTCACTTATTGTATTTACACCGAATAGAATGTATAAAGATATGTAATTTAAAAGGATTAAAAAACCATAAATAAATATAATATCTATTTATATAAAACATATATAAATATATTTTCCATAATAATTTCCATCATGATAGGTGTTAAGGAAAAATTAACATTCATCATTTTGTGAGGCAGTAGTTTGTTTTACACATAAACAATATGTTCGTTACCTATTAGATAGAGGTGTGTGTAATTGTAGGCATAAATATTATAAATAAAACATAATTTTATATGTTATATAATTTTTTATTTTTTAATTTTTGGAATAAATATATTATAGGGGGTGATAAATAAAATAAATTAAATTATCTTGACATAAGTCATTAGCTCTTAATCAGGTAACTCCTTTTGGTTTTTTCCAAAAGGATTATCTGATATATATTTTTCTCAAGGGGAGGACTCTAGGAAGAATTTAGGGTTTTTTAAAGTGTATTGGTAAGATATTGGACGAACCTATGTGTTTTGAGATGTGTCAATAAGAGGGAGTGTTGGGGGCCTTTAATAGGGAAGGAAAAGAAACACTTGTAATTATTTAAATCATGTTTTGTGTACCCACGTTTTTACCTAAAAAGTAAAAAAACTGAAATACTCATGAATGAAATGTTAATGGGAGATTAGAGGAAATAAAATATGTTATATACATGTTTCTAGTTTTTTTTGTATTTAGTTTAAGGTTTAGTAATATATTAACATTATTTTTCTCTTATTCATTGTAATTAATTTAAAAAACATTCACTAGTATTTTTGTTGTAACTAAAATTTGAACTTATTAGAAATTAGAAATTATTATTATTTAAAATATTTCATTAAAATTTCTTTATTGTAATCAAATAATTTACATAAATTAATTTAAAATTTATCCCATTGACGGGACGACACTGCTGGTTTTTAATGTGAAAATAACCAATAGTTTTCTTTTTTTATATGTAATTACATAGTGGAATTTATTAAAATGATAGAAATTTCATTAATTGATAAAAACATGATCTAATTAAACAATTAAACCAAATTCAAATATAAATTAACAATTTAAATAAATTATATAAAAAAAATTAATTAAAATCTGTTCTTTTTATCTATTCATCGAAAAATGATGTTTCTTAGAAAAATAAAAAATATTCAACATTAAATAATTTAGATATTATAAATTAAAAAATTAATTTTATTTTATCATATTAAATCAATATGTTTTTTTAAAAAATAATTTTATTATTTCTCAAAGAAGGACAATAATAATAGTTCATTTGAGAAAATAATATTTATAAATATATAAGGACTTTACCAAAAACTATATATTTAATTATTTATATTTTTTATTTATATAAAACCATTATAAAAATATTATAAATTTATTTTTTACTATTAATATTAATATGTTTAACGTCTAGGTTATAATCAACTCCTTTTAATAACTATAACAATAAAATGATGTTTCATAGAAACTCATTGTTACATGTAACATACGCCAAGTTAGTGTTATGTGTTACATATGCCAAGTTGATGTTATATGTAAAATATGCTATGTTGGTGAAGGGGGAAATTAATGTTTGACTTATTTCATTAGAACATATCAATGAATATATATTTTTTAAAAATGGTCTATAAAAACTCATTGTGTTACACATGTCATAAGAGAATGAGTTTTTTTCCTTGGTGAGATTTAAATGATTTATTAATAGTGGTGGATAGTGATATTATAGGAATATAGATTTAACGTCTTTTACACCCTGATTAAGGGGAATATATTTTTTTATGTTCTGAGTCAAAAGTCACATGGAGATATTGTTCAAGAGTCTGTGGATACATATATTACGAAAGAGGTTCTTATATAGATAATTGTTGATGCAAAGAAGGTCAAGGATAATGGTTTTCTGTTTTATATATAAATGAAATCATACATGATGTAGTAGGTGGATGAGGCTTAATGTAAAGACTTATAAGTTTAAATGACATGGTATTACATCTTTCATAGTGATGATCTTGACAGATGGTGATGGGATGATAAACAACGGATGTTGTTTTTCATGTGATTGTTTGTTTTATAGGTGATGAGTGTTGATGTTCTTTTTGAGTTTGATAGATCTAAATTGGTTGTTCAATAGGTTTATCCGAGATATATCTGGACATAAAGGGTTAGGTTTTGGGGCCCTATATTAAGTGGTTATTATTGGAGTTCATGTCACGATGTTTGAAATTCCACAATGTAAAGGAAAAGCATTATGTTCTTTGTGGTTTGTTGTAGTCACTGGATATCCCCATAGAGAACTGGGAGGATATATCTTTGTAATTTTCACTAGTTTACTATGACACCATAGATGATGTGATGAATTTTTGATTATTATATATCATTTGAAAAAGTCTTCTCACTTCTTAGACATCCGTGAGCATGTGGTGTGGAGGCTTTAGATTGGTGGTATACAAATGGGGTAGTTAGTATTTCGGATGTACCAAGGACAATTATCTCTGAACAAAATCCTTGTTTCATCTTATGAATCTGCGGATAAATTTAGCATGATTTTCTCACTCATATTCATCTCAGTATAACATTCAATCCATACACAGATAGAACAAAATAATAGACCATTCATGAATTTGTTGATATGTTGTGGGTATGTGTACTAAATTTTTGAAGTTTATTCATGAGGTATATTCACATTTGGGAAATTTTATGGCCAAAATTTAATATCCTTATTGTTTAATACTAAGGATGTTGAGTTAGTGGTTCTTGAAATAGATGTGCTCTACTGAATTTGTTAGAATGTTTAGCTGATTTGAGAATGGATGAAGATAGAATAGGATTTGGAAATGTTTTTTATGATCAGAGTAGGAGACCTCTGACGTTTGAGGTTATGGGACTTTTCTTCTTAAGTGTTTCACCATTTCCTCGGTAGAGAGGGTTAGTTTGGGGTATTAAGTTATCTCCATGGTTTATTGGCCCTTTTTAGGTGTTGTGGAATTTCAAGAATGTGATGTATTATTTGGAGATTTCCCCATAGTTAAACCATATCAATAGTGTTTTTTCATTTATTGTAGCTTCATATATACATTAATAATTATTCTAATGTCATGAATTTAGGATATATTGATTTCATGGGTGATGTGACATTCCTGTAGCAGTCTTTCAAGATTCTGTGTCATTGGAATGAGGTGTTGTGTATATGATTTATCCCTATGACATACATTTTTATAGAGAAATTATGTTATGAGGATAGTACATGGGAATGTAATATGTATATTCTCACTCATTATCATGAGATATTTTTCATTTCCTTACAATTTGATGTTGACATGTTTTTTTTGTTTTATTGGAATATATGATAGTACATGGGGGTCTATTTGATTGGATTCTCATGATGTGGTTTTCTCCCTTGATTTCGGTGTTATATTATTTTAGAGGTGTTTCCTGAGGGTAGTTAGTTGGTTGTGTTTTTTTACTTCTAGGATTGGGATTTTAAACTGAAGATTGACAACTTTTTAGATATATCTTATGTATCAAATTGGACCATTCCAAATCATTTGTATTTTTGCAGTGTTAGAGGTTTTATGAGGATATTGGAGTGAAATGACTCATATTAGAGTTGAGTTTCTAGTTGTAATAAGAATGTTTAAAAATTTCAATTCGTGACATGATGTGATAGGATTGTTGTAACAGTGGGGAAATTATGTTTCTTCTAGGTTGTGGCATGGGTTTTTTGATGAAATAGTTGAAGCTAATAATTAAATTTTAATTGTGACATGACCAGGTATTCTATGATATGAGGTTAACATATGAATATTTTTATGAAACTTATGTATTTTTTCTTTTCTATTTTTATATCCATGATATATAAGTCCATTTTTTGATGTAGTACTGTGTTGAAGGAATCTAAAATATTCTTCAAATATGGGATTTATGATGTAGTCATGGAAATTACGATGTAGAGTCTTAAGGGATTAGATTAATGGTTTTTTAATAGTATCATAATGATGAACTTATATCATGTATTAGAACCAGGGCGACTATTTATTGGAGGTTTTGTATCAAGTGAAATCACATCATGATGTTATTTATAGGAAATAACCCTTTTATTTTATCAAATTCATAATGTTTGTTGAGTCTTTAAAAGAGAAGAAACTTATATATTTATTGTGGTATTTCTGAGTTTTGATGGAATTTCACCCATCAGGGCATGACTATAGTACATCGCAACAAAAAGAGGTATTTTACCATCCAGGTATATATCTAGAAGACCCCTTATTTCACTGTATTTTTTTAATTTATCTCAATCCATGGGTTATTATAGATTCACCTTTGGTGGTCCTAGATAAATTAATGGAAAGATTTAGAATTTTCCGTCAATAGATTGATTTTTTGGGATTGAAGGTGAATTTAAAATTTATTTATTTATTTTTTGGAAAGTCCATGGAATTAGTTTTTTTGGTTGGATTTTTTTGGTTTCAAATATGGTTTTATGAGGAAATATGTGTTCTAGAATATCGAGGGATTTATATTTGTCATTTAGTCTTGGTGATCATCTCTTCCTCACCCTAGTCAGGAGTAGTGGTTGTGAATCCTTAAATTGAGGTAGGGGATTAAATAACGCTCTTTATTTTTTCTATAATGTAGAATAATGCATTTTTTTATTTCATTGAGTTGTTGTTGATGATTATTTTAATGAACATATTGAATTTTACATAATGGAAAATTAGGGTATGGGGTGATATGCATGTTTTTTCATTTTTAAAAGATATTTTTATGTGGTTGGGAGTTTTCAATTATTCATTCCATGAATTATGATCCTTTCTCACAATTTTATGTTTTTTCTATGATATATGTTTTTGGAAATCCATACATAAATGGAAAATCACTAAAATACTGTAATAAAATCCTTGTTGTCAAAATTTTAATTTGGAAACTATTTGTTGGTTCAATAAAATAATATCTAATATTACAATATAAATTGAGGTTATTTTGGATACTATAAATTACTACAATATGATTGTTGTGATTTTTATTCGTGTGTATCTATTATAGGGGATTGGTATTGTGAAATAATGTTGACGGTTTTGGGTTCTTAGTGTGGATTCTGAAGTGGGGTTGTGGATTCCATGCCTCCATTGGAAATAGTGATGGATTTTGATGGTTCTGTGTGATTTTTTATTTGTTTGTGTGGAATCGGGAATTATTTTGTGGTTGTTTTAGTGTATCTTGGCCCATGTTTTAGAACAGTTAAGTGATTCATGTATCTGTGAATTGAGTATAATGTTATAGTTCCCTATTCCTAGTGGTAGTTTTTTAGAATATTGGGATCTAATAATATGTTTGGGATGAAATTGAATAAACATTAACTATAAATGAAACATAGATTCCAGAAATAAATGGGTTAAAGGAAACACCATCCCTAAATCTAGTCACATGTTGTGATAGGTTAGAAATTTTATGTTCAAATAAATATTAATATATATGACATTCATAGCTATTTAATTGACTATAATTGAGGTATTTTCCAAAGGCATTGAAAATATTTTTCATGCCCACTATATTATTCAACCTAAGAAATCAAAATGTATGATTGGTAGAATGTTGTAAGGATATATAACACTAAATTTGTAGATTACAATTAAATGTTTCCTTTCTCAGGTATCTCTCACGTAATATATAATTAAACGACGATTTCATGAGTTGTAAAAGAAGTAGTTATACACATGTATTCATATATAAGATACATTGAGATATCATTTCAATTATTCATGCATTATAATACATGAGTAAATGTACACAACATTGAAGACTGTCCTTAAGAAAATTGAAATATCACCACCATGAGAAGATAATGATATATTATTCTTGAAAAATGATTTACTATCATTCCCTAAAAACTCTAAAGGTCTTTATTATTACTCCATATCATATTGAGGTGTTAGTAGACGATGAAGGAAAGATACCCCTATATATATGATGTATGATTTAGTTTTTATATGGAAACCTCTTCACGTTGGATGATTTTTCATCCACATTATTGATCATCATAACATTCATTTGGAAAAGATATAAAGATGATATGGTCGATATATTGGTGTAAGGTAGATGATTTATATAATGTCTTCCTTTACAATATGAATATTTTATATATTTTATGCATGATGGTCTTAGGATGGGATTATGTTTTCTCCAAAACATGATATAAAGTTATTATAGACTAGTAAAAATCCCTTGATTTGTATTAGAGCTTCAAATGGATTTATATTTATGATAAATTTGGAAAAATATTTTTATATTAATCTCAATACATATAATATAACTAGTTGTAAAATATGATATATAATCTGTTATATGGCTGTCACATCACAGTGTATGATATGTGATATCATTGGCTACAACATAATATAATAATATATTTCTTCTAGTCAGAGTATATGAAACTTGATATCAAGGACAATGACATCATCTACTAGAATTTTAGAGAATAAAAAATTGAATTGTTGAAATAATATAGTTGACTATATTGAAAAACAATGTCACATATCTAATTTTTCAAAAAAAATATGAGTCATAAAATATCATTGAGAATTGAACTATGGTATAACATATTCCTCGATATAATTATAAATCATAGAGTATGAATGACATTAAGATGAAGTAGATGCTTTTTCAATCATACACTATGATTGATTGAATAATTAAAAATGGCAGGCAATGAAATTTTTGAATTTTATTTATATTCAATTAAAATTTTAATTAAATATTCTTTAGTTTCTTATAAATAATGATAATAAGTGTTAAGGTGCTATTTATTAATTTTTATAGTTTATAAATTATTTACTTACAAAGAGGTTATAATTAATTAAATAAAATTTTATAAAACATTAATTAATAAATATTATTTAATTGTATGTAAGGGTAAACTAATGTTAAGTAAGGGTGAAAGTAAAGTTTTGTAAGGGTAAAAAGAAACGTAAGGGAAACTAACATTACTTAACGGTAAAACAAAATTATTTATAGGAAAAAAATTATTTAAGGACCAAAAATGTTAAGTAAGGGTACACTAATGTTAGTTAATGATAAACTATAGTTAATGGAAAAGTAAAATTAACTACGAGTGAAACCAAGTCAATTAATGGTAAACTAAAGTTAATCAAGGGTAAAACTGTTACGTATGGGTAATAAAAATTGAATAAAGAAAAAGCTAGTTATTAAATGGTAAACTAAAATAAATTATTGGTAAAAAATAAAGCAAGGAGAAAACAATGTTATGTAAGGGTAAACTAATGTTATATAATGGTAAAACACAGTTAGTTAACTGTAAAAATAAGGCACCGAAACAGTAAACAAATGTTAATTAATGGTAGACTAAAGTTATGTAAGTTTAAATATATTTAATTAATTGTAAACTAAATTTAATTAAGGGTAAAATAATGTTATATAAGTGTAAAATAATATTAATTAAGGGTTAAAATGGTATGTAATGGTAAAATAAAATTAATTGTGAGTAAACTGTAGCAATGAAAGGGTAAATTGAAGTTAATTAAGAATAAAAAAGTTAACTAAGTGTTAAATAATGATAATTAATGGTAAACCAAAGTTACATAAGGGTAAAATAACGTCACGTTTGGGTAAAAGAAAGCTATGTATGAGAAAAAAATTAATTAATGGTAATATAGAGTTATGTTTTCATTGATGCCTTTTGTGACTTCTAATTTATATACATAATATTTAAAAAATCCTTTTGAAAAATCACCTTTTTTATTCTTATGAATAATATGAATGATAATTTAGAAGTTATAAGGAATCTATTATTTGATATTGATACATTAAAACATGACCTAAGGTTTCCTATAATGGTTACCTTAGTGGGTCTAATAATTTTAATATTTTTCTTATGAATTAAATTTATTAACATTTCATTATTAATTATCATATGTATTTTAGAGAAATTTAATTGACCTAAATTTGAACCCTACTCATCCAACTACTAGTGCTCAACATTGAGATTAATTTAACAGGGGTACCTCTTCAGTTTCCAGGAGCACCCATCATACCCGTTCAAACATAAACCCTCGAGTGCACATCTAATCTTCCACACCTTGTCCACCTCCACTTGATCTTATAGGAATTCTCTAATATATGCCTCAATTATAATGTTATTTATAAAATACTTTTAATATACCATTTTCATATCATATTATATATCCTCAATGCCTATATACATATCCTACTATGTCTACAACACCTTTATTTCCTAATCCTATCTAGAAAATATTTTATTATGTCACTCCTTATACTTCTACTCCAAAACATTTATGTGTCCTGAGATTATATTGTAAAATGAACATACATTGCAGGATACTAATGATGAATATCCCATATGTTTATCTGAGCCTAATGATCATCCTCGAGTAAGTGTGTTAAATTATATAATATCAAATTTCTGTTTCATATTTTTTCTAACAAAACTGAACAAAACCAAATATTTATTGAACTGAACTAAATATATTTAAATCAAATTAAATATAATAGAATAAAAAGAATACGCAATCAACTAATCTACTCTGTGGGAAATAGAACAATACTCTCTAAATAAAAATAAACCCATTCCTAATTGAACCAAATAATCCTTATATATTGAAAATGATCCAATACAATCCAATTAATCCCACTTTAAAATGAATTATAACAAACAAGAATAATTTAAAAAATTATTTAATTAATGTGAATAGAGCACATTCTATTTAAATAGACTAAAAATAAACTAGATATAAACAACTCAATGATACTTTTCCAAATACAATAAGACCCATTTAGACCCAATGGAATAAATTGACACTTATAAAATATAAAAAAACAATGTGACACTAATATGACACAAAAAAGACTTCAAAATATATAATCAAAATAACTAGAACAATATAATTGTTAATTGAATTATAATGAAATAATTAAGAATATATTAATTAGAACAAAAATAATTGAAAATTAGTGGAATAAAATTATCGTGAAATGAATAAAATTTCAATCAATTAAATCATAATTTGAATTAGGCATGTAAAACTCATTGAATAGATATAAAAAATACAAATCTAGATTAATGTTGATGCCAAAAAACTGAATCGAACCCTAAAAATTTATAAAAATATAACTCAGTTAAGATTAAATTAAATGGAATGATTCAAATAAAGTCAAATGGAATTTAATTAAAGTTCACCCATCTAACATATATAAAATTTAGTGAAATAAATCCAAATTTAATTTAATTGAATTGAATTAATATGAAAACATTAATTTGAAAAGACCAATACTGAAACAAATTGATTAGATTTGAACAATACTTACTTATTGTGGATAATAGTGTAAAATCATCCGAGAAAATGTTTCTTCAAACTAATGTAAATCAAACCTAATTGAACTAATAAAAATATAATGAAAATTATTATGAAAAAATATAATATCCAATTTAACTAGATTTAATAAAAAATTTAATAAAATTAATTTAAATAGACATCAACCAAAGTAATCAATGTTTTTTTTAATTTAATTGAATTTGTTTTGGTTTTACCACTATAATATTAGTTAAAACGATTTATTTTATTATAAATTATATATTATTTAATACTGTAGTCTTAAATTTATATATTCAATTTTTAGTAATAAACTGTGATCATCTATGGTTATGTTCATAACGAAAAACCTTTTTCTCGAGTAGGCGGAAAAAAGATAGAAGTGTTGTAAATGAACAAAAACAAGAAAAGATAATAAGAGTTATTTTTTTAATTTAAAATTTTCGGTAGATAATATAATAATTATATATATTTTTTATATTTTCATTAGTATTCTATACAGTCCCTCAATCATATAGAAATGAAAAATTCAATCCAAAAGATCATTTTAGATGAGTATTAGGTGAGAAGCACTAAGGGTGAGTCCAGTGTCTATTTGGGAAGAGAATCATCCCCTCCAGGTATTTTCCTACATCTATCATCTCTAAAATCTGTATTAGAACCATTCTACAATACTATAGTATCAAAATAATGAAGAAACAATGGCTATATAGGTGTCTGAAATAGCTAAAATGGTCACTAAATAGTTCCTAAAATATATAATAGATTTATGTATGTCACTTCCATAAAAGGATGATATGGTCTTTGATACATGTATTCCAACAATTAACACTCTATTTGATACATTTAGTTATGTAAATTGTGGTCCTATTGGTGGTCAAGGAAATGAAAATCATGGCAATGATGATGATGCTTAAGATGATCATACTGATGAGTATGTCCATGATGTCAGTAATGATTATGATGGTGGTACATGTCTTAAAAAAGATATTAATCCCCTATATTTTTGAGTTTATATTAGTGAGAATATTGTGTGAAAGGTGTCTAATGGAAAAAACAAATTTTTTATATTGTATATATATATATTACAGTATTTTTAATCGTTTGAAAATTATTGCAACTATTATCAATTGTTCTAATTCAAAATATAGAATATATTTTTATTCATGGAATGTGTAATGTGATGAGTATTTTTTTATAGTTTATTTTTATTTACTATGTGGAGCTATTACGTGGGATTATGTGGATTGATAGGAATAAAAAGGTAAACCGATAGTTCTATTGAATAATGGGTATAGACTTATATCAATAGTTTACAAATGGCCTATCCCATGATAAATACCTCGTCATCTAAAAAAATATTTTCAATCAAAACCTGATGTATAGACCCATATAAATGACATACATCCCAAAATTCTATCTAAATATTTTTATATCCTATAAAAAATTGTTTTATCGCATTGAAAAATTCTTTTAAACCAATAGTATATGGTATTTTTATAGTAGTGATTGTTGTTCATGTCTTATACGTTAAAAGAAAAATTCCTTTTACAGTTATAAAAAGATAAAGTAAATATCTAGAAAAAATTAAAAATGAATAAATTTTTTAAAAAATAAAGTTAATGCTAGTGAAAAATACCTTTTAAAAAATTTTTATGTATTGGTAATAACTTTTTTAAACAATTTTAAATAATATGGACATGGAAGAAAAAGATAGTCGAATAAAGGAAAAATATGTCTACCTTTTCATTAAAAACATTTCTTAGATAATTTTATATACCAAAGAGATAAAAATGAAACTAATACATAAATAATATAGTAATAAACATAGGATAATAAAATATTTATTTTTTTAAGGATAAGATCAATAAATTTCCTCTCAATAATAATTTAGAATAAATAATCTTGAAAAGGATTGAGTTTATATCATAAACCCTTTCCACTGTAGAAATATTATAATAAAAAGTCATTTAAGTAATGAATATGACATAGATATATAAAATCCATGAATTAAATGAAGTAATAATTCAAAATTGTTTGATGGGGTATTATGTACACAATACAATTAAATCACTGAATAGAGACATAAAACATTTCATAAGAAAATGATATCGAGATAAACAAAATTATTGAAAAGAGAATAACATTTGATGTGATAGTTAATCCATTCATAGAATATTTAAATATATTTAAATCCAAATAAAATAGTTTTAAAAATATATAAAATAATTTTTTAATCAATTTACACATAATAAGGAAATATAAAACTCAACCAAGAAGATTTATAACCCAATGAAAAGAAATTGAATTAAGAAATCAATTACCTTAGGTCCAAATTTTCGATCTATATATAGTAAATCCAATATAATAAACATATATTAATTATTTCATTGTTTAATAAGATTTTATAATTATTTTAATTTATCATCAATAATTTTACTTCATATATTTCAAATATATATTTAATTACATAACTGATTTAGTTTACGTAGAGTGTTTTTTAGATTTTAAATTCATAAATGTTAAATGAATTTGGTAGGATTACTATGGTCAAATAGTTCATTATTACATAATATAAAAATAAATAATAATGGAATATTTATCATTTTTATGAAATAAGTAATTTTTTACCCATCCATGTAATATGTACATGAAAAATAAATCACATTTCTTTATGGATTTAATAGCCCACAGATACACAAGAATGACACTATGATTTTAAAAAATATTTTAGGGTAAAAAAATATGTAACAAACAATCCCCCGAAGCCCATATCTACTACATTATTTTATAATTCTATATTAACCATTAAAATAAACCATAATACAAATAATGGAATCCTAAAAAACAAAACATAAGAAATGAGTGATCTCAAATACTCAACAAGTTTAGATAATATAGTGGATACTATCATAAATAACTGTAATCCTTTTTGGAAAGATGTATAACTGAAACAAATTCCTTTTAAAATCAATCTTGGGAATAATATGGAACGAATAAATAATACTGTATAAAATAATCACAATATCTAGAAAACATAACCATGTATATTTTACTAGTCTAATAATCATTTATATCATCAATAACGAATCCCATAACGAGGAAATGCATAATGTGAGACATCATAAACATACCTGTCAAGGCTTCGACCAAGAAACCATACATAAATGGGTAAAAACTCAAAATACTTTGTCTCATAAGATCTTTTGATGCATAGAGGGGTTATAAAGGGCCTCATTAATCTCTTTCTAAGTATATTTCAATCCTCATTTTAAAAGGATGAAACTTTAACAACATAAATATTCATCTTAAAACTGGCATATAAAATGATAATACATTAATAATAAACTATAATGGTATCAAAAAGGTACATCCATAGTAAAACGTATCATAAAAACATTAATACAATATTTCATATTGAATTATAATAAATAAACCTCAATCAATCACATGATTCAACAAAGTATTTTTTTCATTGATGAAATTACAAAAAGAAAATCATTAGAAATATTTTCTAAAAAATACCCTTTCCTTTGATATCATTTATTTAAAATTAGAAAATTTATAAACTAAATCCTTTTATTTGAAAATAACTTCATAAAATTATAATGTAAGCATAAATGTAAAGGCCTCTAATGTATTATATGTTAAATATAACCATTCCTTTTATATATTTTTTAAAAGATTAAAATTTCCTCATTTCGAAAATGATAAAAAGGTTTATTTAAAATAAATATTTAAAAAATAAAAACATGATTAAAATACTTAAAAATAATTAATATAATAGAAAAAAATATTTTGAAAAATATTTTTAATATACATAGATATGGATGATAGATATTCCCCATCAGATACTTATGTATACACAATCCAGAATAATAATGAGATTGTGAAAATAACCCTTACCTTTGGTATGACTCACTCAATATGTGTATGAAACACCAATATTGTGGTTATAAACATAATATTAACTTGTTAAAGAATAATAATAATATTTATGATATCATATATGAATCATTTATGACATTATATTACCCATTTTATAATATTTCCATGTTAAAGCAACATTTCAGTTAATAACCATTGTGTTTATCGTGCGTGTTTTTACTTGTTATTATTGATCCTATTATATAGAAAATTATTTAATTAAATAAAATGATTTATACAAGATTTATATATCATAAAAATTTATTATATAAATATATATAAAAGGAAAATATATGAAATGAAATAGGTCGTTCATATACACGGTAAGCCATACATACACATGAACGATGTTTATCTTTCATTATCATACTAAATGGAAGATAATAAAAGAAATATATGAAGATAAATATTATCCCATTATAATTATTATGTCATATATTTCATATATATTAATTATATTCATTTTTATAATCACTCTTCAATGGTTAATGTGAAAGATGAATCTCTTTGTGTCGTGGAGATGGTAGACCGTACGCATGCACGAGCGATGATATCATAAATTAATGGTAAAAGGTAAATAATTATATAGTAAATTCATTATATAGAAGGAATATCAATGAATTTTTATTATTTATAAATATTATATCCGTTCAAATAATGTGTCAATAAAAATAGATTACACCATGGCATGGAGACGGTAAGACATACAGTCTCTCACGTGGTGATTTTTTTTCATAGAGTGGATAAAAAGAGTAATATAGATGTAAAATTATCACAATTAAAAATTATAACATACATGATAATGGATTTAATACTTTATTATGGGAATAAATAGTAAGAGGATGTTTAATAAGAAAATAACTTGAATGAGTTGGTAAAATAGTTACCTCTTCTTCGATAGACTTCATTTGGATATCCTATTAGGGACATTAGGGTTGGTATTTTTAGAATAATAGGAAATAATTAACTTATATAGAAATGTTTTGTGGAGAAATGGTTCGGGTTTGGTCGAGATATAAGGATCAAAGTGATATGAGAATGTGAGGGAGTATGTTCCCTTCTATAAGGGAGGAGAGGGGAACATTAAGGAAATATTATAATATTATATTAATATAAATTCATTTTTATTTTAAAATAGATCGAAAGTGGTTTTTTTTTATCTAAGATGAGTATGGGTCTAAATAATCATAACATGTAACACAGCAACATTACGTTATCTCACTAATGTAATTCAATCGCTTGCGCTACATGCACCACCGAATTTGAAGGCACCATAACATACCAAACGAGACATTAAAAAACAGTTATGAATTGTATTAACTTAATTTTGAAACATATATAAACTATATAATTTAAAAATCCATATTACATGTTTCTTAGACATAATATATGAACAGATTCATTTTTTCAGATAAAAGAATTATTTAAAAAAACAATTTTACCACCTTTTATAGAGAAACACTTTTATAACCAATATTTGACACTTTTATATGGAAAATTTAATGAAAATAAATTCTTATTTATAATTGGAACATAAAAATTTATTTTCGATAAATTTATTATATAATTCTGAATACTTTCAAATTTTGATGAATATTGAAAAATACTATGTTTTAATTAAAAAAACTTTTTTAATCGAAATAATTTATAGTTGTAAATAATTCATTTAAAATGATTCAAGTATAATTAGGTTCTAGTTTTATCTTTTAATACAATTTAGGTCATTATAAGTTATTTCACATTTAAAGTTGACATAATCACATGTCAATCTTTTCAAAGTTTTTACTTTTTAAAAACTATACTTTTGACTGTAACAAATGAAATTAATTTTACATTAATTAATGTAACTTATGTGATTATAATCTCATAAAATATAATTCATTTTTTAATTATGAATATTAAAAATATCTAATGGTGAATTTTTGGTATTTTTTAGAAAACATTCTATTTTTGAAGAATACTGAAAAATACTACTTTATTGTTTAAAACCGACATTCTATTTAAAAAATTTATTTATTTATTTAAATTTATTTTATGTCAAAATAGATATATAATACCTATATATGTTCAATTTTATTAATTGGAGTAATTTTTTATTAAAAGTAGATGTATAAATATTTAATGAACTCTTTACCATCTTATACACACCTTCTTGGAGAATTTGCAAATTTTCATAAAACTAAATTTTACTTCTTCTATGAGCTGAAGGTGAGATTAATCTTTTTTGTTGATTTATATGGTAAGTCCATGGAATCAGGTTTTTGGGATACTTTTTTTGGGTTTTAAACATGGTTTTGTGTGGATTGATGTCTTCTAGAATATTGGGGGATTTATATGTGTCATTTAGGCTTGGTGATCATCTCTTCCTCACCCTTGTCTTGATTAGTGGTTTAGAATCATTAAATAGAGTTAGAGGATTCAATGAAACTCTTTATTTTTTGTATAATGTATAAGAATTATTTTTTTATTTCATTTAGTGGATGTTGATTATTATTTAAATGAACATAATGAATTTTACGTAATGGAAATTTATGGGATGGGGTGATAGACATGTTTTTCCATATTTAGAAGATACTTTTACATGGTTGGGAGTTTTCAATTATTTTATCCATTAATTGTTATCATTTGTAACAATTTTATGGTTTTATATGATTTAGTTTTTTGAAAAACCTTACCTATATAGATTATTACTAAAATACGGTAATGAAATGCTTGTTTACAATATTTTAATTTGGATATATTAATATGGACATGAATTTTTTTAAAATTGTTAATTCCATTCAAAATATAAAAAGTGGTATGAGAAAAATTTATTCACAAATGTCTCTAAATTTATTACTATATAAATTGTGGGATTTTAAATGTTTTCATGAAAAATTGATATTTCTCTCAATGTGTTTTACAAACCATTTTTATCACTGTCAATATCAATTGATGGTTTCTATACTAGTTTGATATTGATTTATTATGATATAAATAATCCATAATATATTGAAGGTTTTGTGATATGTTTGAATATAGATGTGTTATTTTTATACCATTCATGATTTATGGATAAAGTATTGAAATTTTGTAAGCTATTTTTTATGCGAATGTTTATGTTTTGTTTCAACCTTTTCTTTTGATGAATGTATTGGACATAGAAAGTGATGGGTGCAGCCCACTCTAGTTCCTAAATTCATTGATAGGTATCATGATAATATTAAATGTGGAATGGGCTGAGGCCTATCCCAAATTGATATATGGTTTCGGCCAAGGCCTTAATCATTTTAGACATCTTGGTTGAGGCCTTAACAAAAAGTTTTCAAATGTCTAGTATTATACATTCCCACATTATGAAAATCATATTAATGGTTCATGTGGTTATTAGACTATTAGAATACTGAGGAATATTTTTTATTAAATGTTGGGAGAATGTAACACCCCCTGATTTCATAGTACATTGTTTCATTAAGGTAATTCAATAGCCTTTGATACACACGCACTAAGTTCAAACACACCAAAACATACCTAACAAGCTGTTAAAAATGATTATGAATATAATTAATTTAATTTCGAATCTTATATACTCTATATCATTTTAACATCTATATTATTTGTCTCTTATACATAATATAAGAACAAATTCATTTTATTAGATAAAAGAAGAATTTTTCAAAAAAATCCAACTTTACTGCCTTTTAATGTAGAACCCTTTTTTAAAAAAATATTTTACAATTTTATATATTTAATATAATGAAATTATATTCATATTTTGATTAAAGACATAAAAAATTAGTTTTGATAAATTTATGTGACTTTTCTGAAAACTTTCATAATTTGATGAATACTAAATATACAATGTTTAAATTGAAAAACAAATATTTATAATCATAATAATTTATAGTGTTAAATTATTAATTTAAATAGTTTTGAAGTATAACTATATTATATTTTTATCATTTAATAAAATTTATTTCATTATATGTAATTTCATGTTTAAATTTCTTATAAAAACATGTAAATATTTTGATACTTTATAATTTTTAAAAGCCCACTTTTTGGCATTGACAATGGGAATTAATTTTAAATTAATTAATTCAACATCTACGTGTTGAATTTGAAAAAATAGAATTAATTTTTGAATTATTAATATCCAAAATAGATTAGGGTGAAGTTTTATAATTTTGTTGAAAATATTCATTTTTTGATGACTAGTGGAAAACACTACGTTATTGTTTAAAATCTACTTTTTTTTCAAACAATTATTTATTTTACATAAATTTATATTTAGTAAAAATAGTCATATAATACCTATATATATTCAATTTAATTCATTGGGTTAATTTAATAATAAAATTAGATGTATAAATTTTTATTGAACTTTTTAACGCCTATTCCCACCTTCTTAGAGCATTTGCATATTTGGAAAAACCATAATTTTAATGCTTCTATGAGTTGAATATCAAAAATTTGAGAGACATGGTTGATATCTGTATGTAAAATTTTGTTCAATAAGGTGAAAATAATTTTTGACGAATAGTAACTTTTGACTTTTATTTACCATGGTTAACAGTAAACATGGTAATTAAGGGTATAACTGATTTTATAATTACCTAAAACATGTCCTAAATCAATTGGATAAGTTTAATTCTACCAAAAACATCTTTAGGAATAAAATATGATCCGCTTTGGCCTAATTGTATTCGATTAGGACATTTATTATTAACATTTTATATAATGAAGTGTTGAAAGTGTTTAATTCAATGTTTAAAAACAAAACCAATTATAATATAAGGTTACACACAATATGAATTTGACTATAAGTAATCATTATAAATATAAATATATTTCCTACATAATGGTATTTTATTTAAAATTTTAGGCAATAAATTATATAATTTATTTATGACACAATGGTGATGCAATAATTACTTTATTAGAGAAATATTAAAATAATTGGTATTTTAAATATCTAAATAAATGTAAATAGTTACTTCAGATAAATTCAAATTATTTTCTAGGTTAATATGACATGTTTGGGATGATTATATTTTTTTTTTTGAATTGATTGGTTTGTTATGTCTTTCACAAAAACAAAATACCAAATAGTGTCAAAATTGACAAAAATAAATTTTTATAACAAATACTAGATTATTAGTCGATTTTATATTCCAAAATATCTTAGGATCGGCCAAAGGGCATACATAATATTATATATGTTATTAATTAACCACTTTACGTTCTCCTGGAAGTTTAGAGTATGTTTATAAACCATATAGTGTAAGAATACAAGAAGACATGACAAATGCTATACTATTTAGTTAAGAGTTAAATATAAAAGATAATGTTAAAATGCTAACCTAAACTTATATAAACCTTTCTGTTGAGTGGTTATCCACCCATACCCACCTTATCCAATAAATAAATAATTTTTGAGCTTCTAGATACCAAAAATTATCTCATAGTAAAATAATATTTCAAGCTTTTCGTAAAGTGACTCTCACATATCTTATAAAACGGTACTTCCCCTTCTCTTAAATCACACACCCAATGCCATTTGTCTCAGTCAACCCCTTCCCAAATATCCTCCAAACTTATCTAAAATCATCCTAGGGTCCTTAGTTTGATCAAAAAGAGAACCTATGGTTTCCAATTGATCAACTAAAAATGAAACACCCGAATAAGGGGTAATAATTTCAGGACCCTCCAACCTATTTTTTTACTCTTCCAGATCCTATTTCACTATTATTTACATACAAAAATTATAAATACAGAACCTCCTACATAATTTGATGTTATTAAGAATATGTTACAACCATATTTTTCATTATATCTGTCCTATAAATGGAAATTTCACCATATGTTTGTACATACAACTTACCATCTCCACGTCGTGGTGTATTTTGTAATTCAAACGCTTCATTATTTGAATGGGTAAAATAATGAGTTCAAAATATGTAAATAATAAATTTAAAATATTAATTATTATATATATATTATATACCATCCAATTACATACGATTTAACCATCAATATAATGATATTGTTGCTCGTGCGTACGTACAGATTATTGTCTCCACGACATGAAGAGATTCATTCACACGTTCACCATTCAACGAAGACTATAAAAAATATATTATTAATAAGTATGTAATATATGACATAATAATGCTACTTGACATATATATGATTATATGTATATACTTACATATATCTTATTCATTTACTTCTATTCAATACGATATTAAAATGGAAAATTCGTTTACGTGTACGTACGGCCAACCATCTTCATAAACGATGCCTTCCACTTCATATATCTACCAATTATAAATATTTATAGTATAAATATATATTATATATAAATCAAGGTTTATATTCTGGAATTATTTAAATCTTGATATAAATGATACGATCAGGAATAAAAAGGTAAAACATGTACGATAAAGGAAGCAATTATTACAAAAAATGTTAATTTAACATGGAAATCATTATTAAATGGGTATTATAAAGTCATAAATGAATGATGTTTGATATAATAAATTTTTATATGGATCTGGTATAATTTAATAACATACAATTTTCATTATATATGAGGTTAAACATACCCCCCACCAACAAAAATTTCCCGGTAAGGGATAATTCCTCAATCTCATTATTATTAGAGATTTTTTATGGGTACGTTTTTACAGGGACATATTTTTTATTCATGTCCATATTTCATAAATGAGTTTTCAAATATATTATTTATAAGAGACAGTTTTACTAAAATATAATTATAAATTTTTTAAATATATATTCTTCAACTTCATTATCATTAAAAACTATGTTTTCAAAAAAAATAAGGATTTTTTTTATATAAACATGATTGTTTTTAAAATGGTAATTTCATTCCAAATTTTCAATGTGGTATATTACACTTTGATTAAAAAATGACTTGAAATGTCTCCATTCTAAATTTTTTGACTTTTTAATGTTTTAATGAAAAGGGATATTTCTCTCAATTAGTTTTACAAATAATTTTAATCTATTTCTACATATTTTGATGGATTTTAAACTTATCTGAAGTTTCTATATTATTAATAAAATCATCCATATTGTATTGAAGGTTTTGTGATTTTTTTGACCAAGGTTGTATTATTTTTATACCATTAATATTTTATGGATTATGTATTGAAATTTTGTATTTTACGTTTAAAATGAATGTTTATGTTATGTTTCAAACATTTCATATGAGTTATGTATTGGACATAGTAAGTGAGGGGTGGAGACTACTATATCTCTTCAACCCATATGTAACTCCAATGTGACAATTATACAAGGAATTGTTCGAGGCCTTTTCCCATTTGATATATGTTTTTTGATGAGGCCTTAATCATTTTTAGACGTCTTGGCTGAGGCCTTGATAAAATGTTTCAGAATGTATAGCATTATACATTCCCTAATTAAGAAAATAATATTGATGGTATATGTGGTTATTCGACTAGTAGAATACCCATGACTATGTTTTATTATGGAATTATTTACTCAGCTCATATTTATGACCAAAGGTGTTCATGTTTATTATTTGAAAAGCCATATGATTTCAATTATTCCCCATGCCTATTGTTTATATTTTCTTCTGATAAATTGTTTACCCTTACTGAGCCTCTAAGCACACCATATTATTATATTTTATTTTCCCATGATTTCCAAGAAGTATATAATGATTTATATGTAGTATTAAGCTAAAATGAAATAATGACATTCTCAATGATCTATCTATGCTGTATTTTATGATTGAAATTGTAATGTGAAGTTGATGTATGTAATCTATTTCCAAGATTTCTAAACTTATTGGTATTTCAGGACATTATTTCCTTGTATCATTACAATGTATTAAAATAATGCACTGACTCAGGGTAACTGGGGTCAGGGTGTTACAGTTAGTATCTGAGGATGTTTAGTAAAAACCATGGAAACAGATTTAGATAAAATCTAATTATAGAACACTACTATAAGATAAATATTGAGGATTAATATAGAATTACTTATTAGAATTTTAGTAAAGTATAAATTTTGAGTGTTTTCAAGGAACTACATCCATTTTTGGATATTATCTGGTAGAGGCGGCTCTGGTATAGATGTACCTAGAAGTGAAAACTCTGACAAGATGTTTTGTGCTTAACCTAGGGTATCTTGTTACACAACAACGAGCCTTATAGAACTCTTTGTTATGACACTCCTAGGGGACATTCGTAGAATAATTCAAATTCTATTTACAATCCATTAAAATGGATTTATGAACAATTAATTCCATAAAGAATAAAATATTTTATGATTATATATTATATGCATAATATTTTCAATTTATGTTCAGTATTTTACAAGTTCGGAATTATGCATTGCGATTCATAACCTAACCTAGTGTTTGGCATGGTATAGAAATGGTTCCTAGTAGAAGGAATGAGAATTCCAACAATACACATGATTGAGAGAATAAAAAAGATCATATATTTCATGGTAATAATCCATCATTTAAAAGGGAAATATTTTCCCATGTATTCTCATCATATGAAGATATAGTATCATGTGTTAATAAGACATGTAAAGAATTATACGAGTCCTATGGCATTGAAGGGAATCAAGAGAAGAATAATATGGAAGAGAGACAGATGGATTAAGGGAAGAGGAGAAATAATTATTTTCCCACATGTTATAATTGTGGAAGTAATCAATATTTTAAATTCTAGAAGGGAGCGATAGTTTTTTATATGTGTGGAGAAAAAAGACACCAAGTATGTGATTGATAGGGTAACGAAAAGGATTCAAATGTACAATGAATCTTCTTCAATGAGTTGGGACACTTAACGAATCAATTTCCAAATCATCAGAGTATAACCCAAATGCTGTTATTGGATAATAATCATGTTCTGATACTACCAAAAAGGAAGGAGAATGATTAGGGGTATAATGTTGTTATTAAGGTACTGTGTTATTTGAGTGTTGTATTAATGATGTACATGTTATAATAATTATAATCTATATAAGGATTGTATTTTAAAACTATTACATTAAGGATTTAAGAATGTGTGGAACCTAGAATAGTGAATAAATTACATGATAATATTTTTGGAAAATTCATGGTTGAATGAAAGATTAAAATTTAATATGGTCAGAATACCGAGGTATTGATTTTGGAATAAGAGATGATTATTTTGGATGAATTATATTATATATTATTGAAATCCTTGGAACTTATTAATGGTTTGTTTATTCCTTCATTGATGGATATTACAAAATTTTTGGATAGAAGTATTATTTCCAGTATTCAATAATGAATAAGGGATCATGAATTTAATCAATATGTTTTTATGGAAATTCATGGTGATACATTTTCTTAAAAGAATACATGATGAATGTATTCAGATGTTATTACATGAAAAAATGATCTTCATTGTGTTTACCTTCCTTATAAATTTTGGACTGTGAGTTTGTACAGGGGTATTATGGATTAGTCTAAACATTGGAATTGATTACGTTTGACATTAGATACTATTGTTATGTTTTAATCCTTTCTTGAGATTATTTTTTGATTGTCATAAAAATTACAACATGTAGGTCGGTCTACAACTCGTTGTGTCTGGTAAGGAAACAAGATTTGAACCCACAACTGAAGAGGGACAAGGGTACGTCACCTACCACTGTCCTATGTGATGTTCTGGTTTGTATAATGTTGTTTTTTAAGGGTCTGATAGATAAATTATAAAATCATATTTTTGGAACCCTATGTGATTATGATAATATAATAATTTTGTATTCTATTATCATTTGGAGTGAAAGATGAGTTTGTGGTAGGAATTAGTTGAAGGATTAAACACTACGTGTCATGTATATATATAAATATATATATTCCTCTTGTTCTATGAATAAATTAATTCTAAAACATTTGGGAAGCTATCATAAAACCAAAAATGTGTTATCGTTATACCTTATGTTTTGTTGAACTACTGATATTTTAAATCATCATAGATTGATGGCTTTGAGGCAATCAAAATTTACACGTGTTTGTGACTGATGACCTCAATCATTCCCTATAAATATTTGAGTTTTTCCTCAAATTATATGTCTCTAATTTCCACCAATGTTCTATTAATGGTTATCATAATTTGGTGGCAACCTTTTCATTTTTCATATAACTCTTTTTAAGACTAAATTTTATTAAGCCAATTTCTAATGTGGGTTTTCCATAAAGGTATATTTCAATTTTTAATCTTTTATTTTCGAAGAAAAATTTCAAATTGCGAGGAATCAATTTATTAAAGGAGGTGAGAATGTAACACCCTAGTATTTCATAGTACGTTATCTCATTAAAGTAATTTAATTGCATACGCAACACGCGACACCGAGTTCGAACGCACAACCACTTACCAAACTAGTGGTTCAAAAACAGTTATGAATAGTATAAACTGAATTTTGAATATTTTATACTCTATATAATGATTACATATATATTATGTGTTTCATAAGAAAAATATTATAAAAAATTCATGTTTTCAGTAAAAATTAGTATTTTTCAAAAAAATATGCAATTTTACATCCTTTTTATAGAAAACCCTTTTCAAAACAAATATTTGACAATTTTATATATTCAATTTAGTGAAATTAAATTCATATTTATAAGAGGAGAATAAAAATTTAGTTTGGATAAATTTTTGGTACTTTTTGGGAAACATTCATATTTTCATAAATATTGAAAAATACTATGTTTTAATTGAAATTTTTTTAATCAAAGTAATTTATAGTGTTAAATTATGAATTGTAATTTTTATAAGTATAATTATATTATATTTTTATCATTTAATATAAATTAGGTAATTATATGTAATGTCACATTTAAATTTGACATAAACACATGTCAATCTTTTGATAGTTTTTTATTTTTAAAAACCCGCTTTTCGGCTTCAACAAAAAAATTATTTTCTAATTAATTAATGAAACCAATATGTTTAGAATTTGGTAAAATATAATTATTTTTTGATTTAAGAATATCAAAAATTTCTTAGGGTGAATTTTTGGTATTTTTCTGAAAACATTCAATTATTGATGAACAGTGAAAACACTAAGTTTTTGTTTAAAACCGATTCTTTAGTTAATTAATTTTTTATGTTATTTATTTTTATTTTAAGTCAAAATAGATATATAATACATATATAAGTTAAATTTAAAACATTAGAGTCATATTATAATAAAATTAGATGCATTAATTTTTTTGAACTTTTTATCGTCTTTTACGGACCTTCTAGGGGCATTATCAAATTTGTATAAAACAAAATTTTACAATTTATGTGATTTGAATTTCAATACATCAAGATACATATTTGATATCCGTAAGTAAAATGTGGTTTGATAAGATAAATTATTTTTGGTGAATATTAACTTTTCACTTTTATTTACCACATTTAAATGTAAACATGGTAGTTAAGGGTGAGAATGATATTATAATTATCAGAAGACATGTCCTAATTATATTGGATAAGTGTTAATAGAAAATAAACAAACATAGGAATAACATTATTTCCACTTTGGTCCACATGGATTAGATTATGACATTTATTATTGTTTCATTTAAATAATAGTCTAAATTGTTAAATTCAACATTTTATAACAAAACCTTTTTTAATATATGGTTACACCCAATATAAATTAGACTATAAAAATTCATTATAAAACTAAAAATATTTACTGCATAATAGTATTTTATTTATAATTTTTAGACATTAAATAATTTAATTTATTTATGACACAATGATGATGATTTAATTACATTATTAATGTAATATTAAAATAAATGATATTATAAAAGTCCAAATAAATTTAAATAGAGACGTCTGATGAATTAAAAAAAATTCTAGGGTAATATGATATTTTAGGGTTAATTATAATTTTTTTTCTTGATTTGAAATGGTTATTATGACTTTCACAAAAAAAATACCAAATAATGTCAAAATTGACATAAAATGATTTTCAAAACAAATAATATATTATTTGTTGATATAATATTCCTAAAAATATAAGTCTTGGCCAAATGGATTAAATAATATTATATATTTAATTAATGATCCACTTGAGGTTCACTTGGATGTTTAGAGTAAGTTTATTAACCATATATTATAAGAATACAAGAAGACATGGTAAAAGTTAAACTATTTAACTAAGAGTTAAATCTATAAGATAAGTTAAAAAGGGTAACCTAAACCTGTCTAAAACCTATTCATTGAGAGTTTTTTGATCTATCCCCAAATTTTGCAAGAAATAAT
The DNA here is from genome assembly GCA_963277665.1 of Viscum album. Taxonomy (NCBI): domain Eukaryota; kingdom Viridiplantae; phylum Streptophyta; class Magnoliopsida; order Santalales; family Viscaceae; genus Viscum; species Viscum album. The sequence goes on from OY728166.1 coordinate 1,379,864,390, forward strand.
TTTTTTGTAGTCATTAGTAACCAGAAATTATTTTATTATAAAATTATATTTCAGGCTTTTTATAAAGGGACCCTCACCTTTCTTATAAAAGGGTACATCGCCTTCTCGAAAATTCACACCTGCAAAGCCATTTGGCTAGACAAAACCTGCTCAAATATCCTTAAAACATCTATCACATTATCCTATATTCCTTATATTGATTATAATTCCATCCTAGGGAGCCCTTTTGATCAACTCAAAAGAAAACACCTGAAGAATAGGTAATAATTTCACCAGCCTCTACCAAGTTCTTTTCTTCTTCCACTACCTCTTTCTTTATTGTATCTATATAAAAATAATAACTCTTGTACCTCCTACATACTGTAATGTTATTATAAATATATTACAACCATATTCGTCATTCTATCTGTCCTATAAATGAAAAGTCATCATACGTGCGTATGTACGGATTACCGTCTCCACATAGTGGTGTAGTTTTTTATTCAAACACTTCATTTTTTGGATGGGTATAATTGGGAGTATACCCATTGTAAATAATAAAAATAACATGATAGTTATTATATATATATGATATACCATTCAATTGCATACGATTTCCCTATCAATATAATGATAATGTTGGTCATACGTATGTATGGATTACCGTCTCCATGACGCGATGAGATTCATTCCCACGTTCACCATTCAACGATGATTATAAAAATATATAATATTAATAAGTATTTAATGTATGAAATAATAATGATACTGTAGATATATATGTATATAATCATTTACATACATATATCTTACTCACTTAATTCTGTTCAATATGATATGAAAATGGAAACAACGTTTATGCGTATGTACGACCTGCCATCTCCATAAACAGTGCCTTCCACTTCATATTTCTATCTATTATAAAAATTTATATTCTAAATATATATTATTTATAAATCAAGGATTATATTTTGGAATTATTTAAAACATCATATAAATGATACGATCATGACTTAGAAGTTTAAACGGATACGATAATGAAAGTGATTAATACCCAAAATGTTATTTAGCATGGAAATCATTATTAAATGGGTATTATAAAGTCATAAATGAATCATGTATGATATAATAAATATTAATATGGTTCTGGTATAATTTAGTAAAATACTTTGGTCATTATACTGGAGGCTAAACATACCATAGACCAAAGAAAAGTGCGATGTAATGGTTAATTCCTCAATATCATTGTTATTCAAGATTGTTTATGGTCATGTTTTTACTAGGCCATATTTATTATCCTTTCCCATGATTCATAAAAAAATTAAAAGGTATTTTTTTAAGGGTCTCTTTTTAAAAACATTATTTTAAATGTTTGAAATATTTATTCTTCTAAATCATTCTCATTAAAGTCCATGTTTTCAAAATGTTTTTAAGGATTTATTTATATAGACATGAATGTATTTCAAACATTAATTCCATTCAAAACATTCAAAGTCGTATTAAATAAATTTCATTTATGCATGGAGGTATAAATGAATAATAATAGAGAACATATAATTCTATCTTCATGAAATTAAACTTATGTGTCGCGCACAAAAAACAGCAAACCAATATTTCATTACTAAAAACAATCATCCTTTTATATGTACTTATGTTTTAAAGAACATGATTTTATGTACATACCAATATAAATATATACACATAATCATAAATATGGAATTAGAAATCAATGATCTTGAACATTAAATAAATTATTTTAATATATATGTTCTTTTTGCGTATACACATGTATCTCGTACCCTTAATTAGATACATGTATTGTTTAATCATAGTGTGAAAAATATAACTTCAGTATAAATATATATAAATATATATATATTTATATCATGAATAAACATGAATATATATATATATATCATTCCTGAACAAACACAAACATATTCAATTTGTGAGTTCAAAGTAGATATTTGGATTTTATAGAAGTATAAAACATGGAATTAAAATATTTAAATAATTAGAGACCGCAAAATAGTTATTATAATTTTAATGAAGAAAATTTCTCTTACAGAAACATAAACATATATATTGGAAATAATTAGAATATGAATACAGAAATATATATTCTAGTTTCATATCATAAAACACAAATAATTTTAATAAAATGATCTATTACTAATTAAATGTTTTCATAACTAATCTCAAAATTTTAATTCTATCAAAATGGGATTTTCATCCCTTAGGAGAACAATAAAATATAGAATATATGACTGAAAACAATAGATAATATGTCAATTATCAAAATAAAATTGAATTAAATGTGTAAAGAAAGTATCAAAAAATATGTAATCCCTTACAGAAACACAATTATGCAATTTCCATCAATAATGAATGAAAATCATAAAACTTTTACAGTGGAATATTTTTAGTATAAATCGCCATTCTACAATCTATCAATATATTGAAAACCAGATTTATTTTTTTGGAAGAAATCCATAAGTAAACATGAAGAATCAAATAATTTAGCACAATAAAAATTAAATTCCCATAAATGTTTCTTGGATGAAGACCACTATGTTTATACTGATAGAATACTAAACCTCATATTTCCTTCATTTCTCATATTTTTAGATGTAGAAAATTCTTGGTATTCATCACGAAATTATTCTCATCAAACACTCGCTGGACTGAATTTATTATTAAATGAGTGTCGAGTATCTACATAAATATCAGTTTCAACCTCTATTGAAAAGAAAATATATATTTTACATGGTTATCATATGGAATATGTGGCTAAAGGAGAAATAGTTATACACGGATAAAATCTCAAAATTATTTGTTATAAGGTAATACTATCCAAGAAAGACCATATGTGATTAGTAATATAATATAATATACTGCAAGTGGAAAAATTTAGTTGATTTATGAGGTTTCTTGAATCTGATAAAAAAAGAAATATATATTATTTATGAAAAGTACAAGATGATGATATTGGTAGCCAAAACAATGAAGAAAAAAGTGATAAACATTATCATTTGAAAAATATATCCAGTCATTAGTCTATAATAAGAATCTTATCCGTGATTTATTTTCTTCAATTTTGAGGTTTAAAATGAGAGTATAATTATATATATGAGATTTAAATTTAATTAGAATATTCCTTAAGACTATTCTTTGAATGAAGAAGAATCAAACTATAATCATTGAGAAATGAGAAAATAATCATTTTTAATTAATTTAAGGAATCAAGTTGTTGAAAAACATTGACCACAGAGTGAATAAAAATCAATACAAAATGGAAAGGGGATAATGATTTGGGAATAAAGGTGATCAAATTGACTAAAAATGTCCATGTTAAAATGATTTCATCAAGATTCAGATAAAAAGAAATTCAACGAACTTATAGATATGGATTGATACATAGAATCCACAAAACCACACATATGAATAAAAAATAGATGATGAATTTAATACCCGAGATGATCATAATAAATGTAGCATGATTAACCCAGCTCCCCGAACATTGAAACATTAACCGCAACTCAAAAATTGACATGTGATATCTAATTTTGACTCGATCTGAATACCCCAGATTCGATCCCTATGAAAATAACATCCATCACACTCGAATCTAAAACCAGACTCAATATTCCATTCGAAGATGAACAGCCGACCCACATCTCACTCTACTACTCCACCTTACCTCCAAAATGGGAAAAATGTGTCCAAATCCCTAATCACGAAGTCAAAAATGAAGATAATGATTAAAAAAACCATATGGACCTCCCTCGACCAGAACCGTCACTTGAATCATGGCTTCACCCCATGCTTTGGCCTCAAAAAACCTAAAATTCCATTTATTCATTTAATTTTTTTAGTTCGTTGTTCATTTTTTTATATATATATCCTATTTTAACATATATATATGATTTATTTTTAAAAAAAATTCGAATAAATATAATTTAATAATAATTTATATATATATAAATATTAAATATTAAGATTTCATTTTTTATTTAAATCATTTATCATGTATTTATTTTCATAACATAATTAATTATTCAATATAAATTAAATTTATATTATGTATATTAATGTATATTTTTTAACTATAATTATATATATATATATATATTTATAGTTAAATAAAATCACAATCATAATTTTCTATCAGAAAATAATTATAAAATTTTATAAATGATTGTTTATTATTCTTCTTAACTTTATTTCAAATCATTTTTTGTAGGTTATATTTATTCAAAAAAATTATAATTATATATTACTTTTGTTATTACCTTTATTTATATGTGTTTTCTTCTTTTCTTTATTAAGATAACATGCTAAAAAATTTATTTCATATAAAAATATTATAAAAGAATAATTTGTATTGTTTCAATATATATTTATATAGTTACATGATGAAAAATAATAGTAAAAAATTTCATTTTGATTAAAGAAAATCACAGAATTTTGTTTAAAAATATTAAATATAATCTATTTATCATGTACTTAAAATATCTATGATGTTACATTCTTCACCCCTTAAAAGAATTTCTCCCTCGCAATTCATTCGTTGGACTTTAGAAAATTGGGAATTTCAATCTTCAGAAATAAATAATTTATAAAAGGACATAACATTCTTAAATATAACGCATAGTTTTTGTTTTACTCAAAGAGAAAATAAAATATCCAAAGTGTTCTATATCGTTCCATTGATTCCAATTATAATGCCCTGATCCCGCTCTTCCAGACATCGTGGTTAAAAATGTTGGGTAATTTTTTCTATTAAAGTGAATAGACAATTACACCACATTTAACAAAAAAGGATTACCTTTTACGGATTTAGGTTCTATGATTAGAAAAAACAATACATTTATCAGAGATGAACCAAAAGTTATAAGACACCTACTACACTTCTCTGCGTGCTAACTCCAAAAGTGACGACGTCTACGTTAATCTCTAAAGATAACTGTGAAAAATAATTTTAAAATAAAAGGATGAGAATTCAATTTCCCAGTACTGAGATTTGAAAACATTTGATAAATCTCTTTAAAAATTATAACTTTGTTAAAACATTTGAAATATTCAATTAGAAACACATTTGAAAAATAATATTTTGAAATATAATTTAACATAAAAAACACGTTTAAAAATAATAAAGTGATTAAGTTGAAAATATCAAGAAAGAACATAAAAATAAAACCACTAAGGCCACTCAAAACTTTGAAGGCTATATTGGGCGTACCGACATGAGGGATGGAATCACTATCCAATTCCAAATCGTATTTAAAAAGATCAATTATCGGTATTTATAAAACATTATTTCTTAGCATTACTTATGTATATAAAATATTCACTGGTCTTTTAGTTTTGAAAATATAATTAAAATCATGATTGGAATAGGTAAATACTAATCGTTATAAAAATTACTTATTCAAATTGGTATGATCAAATCTCATTATACATGATGTTGCATAATCACATGAAATATAAATCAAATTCTACCCACTTGAAATTTCAAAGACATCTTTATTAAATTTATTTTATTAATGGATGTATAAACTAATAAGAATAGTGAACATATAATTCTATCTTCTTAAAATTAAAATTATCAGTCACATACAAAAAAAACATCAAAACATTATTTTTTTTATTAAAAACAAGCATCCCTTTAAATGTACTTATGTTTTAAGTAACATGATTTTAAGTGCACACACATATATATACATAATCAAAAATCTGGAATTAGAAACCAGTGATATTGAATGTTAAATAAATTATTTTAATATATATGTCTGATTATCATACACAATGTATCTCACACCCATAATTAGAAACTGGGATTTTATAATCAACATGTGAAAATTAACACTTCAATATAAATACACACACACACACACATATATATATTTGAAGAATAAACATGAAAATTTATATATTTCCATATATATATATATATTATGCATGATCAAAACACAAAGATATTAAATTTTTGATTTCAATGTATTGATTTTGAATTTATATATTTAGAAAACATGGAATTAAATTTTTTTAACAATTATAGGAAACAAATATAGGGATTATAATTTTAATAGCACAAACTATTCTTATACAAACATAAAATTATATATTGTAAATAATTAAATGATTAATACTGAAATATAAATATGGTTTCAAATCATAAAACACAAATTAGTTTAATAAATTGATCTATTAATAATATGTTTTTGTCAATACTAATCTCAAAATTAAAATTTTTTCAATATGGGAATTTCATCCCTTAGGAGAACAATAAATTATAGAATATAAGTTGAAAAAATAGATATTATATCTCTTTCAATAATAAAATTGTATTAAAGGATTAAATAAGTATCCAAAATTAATTATTCCCTTATAGAAACACAATTATTCTATTTCCATCGAGAATGAATAATCATCATAAAAAAATTTACACTAAAATATTTGTAGTATCAATCAACTTAATACAATCTATCAATCTTTTGAAAAACTTGTTAATTACTATTGGGAAGACACCCATCAGTATAACTGAAGGAAACAAACAATTTGAAACAATAAAAATTAAAATCCATTAAATATTTTGTGGTATAAGACCACCATGTTTCTACTGATAGAAGTCATAACCTCTAATTTCCTCAATTTCTCATATTTTTTAGAAGTATAAATTTCAAGGTATTCATCACAAAATTCTGCTCAACAAACACACAAAAGCCTGAATTTTTAATAAAAGTTGTACTGACGCTCTACATAAATAGCAGTTTCAACCCCTATTGAAAATAAAACATATATTTTAGATGGTTATCATTTGGAATACATGGATAATGTAGAAATAAATATACATGGATCAAATATCAATATTATTGGTTCAAAGGTAATGCTTTCCAAGAAACACATAGCGGATTATTAGTATAATATATAATAATGCAAGTGGAATAATTCAGATGATTTATGAGGTTTTTGGAATTTTCTCCAATAGGATAGATATATTATTTAAGAGCAGGACATGGTGTTGGCATTGACATCTAAATTAAAAAAGACAAAAGTGATAAATATAATCATTTGAAAAATATATCTAGTTGTTGTTAGTCTGTAATAAAAATCTCATTTGCGATTTATTGTCTTCAATTATTATGTCATAAATGAGAGTATAATGAAATATATGAGATTTTAATTTAATTGGTTGAGCCTTTATGATTATTTGCTGAAACCAGATGAATCAAATATAAATCGTTGAGAAATGAGAAAACAATATTTTTTAATTATTTTAATGAATAAATGATGTGATAAAAATTGACCACAAAAATGAATAAAAATCAATACAAATGGACATATGATAAATTTTCTCATAGAAAGGTGGTGAAATTGATAAAAAATTTGTCCATATTAAACTGATTTCATCATGATTCTAATAAATATAAATTCAACGAACTTACAGATATGGATGGATACATTGAATCCATAAGAACCACACATACGAATAAACAACAGATGATGAATTTAATAACACAGAAGATTAGAATAAATGTAGAAAGTTTAACCAACCACCACGAACATTGAAACCTTAAACACAACTCCAAAATTGACCGCTTACATCTTATTCTGACTCAATCTGAAAACCTCAGCTTCGATCGGTTTGTAACAGATCTTCGTCAAACACGAATCTAAAACCATAATCGATCAAACATCCAACGGGAATTAATTTTAAATAAATAAATGAAACTTATATTTTTTAAATTTGGTAAAATGAACTTCATTTATGAATTCACAATATCAAAATTATATGGGTTATATTTTTGGTATTTTTCTAAAAACCTTCAATTTTTTATGAAAAGTGAAAACCATGACAATATTATTTAAAATATACTTTTTATTTAAATAATTATAAATTTTTTTTATTTATTTTAAGTAAAAACTAATATATAATACCTATATATGTTCAATGTAATTAATTTCAGTCATTTTATAATAAAAAGATATGTATAAAAGATTATTTATCTTTATAATCTTTTTTACCCACCTTCGAAGAGCATTTGAAAATATGCGTGAAAAATAATTTTACCACTCCTGTGAGTTAAATTTAAAAATTATAAGAGACAAGGTTGACATCAATAAGTAAAATTTAGTTCAATAAGATTAAAATAATATTTGGTGAACTGTAATTGTTGTCTTTTTCCCTGTATTTAAAAGTGAATAGGATAATTAAGGGTAAAAATGATATTACAATTACCCTAAAACATTTCCTAATTCTATTGGATAATTGTGATTACTCTAAAAACTACCTTAAAAATAAAATTTGATCCTATTTGATGAACTTGGATTAGATTAGGACATTTATTATTATTTTATTTAAAGAAGAGTTAAAAGATTTAAATTTAATGTTTAATAATTAAACCAATTTTTAAAAAGAAATACCCACAATATAAATTCGACTATAAATATTCATCAAAAATATAAAATGATTTCTTACAAAATGGTATTTTATTTAAAAAAAATTTGACATTAAAAAATTTTATTTATTTATGGAAAAATTATGCTGTTGTAATTGCCTTACTGATGAAATATTAAAACAATGGATAATTATAAATATCCAAATAAATGTAGATGTAGACTAATAAATAATTCCAATAATATTAGAGGCTAATATGATATGTTAGGGTTCATTAGATAATTATTGTTTGATGTGATAGGGTTGTTATGACTTTCACCAAAAAATATCCAATAGTGTCAAAATTGACATAAATTAATTTTTGAAACAAATACTATATTATAGGTTGATATAACATTCCTAAACATCAATGGATCGGAAAAATGGATTAAATAACATATTATATTTCATTAGGTAACTAAATGAGGTTATCTTGGAAGGTTAGAGTATGTTTATTATCCATAGAGTGTAAGAATACAAGAAGTCAAGGTAAAAGTTAATATATTAATCTATGAGTTAAATCTAAAAGATAAGGTTAAAATTGTTGCCTAAAATTTTCTAAAACTTATTGGTTGAAAATAATTAAATCCATAACCACCTAAGTCTCGAAATAAATTCATTTGGAGCCATTATAATCTGAATATGATTTTATAATAAATTTAATTTTTTATTCTTTTCTTAAAGTGACCCTCTCCCCTCTTATAAAAGGTCACATCACCTTCTCTCAAAATCACACCTCCAATGCCTTTTGACTAGGCCTACCCCTTCCCAAATATCCTATAAACTTCCCTAAAATCAACCTAGTGTCCTTAACTTGTTCAGAAATCCATTATCAGGATCCATTTTGATCAACTCAAATAGAAACACCCAAAGATTTAATTATTTCACCACCCTCTTTCAAGTTCATTTCTTCTTCCACTTCCTATTTCATTGTTGTTTCCACACCAAAATAATAACTACAGTATCTCCTACATTTTGTTATGTTTTTTTAAATATGGTAAAACCATATTTGTTATTCTATCTATCCTATAAGTGACAAAGTCACTATACGTGTGTACGTACGACTTACCGTCGCCACGTTGTGGTGTAGTTTGTTATTCAAACAATTCATTATTTTGATGGGTATAATAATGAGTATATATGATTTAAATAATAAACATTAAGTGTTTATGATTCTTTATATATGATATAACATCCAATTACAAATTATTTCACCATCAATATAATGATATTGTCACTCGTGCATACGTTTGGATTACCTTCTCCATGACATGATGAGATTCATTTCCATGTTGACCATTCAACAATGATTATAAATATATATATTATTAAAAAGTTTTTAATATATGACATAATAATGCTACTGAATATATATATATATAGGTACTTACATATATCTTATTCACTTACTTCCATTCAATACGATGTGAAAACCGAAACAACGTTTATGCATACATACGACCTACCATCTCCATAAATGGTGTTTTCGATTTGACATATATATCTATTATACATATTTATATACAATATATATATGATATATAAATCATTTTTTATATTTTGGATGTATATAATTCATGACCTAAGTGATACGATCGAGAATAACAAGTTAAAACACGTACAATAAAGAAAGTAATTATTACCAAAAATGTTAATTTAACATAAAAGTCAATATTAAATGGGTAGTATAATGTCAAAAATTAATAATTTTGCTATAATAAAGAATATTATGGTTCTTATTATAATTTAATAACATATAATGGTCATTATACAGGGGGATAAACATTCCCTCGACCAAAGGAATTTGCAAGGTAAGGGTTAATTTCACAAATCTCTTTATTATCTGAGGTTGTTTTTACATAAGTATATACTGGGAGATATTTATAATCCTTATAAAGGTTTCATAAAATATGTTTCAAAGGCATTATTTTTAAGGAAATTTTTACTTAAAAATCATTCTAAAAGTTTTATATGTTTATTCTTCTAAATCCTTTCTCATTAATGTCCATGTTTTCAGAATGTTTTTAAGGATTTATTTATATGGACAAGAAGGTTTTAAAATGTTAATTCCTATCAAATGTTTAAAAGTTGTATGGGACACTTTAATTAAAAACAAGATTTAAAATTACTTCCTTTATAAATTATTTTACTGTTAAATGATTTCTTTAAAAAGGGATATCACTCTCAAAGAGTTTTACAAATCATTTCCATCTATGTCTACATCCTTCGCTGGATTTTAATATTATTTGATGTATATTTATTATGATTCAAATATTCCATATTGTATTGAAGGTTTTGTGATATGTTTAACTAGGGATGTGTTATTTTTATACCATTCCTATTTTATCGTTAAATTATTGACATTTCATATGCTAGTTATAATACGAATGTTTATGTTATATTTCAACCTTTTCAAATAATGAATGTATTGGACATAGTAAGTGATGAATGGAGCCCACTATAGCCCCTCAATTAATCGGTATGTCTCATGAGACAATTATATGTGGAATTGGCCTAGGACTTTCCAAATTTGATATATGGTTTTTTCCAAGGAATTAATCATTTTTAAACATCTTGGCGGATGCCTTGAAAAAATGTAAACATTCCCATATTATGAAAATAATATTGATAGTTCATGTGGTTATTTGACAAGTATAATACCCAAGACTATATTTTATTATAACATTGTTTACTCAGCTCATATTTCTACCATAGATCATTCATTTTTATTATTTTTAAAGTAACGTGTTTTCAATTATTCACTATGCCTATTTTTTATGTTATATTCTGCTAAATTGTTTACCCTTTCTGAGCATCTGAGCTCACCCCTTTCATTGTTTTATTTTTTCCAGGATTCCAAGAAGAGTATTATGACTGACTTATAGGTAAAATCTAATGGATATGAATGTGGTCAATGGAGACAATGTTGGTTTTTATTTCATTTTATAATGTAATATAATGTCCAAGTATGTAATCTATTTTCCAAGAATACTACCGATCTTTCCTTCAGGGCCTGATTCCTTGTAATTATGGAAATGTATTAAAATAATGAACCAACTATGGGTAACTGGGTTCGGGGAATTATATTTTTTATCAACGGATGTTTTGAAACAACTTTGGAAATATATTTAGATAAAATCTTATTAAAGAACATTACACTAAGATAGAATTTGAAGAATAGTATAGAAGAACTTCCAATAATTTTGGTAATGTTGAGATTTTTTGTCTCTTCCAAGATATACATCCCTGTCTAGATACGAGAAGATAGAGAGGTCTCTGTAATATATGTATGTAGGAGTGAAAAATCCAACAAGGAGATTCAGGCTTGACCCGGGGTATCCCGGTACACGATAATGGGTCTTGCTGCACTCTTGGTTACGAATCTCCTGGGGGATATGATTAGGATAATTCGCATTTTCATTTCAATCCATTATGAAGGATTTAAAAGTAAATACATCCCCAATGAAAAACAATTAGTATTATAGATTATATGCATAATATTTTCAATTTACATTAGGTATTTTACAATTATGGAATTATTCTTGCAATTCATAAACTAAACTAGTGTATGTCGTTGTTCAGAAATAATGCCGAGTGGAAGGAATGATAAATCCAGCAATACGCATGATCGAAAGATTAATAATGATCATATCATTCATGGTATTAAGAAAACATTTGAAAGGTAAATAGTATCCCATATATTCTAATCATATGAAGATATAGTATCATGTGTTTATAAGATAAGTAAAGAATTCTCTGAGTCTTATGGCTTTGATGGAAGCAAGAGAAGAAATGGTTTGAAGAGAGGAAGATGGTTAATGGGAAGTGGGGAAAATTGATTTTCCCATATATGATAACTATAGATAGAATCAAATTGGTAAATTATTGAATGGAATGAATGTTTTTTATATTGTGGAGAAAAAGGAGACCAATTACTTCATTGCAAGGGTAACAAAAATGATTCAAATGTACAATGCATCATCTGCAATGAGTTGGGACACTACGCGAATCGATTTCCAAATCATTAGAGTATACCACAAATGCTGCTATTGGATTATAATTAAGATATGATATTACCGAATATTAAGAGAAATTGTTAGATTTCTATTTTTGTTAAGGTATTGTGTCATTTTAGTATTATGTTAATGATGTGCATGTTATAAGAATTATAAAGTATATAAGGATAATATTGCAGTACTACTTCATTAAGGATGTGAGATTGTGTGGAATAAATAAAAGTTACTCAATAACATGTTACTTTTTTTGGAAAATATATGGTTGAGATAATGATAAAACATAATATGCTTCGGATACGGAGGTAGTCATTTTGTAATAATATATGATTAATTTTGATAAATTATATTAGATATTCTTGACTACCTTGAAAATAAGTAATGATTTGTATATTCCATCATTATTGGAGTTTACAACATTTTTTGATGGAAGGAGTATATCTTGTATTCTATAATAAATAAGGGATCATGAATATAATCAATATCGTTTTATTAAAATTTATGGAGTAATAGTGTTATAAAATAATACATGATGAAGGTATTTACATGTTATTACGTCGCAAAAGGATCTTTATTTGGTCTACCTTCCTTATCAATTTTGGACTGTGAGTTTGGACAGAATTATTTTGGATAAGTCTAATGGTTGGAATCGATCATGTTTGAAATTGGATACTATTGTTATTGTTAAATCATTTCTTGATATTTTTTTTGGATTTTCATATGAAGGACAACCCTGTGGTCGGGTGACCACCTGCCGCATCCCGGAAGTCCGCAAGACATGATCCCATATACAAAGGGCGGCAAGGGTGAATTACCAACCAATAGATTACATGATGTCCATGTTTTTATAATGTAGTTTTTTTAAATGTTCTGGAAAGTTAATTATAAATTAATTATTTTTTGGAACACTATGCGATTATGATAAATAGAATATTTTTGAATTCTATAATATTTTGTAGTGAAAGATGAGTTTGTGGTAAAAATTAGTTGATGGATGAAAATATACTTGTCATGTATATATATATATATTCCTTCTATTCTAGGAATAAATAATTCTTAAACACTAGGGATGGGATCTTTAAAAAACGTGTCTCCCTAATACCATATGTTTTCTTAAAATGGTGATATTTTACATCGTTAGAGATAGATGGCTTTGAGGCCCTGAATTTTAGACTTTTTTTAAATGATGACCTCAATCACTCCATATAAATATTTAAGGTTACCCTCAAAATATGTCTCCCTAATTTCCACCAATGTTCTCTTAATCAATATCATAATTCGGTGGTGGCATTTTCATTTCCCTTTCCTGCTAACTAAGACTATATTTTATTAACCCAATGTCAGATGTGGGTTTTCCACAATAGTATTTTTCTATTTTTATCAATTTATTTTAGAATAAAAATTTCAAATTGTGAGGATACAATTTATTTAAGGAGGGTAGAATGTTACATCCCATGATTTTATAGTACTTTATCTAATTAAAGCAATTCAATAGCTTGCACTACATGCAACAATGAGTTCTAACGCACCACAACATAAAAAACAAGACATTTGAGAAGTGGTTATGAATAGAATTAAGTTATTTTTTAGTCTTATATATTCTATATAATTTTAAAACCCGTAGAATGTGTTTCCTAGACATAATATAGGATAAAATTCAATTTTTTAGATAAATGATGTTTTTTTCAAAAATGTAATTTTACCGCATACTAAAGTTGAATTTTTTTAAATGAATTACATGAAACTTTTATTATAAATATTAATAAATAAACTCTTTATTTATAAGTGTGAAATAAAAACATACTTCGTAAAATTTTTGGGTAAATTTCTGATAACTTTCATTTTTTAATGAATATTGAAAATTACTATGTTTTAATTGAAGACAACTTTTTTAATCGAGAAAATTTATATTTTTAAATTATTAATTTGAATGGTTTTGAAATATAATTTGAATAAATTTTTATCATTTAATATAATTTAGGTTATTATAAGTAATTTCACATTTAAATATTACATAAATATCTGTCAATCATTTGATAGTTTATACTTTTTTAAAAATATGATTTTTGGTTTTAACAATGGGAAAAAAATTAAATTAATAAATGAAACTTATTTGTTTTTAATTTGGTAAAATGGAATTCATTTTTTAATTAGAAATATCAAAATTATCTTTGGGTAAATTTTTTGTATTTTTTTGATAATTTTCAATTTTTGAGGAATAGTGGAAAACACTATGTTATAAATAAAAACTGATTTTATTTAAGAAATTATATATTTTATTTAAATTTATATTAATTAAAAATATATGTATATTAACTATATTAGGTCAATTTAATTCATTGGAGTAATTTTATACTAAATTTATATATATATAATTTTATTGAACTTTTTATGATTTTTTAACCACCTTCTAGGAGAATTTGCAAATTTGCATAAAACATAATTTTACAACATCTGTGAGTTGAACTAATAAATCTGAGAGACATGGTTTAAATTATTAAGTAAAATTTTTTTCAATAAGATGAAAATAATTTTGGGTGAACAGTAACATTATCCTTTTGTTTAATACAGTTAAAAGTATATAGAATAATTAAGGTAAAAATTATTTTATAATTACCCTAACACATGTCCTAATTCTATTAGAAAATATTAATTCATCAAAAAACTACCTTATTAATGAAATATGATCCTATTTGGTCCACTTCTATTATATTAGGACATATACTATTATTTTATTTAAAGAAGAGTTATAAGTGATAAATTTAAAGATTAATAAATAAACAATATTTAATATTGGGATACACACTATATAAATTCCACAATAAATATTAATTAGAAATATCAAATTATTTCCTAAATAAAGGTATTTTATTTATAATATTTAGAGATTAAATAATTATATTTATTTATGACACAATGATGATGTTGTAATTCCCTTATTAATAAAATATGAATTTAATTGATATTATAAATATCAAAATAAATGTAAATTGAGACTTATAATGAATTATACTAATTATATAAGATGATATGAAATTTTAGGGTTGATTAGACAATTTTTTTCTAATTGATAAGGTTGTTATGAACTTCACCAAAACAAAATACCAAATATTATCAAAATTGACATAACTTAATTTTTAAAACAAATACTATATTATTGGTTGATATAATTTTTCTAAAAATCTAAGGTTCCTCTAAAAGATTAAATAATATTATATAATTCATTAATGAAACACTTGAGGTTCTCTTGGAAGTTTAGAGTATGTTTATTAACCATATACTCCAAACGGTGGAATCATGGAGGTGAGTCCATGATCCAGAAAATATTATTAAAAATAAACGTTCAAACATACTATAAGAATATAGCAAGAAATGGTAAAGTTAAACTATTTATCTAAGAGTTATATTCAAAAGATAACGTTAAAATTGTAACCTAAACATTTCTAAAACCTATTGGTTGAGAAACTTTTGACCCGTAACCACCTAAGGATATAAATAAATTCATTCTAATCCATTATAAATCTAATATGTTTTTATAATAAATTAATATTTTAATCATTTCTTAATGTGACACTCACCCCTATTATAAAAGGGCACTTACCCTTTTCTCAAAATAACTCTTCCAATGCCATTTGGCGCCCCCCAACCCTGCTCAAATATCCTCCCAACATCCCTTAATTAATCCTAGAGTACTTAAATTGATCATAAATCCAACCTGTGGAGTGCTTTCTCTAAATTCAAAAGAAAACACCCGATGAAGAGGTAATAATTTCACCACACTCTTTCAAGTGCTTTTCATTTACACTTCCTCTTTCATTGTTGCTTCCATACAAAAATAATAACTCCAATAACTGCTATATACTGTTATGGTATTATAAATATGGTACAACCATAATCGTTATTCTATCAATCGAATAAATGACAAAGTCACCATACGTGCATACGTACGGATTACCATCTCCACGTTGTGGTGTATTCTGTTATTCAAACAATTAATTATTTGGATGGGTTAAATATTGAGTATAACTGATGTAAATAATAAAAATAACTACTTTATGATTCTTTATATTTGATATAGTATCCAATTACAAATTATTTTACCATCAATATAATGATATTTTCGCTCGTGCTTACATACGGATTATTGTCTCCACGGCACGATGAGATTCATTTCCATGTTCACCATTCAACGAAGATTATAAAAAATTTTATTATTAATAATTATGTAATATATGACATTTTAAATATACTGGATATATATATGTGTGTGTGTGTGTGTACTTACATATATTTTATTCACATACATCCGTTCAATACGATGTGAAAAAATAAAAAATGTTTATGCGTACATACGACTAACCGTCTCCATGATGTGGTGTAGTTTGTTATTGAAAAACTTCATTATTTGGATGAGTATAATGATGAGTATAACTAATTTAAATATTAAATATAACATGTTTATGTAAATGTATAATAATAAAACATAATCCTTTTAAACATATAATTCAGTATAATATGGAAAAAATAAAATCAAATAATTCCATTTACATATTTACATAGATATTTTTCTAGTCGAATAATCACATGAAATTTCATTAGCCACTTTTGTAATGATGGTATGAATAATTCCAGACTTCATGACCACAAAGTCAAGGCCTTGTTCCATTCCTAAAAATAAGATTTTGTCAAGGCCTTCTTCCAAGACATTTGTTTGTCTAATTAGACCTACCGATACATGGAGGAGTTATTGCGGGCTCCACCCGTCACATACTAAGTCCAATAGATTCCACATATAAAAAGGTTGAAACATAATAGAAAAATTCATACTAAAACTAGAGTATGAAACTTCAAAACATTAACCATAAACCATTAATGGAATAAAAATAACTCATCCACAGTCAAGCATATCACAAAACCTTAAATACAATATGGAATATTTGTATTAGAATAAATCAACTTCAAACAAGTGTAAAATTTATCAAAGGATATTGAAAGGGATGAAATCAAAACTATCTGAGAGATTTATCCCTATCTATTTTGAAATTATTTAAGATTCACATAATTATAAAAGAAAACATTTATTTTAAAAATATTCTTATAAATTGTAAGGGAAGCTTCGGTGATGTTATAACAGAGGAAAATAGCGCCACCCACCATATATGATAAAAAAAGCTTACATTAATATTGTCCAAAAGGCCATAAAGTACCTTCTTTGGAAAATGACAGAAGTATTGCTTTGAAAAAATATATAAGGTCAAATTAGTGTATATCCAATAAGTTTTAATTTTTTTTAAATAAAATTTTAAGAAAACACGGATGTGGATGATAAAGTGGTCCCAGTAGATACTTTCATAAAAACAACCTAAAATAATAAAGAGATTGTGAAATAAACCCATACCTTGCACGTTATTTTGGTCAAGGGCACATTTAACCTCAGTTATAATGACCATAGTATGTTATTAAATTATACCAGAAACATATTCATATTTATTATATCATATGTGATTCATTTATGTCTTTATAATGCCCATTTAATAATGATTTCCATGTTAAATTAACATTTTGGGTAACAATTTCATTTTTAATCGTATGTTTTTTAACATGTATCAGTTAGATCATGATTAAAATACATAAATAATATAAAAAATTATTTATATATCATATATTTTTAGAATATAAATATTTATAATGGATAGATATATGGAATAGAATGCACCATTTATGGAGACGGTAGGCTGTATGTACGCATAAACATTGTTTTCATTTTCATATCATATTTAAATGAAGTATGTGAGTAATATATAAATATATAAATATATATATATAATGTATAATTATTATGTCATATATTAAATATCTAATAATAATATATATTTTTATAATAATCGTTGAATGGTGAACGTGGCAATGAATCTAAACGAGTTTTGGGGATGGTAATCCGTACATACGCACGAGCGATAATATCATTATATTGATGGAGAAATAGTATATAATTGGATGTTATATAATATATAAAGAAAATTAAAATTTATTATTTATTATTTACATCAGTTATACTCATTATTATCCCCATCCAAATAATGATGTGTTTAAATAATAATCTACTCCACGATGTGGAGAGGGTAAGCCGTACGTATGCACGTATGGTGACATTGTCATTCCTATGAAGGATAGAATAATGAATATGGTTGTACCATTTTTATAATAACCTCTAAATATATAGATGATACTGGATTTATTATTTTAGGATGGAAACAACAATGAAAGAGGATATGGAATAAGAAAATAACATGAGAGAGGGTGGTGAAATTATTACCTCTACTTCAGGTGTTTCCATTTGAGTTGATCAAAAGGGCTCCATATGTTGGATTTATGACCAAATAAATGCATCTAGGATGAATAGATTATAGTTTGGAGGATATTTGAAATAGGATTGGCCAAGAAAAATGGTTTTGGAGGTGGGACATTGAGGGAAGGGGAAGTACCCTTTTATTAGAGAGGTGAGGGTCCCTTTCAAAAAATCTTGAAATATTATTTTATAATAAAATCATTTTCGATTTATAATTTCTCCAAAATGAATTTTTTATATTATATTCTATGTATGGGTCTAAAATATCACAACCAATAGGTGGTATACTTGTTTTGGTCATCATATCAATCTTATCGTTAAGATTTAACTCTTAGTTAAATAGTTTGACATTTACCATGTATCATTCTATTTTTATATTATATGGATAATAAACATACTATAATGAACCAATGGAATTCCATGTGGTTAATTATTAATATATATAACCTTATCTATGACTTTTTTCTGAACTATAGATTTTTAGGTATATAAAATCAAATAATAATATAGTATTAGTTTAAAAAAATCAATTATGTCAATTTTTCCTTATTTAGTATTTGATTTTTTTGAAATCCATAAAAACATTATCAATTCGAATAAAATTTATTTAACCAACCCTTAAATGTCATATTAACAATTAAAATTAGTGTAATTCATCATAAGTTTCAATTTACATTTATTTGGATATTTAAAATATCAATAAATTTAATATTTCATTAATAAGGTAAATACTGCATCATCATTGTATCATAACTAAATTAAATTATTTAATGACTAAAAAATATAAATAAAATACCATTACATAGTAAATATTTTTTTTTCTAATGAATATTTATAGTCAAAATTATATTTTGTGAAACCCTATTTTAAAAATGGATTAGTTATTAATCATGGAATTTAACTCTATTAACACTTCTTAAATAAATTAATAATAAATGTCCTAATCAAATCCAAGTGGACCTAAGGAACCATATATTATTCCTAAGGTTTTTTGGGTAGAATTACACTTATACAATTGAATTGGTACATATTTTAGTGTAATTATAATATCATTTTAACATTAATTACCCTATTAACTTTTAATCGTAGTAAATAAAAGTCAAAAGTTACAATTCACCATTAATTATTTTCATCTTATTAAATCAAATTATACTTACTGATGTAAACCATGTCTCTTGGAATTTTGAAATTCCACTCATCAAAATGGTAAAATTATTATTAATTCTAATTTTCTAACATGCCTAGATGGTGGGTAAAATACGTTAAAAAAATAAATAAAATCTTATATATTTAATTTTATTATAAAATGACTCCAATGAATTAAATTGAACATATACAAGATTTATATATCTAATATGACTTAAAATAAATTTAAATAAAATAATTAATTATTTAAATAATAAGTTGGATTTAAACAATAACACATTGTTTTTTTCACAATCATCAATAATAGAATGTATTAAGAAAAATACCAAAACATCACCCTAATATAATTTTGATTTCAAAAATTCAAAAATTTATTTTATTTTAACCAAATTAAAATATATGTGTTGCATTAATTAATTTAAAATTATTTGTGTTTATAAAAACCAAAAAGTTTTTTTTAAAAGTTAAAACTGTCAAAATATTGACATGTGTTTATGTAAAATTTAAATTTGAATTACTTATAATGACCTACATTTTATTAAATGATAAAAATATAATCTAATTTTAATTCAAAACAATAAGAATTCATAATTTAACACAATATATTATTTCGATTAAAAAATAAGTTTTCAATTAAAACAAACTATTTTTAACTATTCATCAAAATATGAAAGTAATCAGAAATGTACCAATAATTTAACTAAACTACTTTTCAATGTCCCTCTTCAAATGATGAATTTAATTTCATTATATTTAATGTATAAAAGTTTCAAATATTTTTTTTCAAAAAACAATTTCCATTAAATGGTGGTAAAATTGCATTTTTGAAAAATATATCTTCTATCAGAAAAAATTAATTTGTTCACAAATTATTTCTATGAAATAGATAATATGGATGTTAAAATTATTTAGAGTGTATACGATTCAAAAAGAAGTTAATAGAATTCATAACCACTTTTTGAATAACTAAATTGGTATGTCGTGGTGCGCTCAAACTCCGTGTTGCCTGCAGAATAAGCTATTGAATTATTTTATTGAGATAACATAATATGAAATATTTGGGGTGTTACATTCTACCCTTCTTTAATAAACTGTGTTCTCGCAATTTTAAATTGTTCTATAAAAATAAAAGGAAAATATTTTAAATATACTATGGTGGAAAACCCACATTGGAAATTGGGTTAATAAAATTTAGACTTAATAAGAGGGAAAGGGAAATGAAAAATACACCCCCAAATTATGATATCGATTAAGAGAACCTTGGTGGAAATTTGAGACACATAATTTGTGGAAAAACACAAATATTTATAGTGATAGATTGAGGTCATAAACCACAAACAAGTAAAAAATGAGGGCCTCAAAGCCATCAATCTATGATGATTTAAAATATCATTGATTCAACAATACATAAGTTATTAAGATAACATATTTTTTGTTTTAATATCCCTTCATTAATGAAGAAGAATTAATTTATTCATAGAATAAGAGGAAAAAATATACCTGACACATTGAATTTTATCCTTTATCTAATTCCACCATTAACTCATTTTTCTCTCCAAAAGATAGTAGATTTAAAAAATATTTTAGTTATATTAATAGAATAGGATTCCAAAAATAATGAATTTATAATTCAATTTTCAGACTAATTAATTAAAATAATATATACAATCTATGACATCACGTAGGCCAGTAGTAGGTGATGCACCCTTGTCACCCTTCGGTTACAGGTTCAAGTCTCGCAGCATTTCCACACGTGATAGGTTGTTGCCCGACCACTTGGTTGTCATTTTTATAACAATCCAAAAATAATCCCAAGAAATGATTTATCCTTAATAATAATATCCAATTTCAAACATAGTTGATTCCATCCTTTAGACTTATCCAAATTAATTCTTTCAAAATTCATAGTAAAAATATTATATGGAAGGTAAACAAGATGAAGATTCATTTTTCCACGTAATAACATGTGAATACCATCATCGTGTATTATTTTAATACACGGTAACACCCTAAATTACCATAAAACCATTTGGATTACCTTCATGATCAATTATTCCTTATAAAAAATGGATATACTCTTTATGTCCATAAATGTTGTAAACTCCAATAATTATTGATTATACAAATCATTAATCAATTTCAAGGTACTCATGAATATCTAAAATAATTTATCCAAATCAATCATATATTATTCCAAAATCACTACCTCAGTAATATAACCATATTATGGATTGTCTTTCTCTCTACTATATATTTTCCAAAACATTTAACCTGCTATTGAGTCACTTTTCATGGTTCCACACAATCTCAATCCCTTAATGAAATAGTACTACAGTACAATTCTTTTATACTCTATAATTCTTATAACATGTACATCATTACTAAAATACTAAAATGAAAAAATAAGTTAATAACAACATAAGAAATCTAATAATTCCCCTTCATCTTTGGTTGTATCATAACTTAATTAACATCCAATAGCAGCATTTGAGTTAAACTCTCTTAATTTGAACATTTCATTGTGTATTGTACCAACTCCTTGCAGATTAAGCTTTGTACATTTGAAACCTTTTTCTTACCCTTAAAATCACGTAAATGGTTTTCTTTTTCTCCACACTTATAACAAACACTCATTCATTTCAACCATTAACCAAGGTGATTCATTGCATAATTATCATATATGTGAAAATTATTCTTTCCCATCTTCCCTTGATCCATCTCTCTCTATACCATCCTTTCCCTCTCTGGATTCCCTTGAAATCCATGCGACTCAAGGAATTCTTTACTTATCTTATTTACAAATGATACTATTTCTTTATGTGGTGATAATACATAAGAGATTATTTCAATTCTAAATTTTTTCTTAATACCATGAAAAATATGATCCTTCTTAATCTTTGGATCATGCGTATTGCTGGAGTTCTCAATATTTATACAAGGAACCATTTCTAAACAATGGAAAACCGTAGTATGGTTTATGAATCACAATACATATTTCCAAACATGTATAATACCTTATATAAGTAGTTTCTATTATGCATATAATCTATAATAATATAATTTTATATTTGAGGAAGTATTTACTCATAAATATTTTTACAAAGGCTTATAATGAAAATGTGAATTATCCTAAGCATATCCCCCAGGTGTTTCGTAACCATGAGTGTAGTAAGGCCCATTGTCATGCACCAGTTCCAATTTAATTCTAGCTCAAAACGGTGTTTTTGGGTTTTACCTCTAGGTACATCTGTGCCAGATCTGCCTCTACCTACTCATCTCCAGAGATGGATGTATCACGTGGAAACTCCCAAAATCCTTATATTACACAAATTCTAGGATGTGCATCTATATTTTTCCTCAAAGTCTATATGCGGGTAATGTTCTCTAATCAGAGTTTTTTAAATCTATCTTCAAAAGATTGTACTAAACTTCCCCTGATACCAACTATAATGCCCCGACCACATAAGACTAGATTCGAGGCATTATTTTAATACATTGTAATGATTACAAGGAATCGAGTCTCGAAAGACTGGTCAGTTTATCAGTCTTAGAAAATATATTACATACATGAACATTACATTACACAATAGAAAATAAAACACAACATAAATGATCCTTTACTAAAGTTATTAATCCCATAGCATAACCCTCTATATCAACCAGAAAACACTTCATCGATTCCTAGGAAAAGTAAAACATTGATAGGGGTGAGCTAAGATGCTCAGTACGGATGAAAATATAGCAGAAACATTCATAAATAATCATAAACATTTAAGAAAATGTATTGGACTGAAATAAAAGCCTTTTGAACATAAAATTCAACATAATATGGAAAATATAAAATCATATATTTCCATTTAATTATTCACATGGATATTCTACTAGTATAATAATCACATTCAATGTCGATAACCACTTTCATGATGATAGAATACATAATGCCACACATCATTACAACATAGTCAAGGCCTTGTGCGAAGACTACAAATAAGATTTTTCAAGGCCTTGTGCCATGACACTAGTTTTTTTAATGAGGTCTACTAATGTATTATGGAGCTATAGTGGGCTCCACTCATCACATACTAATTCCAATACAATCCTCAAATGAAAAGGATGAAACATAACATAAATATTCGTATTAAAACAGGCATATGAAATTTCAATACATTAACAATAAACACAAAATGGTATAAAAATAATAAATCCACTGTCAAACATATCACAAAACCTCAAATACAATATGGAATATTTTTATTATAATAAATCACCATGAAATAGGTGTAAAATATATCAAAGGATATGTATATAGATGAAATCAAATCTATTTGAGAGAATTATCTATTTTTATTTTGAAATCATTTAGGAGTCACATAATTATAAAAGAAAACATTTATTTTGAAAAAATTATTATAATATTTTAAGGGGAGATTCGATGATGTTATAATGGTGGAAAATAGCCTCACCTTATATATAAGTTAAAAACATTCTCACCTTAATTTTTTTTGAAAATGTCATAATGTTCATTATTTGGAAAATGACGGAAAGATTTTTTTCAAAACATATAGTGTCAAATATGGGTATAAATGTCTTTAACCCATAGTCTAGTAAATAGTACAATACTTTTGAAATATAATTTTATGAAAACATGGATGTTAATGGTAAAGTGGTCCTACTAGATACTTATGTAAAAATAACCTCTGATAATAAATAGATTTTGAAATTAACCCTTACCTTGCACATTCCTTTGGTCGAGGTTACTTTTAACCTATTGTATAATTACCCTAGTATTCTATTCAATTATACCAAAACCATATTCATATTTATTATGTCATACATGATTTATTTAAGTCTTTATAATTTTCATTTAATAATTATTTCCATGTTAAATTTACATTTTGGGTAATAATCACCTTCTTTATCAAACATGTTTTAACTTGTATCATTTAGATCATGATTTAAATACTTACAGAATATAACCATTTATTTATATATCTTATATATTTAGAAAATAAATATTTATAATAGATAGATATATGAAATTGAAGGCACCATTTATGGATATGGTAGGCCATACGTACGTATAAACTATGTTTCAGTTTTCATATCGCATTGAACTTATGTATGTGAATAAGATATATATAAGTATATATATATCCAGTAGAATTATTATGTCATATATTACATACTTATTAATAATATATATTTTTATACTTATCATTGAATGGTGAATGTGGGAATGAATCTCATCACGTCGTGGAGATGGTAATCTGTATGTACACATGAGCGACAATATCATTATATTGATGGTATAATCATGAGTAATTGGATGCTATATCACATATATTGAATAATTAACATATTATATTTATTATTAAATTATTTTTAGTAATTATTACAACCATCCAAATAATTAAGTGTTTCAATAACAAACTACACCACGACGTGGAGACAGTAAGCCGTATGTACGCACTTATGGTGAATTTTTCATTCATATGATGGATAGAATAATGAATATGTTCATACCATTTTTATAATAACATCACAGTATATATAATACACTAGTGATATTACTTTATAATGGATACAACAAATAAAAATGAAGTGGAAGAAGAAAATAACTTAAGAGATGGTGGTGAAATTATTACCTCTACTTCGGGTGTTTCCTTTTGAGTTGATAAAACGGGTCCTTAAGTTGGCATTATGACCAAAGTAAGACCTATAAGATGAAGTGGGGAATGTTGTGACATTATTTGGGCAGATTATGACAGAGAAAAATTTCTTTGGAGGTTTGATTTTGAGAAAAGGTGAAGTACACTTTTTTAAGAGTGGTGAGGGTCACTTTAGGAAAAACATGAAATTATATTTTATAATAATATCATTTTTTGTTTCTAATATCTCCAAAATGATTTATTTCGAGGATAAGGTGGTCATGGGTTTAAAACCTCTCAACCAATAGGTTTTAGACAGATTTAGTTCATCATATTAACCTCTTATTTAATATTTAACTCTTCGTTAAATAGTTTGACATTTATCATATCTCTTTGTACTTTTACATTATATGGTAAAAAACATACTATAAAAATCCTAGAGAACTCTATGTGGCTCATTATAAATATATATAACCTTATCTAAGTCTTCTACCATATCCATTGATTTTTGGGAATATTATATCAAATAATAGTATATTATTTGTTTTAAAAACTCAATTATATCAATTTTGACACTATTTAGTATTCGATTTTTTTAAAAGCCAAAAAACATTTATCAGTTTGAATAAAATTCATTCCTCAAACCGTAATTTATATTAGTATGTAAAATTTTGTCCAATAAGAAGCAAATAATATTTTGGTGAATAGTAACTTTTCACTTTTATTTTCCACAGTTAAAAGTAAATAGGGAAGTTAAGGGTAAAAATGATATTATAATTACCCTAACACATGTCCTAATTCTATGGGATTTGGGTAATTCGACCATAAAAAACCTTAGGAATAAAATATGATCCAATTTGGTTCACATGGATTAGATTAGGACATTTATTATTATTTTAATTAATGTAGAGTTAAAAGTAATGAATTCAATGTTTAATAACTAAACCATTTTTAATTTAAGGATACAAAAAATATAAAGTTATTATAAATATTAATTATAAATATAAAAATATTTTGTACATAACGGAATTTTATTTATAATTTTTAGAACATAAATAATTTAATTTAATTAGGGCACAAGGATGATACAACAATTAGCTTATTAATGAAATTTTAAAATATTTGATATTCAAAATATCCAAATAATGTTTATAGAGACTTATGATTATTTAAAATAATTTAAATGGATTATATGGAATATTAGGGTTGATTATATAATTATTTTCGAAGTGATAAGGCTGTTATGACTTTCACAAAATGAAAATATCAAATACTATCAAAATTGACCTAAATTTATTTTTAAATCAAATACATTATTATTGGTTGATATAATATTCCTAAAAATATAAGGTTTGTCCAAATGTCATACATAATATTATATATGTCATTATTTAACCACTTGAGATTCTTTTGGACATTTAAAGTACGATTATAAACTATATTGTGTAAGAATAAAATAAGACATGGTAACAGTTAAAATATTTAACTAACAGTTATATATAAAATATATGGTTTAAATTGTAACCTAAACGTGTCTTAAACCTATTGGTTGTGTTTATTTAGACCCATACCCACCATATACTAGAAATAAATCATTTTGGTTCCATTAGATATAGAAAATGATTTTATTATAAAATAATATTTCATGCTTTTCCTAAAGTGACCCTCACTTCTCTTATAAAATGGTACTTCCCCTTCTCTCACAATCACACCTCCAATGAAATTTGGCTCGGCTAAACCGTACCCAAAAATCATATAAAATATACTGAAATAAACCTAGAGTTCCCACTTTTATCAGAATGCCAACCTAAGGAGCCCTTTTGATCAAATAAAAAGAAAGAACCCGAAGAAGAGGTAAATATTTCATCACCCATTTTAAGTTCCTTTCTTCTTCCACTCCCTCTTTCTTTGTTTTTTCGATACCAAAATAATAAATCGAGTACCTTATACATATTTTGATTTTTTTATAAGTATTGTACAACCATATTCATTAATCTATTTGCTCTATAAATGACAATGTCACCATAAGTGCGTACGTATAGATTACTGTCTCCAGAAACATGATGAGATTCGTTTCTCCATCTAAACCATTCAGGAATATTTTTTATTTGAGGACTAAAAATTATTTTTATTCCCATAATATAATTCTGTATATGAATCAAATATATCTTTTCCACAACAAACATGGCTTACGTAACCAAGCATATAAAGGAAAACGAATCAGTTAACACTAGAAACAATGATACTACTGAAACATTATTAACAAAGCAATATTAGAGGATCATATATGATATAATATATATGTATATAGTTTATGTATAATTTAATAAAAATTATTTAACTATTATAATGGTGGTTAATGTACTCTCGACCAAAGGAAAGTGCAAGGTAAGGGTTAATTCCCCAATCTAATTATTATTCGAAATTGTTTACGGGTATGTTTTTACTAAAAACATATTTATTATCCATGTCCATTTTTCATAAAAGAGTTTTCAATGGGATTATTTTAAGGGAATATTTTATTAAATAATCAATTTAAATGTTTTAAATATTTTTTTTTTAAATCAACCTCATTAATTTCCATGTTTTTTAATTGTTTTTATGGATTTATATATATGGACATGAATTTTTTTAAAATGTTAATTCCATTAAAAAGTTTCAAATTAGTATGGGACACTTTGATCCAGAAATGTATTAAAATATCTTCCATTCCAAATTGTGTGACTTTTAAATGTTTTTAAGAAAAAATGGTTATTTCTATCAATGTGTTTTACAAATCACATTTTTATATGTCAACACCCTTTGATGGATTTTAAACTTTTTTTGTAGTTTATTTATTATGACACAAATCTTATATAATTTATTGAAGGTTTTGTGATATGTTTGACTATAGATGTGTTATTTTTATACCATTTATTGTATATGGATAATGTATTTTCCTTTCATATGCTAGATTTAATATGAATTTTTATGCTACGTTTCAACCTTTTCATATAAAGAATATATTAGACACAGTAAGAGACCGGTGGAGCCCGCTATAGCTTCTTGATGCATCATTTGGTCTCATGAGACAATTGGATGTGGAATTGGCTAAGGAATTTCAAAATTTTGTATATGTTTTCGCCAAGGCCTTAATCATTTTTAGATTTCTGGGATGAGGCCTTGACAAAATGTTTCAATATATCTGGCATTATACATTCCTTCATTATGAAAATAATATTGATGGTTCATGTGGTAATTGAACTAGTAGAATAACCATGAATAGGTTTTGTTATGGAATTATTTAATCGACTAATTTTTCATTCATAAGGAGTTCATGTTTATTATTTTTAATGTCATTTGTTTTCAATTATTCATCAGACCTATTGTTTATGTTATCTTCTGCTAAATCGTTTACCCTTACTAAGCATATGAGCTCACCCCATTCTAATGTTTTATTTTCCCAGGATTTCCATGTAGTGTATTATTATTGATAAGAAGGATTAATCTAATAGGGAATAATTTCATTCTCAAAGACCTCTCTATGGTGTATTTTTTTTAAATTGTAATGTGAAGTTGATGTATGTAATCTATTTCAATGACTGCAAAATTGATCGGTCTTTCGGGACATGATTTCTTTGTATCATTCTGATGTATTAAAATAATTCACTGACTCAGGGAACTGGGGTCAGGGCTTTAAAAAACAATGTTTTTTAGAAATTTTTATATCCAAATATTAACGTTATATTTGGCTTTTTTCCCTTTGTTTAATCCTTTAACTCTTACTTTAAAAATATGACTTTTTACCCTTTATGGTTAACATAGTTTCTATAATGTGACAAAAGAACCCCAAATAGAATGTTTATGAAATATTTGACCTTATTATAGTAATTTGTACTTATTTTATATTTTTATTAATTTTATATCATTTATTAATATATTATTTAATTTAATGTATCATTTATGTCAATTTTTATACTATGTATTGTTTTCCATTTTAAAAATACAATAAAAACATGATAAAATCGAACAAAAATTTATAATATATAACTAACACCTATAAGTTATCTATAATAGTCATGTAAATCGTTAATTAGGTCAAATTTAATTTATTTTAATATTTTTAACATCACTTATTTGACATTTCTATTGATAAAAAAATTAGTACATCATTATTATAAAGGCATTTAATTCAAATATTTTTTCTAAAAAAATTAAATATAAATTATCATGATAAAGAAATATTTATTATATTTCATGTGAATATAAATAGTCAAATTTATCTTTCGTATAACCCTATTTATAAAATGATTTAGTTATTAAAAATATGAGAATTACTTTTTTAGATTATCTTTAAATAAAATATTAAAAATGACATGTTATTACCCAAGTGGTATAAAAAGGTTATAATTTAATCATAAGGATGTTTTTGGTTGAAAACCACTTATCCAATAAAATCAGGACAAGTGTTAGGAAATGTTCATAATATAATAATATATTTCTTCTCTTTAATTACTCGATTTATACTTAACTATTGTAAATAAAAAATTACAAATGATACTATTCGTAATATTTAAAAAATTAAGTTGATCCTATTTTAATCTTAATATCATACATAATACAACCATATATATCTCTTATTTCTAAATTCAATTCACAAAAGTGGATAATTTATATTTAACACTAATCCCGTAGATTCGGTGAGAGTGAAAGTAAAAGGAATCTTTCCAAAGTCTAATAAGTGTTTATATCTAATATTAATATAAATTTATTCAAATAAACAATATTAGTTAAATATATTTATTATTTATGTTTTTTAACATTAAAAAGTAATTTAAAATATAATAATTATTTAAAATAAATGTCAGTTTTTAACTACAATGCAGGTTTTTTCACTATTCGTGAATAAAAAGAAATATATTGGAAAAATACCACAAATTCACCATGAGATATTTTTGATATTCCAAATTCAAAAATAAAGTCGATTTTGAGAAATAAAATTTGTAAAATATCCAAAATTAATTGTTAATATATGTGCTCCATTACAAGGTGCTAAAACTGCTTTAAAAATATAAATGTTTTTATGTATAATATTGGGTTTGTTCTTATCTTATGCCTATAAATTATATTATATGGATATAAAAAATATTTGGTTTAATATATAAAATATATATTTCATTCATACCAATATCCAATAGTAATAAATTTAATTTATTTGGATAAAATAAAAATAGTTTTTTATTAAAACATTTATAATATATTTAGTTTGTTCCTATATTAATTTCAAATTTACATGAAACAAAAAAAACCATATATTTTCATAATTCAGTTATTACTATTCATAACCTTAAAATTAACCCCTAGGTTATAAATAATAATATTTTAATAAAAAAAAATTTAGTAAATCTCAGCCTTGTGTGTAACTGAAGACAACCCATTACTGTGTGTTGCCTAGACATATCATGTTGTATCCTACAATGTTTTCTATTGAAGAAATTGAATTTATTTTAGAAGTGACATATTGTAAAATCTTGTGGTGTTACATCCATCCAACCATTAATAAATTTCATCCTCACAATTCAATCTCAAGATCGAAACTACGGTTTTTAAATTTCAAAATATCATTGTTGAAATACAACATTAGAGAAAGGATTATTGATACATATTCATTAAAATAAATAAATTTAAGTATCAATGACACCAAAGATAACACATACTTGTGTTTTATATTATAAAACATGTACATAGAAGAATAATCTAAAAATAAACATAATATAGAGAGAGATAGAGCACGTGGTAGAACCTATAAAATTTCAATGATCTAAGGGACCATTTGATACATTAAAAAATAACATTTTTTCTTTCAAGATCATTTAACTAGAGGTGAAAAATTACATTAATATTCATATAATCACATAATTTATTTCTTTTCATGTCATAAGAATAATCTCATATATTATTTGTGATTTAACATATTTTAATGTCACCACATACACCTGGAAGTGAATACTTAAAAATGAACATTTCATTCTAGAAGAAATTTTTATTAACCATGAGGTTTGAACGTATTCCCTTCATCATATAACTATTTATTGAAACAAAAAATGTTAGACCAAATTATCCAATAAATAAAAATTTAACCTCAAACAATAATCTCCAATGTTTAACTTACTCCATTCCAAATTTAAGACTTATCCAAAATACTTGTTTCTAAATTAAAAGACAAAAAATGGTCCCTAAATTTCAAAAATCAATCATAACCTCATATTCTCCAAAAAATGTAATGTATCTCTAATTTAATCAAAAATAAAAATTGTATCACCTTAAAACCTTAACGAAAACATTCATGCCACTAAATATTTAAAGAATATGTATTGTAGTAAAAAATTTATATATCTCATTATTCATATATAAAAAATATAATAACATAATTCTTGAACCAAAAAAACTCAAATACATTAATTATTCTACATAGAATATAGTAATATCATAATCTTTCCCTTGATACTTTTTTATAACATATATTTACATGATTCTTAGGACATTTATTTCCACAGTACCCCATTTTATTGCAGTTGAAACACTACACATTAGAATTTTTTTTCTTATCCTTCCAATCGCAAACATGGTATAATTTTTCTCCACGCCAGTAGAAAATTACAATTTTTTTAATGAAGTACCAAGGTGATTATTTTAGCAATTATATGTGGGAAAATACATATTTACCTTCTCCCCATTATCTATTTTTTCCCCAAATTCCTATTTTTTCTCATTCTTACCTTTGAATCGATAATACATATAAAACTATTTGAATACCCTATTATCACAAGATACAATGTCCTTATAGGATGGTAATTCTTGGAAACTATTTCCCTTTTAAATATTAGATTAATATTATAAACTTTATGATAAATCTAACTCTTTGGATCACTTACATTGATGAGGTTCACATTACTTTTAATAGGCACTGTCTCTAAATGATGACATACACTAGGTTAAATAATATCATAATATGTTATCCTATAAATAGTAAAATACTTATCATAAATATTATGATTTATGTTTATCTAGTATCATAATCATAAATGTTGTTTCATTGGGGATATATTTACTTCTTAATCATTCATAATGGTTTGTAATGTAAACATAAATTATCCTAAACATATCCCTTAGAAGTGTCAAAAATAGTTTGCATTGAGGCTCTTTGTCATGTACAAGGTTACCCTGAGTCAGGCCTGACACATCTTTTCAGAGTTTTTACTCCTAGGTGCATCTGGTCCAAAACCACATCCACATGCAGTATCTAGATGAAGATATACTTCCTGGAATACTCACATAATCTCAACTTTAACAATATTCTAGGATGTTCTTTTATATTTATCCTTGAGACAATAGTAGGGTTATAATACCTATTTAATGTTTTCTAAATCTAGTATCTAATGTTTTTTATAATCATCATTTGATAATGACTATTATTACCTAACCTCAGATGCTCAGAGCCAGTACATTATTTTAATACATAGGCATAGAATGCTTTGTAAGCGATTCCCGAGGAAATCAAGGTGGGTGGCGCAAGAACAAGTATCTTCTGTGTAAGAACCCTAATACTTCTTTAGTGACATATGTATATTTCTGGAACATGTGTGGATCACCTCTAGGGGAATTCTACACTTGATTTCTATAATGTAACGACAATGCACCATTTATTTTTTCCCTAGAACATCGATGAAGAAATAATTCCTTAGAGGTAATTATTTATCTAATTAAATTAATTTTAAAAAGAATATGTCGGTCCTTCAATCTCATTTCCGATGTAAATATTTTTTTTTATGACTTCAACTCAATTCTATGGATCACATTTTTTATCTTAATACAGATTCTTGATTTATCATTGTTAATGGAAAAAATTAAATTTGGGCACCACCCATCACATGCTTCCATAACGCCTTAAACATAAAACTGGTACCATAGTAGCCACATAATAGTTAAAAATTATTTAGGATCAGTGGTGATTTACACCTTTATACATTAATTTTTCAATTAATGTTTAGTTTTTCTTTTAATTTTAATATCTAGATTTGTTTTTTCCTCAATCATTTCTCATAGATCTAATCTTGGAATCTTAATTTTTTATTAAAATAAAATCTAGGAACTCATTTAGAGGATACAAGGATTATACCTAGAGAACATATCAGTAAATTTCGTGCAACTTTATTTACATGTACTTTAGTTGTTTTCAATGCACCATGTGTTTACTCAGAAATGACTCAACCCATGGGTATTAATGACACATAGTGCAGTTAATTATTACATCATGTATTGATTAGGATATAGTGGTGCACAATTATCCAGATTACACACTATGTGGCCCATTGGGCACAATTTGGGATCCTATTACATCAATTATAGATAATGTATTTAAAACATGAAATACCCGATCGGTGACCCTATGACATGGAGTCAACATGGTGTGTGGCCCATTTAAAACACTATGTACTCAAAATTTTCTGAGGATTAGACAATATTCCAAGTCCATAGGCATGTGTCTCGTATATATGGAGAGAGGTGTACATGCCATGTACATAGGATCTACACACTGCATACTTATACAAAGTTACACAGATTTAAAATTTATTTATTTTACTGTGAAAACGATGAGGCATGTACTTGCGTGTGGCCATAAAGATAGGACATTCAATGTGATAGGTTTAAATATAACTAAATATTTAATTGATTATATAATATCTGCATATTTATCTAGATCTATATATCATGTATGATTCATATTACATATTGTTACTCTATGTTTATTGAATCATAACACATGATCGAAAAATCATGTAATTCATATAATTGTCTATGATTTACAGAACATGAAATTACATGATATGTATTGTTTTCCATAAGTCACGATATTAAAATAGTATATGAGTATAATAAAAGATGGGAATATTTGGACATGTATTTATCATGTTGCCTCAATGTTACATTTATGAACATGGTAAATTTTAAATGATTTTTTTAAATTTTATTAAAATTATAATGGATGTGAATCTCAAGTAAATTTATATAATTATTACGATAAAAATGATTGATTAATTAAGGAAGACAATTAAATGATTCAAGAATGATATATCTTAAATAATGAGGATTGTATAATTTAATGATAGATTTTTTAAATGTGTAATATGTTAAATGCTTGTGGTCAATCATGAGCTGGACTAGACATTTTTGTGCTTGGTTTCATTTAAATTATTATTAAATTAAATTATTATCTTGTGTGCCTTCTCTCATAATTATTATTAAGGGTATGGGTGCCCATTATTTCTTTATGTAAATAACTTTTCCCGTCACATGTATGTGTGTAAAAGGAATATGTAATGAATGGAGCTCCGAAGCTAGTGGAGGTGGTTGAAGTTAAGAACCAAGTCCAAACTAATCCACAGATATACAAAGGTATTCATTTAGAAAGTTGTAATCATTAACATCAATTTGTTCAAGGTGTTTCTTCCCAAAGTCAATGGTTAGTTTATAAACTGCTAGATAAACTAAAAATTTATATAATCTCAGGATCATATCATTGATTTTAATTATGTCAGTTTCATGTTTATTTTGTTAGATATGTCTTATCAAGATCACATAATTAATGAATTAACAAGAATGAAATATCGAACTAAAATAAGCCGTATTATGTGTAAATATTATCTAACACATGTTTAATCACTTATGTGATCCCACTTAAAATTTTAAAGCATTTAATAAATATAATTATTGGAAATTTATACATAAAGGATAAAATATCTCAATAGAATATTAATTCGACATATCCTTCCATTAATTTAATTAAAATCGAAGTATAGTTCCTGAACAACCAAAGTTAGGCAGCTTTCAATCATCATGAAATTCTAACATGTGGTTTTTAGTTGAGTTGACATGGTTCACATCAAGGGTTGACTGCCTATGTAGTACTTGGTGTAACTGAGAATAAAAGGTTTAGAATGTCTAAAATTAATGATTCCCCTATTGGGGAGTCCACTCAAAAGATCATGTAACTGTGAGTTAATGTAGTTTCCATTGGGAATGAAAACCTAAAACCATTCAAGTTTCGTGAAAAAACAATGCCAGGGTAATGAGAAAGGGAACATGGATCCTTTCCACATGAATGTCCATGAAATAGTATTCCAAATCCAATTATGAGGGCTATATGTTTTTGATAAAATAATGGGAGACTGATAAATATAATATTTATTTTTCAAAATTTTAGAAGATAAAGTACTAAAATTATTCTTATCAAATCTGTAAAAACAACCCTAAAATGAAATAAGAAAATATCAGTGTGATCCATACTAAAGAAGGAAAACTGTCTCACCAGAATGAATTTCCAAAAATGGCATAGCTATTTACATGTTATCCTTTTCCATGAATGAAAATAATATGTGTTGGAAAAAACGTTACAAGTTGTGCCTGGAATTGAGGTAAGTGATGTTAAACTATCTCCTAATGAGAATCATCTTGAATGATTCTATAGATGTTCAATGGGTCATGATATAATCCATGTCCAATTCGATTTTAATGCAACATGAGGAAATGTATTCATATAACATGATGTCTTGCCTTTGGAATCTATACCACAAGAAGGTGAGATAAGAGAGGTATGAGATCTACAATGCTTTTCTTACCACTAATCTTGGAGAGTCTACACCAGCAGGGAATCATATAGTCAAGATTAATGTATACATTGAATGATTACAAATCTTAAGTATTAAATTATGAGATTAGTTGCGTATGGATCTCATACATTAATCGTAGCTCAAGACATTATCCTGCTTTATTATGATTTATAATATGATCAATAATGAGAAGAATCTTTTTAAACTTATGGCCTTGATTTCCCAAGTGGATAAATACATGAGGCATAACAAACCCACATTCCTTTTGGTGAATAAGAAGATGAAGGGCATGGAAAAGGGGACCAGGGCGAATAAAAAGCATAAATCTCCTGAACACCATCCAACCAAGAAAAATATGACCCTGATGCTGGGCATGGAAAAAGGGTTAGTGTGTTTTTCAAGTGCAAAGTCAGTCCGTTTGACGAAGAACTGCACCCAAAATCATGGGGAAGATAAAGGTGCATTTGTTATTGAGTTACATCATTCTATATCTACACAATGGGTATTAGATATAGGTTTTGGTGCTCACATATGTAACCAATTTCAAAAAACATGTAAATTCCAGAAAATTGCCAGTGGAGAATTGGATTTGTGAGTTGTGTGAGGTTGTCTTCTCTTTAAATTGGTTTCTAAAACCTTTATTTCCAATGTGAATGAGTTTTTTTATGTGATTCTTATTATGTAACCACTATTACCAAAAATATAAATTTTGTATCATGTTTAGATACATATGCATTTATTTTCCTGTTCAAAAATAAATGTTGTTTCTTTTAAATGGACAACATAAGTTATGGTATGACACATTTAAATAATAGTCTGTATATATAAAATTATGAAAAACAATTATTTGTAATTGATAACAAATATAGTTCACAATAATCATATAAAACTCAACTTTGGCAACACCATCTTGGTCATTTAAATGAGAAGCATTTGAAAAAGCTATGTCAAGATGGATATTTAGACTCATCTAATCTATAACTAATTTATAGATGTCATGATTGTTTAAAAGGTCAAATGATGAAAACCACCATTTGGTGGACAGGGTGAAAGGTCCACAGATATTCAAGTATTGATACACACTGATGTTTGTGGACTATTTCTAGTATAATATAGGGGTTGGTATTCTTACTACTTAACTTTAACAAATTATTTGAGTAGATATGGATATATCTAAATTATGAGGTATGAGTCAAAGTGTTTTGAGAAATTCAAGTAATTAATGAATTCAGTTGATAATAAACATCGTAAAAAGACAATGAATCTTCAATTGGATTGATGTGGTGAATATCTTAATAAATAGTTCATCAACATTCTACAGGATTTTGGGATTTTATATCAAATCACTCCACATTATACACAATAGTGGAATGGTTTTAGTGAATGAAGGAAGGGTATCATGTTAGACATGGAAAGGACGATGATGAGTCATTAAAATAATCCATTATTTATTATCTTTTTACATTAAAAACTGCTACATACACATCAAACTAAGTACCAACTAAAGAGGATAATGTAACTACATTCAATCTATGGAGCAGAAAGAAACCTATTTTATTTAATACACATACATGTGGTTCTAAATAATTTGTTAAGTCCTTCTCAAGTAACAAAATAGCACCTTGAGTCATGAGGTATATCTTTATATAGTATCCCAAAGAAACAATGTGATACTACCTATACAACCCCTCCGAAAAGAAAGTGACTTTCTCTAGACATGCTATATCTCTTGAGAGGGAGAACATCCTCAAAAATGATAATGGTAGAAATATTTAATTCTATGAAGTTCATGATCAAGAAACAAAAGAGATGGTAAAATTATAAGTTCTATAGGTCCTCATTTAAGAAGTAGGTCCTAAAACCTATGTACTACGTATGATTTTAAAAGAGGTAAGGGTACTAGAGAGATATTGTTTTCTAGTCACTGAGTATGGTTAATGTATGTACATATAAAGAAAGGATGGTGGATAAAGGGATCAAACAAAATCAACGAATTGACTACGATGAAACCTTTTTACAATTTTTCATTTCTAAAACTATCAGAATCATACATGCTATAGCATCTTAACATGATTATGTGATTTGGAAGATGGATGTCAAAACTACATTCTTTAATGGTAACCTTTATAAAGACATCTATATGACACAAATATAAGTATTTGTGGCTCCAGGTGATTCCAAAAAAAATTACAAGTTATAGAGATCCATTTATGGATGGAATAAATTATCTAGTTCATGGAAAATTTTATTCGATAAAGCCATAAAATAATATGGTTTCATTAAGAATGAATGTCAGATGTGCTCTTATAAAAAGTTTAATCGGAAAGAGGTTGTTATCATAACTGTTCATGTTGATGAAATGTTACTTATTGGAAATGACATACCAACTTAAAAATCTATTACATTTATATTAAAAAGTATATATACATGAATGAATTAAGTGAATCATCCAAAATTATAAGGATAAAGATTATTGATGACAGATCCTAGAGCCTACATCGACTAAGACAAAGTACAAATATCGACAAAATACTAATGATATTTAGTATGGTTCAATACTATAGGTAATTGGTTTTAGAGTAACATGGTTTATATATATCTAATAAAATGTGTTCCCAGACCCAGTAAGATAAAGATAGAATGAGTAAAATTCCATACCCTTCAGTGATAGGATTAATCATGCATCCCATGTTATGTACTAGACATGATGTTTCTTATGAATTGAGCATAGTAGGCATATATAAATAAGATCAAGGAGAATGACATTGGACTAATATTAAAGATATCCTTATGTATATGAGAACAACTAAGTACATGTTCCTACTGTTTGGAGGAGACGATGAGCTTGTCATCAATGGGTATGATGATGCTGGGTTTTAGACTTATTAGAATGACCAAAGGATGACATCAACATATATATTCTGTCTTAATAGTGGAGTTTGGATCTAGAAGAGTTCAATGTTGCAATATTTCACTGATTCTATAGAGGATTTTGAGTATATATAATCTTCTGATATAGCCAACTAATCCTTCTCTATGTAAATTATTTTCTAATATATTAATTGGGTAGCTATCAGTCGATATCCTATCACATTGTATTGTGATAACACTATAGTATGTGATAATGTCCTAAGATTTGTTGTCGCACTAAAAGGTATTAGTATTTCCCTACTATGATGAGAACTTCGATGTTAAATGATAGTATTGTTGAATATATATTCTATATCCAGATGATATAATTTGAGGGACACAAATGACACATGCTATAAGGGGTGGAAACTCATAGGACATTGAGACACATTCTCATGGTGTACACCCCTAGTCATATCTAGTATGGATATTATGAGAATGAGACCCGTTAGTAGGAAATCCTTAATTATATTAGTCATTGTATGTTCTTATCTACATATATATGTATTGGTTCTTATACATTATAATTTTTATTAATTTTTATTAATTTTTATTATGAGATTCTCACTTAGATGTATTGGTGAAAACTTAGACAATTGATGTTTTCTGGGATGTAGGATACATTGGGTACATCATGAGTAATATTTCATTAATTAATGATGAATGAAAGGATTTATCAATTATATTATTTA
This sequence comes from Viscum album, assembly GCA_963277665.1. Classification (NCBI taxonomy): domain Eukaryota; kingdom Viridiplantae; phylum Streptophyta; class Magnoliopsida; order Santalales; family Viscaceae; genus Viscum; species Viscum album. The sequence goes on from OY728166.1 coordinate 1,379,904,216, forward strand.
ATACAAGCTAATATATCTAGAGCATTGATGGATAGGATATAGCATAGAAAAATCTATGGCCATGGTTAATATGCATGTCTTATTTCCAAAAAGTCAATGAAAGAGATAATCGAGCCCATAGGTTGATGGCATTGGCATGCAACCTTAACGATTTAAGATATTATGATAACATGATTATATTAAATGGTAATCATTCATAGGATGTGACACATTGTTGTAACATTAACTTCTTTATTTATGGATGTTGTGGGGTGTTTCTAGATACGAACCCTGGACTTTACACTACATCGCCTAATGCCACTGAGAAAGAGGCCGAGAGGGTCACTCACTAAGTGTAACAAATATCATTATTAAATAATATATTTTTATTTATAATATAATAGGTTGAATAAATATTATTCTCATACAAGTTTTAATAATAATTCACGTATGATTGATCACTTAGAAATATTTATTTATTCATTAGTAAATATAATATTTATTTATTTATAGGAGAATAATGCTGAGATATTTATTTAATAAATAAGTAGACATTATAAAGGCCCAATAAATTTTGTGAAAGAATGGTGGGATAAGTTTAATGGTACAATGAGAATTGTTAATATTGATTATTATGTAATTAAATACTATTTAATTATATTTCACAAGACCGGTGTGTGTCAATAAATAATAATATTATTATTATTATTTGACATGGGGTGTTTCTAGGATTAAATATTAATAATGGAGCTTGAAAAATTATTTTGTATTAACCTTACTAATATAAATACCCAATTATAGTATTTTGTCATATGTCTATTCAGCTGTGAATAATGGTTCAAGGAGAAACCTCTCAAGCCTATAGAGCTCCCTTATTGTATAATTCTCCCATGAATGGCAACCAATCATCCTCTACCGAATCATGAAAATTTTTTCGAGACAGATTACTGAGGAGATTAAGGAGGAAGAAGAAAGCATAAGGATCTTATAGGATAGCACTCAAAGACTCCATCAATGTTGTCTGGGGATTCATTTAACACGTTTGGATCACTACTAGAGGAAATGTATACTTGGTTTCTATAATCCAACGAGATTAAGGAGGAAGAAGAAAGCATAAGGATCTTATAGGATAGCACTCAGAGACTCCATTAATGATTTCTAGTGATTCATTTAACACGTGTGGATCACTTCTAGAGGAAATGTATACTTGGTTTCTATAATCCAACGATGGTTCATTGTAGATCAGTCTACATAAACATCAATGAAGAATGAATTCAATAGAGGAAATTGTTTTTATAATTAAATTAATTGTAAACAATATATGTTTATCCCTCTCTCTTAGTTTCGACACAATTCTTCTTTGTCTATTACATTGACCTAATTATGTGAATCATGACGTTCATCATCATATAGATCTTGGATCTGTCATTGATTATGGAAAAAACAAATGTTGGAAACGTCCCATCATACACTTCTATTACACCCAGAACCTACATTTGGTCAATCTAGAAGTCTCAATGTAGTGAGAGGATGTGATGTAGGAGGTCCCCTTTTATAAGAGAGGGGAGGGACACCTTTGGGAACTCTCAAAATATTAAATTAATATAAGTTTATTTTTGATTTAAAATGTCTCAAAATTGATCTATTTTAAAGATAAGATGACTATGGGTCTAAATACTCTCAAAAAATGATTTTTAGACATGTTTAGGTCATAATATTAAGCTTATTTTTTGGCTTTAACCCTTAGGTAAACCCTTTAATTCTTACTGGGACAACTTAGATTTTTTACTATTTACTGTTAACAGAGTTACTATAAATAGACAAACAGACCCCAAATAGAACATTTCTAGCATATTTAACCTTATTCTATTTTTTGGAAAAAATTTATACTTTTATTAAATTAATATCACTTAATAAAAAATTATTTATTTTAATGTTTCATTAATGCCAATTTTGTAATTATTCATTATTTATCTTTTCAAAAATATAATAAAAACATGATAATTTCAAAAAAAAACTATTATAATATATATCCAAAATGAATAATTTATCTATAAAATTAATAGAAATCATTAATTATGTCCAAATAAATTTATTTTAAAATTTCAAATATCATTTATTTTATATTTCCATTGATTAAACAATTTTTGCATCATTACTATGAAAGTATTTAATTAAATTATATATTCTCTAAAAATTGAATGTAAATTAACATGATTAAGATAAATATATTATATTTCAAATGACTATTTTTAGTATAATTTATCTTTTATATCACCCTATATTATAAATCATTTTGTTATTAAAAATATTAGTATGTCATTTTCAACTTATCATTAAATAAAATATAATAAATGTCTTATTCTTAGCCAAGTAGCATAAAAATGTTAAAATTTTGTATTATTTATAGTTTAGGTACAAACCCACTTATTTAATGTAATTTGGACAAGTGTTAGGGTATGTTTATAATTTTATAATATTATTTTGACATTTAATTACCTGATTTACCCTTAACTATGGTAAATAAAACTATACTAAAGTTACTATCCATAATATTCAAAAATGAATTTGATACTATTATAATAAATATATCAATATAATTACAAAAATATATGTTCATTTTTACAAATTCAATTAATAGATGATGATAAATTAATTTTAACACTATTCCCATAGATCTGGCGAGAAGATGGGTAAAAGGAAACATTCCAATGTTCAATATGTTTTTATATCTATTTTAATTACAAAAATGATTCAAATAACAAAATTGGATTAATATATTTATTATTGACCTATTGTGAGTTTAAAAATAATTTTTAAATATAACAAATATTTAAATGGAACGTCATTTTTTAACTATAGTGCAATATATTTTAGTTGTCATCACAAAAATGAAACTTCTTAGAAAAATAAAAATATTTCACCCTATTCTATTTTGGATATTCAAAATTAAAAATTGAATTTTATTTAGAAATATTAAATTTCTAAAATTTTGTTCTAAAATATGTATTCCACTAAACATTGGTAAAAGTTATTTTATAAAAATATAGGCTTTTATGTGTAATACTTGGATTTTTCTTATCTTATGCCCAAAAAATATATTAGATTAATATAAAAAATATTTGACTTAATATATAACATAGAGAATTAATTTATATTATTATATAATAGTAATTAATTAAATTTATTAGGATTAAATATAAACTGTTCTTTATAAAAAATATTTTATATATTTTTAGTTGATTTCTATATTCATTTTTAAATAAATTGTAACTAATGGATTAAACCATACATTTTTATATGTTAGTTAATATTATTCATAACGGCAAGCTTAACAACAAGGTTATATATAATAATATTTTAATTATACATTATATTTTTGTAAAACATGGCTTTATGTTTAATGGAAGACAACACATTCTTATGTGTAGCGTAATACTATCATCCAGTTGCAAACAGTGTAAGCTACAAAGGAAATTGAATTCATTTAAGAGGAGACTTACTATAATATCATGGGGTGTTACAAAATACATGATATAATATATTAAAATAGTAATAATTATGTGACTAATATCATATATATATATATATATATATATATTAAATCCATCATGACAATCATCGATGAGACGTGGGGACTACAAATAAAACACATCGTATCGTGGAGGTAGTAATCCACATGCACACATGAACGATGTTTTCATTTACCTTAGGATGGAAAAGGGTATGAAAAATGGTTCTAACATAATAAAAGTAAAATTTAAGTATAAATATTATAATGATGTTATTATTTCAAAATGATTAAAGACTATTTTAATTAGATAGAAGAAGAAATAAAAATGAAATTGGTTAGTTAGGACATATACCATCTCCAAAGATAACCTCTATGGATTATAACTTATTCTTTCTAGTTGTGGTCATTTTGAGATAATAATAACATTTTTATGAATGTATTGATTTTAGGTGATATTTATTAATGTATTTTCCTAAATACTGAGCTCAAAATTTGTAAGGAAGAGAGTACAAGAGGTTCCCTTTTATAAGCGAGGCGATGGACACCCTTAGAATTGCTTATTGTATTAAGTTAATATATAATAATTTCAATGTTCACAAGGAAGAAAACTGGTATATTTAAAATATAGGGTGAGGATGAGTTAAAATAATCTCATAAAATAAAATTTTGATAATTTTATTCGATGTTTTCACCATTATATCATAGCTTTAACCCCCAGTTAACCCCTTTGATGATTTCTGCGATATCAATTTTTTTACAAAATATGATCCAAGAATGTCAGAATAAAAGGAAAAGTGACCCATAATTGTAAAATATTTGATATTATAGAACATATAAAATTCAATTTTATAAGTATAAAATTTTTATAAACTTTAAACAATTTAATTATATATTATATAATATAATATAAAGTTAAATACTTTTTTGATATTATTCACATAATTCCATTTTAATGACATCAATAAAGTAATAAAATTATAATATAAACATTTAATAAATAAAACATCTTTTATATTTATCTTATCATATCATGGAACACAATAATCCGTCTATATTTTATTACTTTTAATGTTTCTAAAATCATTTACCTGATTTTTCTATTACTTGAACTAACAATGTGATGGTGTTGTGTTAGAATTTACGTAATTATTCCATCAATAAGGACTGAATTAAAATTACCATGATAAAAAGAATCATTAATATATCAAATATACGTATATAATAATGCATAAGCTCTTTTTATCCCTATGATGAAATATTAGAGATATTAAATCAAAGTGTCTGTTATTTTCCTTTTATTCTTTAAAAAAATTCATATCAAGGTCATTGCCAAAGAAAAGTGACAAAAAATGACCATATTTTCAAAAAATGGATGGTTATGTTCTACAAAAACTTATCCAATGAAATAAAGGAATGTGTTTATGTGTTTTTAAGACACCATCCCATAGTTTTAATCTTGTTTTAACAGATTTAGCCTTATTATGGTGAAATTAGTTTCACTATGGTAATTATTCATAATAACAAAAAATAAAAGGGGCACGTTTAAAAAACTATGAACATAATAATACCCAATATGTAATATATTTTAATATATTTAATTTAAATAAGGTTATGAAATTATATTTAACAGAAATTATCAAAATTAGATATGAAACTATTTTCAGGAATATACATTTTTAAGTATAAATAAGATTTTATACAAAATTTAATAATAAAATTGATTCCAATGAAATTAATTGAAAATTTTTTATTTAAGGTAATTAATTAAAATTTTAAAACATTCATAAAATTGTACATTTTACATACTTTTTCCAAAATGACAATTTTCTATAAAATTATTTCTTTTTACTATTCAGTGAGAAATTAATCTTTTAAGAAATATCCCAGATTTATTTTCTAACATAATATTGATATTATGACTTCAAAAATGATATAATTTTTATCTAATAAAATTTATAAAGGGGTCATATATTGAAAATAATATTCATCCATAAAAAATATGACACATTTTTAAGGAAACATGTTTTTTATTTAGAAAATCGAATTATACTAATACTTTTCATCATGAAAATAATTAATTAAATTTTAATTAATTAAATTAAATATATAATCTAAATATTTAACTAAAATGATTTATTAATATTTTAACAACCAATGATTTTATAGTATGCCTATTTTTAAAGAAATTTCTTCTCATCAGTATCTTAAGTATCAAAAAAAACCTATTTAAAATGAATTATAAAATATTATTATTTTGACATTACCAATATAAACATTCCTTTATATAACACCGTGATATTTTATGAATTTTTTTCTTTCTAATTAATTTAGTCTTCTTATTATTTTTCATTTCACTCAACACTAGAAATTGTTTATTTTGTAGAAATTTACTATTACTTGCTTGCACAACAACAAGTTAATCATTCCCTACATGAAACATAAATTTTATATTTCTCTACAGGGAACAAACTGGTTAGCTTACATTATACGCAATACTAACTTTCCATTATGGCTTGTGTAACACGCAAGACTGGGTTGTTCCAAACAATAATTCATCATTAAAATATTATTATGACATCACCATTAATTTTAATATTATGTGATTTACTATCATAATAATATATATAGTTGAATTTATTAGTAAATTGTTAATTATAAAAAAATACATAATGAAATTGAATATAAGGTGATAGATTTTATTGAAGTGTATTTCATGTGAAAAAGATGATATTTATTAATAACATAAATTAATTACTAATAGTGAATGATATTAATTGATATTAATAAGATTATATTTATATTTTATATATTCACATATATATTATTGATAACAATATAATAGATATAATAGATACAAGATAAGAAAAAACAATATTTTTTAGTAAAAACCTTTATTTTTAAACAGTAGTTTTAAAGATTTTTATTAGAGAACTATTTTTATATCTGATTTTTGCAACATTTATATATTTAATATGTTAAAATAAAAATATTATTTGAAATAGAAACATAAATATTATGTTAATGTTTTTTAATTTTATTATAGGGTTTCATCTCTTAATGAATAGTAAAAAATACAGAATTTTATTTCACAACTGTCATTTCATCTAATTAATAAATCTGGTTAATATATATTTTAAATTAATTTTCATGTTTAATAAGATAATAAATTTATAAATTAATCCAATTGAGATCATTATAATCAATTTCCCTTTGATATTGGGTATAAAACGTAGCAAACGTTTCGATGTTATTACTTTTAAAACCCATAGTTTTGTCCCATTAACAGGATTATTTTTATTTATTTTCCACCATATCTGTGATTATACTTTGTAAAATTTGATTAAATATTTTCAATATTGATAATTTATAATTTCTAAAAAGGTAAACATTGTTTTGGACCAAACATATTTGTGAATGTGATTAAAATTAATTACAATGATTAAGAGAAAACGTATGTTAACAAAGAACTAAACATTTAATTTAAGACACAAAATGACCTATAAACATGTCCAAAACCTGATTATGTCCATTTTTATTCCATGAACATTTATTTATTGTGATTGTTTTTGTTTTCTAGGACCTTTATTGAGGGAAAAAGTTGGGTAAACCTAACTTGTTTTCGAAAATACCAAGTGTGTCATTTCCCTCCCCTATAAAAGGACACCACCTTTCCCTCTTATTCACTCTTATTAAACCACTTGGGTTAATAATATATCTATAAAACACACTTAAAAACATACCTCTCGTCATAAAATAATCCCCCTTATAAATAAATCAATCCGAGTAAGCCTTTTGGCACAATCCATAATGTAAAACTCAATTAAGAGGTAACAACTTCTCTGAAGGTATTTTATTTTATTTTCATTGTCTACCCTACACTCTCTTTATTATTTTATTGAATAATAAATCATTATATAAAATATACTATGATGTTTTTATGATATGGTTTTGGCTGAAACTTACACACACCTCCATCTAATGGGTAACAAACATACTGTTTTTGTGTACGATTAACTATCGCCTAACAAAATGATGATTTCTCAATTCTTCTTACTACCCCTCACAGTGGAAATTATAATGGAAAATATTTTTATATATGTTATATTTATATTTATTATTTTTTAAGCTTATTTAATTAATTTATAACAAAAATATTTTTACATTCCATTTGGTGTAAATGTGATAATTTTGTTTGAGGGTGTGTGGCATACCGCACCCTCAAAGCAATGTTATTCGTTCACACACAACATTGTATGTATTAAAGATGATTCTAGTAAAATTATATGATATAATAATTTAACTGTAACAATTATATATATATATATACATATATATACATATATTTTATTTACCTTCTTTCTTTAAATATGAAAATAACACTAGAAACAATGTTCATGCCTACGTACGACTTACCGTATCCAAGAGAAGTGCATTCAAATTTATAATTATATATTATATAGATTATTATAACTCAAATATAATTAATATAAATGATATTTATATAATTAATTAAATTTTATAAATCATTATATATATACATGGACCAAATATATAAAACAATAAGGCACATGCGAAGAACAAATAGAATATTACCCAAAGTGAAACCTGACGTTGGATAATTAACACCTGGGTAATATAAGGTCATAATACAACCATATAAGGTATTAGATATAATAATAGTTTTATGTTATATATTTTTAGTAAACTTATATTTATTATATAGGGGGTTTTTATTAGTATGATGAGAGTCAAGATACAAGGTAAGGGGATTTCATCTCACCTTTTTTCCTGTGAGATACATTGTATATTCACCACCCATTCTTTTTTATGGTGTGTATACTACTTGTGGTTGTACTACATGATTATTATACTTAATGTAATGGGTATTTACATATCCATTTTATGAAGTTTATTTCATAGGTTTTATGTGAAATTTATTTCATATGTTTTATGTTTCAAAAGTTACCAAATTAGTAAAGAAATTTTGTCTCAATCTACTTTTTTTGGGATGCATGCCATGTTATGCTAATATATTTTTCCATGAGGTTTATATACTTATTCACAAATGTTATATCACGAATATAATTATTTTGATGAAATTGTTAACATAATTTAATTAAATTTTCATAAATGGAGAGTATGGTTTACAGTTACCATGTTTTAGGAGTTTATTGAAACTATCTTATCACTTTTCAATAATGTTTATATTCATGATTACTTTTATAGAATATTATTATACATATGTTAAGAAAATTGATTAATTTTATTCCCATCTGGTTATTTATGATATATTCTTGTATTGACACAATTTTACACTCTTTGGTACATAATATAGTTTAGAACGTGTTTTTAATAAATCCTGAGATAACCATCCCTTCAGTCAGAAATCTGTGTTCACTCAAAACCATGTTTTCTAAAAATGGTTTCCATGTATATTATAATAAAATATTATGATAATTTAAATACAATTTTTCCATATTTTTCATTTAAAAATATTTTGAAAGGAATATTCTTTTCACTTTCTGAATGAGGCATTTTTCTATCCTTTTTATCATGAAAAAGGAATGTTGTTTTTACCTCATACGACATGTACATATTTACCAACCGTCAATTATATAAAGATTTATTTTCATTTTAAAAGGATAATTTTTAATATTTTTTAAATAAATATTTTCAATGAAATGGGTTTCAAAATATTTTCAATCTTATTATATAATTGTTTAAAGGAAAAATATTTTTCAAAAATATTTTCGAGATCTTTTACATGTTATCCAATAAAAATTAATTAAAAAATGTTTTTAATACCTCCTTTATATTTTTTCATGTTTATTTAAATATATATGTTTTTCAATAGGTTTTACCTTTTAAGAATCATTTTCTAAAATGATAAAGGATAATTTCTTCATAATCTTCTTTCAAAATATATTTAAAAATTATTTCCCATACAAGATAACTTCCATTGTAGTTACTCTTCCATTTCTAGGGAAATGTTTCACTATTTCCATTCATATTCTTTCTCTGAATGGTTTACATTTTATGTAATTATGTTAATGATTTTTTTTTTCTCTTTCAATGGATATATGTCTATGAATCCCACTTATTTTCAATGGTTGTGATTTTAAGAAATGATTTCGAAACAAAAATTTTCACAAGATATGGTATGATTAAACTTTTATTTAACATGTTTCATTTCATGGGATATGATTTTATTGTTTATGGTTTTTTGGGAGATATTTATATGATTTTATTATGATATTGGTGGGACATATACCTCCTTCTAATTAATTGAGTAATGATAAATGTTTTATGAGATCAAAGGGTATAGAGAAAGAAATTACAAGCCCAAAACTAGAGTTTACATTGTAGTGCTACCCAATATTTAAACCATATGGTAAATAAGAGGTCATCCCAAGAATGAAATAGGAGGGTACATGGTAGGACATCTCAAGCCCAAAATAAGAGGGTACACAATAGGACATCCCAAGACCGAAACAAAAGGGTACATGAGAGGGAATCCCAATCCTGATGTTGGTACATGGGTGATTTACCAAAGAGTAATATGTTACAATGACTGTGGTAGGCCAGTTTAACATAGTGTTTATATATTCTTATGTTTCTTACACAATATCAAATATTATTATTATATTTTGACTTCATGGATCATTATGTTTATATTCTTATTATTTGTGTCTTAAGATCTACAATTATTTATAACATGATTCATGATTATGATTTATGATATTCAAGGCTTGTTCTTTTAATGATCCTGACAATGTTATCATTCCATTATATCAATGGTATTATTATGCATTTAAATTATATACCCTTACTTACCATTTGATCTCAACCCTTTCATATGTTCCCCTTTCCCTGAATATTAATAAATTGTTTTAAGTAGAAACACTACGGTGGACGATATTTGGGGGAAATATTGAAGAAATTTTATTGAGTCAGAATATTCGTGTTCAATGTTTTCAAAGGAACTAAAGTAATAGTGTATTTTTGCATCTATTTTTGTAATTAATTATTTATTCCACAAAACGTATGTAATATTAATATATGAAAGTCAAGGGTCTCTATAGTTGGTCTTAGAGAAAAGGTTTAGTGACCATTGGTATATTGGTTGTGCAAACCACAGTGATAACCCTAAGAATATATCTAGGGAGTCATCTAAAGATAATGGAAACTATAAGAAAAGTACTGTAATTTTTGAAAAGGATATAGTGGGTGGTATTCTAGAAATTCATCCTTGTATAGGTAATAAATTTGGATGTGGATCGGGAATATATTTTCCTACGGTTAGCAAATCCAAAAATATATTCTAGTCCTAATTTAGTGTAATCTGGAGCATTAAAACATGATTTATTACACACATGGTTTGGAACTCCCGAGAGATAAGATTTTGGAATTACAAAAATCTTCACAAACTATAATGAATTATTTAAATATATGTTGGATACATAAACTGAAGTGCCCAGATCAGTGTGAATCACTGAGAGGGGGAGGGGGTGAATCAGTGATCCCTTAAAACTTTTTACTAATTGATTCTTAATCAATTAAACCTCTATGGCTGGTTAAAGCCTCGATCCACTCTTCTTGTATCTCTCAACCTTTCCCGAATGATGCAGTAATGAAAAGGCACAGGACACAAGGATTTACAAGGTTCGGCACCAAAGGCCTACATCCTTGCCATGCTCTCCCAGCATGGATTCTCCATTATAACCTGTTAAAATTACAATGGTCGATACAGAGTCCCACTGTATCTCTCCTGAGTCCCACAGGAGGGTCTTTATACTGCGTCACACAGTGTTACCAGAGTCCCACTGGCCTGCTCCAGAATCCCACTGAAGACTTCTTCTCCCTGAGTCCCACAGGGTCTTCTCCTGGCTCCTCGAGTCACACGAGTAGCTCTTCTTCTCTTTAAGGTCTTCATGTAACTTCAGCAGCCTGGGATAAAGGCTACTGGCCTTGCTCTTCTCTTCTGATCACTTGTGGTTGATCAGGGCTTCTCGTCTAGCTCAGGCTTTATCTCCTTCTTCAGGATGACCTGGCTTCTCTCTCCAACTACTGAATGCTCAGACAACTGATATCTTTATCTTCAGTCTGGTCCAGTATCAACTCACTTCAACTTCATGCACTGAGTGCATGGAAACTCTGAATCCTCATGCACTGATTGCATGGCTTCTCAAATTCTTCAAGATCTTCTGTCTTGGACAACTCAACTGCACACAACCAGATTTGGCTTTATTCACGTGTGCATGTGCATGCATGCATGCATACACTTTCCTGTTCTTCCTGTTGGTGCAGATAACCCTCAAAGGGTGTAACACTTTTAGCACACACCTTCTCACTAAACTTCACACACTTTATCCAATTTGTTTACACACATAGAGTGTGTTCTACTTTAGTGTGGGTCACTCCTTATTTCTTCTAAGTGTATACACACTTCTTAGTGCACACACTTAGGTTCGGCCACTTCTTTAATTTGCACACAATTGTTTCACATTAGCACACACATGAGTTGGCCTCCTCCTCTACTTGTTGCACACACACACTTTAGTGTTCTTTTAGTTTGTTCTTCAAGGTGTGCACACACAAGGCTACGGCCTTCCTTGTTCACTTTGCACACAAGGCACTAAGGCCTCGGCCTTCCTCTTGTTTTGCACACACACATATGTGGTGTCCTTCCACTACTCCTTGCACACAACCCGTAGGTGTGCACTCACTTGGCTAGGGTGTATTATCCTTAAGCACACACACTCAAGGTGTGTAATTCACATCACCCGAACACCTACTGCCCTTCTTTGCACTTAGCACACACACAAGGGGAAATGTGGCTATGGCATTCTTGACTTCTTCTTGCACACACAAGGTGTGTCTTCACTTGGTGCACACACAAGGTCACAACCCTCGGCCTCCAACTTTTACTTTGCACACACAAGAGGCCAAGCCACTACCGCGCAAGGATGCTACTGCTTTGGGTCGTGCAAGGGTATCACCCGCGGGCTTCAACCAAGGGCGCGCAAGGGGTGCGGCCTCTTCTTCTTCAACAGCCGCACAAGCCTCAGGTGCAAGGCGTCTCAGCCGCGGGGGCTTCTGTCGCACAGGGTATGGAAACCACGGGCGCGCAAGCCACGGGTGTAAAGTACAACACCACGGGATCTTCCTCCTGTCGCGCAAATTCGCGAACAGAGAGGGTGACAACCTCGGGCGCGCAAGGAAGCGGCGACCCTGAGTACTTCCTGCTGCACAAAGATTAGCGCACATGGGACTTCACCTCTTCTTCTTTCGCGCAAGGAGTGCGCAAAAGGAACTCATCCGCGCAAGATACTTGCACGGGGCTTCAAACTCTTCGCGAGGCAGAGCACTCACGGGACTTCAAAAATTCAGCACATCAGCAGCCTCTTCTCGAGGGCTAGGCCTCATTTATATAGGCAGAGGAGAGGCGGTTCTATCCGCGTGAAATAACTTCAAACTCCCGAGATCTTCGGATCATCAAAAATATTTCCAAATCTTGTTTTTTATTCTCGGTTTCACGTGGGCTCCCTTTATTTTTTGTTCTTCTACGTGCATGCGACTCATAACGCATGCACAGCCTTCGGTTTAGGCTCATCCCATGCAAAAACACCAACTTCTTGGCCTCGGCAGCTTCTCTTGCCTCGGCCTCAACTGAAATCCTCCAAACATTGCATGCATGGTCATTTTTAGGCATGATCCTGTTCGTTATGGCCAGACGAGCACCATGGAGGTCTCGGTTTGCTCGGAGGTGGCCGGATGCTCGAAAACAGGTGGTCGGATGGCCTCTGGTTCAGCGGGGACGTCACGGGTGCCTCGGTCGAGCTCGAGGAAGGAGATGAGCCGGGAGCCGTCGGATCAGATCTTCAACGGCCTGGATCAGATCGCCTCGCCGCGGGATTAGATGAGCGGCTCGGATCGGGCGCGCGATGAGATGGACGGCCAGAATTCATTCCCAGTGAATTTTCCGCGTCCCACATCGAAACGGGGCGCGGTTTTTCCGCGGTTTATCAAATAAGCGCTGCCGCCATATGCTCAGTTGAATCTCCTCCCCTCTCGGTGCCGCCCCGCACCGAGTTCTCTCTGCGGGCGCGCTCTGCGCCCACTATGCTCCTTGCGGGCGCGCCACTGGCGCCCACTATGCACACTGTGATACTCGCGGGTGCGCTCATGAGCCCCTGCCGCGCTCCTCCGGGCGTGCCCCAGGCGCCCATGCGGTGTCCTATGGGTGCGCCCTGCCGCCCTGGCTCGCCCCACGGGTTCCCCCGGGCGTGGTGCCCTAGTACCCATGCCTTGGGGTTGAACCCTCAAGGTGCCTTGGCTGGCCAATTTTTTGGCAAAGGACAGTACAAGTACTTTGTCTAAAAACAAGTTTCTCCTCCATATAAAATATTCCAATTGCCAAGTGCCACTCCTTTAAGCCATCTTCCATTCTTCTTCTTCTTAAGAATTCCATCATTTCTCCTCTCATATGATCTCTACATAGGATATGGAATTCCCAAGGTTTCTTCTTAATCTTCTTCATCTCCTCTTCCATATGTGTTCAATACTTAGGAGGGACTTCTTCAACTGAATCTCATAAATCACACATGTTCTTCAACATTCTTCATTGATCAAATCAGAGATCAATTGGATCTTCTTCATATTCACATGCAGTAAGTGTTAGTGCATCGACTTCTTCAGCTCACTTCATCCACTTAGTACTTGTGGATGGATCTTCTTCAACTCCTCATGCATTGTCACTACAATACATGGTCTTCAAACAATGTTGTGACATTGTATCATCAGGATACAAGTTCTTTGAACTTAAAGATCAGCTCAACAATCGTCTGATTTCCATGGAGAATGTTTCAACCACAATTTCCAATACCACTTAGTGAATCTCCTAAGCGACATGTATCTTAGTACCATGGCCATTCTCCTTTACCACCATCACCATCACATCCTTTGACATTCACATCATGACTCCTTGACATCCATTCATTCTAAGACAACAACATGTCTCATTGACAACAAATGCAACACAATGCACTTCAATCTCCCCCTTTGTATTTGTTGTCAATACACTCTTTCAGCACATATGAATGGGTCAATATGTGTGCCAATATTTTCTCCCCCTTATTGGCAATCAAATGCAAAGGTGTGGTGTGGTTCACTTTCAAAAATATCTTCCTCCCTTCGAATAGCATCTTCTTGAAAAATCACTAAGAGAGGGATGATGCCACATGTTCTCTTTAGCAAAGAACCTTTAGTAAATCAACTCTAAGTCTACTTGGGCTAACCCGGTTTAGAAAACAAGAGTGATGTAACCAAGGAACTCAATGCTGTCCACATTCACTGTAAACATGTGAGATCATGCTAAGGGGTTCAGATATTCAATGAATTGCTAAATCATGCACATACTCCACAAAACTCATTAGAAAGTTCAGTGCAAAGATAAAGCTCCCCCTTTCATCTACTTTCTCAAGATGATATTAATTTCAGAACATCATCTCCTCCAGATTGGCTCCCCCTCAAGGGGTGCACTCCATTCTGTCCAAACCATCCTCCAGTTGAGAGTGATCATCATCTTCAATTCCCTGCACTGTTAGCACATGTAAATACAAGTGATTAGGGAATAAGATGGAACCTCCTTGGTTCATCAATGTGAACAACAAGGTTGAGAAGATTCTCTCAACCGAGATGTCCCATTTTCACCAGTCTTCACACTTGCACATTTGATCTTCAATGTTGATTGTGCTGGTGTGGATCTCAATACATCTTCATGTGAAATTTTCTTCTTCCCTTTTGCCTTAGCAATTGCCAGAACTTCATCTTCAGCTCTCTGTAGATCTTTGGCAAGTTGCAACTGATTTGGCCATATGACTAGTAAGTCACTTGAAAGTGTGGCCTCAGTTCTGGATATTCCACATGGTTCCTTTGATTCTGTCAAGCTACCTCTCTTAGGCAACTTGTTTTCAATCAATCCCTTCTGCTTCTTTTGGATTGATTGTCTATTTGAGTTCAGTTGGCTTCTATTGATTTCCATGGCTTCTTTACAAAGATCCATGGTATGACCATTCCTTCCACAGTAGAAGCACTTCTTCTTGGTGGTCCTTCTGGATGACTCACCCTTCTTGGATTTAGAATCCAAGGACTTCTCTTCATTTCTCAATCTCTTCTTGGGAGCATTTTCAACTTTCTTCTTGCTTCCCAAGGATTCTTTCTAAGCCAGGTTCTGTGATCTTTTCTTCTTTTGAGCTCTGGATACAGTTGGAGATTGACATGTATCTATTTTACCACTTTTACAACCATCCCAGATGTTGTCAAGTAATCCAAATCTATTTGCAGTAAACAGATGTCTCTGGACCATTGGATGTTGCTTCCTTCCTTCTGGCTTGCTCCCCCTTGGCATGGGCTTCCTCTGTGCTTTGGCATTCAGTGGATTGTACCAACAATCCTTTGCACAGTGCCCATACTTGTTACAACACCAACATTGACCCACAAATCTTGACCTCTTGATTCCTTCTGATTGTAGGGTACTTGTCTTGAATTGTTGTGCTGCTTCAGGAGAGCTTTTCTTCTTTACTGTCTTCATCCATATTTGTTTGGAATCATTCTTCCATCCTGCAATTTTTGTTGAAACACCATTAGAAGCATCAGTACAAGATGGTATGGATGGTACCTTCTTTCTTGAAGATGTTGCACTTTTATTAGAGGATGTCTTTCTCTTAGAATCATCCTGCTCAAAGCATACTTGAGTAGCAACATGTCTTCTTGCAGCTGACTGGGAGGATTCAGCTTTAGGTGATTGCAGATGTTTCAGTATCACCTCTAGTTCTATGAATTTCATGTTAAGTGAGTTCTTCTCATCCTCAAAAGCTCTTAGATTTCCTTCCCAACTTTCTTTCAGCTGATTCATCTGGTCATCATGCACCTTCTTCATTTCTTGCAATGAATTGTCAAGCTCCTTCACCATTTTGACTTTGTCTTCGAGTTGAGAATCTCTGAAATTCATTGACACTTTGTGCAACTTCTCCAGTGCATGGAAAACTTCTTTGATCATTATCATAAAGATTTCTTTCTCAGAAAGGATTCTTTGCAATTCTTCAGCAGTTTCTTCATATCTTTCATTGCAAAGAGAAACTGTTTCATCCTTAGCCTTCACCAGCTTTCTGAGAGTGTTGGTTATGCCAACCCTTTTTGCCAGCTTATCTTCCATAGCATTGGCTTCTTCTTCTAACTGTGATTTTTCTTCATGAAGATCATGGATGCCTCTAGCTATACACTTTGCCACTTCCATGGGGACAGTCTTCTGAAGATATTTGAGTGCACTCTGAAGATCATTCATTGTTTCAACTTCATCACAGCTAGGACAGGCTTTCTTCATCTTCTTGGCCTGTTTCTTCTTTCTATTTTTCCGAGTCTTGGCAGATATCTCCATTTGAGGCTGGTCACTCATTTCCTCAAATCTGCACTTCATAAAGACTCCCTTGGATCTTTTAGAGGCAACCTCCCTCTGATACCAATTGAAGTGCCCAGATCAGTGTGAATCACTGAGAGGGGGAGGGGGTGAATCAGTGATCCCTTAAAACTTTTTACTAATTGATTCTTAATCAATTAAACCTCTATGGCTGGTTAAAGCCTCGATCCACTCTTCTTGTATCTCTCAACCTTTCCCGAATGATGCAGTAATGAAAAGGCATAGGACACAAGGATTTACAAGGTTCGGCACCAAAGGCCTACATCCTTGCCATGCTCTCCCAGCATGGATTCTCCATTATAACCTGTTAAAATTACAATGGTCGATACAGAGTCCCACTGTATCTCTCCTGAGTCCCACAGGAGGGTCTTTATACTGCGTCACACAGTGTTACCAGAGTCCCACTGGCCTGCTTCAGAATCCCACTGAAGACTTCTTCTCCCTGAGTCCCACAGGGTCTTCTCCTGGCTCCTCGAGTCACACGAGTAGCTCTTCTTCTCTTTAAGGTCTTCAAGTAACTTTAGCAGCCTGGGATAAAGGCTGCTGGCCTTGCTCTTCTCTTCTGATCACTTGTGGTTGATCAGGGCTTCTCGTCTAGCTCAGGCTTTATCTCCTTCTTCAGGATGACCTGGCTTCTCTCTCCAACTACTGAATGCTCAGACAACTGATATCTTTATCTTCAGTCTGGTCCAGTCTCAACTCACTTCAACTTCATGCACTAAGTGCATGGCAACTCTGAATCCTCATGCACTGATTGCATGGCTTCTCAAATTCTTCAAGATCTTCTGTCTTGGACAACTCAACTGCACACAACCAGATTTGGATTTATTCACGTGTGCATGTGCATGCATGCATGCATACACTTTCCTGTTCTTCCTCTTGGTGCAGATAACCCTCAAAGGGTGTAACACTTTTAGCACACACCTTCTCACTAAACTTCACACACTTTATCCAATTTGTTTACACACTTAGAGTGTGTTCTACTTTAGTGTGGGTCACTCCTTATTTCTTCTAAGTGTATACACACTTCTTAGTGCACACACTTAGGTTCGGCCACTTCTTTAATTTGCACACAATTGTTTCACTTTAGCACACACATGAGTTGGCCTCCTCCTCTTCTTGTTGCACACACACACTTTAGTGTTCTTTTAGTTTGTTCTTCAAGGTGTGCACACACAAGGCTACGGCCTTCCTTGTTCACTTTGCACACAAGGCACTAAGGCCTAGGCCTTCCTCTTGTTTTGCACACACACATATGTGGTGTCCTTCCACTACTCCTTGCACACAACCCGTAGGTGTGCACTCACTTGGCTAGGGTGTATTATCCTTAAGCACACACACTCAAGGTGTGTAATTCACATCACCCGAACACCTACTGCCCTTCTTTGCACTTAGCACACACACAAGGGGAAATGTGGCTACGACCTTCTTGACTTCTTCTTGCACACACAAGGTGTGTCTTCACTTGGTGCACACACAAGGTCACAACCCTCGGCCTCCAACTTTTACTTTGCACACACAAGAGGCAAAGCGACTACCGCGCAAGGATGCTACTGCTTTGGGTCGTGCAAGGGTATCACCCGCGGGCTTCAACCAAGGGCGCGCAAGGGGTGCGGCCTCTTCTTCTTCAACAGCCGCACAAGCCTCGGGTGCAAGGCGTCTCAGCCGCGGGGGCTTTTGTCGCACAGGGTATGGAAACCACGGGCGCGCAAGCCACGGGTGTAAAGTACAACACCACGGGCTCTTCCTCCTGCGCGCAAATTCGCGAACAGAGAGGGTGACAACCTCGG
This sequence comes from Viscum album, assembly GCA_963277665.1. Classification (NCBI taxonomy): domain Eukaryota; kingdom Viridiplantae; phylum Streptophyta; class Magnoliopsida; order Santalales; family Viscaceae; genus Viscum; species Viscum album. Next base: position 1,379,922,976 of record OY728166.1, read on the forward strand.
GCGCGCAAGGAAGCGGCGGCCCTGAGTACTTCCTGCTGCGCAAAGATTAGTGCGCAAGGGACTTCACCTCTTCTTCTTTCGCGCAAGGAGTGCGCAAAAGGAACTCAGCCGCGCAAGATACTTGCACGGGGCTTCAAACTCTTCGCGAGGCAGAGCACTCACGGGTCTTCAAAAATTCAGCACATCAGCAGCCTCTTCTCGAGGGATAGGCCTCATTTATAGAGGCAGAGGAGAGGTGGTTCTATCCGCGTGAAATAACTTCAAACTCCCGAGATCTTCGAATCTTCAAAAATATTTCGAAATCTTGTTTTTTATTCGCGGTTTCACGCGGGCTCCCTTTATGTTTTGTTCCTCTACGTGCATGCGACTCATAACGCATGCACAGCCTTTGGTTTAGGCTCATCCCATGAAAAAACACCAACTTCTTGGACTCGGCAGCTTCTCTTGCCTCGGCCTCAACCGAAATCCTCCAAACATTACATGCATGGTCATTTTTAGGCATGATCATGTTCGTTATGGCCAGACGAGCACCATGGAGGTCTCGGTTTGCTCGGAGGTGGCCAGATGCTCGAAAACAGGTGGTCGGGTGGCCTCTGCTTCAGCGGGGATGTCGCGGGTGCCTCGGTCGAGCTCGAGGAAGGAGATGAGCCGGGAGCCGTCGGATCAGATCTTCAACGGCCTGGATCAGATCGCCTCGCCGCAGGATTAGATGAGCGGCTCGGATCGGGCGCGCGATGCGATGGATGGCCAGAATTCATTCCCGGTGAATTTTCCGCGTCCCACATCGAAACGGGGCGCGGTTTTTCCGCGGTTTATCAAATAAGCGCTGCCTCCATATGCTCAGTTGAATCTCCTCCCCTCTCGGTGCCGCCCCGCACCGAGTTCTCTCTGCGGGTGCGCTCTGCGCCCACTATGCTCCCTGCGGGCGCGCCACTGGCGCCCACTATGCACACTGTGATACTCGCGGGTGCGCTCATGCGCCCCTGCCGCGCTCCTCCGGGAGTGCCCCAGGCGCCCATGCCGTGTCCTATGGGTGCGCCCTGCCGCCCTGGCTCGCCCCACGGGTTCCCCCGGGCATGGTGCCCTAGTGCCCATGCCTTGGGGTTGAACCCTCAAGGTGCCTTGGCTGGCCAATTTTTTGGAAAAGGACAGTACAAGTACTTTGTCTAAAAACAAGTTTCTCCTCCATATAAAATATGCCAATTTCCAAGTGCCACTTCTTTAAGCCATCTTCCATTCTTCTTCTTCTTAAGAATTCCATCATTTCTCCTCTCATATGATCTCTACTTAGGATATGGAATTCCCAAGGTTTCTTCTTAATCTTCTTCATCTCCTCTTCCATATGTGTTCAATACTTAGGAGGGACTTCTTCAACTGAATCTCATAAATCACACATGTTCTTCAACATTCTTCATTGATCAAATCAGAGATCAATTGGATCTTCTTCACATTCACATGCACTAAGTGTTAGTGCATGGATTTCTTCAGCTCACTTCATCCACTTAGTACTTGTGGATGTATCTTCTTCAACTCCTCATGCATTGTCACTAAAATGCATGGTCTTCAAACAATGTTGTGACATTGTATCATCAGGATACAAGTTCTTTTAACTTAAAGATCAGCTCAACAATCGTCTGATTTCCATGGAGAATGTTTCAACCACAATTTCCAATACCACTTAGTGAATCTCCTAAGCGACATGCATCTTAGTACCATGGCCATTCTCCTTTACCACCATCACCATCACATCCTTTGACATTCACATCTTGACTCCTTGACATCCATTCATTCTAAGACAACAACATGTCTCATTGACAACAAATGAAACACAATGCACTTCATAAACAAATGATGAAACTCTGAACTCATAGATTAAGGAAGGTTTCATGAATATGACATACTATAAGTAATTCTCATAATATGATTCTAGTTTTAGTCATTGGTAGGATCTTGAAGGAACCATATTATCATTGAATGTGATGGATGATTTGATGATGAACAGTCAAGTGGGATGATCATTGGAGGGAAATATGTTGTGATCATGACTAATCAGTTTTCACATAACATGATTAACAATGTGTACCTTCTCCAAATCTTAGACTCACTATGGAAGAGAAATAAAGAGTTCACTAAGAGAACGAGTAATGGAAACCATGGATAAAAGAAAATTCTATATCATTTTTGTATAAAATGTTGATAGAATCACCTAAGTGAATGTCTTTGAGAAATAAAAATATGTTTTGATAGTGTAAAAGAAGTACACAAAGCAAGTGACTACAAGGAACAAATGAAGAGGTCAATTAAAAAAATTTATTAGAAAATTATCCTCCCTATTACAGATTTAATTTTTATCTGTTTTAAGTGTCTAATAAATGATCATTATATAATTCAATGTCCCAATATAAAAGTTTTTTAAGATAATTTGAAATGTTTTGTGAGAAATGGATATATTACTAATGACGACAAGACTATAAATTAAATGTTAATGGAAAGAGTTATTATGTAATAGTTGAGGCAATATTTTTATGGATTAGAGATGAAGTTGAAGAAATGATTTTTTTTATGTATTTGGGATTAAATAATTATGTTATATGAATGGTGAAATAAACAAGGATTTTCATGATTTTGTTTTTCACTATGTATTTAAAAGATTAGATTGAATGTTTCTGATGGACCGAAAAAGTGATTTAATAGAATGGGGATTCTGATAGAAAAAAATTATTAAGGAATAATAACCCTTAATATGTTTCTTATTTAATGACAATATTTTTTATATAATGATTTATTGGATAAAAGTAAACTAGATGGTATTGATTACCATAGAAATAAATAAATACTTTTTGATAAGTAGTTTATGCTATCATGCATGAAGTTTTAAACTTCTTAAAATTTTGGAATTTATCGAAAGATCTATGTAATAAGGGGTAATTCGTGTTTTCAATATGTTTTTACGGTAGTTCAGTTTATTACCAAATTTATGGAAAATGTATGATGATGGTATTCTCAGGTCTGTAGTGTGATAACTAAGTGAAATTGTGTGATATATGAGCGATCAATGATAATTTGATTTCGTGAATTTCTCTCTAAAGTTTTGGATTTTCATATTTCATAATGTTTATAAGATTAACCATTCAAAAAAGTTTATGTTAAACTAAATAGGAAGAACTAATTTATTGATATTTTATTGAAAACCTCCATTAATAGGCTATTTAGTTATTACCCTTATTTCATGTAAGTCCATCATATTTATTATGAAATTTATATTAGAATGGTTTTAGCAAGGGAAATAAAGTTTATTTGGTGAAAACCAGTCAATTTAGGCAAGGCCAAAGGTCTTGAACCCACGACCTATTGATTATAATGGTTTCTCGCTTACCATTGTCCATCATTATGTCCTAGTTAATGTATATTTTTTTTATTATTATTTACTTATGATGAAACATTAGGGTTAGATTTTTTGTTTATATATTTATATTTTAACCCAATTGATTTTTATGTATTTTTAGAGACAAATAGTTGTACTTTGCATTCATTTACGGGCCTTAAGATCTACTAAAATTTCATTTGAGTTCTTTAGGAATCAATGTTAATTTCTAGACAACCACTTTCATGAAGTAGTTGATGAACTATAAATATATAAAATCACATCCTAAGAATTAAATTATGTTTATAGAAACATAAAAAGTATGTAATCATCCCTGAATTCATGGTGAATTAAAGAATTATTCAATGATATAATAATGATAAAGAATGTGTTTTTCTAGAACTATAAATTTTGTTGAACTGATATACCTTTTAAATCATTAAATATTGTTGAATTTTAAGCCATAATATTTTCATTTATCATTCACCTATTTGTGATTTATGTCCTTAACCACTTCATATGAATATTTATGGTTTTCCTCTCAGTCCATGTTTTCTCTTGTCACCCATATTCTCTTATGTGGAACCCCAGTTATATGTTACATTGGGTGACCATTATGTTTCCAACATTCCCATATTGAAGGAAGATTTATGAATTTTTTATTATGTTGGTTTATATGAAAGTAACATTCAAATATTAATCCTTTTATAACCCAAAAAAAGTTTTAGGGTGAAATTCATAGTAAAGGGGCTAGAATGTAACTCCCAAAGATTTGGCAAATTTTTTTTAATTAATTTAATTTTTAGATATTTTTCATTCCACAGAATAATGAAAATATTTTATTTTATATTAAATCACTAATTCTAGCTTGCGTAAAAACAAGTTAATCATGCACTACATGAAAATGTTTTACCTGTCTCCCCGTGGAACACTAAGGATAGCTTACATTATATACAAAATTGACTTTCCTCGATGGCTTCTGTAACACGCAAGACCGAGAGTTACCAAAAAATAATTAATTGTTAAAATATTATTAGTACATGAACATTAAATTAATGGCTTTAGGAATAACCAACTTATGAATATATATATTTTTTATTTCATTGGTTACATATTAATTAGAAAAGTATATAGAAACCAAATGAATTTAAAGTGAACCATTTTATAAAGCTCTATTTTTATATGGAAAATATGATTTATATTAATAAATTAAATTAATTACTAATAGTTAATGATATTAATTAAATTTATATGTTATATATTAAAATAATGATTTTTTAAAATAATACAATAGATTTCATATATATAAGATAAGAATCAATACGATTTTATATTTAAAACTCTATATTTTTATAAATGTAGTTTTACAACATTTTAATGGAGAATAAGTTTTAAATACAATTTTTTTAAATTTTTATAGATATAATATTTCAAAATAATCATCACCTTTGATATAAAAACATAAATATTATGTAAGGATAATTTTTTGGTATTTTTATATTATCTTTTATTTTTTAATGAATAGTTAAAATACTACATTTTAATTTAAAAAATCTTTGTCATCAATATAATTTTTATTGTAAAATTATATATATAATTTATTTTAATTTGTAATTAAATAATTATTTTACAAATTAATCCTATTCAGGCCATTTTAATCAATTTCACTTTCATATTGGGTAAAAAAGGCTATAAAAGTTTTGGATGTTTTTACTTTTTAAACCCATAGTGTCGTCCCATCAGTTGGATTATTTTTTAATTAATTTCATTATGTTATGTGATTAAAATTTGAGAATTTTTATTCAGTAGTTGAATATGCATAATATAAAATGCTTAATAATTTCAACTTGGTTTTTTACCAAAAAATTAGTTAAAGTGATTATAATTAATTAAAATGATTAAGAGAAAACATTCGTTAAAAAATTACTAAACATTAATTTTAAGATCCAAAATGATATATAAAAATATTAAAATCCCATTTAATGAAGCATATTTTTCCACGAACCTTCCATTATTGAGTTTATTTCGCTTTTTATGACATTTGTTTATGTAAAAACGTGGATACACCTATCATGTTTTTAAAAATCACATGTTTGTCTTTTCCCTTCTTATAAAAGGACACAAACTATACCTCTTCCTTATACCTATAAAACCACATATATTTGGACAACATGTTTCTAATAAACTTAAAAAAATACCTCTCTTACTAATATAATGCTAAAATTTGGAATAAATAAATTCAAAGAAGCCTTTTAGCACAATCCAAAATGAGTTACATGATTAATAGATAACAACTTCTCTCAAGATTCTTTATTTTATTTTCTTTCCCCACCCTTCCACACTCATTATTAAATTATTTTATAAAATATCCAGTATATTTAATATACATGTATTTTTTATGCTATTTTGTTGACCTACACTTACACACACCTACATATATTGGGTAATGAATATACTGTTTATGTGTATGGTTAACTACCACCTCAAAAATTGATGATTGTTCATTTTTACATAACCCCTATAATGATGGAAGTTATGATGGAAAAACTATATATATTTATATATTATATTTATTATGTATTTTATATTTTTTTTAAACACGTATCATTATACTTTTAATTTGGTGTAAATACAAATATTTCGTCAGGGGAAGTGTCGACTACTGCCCCCTCAAAGCGATGTGATTCATTTAAAAGCTACATGGAATGTATTAAGGATGGGTTTAGTGACATTATATTGTATATATGATATAAAAATTATACAGGAATAATTATATATATACATATATATACATATATGTCATTTACCATCTTTCTCTCAATAAGATAATAAAATCAGAAACAATGTTCTTGAGTACGTACGGGTTAACATCTCATTGAACTATGTATTCAATTTCATATTTCATAATTATATATATTATAATATCAAAAAATTTCTGAATATAAAATTTCTTTTATCATTATTTTAATTTTCGAATTCATGATATTAGTATAAGCACCAATATATAACAAATTAAGACACATGCGAAGAGCAAAACAAATATTACCCAAAGTGTAACATTAAGATTGAATTGTAAACATTTAATATATTAGATATAATAATATGGTTCCATGGTTGGTTTATAATAATATTATATTTATTATATAGGTGTTTTGTATCAGTGCAATGATATTCAAGACACAAGGTAATGGGATTTCATCTCACATTTTATATCTTTGAGATACATGTTTTATTCACTAGCCATTCCTTTTGTGTGGGGTGTATAATTCCCATAGATGCATTATATGATTATTATTATTAAATTTATAGGTATTTACATATAGATTTATTGAATTTTATTTCATGGAGTTTCTATTTCAAATGTTTTCAAATTGGAAAAGTAATCTTCTCTCAATATACATTTTTTGAGACACATACCATTTTATGAACCAGTAATTTTCCATGAGGAGTATATAATGAATTTTAAATGTTATATCCTGAATATAATTATTATTATGATATTTTAATCCCCATCTATTTTCATTTTCGTACATGACTAGTATTATTCAATGTTATAAATTGGTAGTAGGTTACTAAAACTATCTCATCACCTTTTGTAATTGTGTATATTTATGCTTCCTTTGACAAAATATTATGATTCATATCTTAAAAACATTAATGAATTAAATTATACTAGGGTTATTGATGTTATGTTTATGTATTGGTAACATTTTTACACTATTAAATACATAATATTGTTAAGAAATTGTTTTTTATGAAATCCCTACTTTTCCCTCTCTTCAGTCAGAAATATATGTTCATTCAAAACCTTGTATTCTAAAAAGGGTTTCAAAGAATATTATACTAATATTCTGTGATCATTAAATGAAATTGTTAAATATTTTTTTCTTTACCAATTTTATAAAAGTAATATTAATGTCACTTTCTTAACAATCCATATTTCGAACCTTTTTACCATGTAAAAAGAATGTTATTTTTTACCTCATATGACATGTACATACTTTACTGCATTCAATTCATGGATGATTTATTTTTCATATTTTAAAAGATTGATTTTTAGAATTTTTTAAATGTAATTTAAAATAATTTTTCTTAAAAACTGTAACACCCCAAACTTCTACGGTACGCTTCACTTTGAATAATGCGATAGCGTGTGTTGCACGCAACACCGAGTTCTAACAACCAATCAAACTTGCCGTTATGAATAGTAATACCTACTTTTTAAAATTATATATATTTTATATTTCAAAATGAAATTAATTTTTGGATTCGGAATATCTAATTTAGCCTAAGGTAAAATTTTGGTACTTTTCGGATAACTTTCATATTTTGATGAATAGTGAAAATTGCTAAATTTTAATTAAAAACAACTTTTTTAATCAAAATAATTAATAGTGATAAATTATGAATTTTAGTAGTTTTAAAGTATATTTAGAATATATTTTTACCATTTAATATAATTTTTGTCAATGGACAAAATTTTACAATTAAACCGAACATAAACAAGTGTCAATCTTTTGATAGTTATTATCTCTTAAAAACACGCTTTTTGTTTTGACAGCGGGAATTAATTTTAAATTAATTTCTGCCACTTCTATGTTTTGAATTTAGGAAAATGGATTCCAAATTTGGAATCAGGATGTTCAAATTGTGTAAATAGGTAACTTTTATTTTTATACATTTTGAATAATTACTGCGGTAAATATTTTATTTACCATGGTTAAGGGTAAATCCGGTAAATAAGGGTTAAAAAATAATATTATAATAATATTAATTACCCTAAAACGTGTCTTAACCCTATTGGTTGATACATGTTCGACCATGGGCATATTTGGGTCGATTTTGGGACCCCATGGATCCACTTGTAAGTGATAATGACACTTTATTTTAATTAAGTTAAAATGAATACAAAAATGACACAAGCATATATCTTTTAGAAAAACAATTGTTACATAGGGTTATATATGTTAGATTTTAGATTATAAATATTAATTAGAAAGATAAAACGATTTCCAACATAATGATATTTTATTTATAATTTTTAGACATTAAATATTTTATTTTATTTATGACACAATGATGATGCAGTAATTACTATAATAGTGAAAAAGTAAACTAATTGATATTATAAATGCCCAAATAAATATAATATGAACTTTTTAATGAATTAAAATAATTTTATAGGATAATATGATATATTAGGATTGATTTAATTGACGTTTTTCGAAGTAATAAATCTGGTATGAGTTTCACAAAAATCAACTATTGAATAGTGTCAAAATTGACATAAAAGAGTTCTTAAAACAAATATTATATTATTAATTGATATTAAATTCCTAAAAATATACGGTTCGGCCAAGAGACTTATATCATGATAGGTTCATCATTAATGGACAACTTGGGGGTCGCTTGGATGTATATAGTAAGTTTATTAACAATATTATATAAAAATACAAAGAGACATTGTAAAGATGAAACTAATTAACTTAGAGTTAATACTTAAAGATAAGGTTAATATAAGTACCCAAACCTGTCTAAATTCTATTGGTTGAGTTGTTTTCGACCCATCCCCACCTTAACCTTTTAATAGTCAACTTTGGAGCCATTGTAAACCGAATATTAATTTATTATAAACTAATATCTCTAGCGTTTCCAAAGGTGCCCCTCACCTCTCTTATAAAAGGGCACTCCTCCTTCTCATTTCATCACACCTTCAAAGCCTTTTGGTTCGGCAAAACGCTTCCCAAATACTCTCCCAACTTCCCTCACTACAACCTAGGGGCCTTAGTTTGATTAGAAATCCAACCTAAGGAGCCCTTTTGATCAAATCAAAAGGAAGAACCCGAAGAAGAGGTAATGATTTCACCACCCTTTTCTAAGTTCATTTCTTCTTGCACTTCTTCTTCCTTTGTTGTTACCATTCTAAAATAATAAATCCAGTATCATATATATATACTGTGATGTTATTATAAATATGGTACAACCATATTCAGTATTCTATCCACCCTTTGAATAACATGTCACCATACGTGCGTACGTACGGCTTACCGTCTCCACGTCGTGGTGTAATTGTTATTCAATATAATATTATATGGATGGGTATAATAATGATTTGTAACTCATGTAAATAATAAATATAAAATGTTAATGATTCTGTATATATGATATACCATCCATTTATATATTATTTTAATATCAAAAGAATGATATTGTCGCTCGTGTGTACGTACGGACTACCGTCTCCACGAACGCGATGAGATTCATTCTCTATCGTATCCATTCAAGTATAATTATCATTTGATGATTTAAAAATGATGTTTAAGGACTTGATATCATTCTGGATAAGAATATTATAAAACCTATCCTTTACAAACATGTCTTACGTAACAAAACATATAAAAGAAAACAAGTAAGTTAACACCCGAAACAACGATAATACTAAGATATTATTATCAAATCAATATTAAAAGATCATATATGATATCATATTAATGTATATAATTATTGTATAATTTAATAACAATTATTTCACCATTATACAGGAGGTTAACCTACCCCAACCATGGAAAAGTACAAGGTATGGTTTATTTCACAATCTCTTCATTATCTGAGGTTGTTTATACGTAATAATCTTCTGGGATCTCGTTATCATCCGCATCCATGTTTCTTCAAAATGTATTTCAAAACATTTTTACAAGAATATGGGTTAAAGTCATTTATACCCTTGTTTTAATTTTTATAAGAGGAATCTTTCTGTCATTTTCAAAACAAGGTCCTTTTTAACCTTTTCGACAGAATTAAGGTAAGAATGTTTTTTTAACTTATACGGCGGGTGCGGTTATTTTCTGCCGTTATAAAATATTCAAAGCTTTCCTTACAAGATTATAAGAATATTTTCAAATAAAATGTTTTATTTTATATTGATCTTAAATGATTTCAAAATAAAAGGAGATATTTCTTTAAAAAGAATTTTGATTTCATCTATGTCAACATCCTTTGATGGATTTTAAGATTATTTGAAGTTGATTTATTATGATACAAAACTTCTATATTGTATTTAAGGTTTTGTGATATGTTTGACTGTGGATGTGCTATTTTTATACCATTCATAGTTTATGGTGAAAGTATTGACATTTCGTATGCTAGTTTTAATACGAATGTTTATGTTATGTTTAAACCTTTTCATATGGGAATGCGTTGGACTTAATATGTGACGGGTGGAGCCCGCTATAGCTCCTCGATGCATCGGTAGGTCTCATGAGACAAACTAGTGTCTTGGCATAAGTCCTTGACAAAATCTTATTTGTAGTCTTGGCACGAGGCCTTGACTATGTGGTTATGATATTCTGGCATTATGCATTCCAACATTATGAAAGTGGTTATTGATTTTTGCATTTGATTATTCGATTAGTTGAATATCCATGTGAATAAGTAAATGGAATTATTTCATTTTATTTATGCCATACCATGTTGAAAGTTCATGTTTGAAAGTATTTTGTTTTAGTTATACATTTCCTTAAATGTTTATTCTTATTTATGAAAGTTTCCTCTATATTGTTATCCTTACTGGGCATTTGAGCTCACCCCTTTTCTATGTTTTATTTTTCCCAGGAAGTGAAGAAGTAAATTATGAATGACCTGCAGGGATGTTATGTGGGGATATGAGTGTGGATTATGGAGACATTATATTGTTGTAGTAGTTTTTCATTTTATGATGTAATGTAAAACTTATGAATATATCTACTATTACCAAGGCTACTAAACCAATCAGTCTTTCGAGATTTGATCTTTCTTGTGACCATGCCAATTTTATGTAATAATGCAACGACTCTGGGTAACTGGGGTCGGGGCGTTACAGTTGGTATCAGAGGAAGTTTAGTACAAACCTTGGAAGCTAGATTTAGATAAACTCTAATTAGAGCACGTAGACCTAAGATGAACTTTGAGGATTAGTATAGAGGAACTTCCTAGAATTTTGGTATTGTAGGAATTTTGTGAGTTTTCCGAGCAATACATCCCTGTCTGGATACGAGCAGGTAGAGGCGGCTCTGGAACAGATGTACCTAGGGGTAAAACCTGAAAACACCGCTTTGAGCTAGACTCGAACGGGAACTGGTGCACGACAACGGGCCTTGCTGCACTCTTGGTTACGACACTCCTGGGGGATATGCTTAGGATAATTCTCATTTTCTTTACAAACCATTATGAAGGGTTTATGAGTATATACATCCTCAAAGGATACATTTTTATGATTATGGATTATATCCATAAATAGTTCAATTTATGTTAAGTGTTTTATAAGTATGGGATTATGTATTTTGATTCATGAACTGATCTACTTTATGCCATTGTTTAGAAATGGCGCCTAGTGGAAGAAATGGAAACCGTATCAATGCACGTACTCCATGTAGGGATTCCCCTTCTGCTCAAGATAATTATCGTGGAGCTGGTGATGCAACTGGAGCCGATCAGCTAATCACCATACTGGGAAAACTTACTCAGGTTATGAATAATAACCTTACCCGTATGGAGCACTCTGATCCGCAGCGTGGAGGATCAATGTTAGATCGATTCATGAGGCAACAACCACCAACGTTCAATGGGAATACAAATCCCTTAGTAGCCGAGCAATGGATAAATTCCCTAGAGAAAATATTTCAGGCTTTGGGGAGCAGTGAAAGGGAAAAAGTTATCATGGCAGTTTACCGCCTCAATGGAGATGCTGATCAATGGTGGTCATTGATTCAAAACATGAAGGAAGATGAGGAAGTATCAAATATGGAATGGAGAGAGTTCAAAGATCTGTTTTTAGAAAAGTACTTCCCTCGCGACCATCGAGCAGATATGGAAAGGCAATTTCTAAGTCTGAGACAGAAGGAGGATGAGAATGTCGCAAAGTATGAGGCTAACTTTACAAGGTTAGCAAGGTACGCTGGTGATCATATACGTAACCAAAGAAGTAAGATTGATCGTTTCTTTGATGGGTTAAAACCATTTCTTCGTCGAGATTTAGTCTCACAATCCTTTTCGTCATACGAAGACATTGTCTCATGTGCTATCAAGACCGAAAAGGAATTCTCTAAGTCTTATGACTTTAAAGCAAAGCCAGAGAAGAAGAGACCTGATGATCAATCTGAGAATGGAAATAAGGGGATGAAGGGAAAGGTTTAATATCCATCCTGTGGTAAATGCGGGAAGAAACACCCTGGTACTTGCTTGAAGGGAATGGGAGTCTGTTACAAGTGTGGTTAAAAAGGCCACCAAGCTCGTGATTGCAAGGGGAAGAAGGAAGCTACCAACGTTCAGTGCTACAATTGCTGGGAGATGGGGCATTATGCAAATGAATGTCCTAAGCATCAGGAGAAATTACCTCAGAAAAGGCCAAGGGATCAAGGCCAGGCTTATGCTATCACTACTGCTGAGGTAGAAGCTCCGAAAGACGTGGTGGCAGGTAATTTAATGGTTTCCTCATGATTAGAAAATGCATTATTTGACTCTGGATCGTCGCATTGTTTCATATCTTCCCAGTTTGCTAAGAAAATTAGATATTTCCAATTTGATTTAAAAAGGGAGTTGTCAGTTAAAACTCATAAGGGAAGTATCATTGCAACAAAGTTTTGTGAATCAGTCCCCATTAGAGCACATAAATTTTCTTTATCTGCTGATCTCATTGTCATACCTATGATTGAGTTTTATATAATCCTCGGTATGGACTGGCTTTCGAACTATGATGCGAAGATTTATTATAAGAAGAAAGAGGTTACGATTCTTGATGATAATGATAAGGAACACCTTATTTTTAGAGCAGAATTGTCACCACCTAATTCTTATTTAGATCCACCCCCAGTAGCTCAACTTAATTCAATTATTGGGGAGGAAGAGAATGAAATAACTGTCGGTGAGGAAAGGAATGTTCAAATAGAGGATGTACCTGTTGTGAAAGAATTTGTAGATGTATTTCCGGAAGATTTACCTGGACATCCTCCAGAACGAGAAGTTGAGTTTTCCATTGATTTAATTCCTGGATGAAGGCCTATATCGAAGACCCCTTATAGAATGGCCACTGTAGAATTAGTTGAACTAAAGAAACAACTAGAGGAATTGTGTAATAAGGGATTTATTCACCCTAGTGTTTCTCCATGGGGAGCCCCTGTTCTTTTTGTTAAAAATAAAGATGGATCTATGAGGTTATGTATCGACTACATGGAGATCAATGCTATAACGATAAAGAACAAGTATCCCCTACCTCGCATTGATTATTTATTTTACCAACTACATGGAGCTAAATACTTTTCAATGATTGACCTTCGATCTGGATACCATCAGTTGTGTGTAAAGAAGGAAGACATTCCGAAGACAGCATTTCGAACCAGGTACGGGCATTAAGAGTTTAATGTAATGCCTTTTGGATTGACTAATGCACCCTCTATATTAATGGATCTGATGAATAGAGTTTTCAAGGATTATCTCGATGAATTTGTGGTTGTATTTATTGATGATATATTGGTATACTCCAAAACCTATGAAGATCATGAAAATCACTTGCGCATTATCTTGAAGACTCTGAGGAGGCATGAATTATATGGGAAGTTTAGCAAGTGTGAATTATGGCTTCAGGAGATTTCTTTTCTTGGCCATATTGTCTCTAAAGATGCAATCTCTGTTGATCCTTCTAAGACCAAGGCAATCCAAGAATGGCCAGCACCTACGACTATAACTGAGGTATGCAGTTTTATTGGTTTGGCAGGTTATTATCGACGTTTCGTCCAGAATTTTGCCTGATTGGCTAACCCATTAACGAAGCTCACACGTAAAGGGGTTAAATTTGTTTGGACAAAAGAGTGTGAAGAATGTTTTGAAGAACTGAAGAAAAGATTAGTCAATTCTCCTATATGGCTCTACCATCGGGGAATGATGGGTTCGTTATTTATAGTGATGCATCGAAGAAAGGACTTGGTTGTGTCCTTATGCAGAATGATAGAGTTATTGCCTATGCATCACGACAGTTGAAAATTCATGAACAAAACTATCCTACTCATGATCTCGAGTTAGAAGCTGTGATCTTTGCTTTGAAGATAAGGAGGCACTACCTCTATGGTGAAAAATTTGAGATTTATACTGATCACAAGAGTTTGAAGTATATTTTCTCACAAAAAGAACTCAACATGAGGCAAAGGAGATGGCTTGAATTACTCAAGGATTATGATTGTACGATACACTACCACTCGGGGAAGGCAAACAAGGTGGCAGATGCTTTGAGTAGAAAAGACCATGGGGTTTTGAACAATATGAGAATTGAAAGGGATCCAATTTTCATGGATCTAGTGAAGATGGACATGGGAATAATCAGGGAAGGTGAAACATCAATGATTTTTCAAATGGTTGCCAAACCATATTTACTAGAAAGGATTAAGAGTTCTCAGACCGATGATGAAGAACTCCAAAAGAAGATTAAAGTTGTGAATGATGGTAGATTGAGAGACTTTGTGTATGAAGATGGAATTTTGAAATTCGGGAAGAGACTTTGTGTTCCCGATTTACCTGATCTAAAAAGGGAATTGCTGGATGATGCTCATAGTTCCAATTTCTCTATACACCCTGGGAGCACCAAAATGTATAGAGATTTGAAGGAACATTTGTGGTGGGGCAACATGAAGAGGGAGATTGCTGATTTTGTGTCAAGATGTATGGTTTGTCAACAAGTGAAAGCTGGAAGGCAACAGCCTGGAGGAGTCATGCAACCTCTTCCCATACCGGAGTGGAAATGGGACAATATTACGATGGACTTTGTCATGGGGCTACCAAAGACTTCTAGAAGGAACGATGCAATATGGGTTATTGTTGATCGTCTTACCAAGTCAGCACATTTTCTTGCTATAAGAGAAGATCTACCCCTGTAACGTCTAGCAAAACAATATATTAATGAAGTTGTGAGACTTCATGGAGTACCATTATCGATTGTTTCTGATCGTGATCGCCGTTTTACTTAATGATTTTGGAAAAGTCTTCAGAAGTCCCTGGATACTGAACTTCATTTGAGCACTGCTTACCACCCTCAGACAGATGGACAATCAGAACGGACTATTCAAACCTTAGAAGACATGTTGAGATCTTGCTCACTTGACTTTCAGGGTATGTGGGATCAATATTTACCACTGGTAGAATTTTCCTATAACAATAGCTTCCATTCGAGTATTCAGATGGCACCATATGAAGCATTATACGGAAATAGATGTTGTACACCAACCTGTTGGGATGACGTTGGTGAAAGAAAACTTGTAGGCCCAGAACTGGTGGAGGAAACGGTGGAAAAGGTGAAGGTAATCCAAAATCACATCAAAGAAGCTCAAAGTAGGCAGAAGAGCTATGCCGATAACCGAAGGAAGGATTTGGAATTTCAAATCGGTGATCATGTTTTCCTGAAGGTATATCAATGGAAGGGAGTCATACGTTTTGGTATGAAAGGTAAATTGAGTCCCAGGTATATCGGACCTTTCTAAATTCTAGAACGAATTGGGGCTGTAGCTTACCGATTGGCAATGCCGCCAAATCTCTCCAAAGTTCACGATGTGTTCCACGTATCTCTGTTGAGTAAATACATGCCTGATCCAACGCATGTACTCACCTATGAGGAATTAGAACTGGAACCCGATATTTCTTATTGTGAAGAGCCCGTCAGGATTCTTGATACGAGAGAACAAGTACTGAGAAACCGAACGACGCGTTTGGTAAAAGTTTTGTGGAGAAACCAGAAGATGGAAGAGGCAACGTGGGAACCCGAGGAACTTATGATGAAGAACCACCCGAGTCTTTTCATGCGATAGTATTCTAGAAATTTCGAGGACAAAATTATTTGAAGGAGGGGAGAATGTAACACCCCAAACTTCTACGGTACGCTTCTCTTTGAATAATGCGATAGCGTGTGTTGTACGCAACACCGAGTTCTAACAACCAA
Organism: Viscum album; assembly: GCA_963277665.1. Classification (NCBI taxonomy): domain Eukaryota; kingdom Viridiplantae; phylum Streptophyta; class Magnoliopsida; order Santalales; family Viscaceae; genus Viscum; species Viscum album. The sequence continues at coordinate 1,379,939,295 of OY728166.1, forward strand.
TCAAACTAGCCGTTATGAATAGTAATACCTACTTTTTAAAATTATATATATTTTATATTTCAAAATGGAATTCATTTTTGGATTCGTAATATCTAATTTAGCCTAAGGTAAAATTTTGGTACTTTTCGGATAACTTTCATATTTTGATGAATAGTGAAAATTACAAAATTTTAATTAAAAACAACTTTTTTAATCAAAATAATTGATAGTGATAAATTATGAATTTTAGTAGTTTTAAAGTATATTTAGAATATATTTTTACCATTTAATATAATGTTGGTCATTGGACATAATTTTACAATTAAACCGAACATAATCAAGTGTCAATCTTTCTATAGTTATTATCTCTTAAATACACGCTTTTTGTTTTGACAGCGGGAATTAATTTTAAATTAATTTCTGCCACTTCTATGTTTTGAATTTAGGAAAATTGATTCCATATTTGGAATTAGGATGTTCAAATTGTGTAAATAGGTAACTTTTATTTTTAGACATTTTGAATAATTACTGCGGTAAATATTTTATTTACCATGGTTAAGGGTAAATCTGGTAAATAAGGGTTAAAATATAATATTATAATAATACTAAATTACCCTAAAATGTGTCTTAACCCTATTGTTTGATACATGGTCGACCATGGGCATCTTTGGGTCGATTTTGGGACCCCATGGATCCACTTGTAAGTGATAATGACACTTTATTTTAATTAAGATAAAATGAATACAAAAATGACACAAGCATATATCTTTTAGCAAAACAATTGTTACATAGGGTTATATATGTTGGATTTTAGATTATAAATATTAATTAGAAAGATAAAAATATTTCATACATAATTATATTTTATTTATAATTTTTAGACATTAAATATTTTATTTTATTTATGACACAATGATGATGCAGTAATTACTATAATAGTGAAAAATTAAAATAATTGATATTATAAATGCCCAAATAAATATAATATGAAACTTTTAATGAATTAAACTAATTTTCTAGGATACTATGATATATTAGGATTTATTTAATTGACTTTGTTCGAAGTAATCAATCTGTTATGAGTTTCACAAAAATCAACTATTGAATAGTGTCAAAATTGACATAAAAGAGTTCTTAAAACAAATATTATATTATTAATTGATATTAAATTCCTAAAAATCTAAGGTTCGGCCAAGAGACTTATATCATGATAGGTTCATCATTAATGGACCACTTTGGGGGTCTCTTGGATGTATATAGTATGTTTATTAACAATATTATATAAAAATACAAAGAGACATTGTAAAAGTGAAACTAATTAACTTAGAGTTAATACTTAAAGATAAGGTTAATATAAGTACCCAAACCTGTCTAAATTCTATTAGTTGAGTTGTTTTAGACCCACCCCCACCTTAACCTTTGAATAGTCAACTTTGGAGCCATTTTAAACCGAATATGAATTTATTATAAACTAATATCTCTAGCTTTTCCAAAGGTGCCCCTCACCCCTCTTATAAAAGGGCACTCCTCCTTCTCATTTCTTCACACCTTAAAAGCCTTTTGGTTAGGCCGAACTCTGCCCGAATACTCTCCCAACATCCCTCACTACAACCTAGGGGCCATAGTTTGATCATAAATCCAATATAAGGAGCCCTTTTGATCAAATCAAAAGGAAGAACCTGAAGAAGAGGTAATTATTTCACCACCCTTTTCTAAGTTCATTTCTTCTTCCACTTCTTCTTCCTTTGTTGTTGCCATTCTAAAATAATAAATCCAGTATCATATATATACTGTGATGTTATTATAAATATGGTACAACCATATTCACTATTCTATCCACCCTTTTAATAACATGTCACCATACGTGCGTACGTACGGCTTACCGTCTCCATGTCGTGGTGTAATTGTTATTCAATATAATATTATTTGGATGGGTATAATAATGATGTGTAACTCATGTAAATAATAAATATAACATGTTAATGATTCTGTATATATGATATACCATCCATTTATATATTATTTTAATATCAAAAGAATGATATTGTCGCTCGTGCGTACATACGGACTACCGTCTCCACGAACGCGATGAGATTCATTCTCCATCGTATCCATTCAAGTATAATTATCATTTGATGAATTAAAAATGATGTTTAAGGACTTGATATCATTCTGGATAAGAATTATATAAAACCTATCCTTTACAAACATGTCTTACGTAACAAAACATATAAAAGAAAACAAGTAAGTTAGCACCCGAAACAACGATAATACTAAGATATTATTATCAAATCAATATTAAAAGATCATATATGATATCATATTAATGTATATGATTATTTTATAATTTAATAACAATTATTTCACCATTATACAGGAGGTTAACCTACCCCAACCAAGGAAAAGTACAAGGTAAGGTTTATTTCACAATCTCTTCATTATCCGAGGTTGTTTATACGTAATAATCTGCTGGGATCTCGTTATCATCCACATCTATGTTTCTTCAAAATGTATTTCAAAACATTTTTACAACAATATGGGTTAAAGTCACTTATACCCTTGTTTTACTTTTTCTAAGAGGAATCTTTATGTCGTTTTCAAAACAATGTCCTTTTTAACCTTTTCGACAGAATTAAGGTAAGAATGTTTTTTTAACTTATACGGCGGGTGCGGTTATTTTCCGCCGTTATAAAATATTAAAAGCTTTCCTTACAAGCTTATAAGAATATTTTCAAAGAAAATGTTTTATTTTATATGGATCTTAAATGATTTCAAAATAAAAGGAGATATTTCTTTAAAAAGAATTTTGATTTCATCTATGTCAACATCCTTTGATAGATTTTAAGATTATTTGAAGTTGATTTATTATGATACAAAACTTCTATATTGTATTGACGGTTTTGTGATATGTTTGACAGTGGATGTGCTATTTTTATACCATTCATAGTTTATGATGAAAGTATTGACATTTTGTATGCTAGTTTTAATACGAACGTTTTTGTTATGTTTAAACCTTTTCATATGGGAATGCGTTGGACTAAATATGTGACGGATGGAGCCCGCTATAGCTCCTCGATGCATCAGTAGGTCTCATGAGACAAACTAGTGTCTTGGCCCAAGGACTTGACAAAATCTTATTTGTAGTCTTGGCACGAGGCCTTGACTATGTGGTTATGATAGTCTGGCATTATGCATTCCAACATTATGAAAGTGGTTATTGATTTTTGCATGTGATTATTCGATTAGTAGAATATCCATGTGAATATGTAAATGGCATTATTTCGTTTTATTTATTCCATACCATGTTGAAAGTTCATGTTTGAAAGTCTTTTGTTTTATTTATACATTGCCTTAAATGTTTATTCTTATTTATGAAAGTTTCCGCTATATTGTTATCCTTACTGGGCATTTGAGCTCACCCCTTTTCTATGTTTTATTTTTCCCAGGAAGTGAAGAAGTAAATTATGAATGACCTGTAGGGATGTTATGTGGGGATATGAGTGTGGATTATGGATACATTATGTTGTTGTTGTAGTTTTTCATTTTATGATGTAATGTAAAACTTATGAATATATCTAGTGTTTCCAAGGCTACTAAACCAATAGGTATTTCGAGATTTGATCATTCTTGTGATCATGCCAATGTTATGTAATAATGCACCGACTCTGGGTAACTAGGGTCGGGGCGTTACAAAAACTATTTGAATCATTTTATTATTATTTTAATTGAAAAATGGTTTTATGAAGGTTTCCATGCTCCTCTATAAAATTTTCACAGAAAAGGTATTTGAAAATGTTTTCAGTGATTCCATTATTATATTAAAATATTATTTTCAAGAAAATGGTTTTCAAAAGGATTATGTTTTAAAAAAATATTTTTAATGGATAAAGGATAATTTCCTCGTAATCATTTTTTAAAATATCTTTAAAAATTATTTCCCATCTAAGATATAATCCATTTGTATTACTCTATTCTTTATAGAGAAATTATTTAATGTTTCCATTAATATTATTTCTATTAATGGTTTATATTTTATGGAATAATGTTTACAAAATCGATTTCTCTATCATATGTTATATGTCTATGAAACCCACTTATTTTTATAATTTATGATTTGGTGAAATGATTATGATACATGTTTTTTTTCATAGTTCAAACAATGGTCTCTTGTTTATGAATCCCATTTCATTTCATGTGTTATGATATGGTTGTTTATTATTTTATGGACCATGTGTGTGTGATTTCATTATGAGATAGGTGGGACCTATATATCACTCTAATTCATTTGGTAATGATATATGTTTTATAACCTCAAAGAGAACACATGAGGATATCCCATGACCAAAAAAGTGGGTGAAAAAAGGACATCCCAAGACTTAAATAATACGGTACATGAGAGGACATCCAAATTCAATAACAGGAGCGTAAATGGGAGGAAATTTGATGCCTAAAATAATAGGGTCCATGGGAAGACATCACAAGCCTGGAACAATAGGTTATATAGGAGGTCACCCCAACCCCTAAACAAGTACATGGGTGATTAACCCCATACTAATATGCTAAAAAGGCCGTAGTCGGACTCCATAACATAGTGATTTTTTATTCTTATGTTTCATCCACTATTCCAAGTTTAATTATAATATTATCCTTACATGGATCGTGTTCATTATTTCCTTAGTATTCATGTATTATGATATATAAGTATTTAATCCATGATTCATGTTTATGATTTTTGATATTCAGGGAATAAAATTCTAATGATCATTATTATTTTCTCATATCCAAATGTTCATGATATTCTTAATAATGTCCAATACATACCATTATTAAGCATTTGAACTCACTCCTTCTATGTGTTTCCCATCCCTAGGTTATAATTAAGGGTTTTTAAGTAGAAATAATAAGGTTGAAGATATTTCGGGGGAACATTTAAGATATTTCACTAATTTAGATGATTTGTTTTCAATGTTTCCAAAGGAACTAAACTAATATGGTCTTTGGAATCGGATTTTGTAATATTTTATGTATTTTATAAATGTTATGTAATGTTAATTTATGAATAAATAAGTTCACTATAATTAAAATTTTAAAAATAAGTATATTTAACCATATAAAGAAATAAATTATTATTCAACTAATTTATAATATATTAATCTATTTTTTAAAATATAAACATATATTTCTTAGTAAATTACTTTTGTTCATAAAATATATATTTCCTTCAAAAAGATATTTTTATTACATTATATGATAAAATAAATGTAATTGATTTTTTTAAAATGATTTAAATTTATTTAATCAAATTATAAAAAAAATTGGATTCATAATGTCAAAATTAACATCGGATTGGTTTTTGAAAATTTTTAAACTAGTTTAATTTTTAGTGAATTGTAATAAATACAGATTTTCATGAATACTTCATTATCATTGCATTTAAATTTCATTTCATGATTTAAAATTGATATTAAAGTAACTTAAGAAATTTCAGTTAGATATTATCTAATTATTTAAATTTATATAATACTTATACCATATTTTTTATAAGTATATATTTGGGATTAAAAACAAAATTTTCCAAAAAACTATTTTTCATTCTGTTTTGATGGTTTAATTTTTAATGTAATTTTGAAACTTATGTGTTCTAAATTATTTAATTTTGATTCCTAATTTGGATTAATTAGGTCTAAATTATTTTATAAGGTAATTTTAAATTTTCAGAAAAAAATTTCCCTTGGTTAAAATTTATTTTCCTTAGTAAAGGTAATATAATATATTAGATTAATGTAAAATAGTAAAGGCATAAAAATCCTAAATATAATGAATTTAATGAATGGTTGATGTATTTATATAACATAAAAATGTTACACATTATTTATCATATAAATTATTTAGAATTAATTCCACCAAAATGTGGTTGACTTTAAATATAAAATAATCAATGTTTAATCACTTAAAACCACCCCTTATCATGTATAAATACCACTAATCACCACCCACATTCACCTAAAAATCCTTGGAACTATTCAAATATATGCTACAATATCTCCTCCCCACTTCTCCTGAAGTAAGATTTCTTCTAGTATCACCCAAATACCATATTCAAGTTCCTTAAGGGGTCCTTCAAAGAGGTGATATTGAAGTGGTGTCTTTATGAAACAACCTCTCTTAATTTATTTTCATTTTCTACCTTATACTGACCTCCTTCATACATAATATAATATTAATTACATTATAATGAATATAATATAATTTTATATTACTAATGTAATATCTTCAATCAATATATATTCTCATCCCATCTTATTAATAGAAATGAAACCATTGTCTTAATTATGGCGGCTAACCTTTTCTATAGAAAAATATTTATTGTTTTCCATTACCTCTATCAAGGCTAGTCATAAACGTATTATTATAGTAAAATAATATGTTATTTTTCATATTATAACGTATCTCATGTTTTTTTTCAAATATATATATATATATAATAATATAAAATGAAACTTGTTCATTATTATCCAAAAAATCGCAAAAATAAACTAAACATTAATCATTATGTTTTTATGAAATAAATCATAATAATACAAGAAATAAAAATGATATATGATACCATTTAAAATTGAAAATATTTTTTAATAAAAATATATATCACTTATATAGTTTTATTTCCATTGGACAAGAACATCCATAATCATACAAAAATGAACTGACAATTAATCCATATAACAAAACCACATGATAGAATGGAAATAATCAAATATTATTAATGAATGGTGGTATGATGAAATATAATGATCATATAAGGTATTATAAATATTAATAAATTGCTTTAATTAATTAATAAAATCCATTAATCCTTTATTCATGAGCTTAATGTAAGAAAAACAAAAGGGGAATGTGAGGTAAGGGTTTCTCATCTCACTTTTACATCTGTTTGACTTATTCCTTATTAAAAATATATTTATTTGATTTATTTTATATACTAAACATTTATATATAATGTTGTTAATTTCATTAACATGATTATATTCAATTTCTCATTCGATAATTATTACTTTTGGGGGGGGGGATGATTCGAATGATCACAAAGTGGTATGATATTTCTTAACAAAATTTACATTCATTGGGTTTAACATCTAATTAATTAATTATTCCATGTTGAGATTATATATGAGATGATTTTTTATTATTTTATGTTGTATTTTTACTTTTATTATATGTTTTTATACATAATACACATGTTCGAATAATTTTATTATTGACCACTTCAATTATATGATATTTATATGAGACTTTCATTAAAATAATTATATTTTTAAATTTTTCCATAAATATATATTTTTTCGTCCATTTCCATGATTTCATAAATTGTTTTCAGATTATTTAAAATTATATTTTTTAGTTTTAATGTAATTTTTACTCATGTTTAATTTTTAAAAAATTGTGTTTAAAGGATTCTTTTTATCATTTTATCAACAATATTCTTTGTGACTATTATATAAAAAATATAGAAGGAATATATTATAACATATACAACATGAGCATATTTTCCTACCATCATTAATAATTTTTTATTGGAATTTTCCATTAAATTTTTAAATGTTTCCTTAATAAATTATAATTTTTTTATAATTTAACTTCTCTTTAAAAATAAATGATTAAAAATAGAAATTTTATTTTTCTATAATTATTTCATGTGATATTTCAAAATTATATTCCATATAAGATAACAATATTTGATGTTAGTTTTGATTTACTTGGGATATTATTCAAGGATACTATACTTATTCTTTTTTTGTGGGTTTTTTATTATGATGGTATAATATTTATATAACCTGTTCATTTTCCATGGTCTATGCTATGTTGAAATGTTTATGAAAAACAATTCTTTTAATGGGTTCTAATATGATTAATGATTTATATTTTTGGGATAAAATATATTTTTTTCATTATGTGAAGGGTGGGACCTATATATCCCTCCAATTCATAGGTTAATGATTTATATCTCATGTGATTACAATGGGAAACAAGGTGATGGGATTGATCCACAATGGGAAACATGGGTATTTTGTTCTAGTATGGGAAAAAAGTGTGTATAAATCCACAATGATTATGGTATTGGTAGTTTACCATGAAATATGAAATGGGATTCTATATTTAGGATGATTTAACTCTATTATGAAATCATATTATGGATCATGATTGATTTATGATGATTTCATAATCTTACAGTCTATGTTTTTCGAAAAGATATTGTTTATTACATTAATCTTGTGTATAATATGTGACATGATGGGTATAAACTTCATGAGGTATGGTCATGATAACATAACCTTAAACTTATCATGTGATTTAATATGAATATGGATTGATATATCTTATATTTATCGTTACTAAGAATATGAGCTCACTCATTCTTATTTTACATTTTCCACAGGATATGAAGAAACTTATTAGGTATGATATGTTAAAAAGGGTAACAGTTATGAAAGAATAAGTAGGAGACTTTGTAAGTGTTTTATGAACGAGTCTTTTATGATTCCATGTTTCCAAAGAGAGTAAAACCATATAATACTAGTGCGGTTTTCTTATGTTACATAATGAATACTAGTATATTTAGATGTTATATCGGTGTATGTAATGAGTGGGTCACTATAGTTGGTATGGTAGAAAGGTATAGTTAAAATTTTGATCATTAGATGAAAAAAAACATATGTTAGATCCTTAAATATATGTTTGAGCATAGGATGCAATATTATAATTTTGGTAATGATCATAAATAACCTATTTTTTAACTGATAGGGTCACATATTAATGTTTTATAATCTATTTATCTTGTTTATGTGGTTACCCACGATAATTAGTGTATCTCACACTTTGATTTTTGGGCTTTATCTGTAGAGACCCGAAGCTTGACGTACATGGACATTACATTACTTTTGCGGAATACTTAGTACATAACAAAAACACACACACAAGAATCGTAATAGTTTAGTGTCTTTGGAAACTCGGAATATAATCTTCTAATCGTGTTGAAAGATCTTCAACATCTCCCAATAAAGATCCTCCCTTTTTTTTCTTACCTAAAACCTTTCTTTATATCATGAGGAAAAGAAAACCAAAAAAGGGTGAGCTCAAATTCTCAGTAAGGGTAAAAAAAAGAAATATCAATCACATCATATTCATAAGAACATATCTTTTGGAGATCTTAACCTGCAAAAGAGATCATGATTTCATAACATGGGATAAATAATAGTAGAGAAATATAATCCCAATAATCATAACTTAAAACATGAAACCTTGTGTCATACACACATAATCATAAAAAATCACTTCTTATTAGTCAAGACTCATTACCAAGACTATCTTAGTGGACAAAGTCCCTTTCTGAACCGAGTTCACTCCTCGTTTCAGTCCTGTTTCATTGAACCGGTATAACCTACCATTCTAGCCATGTCTATCTCATGAGATATAAAATCGTTAACCAATGCATTGGAGGGAGATATAGGTCCCACCCATCTCATAATGATACCATTCTTATGTGTGCCACAAAATCATAAACCATTCATCGTAGCATAACCCATGTAATAAAAAGGGGAATCTTAAACATCGTGACATCATAAAACAATTAATTTAAGATAAAGGAACTCATAAAAATAATTCCATCACAACATAATCATTCAATGTAATAATAGGGATAGAAACAGAACCCTTTATTATCTTATATGGAAAATAATTTTGATAAAACACATGAACTCCATTCTTGAGAAAAATATCCTTTCATCTTCAAAAACACTTTTCCTTTCTCAACATGTCATAAACTTTTAAGCTAAAAGAAGTTGTTTAAAAATAAACATGAAAACTTTTCAAGGAAGATTCTTGGAAAAAAATTTTAAAAAATCCATTCATGCCGTATAAGTTACAAAAATCGTTCTTCGTACTTTTGTCGGAAAAGTCAAAAAGTACCTCGTACGAAAAACTACAAAAGATTCCTTTCATATCCTTTACTAAAAACTCACCGAAGGGTAAAATTGGATTTAAACAATTTTAGGTGGATGGAAATAATATTACATATTGAGGAAACATGTATGTGGATGATAAAATACACCCCAGTAAATACCAAAGTATAAACAATCTCAGATAAAATGAGATTGTGATATTATCCCTTACCTTAGGTATGATTTGCTTCGTATGTGTCTAAACCTCCTGTATAATGATTTAAATAATGTCATTGACTTATTCCAGAATCATACTCATTGTTATGATATCATATATGGTTCACTTATGGCTTTATATTACCTGTTCTTTTGTAAATTCCATGTTAAAGGGCGTTTTGGGTAAAGTCGTTTCATTTTTCATCCGTGTTTTGACTTGTAATTATTCACATGATTACATAGATCATGATTACTTAATTCCAGAATATAAAACATTATTTATATATAATATATATTCAGAATATATATATATACTAGATCAGTAAATGGAAAGAAATACACCGTTCATGGAGACGGTAGACCGTTCGTACGCCTGAACGATGTTTTCTTTTCCATATTGAGTTGAATGGCATTAAGTAGATGACATACAAATATATACACATAAATCCAGAATCATTATTATGTCATATATTTAATTATTACTTATTATATATACTTTATAATCATTCATGAATGGTTAACGTGGAGAATGAATCTCATCGCGTCGTGGAAACGGTAGTCCGTACGTATGCATGAGCGATGATATCGTTCTCATGATCATGGAATTGTATTGAAGTGTATGTATAATATTTCAGAATCAATATCACCTTAAAATAATCATATATAGTTATTATTTACACCATTATACCCATCCATGTAAGGTGGTGTTGGAAATAGATTACACCACGGTGTGGAGACGGTATTCCGAACGTATGCACGCGCGGTGATTTTGTTTTCTGTAGGATGGATAAATGGTGAAATAAGGTTGCTTCATAATTATAATAACATATCAGTATATAAGTGATACTGATGTTATTACTTCATAATGAAACAACCTAAGAAGAAGATGTGGAAGAAGAAATAAAGATGAAAGAATTGGTAACGGACATTACCTCTTCTTTGAAGTACATCTTTGAGACCTCCTTTTAGGGCACTAAAATAGGTCTTTGAAGAAGCCCAAAACCTCTAGGATGTTTCTATGGAAGTGGAGAGAAGAAATTGGCAGGGGTTGGCCGAGCTTGAAGGCTCAATGTGGTGTGAGGAAGAGGGGGAGGAGGTTCCCTTTAATAAGGGAGGAGAGGGGCACCTTTGGAATAACTAAAAATATTATTTTATTATAAAGTCAAGTTCGGTTTTAAATATCTTTGAATTGAGTAATTTCAAAGCTAAGGTGGCTATGGGCCGAAATCCTCTCATCCAATAAAATTTAGACAAGTTTAGGTCATTATATTAACCTTATCTTTTAGTTTTTACTCTTAGTTAATTAGATTGACATTTACCATGTCACTTTGTATTTTTATATTATATAGTTAATAAACTTACCATATACGTCCAAGAGACCCCCAAGTTGTGTTTTATTAATATATATAACCTTATCTAATTCATTTGGACGAAACATAGATTTTTAGAAATAAAATAACAATTAATAATATAATATTTGTTTTAAAAACTATTTTATGACAATTTTGACACTATTTAATAGTTGATTTTTTTGAAACTCATAACAGAATGATTACTTCGACCATAGTTAATTAAATTTATCCTAACATGTCATATTAACCTATAAAATTAGTTTAGTTCATAAAAAGTCTCAATTTATATTTATTTGGGTATTTATAACATCACTTATGTCAATATTTCATTAATAAGATAATTACTGCATCATCGCTGTGTCATAAATAAATTAACTTATTTAATGTATAAAAATTACAAATAAAATACCATTATGTAGGAAATATTTTTACATTTCTAATGAATATTTATATTCGAATTTATCTTATGTATAACCTCATATTAAAAATTATTTACTTATTAAACATTGATTTTAACTATTTTAACCCTTCTTTAAATAAATTAATAATTAATGTCCTAATCTAATCCAAGTGGGCCTAAATGGTCATATTTTATTCCTAAGGTTGTTTTTGGTCGAATGAAACTTGTCCAAAAGAATTAGGACATGTGTTAGGGTAATAATAATATCATTTTTACCCTTAATTATCCTATTTACTTTTAACTGTGGTAAAAAAAGTAAAATTTACTATTCATCAAAAAAATTATTTTCATCTCATTGAACCACATTTTACTTACTGACATCAACCGTGTCTCTCGGATTTTTGAAATTCCACCCATAGAAGCGGTAAAATTATGTTTTATGAAAAATTCAGTTTTTTAACTACCACTTAGTGGTTTCACTATTCATCAAAAAAATGAAAGTTACCAGAAAAATACTAAAAATTAGATCTAATCTATATTTGATATTATGAATTCAAAAATGATGTCTATTTTATCAAATTCAAAACATATCAGTTGCATTAATTAATTTAAAAATTAATTCCCATCGTCAAAAAAAATAGTGTGTTCTTAAGAGATAATAACTATCAAAAGATTGACACTTGTTTATGACTGGTTTAAATGTGAAATTACATCCAATGACCAACATTGTATTAAATTGTAAAAATATGTTCTAAATATACTTTAAAACCACTTAAATTAATAATTTATCACTATTAATTATTTCGATTAAAAAATTTGTTATTAATTATAATTTAGTAATTTTTAATATTCATCAGAATATGAAAGTTATCCGAAAAGTACCAAATTTCACCTTAGGGTAAATTCGCTACTCCGAATCCAAAATGAAGTCCATTTTGAGTGCTAAAATTTCTAAATTTTTAAAAGGTGGTTATTACTATTCATAACGGCTAGTTTTAATAATACTTTAATAGCATATTATTGTTTAGTGAAACTCGTTATTGCGTACTACACACGCTATCGAGGAAGGTCGCGATTGCGTGTTGTACAATCTCCTTTTGGTGTAGCGTACTACACAAGATATTAATGGAATTAAAAGGAATATTTTTCATAAAATCTCGGGTTGTTACATTCCACCCCCCTTAAAATTAATTTCGCGCTCGAAATTCGTCGGGGTTATAAATGGTTTACTACTCGAAAGTTTCTTTAATAGAAACCCACATCGTAAAAAGGAATACAAAAACTTGGCTTTTAAAAACTAAAGTATGAAATGTAACGATTACCAAAATAAATTAATCACTGGGTTTCCACATAGGTGAAAATATGGATATAGAAGAGAAATCTAACCATCATGTTCTGATGGAGAGTGGTAGAGAACATAGCTATGGAAAATCCAGAAATCACAAAGCCATAAATTTGTGACGATCTAAGGTACCATCTGATTTATCAGATATAAGAGCACTAGGACAACATTTTTTGTTTTCAAGATCATTTCCCTAAAGTTGATGAAATTGGAATTAGAAGAAATACTTTCGTCATTTTGGTATAGTGTCACCGTTTTTCATTCTGTGGACAATTTACACTTCATCTCTTAAAGAAATGAAGTTGAATTTGTCATTCGTGATGTGTTAGAAGATCATGTGATAGAATGATGGGTCATTCCATCTGTCTCAAACAAAAGGGTAGAAAAGTTATCAAAAAATACATAAGTCCATCTATAGTGAGATTAATCATATATGGATCCTAAAATGGACTTATACATCATATATCATACTGCTTAATATAATAAAACTAGTTTCTACTAAACAGGGACTTCCTATAGGCCAGTGGTAGGAGATAAAGGCTAGTCGCACTTCGGTTGTGGGTTCGATTCCCACAACCTTGTCCGAAGCGATGGGCTGTCACCCGTCCTGCCGGTTGTCCTTTTTCTAAAAATACATTACTATATCATCCCATCCATAATATCGAAAAAAAATTTATCCTTAAAAAATATTAACTTATGTCCAACATAATCCATTCCAATATTTAGGCTTCTCTAAAATACTTCTGTCCAATCTCATAGTATAAAGAAAATGATTACATAACAATCACATGAATGCCATCATTTATCCCCCATATATCATAAGATATATCTTGTTGGTCAAATTACAAACATGTGAATTCCTTAATCATGTATTCTCTTGAAGAATGAATTCCCATTGAACCTTAGTGAAAACATGAATGCTGTTAAAAGTTAACCCTTTCCACATACCAAAATCCTCAAAATTCTATATCCTCAAACCATGATATCACTTAGTCCTTATATCAATCATGAGATCATAAATACTATCAAACATATTAGATTCTCTTTTTCCATTCATTATGTGCATATCATATGTTTTCCAAAAATATTTCAATCACTTTTCATGGTTACCGATGCCATAAAATTATTGAAAACCACAATAGACCAAAACATAAATATTCCAATATTCCACGATACTATATACAACATTATTCTTGAATCCCATTACATAAACACTTAATCATTCCACCACATCTTTGTCATGTTCAACATCTCCAATGGTGATTGCATGTGACTTCCCTCTGTCCTTTGCCTTAAGTGGTTGCTCACGTCGATCATCACTAACCCTTGGATTAGGGCATTTATTAGCATAATGCCCCATTTCCTTGCACTTGAAGAATTGAAGTGTTGTTGGTGCATTCTCTGTAGTCTTTTCTTTATTCACATCATTAGAAATTCTTTTTCCATTACTTCAACACTCAGCTGCTCGATGACCTTCTTTTCCACACTTAAAACATTTTCTAGTCCCTTTAATACAATATCCACCCTGCTTCTTTCTACACTATGGTCATAACGAATCATTCATCTTCTTTTCACCATTATTCTGAGATTTCTCCTTGAACTCCATATATTGTTTCTTGTCAAAACTATTAGATGGATAAGTAACACAAACTTCCATTTCTACCTTGATAGCACAACGCACAATTTCTTCATAGCTACTGAAGTCTCTTATAGCTAATACCCTTCGAAGATTTGGTTTTAATCCACTGAAGAATCGATCTACTTTACTTTCAGGTTGGATGATAAATCCAGATGCATACCATGCAAGCCATGTAATATTCACTTCTTATATACCAACAGATTCATCATCCTTTTTCTTTAGTTCAAGAAACTCCTTCTCAATCTTTTTTCGAAGAATACGAGGGAAGTACTTATTGAAAAATAAGTTCATGAAATCGTCCCATTCCATGGAATCAATTTCATCTCTTTGCCTCGTATTCTTTATAAGATTCCACCATTGATCAGCTTCACCTTCCAAAAGATATACTACTAAGATGACTTTATCATGTTCAGAACATTGAAGAACTGAAAATATCTTTTCAGTAGTACTGATCCATTAATTCAGCAACAAGTGGATCAGAAGACCCACTGAAAGAAGCTGGGCGTTGCCTCATGAAGGACTCAATAGAATGTTATTTCCGTCTCTCCTCATTTGGATGTCCAAAATGATTCATAGCTTGTGTAAGTATAGCAATAAGATTTTGCACTCCATCTCCCATAACATTTGTTTGTTCAGGAGGGAAATAATTGCATTGTCCGTTACATTGATCAACACGGTTCCTTCGGGTTCCAACCATTGCCTAAAACCCAAAAAAAATAGTGTGAGAGGAAAAAATCATGCTAGGGAAAACAACATAATAAATGGGGAGTATCCTCAATATCTAACATCTTAGGTTTAATTCTATGGTCGTTAGTGTAATTCTAGTACTATAACCTACACGTATCCTTAACCTTAGGGACATCCCCAAACATACCTTAGAAATATCTATAGGGATCTCACTAACGTTTTCGCATCCTTGTTTACAAAGGTTGACTAATCCTTTCCTCTGATACCAACTGTAGAGACTTGAAGCTTGACGTACATGGGAATTACATTACATTTGCGGAATACTTAGTACATAACAAAAATACACACACAAGAATCGTAATAGTTTAGTGTCTTTGGAAACTCAGAATATAATCTTCTAATCTTGGTGAAAGATCTTCAACATATCCCAATAAAGATCTTCCCTTTTTTCTTACCTAAAACCTTTCTTTATATCCTGAGGAAAATAAAACAAAAAAGGGTGAGCTCAAATGCTCAGTAAGGGTAAACAAAAGAAATATCAATCACATCATATTCATAAAAACATATCTTTTGGAAATCTTAACCTGCAAAAGAGATCATGATTTCATAACATGGGATAAATCATTGTAGTGAAATGTAATCCCAATAATCATAAATTAAAACATTAAACTTTTTGGCATACACACATAATCATAGAGAATCATTTCTTATTAGTCGAGACTCATTGCCAAGACTATCTTAGTGGACAAAGTCCCTTTCTGAACCGAGTTCACTCCTCGTTTCAGTCCTATTTCACTGAACCGGTATAACCTACCATTCCAGCCATGTATATCTCATTAGATATAAAATCATTATCCAATGCATTCGAGGGAGATATAGGTCCCACCCATCTCATAATGATACCATTCTTATGTGTGCCACAAAATCATAAACCATACATCATAGCATAACCCATGTAATAAAAATTGGAATCTTAAACATCGTGACATCAAAAAACAATTCATTTAAGATAAAGGAATTCATAAAAATAATTCCATCACAAAATAATCAAATCAATGTAATAATAGGTATATAAACAGAACCCTTTATTATCTTAGATGGAGAATCATTTTGATAAAACACTTGAACTCCATTCTTGAGGAAAATATCCTTTCTAGTTCAAAAACACTTTTCCTTTCTTAACATGTCATAAAATTTTAAGCTAAAAGAAGTTGTTTAAAAACAAACTTGAAAACTTGTAAAGGTAGATTCTTGGAAATTTTTTTAAAAAATCCATTCATGCCGTATAAGTTAAAAAAACATTCTTTTTACTTTTGTCGGAAAAGTCAAAAAGTACCTCATATGAAAAACGACAAAAGATTCCTTTCATATCCTTTACTAAAAACTCACCGAAGAGTAAAATTGGATTTAAACAATTGTAGGTGGATTCAAATAATATTACATATTGAGAAAACATTTATTTGGATGATAAAATACACCCCATTAAATAACAAAGTATAAACAATCTCTGATAAAATGAGATTGTGATATTTTCCCTTACCATAGGTCCGATTTGCTTCGTATGTGTCCGACCCTCCGGTATAATGATTTAAATAATGTCATTGAATTATTCCATAATCATACTCATTGTTAAGATATCATATATGGTTCACTTATGGCTTTATATTACCCGTTCTTTTGTAAATTCCATGTTAGAGGGCTTTTTGGTTAAAATCGATTAATTTGTCATCCGTGTTTTGACTTGTAATTATTCATATGATTACATAGATCATGATTACTTAATTTCAGAATATAAAACATGATTTATATATAATATATATTCATAATATATATATATATAATAGGTCAGTAAATGGAAAGAAATACACTGTTCATGGAGACGGTAGACAGTTTGTACGCATGAATGCTGTTTTATTTTCCTTATTGAGTAGAATGGCATTAAGTAGATGACATACATATATATACACATAAATCCAGAATCATTATTATGTCATATATTTCATTATTACTTATTATATATACTTTGTAATCATTCATGAATGGTTAACGTGGAGATTGAATCTAATCGCGTCGTCGAGACGGTAGTCCGTACGTACGCACGAGCGATGATATCGTTCTCATGATCGTGGAATTGTATTGGAGTGTATGTATACTATTTCAGAATCAATATCACTTTACAATAATCATATATAGTTATTATGTACACCATTATACCCATCCAAGCAAGGTGGTGGTGGAAAATAGATTACACTACAGCGTGGAGACGGTATTCCGTACGTACGCACGCGCGGTGATTTCGTTTGCTGTAGGATGGATAGATGGTGAAATAAGGATGTTTCATAATTATAATAACATATCAGTATATAAGTGATACTGATGTTATTACTTCATAATTAAAAAACCTATGAAGAACAAGTGGAAGAACAAATAAAGATGAAAGAATTGGTAACAGACATTACCTCTTTTTGAAGTACTTCTTTGAGACCTCATTTTAGGGCACTAAAATAGGTCTTTGAAGAATACCAGAACCTATAGGATGTTTCTAGGGAAGTTGATAGAATCAATTGGCAGGGGTTGGTCGAGCTTGAAGGCTCAAAGTGGTGTGAGGAAGATGGGGAGGAGGTTCTCTTTTATAAGGGAGGAGAGGGGCACCTTTGGAATTACTAAAAATATTATTTTATTATAAAGTCAAGTTCGGTTTTAAATAGCTCTAAATTGAGTTATTTAAAATATAATGTGGGGATGGGTCGAAATCCTCTCATCCAATAGAATGTATACAAGTTTAGATCATTATATTAACCTTATCTTTTAGTTTTAACTCTTAGTTAATTAGATTGAAATTTACCATGCCACTTTGTATTTTTATATTATATAGTTAATAAACTTACCATATACATCCAAGCGACCCCCAAGTTGTGTTTTATTAATATATATCACCTTATCTAAGTCATTTGTCCGAACCATAGATTTTTAGTAATAAAATAACAATTAATAATATAATATTTGTTTTAAAAACTATTTTATGTCAATTTTGACACTATTCAATAGTTGATTTTTTTGAAACTCATAACAGAATTATTACTTCGACCAAAGCTAATTAAATTAATCATAACATGTCATATTAACCTATAAAATTATTTTAGTTCATAAAAAGTCTCAAATTATATTTATTTGGGTATTTATAACATCAATTATGTTAATATTTCATTAATAAGATAATTACTTCATCATCGTTGTGTCATAAATAAGTTAAGTTATTTAATGTATAAAAATAACAAATAAACTACCATTATGTAGGAAAGCTTTTTATCTTTATAATTAATAGTTATAGTCGAATTTATCTTATTTATAACCCCATATTAAAAATGATTTACTTATTACACTTTGATTTTAACTATTTTAACCCTTCTTTAAGTAAATTAACAATAAATGTCCTAATCTAATCCAAGTGGGCCTAAATGGTCATATTTTATTCCTAACGTTGTTTTTGGTCGAATTACACTTGTCCAATAGAATTAGGACCTGTGTTAGGGTAATAATAATATCATGTTTACCCTTAATTACCCTATTTACATTTAACCGCGGTAAAAAAAATTAAAAAGTTACTATTCAAAAAAAAATTATTTTCATCTCATTGAACCAAATTTTACTTACTGACATCAACCGTGTCTCTCGTATTCTCTAAATTCCACTCACAGAGGCGGTAAAATTACATTTTATGAAAAATTCAGTTTTTTAACTACCACTTAGTGGTTTCACTATTCATCAAAAAAGTTTCCAGAAAAATACCAAAAATTAGAACTAAGCTATATTTGATATTATGAATTAAAAATGATGTTTATTTTATCAAATTAAAAACATATTAGTTGCATTAATTAATTTAAAAATTAATTCCCGTTATCAAAACAAATAGCGTGTTTTTAAGATATAATAACTATCAAAAGATTGACACTTGTTTATGACTGGTTTAAATGTGAAATTACATCCAATGACCAACATTGTATTAAATTGTAAAAATATATTCTAAATATACTTTAAAACCACTTAAATTAATAATTTATCACTATTAATTATTTCGAATAAAAAAGTTGTTTTTAATTATAATTTAGTAATTTTCACTATTCATCAGAATATGTAAGTTATCTGAAAAGTACCAAAATTTCACCTTAGGCTAAATTCGATACTTCGAATCCAAAAATGAAGTCCATTTTGAGAGCTAAAATTTCTAAAATTTTAAAAGGTGGTTATTACTATTCATAACGGCTAGTTTTAATAATATTTTAATAGCATATTGTTGTTTAGTGAAACTCGTTATTGCGTACTACACACGCTATCGAGGAAGGTCGCGATTGCGTGTTGTGAAAGCTCCTTTTGGTGTAGCGTACAAGAAAAGTCATTAATGAAATTAAAAAGAATATTTTTCATAAAATCTCGGGCTGTTACATTCTACCCCCCTTAAAATGAATTTTGCCCTCAAAATTCGTCGGGGTTATAAATGGTTTACTACTCGAAAGTTCCTTTAATAGAAAGCCACATCGTAAAAAGGAATACCAAAAATTGGCTTTTAAAAACTAAAGTATGAAATGTAATGATTACCCAAATAAATTAATCACTGGGATTCCACATAGATGAAAATATGGATATGGAAGAGAAATCTAACCATCATGTTCTGATGGAGAGTGGTAGAGAACATGGCTATGGAAAATCCAGCAATCACAAAGCCATAAATTTGTGATGATCTAAGGTACCATCTGATTCATCAGATATAAGAGCACTAGGACAACATTTTTGTTCTTTAAGATCATTTCCCTAAAGTTGATGAAATTGGAATTAGAAGAAATACTTTCGTGATTTTGGTATAGTCTCACCGTTTGTCGTTCTTTGGAAAATTTCCACTTCATCTCTTAAAGAAATGATGTTGAATTTTTCTTTCATGATGTGTTAGCAGATAATGTGATAGAATGATGGGTCATTCCATCTGTCTCAAACAAAAGGTTAGAAAAGATATCAAAAAATACATAAGTCCATCTATAGTGAGATTAATCATATATGGTTCCTAAAATGGACTTATACTTCATATATCATACTGCTTAATATAATGAAACTAGTTTCTACTAAACAGGGACTTCCTGTAGGCCATTGGTAGGAGATAAAGGCCAGTCGCACTTCGGTTGTGGGTTTGATTCCCACAGCCTTTTCTGACGCGATGGGCTGTTTCCCATCCTGCAGGTTGTCCTTTTTCTAAAACTACATTACTATATCATCCCATCCATAATATCGAAAAACAAGTCTTATCCTTAAACAATACTAACTAATGTCCAACATAATCCAATCCAATCATTAGGCTTATCTAAAATACTTCGGTCCAAGTTCATAGTATAAAGAAAATGATTACATAATAATCACGTGAATGCCATCATTTATCCCCCATCTATCATAAGATATATCTTGTTGGTCAAATTACAAACATGTGAATACCTTAGTCATGTATTCTCTTGAAGAATGAATACCCATTGAACCTTAGTGAAAACATGAATGCAGTTAAAAGTTAACACTTTCCACATACCAAAATCCTCAATATTCTATATCCTCAAACCATGATATCACATAGTCCTTATATCAATCATGAGCTCATGAATACTATGAAACATATAATATTCTCTTTATCCCTTCATTATGTTCATATCATCTGCTTTCCAAAAATATTTCAATCAATTTTCATGGTTACTGATGCCATAAAATTATTGAAAACTACAATAGAACAAAACATAAATATTCCAATATTCCACGATACTATATACAACTTTATTCTGGAATCCCATTACATAAACACTTAATCATTACACCACAAAATTTTCATATTCAACATCGCCAATGGTGATCGCATGTGACTTCCCTTTGTCCTTTGCCTTAAGTGGTTGCTCACGTTGATCATTGCTAACCCTTGGTTTGGGGAATTTATTAGCATAATGCCCCATTTCCTTGCACTTGAGGCATTGAAGTGTTTTTGGGGCGTTCTCTCTAGTATTTTCTTTATTCACATCATTAGAAACCCTTTTTCCATTACTTTGACACTCAGCTACTCGATGAACTTTTTTCCACAATTAATACATTTTCTAGTCCCTTTAAGACAATATCCACCAAGCTTCTTTCCACACTTTGAGCATAAGGAAACATTCATCTTCTTTTCACCATTATTCTGAGATTTCTCCTTGAAATCCATCAATCATTTCTTGTCAAAACTATGAGATGGATAAGTAACACCAACTTCCATTTCTACCTTGATATTACAACGCACAATTTCATCATAGCTACTGAAGTCTCTTATAGCTAATACCCTTCGAAGATTTGGTTTTAAGCCACCGAAGAATCGATCAACTTTACTTTCAGGTTGGATGATAAATCCAGATGCATACCTTGCAAGCCTTGTAAGATTCACTTCGTATATACCAACAGATTCATCATCCTTTTGCTTCAGTTCAAGAAACTCCTTCTCCATCTTTGGTCGAAGAATACGAGGGAAGTACTTATTGAAAAATAAGTTCTTGAACTCGTCCCATTCCATAGAATCAATTTCATCTCTTTGCATCGTATTCTTGATAAGATTCCACCATTAATCATCTTCACCTTCCAAACGATATACTACTAAGATGACTTTATCATGTTTAGAACATTGACGAACTGAAAATATCTTTTCAGTAGTACGGATCCATTTTTCAGCAACAAGTGGATCAGAAGACCCACTGAATGAAGGTGGGCGTTGCCTCATGAAGGACTCAATAGAATGTTGTTCCCTTCTCTGCTCATTTGGATGTCCAGAATGATTCATAGCTTGTGTAAGTATAGCAATAAGATTTTGCACTCCATCTCCCATAACATTTGTTTGTTCAGGAGTACAATCATTGCATTGCCCATTACATTGATCAACACGGTTCCTTCGGGTTCCAACCATCGTCTAAAACCCAAAAAGAACAGTGTGAGAGGCAAAAATCATGCTAGGGAAAACAACATAATAAAGGGGGAGTATCCTCAATCTCTAACATCTTAGGTTTAATTCTATGATCGTTAGCA
The DNA here is from genome assembly GCA_963277665.1 of Viscum album. Lineage (NCBI taxonomy): Eukaryota > Viridiplantae > Streptophyta > Magnoliopsida > Santalales > Viscaceae > Viscum > Viscum album. Next base: position 1,379,961,916 of record OY728166.1, read on the forward strand.
TAATTCTAGTACTATAACCTATACGTATACATAACCTTAGGGACATCCCTAGATATACCTTATAAATATCTATAGGGATCTCACTATCGTTTTCGCATCCTAGATTCCAAAGGTTGACTAAACCGTTCCTCTGATACCAACTGTAGAGACCCGAAGCTAGACGTACATGGGAATTACATTAATTTTGTGGAATTATTAGTACATAACAAAAACACACACACAAGGATCGTAATAGTTTAGTGTCTTTGGAAACTCGGAATATAATCTTCTAATCGTGGTGAAAGATCTTCAACATCTCCCAATAATGATCTTCCCTTTTTTTTCTTACCTAAAACCTTTTTTTATATCTAGAGGAAAAGAAAACAAAAAAGGGTGAGCTCAAATGTTCAGTAAGGGTATACAAAAGAAATATCAATCACATCATATTCATAAGAACATATCTTTTGGAAATCTTAACCTACAAAAGAGATCATGATTTCATAACATGGGATAAATCGTAGTAGTGAAATGTAATCCCAATAATGGTAACTTAAAACATGAAAATATTTGGCATACACACATAATCATAGAGAATCATTTCTTATTAGTCAAGACTCATTTCCAAGACTATCTTAGTGGACAAAGTCCCTTTCTGAACCGAGTTCACTCCTCGTTTCAGTCCTGTTTCACTAAACCGGTATAACCTATCGTTCCAGCCATGTCTATCTCATGAGATATAAAATCTTTACCCAATTCATTGGAGGGAGATATAGGTCCCACCCATCTCATAATTATACCATTCTTATGTGTGCAACAAAATCATAAACCATACATCATAGCATAACCCATGTAATAAATATGGGAATCCTAAACATCGTGACATCATGAAACAATTAATTTAAGATAAAGGAATTCATAAAAATAATTCCATTACAACATAATCAAATAAATGTAATAATAGGGATAAAAACAGAACCCTTTATTATTTTAGATGGAAAATAATTTTGATAGAACACTTGAACTCCATTCTTGAGGAAAATATCCTTTGAACTTCAAAAACACTTTTCCTTTCTTAACATGTCATAAAATTTTAAGCTAAAAGAAGTTGATTAAAAATAATCTTGAAAACATTTAAAGGAAGATTCTTGTAAATTTTGTTTTAAAAATCCATTCATGCCGTATAAGTTAAAAAAACATTCTTCGTACTTTTGTCGGAAAAGACAAAAAGTACCTCGTACGAAAAATGAAAAAAGATTTTTCACGACCCGCCTTCACCAAAAGGAGGGAAGGGTCAGCATATTGTCAGGCCCTTCCTTCTTTATGTTGAAGGAGAGATAATGACCCCCGAAACCCGCCTTCAGTAGGTCCCGGAGTGGCGACTAGCACCAAGGGTATAGAAAATTTATCGCAAATGGAAGGCATTACCCTTTTTATTTTATAGGATCGAAAGATAAGGAGAATAAAACCCAACAACACCAAGGTAGAAAGAAAAGTAAAGCCAAAAGTAAACCATTCCCACATGCATGTTTCAAAAGTGAAAGCCACAAAGTGCAAAAAGGTGACTACAAGGTAAGTACCAAAAAGAAAAAGAAGAACAACTGCAACTGCTCCAAAAGTCCGAGCTAGTAAGGTCCTGCGTGATCCCCGAAGTCCTCCTGGAAACCTGAAAGCAGTTTTATATACGTAGGGTGAGTATACAAGTACACTCAATAGGGAAAACCAAGACTCTCGTGCACAAGTGGGGGAACGTACTAAAGTCCCGTGAGAAAAAAAAGTTAACCAAACACCTAACAAGGAAAACTATCCATCCCAGGCCTCACTAAGGCTCACTCCCCAAATAACGCAAGTCAAGTAATATATATAATAAGAGCACATTGATGTTTGGTTACCCCGCGCCGCTTTCCCACTGGTTATTGAGACATCCTACGCATCGGACCAATCCCGCCATTCTCACCGCAGTCCCACTGCCACACCCGCCCGCACACACCTGGGCCACAACCACACACAGTCCCACTGCCGAAATCCCGCCCGCACACACCTGGGCCTCAACCGCACGTAGTCCCACTGTTGAATCCTTCCCGCACACACCTGGGCCACAACTGTAACATGTAACCATGTCTGCAAACACCTAGGCCAGAACAACCACCGCCACGCCCAAAGACACCTGGGATAAAGGATCCACTGCCACGCCCGAAGACACCTGGGCCTCATCCCGAAGACACTTGGGAAACCACCTACCGCACACACCTGTCCAACCACCAGAACTCCCCGCCCGATGGTTCTTGGGATAATAATGGACTTCAGGCCACCACAGCCTGCCCGAAGGTAATTGGGCTATCCGGGAAAGGGAGCAGAAAAGGAGCTAATAACCATCCACTAAGGATAGTGTTGGGAAAAACACCCTTCCCCCATAAATGGGGGTGTTCGGTACTGAGTGCTCAACTTGGGTGGGGCGCGAATACGAAACACAAATCTAAAAGTATATATATAGGTAATAAACACTCACCCAAAGCTTAGGTTTTCCTAACCAAACTACAGAACACAACACCACTACGTCCGAGTCACGGTTCACGACCCTTGCCCACAAAAAAACCATTTGTCCCATTCTTGTTTCACGTTCAGTTAAAATGTTCAATAAATTTTTAAGCACTACTGGGAAACTACGATAAGCCTAACCAAGGAAAGTGTCAAAAGCATGGATCAACCAAAACACTCACACCCAGTTCTGTCAACAGAGGATCTCTACCCAATTTGTGATATGAACGAGTAACCACTCGGATTTAAAACTCAGAACCACCGAATCCATACCAACAGGAGATCCCATCCCCCAAATTCACACAACTACCGAGAGTATAAAATAACAGGGGATCCCATCCCCTCCCACATTTCCAGCAATCGGCTCGAAAGGAAAACAACCAACTACCACTACCAATACAAGTCAGGGATTTTTAGATTTAAACAACTTAACACACTCTATGATTTCAAATTCCGTGTGTTCTAACCAGGAGTTATCACAGAAGGGTTGATCCTGGTGTTTTCAATTATTCAGCCGGATATACGTGATTAACCGATTCACTTTTCACAACAGGAGTTTACAACCACAAACAAGCCATTTAAAACATCAACAATATTTATTAGTGCACAAACAACAACCACCAACGGCCTCGATTTTCAGGAGGCGCAAGCCATCACAACTCAACAAGATGGTCATAGAAGAAACAACATCAAAAATACAAAACACCATCAACGATCACAGCCCCCCTCTCTTTCTTTATAGAATTCGTTCATTATCTTTAGTTAGGTCTGGTTTACCCAATTCTACAGGATCAAAAGTACGCCCACCCCTCATGATACACAAAAGAGAGAGACGAAGGATAAATTCCCTACTTGTTGATAGATGATCGACGTTTTGGCCGGGGGCGCAGAACTTTATGGATAACGATGCGGCGGGCCCGATGCACCAGAAGCTGTATGTGAAAAGTCACGATCGAGGAAAGGAGAAACCACGACTAACCCTTAGTTTATAAGAGATGGGGACGGTTGAGGTAAAAACGCTGAACCGCGTAAGACATGGAAGTCGTGGGTTGACCACGTGGCTTGACTCATCCTTAAAGGTGCTGGGTGGTTTAAACCGACTCTTGAGTCGATTCAGTATCTAATTAAAACTTTTGTGCGTGTTTCGGGTCTTTAAGACATTTTCTTTTCTTAAACGAGGCAGAATAGGGTTTAAAACCCTATCTGCAAAAAAGGAGTGTTACCGGAACAACTTGGAAAGGCCGGGTGACGTCGGCCGGTTCGGCTGATCGGTCACACCGATTGGTGTCACCGATCGGTCTCACCGATCAGCACCCCTTAAGGATCCGGATTTTGGCAAAGGAAGGGACCAAGGGGGGTCTGGGTCATCACATCAGATACCTCTTAAATGATTCTCGTCCTCGAGAATCACAACAAACCAGAAGGAAAGAAAGGGTCCGAACAACCCTCTTCGAAAGATACCTCTTAGGAGAGAACCCATGTTAACTAAAAACACTCCCCTGTCAAGAACCAAGCAACATACCACGCCAAACCGCCCGGTCATGTGGGTTTGGGGAGTTTCCCTCCCCCATGTCAAGATATTATCCGCTTTGGGCGGCACTGACTCGCCCGCACGGGTTTAATCGCATCCACCTTAATGCGTCTTGATTAGGGGTCGGGTTCCCTCTTCCCTTTAGCCGGGGTTTTTCACACACAACAGAGGAAATAAACCAGTACATTTCATATCCAAAAGTCAAACGTTCTACCACAACAGGTACAAAAAGGAACAAAGCTCAAAACAACCCGGGGTATTGGGCACGCATCTGTGCTTCCCTCTCCCACGTACTCTCTTCAAACCATCCATGTCTCCACAACACACGAACCAAGGGAATAGATCTCCCACGAAGCACCTTCTCCTTGCGATCCTCGATCATCACTGGTTTTTCCACAAAGGTTATGTCATCCTCGATGTCCAGTTCACCCCAATCAAGGACATGTGAATCATCGTGCAGATAATGACGGAGCTGGGATACATGAAATACATCATGTATCTTTAGCAGCGGCGGAGGTAACGCTAGCTGATAAGCCACTTCGCCGACCCGCAGCAACACTTCGAAGGGTCCGACGAATCTGGGGGAAAGCTTACCCCCCTTGACGAACCTCCGTTGCCCACGCCGCGGGGATACCTTCAAGAACATGTGGTCCCCAACCTCAAACTCCAAGGGCCTTCTCCTGGTATCAGCATACGACTTCTGTCGTTCCTGGGCCATCGTCATCCTTTCCCGTATGAGCTGAATTTTCTCTGTCGTGTTCTGCACCACCATCGGGCCAAGGATGCCTGCCTCTCCTACTTTGGTCCAACACACAGGTGAACGGCATGGCCTCCCGTACAAAGCCTCAAAAGGGTCCATACCGATGGTAGAGTGGTATCTATTATTGTAGGAAAACTCTACTAGAGGCAAGTATCGCAACCATGACTCTCCTGAGTCCAGAACACATGCCCGTAGCATATCCTCCAAGGTCTGGATGGTTCGCTCCATTTGTCCATCTGTCTGGGGATGGAAAGTAGTGCTAAGGCGTAACTGGGTGCCAAACGCATGCTGAAATCCTCTCCAGATTCGCGAGGTAAACCGTTCATCACTATCTGAGACTATAGACCTCGGAACTCCATGCAACCGCACCACCTCATTCACGTACTTTCGTGCCAAAGCATCCACAGTACTTGACTCCCTGATTGCCAGAAAGTGAGCCTATTTCGTCAACCTGTCCACCACCACCCAGATGGTGTCTCACCCTCCTTGGACCTTAGGTAGTCCCGTGACAAAATCCATTGAGATGTCTTCCCACTTCCACTCGGGAACAGCTAAAGTCTGCAGTAGGCCACCTGGAACCCGATGTTCAGCCTTCACTTGCTGACATACTAAGCATTTAGCCACAATTTCTGCCACCTCTCGCTTAACTCCGGGCCACCAGAACTACCTTTTCAGCCCCTGGTACATCTTGGTAACTCCTGGGTGCACCGCTAGGGGTGAGTTGTGGAACTCACTGAGAACCTTGCCACACATCACTCTTGGAAAAAACAACCTTTTCTGGAAAAGAATCTGGTGCTGACCGTCCTCTGTCCATTCTCTTGGAGCATCGCCCTAGTCAACCCGATCACGCATCACTTCGCACTCGGGGTCTCCCCACTGAGACTCCTCCACTTGTCGAAATATAGATGACTGCACTATCATCTGATATAGGCATCCTCTGCCACTATCCATCTTCACATCCAGGTGTAAGGCAGCCAACTCCTCCATTGCCTTCCAGGCATTTGACGACTCTCGGACCGCATCCTTCTGCGTCCTCCTGCTCAAGGCATCGGCCACCACATTTCCCTTTCCCTTAGTGTAAGAGATTTCAATGTCGTAGTCCTGGAGGAACTCCACCCATATCCGTTGTCGCAAGTTCAAGTCCCGCTGGGAGAAGATATAATTTAAGCTTCTGTGATCTGTGATGACCACAAATCATTCCCCGATGAGGTAGTGCCGCCATAACTTTAGCACAAAAAAGACCGCTGCAAGCTCCAAGTCATGGGTGGCGTAGTTACGCTCATGGGGGCATAGCTGCCTGGACCCGTAAGAGATCACCCCTTGTTGCTGCATCAACACGCATCCCAGGACCTGTCTTGAAGCATCACAAAATACCTCATAGTCTATCCCTTCTTCTGGTAATCTCAACACTGGGGCACTAACAAGCTTTTTTTTTAGGTAGCTGAAGGATGACTCGCATTGCTCGCTCCACATGAAAACCTGGTCCTTCTTGGTCAAAGCCGTCAAAGGGGCAGCTACTCGGGAGAATTTCGGTACGAATCTCCTGTAGTAACCTGCCAGTCCGAGGAAACTCCGGATTTCCGCCACATTCTTGGGTGCTTCCCAAGAAACAACTGCCTCAAACTTTGATGGGTCGACTGCTACCCCCTGCTCAGACACTGCGTGCCCGAGGAAGTGCACTTCTCGTGCCCAGAACTTGCACTTTGACAACTTCCTGTAGAGATGGTGCTGTCGGAGGACTTCCAGAAATGTCCTCAGGTGCTCTGCATGGTCCTCTTCTGACCTTGAATAGATCAGGATATCGTCCATGAATACCACCACAAACCGATCCATGAACTCCCGAAAGATGGAGTTCATAAGCCCCATGAACACGGCCGGGGCGTTCGTAACACCAAAGGGCATGACCACGAACTCAAAGTCCCCATACCTGCACCTGAACGCTGTCTTTGGGATGTCACTCTCTTTCACCCTCAACTGGTGGTACCCAGACCGCAGGTCGATCTTCGAGAACCATCTTGCCCCTTTCAGCTGGTCAAAAAGATCATCTATCCTTGGGAGAGGGTAGCGATTCTTGATCGTCACATGATTCAACCTCCTGTAGTCTATGAACAGCCTAAGACCTCCATCTGCCTTCTTTGCAAACAAGACCGGAGCACCCCACGGTGACGCACTTGGACGAACATAACCCATCTTCATCAGATCGTCAATCTATATCCGCAACTCTCGTAGCTCCGAAGGTGCCATCCGGTAAGGAGCCATCGAGATTGGACGAGAGCCGGGCTGCAGGTCTATCCCGAACTCGATATCACGTCGAGGGGGTAGAGTCGTCACCTCCTCAGGAAAGATGTCCATAAACTCATAGACGATCTCTGGCACTTCCACCATTTTCGTATCTACTGATTCTACCGTCATCTCGGTCAACAAGGAGAGGAGAGGTTCCTCCCTCCTGTTTCCCTTCAGATAGCTCCGCTTGCCGGTGAAGGTAACACGTTGGCCGTCCAAACCAGATAACACCACCCTTCGTTGGAAACATTCGATGACGGCGCACACAGAAAATAGCCAGTCGATGCCTAGGATGACATCGTACGGCTGAATCTGTAGCAGAAGGAGATCCCTAACTGACTGATCTGGCCCTAACATCAGTCTACATCCCCGACAAACGAACAGCAAGTCGGTCTGACCTCCAACTGGTGTGCTCAACACCAGGGGCACTGGAAGTCTCTCGGCATCTAGACCCAAGGCACGGGCTAGACTGGGTGTAACAAAGGAGTGCGAAGCTCCGGTATCGAACAAAGCATAAGCAAGAGTGCTAAACACATTGATCGTACCTTGAACAACCTCTGGCCCTGTTGGAACTGTTGCCTCTGCGGCGTGTAGCTGTCCACGCCCAGCTCCCCTGCCCCTCGGCTGTCGGCCACCTCCCCGACCACGCCCTGGTCAAGGTCCCTGGGGAGCGTCCTGAGGTCGGCCTCCTCCTCCTATGTCTGTCTGCGGAGGAGAGGGAGCTCGTTGTCCCTGCTGCTGCTACCAGAAGGGTCTGGCTGGAAACTGCTGCTGCGGCGGATGCTGGGGATGACTTCCACTGTTGTACTGCATCTGATCGGGGCACTGACTCCGGAGATGTCCAGGGCTCCCGCAGATGAAGCACCGTGGTCCCGAGCCTGAAGGGAAAGAACATGGGCCATGGGATCAAACTGAAACTACCGCGGTCTGCTCCATGTGGGTCGGAACCTGGAGGGTCCCGATGCTGGAGGCCTGGTGCTGACGGCCTTCCCCTTCGATGGTCCCAGCTGGATCCCTTCTCGTGACACTCCGCCCAGAGCATGCATCCATTCCACCACTTCGGCCTTCTTCTGGACCTCTAAGTATGTCGGAAGGGTAAAGGGGGTAACAGCATACTAGAGGGAGGGTCGGAGCGCCTCCTCCAAACGTCTTGCCTGAGACTCCTCATCAGGAAAGAGGTCCGGAGCAAAACGTAGGAGGTCCTTGAACTTGATTCCAAGTTCCCTCACAGACATGATCCCCTGCTGGAGGGAGAGTAGCTCCTGCCTCTTCTCCGCCTTCATTGTCGAGGAGAGGAACTCCGCCTGGAACGCCTTCTCGAAATCCTCCCAAGCAACCTCAGACTCTTTCCTATTCCCCAGGTGAAGCATCCACCACTGACGTGCCGCTCCTCGCATCTGGCTAACAGCCAGAGGAACCCAGTACTCGGTCGGGGCCCGAATCAGGCCGAAGGCTATAACTAGCTCCTCTAGCCAGCCTTACGTCTTCATATCGGAGGTGCAACCCTCATACTTCTCGAGGGCCTGTCGCTGGAAGGCTCGAAGAGTCTTCTGCCACTGGTCGTCCTCTTCCTCTCGATAAGCTCTCTTCCGATTGGCCAAAGAAGTTTTAGGGGCCTCGATCGCCTGTACCACACGTGGTCGCCTTCCAGGTGTCATAGCTGCAAGGTAAACAAGGAATGCCTAATCCCAAGTAGTGTAGAATATCGTTCTTCAAACTTCTTAAGATTTAATTTATTATTAATTCCCAAGACATCCCAGAAACACAAGAACACAAGTCATTATGATGCATGTACCTTTCCTAGGGTCTCTACCCTGAAATCAGTGTGGCCTCACTTGGTCGTTCGGTAGGTCAAGAGTCCTTGCATCGGATCACGGGGGGGCATAAAATCCTGTGTCCTAGCCGGTCTTCCCTGGCCTAATTCACGCTCCAAGGTCACCCAACAATGTTGCCTTACCATCCCATGCAATACACACTGTGCCTAACTCCAGACTCCGTCATGTCTCTCAACCATCACCTCTGATACCATTCTGTCATGACCCGCCTTCACCAAAAGGAGGGAAGGGTCAGCAGATTTCCAGGACATTCCTTCTTTAAGTTGAAGGAGAGATAATGACCCCCGAAACCCGCCTTCAATAGGTCCCGGAGTGGCGACTAGCACCAATGGTATAGAAAATTTCTCGCAAATTGAAGGCATTACCCTTTTTATTTTATAGGATCGAAAGATAAGGAGAACAAAACCCAACAACACCATGGTAGAAAGAAAAGTAAAGCCAAAAGTAAACCATTCCCACATGCATGTTTCAAAAAGGAAAGCCACAAAGTGCAAAAAGGTGACTACAAGGTATATACCAAAAAGAAAAATAAGAACAACTGCAACTGCTCCAAAAGTCTGAGCTAGTAAGGTCATGCGTGATCCCTGAAGTCCTCCTGGAAACATGAAAGCAGTTTTATATACGTAGGGTGAGTATACAAGTACACTCAGTAGGGAAAACCAAGACTCTCGTGCACAAGTGGGGGAACGTACTAAAGTCCCGTGAGAAAAAAAAGTAAACCAAACACCTAACAAGGAAAACTATCCATCCCAGGCCACACTAAGGCTCACTCCCCAAATAACGCAAGTCATGTAATATATATAATAAGAGCACATCGATGTTTGGGTACCCCGCGCCACTTTCCCACTGGTTATTGAGACATCCTACGCATCGGACCAATCCCGCCATTCTCACCGCAGTACCAATGCCACACCCGCCCGCACACACCTGGGCCACAACCACACGCAATCCCGCTGCCGAAATCCCGCCCGCACACACCTGGGCCTCACCCGCACGCAGTCCCACTTCTGAATCCCGCCCGCACACACCTAGGCCACAACTATCACATGTAACCATGCCTGCAAACACCTTGGCCAGAACAACCACCGCCACGCCCAAAGACACCTGGGCTAAAGGATCCACTGCCACGCCCGAAGACACCTGGGCCTCATCCCGAAGACACTTGGGAAACCACCTGCCGCACACACCTAGCCAACCACCACAACGCCCCGCCCAATGTTTCTTGGGCTAATAATGGACTTCAGGCCACCACAGCCTGCCCGAAGGTACTTGGGCTATCCGGGAAAGGGAGCAGAAAAGGAGCTAATAACCAGCCACTAAGGATAGTGTTGGGAAAAACACCCTTCCCCCATAAATGGGGGTGTTTGGCACTGAGTGCTCAACTTGGGTGGGGAGAGAATAAAAAACACAAAGCTACAAGTATAGATATAGGTAACAAACACTCACCCAAAGCTTAAGTTTTCCTAGCCAACCTACAGAACACAACACCACTGCGTCCGAGTCACGGTTCATGACCCTTGCCCACAAAAAAACCATTTGTCCCATTCTTGTTTCACGTTCAGTTAAAATGTTCAATAAATTCTTAAGCACTACTGGGCAACTACCATAAGCCTAACCAAGGAAAGTGTCAAAAGCATGGATAAACCAAAACAATCACACCCGGTTCTGTCAACAGAGGATCTCTCCCCAATTTTTGATATGAACGAGTAACCACTCAGATTTAAAACTCACAACCACCGAATCCATACCAACAGGAGATCCCATCCCCCAAATTCACACAACCACCGAGAGTATAAAAGAACAGGGGATCCCATCCCCTCCCACATTTCCAGAAATCGGCCCGAAAGGAAAACAACCAACTACCACTACCAACACAAGTCAAGGATTTTCAGATTTAAACGACTTAACACACTCCATGATTTCAAATTCCATGTGTTCTAACCGAGAGTTATCATAGAAGGGTTGATCCTGGTGTTTTCAATTATTCATCCGGATATACGTGATTAACCGATTCACTTTTCACAACAGGGGTTTACAACCACAAACAATCCATTTAAAACATCAACAAGGTTTATTAGTGCACAAACAACGACCACCAATGGCCTCGCTTTTCAGGAGGCACAAGCCAGCACAACTCAACAAGATGGACATAGAAGAAACAACATCAAAAATATAAAACACCATCAACGATCAAATCCCCCCTCTCTTTCTTTATAGAATTCGTTCTTTATCTTTAGTTAGGTCTCGTTTACCCAATTCTACAGGATCAAAAGCACGCCCACCCCTCATGATACACAAAAGAGAGAGATGGAGGAGAAATTCCCTACTTGTTGACAGATGATCGACGTTTAGGCCGGGGGCGCGGAACTTTACGGATAACGATGCGGCGGGCCCGATGCACCAGAAGCTGTTTGTGAAAAGTCACGATTGAGGAAAGGAGAAACCACGGCTAACCCTTAGTTTATAAGAGTCAGGGACGAGTGAGGTAAAAACGCAGAACCGCGTAAGTCGTGGAAGTCGTGGGTTGACCACGCGGCTTGACTCATCATTAAAGGTGCTGGGTGGTTTAAACCAACTCATGGGTCGATTTAGAATCTAATTAAAACTTTTGTGCACGTTTCGGGTCTTTAAGACATTTTCTTTTCTTAAACGAGGCAGAATAGGGTTTAAAACCCTATCTGCGAAAAAGGAGCGTTACTGGAACAACTTGGCAAGGCCGGGTGACGTCGGCCGGTTCCGCCGATCTGTCACACCGATTGGTCTCACCGATCGGTCTCACCGATCGGTCTCACCGATCGGCACCCCTTAAGGATCCGGATTTTGGCAAAGGAAGGGACCAAGGGGGGTCTGGGTCATCACAAGATTCCTTTCATATCCTTTACTAAAAACTCACCGAAGGGTAAAATTGGATTTATACAATTGTAGGTGGATGGAAATAATATTACATATTGAGGAAACATGTATGTGGATGATAAAATACACCCCAGTAAATACCAAAGTATAAACAATCTCGGATAAAATGAGATTGTGATATTTACCCTTACCTTAGGTCCAATTTGCTTTGTATGTGTCCGAACCTCCTGTATAATGATTTAAATAATGTCATTGACTTATTCCAGAATCATAATCATTGTTATGATATCATATATGGTTCACTTATGACTTTATACAACCCGTTCTTTTGTAAATTCCAAGTTAAAGGGCGTTTTGGGTAAAATCGTTTCATTTGTCTTTCGTGTTTTGAATTGTAATTATTAATATGATCACTTAGATCATGATTACTTAATTACAGAATATAAAACACGATTTATATATAATATATATTCAGAATATATATATATATAATAGATCGGTAAATGGAAAGAAATACACCGTTCATGGAGACGGTAGACAGTTCGTACGCATAAACGCTGTTTTCTTTTCCTTATTGAGTTGAACGACATTAAGTAGATGGAATAAATTTATATACACATAAATCCAGAATCATTATTATGTCATATATTTCATTATTACTTATTATTTATACTTTATAATCATTCATGAATGGTTAACGTGGAGAATGAATCTCATCGCGTCGTGGAAACGGTAGTCCTTACGTACGCACGAGCGATGATATCGTTCTCATGATCGTGGAATTGTATTGGAGTGTATGTATACTATTTCAGAATCAATATCACATTACAATAATCATATATAGTTATTATTTACACCATTATACCCATCCAAGAAAGGTGGTGGTGGAAAATACATTACACCACGGTGTGGATACGGTATTCCGTACGTACGCACGCGCAGTGATTTCGTTTTCCGTAGGATGGATAGATGGTGAAATAAGGTTTTTTCATAATTATAATACCATATAAGTATATATGTGATACTGATGTTATTACTTCATAATTAAAAAACCTAAGAAGAATAAGTGGAAGAAGAAATAAATATGAAATAATTGGTAACACACATTACCTCTTCTTTGAAGTACTTCTTTGAGACCTCCTTTTAGGGCACTAAAATTGGTCTTTAAAAAATAACAGAACCACTAGGATGTTTCTAGGGAAGTGGAGAGAAGAAATTTTCAGGGTTTGGCCAAGCTTGAAGGCTCAAAGTGGTGTGAGGAAGATGGGGAGGAGGTTCCCTTTTATAAGGGAGGATAGGGGCACCTTTGGAATAACTAAAAATATTATTTTATTATAAAGTCATGTTCTGTTTTAAATATCTCCAAATTGAGTTATTTCAAAGATAATGTGGGTATGGGTCGAAATCCTCTCATCCAATAGAATTTAGAAAAGTTTAGGTGATTATATTAACCTTATCTTTTAGTTTTAACTCTTAGTTAATTAGATTGACATTTACCATGTCACTTTGTATTTTTATATTATATAGTTAATAAACATACCATATAAATCCAAGAGACCCCCAAGTTGTGTTTTATTAATATATATAACCTTATCTATGTCATTTGGCCGAACCATATATTTTTAGGATTAAAATAACAATTAATAATATAATATTTGTTTTAAAAACTATTTTATGTCAATTTTGACACTATTCAATAGTTGATTTGTTTGAAACTCATAACAGAATGATTACTTCGAACAAAGTAACTTAAATTAATCCTTACATATCATATTAAACTATAAAATTATTTTAGTTCATAAAAAGTCTCAAATTATATTTATTTGGGTATTTATAACATCAATTATGTCAATATTTCATTAATAAGATAATTATTGCATCATCGTTGTGTCATAAATAAATTAACTTATTTAATGTCTAAAAATTACTAATAAAATACCATTATGTAGGAAATCTTTTTAGATTTCTAATTAATATTTATAGTCGAATTTATCTTATGTATATCCCCATATTAAAAATTATTTACTTATTAAACTTTGATTTTAACTATTTTAACCCTTCTTTAAATAAATTAATAATAAATGTACTAATCTAATCCAAGTGGGCCTAAATGGTCATATATGATTCCTAAGGTTGTTTTTGGTTGAATTACACTTGTCCAATAGAATTAGGACATGTGTTAGAGTAATAATAATATCATTTTTACCCTTAATTACCCTATTTACTTTTAACTGTGGTAAAAAAAGTAAAAAGTTACTATTCACCAAAAAAATTATTTTCATCTCATTGAACCACATTTTACTTACTGACATCAACCGTGTCTCTCGGACTTTCGAAATTCCACTCACAGAAGCAGTAAAATAATGTTTTATGAAAAATTCTGTTTTTTAACTACCACTTAGTGGTTTCACTATTCATCAAAAAAATGAATGTTTCCAGAAAAATACCAAAAATTAGATCTAAGCTATATTTGATATTATGAATTCAAAAATGATGTCTATTTTATCCAATTCAAAACATATCAGTTGCATTAATTAATTTAAAAATTAATTCCCGTCGTCAAAACAAATAGCATGTTCTTAAGAGATAATAACTATCAAAAGATTGACACTTGTTTATGACTGGTTTAAATGTGAAATTACATCCAATGACCAACATTGTATTAAATTGTAAAAATATCTTCTAAATATACTTTAAAACCACTTAAATTAATAATTTATCACTATTAATTATTTCGATTAAAAAATTTGTTATTAATTATAATTTAGTACTTTTCACTATTCATCAGAATATGAAGTTACCTGAAAAGTACCAAATTTCACCTTAGGCTAAATTCGATACTCCGAATCCAAAAATGAAGTCCATTTTGAGAGCTAAAATTTCTAAAATTTTAAAAGGTGGTTATTACTATTCATAACAGATAGATTTAATAATATTTAAATAGCATATTGTTGTTTAGTGAAACTCGTTATTGCGTACTACACACGCTATCGAGGAAGGTCGTGATTGCGTGTTATACAAGCTTCTTTTGGTGTAGCATACAACACAAGACATTAATGAAATTAAAAAGAATATTTTTCATAAAATCTCAGGTTGTTACATTCCACCCCCCTTAAAATGAATTTCTCCCTCGAAATTCGTCAGGGTTATAAATGGTTTACTACTCGAAAGTTTCTTTAATAGAAACCCACATCGTAAAAAGGAATACCAAAACTTGGCTTTTAAAAACTAAAGTATGAAATGTAACTATTACCAAAATAAATTAATCACTAGGTTTCCACATATGTGAAAATATGGATATGTAAGAGAAATCTAATCATCATGTTCTGATGGAGAGTGGTAGAGAACATGGCTATGGAAAAGCCAGCAATCACAAACCCATAAATTTGTGAAGATCTAAGGTAACATCTAATTCATCAGATATAAGAGCACTAAGACAACATTTTTGGTTTTCAAGATCATATCCCTAAAGTTGATGAAATTGGAATTAGAAGAAATACTTTCGTGATTTTGGTATAGTCTCACCGCTTTTCGTTCTTTGGACAATTTCCACTTCATCTCTTAAAGAAATGAAGTTGAATTTGTCATTCGTGATGTGTTAGCAGATCATGTGATAGAATGATGGGTCATTCCATCTGTCTCAAACAAAAGGTTACAAAAGTTATCAAAAAATACATAAGTCCATCTATAGTGAGATTAATCATATATGGTTCCTAAAATGGACATATACTCCATATATCATACTGCTTAATATAATAAAACTAGTTTCTACTAAACAAGGACTTCCTATATGCCAATGGTAGGTGATAAAGGCCAGTCTCACTTCAGTTGTGGGTTCGATTCCCAAAGTCTTGTCCGACGCGATGGGCTGTCACCCGTCCTGCAGGTTGTCCTTTTTCTAAAAATACATTACTATATCATCCCATCCATAATATCGAAAAAAAACTTTTATCCTTAAAAAATATTAACTTATGTCCAACATAATCCATTCCAATCTTTAGGCTTCTCTAAAATAATTCGGTCCAAGCTCATAGTATAAGGAAAACGATTACATAACAATCACATGAATGCCATCATTTATCCGCCATATATCATAAGATATATCTTGTTGGTCAAATTACAAACATGTGAATACCTTAATCATGTATTCTCTTGAATAATGAAGACCCATTGAACCTTACTGAAAACATGAATGCTGTTAAAAGTTAACACTTTCCACATACCAAAATCCTCAAAATTCTATATCCTCAAACCATGATATCACTTAGTCCTTATATCAATCATGAGCTCATGAATACTATCAAACATATTAGATTCTTTTTATCCATTCATTATGTGCATATCATCTGCTTTCCAAAAATATTTCAATCACTTTTCATGGTTACCGATGCCATAAAATTATTGAAAACCACAATAGACCAAAACATAAATATTCCAATATTCCACGATAGTATATACAACATTATTCTTGAATCCCATTACATAAACACTTAATCATTCCACCACATCGTTGTCATATTAAACATATCCATTGGTGATCGCATGTGACTTCCCTTTGTTTTTTTTCTTTAAGTGGTTTCTCACGTCGATCATCACTAACCCTTGGATTAGGGCATTTATTAGCATAATGCCCCATTTCCTTGCACTTGAAGCATTGAAGTGTTGTTGGTGCGTTCTCTGTAGTCTTTTCTTTATTCACATCATTAGAAATTCTTTTTCCATTACTTCGACACTCAGATGCTCGATGACCTTCTTTTCCATACTTAAAAAATTTTCTAGTCCCTTTAATACAATCTCCACCATGCTTCTTTTCCACACTTTGATCATAAGGAAACATTCATCTTCTTTTCACCATTATTCTGAGATTTCTCCTTGAACTCCATCTTTCGTTTCCTGTCAAAACTATGAGATGGATAAGTAACACAAACTTCCATTTCTACCTTGATAGCACAACACACAATTTCATCATAGCTACTGAAGTCTCTTATAGATAATACCCTTCGAAGATTTGGTTTTAATCCATTGAAGAATCGATCTACTTTACTTTCAGGTTGGATGATAAATCCAGATGCATACCATGCAAGCCTTGTAAAATTCACTTCATATATACCAACAGATTCATCATCCTTTTTCTTTAGTTCAAGAAACTCATTCTCCATCATTGTTCGAAGAATACGGGGGAAGTACTTATCAAAAAATAAGTTCATGAAATCGTCACATTCCATGGAATCAATTTCATCTCTTTTCCTCGTATTATTGATAAGATTACACAATTGATCAGCTTCACCTTCCAAACAATATACTGTTAAGATGACGTTATCATGTTCAGAACATTGAAGAAATGAAAATATCTTTTCAGTAGTACTGATCCATTGTTCAGCAACAAGTGGATCAGAAGACACACTGAAAGAAGGTGGACGTTGCCTCATGAAGGACTCAATAGAATGTTGTGCCCTTCTCTGCTCATTTGGAAGTCCAGAATGATTCATAGCTTCTGTAAGTATAGCAATAAGATTTTGCACTCCATATCCCATAACATTTGTTTGTTCAGGAGGACAATCATTGCATTTTCCATTAGATTGATCAACACGGTTCCTTCGGGTTCCAACCATCGTCTAAAACCCAAAAAGAATAGTGTGAGAGGCAAAAAACATGCTAGGGAAAACAACATAATAAAGGGAGAGTATCCTCAATATCTAACATCTTAGGTTTAATTCTATGATCATTAGCGTAATTCTAGTACTATAACCTATACGTATACTTAACCTTAGGGACATCCCCAGACATACCTTAGAAATATCTATAGGGATATCACTAACGTTTTCCCATCCTAGTTTCCATAGGTTGACTAAAAATTTCCTCTGATACCAACTGTAGAGACGTGAAGCTTGACGTACATGGGCATTACATAACTATTGTGGAATAATTAGTACATAACAAAAACACACACAAAAGGATCGTAATAGTTTAGTTTGTTTGGAAACTCGGAATATAATCTTCTAATCGTGGTGAAAGATCTTCAACATCTCCCAATAAAGATCTTCCCTTTTTTTGTGACCTAAAACCTTTATTTATATCCTGAGGAAAAAAAACAAAAAATGGTGAGCTCAAATAATCAGTAATGGTAAACAAAAGAAATATCAATCACATCATATTCATAAGAACATATCTTTTGGAAATCTTAACCTGCAAAAGAGATCATGATTTCATAACATGGGATAAATCATAGTAGTGAAATGTAATCCCAATAATCATAAATTAAAACATGAAACTTTGTGGCATACACACATAATCATAGAGAATCATTTATTATTAGTCAAGACTCATTGCCAAGACTATCTTAGTGGACAAGGTCCCTTTTTGAACTGAGTTCACTCCTCGTTTCAGTCCCGTTTCACTGAACCGGTATAACCTACCATTCCAGCCATGTCTATCTCATGAGATATAAAATCATTACCCAATTCATTCGAGGGAGATATAGGTCCCACCCATCTCATAATGATACCATTATCATGTGTGCCACAAAATCATAAACCATACATCATAGCATAACCCATGTAATAAAAATGGGAATCTTAAACATCATGACATCATAAAACAATTCATTTAAGATAAAGGAATTCATAAAAATTATTCCATCACAACATAATCAAATCAATTTAATAATAGGTATAGCAATATAAACCTTTATTATCTTAGATGGAGAATCATTTTGATAAAACACTTGAACTCCATTCTTGAGGAAAAAATATCCTTTCAACTTCAAAAACACTTTTCCTTTCTTAACATGTCAAAAAAATTTAAGCTAAAAGAATTTGTTTAAAAAACATGAAAACTTATAAAGGAAGATTCTTGGAAATTTTGTTTTAAAAATCCATTCATGCCTTATAAGTTAAAAAACATTCTTCGTACTTTTGTTAGAAAAGTCAAAAAGTACCTCGTACGAAAAACGAAAAAAGATTCCTTTCATATCCTTTACTAAAAACTCATCGAAGGGTAAAATTTGATTTAAACAATTGTAGGTGGATGGAAATAATATTAAATATTTAGGAAACATATAGGTGGATGATAAAATACACCCTAGTAAATACCAAAGTATAAACACTCTCAAATAAAATGAGATTGTTATATTTTCCCTTACCTTAGGTCCGATTTGCTTCGTATGTGTCCAAACCTCCTGTATAATGATTTAAATAATGTCATTGACTTATTCCATAATCATAATCATTGTTATGATATCATATATGTCTCACTTATGGCTTTATATTACCCGTTCTTTTGTAAATTCTGTGTTGAAGGGCGTTTTGGTTAATATCGTTTCATTTGTCATTCGTGTTTTGACTTGTAATTATTCATATGATTACATAGATCATGATTACTTAATTCCAGAATATAAAACATGATTTATATATAATATATATTCAGAATATATATATATATATATAATAGATCAGTAAATGTAATGAAATACACCATTCATGGAGACGGTAGACAGTTCGTACGCATGAACGCTGTTTTATTTTCCTTATTGAGTTGAATGGCATTAAGTAGATAACATACATATATATACACATAAATCCAGAATAATTATTATGTCATATATTTCTTTATTACTTATTATATATACTTTATAATCATTCATGAATTGTTAACGTGGATAATGAATCTCATCGCGTCGTGGAGACGGTAGTCCGTACATACGCACGAGCGATGATATCGTTCTCATGATAGAGGAATTTTATTGGAGTGTATGTATACTATTTCAGAATCAATATCACTTTACAATAATCATATATAGTTATTATGTACACCATTATACCCATCCAAGAAAGGTGGTGGTGGAAAATAGATTACACCACGGCGTGGAGACGGTATTCCGTGCGTACGCAGGCGCGGTGATTACGTTTTCCGTAGGATGGATAGATGGTGAAATAAGGTTGTTTCATAATTATAATAACATATCAGTATATAAGTGATACTGATGTTATTACTTCATAATTAAACAACCTATGAAGAAGAAGTGGAAGAAAAAATAAAGATGAAAGAATTGCTAACAGACATTACCTCTTCTTTGAAGTACTTCTTTGAGACCTCCTTTTAGGGCACTAAACTAGGTCTTTGAAGAAGACCAAAACCTCTAGGATGTTTCTAGGGAAGTTGATAGAAGCAATTGGCAGGGTTTGGCTGAGCTTGAAGGCTCAAAGTGGTGTGAGGAAGAGGGGGAGGAGGTTCCCTTTTATAAGGGAGGAGAGGGGCACCTTTGGAATTACTAAAATTATTATTTTATTATAAAGTTAAGTTCGGTTTTAAATAGCTCTAAATTGAGTTATTTAAATGATAAGGTGGGGATGGATCGAAATACTCTCATCCAATAGAATTTAGACAAGTTTAGGTCATTATATTAACCTTATCTCTTAGTTTTAACTCTTAGTTAATTAGATTGACATTTACCATGTCACTTTGTATTTTTATATTATATAGTTAATAAACTTACCATATACATCTACGCGACCCCCAAGTTGTGTTTTATTAATATATATAACCTTATATAAGTCATTTGGCCGAACCATAGATTTTTAGGAATAAAATAAAAATTAATAATATAATATTTGTTTTAAAAACTATTTTATGTCAATTTTGACTCTATTCAATAGTTGATTTTTTTGAAAGTCATAACAGAATGATTACTTCGACCAAAGTTAATTAAATTAATCCTAACATGTCATATTAACCTATAAAATTAGTTTAGTTTATAAAAAGTCTCAAATTATATTTATTTGGGTTTTTATAACATCAATTATGTCAATATTTCATTAATAAGATAATTACTTCATCATCGTTGTGTCATAAATAAATTAACTTATTTAATGTATAAAAATAACAAATAAACTACCAATATGTAGGAAATCATTTTATCTTTCTAATAAATATTTATAGTCGAATTTATCTTATTTATAACCCCATATTAAAAATGTTTTACTTATTAATCTTTGATTTTAACTATTTTAACCCTTCTTTAAATAAATTAATAATAAAAGTCCTAATCTAATCCATGTGGGCCTAAATGGTCATATGTTATTCCTAACGTTGTTTTTGGCCGAATTACACTTGTCCAATAGAATTAGGACCTGTGTTAGGGTAATAATAATATCATTTTTACACTTAATTACCCTATTTACTTTTAACCGTGGAAAAAAAATTAAAAAGTTACTATTCACCAAAAAAATTATTTTCATCTCTTTGAACCACATTTTACTTACTGACATCAACCATGTCTCTCAGATTTTCTAAATTCCACTCACAGACGCGGTAAAATTATGTTTTATGAAAAATTCAGTTTTTTAACTACCACTTAGTGGTTTCACTATTCATCAAAAAAATGAAAGTTTCCAGAAAAATAACAAAAATTAGATCTAAGCTATATTTGATATTATGAATTCAAAAATGATGTCTATTTTATCAAATTCAAAACATATCAGTTGCATTAATTAATTTAAAAATTAATCCCCGTTGTCAAAACAAATAGCGTGTTCTTAAGATATAATAACTATCAAAAGATTGACACTTGTTTATGACTGGTTTAAATTTGAAATTACATCCAATGACCAACATTGTATTAAATTTTAAAAATATATTCTAAATATACTTTAAAACCACTTAAATTTATAATTTATCACTATTAATTATTTCGATTAAAAAACTTGTTTTTAATTATAATTTAGTAATTTTCACTATTCATCAGAATATGAAAGTTATCCGAAAAGTACCCAAATTTCACCTTAGGCTAAATTCGATACTTCGAATCCAAAAATGAAGTCCATTTTGAGAGCTAAAATTTCTAAAATTTTAAAAGGTGGTTATTACTATTCATAACAGATAGTTTTAATAATATTTTAATAGCATTTTGTTGTTTAGTGAAACTCGTTATTGCGTACTACACACGCTATCGAGGAAGGTCGCGATTGCATGTTGTGCAAGCTCCTTTTTGTGTAGCGTACATCACAAGACATTAATGAAATTAAAAAGAATATTTTTCATAAAATCTCGGCATGTTACATTCTACCCCCCTTAAAATGAATTTCGCCCTCGAAATTCGTCGGGGTTATAAATGGTTTACTACTCGAAATTTTCTTTAATAGAAACCCACATCGTAAAAAGTAATACCAAAACTTGGCTTTTAAAAACTAAAGTATGAAATGTAACGATTACCCAAATAAATTAATCACTGGGTTTCCACATAGATGAAAATATGGATATGGAAGAGAAATCTAACCATCATGTTCTGATGGAGAGTGGTAGAGAACATGGCTATGGAAAAGCCAGCAATCACAAAGCCATAAATTTGTGATGATCTAAGGTACCATCTGATTCATCAGATATAAGAGCACTAGGACAACATTTTTGTTTTTCAAGATCATTACCCTAAAGTTGATGAAATTGGAATTAGAATAAATACTTTCGTGATTTTGGTATAGTCTCACTGTTTGTCATTCTTTGGACAATTTCCACTTCATCTCTTAAAGAAGTGATGTTGAATTTGTCATTCATGATGTGTTAGCAGATCATGTGATAGAATGATGGGTCATTCCATCTGTCTCAAACAAAAGGATAGAAAAGTTATCAAAAAATACAAAAGTCCATCTATAGTGAGATTAATCATATATGGTTCCTAAAATTGACTTATACTTCATATATCATACTTCTTAATATAATAAAACTAGTTTCTACTAAACAGAGACTTCATGTAGGCCATTGGTAGGCGATAAAGGCCAGTCGCACTTCAGTTGTGGGTTCGATTCCCACAGCCTTGTCCGACGTAATGGGTTGTCGCCCATCCTGCAGGTTGTCCTTTTTCTAAAACTACATTACTATATCTTCCCATCCATAATATCAAAAAAAAGTTTTATCCTTAAACAATACTAACTAATGTACAACATAATCCATTCCAATCTTTAGGCTTATCTAAAATACATCGGTCCAAGCTCATAGTATAAAGAAAATGATTACATAACAATCACGTGAATGCCATCATTTATCCCTCATCTATCATAAGATATATCTTGTTGGACAAATTACAAACATGTGAATACCTTAATCATGTATTCTCTTGAAGAATGAATACCCATTGAACCTTAGTGAAAAGATGAATGCTGTTAAAAGTTAACACTTTCCACATACCAAAATCCTCAAAATTCTATATCCTCAAACCATGATATCACTTAGTCCTTATATCAATCATGAGCTCATGAATACTATAAAACATATTATATTCACTTTATCCCTTCATTATGTGAATATCATCTTCTTTCCAAAAATATTTCATTCAATTTTCATGGTTACTGATGCCATAAAATTATTGAAAACCACAATAGACCAAAACATAAATATTCCAATATTCCAAGATACTATATACAACATTATTCTGGAATCCCATTACATAAACACATAATCATTCCACCACATCATTGTCATATTCAACATTGCCAATGGTGATCGTATGTGGCTTCCCTTTGTCCTTTTCCTTAAGTGGTTTCTCACGTCGATCATCACTAACCCTTGGATTAGGGCATTTATTAGCATAATGCCCCATTTCCTTGCACTTGAAGAATTGAAGTGTTGTTGGGGAGTTCTCTACAGTCTTTTCTTTATTCACATCATTAGAAACCATTTTTCCATTACTTAGACACTCAGCTACTCGATGACCTTCTTTTCCACACTTAAAAAATTTTCTAGTCCCTTTAAGACAATATCCACCATGCTTCATTCCACACTTTGAGCATAAGGAAACATTCATCTTATTTTCACCATTATTCTGAGATTTCTCCTTAAACTCCATCATTCATTTCTTTTCAAAACTATGAGATGGATAAGTAACACCAACATCCATTTCTACCTTGATAGTACAACGCACAATTTCTTCATAGCTACTGAAGTATCTTATAGCTAATACCCTTCGAAGATTTGGTTTTAAGCCACTAACGAATCTATAAACTTTACATTCAGGTTGGATGATAAATCCAGACGCATACCTTGCAAGACTTGTAAAATTCGCTTCGTATATACCAACAGATTCATCATCCTTTTTCTTTAGTTCAAGAAACTCTTTCTCTATCTTTGTTCGAAGAATACGAGGGAAGTACTTATTGGAAAATAAGTTCTTGAACTTGTCCCATTCCATGGAATCAATTTCATCTATTTGCCTCGTATTCTTGATAAGATTCCACCCTTGATCAGCTTCACCTTCCAAACGATATACTGCTAAGTTGTCTTTATCATGTTCAGAACATTTAAGAACTGAAAATATCTTTTTAGTAGTACTGATCCATTTTTCAGCAACAAGTGGATCAGAAGACCCACTGAAAGAAGGTGGACGTTGCCTCATGAAGGACTCAATAGAATGTTGTTCCCTTCTCTGCTCATTTGGATGTCCAGAATGATTCATAGCTTGTGTAAGTATAGCAATAAGATTTTTCACTCCATCTCTCATAACATTTGTTTGTTCAGGAGGACAATCATTACATTGTCCATTACATTGATCAACACGGTTTCTTCGGGTTCCAACCATCGTCGAAAACCCAAAAAGAATAGTGTGAGAGGCAAAAATAATGCTAGGGAAAACAACATAATAAATGGGGATTATTCTCAATATCTAACATCTTAGGTTTAATTCTATGATCGTTAGCTTAATTCTAGTACTATAACCTATATGTATACATAACCTGAGGGACATCCCTAGACATACCTTAGAAATATCTATAGGGATCTCACTAACGTTTTCGCATCCTAGATTCCAAAGGTTGACTAAAACATTCCTTTGATACCAGCTGTAGAGACCCGAATCTAGACGTACATGGGCATTACATTACTTTTGTGGAATTATTAGTACATAACAAAAACACACACACAAGGATCGTAATAGTTTAGTTTCTTTGGAAACTCGGAATATAATCTTCTAATCGTGGTAAAAGATCTTCAACATCTCCCAATAAAGATCTTCCCTTTTTTTCTTACCTAAAACCTTTATTTATATCCTGAGGAAAATAAAATAAAAAAGGGTGATCTCAAATGCTCAGTAAGGGTAAACAAAATAAATATCAATCACATCATATTCATAAGAACATATCTTTTGGAAATATTAACCTACAAAAGAGATCATGATTTCATAACATGGAATAAATCATAGTAGTGAAATTTAATCCCAATAATCATAACTTAAAACATGAAAATTTTTGGCATACACACATAATCATAGAGAATAATTTCATATTAGTCAAGACTCATTGCCAAGACTATCTTAGTGGACAAAGTCCCTTTCTGAACAGAGTTCACTCCTCGTTTCAGTCCTGTTTCACTGAACCGGTATAACCTACCATTCCAGCCATGTCTATCTCATGAGATATAATATCTTTACCCATTGCATTGGAGGGAGATATAGTTCCCACCCATATCATAATGATACCATTCTTATGAGTGCAAAAAAATCATAAGCCATACATCATAGCATAACCCATGTAATAAAAATGGGAATCTTAAACATCCTGGCATCATAAAACAATTCATTTAAGATAAAGGAATTCATAAAAATAATTCCATCACAACATAATCAAATCAATTTAATAATAGGGATAGAAACAGAACCCTTTATTATCTTAGATGGAAAATAATTTTGATAAAACACTTGAACTCCATTCTTGAGGAAAATATCCTTTCAACTTCAAAAACACTTTTCCATTCTTAACATGTCCTAAAATTTTAAGCTAAAATATGTTGTTTAAAAATAAACTTGAAAACTTGTAAAGGAAGATTCTTGGAAATTTTGTTTTAAAAATCAATTCATTCCGTATAAGTAAAAAAAACATTCTTCGTACTTTTTTCAGAAAAGTCAAAAAGTACCTTGTACGAAAAACGACAAAAGATTCCTTTCATATCCTTTACTAAAAACTCACCAAAGGGTAAAATTAGATTTAAACAATTGTAGGTGGATGGAAATAATATTACATATTGAGGAAACATGTATGTGGATGATAAAATACACCCTAGTAAATACCAAAGTATAAACAATCTCGGATAAAATGAAATTGTGATATTTTCCCTTACCTTAGGTTCGATTTTCTTTGTATGTGTCCGAACCTCATGTATAATGAATTAAATAATGTCATTGACTTATTCCAGAATCATACTCATTGTTATTATATCATATATGGTTCACTTATGACTTTACATTACCCGTTCTTTTGTAAATTCCATGTTAAAGGGCGTTTTGGGTAAAATCGTTTCATTTGTCATCCGTGTTTTGACTTGTAATTATTCATATGATTACTTAGATCATGATTACTTATTTACAGAATATAAAACATGATTTATATATAATATATATTCAGAATATATATATATATATAATAGATCGGTTAATGGAATGAAATACACCGTTCATAGAGACGGTAGACAGTTCGTACGCATGAACATTGTTTTCTTTTCCTTATTGAGTTGAATGGCATTAAGTAGATGACATACATATATATACACATAAATCCAGAATCATTATTATGTCATATATTTCATTATTACTTATTATATATACTTTATAATCATTAATGAATGGTTAACGTGGAGAATGAATCTCATCGCGTCGTGGAGACGGTAGTCCGTACGTACGCACGAGCGATGATATCGTTCTCATGATCGTGGAATTGTATTGGAGTGTATGTATACTATTTCAGAATCAATATCACTTTACAATAATCATATATAGTTATTATATACACCATTATACCCATCCAAGCAAGGTGGTGGTGGAAAATAGATTACACCACGGCGTAGAGACGGTATTCCGTACGTACGCACGCGCGGTGATTTCGTTTTCCGAAGGATGGATAGATGGTGAAATAAGGTTGTTTCATAATTATAATAACATATAAGTATATAAGTGATTCTGATGTTATAACTTCATAATTAAACAACTTAGGAAGAATAAGTGGAAGAAGAAATAAAGATGAAAGAATTGGTAACAGACATTACCTCTTCTTTGAAGTACATCTTTGAGACCTCCTTTCAGGGCACTAAAATAGGTCTTTGAAGAATACCAGAACCACTAGGATGTTTCTAGGGAAGTGGAGAGAATCAATTGGCAGGGGTTGGATGAGCTTGAAGGCACAAAGTGGGGTGAGGAAGAGGGGGAGGAGGTTCCCTTTTATAAGGAAGGAGAGGGGCACCTTTGGAATAAATAAAAATATTATTTTATTATAAAGTCAAGTTCGGTATTAAATATCTCCAAATTGAGTTATTTCAAATATAAGGTGGGGATGGGTCGAAATCCTCTCATCAAATAGAATTTAGAAAAGTTTAGGTCATTATATTAACCTTATCTTTTAGTTTTAACTCTTAGTTAATTAGATTGACATTTACCATGTCACTTTCTATTTTTATATTATATAGTTAATAAACTTACCATATACATCCAAGATACCCCCAAGTTGTGTTTTATTAATATATATAACCTTATCTAAGTAATTTTGCCGAACCTTAGATTTTTTGGAATAAAATAACAATTAATAATATAATATTTGTTTTAAAAACTATTTTATGTCAATTTTGACACTATTCAATAGTTGATTTTTTTGAAACTCATAACAGAATGATTACTTCGACCAAAGTTAATTAAATTAATCCTAACATGTAATATGAACCTATAAAATTAGTTTAGTTCATAAAAAGTCTCAAATTATATTTATTTGGGTATTTATAACATCAATTATGTCAATATTTCCTTAGTAAGATAATTACTACATCATCATTGTGTCATAAATAAATTAACTTATTTAATGTATAAAAATTACAAATAAACTGCCATTATATAGGAAATCATTTTATATTTCTAATGAATATTTATAGTCGAATTTATCTTGTTTATAACCCCATATTAAAAATGATTTACTTATTAAACTTTGATTTTAACTATTTAAACCCTTCTTTACATAAATTAATAATAAATGTCCTAATCTAATCCAAGTGGGCCTAAATGGTAATATTTTATTCCAAAGGTTGTTTTTGGTCGAATTACATTTGTCCAATAGAATTAGGACATGTGTTAGGGTAATAATAATATCATTTTTACCATTAATTACCCTATTTACTTTTAACCGTGGTAAAAAAATGTAAAAAGTTACTATTCACCAAAAAATTATTTTCATCTCATTGAACCACATTTTACTTACTGACATCAACCGTGTCTCTCAGATTTTGAAAATTCCACTCACAGAAGTGGTAAAATTATGTTTTATGAAAAATTCAGTTTTTTAACTACCACTTAGTGGTTTCACTATTCATCAAAAAAATGAAAGTTTCCAGAAAAATATCAAAAATTAGATCTAAGCTATATTTGATATTATGAATTCAAAAATGATATGTATTTTATCAAATTCAAAACATATCAGTTGCATTAATTAATTTAAAAATTAATTCTCGTCGTCAAAAAAAATAGCGTGTTCTTAAGAGATAATAACTATCAAAAGATTAACACATGATTATGACCAGTTTAAATTTGAAATTACATCCAATGACCAACATTGTATTAAATTGTAAAAATATATTCTAAATATACTTTAAAACCACATAAATTAATAATTTATCACTATTAATTATTTCGATTAAAAAAGTTGTTTTTAATTATAATTTAGTAATTTTGACTATTCATCAGAATATGAAAGTTATCCGAAAAGTACCAAAATTTCACCTTAGGCTAAATTCGATACTCTGAATCCAAAAATGAAGTCCATTTTGAGAGCTAAAATTTCTAAAATTTTAAAAGGTGGTTATTACTATTCATAATGGCTAGTTTTAATAATATTTTAATAGCATATTGTTGTTTAGTGAAACTCGTTATTGCGTACTACACACGCTATCGAGGAAGGTCGTGATTATGTGTTGTGAAAGCTCCTTTTGGTGTAGCATACAACATAAGACATTAATGAAATTAAAAAGAATATTTTTCTTAAAATCTCGGGCTGTTACATTCTACCCCCCTTAAAATTAATTTCGCCCTCGAAATTTTTCGGGGTTATAAATGGTTTACTACTCGAAAGTTTGTTTAATAGAATCCCACATCGTAAAAAGGAATACCAAAACTTGACTTTTAAAAACTAAAGTATGAAATGTAATGATTACCCAAATAAATTAATCACTAGGTTTCCACATAGGTGAAAATATGGATATGGAAAAGAAATCTAACCATCATGTTCTGATGGAGAGTGGTAGAGAACATGGCTATGGAAAAGCCAGCAATCAAAAAGTCATAAATTTGTGCCGATCTAAGGTACCATCTGATTCATCAGATATAAGAGCACTAGGACAACATTTTTGGTTTTCAAGATCATTTCCCTAAAGATGATGAAATTGGAATTAGAAGAAATACTTTTGTGATTTTGGTATAGTCTCACCGTTTGTCATTATTTGGACAATTTCCACTTCATCTCTTAAAGAAATGAAGTTATATTTGTCATTCGTGATGTGATAGCAGATCATGTTATAGAATGATGGGTCATTCCATCTGTCTCAAACAAAAGGTTATAAAAGTTATCAAAAAATACATAAGTCCATCTATAATGAGATTAATCATATATGTTTCCTAAAATGGACTTATACTTCATATATCAAACTGCTTAATATAATAAAAATAGTTTCTACTAAACAGGGACTTCTTGTAGGCCATTGGTAGGCGATAAAGGCCAGTCGCACTTCGGTTGTGGGTTCGATTCCCACAGCCTTGTCCTACGCGATGGGTTGTCGCCTGTCCTGCAGGTTGTCCTTTTTCTAAAACTACATTACTATATCATCCCATCCATAATATAGAAAAAAAATGTTTTATCCTTAAACAATACTAACTTATGTCCAACATAATCCATTCCAATCTTTAGGCTTATCTAAAATACTTCAGTCCAAGCTCATAGTATAAAGAAAATGATTACATAACAATCACGTGAATTCCATCATTTATCCCCCATATATCATAAGATATATCTTGTTGGTCAAATTAAAAACATGTGAATACCTTAATCACGTATTCTCTTGAAGAATGAATACCCATTGAACCTTAGTGAAAACATGGATGTAGTTAAAAGTTAACACATTCCATGTACCAAAATCCTCAAAATTATATATCCTCAGACCATGATATCACTTAGTCCTTATATCAATCATGAGCTCATAAATACTATCAAACATATTAGATTCTCTTTATCCCTTCATTACGTGCATATCATCTGCTTTCCAAAAATATTTCAATCACTTTTCATGGTTTCCGATGCCATAAAATTATTGAAAACCACAATAGACCAAAACATAAATATTCCAATATTCCACGATACTATATACAACATTATTCTGGAATCCCATTACATAATCACTTAATCATTCTACCACATCGTTGTAATTTTCAACGTCGCCAATGGTGATCGCATGTGACTTCCCTTTTTTCCTTTGCCTTAAGTGGTTGCTCACGTCGATCATCACTAACCCTTTGATTAGGGCATTTATTAGCATAATGCCCCATTTCCTTTCACTTGAAGCATTGAAGTGTTGTTGGTGCGTTCTATGCAGTCTTTTCTTTATTCACATCATTAGAAACCATTTTTTCATTACTTTGACACTCAGCTACTCAATGACCTTCTTTTCCACACTTAAAACATTTTCTAGTCCCTTTAAGACAATCTCCACCATGCTTCTTTCCACACTTTGATCATAAGGAAACATTCATCTTCTTTTCACCATTATTCTGAGATTTCTCCTTGAACTCCATCTTTCATTTCTTGTCAAAACTATGAGATGGATAAGTAATAACAACTTTCATTTCTACCTTGATAGCACAACGCAGAATTTCTTCATAGCTACTAAAGTCTCTTATAGCTAATGCCCTTCGAAGAATTGGTTTTAAGCCACTGAAGAATCGATCAACATTACTTTCAGGTTGGATGATAAATCCAGATGCATACCTTGCAGGCCTTGTAAAATTCGCTTCGTATATACTAACAGATTCATCATCCTTTTGCATTAGTTCAAGAAACTCCTTCTCTATCTTTGTTCGAAGAATACGAGGGAATTACTTATTGAAAAATAAGTTCTTGAACTCGTCCCATTCCATGGAATCAATTTCATCTCTTTGCCTCGTATTCTTGATAAGATTACACCATTGATCAGCTTCACCTTCCAAATGATATACTGCTAAGATGACTTTATCATGTTCAGAACATTGAAGAACTGAGAATATATTTTCAGTTGTACTAATCCATTGTTAAGCAACAAGTGGATCAGAAGACCCACTGAAAGAAGGTGGACGTTGCCTCATGAAGGACTCAATAGAATGTTGTTCCCTTCTCTACTCATTTGGAAGTCCAGAATGATTCATATCTTGTGTAACTATAGTAATAAGATTTTTCACTCCATCTCCCATAAGATTTGTTTGTTCAGGAGGACAATCATTTCATTTTCCATTACATTGATCATCATAGTTCTATCGGGTTCCAGCCATCGTCTAAAACCCAAAAAAAAATAGTGTGAGAGAAAAAAATCATTCTAGGGAAAACAACATAATAAAGGGGGAGTATCCTCAATAAACATCTTAGGTTTAATTCTATGTTCGTTAGCATAATTCTAGTACTATAACCTATACGTATACTTAACCTTAGGGACATCCCTAGACATACCTTAGAAATATCTATAGGGATCTTACTAACATTTTCGCATCCTAGTTTCCAAAGGTTGACTAAACCTTTCCTTTGATACCAACTGTAGAGACCCGAATCTTGACGTACATGGACATTACATTACTTTTTCGGAATACTTAGTACATAACAAAAACACACACACAAGGATCGTAATAGTTTAGTGTCTTTGGAAACTCAGAATATAATCTTATAATCATGGTGAAAGATCTTCAAAATCTCCCAATAAAGATCTTCCCTTTTTTTCTTACCTAAAACCTTTATTTATATCCTAAGGAAATGAAAACAAAAAATGGTGAACTCAAATGCTCAGTAAGGGTAAACAAAAGAAATATCAATCACATCATATTTATAAGAACATATATTTTGGAAATCTTAACCTGCAAAAGAGATCACGATTTCCTAACATGGAATAAATCATAGTAGGGAAATGTAATCCCAATAATCATAACATAAAACATGAAACTTTTTGCCATAAACACATAATCATAGAAATCATTTCTTATTAGTCAAGACTAATTGCCAAGACTATCTTAGTGGACAAAGTCCCTTTCTGAACCGACTTCACTCCTCGTTTCAGTCCTGTTTCACTGAACCGGTATAACCTACCGTTACAGCCATGTCTATCTCATGAGATACAAAATCTTTACCCAATGCATTGGAGGTAGATATAGGTC
Organism: Viscum album; assembly: GCA_963277665.1. NCBI lineage: Eukaryota > Viridiplantae > Streptophyta > Magnoliopsida > Santalales > Viscaceae > Viscum > Viscum album. Next base: position 1,379,994,084 of record OY728166.1, read on the forward strand.
CCACCCATCTTATAATGATACCATTCTTATGTGTGCCACAAAATCATAAACCATACATCATAGCATAACCCATGTAATAAAAATGGGAATCTTAAACATCGTGACATTATAAAACAATTAATTTAAGATAAAAGAATTCATAAAAATAATTCCTTCACAACATATTCAAATCAATGTAATAATAGGGATAGAAACAGAACCCTTTATTATCTTAGATGGAAAATAATTTTGATAAAACATATGAACTCCATTCTTGTAGAAAATATCCTTTCAACTTCAAAAACACTTTTCCTTTCTTAACATGTCGTAAAATTTTAAGATAAAAGAAGTTGTTTAAAAATAAAATTGAAAACTTGAAAAGGAATATTCTTGGAAATTTTGTTTTAAAAATCCATTCATGTCGTATATGTTAATAAAACATTCTTCGTACTTTTGTCGGAAAAGTCAAAAAGTACCTCGTACGAAAAACGACAATAGATTCCTTTCATATCCTTTACAAAAACCTCACCGGAGGGTAAAATTTGATTTAAACAATTGTAGGTGGATGGAAATAATATTATATATTGAGGAAACATGTATGTGGATGATAAAATACACCCCAGTAAATACCAATGTATAAACAATCTCGGATAAAATGAGATTGTGATATTTTCCCTTACCTTAGGTCCGATTTGGTTCGTATGTGTCCGAACCTCCTGTATAATGATTTAAAAAATGTCATTGACTTATTCCAGAATCATACTCATTGTTATGATATCATATATGGTTCACTTATGGCTTTATATTACCCATTCTTTTGAAAATTCCATGTTAAAGAGCGTTTTGGGTAAAATCGTTTCATTTGTCATCCGTGTTTTGACTTGAAATTATTCATATGATTACCTAGATCATGATTAATTAATTACAGAATATAAAAAATGATTTATATATAATATATATTCATAATAAATATATATATAATAGATCAGTAAATGGAAATAAATACACCGCTCATGGAGACGGTAGACTGTTCGTACGCATGAACGTTGTTTTCTTTTCCTTATTGAGTTGAATGGCATTATGTAGATGACATACATATATAAACACATAAATCCAGAATCATTATTATGTAATATATTTCATTATTACTTATTATATATACTTTATAATCATTCATGAATGGTTAACGTGGAGAATGAATCTCATCACGTCGTGGAGACGGTTGTTTGTACGTACGCACGAGCGATGATATCATTCTCATGAGCGTGGAATTGTATTGGATTGTATGTATACTGTTACAGAATCAATATCACTTTACAATAATCATATATAGTTATTATTTAAACCATTATACCCATCCAGGTAGGGTGGTGGTGGAAAATAGATTACACCACGGCGTGGAGACGGTATTCGGTACGTACGCACGCGCGGTGATTTCATTTTCCGTAGGATGGATAGCTGGTGAAATAAGGTTTTTTCATAACTATAATAACATATCAGTATATAAGTGATACTGATGTTATTACTTCATAATAAAACAACCTAAGAAGAAGAAGTGGAAGAAGAAATAAAGATGAAAGAATTGGTAACGGACATTACCTCTTCTTTTAAGTACTTCTTTGAGACCTCCTTTTAGGGCACTAAAATAGGTCTTTGAAGAAGACCAGAACCTCTAGAATGTTTCTAGGGAAGTGAAGTGAAGAAATGGGCAGGTTTTGGCCGAGCTTGAAGGCTCAAAGTCGTGTGAGGAAGAGGGGGAGGAGGTTCCCTTTTATAAGGGATGAGAGGGGCACCTTTGGAATAACGAAAAATATTATTTTATTATAAAGTCAAGTTCGGTTTTAGACAGCTCCAAATTGAGTTGTTTGAAATATAAGGTGGGGATGGGTCGAAATCCTCTCATCCAATAGAATTTAGACAAGTTTAGGTCATTATATTAACCTTATCTTTTAGTTTTAAATCTTATTTAATTAGATTGACATTTACCATGTCACTTTGTATTTTTATATTATATAGTTAATAAACATACCATATACATCCAATCGACCCCCAAGTTGTGTTTTAATAATATATATAACCTTATTTGTGTCATTTGTCCAAACCGTATATTTTTAGGAATAAAATAACAATTAATAATATAATATTTTTTAAAAAAACTATTTTATGTCAATTTTGACACTATTCAATAGTTGATTTTTTTGAAACTCATAACAGAATGATAACTTCGACCAAAGTTAATTAAATTAATCCTAACATTTCATATTATCCTATAAAATTAGATTAGTTCATAAAAAGTCTCAAATTATATTTATTTTGGTATTTATAACATCCATTATGTCAATATTTCATTAATAAGATAATAATTGCATCATCATTGTGTCATAAATAAATTAATTTATTTAATGTCTAAAAATTACAAATAAACTACCATTATGTAGGAAATCTTTTTAGACATCTAATGAATATTTATAGTCGAATTTATCTTATTTATAACCCCATATTAAAAATTATTTACTTATTAAACTTTGATTTTAACTATTTTAACCCTTCTTTAAATAAATTAATAATAAATGTCCTAATGTAATCCAAGTGGGCCTAAATGGTCATATTGTATTCCTAAGGTTGTTTTTGGTCGAATTACACTTGTCCAATAGAATTAGGACATGTGTTATGGTAATAATAATATCATTTTTACCCTTAATTACCCTATTTACTTTTAACCATGGTAAAAAAAAGTCAAAAGTTACTATTCACCAAAAAATTATTTTCATCTCATTGAACCACATTTTACTTACTGACATCAACTGTGTCTCTTGGATTTTCGAAATTCCACTCACAGAAGCGGTAAAATTATGTTTTATTAAAAATTCATTTTTTTAACTACCACTTAGTGGTTTCACTATTCATCACAAAAATGAAAATTTCAGAAAAATACCACAAATTAGATCTAAGATATATTTGATATTATGAATTCAAGAATGATGTCTATTTTATCAAATTCAAAACATATCAGTTGCATTAATTAATTTAAAAATTAATTCCCGTCGTCAAAACAAATAGTGTGTTCTTAAGAGATAATAACTATCGAAAGATTGACACTTGTTTATGACTGGTTTAAATGTGAAATTACATCCAATGACCAACATTGTATAAAATTTTAAAAATATATTCTAAATATACTTTAAAACCACTTAAATTAATAATTTATCAATATTAATAATTTCAATTAAAAAAGTAGTTTTTAATTATAATTTAGTAATTTTCACTATTTATCAGAATATGAAAGTTATCCGAAAAGTACCAAAATTTCACCTTAGGCTAAATTCGATACTCCTAATCCAAAAATGAAGTCCATTTTGAGAGCTAAAATTTCTAAAATTTTAAAAGGTGGTTATTACTATTCATAACTGCTAGTTTTAATAATATTTTAATAGCATATTGTTGTTTAGTGAAATCCGTTATTGCGTACTACACACGCTATCGAGGAAGGTCGTGATTGTGTGTTGTGAAAGCTCCTTTTGGTGTATCATAAAACACAAGACATTAATGAAATTAAAAAGAATATTTTTCATAAAATCTCGGGCTGTTACATTATCAATGGACGAATCCAAGAGGAATCATGTAAATGGTGAATGTTATGGACAATGGTATTATTTTAATCATGACCAACCCAATGAAATTATAATTGAATGGTGAACCCTTATTATTATTCTTAATCATTAATATCATAATAACATAGACAATCTAACATTTTTTTAGTTTCTTGACCTATCTAAGAAGAAAAACATTGAGCTTCATGGTGACCATGGAGGAAATAATGTTTAATTTTGCTCATGTAAATTATATGGGAAGAGAAATCAAGGAGACTATTTCAAAGGATCTGAAAGCTGATTTGTGTCGAGAAAAGAAGGACACAAAGAAAGTAATTTCAAAGGAAAAAGTGAAAGGTTAACCTGATGTAATGGATGAGAATAAGGGTATTCCTACAGAATCATCGAAAATTGTATGTCAAAAAATGTGTAATGTATGGGAATTAAGAAAATCGAGGTACTATGTGGAATGCTCATGAAGATAATTGGAACGTGTTTATGAGTAATGGATATATTATTTATTATTCAGAGAATAATAATTCCATATATTATGAAGAGAGTATTTGGGAATAAAATGATGAATCTTGGTTCAAGGTTTAAAAATGAATCTGAATGATTTATTGTTTATGTATTGAAATTAATGAATAATTTTTTAGAAGTAATTTTATGGTACTATGAAATAATGAAACATTAAAGGATTGTTACACTATAATGTTTCCTAATGCATTTTAAAGTATATGTTGAATGTTAATGGTAATAAGGAAAATTGGTTAAGGTGGTATGGTGATATTTTTGGAGAGAACATGATTAAGGGGAGGATATCCCTTAATATGAACATGATGTTGGGATAATGATGTTATAAATAGATGTTTTTTTTGGATAAATAAATTATATATTAGTGATGTCACTGTAATGGATTAGTAATATGATTGAGTTTATTGAATTCTTGGAATATTGGTATGGGAAATAGTTAATTTTTGAAATCATGTATGTTTTAAAAAGGTTTTATGTTGATTTATATTACTAGCATGTTTAAGGAGAATAAATTATATTGATCAACACATGTTTTCTGTGTAATAATTACAATCCACATTATGTTTTTTAGAGGTTTAATGAATTGTTTGTTATTAAACTTTCGCGACCTTCATTTGAATGTTTTGGATTTTAATATTTGAAAGGGATCATAAGGGAAACCATTTATGAATTTTTTTTACATATAACATTTTAAAATGTTTTATAGAATTATGTATCACTTAACCATATGTATATTTACGCATATTGGATAACATAAGCTAAACATTTTTTATGATGATAACTAGAGATATAAGGAATGACTTCTCATACAATTATAGTTCTTATGAGCCATTAGTTCTTCTCTCATTACAATTTGAACTTCATTTATACGAGTAAGGCATGAAGAAGAATTTGATAATGGCACAACTATAGAGTTATATTGTACTTATGATATAAAATCATGTAAGTATATCTTATTAGTGGATTTTAAAATAATTTTTTTTCAATTATCATCCTTTTTAATAATATCAATATAATTTTCAGACATATTTGGTTTAGGGTTTTGTGGTCACTAACATTACACTAAACATGTTTTCAATAATTATCCATTAGAACATGATTGTTAAAATTTTCTTCCATGTTCATATTTTCAATTTCTTCTAATGTACCTCTAATCATAATCCAAGATTTTCATTGACCTTCACCTTTTACTACATTATTTTTATAAGGGGGTTTTATTGAACCTTTTTAAAACATGGCTATCCCACAAATGAATTAGCAAATAGTCACTTTGGAATTTTAAGTGAAATTTGATAATTAAAGATGTATTTTTGAAATTTTTTATTGTATTAGGATGGTAGGTGATCAATTTCTAGATCCACTGAATATATTACATATTCATGATGAGTTCCATGTATCTCTCATAATTATGTATATACATTATCTTTCACATGCACTAAACTCAGAGGTTATACCACTAGAGGAATAGCATTCATATGAAGAGCATCTGATATAGATTCTAGATCATAGAGATAATGTTGTATGAAATAATACCACTAAACTGGGTAATGTTATGTGGCCGAACCCCCAATTTAGAGAATCTACATAGAAATATGAGGATGAGATAAGGTAGAGGTAACCTAAAATGTTTTTATTCCTGTGATGAATTTAAATGAAAAAATTAATTTTAAGGGGGGTTGAATTTAACACCCTAAGATTTCATTTATATCTCTTTTTTAATAAAATTTAATCTCTTCGATATATTATGCTGCATAGAACATAAAGTTTAGATGAACTCCAAAATAATATTATTTTATTACGAACAATTTAACATAGCCATTATATTTGAGAGAATGAACAATATTGGCCAGATTATAAAATATATAAATTTCTAAATCATTGTAATAATATTAATTTATTCTTATAAAATTAACAAATATTTTTTATTAATGTCATTTTGTTCTTAAAATATATTTATCTCTCAAAAAAGAGATTTTTATTACTTTCTATGAGAAAATAAATATAAATAATTTATAAAACTTATAGAAAATTAATTTGAAAAAATGAAAATCAATATTGAATTCATAATGTTAAAATTAAATTAGGATTATTTTTTTAGATTAATTTTCAAAATTTTATTTTTTTAGTTAATAGTAAAAAATACTGATTTTTATAAAACTCTAATTTTATTTATGTTTAAATAAAATTTTAGTATTTAAAATTTATCTTAATGTAACATATGTAATTTTATTCAGATATAATCTAATTAATTACCTTTAAATAATATTTTTACCTTATTTTCATATAAGTACATTTTTTGGATTTAAAACACTTTTTCCAAAAAAAGTTTTTGTTGATTTTGAAAGATTATTTTTAAATTAGATTTTTAAAATAATGTGTATTTAATTTTAAAAATAAATTACATATTTGAAAAAATTATGTAAATATTAGGTAATAATGTCATTTTAATTTTCAGGCATAAAAATTTATCATGGTAAAAAAAATCTTATACCATTTTATAGGATAAATAAATTAGCGGGTTAATGATAAATTATAATAGTTTTAAATACCCAAAAACTAAAACAATAAATGGTTGGTTGAAGTGTTTTCTTTCATATCACCATAATATAAAACTTTTATTATCATCCTATTTTTTTAGAATTAATTACACCAAAATTGGCTGTATTAAATTAAAAAATTATCATTATTTAATCAATTAAAACCTCCCCTCATCAAACATAAATGCATCTCCTCGGTACCCACTTTATCATAAAAAACATGTTTCTTATGTAGTCTCCTATAAATCATATCCTACATAATCTCCCCCACATAAATTTTTTTTACCGAAAGACCAATTCCATGTACTATAAGGGGTCCTTCTAAGAGGTGATATTCGTAAGATAATTTTCTCCTATAACCACTCTTAATTTCATTACATTTTATAAAATTTCATAATATATAAAATACATAAAAGAATAATAAATCTAGTTTCATTTATATATGAAAATTTTATATTTTAATTTAATATATTCTATTCACCACTTTTATCTTGTTATTTTTTTTATGAATCTAAATAATTGTCCAAATTATGGTGGTTAACAGTCTCTATAGATAATGGTATATCATTTTCCATCTCCTTATTTTATGATGTTCAAAAAAGTATTACTCTGGTTAAATAATATTTTTATATGTATATTATAACTTATCTCATTTTCTATAACTAATATATATTCATAATATTAAATAAAATGAAACTATTATGTGATGATCATAAAAACAACCCAAATAATCTAAATATTTATTGTTAATATTTTACCAAATTAATAAACCTAATACTAGAAATAATAATTATATACGATACCATTTATATTATTTTAATTAAATTAATACCATTCTATTTCATATCTATAGTTTTATTTCCATTTGATCAGAAAATCCATAACTATACCCAAATGAATTAACTAATAAACCACAAAACAAACTCACATAAAACAATGTAAATAATTAAATAATATTAATGAACTGGGTGGAAGGATGTTATAAAATGATTTTATAATGCATTATAAATATTATAATATTTATTTAATGAATTAATAATATTATTTTAACTTTATACAAGAGGTTAATGTATGATGAACTAAGGGGAAGCATGAGGTAAGGGTATTTCATCTCAATTATACTACTATGAGATATATACCTTATTCAACAATTATTTATTTTGTGTGGCGTATATAATTCCATTGGAAATAGCATATATTTAATATTATTATCTTATTGGTATTTAATGTTTCATTTTATAATTATTACTTTTATTGGCCATACGATTCGACTAATTACAATGTGGTAAGGGCTTTATTAAGTCAATTTCCATTCATTAGGTTAAACTTATACTTCATTTTTTATGAAATATTTATATAATTTGTGAAACCTATTCTAATTGTCTTATTTTTTATTTCCACTTATTTTTTAATTTACATATGACACATATGTCAGTTCATTTGATTAATGCTCACATCGATGATATGATATTTATAAGGCACTTTCCTTTTTAAAAAATGAATTTTTATAGTTTCACTTAAAAATCACCATTTTCATCCATGTCTATGTTTTTTTGTTTTTTTTAAATGATTTTACTATTATATAATTTTTTTAAAATTTAATGTTTTTTCTTTTTTACACATTTGATTGAAAGGATTGATTTTTTTCTAAATGAGGTTCATTATTACTTTTCTAAAAAAAATACATAATGAATTTTTTTCATCTAATAAGACATTAATTGATTTCCCCCCACCATGAAATTTTAATGATTCGATCTTTCCTTTAAAATATTAAAATTTTATTTTAAATGAGAATTTTTTCTTTTTCTAATTTCACAACCCTTTAAAAATAATTATTTGAATATGGAAATATTATTTTTCCAGAATTAGTTCAATGATAATTCAATATTATTTTCTATCCAATATAACATTATTTGATTTTAATTTTGGTATTATGAAGATATTATTCCAGGACACTATCTTTATTATATTTATGGTTTTTTCTATATTTATTATGGCATGAAATTTATGTAACTGGTTCCTTTTCAATGGGTTTTTTTATGATGAAATGATTATGAAACCCATTTCTTTCCATGGGTTCTGATATGATTAATGATATATGTTCTTATGGAATATATATGTATTTTTTTAATTAAGTGATGCGTGGGACCTATATATATCTCCAATGCATTTGGTATATATTTATATCCTCAGATATTACAATGAAACAAAATTTTATTGGCTTGATCTACTGCGACATACATATGTGTCATAATCCACTATAAAAAATCAGTGTGTCCTGATCCACTATATTGATGGTCTTGGTAGTTAACCTTAATATAAAAAGGATTTAAATATTTATGATAGAGGAACACTTTTATGACATGTTATTATACATCATGATTGGGTTTTGATGATCTCTGGCTCTTATGGATGATGTTTTCATAAATGATAATTTTTCGTCCGTAAATCATGTTTATAATCTTTGATAGGTTCGGTATGAACTTAATAAGTTATTGAAATAATCATATAACCTTATTATTATCTTATACTTTAAAAACCCATGGATTGATATATCATATATTTATCCTTACGAAGAATCTTTGATAACCCATTAATATGTTTCATTTTTTCCTAGAATATGATGAAAGATATTATCTATGATATGTCAATTGGGGTTCTTGTTCTGTAGGAATAAGAAAGAGATGATGTAGATGTTTTATGAACCAACTGTTTATGTTTCCATGTTTCCAATGAAACTAAATTCCTATAGCTGTGGTGTGGTTTTGTTATATTATGTTAGGAAAATTAATCTACTTATATGTAAAATATTTATATTAAATGAATTGGTTGGTAAAAATATTGATTAATTTAATCTATTAAGAAAAGAAATTGTGCACGCAAAAAATTGTTTTATGAAAAATATCTCTTTTAACATCAAAAGATTTTATATTCATTTGAAATCCATTGAATTTAAATATAATGAATCAGTATATATCTCACAAATATATGTGTATATATATATATGATATGTTCCTAATGACCATATATATAAAAGTAATATTACATTACATTATATAGCCTAACGCGCCTCACTAAAATTTATTCATTTTCAACTCTATCATCGGGTCTATTGAATTCTGAATTATTTACCTATTTCTATATTTATTTTTGGGGTCACAATGTTCATAGAAAACATGAGGATAAATATTTTACTTTATTTTGATATATATATATATATATAAATTCATTTACTCAACCCTTAATTTAATTTATATTATTTCATATTGAAACCTCAAAATGAAATAGATGTTATCATTTGTTATAATATTTTATTTAAATAAAAGTATCACGGTTCATTTTAGTTTGAAATTTTGTGAATCCGATGTTTTCAAGATTAATATTTATTTAAGGAAGAAACACATATCTAAATATCAGGGTGTTATATTATCCCCCCAATTAAATAAAATTCATCCACAAAAGTTTTTCTCAAACATTGCAATAAATGGTTTAATTATTGAAAATACCCTTCTTTAATTCCCAAACCATAACAAGGTTTAATAAAACATAATTTTGAAAATAAATAAAAAAATTAAATATGAATTTCATATGAAAAAAACCCATTAATAGGTTCATAAATATAATATAACTTGTGGGAAGTGAAAATGTAGACATGGATGAGAAAAGTAATGTCTAAATAATGATAGAGATTAATAGGGAACATTGATCACAAAAAGTGAATAACCATGAGAAAGTCAATGAGAAAAGAAAAGATAAATAAATAAGGGATTAAAATGTGCATAAATTCATAAAAAATAAAGGTAGTTGGATAATTTATTTATTTTAAGATGCATTTCATGATGTTTAATATTTACTTTAACATTTAGAGATAGAATATAAGGAAATACACTTACTTCATTTTTTTAAAACCCGTAAATGATATTTCATCATTTTGTTGATTTTTTTAATCGGTTTCCACCTTTATGTCACAATTTAATCCAAAAAATGAGTACATATATTTAATTCATGAAGCACTATTAAAAAATTAGCATTAAACGTGTTTTATATAAAAGGATAAAAATATTTTTTTTCTATCTTTTATAAAACCAAAATGGTTAGAACATGAAAAAATATAAGCAATATGAACATTTATATGAAGATGAAAAAACATTAATCTCCAAAAAAAATCAATAGTAAAATTTAATGTTTAACATATAACATTACATTTATAGATAAACTATAATAATCATTTAAATAAGTTCTTCCCAAAATAGCATGCATAAATAAATAATCATACATCGTAGAAATTCTCACCAAAATAAAAATTATGACTGTAGATACTAACTTGAATTATTATACTTGGCTTAATATTTAATATCTCCAAAAATATTTCCTTGTAAAAACATCACATTATAACCATCATTGTTATCCCAATATCCAATATACTATAATTATCCTAATGAATTATCCTTCTTAAATCCTAGTAAAAGTTTCAAATCACTTTAAGGTATAATCACTTTAAAGTATAATCACTTATGACATTAAAATGAACATTTTATCTATTGAACATATGTTCAACCTTAAAATTACAATCTAATTATAATATCTAAAACTATAATGTTAACCTCATCTAAAAACATCTTAATATCCAAAGTCATCTAAACCATGCTCTGATACCAACCATAACAGCCTCAAATGTACACTCCATGATCTAGTGCTAAAAACAAAATATTTACATTTCTAGATTTGATACCAATAATCATGACCCATTTTTAGTCATCCGAAATGAACAACATCATAAAAAAAAATTGGATCGCATATATAACCAAATGCCATTTGGGTTTAGATTTTTATAGAATTAAGAAAAACTCTAACATAACATTATCCATGCTTTTATGTGATTATTTCTCCCATTATACCTATCATTTTATAATACAAATTAAGTATTCATCATTTCCTATATTAATCATTTATATATATATCTTACATATCATTATTATTTATAAACTTTTGTAAAGAAAAATAATAATGTTGAGCATAATAGTTCAGTAATGGTAAACATATGAATCAACAAATGAATACATTTGATGGGAAAAATATAAATAATAATGGAATGAGAAAATAATAAAGTTTCATGATCATTACAAAAATAAATTCATACAATCAAAACCTGTATCATATAATATGCGACAGGGAGAAATGATTTAACAAAGGAAAGAGTCATATAAACCAATAAACATGAGACATGTGATTTCAATCTTGATCAATGTAACCATTAAAACTCATAGAGATAATAGATAAATTTTTTAAATATCATATAACATAATCCTCATCCTCAATGTCCATATTTTCACCAATGCGCTTTTACCCAAGTGGTATAAGAACCTACATTGCATCTAAATGACCCGGGATCAAATCTGGGTAGGGATGAATTTTCGGGGGTACTATAGTAGTACTGTAGCTGGGTACTGTAGTAGTACTATAACAGCGGAAGACTGTAGTAGCAATAGCACTATAGTGGTGGAGGCACTATTGCAAGGTAATGTAGTTGTGGGGGGGTACTGTAGTAGTTACTGTAGCAGCGTGGGAACTGTAGTAGTACTGTTCACCGAGGGGTATTTTGGGACAAAAATGGACTTTAAATCCATGTATTCATTCCAATTGTCCTTGGGCCTTCAGGCTATTTAATGGGTCTCCCTCTACCCACAATAAGGAGGAATTTTCATTAATTAATAAATTGGGGTTTCGGCCCCAGCCATTAAAATAACATCCTTATTTTTAGAAATAAACAAATACTAGTTAAATCCATATCAGAATCTTCCTTGGTTAATTCTCCCATTATAATTTTAAAGAAATGTAACATTACCCATTGCATTGAATATCTATATATGGATCATCCATTATATAAACATTATTCGGGTCACTTACCATCATGAGAAATATTGGGATCACCCCACATCATCAATATTATCCAAATACCTTAATAGAATATAACAAATTGAAGATTAAATTTTCATTATAAATCATAAAACAACAGCTTCCATTCCTTTATATGTAGATTTACCCAAGGAAAATAAGAAGGTTCCATGAAAATCTATTTAAAATAATCATTGTAATCCATCTAAAGAAAGAATGTGGATAATATCATATGTTCATATTACAAGTGAAGTATACAAATTGTAATGCGACATTGAGATTATTGAAAATACCTTTATAGTAATATTCAAAACATATCCTTGATGTTCATGGAAAATATCAGTTTTTTACAAGACTATTGAAAAATAAGATTTCATAATATATTGAGAAAATTATTTTCTCTAAACATATTCAATGAAACAAATAATTTAATATTAGAATAGAATAATGGGTTTGGTGGTGGGAAAAGACATTAATACTATAAAAATTAAAAGAAAACATTAAATTTACACTTTTATAAAAAATAAAAATTAATTGTTAAAGAAATTTTTAGATAGATTAATTTCCAATCCATTGTAAAGAGTAACACCCCAAATCAGGTCACTCTACGAATAGTAATTGTATCAGTTCACCACATGACCTTAGGAAGGCCTCCTCAAATGCAATAGGCTTCTTAATAATACAAGGGGGACATAAGAGGTATGTTAGGGAGGATATATACTTTTATATCAGAGTGATAAATAGAAAAAAAATTAACTAAGTATCCCACATAGAAATAATAACTAAATTAAATAAAATAAATAAACTGAAATCAATATAAAATGTAATTCTAATGTAGTATAACAATACAATGATGATCACCCACCATACCAATCATATATATATATAGAATAAGACAGCCCAAAAGATTAAAATAGAAGTATAAGAGGCTAAAATGAATCTCAGATCCTCACCACAACCTAATTATTAATCATTCACTATTTATCTATCTATACAAACAAACTTGGGGACTCAGCCCTACCAGTGCCTATAACAAGTGCGGGTTTTCAGGGGTACCCCGGGGAAATGGTGACCGTAATAGGGTGTGTGTATAAATCCATGTATGGAACCACAAATAGGGTAACATATATAACAACTATAAGTAGTTTATATGCATGTTACATGGTCAACTGGAAGAAATAAGTAATATGTAAAAAATAAACAAACAAAAAAATTCAAACAATCAAACAAACAAACAGATAAATAAATAAATTTACCAACAATCATACCTAGTTTAATGGATGAATGTTACGAAGAACATCACGACGACTCTACCAACTAGTACCCCACACACCCTAAGTGAATATACATATATATCGAGCCAAGCCCAAAACAAAAATTGATCCTCAAATCCATTAACATGATCAAACATACCAATAGATTCCAGTGATGGATCATATTTAATAATGTAAATCACCTTATGGGATCCCCTTGTTTACTAAATAGGGATACCATGCTCTTGTTTCCTATATAATCAGTAATGAAGTCTGAGGTTCATTAGGAATCCCCCATCCTCAACCTGGCAGGCAGAACCCCATGATCGTACATGGGAATTCTTGATGTAAGGATGACGATTGAAATATAGGATGATGAGGTCCTATGAAATCCTTTAAATCAAGATGTGATTGATTCATGTGTTACTAAGGAAATCAAATGGGAATTGTTTTCTTGAATCTCACTGCCAATGTTATGGGAATCCAATAAACCACAACTCCATAGCTGAACCAATTTGGGAGCAACCATACAATCCTATGTGTATCCTAGGCATCGTTATTGGGGATATATCTATTACCCATGGGATGTACAATGTATGTACACATGGATATACACCTACCTAACACTATACAACACCCTTAAAATCATGGGAATATCATGAGTTCAAAGTGGTCCACTAGTATACTGATCTGAATCTCAACACTTCAGAATTCACATTAAAATGAAAAAGATATAGGCATTCATACCATATTAAGAATTGCTAACTATTCCCAATCATTGAGCTCTAAAATTTGACTAGAGATGACACATCTAGGGATTCAATATTTTATAAACCATATAATTTGATACTTTCTATGCTATGAATGATCCCCTAGTATATATTTAGAATGGATCCCAAACACATACATCATCCACATGCCCCATCCTTGTCAATAGGTGATTAACACACATCCAGGGAAATCATGTTAGTGCTAGTATCAATATCCAATTACAATACAACTGGATTAATCATGTATTGTATCAAATTAAAATAAATAAAAAATTAGCATGGTCTGACCAAATTCCCTATCCCATTGTCATTATCCTTAGCCCAAAGGATTACATCATTAGTTTGAGTTCTAAGGTGACACCTACTACCATCTATACCCATACTAAGTCCACCCTCTCTTCATAGTCACCAGTCAAAGGGGAACCTTCTAGGGTCCCTAAATTCTCATCTAGGTGTACTCAACCTTTTAGTCCTGTCACACTAAAGATATGTCTTGAATCCCATTCCCTTTTGTCATACATCCTATTTTCTCTAGAAAACTCTACCTATTCACCAGTCTCTATAGGGTCTAACCACCTATGAAGTCATTTACACAGTGGTGGAGGACCAATCACCCCGCTATCATCCCAATGATCATCGTCATTATGGTACATATCTAGTAAAACCCATGAACATGCATTCTGAGGAACATTATTAAATTTATATTCACATTCATCAGATGCCTAAATGTCTAGATTGCACATGAGTGCCCATTAGGAACCTAAGAAACTTGTGCAATTCAATGAAAATCATTGTTTTTTGTTAAAAACCTATACAGTTGTAATATTATAGCACCTAATGTGGAGGGTTTGTGTGTTCCATGTGTTTATAAGAAAAAGAAAAATACCATCGTGTAAATTCATGATGATAACGTAACATTTCATAATCCTTTTCCAAACTTATTCTCCTTCCTGAAAACATTCGTTGAGGATCACCCAAGGGCATCCAATCATCACAGATTATCATATCATCATAACTAGTATCCACCCACACTATTGTAAAACAAAATAATCCCAAGTAATCTATCATTATTAATTTTAAAAAATTAAAACAAATTAAAATATTTTATCCAAATTGGAATAATGCCCAATTTCTCACCAAATTCCATTTCCACACTAGAACTAAATACCAATTACACACCACATGTATGGTCCAAATTACCTATATTATGTTAAGAGAAATCACCAAAATATAATGGAAAATAAAAATGAATTTAAATTAATTTTTTTAATAAATCCAAGGAAAATTCCATGGAGTACCGTAACATGCCGAAATCATTGTGCCACCACATGAAGACAACATCTAAGGTCTCCCTCATTATTGGTATAATGAATTCCCATTTCATTTGGCTGATTCTCTTTGATATAGTGGAATCATTAACTAATCCTTATTCAGTGGAAAATGAGTGTGAAATACATGAGAAGTGAAATGGAGAAAGATGGAGGTTAAGATGCATTTTGAATTTGTATCAGAACCCTAAAAACCCATTCCATAAATATGATTGAAGGGAGTAACAAGGGTTTAAAGAATCCATATCCTTAATTATAAAGTAGAATAAAGGGGTGGAATAAAACATAAAACTATAGGTGAAATAAAATGCATTTTTAATCTACCAACCCTACTGGATAATTAGTGGTTATAGCAGCCATCATCTAGCTGGTGGGTGAAGCATCCAACCCAGATTCTATATATATCCATTGGTGAGCCAATGGAATACTACATCCATGGTTTAATCAAGCACATGTACATAATTAGGGATCTATTATTCCCTTAAGACACCTCTTTAGGTGTTCCCATCTTCTAAAATCGACTCTGAATTCTAACTCCCAAAATGATCGGGCCACCATTTTAAAAATTCAAATTTTTGTAGAATTTCGTATGAAATAATGGTAAGTGTCATTAAGAACACTTAGCCAAAATTATTATATTTCTTAATAAGCCTTAGTTATCATCCTACCAAAATACAAACTTATCCCAAATATGAATTCATGATCAACCCACTCAATTCTACTTATGATAACCAATCATGATCCTAAAACACCACTTTGAAATAATGAAATGTATTTTAAAAAACCCATAATAATACATGGTATCACATCTAATAAAATAAAATTACTAGATCTCGTTCTTCTCAAATCATGATCACGCTACTTCCCAAGTCATCATCGGAATTATGGTGCTCCCACCCATAGGACATAGCTCAAAATGACCAATTATGAAGCTAAGGAGCTTTCACCCTCAGTGTAACAACACAGGTAATGTTAGCATAAATCATTTTCATGTAATATTATTAATAATTAATTATATTTTACACATTTATAATAATTAAAGGCATTTTTAGCGAAATGTAAAATAGTATTATTTCAAAACAATTTAGATTTTCATAAATTATATGATTTTATGGAAAATATTAATATCCAATTTACAAAATTTTAATTTGAAAAAAAAAATCATTTATTTATTTTAGAATTACAAAATAATGTTAGGGTTATTTTTATTTCTGTGAAAAAATTTATTTTTTAAAGAATAGGGAAAATTAACGATTTCTATTAAACAATGTCTTTTCGTTTCATAAATTCATGAAATTCCATTTTATTTTAATTTTTTTCAATGGAAACATTTCATCAATTATATTATTAATAATATAATTATGATATTTTTGATTAATTTTATAATTGAATTTGTTCCACAAAAAGTTTTATTCATAAAAATACATTTTTATGGAAAACTATTTTCATCCCATTTTTTGGTTTATTTTAAATTTAAACTATGTAAATTATATGAATTAAAATTTCTAATATATATTAATAATTTTTAATCATTATAATTAATATTATTCAATAAGTTGAACATCATTGGTAGTCACAATGAATAGTAAAATTAGTAAAAATTGGTTACCATAGTTAATGTTAAGATTGTTTTATTTGGTGGTTAAACAAATTCATTATTAGTTAAAATAACCTATAATCATGTTGTATTTCAATTTTATTGAACTATTTAGACCCTATATATTATATTATTCATAAATTATCCATTTTGGATACATTTGGATTGAGTACGACTTTAACGTTTTTTAAAATCCCAAGTGTGTCCTCTCACCCAGGTATAAAAGGACACCAACTATCCTCTATAATCCACACTTCAAGATCTTATTGTTTTAGTAAAAACCTAACAAAATATGTTCCTTATGTCCCTTATCATGACCTAGAGTCCCCATGTTGATCATAATATCATATTAATAAGGAATTATGTTAATCCTATAGAGGTTTGTTCAATGAAGAGGCATAGTTCATAACCATTCATTTTCATTTTGTTTTGGTTTCCACCTCCATAATATATCATTCAAACATGATGAAATAATAATAAAAATATAATTCATATGATGATATGTTATTATTTTCAAGGTGTTACAAATATCAATCTTCTCTTCCACCAAATGATAAACAAAACCACCATTTTTGTGTATGGAATACAACCGTCGTGCGAACTAATGTAATTCATTTTAAATCATACCATATCATGGTTGGTTATTATGATGGTTTTAATATATATATATATATATATATATATATCTGTGTGTGTGTGTGTGTTATATTAATGACATAATTATAATTATTTAAAAGTAATATATCACATTATTTCATTTCTATTCATTGAAAAATAACAACGTCGTTGGTGTGAACTTGTGGAATACCACATCCACAGAGTGATGTGATCCGTTTCTCACCACCAAATCCGATATCATGTATATTTAATTTTTTTAATTAAATAATATTGTACTTATGAAATAATTATAATTCTATAATTCTAAAATTACACTTACCCTCTTTCCCTCACATTTGTTGAAAAATGGAATCTTTACTCATGCCTATGAATGACCTACTGTCGTTATGATTGTAATATAGTTCATTTTCCATAACCATATTTATATATTGGTTTTAAAATTATAATTTATGTATAAAATAATATATATATACATATTATTCTATATATTATTCAAAAAAAATCCCCTTTTACTATATTCAACCTACCAAATTCATTTTAG
This sequence comes from Viscum album, assembly GCA_963277665.1. NCBI lineage: Eukaryota > Viridiplantae > Streptophyta > Magnoliopsida > Santalales > Viscaceae > Viscum > Viscum album. The sequence continues at coordinate 1,380,012,726 of OY728166.1, forward strand.
AATTATGAACTGAATACCATAAAAACACATTATGTGAACTTAATTGATTATGTAATTAATTATAACATGGTAATAAATAAAATTAAGAAGAATAATAATCTTGAAAAATTTTATTAATCACGTAAATAAGTAAAATAATTTATTATTCATGAATATAAAGAATACACGTGATGATTCATACCTGAGGAAAGAGCTTCCATGTTATCTTACACACTATTGAGACATATAAGGAATTATGCACATATTTAATTTAATGTGGGGAATATGTTTTCCCTTTCAGATATTTAATGATAATATGAACTAGATTATTAATATTAAAGATATAAATCAATTTTACTCTTTCATGTGGTTACAATTTAATATTTTAAAAATAGGTATGGACTTTTTTTACAACGTTGTTTTTGAGATTGATCTTATTTCATTAATGGAATATTATAATATATAATTCTTCATCACCATACATTTCATTATCCTATTTATATTTGAGGATTTTACATACATTCATCCAAATTTTACTCTCTTTTGAACTTGAATCATGAAAATAAAATTTTAAAATAAAATCTGATCTTATTTCCCTTTTTGATTGGGTATATTTTTCTTGTTTATGTTTTTTTAATTTATTTTACGGAATTATTTTTTATTAATCAATGGTTATATTAATTTCATTTTATGTTATCCTTGATTTTATATATGGTTTCTGAGGATCATTTATAATGGTTTGCAAAAAGTTTCATTTTTTAATTTCTTTATAAAATTGTAATGGAGTGTTTTCTTTAAACTTATACGACATTAACAGACATTCTTGACTCTATAATCATTTTACACCCTTTAGTTTGTTCTACAATTTTATAATGGGTTAAAAAATTAAACTCTATAAATAATTATTAATTTAAAATTTTCACATCAATTTTCTTCTATTCTTTAAAAGATTTTATTTTACTAGAAAATCATCATATCTGATTGTTATTTCTTATCTTTTGATTAATTTTGTGTTCATTGACATTCTCTTAAAACAATCACTTTCCTATAATAATTATTCGTAATAAACTATATTTTCATTATATATCCACAGTCTACGTATCATGGATATGAGATGCTTGCAAATTTTAAAAAAATTATCATTTTCAAAATTATTTTTATTGTATTTTAATAGAAACATCCATGTAATTCATTCTTTTATTAATGTTTTGAAATTTACAATTGAGGAGTTAAAATAAATTTAAATTAATAAATAATACTTATTTATGAATATTATTTTATGATATTCATGAATAACTGTATTTATTATTTTAAATTATTTTTGATGGTAAAAAATTGATCTAAATTGTCTATCCATCAACCAATAAAGATCCAAGTCAATTTTATGGCCGACCAAGGGGCCAACCGACTAATGAAGCCCAATAGGATTATATATTGATCAATAGGGAGGAGGAAAGAGCACACGTCGTAGAGCACAAATAGTGTGGTCTAAGGCCAGCCTAATCCCATGCATGTTAAAACATTCATAGGTATTTGTGTGCTGTTTTAGCGGGTGCTTATCCCCATGAACATTGTGTAACCAGTAGTTTATATGAGATCTGTCATATATGAGTGCTTGAACCTACTAAATTATGATGGAGGACAAACAAGAGGGAATTATTTATCATAACCAAAACATTTTTATTACATGTAACTCTCACCATACTCTACTACATAGACATGCCTCACTACTACACTTTCCCCAAGATCCACAGTTACTGTCGCTCAACATCGCTAGTCTACCATCTACAACTAGCAAGAACAACCACGGGAGATGTTTGGAAGCTCATGATCGAGCCGAACATCCACTATTTTGGCATTGGGCTATGATGGATCACATCTAGGATCTCATCCGACCCCAGTGAATCCCTTCAGAAAAAGAATATAATCCACCCATAAAGTGGAGCTGGCCACAATGAAGGCTGGATGAAGGGTGGATGAGCTACCATAATATGTGTTATCGTCTCTAATGGATGGAGGTGCAACTATCACTAGAGGATAGGGGATTTTTTGTTGGAGATATACTATTTTGGATGGAAAGAGATACTACCACCACATAATACATCCTCTCATATGGATGAGATTCCATTACTAGAAGGGGAGTGGAACTACCATTTTTAATGGAACATGTTGCTACCATGAAGAGCTATTATAAAAAACTACCATCACCAATGGTAGATCTTGGTATCATAGTGAGATACCATCATGTGAGATACCATCACATAATATACTATTACTTTTACTACCATTGTAAATAGTAGTAGAACTACAACAAGGGCTATTTATATAGAAAAATAATGTGCAATTGGTGGGACGTTGTTGTGTAGTAGAGGATTAGGTGGCGTCATTACTGGATGTGAACCAAGAAATCCACAACATGGGTAGTGAAATGGATACATATTAGATTTTACTACATCTCACACCATGTAAAATGGATATGTGAATGTGATGGGGCTGAAATGGATTTTGGAATGCCTAAATAACCATGAAGAAGATAAATTTATCTAAAAATAGAAAATATATATCTATCCATGCCCTATGATGGAATATTTAAAATAACCAATATCCATGGATGATATTTTTACAAAATTAAAAAGGAAAATATTAATGGATATAAAGAAAACATTTATAATATTTATATGTGATAAACATGGATTTCTCCCACTATAAATAAGAGGCTTTTACTGCCACAAAAAGGGAGTATTAGAGGATTGGGAGTGAACAGTTGGTTCAACTTCCATGAGTTTTTTATTTTCTATTAGAGTATAGTTTATTTTATGTAACTAATTCTATTTTAATAAAAGTGATTATTCTATTTTATTCAAAAATATTTTTCTTTCATAGTCTCTTCTTCTCATATTCTTCCACTATGACCTGTTACAGTCGATAACGAGTGACTAACTCGAGGCTTTACCTCAACAGTTGTTACGTGTTTCTAGAATTTTATATATAAATTATTTCTGGTTTTGAATACATTTTTGGTGGATGAGGATAAATTATAGTGGTGTGGTGATTTTTAACATGACATGGATCTTGAATTGACTTATATTATTTTATTTATAACTTTCACAATCCTTCCAATGAACACAATATCATCACATGATGAAGGTTAGTATTCAATTGATGAAATTCCATATAATGGGGTCTGTTCCTAGAAGGTTTCATACTCTTTACTGAGGTCTTTCATCTACCATGATTATACAATGAGGTGGAATTATTTATTTCCAGCCATTCCAGACTCTATAACCAATAAATTTAAGAATAGTATTACATTATTGTGAATTCAGAACTAGACTATCAAACTAAATTTAATCAACCGATATGGAAAATAAAGGATCCCCAAAAACTACAATAACATCCTTGTTGCTTCTCTTCAAACACTCATTTTTTATTTTATTGCATATTAGTTTATATTTTCAATTTTTATTTCTTTCTATTTCATTGTTTTATAAAATAATAAAAACATAAATACAATGTAGATTAGGTGAATTAAATTAGAAATTCAATACATGTGTAGCACCATATGTGATACAACTATGGTTAGCTATTTTTATAAACAAGGAAAATAAAAATAGTATCTTTTATAATCCTCTATGATAGGAAATTAAAAAAAATCGTTTCTGGGGATCAAAAAAGTTTTTTATTTTCATTTTCTTGTCTCATTATATATATTTTTTCATTTATTTTATTTGAAAAAATTATTATTTCATGTTTTCTCAAAACATACCATATTATTATAGAGAGAACAATTATTCACATGTATGAGATCAGTAATTAATTGTTCATAATGATGAGTAATACCTCATGTGATGGGATGGACATCTAATTTAGACCATCAAGAATATATCAAGTGTCCACGAGGCAATATATTAACTTCAATATTTGATATATATGCTTAATGAAGTCCAAAATGGCTATCAAAGACTAAATGACACAAATGTGGAACTACTGGAGCTACCCAATATTTATTAAGATGGTCAAGAGTTTCAGGCCCAGTTTGAGGATTATCTATATCCAAATCATCTCAAATATTAGATCTAAAACTACCATGAATATTCTAAATGTAATGATGAATACTCATGTGAAGATGTGAAAATAACCCATCAATAAGACTTTGAACAATTTTTGGGTGTTTGAGAAGATTATAAAATCAAAATTGATTTCTACGTCTATATGGTAGAAGACCCAACACCACTCTAGTTGTATCTACATTTAAAAACGATAGAAACCACACATGTGGTAGAAATTTAAAAAAATACAGATGAGCCTACCACCCAACATTCATCTAGTGAAATCCAATTTTATGAGGCACTTACCATGGAGAAAGAGATTCAAGTCGAATTAAGTGAGGGAGATGAACATTTCATAAACACTATATTTTATAATATTTTTAAGAAAATTTTAGTATTATCTATCACAATTATGATTTTTTAGATTTGGGAAACAATTTATGTTTTAGAGGAAGATGAATAAGAAGAACAAGAACCTGTTGAGGAACACATTGAGCATCCATCACCTATTAAACATGAATTTGAAGAATCCCATGAATAATAACAATCACATGAACGTGAGGAAACCAAGATGTATGTTAATCACATTAAAATTGAGAATATTTGTTTGATTATATGTGTATAAATTAAATCCAAGTAAAATTAAATTCTTATTCTCCCTTTGAAAATTCTATTCAATAATCCCACATTGATAAAGCACTGAACAATTAAAAAGAGTCCAAACATGTAGAAACCATGAAGGAGAATGATCCATAATTTATCCTACCACCACCATACATGCTATAACCAATTTAAAAGGGGATGGATTTGGTGTACTATATATATGTAATCCTTAAAAAAAGTAGCTGTAGAAGATGAGAAAAGCCATATGTGGTGGCTCATATCCATGAATCTCCTCCCACTATCATATTATGGATAATAGTTGGAACATCCCATAATGAGGATGTAAATATCCCGGTCCACATGGGGTATTAAAACAAGACATATCACTTTAGTTTACTTCTAGAACATTTAATTTAATTATTAGGCATTAGTTTAGGATACAACTAGACCCACATTATTTTTTATATTTAATGACTTGATCCTTGTGTTTTAATTACCTAATTAAAATTTTTTGTATCGTGATGGTACCAAGAAACCCCAAAAAATGTAAAATTGTAAATAAGTTATATAAAAAAGGGAGATTATTATGACATTCATTACATTTTAAACTCCCTACATTATTTCTGATATTCTATTTTAGTTTCAAAATTTCAACAACCGTGTTAAATTGGAAATTTCATTCCCATTATTAAATTCATTATTTACTCGACCAAACTAAGAGAAATGAGTATCTTGGAAACACTATAATGAAATGTTTTTTATTTAAATGGTAATGAGATTGAGTGATTAATATTTATAATCAAATTTTTAGATTAATGCATATATATATATAATTGATGACATTGGATTTGGAAGAATTTATTGATTCATATAAATGATTTTCCCTACCATTTTTCATGTTTTGAATTTATGAAATTCATATTAATTGATCTGTTATTATTAATTATTCCATGAGTGATTTTCCAAATTCACTTTTTCCATTCTCAAGAGGATTTCTATACGAAATACTTTATATTATATTTTGATCATATTTCTAGAGTAATCTTATGACATGCCACCTTCTACAACATTCATTTGAGATTGTTAAATATATGATTGAATAAAAACATGTATCACAATTGATCAATTTTTATTGATAATAACATGCCCCTGAGACCATTATTTACATTAATTCGTTTTTTCTGATGTAAAAAAAAGAACAAAATGATTAGGTTTCACCCAAAGTTTTATTATACGAGGTTAAATGTCTTTAAAAAATCATTCATTGTGGGTTTATAATTTCATTCTTAATTGAAACAGTCAATGTTTATTAAATCCATAACTATGTAAAGAACTACCTTCCAACGGTAGTTAGAAAATTGGGTTTCAAACCCAATGACACATAGGAAATTACATTTGTCAATAGGATGGCTGATTGATCTCATAAAACACTTATTGGGGGAATTTTTATTTCTTTAGGATTCTCTTAATGATTAAAATCATAAGAAATCATCCTACATATCCACTTTACATAAGGAATAAAAGTCATCTTAGTATAATCACACCCTCATAACTTTTCCCGAGGTGGATTCCTTTATATGATGTTAACCATATCATTACACTAATAAGGGATTACACACTATAGTTTCCATTGCCTATAGATATTCATGTTGTGAATCATATGATAACTTCCAATCACAAATCTCATGTGATCCATGTTTTGGTATGATAAACAAGGGATAGCATGTGAATGGACTCATTACATAAAGATGAAGTACTTAAAAACTTGAGTGGCCCATATAGGGTGTTATTTATGGAGCTAGGTCTTGTTAAAGGCTTAATATGTATCCTATTTATGGAAGGAATCAGATTCATCATATTTCATTTTAATTCTCTATTCTATGGTGAACAAAGAAGTATGATAGTCCCATGAGAATGATCATGTGGCAATAATTATAATGACTAAAATATTAAGGGACATACAATGAGGTGGATTCCCATTGGATCTTAGACCTTATAATGGAATATTACATATCATGTTTGGATAGGAATCAGTGTTCTTATAGTTCAGTGGAGAGTATTCCCAGACACATCCATAGGATAAGGTCATCATGTCTTAGGATGTCCTCTTGAAATGTCTTTATTATCTTATCAGTGTATCCTGATCATCTTTTTAACTTGCATGTTGTGTCTATAATCTATGTATGAGGATGCCTGAACATGTCCTGGTTACCTAGAATACATTTTCAAAGACAATCTCATTAACCAATTGACTTCTTGGAAGGATATGTCATATTCAAAATGTAATTTTTATAGGACATCACATGATCAAGTTTTTCATGTCTAGAGGTTGTCTCATAGCCTTGATGACATGTATGGAGTGTGTCTCATGACCTGGATGACATGTATTGTGGGTGTCTCTTTATATGGATGACTTTTTTGAAGAACATCATGAGACTTTCCCGATATCTATAGTGGATACTTCATGATCATGTTGACATTTCCTCATGACAGCACATGATATAGCTATCTTGTCCGGAGGATATCACGAGGAAAAGATGATATGCCTTATTTACAACAAATAACATGGACAACATGACTGGAGGACTTCATAAGATTTATTTTTAATGGCCAAATGACATTTCAAGGTTCGATCATAATTCCTAGATGGAGTCACATTACTTGGTTTACAAGTTTAGGGTACATCTCATTATCTATATGGTATATTAATATAGTGTCAGCTGAATTGGGAGATGTGTCCTTGTGTAGGAGCATAATCTATGTAGGTCATGTGATGTTCATTAAGATCAGTGTATCTGTCTTCGAGTAGGTCTCTTTTTATTTTTTTATTTTTTTATATCGTTTATTTCATATGTTCCTCATTTTTTTAATAGTGTTAACTTATTTTGGGTTTCATGTGACCCAGTCAATATTTAGGAAATCCATTACATAATTCGACTAACATGCCAAAAGTCATTAATGTTATATATTGAGTCATCATGCGATTCACATATTCATACATTTTGATCCCTTTAATTATTCCCTAGATTTTATATAGTGTAATATCTTTGTGATCATGTGGATGATCGCTCCGAGAAGTCTACTCCTATAATCCCATGTAATAGTATTGCATGGTGTGTCTTATTTGTGTTGAGGGGGCTGGATTTATCATCTTCTATACACCATTTATACATATCCTTTCATGTAAAATATCTCAAAAATATGAGTTGTATTTTATGTAGGGATTGTTGTATCATGTGAATCATATGATCCTTCTATGGTTAATCAATTGATTCACATGATGATCAATAACCATGAGAATGTTCCACCAATTCCATGTTTATTTATCCTCTTCTAATCAATAGATTTTGACTAACTATGTCGAAAATTAAATGATCTTTCATAAGGATAGGATTACATGTCTAGGAGTCAGCAAAAGATTAGGATGTCCATGCAAAGGCATTCATGTGACTGAAGATGTCTTTTCTGGGGACCTTCAAGAGGCAAAGGAGACTTGTAAGGGGACCTCTATGAGATCTGGCAAAAATGAATAAGGGCCCTCATAAGATCATGATGTATTGTTGAGGGGGCCTCGTGTGATAATGGATGATATTCTGAGTCACATAACCCACTTTTTTGTGAATACCAACATATCTTTCCCTCCGGGAAATATTTAACATTTCCCTCCTTTTAGTTTCATCAATATTTTGTAAGGGAATAAGGAATTGTGATATCGTGTGAGTGCTATTGTAGAAAACAACTCTCTTTGTCTATGTTCTATCATGTGATCAATAATAGAACTATAGGTGAGGGAGAATCATTTCCAGGTACAACCCTTTTTTATCTATCAAGCAGATGGGGCATCACATAATTAAATGGACATGTTTGAGACCCTTCACATGCGTAATGTGAAATGCCAAAATGATATTGGTGTGGCTATGTGAATATGTTACTAAGGGATTTTGGAGGTATTATCGATCTTATGAAAAAATCCTATGAAGATTCACACAACTCTCTTTCACATGAGGCATTCACCTTTCTCCACTATTAAATTATAAGGGGGTTTTGGGTTATTTGAACGCATATGTCAGTTGAAAAGTTTCATGATTCAGAGGACCTCATATGGAAGACATTGTATGATCATCAAAACATTTGAATATTCTTTTTAAGAATATGAGGTCTTTGTAAAATAAGCTACACATGATCACTTATAGACCATGCACTACACATGATCCATTTTCATGACCTACTGAAGGTCATATGATTGGATGAACTTATAATGTTTATGCAATCTATATTATAAATAAAATTCAATTCCTTAATTTTGTGGATAAAACAATACCCATGATTTTGGTACTTCATCCATTATTGTTTTTATGATACTCATTCGGAATTCGTCCATAAATTCTCCCCTCAGAAGCAATATTCATAGGGACAAGGGATCAGTTTTGTGTAATGTAAATGCCATCATATTTCTTGGGACTACCCTGAAACAGTGTCTTGGGTGACATTTGTTATTTCGGGTGACTATTTGTATTCTATAGAAAAATATATAAATAGGGTGTGAAGGAGAGGATCATTTATATGGTGACCCCAAATTCTAGAGCACTTTTTATTTCATTTTTCAAGTGAAAACTTCTCAAGAATTTATAATTAGATTTATTTTGAAATTCATCTATGAAATAACTGATCAAAAGAACTATTCTTAAGATCTAAGAAAAAAACAATTTTAAGGCATGTTTTTCATGATCTGATTTTGCACTCTACTCTATCTTATCTCTTGTTCGAATGATCCATGAATCAAATCATTGTAATTTATTGAACTTTCACAAAGGACCTTTTACATATGGATATCATGAAATATTATCAAGATCTATTAGTTCAGTCTCATGATCCCTTTAGTCATTGTGCAGGTCACATTGCCATCACAAGGTCATGTGATCATAAATCTCATGATAGATTATGCAATCAATATATTCATTATGGGTCATGAGATTTATAATCATGTATGGTTCATGCGATTTGTTATAACTATATCTTGTTGTTTGATACTTAATCCCTTCATGGTTCATGTGAATCTCATGGTGCTATTGGAGTAATGAATCTATTTTGGTAGGAATTCTCTCTCATCTATCATTTGTTACTGCTTTATACAAATTGATTTTAGTTATCATACATCCTCCACCATGGATATCCTTAAGTCCATGATTTCTGGGAATAATAATACCGAAACTCAGTATCTCCTACATTTTGATAATGAGGTTGTGAATAGGCTTCCCCTATCTGAACTTAAGAGGATCCCCTTGTCATGTTATCTTCCTTTATATGGATTTTGAAAATTGAATGATGATGTTATTCCATTTCCAAACTACAACCTTCTATCTTGGTGGTATACATCTTCCATGGATAATATTCTAATGATGATTTCTGAAGGAATTAAATTGGTCAGGAAATAGTCCCATGGGTCATCCGATTTGTTAGAAATATCCCATTAGGGTATGGAGGGTTCGCTTTTTTTCCCACCATCATATTGCTTGAAGTCATCATTAATTTTTTTCACTACCCTAAATAATTCAAGAAGAATCTGGAGCTTGAAATGGTACCTATGAGCTTGTGGAAATTTTTTGATTAATGGGATGATTGTTTTGGGTTAGACAGAGATACTCAAGGTTACATGATCAACTAAAATTTATTCATATTTACAAGGCCATATAGATTTCTATGTTTATTCTCTACCATCGGTGGGATTTTCTTATGGAACTGATTAGCTTTTGGTACCCTGGAACTAATTCATTCCATCAATTCCATGGATAAGTAAGAATAAACCTTTGGTTTTCTACCAAATGGGCGAGATATCCCCTCTCAGAGAGATGTATGGTGAGTTTCTTCCATGGATATTTGGAATGAACCCACCCAAACTCCAGTCATGGAAAGATATATGATGAAAACTATAATGAAAAATTATGGAAGGAGATAAATATGCAATCATTCATATCTTTTATGGAATAGATAAACTTATTTCTCTACCAAAGTGGATCATGGATGACTGTTATAAAACCACACTATTGACCTTCCTAACTAGTCCATGGTATCATAAGATCATATTGGTTGATCCTTGTGGATGTGGAGAATACCACGTGAGGATACTAAGTGAAAAAATAGATATACCAAATCATTAGAATAACAAGATTCTTATCCATGTTTCTAAATGGGTTTCTTTTTTAGATTGAAGATGCTCACCAGGGAATTCTTGTGAGCACATTGATGATAGAATCTGAATTAAAAGAGGGTTAACCATTAATTTTATTGTTCCAATTCTTTCTCTCCTCTACCAAATCATAGGCCAAATTCATCTTGGAAACAATCATTATAGAACCATCAACCCTTTCCAGTTTTTAATTGGCTAGATAGGGTATCACTTCCACTGTTAAAAATAATATAAAAAACTGAGATCGATGATCCCTCATTCCATTCAAGAATGTTGAATTTTTTCAAGGCTAAGGTTATTGAACTAGGCCATAATGATGTTATTGGCATGCTGATTTGGTCTAATCATTTTTATTTTATTCTTTATCCCACACTGATAATTCTAAATGTTGATATTGGTGGTGGTTCTATTTCTGGGTGATCATATAAAATATCTCATTAATATGCGGTTCTCACAACCAATGTGGAAGATTAGATTATTTGTGATCCATATACCCATTAATGGTTTACTCTCCAATTTTTTTTTCATTCAAACGGATTCTCCCCTCCCCTCAGTTTGAATGCACGAATAACTAAATCTAAGGATTATCCACATATTATGGATGATATTGGCATGTGAAGGCACAAATGATGATATTACCCTTCTTTATATTGGTTTACATGCCATCATATCTTATAAACATTCCCAATCATGGATGGAAGACTGCTTGGGTAGTGTACTGGACGGGTTGGTCTATCCGGTGGACAAACCATGTGTTTCACTAACAACATTGACTATATAAAAAATATAGTTGATTTAATATTTGAGTAAACCATAGAGGAGGCATCTTAATTCAAAAGAAAAAAATGAAATTAGTGGGAATGCATTTTCTGAGGAATATGGATCTTAAATAAGAGAAATTAATGATGCATCATTTGAGAAAATAGTATACCTATCTTTCTCTCTTTCAACTTCATCAATTCAACCAATTGTTTCCCCTTTTGATGTAACCACTCTAGCAGTTATAGAGAACCAAACAAGAAATAGGATAATCTGGATGTAAATTATCACCTTTATAACTAACTCCACCAGGGAAACAATTCCTGAATAATGGGATTACATTCCCTAGCTCTTTCATGATTTAGGGGTGGGAAGATTTGACCGCCATCAATTATATGACATCATATGACAAATTTTCCTGAATTGATAGCAGTTTTCTAGTTGTGATTGGGGGTTTTGAAATTTTTATGAGTGGAATCCCCTGGTTGAACTAATAAGGGAAGATATAGAGGTTCTAGAATAGATTCATCATATAATTTCTCGGTTGTATGCTCATATGGATTCCTTGACCGCATAGATAATGATACATGAAGAGTATATAACTTTCTAATAGTTTGATCTTTTAGTGTTATCATCCTCATTAATGAAAAATTAGAAAAGTATTAAGGATTTTTCATCTCTTATCGAGACTCTTCATCCTTTGGCAATAGTTGAAGAAATCAGATGAGCAGGGATTCAGTGCACAAATGACACATATCATCAGAATCATGTTGACTTGGAGTATTCACCTAATCAAAGTTTTCTATAGTTTGATCACAAAATTTTTATTTTTTTGGAATTCACACAGGGACTCCAAAATGTGAAGATTCCTCTTTTTCTGAACTTTATCAATGAATGAATCCTATTAAACATTACAAATTAATTTATATGTGTCTTTTATTCACAACATGCATGAAATATCATTGACATGGTGTCATACAGATCATAAATAATACTCATCCTTTACATAATATCTAATAAACCAGAATTCCTATAATTTAATGCTTAAATCACATTTGATTTTTCATGAGGAATGATCATGAATGCCTAGTGACACGTGATTACTCATTGATGTACCTACTCTAGTTATCTCGAGATTACCAAATTCAAAAGGATAATTTGGGTAAAATATATATCCTAGAGGGAGAAAGATATATCATTTTCTAAAGTCATTGGAATTAAAAAGTATAGCATGATTTTTTCCAAGGTAATATGGTGGGACCCACATGTATTATATATTTTTGTTCAGATTTACATAATTTTTTCTTAAGAATAATATAGGGGAAGTCTCAGTGGGTGTCAAATTGGATTTTACTCAGACTACCCTCTTGTGGATTTTCAGCATACTATGTTTTGTACCTTTTCCATTTATACATTTTCAATAATTCAAGGATCACTTAAAATGAATTTCTATCTAGAAAAGAATAATATGTTTCCTAGGATGACCTTATCAGGTTTTTAACATGGTTAGTATTTTACCTCTTTTAGTTGGGTATTTTAAGGCCTACCAAAATAGACCATTTCTATGCTATAGTTTAGAGTCTTCCATATTAGACTTTATAAGCATTTAGTTTATGGTCATCTAGATCAGACTGTATATTGATCATAACATACCATTTTCAAAGTAGAATTATCCGTGCAATTAATTTCATGTGGAATGGATCTCTACCATGTAGTTCAACATCAGGTTGTAAGGACATCTACCATATAGTTTAACATCACGTGGTGTTACACCCCACGCATCCACGGTACGCTTCTCTTTGAATAATACAGTAGCGTGTGTTGTACGCAACATCAAGTTCTAACAAACACTACAACCAATCAAACTAGCCGTTATGAATATTAATACCCATTTTTTGAAATTTTATAAATTTTATCATTCAAAATGGGCTTCATTTATTGATTCGGAATCTCAAAATTTTCTTAGGGTGATTTTTTGGTATTTTTCTAAAAACATTCAATTACTTATGAATAGTTGAAAAACACTGAGCTATAGTTTAAAAAAATATTTTTATTTAAATAATTATTTATTTTATTTATAATTAATTAATGTCAAAATAGATACATAATACCTATATAAGTTCAATGTAATTCATTGGAGTTAGTTTAGATTAATTTTAGATATATAAAACGTTTATTGAACTTTTCACCTTATTTTACCCACCTCCTAGGAGAATTTGGAAATTCACATAAAACATAATTTTACCACTTATGTGAGTGGAATTTATAAAAGCAGAGAGACACGGTTAATATCAAGGAGTAAAATGTGGTTCAAGAAGATAAAAATAATTTTTGGTGAATAGTATCTTTTTACTTTTATTTACCACAGTTAAAAGTAAATTGGTTAATTTAGGGTAAAAATGATATTAATATTAACCTAACACATTTTCTAATTCTATTGTAAAAGTGTATCATGACCAAAAACAACCTTAGGAATAAAATATTATCATTTAGGTCCACTTGGATTAGATTAGGACATTTATTATTATTTAATTCAATGAAGAGTTAAAAGAGATAAAATCAATGTTCAATTACTAAAACATTTTTAATATAGGGTTATACATATGATACATTCGATTATAAATATTCATTATAAAGCTAAAACGTTTTCCTACATAATGGTATTTTATTTATAAGTTTTAGAAATTAAATAATTTAATTTATTTATGACATAATGGTGATGCAGTAATTACCTAATTAATGAAATATTAAAATAATGGATATTACAAATATCAAAATAAATGTAATTTGAGACATTTTATGAATTAAACTAATTTTATAGATTAATATGAAATATTAGGATTGGTTATATAATGATTTTTATGTAATAATGTTGTTATGAAATTATCAAAAACAAAATACCCAATACTGTCAAAAGTGTCAGAAAAGGGTTTTTAAAACAAATATTATATTTTTAATTGATATTCTATTCCAAAAAATCTAAGGCTCGGCTCATGGACATATATAATGATATTTTTGAGATTAATGGACCACTTGGGGTCTCTTGGAGATATATAGTATGTTTATTAACTATATAATATAAAAATACAAAGAGACATGGTAAATGTCAAACCATTTAACTAAGAGTTAAATATAAATGATAAGGTTAATATAGTGACCCAAACCTGTCTAAAATATATTGGTTGAAATGATTTAGAGCCATCACCACATTAACCTTTAAATAATCCACATTAGAGACATTATAAACCGAATATGAATTTATTATAAAATAATATTTATAACTTTTCCAAAGGTTCCCCACACCCCTCTTATAAAAGGGCACTCCCCCTTCTCGCTAATTTACTCCTTCCAAGCCTTTGGGCTTGGCCAAACCCTGCTCAAATATTCTCTTAACTTCCCTCACATGAACATAGAGGCCTTAGGTTGGTCAGAAATCTACTCTAAGGATTACAGTCTATATGTTATACCATCCAATTATATGTTATTTTAATATCAAAAGAATGATATTGTCGCTCGTGCGTACGTACGGATTACCATCTTCACGAACGCGATGAGATTCATTCCCCATCATATCCAATAAAGTCTAATTATTATTTTCTGATTAAAAATAGTGTTTAAGGACTTGATTTCATTCTGTATATGAGTATGATACAACCTATCTATAATAAACATTACTTATGTAACAAAACATATAAATGAAAATGATGAAGTTAACAGCAGAAACGACGATAATACTAAGATATTATTAACAAAGCAATGTCAAAATATCATATTTGATATCAAATTAATGTTTATGATTCTTGTATAATTTAATAACAATTATTTCACCATTATACAGAAGGTTAACCTACCCTCAACCAAGGAAATGTAAAATGTAAGTGTTTATTTCACAATCTCTTCATTATTTGAGGTTGTTTATACGTTATTATCAACAGGGACCTCTTTATCATCCACGTCCAGGTTTTGTAAAAACGTATTTCAAGTAATTATTAATATTTTTATAAACTATGGGTTAAAGTAATTTATATCCTTGTTGAATTTTAATAAGATGTTTATAAAGGAATCGTTCTGTCATCTTCAGACAAGGTCCTTTTTAACATTTTTGACAAAATAAAGGTAAAAATGTGTTTTTTTGATTATACGGCTGGTGCGACTATTTTTCGCCGTTATAAAATCTTTGAAGCTTCCCGTAAATCTTATAAGAATATTTTCAAAGTAAATTTTTTATTTTATAATTATGTGGCTTTTAAATGATTTCAAAAAAAAAGAGATATTTCTGTCAAATAGTTTTGATTTCATCTATGTCAACATCCTTTGATGGATTTTAAGCTTATTTGAAGTCAATTTATTATGATACAAAACATCCATATTGTATTGAAGATTTTGTGATATGTTTGACTATGGATGTGTTATTTTAATACCATTCATGGTTTATGGAGAATGTATTGACATTTTGTATGCTAGTTTTAATACGAATGTTTATGTTATGTTTAAACCTATTAATATGAGGAATGCATTGCACTTAATAATTGATGGGAAGAGCCCGCTATAGATCCTCAATGCATAGGTAGGTCTAGTGTGACAAACTAGTGTCTTGGCACAAGGCCTTGAAAAAATATAATTTGTATTCTTGGCACAAGGCCTTGACTATGTGGTAATGATAGTTTGATATTATGAATTCCATAATTATGAAAGTGGTTATTGATATTTCATGTGATTATTCAACTAGAAGAATATCCATGTGAATATGTAAATGGAATTATTTCATTTTATCTTTTCTATATTATTCTGAAGTTCATGTCTAAAATGATTTTGTTTTAGTTTTACATTTTCATAAATGTTTATGTTTATTTATGAATGTTTCCGCTATACTGTAATCTTTACTGAGCATCTGAGCTCACCCATTTAAATGTTTTAATTTTTCCCAGGATGTGAAGAAGTATTTTATGAATAAACTACAGGGAATGTATGAGGGGATATGAATACAATATGTTGTTGTAATTTTTTTCTCACTTTATTATATAATGTAAGACTTATAAATATATCTAGTGTATCCATGGATACTAAACTAATAGGTCTTTCAAGACTTGATATTTTGTGATCAAGCCAATATTATGTAATAATGCACCAAATATGGGTTACTAGGGTCAGGGAATTATAGTTGGTATCAAAGGAATTTTAGTACAGACTTTGGATGATAGATTTAGATAAACTCTGATTAGAGGACATAGCCCTAAGATAAGAATTGAGGATTTTTATAGAATAACATCCTAGAATTTTGTTATTGTAGTGATTTTGTGAGTTTTCCGAGTAATACATCCCTGTCTGGACATGAGAAGGTAGAGGCATCTCTGGCATAAAGATATCTATGGGTAAAACCTGAAAACACCGCTTTCAGCTAGACTCGAATGGGAACTGGTGCACAACAACGGGCCTTGTTGCACCATTGGTTACGACACTCCTGGGGGGATATGCTTAGGCTAATTCACATTTTTGTTACAAAGAATTATGAATGGTTTACGAGTATATACTTCATCAAATAATTTTTTTTATGATTATGGATTATATCCTTAAATTTTCAATTTTTGTTAAGTGTTTTACATGTTTGGAATTATGTATTTCAATTCATAAACTAACCTTGTTTATGCCATTTTTTTAGAAATGTCTCTTAGTTGAAAAAATGGAAACTGTATCAATGCACGCATTCCATTTAAGGATTACCATCCGGATCAAGATAATTATAGTGGAGCAGGTGATGTAACTGGTGCTGATCAGCTAATCACCATACTAGGACAACTCACTCGGTTTATGAATAATAACCATACCCATATGGAGAACCCAGATCTGTAGCGTGGAGGATCAATGTTAGATCACATCATGAGGAAATAACCACCAAAATTTATTGCGAGTACAAATCCCTTAGTAGCTGAGCAATGGATAAATTCCTTAGAGAAAATATTCCATTCCTTGGGTAGTAGTGAAAGGGAAAATGTTTTCATGGAATTTTTCCACCTCACTGGAGATGCTGATCAATGATGGTCATTTATTCAAAACATGAAGGAAGATTATGAAGTATCAAATATGGAATGGAGGGATTTCAATGATATTTTCTTAGAAAAAATCTTTCTTCGTGACCATCAAGCAGATATGGAAAGGAAATTTCTGAGTCTGAGACAAAGGGAGGACAAGAATGTTTCAAAATATGAGGCTAACATTACAAGTTTATCAAGACATGAAACAGATTATATACATAACCCATGGAGTAAGATAGATCTTTTCATTGATCGGTTAAAACCATTTCTCCATTGCTCATTAGTCTCACAAAACTTCTCATTGTACGAAGATATTGTCTCAAGAGCTATCAAGAATAAAAAAGAATTCTCTAATCTTACGACTTTAAAGAAAAGTAAGCGAAGAAGTGACCTGATGATCACTCTGGAAATGGAAATAAGGTGAATAGGGGAAATTATGAATATCCATCCTGCAGTAAATGTGGGATGAAACACCCCGGTACATGCTTGAAAGGAATTGGAGTCTGTTACAAGTGTGGTCAAAAATCCCACCATGCTTGTGATTGCAAGGGGAAGAAAGAAGATTCCGATGTTCAACGCTTCAACTACATGGATATGGGAAATTATCAAAATTAATTTCCTGAGCATCAGTGGAACTTACCTCAGAAAATGCCAAGGGATAAAGGCAAAGCTTATTCTATCACTACTGCTGAGGTTGATGCTCTGAAAGACGCAGTTGAAGGTAATTTAATGGATTCCTCAAGTTTAGCCAATGCTTTATTTGATTCTGGATCATCGCATTGTTTCATCTCTTCCCAGTTTTCCATGAAAATTAGATATTTCCAATTTGATTTAACAAGGGATTTTTCAGTTAAAACACTTAAGGGAAGTATCATTGGTACAATGTTCTATGGATCTATTCCCATTAGGGAAAATAAATGTTCTTTATCTATTGATCTAATCATCATACCCATGATTGAACTTAGTATAATCCTTGGTATGCATTGGCTTTCGGACCACGATCTGAAAATTTATTTTAAGAAGAAAGAGGTTATGATTTTTGAGGATGATGAGAAAAAACACCTTATCTTTAGAGGAGAATCATCACCACCTGATTCTTTTTGAGATCCACCCCCAGTAGCTCAACTAAATTAAATAATTGTGGAGGAAGAGAATGAAATAAATGTGGGAGAGGAAAAGAATTTTCAAATAGAGGATATACCTATTGTGAGAGAATATATTGATTTGCTTCCAGAAGATTTACCTGGTCATCCTCCAGAATATGAAATTGAGTTTTCCATTGATTTAATTCCGGGTTCAAGGCCCATATCAAAGACCCTTTATAGAATGGCCATTGTGGAATTTTTTGAACTAAAGAAACAACTAGAGGACATGAGTAATATGGAATTCATTCACCCTAGTGATTCTCCAGGGGGATCCCCTATACTTTTTGTTAATAAGATAGATGGATCCATGAGGTTATGTATCGACTATAGGGAAATCAATGCAATAACAATAAAGAACAAGTATCCCATACCTTTCATTGATGATTTATTTGACCAACTACATAGAGCTCAATACTTTCCAAAGATTGACCTTCGATCTGGATACCATCAGTTGTGTGTAATGAAGGAAGACATTCTGAAGATATTATTTTGAACCAGGTATGGGCATTATGAGTTTAGAGTAATGCCTTTTGGGCTGACTAATGAACCATCTGTATTCATATATCTAATGAATAGAGTTTTCAAGGAATATCTCGATGATTGTTTGGTGGTATTTATTTATGATATTTTGGTATACTAAAAAAGCTACGAAGATCATGAAAATCACATGCGCATTATCCTGAAGACTATTAGAAGACCTGAATTATATAAGAAGTTTAGTCAGTGTGAATTATGGCTTTCGGATATCTCTTTTCTTGGCCATATTGTCTCTAATGATGGAATCTATGTTGATCCTTCTAAGACCATGTAAATCCAAGAATGGCCATCCCCGAGAAGTATAACTGAGGTACACAGTTTTATTGGTTTTGCAGGTTATTATCGGTGTTTTGTCCAGAATTTTTCCCGATTGGATAACCCATTAATGAAGCTCAGACGTAAAGGGGTTAAATTTTTTGGAAAAAAGATTGTGAAGAATGTTTTGAAGAACTGAAGAGAATATGATTCATTGCTATTATATTGACCTACCATTGGGGAATGATGGTTTTATTATTTATAGTGAAGTATCGAGGAAAGGACTTGGTTGTGTCCTTATGAAGAATGATAGAGTTATTGCCTATGCATCACGACAGCTAAAAATTCAAGAGAAAAACTATCCTACTCATGATCTTGAGTTAGCTGATGTAATTATTTCTTTAAATATATGGAGGCATTATGCCTATGGTGAAAAATGTGAGATTTATACTGATCACAAGTGTTTGAAGTATATTTTCTCACAGAAAGATAACAAAATTGAGCAAAGATGATGGCTTGAACTACTCAAGGATTACAATTGTACGATACACTACCACCCGGGGAAGGCAAAAAAGGTTGTAGATTCTTTGAGTAGAAAGGATCATGGAGTTTTGAACAAGATGAGAGTTAAAAAGGATCCTATATACACGGATCTAGTAAATATGGATATGGGAATCACCATGGAAGGTGAAACGTCAATTATTTTTCAAATGGTTGACAAACCATATTTAATAGAAAGGATAAAGAGGTCTTAGACCGATGATGAAGAGTTTCAAAATAATATTAAACCATTAAATGATGGGAGATTGACAGACTTTGTGTATGAAGATGGAATTTTGAAATTTCGGAAGAGACTTTTTGTTCCCAATATACCTACTCTAAAAAGGGAATTGTTGGATGATGATCATAGTTCAAATTTCTATATACAACCTAGGAGCACCAAAATGTATTGTGACTTGAAGGGACATTTTTGGTGGGACAACATAAAAAGGGATATTGATGATTTTTTGTCAATATTTATGGCTTGTCAACAAGTGAAAGATGGAAGGAAACCACCTGGAGGAGTCATGCAACCTATTCCCATACCTGGGTGGAAATGGGATAATATCATGATGGACTTTGTCATGGGACTACCAAAGTCTTTTATAAGGAACGATTCAATATGGGTCATTGTTGATCACCTTACCAAGTCATCACATTTTATTGATATAATGGATGATTTACCACTTGAACATCTAACAAGTCTATATATTAATGAAGTTGTGAGACTTAATGGATTACCCATATAGATTGTTTCTGATCGTGATCTCTATTGTTTTCAGGATTCACGAAGTGTATTTAGAAGGCCTTGGATATGAACTTTGTTTGAGCACTACCAACCACCCTCAAATAGATAGACAATCAGAACAGACTATTAAATCCTTAAAAGACAGGTTGAGATCTTGCTCACTTGACTTTCAGGGTATGTGGGATCAATATTTACCTCTGGTAGAATTTTCCTATAACAATAGCTTTCATTCAAGTATTCAGAGGGCACCATATGAAGTGTTATATAGAATGAGATGTCACAAACCAACATATTGGAATGACGTTGGTGAACGAAAATTTTTAGGCCCAGAACTGGTGGAGGAAACAATGGAAAAGGTAAAAGTAATCCAAAACCACATCAATGCAGCTCAAAGTAGGCAGAAGAGATATGTCGATAACCGAAGGAATGATTTGGAATTTCAGGTAGGGGATCAAGTTTTCTTGAAGGTATCTCCATGGAAGGGAGTTATATGTTTCAGTACGAAGGGTAAATTGAGTCCCAGATATATCAGAACCATCGAAATTCTAGAACGAATTGGGGTTATAGCTTACCGTTTTGCAATGCCTCCAAGTCTCTCCAAAGTTCAAAATGTGTTACACATATCACTGTTGAGAAAATATATGCCTGACCCAACACATGTACTCACAAGAAATTAGAATTGGAACCCGATCTATCTTATTGTGATGAGCCCGTCAGGATTCTTGATAAAAGAGAACAAGTGTTGAAAAACCGGATGACACGTCAGGTAAAAGTTATATGGAGAAACTATAAGATGGAAGAGGCAACGTCAGAACCTGAGGAACATATGATAAAGAACCACCCATGTCTTTTCATGCTTTAGTATTCTAGAAATTTCAAGGAAGAAATTATTTGAAGGAGGGGAGAAAGTAACACCCCAAGATTCCACGGTACAATTCTCTTTGAATAATACAGTAGCATGTGTTGTATGCAACTTTGAGTTCTAACACACACCAAAACCAATCAAACCGGGTGTTATGAATA
The DNA here is from genome assembly GCA_963277665.1 of Viscum album. Lineage (NCBI taxonomy): Eukaryota > Viridiplantae > Streptophyta > Magnoliopsida > Santalales > Viscaceae > Viscum > Viscum album. Next base: position 1,380,034,583 of record OY728166.1, read on the forward strand.
TTAATACCCACATTTTGATATTTATAATTTTTATCTATCAAAATGGACTTCATTTTTGGATTTGGAATGTAGAAATTATCTTAGGGTGAATTTTTGGTATTTTTCTGAAAACATTCAAATTTTTATGAATAGTGAAAAACACTGAGTTATAGTTTAAAAACGAATTTCTTTTAAATAATTATTTATTTTATTTAAATTATATTATGGTAAAAATAGATACATAATACCTATATAATATCAATGTAATTAATTGGAGTTAATTTTGAATAATTTTATATTTATATACATTTTATTGAATTTTCACCGTCTTTTACCCACCTCCTAGGAGAATTTTGAAATTCACATAAAACATAATTTTACCACTTCTGTGAGTGGAATTTTGAAAGTACTAGAGACACGGTTAATATCAGGGATTAATATGTGGTTCAATAAGAAAAAATAAATCTTGGGGAATAGTAACTTTTTACTTTTATTTACCACGGTTAAATGAAAATAGGGAAATTAAGGGTAGAAATGATAGTAATATTACCCTAACGCATGTCCTAATTATATTAGAAAATTTTATCTCGACCATAAACAACCATAGGAATAAAAATTATCATTTAGGTCCACTTGGATTATATTAGGATATTTATTATTATTTAATTCAAAGAAGAGTTAAAAGAGATAAAATCAATGTTCAATAACAAAAACATTTTTAATATAGGGATATAAATAAGATAAATTCGATTATAAATATTAATTAGAAATATAAAAATTATTCCTACATAATGGTATTTTATTTATAATATTTAGACATTAAATAATTTAATTTGTTTATGACACAATGGTGAGGCAGTAATTAACTAATTAATGAAATATTAAAATAATTGATATTTTAAATATCCAAATACATGTAATTTGAGACTCTTTATGAATTCCACTAATTTTATAGGTTAATATGAAATATTATTATTGGTTATATAATGTTTTTTTGAAGTAATAATGCTGTTATGAAATTATCAAAAACAAAATACCCAATAGTGTCAAAATTGACATAAACGAGTTTTTAAAACAAATATTATATTATTAATTGATATTGAATTCCTAAAAAACTATGGTTAGTCCAAAGGACTTATATAATGATATTTTTATCATTAATTGACCACTTGGGGGTCTCTAGGAGGTATATATTATGTTTATTAACAATATAATATAAAAATACAAAGAGACATGATAAATGTCAAACTATTTAACTAAGAGTTAAATATTAATTATAAGGTTAATATAATGACAAAAACCTATCTAAAATATAATGGTTGAAAGGATTTAGACCCATACCTACCTTAACCCTTAAATAATCCACATCGGATCCATTATAAACCGAATATGAATTTATATAAAATAATATTTCTAGCTTTTCCAAAGGTTCCCCTCACCCCTCTTATAAAAGGGATGTCCTCCATCTCTCTAATATACACCTTAAAATCCTTTTGGATCGGCCAAAAACTAATAAAATATTCTCTCCACATCCCTCACTTAATCCTAGAGGCCTCAGTTTGATCATAAATCCAACCTAAGAATCCCTTTTGATCAAATCAAAAGGAAGAACCCGAAGAAGAGGTAATGTTTTCACCACCCTCTTCAAGTTCCTTTCTTCTTCAACTTCTTCTTTCATTGTTATTTACATTCTAAAATAATAAATCCAGTATCTGTTATATATTGTGATGTTATTATAAATATGTTACATAAATATTATGTATTCTATCCATCCATTGAATATCATCTCACCATACGTGTGTACGTACGTCCTACCGTCTCCACGTCGTGGTGTAATTCTTATTCGATAAATTATTATTTGGATGGGTATAATAATGATTTTTAATTCATGTAAATAATAAATATAACATGATAATGATTATTTATATATGATATACCATCCAATTATATATTATTTTAATATCAAAATAATTATATTTTTTCTCGTGCATACGTACGGATTTCCGTCTCCACGAACGTGATGAGATTCATTCCCCATCGTATCCATTAAATTCTAATTCTCATTTTATGATTAAAAATAATGTTTAAGGACTTTATATAATTCTTTATATGAATAAGATGCATCCTATCCATAAACAATTTGACTTATGTAACAAAAAATAAAAAATAAAACGAGTAAGTTAACACCTTAAATGACGGTAGTACTAAGATATTATTAACAAAGCAATGTTTAATGATTATATATAATATCATATTAATGTATATGATTATTTTATAATTTAATAACAATTATTTCACCATTATATAGGAGTTTAACCTACCCTCAACCAAGGAAAAGTACAAGGTAAAGGTTTATTTTACAATCTCTTCATTATCCGAGGTTGTTTATACATAATTATTAACTGGGACCTCTTTTTCATCCACATCTATGTTTCTTAAAAATGTATTTCAAATAATTATTACAATTTTATAGAATATGGATTAATGTAATTTATAACATTTTTGAATTTTTATAATATTTTTATAAAGGATTCTTTCTATCGCTTTCCAAACAAGGACCTTTTTAACCTTTTCGACAAAATTATGGTAAGAATATTTTTTAACTTATATGGCAGGTGAAGCAATTTTCTGCCGTTATAAAATCATCGAAGTATCCCATACAAGCTTATCAGAATATTTTCAAAGTTAATGTTTTATTTTATAACTATGTGTCTTTTAAATGATTTCTATGGAAGAGACATTTCTCTCAAATAGTTTTTATTTCATCTATGTCAACATCATTTGATGGATTTTAAGTTTATTTGATGTTGATTTTTTATGATACAAAACTTCCATATTTAATTGATGTTTTTGTGATATATTTTATTGTGGATGTGTTATTTTTATATCATTCATGGTTTATGCAGAAAGTATTGACCTTTTTTATGCTTCTTTTAATACGAATGTTTATATTATGTTTAAACCTATTAATATGAGGAATGCATTGGACTTAATAAGTGACGGGTGGAACCCACTATAGCTCCTCGATGCATCGGTTGGTCTCATGAGAAAAAATAGTGTCTTGAGACATGTCCTTGACAAAATCTTATTTGTATTCATGGAAGAAGGCCTTGACAATGTCGTTATGTTAGTCGGGCATTATGCATTCCATCATTATGAAAGTGGTTATTGATATTGCATGTGATTATTCGACTAGTAGAATATCCATGTGAATATGTAAATGTAATTATTTCATTTTACATTTTCCATATTATGATGAAGTTCAAGTATAAAAGGATTTTGTTTTATTTATACATTGCCTTAAATGTTTATGTTTTTTATGAAATTTTACGCTATATTGTTATCCTTACTAAGCATCTGAGCTCACCCAATTGAATCATTTAATTTTTCCCAGGATGTGAAGAAGTATTTTATGAATGACCTATAGGGAATGCATGAAGGGATACGAAGAAAAGATGTTGTTTTAGTTTTTTTACTTTATGATGTAATGTAAGACTTATAAATATATGTAGTGTTTTCATGGATATTAAACTAATCAGTCTTTCGAGACATGATCATTTGTGATCATGAAAATATTATGTAATAATGCACCAAATCTGGGTTACTTGGTTCGGGGATTTACATGTAGTATAAATTTCTACATGTAGTTTAAAATCATTTTGTAAGGACATTTATCCTCTAGTTTAATGTCATGCAATAAGGACTTGAAATTTTCTATGCAGTTTGAATTATTTCTACCAGTACATGGTTTGTGAATATAGATTGGGGATGATTGACTGAGGATGAGTGAAAACACCTAATTCGTTGAGTTATTATATAGTGTTTCTAGGGATCATTAGGATTTGAGTTTCTCTCCTACAATGTGTGTATGCCTATAGTTTGTGGTCAACAATCCCTTATATATGTTCCATAAGGATTACATGCATGATCAATTAAATAGGATCCCTTATCATTTACAAGGGCCATGAAATTTTCATGGGGATAATGTTAGTTAAGGGTAAAAATATTATGGATGATGAGTCCCCTCGGATAGTTGGAATGTGGGTGGTGCAATTAATGACCCCAAATTATGAGTCGATGAATATGGAATGGGAAAAACATAAAGGGGGTGTTCCAAAACACCCTTAGGTCCTGATTTCCACTTAGGTGTTTCTAGGTGTCAAGAGGATTCTAATATATTTCCTAAAAGTAGTATATGCCTTTAGTTGGTAGGTAATATACCTTATTAAATGATAACATGGTCAAATAGAGGTGTCACCACTTTTTTCTAAGGTCCGTGAAATATTTTAAAAGACTCAAACATATGGAAAATGAAGTGGGAAGTGGAGAAAAGGATATCTAGGATGGTTTCTATCACCCTTGGCTTTATTAGGTCATTGGTTGTGAATCTTGGGACATATTCCTTATGGTTTGAAATTATGGTGTGCGGTCCATCAAAAGGATTGGGAATGGAGTGTCACATACCTACATTGAGAATGGGGGAAAAACTTGGAGAAATAACACTATGGATATTGTATCTTCTTAAATAGTTTGGTTATGATTATTTTAAATCATTTTAAAAAGTTATTTGTTCATGAGTATGATATAAGATGATCATTTTAGGGATGACCAAAAACACCCTACAATTCTACGTTCTACCATTCTGATATCAGGGATCACAAGGATTAGAAATCCATTTTTTTAGGAAATCACACTATTGGTAGATGGTTGGGGGATAATATGTAGGAGCCATACTAATACAAGAATAAATAAACAAAGGGTATCTTGAAGGTATGTATCCTCTTAAAAGGTCCATGTATGATGTACTATGATATTAGGGACTCAAATATTGATGTTTGATTTATGGATAACATAATATTCAAGAACGGTTTGAGCACTCTAATTGATGTGTCACTTCCTAGTGAGAACGCTATCACATAGAGAAAATGTAAAAAGTCATTACTCAAATGTTTTCATTAACTAGAGTTCCTTGTGAGCATGAATCAGTTCTTACTGGGGACATAGGTTAGGCCCTATGATCTTTACACGTCAATAATTTATTTGAAAACTAATTTCTCCAAAAATATTGTAATTACTATTTTAGTGAGAAAGAACATTAATTGTTCCCAGGCCTCACTTTATGTATTTTTAGCCTCAAAATATTTTTGTCTATTAATAATAGTTTAGGGTCTTGAGAATTCTACCAAAAAAGGATAATGTGTGTGGTCATACATCATTGACCAACATGTGCACTATTTATGGCCATGATACACAAGGACATAATACAAGGGAAATGTTTCACAATATCATAATTAGGATACCCAAGTTCAAGAGTATTCCTATATCCTTTGGAGTGGGTTATTAAAATGCTATAAATAATGTATTGAGGTTCCTAGGGCGTGAGTAATGATATGGGAATGTCATGATAGGGATGTCCCAAAACACTTTAAGGTGCTGAGTTCCACCACAGTGACGTCAGGGCACACAAGGATTAGATAACCCTTACTTGTTTGTTTATAAGATAAGGGATCTTATTTATGAACCATTAGAAGAAATGCATAATCAAAAAGGGTCCCTCAAAGACAAGTTTCATTTTCCTAAGGTCTTGAAAGGTGGATGAAAACATGAGGTGCTTAAAACATGAAGTGTCATTGATGGGTTGAGTTGATTGGAAAGATATTGGAATCCCCCCATTTTATGGTTAACTGAGGTAAAGATCTTATGATACTTTGATAAGGATAAATTATGGTCGATGGCCTACACATCTTAACATGAATTCATGTGGAATTATCTATCATGAAATTTTAATTTCATTTAACAATGATGTTTTATTTTAATAAAAGTGAAATATCATAAGTTAAGGATGTGATAACCAATGTGAAAATTTTCCAAGATATCATTGGGAACAATTTTCACTAGGTAATGGAATTAATAAGTTGGGAGAATATTTTATTTTTGCATACGATCATTACATGGTAGCCATATATCAGAGGCCTTCTTGAAAAAATCAATCATGTATGAAAGAATGATTTATATTGATTTGACTGGTGAGTCAGTAGAATTATCTTACATAGATCGATCCTCTTTAAAATGAGGTATATGATTCATTTATATTCCATTCAATGTGATGACTTTTTTCTTAAATTTTAACATCATGAGAGTAGGAAATCATTTTATATGTTGTGGATGAACCCATTATTGGAGGTTTGGGTGTCACTATGTATCCTTTAATGATAAGAATCCATCCACACATATTTTTTGAATCATAAACTCTTTATGAATATATAATCCATACCCATAAGGGTAATTATTCCCATTTATTATTGTAGTTGGGCCTAGTATTAGATATCCAAGCTTCATTATGTATCATGTGATGATACGATTCAATATACATGTAGTTATTGAATGGGATGATCTCCATGAATGCTTAGACCATACACATAGGGGGGAATAATTCCCATTGATTATTATAGTTGGACCCAATATTGGAGACCTGGGTGTTACTACATGTACTACATAGATAGAAATCAATCTACATATAGGTAGAGATAATCTAATAATCATACCGTCATGTGGCAAGGACGTAGGCTCCCCTATGTGAATTTGTAATTTGTAGTTGGACCTTATACTAGAGATATGTGCATCACATCATATACAACAAAGGTGGGAATGAAACCATATATTGTTCTTAATGGTGGTATGTGGGGGGAGGGGGGTCAATGCTAAGGATATTAGAGCTCTTAGGTGAGGTCCCTAGGGATGTGTAATTTTATGTCATATAAGGAACAATAACCATGCATATAAAAAATGACTCACGATGTACCTTTTATGGTCTTCTATCCAGGACCATGAAAACTAGGTCATTAACAGATACATCTTCATCATTTGGGGAATTTATAAACTAAAATATAAATCCTATGTGAGCTATTCTCGGTGTGATAAATAAGGAAGGATAAGGGTTACCCTCAACAAATAGGGGAAATTAAGGGAAGGATATGATAAATTTGAATCATATGGTGGATGGGCCACAATATATGATCAAAGAATTTCTATGTATCTCATTGGAATGAGAATCATGCCAAACATAGTTCTACAAAACCATGCAGTTTTTCGTTATGTGGTGTGGACATCAACCGTGTAGTTCTAACATTATACGGTAAGGTTGAATTTTAAATGTTGTAAAAAAATAAATTATATTGGATAGACACAAGAATATAGATCTTGGATTCACTAAGTATCCTTTTATTTTATATTTTAATCCACACATAATTCTTGAAAAACCATTTATTTTAATGTCATGATGTATAGATTCTAGGTGTGTAGTATAAAGACATGTGGTACCCACTATGAATGAAAGATTGAAAATTCTCGCACATTATAATTTATTGTTACAAGGAAAGTTATATTATATATGGACCCATGATATTGGATCTTGGAATCACTACGTATCATGAGATGCTTGGAATCATGTCAGGTGTAGTTTTTGTACTGGGAGATTAACTATGTGAATTCGACTCTTGAATAGGGACATGGGATCTTCAATTCTATTTTATATATATCTAGCTCATGTATGCTGAATCATTAGTGAGATGATGACTCCCATGTTGTATAATTTCATATAGTAAGAACATATCATGATGTTTAACATCATGTGACATGGACGTGAGATATTGTGTAGTTTAAATATTACCTTCCATGAACTTTTCAGTATAGTATAATATTATGTGGTTAGAAAATATGTATGTAGCCTAGTATTATGTTACCATGATGAAAAAAATTATTGATCGAATCCATTTTAATTGATTATTAAGAAAAAATTAATTCGGGGGGGGGGAGTAATTTATTATCATTTATTAGGGCCAGTGAGTAATCTCTACTATGATAGTCCTTATGTATGATATAAGGAAATTCCAATTTGGGTTCCATCATTAGCGGATTCTTTCCTTCTATCATCTGATTTCTAAGACCCAATTTTTGTTCTCATTGAAGTAAGAAATAGAGAAAAACCATTTTAATTAAGGCTCATGTGTCTTATTCTAATGGAATTGGAACTTGTGTGGTGTCCACATATTTTCTCATTGACTCTTAAATTAATCCAAACACTATTTTGACTACACATAATTTGTTATTTTTCTGTATGTAGAATGTGAGAGAAAATGCACTTCTATAAAAAATATTGTCACATTTTTATACACCCTAAAATACAATATTTGTTGGCAGCAGTACGAGTGGTGGTATGGATGGCCCAAAATGCATGGAGGATCTTTTTCGCCCTGAAATTATCATCCTTATTAACAATATTCTAGAGTATATTCTATATAAACTTATTTAAGGCCTATATTTTTCCATTATTCACTACATGATAGTGGTATGAATTGTTGGATTAAATTTTGTACTCCTGGTATAATTTCTTCAACTCTGTGGAACATAATTTTATTTTTGTGTGTGTTAATATCATGTGAGGGACTGTATATTTTTTTATTATATTGGAAATCAAAAAGTTGATGATATTCTTTATCCAAACATCATTGAGTGGTATTTCCGCATTCCTTTTTTTAAAAGAAGTTGGCAGCAGTAAGGATATACATAAAATGTTTTGATGTGGCTGGGGGATATAGACCCCCATTATCCATCCCCATATAAAAATGGACAAGAATATTTAGATATATGTATAAATTGTGTGGGTTGATGGATGAATCTTCCATGAATCTAGTATTCATGAAAATTCATGTATAATTCCAGACAGTCCTTTATTATGGTTTGTCAGTAGTTACCAAGCCTCCTAATTTGGTGGGGAGTCTGATCTTGGATTGATGAGCACTACATGAGCCTAGATGGACTTCTTCAAAGAAAATGTGAATCTCTATTTCAACAGTTCATCTTTGGAGGATTACATGAAATCATCATATATAGATTTATATCACTTTTTTTCCATCTCAATGTGTAATGTTCACAACTCAACATCAAATATATTACCTTCTAGATCAGTCTATTAAGAGAGTCCCATTTTTAAAATAATCAATTATGTGATCCATCTATCCTAATAAGAATATTAGTTCATCATAATATATATATTTTTTATCTGATTGATCTCTTCCATGTAACAAATAATGACTGATGAGATCATACTTCAATGAATGGTGTGGAAGAGCACTACCTATTGATCTACTTCTTCCAGTATTATGGATGCATTAGACATTTCATAGAAATAATCATTCTATAATCAGGGTATGTGATGCATCATGGGTTAAAAATGGAAATTTTTTTATTTATATGAAATAGCTTGTTAGAGGGGACAATTTTTCTTTTTTGATGGCATATTCCTCAATGTTATTATTTATCACTAGTTCCATATCCCTTTTGATGTTCAAGAAAAATATCTATATCCATAGGGATCATTCCAATCCACCAATGAGGGTTTTTTATTCTATTTCATTATTAGTGTGTAATTTATAGAGTCGCAAAAGTGTAGGGAATAATTTATTTATCTAAATAAATAAACACAATCCCAATTCGAATCTGATTAAAATTTAATTTTTACTGTATCATAGCAATAGGACTGTAATATGAACCATTTAAAAAACTATACTATGTTTGGGGAGTGTTATGAGAATAGAAAACCTCTTCTTTTAGAAGATTGTTGTCCACTAGAATTATTTTTGAGGTGGGATATGCTTCAAAGAAATAATCCAGGTCTTTTATGTTCACTACCTTTGATGACACAAACCAGATGTTATATGGATTCTAAAGAACCTCCCATTTGGACAAATGCTCAGTGAACATAGGGCATCTGAGGATATACATGATCATGTCAACACAATAGGTCAAGTGGAATATGTGGTTCTATAAGTATTGTGAGGTTTTTTCACTACAAAGAGGAGTATGATGCCATTCTTATCAATATACGAACATTGAATCTCAATACCATGAATTATTAGGCTGATTTAGAAGAGATTATTCTCATTCCTTGCATCATTTTTATGTGTGAGTATAGCATGAAGCGATCATTCCATGGTATCCAAATATTAAATGGTCGAATTTCTATCCACTGAAGAAATAAAGATTAGTGGGTGAAATAGGTACTTAATGAGACTCTAAAAGAATTCTTGTAAGTCCTTATCCTATTTGTAGGTGACTCCCTCATTATTTCCATAGTGAAGGTGTTAGTGTTTCCATCTAGGGTATCTATGAAATATCTGTTGGAGAACCATAAATTATTTGAGATTCCATTGTGGTGGCATTTCCCACGTTTCATAATTATTTTTGAGATTGACCTCAATAACATTGTGGCATTCCCCAAATCCATGTAATTTCATAGAAATTAACATAAAATTACACTTCAATGGGATTATCTTCATATTGTGCTTCAAACACTTGTCAAATACTATTCTAAGGTTCATAAAGTGATAACATTGCTGTCGAGAATTAACCCCCATGGAATTGAAATAAAATTTCGTTATTCATACCAATAATGGATTAAAGTGATGATTCCTGACACATTGAAAGGTAGCACTACTGTTCTTTAGTCCCAAGGGAATAACATGATAACAAAATATCCCTTTCAGTGAACTGAAGGAAGTGGATTCCTTTTTTTCAAGACCATATTTATTTGATGGTACCATGAATGGACATCCATAATGGAAATGTCTTAAAATATAGTTGTTTCATCGATCAAGAATTATGTGATTGGATATGGTAATCCATCCTTTAGGAGGTGTCAATTAAGGAATCTAGAATTCATGTAGACCATAATCTTCTAATTCATTTTATTGATAGGGATGATGTTGGTGAGCCATCATGGGTATTTTAATTCCTAGAAAAAATTCCCTTTGATTAATTTTTCAAATTATAACTCTACATTAGTAAGATGAGAGGGTTTTATCCTCTTGAGAACCTTCTTGAAACCTCTATAGTCCTTGATTAATCATAGGTGTTGTGCGCTCAAATTACAGTTTTGTGTGGGTATTTATGTATAATTCTATGCAAAAACATATCAATTTTTATGTAGAAATTAAATGTACATATCTTTATTCCTAGGAGGAATGTCGGAAATAACTAATTTGGGTCAGGTGTTTTCTCCCTTCACCATATGAACTTACCTGAGAACATTAATGGTGGTGGATATTCATTCCTCAAATGTGGGCTGGGTTTTCTTGAGATAATCCTTTTCTTAATGCAACATTCTATCTATAGTGGAATTTCTAGATATGATAAGTAATCCAAGGGTATACCTGTAATTTTTGGATTGGAAGAGGTTTTTGGATGAGTCATTGTCATCCCCTACCTCTAGTCTCATTATAGAGAGATTCTTTAGCTAATTGTTTCTTTTACACTTTCGTTGGGGACAGGAGGAGTATGTATATCTATGATTAGGTTAACTTCCTTAATCAGTATAATGGGTAGAAAATATTCACTATTGATCATAATCATTGTATTTTTAGGGAAAATCCTTTTTCCATTGGGGGTTGAACCCTATATATTTTCAACCATCATTGTTTTTTTACCTCCATTTTATAGAAACCTACCACATTATATGTGGATTTGTCCAAATGGAACACTTTCACCATGGAGTATGCAGACCTTCCCATCAATGGGGTAATTTAAGCATTGTTGGAATGTTTAAGGTACCTCCATATGGATATGAAGCTATGGAATTCCATGAAGAAAATTATATATTGCGTATATCTTCCATGAAATCAATATTATATATGATATCCCCAATCTATTCTTTGAGATTTTTTTTCATGAGAGGTATTTTTCAATCACATCATACCAATGAATGGATAGATTTGTTGGAGATAAATCCACTTCGCTATATCCTAAACATCGAATGGTCCAAATCAAGATGATGTAGATTCTGCAACCATTTTCAATCAAATCCATTCAGATATCAAAATTTATGTGATTTTTTGAAACATATAGGGGCCTAATATGTACCTATATGACCTATTCCTAATCCCAATTTGTAAAAAAGGTGGTTATATAACATTCTAATATCATAGCCAATACTCAATAACCCTTGACGTTAGTGACTAATATCTCAAACTCTTATGGGATAAATATGTGTAACAACACATATATTTTAATTAATAAATAAAAAATAGTTTTAAATTAATAAATTTTTTATAAAACTGTGAGATTTCATTTAACAAAAATTAAATTTGTTTATTTTTATTTATATTATTTTTTATCATGTCACTTCTTAAATACATATTGAATGATTATAAATTAATTATACTTTTATGATATTTAGTATCATGACCAGATATTTACTGATATATACTTTTAATAAATAAATCTAATTTAAGTTAATATTAAACGTATCATATTTTGTTTAAATGAAATATGATATTATTTTCATTATAGTATATATTTAGGAATAAGTTTTATAATTGTACATTATTTTTAGAATGTTATATAACACATTTTTATAATAAAAATTAAATTAGAATGATGTATTTGAGAAATCGTTTTCTTTAATATGTATGTGAATATAATGTTGGAAACCAACAAATGACCTTATTTATTACTATTTTATTGGGGTGTTATTATATATAAATATATATATTAAAATTTCTGATTCCCAATGTTACTACTTACTCATATTACATTAAAAACAATAGAAATAGTAAATAATTTTTTAAATTTAATATAATTAATAATGTTATGTTAATTTGTAAAATAATATATATTTCAAATATAAAAATACAATAAAATTATGTATTGAAATTTTGATAATTATGGGTTAAATATAAAATTATAATAAAAACATCTAAATTTAAAAAAATGAATATAGATCATTATATATATATATATATAATGATATATATATATTAAAATAAATGGTTTATTTAAATAAAAAAATTAAATGATAAAGGTAAAATCGAATTTGGGTTATGTGGATGGGTTCTTGCACTAGATGAAGCAGACATACGGGTCTCATTTCTATCAAGTTTGAACGACGGACCAGGTTGAGGCCAAGCCGCAAGGGTTCATCTTCTTCTTCTCATACCAAGTTCGAACTCGAACGAGGAGTTGTAGAGTGCTAGCTCGAGTCCAGTTGGGCTATGTTGACCTTTGTTGAAGCCTGTGCATTATCCAATGTTCAATTTCATTTTGATTTTTCAATGTATCATGTTCGAAGTGTGGTAAGGGTTCAAATGCACTCGATATGTGTCATGTTGAAGGTTGCGAACTCAGACATGGGGAGAATGACCTCTGATTTTTCTGAAACAAGACATAGGTTTTTCATTCTATTTCTGATTATCCAAATCTTATCTATTGTGATGGTTAATATAACATTTTCTTGTTTGTCATCTATTTGCGGGTCCTATTGTGTTTTTAAATTCTTGAACTTTTTTTCAAATGGAATTAATGATGGTTTTCCAGTTATTGAATTCAATCATCATCAATTGTTTGTTTACATTGCTAATATTAAAATCTAAAAATTACATGTGCATAATTTTTCAATAATTTTGATTTTTTATTATTTCGCTTTGGATTATTTCTTTATGAAAAAGTCTTGACTAAAAATGATATCTTATTATTCAATTGAAATTTCTTGATTGATTCTACTTGTAACTATCCATTATTTATAAAACAATACCGAACATTAACATAAAATTTATAACATTACATTTTTTAAAAAATTCAAAGAATCTACTTTTTTGGATATATTTTTCATTGAGATTTAGTTATCTATCACGCCGTCCTCTTAAATGATATAAACCAAATTTTTCATATAATATAATACAACTATAGTTTTTTAAGACTATAAATATATAATATTTTTTCCTCATTAGAGGGTATGTATTATGAGATGTTTCACTCCCTCGTTAAGTGATGCACATTCTGGACATACCAAATTGGGTACTACCGCACTCTGTGAGAAATTTATGAGAAAAAAAATCTCTAGTCAATGTCATTCTTATCTACATCAATGGTCTGAAAACGATTCATTAGAGGTAAGGGAGAAATAATTTGATTCTTATTTTGAAATTTTATTTTTGTAAGGTATATTAGTTTTATATGAATTTTTTTATTCAAATAAATATGTTTACATAGAATTTCAATTGTGCTAAAATTCTTCTGCGAAGTGAGTTTAATTGAAAAATACTACATATGTGTAAAATTATCCTAAATTCTACATGTGTAAGGATTTAACTTATTTAAATTGTATTTTTCCTTTCTCATGCTAAGGGTTTATTTTTTTTAAACAAATTATATATGGTTTGAAATTTCTATATACATACATATGACTTTATTTTTCCAAATATATAATGTAAGGGATACATTTATTGGATTTTAAAAATAATTTATTTCAAAATTGTTTGTATGAGATAGATTATTTATTTATTATAATTTCATTGTTATGAATAATGAATTTCTTCATTTAAATATATAACGTTTATATTTAATTAAATGTTGTTTAAATCTGGTTTTGTGTAATGGATGTTTTTATTTATTTACATTTTCTAATTTTGCATAAGGTAAATTTATTTTTCAAGCGTTTGTTTGTTGGTTTCTAGAAATAAAAAATCAAACATGTTTTGAAGTCTGGAAAATTTTGATTAATTTCCTGTAAGCTGCTGTTTTGATTCTCTTAGACAATTTTTTTTTATTATTTTTATAAATAAAACTTATTTTTGAAGGATCATATTATTACATGTGATTGTATATATATATGAATATCAATGTTTATATTCTAATTTGATTTCATTGTAATTCTACCAAGGACATTTTTATTATCAACATTTCATTTTAACATGGATTTTTCCTGTTATAATGTGATATATATATACATGTATAGTCTTCATGTATATTACTACCTAAAATAAAATTATGATTTAACCAAATATTTTTTGATGTATGAATTTATAAATTAATAATGTCATAATTTTTCAACTATATATAAAAATTGGAATTTGTATAATTGTTCAAGTATATAATTGTATTAAATAAATTATTAACTAATTATTCAGTCACAAGTGAAATTATAAATTATTAATGTCATAATTTAATCATGTTCATGACATTGTTTCCCTTGGAATCCGGGGATGACCACCTTAATGGGAGGTTCAAACGTTCAGATCGGTTTCTAACGGGTTTGTTCGTAGAACCGGAAACATACAATGATTCCACATCCATTCGGACCTACTTTCCAAAGGTAGGTTCTCATTAGTTTGTGGACTTATGAGGCTTAGGAATTTTCATTGGTCGAGAGGATGGGAGGTCGGACTCATCACACCTTTTTGAGGGGAATTATTGTCTACTTAGGGACTCTGTTTATAGATTTAAGTTATGTTCTTGAATCCTTATTACATTACCAAGTATAAAATGATCTCTCCTTCAGATTTTAAAATCAATGATTATATATGTAGGAAATTTATAGAATCTTTTGTATGTATTCGAGGTTCTTCATCGATAGAGAATCATCTGTATTTATTAGAGATTCTTGGTCAATGGTACCCTTTGACACATTTATATAGAAGTGTCTTGGTCATTATGATGACCATACTGGTTATAAATCCACTCAGTGGGGCACTTGAAGTTTATTGTCATTCAGAAGGACATGGATTAATTTAGAGTTGGGATCGAACCTGTAGAAGGGCTACCTATGTATCCTTTGTTTAGAAAAGGAATCAGAACCCACGTAGTTCGAGTAAGGGAGTATGATTTTTATGATTGATGGCTCAAAGAAGGATATTGCAATTACTTTTACACTCTAATCTCACGTGAGTCATGCTCGGTGTGAGAAACAATAGGTATTGGTAAAAATTAGACAATTGTACCATGAAAGATGCAATCATATGAAATAATGTGGGGCTTGTGTATGTATGACTTCCCAGATAAATGAAGGTTAGGATTCACTTTACGGAAGAAATCTAGGAACAGGGTCCATAAAGGTATATGTGCTTTATGGAGATTTTGAATACTCTAACTTGGGGCTTACTCCTGAAAAGGAGGCCCAAATTAGGAGAAGACTTATGATTGGGTTTTACTCCTGAAAAGGAATCCCAGATCAAAGGTAAATTAGGACTGGTTAAGAGAAATTAAGACTGGGGCTTACTCCTAAAGAGGATACCCATATTTGAGACTGGGGATTACTCCTGAAAAGTATGCCCTGTTTAAGGGTATTATGGTTTGGGGCTTACTCTTGAGGAGGATGCCCAAATTAGGGGACTGGGGCTTTCTCCTAAATAGGATGCCCAAAAATTGAGAGACTTGGGGCTTACTCCTAAAGAGGATGTATAGATTTGGGAACTTTAAGAATTGGGGCTTAGTCCTAAGGAAGATGCCCATATTTGAGACTGGGCCTTACTCCTGAAATGGAAGCCCAGGTTAGGGGATCTGGGGCATACTCCTAAAAGGATGCCAAAATTAGAGGAATTATGACTAGGGGTTATTCCTGAAATGGAGACCCAGGTTAAGGATTATCTCATCTTAAAGGATGAGGATGAATGAATGAACTCTCAATCTTTAGTGAAATAAAGATATTTAAATCACTGGGTTTTGAGAGATATTCCATAGAATTCCTTTCAGATAAAGAAGTCAAATCAACAAATCATGCCATAAATGGCTTTGAAGAGTGTCTTAATGACTGAATCTTGAATAGGAAAGGTGTAATGGCTTAAGAGGGGTGAAAATGGGAAAGAAAGTCACCCAAAAAGGCAGGGGCGTGCAAGTCCTGGCAGGCGCGCAGGTACTGCATTGGCACGCAAGTCCTGGTTGCGTAGGTCCTGGTCACGCAGGTATGCCTGCGCGACACATGGTGTACATGCGCGATGGTTATCCAACAGGGTAATACTTGAGCGAATTTAGGTTAAGGCCTTTATAATCCTCGTGAGGTTCTTCCAGGGGAGGGCGCGTAGGTTCTATTGAAGGAGTAGGGCGGTGCGCAAGTGTGGCCATTTCCCTTAGGGGCTGGCCACCTAGGCGCGCAAGTGTTGTTGAGTTTCAACACTTAGGCCTTCCTCCCTCTCTTTAGATCTTCCATTCTAGGTAAGAAATTACCTTAAAAGTGTTACAGAATCATTGAGAAGAGACTAGGGTGCCGGGAGCTCAAATTTGGGTTTCTGGAAAACAAATCTTCAATAAATGGGGGGGCCCACAGGGTCTATTTATAGGCAGTAGAAGACCCCGGGCGGTTACCGGGCGGTTATCACTTAGGTTGCGCAAGTCACTTGCGCGACCATAAGGCGTCACACAAGTGCACATGCACGACATTGATAGAACATGCACGGCACAGGTGCTTTTGATCCCTTGTTCATGCCTTTGTCGATTTTTTATATTCTCTTCAAAGGTTGAATGACTTTGAGCTCAGATATTCCCCTTTTCCGATCTTTAGATTCTGTGACGAAAGGAGCATCAACAAAAGTCCCCCATCAGTGTTGGATCCGAATGAAATGAAAATTTGACTCTAAGGAAATCTAAGACATCCAAAGGAAAGGTGGCGCGCAAGTCTTGATGGTGTAGAGGATGGCGTGCAGGTGCGCATCGCGCAGGGATATGGACCTTGATCACATAGGGTACGACACACAGGGTCCCAGCCACGTCTATAAATAGAGGGCCTCACTTCCGTAAAAGCATCCGGATTTCTGGACTTCATACCTTCGAGCTCTCACTGCACAGGTTACCTTAGCCACGCAGGTTGCTATGTTTTCCGGTGTTTTCCTTGATGTCGCGCTACTATATTGGTATTTGAACTTGCGCGGTTTATACTTGCGCCTCAAAATCTAGTGCGGCACACAAATACTTGCGCGTCATTTTTAGACTTACACGCCTTAATTCCTTATCCATTATTTAGAATTATTTCACAAATTTTTAAAAAAAATAAACTCATTTAAGAGTTTAATTTATTCAACTTTTGTGTAGATTCAATGGCTCCTAAGGGAATTAAAATGTCCGAGGAACTGGATAGCAAGTGGATTGATGACATGATGAACATCATTGTCCATGATTACTATGATATCTGCGAAAACACTCTCCTAGATTTTTCTAAGTACTTGAAAAAATATCATCTTAATTTTCCCACAGAGCATCTACCTTCCTCTATATAGTCATGGTCATATGAAAGGATTCAATGTTCCAAATGCAAAAACTATACACCAGAAATGAAGCTGCACTAGTACTCCTTCATTTCGGTTATGATGTTCATTAAGAGCAACAACAATGGTGTGAACTTTCCAATTCTTCTTCCATGTCATTTCCTTGCAGATATAAAAATGGCAAACCCATTAGGCAGAAATGTTTTTCACTGCCGGTTGGTGGAGAGAAGAAAAATATGGTATTAGAGCAATATCTGAAAAGAGTACTCTCTCCAAATGGCTCGTTAATTCCAATTCTCTATTCTCAAATACATGTATCCATCTTCCATGTATCTTGGATAGAAAAAGAGTCATTGTTTGATCAGTAGAAAATTTTCTCAAACCGCACTAATTAACATCCTTTTACAATTTCCCCAAGAAGAGCTGGTATCACTGCATCTTTTATTGTATCCAGTTGAATTAATGAATTCCAAGTGATTTCTAATGAATCTTGGGGTGTCGTAAATCACATGATTTGTTATTTTGAAAGCCTCTTGTAATTCTTGAAAAAGAGAAGAGTCTCCAGTCTATGGATGTCCTTCTAACTCTTGTGCATCAATGAAAAACACTTTCACCTTCACTTATTTGTACCCGCACTGTCTTTTTCTATATGCTTTAGATTTTACCTAATCCAAAGGGCCTAGTAAGCATAGTTTGATTTTTACTAGGATTAATGTAAATAACCCTTCAAACTTCAAACCTTTTAATTGCTCAATATTACCTAAATCATACAAAAATGTATGTTTAGTGATTTGGGAAATTGACTTGTATTCAGAGTTCCCTTGTCTTTTGTGGGTAGTTTAAAGTCATGAACGTCAGACATAAAAAGGCTAATGTTTAAGGTCGAAATATCTTTGACCGAAATGGATTAGAATTGACTCAATTCTTTGACAACTCATCTGAAAACATGGTACCATACTCAAGTATGAGGGAAAATATGTAATCTATGACTTAAAAATATTTGAATTTGAGGAATGATATGAAAAAGAGCTAAAAGGCATTAGAAGAAGTAGTTTCCAAGAATGAAGGTACCATTATTTAACAGACCCATTAGGGGGTTGAATTATTCATGGCCACCTAAGGGCATTGGCTGCATAGTTAAATAAAATATTATCTTTTGGCTAACAAGTCTATTATGTAGAAAATTTATGCAAGGCTGCCTATGGGCACATGCTGCATAGTCAGGAAAAAGAACTCTCAGAAATTTACTTTCCTAGTGATTAAATCCAGTGAATGTTTATTGAGACTCAAATCATCGAAAGTATAGAGTTTGCGGTATGGAAATAGGTACTTGAATATGGAGAAAATATTTCCAAAAAAAATTATCGAAGAACTAGATGAATATCACTCCAACGAAGGTTTGACCCAAACGTAGGGAAGGAGAATATAAACCATAGACTTGGATACTTTCAGATCATGAAAAGGGATATGGGACAAATATTTTAAGGATTTCTATTTTTTCGAATCCCTACATACTGTCATTTAACACAAATAAGGACAAAAGAGGCATTCTTCCAAATAACGAAGTTACCACTATCCGAAAAACCCGTTAGGGGTTGAATTATGCAGGGCCACCTAAGGGAATTGGTTGCATAGTCAAATAATATTATCTTTTCACTAACAAGTCTGTTATGTAGACTGTTTATGCAAGGCCGCCTATGGGCACGTGCTGCATAGTCAGACAAAAGAACTCTCCGAAGATTGACTTATTTCTGACTAGAATTCATGAAAAGAGTTATGAGGATCTGAAAATATTTAAGGTTAGGATTATAACACATAAATATGGGTATTGTTCAATGTGTACAGAGATACATAGATCAATGTTAACCATAATCATGTTGTGGCTGGGTCCTGAATTGAAATGTTGTACTTCACTACGTATCCCATAATGATGAGAATCAATCCATACATAGTTCTTAAACTACAGTTTAACATCGTGTGGGACAAAAGGATTAGAGATCTTAGTTTAGGGTCATCGATCTTGGACCATTGTAAGAAATACACAGTGTGTGTTTTCATGGGGACTTTTCAGCCAAGAGACTGAAAGTGGAATTTGGGGTTAGGCCGAAAGACGTGGTACTGGATTCGAGGGACACTCAAACGTTCCTACCTATCTCATAAGGATGGGAAAAAAGCCCGTGTAGTTCTAGAACTACCCTTTGTAAAAATTTGGTTCATCCATGTGAAGGGTGAAAGGGGACTTTAGTGCAATGATGGTTTAACCCAAGATAAAAGGTTTGGGCTTTGTCATGTTTGTATGAAGTATTTGAAATGAAACATGACTGAAAAAATCAATGAAAATAATGGTTCCCTCTCAGGTTAGGTTATCAAAGAAATTTTTAGTTTATTTTCATACTAGAGAAAAGTGTTGTATATTTTAACGTCGTATAACAAGGACGAAAGTGAACCAATGTAAAGATATTGATTATAAGGGCGGTTTCACGAATTATCATCGTATGAGATAGAGATGAACCGACATGAAGTGATTGGTTTTGGGATTTAACCTTGGGAGGTTGCCTACATACCCAGGCTAGAAGGCAAGGATCAATGTCCGTGTAGTTCAATTAATGAATGAATTAATGATCAAGTTGTTCTTGGGGACAATGACCTAAAAAATGATGTTAGGACATACACATGGCTAGCGGCCCATAGAGAGTGTTATGGTTGAGGTTTGCTCTAAGATCACATGAGTCATACTCGGTGTGAGAAACAAGATGTAACAACAACCTTAACGATGCATAGTTTAATGTCATGTAGGACATATAAAGGGACTATGCAGTTTAAAGTCTTGCAGTTAGGACTATTGGTGCTACACAGTTTAGTGTCATGTAGCAGGGACAAAATATAGTTTAATGTCATGTAGGACGTATCCCGAACATTCTGTATAGTTTAGCGTCATGTAGTTAGGACGATAGGGATAATAGAGTTTAAATTCATGTTGGACGAAAGGAGGGGGATTGTGTAGTTTAATGTCATGCAGTGAGGACAAAAGAGTCCACCATTTTAAAGTCATGTTGGATGCATTGGGGATTTTTTTCCACAGTTTAACGACATGTTGGATGAAAAAAAATGGACGATACATGGACTATACAGTTTAGCGTCATGTTGGATGAAAGTGCGAATATTTTAAGGTCATATGCATGGACCGTGGATGGTGCAGTTTAATGTCATGTTGGACGATGGTGTAGTTTAAGGTCATACAGGACCATTGATGAATATGTAGTTTAACGTCTTTCTGGACATAAGGGAATTTTATACAGTTTACCGTCATGTAGTTAGGACGTCATAGTTTAACGTCTTGCTGGACATAAAGGACTTGCAAATAGTTTAGGCTTATATGCATAGACCATTGATGATGCAGTTTAAGGTCATACAGGACCTAATTGTAGTTTAAGGTCATACTGGACAATTTAGGGAACTTTTTCACAGTTTAACATCGTGTGGGACGAAAGTAAAAATAGTTTAAGGTCATATGTATGGACTGTTGCTGTATAGTTTAACATCATATAGCAAGGTCAAATTGGTGCCTCACAGTTTAGTGTCATGTTGCGGGGACAAAGTACAGTTTAATGTCATGTAGGACGAATGTAAGGACTTTTGTACAATTTAGTGTCATGTAGCTACGACGATGAAGGTGACACAGTTTAACGTCCTCTTGGACGTATGTGAAAATAGTTTAGGGTTATATGCTTCGACCATTACTGTATAGTTTAACCTCATATAGGAAGGATGAACTGGTGCCGCACAGTTTAGTGTCATGATGCGAGGACAAAGTACAAACATTGCAGTTTATACAAAATACTTCTTCAAATATCTTTCATTGGTTGGAGTAGTGATGATTTCCCCATCCATTGAGATTAATGAATAAGCTCCATTGGAGTAGACCCTATGTATTGAATAAGGTTCATCCCATTTTGGCTCAATCATGGGAGGTTTCTTTCTTGGTATCATTGGAGTTCTGAGAACTAATACCTATTCTCCTTGAGTGAATGAACAAAGAAGATCTTTTTTGTTAAAATATCGTGCTATTCGATTCTGATAGACTTCCAAGTGGTGCATAGTGCACAATCTTTTCTCATCTAACTGTTCCAATTCATTCAATCGCTTTTGAGATTTTTCATCTATAGATGATTGATCACAAATGGAAACATTGAGGAAGGGTAGTTAAACTTCAATGGGCAAGGAAACTTCCGTTCCATATACCAATTAATATGGAGTTGACCGAGATGCAGTGCGGGTGGTAGTCCGATAAGCCCATAAAGCATGAAAGAGTTTATCAGGCCATGACCTCTTATCTTTATCCACCATATTTTGCAGTATATTTGAAAGAGTCTTGTTAAAGGCTTCTATTTGGTCGTTGGCCGCTGCATGATACCGAGATGAATGGTTGGATTTGATGTTGTATTCTTGATACATCTTCTTCATCTCAGATGAACAGAAATTGGTTCCATTGTCCGTCAATATGGTATGAGGGACACCAAATATGGTAATGATGTTAGACTTGATGAAGCTAAAAATGCATTTAGAACTGACTTCCTTGAGAGGGATTACCTCTACCCATTTGGAAAAGAAGTCAGTAGTAGTAAGAATATACTTAAACTGCTTAGCCGTAGCCGAAGGGTAAGGTCCCACCACATCAATTCTACATGTGGAAAATGTCCATGAGTATTTAGCTGTATGAAGCAACTCTGGAGGCTGATGAATGAAGTTGGCATGTACTTGGCATGAATGGCACTTATTATTAAAATCGACACAATATTGTATCATTGAAGGCCAAAAGTATCCAAGACTTCGAACCTGATCAGACAGTCTATGTCCAGATAGGTGGGCACCACAGACTCCTGCATGCACTTCTTTTATGACAGCCATAGTCTCTTCACCATCAATGCATCTGAAGAGAACTCCATCAAAACCACATTTGTAGAGAATTTTCTCTAGGTGACATGGGTTATTATAAAGAGTAAAATTAACCACACGTCGCCAGATTTGTTCTTTCTTAGCTCTATCAGGTGGAAGTGTTCCATTTTGATGGTATTCCCTGATAGGTGACATCCATCCTCTAGTATGACCATACGGTTCAGTAATGGGACAAATTTCATTAATTTCTTCTATCCTGATTCGAACATAAGGTGAAATTGCACGACAGTGGGCAATACTGATGGTTGTCTCGTCCTGATTTGGATCTTCCAGAGCTGTGGCTATATTGGCCAATGCATCAGCTTGAGCATTTTCTGATCTTGGGACATAAGAAAATGTCGTTTCTGAAGGGAATCCCCCATTAAATCTCTGACATAATAATACAAAGGGATTAATTCTTCTTTTATGATGGCATAATCCCCCATTGACTTGTTTGATTACCAGGTTGAATCACCTTTCACCTTTAAGTGATTCACTTGTGCTTGAAGTGCTAATTCCAAACCTACGATAAGAGCTTGGTATTATGCTTCATTATTAGTACCATCTTCCCACAATAATAAGGAATAAGGTAACACTTCCTTTTCTGGAGAAATGAGCACAATTCCTAAGCCAACATTGTTGAATTTAGGATTTTCCATTTTCATCCCTATTGGACTTCTGGAAGCACCATCAAAATACATTTCCCAGGATTGAGGACTTTCTTGAATATAGAAGACTTACTCATCAAGGAGTTCAATATCTGAAGACATTTCTTCCACTGAAGGGTGTTCAACCAGGAAATCAGCCAGATCTTGGACTTTTATCGCCTTTTGAGACACATACTGAATGTCGAATTACTGAAAAATAACTGCCCACCTTGCTAGACGTCCTATAAGTGTTGGATGACTAAGGATAAATTTGAGCGGGTTGATTCGAGACACCAATTGGACCTCGTGATGTTGAAGGTAATGTCTCAACTTCTGAACTAGAAAGATTAATGCCAAGCAGTACTTCTCAATACTTGAATACCGGGTTTCTACTTCAATCATGGTTTGACTGAGATAGTAGAGTCTGTTTTCATTCCCAGCATCATTCTTTTGAGAAAGAAAGGCACCCAATGATCGCTCTAGAGCTGTCACGTAGAGGATAAGTGGTCTTCCTTCAATAGGTGGCATGAGTACTGGTGGACTCAAGCAGTATTTCTTGATAATATCGAATGCTTCTTGACATTCTTCAGTCCACTGGTAAGTGACTCCCTTCTTCATCAATTTGGGGAAGGGTAAAATTTTACCTGCTAAATTGGCGATGAAACGCCGAATATAGGCTAAGTGTCCTTGAAGTCCTCTTAATTCTTTCAAATTTTGAGGATGTGACATACCAAGTATTGACTTGGTCTTCTTAGGATCGACTTTAATACCACGATGGCGTACAAAAAAGCTGAGAAATTTTCCTGAGGTTACCCCAAAAGCACATTTTATAGGGTTCACCTTCAAATTATGTTGTCGAAGCTTGCAGAATATGACATTCAAATCAACCAATTGATTAGAACGTTGTTTGGATTTAACTACCAAATCGCCTACATAGCCTTAAACAAACTTCCCTAAGAAGGGTTTGAAGATACGATGCATGGCATGCTGATAAGTTTCACCTGCATTCTTTAAGCCAAATGGCATTACCTGGTAGTAAAACACACCCTGAGGGGCTATGAAGGCTGTAGATTTCTCATCTTCTGGGGCCATTCAGATCTGATTATATCCAGAATATCCATCCATGAAGTAAAGTGCTTCATAGCCAGCTGTTGCATCAATTAGATGTTCTATAATCGGAACTGGGAAATCGTCCTTAGGACAATGCCGATTAAGATCTCTAAAATCGATGCAAACTCTAATTTTTCCGTTCTTTTTCTTTACAGGGACAATATTAGCCAACCACTTGGGATACTGAACTTCTCTGATGAATTTAGCTTTGATAAGCTTATCCACTTCAGCATCAATTTTAGAAGCATAATTTGGGTGTGTTCTTCTCCCGGCATTCTTAAATCGTCGATGTTCTTCTGGTAAACCCAAATGATGAGTAGAAACATCAGGATCATGCCCGGGATTTTTTGTATAGTTCCAAGAAAAAATATCTCTATTTCTCTTTATAAAACAAATATACATCTCTTGCTCTTCAAGGGTCATGGCCACACTGATTAAAGTGGGGCGTGGATCTTCCTTTGTACCCAGATTTATTTCACTGAGTTCATCCACAGTGGTAGAGATACCCTTTTCAAATGCTGGAGGAGCATCTCTGAGATCTTCCTCTTCTTCTTCATCATGGGTTATTTCTTCTGTTTCTACTTCCATAGTAGATGACAAAGCAAAATTTTCATGATCAGAATAGATGTCGAATTTTGCACATTTTGAAGAGGAAGTTACCATTTTTGACCCTATTGCTGATGAAGGGTCTTCTTTGGGTAATAAAGAGGAGATGATGGATTCAGAATTGACATCATTGTTCACCTCCGATGTTGCTACAACTTCTTCTGGCCTAATTGGCTAAGCATAGACATGTTGGATTTCAGCAGATGAAATGAAGACGTCACCATTTGTGCTTTCATCACTGCTTGGTAGATTACCAATTTATCTTATGTTGTCCGACTCGATTGTCGTAATTGACATTATGGATCTTTCCATAAGAGCATTTTTATTTGGGTCTATCTTGTCAATTTGACTGATAGTCAACACATTATCTATACTCATATGTGTGAATGGATTTACTGGAATTTTTTCCAAACCATATGGAGCATTAACTTTGGTAGTCTCCTTCGTAATGGATTTCTCATTTTGCTTCATGTGATAGAATTCCGCCTCAATGTATTGATACTCACATGTCTTGAACAGGGACTTATCACCATACAACGTCCCAACTTGACCATCGAAAAAATATTTGAGGCATTGATGGTATGAAGAAGGTATAGCCGCATGTTGATGTAACCAAGGTCTTCTAAGAAAAATGTAGAAGGCTGAGTCTTAATCAATAACCATGAAATCTAAATTGGATACAAGATCTCCAAACTGAGTTCTGAGTGTAACTTCACCCAGTGGTTCTTGTTTATTTTTATCATATCCCTGTAGCATCATGGTGGAGGGAGATAAATCAGATTCTGTGAGGCTCAATCGACGAAGAGTACGAATGGGCATGAGGTTGACTCCTGAACCATTGTTAATGAAAACTCTTCGAACATCCACGCCATTGACATTGACAGACAAGTACAATGGTCTAATATGTCCATGCACAACATCATCATCATCTTCATCAGTAAAGGATATTATTGCATTGCATTCTTCAGGATTATTCTCTATGTGATAGACTTCAGCTGCAGTAATTTCAGTTTCGAACTCATGAGGACTTGAAAAAGCCTCGATGAGTGCTTCCCGAAGATCTTTTGACGGATTCAAAGCATCTAGAATTGATAACTTGGCTAGTAAGTGGGACCAGTGTTTCAATATATCATACTTTTGATCCATAGGTCTGTGTTTCCCAATAGGAATATGTGGTTTAGCAGGTACCTTGAAAGAAGATGTTTTGGAAGTTGATGCATCTTGTATTGGGATAGGAGTTGGAAATATTCATGGTTTTGGAATATTAGACCGATTAGATCCATTTACATGCTGAGAGGAAGAAGATGGAACCTTCAACCGGTCTTCCAAAATAACTGTGCCAGGACTGAATTTTCTATTGGTAGAAGAACATGCTTGTTCTTGCTGAGCTTGCTGAAGGGCTCTACCACGAGTTTCTACTGCGTACACAGTTCTAGCAGTGGTAGAATTGGAATAGTGTCTTCTAAAAGATCCATGTCTTCCCCTGTATCCTGAGCCCCTGGAACTTCCTCTGATTCCTCTATTTGATACAGGGAATTCAGGATCATCAAAATTAAAATTGTGACTGGCATATGGATTTGTAGATTGAATCATATAAACAGAACTAAAGATTAACTCTTCGCCTGATGAAGACTCTGCCCGATTAGCCTATTTAGGGTGTGCCGTTTGGTGGGGCGGTGCTCGTGGCTTTGAAGTAGATGGCATGAAGTCCACCAAAGTAATATACAACATAGGCTTTGACAAATACTCATCTTCTCCTGATTCATTTTCTGTCTTTGAATCATGCCGTTTCTTTGAGGACATTACCTCTGATGAAGAGGGTTCTGCCACAACATTCATGGCAGAAGACACAATTGGTTTCCTTAATTGTGTTCTCAAAATAGAATGATTTTGATTGATTGTCTTTCTGACCATCCAATCATCATAATTTTGTGCATTTTGTCTTTTGAATTCCTTCCATTCGTCTTCCTCCTATGGAACTGTAGCAGTGACACATGCTACCTGGGCTGAGGAGTCTTTCAATGTGACATGTCCCGAGTCGACCAACTTTTGCAGGAGGTCTTTGAAGACAAAACTCTCCTGGATGGGATGCCACATTATTTGTTGAAAAGGGAAATAATTAGGACGGTATTTATCTCTTTTCTTGTTTGGCCTCTTGGGTATTGGAAAATTAACCAAATTGTTTTTCCAGAGCCAAAATAAAATAACTAGGAAATTGTTAATTTTGGAATGAATATGTTTTTGTCTTCAGATCCTCAAATTTTTTCGTCTTTGATCTTTTTGATCATC
This sequence comes from Viscum album, assembly GCA_963277665.1. Taxonomy (NCBI): domain Eukaryota; kingdom Viridiplantae; phylum Streptophyta; class Magnoliopsida; order Santalales; family Viscaceae; genus Viscum; species Viscum album. The sequence continues at coordinate 1,380,062,175 of OY728166.1, forward strand.
TGGACGAAAAGTCCTTTGTTGTTGGCGCTCAGAAGGTGGAGCCCTTCGAGAAGATGAACGTTTTGAGTTAGAAATAGGTACAGGTGATTGTTTAAGCATAATTGTAGCAGTTTCTGCTTTACCCATTCTTCTTCCTGGAGCTGATGGAATTACACGAGATTTAGCCTTAGCCTGTATAAGGGAATCTTCAATATTTTGATCGATTGAAGTAAGGTATCGAAACCCTCCTGTGTATTTCACAGGGATTAATGGTGTGCGTAATTCGTCATGCAGATTTTCCACACAGATTGGCAACATTCTTTTTTGAGGGAGTGCTAAAATCAATGAATATGTTAATCCCTTCCATCGAGTAATGAAATCAGAGAATATTTCATTCTCCCTTTGCTTACAATTTGTAAGATCGAAAAATGTTGTCTTTGGAAAAGATGAGCTGAACTGAAGGAGGAATTTCTGGTGAAGATCCTCCCATCCGGTAATTGACCGGGATTTCAAGCTCGTATACCAAACAAAAGCTATTCCTTTCAAGGTTCGCATGAAGCATCTGTGTATCACTACTTCTTGCTGCTCCAAAGTTCCCATCATAGGATCGCAACAAGACACGTAATGTGTCAAATGCTATTCAAGATCGCCTGATCCATTGAAAATATGGAATACAGGATTCCCAAAACTGGATGGAGGAGAAATTGAATCTACCCATTCTGGGTAAGCTTTCTTTTTTGGTTGAACTTGCGCACGTTTCCATTCCATAGTTTCTAACCGAGCTGTTAATTACTCAATAATAGTTATTAACTTTTGAGAAACATCTGGTTGAACTTGGACTTGGTTAGGTGCAATGACTGGAGCTTAGACAGATGTGGTGATTGGTTCTGCAACTGATGGTAGCACTGCCAAATATTGTTTCACTTGACCCGTAGGATTAGACCTATGAGGGTGTACTGATAGAGGAGGATATTCTTGATCCATCTCAGTAGCTGCAACAAATTGCTTTGGATGACTGACTCCAGCATTCTTAAGAAGAAGACTACTCTGAAGTAGTTCTACATTCAGCCTTATTAATTCTTTCATTTCTCCCTCCTGTTGTGCAATTCTTTTCTCTAGTGAGAGTGATTGACCTTCTCCAGAGTAAGGATATGTAACCTGGTTCTTTCCCTTCCCTTTCCTGGATCCTTTTTGGAGAGAAGGAAGTGGGTTACTCGAAGGATTACCTATGTTCTGAGTAATCCTTTGACTTCGTGTATGCACACCTTCTTCATTTGTGTTGGTGCGTACATCTTCTTGAGTAAGAACCTCTTCATCTGAGTCCCCTAAGTGAGCCTCATCTGGTGGATCAGCAACAATGGCATTGATGACATTGATTGATGCATAACTCATCGCATCCCTTCTATCAGCATTTCTGTGATATTGTCTTCTTCCATGTCTTTGATGAGACATTGCCTTTTGTTGATTCAATCCCTTAGGAACTTCTTGATGAACCGTAATTTGGAGGTATTCTCCTTATAATTTGGTTCTTTGTTCCTCTTGAGGTTTCTTCCCCAATCGAGAAAAGACCGACTTTCTCTGAGGAAGGGATTGATGATTTGAAAAAGTCCCCAGTCCAGTGGATTGGGGTTGTTCCTGCTATCCTCGCTCAACTCCCCAAATCTTTATTGTTGATTCTAAGGGTAGGTTTAAAAGAGTCCCCAGTCTGGCGAGCTGGGGTGGTTCTTGACATGCTATGTCTGAGACTTTCTTGAAAGTCCTCCTGATCTTGCGAACCTTAGTCCGGAAATTAGCTGGATGCATTAACCTGTATCTGCTTTTATCACACGGTTCAAAAGACCGTTGGATGATTTCCGACACTTCTGTCACTTGGTGACGTGCTTGCTCTAAACGAGAGGCATGTTCAATATTCATGTTTTCTTGATGCAAGAGTAATTCAACAACTTGTTCTCTGTATTATTGATTTTGAGAGGAACTAGTTGAAGCATGTTCTTGGAAATGTTTTTGATTACAAACAAAGCCCATTGACTGTGGCCGGCCAAGGGAAATAACATTGCATGAGACCATTTTCGGCCGGCTTTGCTGACTGGAGAGCACCAGGAAATGCAGTTCTCCATGAACACCCCATCCTCTGACACGAATACCAGATGGGGCATTGGAAATTAACTAACAGAATCTTCTTAGTGCGCCAAGGCATGAACGTTGAAGGGAGCTCTGCTTCTTTTCAGCCTTCGGATATCGAGAGACTGATAGAGACGCCAAATCAATCTGACGTCGTAACTCTTCTATTATCTTAAGATGATTTTCATATTTATCATAATATAATACTTTATTTTTAAACTGACAAAGAGTTTTCCATATGTTGAGACGAATATCATGAATTTCATCTTCCATCAACATTTCTGGAATATTATACTGAGAGTCAGCCACAGGCCAAAACATGACTGGCACTTCACCTTTCGCTAGTTCTTTTCTCATATTCATCATTTCCTATTTATCATTTGATGAAGATTCTTCTACCTGATTTGACCAGAGTTTGTGTTTCCTTGTTGCTTCATTGGATTCAACAGGATTGGTAGAGAAATCATTGATCAAACTAGAAGATGCATGACTTAGGGGTGGTTCGGAGAATGACCTAAACCCTTGGATATCTTATGATTGAGAAAGTATTTCACCTGCTAGCGATGAAGCTTCAGACATGACTGGTTTCGCATTTGCAGGTGCCTCAAGATAAGAGGACTTTCTCGGCACTACATTTTCCACTGGAGCATTTTCCGGGAAATGTGCATCACTACTGCGGAGAGGACCTTTGCAGCGAAATTCATCATCATGGGGAGGACCACCATAATGGGTTATATCAAAAGATGAGATCTCTTGCTCCTTGTTCTTCTGACCACACAGAGGGTTCCTGTGGCTCTCATCTGAAGATGAAACTTCGAGATCAACTGAATTGTCATGAAGCAAGCCCTCATGAGGAAGATTCTGTTGAAGACCTTCGGAATTAATGTTCCCATTATTGGGAACTGAGGGAGTAGAATCTTGAATTCCAACAAATAATTGTCTGTGGGCTTCAAGAAATCCAGCATCGAGCAAGTCCTTGATACAGATTGGCTCTTTATCTCATGACTGTTTTGGGCGGGTCTTTTTCTTAGACCCCTTCTTACTTGCCTTGTAAACCACTTGTTGACGAAATTGGCTGCTCTGAGGAGGTGTATGTGCATGATCAGTAAAGATGGAAAGGTTAGACTGTCTATCTCCTCTCAAATCAGGTGTATGTGCCTTACTTGGTCGTCCGTATGATATGGGGGAGTATGCCCCATAACCCTCTTGGATTGGAACAGATGTTTGTGTCTGTTCCAGAGTGAATTGTTGATGTATCACTCCACTGGTAGGGGTAGATTTAAGTGTATTTCCCTGAGATGTCGCTGAAGTTGTTATAATATCCTGGCAGGCATCCAGAATATGAGAAGGGATTTTATTTTGCTCTTTCACCATTGATAGAATATGCTTGGTGACTTCAGCTTCCAGAACGTGAATATACATCCATTTCGGGCTAAGAGTAGGTGTATGTTCCTACTCCTATCATCCTTTTCCTGTCAGTGAATCCTGACAGTACTCAAGTGTGGGGGCAGAGAGTTGAGTCTTCCTCCTATTTATTGTCGGGGCTTTCTGGCTAACTTCTCCGAATGATACCAAGCGAGACTATTGGTAGGGTTGATTAATACTAGCAGGTGTATGTTCCTGCTGATTGAACTTCTCTAAACATGGTTGACGAGATCCGTCATATGTAGTCAGACGAGCCTGCTGACTAGATGATGATGTATAAACAGGTGTACGTTTCTGCCTATAGTACTCCACCGGAATTGCCTGGCGGGATTGGCGTGATGCTACTAAACGAGTCTGCTGGACAGTGGAATTAAAACAGGCAGGTGTATATTCCTACTCATTACTTGCCACCAAGTTAGGTTGGTGGACTTCTCCGAAGATGACAGAGATGAGAACCTACTCACTGTTGACCGGATTCCGCATCTGGTGGTTCGTCTTGCTTGCTTGGGTTCGAGGAACCTGATCCGAATGCTTGGAGTCGGTACCCTCATCATGTTGAGGGCGCACTACCGCACGAGTCTGGCGGCGATTGTTGGGTGGAGCCCTCAGGATGGACTCATGTCTGTTTGAATTAAGGTCCTGAGGGACCTACTCATTCACCTCCCCAGAATAAGGGAGCGAATGGTGATTGTGTTCTGGGGATAACGACCCGAAATGGTTGGAGACGATAGTCAGCACTGCCTGCTTCTTGATCACTGGTCGTCTTTGTCCGGATGACTGATGTGTGTAATTTACTTGGAGGGCTTGTCGGGTAGCCTCCAGAGTTGGGATGGTACCGTGTTGATGGTACTCCTTAACCAGTGCGTTCGATACCCAGCATTGAATATGTTGAGTAGGTGATATCATCCTAAGAGCAGACGATGATCCAGCAGGAGTAGCAGTAGTGGCATTTACAGCAGCAGTATTCATAGGTGTGAACTTGAGAGCAGCCATTCTAGAAATGCAAAAGATCTTGGAAAAAAAGGGCTTGTTTGATATAACAGACGTAATCAAGAAAAATTCAGACACTACATCTTTTGGATGAGCACATATGTCAATGATTGTTTTTGTTGGCCCCCTCATTGAGTTTTAAATAGGGGCATAACAAATAGGTAAAATATCATTTTAACTTGGTTAAGGATTCACGTCGGGTTCACCATTTTGTTTCCCTCGGAATCAGGGGATGACCGCCTTGATGGGAGGTTGAAACGTTCTGATCAGTTTCTAACAGGTTTTTTCGTAGAACCGGAAACATCCAATGATTCCACATCCATTCGGACCTACTTTCCAAAGGTAGGTGTTCATTAGTTTGTGGACTAATAAGGTTTAGGAATTTTCATTGGTCGAGAGGATGGGAGGTCGGACTCATCACACCTTTTTTATGGGAATTATTGTCTACTCCGGGACTCTCTTTATAGATTTAATTTAGGTTCGTGAATCCTTATTACATTACCAAGTATAAAATGAGATTTCCATCAGATCTAACAATCAATGATTAAATATGTAGGAAATTTAGAGAATCTTTTGTATGTATTCGAGGTTCTTCATCGATAGAGAATCATCTGTATTTATTAGAGATTCTTGGTCAATGGTACCCTTTCACACATTTATATAGAAGTCTCTTGGTCATTATGATGACCATACTGGTTTTAAAACCACTCAGTGGGGCACTTGAAGTTTATTTTCATTCAGAAGGACATGGATTATTTTAGAGTTGGGATCGAACCCGTAGACGGGCTACCTACGTATCCTTTGCTTAGAAAATGAATCGAAAACCACGTAGTTCGAGTAAGGGAATATGATTTTTATGATTGATGGATAAAAGAAGGATGTCACAATTACTTTTACGCTCTAAGCTCACATGAGTCATGCTCGGTGTGAGAAACAAGAGGTATTGGTAAAAATTATACAATTGTGCCATGAAAGATGCAATCATATGAAATAATGTGGGGATTATGTATGTATGACTGCCCAGATAAATGAAGGTTAGGATTCACTTTAAAGAATAAATCCAGGAACAGGGTCCATAAATGTATATGTGCTTCATGGAGATTTTGAATACTCTAACTTGGGGCTTACACCTGAAAAGGAGGCCCAAGTTAGGAGAAAACTTATGATTGGGTTTTACTCCTGAAAATGAATCCCATATCAAAGGTAAATTAGGAATGGTTAAGATAAATTAATACCGGGGCTTACTCCTAAGGAGGATGCCCAGATTTGAGAATGGGGCTTACTCCTAAAAAGGAGGCCCGGGTTAAGGGAATATGGTTTGGGGATTACTCCTGAGGAGGATGCCCAAATTAGGGGATTGGGGCTTACTCCTAAATAGGATGACCAGATATTGAGAGACTTGGGGCTTACTCCTAATGTGGATTCCCAGATATGGGAACATTAAGAATTGGGGCTTACTCCTAATGAAGATGCCCATATTTGAGACTGGGGCTTACTCCTGAAAAGGAAGCCCAAGTTAGGGGATATGGGGCTTACTCCAAAGAGGATGCCCAAATTAGAGGACATATTACAAGGGATTATTCCTGAAAAGGAGACCCGTGTTAAGGATTATCTCATATTAAATGATTTCGTTGAATGAATTAACTCTAAATCTTTAGTGACATAAAGATATGTAAATCACTAGGTTTTGAGAGATATTCCACAGAATTCCTTTCAGATAAGGTAGTAAAATCAAGAAATCATGCCATAAATGGCTTTGAAGAGTGTCTTGAAAACTGAATCTTGATTATGAAAGGTGTAATGGCTTAAGAGGGGTGAAATGGGAAAGAAAGGCACCCAAAAAGGCAGGGGCGAGCAAGTCCTGGCAGGCGCGCAGGTACTGCGTGGGTACGCAAGTCCTGGTCGCACAGGTCCTGGTCGCGCAGGTATGCCTGCCCAACACAGGGTGTACTTGCGCGATGGTTAACCATCAGGGTAATACATGAGCGAATTTAGGTTAAGGCCTTTAGAATCCTCTTGAGGTTCTTCTAGGAGAGGGGCGCACAGGTTCTATTGAAGGATTAAGGTGGCTCGCATGTGTGGCCATTTCCCTTAAGGGTTGGACACATAGGCGCGCAAGAGTTGATGAGTTTCAACACTTAGGCCTTACTCCCCCATTTTAGATCTTCCGTTCTAGGTAATAAATTACCTTAGAAGTGTTCCGGAAGGTTTGAGAAGAGACGAGGGCACCGGGAGCTCAAATCTGGGTTTCTGGAAAAAAATAATCCTTAAATGGGGGGCCCATAGGGTCTATTTATAGGTAGGAGAAGACCTCGGGCAGTTACCGGGCGATTATCACTTAGGTCGCGCAAGTGGACTTGCGCGACAGTGATAGAAATTGCGTGGCATAGGTGCTTTTGATCCCTTGTTCATGCCTTTGTCAATTTTTGATATTCTCTACAAAGGTTGAATCACTTTGAGCTCAGATATTCCCCTTTTCTGATCTTTAGATTCTGTTACGAAAGGATCATCAACAGACATATAAATTTCATGATTGTAACCATTGTTGGCGCCAAAATATTGGACGCAAAGGGGAGAAGGAAAAGAAGCTCGTGCGCTGCCTTGCGAAGCCCCGACACAGAGCTCCCACTAATAACGCGGTCACTGCAAAGTGAAGGAGGCGTTATCCCTTCGTGAACACCCTTACATTCACAAGCCCACCGCAAAGCCCCGGAGGTGGTACTACTCCACGAATGCCTATACATTCACGAACCTGCCGCGGAGCCGAGGTGGTGGTAACCCTCTGTGACCCCGGTTGACATTCGCAACCCGCTGCGAAGCAACCGCAGCCCCTTCGCGCTGCGTGAGCTCTTCTTCGCGGTGCCACTTGCCTATATAAACCGGGCTCCCCCTAAGCCCATGGGTGGGGCAATCCGACCATTCGGCTACTCAACTCCCAAATCATGAAGCAACCTTTTCCCCATGAATCATGAGCTCCGTGAGGTATTTTTCCTTTGCTAGATTCCTTCGCCTTGTCTCATTTTGAGCCCCTCTTTAGAGTGGTATTCCCGTCACGAAGCCTAAAGGAATTTGCGAAGGAAGGGGAATCCCAAGGGAACCCGGGAATCTGCGGATCATTTATGCTTCGCGAAACACCCAACTTGTACAAGTGATCCATATTCCAAGGTAGGGTCAATGTCCTTCACGAAGGACACTGCTTCACAGCACCATGCTTCGCGAAGCACCTCTGCATTATGAGGTAGTGCTCTACAAACACTATTCCACTTCGCAAAACACCTCACATTCACACCCCTGACCCATGCAAAGGCCAAGGCACTCCACTTCGTGAAGCACACCCATTTTCTTGGAAAATCCTCTTCCAGTGCGACCCTCCAGGTTTTCAGGATGTGATTTCAACGTACCGTGGACAACACCACTCATAGCGTTGCTTCTCCAAATGCTTCTTCGTATAGGCATGCTAAAAGATATTTCTTATTTGCATAGCCATGTTAACATTTACCCATCGATGGTTCTCTCTGCGACCCCCCTTTTCTATGGCTTTGCTGGTACCTTCCCTCCCACAAGGGGCAGGGGTACCGATCATGTAAGTCCTGGGGGTGTGGAGTAAACCCACCTCGTCCGAGCAGTAGGACATTAAACTACCATGATCCTCGTCCTCCACACATGACGTTAAACTGTGACCAGACCCCATGCCTCGCATGCAGTTTCCCCCCCAGCTCGTACATTATTTACACCACTCGTCTCCATGGGAATGAAATCACCCTCACATGGGATGATATCCTCCCTCTCGGAGTAGCATATGTCCACGAGGGAAGGGAAACCACCATGGTGTAAGCCCCCAAGCCTCTCTTGAAGAAGGTATCACCCTTGCACCTCCGTACTTCCCCACTATCAAGGCCAGTGGATGGCGCGATAGGGAACGAGGCACCTTCCATCTTCGGTCCCAAATCCCTCTCCTGGTACGCTTTGTCGCAGATTGGGCCTCCATCCTGGAGTACGTCCTAGAATCATGGACCACCTAATGCGTAAGACCCTATTCGTTTACCATGGATGCACCGTTCATGGCCTGATCGTCATGTCTCTGCTACATCTTGTTTCTCATACCGAGCATGACTCATGTGGTCTTAGAGTAAGCATCGACCATGGCAATGCCCTCATCCAGCACGACGTTAAACTGTATGACCCCTTCCAGCATGATGTTAAACTACACATCCATTTGAACTACGAGATATTTGATCCATGTCAAAGCATGGTACGTAGGAATCCTCTAGGAGGTTCAATCCCACCACCCTTCATTTCATCACGTCAGGTTCCACCCTCGTCCAGCATGATGTAAAACTGCATTCACGTCTGATGGTAAGCCGTAGTGAAGAACCAGAACTACATGGACATTGATACATGTCAAGGAATGGTATGTAGTAATCCTACATGAGGTTCAAGCCCACCACCACCTGGACCCCTGGTCCTCCTTCACGTCGGCCTTCTGGCGTCCAATCTGAACTACATGGTCTTCGATCCATGTCAAGGCATGGTCCGTAGGAAGCCTCCACGAGGTTCCAGCACACCACCAGCGGACCCCCCCCCCCCCCCGAGTTCACCTTCACATCGGTTCGCCGACGAAATCAAGCCTGAACTATGTGGTCTTTGATCCATGGCAAGGCATGGTATGTAGGAAGACTCCACGAGGTTCAAGCCCACAAACACATGGACCCCTGGTCCCCCCCTCACGCCGGCCTTCTGGCGTCCAATCTGAACTACGTGGTCTTTGATCCATGTCAAGGAATGGTACGTAGGAAACATTCATGAGGTTCAAGACCACCACCAGTGGACCCCCATGGTTCACCTTCACATTGGTTCTCCAATGAAATCCAATCTGAACTATGTGTAATTTGATCCATGTCAAGGCATGGTACGTAGGAAGCCTCCACAAGGTTCCAGCCCACCACCACATGGACCCCTGTTCCCCCCTCATGTCGTCCTTCCAACGTCCAATCTGAAATATGTGGTCTTTGATCCATGTCATGGAATGGTACGTAGGAAGCCTCAACGAGGTTCAATTCCACCACCAACGGACCCCCCGGGTTCACCTTCACATCTGTTCGCCGATGAAATCTATCCTAAACTATGTGGTCTTTGATTTGTACTAAGGCATGGTACGTAGGAAGCCTCCATGAGGTTCAAGCCCACCACCACATGGACCCATGTTCCCCCTTCACGTCGGCCTTCTGGTATCCATCCGGAACTATGTGGTCTTTAATTCCCTGCCACGGGGATACGTAGGATGTCGCATAAAGGCTCAAGCCTAAATTCATTGTTTCTGTTACGATGATCCCATTTCATTCCCCCTCCACTTCATTCATCCGTCCATAATATATCCTAATTCTCACCCAGGCCGCCACATCCTAGTGAGATCATGCCACTCCACTCCCCTCCACAGCATCTGGGAAGCCGCCCATGGGCCGACCCCGATATCGGCATCCCCTCAAGGGGAAATTCCTCAATCTGATCCACTCCAGCTAGTGTTCTGATCATGCCGATCCGTCTCCGCTGGATGTTAAACCTGCGGTATACCATGTGTTAAACATAGGAAGATGAGGAAAACCTCAGATACATTCTTATTCCATATGATTCCCCGTCCTTGATGTGGGATGCCTCGGGCTTCCATGCCATCAAGAATCCCTATAAGAAGGGAAAAAAGACAGACACGCCAATTCCCCAGCATCCAGACATGTTAATGATGCCTTGATGTGACTACTTCTCCGACTAAAGGTTACTGCCCTGACCAGACCCTTAAAAATGTCATGACAGAAGCAGTGTAATTAACCGGCGTCTATGGAAACATGGCACTGGGAAGAGTTTCATGAAAAATGTATTAAATCTATGAGGAGACCCAAACTAGGTGTCGAGTACCGAGGAGGAATCCACGGAAGGAAGAACCGGCATCCCGTCATCTCTTTTTCGATCAAGGAGTATATGTCCCAGAATAAAGAGCAGATGAAGCCCACCTTTGGAAAGCGGGAATGCGGGGAAACACAAAAAATTCCGGACTTCCATGCCCAAGCAGACGGACGCGCGTGCCCCAGGGAAAGCGTTATAAACAGAAATGGTGAACCCGATGTGAAGGTCTTCTCCTCAATATAGAGATTAGTAGCATTCGAGACATATGTAGATTGATGTGTCACTAGATCCAGATATATGGTGTGGGGTCCCGCCAAAAAAATAGTAGGTCTGGCGTGAAACTCACCAGATGTTGGGGCAGTAGAACGTGGGGCATTCCGTTGTGCAACGTTGTCAGTGTGGATCCCTCTTGTTGGCCACAGATGACGGAACGACATTGGGGCACTGGTTGTCAATTATATTCCTCACAGTACTAACGAGTTGATCTCTTGGTTTCTTAGGAACCATGTTTCTTCTATGGAGACACTGTCACCACCCGCTCACCTACGCAGGGGTGGGGGAAACCCCAGCACAGCTGCTCCATGTGGCTCCACTGCCGTCACAAATTCCTCTACATCCGTGAGTACGGGATACCCACGTCCCCTCTCCATGTCACAAATCATCCAAAGAAGGGTGATCAACATCCTTGTATGTATGTACGAGGAGGAAGGGGACATCCCAACTCGGGATATGGCCCGCCTGGACCTGGAGGCATCCAGGCCCCGCCGTCAACGCCGCCCTAAAAGGCTGTGCAGGGAGCCCCTGCTCCCCACCACAACATTCAATCGTTTCGGGAGCCTGTCCCCGGAACACCTCGAAGACTCCTCACCTTATGCTGATGAGGTGGGTGATGTCTGGCTCAGCCCGGTCAGAGTCCAAATCTACGGACCCCAAGCAAGGGCCCCCATCTGTCCGCGTCAGCACCGTCATCCATCTTTACCAGAAGAGCATCTAGGTTGTGCCCCTGCACCACCTACACTAGCTCGTCTGACCCGAGGCCAGCGTTGTGCCCGAGCTGAGGGCGCCCGTCAAGAGGTGTCGACGTAAACAGCTACTATAGCCCAATCCACCGCCAACGTGCATCATGGAGACCCTACATACACTGATCAGGGGCACTTCTTCACCTGGCTAGGAGCGAGGCTTCAACCGCCCCTTGGGCAGGCTAGATTGACTCTCCAGGTTGCAGGCCCGAGCGGTGATCGCCGCAAACCAATCTATGGTGAAATCACTTCGTACGAAGGTCCTACCCGTACCACCATTCCACATAGCATGGGACATACCCACTGTAAAGCTCATCGTGGAGGGATGCCTTGTGCTACCCCCATCCTGAATGAAGACCTGCCCCACGGCAGGGATACTCAGCGCGAAAGCCTCTCCCACGCCCACCACACTGGTTATGGAGTTCCTCCTCCTTCCCCTGACCGTCGATGTAAAATTACTGCCCATCTGGTCCCTCTAAAACGTGGGGATCCTCCCTATGTCCTCTCTTCAACTGGCTAAGGTCCTCCCCGCCCCTGCAACCCGAGGGGTGAAGGTCATCCTCGCTCCACCCGCACCAAAGATGGAGGTCCTCTCCATGCTCCTTCCGGTTCCAAAAGAGGTTCTGCCCACATGGGTTTTGTACATGAAGTTCCTCCCCATATACCTTTTGAAATCTGCCCCGGTGCCCCTCGCACCCCATCCGTCTCATGTGGAAGTTCTCTTCTCCCTAGAACCAGCGTGGCCCCAAGACTACATGTCGAGAATCAGCCTTATCCCGAAGAGCCATCCAGGGGAAGGAGAGCGGGTTGTCTCTGCCACAAGAAGAATACTGGGAAGTCCTGGGTGGATGTCAAACCAGCCCTCTTCTCAAATTCTGAAGCGGAATGCAACTTGGCAATTGAACCATCTCCTCGTTCCTCCATGTCAAGGACTAGTTTAGGAACAAGGTGCGTCAGTCTTGTTCTCCGAGAATGCGAAGTCCACCGGATTCCTGCCTCTCTCCGCAAGTACATCGAGGACGAGTAAATTGTGGAAATCCCATAGGTTATGACCGTACAATCACCACCATCTTCACCCGAAGAGCCATCTACCTCTACCAGAGATCATAGAGAGCTATTTTGGGGACCAATGTTAGTAGAGAAAAGGTGTGACCCATTGCCGGTGACCGTCATTCCTACGCTAGAAGATGTGGATATCAGCCCATTGGTTCGTGATATTGTGGTCAGATCGCATAACTCTGCGGAGGATGGCCCAGAATTCAGCTGTTAGTCAGCTCGTTTGCCATATTCTCTACCGCCCAGTTTACTATCCCAGCAGTACGACTCAGTACTGCTACTGGTCCCTCAGCTGCCCCCGGTTGACGAGTGGGGAAATACGGGTCCAGACCTTGAATCTTAGCCCAAGTGCTTCATGAACATTCTAACAATGGACTAATTCCCGGAGAAGTTCTAGCCAGTGGCAACGTCGAACTTTTGTGCGTCATAATCCCTCACCCCAGAGGATGTAGAGTGATTTCTCCAAACCCTATGGGCGATGCACTTTCATCTTCGCTGTCAGCGAGTGTTGTACCCTATGATCCCAGTGCACTTCAAAGAAATTGGAGATCAATGTTGTCTGGTTGATTTGGTTGCACTCCCTATGGCCCAGCGCCCCGAATCACCAGGTATCTAGAGCACCCTTCAACAAAAATGTGTTTAGAATTGCAAAGTACTCCGCAGAATCATCAGGGAATCTACCACCCATGTACAAGTCTGTGGTTGGGGATAGTATGCCACCATACTCTTCAGTCCTATCTGAGAGTAGCCCGATTCGTTATGCGACATTGAGGACATACCCCCAATAGGGGTTGCGGTCCACATGGCTGACGTAGTGGACATGGAGGACGAGATTGAATTTATCGATGGAGACTTACCCCCTGAGGGTGTACCACCACTACTGGACCCATCAGGGAGGGTTACCCATAAGTAGAGGAGTCTTCTAGGCCTCCCTCTACCCACCGAGTCGCTGGTACTCAGTCGTATGACCGGTATGGGTAAGGAGCATGTCAAAACTGTCAAGCACTCTGATCCGTCTACCTCAGTTCAGAAGATGGACGAAGACCCTAAAAAAAGCCACATTGCGCCAACAGCTCAATGAGTAGAAGAGTCTGGTCAACGAACTCATGGCCGAGCGTGCTGTAGATCGGTGACCCAACTATGGTAATCCCAAGACGGGGAAGAAGGGGCAGGAACAATTTCCCCCCAGCGAGATGCCTCTGGGAAACCCTGATCATGCTACTTATGCAGACAGGGAAGAAGCCGGAACTCACGGAAAGAGGGCACGATAAATCTCTCCAAACCCTCCTGAACGGTGAGGCAATCTGAGGAATCCAGCCCAAGTTCTCCCAACCGCCCCACAGGCCGTTTTTCCAATCGCTCCACGAGCTGCTGAAGCCATATACCGTGTCGAGGAACCTGGGAATTCACATGTGATTAGGGATCCCCGTAAATACATGGACCCCCACCCAGATGATCTTATAGAGACACTAATATCACACCTCGAAGCGTTGGGAACACGGCAGGTGGCAGTCCCACCAGATGGAAATCCATATCCTGCGTGGGTGGATGATATGCCTACACCTCCGGGTTTTGGGAACCCCACTTTCTCTCCCTTCAATGCTACATGGGTCCCGCCGCAGTACTTGGCTCATTTTTCTTCCAGGTGTGGCCTCATGTTGGGGACCCCGGCCCAGCAAGAAGCCGCCAAGCTCTGATGTTTCATGCAGACATTGGAGGTCCCTGCATGCATATGGTACATCCATCTCCCAATCCGATTAGTGACGGGGTGGGAGGATCTCCAGCAGCAGTTACTATACCACTTCATCTCCAACACGTGAAAGACCAGCATCACAAACCTCTTCAAGTGTAAACAAAGGCCTGCTGAGAAAGTCGTGGACTTTATTTCCTAGTTGAAAGGGCTTACATACTACCTCGACATGTCACTGACTCAGGAGAAATTACTGAAGATGTGTGTAGGGAATGTTAAAATATAACTGGTTCCTTCCTTGATCACCCATAAATATCCTCGAGGGTTCCGAGACTTCTCAGATAAAGCCCAGCACCCTGAGGAAGCTTTGCAACATGCTAGTCAGGCGCGTCTACCACCCCCTATGATCCCAGCAAGGAGGGCCAGAGCTGAGCCTACTTCAGTGGCCCAAGTATAAGTCCCTAGGCAGCAAGAGTTTCTACAAGTAGAACCGGCATTGCAACCTCACAGAGGCCCTCTTCCACAGGCAAAGCCTCCTGCCCAGCAGCGACTGCCTCAGAACCGGCTGGTCCCCCCCCCCCCCCCCCCCGCGCAATGCGCCACCACCACCGAGGCAGGACAATTAGGCACCACCTCCTTGGCAGGACCCTTGGACCCCTCCCCAGTGCCAGGCTTCCAGATCTCCCATTCAAGAAAGAAGGAACCATACTTAATGGTTCAACGAGGATCAGGTCCCCGGATACTTCCAAAGTGCCCTAGAGCAAGGGATCGTGTGCTTAACTGAGTGCAGAAAGCCAGCAGAGGTGAATCAAACCGATCACCCCAATTACTGCCCCTATCATTGTATCCTGGGGAACACCCTCAAGCAGGGCTTTGTGTTTAAAGACTAGCTCCAAGACCAGGTCAACAACAACACAGTCATGCTAGGCCAAGCCCCAGAATAGGTAGTGGGTGTCTTTGTAAGATTAGAAAACGGTAGTGATGACGAAGGAGTGTGGCAGCAGGATCCCATCTATGGGTCCCAAAAGTACGATGACTGGATGGCCCGTAAAACCATCACCCACGCCCAGGGAATCATTCGGGCATGCCTGAATCAACCGGAGCCTTCAGAAGATGCGACCAGTACCTCTGCGTCGTCATCACAACCGACCACTTCCCAAAAGGGCAAGCAGCGACGGTGTAAGAAGAAGCAATGCACTCCACCATTTCCATAGTCATCCTGCACTCATGGCGACATTATGCCCCCTAAAATGGGGATTCCTCCAAGAATCCACCCGATGGTGGATGATTCATCAGGAGAAAGCCAGGGGTACGCTTCGGTTAATACCGTGGAGCTGGTAAATCCCTATATGACTCCCGACAAGGGGGAACGCCATGCGAACCTCCCCAACATTCCCATCCGACATCAACATCAGCAGAACCACAACCACACGGGTCATAGAGGTACATCAGTGGGTACTTTCATCCAGGCCGTGCACGCTACTGAGACCAGAAAGCAGACCTAGAAGAGGTCTCAGCACGTGCAACCCCGTATAGTGCCCTCAGACCTACCTCCACCGCCATTTTTATTACCAGATCAGTCAGAGGTGTGTCGTCCGCAGCGCGGTAAGACATTTCCTACTACATGCTAGTCTCAGTTGTCTGGACTTCATCCAATAGCTTCCCTTCAGGCCTCGCCTAGAAGGCAACGGGATGTACTGAGTACCAGCCAGTAGCCGGTCCCACCAACAGGGCCCACCGTGCCTTCAATTACAGAGCAACCTCATGTAGGCAGAAGCTCATGTCTCGCAAGAATGTATGATGTCCTGAAGCACCCTGTCGGCATTACAGCAAGGCTTTCTATCCTTGAGGCTCTTCGCCTATCGTCTGAAATGTGTGAACCACTTTCCGAGGACCTATGGAGCCCCCTCCAGTTTGAACTGAGGTAGAAGCTGTGAAATACTTCCACGATGAGGCAATTGAGAATGTCGAATGACAGGCAGTTATCTCGCTCTTTGGCAAAGATGAATACCCTCCCATATAGGGGCAATTCTCCCACTGTATATCATTGGTTAGTTCAATGGTGTGGAAGTCCGCTGCTGCCTCATTGACACGGGTTCTGGGATCAACCTAATCTCGACCCGGAGACTGAGAAGATGGGTTTTCCAGAGGATGATCTAACTCCCTACGACCTCAGAATTTAGGGATATGACAGGACCAAGCAGACTCCAGTCGGCAAGATCCACTTGAAGACCAAGTTTGGTGGCCTAATTTCCATCACTGAATTCATGGTTGTCTCCCAGGATACTACTTACAACGCATTAATGGGCATGCCATGGCTCTATCTACACGCAGAGGTCCCTTCATCATATCAACAATGCCTCAAATTCTTCCTCAATGGTTGAGTAGGCGTGATCCAAGGGGATGTGTCTCCTTTCACCTCTTCTAAAGCCAGATATCTGGATGCCAACTATTAATAAAGAAAGGATAAGCAAATCCTAGAAAGTGAAGATGAACCCGCCCCGGTCACAAGTGATCCCTGGACGGGCCTGCATGATGCCAACATCTTCCCGATCCATCGATTGGAGGCCATAACCCCCGACATGGGGCAATGTTTTGTTGTTTCAGGTACGAATGGAAGCCATGTTCCCATGTCCAAGTGATGGCGGAAAATCACCTCATACTCCTACACCATGTAGGTTCAGGTGATCCCAGAACCTCCTACCCCTATACGGTATCGGAATGTCATGATTGTGGCCATGACAGTATGTCATACGTGTCTCTTCCACTGGGCGGGAATAAACCGACTCAGACCTATGTGTCACCACTACTTTCATGTCATCAAATGTGGCCCCTTAGGCCGAAGTCCATATGGTATAGGATCGATTTCCTTCATTGCTATGGTCTTAGTGTGTTGGTGCCAAAATATTGCACGAAAGGAAGGGACGAAAAATAAGGTCGGCACGCTGCCTCATGAAGCACCGACGCGAATCACCCCGAGCATCGCGGTCTCGCGAAGCTCGGGAGGCGGTAACTCTCCACGACCGAGTTTGACGTTCGGAGCCCGCCGCGAAGCTCCGGAGGCGGTAACTCTCCATGACCGAGTTTGACGTTCGAGTGCCCGCCGCGAAGCTCCGGAGGCATTAACTCTCCGCGAACGAGTTTGACGTTCGCGAGCCCGCCGCGAAGCTCCGGAGGCGGTACCTCTCCGTGAACGACGGTGACGTTCGCGAGCGCTCCGCGAAGCACCTGAGGAGGCGTGCGAGTTCGGCTTTGCGGCACCCCTTGCCTATAAATACTGGGCTCCCCCTGAGTCCCACAGACGGACAATCCGACCTTTCGGCTTCTCCTCTCCTGAATCACAATGTACTCTTTTCCCCCAGGAAGCATGAGCTCCGCGAGGTACTTCTACTTTGCGTGATACCTTCGCTTTGACTTGTTTTGAGCCCCTCTTCCGAGAGGGATGCCCTTCGCGAAGCTCAAAGGCATTCGCGAAGGAGGGGGATTCCCAAGGGAACCTGGGAAGCTGCAGAGCGTTTATGCTTCGCGAAACACCCAACTTGTACTAGTGATCCCTATGCTAGGGCAGGATCACTACACATCGCAAATGTAACGACCCAATCTTTTTGAGTAGTATAATAACATACTCTTAATGATTTAATAAGATGTTAATGGTCAATGCAGAAAGAGGAGTCGATGGCTTCATCCAGTAGACTCGACCCTTATGAAGCCCACTTATCAGAGCTTGGGAAGGAGGTAGCATCTGTGAGCTTCGCTTTGGACAAAGCCCAAGCCGAACTCCAGCGTGTCAAGCTTGAACGGAAATGCCTACAGGAGAAGTTCAAGTTAGTAGAGATTACTACTAGGGCAATGTTATCTGAGCCTCCCTCAGATTCTCTCACCATAGCACACCTTACACTTAGGTCTTATGCCGGTGTTATAAGGGGCTATGTGACGAGACCCTAGCTTCCTTGTGTAATCCTTTCGGGTGAATAAATTGAGATATCTTCCTTTAGTGATGTTTGTGGATTTTCTTTTGTCCGGATAATTTTAGGATATATTTTATTGATGAATTTTTGAAAAAAGTATATTTTTAAAACATTTATGTAAACCCTAAATAACTAATGATGTGTAATGATTTTCAAAAAATGGTCTTCTACAAAAGTGTTCAGTAAGGAATTTGGAGTCTAATAAGATCAACTTAATTTTTAATGAATAGTAAATTATGAATAGTGATTTTACGCTTAGGATTAGTAATATGACCAAATGGATTAGTAATTTCACTCAAAGAAATTTTTAATATAATTTAGACACCTAGATTAAGTAATGTGATTCAATAAAATGGGTAAATAACGGTTTCATAAATTATTAGTCAAGTATTAGTTTTTTCGGATGAATAGTGTTGTTTTAATTAAAAATTTAATTAAAAATAATTAGAAAATTATTTTTATAAAAAGGACTTTATTTTTGAACTCAGAGCATCGATATTATGTTAAAGTAATTTTTGGGGATTTTTCTGAAAAAAATGAATTTTCCATGAATAGTGTTTTTATTTAAAAATTAAATTAAAAATATTTAGAAAAATATTTTTATAAAATGGATTTCATTTTTGAAATCAGAGCATTGATATTTGGTTATGGTGAAATTTTGGGATTATTCTGAGAAAGTTGAATTTTCAGTGAATATTAAAAATACAGTTGTAGGGTTTCGGTATGTTTAATGACATCATAACTGTGTCATGATGATGTCATGAGATATTTCAAGGGTTGGCGACCAAGGGTGATGAATTATTGTTTTGGGGATCCCATGTGGCCTAACTTTATGAAATATATCATGAGAGAGCACATGGGTTTGAGAAAAGCACTTGTGAGGTGTCCCTTGGCCATTAATGCCTTGTCCCCTCACTTTCCCTATAAATACCCACCCTTTCCTCCTTTATTTTTCACTCCCAACTCTCCCCCAACGAAGTTCTGGTCTCCTTATCTCCCAATGAGTCCTCCCAAGGTGCCCCAAAGCCCTCAAGGTCCAAACCATTGAGTTTCAAGAGTCACGTTTTAAGGTAAGGGATCCGACCCCTCTCTTTCTTTTCATGTAATCTCCTTTATGTCATTCCTTTTATGCTCCATGTTCTTATGTGAGAGGATTTTATTTTATAATCCTCTTACTTCCCTTTTAATTCTTATATGATGATAGATCCCCTCTTACTCTCATCATTTCATTTTATGAATGTTTAAGTGATGCCGTTAGGCTGCCGAATTTTTAAGGGATTCTTTCACCCTTCTCCCGCCATTGGAAAGCGGGAATGTGGGGCAACACAAGTAATTTGCGACTTCCACGCCCAAGCGGACGGACGCGCGCATCCCGGCAAAAGCATCGGAAATAACCATATATCATTGATTTTGTTACATTTATACACAAATATATATATATATATATATATATATATATATATATATATATACTTGAAGTCATGTTCCATAAATTTCCTATCTTATGAAATTGAATATTTTATTTAATAATGAAATGATGCTTTGATTATTTTTTTATCGACACATAATTATCTATTTTTATTGATTTATTTTAAGGATATAGAATTATAAGTTAACTCTTGTTATTAGTTTACACATTCATTCATAAAATAAATTTAATAAACATGTCTTTGAAATTATATGTGGGTGGATGTTGATTTAACTTCCATGTGTTTATGCAATGTCATGTATAGTGAGATCTGATCAGACAAAGTCGAATATATAACATTCAGTAAATATTAGTATATATTTGTTACAAGAATGATTATAAAAATATTTTCAAATCTAAACTCTAGTGAAAATTATATGTATATAAGGAAAGTTAAGAGAAAAATGATTTATAAAAACCGCTACTTGAACTTCTTAAATATGAAAGGGAATTGGATAGTGAATTCATCCCTCAAGTGGGTAGGTCCAAGATTGCCTTTAAATTTTTGAGTGGCATCATCTTTTTTTTATAAGATCTTTCTTATTATTTTCAACAGAACCGACAGATTAGTTTAAATGTGTCTTGGAATTAAAATTAAAATTTAATGAATTATAGTATTTTGTAATGGTTTTTTTATGAATGTATTTCTAATTGAATTTTTTGAATGTATTATCAATGGGAAATTTTTAATGATATTTATAAAAGGATTTAAAACATCCTTACTAGGAACTTGAATGCTCACCCCTTTGTTTTTAAATGTTTTTCACTCGAATCGTAGAAGTTCTAAATCAGACATCATCATTTTGGGTGTAGCACATGCGAAGGCGTAGAAGACAATCATTTTATTTTTGTTCAACACTGATAATTGTATGATTTTGTCTAATCGTCCTGAACCTAGACAGATAAAAATTCCTTGTTTGTTTAAAGTGATGTGTTATTATTTGTTTTCATTTATAAAAAAATTACACACCATTTTCATGCAATGCATCCAGAAGAGCGGGATTGAGGTTTTTTAATTTGTATAAAATAAACGGTCAAGACAACATTGGAGATTAGAAGTTATCTCTTGAGAAAAAACTAATATAAAATTTAGAGTATAATTTACTTGGTTATGTCATATTAGTGTTTCTATAATTTTGAATTTGGGAATTCAGAAGTTTAATATGTCAGGAAAAATAATTGCGAGGGTGCAATTCATTTAGGGGGGAGAATGAATCAACCTAGATATTTTAATTAATTAATAAATTATAATTTTAATTAAATAATTATATATCATTTTTTACAAAAAGAATGAGATTTTATTTTATAAAAATGATTTTTTTTTACATTTATTTATATTATTTTTCATCATGTCACTTTTAAGATACATGTTTAAAAAATATTAATTAATTATATTTTTTATGAAATTTAGGATCATGACTTGATATTATCTGATATAAAATTTTAATAAATAAGTATCTCGATTTTTTATATTAAACATAATGTATTTTTTAAAAAGAAATATAATATTATTTTCATTTTAGTATATATTTTTGAATTTGTTTTATAATTGTAAATTATTTTTGTAATGTTATATAAAAAAAATTTATAAAATAAATTCTATTGAAATGATGTTTTTGAGAAATATTTTTTTTAATATGTATGAAAATATAATTTTTTAAACAAACATATGAACTTATCTAAGACCATTTAATATGATGTTATTATAAATACAGATATATTATATTTTATGACTCATAATGTCAATGTTTAATCATATTACTTTAAAAACAATAGAAATAACAAATAAGTTTTGAAATTTTATATAATTAATAATGTTATGTTAAAATATAAAATCATATATATGTTTCAAATATAAAATAACTATAAAATTATGTTTTTAAATTATGATTATTATGGGTTAAATATAAAATTAAAATAAAAACATTGAAATTAAAAAAAATTAAATATAGGTCTTTATATATATATATATAACTAAATGATATATATATTAATATAATTGATTTATTTAAATTAAAAATTAAAAGATAGATGAAAAATAAAATTAGGGTTATGTGGGGGAGTCCCTGCACGAGATGAAGCGGAGCCGCAGGTCTCATTTCTGTCGAGTTCGAGCGACGGTCCTGGTCGAGGCGAAGCTGTAATGGTTATTCTATTTCTTCGCGAACCGAGGTTGAAAAAGGATAAGGAGTCAGAGAGCATGAGTTCGAGTTTTCTTCAACAATTTCGGTCTTTGACGGAAGCTCAAGCATTGTCCAATGTTAAATTTTATATATAGGTTTTGAAGCATCATGTTCATAGAATGGTTAGGGTTCAAATGCACTCAATTTGTGTCATGTTGAATGTTGAAAACTCATACTTGGGGAAAACGATTTCTTATTTGTATGAAACCACAAGTTGGATATTTTTATTAAATTTTTTATCTGAATCATATCTATTTGGCCAGTTAATATAACAATTTCTTGTTTTTCATCAATTTTCTGGTACTATTGACTTTTGAAATTCATTAACATATTCTCAGAATGAATTAATACAGCTTTTCCTATTATTGAATTCAATCATCATCAATTTATTGTTTACATTATCGATATTAAAATTTGAAAACTACCAGTATAGTTTTTCAATATTTCTGATTTTATATTTTGTGGCTCTGGATTATTTCTTTGTGAAGCAGTCTTGACTGAAAATGATATCTTATTTTTCAATTGAATATTCTTGATTTATTCTATCTGTAAATATCTATTGATTATAAGAAAATATTGGACATTAACATAAAATTTATGAAATTACATTTATTGGTTTCAAAATTCAATGAATCTACTTTATGGATACATATTTAATTGATATTCAGTTTTCAATCATGCCCTCCTCTTAAATGATATAAAAAAATTTCATATTATATAATACCACTACAATTTTTTAATTATATAAATTTATATTTTTAGTTCTTTATCAAGGGGTAGGAAATATGATATGTTGCACTCCCTTATTGAGTGATGCACATTATGTACATACATGACTGGGTACTATCGTTATCCGTAATAAATTTAAGAGAAACAAATTGCATGTCAATGCCTTACTTAGCTCCATCAATGGCATAATATGGTTTCATTAGAGGTAAGGGTGAAAAATATTGTTTCTAATTGTGAGATCATATTTTAGTAAGGTATTTTAGTTTTATATGTAAATTTTATTTCAAATAATTTTCTTTGGTTTGAACTTTAATTGTGTTAAAATTCTTATTCAATGTGAGTTTAATTAAAAAATACTACATATGTGTAACTTGATCTTAAATTATATGTGGGTAAAGTATTTAACTTATTTAAATTATATTTTACCTTTTTCATGATAAGGGTTTAATTTTTGAAAACAAATTATATTTGGTTTATTATTTTCATATACATATATACAACTTTAGTTTTCCAAATATATAAGGCAAATGACAGTGTTATTTGATTTTAAAACTAATCTATTTCAAAATTGTTTGTAAGATATAGATAGGTTATTTATTATAATTTCATAGTTATGTATAATGAAATACTTCATTTCAATATATGATGTTTATATTTTTCAAAATGATGTTTAAATATGGACGGGGGTAATGGATGTTTTTATTTATTCCTATTTTCTGATTTTTTGTAATGGAAAATTATTTTGGAAGTGTTTGATAGTTGGTTGATTGAAATAAAAATTCAGACATGTTTTGAAGTCAAAAAAATTTTATGTATTTTTAGTAATATACTATTTTGAATATTTTAGAGATTTTGATTAAATTATTTTTAAAATTAAAATTTATTTTTGAAGGATCATATTATTACACGTGGTTGGTATATATCTAAATATCAAGGTTTATATTCTAATTTGGTTTCATGTTAATTCAACCATGGATATTTGTATTTATAGACGTTTCATTTCTACATGGATTTTTTATATTATTATGTGATTTATTTATATATATATATACTTCTATAATCTTCAAGTATACAACTATATTAAATAAAATTATTATTTAACCAAATACTTTTGGAAGAACGAATTAATAAATTAATAATGTCATAAGAGTTCAACAATATATAAAAATTATACATGGTATACTTTTTTAACTATATATTTGTTTTAAATAAAATATTAAACAAGTATTAATTAACATATGAATTTATAAATTAGTAATGACATAATTTAATCATGTTCATGAAATATAAATGTCAAGATTATAACTACAAAACAAAGATTTTTTTACATTTATACATAAATATATATATGTACTTAATGTAACGTTCCTTAAAACTACCGTGCATATGAAAATTTTGATTGTATTTAATAAAGATTTTATTCTTTGATGATTTTTGGGCTAGATACATAATTATATATTGTTATTGATTAATTTTAAGGAGATAAAATTATATGTTCACTATTATTATTAGTTTATACCGCCATGCATAAAAGAAATTTAATAAATATGTCTTTGAAATTTTATGTGTGTGGATGTAGATTTGACTTCCATGTATTTATGCAAAGTCATTTATCATGAGATCTGAACATACAAAGTCTAATATATAATTATTAGTAAAGATTATTAATTATTTGTTCGAATAATGATTATAAATATATTTTAAAAACTAAACACCATTGAAAATTATATGTATATATGGAAATCTAAGGAAAACATATTTTATAAAAATCGGTACTTGAACATTGTAATATTAATGGAAATTTGATAGTGAATTCATCTCTCAAGTGGGTATGCCCATGATAGCCTTAAAATCGTTGAGTGGACTCATTTGTTTTTTTAAGAGCCTACTTATTATTTTCAACTAAACAACTCGATTAGTTTAATTTTTTGGAATTATAATAAATTTTCAATGCATTATAGTATTTTTTAAAGGTTGTTTTACAAATTTATTTCAAATTTAATTTTTCTAATGTTTTATCAAATGGTTATTTTTAATGAAATTTAATAATGTTTTAAAAACTTTTTACGACGAAATTGAAGGCTCACCCTTTTTTTTAAAAAAAAATCATAGGAACCACACATTTTCTAAATCAGACTTCAATGTTTTGGGGGTAACGCATGTGGAAGCATAGTAGAATTTTTTTTATTTTTTTTCAACTTTGATAAATGTATTGTTTTTTCCAATCTTCTATATCTTAGACTGTAAAAAGGTCCTTGTTTCATTAAAGTGTTGTGTAAATGTACATTTTGATTTATAAAAAAAATTACATAGCATTTTCTAGCACTAGGTCTAGTAGAGTGGGATCGGGGCGTTATAATAGGTCCTAAAAGAGTTCCACAATGAGTTATTTAAAATATGGAGTACATCGCGGACTGAGAGATTTTCTTGGAAAAAACCAACTATTTTTGAGTATATTATTTTTGAGATAGAGGTCGGTGCTTCCCAAGGTGAGGTTTCTCGTTATTATGTGGTTAAAGAGATGAGGTATTTAATATAGGTGGGCCTAGCACTTGTGCATATATTCATGGAGAATATTTTCATAGTGGAGTAGGTCACACTAGCCTTACCCATTGTGAGGGTTGATTAGTCAATCGCATCCCTTCCATATCATTATGATAGATGACTGGGTGTAGATGACTGCGGGAGGGTTTTGTGACACCTCCATGTATCTATTAGGTATTTTGGAGTGCATTCCCACAATCGTCAACTATGTATATTTCCTATATAGGTATGTGAATGAGATATCAAGTTTCACCACACCCATGTTATCCCTTGTATTCTCGGCTCCTTTGTTTGTGGCTTCCAGCTCTCCTATCGAGTAATTGGAACTCAGAATCAGTGGCATATTACTCATCGAAGAAGGGGTTTATTATGTTTAATATGTTAATAGTATAAGTACCCAGCCTTATTACATTACATATTCTTTAATTTAGTCAAAAAATCACTTCATTTCACATTGAGTATATTTTCAAGTTTAGATATTTAGATAATTTTGACATAATAATTTCATAAAATTCTACATTTATATAGACTGGATACCATAAAAACAGTATTCATTTCATTGAAAATTGAAAAATTCTCAAATAAAACATGATTTCATTGACAAATATTCATAACATTTATCGTAGAATCCTTATTTATCATACAGATCCTTATAAGATGTGAAAATCAATGAAAAAACTAGTATTTTCACAAAAATCATATTAAGGGATATAATAATAAGTAATGAACGCATTTTTCCATGAATACATGTAACATATGATATCATTTTAAAAAAGACACACTTGTCACCAATATAATGTTACTTTGTGAAACATGGAATTTCACATAGATTTACAAAAAACATATAGAAAATAAATAAATTCATAATGTTATCTTTTCTCATTGCTTTCAAAATATTCTAACCCTCTCAGCTACCGTATAATTTCTAATCATCATTCCTAGCATAAAATTTTTGTAACCATCATAGTTACACTTGGAGTTATCATATGGAGAACCTCCAATATACACATACCCAAAGAATCATAAGAGATATAGGTCCCTAACATCATCATAAAAAATTAGAAAAAACTATAACACAATCAAATAACATGAATAATAGTAAAAAAACATTGCTTTTAAATTTCGTAAAACAAAATTTTAAATGTGGTTTTTAAATAAAATGTCTTTAAAAAATATCATATAATTTCAATGAGACTTAATAGACTACAAATAATATGTATATACACTGTAAATTCATAGAATTCATAATTTTAGAAAAATATTTCATCAAAAAATAAAATTTTAATCCACGTGAATAGTGAATTAGAAAGTTAACCTATAAAATGGAATTTGGGTTAAGAATTCACTTTCCTCGTGTTGTATTACTTAAAAATTTTCTAAAACTCTTGTATAATGGTTAAAAGTATGTTATTAATATATCATAGAATCTTATTCATATTTATAATACCTTATATGATCATTTAATTACATAATTTATCCAATTAATTGTTAGAATTTTGATGCTTCTATTGTTTTCGGTGCATTTTTACATGATTTCAATGATCGGTTCATGATGGATATTCTTGTCGATTGGAACTGAAACACCATAATTTTAATGGAATGATATTTAAAAATTTATAGAGCCATAAATTATAATATTTATCATTTTCAATTATAACATGGGGATGAATAATAGGTTAAAATATTATTGTTATTTGTTTAGGTCATTATGGATATTCTTCGGTCGTAATGATCTAATTTTGTGTTATAAATAAATTACATGTATACAAAATGATTCCAGAACCTTATATAAGATATAATACATAAATTAAAATCATTTTCAACCATAAATATTTTTCCGGACCAGTCTTTAAGGAATTAAAAGAAATATAAATCACGTCATCCACGATGTCCATAAATCAACACATTACAGACCGTGGTTTAAGGTATTGAATAAGTGGGAGAGGAGAAGAAGTATAATGGTGAGTCTTCCATAAACATTTTGATATCTTGAATATGTAATATATTGAATCATTCATGCCTCTTGGATATGTATAGGTGAGTAAAGAATAATAATAGAAAAGAAAAATAAAATAAAAGAAATAATACAAAAGATGATGTTTACCTCTTGGTCTCTTCTCCTTGAGATCCTTCTTAGGGCCCTTGGTCTTGTCCTTTTGGTGATACAATCAGGTCTTGGACGTTGGTAAGGGTCCTGGGAGGAGTATTTTTTATAACTATGGAAAGGATCATGGCTTCAGATTTGACATAGGAAGAGGTGAATGATGGTGGTATTTATAGTGGTGGAGAGGATGGATTTTTCATTATTTTAATAATTGTTATAATATTTTTGTCCTAGACTATTAATAATTTTCATTATTGTGATAAAAATAGTTAGGGAGAATGTGAGATTGAAACAAGTGGGCTTAAATTAGTTTTGATGTCATAAATACTGTATTGAACTATTAATTTGTATATAAGGTATTTTAACGTATTTCACTATTCGTCCATAAATCATGAATTTCATTAAAATCCCAAAAAATCACCCTAACCATTTTTAAACATATAAAATTAAAAAATGAAATCCATTTTTTCAAAATATTTTTCTAAAGATGATTAATTTAATTATTAAATAAAATCATTACATATTCAAAAATAAAAAATTTAAATGTATTACGCAATTTTTAACACCTCGAAAAATTAATGAACCTCTTATTAGCTTAAAACCATAAGAAATTCAAATAATATTATTATTTACTATTCAGAATGGTCATATTACTAACCATAAGTGTATGTTACTATTTAAAAAAATAATAATTTGGTTCTATGAGACTCTAAATAACTTATTGACCACAACTATAGATGACCATTTTTTGAAATTCAAATCATAACAGCTGCAAAATTATGTTTAATGGTTAGTAATAACTTTTTACATAAAAACTCCAATTGACCAAAGACCTTCATTTTTTATTGATTTTGTTAATCCACCTTTCATGGGATGAGGTGGAACCCTTACAAGGCCCATAGGTGTAAGCATTACATTTCCCATAGGCCTTAGAGAAATTCATTGCCCGTAGGCTTCAAATATTACATACAACCCAGACTAACTACTTGGAACTACTCCACCCCAGCATCTTCATCGTGACATCGGCTCACCAACTTCGCATGGCTATTTGGCTAGGCATTGTTGTGCATGGACATTCCTGTCCTGATGGAAGGTGCCATACCCTCTTATTTTTGAAATCTGTTCAGCTTCTGTTGTGGTGAAAGCTCCTTG
Organism: Viscum album; assembly: GCA_963277665.1. Lineage (NCBI taxonomy): Eukaryota > Viridiplantae > Streptophyta > Magnoliopsida > Santalales > Viscaceae > Viscum > Viscum album. The sequence goes on from OY728166.1 coordinate 1,380,090,501, forward strand.
CTCATCCTCCTTGTAGATCTTCTTCCTTGTAGGTTGTCTAGTTTGAATCTGCACTGATGGTGGCCTGATGGCCATGAGGTGGCCTGAAGGCCTTACTAACCCGAAGACCTCAGTGGGACAAAGGACATAAAGAACTCAAGGACCAAATCAGTGTCCGAAAGTCCCAAACGGGGGCATATTCCCGGCTGCTACAGTTCCAAATAGTACCTGCTACAGTTCCCACCATAGTACCTGCTACATTATTGCATAGTTCCCGCTACTATACCCACTACAGTACCTTCCCAAACGAGGACATATTCCATGGTACTGTGACACAAAATTGGGGTGTTATATTATCCACACCTGGGAATTGCATCCTTGTAATTTTATTTACATATTGAACAAGTTGGGGTACCATTCCCTCAAAACATTTTCAGATTCCCACGTTTCATCTTAAACCATGTTCATTATCAACAAAACCATTACCTACTGGATTACCTTATTTTCTAATACATGTTCCCTTCAATCAAAAATCTTAAATTATTTCTCATTATAAGAAGGGATATCTTCTAGCTTAACTGCTTCTGGTATCAAAACATGAGATGAATCTATCACATACTTTCTCAACATTGAAACATTAGAAGGAATATTTACATGAGAGAAACTCAGATGAAAATCTACTCGATAGGTGACTTGTCCAATATTATCAAGAAGTTTATAAGGCCCAAAAAATTATGTACATAGAATTTCGTTCTTACCAAAATGTTTAACACCATTCCATGGTGATATTCTATGAAAAACATAATCACCTACCTCAAAAAAAAGTCTTTCCTCCAATTTTATGCATAATGTTTTTCTCTACCCTAAGATACACTCATGAGTTACTGGATCATCTTCCCATTCTCACCCACTTCCTCTTCTAACTATAGACCCATCAAATTTTTTCCCCAACTTCATACCAAAATGTTGGTGTTCTAATTATCTTCCAATACAATGCCTCAAAAGGTTCAATATGTTTATAGTAATTAAAACTATTATTATAGGAAATCTCAATTAAAGAAATACATTGATCCCAACATCCATTGTAGTCCATTGAATAAGATTGAAGAATATCCTCCAAATTTTGAATTTCTCATCTGGGCTTCCCATCTGATTGAGGCTGAAAAGCTGTACAAAAATTTAACTCTCTTCCCAATAACTTATGAAGGACCTTCCAATATTTAGAATGAACCTAGGATTTAAGATAGATATAATATAAAGGGGAACACCACATAACCAGATAATCTCTTTGAGTTACAATTGATATAGATGATCTAAAGACACTGTTGTTGAGTCAAAAGACCTCTTTTGACTTATATCTTGTTTTGGGCATCACAATTGTCCTTTATCATGTTTATCGTATCGTATTGATCATGCTGATCGTACTGACCATGATGATCATACTGAGCAGGATGATCGTACTGACCATGCTGATCGTACTGAACATGCTGATCATACTGACCATGCTGATCTTACTGAACATGCTGATCGTACTGATCATGCTGATCGTACTGATCATGCTGATCGTAATGACCATGTTAATCATACAATGCTGATCGTACTGATCATACCAATCATACAATGCTGATCGTACTGAATATTGAAATTGTATTGACTCTGCTACTCATAACTTTCATTACATACATGTTTTGGTACATAGTAAAAAACACATGTTTCATATAAATCGTACTCATGATTATCTTGCTCATATATCCTATGTCTTAACAAAAATGATGTCGTTGAGTTAGTTACAAACTAATCAAAATGATTTCAGGATTTTTGTTTCAATATGACCGTTATAATGACAGGTGTCCAAGTCACTCTGAGTTTTTCGGAGAAATATGACCGTTGGAGGCAACATGACCATTGGAACCCCAGGCTTATAAATAAGAGGTCATTTGATGCTGAAAGGAGAATAACGAGAGTCTTTTGGAACAACTATGATACTATACTTCTATAAAGTTTTAGAGAGAGACAATGTGACTTCTCTCATCGGATATGTGCATCCGATCATCGTATCGAGGTCTTTCAAGTGATTGAAAGACAGAGGTGCTGATTGCCTAAATAATCAAGTGATGCCAGGGATAGGCAGACGGACGGTCCGATCATCGTATCGAGGGCTGTCGGGGATAGTCAGACAGATGTTCCGATAATCATATTGAGGGCTTACCAAGGTATTTGTGAGACAGACCTTTTATCCTAGGTGAAAGGATAACCCTTCTCTTTGGGTCAAGATAATTGTATTACTTTTACTTTTTCGATGCTGCTTGTATTAGAAAGGAATTTTTATTGTTTACATTCTTCTTTACATATTCAATTGTAATTGTTTCAATTGAAATCATTCTATTTCATATTGTATTGATTGATTCTATACGCTTTAAGGTAGAATCATTCATCATTTGTTTTACTCTGATTATTGTATTCATCTTGAATACAATTACTTTTCTTTTCTAATAGTATTACATTATTCACTACAATTGTGGGTGTTTGTATTTGTATAAGTTTAAGATCATTTAAAATAATCTCTTAAGTGCTAAAACTCAAAGTTTTTTAAACCTAAAATTCACCCCCCTCTTGTATTGTTCCATCTAATATACATATTAATCTACTTATTCGATCCAACATTTTGTATCAGAGGAGGTTTCCACTGATTTGTATTACTAGCTTTATTTATTTCAATTTATTTTAATAATTACTTACTACACTAACATGTGGAGTGGAAAAGTTTTTTGTTTTATTAGATGGAAAGAATTAATATTGGGTCAATAGACAATATAAATCCTTCTAGACCACCTATCATTGATGGGAATGATTATGAGTACTGGAGAGATCGTATGAAGACTTTTGTGATCAATACTGGCGTAGACAATTTTATTATGCTAACTGGAGGTTACCAAATTCCTGACAAAGAAGTCAGTACTTTCACTAACCAAGAGAAGCAAGAATATCAACTGAATTACAAGGTACAGAATACTCTGTAATGCCCTATGACTAGGAATATATACAGCCAGATATCGTCATGTGAAGCAGCCAACTGTATTTGGAAGAAATTATAAGTCACTCATTTTGGTACATCCAAGGTTTTAGAAACAAGAAGAGCAATGCTTCGAGCAGAGTATCATGGATTTTTTTTATGGAGAGATAGTATGTAAAGTACAACAAAGGTTTATGACAATTTTCAATAGCTTACAATCTATGGGGAAAAAGGCCTTGATGATGAAGCTTTATTAGATAATATTATAGATATAATGCTGAATGAATGGGAGTCAACAAGGACAGCTATTGATGAAAATAGAAAAGTTTCCCAGATTACTCTTGATGAACTTTTTTGAACTGTTTTACATCACGAGACAAGAATGAAAAGAGATGCTGACATCAACATAAAGAAGAATAGAAATGGAAGTGTAGATTTTACATCTAAATATAAAACACCTGAAAGGATAGAAAGATCCAAAGCCAAGAAAGTAGTTATTTCTGACTCAAGTGATTATGATCTTTCGGGTAATGAGTTAGCCAATCTCACTCTGAGGATGAACAAGATTGTGGGAAAGAAAGATGTCCAATATAGATTCAAAATGAAAGATAGGAAGTAAAAATGGATTCAGAGGTAACCTGTTATGAATGTAAGAAAGTAGGGAATATAAGGCTTGATTGTCCTTTACTAAAGAGAAAAGACAGAAAGGAAAAATACTCTGAAAGAAATAAGAAACAGTTTTAAAAGACAATGACAAAGAAAGTCTTGAAGGAGAATGATATGTGGAGTGAAAGTGGTTGTGATTCTTCAGAAGATTCTTCAGAATATGAGTCCTCAGGCCAGAGAAATATTGGACTTATATCCAGACTACCAATTGAAGATCATTGTCTCATGGATAAGGTACACAATGCTGAAGCTATTACAAATGTCTCTTTAAATGAAAATTATACTGATAATGGATATTATGAATCTTCAAATGATGAATCTTCATCATCAGAAGATGATACATTACCTTCTTTTAAATAAGTGTCTAGATTTACTAAATTACTCAAAAATGAAAATTCCAAACTCAAGAAGAAGCTTGAGAAAGCAAATTCTAGAATTTGAATTTTGACTAAAGAAGTGTTAAATCTTTCTATGGATCTTGATGTGAAAACTTTTGATTTTGAAAGTATTTTAAAAACCCTTGAGAAAGTCAAATATGATAAGGATACACTTTCTAAGGATCTTGAAAATGTGATTTCAAAGAAAAATGTTTTAGAATCTTACTCTAGCTCAAATTCAAACGTCTCAGAGAATTTAGTTTTAAAATTAAAGTCAGAATTTTTTTCCTTGAAAAAGGTTTTGTCAAACATTACTCATGGAAAACAAAATTTTGACAAAATGTACTCCCAAATCAGACCCTTGAAAAATCGTTCTGGGCATGGTTATACTTATTCCAAACTGGTTTTTAGCAATAACTATTTTATTCCTCAAACCTCTTTTTAATCTAAGTGTCAATGTGGAGGACGCTGTAGAAGAGATTTTCCTCTTAACAGAACTCAATCTTTAGGATTTCATAAAGCTCATTTTTCAAAACAAATGTGGATTCCTAAAATTCTTTTATCTAACCCTTCTGGATCCAAATAAGTTTGGATTACGAAAAACTAATTGTTTATTTTTCAGGAAAATGAGAAGTGTACCAATAAGAATATTTGGTACATGGATAGTGGTGGTTCTCGACACATGACCAGAAACAAAGATCAATTTGAAAAGGTTATCAAAACAAAATGTGGAAAAGTTACCTTCGGAGATAATGATCAAGGAATGATTGTTGGTATAGGTAATATCGATTTTCTTGGAAAGTTCTTATTTCAAAAGTTTTGTTTGTTAAAGGTCTTAGGCACAACCTCATCAGCATAAGTCAGTTATGTGATGAAGGTTACCTTGTGAATTTTAGAAATGATAAGTGTCTAGTTCCCAATTCCAAGGATGAGTTCATTCTATCTACTCATAGGCAAGAGAATGTTTACACTATTAACTTAGAAGACTTTAGGAGCCAAATTTACCCTACTTATGTTCGATAGAAGACCATTCATGGCTATGGAATAGAAGACTAGGACACTCTAATCTATGAAACCTTAGTAAACTCTCGAAGAAAAGATATGTGAGGGGACTACCAGATTTTAGATATGATTCTTCAAAAGTCTGTGGTCCTTGTTAATTTGGAAAGCAACATAAAAATATATTTAAATCAATTAATGAAGTTTCAACTTCTAATGCATTACAGCTAGTGCAAATGGATCTTTTTGGTCCCACACAAATTGGAAGCATTGGACGCAAATACTATGTATTTGTTTTAGTTGATGACTTTACTAGATTTACATGGGTCTATTTTATAGAAAATAAATCTAAAGCCTTCTCCTATTTCAAAAATTTTAGAGCCCAAGTTAAAAATGAGAAAAATCTACAATTGATAACTATCCATAGTGATCATGGTGGTGAATTTCAAAACTCAGATTTTGAAACTTTTTGTAGTAAGAAAGGTATTACTCACAATTTCTCAGCTCCAAGAACTCCCCAGCAAAATGGTGTTGTTGAAAGAAGAAATCATATTCTTCAGGAAATGACTAGAACCATATTGAGTGAATTCTCAATTGCTAAGCACTTTTGGGTTGAAGCTGTAAGTACTGCTTGATATACTATAAATCGTGTTTTAACTAGACCATTTCTTAGTGAAACACCTTATGAGTTATGGACTGGCCAAAAACCTAAAGTTTCGTACTCCAAAGTTTATTGGTGAAAAGTATTCATTCTGAATACAAAAGATAATTCTCACAAATTCACACCAAAATCTGATGAAGGAATCTTTCTAGGAAATTCTAAAACTTCTAATGCTTATGAGTTTTCAATAAAAACGCGTGTACTATTGAGGAAATAGTACATGTAAAATTCGATGAAACTGATCCTTTTGTTTTCAACCAACCCAATCCTACATCCTCGGATGTGTTTTCTAAAAATGTTTATCAACCATTATTAGTAGATCATTCTAATGAAGAAAATGTTCAAGAAAGTGTTCCTGATATATTTACCATAGAATAATTTCTACTATATGTTGATGAACAGGTTTTACAAATCCCAAATCAATTGTTTCTTAAGAATCATCCTAGTGATAACATCATTGGTGATGTAAATCAACTTGTAAGAACAAGAAATTCCTCAATAAATTAAATAGAACATCTTGATTTTCTTTCCCAATGTGAACTTAAAAGTCCAAGTGAGGCCTTAGGTGATAAAGATTGGTTCATGGAAATGCAAGATGAACTAAATGAATTTGAAAGGAATCATGTCTGGACATTAGTTGATAGACCTAAATAAACAACTATAATTCATGGAAAATGGGTTTTCAGAAACAAATGTGATGAAAATGGAATCATTGTAAGAAATAAAGAAAGACTTGTTGCTAAAGGAAATAATCAACAATAGGGAATAGACTATGAAGAAACATATTCTCTTGTAGCTAGACTTGAATCTATTCGTATTATATTAGACTTTGCAGCATACATTAATTTCAAACTATTTCAAATGGATGTAAAATGTGCTTTTCTAAATGGTTTTGTTCAAGAAGAAGTTTTTGTCGAACAACCTCCGGGTTTTCTAGACCCAAAACATCCTGATCATGTTTTTAAACTTACCTTGGCTCTATATGGTCTTAAACAATCCCCTAGAGCATGTTATGATAGACTTACAGGATTTATTTTACAAAAAAAATTATACAAAAGGTATAGTAGATCCAACCCTTTTTATAAAAATGGAAAATAAAGATGTCTTGATTGTTCAAATCTATGTTGATGAAATCATATTCAGATCAAATCAGAAATCATTAACTGATTCTTTTTCTAATTTAATGAAATCTGAGTTTGAAATGAGTATGATGGGTGAGTTAACATTCATTTTAGGTTTTCAAATTTCTCAAAAACCAGAAGGAAAATATATATCTCAACATAAGTATATAAAATATTTACTCAAAAAATATGGTTATGACAAGACTAAAAGTATTAGCACTCCAATCGGTACCTCAAATACACTTGATCTTGACGAAATTGGGAAACTAGTAGATCAAACAATTTTCAGAGGAATGAAAGGAAGTTTGTTATACTTAATAGCTAGTCGACTAGACATAATATTTTCTATATTCTTATGTGAAAGATATCAATCTAATCCAAAAGAGTCTCATTTAAAAGCCGTAAAGAGATTCTTTCGGTATTTAAAAGGCACTATGGATTTAGGTCCTTTTTACTCTTCTGGGAATGATTTTGTTTTAAAAGGTTTTTCAGATACTGACTTCGGCAGTTGTAGAATGGATAGAAAAAGTACATATGGAACATGTCATTTCTTAGAAGATTCTCTGGTTTCTTGGTTCTACAAGAAACAACACTCAGTTGCACTATCCACTACTGAAGCTGAATATGTAGCTGCTGGAAGTTGTTGTGCTCAAGTATTGTGGATGCAACACACACTCACTGACTTTGGATTGAGTTTCTCCAAAACTCAAATTCTATGTGATAATACTAGTTCCATAGCTCTCAGTAAGAACCCATCACATCACTCACATGAAAAACACATAGATGTTAGGCATCAATTTCTTAGGGATCACACACAAAAAAGAGTTATTGTTTTACAATTCATCAGAACGCAAGAACAACTTGCTGAAATTTTTACAAAACCATTACCTTCCGATAGGTTTGTGTTTATAAAACAGAAGCTAGGAATGATTACATTAAAATAATCATTCATATCCACTTCATGTTTTACTTTTCTCCTAACAGCAAACAACACCCTTTGAAAGGGGGTGGACATTTATTACTATGTTTTTTTTCTTTCTATGTTTCTTTTTATCTTATGATCTTTAATTATTTACTCTCCTGGTATGTATTTTTTCTTTTCTGTTTATCGTATTGACAGTTTTATCGTATCATTTAATCTTCTTTTCCATCGTACTGTTCGTTGATGGTAATGATTTTCTTTTCCATCGTACTGTTCAATGATGGTAATGATTTTCTTTTCCATCATACTGTCCGATGATGGTAATGATTTTCATTTCCATCATACTGTCTGATGATGGTAATGATTTTCTTTTCCATCATACTGTCTGATGATGGTAAAGATTTTCTTTTACATTGTACTGTCCGATGATGGTAATGATTTTCTTTTCCATCGTACTGTCTGATGATGGTAATGATTTTCTTTTCCATCGTACTATCCGATGATGGTAATGATTTTATTTTCCATCGTATTGTCTGATGATGGTAAAGATTTTCCTTTCATTTGTACTGACCAATGATGGTAATGATTTTGGTTTCCATCAGCTTGTCAGTTCAGGGTAACAAATTTGTTTTCCATAGGATTTTCAGTTCATGGTAAGGAGATTGTTTTCCATCGGCTTGTCAGTTCATGGTAACGAGATTGTTTTCCATCAGCTTATCAGTCCATGGTAATGAGATTGTTATCCATCGGCTTATTAGTTAATGGTAATGAATTTTTTTCCATTGGTATGACGTTTTTTTTCATCGTACGATTGTGTTTTCTTTTTTAGCTCTACTAAAACCAACATTTACCTTACGTTCTCTGGCAGGTACTTTCCATATTTTTTTCTCTTTCATTTTAATCCTAACCATTGATCTTTTTTCCTCTAATATTGACTGGAGAAGATCAACGATCACCTCTATATCGCATATCGCCTATAAATAGAGCCCCCCCCTCCCCAAATCCACATTGGGTTTCCAGGTTGTGAGGCGAAGCCCTGCTCCACTGTTTTTTAGTCATCATACGATCTTTCATCGGCAGCATCCCTATGTCTCAGTCTTCTGCCAACACTACTGCCGATTTGTCTTCAAAGGCTTTCTCGGAAAAAGACCTTTTAAGGTAAAGGTTAATCTCCCGCGACTTCTATGATTCATATGATTCTACTATCAAGACGATTATCTTGTTTCAAGGATGGGAGAATTTGTGTGTTGAAAAGCATGTTTCTCAAGATCTGATTCTCGTTGATGAAGTCTACCAGTTTTATAAAACCATATCTTTTGACAAGAATATGACTATCAATTTTGATGTGTATGATAGAAATTTATCTATGTCTTTAAAACAAGTGGCTCATTTTCTGAATGTCCCAATATACGAGGATTCTTTCTGTCCATCTCATAAACTACCAGAGGAAGTTGGTACGTTTAATAGAGAAAGTGCTGAGAATTCTTTGTTTGTTATAAATGAAGAAAAGAGGAAAGTGGCTCATCTTTCTCCGGACAATTGGTTTGTGGCTTTATGGATGCAAGGTTTTCTTATCCCAAGAAACGGGGACAGAGAAACTCTTAATGTTTTTGATATCTTCATGTTGGACTATATTGTCATCATGAGAAATGTGAATCTCATGGGGTATCTTTTCGAAACAATTAAGAATGTAAAGTCAGGGTCAATCAAATATCATTTGATTATGTATCCAGCCATTCTTACAAAGCTTATTCTCAGGAGTATGAAGTTTTACAACATTCCTTTGAAAGGAAACCTGATAGATCTGAAGCCATCTTGGATTAGTAAGAGTATGATGAAAAGGCTGAATGTTTGTTTTGATCCAAATTAAAAAAATTATAAGATATGTAAAAGCTAAATTGGCTCAAAATAAATCGGCACCTATGCCAGCCAAAGACTTTACTTCTTTTTTTGTTCCACAAAAGTATGATCCGCAAACCAGCTCAAAGCCTAAGAAGAAGACAAAGTACAGTAATGAAGTTGTAGCCAAATGAAGAAAGGATAAGGAGCAGAGAAAGAAAGGTGATCCAAAGTTCGGTCTTGACCCAGCTGAGGCTTTTGTAGGAAGAATAAGTGTAGAAGAAACCCTTAAGGATGAAAAGAAAAAGAAAACTGTTTTGAAAAGAAAGAATCAAGACTTTGATATCTCTAAAGACTTGGAAATGGTTTAGGATTCTAGTGCTCAACTGACGGAAGAAGTGCACCAAGAACCCATCGTATAGAGTCTTCCTGAAAAAGAAAGTGGAACTCAAATGTTAGAAGAGATAAAAGATGTTCAAGAAGAGGGAGGAGATTTTCATTTGTAATTTCATCAAAGTTTAAAGAAGAGTAGAGAGGAATCAGTTCAAAAGAAAAGTGAAGGTATTCAACAAGTTCCTCATGCCGATCAAGCACTTTTTCAATCTTCTGAAACTCCGGATAGAATTTTGTCTGAAGTAAAGCAAGGTGCACAATCCTCTCACACTGATAAAGTTTTTGTTATCAGGGATAAAGTGGAAGAAGAAAGAAAGGAGAATGAAAAAGAAAAAGGAAAACAGCCAGTTCTAGACTCATGCTGATCAAATGAACTAGCTTCATACGATAAATATACTGATTCAGAACACACAATCTCACCCAAGAAGAGTAATTACATTATCCATGTTTTGAGAAGGGTTGAGAAGACCATTCCTTTTTTCCCTAGGCTGGAAGGAAAGATTGATTTTATTACTGACAATCATAAAAAGAAGTTTGGTTCTGTAAAAGAATTAAGAAATAATGTTTTGTCAGTCGAAGCCGATTTGAAAGTCCATTCAGAAAGTTCAGTTGCTCATAAGAAGGCCTGCAACAAGATGACCATGTGGTCGTACAAAACAGAGAGCTCAGTCAATGATCATGAGATAGAAATTGAAGATATAGGAAGGTTGTCAAATGAGCTTTCAATTTCTTTCAATAAGCTCGACAAAGAAATGGTTGAAGGGTTGAATCTTCTGTCTTCCCAACGAGCCGATGTTCCTTTAGTAAAAGACTTGCAGGAGATAATTAATGCCTTTAAGGATGTGTTTTCGAAGGTTTCATCTTTCAAAGATGAAATAGTTCTCTTGAATAAACAAAACTCTAGGTTATCCAAAGATAACAAGAATTTTCAAGACAGAATTGATACTCTTGAAGAAGTAATCAGAGTTCAGGAAGAGACAATCAGAAATTAGGATCAACTCTTTTCCGATCAACATGCCCTTCTCAGATCTCAGGGTGATGCTATTTCTGAAGACAAGAAGGAGATAAAAAATATGAAGGCAGTTCTTCATGAGTTGATCAAAAAGGAGAAGGAAAGAGAAAAAAAGTGACTTGTATTTGATTTCAAGTTTGGTCATGATTGTTATCGTAATGAAATTTCTTTTATACATTGTATTGTTTTTATTTTCTAACACTTTTAGACAATTCAAGTTTACAACTTTCTTTTTGTAAATCACAAAGGGGGGGAATGTTTATAAAGGGGGAGAATGTTTTATCAAGGGGGAGAATGCTTTAAATCACTTAAGGAAAATCTAAAAATATAATCCTTGGAAAAGTCCATACCTAAGGGGGAGTTAGTTGTATTCAATTTCTTATTCAGAAGAGTTTCCAATAACTCAGAAAGAGATAAGTATTTCTTTTAGTTTTTATTTTGTGATTTGTGCTTTCCAAAAAGGGGGAGATTGTTGAGTCAAAAGACCTATTTTTTACTTATATCTTGTTTTGGAAATCAAAAATGGCTTTTATCATGTTTATCGTATCGTAATAAGCATGATGATCTTACTGACCATGCCGATCATTCTGGGCATGCTGATCATACTGACCATGTTGATCATACTGAACATGCTGATCGTAATGACCATGCTGATCGTACTGAACATGATGACCGTAATGACCATGCTGATCATACTTATCATGCTGATCGTACTAACCATGCTGATCATACTAAACATGCTGATCGTACTGATCATGTTGATCATACTGACCATGTCAATCATACAATGCTGATCATACTGATCATACCAATCGTACAATGCTGATCGTACTGAATATGGAAATTTTATTGACTCTGCTACTCATAACATTTATTACATACATGTTTTGTTACTTAGTAAAAATCAAATGTTTCATACAAATCATACTCATTATTTTCTTGTTCATATATCTTATGTCTTAACAAAAACGATGTCATTGAGTTAGTTAAAAACTAATCAAAACGATTTCGTGCTTTCTGTTTCAATATGACCATTTTAATGAAAGGTGTCCAAGTTCCTCCAGGTTTTTTAGAGAAATATGAACATTGGAGGCAACATGACCGTTGGAACCCAAGGCCTATAAATAGGAGGTCATTTGAAGTTGAAAGGAGGAGAATGAGAGACTTTAGGAAGAACCGTGATACTCTAATTCTATCATGTTTTAGAGAGAGACACTGTGAATTCTCTCAGATTCTTTGTTCATCTGATCATCGTATCAAGGGCTTTCAAGTGATTGAAATACAGTGGTGTCGATTACCTGCAAAATCGAGGGCTGCTGGGGATAGGCAGACGGACGGTCTGATCATCATATCGAGGGCTTTCGGGGATAGGTAGATAGATGTTCCGATCATCGTATCGAGGGCTTACCAAGGTGTTGGTGAGACAAACGTTTTAACCTAGGTGAAAGGATAACCCTTCTCTTTGGGTCAATAGTGATATAATACTATTACTTTTCCACTGATACTTGTCTTAGAAATGAAATTGTATTGTTTCCTTTATTCTTTACATATTCAATTGTAATTGTTTCAATTACAATCATTCTATTACATATTGTATTGATTGATTCTATTCGCATTAAGGTAGATTCATTAATCATTTGTTTTACTCTGATTATTGTAGTCATCTTGAATACAATTACTTTTATTTTCTAATAGTATTAGATTACTCACTACAATTTTGGGTGTTTTTATTTGTATTAGTTTAAGATCATTTAAACTAATCTCTTAAGTGCTAAAACTCAAAGGTTTTTAAACCTACAACTCACCCCCCCCCCTCTTGTATTTTTCCATCTAATATACATATATATCTACTTATTCAATCCAACAACTGTATCTCTAATGGATAGAAATTTTGAAGATTTAGATAACTAATCAACAATATCCAAAATCATATTGTTACATTGATCATTCATAGGTAGTCCCACGATGAAGTCGGTGTATATATTACACCATTTACACTCTGGAACTGGAAAATGTTAAAGAAGCCCCTTCGGTAAATACCTCTCAACATTTACCTTTTGACATGTCAAACATTTCATTGTAAAATATGAAATATCTATTTTCATTCCATCCCACCAATAATACTCCCAATGTTATCAATATATATTAGAACTTCTAGGGTAATCTAAAAATCGAGAACTATGCGCTTTACACAATAAAAAATTCTGGAAATGGGAATCACAATGCACAAACAACTGTTTTTGAAATCATACAAAGAATATTTATCAAGGTTATATTTAGGAAACTTACCCATTTTAACTAGTTCTACATTTTTCTATATCTCATGATCTTCCTTAGGCACATGCTTAATTCTATCATATAATGATGATTACACTAAAACCTGATTCAAAATACTGGTATTTCATGCACCAATAACTTCTAATCACAAATTCATCCAATCATTAATCAAGGGATCATGTTCCAAACGTAACATGGTTAATGTTACAAGATATTTTCAACTCATGTAATTTTCCACATTGTACATTTTATAAGATGGTAATTAATCATGAAATAATAATCCTTTATCAGTTAAATCTATATTCTCTACATCATGTTCAATTCCTTCTGATTGAAAATATAATTCAGACTTTTATGGAAAAAATATATTTGATATTTTGATCTGTATAAATGATGCCTCAAAATTTTATAAGAAAAAATCATAACTTATAATTCCAAATAATGTGTGGGATAACTTAACTCATGAGGCATTAGTTTTCATAAATCATAAGCAATTACTTGATCATTCATCATCAGAACATAACCATGCCCCTTCAATGAATCAATACTGTAGATGAAAATCTATCCATTTCCTGAAGAAAATTCCAAAAATGTAGCATTCACCAATCTATTCTTTAGTTCCTGAAAACTGGTATCACATTCTTATTTCCAAATAAATTGAACCGTTTTACGTGTTAACTTAGTCAGCTGGACAAATACCCATGAAATGTTTTTAAAAATTCATCCTTAATATTCTCCTAATCCAATAAAACTATGAATCTATGTACCATTTCTAGGTCTCGTAAATTCGTCAACCACTTTTATTTTGAAATTATCAACTGTTATTCTATCTGCGTTATCAATTTTCCCACGAATATAATTTTTTTGAAAAAAAAATCACACATTATGAGTTTTCTATATAGTTTATTTTTCTTAAATTTTTTCAAGATAACCCTTATATGTTTCTTGTGATCCTATTAATATCAGAAAATACCATAATTTCATCAATAAACCCGACCAAAAACTTATCCACGAACTCATGAAATATTACATCATAAGATATAGTAATATAGAAGGTTAATTAGTTAACCTAAATGACATAACAAAAAATTAATAATTCCCATATCTAGTACAAATTGTTATTCTAGATGTCATCCTCCTTCAACTTTAGCTAATGGTATATGGATCCCATATCAATCATGGAAATGTTCTGATCTCCCTAGTGTTGAGGATACAAGTCGCCGATTTGAGTTATAGGATAGATGTTTTTAATAGTTATGGTATTCAAGGATCTATAATCTATGAAAAATATTGTGAAACCATATTTATTTTTTAGAAACAAAATAGGGGCACCCCAATGTGATGTTCCAGGATGAATGACGTCTTTATCAAGAAACTCCGAAAACTGATTTTTCAATTCAATAATTTCCATTTGAGACATTTGATATGGGGGTTTTGAAATTGTATTTTCATTAGGAACTAAGTCAATTGTGAATTAAACTTCTTGATAAGGTATAACCCCATATAAATCATCAATAAAAACATTAAGGTATTCATTTACTACCGACATATCATTAATCTGAACAGTACTATTGTTTTCAACATTGTGATAAAGGCAACATTCATTTCTATTGTTCAATAGTTTCAAAGATTCCAGATATGTTATCAATTGTATGGGTTCATTCTTGTATAAAAATTGAAACTATTTCTAAAAAAACTTCTTTATCTCTACAGTCATTCTTAGAATTATTAAAGAATTCCAATCCATTAACATAATGAAATCAAACTCTACTATGTGATAAAAAATAAGGTTTTCTGATTTATTCATTCCACAGACCACAATAGAAATATTATTATAATTCATATTTTATATAATATTTCCCTTTGGTATTTTAACAATAAGTTCTTGTCTAATTTTTTTATGTGACATTTACATTTTACCTGAAATTTCTATAGAAATAAAGGAATGTGTAGACCCCATATCGAACAAGACATTTGAAAAATCTGATTAAAAAATCAACGTACCTTATACAACTTCACTGGATGAACCGAAATCTACTGATTTATTCACAAATGATCTTAATACACCTTTCAACTTATAGTCTAGCTTAATTTCATCATTCAAATCGCTCCTTGGGAAGGAATTTTCATAATGACCCATCACACCACATTAAAGACCCTTAATAGTTTTCTTATTAGGATTATCCTTAGGATCATTTTTATTACAATCTCAATCCATATGTCCAAACTTACCACAATGAAACAAAATCCCAGTTTTGGTAAGGTATTCCCCATGTTGATTTTTTCTACACTTTTCACAAACTGAAAACTGGAATTTCTTACCATTAGATTTCTTTGGATGATTTTTACCCATTGCATTCTATATTGACCCCTTCGTCTCTTTATTATCAAAGTGCAGGTGTTCATCACAAAACTCCATCTCTACCCTCTCAAAACATCATACAATATTATCTTAACTTTTGAATTCATGGGAGGTAAATTCCCTTCTATACCTTGGATTCAATCCCGAGAAAAAGTGGTTGATTTTTCTATCACGATCAAAAATAAGAATTAGAGCATACCTCACCAGTTAGGTGAAGTTCACTTCATAAAAAACAATCGAATATTACTCCTTCTACATCAATTCATGGAATTTATTCTCCATCCTAATTCTAATCAACATTGGAAAATATTTTTCAACGAAAATACTTTTAAATTCATCCCACTCTAAGGCATCAATATCCTCTATCTCCTCGATATTCTTGACCATTAACCACCACTTATCAGCTTCACCTTAAAAAAATAAATATAATGGCATAAAGTTTGGTTATCTAAACATCCCATAACATAGAATATATTTTCAAGGTATTTAATCCATTCATTAGCCGCTACTGGGTCAGAAGATCCATCTATATCAAGAGAGTTTTGTCTCATAAAATGTTGTATAATCTTCATGTTTTGTTATTGTACCTAAGGTTGTTCTCTTTAATAGATTCCACCACCATTTATTTCATATGTTAGATGATACTTTACTATCTCCAACTTCTTGGTTACAATCCCTATGATTAAAAGTTGTAGATTCTGAAGGATATTGTTCTGTCGGCAGCACTCCTCTTCAACTCCCCAATTTATTCTACAGAAAACCATTCTGAACAAAACTATATTAGTCAATGAAACTTGGTAATATTTAAATTATATGACCTTTAAAATTAGTCATAGGGTAAACATCATATATTTTATTCTATTAATATCATCCTAACCCATACAGTAATATAAACCACCCTTTGATACCATCTATATGGACCCTACCTTATTACATTACATAATCATGAATTTAGTGAATAAATTAGTTCCTTTCTCATTGAGGATATTTTCAAGTGTAGAGATTTAAATAATTTGTAAATAATACCTTCACAACTTTCGACATTAATATAGAGTAGATACAATAAAAATAGTATTAATTTCTTCCAAAATATAAACCTTTTAAAAAACCATGATTTCTCTCACAAATCTTCATGACATTTACCTTGGATTCCTTCTTTTTCATATAAATCATTATTAACTATGAAGTTCATTAAAAATATGGTATGAGAACAAAAATCATAGTAATTTATATACAAATAATGAAATAACACATTAGTCCATGAATACTTATAATATATGATAACATTTTCAAAAAGACATTCTTGTCACCCATATAAACATACATTGTTAAAATTGGGATTTCCATGCGATTTCCCCAAAACATATAGAAAATAATTATATACATAAAGGTGTCGTGGAGAAATACATGAATAATCATGTAACCCTCTATAATACATTATAATTTTCAACCCTCATGTTGACGTTACAATTTGTGTAACCATCATAGTTACATTTGGAGTAACCATATGATCGACCTAAAACATACACATAACTAATGAATTATAGTGAGATATTTGTCCCACCATTATTCATAAATAATTCCCAATGTCTAGAAAACAATTATACAATATTAATAATAGAATAAAAACATTTCTTCTTAAATATGTAAAATAGAAATTTAAAATATGTTTATAAATGAAAAGACCCTTAAAATGATGATATAATTGAAGTGAGGATTAATAGAGTATATGGAATATTTATATTAACTATTAATAATTAAAATAAATCATAAAAAAAATTTCATCATAAAAATAATTTTATTTCCACATTAACAATTAAGAAGAAAGGTAACCCAAAGAATCGAAATTGGGTAAAGAATTCCCTTACATCGGGTTTGTCTAGCTTCCGACATGTTTAAACCAATTGAATAATGGTTTAAATAGTGTTATTAATATATTAAATTAAAATATTAATATTTATAATACATTATATGTTCATTTAATTAATTTATTTGCCGATTTAATTATTAGTATTTTGTTCCTTCCATTGTGTTGGATGCGTTCTTTACATGATTTTCATGATCAGTTCATGATGGATATTTTTGTCAACTGGAAGTGAAAATTTAGAATCAGAATGGATTGGGATTTAAATATTTATATAAATATAAATTATACCATTTATTATTTTTAATTATGATAAGAGGATGATTCATATGTTAAAACATTATTAACATTTGTTTGGGTCATTTTGGTGATTCTTTGATCGTAATGAAATCATTTTGTGTTATAAATTAATAACATGTGTAAAAAATGTTTATAAAAGATTATATAAGATATAAGACATAAAATATAATATTGTTCAAGCATAAAAATGGCTTCATGACTAGACTTGAGTGAATTTAAAGAAAATTAAATCACATCATACACTAAGTCGATAAGTCGACGCATCACATATGGTGTTTTAATTTATTAAATAAGTTGATGAGGAGAAGAAGTAAAATGATTTTTCTTCAACAAATATTATGATGTAAATAATAAGTAAGATAATCGATCACTCATACATCTTGGATATTGTGCAGTGAAAAAAGAATAACAATAGGAAATAATATGAAAAGAGAAGAAATAAACAAATGAAGATGTTTACCTCTTGATTTTTTCGCAATGAGATACTTCTTCAGAAGATTGGTTTTGTTAATTTGGAGTGAAATATAAGTATTCGACGTGGGGAATGGTCTTGGGAGGAGTATTGTGTAGAAAATAAGAAAATATCAAGTCTTTAGAGTTGTCAGAGGTAAATGATAATGATGGTGGTATTTACAATGGAGGAGAGGAGGGGTTTTACATTAATTTATTCATTATTATAATATTTTTGTCCAATAATATTAATAATGTTCATTCATGTGATAAAATTAGTAAATAGAGAGTTTTTTTTAAAACAAGTGGGATTAAATCATTTATTATGACATAAATAGTGTATTTAACTGATAATGTGTATATACGGTATTTTACCATATTACACTATTCATCCAAAAATCAAGAATTTCATAAAAATTCCAAAAATTCACCATAAAAGTTTTTCAAAATGTAGAATTAAAAAATGAAATACATTTTTTAAAACATATTTTTCTAAATATGATTAATTAAATTCGTAAATAAAACCTTAATTTATTCAAAAAAATAATTTTAAATCTATAATTCATTTTTTACACCATGAAAAATTAATAAACATCTAATTATCATATGACTGTAAGAAAATAAAATAATAATATGATTTACTATTCATAAGGGTTATATTATTATTCATATATCTATTCATAATGTTATGTTACTATTCAAAAATACATGTTTATTCAATTAGACTCCAAATAACTTACTAATCACAACCTTAGATGACCATTTTTTGAAACTAAAATCATAAAAGATAAAAAATTATGATTAGATGATAGTTATAACAATCTACTAAAAAAAACCTTCATGCATTTAGGTTTATTTTTTAAAAAAAATAGTTTTTTACAAATCGAACCGAATATAGTATCTTTTTCCAATGAGGGTTCCATTTTGTGGAATAGTGACCATGCTATAGACATTTTAGGAAATAATTTTTTAAGATTCCAAGATTGTGAAAGTGAATAATATGACCCTTATTCATCAATCTATACAGAAATTGGATGGATACTTCCACCTATAGATGTGAATTCCATGTCACCTCCATTGGTGAAGAAACCATTATGGTGCTTAGAACATGTGATCTTATAATGGAATAAGCTCTATCGATTTTCTTTTGATTCATACATATGTTGAAATTTTACTGAAGCTGGCCAGAACCTTTTGAAATTGGAATTCTTATTTGTCTGGGTGACGGTCACAAAAGTCACCTATACTGATAAATTTTTTGACATCACCTGTCTGAATCAACCATCCCTAGGAGAACATCATTGATGGTAAAGAAATCTTGGATGGTGTGACATAGCCTTCTATGGAAAGGGAATTTGTTGGTGTGATCAATGTGTTTGACATCATAGTGTTTCATAGTCATTGAGTCTTGTGTGTTTTATTTTTCTTAGATTCTAGGAAATAACTAGGTTCCCACTCATTTCAAGATTATGCTTTATTTATCTATTATGTGAACACTAGGTGACCCCAGTCTCTTTTATCACTTTTTCCATGGATTTAATTGTTTCTATCACAAAATAGGATGCACTAGGTTGTTTGGTAACTTTTTAAGTTCTTGAATGGGCACTACTACAGGTTTGAGGGTAAAATTATGTCTCTCTACCATAACGATACTTTTCTCCTATATTGAGGTAATGGACTAAGAATTATATTTGGTACACTGAATAGAATATTCCAAAAATTTCATTATTTCTACATATTCAAAAATCTCACCTAGATATTTCATCAAGATTAGTGGTGTCTATGGATGTTCTTGATATTTTTATCTAAGAGATCTAGAAAATACTCTAGAGAGTGAGGTGTGATGAGTGAATAAGAAAAACCATTCCATATGTCTATGAAGTCTGACACCCTTTCATTTTCACATTGCGTGTAGTTTTTTAGGTTGAAGATAATCATTTTCCCCAGTGTGGAGCTATACTATTAATGGAACTAATAAAGAAGATATTCTAGTCCTACAATAGATACTGCTGGAGGATTTTGTACCAAACAAAGGTTTTCCCCATTAGATAATATAAAAAACACATAATCAACTTCGCCTACTTAGGATCTTATAGCCTCATCATTGGAATACATAAGAAGACAATGTGTGTGAGATGTTGTTATATTTCTTCCATACCATCAAAGGTGGAGATGTTAGGATTTCCAAAATTGGGTGGGGGTAAGGTGTAATCCACCCATTCAGGGAATAGAATTTTCTCAGGCTGTATAGGTGCACATCAGACACCCATGACATACATTAAAGTATACATGGTCTCAATTACATTGAAAGGTTATAGAGGTTCTGCAATAGGGTCATCTCCTGCTTATAAGAAGTAGGTGGGGTTTGATGAGGTGAATCTATTTTCATCACCCAATGATTCCTAATCCGTGAAAATACTAAATGATCACCTTGGTAGGGGATAAGATATCATCTCAATATTAGAATTTCATGATTGTCTTTGACATCCACATATATTTAGATCAACTTCCTAGTTCTAGAGATGGTTTGACACATAGATGCCACTCGGGCAGGTAGATCAGTTGTTTCATGATGTATAGGAGTAAGGATATTCCTCTCAGTCTAAAGATGGCCCCACGTGAGAATGTTTCCCCTGAGCAGATCCTCGTTTATTTTTTTGATATTTTTTATCTCATTCTCATATTATTCCAACTCCTCTTTCATATAATGAATTTTATATCTTCTAGGTAATGAGTGGGATATGACTACTTCTTTCCCTTTACCCATGGAAATGTTCTTCTTTAGAGGTGCAATCTCTATATATAGAGGTTCCTTGTTTTGGATTATCATCTGGTTACATGGTGATTCTATATAACACTCCTCCTAAGGTATATTTTCCCTATCACACCCCTATTAAATTTTATCTTGATCCACATTATATGTTATGTTGACGATATTGACATTCATAGTGGTGTATTGGTAATTGGAAGTTGTCCCAATACTCTGAATATAGTAGGGCGATTCTAAACAACCTGCATCAAGGACATTTTTAGAACTATTGGCTATTTTGGACCTTTTTGTCTTACTAACACTAATGGTTTTGATTTCCTTCACCATACCTCCTCCCTTCTTAGCATATGATTAGTCATCCTAAAGATGTTTCTATTATTTCGTGACGATAATAAATTTGAATAGAAAATGTTCATCTAACGGTGGGAGGAAATGATTGGATGCCAACCTTCAATATTTACCTCCCATCCTGGAGAAGACCAATTCCATCTACATTGATGATAATGATGAAAATTCCCCAAACCCTATGGGATGAAGCATATTCCAGGACACAATTAGAATTTTTTTATAATTTTATTGAGGATATGATGATTTTGGTTGAGGATTTTATGAAAACTATACCATGAATTTATATATAAATTCCCCCAACCCTATGGGATGGGATTGATTTGTATTCTCCATTGCTTTTTGTAGAATTTATTAGTTTGGGAAGAATATGGTGATTAAAATTGAGATAAATATTCCCCCATCCCAGTGGTCTCGGGTTTATTTATAGCTACTGTCAGTATTTTACAATCTTCTTCGGGATTATTAATCTGAGGGGATGGAGGTGGTGATATATATTCCACCAGCCTTATTGGATGGGATTTCTCTTGGATGAATGCTATGTGATCTGCTATTTTGAAAAATTTTAATTGGTGTATATGTGATCATGTGTGAGTGGGGTGTTGTGGAATCCCATGATGAGATAATTGTTTCTGAAAAGTGGTTACGTTGACCACACCATTATCTTATTTTTCTAAAATGTATTCCCATTGTTTTGAGAGGCACAATTCAATGATTTTTCGGCAGTACCCTCCCACCATTTGTGATGTATTAGAATCCTTAAATATGTTCCATTCCATTGTACTGACCCACTATCTCGTGATTTAACCAGTCCTTTGATTTTTCCAGAGGCTATGACATTTTCAGACATCATATTTTGGGAGTTCTTATAATACAGTGGGTTGGTGATGTGAATTTATATATTCATTCCCCATACTTGAATATAGATACATGAAGAATATTTTTTGATTAGTTTTCGAATATTTGTGATGAAATGGTGGAAATCATGTTGTATATTTTCTCTTTAATTTTCCATTATTGGGTCACAGTCCATGGAGATAGATTCAAGGTCTCATTGACAATAGAGTATATTAAAGGCATATAGGTTAACGACACATATTGGATAAAGGACTTGTCAATCATTTAATTTATGATGAGTTTACCTCATATTATAGCTTTGGTAATGCATGGAATCCTTCTCTAGCTCGTTAGGGATCCCATAGTCAAATGTGGAGAGGGTCTAAAAAAATAGTTGGGAGGTTCTTTCTAGAGAACTCTCCATATGTCAATGTTGGATTTCTCTTCACAAGAATTATATGCCTCCACCTAGAGAGAACATAAATATTTCTTTATGGATTATCTTGCGGACCATGGTTTAGTGTTGATGGTTATTGTTCGGAAACTATATAGATTATACCCTTTGTTTAAATATTATTTATCCATAAAGGATGATGATTTTTGAACACCTCTCGACATTGAGGTGAGTAGAAAATGGTGGGATTTCTTTTCCTGAGGAAGAAATCACCGTATATAGGTTGACCACGATAGATTTTAGGAGTAAAGACCCTATTATCCTTCTCTAAATTACCATTAAGAGGAATATCTTGGTAATGATAACCTTTCTCTTTGGATTAAGAGTCAGTAAAACCATGAGGTGTTTTATATATTCATCATATAGACTCATGAACATTAGTCTTGAATAGGTCAAGGATATGAGCCTCATTCTACATTGTGGTCGGAATATGATGACTCTCCTTTTAAGGTTGTGTAGTTATATGAGCCTTTTATATGATGGTTATAAAAATATATTGACAACTATTTGGTTATATGAGAATATTATTCCACTACTGAGAAGATATACGAATATTCCAATGAGCTTCTTGATTATCGGTAGAAATATGAGCTTGCCTATGGGTGGTTGTTGAAATATGTTGGTAAACCTTGGATGAAATGTGGATATAATCTTTTTACAACTATTGAATCTCTATAGGAACATATAGATGAACATTTTGATTTGTATAATTGATATAATACACCCTTTATATTGCCTATAAAGGATTCTATCATATTATGTCATTTTTGGAAGTATAAATATATGCCTGGATCCCAATAGAGGTGAGAATATGCCAAATAGATTCACTAATCGAAATATAAGCATATCCCAAGACATGTTATTCTCTCACCAGGTGGACTACAGTTTAAGAGGGTTGTTGAGTCTAATAATATACCATTGGTTTATACCACAATTTTTTTTTGAAAGGGATATTCACCTATCCTAAGGAATATATTTCTATTATTTAGTGAGCCCCAATTGCAATGAGAATATGAGATAAATCTCATTTCTTTAGAGTATGAAATGTGTATTTCCATAAAGGAACAATTTATTGTCCTACAGTTTGTGATACTCTCACTTCATGATCCCTGGTTGGATGAGGAGTATGAACCTATTTTGGTGCCTTGTCCTTTACTTAAATATTCCAATAATCTTCAAGTATGAGAAAAATAATGAATTCTTTCTCTAGAGTAGCCATTGTTTCATAATGGATAGAGTATTATGCTACCCAAGCTATAGAAATATGATGATGTGATGTTCCTTGTATAATGAATAGTTTTGAAAAAATTTCGTTTATTTAATCAGCTATTTCAAGAATGTTGTGACATTTTAGAAAAGTGTGCATAATAATATAGGCCTATACATTTTTTTGTCTCCCATATGAACTGAAAGAGACCTTCGATTTAAAGAGGAATATGACCCCACTTATACCATACTTATTCCATCGTAATATTCTGATCAGATTCATTCATGGGGGATGGAATATGTGCCTCCCCCATTCTTCTTTTAGGAATATTCTTGTATATGGATCCTAGTGAGTAGGGATATGAGCATTCTCACTTGTACCACGAAAATATACAAGAAGTATTCAACAGTAGAAGCTGGGTTATGAGACTTCTCCTAGTTATCAAGATATTTCCATGCCTAATGTGTCTTCCTTTGTCCTTGTGAATGTGTGTCATGAGGTGGAATGTGTTGGGTGGTCACATTAGAAGGTGACTTAGTGGTTCTAGTGGGATGACATGGGTGACGACGGCTGATGGGATCCCTCCTTGACGACTCATAGAACAGATGGGATCTATAGTTGAGTAATTGGTCCACCTTCAATATATGCTAAATTTGGTGATTTTTATCTCATACGATAAGATTATAGAGATATTAGTTGTATAAACAAGTACAATTAGTTTCAGTAGAGCGGTCATTATTTGATATGGACCTGTTAATTTCAGTGTTTAGATGCCCTTGTGTGTATCCTTGAGGGTTCGTATTATACTATGTTGACGATATTCCAAAAAAAAATTATTATCCACATAAGGCTGATGGTTTCAGGCCATTTAGGTTGTTCTGTGACTCACAAGGGTTGTAGTCTTAGCTGGTTTTCAAGAATAATCACTTGATTTAGACATGATCTCATGTCTGGTATTGTTTGTAAGAGTAGTATCTATAGTCGAGAAGAGAATAATGAAAAAGGGAACTGATCATTGAATTGGAACATGAATGATATGTTCTCATTCAGATGAGAACATGAAAAATAATTTCCCTTTATTGTTCCACATTTCTCAATTTTTCTCACATTGAATTATCATGGTAAGAGTAACCAATTTCATGGGAACCCAGATTACATGGGATTGTGAATTGGGCCCGATTTGTTTTATAGGGTGAACATAGTGAAATGTCCTGATGCATGGTCTAACAATTATTTTTTATTTCATAGAACTATGCAGGGTTCACCATTATTTTTTGATGGAACATAATAGCAACAAGATGTGGTTTCTCCCAATGGTTTATTATGGGGGGTTTAATGTCTTGTACAATAATTAATGTCGGGTTTTCCATTTTTTATTTAAAAAAAACTCCCAATTATTCCTACATCCATAACTGAGTACATATCTTCTTTCTATATTTAGCTTGTTTGTCTCACCCAAATTTACACAATATTTTAGTTTTAAGTGGTCATTTGTAGTTTAGCTTGGGTTGATGAATCCTAAGAGACCTAAGACGAAACCTATAGACACATATATTTTATGGAATTTTTTGGCTATGAAATGGAAATCATGGGTAAATATCAGATGGGTTTTAGTGGACACTACATGAAATGAGTGAAATAAAATTTTGATAAGGGTTGATCATGGTTATTACAAGAGGTTGATTGGATGAAATTATTTTTTAACGATTTAAATTTCTTATATTTGAGATGGGATTATTAAATAAGATCAAAAAAATTCATATCATACCCATTTTATACCAAAACACCATAATACTAATCGCCTATACACATGGAGGATCAAATTTATGAGCACTCCAAGGTAATGGGATGTATTAGCACATGTGGTGTGTGGCCTTAAAATTCAACACGGACGAATAGATTTTAAATTCATCAATTAAAAATCTCAATTAAAACAAGTGATTAGGCATTAATGGGGTGATAAATATCATCCAATTCAGCCCTTGATACTTCCTTGGATAAACCCATTAGTGGGTTATCCCTCCATTGATTCTATGGTTTCAATGGAAGTGGGAAGTATACTCATGAGGAGGGAATTGAAGAAGTAAAAAAAATTGAAAATAATATCATCACTATTGTGTGAATAATATTACAAGGATTGGTATGAATAAATTCACACAATGATGAAACAATATCAATATAATAATAATAATAGATTGTGATATTATGAAGGATATTTATTGAAAACTACAGTGATTCTAATAACTTACAAACGAAGACGAACATTACAAAGGAAAAGAGGTAGCATAAGAATACAATGAATGAAATAATCCAATATAATTAAATAATTCAACACCACTAAATTATATAGATTTTTGGAGAGACTTGGGTCGAGCCTCCAAATGTGAAACTCATCCCACTTGAGTTTGGTAGGCTTTGGGTGGTGGAAAACATGTAGAACTTAGACTTTTCCACTCTTGGCCTGAAGAAGAATCTAGCTTGCATTCATTGAAAATATGCATCTAAATGAAATTATATATGGCCGAATTAGTGTAGGACATAGAAGACGAAAATGTTTTTCCAGAGGTATCATATCCCCAAGTAAAAGTTCTACAGAAATGGACTTTTTTGGAGACATTACATAAATGGTGGGATATTTCTCTAGGTCACATAATCGAGCCCATACTTTTATCTCCAACATGGGCCACCTAGAAAACCCTTAAAACATATGAATTAGATCTGTTTTATTATTGGATTAAATGATCAAAATTATTTCCTCTGACTTTAGATAATGTTTGAGAATCATATGGAATGAATCTTGGCTGATATAAAAGTTTTATTTGGCTTCTGTTCGGTTCACTTTACCCAAAATTTTGTTTGTTAAATGGAAATATTGGTGGTCTTCCAATATGAATCTTCAATTACACCAAAAATATAAAATGTTTTTAATGTAATTAGAAACCTGAAAATTAAATATGAAAATAAAATCAAGACCATCTTTTATTTTAGGAGGTGTTACAAAATGTACCATGTGATAGTGCATTTTAAGAGGGAATTACAAACATAATGTGAATCAATGTTCAAAGTGTAAAATGCACTAAAATGATGTTTTTTATAATAAACTACCTGAATATTATATATATTAACAATTAATAGTAGCCTCATTCAGTGTCTAATCACACCCCAAACATGATTTTTCCTAGTACGATGGAAAATATATCTCAACAATGTAAAATTTGAATTCCATTTTCCAAAAAAAAAATTAATATAAAATGATCACAAAAGAACCTTATACCAAACAATATTGAAACCCAGGAAAATATTTTACTACAATATTCTTTCATAAGCATATTCCAAGACTGAGCCCATTCCATTGTTCAAATTCATCGACATATTTCATTCTATATTAACTAAGCATGAAGATGTGTTGTGTATCACAATAGACATGGGGTTAATTTTTATTCATGGGGGAAATTTTTGGGAGATATTGGTGGAATAACATTTATATTATGATGAGTATTAATTTTTTCATTATATATATATTTTTGTTTTTTTACATGGTAATTGAAATTAAACTCAATAATGTAATCCCATGTCGAATGACTTTGTCTATGACTCCCAAGTTCAAAGACTATAGGGAACCATGTGAATCCCACATAATCAGGCATCATCTCAAGTTAAATTAGTTGAAAACCAAGTGAAATTACAACAAATATAGATAAAATTACTATCTTTGGTCTAAAAAACTATGGAGTCATGATCCGCAAGGGCTAAAAGCCACACATTAGATCATTTCATTTCTCTATGCACAAATTAATTGTTCTTTTTATTTTTTATTGAATAATCATATTAAAAATTAAATGATCTCTAAACCTATGATATTTATTTGAGGTATCCCATGAACTCAAAATAATACCCCACTATCCAAAGGACTTGCATTGTGACCTTTTTTATTTGGATGAAAATATAAACAATAAAATTTTACATTAGACAGCCACACATTCCAAAATGATTTCTCATGAAATTATACATGGATTAAAATCAAAATTTTGGAATTATAAATTTTTAGATATTCTGTTTCATAGTATGAAATGGGTATTATCATTTTCAAGGTAAAATGAAGTTTTCCTTCCACACATTTTTATGCACACAAAAATAATAATTATTTTTTCATTATTTTCACCCCCAACATAGAATAACATTATTCCCTATGTTAAAATAAATTAAAATATATACTGGGGTAGAGGTATATGGTAGGAGTTATAAAAGGAGTTTCAATAAATAATCATGGAACAAAGTCACCTTGATTCTGGAGATGAAGCTCATTACTCACTTGATTATTCCTTTAATCTCCATGCTACTCATAGAATCCTAGTGGAATATTGTAGAAAATTATAGAAGTTATAGATATAGTTGAATTCCATATAATACTCTTTGACATTAATAGCATCTTCTCCTCACTCACAAACTAAATTAGAAACCATGGACCCCCCCAAGAGGTTCCCTAAATTAAAAGCATTCAATGATCAAAAAATACCTTTTTATTTTTGCATACCAAACAATGATACTGGTATCACATAAAAAATAAAATTATATATGTTTGTGTGTGTGTGTGTGAAAGTGAAATATAAGTATATATTAAAAAATATAGAAGAAGGAAGCACTATATGCCGTAGGTGAGTGGAATGTGTGCACCCCTATCTCCCTTCGGTCCTGGGTTTGAGTCCCAGTAAATTCGCCAATTGTGAAGGGGTTTTCCCCATGACCTACAAAATGTCCTCTTAATTTTTTAATTAATTATTATTGTCATATATATATATATATATATTATTCTTTAACTTCCAAATGCATAAAAATAAAAATAATCTGATGATACATTCTCTTCGTTTTACATTTCTGGAAAAGGTATTACCCAGGGATCACACCATGTGACTTGAATGAATATGGTGCTCCCCTTTCATTCCCAGATGTAATAAAAAAAGAAGAACATGTCTATAGTTTAAGGTACTATCATATTCAGAGTTGATTGAATTTTTTTAAATCAAGATGATTCATTAATCCTAATTGAAAATGAATATGATGCCCAAAGAGAAGAAACATGAAAACCATGGGTGCATCCCATGAAACCCCTTTTTTAATATTGTTATCTCGACATGGACCCTGAATCTATCAATTTTTTATGGTTCGTTGGGTGGCTCAGCAAACTCGACCTATGTGTCCTTTTTATTTAATGATTCAATGAATGGTTTTATCCTATAACCATTAACATTGAAAATATGCCCACTTGTGTGATCTTGAATCTCTACTTCCCCATGGGGGTACACATGATGTACAATGAAGGAACTTGATCATCTAGAGAATAACATATCTAGGTAAAAATGATGTTTTGAACTCTACAAGTGGCCAAATATTCCCAGTTCAAAGTGTTTATATTTTTGATTTCTAGATTGGTAGGCTTTAACTCTTACTTTATTTAGCCTTGAATTTTTATAATCTTCCGAACAATTTTTCCCAAGTTCATTAGGATCTAATTTCCCCTTTCCTTTGGCCAATGAAAAGTATAAATTGATTTCTTTTATTTCCAAAAATTCCTTATGCTAAATTTCAATAGGTAAATGGAATGACATTCTATATCCCAATCTATATGGTGACATGCCTTGGATGGTTTTTAATGTTGTATGATATACCCAAAGGGCATCCCAGAGTTTCTCAGACCAATCATTCCGAGAGGGTTTGACAGTTTTTTCAAGAATTTTCTTCATCTTCCTATTCTCTAACTCAACATGACCATTGGTTTGAGAATGTTATAAGTGGAAAGATTATGATAAATCTAACACTTATACATGAGTGAAGAGAATGGGAGATTTCAAAAATGTGTTACTAGATCACTGATTATAGCCTTATGAATTCCAAATTGAGAAAATATGTGCCCTTTTAGAAATAAGACCAGAACAAGATGGTCAGTGGACATGGTGGGAATGTTCTAAACCAATATTGAGATGTAATAAAATGTTAATAGGATGTAGAGGTATCCACTGGAGTTTGTAAAGGGGCCTAGGAAATCAATTCCCCAACAGTCAAAAATTTCAACAACCAGAATGGGAGTGAGGGGCATTTTATTTCATTTGGTAATGGATTCTAATTATTGGCCCTAAGAAAACTTTTGCAGAATTATGAGGAATTATTAGTGTGGTTAGTCTAGTTGAAACCACTTTCTAGGACCTTTTTGTGGTTTTATTTGTTGAAAAGTGTCTTCCACATGCCTCTCCAATACAGAAACATAGAATGGAATCTTGATCAGACACAGAAACACATCTCCAAATGATTTAATCAGCATAAAACAAGAAGAGGTCAGGATTATCAAACACATATTGTTTGAAATCAGAAAGGAATTTCCTCTTATCTTGTGTCCTGAAAATTTTTAGAATATCACATGTAACCATGTGTTTTTCTATGTTATCACACACTAATCATTCCCTCATAGAATAGAGGTCCTCATTTGGAAATTAATAAGACACAAAATTGTTATGTGAGTTGTCGTTGAATTCCTTCCTAGAGTGGTGATCAACTATAAAATTATCAACACCCTTTTTATGATTAATGTTTAAATAAAATTCTTGAAAAAAGAGGGTCCCACCTAATCAATCTAGCCTTTGCATATTGTTTTTGGAAAAGGTATTTCAGGGATGAATGGTTGGGGAAGACAATAACAGGGGATCCTAAGAGATAAGACCTAAATTTCTATAAATCAAAGAAAACAATATGAAAATATTTCTCAGTTTTGGTGTAGTTGATATGTTCATCATTTATGTATTTTATTGCATAAGCATTGAAAAATGGTGTTCTATCACACTATTGACATATTGCTTCGCCAATAGCGAAGTCACTCACATCACACATGAGTTTGAATGGAAATTTACAATTTTGAGCTAACATCACAGGGGGAGAAATAAGAGATGACTTGAGTGTAGAGAATGATTCTTCACATCTTTCTATCCATAAAAATGGAGCATCTTTCAATAAAAGTTCACAAAGTGGTCGAGAAATAGATGTAAATTTCATAATAAACCAACTATAGAAACCAACATGTCTTATAAGGACCACACTTACATAACAGTATTAGAAGAGGGAAGGTGACAGATGATGTCGACCTTTAATTTATCAACTTTAATCCCTCTACCAGATACCATATGGCCTAGAATAAGTCCTTCCTTAACCATGAAATAAAAATTTTACAAATAAAGAATGAGATTCTTATCCACTCATCTTGAAAAAACACTTTATATATTCATAAGTCACCCCTCAAAAGTATCCCTATAGATGGGGAAGTCATCCAGTAAGACCTCTAATCATTCCCCCATCATGTTCGAGAAGATTTCCATCATGCACCGCTGGAGGGTACCAGGGGCAATACATAAGACAAAGGGGATGCGTTTGAAGGGAAAAGTGCTGAATGGACAGGTGAATGTTTATTTTCACTGATCCTATAA
Organism: Viscum album; assembly: GCA_963277665.1. NCBI lineage: Eukaryota > Viridiplantae > Streptophyta > Magnoliopsida > Santalales > Viscaceae > Viscum > Viscum album. The sequence continues at coordinate 1,380,121,818 of OY728166.1, forward strand.
GGATACATTGATTTGGATATACCCTTAGAATCCATCTTGGTTTTAATAGAATTGATGACCCTCTACTCACTCGAGGAAATTTTCAATAAAATCCAAGGGGAAATGGACTTTCTTGGTAAAAGATTTGAGATTCCTATAGTAAATAAAAAGTCTACATCCACTAATGAACATTGTGGGGAGAAGGTCACCATCCTAGTTATTGATCACAATAATTCTATCTTTTATGGGACCACTTTAATTGGTCTTACCCACTCACTATCAGCTATGAGGTACATTATACCCTCTTTCAATATATTTGTAAGTCCTTTCCTTATCACATCCATAATATTTGGATTGAGTCTCTACTGAGGATGATGACATGGTTTGGATTCAGATTCATGAACAATCCTATGATCTCCAATGAGTAGGCTAATCACATGAATATAATAATGTTTCCATCAAATGGATTTCTTGTGTTTTCTAAGGACATCTAGAAGCATCCTCTCTTGATCAGATTGAAGAGAAAAAGAAATTACAATATAATGTGTTCCACTTTCTATTAAAAAGATATATTTATGTCCAAAAGGATGTTCTTTCAATTCATGTTTAGTTTGGTTCAAACGTTTAGCAGAAGATTTGACATTGTCTCAAGGTCAATTTTTTTGAGTTTCAAATTGGATTGATTCCCAACATATAAAAGTTTCAGCTACTAGATTGGATTAATTAGTGTTATGGAAGGAATTTTGAGTTGTATCTCTAAGTGTGGTTTCTTAAAATAATTCGTTGATTTTTTGTCTTAAGCTTTCATCATATGAGAAATCTGAATCTGATTATAGCCAAGGAGATAAAGAACCATCATGTGAAAAAAGGAAATTAATCTCATCGTAACATTAAAATTCTTCAATTAATCCTTGATGTTCAATGGATTAATTATCAATGCTTCCAATCATGTTTACTTCATTGATATAATCATCCCCTGTTTTTGATCTTGAATTATATGTGTTCAAGTCTTCACTCATGTTTCCAAAGGTGATGGTCATCATCCCATTTAGGACTCAGATAACAGTGCTAATTGTTTCAAGGAAGGGATGACCAAGGATGATTGGTGTTTGGTCCTTATTCCCTATGTTTGGATTGTTTCAAGGAAAATGAAGTCAAAAGGGTAGAATAAGTTCTCTAGGTTTACCAGAACATCTTTAAAATAAAATTTGGAACCATAATGCTATGATCATCATGTTAATTTATGGAATATGGGGGTTGGATCTCTTCGAGTCCTAACTGGAAATACATAGCATAAATAATGATATTAACACTAGAAGCTAGGTCACACCATGCATTTAAAATTTTGTTCTCTCCAAGATCAACCTTGATGTAAGGATATCCTGGGTCGTTTATCATTTATTGAATGGTTCCTTGGTTGTTTGTAATCAAATTAACATCGATAAGGACTTGGTTCTTATATGATAATTTCATTTTAAAAGTGCATTGGTGCTTAAGGTACTTTTAGTATGCAAGAATGGTTTGTATTTTATCTATAAGGGGGATATTCAACTTAACTTGAGAGAATATTTACCTCAAGGTTTCTTTATTTTTTTGTTTAGATTTTCCTCTCGTGATTTGGGGGAAGGGATCATATTGTTTGGTTTTTTGGTGTGGTTATAGTTCCTTTAAATTCTCATTGGGTTTTTTTAGAATCTATGGTTGGTTATTAATCAATTTCTTGTGTTGTTGAAGCTCTGACTGGTTCTGGAATGAATTGTTCTGGTTTTTCAATGGATTTCACACTTTTTTAAATAGTCACTACTTTGATTTGTTCTTTAGAGGTTTGGGTGTAACTATATTCTCTCCTTAGATATGAGGACGGTACTGCTTGAGTGGGAATGGGATCCTTCCTAGTTTTAATGGTTTATAGTTCCAATTTAAGGGATGAGACTTCTGAGTTCATTTTTTCCATTTTCTTGCACAACTTCTCAGGGATCAGAAGTGAGACATTACAATTATAGGCTTTCTCTTGTATGTTTATCCCAGGAGGATACATTGGATGTTTGATTTTTTGTGGCATGGGGTTTTTATGGGTTTTTTGTATTAGAAAAAACGGTGTTGCTATTGGGCAGGTTGTGGTTGGAACTGTTTATGGTTTTGTAAATTTTGTGTAGTGTAGGGGTTTGGTCCTTTGGTTGTCAGGATTGTTGGTTATCTATCTAGGAGAAGCCTGGGTGGTCATTATACCTTGGGTTGAATGTGTTTTGGTATTAAAGATTTTGGATGTTTAAGGAATTTAATGCAGTAGGTGGTCCTCCTGAAAGATCAACCTTGATGGTTGTAATGTCTGGGCAATTGACTTCTTTGTGTTCATGTTTGTCACAAATTGGACCTTCCTAAGATTGATCTCCTTGACCATCCTAGTGAGTGAAACAAGTTTCTATCTAAGGCTTTTATCCACCCAATGTGTGGTAATTCCACCAGAATTTGGTGGCTTCTCATAGTAAGGTGATGTTCCCCATGATTTATTATGTTCAGCAAGGCTTTCTAGAAACTCGTAACCATCATTTGGTGATTTTTTTTAATGGTCCAAATTCACATCATGTCAATGAATTGTTTGATCCCTGGGCCCATCCCTTCATAGAAAATTTTCACAAGTCAAGGAAATGAATAACCATGGTGTTGAACCATGTTTAGTGTTTCATTGAACCTCTCCCATGATTTGTAGAATGAATCTCCCTCTTTTTAAAAATGTTTTGGATTCTCTTTTTATATGAAATTTTATTGTGGGGGAAGGTATTTTATTTATAATTCTCTTTGTAATATGTCTCAATAGTTTATTGATAATCGTCTCGATTTTTATAGTCAATTTATAGACCATTCATTAATGAAAAAGGAAATAGCCTAATCTTATCTGATTCTAGTAGATGTGGGGGACACATAGTTTCTAAAATGTTATTGAACTCCTTAACGTAATGGTAGGGCATCCTAGACCCCATTACCTAGAATATTAGACAGTGGATTAGCACATGGGGTTTAAATATGTAGTTCTATCTCATTATTAATTGTGTCTAATGCATGATGGAGAATCGGTCCAGGTAGGTGTGAAGTAGTTATTCATGGTGTGATCAATTCCATTCCCCAATTTTGGGGATGCCTTATTGGGATTTCCATTTTGATTCCCACTTGAATTTATGAGTTGGTTTCTTTGAAGTCCTTTACCTGAAATGGGATTAATTTTTGACTCTATAGTATTAGGAATATTATGATATAATGGAAATAGTTCCATTCATGTACTTGACTACCCACCCATGAGACTACCCACCCTATCTAAAATGTTTGACTGGTCATGGGTGTAGACAGACATGCGCCAAAACAAAAAAATGAGAAATAGAAAAGATGAGAGCATTTTGGTGATAAAAGATGAAATGTGAGAGAATATAATGGTGTTGATGTGACTTACATGGTTCCCCTAAAATGAAGCCAAAATTTATTCATTCACCAATTTACCCAAGATTATATGTTTAAGCAGTCGGTTTTAGTTTAGATTGGGCTATTGAATCCTCAGATACCTAAGAAGAAACCTATAAACTTGTAAATTATATGGACTATTTTTGGATATGATGTGGCCAACAAGGGTTTATTTCAGATGGGTTCCAGAGAACACTACGTTACTTAAGAGAAATCAAATTATGAGAAGGGTTGATCGTAGGTTATTACAATGGGTGGATTATATGAAATTTTTTTTATTGATTTTAATTTATTATATTTGAGATAGGTTTAATATAGAAGATCAAAAAAATCATCGATTACTGGTTTTATACCAACATAACATAAAAAAAATCAACTATATACAAGGAGGATCAAATTTATGAGCACTTCAATGTAAAGGTTTGTATTATCACATGAAGTATGTGGCCGTAAAATTCAACAAGGAAAAATAAGTTTTAATATCATCAAACAAAAATATCAATTAAAAGAAGTGATTAGAAATTAATGGGGTGGTAAATAATTTCCAATCCAGACCATTTATACTCCCTTGGATCATCAAATAAGTTTGAAATCCCTCCATTGATTATATGGTTTCAATGGAAGCCGGAAGTAGGCTCATTAGGGAGGAGTGGAAGAAAATAACAAAAACAAAAAGGAAACAATAAATCTGGCATTGTGGGAATAATTTCACAGGGTTTGGTGTGAATAAATTTACACCATAATGAAATGGTATCAATGATATAATAAGAAGAACATGATAAGAGAATATGAATAATTTTTTTTGATAACTAAGGTGATTCAAACAACATAAAAAACATGATGAACATTAAATTTTAAAAGTACCATCATAACACTACAATGAAAGAAAGAATACAAGATGATAAACTCCACGATCTCCAATACCTTATATAGAAATTTTGGGAGCCTTGGGTTGAGCCTCCAATATTGAATGTAATTACACTTGAGTATGGTGGTTTTAGGTTGGTGGAAAGCTTGTGGAACATAGAATTTTCCACTCCTGAACTAAGTGGAATCTAGCTTTCATTCACTGAACAGTTACATCTAAATAAACATCTATATTTCCTAAATATAGTAAGCCATAGAAGAAGAAAATGGATCTTTTAATGTGTTCTAACCTCAGGTAATAGTGGTTGTTTTTCTGGGTCCCATAATCTAGCCCAAAATTTAATCTCCAACTTGGGCCTCATGGAATTCCCGTACAACATCATAATTAGTTCTTGTAACATTTAGATGAAATGTTCAAAATGTTTTCATCTATCTTCAGTTAAAATTTGTGAATCATTGGGCTTGGAAATAGGCCAATACTGTAGTTTTATTAGGATGATGTCCAGTTCACTTCCCCCAGAATTTTGTTTGTTCAAGGTCAACTTTGCTGCTCTTCCAATATGATTCTTCAATTACTCCAGAAGTATGAATTTCTCCCAATTTAATGAGAAACATAAAAACTACATATGAAAATAAAATCAAGACCATTTTTTATTATAGGAGGTTTTCAAAAATGTACCATGTAATTGTTCACTTTTAAAAGGAATTGCAAACATACTTTTATTCAATGTTTAATGTGTAAAATGCACTAAAATTTTATTTATGAATAAAAAAATACATGAATATTATATTTATTAATAATTAACATTATCCTTTTTCTATTGCTAATTAGTGGTAAGTTGGGGTTTCAGGCCCAATGATGGTTTGAAACTCACATTGGTTGAGAGGATGGAATGGCATGATCATCAAACCTTTTGTGGGTAATTGTTTCATACTCTATGACTCTCTTATAGATTTAATATTTGTTCATAAAAATATTCCTAACCCTAATAAGATAATGGTTAACCTAAAAAATGATCAAATGTTGAGTCCTAACATTTGAAAATATGGGTCTATTAATGAGTGCATCTTTATGTATCTAAGGTTCTCCACCTATTTTCCATCATTGGTTGATGATTGTATTTTCAATCCATTTCACTAAGAACTTTTGGGTTTTACTACAATATGGGGTGTTGGATAATATTTTTAATATGGGATAGAACCTTTTTGAGGCATCCTACATATCATGTTTATAACATGAATCAAAATACTCATAGTTACTTAAACCCATTCATTTTAAAATAATTTTGAAATGACATATATGAGTGGGAACCTAGGATCTCGTTATTAAGATCGAGCCATTGGAAGGAAAACTACATATCCTATTTATAACAGGAATCAGATCCAGCATAGTTCAATCACACCCACTGATTGAGGCTTACACACGATGTTTGTCCTATCTGGTGGAGATTCATTATTTAAATTAAATTATCATTGCACATCCCTAAGACCATGTGGGCCATTCTTAGTGTAAGTAACAAGGGATTAAAAAATCGGTCTCACTGCATATAGATAAAGGAATTACGCATTGGGGAGTCCCTTACAATGTGTTTGATGTGGTTATTGAAGCATGGGAAGGATTCCTTCAAATTCTTGATATGTAAAGAATTAGGGTAATAATATTTTAGTTTATGTAACACCCCAAGCTTCAACGGTATTATTATCTTGGAATAATGAAATAGTGTGCGATGTACGCAACACCAAGTTCAAGTGCACCATGACCTATCAATCTAGCAATTTAGAAATATTTTATGAAACTTTATAGGAAAATTTTCAATTTTATATATATCTCATATAATTTTGACATTCATATTTTTTGTTTCTTAGTCATAATATAAGGGAAAATTCATTTTTTTAGAAAAGAGAATTATTTTTAAAAAAATGCACTTTTGATACTATTTAAAGGAGAACCCTTTATAAATCCAATTTTTATCATTTTTATATATTAAATTTAAGGAAGCAAAAGTATTCTCTATATGAGGAAGATAAAATTTTTGTTTGGGTAATTTCTTAGTGTTTTTCTGATAACTTTCATATTTTGATGAATAGGGAAATATACAAAATATTAATTGAAAACATATTTTTTAATAAAAATAATTTAGACTATTAAATTATACATTTGAATGTATTTTATGTATAATTATATTATATATTTAACATTTAAACCATTTTTTATTATTCTATGTAATTTCCATTTTTAAACTGTACATAAACACATATCAATATTTTGAATGTTTTTTACATCTGAAAAACCCACTTTCAGGTTTTTAAAAAGATAATTAATTTTAAATTAATTATTATACTTCTTTGTTTTGAATTTGGTAAAATAGACATCATTTTTGGATTCAGAATATCAAAATTATCATAGGGTGAAGTTTTGGTATTTTTCAGAAAACATTAAATTTTTTATGAGCAGTGAAAAAAATTGCGTTATTATTTATAACCCATGTTTTTATTTAAAAATGTATTTATTTTGTTTAAATATATTTTATGTCAAAAGAGATACATAATACATATATTAGTTCAATGCAATTCGTTGTATTCATATTACAATGAAATTATATGTATAAAATTTTATTTAAATTTTTAACGTCTATTACCCTCCTTCTAGGAACCTTATCAAATTTGCATCAAACATAATTTTACCACTTCTCTAAATTGAATTCCAAAAATATAAGAGGAAAAATTGGTATCTTTAAGTAAAATGTGGTTCGATATATTGAATATAATATTTTTAATAGTAACATTTGAATTTTATTTACCAAGGTTAAAAGTAAATAGGGTAATTAAAGGAAAAAATGACATTATAATTACCTTAAAACATGTCATAATTCTATTAGATAAGTGTAATTCAACCAAAATTGACCTTATAAATAAAATATTATCCTTTTTGTCTACCTGGTTTGTATTAGGACAATTATTATTATTTTATTTAAAGAATTGTAAAAAGTTTTTAATTCACATTTTAATAACAAAAACTATTTTAATATAGGGTAATACATAAGATAATTTCTACAATAAATATTAAATATATAGATAGAACTATTTCCTACATCATGGTATTTTATTTATAACTTTTAGACATTAAAAAAAATAAATTTATTTATGACACAATGATGAGGTAGTCATTACTTTATTAATGAACAATTAAAATAATTTATATTATAAATATTAAAATAAATGTAAATTGAGACATTTGATGAATTCCATAAATATTATAGGGAAATATTACATGTTAGGATGATTATAATTTTTTTTGGAGAAATACGATTGTTATGAATTTCAAAAAAACCAATTACTAAATAATGACAAAACATACATAAATGAGTTTTTAAAACAAATACTATATTATTAAATGAAATACTAGTCATAAAAATATATGGTTTTTCAAAAGAACTTATATAATAATATAATTATCATTAATGAACCATTTGTGGTTTTATTGATATCTTATTGTATGTTTATTAACTATATAATATAAAAATACAAGGAGACATAGTAAATGTTAAACTATTTAACAAAGAGTTAAATCTAAAAGATAAGGTTAATATAGTGTCTTAAACCTATATAAAATCTATTAGTTGATATGTTTTCAAACCAGCCCCACATTATCCTCAAATTAAGTCCTTAAAGCCATTATAAACCGAATATTATTGTATAATAAAATAATATTTCAAGGTTTTCCTAAAATGACCCTCACCACTCTTATAAAAGGGTACTTATCATCTCTAAAAATCACACCTCCAAAGCCATTTGGCTCAGAAAAAACCTAATAAAATATCCTAACAACAACCCTCATATAATCCTATAGGCCTTAATTTTATCATGAATCTAACCTAAGGATCATTTTTGATCAAATCAAAGAAGAAGCACCGGAAGAAGAGGTAATTATTTCAGCTCCCCTTTCAATGCTCTTTCTGTTCTTCCACTTCCTCTTTATTTTTTGTTTCCATAAAAAAATAATAACTACAGAAACTTATATATACTATTGTGTAATTATAAACATTTTACAACAATATTCATTATTATATCCATCCTATGAATGACAATGTCACCATACGTGCATATGTACGGCTTACAGTCTCCACGCCCGGGTGTAGTTTGTTATTCAACACTAAATTGTATGGATGAGTATAATAATGATTATAATTGAAGTAAATAATAATTTTAAAATTTTAATGATTCTTTATATAAGATATAACATCTAATTACATACGATTTCACCATTAATATAATGGTATTGTCGATTGTGCATACGTACAAGTTACCGTCTCTACGAACGTGATGAGATTAATTCCCCATCGTAACCATTCGATAATAAATATCATTTTATGAATAATTTTTTTAGAACATAATATCATTCTATATACTAATCAAATACATCCTATATATAACAAACATGACTTATGTAAAAAATATATAAAGAAAATAGAATTAGTTAACACCCGAAACAATGATACTACTGAAATATTATTAACAAAGTAATATTAAAAGATCATATATGATATCATTTTGATGTATATGGTAGTGTTATAATTTAAATACAATTATTTCAACATTATATAGTAGGTTAACTTATCCTTACCTATGTAAAAGTACAATGTACTGGATTTTCATCTCACTTCTTATTCTCGTGAGATTCATGCAATATTGCCACTATTTCCATTTGTGTTGTGTATGTACTGCCTGTGATTATATTATTTTTGAAATTTACATTAATATATGGTTTTTTAAATTTTCATTTGATTATCATTATTTCATGGGGTTTATGTTTCGTATGTTCTGAAATCGTTATGGGAATTTCAGATTTTGATTTCCACTCATTGAGTTCTACGCAAACTTCAATGATTATTTTACTCCAAAATTATGCCTGAAATCACAATTTATTTATTTATGTAGTAATTTCCACTCCCCATTGTGTTGATATACTTTTTATACACATAATAAATCCTTTGATAAATTCTCATTTCATCACCTTGAACATGATAAGTGTCATCATAACTCAATTTCCATTCAATGAGTTAAACTAATTCATTGGTGTTGGTGTCACCAGAATATATCTGAATGTCCTATGATTTATTTACACTTAATATCTAATTATATTGAGTTTATGTATATTTTAAAATAATAATTTTATCATTGATTTATCATCAACCGAAAGATACAGTCTTTAAAAAGGATTCCATCTAAATTTACATTCTATTGAGACTTCATTGTTGTTATGCACCAATTAACTTTTATATTGTTTATATACTATACATTGACATAGTATACCATGAATAGATTTATTCTCATGGTATTAAAATATTTTTGACAACCATAATTATTTGTACTGAAATTCCTCTCATTTTGTTAGGAACTCTAAGTTAAATATTATTTTAAATGTTTTAATGATTTATTCTTCTAATCTTTCTCATTAATTTCCATGTTTTAAAAATTGTTTTAAGGATATATTTATATGGAAATGAATTTTTTAAAATTAAATTTTCTTAAATGTTTCAATGTGGTATGAGAATCCCTTATTTAAAAATATATTTTCACAGCTTCTTGTTAAATAGTGAGGCGTAAATGTTTTCATGAAAAGGGGATATTTCACTCAAATAGTTTTACTGATTATTTTCATATATGTCAATACCCTTCATGATTCTTGATTGAGGTTGAATTATTATAAATAATACATCTATATTGTATTGAATGAGTTAAGTTTCACTGTGAATGTGCTATTTTTATACCATTCATGATTTGTGGTTAAAATATTGACATTTTGTATTCTAGTTATTATACGAATGTTTAGATTATGTTAAAACCATTTGATATTAAGAATGCATTGGATTTATTGAGTGAGGGTCGGTTCCCTCTATATCTCCTCGATGTATCGGTAGTTCTCATTAGACAAACTAGTGCCTTAGCAGAAGGCCTTGACAAAATATTTTTTCTCGCCATGGCAGGAGGCCTTGACTATGTGGTTATGAGTTATGGAATTATGCATTCCATCATTATGAAGATAGCTATTGATATTAAGTGTGATTATTGGATATGTATAATATCTATGTGAGTATGTAACTGGAATTATTTGATTTATATTTTCAAAATTATGACGAAATTTGTGTTTAAAAGGATTGTTTTTAGTCATATACATTTCCTTAAATGTTTATGCTTATTTATGAGTGTGTCCACTATATTGTTATACTTACTTAGCATCTGAGCTCACCCCTCTATGTTTTACTTTTCAAGGATGTGAATAAGTTTATCATGATTAACCTTCGGGAATAGGATAAGGGATATGAGTGTGTTCAAATGGGACACAATGTTGTTTTTCTTTAATTCATGATGAAATGTAACACTTAAGTATGTATCAAGTACTTCCAAGGATACTAAACCAATCATTATTTCAGGAATTTATCTCTTATGATCATGAAAATGATATGTATTAATGCACCGACTATAGGTAACTAGGTTTGGGGCATTACAGTTGGTATCAGAGGATGTTTATTATTAACTGTGGAAACTATATTTAGAAAAACTATGATTAGAGAAAATTACCCTTTCATAATATTTGGATATTAGTATAGAAGAACATCCAAATTTTTTGGTAATATCAATATTTTGTGTGTTTTCTGAGAAATACATCAATGTCTAGATACGAGTAGGTAGAGGAATCTCTGACACATATATACCTGTGGGTAAAACCTGAAAACACAACTTTAAGCTAGACTCGAAAGGGAACTAGTGCACGAAAATGGGCCTTGCAACACTATTGGTTATAATACTCATGGGGTATATGCTTATGATAATTCACATTTTCATTAAAAACTTATTAGAAATATTTTAATATAATATTAGAATAAATATCCTTGGATAATCAAAAAGTGCATTAAATTTAAAATTAGGTGTCATGAGATTATCTAACAGGTTTCTTGACTATTTTCACTCAAACAATGAATTTTGGTTTTATTCAATGGTTGGATTCAAATGAAGTCATTATAAAACTGAACATGACTTATAAGGTCCACATAGTGGTGGAATTGAGCAATGAATTGGAATGTTGATAGGAACAACATATATCACGTTCAAGATGAATCAGTTTTCTAAAAATATGATCAACAACATATATATTTATTAACTCCTGGACTCAACAATGAAGTGACATGCGGTGAATGATAAGATCTATAGAAGTGGAGACCATGGAGAAAATAAAGCTCTATTTCCATATGCAAGAAATGTGGAAGGAGACACCCAAGAAAGTGTCTTAATGGAACAAAGACATTCTTTATGTGCGTCAAAGAAGGAAATAATGTATTGAATTATTGATAAAAAATGAAGATAACTTTGGATGAAAATAAAAATGATACCAAGAATCCATTTATAGTCATTTTAATTAAATGTAGGGGCCCTGGTCATTACACGAGTCACTTACCTATATTATATGATAACCTCATGGTTAAGGAAGAACATATGTGGAAATAAATTGAATGTGAAATTCTTAAAAGGATTAGTTCTATTTTTGAAGGGATTAATTTGGATTATTTTTCTAATGTATGTGTAAACCTTCATTTTATTTTTGAAAATTCTATTTGAGGAATAATTATATTTTCGTTTGTCTTTATAGTTATACATAACTATTTGGGTTTATATGATTATTGAATTTGTAGGGATTACATGTTAATAATTTGTGGGATGAAAATGTGATGTATGAGATAATATTTGTGCTTAAATTATGTTATGTTTATTTTGAGGAATTTATATCATATTGGAAATGTTATAAAATATAGTTTTTTAAAAAGGACAACATGCCAACAATATGACAACCCGTCACATTGGAAAAAGTTGTGGGAATCCTACTGACAACCAATGTGTGACTTGGATTTATTGCCTACCACTACACTACATGAAGTCCCTGATTAGTGAGACTAATTATTTTTAGTTAAATGATTATATTGATCAATAATACTTTAATTTGGGAACTTATGTTTTATCAAATGGATATCCTTAGTATAGGAAAATGATTTGGTGATTATGTGATAAATGTTATTTTGGAAGACGTTCGCTCTATTGGGAACACCACATGCCTAAGGAAAATAAAATACTAAAGGATTTCATTTGAGGATAATGGGGGGATGCCTATCTATGTTTTTATTGTGGATTTATAGTGATTTGGGTTATTTATGTAAATGATTAACCTGTCATAGTGAACAAGTGATTATGTTAATTACATTTAATTATGCGACATTAAGAATAGTCGATGTTATTTTGATAAACAATTTAATATGGAAGAATATGTAATCAAATTCTTCTGAGATTTGGATTTTAGAATTAGTTTTTATTATATTGTATTATTTTAAGGAGAATCGTTTATTGAATGGTATTTATTAAACCTTTGGTATTGTTGGTTTAATTTTAAAAATTAAGATTAGTATTTCTTTCTCTAAAGGATTATCCTTTTTGGGGATCATCTGATCCTTTACTAACCATTTTAGATTTGGGTAATCTCTAAAGACATGGAAAATAGATAGTTCATCCTTGGTGGATTATGTGATTCTCTATAAGTTGATTCTAGAGCTTATGGTGTGACCAAATCATCTTGAATAATCATTGTTTGGAGGGGAAGACGAGTTTTCTGTTGAAATTAGAAAATGGATAGAATTCTACTTATCATTTTTTTCTTATTCTATGAGAAAAATTAATTCATAAACATTAGGTAAAGGATCTTAAACCCAAAAAAAATTATACTAATACCTAATGTAAATTATCATTTATTAATGGATTTGAGGGACTCAATTTTCCATTCAATTTAATGTGATTGATGACCTCAATCACTCCATATAAATATATAGGTTTTCCAACAATCATAATTGACACCAAGTTTCTTTTATTTGATATCCTAATTTGGTGGTGAATTTTTCATTTCCCTTTCCTTTTTATTAAGTCTAGTGTTTATTAACCCTATTTCTAATGTATTTTTTTCACTATTGAATTTTCTATTTTTTTATACTTTTATTTCTGAATAAAAATTTTAAATTGTGAGGACGCAATTTATTGAAGGAGGAATGAATGTAACACCTCAAGATTCTAGGGTGTGAATCTCTTTGAATAATACAATAACATGTGTATATGAAACACCGAGTTCAAGCACACCATAAACTATCAAACTAGCCATTTAGAAAGTGGTTATAAATAGTAATATCCACATTTTGAATTATATATATATTCCTTGTAATTTTAACATTCATCTTTCATGTTTATTAGAAATAATATAAGGACAAATTCAATTTTTCGAATAAAATAATTTTTTTTAAAAAAATACAGTTTTTACGCCTCTTAATGGATAAACTTTTCAAAATCTAATATTTGACACTTTTATATATTAATTTATATGAAACAAAATTCTTTTATATAATTGGGGCATAAAAATTTAGTTCGGATAAATTTTTGGTGTTTTTCTGATAACTTTTATACTTTGATTAATAGACAAAGATACTAAATTTAAATTGAAAACAAATTTTTTAATAAAAATAATTTATAGTATTAAATTAACAATCTGAATGACTATGAAGTATAAATAGATTATATTTTTATCATTTAATCCTGTGTCAGTCATAGGATGTAATTTCACTTTTAAACTGGTCATAAATACATATAAATCTTTTAATAGTTTTATTTCTCATAAACCCGCTTGCTGGTTTTAACTATGGAAATTAATTTTAAATTAATTAACTCAAAATCTATCTTTTTAATTTGGTAAAATAGATATCATTTTCTTATTTGTAAAATCAACATTACATTAGGGGTAATTGTTTTTATTTTTAAGAAAACATTCATTTTTTTATAAATTGTGAAAAACACTTATTGTTTAAAAAGTGAAATTTTATTTAAATAATAATTTATTTTATTTATATTTATTTTATGGAAAAATAGATACATAATACCTATATTAGTTTAATTTAATTTATTGTGGTCATTTTACAAGAAAATTATATGTATAAAATTTTATTGATTTTTTAACATATTTTACCCACCTACACCGCACATTAGAAAATTTTTATAAAACATAATTTTACCGCTCATGTGAATTGAATTTAAAAACACAAAAGGGCATATTTGACATCAATAAATAAAAATTGGTTCAATAAAATTAAATAATTTATGGTGAGTAGTACCTTTGGAATTTTATTAACTATGGCTGAAAGTAAATAGGGAAATTAAAGGTAAAAATAATATTATAATTACCCTAACACATGTCATAATTCTATTGGATAAGTTTATTTAGACCAAAATAAACCTTAGGAATAAAATATGATCCTTTTGTTCCACATGGTATAAATTATTTCACTTATTATTTCTTTATTTAAAGAAGATTTAAAATTGTTAAATTCAAGTTTTAATAACAAAAACATTTCTAATAAAGGGATACAGAGAAAATAATTTTGACTATAAATATTAAATAAAAATATAAGATGATTTACTACATAATTTTATTTTATATATAATTTTAAGACAATAAATAGTTATATTTATTTATTACACAATGATGATGAATCAATTACCTTATTAATGAATGATTAAAATAATTGATATTAAAAATGGTAAAATAAATGAAAATTTAGACTTTTGATTTATTCCATAAAATTTCATGGTTAATATTAACTGCTAGGGTGGATTTAATTTATTTATTTTTTGATAAAATTAGATTGTTATGGATTTCACAAAAATTGAATACTATGTAATGTCAAAATTGACATAAATGTGTTTTTAAAATAAAAATAAAATATTAAATGATATAATAGTCTTAAAATATATATGGATAGAAAAACGGACTTATATAATAATATATATGTCACTAATGAACCACTTGGGGTCTTAATGTCATTTTATAGTATGTTTATTAACCATATAATATAAAAATACAAGGAGACAAGGTAAATGTTAAACTATTGTAGCAAGAGTTAAATATAAACAATATGGTAAATAAGGTGACATAAACATGTATAAAACTATTGATTGAGATATTTTCAACCCATACCCATGTTAGCCTCAAAATAAATCCTTTTGGAGAAAATATAAACCAAATATGATTGTATAATAAAATAATATTTCAAGTTTTTTTTATAGTGACCCTCACCTCTCTTATAGAAGCGTACATCCCCTTCACTCAATATCAAGCATCCAAAGAAATTTGGTTTGAACGAACCCTGATTAAATATCATCTCAAATACTTTTAATTCAACCTATATTTCATAATTTTATGAGAAATCCATCCCATGGAGCTCTTTTTACCAAATCAAAAGGAAGCACTCGAAGAAGTGGTAATTATTTCATCACCTCTTTCAATGATCTTTTCTTTTTCCTCTTACTATTTCATTGTTTATTACATAGAAAATAATAACTTCAGTACCTTATACATACATTGATATTATTATAAATATCCGCCACCTTATTCATTATTCTATCCATCCTATGAATGACAAAGTCACCATACGTACGTACGTACGACTGACCATCTCTACATCGTGGTGTAGTTTTTTATACAACATATAATTATTTGGATGGGTATAATATTGTGTATAATTTTTGTAAATAAGAAATATAATGTAACACCCCGAGCTTCCACAATACGCTTCTCATTCAATAATGCAATAGCATTCATTGTACACAACTTCGAGTTCTAAAACACCGCGACTAATCATAGTAGCCGGTATGAATAGTAATAACCACTTTTTAAAATTATAGAAATTTTATATTTCAAAATGGACTTCATTTTTGGATTCAGAATATCGAAATTAGCCTATGTTGAATTTTTGATATTTTTCTGAGAACTTTTAATTTTTTATGAATAGTGAAAAATACTTAAAAACAACTTTTTTAATCAAAATAATTTATAGTGATAAATTATACTATTTAGTGGTTTTAAAGTATAATTAGAATATATTTTTACCATTTTATCCAATGGTGGTCATTAGAATTAATTTAACATTGAAATTGGACATAAACAATTGCCAATCTTTTGATATAAATTGTTTTTAAAAACACGCTATTTGTTGTGACAGCGGGAATTAATTATAAAATTAATTAATGAAACTTATATTTTTGTAATTTTGTAAAATATACATCATTTTTGAATTCGGAATATCAATTATAACTTAGGGTGAAATTTTGGCATTGTTCTGAAAAATTCAATTTTTGATGAATAGTGAAACCACTAAGTGGTAGTTAAATAACTGATTTTTCGTTTAAATGAAATATTACCACTTATGTGGTTTGATTTTCAAAAATCCGACAGACATGGTTGTCATTAAGAAGTAAAATGTGGTTCAATGAGATTAAAATAATTTTTGGTGAATAGTTACTTTTAATTTCTTAATCGCGATTAGAGGTAATTAGTGTAGTTTAAGGTAAAAATAATATTTTAATGATATGAGATGAGCTTGACACATGTCCTACCCTCATTGGATGTTCCATGGCCGACCAGAACAATCCATGGGTCAACTTGGGGACCCCATGGAGCCACTTTATTTGGAAAATGACATAAATACCTTTTATTTAATGGTAAAGTAAAAAATGACACAAACATGAAATGTTTTACTAAAACAATTTTTACAATGGGTTATACAAGTCATTTTTTTGACTATAAATAGTCATTGGAAAGATAAAAAGATTTCCCACATCATAGTAGTTTTTTCATAATTTTTAGACATTAAATAAATTAAATTATTTATGACATCATTATGATGCAGCGATGACCTCATTATTTAACGATTTTAATAAAATGAAAAGATAATGTACAATCCAAGGCTTACACTTGTCCAAAGACTATTGTATGGGTATATTTCGAACCCTTATCACCTTATCCTCGAATTATATAAGTGTGGGACCTCTAAAATCCGAAACTCATTTTATAATAAAGTGACTTTTCTTTACTTTCCAAGAGTGCCCCTTCTCTCCACTTATAAAAGGCCCCCAACTCTACCACCTCATTCACACTTTCAAGCCATTTGGTTCAGCCAACCTCTGCCCAAATCCTCTCCCAACTTCCCCCTCTTACTCCTAGAAGCCTCACTTTGGGAAGAACTCTTCCCAAGGAAGCCTTTGGCTCAAAGTAAAAAGAGTTACCCGATTTTGAGGTAATGTCTTCTCTAATGTTGTTTTGTTTTATTTTTCTTCTCCAACCCCCAAAACTCTTTTTATTCATTTCTTTTGTAACAACACCAGTATCCTAAATATACTAGTATATTGTTATAAGAATTATTAGATCTACACTTACACACACCTACATCTAATGGTTAAAGAACATACAGTTTCTGTGGATGGTGACTTTCTGCCTCACGAAACGATGATTGTTCAACACTCATATAACACCTTCAAAGGTGGCCATTAAGATGTCACTATATTTATATATGATATATAATATGTTTATGTTTTACTTATGCTTCTGTATTTCTCATTTATGGAATAATTTATGATTTCCATTATGGGTAAACGCGATAATTTCATTTTAGGAAGTGCGGACTACCGCCCCCTCAAAGTGATTTGAATCGTTAATGCCATATGTGGGATGTATAAAGGATGGAGTAAATGGTATTATACACTATATTATAATGTAATTATATTATACATTTATATCATTATGATTTCATTCCATTAAATACGAAATAGAAATGAAAGTAGCGTTCATGCGTACGTACGGCTTACCGTCTCCATGAACGGTGCATTTCATTTCTTAACTCCAAATGTTACGTAATATTATGAATGAATGTATATACTGGATATATATGATATATATTATATCTAAATCATGAATATAATTCTCGATATAATGTATATTTCATCACATTAACAACTCGTAATTATAAGAAGTTTATTGTTGACTCAAGTACCAAAGATCGACAAAACGACCGTTATTAACTTAAATAATTACATAATTTTCATAACATTGTAATAAGTGATATAAAAAGGATAATGAAAATGAAAATGGTTCTTAATAAGGTAGATATTAACTCTAGTTTGTTATTCAGGAGGTTAAAGAATGGTTGAGTCAAGTCGGACACGAGGTAAGGGAACTTTTTAACCCAACTTCCATTCTTTGGGTTAATCTCCTAATTTCAAATTATGTCATTATATTATTATGTCCTATTTTGTATTTTTACGTTCTTTATGTGTACCTATAGTTAATACACATAATATATCTATTTTATTTTAAAAATGATCTTTTTAAGGACTCCGTCTCAATCTCCTTCCATTGAGGCATATTTGGTTTTATACACAACATTCTTTTATACGGTGTATAAACCCCTTTGACTTTTACATTTATTCAAAAGGTTTTATTTTATGATTATTTGATTTATAAATGATTTCAGAAAAAAGATATTTCTCTCAAATATATGAAAATCCAGTGAAAATGTATACGTATTTAACGCAAGTTTAAAAATCTTTTCTGAAAACCTGACTCTCGAGTGTGGTAGACAGGAAGGGATTGGGCATGGACCCATCATGGCCTGTAATTAGTCGAGCAGTCTCAGAATTAGTTATTTTGTTTTCAAAAGCTTGCATAATGTTTTCAGAAAAACACTGGAGTATATTTAACAAATTTTAAACGTAAGTATCTTCTAAAAATATTGCATCGGTAGGTCTCATGAGACAACTAGACGTGGAATTGGCCGAGGCCCTTTACCAATTTGATATATGGTTTTGGCCAAGGCCTTAATAATTTTAGATGTCTTGGCCGGGGCCTTGACAAAATGTTTCAGAATGTCTGGCATTATACATTCCCTCATTATGAAAGTGGTTATTGATATTGCATGTGATTATTCGACCAGTAGAATATCCATGTGAAGATGTGAATGGAATTATCTAATTTTACTTTTGCCATATTATGCTAATGTTCAAGTTTAAAAGGCATTTGTCTTAGTTATACATTACCTTAAATGTTTATGTTTATTTATTAAAGCTTCCGTAATATTTTTATCCTTACTGAGCATCTGAGCTCACCCCTTTCAATGTTTTAATATTTTTCAGGATGTGAAGAAGTATTTTATGAATGACCTGCAGGGATATTCAGAAGAGGATATGTGTGTGGACTATGGAGACCTTTTTATTGTAGTTTTTCACCTTATGATGTAATGTTACATTTATGAATGTATATAGTGTTTCCAAGGATACTAAAGTAATCGGTCTTTCGAGACTTGATCCTTTGTGATCATGCCAATGTTACGAAGCAATGCACTGACTCTGGGTAGCTGGGGTCAGGGCGTTACAGTTGGTATCAGAGGCAGTTTAGCACTAACCTTGGAGGCTAGATTTAGATAAACTCTGATTAGAGCACATAGCCTGAAGATAGACTTTGAGGATTAATATAGAAGAACTTCCTAAAATTTTGGTATTGTAGAGATTTTGTGAGTTTTCCGAGAAATACATCACTGTCTGGATACGAGCAGGTAGAGGCGGCTCTGGCACAGATGTACCTAGGGGTAAAACCCAAAAACACCGCTTTGATCCATACTCGAATTGGAACTGGTGCACGACAATGGGCCTTGCTGCACTCTTGGTTACGACACTCCCGAGGGATATGCTTAGGATAATTCTCATTTTCTTTACAAGCCACTATGAAGGGTTATGAGTATATACTTCCTCAAAGAAAACATTTCTTTTTTTGATTATGGATTATATCCATAAATAGTTCAATTTATGTAAAGTGTTTTACAGGTATGGAATAATGTATTTTGATTCATAAACTAATATAGTCTATGCCATTGTATAGAAATGGAACCTAGTGGAAGGAATGGAAACCTTATCAACGCATGCACTCCGTGTAGGGATTTCAATCCTACTCAAGAAAATTATTGTGGATTTAGAGATACAACTGGTGCTGATCAACTTATTACCATACTGGGACAACTCACTCAAGTTATGAATAATAACCTTACTCGTATGGATCACCCTGATCAACAACGTGGAGGATCAATGTTAGACCGTTTCATGAGGCAAAAACCGCCAACATTTAATGGGGGTACAAATCCATTAGCAGATGAGCAATGGATAAACTCCTTAGAGAAAATATTTCATGCCTTGGGGAGTAGCGAAAGGGAGAAGGTTGTCATGACAGTTTACCGCCTCACTGGAGATGCCGATCAGTGGTGGTCGCTGATTCAAAACACAAAGGAAGATGATGACGTATCGAATATGGAATGGAGGGAGTTCAAAGAGCTTTTCATAGAAAAATACTTTCCACATGGCCATCGAGCAGATATGGAAAGGCAATTTCTGAGTCTGAGACAAAAGGAGGATGAGAATGTCGCAAAGTATGAGGCCAACTTTACAAGTTTAGCGAGCCATGCTGCAGATTATATACGTAACCCAAGAAGTAAGATTGACCGTTTCTTTGATGGGTTAAAACCATTTCTCCATCGAGATTTAGTATCAAAAACCTTCTCTTCATACGAAGATATTGTCTCATGTGCTATCAAGACGGAAAAGGAATTCTCTAAGTCTCATGACTTTAAAGCAAAGCAAGAAAAGAACATAATGGTGGAACAAGAGACGGATAAAGGGAAAAATGGAAAGAAGGATTTTCCATTATGTGATAATTGTGGGAAGAATCAACTTGGTACTTGCCTAAAAGGAATGGGAGTTTGTTATAAATGTGGAGAAAAATGTCACCAGGCGCGTGATTGCAAGGGAAAGAATGAGGCTATCAATGTTGAATGCTACAATTGTAGGGAAATGGGGAATTATGAAAATGAATGTACTAAGCATCAGGGAAACTTACCACAGAAAAGGCCAAGGGATCAAGGACAATCTTATGTTGTTACTACAGTTGAAGCGGAATAATTAATGTATTGGTACTTTTGGACTCATGGATTATATTCTGGTTATTAGAATAATGTGATATATATAAGGATTGTACTACAGTACTTGTTGTTTCAGTAAAGTTTTAATATGATGAAGGTAATCATATTTTAAGTATGTGACAATAAGAGAAACTTTACTTTGTTTGGGGAATCTGATAAATTGATTTTGGAATTAAGAGACCTTTTAGAGAAAGTCTGGACAGAGGTATTTTGGATAACTATAAAGGTTAGAGTGGATTAAGTTGATATTTGGATAGTATTGTTTAAGGTAAAAACATTTCTGAAGATTATTTTTGGAATATTATAAGACTATAGTTTTAGGAAAAGGAGGACCTGCAGGGTGGGGCATAACCCGTCGCGTCGGACAAAGCTGTAGGAATCGAACCCACAACCATAGTACGACAGGCCTTTATTTCCTACCACTAGCCTACAGGAAGTCTGTGGTTATTACAATATAATTTTACTAATCTAAATGGTATGTGTTAACATTTGGAACCTTATACAATTAGGATAAGTATAATATTTTTGAGTTCTATTATCTTTTTGAGTGAAATATGAGTTGAAGTTTGAAACTCTACCTTATGTCTTGCTGAACTGATGATGTTTTAAATCAACATAGATTGAAGGCTTTGAGGCCCTCAATTTGACAGTTGATTGTGATTGATGACCTCAATCACTCCCTACAAATATTTACGTTTTTCCTCCAATTATATGTCCCTAATTGCCACCAATGTTCTCCTAATCAAGATCATAATTGGGTGGTGACTTTTTCATTTCCCTTTCCCTCTTATTAAGGCTAAATTTTATTAATCTTATTTCCGATGTGGGTTTTCCACAACGGTATTTTCTATTTTCAACCTTTTATTTTCCCAGAAAAATTTCAAATTTCGAGGACGCAATTTATTGAAGGAGGGGAGAATGTAACACCCCGATCTTCCACAATACACTTCTCTTTCAATAATGCAATAGCTTTCACTGTACGCAACTTCGAGTTCTAAAACACCGCGACTAATCATAGTAGCCGGTATGAATAGTAATAACCACTTTTTAAAATTATAGAAATTTTATATTTCAAAATGGACTTCATTTTTGGATTCTGAATATCGAAATTAGCCTATGTTGAATTTTTTGGTATTTTTCTGAGAACTTCTAATTTTTTATGAATAGTGAAAAATACTTAAAAACAACTTTTTTAATCAAAATAAATTATAGTGATAAATTATACTATTTAGTGGTTTTAATGTATAATTAGAATATATTTTTACCATTTTATCCAATGGTGGTCATTAGAATTAATTTAACATTGAAATTGGACATAAACAATTGCCAATCTTTTGATATAAATTGTTTCTTAAAAACACGCTATTTGTTCTGACAGCGGGAATTAATTATAAAATTAACTAATGCAACTTATATTTTTGGAATTTTTTAAAATATACATTATTTTTGAAATCGGAATATCAATTATAACTTAGGGTGAAATTTTGGCATTGTTCTGAACAACTTCAATTTTTGATGAATAGTGAAACCACTAAGTGGTAGTTAAATAACTGATTTTTTGTTTAATGAAATATTACCACTTCTGTGGTTTGATTTTCAAAAATCTGACATACATGGTTGTCATTAAGAAGTAAAATGTGGTTCAATGAGAATAAAATAATTTTTGGTGAATAGTAACTTTTAAGTTCTTAATCGCGATTAGAGGTAATTAGTGTAGTTTAAGGTAAAAATAATGTTTTAATAATATGAGATGAGCTTGACACATGTCCTACCCTCAATGGATGTGCCATGGCCGACCAGGAAAATCCATGGGTCAACTTGGGGACTCCATGGAGCCACATTATTTGGAAAATGACATAAATACCTTTTATTTAATGTTAAAGTAAAAAATGACACAAACATGAAATGTTTTACTAAAACAATTTTTACATTGGGTTATACAAGTCATATATTTGACTATAAATAGTCATTGGAAAGCTAAAAATATTTCCTACATCGTATTGTTTTTTTATAATTTTTAGACATTAAATAAATTAAATTATTTATGACATCATTATGATGCGGCGATGACCTCATTATTTAACGATTTTAATAAAATGAAACGATAATGTACAATCCAAGGCTTAAACTTGTCCAAAGACTATTGGATGGGTATCTTTCGAACCCTTATCACCTTAGCCTAGAATTATATAAGTGTGGGACCTCTAAAATCTGAAACTCATTTTATAATAAAGTGACTTTTCTTTACTTTCCAAGAGTGCCCCTCCTCTCCACTTATAAAAGGCCCCCACCTCTACCACCTCATTCACACTTTCAAGACATTTGGCTCGGCCAACCTCTGCCCAAATAATCTCCCAACTTCCCCCTATTACTCCTAGAAGCCTCACTTTGGGCAGAACTCTTCCCAAGGAAGCCTTTGGCTCAAAGTAAAAAGAGTTACCCTATTTTGAGGTAATGTCTTCTCTAATGTTGTTTTGTTTTATTTTTCTTCTCCAATCCCCCTAAACTATTTTTATTCATTTATTTTGTAACAAAACCAGTATCCTCAATATACTAGGATGTTTTTATAAGAATGATTCGAGCTACACTTACACACACCTACATCTAATGGTTAAAGAACATACGGTTTCTGTGGATGGCGACTTTCTGCCTCACGAAACGATGATTGTTCAACACTCATATAACACCTTCAAAGGTGGCCATTAAGATGTCACTATATTTATATATGATATATAATATGTTTATTTTTTTACTTATGCTTCTGTATTTCTCATTTATGGAATACGTTATGATTTCCATTATGGGTGAACGCGATAATTTCATTTTAGGAAGTGCGGACTACCGCCCCCTCAAAGTGATTTGAATCGTTAATGCCATATGTGGGATGTATAAAGGATGGAGTAAATGGTATTATACACTATATTATAATGGAATTATATTATACATGTATATCATTATGATTTCATTCCATTAAATACGAAATAGAAATGAAAGTAGCGTTCATGCGTACGTACGGCTTACCGTCTCCATGAACGGTGCATTTCATTTCTTACCTCCAAATGTTATGTAATATTATGAATGAATGTATATACTGGATATATATGATATATATGATATCTACGTCATGAATATAATTCTCGATATAATGGATATTTCATCACATTAACAACTCGTAATTATAAGAAGTTTATTGTTGACTCAAGTACCAAAGATCGACAAAACGACTGTTATTAACTTAAATAATTACATAATGTTCATAACATTGTAATAAGTGATATAAAAAGGATAATGAAATTGAAAATGGTTCTTAATAAGGTATATATTAACTCTAGTTTATTATTCAGGAGGTTAAAGAATGGTTGAGTCAAGTCGGACATGAGGTAAGGGAACTTTTTTACCCAACTTCCATTCTTTTGGTTAATCTCCTACTTTCAAATTATGTCATGATATTATTATGTCCTATTTTGTATTTTTACGTTCTTTATGTGTACCTATAGTGAATACACATAATAGATCTATTTTATTTTAAAAATGATCTTTTTAAGGACTCCGTCTCAATCTCCTTCCATTGAGGCATATTTGGTTTTATACACAACATTCTTTTATACGTTGTGTAAACCCCTTTGACTTTTACATTTATTCAAAAGGTTTTATTTTATGATTATTTGATTTATAAATGATTTCAACAAAAAGATATTTCTCTCAAATATATGAAAATCCAGTGCAAATGTATACGTATTTAACGCAAGCTTAAAAATGTTTTCAGAAAACCTGACTCTCGAGTGTGGTAGACCAGAAGGGATTGGGAATGGACCCATCATGGCCTGTAATAAGTCGAGCAGTCTCAGAATTAGTTATTTTGTTTTCAAAAGCTTGAATAATGTTTTCAGAAAAACACTGGAGTATATTTAAGCAATTTTAAACGTAAGTATCTTCAAAAAAGATTGCATCGGTAGGTCTCATGAGACAACTAGACGTGGAATTGGTCGAGGCCCTTTCCCAATTTGATTTATGGTATTGGCCGAGGCCTTAATCATTTTAGACATCTTGGCCAAGGCCTTGACAAAATGTTTCAGAATGTCTGGCATTATACATTCCCTCATTATGAAAGAGGTTATTGATATTGCATGTGATTATTCGACCAGTAGAATATCCATGTGAAGAAGTGAATGAAATTATCTCATTTTACTTTTTCCATATTATGTTGATGTTCATGTTTAAAAGGATTTTGTTTTAGTTATACATTGCCTTAAATGTTTATGTTTATTTATGAAAGCTTCCGCAATATTTTTATCCTTACTGAGCATCTGAGCTCACCCCTTTCAATGTTTTAATATTTTCCAGGATGTGAAGAAGTATTTTATGAATGACCTGCAGGGATAGTCAGAAGAGGATATGTGTGTGGACTATGGGGACCTTTTTATTGTAGTTTTTCACCTTATGATGTAATGTAACATTTATGAATGTATCTAGTGTTTCCAAGGCTACTAAACTAATCGGTCTTTCGAGACTTGATCTTTTGTGATCATGCCAATGTTACGAAGTAATGCACCGACTCTGGGTAGCTTGGGTCGGGGCATTACAGTTGGTATCAGAGGCAGTTTAGTACTAACCTTGGAAGCCATATTTAGATAAACTCTGATTAGAGCACATAGCCCGATGATAGACTTTGAGGATTAATATAGAAGAACTTCCTAAAATTTTGGTATTGTAGAGATTTTGTGAGTTTTCCGAGCAATACATCCCTCTCTGGATACGAGCAGGTAGAGGAGGCTCTGGAACATATGTACCTAGAGGTAAAACCCGAAAACACCGCTTTGAGCTAGACTCGAACGAGAACCGGTGCACGACAATGGGCCTTGCTGCACTCTTGGTTACGACACTCCCGGGGGATATTCTTAGGATAATTCTCATTTTCTTTACAAACCACTATGAAGGGTTATGAGTATATACTTCCTCAAAGAAAACATTTCTTTTTATGATTATGGATTATATCCATAAATATTTCAATTTATGTAAAGTGTTTTACAGGTATGGAATTATTTATTTTGATTCATAAACTAATCTAGTTTATTCCATTGTATAGAAATGGCGCCTAGTGGAAGGAATGGAAACTGTATCAACGCATGCACTCCATGTAGGGATTGCCCTTCTACTCAAGAAAATTATTGTGGATCTAGATATACAACTGGTTCTAATCAACTTATTACCATACTGGGACAACTCACTCAAGTTATGAATAATAACCTTACTCGTATGGTTCACCCTGATCCACAATGTGGAGGATCAATGTTATACCGTTTCATGAGGCAACAACCGCCAACATTTAATGGGGGTACAAATCCATTAGTAGATGACCAATGGATAAACTCCTTAGAGAAAATATTCCATGCCTTGGAGAGTAGCGAAAGGGAGAAGGTTGTCATGGCAGTTTACCGCCTCACTGGAGATGCCGATCACTGGTGGTCGCTGATTCAAAACACAAAGGAAGATATTGACGTATCGAATATGGAATGGAGGGAGTTCAAGGAGCTTTTCTTAGAAAAATACTTTCCACATGACCATCCAGTAGATATGGAAAGGCAATTTCTGAGTCTGAGACAAAAGGAGGATGATAATGTCGTAAAGTATGAGGCCAACTTTACAAGGTTAGCAAGGATGCTGCAGATTATATACGTATCCCAAGAAGTAAGATTGACAGTTTCTTTTATGGTTTAAAACCATTTCTCCATCGAGCTTTAGTATCACAAACCTTCTCTTCATACGAAGATATTGTCTCATGTGCTATCAATATGAAAAAGGAATTCTCTAAGTCTCATGACTTTAAAGTAATGCAAGAAAAGAAGATAACGGTGGAACAAGAGACGGATAAAGGGAAAAAGGGAAAGAAGGATTTTCCATTATGTGATAATTGTGGGAAGAATCACCCTGGTACTTGCCTAAAAGGAATGGGAGTTTGTTATAAATGTGGAGAAAAAGGTCACTAGGCGCGTGATTGCAAGGGAAAGAAAGAGGCTATCAATGTTGAATGTTACAATTGTAGGGAAATGGGGCATTATGCAAATGAATGTACTAAGCGTCAGGGAAACTTACATCAGAAAAGGCCAAGGGATCAAGGACAATCTTATGTTGTTACTACAGTTGAAGAGGAATAATTAATATATTGGTGCTTTTGGACTCATGCATTATATTCTGGTTCTTAGAATAATGTAATATATATAAGGATTGTACTACAATACTTGTTGTTTCAGTAAAGTTTTAATATGATGAAGGTAATCATATTTTAAGTATGTGATAATAAGAGAAACTTTACTTTGTTTGGGGAATCTGATAAATTGATTTTGAAATTAAGAGACCTTTTAGAGAAAGTCTTGACAGAGGTATTTTGGATAACTATATAGGTTGGAGTGGATTAATTTGATCTTTGGATAGTATTGTTTAAGGTAAAAACATTTCTGAAGATTATTTTTGGAATATTATAATACTATAGTTTTAGGAAAAGGACAACCTGCATGGTGGGGCATAACTCGTCGCGTCGGACAAAGCTGCAGGAATCGAACCCACAACCATAGTACAACAGGCCTTTATTTCCTACCACTATCCTATATGAAGTTCGTGGTTATTACAATATAATTTTACTAATCTAAATGGTATGTGTTAACATTTGGAACCTTATACAATTAGGATAAGTATAATATTTTTGAGTTCTATTATCTTTTTGAGTGAAAGATGAGTTGAAGGTTGAAACACTAATTGTCAAGCATAAATATATATATACCTATCTCTTATTCAATGAATAAATTAATTCTTAAACATTAGTAATGGGATATTAAAACAAAAAAATGTGTTATCCTAATACCTTATGTCTTGTTGAACTGATGATGTTTTAAATCAACATAGATTGAAGGCTTTGAGGCCCTCAATTTGACAGTTTATTGTGATTGATGACCTCAATCACTCCCTACAAATATTTACGTTTTTCCTCCAATTATATGTCTCTAATTTCCACCAATGTTCTCCTAATCAAGATCATAATTGGGTGGTGACTTTTTCATTTCCCTTCCCCTCTTATTAAGGCTAAATTTTATTAATCTTATTTCCGATGTGGGTTTTCCACAAAGGTATTTTCTATTTTCAACCTTTTATTTTCCCAGAAAAATTTCAAATTGCGAGGACGCAATTTATTGAAGGAGGGGAGAATGTAACACCCCGAGCTTCCACAATACGCTTCTCATTCAATAATGCAATAGCTTTCATTGTATGCAACATCGAGTTCTAAAACACCGCGACTAATCATAGTAGCCGGTATGAATAGTAATAACCACTATTTAAAATTATAGAAATTTTATATTTCAAAATGGACTTCATTTTTGGATTCGGAATATTGAAATTAGCCAATGTTGAATTTTTGGTATTTTTCTTAGAACTTCTAATTTTTTATGAATAGTGAAAAATACATAAAAACAACTTTTTTAATCAAAATAATTTATAGTGATAAATTATACTATTTAGTGGTTTTAAAGTATAATTAGAATATATTTTTACCATTTTATCCAATGGTGGTCATTATAATTAATTTAAAATTAAAATTGGACCCAAACAATTGCCAATCTTTTGATATAAATTGTTTCTTAAAAACACGCTATTTGTTGTGACAGTGGGAATTAATTATAAAATTAATTAATGAAACTTATATTTTTGGAATTTTTTAAAATATACATCATTTTTGAATTCAGAATATCAATTATAACTTAGGGGGAAATTTTGGCATTGTTCTGAAAAACTTCAATTTTTGATGAATAGTGAAACCACTAAGTGGTAGTTAAATAACTGATTTTTCGTTTAAATGAAATATTACCACTTCTGTGGTTTGATTTTAAAAAATCCGACATACATGGTTGTCATTAAGAAGTAAAATGTGGTTCAATGAGATTAAAATAATTTTTGGTGAATAGTAACTTTTAAGTTCTTAATCGCGATTAGAGGTAATTAGTGTAGTTTAAGGTAAAAATAATGTTTTAATAATATGAGATGATCTTGACACATGTCCTACCCTAATTGGATGTGTCATGGCCGACGAGGAAAATCCATGGGTCAACTTGGGGACCCCATGGAGCCACTTTATTTGGAAAATGACATAAATACCTTTTATTTAATGTTAAAGTAAAAAATGACACAAACATGAAATGTTTTACTAAAACAATTTTTAAATTGGGTTATACAAGTCATATTTTTGACTATTAGTAGTCATTGGAAATCAAAAAAGATTTCCTACATCATAGTATTTTTTTATAATTTTTAGACATTAAATAAATTAAATTATTTATGACATCATTATGATGCAGCGATGACCTCGTTATTTAACGATTTTAATAAAATGAAAAGATAATGTACAATCCAAGGCTTACACTTGTCCAAAGACTATTGGATGGGTATATTTCGAACCCTTATCACCTTATCCTCGAATTATATAAGTATGGGACCTCTAAAATCCGAAACGCATTTTATAATAAAGTGACTTTTCTTTACTTTCCAAGAGTGCCCCTCCTCTCCACTTATAAAAGGTCCCCACCTCTACCACCTCATTCACACTTTCAAGCCGTTTGGCTCGGCCAACCTCTGACCAAATACTCTCCCAACTTCCCCCTCTTACTCCCAGAAGCCTCACTTTGGGAATAACTCTTCCCAAGAAAGCCTTTGGCTCAAAGTAAAAAAGAGTTACCCAATTTTGAGGTAATGTCTTCTCTAATGTTGTTTTGTTTTATTTTTCTTCTCCAACCCCCTAAACTTATTTTATTCATTTCTTTTGTAACAACACCAGTATCCCCAATATACTAGGATTTTGTTATAAGAATGATTCGAGCTACACTTACACACACCTACATTTAATGGTTAAAGAACATACAGTTTCTGTGGATGGCGACTTTCTGCCTCACGAAACGATGATTGTTCAACACTCATATAACACCTTCAAAGGGGGACATTAAGATGTCACTATATTTATATATGATATATAATATGTTTATTTTTTACTTATTCTTCTGTATTTCTCATTTATGGAATACTTTATGATTTCCATTATGGGTAAACGCGATAATTTCATTTTAGGAAGTGCGGACTACTGCCCCCTCAAAGTGATTTGAATCGTTAATGCCATATGTGGGATGTATAAAGGATGGAGTAAATGGTATTATACACTATATTATAATGGAATTTTATTATACATTTATATCATTATGATTTCATTCCATTAAATACAAAATAGAAATGAAAGTAGCGTTCATGCGTACGTACGGCTTACCGTCTCCATGAACGGTGCATTTCATTTCTTACCTCCAAATGTTACGTAATATTATGAATGAATGTATATACTGGATATATATGATATATATGATATCTACATCATGAATATAATTCCCGATATAATTTATATTTCATCACATTAACAACTCGTAATTATAAGAAGTTTATTGTTGACTCAAGTACCAAAGATCGACAAAATGACCGTTATTAACTTAAATAATGACATAATGTTCATAACATTGTAATAAGTGATATAAAAAGGATAATGAAATTGAAAATGGTTCTTAATAAATTAGATATTATCTCTAGTTTATTATTCAGGAGGTTAAAGAATGGTTGAGTCAAGTCGGACACGCGGTAAGGGAACTTTTTAACCCAACTTCCATTCTTTGGGTTAATCTTCTACTTTCAAATTATATCATGATATTATTATGTCCTAATTTGTATTTTTACATTCTTTATGTTTACCTATAGTGAATACACATAATAGATCTATTTTACTTTAAAAATGATCTTTTTAAGGACTCTGTCTCAATCTCCTTCCATTGAGGCATATTTGGTTTTACACACAACATTATTTTATACGGTGTATAAACCCCTTTGACTTTTACATTTATTCAAAAGGTTTTATTTTATGATTATTTGATTTATAAATGATTTCAAAAAATATATATTTCACTCAAATATATGAAAATCCAGTGCAAATTTATACATATTTAACGCAAGATTAAAAATGTTTTCAGAAAACCTGTCTCTCGAGTGTGGTAGACCGGAAGGGATTGGGCATGGACCCATCATGGCCTTTAATTAGTCAAGCAGTCTCAGAATTAGTTATTTTGTTTTCAAAAGCTTGCATAATGTTTTCAGAAAAATACTGGAGTATATTTAAGCAATTTTAAACGTAAGTATCTGCTAAAAAGATTGCATCGGTAGGTCTCATGAGACAACTAGACGTGGAATTGGTCGAGGCCCTTTCCCAATTTGATTTATGGTTTTGGCCGAGGCCTTAATCATTTTAGACGTCTTGGCCAAGTCCTTGACAAAATGTTTCAGAATGTATGGCATTATACATTCCCTCATTATGAAAGTGGTTATTGATATTGCATGTGATTATTCGACCAGTAGAATATCCATGTGAAGAAGTGAATGGAATTATCTCATTTTACTTTTTCCATATTATGTTGATGTTCAAGTTTAAAAGGCTTTTGTTTTAGTTATACATTTCCTTAAATGTTTATGTTTATTTATGAAAGCTTCCGCAATATTGTTATCCTTACTGAGCATCTGAGCTCACCCCTTTCAATGTTTTAATATTTTCCAGGATGTGAAGAAGTATTTTATGAATGACCTGCACGGATAGTCAGAAAAGGATATGTGTGTGGACTATGGAGTCCTTTTTATTGTAGTTTTTCACCTTATGATGTAATGTAACATTTATGAATGTATCTAGTGTTTCCAAGGCTACTAAACTAATCGGTCTTTCGAAACTTGATCTTTTGTGATCATGCCAATGTTACGAAGTAATGCACCGACTCTGGGTAGCTGGGGTCGGGGCGTTACATATAACATGTTAATGATTCCATATATATGATATTCCAACCAATTACATACAATTTCACGATCAATAGAATGTAATTGTCACCCGTGCGTACGTACAGATTACCGTCTCCACGAATGTGATGAGATTAATTCCCCATCATAACCATTCAAGAATAAATAAAATTTTATGATTCAAAAATAAGGTTTAACAAGATAATATCAATCTATACAAAAATAAAATACATCTTATCTGTTAATAACATGAAAAACAAAACAAAACATATAATGAAAACAGAATTAGTTCACACCCAAAATAATGATACTACTGGTATTTTATTAACAAAGAATTATTAAAAGGTCATATATGATATCATATTTATGTATATGGTTATTTTATAATTTAATAACAATTATTTCACCATTATACAAGTGTTTAACGTAACCTCAACTAAGGAAAAGTACAATGTAAGGGGGTTTCATCTCACTTCTTATTCTAGTGAATTTCATTATATAATTCCACGTTTTCCTTTTGTGTGGTGTATATACTACCAAAAATTGAATTCATTGGAAAACATAAATTAAATTACGGGTATTTAATTATTCATTGTATTATCCTTCTTTTACTGGGTGTATGTTTCGTAATTTACCATATCGGTAAGGGAATTTTTAATTTTGATTTCCACTCATTGAGATTTACGCAAACATCATTTATTATTTTACTCCTAGATTATGTGTGAAATCACAATATATTTATTTATGTTGTCATTTCCACTCTACTGTGTGTGGGTATACTTTGTATACACATAATCACTCCATTGATAAATTCTCAAGTCATCAATATTCACTTGATAAGATTACTCTTAACTCAATTTCCCTTGATTGAGTTAAAAATCCAATTCATTGGTGTTATTATTACAAGAATATTGTGAATGAACTATGATTTATTTACATTGAATATCCACTCATATTGAGTGTATTTATATTTTTGACACATTATTATATCATTGATTTATCCTAATCCTAAAGATACAGTATTTCAGATAGATTTTACCTAAATTTACAATCTATTGAGACTTCTTTATTGATATGCACAAAATCACTTTTATTTGGTGTATATACTCTTCTTTGAAATATTATATCATTAATACCTTTATTCTCATGATATTAAAATGTTTTGATTACCATAATTATTTGTACTGAAACGTCTCTCATTTGGTTAGGAACTCTAACTAAAAGATCAATTTAAATGTTTTAAAGATTTGTTCTTTTAAATCATTCTTATTAATGTCAGAGTTTTAAAAATGGTTTTAAGGATTTATTTATATGGAAATAAATATATTAATGTTAATATTCCTTTTAATTTATTCAATTTCATATGGGACATATTTATTCAAAAATCCATTTTTAACAGCTTATTGATAAATAGTGAAAATTTTAAATGTTTTCAATAAAATGGGATATTTTTCTCAAATAGCTTTATATATTCGTTTAATCTATGTAAATACCCTTCATTATTATTAATTTTTGTTGATTTATTATTATAAAATCATCTATATTTTTTTAATGAGTTATGTTTGAATTTGTGTGTGCTATTTTTATACCATTCATTGTTTGTGGATAAGATATTGACATTTCATATGCTAGTTCTAATACGAATTTTTAGACTATGTTTCACCTTTTTCATATGATAAATGCATTGTCATTTGTAAATTATGGGTAGAGCCCTCTATATCTTCTTGGTGCATCAGTATGACTCATTAGATAAACTAGTGTCTTGGAATAATGCCTGGACAAAATCTTATTTGTAGTCTTGGCACGAGGCCTTGACTATGTGGTTATGAGGTCTGAAATTATGCATCCCCTCATTGTAAAATTTTCTATTTATATTACGTGAAATTAATTGACTAGTATAATATCCATGTGAATATGTAAATTGAATTATTTGATTCATATTTTCTATATAATGATGAAATTTAAGTTTAAAAGGCTTCTGATTTAGTCTTATACATTTAGTTAAATGTTTATGCTTATTTATAAATTTTTCTGCTATATTGTTATCCTTACTAAGCATCGGATATCTTCCATTTCTATGTTTTATTTTTCCCAGGATGAGAAGAAGTATATCATGATTAACCTGCAGGAATAGGATATGAAATATGTGTGTGTTCAAAGGGGACACAATGTTGTTTTTCTTTATTTAGTTATTTAATATAAAACATATGTATGCATCTTTTACTTACATGGATACTAAACTAATCGGTCATTCAGGAGTAGATCTCTAGTGATCATGCCAATGATATGCAATTATGCACCGACTCTGGGTAACTAAGGATGTGGTGTTATAGTCAAATTCTCAATCCACTGATGAATGAGAAAGTGCGATATTCACTTGAGGGAGATTGTGTCCCATTAGTTTGAATGTATGAAATAAGAATGGACTTATAGTGAGGTGGATACATGTTGTACCTCGATCCTTAGGAAAGAATCCAAGGTATCCTATTTGGTTATGATTAAATGTTATGATAGTTCAGTTTGTAGTATGCCCAAACATGACCATTAGATATGGTCATCATATTCCAAAATCTATACCTAAAACTTCCTGATTTCTTACATGACATATCTTGATTGATGGACTAAAATGTATAGGGTGTCTATGTGACATGTCTGAGGATGCTTAAACATGTCCTGGATACCTAGTAGACATGTCCAATAAAATTTCCTAAACCTGTTGATTAATCCAATGGATTTTTCATAATCAGAATGAAATATATAGAGGATATCACATGGTCAATGTTGACATGTATGGAGGGTGTCACATGGCCTATATGACTTGTTGGGAGGGTCTCACATGACAAAGATGACATGTCTGGATGGTGCCACATGATCTGGATGACTTGTTCAGAAGACATCATGAGACCTAGATGATATGTTTGTAGGAAACCAAAATAATTTGGATGACTTGTCCAGAGGACACTTGATGATCAAGATGACCTATCTTAAGGAAATCACGAGACCTTGCCGACATCCCAAGGTTCCACCACATAACCTGGGAGAATTGTATGGAAGACATCAAAATAATTGTCTAGTAATTCTATAGAACATCACAAGGCTTGGGATCCATGCTCAGAGGCCATCACATGACTTGCTTTAAATGTCCAATGTACATCACATGATCCATATTGAATTTTGACAGAGTGTCACATGACTTGGATGACATTCCTTGGTACCATTTCATGATATTATTAGGCCATTATAAGAACATGAAGATTAGTGTGTCTTCATTTTCATGTATCTCCCATCATTTTTATCAATTGTTCTATACTTTATTACATATGTTACATAAAAATTATTTAATGTTATCTTTTCTTTGGGTTTCACATTACCCATTCGACATACTAGACCGCTTTCTCATAATCGCGTTGACATGCAAGAATTTCTTCACATGATCTATAGAGTGATCACACGAGGCACATATTCATGCCACATGAACCCTTAGATCATTCCTCCAATTTTACTTGGTTGAATACCTTTGCGATCAAATGACTTTCCACTCTAAAATATTTTCTCCTGCACTCCCGTGTAGCAGTCACCCATTGTGTATATTTTTCTTCTGAGGGGGAGGGATATATGTTGCTCACCACCATTGTTATACACAACCAAGTGTGAAGTGTATCTGAAAAAAATGAGCTTGAGTTAGTATAAGGATCTTTCATCATGTGCTTCACATGATCCTTACAGCTGTAATCTATGGCATTACATGATCATCAGTGACCGTGAAAATTTTCCACCATTACCATGTTTTTTAGACCCCAGCTAAAAAAATTGATTTAACATATACATGTTGACTTTTCAATGAGAACCCACAAGGTTAGCTGATATGTCTAGGACTGTCATGAGATCAGGATAGCCATGAAACAAAATTCACACAATTGAAGGTGAATTGTCTGGGGTCCTTTATGAGAAAAAGGTGGATTTTCAAGGGGTCCTATATGGGATAATACTAACATGTATAAGGGACCTCATGCAATGAAGATTTATTTTTGAGATTTTCATGATCAATGGTGATCACTTAAGGCACATAACCCCCTTTCGCATGAAGACCAAAGTATCTTCTTCTCATGTTAAGCTTATTCCTTTTTAGTTTTATTATTGTATTCCTTATTTTATATAGTTAGGATATCTCATAAAATCGTTTGAGTGTTATAATGGAAAACCACTCTTCATGCATGTTTTGCATCATGTGATTGATGCTGGATCTCACAATGATGCCTGATAATTTCCTCAAAAAATCCTTATGCATGTGTATGGATCTGAAGGGGCATCACATCATTGAATAAACATGTCCAAGAACCTTCTAATGATGAAGGTGACATGCCAATGCGTTTTTTATGAAAAATAAGATATGTATCTAAGGGATTCCTGAGTTCTTGTAGATCAAATAATCATGTCACGTGAAGATAAACATAACTCTATATCGCATGAAACTTATTTTTTTATCCAAATTTATTTTATAAGGTTTTTTTTGTAATTGTCAAGTGTATGTCATTTGAAAAGATTCATGATTCAATGTAACTCATTTAGAAGACTTTACAGGATCCTCAGTGCCTGTTAAGATTCCTTTTCAAGAAAACGAGGAATTATCAATTTATATTCATGTGATAACTAGAAGATCATGCATTGTGCATGATCCATTCGTGTGACCATCTGAAGGTGATACAGTAACATTTCCTTCTATGGTTTAAGAAATCCATGTTATTCTACCACCATCTCTTCCTTCATTTTGTGTAGAAAATAATACCCATGCTTCGATTATTTCACCCCTTTTATATTCTTATATACTAATTTTTTTGGTTTCAACATTCATGTTTATCATATAGAGACCATGAATTACCTTATTAGGAAAGATTCAAGGAATTTATATCCATTACTACCCTCCTATTTGTATATTCATGATATTTTTAATTTATAGTATATCTTGAGGGAATTCATGATAAAAGGATGTGGTATATTTTAATGAAGAAGTTTGTTGGTGCTGACTTTGGGTGTGGGGAATGGTTTATTAATTTGTACATTATACTTAATTAATTTACCTTTTTGAAAAAAATGAAATAAGTGAATGCGATATGACATGGGAAAATAAAAAATTATTAGTAGTAGTCCTAATATTTTAATCATGTTTTGTTAGGTGGTGTGTTTTTGATTTGTTTCAAGCATGAATTATTTGAAAAATATGAAAAACTAGTTGTTGAAATAATCAAATATATAAAAGTAGATAAAATTAAATAATTATTAAATAATTAATTATGCCTTCATTGAACATAACATTATGTTAATATTGGAAAGTGGGAGTTTTCAATTTTATGGGGATATCATCATTACAAATTACTTTAAATATCATTATTTATACTTAATATAAATCCCTCTTCTTTTATCCATAATGTTTTTTCATATATTATTACTAACCCTAAACCTAAGAATCATTTGAACGTTAATTTCAAGTGATCATGATTTCATGTTCCTTTTGTATTTACAGAGTAGATAATGTAGTTCATTTTTAGGAATATGAAAAAGTACCATGTACTTATGATATGAAAAAAAAATCTACTTGAATTTTTTCATGAGTGATGAGAAGATTTGATTCCAAGAGAGGTTGATAATGAATTGAAATGTTTGATAGTAATGAATAATAAACTAGAGTATATTAGAGGAGAATTACCCATTATTTTGAAAAGGTTATATTTAAAATTCTTGGGATGATTATTCCTATGAAAAATGAGATGAATAATTTCTGTTATATTTAGAAATTGAAAATTTTGTTTAACATTGAAAATCATTAAATTTTTCTTCTTTTGGACTTAATTTTTTTTAACATTTGATACCTCTTAAATTCAATCTTCAAATTTAATTATTGAGGATAAAAATAGTTTATGAGTGGGGGTATTTGATGCTTTCAAATTATTATGAAAACTTTTATTCATTAAATAATTATTTTAAAATTATTTTATTGTAAATAACCATTTAATTTATTATTTTTATTTAAATATAGAAATTTTTAATTGAGTAATTAAAATTGATGTAAATGAATAATGAAATATTAATTTTGAATATTTTTTATTTCTGATATTCTATTTGAATATTATTAAGTGCATGAAATGAATTTTGAAGGTAGTAAATATATATAACTTAGATAACCCTCAACCAACTAGGATTTAATCCATTTGGCTATCCCACCAAGGTGTCGACGAGCAAAAAAATCACCATGGGGAGTCTTATCAAGAAGTATTGGGGATGCCAAGACACAGAATGAATCATGTTCATAGTGTGTGCTAGGGCCCATGAGGACCCCTATGTGCTGGCCTGGTCCCAAGTATATGTCTATAGAGTAAGTGATAATTTATCCCCAAAGGAATAACATAACTGCTAGATGACCTGGAATCTATTATATATGATCACACGAATGTGATCATTTATTAGGAAGGATAATAAAATGAGATAAATGATCATCATAAATAAAAAACCATCATCTTATGATCTGCACACACCTCCCAGGCCTCAAACACACCTCACTGCCACCCTCTACATGAGCTCCACCACTACCACTGATTAACATTGCTTGACCGACATCTGAAACTTTTCAGAACCCTCATGGGTGATGATGTGAAGCATTTTTTTGAGGTGACATTCCACATCAAAGGCATAGGGATAAAATGGATCACCGATTAGAACTCTATCAACCTTGGTAAATCCATTAACGAAGAGAAAAATCCATTAATGATGAGGAGATCGACCAATTCAACTACTATGACGGTCGGATGAAGGGAGGTGGATCTACCATCATTGAATGATGGTGGTGCTAAAATTGTTGAAGGATGCATGAGCTACCATGGATGTTCTACCATTATTTATGGTAGGAGAAATTAATATCATGAAAAACACCATCCCACATTATTCAGATACCATAACTAGTGGGGGAGTGGAACTATTAGTTTCCATATGTAAGATACCATCACTAATGGTAGATATTGCTACTATGGAGTGATACCATCATTAAATGTACCATCACAGGATCTACCATTATTGCTGCCACCATTTTGAATGGTAAGAGAACTACCATGAGACATTTTCGTATAGAAAGACTATGTGTATGCAATAAAATGTTGTTGTGAAGATGATGATGAGTTAGTTCCTTCTATAGAATAGAGTAAACTAATATACTATATGGGATGTAAAATGGATATATATTGTAATTTGATATGTATTTCACCATGATTTTTTTTGTGTGAATAATCTAGATTTAAATAACTACAAAAAATCATGAAAAATCCCCATGGAAGATAACTTGATCCAAAAATAGAAAAGTTAAATATCTCTATATTCCCCTGAATGGAATATTTAAAATACCTGATATCAAGGATTGAGTTTATAAAAACATTTAATTGGAAAAGTTAACTAGATATGGATAGATGAAATAACTGATTTTAACAAGATAAGAAATTTTATTCCTCTATCTATAAATAATAGTGTGATGCTACCAAATAAGTGGAATATCATAGGATATGAAGTAGACTGTTAATATTATTTCCATTCCCTTTTTTATACTATATCATATTTTTTTGTCGCTCATTTTTCATAAAAAAATTTATTCTTATATTTTATTCTACTATATATCATTATCATTCTCTCTATTTAAATATTTTTTTTCTCACATTCATCCACTGTGACCTCAACCACTAAATTATGACTGACTATCCCAAGGATTGGACTGTGGGGATGATAGGTGCTCCATAAATTATTTATATAAAATATTAATTTTTTGAATCAATTTGTGGTGGATTAAGGTGTATGAGAGTGGAGATTTTCCAGCATGACATGGACAATTAATTCACATCTACTATTTTATTTAAAACTTTTCCATCCCTTCCATTTAAAATACTATTTTATAGAAATTTAATAGTCCAAAACAAATAAATTTAAGAATAATCATTCACGTAGGAGATTTCATAATTAGAATATAAACCCGAATTTAAACAACAAACATGTAGAATTGAGGAACCCATAAGTAAAGATAAAGTCCAATTTATTTATATTCTAACCCTCATTATGCAATTCACTTAATGATTGTTTTTATTTCCATTCATTCCATCTTCCTCCTTTCGTTGTTTTAGAAAATAAAAAATCACAAATAAAGTAGAATATGGGATTT
Organism: Viscum album; assembly: GCA_963277665.1. NCBI lineage: Eukaryota > Viridiplantae > Streptophyta > Magnoliopsida > Santalales > Viscaceae > Viscum > Viscum album. Next base: position 1,380,162,042 of record OY728166.1, read on the forward strand.
GAATTAGTAAACAAATGACTGTGAAAATCATCAATTGATAAGACCCTAGTCAACCATTATCCAATAATATTAAAATATACATAGTATATTTTATACGACCCTATGATAGGGGAATCAATATTCTTATTTATTAAACCATATATCAGTTCTATATATGTTTTTTTACTACTAACGTTAACCAGTTATCTAGGGAAACCCTTGATAAATATATATTCTTCACCCAATATTGATATTTTATAATAATACATATATTTTTTAATATTATTTTTCATTTTATATTTCTTGAATGAATTGGACAGGTAGTGAGGGGTGTAGCCTTGTTATAGACAACCCATCAATGAATCGAAATGTCTTATGAAAATATTTAATTAACAAGACGTATTTAAATGGAGTTTGGGGTATGAATACCCATAGATTAAACTATCTTGGTTAATTTCCTTGATAGTAGTAATATCATGATGTTTGGGATCTTGACATCCAATATTATCCATTTTCATCATTGAGAATTTTTTAATTAATATTCATGTGATTATTATATTTGATATTATTTGTGGATGAATTTCATTCATAAATTATTAACTATATGACATAAGTTTCAGTTATTTACCATTATATATTTGTTATTCATTATTAATTAATGATATCTAATTCTATACATAAATCTTGTTGATCATTTATGATCACCCTTTGTTTGTTTTTTCCCTAGGAAATGATGAATACTATTATGTGTAATATCAAGTTTGTAACAATTTTTAATGCAATGTGTTTTGTATTTATAATGTAATAAGAGATTCTTGTTTGTATCTAGTTATTCAAGAATACTAAATTTATCATCCCATTAGGATTAGATCATTTGTGTCTTATAATAATGTAATATAGAAGACAGAAAATCAAGGATAATAGGTTGGGGTTGTTACAATTGGTACTAGAGGAAGTTTAGTAGAAAACATGAGAACAATATTTTATATGATTATAGATAAAATGAGAATTATGATAATAGATTACAGTATTTTTAACACTTTTACTATCATAGTGATTTTATTTTATGGATCTATATTCATAATGGTAATGAGAAAACTCAGTGGGTGCCATTATTCACTGATATTTTCTAATGAAATTATTAGAATCTAAACTCATAAGAAATATATAGAATTCCTCGCTATGTAAGAAAATAAACTTGGTATCAAAACACTGATGATCATGGCCATATAAGGTTATGTTTCTTAGGTTTTGATGAATAACTATTATAAAATGGAGAAAAATATTGTTCTGTAAATTGATTCACTTATATTGGATAATTTTATATAAAAGAATCCTCTATATTTTATCATAAACACTATTACATTAGTAGCTGAGAAATGGATTAAGTCTATCTAAATGATCTTCCACTCTTATTTATTTAATGAAGGTGAAAAAGTTGTTCTTATTGAATTTTTTTTAAAGGATGTGCATATCAGCAATGATTATTGATTTAATACACTAAAGAGACTGAAGATTTAGAGACCATAGAATGAATAATTTATAATATGAATTTATTTGAGGAATTAATCACACCATGACAATAGTTTTATTTTGCATAAATATTTTTTTTCATTCCTGATGCTTTATCTTGTTTGTTGATGTCCATGTTGAGTTTTTTGATATAATATTTCTGTTTTGGAGGTTTCAGGTGGTTTTTGTCACGACCTGCCCTCGGGGTCCGTGCCGTGACTACCCCAAGCCCGCCTTCCATAGGCCAGGGGCTGGCGTCTAGCACCAAGGCGTAAATCCCGGTAAAAAGGGAAGGCATTGCCTTTGTAAAGTAAACAAACACCACAGAGTAAGCAAGCGGAAAGTAAACACTAAGCAATAGCAGAGTACAACTGAAACTGCGGAAAAGTAAATGGGCCAGTATACAAACCCAAACTGAATGTAAAGTACAACTCGAAAGGGAAAACATCAACTAAAAAGTAAAAGCCACTACACCGGGCTGTCCACTGGAAATCCCACCTGAAGGGTGGGTACAGATAGCTCCACTGCTCCACGAGTCCCGCCGTCCGCTCCGAGCACGTCCCGTCCAGTGGTCCACCTCCAGGTACCGTCCTTCTCTGCAAGCCTCAGCTAAGATCAACGCTGTCCGTCGTCTGCCACTAACACAACGTAGTGCGGGCAAAGCCCGTGCAGGGGTGAGTATAAGCTACTCAGTAGGGACCCCGAGACCCCTGAAGGTCTCTCAAATCCACAAAGGATAAACCACGAAGAAAGGTACAATCACGAAGTAACAACCGACACTGCTTAGGTATATGCCCATACATATACCTAAGTCATCAATTCAAATACGCTCCAACCTCTGAGCCCAAGTACAACTCAGTCCACACAGGAAAGTAAACGTATTCCACACAGGAAAGAAAAATGTAATCCACACAGGATAGCACAACACAATCCACACAGGAAAACAACAGGATTCAGCTCACACAGATATACATATTCGAAAGACGATAAAGATGATCTCTGCTCCATCTAATTCGTCGGACCCACGAAGGATCGATAGGTAACTAACCCCCGCAAAAGACCCACACAGGATCGGGCCCACGTAGGACCTGTAGGCGCTGGTTCACACAGGACCGTTGAGCGCAAAGACCCACACAGGATCGGACCCACACAGGATCGGGCCCACACAGGACCTGTAGCACTGATCCACGTAGGATCGCTGAGTGCTGAAGTCGTCGTCGTCAAATCCACACAGGATCTCTATACTGTCGTCGTCGCAGTCACAGTAGCAGTAGCAGTAGCAGTCACAATAACTGTCGCAGTAGCAGTCACAGTAACAGTCGCAGCCAGCACTAGGGTTCCCGCACACAACAAGCTCGTTCGGAGGGTCCGCTCCACGAGCCGAGAGGCTGATACATCAACTGTCACAAAGTCCAGAGTTGTTGTATCCAAAAGTTCCATATCGTCAACAGGAACTCAACGCAACAGACGGCGCGTCGATCGGACGCCCGGTCTGAGAGTTATTGGCATTTTCGTCCCCGGGGCCCGGTTGGGTTTTAAGGCAAAACCAACCCGATCGTACTCCACCTGCGTCCAATCCTCGGGTGGAGTATCACAAAAGAACCGTCTCACTAAGAGGAACACAACAAAGCTGACGGCACGTCAATCGGACGTCCGTAGCTCAAGATATGAGCGTTTCTGCTCCGAAGGCCCGGTTGGTTTCGTGAACGAACCAACCCATCCGAACTCAAAGTGTTCCGAAACCTTGAGTGCGATATACCGAAACGACCGTCTCGATCCAAGGATCGCGTTTCCACAGACGGTTTGTCAATCGGAGGTCCGTGGCTCAAGTTATGGCCAAAAGACCGAAACAGTCTCGAAAACGGGGGGTCCGGGTCCGGGTGCGGGCCGACCCGGCCCGACCCCCCCTGGGTTGGCCCGAACCGGGTCGACCCGACCCGGTCCGCTGGACCCGGCCCGGCCGGTGGTGGCGCGGCGGCGCGGCCTGGCCAGCGGCGGCGCGGCCAGGGTGCCGCGCATGCGCCGCACGCGGGGGGTGAAACCCCCCCTTTTTCGGATCTCGGCCGTCTTTTGCCGGCCGTTTTTAATAAACACATGGGACCCGAGGGTCCCGCCTTCTAACCGAACCGGCGGCCGGCACAACCGGCCGCCTTCCCCCTCTCAGCCACAGCTCATCTGAACTCCGGCGGCCGGCGAGGCCGGCCGCCCCTGGCTGCTCCGCCGCGGCCGTAGGGCCGCGACCCTTCTTGATCTCCGGCGCCGGCGGCTCGGCTCCCGCCGGTCTTCCCGTCTCGCCGCGGCCCGGTACCGGCCGCGGTGTTCGTCGTCCGGCGCGGTGCGACGGCACCGCGCCCCTCCGCCGCGCCTTCGATTCCCCTTGACGCGGCGCGACGGCGTCGCGTTTTTGATGATTCTTCCACGGCGCGACGCGACGGCGCCGCGCAATATAATCGTACGATTATCCACGTGGTGCGACGGCACCACGCCACCTTGTTTCCACCCGCAAGATAAATCAACAAGAACGATGGAGGGGGTTCGGCCGTGTTCATGCGGTCTGGCCCCCTCACGTTAAACAACAACACAAATTTATAATCCTCACGTTAGTCATGCTAGAACCACGAACAACGATAAATAAATAAACAATAACAACAACCCCTACCTTGGGTATAGGTTCGAAGATTTGTCAACGTCCCGCGGAAGACAACGTCGCAGAGGTCGGGCGTCACGGTAATCGTTCGTCAAATCCGATGACGAAGAGGTACGTCCGAAGAGGTACGTCGTTGGCGAATCTTTTTATGTCGACGAAGGGAGTCCAAGGAGGAAGCGGTGTTCCCTCTCGTTGACACAGAAGAAGAAGAAGAGAGGAGTGTCGTTCTTCATCGGAGCTTGAGCGTTCTTCGTCAAAGCTTGAAGAAGAAGGAAAAGCTCTCAAAAGACCTCAAGATGTCTAAACAAAAACTAACCAAATAAAATAAGATTGAGACTTACTTTATCCACAATCTTAACAAATGAATTTCAAAGGTTTGAAATTCAAAAAGGATAACTCCAAAATTAAATAACAATTGTCATGTCATTTAAAGAGGGGTTAAGGGAGTTTGGGAGAAGATGAAAAGTTTAGGGTTCGTGTGGGCCCCACCACACTTAATCCTCTCAAGGGAGGTTAAGTGGGTGTGGGTCCCACCCCTAACTTCCTTTGAGAAAAGTTAACTAACAAGTTTAAATAAAAATTTGTAATCCACAATTTTTATTTAACTTATTCTAAACTCCCAAAAACTAACTCTCATCCCGAAATAAACGCAACCTCGGAAAAGGTCTCCTTAAGAGAATATCGGCACTGCGAGTTCATCGGTGCCCTCGGATTTCAATTCCGAGCACCGGATCAAAAGTTAGGAAAACCCGCTCGTTCGTTCACTGAACGTACCCGAGCCAAACTTCGGAAATTGATTCCGGGCACACCGGGCCTCGGAATCAGGTGCCGTCAGAAACCGCACTCTTTTAAAATTCCAAAGAAAATTAAGAAAAAATTTCCCTTCAATTTTACGGGTCTTTACATTACTCCCACCTCAGGGCTTTACATCCCCGTAAAGATACATCAAAAACTAGGGAAACAAATGAGGGTACTGAGCACGCATCTGAGCCTACCGCTCCCATGTGCTCTCCTGGAGATTCCCGTGCTGCCATCTAATGCGCACAAGAGGAATCGATCGGCCACGCAGGACCCGCTCCTGTCGATCCTCTATCTCCACTGGGACCTCCGTAAAATTCGCCCCATCGTCAACGTCAAGCTCCCCATGGTCAATGATGTGCGTCGGGTCGTGCACGTATCTCCTCAGCTGGGATATGTGGAAGACGTCGTGCACCCGGTGCAACTGAGGTGGCAGAGCCAGGCGATAAGCCACCTCGCCAACCCTGCTGAGGACCTGGAAGGGTCCGATGAAGCGCGGAGATAACTTGCCGCCTCGGCCAAATCTCCGAATACCACGTCGAGGTGAGACCCGCAAGAAGACGTGGTCGCCATCCTCGAACTCTAGTGGCCTCCGCCTCCTATCAGCATATGACTTCTGCCAGCTCTGAGCTGTCCTCATCCGCTCCTGGATGACCTGGACCTTCTCTGTCGTGGCCTGGACCATCTCCGGTCCCACAAGTGCTGACTCCCCAGGGTCTGTCCAGCACAAAGGATATCTACAAGGTCGGCCGTACAACGCCTCGTACGGTGCCATTCCGATGGTGGAGTGGTAGCTGTTGTTGTACGCAAACTCCACCAAGGGTAGGTGGTCCTCCCAGCTACGACCAAAGTCGAGGACACATGCGCGGAGCATGTCCTCGAGAGTCTGAATGGTCCTCTCCGTCTGACCATCCGTCTGTGGGTGAAAGGCTGTGCTCAGACGTAGCTGCGTCCCGAACGCCTCCTGTAACCCCTTCCAAAGTTGGGAAGTAAAGCTAGCATCTCGATCGGAGACGACAGATGATGGAACACCGTGGAGCCGCACAATCTCCTAAACGTAGAGACGTCCCAAACTCTCCACTAAGCCCTGCTCTCTAATGGGTAAGAAGTGTGCCGACTTGGTGAGTCGGTCAACAATCACCCAGATGGAGTCGTGACCTCTGGAAGTGTGTGGAAGTCCAGTCACGAAGTCCATAGATATGTCGTCCCACTTCCACTCCAGAACCTCCAAGGGATGTACCAAGCCTACTGGTACCTGATGCTCTGCCTTCACCTACTGGCAGGTGAGGCATCGAGAAACGAACTCTTCTACTGCCTTCTTCATGCCCGGCCACCAGTGCTGTCGTCTGAGGTCCTGGTACATCTTTGCTACTCCAGGATGTACCGCCAAAGGAAATGTGTGAAACTCTATCAGCACTTCCTCTCACAAAGCGACTGGTACCATGGTACGTCCTCTGAAAAGGATTTCGTGCTCTACTCCAAGGCAGAAACCATCAGGTGCCTGTCCCGAGGATATATGTGCACGCCGTGTCTCACAGTCAGTGTCCCCACACTATGCCTCCCTGACTCGCTGCAGTAGTGGAGGAGTGAATGTGAGAGACTGAAGGAAGGCTGCTTCATCTCTATCCATGAAGGATATCTGCAAAGAGGCTAGCTGCTCTGTCGCCTCCTCAAGTAGCTGAATGCCCGTCCTCCTGCTAAGGGCATCGGCTACTACGTTCCCCTTCCCAGGAGTATATACTATCTCAATGTCATAGTCCTGGAGGAACTCGAGCCATCGCCGTTGTCTCAGGTTCAGGTCCTTCTGCGAGAAGATATACATGAGGCTCTGATGATCGGAAAAGACTGTAAAGCGCTCGCCCATCAGGTAGTGTCGCCATGTCTTCAGAGCGAAGACCACTGCTGGTAACTCCAGGTCATGGGTAGCGTAGTTCTGCTCATGCGGCCTCAACTGACATGATCCATAGGCGATCACTGCCCGCTCCTGCATCAGAACACATCCGAGTCCGGTCCCTGATGCATCGCAGTAGACTACGTACCCTACTCCCTCCTCAGGCAACCTCAAGATAGGTGCGCTAGTCAATCTCTGTCTCAGATCCTGGAAGCTCTGCTGACATCTGTCTGACCACACGAAGGGTTTCCCCTTCTTCGTCAAAGCTGTGAGTGGTGCCACAACTCTAGAGAAGTATGGCATGAATCTCCGACAGTATCCAGCTAGTCCCAAGAAACTCCGAACCTCAGTCACGCTCCTGGGTGGCTCCCAAGCTAACACAGCCTCAATCTTCGCGGGATCCACTGCAACTCCCGCCCCAGAGATAACGTGTCCCAAGAAGTGGACCACACGTATCCAGAACTGGCACTTCGAGAGCTTACCGTAAAGCTGGTGCTCTCGGAGTGTGTCTAGTACAACTCGCAAGTGATAGGCGTGCTCCTCCTTAGTCATAGAGTAAATCAGAATGTCATCGATGAAGACCACGACAAACCAATCGAGGTATGGCTGAAAGATCCTGTTCATGAGAGCCATGAACACTGTTGGAGCATTGGTTACACCGAAAGGCATAACCAAGAACTCATAGTGGCCATACTAACATCTGAAGGCTGTCTTCTGCACATCCTCATCTCTGACTCTGAGCTGATGATAGCCTGACCTGAGGTCAATCTTCGAGAACCACCGTGCTCCCTTGAGCTGATCAAAGAGGTCATCAAACCTCGGTAGCGGATACTTGTTCCTCACTTTCACCTAGTTCAGGTGACGATAGTCAACACAAAGTCGCAAGCTCCCGTACGCCTTCTTTGCGAACAAAATCGGGGAAGCCCAGGGTGAAACACTGGGTCGGATGAACCCCTTGCCCTGCAAGTCCTCCAACTGTACCCGTAGCTCTCGAAGCTCGGCGGGGGCCATCCGATATGCTGGAGTGGATATCGGGGCTGTCCCGGGGTACAAGTCAATATAATAGTCTACCTCTCTGCGAGGAGGTAGCCCTGGTACGTCGTCAGGAAAAACGTCCGCAAATAGATCCACCACTGCAGGAAAACCAGAACTCCGCACGTCAACTGTTCCAAGGATGAGGCTAGCCAACTGATGAGTAATGGGATGTCCTCTCCTCCGCGGAAGTCCATCCTGTGCTGCTAAGTCTCCCTTCTCGCCGGTGAAGGTGAACCTACTCCCGTCGGTGCGTACACATCGCACCTTGCGCCTAAAACAGTCAATCTGTGCATGGACCGTAGATAGCCAATCCATGCCCAAGATGACGTCGTAAGGCCTCGACGCTGCTACAAGAAGATCCCAACCGAAGCTCTCGCCTCCTAGAGTAAGCTCACACTGCCGGAACCGGTGCGTAATCGTCGAGTCTGCTCCTGTAGGAGTCTCTAGCCGTAAGGATCGAGCCAACGGCTCTGTCAGAATCTCCGAGCTCCGAACAAGGGCAGCGGCTATGAAAGAGTGACTCGCTCCTGTGTCTAAAAGAACTGTAGAAAGGGTGGAATAGACACAGATAGTACCTCGAATCATCTCGGGTGCGCCGTGGTCATAGGCCTCTGCTGCCTGGAGCTGTGCCTGTCTCTGCCCGCCAGCTCCCTATGGTCGGGGTGGACCTCCTGGTGGTGGTGGTGGAAGAGCCTCAAAGCGTCGCCCACCACCGGCTGCTCGTCCATCTCCTCTGCCTCGTCCGCCTCCTCCCTGTGGACCGCCACGGTCGACCCTTTGCCTCTGCCTCGGTGGTCCCTCAACCGACTGCTGCTCCTCGGCACGGCGGGTCGGGCAGTCACGAGCCATGTGGCCCTGCCCGCCGCACGAGTAGCACTGTCTGCCTCTCGAAAGATTGGCTCCTCGCGGTGTGCCCTGCACTGCTAAGCCAGTGCCCTGAGGTCGTCTTCCCGAAGGTCTGGTCTGTCTGGACCCCTGACTCATCCGTCGACTGCCTGCTGCAGATGACTCTGCCACGTGCCGCCCTGCAGTGGGTCTCTGCGCTAGTGTAGACTCAGCAAGGAAGCTCTCGATCAGAAAGGCCCGCTCCAGTAATCCTGTCTGAGTCGGTATGCTGAGGGAGATCAGCGATGCCCTGATCTCGTGTCTCAAACCCTGCTCGAAGGTCCGGTCCCGGAAGAATGGGTCTCGTACCATGTCGGTCGAGTAGCACGAGAGATCAGTAAATCTCGCTGAGTACTGAGCGACCGTCATGCTGCCCTGCCGCAGCTGAAGAAGCTCCTGGATACGTACCGCACGAAGGGTGGCTGGGACGAACTCCGAGCGGAAGAGGCTCTCAAAGTACGTCCAAAGTAGAGATTCCTCATCGTGCAAATGGAGCATCAAGCTCCACCATCGTCCTGCTGCTGCATGTAGTAGGCTCGCAGCGAGGATCACCATGAGGTCTGCTGGTGTCCTCACTAGCCTAAACACACGTACCACTGCCTCCAGCCAGTCCTCGGATGCCTGGGGATCCGTCTCCCCACAAAACCTGGGTGGTCGCTGGCGCTGAAACTCATGCAGTGCGCTGAGGTGACGTGCATCGTCAGTGGCTGGTGCTGGAAGCATCGGGGGCTCAGCGGGTAGAGCTACCGCTGGTGCCACTGCTGACAAAGGGCCCTGCACCGAGGCCTCGTCGCTCGGTGGGCTGTCGTCACGCTCGACTCTCGGAACCCTAGCTGGCTGTCGTCGTGGGGCCATCCTGAAAAGGAAACAGGTGCGCCACGGTCAGAATAGTATACCTGGTGAGCTGATATAAGTAATCACAAAGAAAACTTTGAAACACACACGCAATCAATGTTTTCGTGCATTAAGTCGGAAATCAGAAGTCAGGGTCCTGGTGTACGGATACGTCGGCCGCCGCACCAACACTGGACTCCCTGGACTGATAACCACACTCAATACGCTAAACATTATTGCTTCACATAGAAAAGATCAGAGTTCGCGGTAGAACCGAACTCCTCTGATACCAATTTATCACGACCCGCCCACGGGGTCCGTGCCGTGACTACCCCAAGCCCGCCTTCCATAGGCCAGGGGCTGGCGACTAGCACCAAGGCGTAAATCCCAGTAAAAAGGGAAGACATTGCCTTTGTAATGTAAACAAACACCACAGAGTAAGCAAACAGAAAGTAAACACTAAGCAAAGGCAGAGTACAACTGAAAATGCGGAAAAGTAAATGGGCCAGTATACAAACCCAAACTGAAAGTAAAGTACAACTCGAAAGGGAAAACAGCAACTAAAAAGTAAAAGCCGCTACACCGGGCTGTCCACTGGAAATCCGACCTGAAGGGTGGGTACAGATAGCTCCACTGCTCCATGGGTCCCGCCGTCCGCTCCGAGCACGTCCCGTCCAGTGGTCCACCTCCAGGTACCGTCCTTCTCTGCAAGCCTCAGCTAAGATCAACGTTGTCCGTCGTCTGCAACCAACACAACGTAGTGCGGGCAAAGCCCGTGCAGGGGTGAGTATAAGCTACTCAGTAGGGACCCCGAGACCCCTGAAGGTCTCTCAAATCCACAAAGGATAAACCACGAAGAAAGGTACAATCACGAAGTAACAACCGACACTGCTTAGGTATATGCCCATACATATACCTAAGTCATCAATTCAAATACGCTCCAACCTCTGTGCCCAAGTACAACTCAGTCCACACAGGAAAGTAAACGTATTCCACACAGGAAAGCAAAACGTAATCCACACAGTATAGCACAACACAATCCACACAGGAAAACAACAGGATTCATCTCACACAGGTATACATCTTCGAAAGACGATAAAGATGATCTCTGATCCATCTAAGTCGTCAGACCCACGAAGGATCGATAGGTAACTAACCCCCGCAAAAGACCCACATAGGATCAGGCCCACGTAGGACCTGTAGGCGCTGGTTCACACAGGACCGCTGAGCGCAAAGACTCACACAGGATAGGACCCACACAGGATCGGGCCCACACAGGACCTGTAGCACTGATCCACGTAGGATCGCTGAGTGCTGAAGTCGTCGTCATCGAATCCACACAGGATCTCTGTACTGTCGTCGTCGCAGTCACAGTAGCAGTAGCAGTAGCAGTCACAATAACAGTCGCAGTAGCAGTCACAGTAACAGTCGAAGCCAGCACTAGGGTTCCCGCACACAGCAAGCTCGTTCGGAGGGTCCACTCCACGAGCCGAGAGGCTGATACATCAATTGTCACAAAGTCCAGAGTTGATGTATCCAAAAGTTCCATATCGTCAACAGGAACTCAACGCAACAGACGGCGCGTCGATCGGACGCTCGGTCTGAGAGTTATTGGCATTTTCGTCCCTGGGGCCCGGTTGGTTTTTAAGGAAAAACCAACCCGACCGTACTCCACCTGCGTCCAAACCTCGGTCGGAGTATGCCTAAAGAACCGTCTCACTAAGAGGAACACAACAAAGCTGACGGCACGTCAATCGGACGTCCGTAGCTCAAGATATGAGCGTTTCCGCTCTGAAGGCCCGGTTGGTTTCGTGAACGAACCAACCCGGCCGAACTCAAAGTGTTCCGAAACCTTGAGTGCGACATACCGAAACGACCGTCTCGATCAAAGGATCGCGTTTCCACAGACAGTTCGTCAATCGGAAGTCTGTGGCTCATGTTATGGCCAAAATACCGAAACAGTCTCGAAATAGGGGGGTCCGGGTCCGGGCCGACCCGGCCCGACCCCCCCTGGGTTGGCCCGAACCAGGTCGACCCGGTCCGCTGGACCCGGCCCGGCCAGCGGCGGCGCGGCCAGGGTGCCGCGCATGCGCCGCACGCGGGGGGTGAAACCCCCCCCCCCTTTCGGATCTCGGCGGGCTTTTTCCGGCCGTTTTTAATAAACACACGGGACCCGCGGGTGCCGCCTTCTAACCGAACCGGCGGCCGGCACGGCCGGCCGCCTTCCTCCTCTCCGCCGCGGCCATAGCCGCTGCTCATCTGAACTCTGGCGGCCGGCGAGGCCGGCCGCCCCTGGCTGCTCCGCCGCGGCCGTAGGGCCGCGGCCCTTCTTGATCTCCGGCGCCGGCGGCTCGGCTGCCGCCGGTCTTCCCGTCTCACCTGGGCCCGGTACCGGTCGTGGTGTTCGTCATCCGGCGCGGTGAGACGGCACCGCGCCCCTCCGCTGCGCCTTCGATTCCCCTTGATGCGGCGCGACGGCATCGCGTTCTTGATGATTCTTCCACGGCGCGGTGTGACGGCGCCGCGCAATATAATCGTACGATTATCCGCGTGGTGCGACGGCACCAAGCCACCTTGTTTCCACCCGCAAGATAAATCAACAAGAACGATGGAGGGGGTTCGGCCGTGTTCATGCGGTCCGGCCCCCTCACGTTAAACAATAACACAAATTTATAATCCTCACGTTAGTCATGCTATAACCACGAACAAGGATAAATAAATAAACAATAACAACAACCCCTACCTTGGGTATAGGTTCGAAGATTTGTCAACGTCCCGCGGAAGACAACGTCGCGGAGGTCGGGCGTCACGGTAATCGTTCGTCAAATCCGATGACGAAGAGGTACGTCCGAAGAGGTACGTCGTTGGCGAATCTTTTTATATTGACAAAGGGAGTCCGAGGAGGAAGCGGTGTTCCCTCTCGTTGACACGGAAGACGAAGAAGAGAGAGCGGCGTTCTTCGTTGGAGCTTGAGCGTTCTTCGTCAAAGCTTGAGCGTTCTTCGTCAAAGCTTGAAGAATAAGGAAAAGTTCTCAAAAGCTCTCAAGATGTCTAAACAAAAACTAACCAAATAAAATAAGATTGAGACTTATTTTATTCACAATCTTAACAAATGAATTTCAAAGGTTTGAAATTCAAAAAGGATAACTCCAAAATTAAATAACAATTGTCATGTCATTTAAAGAGGGGTTAAGGGAGTTTGGGAGAAGATGAAAATTTTAGGGTTCGTGTGGGCCCCACCACACTTAATCCTCTCAAGGGAGGTTAAGTGGGTGTGGGTCCCACCCCTAACATCCTTTGAGAGAAGTTAACTAAGAAGTTTAAATAAAAATTTGTAATCCACAATTTTTATTTAACTTATTCTAAACTCCCAAAAACTAACTCTCATCCCGAAATAAACGCAACCTCGGAAAGGGTCTCCTTAAGAGAATATCGGTGCTACGAGTTCATCGGTGCCCTCGAATTTCAATTCCGAGCAACAGATCAAATGTTAGGAAAACCCGCTCGTTCGTTCACTGAACGTACCCGAGCCAAACTTCGGAAATTGATTCCGGGCACACCGGGCCTCGAAATCAGGTGCCGTCAGAAACCGCACTCTTGTAAAATTCCAAAGAAAATTAAGAAAAAATTTCCCTTGAATTTTACGGGTCTTTACATTACTCCCACCTCAGGGCTTTACATCTCCGTAAAGATACATCAAAAACTAGGGAAACAAATGAGGGTACTGAGCACGCATCTGAGCCTACCGCTCCCATGTGCTCTCCTAGAGATTCCCGTGCTGCCATCTAATGCGCACAAGAGGAATCGATCACCCACGCAGGACCCACTCCTGTCGATCCTCTATCTCCACTGGGACCTCCGTAAAAGTCGCCACATCATCAACGTCAAGCTCCCTATGGTCAATGATGTGCGTCGGGTCGTGCACGTATCTCCTCAGCTGGGATATGTGGAAGACGTCGTGCACCCGGTGCAACTGAGGTGGCAGAGCCAGGCGATAAGCCACCTCGCCAACCCTGGTGAGGACCTGGAAGGGTCCGATGAAGCGCAGAGATAACTTGCCGCCTCGGCCAAATCTCCGAATACCACGTCGAGGTGAGACCCGCAAGAAGACGTGGTCTCCATCCTCGAACTCTAGTGGCATCCGCCTCCTATCAGCATATGACTTCTGCTGGCTCTGAGCTGTCCTCATTCGCTCTTGGATGACCTGGACCTTCTCTGTCGTGGCCTAGACCATCTCCGGTCCCACAAGTGCTGACTCCCCAGGGTCTGCCAAGCACAAAGGAGATCTACAAGGTCGGTCGTACAACGCCTCGTACGGTGCCATTCCGATGGTGGAGTGGTAGCTGTTGTTGTACGCAAACTCCACCAAGGGTAGGTGGTCCTTCCAGCTACGACCAAAGTCGAGGACACATGCGCGGAGCATGTCCTCGAGAGCCTGAATGGTCCTCTCTGTCTGACCATCCGTCTGTGGGTGAAAGGCTGTGCTCAGACGTAGCTGCGTCCCAAACGCCTCCTGTAACCCCTTCCAAAGCCGGGAAGTAAAGCGAGCATCGCGATCGGAGACGAAAGATGATGGCACACCGTGGATCCTCACAATCTCCGGAACGTAGAGACGTCCCAAACTCTCCACTAAGCCCTGCTCTCTAATGGGTAAGAAGTGTGCCGACTTGGTGAGTCGGTCAACAATCACCCAGATGGAGTCGTGAGCTCTGGAAGTGCGTGGAAGTCCAGTCATGAAGTCCATAGATATGTCGTCCCACTTCCACTCCAGAACCTCCAAGGGCTGTACCAAGCCTACTGGTACCTGATGCTCTGCCTTCACCTACTGGAAGGCGAGGCATCGAGAAACGAACTCTGCTACCGCCTTCTTCATGCCCGGCCACCAGTGCTGTTGTCTGAGGTCCTGGTACATCTTTTCCACTCCAGGATGTACCGCCAAAGGAAAAGTGTGAAACTCTCTCAGCACTTACTCTCGCAAAGCGACTGGTACCATGGTACGTCCTCTGAAAAGGATGTCGTGCTCTGCTCCAAAGGAGAAACCATCAGGTGCCTGTCCCGAGGATATCTGTGCACGCCGTGTCTCACAGTCAGCGTCCCCACGTTGTGCCTCCATGACTCGCTGCAGTAGTGGAAGAGTGACTGTGAGAGACTGAAGGAAGGCTTCTCCATCTCTATCCACGAAGGATATCTGCAAAGAGGCTAGATGCTCCGTCGCCTCCTCAAGTAGCTGAATGCCCGTCCTCCTGCTAAGGGCATCAGCTACTACGTTCCCCTTCCTAGGAGTATATACTATCTCAAAGTCATAGTCCTGGAGGAACTTGAGCCATCGCCGTTGTCTCAGGTTCAGGTCCTTCTGCGAGAAGATATACCTGAGGCTCTGATGATCGGAAAAGACTGTAAAGCGCTCGCCCATCAGGTAGTGTCGCCATTTCTTCAGAGCGAAGACCACTGCTGCTAACTCCAGGTCATGGGTAGCGTAGTTCTGCTCATGCGGCCTCAACTGACGTGATCCATAGGCGATCACTTCCCGCTCCTACATCAGAACACATCTGATTCCGGTCCCTGATGCATCACAGTAGACTACGTACCCTACTCCCTCCTCAGGCAACCTCAAGATAGGTGCGCTAGTCAATCTCTGTCTCAGATCCTGGAAGCTCTGCTGACATCTGCCTGACCACACGAAGGGTTTCCCCTTCTTCGTCAAAGCTGTGAGTGGTGCCGCAACTCTAGAGAAGTCTGGCACGAATCTCCGATAGTATCCAGCTAGTCCCAAGAAACTCCGAACCTCAGTCACGCTCCTGGTTGGCTCCCAAGCTAACACAGCCTCAATCTTCGCGGGATCCACTGCAACTCCCACCTCAGAGATAATGTGTCCCAAGAAGTGGACCACACGTATCCAGAACTGGCACTTGAGAGCTTACCATAAAGCTGGTGCTCTCGGAGTGTGTCTAGTACAACTCGCAAGTGATAGGCGTGCTCCTCCTCAGTCGTAGAGTAAATCAGAATGTCGTCGATGAAGACCACGACAAACCGATCGAGGTATGGCTAAAAGATCCTGTTCATGAGAGCCATGAACACTGTTGGAGAATTGGTTACACCGAAAGGCATAACCAAGAACTCATAGTGGCCATACCGACATCTGAAGGCTGTCTTCTGCACATCCTCGTCTCTGACTCTGAGCTGATGATAGCCTGACCTGAGGTCTATCTTCGAGAACCACCGTGCTCCCTTGAGCTGATCAAAGAGGTCATCAAACCTCGGTAGTGGATACTTGTTCCTCAATTTCACCTGGTTCAGGTGACGATAGTCAACACAAAGTCGCAAGCTCCCGTCCGCCTTCTTGGCGAACAAAATCGGGGAAGCCCAGGGTGAAACACTGGGTCGGATGAACCCCTTGCCCTGCAAGTCCTCCAACTGTACCCGTAGCTCTCGAAGCTCGGCGGGGGTCATCCGATATTCTGGAGTGGATATCGGGGCTGTCCCGGGGTACAAGTCAATATAATAGTCTACCTCTCTGCGAGGAGGTAGCCCTGGTACGTCGTCAGGAAAAACGTCCGCAAACTGATCCACCACTGCAGGAAAACCAGAACTCCGCACGTCAACTGTTCCAAGGACGAGGCTAGCCAACTGATGAGTAATGGGCTGTCCTCTCCTCCACGGAAGTCCATCATGTGCTGCTAAGTCTCCCTTCTCGCCGGTGAAGGTGAACCTACTCCCGTCTGTGCGTACACATCGCACCTTGCGCCTAAAATAGTCAATCTGTGCATGGACCGTAGATAGACAATCCATGCCCAAGATGACGTCGTAAGGCCTCGACGCTGCTACAAGAAGATCCCAGCAGAAGCTCTCGCCTCCTAGAGTAAGCTCACACTGCCGGAACCAGTGCGTAATCGTCGAGTCTGCTCCCGTAGGAGTCTCTAGCCGTAAGGATCGAGCCAACGGCTCTATCGGAATCTCCTAGCTCCGAACAAGGGCAGCGGCTATGAAAGAGTGACTCACTCCTGTGTCTAAAAGAACTGCAGCAAGGGTGGAATAGACACAGATAGTACCTCGAATCATCTCGGGTGCGCCGTGGTCATAGGCCTCTGCTGCCTGGAGCTGTGCATGTCTCTGCCCGCCAGCTCCCTGTGGTCGGGGTGGACCTCCTGGTGGTGGTGGTGGCAGAGCCTCAAAGCGTCGCCCACCACCGGCTGCTCGTCCAGCTCCTCTGCCTCGTCCGCCTCCTCCCTGTGGACCGCCACGGTCGACCCTTTGCCTCTGCCTCGGTGGTCCCTCAACCGACTGCTGCTACTCGGCACGGCGGGTCGAGCAGTCACGAGCCATGTGGCCCTGCCCGCCGCACGAGTAGCACTTTCTTCCTCTCGAAAGACTGGCTCCTCGCGGTGTGCCCTGCACTGCTGAGCCAGTGCCCTGAGGTCGTCTTCCCGATGGTCTGGTCTGTCTGGACCCCTGAGTCATCCGTCGACTTCCTGCTGCAGATGACTCTGCCACGTGCCGCCCTGCGGTGGGTCGCTGCGCTGGTGTAGACTCAGCAAGGAAGCTCTCGATCAGAAGGGCCCGCTCCAGTACTCTTGTCTGAGTCGGTATGCTGAGGGAGATCAGCGATGCCCTGATCTCGTGTCTCAAACCCTGATCGAAGGTCTAGGCCCGAAAGAATGGGTCCCGTACCATGTCGGTCGAGTAGCGCGAGAGATCAGTAAATCTCGCCGAGTACTGAGCGACCGTCATGCTGCCCTGCCGCAGCTGAAGAAGCTCCTGGATACGTACCGCACGAAGGGTGGCTGGGACGAACTTCGAGCGGAAGAGGCTCTCAAAGTCCGTCCAAAGTAGAGATGCCTCATCGTGCAAATGGAGCATCAAGCTCCACCATCGTCCTGCTGATGCATGTAGTAGGCTCGCAGCGAGGATCACCATGAGGTCTGCTGGTGTTCTCACTAGCCTAAACACACGTACCACTGCCTCCAGCCAGTCCTCGACTGCCTGGGGATCCATCTCCCCACAAAACCTGGGTGGTCGCTGGCGCTGAAACTCATGCAGTGCGCTGAGGCGACGTGCATCGTCAGCGGTTGGTGCTGGAAGCATCGGGGGCTCGGCGGGTAGAGCTACCGCTGGTGCCACTGCTGACAAAGGGCCCTGCACCGAGGCCTCGTCGCTCGGTGGGCTGTCGTCACGCTCGACTCTCGGAACCCTAGCTGGCTGTCGTCGTGGGGCCATCCTGAAAAGGAAACAGGTGCGCCACGGTCAGAACAGTATACCTGGTGAGCTGATATAAGTAATCACAAAGAAAACATTGAAACACACACGCAATCAATGTTTTCGTACATTATGTCAGAAATCAGAAGTCAGGGTCCTGGTGTACGGATACGTCGGCCGCCGCACCAACACTGGACTCCCTGGACTGATAACCACACTCAATACGCTAAACATTATTGCTTCACATAGAAAAGATCAGAGTTCGCGATAGAACCGAACTCCTCTGATACCAATTTATCACGACCCGCCCTCGGGGTCCGTGCCGTGACTACCCCAAGCCCACCTTCCATAGGCCAGGGGCTGGCGACTAGCACCAAGGCGTAAATCCCGGTAAAAAGGGAAGGCATTGCCTTTGTAAAGTAAACAAACACCACAGAGTAAGCATGCGGAAAGTAAACACTAAGCAAAAGCTGAGTACAACTGAAAGTGTGGAAAAGTAAATAGGCCAGTATACAAACCCAAACTAAAAGTAAAGTACAACTCGAAAGGGAAAACAGCAACTGAAAAGTAAAAGCCGCTACACCGGGCTGTCCACTGGAAATCCGACCTGAAGGGTGGGTACAGATAGCTCCACTGCTCCACGGGTCCCGCCGTCCGCTCCGAGCACGTCCCGTCCAGTGGTCCACCTCCATGTACCGTCCTTCTCTGCAAGCCTCAGCTAAGATCAACGTTGTCCGTCGTCTGCAACCAACACAACGTAGTGCGGGCAAAGCCCGTGCAGGGGTGAGTATAAGCTACTCAGTAGGGACCCCGAGACCCCTGAAGGTCTCTCAACTCCACAAAGGATAAACCACGAAGAAAGGTACAATCACGAAGTAACAACCGACACTGCTTAGGTATATGCCCATACATATACCTAAGTCATCAATTCAAATACGCTCCAACCTCCGTACCCAAGTACAACTCAGTCCACATAGGAAAGTAAACGTATTCCACACAGGAAAGAAAAACGTAATCCACACAGTATAGCACAACACAATCCACACAGGAAAACAACAGGATTCAGCTCACACAGGTATACATCTTCGAAAGACGATAAAGATGATCTCTGATCCATCTAAGTCGTCGGACCCACGAAGGATCGATAGGTAACTAACCCCCGCAAAAGACCCACATAGGATCAGGCCCACGTAGGACCTGTAGGCGCTGATTCACACAGGACCGCTGAGCGCAAAGACCCACACAGGATAGGACCCACACAGGATCGGGCCCACACAGGACCTGTAGCACTGATCCACGTAGGATCGCTGAGTGCTGAAGTCGTCGTCATCGAATCCACACAGGATCTCTGTACTGTCGTCGTCGCAGTCACAGTAGCAGTAGCAGTAGCAGTCACAGTAACAGTCGCAGTAGCAGTCACAGTAACAGTCGCAGCCAGCACTAGGGTTCCCGCACACAGCAAGCTCGTTCGGAGGGTCCACTCCACGAGCCGAGAGGCTGATACATCAACTGTCACAAAGTCCAGAGTTGATGTATCCAAAAGTTCCATATCTAAACAGGAACTCAACGCAACAGACGGCGCGTCGATCGGACGCCCGGTCTGAGAGTTATTGGCATTTTCGTCCCCGGGGCCCGGTTGGTTTTTAAGGAAAAACCAACCCGACCGTACTCCACCTGCGTCCAAACCTGGGGCGGAGTATGCAAAAAGAACCTTCTCACAAAGAGGAACACAAGAAAGCGGACGGCACGTCAATCGGACGTCCGTAGCTCAAGATATGAGCGTTTCCGCTCCGAAGGCCCGGTTGGTTTCATGAACGAACCAACCCGGCCGAACTCAAAGTGTTCCGAAACCTTGAGTGCAATATACCGAAACGACCGTCTCGATCCAAGGATCGTGTTTCCACAGACGGTTCATCAATCGGAGGTCCGTGGCTCAAGTTATGGCCAAAAGACCGAAACAGTCTCGAAAACGGGGGGTCCGGGTCCGGGCCGACCCGGCCCGACCCCCCCTGGGTTGGCCCGAACCGGGTCGACCCGGTCCGTTGGACCCGGCCCGGCCGGTGGCGGCGCGGCGGCGCGGCCCGGCCAGCGGCGGCGCGGCCAGGGTGCCGCGCATGCGCCGCATGCGGGGGCTGAAACCCCCCCCCCCTTTTCGGATCTCGGCCGGCTTTTGCCGGCCGTTTTTAATAAACACACGGGACCCGCGGGTGCCGCCTTCTAACCGAACCGGCGGCGGCACAGCCGGACGCCTTCCCCCTCTCCGCCGCGGCCATAGCCGCGGCTCATCTGAACTCCGGCGGCCGGAGAGGCCGGCCGCCCCTGGCTGCTCCGCCGCGACCGTAGGGCCGCGGCCCTTCTTGATCTCCGGCGCCGGCGGCTCGGCTGCCGCCGGTCTTCCCGTCTCACCGCGGCCCGGTACCGGTCGCGGTGTTCGTCGTCCGGCGCGGTGCGACGGCACCGCGCCCCTCCGCCGCGCCTTCGATTCCCCTTGACGCGGCGCGACGGCGTCGCGTTCTTGATGATTCTTCCACGGCGCGGCGCGACGGCGCCACGCAATATAATCGTACGATTATCCGCGTGGTGCGACGGCACCACGCCACCTTGTTTCCACCCACAAGATAAATCAACAAGAACGATGGAGGGGGTTCGGCCGTTTTCATGCGGTCCGGCCCCCTCACGTTAAACAATAACACAAATTTATAATCCTCACGTTAGTCATGGTAGAACCACGAACAAGGATAAATAAATAAACAATAACAACAACCCCTGCCTTGGGTATAGGTTCGAAGATTTGTCAACGTCCCGCGGAAGACAACGTCGCGGAGGTCCGGCATCACGGTAATCGTTTGTCAAATACGATTACGAAGAGGTACGTCCGAAGAGGTACGTCGTTGGCGAATCATTTTATATCGACAAAGGGAGTCCGAGGAGGAAGCGGTGTTCCCTCTCGTTGACACGGAAGACGAAGAAGAGAGGAGCGGCGTTCTTCGTTGGAGCTTGAGCGTTCTTCGTCAAAGCTTCAGCGTTCTTCGTCAAAGCTTGAAGAACAAGGAAAAGTTCTCAAAAGCTCTCAAGATGTCTAAACAAAAACTAACCAAATAAAATAAGATTGAGACTTATTTTATTCACAATCTTAACAAATGAATTTCAAAGGTCTGAAATTCAAAAAGGATAACTCCAAAATTAAATAACAATTGTCATGTCATTTAAAGAGGGGTTAAGGTAGTTTGGGAGAAGATGAAAAGTTTAGGGTTCGTGTGGGCCCCACCACACTTAAGCCTCTCAAGGGAGGTTAAGTGGGTGTGGGTCCCACCCCTAACTTCCTTTGAGAGAAGTTAACTAACAAGTTTAAATAAAAATTTGTAATCCACAATTTTTATTTAATTTATTCTAAACTGCCAAAAACTAACTCTCATCCCGAAATAAACGCAACCTCGGAAAAGGTCTCCTTAAGCGAATATCGGCACTGCGAGTTAATCGGTGCCCTCGGATTTCAATTCCGAGCACCGGATCAAAAGTTAGGAAAACCCGCTCGTTTGTTCACTGAACGTACCCGAGCCAAACTTCGGAAATTGATTCCGGGCACACCGGGCCTCGGAATCAGGTGCCGTCAGAAACCGCACTCTTGTAAAATTCCAAAGAAAATTAAGAAAAAATTTCCCTTGAATTTTACGGGTCTTTAAATTACTCCCACCTCAGGGCTTTACATCTCCGTAAAGATACATCAAAAACTAGGGAAACAAATGAGGGTACTGAGCACGCATCTGAGCCTACCGCTCCCATGTGCTCTCCTGGAGATTCCCGTGCTGCCATCTAATGCGCACAAGAGGAATCGATCGCCCATGCAGGACCATCTCCTGTCGATCCTCTATCTCCACTGGGACCTCCGTAAAAGTCGCCCCATCGTCAACGTCAAGCTCCCCATGGTCAATGATGTGCGTCGGGTCATGCACGTATCTCCTCAGCTGGGATATGTGGAAGACGTCGTGCACCCGGTGCAACTGAGGTGGCAGAGCCAGGCGATAAGCCACCTCGCCAACCCTACTGAGGACCTGGAAGGGTCCGATGAAGCGCGGAGATAACTTGCCGCCTCGGCCAAATCTCTGAATACCACGTCGAGGTGAGACCCGCAAGAAGACGTGGTCGCCATCCTCGAACTCTAGTGGCCTCCGCCTCCTGTCAGCATATGACTTCTGCCGGCTCTGAGCTGTCCTCATCCGCTCTTGGATGACCTGGACCTTCTCTGTCATGGCCTGGACCATCTCCGGTCCCACAAGTGCTGACTCCCCAGGGTCTGTCCAGCACAAAGGAGATCTACAAGGTCGGCCGTACAACGCCTCGTACGGTGCCATTCCGATGGTGGAGTGGTAGCTGTTGTTGTACGCAAACTCCACCAAGGGTAGGTGGTCCTCCTAGCTATGACCAAAGTCGAGGACACATGCGTGGAGCATGTCCTCGAGAGTCTGAATGGTCCTCTCCGTCTGACCATCCGTCTGTGGGTGAAAGGCTGTTCTCAGACGTAGCTGCGTCCCGAACGCCTCCTGTAACCCCTTCCAAAGCCGATAAGTAAAGAGAGCATCTTGATCGGAGATGATAGATGATGGCACACCGTGGAGCCGCACAATCTCATGAACGTAGACACGTCCCAAACTCTCCACTAAGCCCTGCTCTCTAATGGGTAAGAAGTGTGCCGACTTGGTGAGTCGGTCAACAATCACCCAGATGGAGTCGTGAGCTCTGGAAGTGCGTGGAAGTCCAGTCACGAAGTCCATAGATATGCCGTCCCACTTCCACTCTAGAACCTCCAAGGGCTGTACCAAGCCTAATAGTACCTGATTCTCTACCTTCACCTACTGGCAGGTGAGGCATCGAGAAACGAACTCTGCTACTACCTTCTTCATGCCCGGCCACCAGTGCTGTCGTCTGAGGTCCTGGTACATCTTTTCCACTCCAGGATGTACCGCCAAAGGAAAAGTGTGAAACTCTCTCAGCACTTCCTCTCGCAAAGCGACTGGTACCATGGTACGTCCTCTTAAAAGGATGTCGTGCTCTTCTCCAAGGGAGAAACCATCAGGTGCCTGTCCCGAGGATATCTGTGCACGCCGTGTCTCACAGTCAGCGTCCCCACGCTGTGCCTCCCTGACTCGCTGCAGTAGTGGAGGAGTGACTGTGAGAGACTGAAGGAAGGCTGCTCCATCTCTATCCACGAAGGATATCTGCAAAGAGGCTAGCTGCTCCGTCGCCTCCTCAAGTAGTTGAATGCCCGTCCTCTTGCTAAGGGCATCGGCTACTACGTTCCCCTTCCCAGGAGTATATACTATCTCAAAGTCATAGTCCTGGAGGAACTCGAGCCATCGCCGTTGTCTCAGGTTCAGGTCCTTCTGCGAGAAGATATACCTGAGGCTCTGATGATCGGAAAAGACTGTAAAGCACTCGCCCATCAGGTAGTGTCGCCATGTCTTCAGAGCGAAGACCACTGCTGCTAACTCCAGGTCATGGGTAGCGTAGTTCTGCTCATGCGACCTCAACTGACGTGATCCATAGGCGATCACTTCCCGCTCCTGCATCAGAACACATCCGAGTCCGGTCCCTGATGCATCGCAGTAGACTACGCACCCTACTCCCTCCTCAGGAAACCTCAAGATAGGTGCGCTAGTCAATCTCTGTCTCAGATCCTGGAATCTCTGCTGACATCTGTCTGACCACACGAAGGGTTTCCCCTTCTTCATCAAAGCTGTGAGTGGTGCCGCAACTCTAGAGAAGTCTGGCACGAATCTCCGATGGTATCCATCTAGTCCCAAGAAACTCCGAACCTCAGTCACGCTCCTGGGTGGCTCCCAAGCTAACACAGCCTCAATCTTCGCGGGATCCACTGCAACTCCCGCCTCAGAGATAACGTGTCCCAAGAAGTGGACCACACATTTCCAGAACTGGCACTTCGAGAGCTTACCATAAATCTGGTGCTCTCGGAGTGTGTCAAGTACAACTCGCAAGTGATAGGCGTGCTCCTCCTCAGTCATAGAGTAAATCAGAATGTCGTCGATGAAGAACACGACAAACCGATCGAGGTATGGCTGAAAGATCCTTTTCATGAGAGCCATGAACACTGTTGGAGAATTGGTTACACCGAAAGGCATAACCAAGAACTCATAGTGGCCATACCGACATCTGAAGGCTGTCTTCTGCACATCCTCATCTCTGACTCTGAGCTGATGATAGCCTGACCTGAGGTCTATCTTCGAGAACCACCGTGCTCCCTTGAGCTGATCAAAGAGGTCATCAATCCTCGGTAGCGGATACTTGTTCCTCACTGTCACCTGGTTCAGGTGACGATAGTCAACAAAAATTCGCAAGCTCTCGTCTGCCTTCTGGGCGAACAAAATCGGGAAGCCCAGGGTGAAACACTGGGTCGGATGAACCCCTTGCCCTGCAAGTCCTCCAACTGTACCCGTAGCTCTCGTAGCTCGGTGGGGGCCATCCGATAGGCTGGAGTGGATATCGGGGTTGTCCCAGGGTTCAAGTCAATATAATAGTCTACCTCTCTGCGAGGAGGTAGCCCTGGTACGTCGTCAGGAAAAACGTCCGCAAACTGATCCACCACTGCAGGAAAACCAGAACTCCGCACGTCAACTGTTCCAAGGATGAGGCTAGCCAACTGATGAGTAATGGGCTGTCCTCTCCTCCGCGGAAGTCCATCCTGTGCTGCTATGTCTCCCTTCTCGCCGGTGAAGGTGAACCTGCTCCCGTCTGTGCGTACACATCGCACCTTGCGCCTAAAACAGTCAATCTGTGCATGGACCGTAGATAGCCAATCCATGTCCTAGATGACGTCGTAAGGCCTCGATGCTGCTACAAGAAGATCCCAGCAGAATCTCTTGCCTCCTATAGTAAGCTCACACTGCCGGAACCGGTGCGTAATCGTCGAGTCTGCTCCCATAGGAGTCTCTAGCCGTAAGGATCGAGCCAACGGCTCTGTCGGAATCTCCGAGCTCTGAACAAGGGCAGCGGCTATGAAAGAGTGACTCGCTCCTGTGTCTAATAGAACTGCAGCAAGGGTGGAATAGACACAGATAGTACCTCGAATCATCTCGGGTGCGCCGTGGTCATAGGCCTCTGCTGCCTGGAGTTGTGCCTGTCTCTGCCCACCAGCTCCCTATGGTCGGGGTGGACCTCCTGGTGGTGGTGGTGGCAGAGCCTCAAAGCGTCGCCCACCACCGGCTGCTCATCCAGCTCCTCTGCCTCGTCCGCCTCCTCCCTGTGGACCGCCACGGTCGACCCTTTGCCTCTGCCTCGGTGGTCCCTCAACCGACTGCTGCTCCTCGGAACGGCGGGTCGGGCAGTCACGAGCCATGTGGCCCTGCCCGCCGCACGAGTAGCACTGTCTGCCTCTCGAAAGACTGGCTCCTCGCGGTGTGCCCTGCACTGCTGAGCTAGTGCCCTGAGGACGTCTTCCCGAAGGTCTGGTCTGTCTGGACCCCTGAGTCATCCGTCGACTGCCTGCTGCAGATGACCCTGCCACGTGCCGCCCTGCGGTGGGTCGCTGCGCTGGTGTAGACTCAGCAAGGAAGCTCTTGATCAGAAGGGCCCGCTCCAGTACTCCTGTCTGAGTCGGTATGCTGAGGGAGATCAGCGATGCACTGATCTCGTGTCTAAAACCCTGCTTGAAGGTCCGGGCCCCGAAGAATGGGTCCTGTACCATGTCGGTCGAGTAGAGCGAGAGATCAGTAAATCTCGCCGAGTACTGAGTGACCGTCATGCTGCCCTGCCGCAGCTGAAGAAGCTCCTAGATACGTACCGCACGAAGGGTGGCTGGGACGAACTCCGAGCGGAAGAGGCTCTCAAAGTCCATCCAAAGTAGAGATGCCTCATCGTGCAAATGGAGCATCAAGATCCACCATCGTCCTGCTGCTGCATGTAGTAGGCTCGCAGCGAGGATCACCATGAGGTCTGCTGGTGTCCTCACTAGCCTAAACACACGTACCACTGCCTCCAGCCAGTCCTCGGCTGCCTGGGGATCCGTCTCCCCACAAAACCTGGGTGGTCGCTGGCACTGAAACTCATGCAGTGCGCTGAGGTGACGTGCATCGTCAGCGGCTGGTGCTGGAAGCATCGGGGGCTCGGCGGGTAGAGCTACCGCTGGTGCCACTGCTGACAAAGGGCCCTGTACTGAGGCCTCGTCGCTCGGTGGGCTGTCGTCATGCTCGACTCTCGGAATCCTAGCTGGCTGTCGTCGTGGGGCCATCCTGAAAAGGAAACAGGTGCGCCACGGTCAGAACAGTATACCTGGTGAGCTGATATAAGTAATCACAAAGAAAACTTTGAAACACACACGCAATCAACGTTTTTGTGCATTAAGTCGGAAATCAGAAGTCAGGGTCCTGGTGTATGGATACGTCGGCCGCCGCACCAACACTGGACTCCCTGGACTGATAACCACACTCAATACGCTAAACATTATTGCTTCACATAGAAAAGATCAGAGTTTGCGGTAGAACCGAACTCCTCTGATACCAATTTATCACGACCCGCCCTCGGGGTCCGTGTCGTGACTACCCCAAGCCCGCCTTCCATAGGCCAGGGGCTGGCGACTAGCACCAAGGCGTAAATCCCGGTAAAAAGGGAAGGCATTGCCTTTGTAAAGTAAACAAACACCACAGAGTAAGCAAGCGGAAAGTAAACACTAAGCAAAAGCAGAGTACAACTGAAAGTGCGGAAAAGTAAATGGGCCAGTATACAAACCCAAACTGAAAGTAATGTACAACTCGAAAGGGAAAACAGCAACTGAAAAGTAAAAGCCGCTACACCGGGCTGTCCACTGGAAATCCGACCTGAAGGGTGGGTACAGATATCTCCACTGCTCCACGGGTCCCGCCGTCCGCTCCGAGCACGTCCCGTCCAGTGGTCCACCTCAAGGTACCGTCCTTCTCTGCAAGCCTCAGCTAAGATCAACGCTGTCCGTCGTCTGCAACCAACACAACGTAGTGCGGGCAAAGCCCGAGCAGGGGTGAGTATAAGCTACTCAGTAGGGACCCCGAGACCCCTGAAGGTCTCTCAAATCTATAAAGGATAAACCACGAAGAAAGGTACAATCACGAAGTAACAACCGACACTGCTTAGGTATATTCCCATACATATACCTAAGTCATCAATTCAAATACGCTCCAACCTCCGTGCCCAAGTACAACTCAGTCCACACAGGAAAGTAAACGTATTCCACACAGGAAAGAAAAACGTAATCCACACAGGATAGCACAACCCAATCCACACAGGAAAACAACAGGATTCAGCTCACACATGTATACATCTTCGAAAGACGATAAAGATGATCTCTGATCCATCTAAGTCTTCGGACCCACGAAGGATAAATAGGTAACTAACCCCCGCAAAAGACCCACATAGGATCAGGCCCACGTAGGACCTATAGGCGCCGGTTCACACAGGACCGCTGAGCGCAAAGACCCACACAGGATAGGACCCACACAGGATCGGGCCCACACAGGACCTGTAGCACTGATCCACGTAGGATCACTGAGTGTTGAAGTCGTCGTCATCGAATCCACACAGGATCTCTGTACTGTCGTCGTCGTAGTCACAGTAGCAGTAGCAGTAGCAGTCACAGTAACAGTCGTAGTAGCAGTCACAGTAACTGTCGCAGCCAGCACTAGGGTTCCCGCACACAACAAGCTCGTTCGGAGGGTCCGCTCCACGAGCCGAGAGGCTGATACATCAACTGTCACAAAGTCCAGAGTTGATGTATCCAAAAGATCCATATCGTCAACAGGAACTCAACGCAACAGACGGCGCGTCGATCGGACGCCCGGTCTGAGAGTTATTGGCATTTTCGTCCCCGGGGCCCGGTTGGTTTTTAAGGAAAAACCAACCCGACCGTACTCTACCTGCGTCCAAACCTCAGGCGGAGTATGCCAAAAGAACCGTCTCACTAAGTGGAACAAAACAAAGCTGATGGCACGTCAATCTGACGTCCGTAGCTCAAGATATGAGCATTTCCGCTCCGAAGGCCCGGTTGGTTTCGTGAACGAACCAACCCGGCCGAACTCAAAGTGTTCCGAAACCATGAGTGCGATATACCGAAACGACCGTCTCGATCCAAGGATCGCGTTTCCGCAGACGGTTCGTCAATTGGAGGTCCGTGGCTCATGTTATGGCCAAAAGACCGAAACAGTCTCGAAAAAGGGGGGTCCGGGTCCGGGCCGAACCGGCCCGACCCCCCCTGGGTTGGACCGAACCGGGTCGACCCGGTCCGCTGGACCCGGCCCGGCCGGTGGCGGCGCGGCGGCGCGGCCCGGCCAACGGCGGCGCGGCCAGGGTGTCGCGCATGCGCCGCACGCGGGGGGTGAACCCCCCCCCCCCCCCTTTTCGGATCTCGGCCGGCTTTTTGCCGGCCGTTTTTAATAAACACACGGGACCCGCGGGTGCCGCCTTCTAACCGAACCGGCGGCGGCACAGCCGGCCGCCTTCCCCCTCTCCGCCGCGGCCATAGCCGCGGCTCATATGAACTCCGGCGGCCGGCGAGGCCGGCCGCCCCTGGCTGCTCCGCCGCGGCCGTAGGGCCGCGGCCCTTCTTGATCTCCGGCGCCGGCGGCTCGGCTGCCGCCGGTCTTCCCGTCTCACCGCGGCCCGGTACCGGTCGCGGTGTTCGTCGTCCGGCGCGGTGCGACGGCACCGTGCCCCTCCGCCGCGCCTTCGATTCCCCTTGACGCGGCGCGACGGCGTCGCGTTCTTGATGATTCTTCCACGGCGTGGCGCGATGGCGCCGCGCAATATAATCGTACGATTATCCGCGTGGTGCGACGACACCACGCCACCTTGTTTCCACCCGCAAGATAAATCAACAAGAACGATGGAGGGGGTTCGTCCGTGTTCATGCGGTCCGGCCCCCTCACGTTAAACAATAACACAAATTTATAATCCTCACATTAGTCATGCTAGAACCACGAACAAGGATAAATAAATAAACAATAACCACAACCCCTACCTTGGGTATAGGTTCGAAGATTTGTCAACGTCCCGCGGAAGACAACGTCGCGGAGGTTGGGCGTCACGGTAATCGTTCGTCAAATCCGATGACGAAGAGGTACGTCCGAAGAGGTACGTTGTTGGCGAATCTTTTTATATCGACAAAGGGAGTCCGAGGAGGAAGCGGTGTTCCCTCTCGTTGACACGGAAGACGAAGAAGAGAGGAGCGGCGTTCTTCGTTGGAGCTTGAGCGTTCTTCGTCAAAGCTTGAGCGTTCTTCGTCAAAGCTTGAAGAAGAAGGAAAAGTTCTCAAAAGCTCTCAAGATGTCTAAACAAAAACTAACCAAATAAAATAAGATTGAGACTTATTTTATTCACAATCTTAACAAATGAATTTCAAAGGTTTGAAAATCAAAAAGGATAACTCCAAAATTAAATAACAATTGTCATGTCATTTAAAGAGGGGTTAAGGGAGTTTGGGAGAAGATGAAAAGTTTAGGGTTCGTGTGGGCCCCACCACACTTAATCCTCTCAAGGGAGGTTAAGTGGGTGTGGGTCCCACCCCTAACTTCCTTTGAGAGAAGTTAACTAACATGTTTAAATAAAAATTTGTAATCCACAATTTTTATTTAACTTATTCTAATCTCCCAAAAACTAACTCTCATCCCGAAATAAACGCAACCTCGGAAAAGGTCTCCTTAAGCGAATATCAGCGCTGCGAGTTCATCGGTGCCCTCGGATTTCAATTCCGAGCACCAGATCAAAAGTTAGGAAAACCCGCTCGTTCGTTCACTGAACGTACCTGAGCCAAACTTCGGAAATTGATTCTGGGCACACCGGGCCTCGGAATCAGGTGTCGTCAGAAACCGCGCTCTTGTAAAATTCCAAAGAAAATTAAGAAAAAATTTCCCTTCAATTTTACGGGCCTGTACAGTTTTTGACAATATGCATGTCTAACGAGCATTACATGGGTGGAAACCACGTGGCTGGTGAATGTATAGGGCGTTGAAATTTCTGTTTATTCTTACATTATGTTTCTTGACTTGTCTGTACATGGTTACACAAAATTAATTTGAGGCAATGGAGTGATCTGGTGGCATCTTTTTGGTGTCTGATACCTGACACATGGATTGTAGACATTTAGAGGAAACCATGTAGCAATCATTCCATTGGCTTTATAAATTTTAAAAAACTAGTTTTTATGGTTGATGAAAAGTGTTTAAAACTGTGTCTCTCGCCCATGTGGATGTCTTATCCTTTCAGTAATGTGTGAATGATTGGCACATAGTTTGAAAAAATGTGTGGTAAAACAAAATTACCCCACATATGTTTTAACCCATAACTAATCCTCAACCACTCTTTCACATTTTTTGCACATAAAGGGGGATCCAACTACCTCCTCCATTATCTGTACATCCTCCTACTATTATCCCTTAATTTTATTAGTTATGTTTCTTGTTTATTGGTCAATTTTAACCTCTTCTTCACTCCCTCCCTTATTATTATTGTTCTAATTTCCATGTATCCTTGTTGGATGAAACCTAGGGTGAGGGTAAGATTTTGTAAGTCTATTTATTTGATGTTAGGGTGTGTGGTTCATTCATAGGGATTATTTATTCCTTATTGAAGGTTTTCATCACAATCTTCCACTGTTGTGGTAGGTGTCTCCATCAATTTACATTCTAGGACTTCCATTTGATAATGGATATTTTCGGATTAATTTAGAATTTTTTTTCTAATGTTTTTAATGTCTTAATATGTATTTTTATTGTTTTTATATACTGTAAATTTGAAGAAAATGGGGTTTTCAATCGTTTTTATTAGTTATATATTTATATATATATATATATATTCACAATATGTTTTGGATAAAATTATAATTGGAAATCAAAAATGAATTATAAAACTTTGAGATTTTATTTGATCTTGTTTTGGTTTGTTTGTTGGGTAATATGTGAAATTGGGATTTGAATGAGGGTATTGGTTCTTCTTTTTCGTTTGTTATTTGTGTTTAAAACCATGTGTTTTGGTGTGGTACTCCTTAGGATTTTTGGTTATACTCCTATTAATTTTCATGGTGTTCCACCTATATACTATTAAATATTTGACTATCCATATAAACATTAGGATCACACATGCATAAACACACATGAATATAAATGTAAATACATAAAAGTTTCAATTTTGAAACACCATTTTTAGAAATACTCTTCCCTCGTTTACATTATATTCTCTCCTTTATCTTCCAAATGAATTATTTAAAACTCCCAATGTTTTATAAATGATTAACTATTTAAAAATAAATTTAAATGAAGTCTCAATGTGTGATTTCAAAATCATGGAATTATTAGAACTTTAAAAGGAAATTTTAATAATAAACTTATTTTTAGGACCGTTTGGAACATTCTTATCATGAAAAAAAATTTACCACGGTTTTCATAATGGGTCAGACAATGAAAGTATTTTTATTGTAAATGGGTTGGTTTTGAAAATTTTAAGGACCAGTTGACACCTTGTGGTACTTTTGGAAGTTGGTTCTAAATTAATTTGACATGTATTCACAGTTCGAACATTTGAAAGTCTCTATGTATGATGTGAACCCCTATGGAAGATCTTTCTATGAGAGGAACTTTTCATAGATGGTGACATTAATAGTAGCTTCTATGAGTTCTCTTAATTTCATATGTGTGATAACCTCTTAATTATAATTTACACTATTAGCATTGGATTCTTGGACTTTATCTAGAGGGTAAAGTGACTATTTCTTTCTCGTCCACATTAGATGGATTAAAACTCACTAGAAAGTAGATAATCCAGGTGGGAATTTCCTCTAGTGGAGCTATTTTATATTATCAAAGCATGGTATTTACTGTCGATGTGCACCATATTCCAGTATGAGGGTCTGAGCAGAGTATATCTAGAGATTGAATCTAGGGATGTTTAAGAAGTTCCCCTTATTACATATCCATATGATCCTGATTTATATTACAAAACATTGGATACCTATTTATTTTTCATTTTCAGTATGTACTTGTATTATTTTCTATTATTTCTAGCATTATTTTACATTCCCTACTTTTTATCCGTAATCTTGTTTTCTTTTACACATTAATTTTTGTATTATTGACTAGGAGTTTTTTCAATATTTTTTAGCAGAAAATAAATTTTTTGACTTTTCAAATGTGTTAAAACCATATTTTCATTAAATGTGTCATTAAACTAGTGTGAAATGACTATCTTGGGATATGAAATGTATTTATTCTGTGGTTATTACTTAATATGATATTTTATGATCCCACCTAACTTGTTCCCCTTGGAATCTGTATACTCGAGCTATTTTGTAGGGTATACATTTCATGAGGTTTGACTATGGATCATCCAGGTTTATTGATAGTGGGGAAAAAGTGGTCACATAAATATTATGTTAGTTCCAATTTGGTTTTAGTTTTTTTAGTATTTATTTTTTCCGTTTCTATGGTTTTTGGACAAGTTTATGTCTTTATCACATTGATTGATTTATAGATTAATAATTTTTTGTGCTATGTTCTCTGTATTGCTTTATTTATATCAATTTATAATGGGTGGAAACATTACAACATGGATTATGTTTTATTACCGACACTAGTTCCTACTCAGGATAATTAGGAATATCTCTTGACCTTTTGTAGATCGTCCCACATGACTGGTTTGGGGACAACCTGGGCTGGTAAATTAGAACATGGTATAGGATAATCCCATGGTTATTTGCAGCATTAGGATGTTTTGATATTTTACTTTTGGGACTCGAGAGGTATGTCCAGTAAGGGAGTCAGGAACTATTACACATCTTGAGTCTCATGTCAATAGGGGTAGTATGAGACTTGAGTCTTTAATTTTTAATTCTATATTTATGTCATAGGTTCATGTTTATATTTTGAATTGGGGAATGAGAATGGCAGTGAACCAACCCCAGAAAATGAACATTCGTGGAGTAGATACACATGTGGGGCATGAGTGCATGGTTCAAGATACTTCTTGTGTCGATAATTTCTTGGCACATTTTCCTATAAACCATGTTTCTAGGTTATGCATGGCCACTAGTTCTCTATTTCAATAGTTTTGGTATAAGTTGCGATATAATTAATTTTATTCTGTGAGAGAAGATATTGAATAAAAATTAATTTTTAGAAAATGTTTCTAATGTAGATTGTAATTTTCGTAATTGTTTTCTTAAAAGAGGGATATGGTGTTTTAGTTATATTTTGATTGGGATTTTTTTTAATTTTTTTAATGTTTCTTTGGAGTAAAATTATTTTCAACATAGAATGGAATTTTTTACCTCTAAAAGATGATCTTGGTTTTTTTGGGATGTTTTGGGTTAATGATATATTTTTTGGGTTTTGGAATATTTATTTTGGGTTTAGTACTGTTATGATATTGATTTGGTTTTGCGTTTATTATGTTATTAGAATATTCCTCCTAGGATATTACCAATGTATTTTTTTGAGCCTCCTCTATTTTTTTCTATTTCAAAACTCCTATTGGGGTGTTAGAGTAAATTTCATCTAAGTTTTTCCTAGTATTACAAGGTGATCATGGTATTTTTGAATCTATGGAATTACATTAGGAAGTCAACTATGTTTTCAGGTCTCTGGGAACTCCCCAAATCATGAGGGTGAGAGTTCTGCTTGGTTCATTTGATGGTCCAATATTTGATTAGTGTAAGTTGATTGTACAATCATATTTGAAAGTTGGGATGTCATGGGGAAGTATTTAAGGAAAATATTATACAATGATTCATACCCAAGGTGTTGAAGGTGAGGAAAGTGGTAGAGCTCTTGGGCGTTCAACAAGGTCAATAGAAGGTGAAGGCCAATGTTGATAATTTTAAAGAGAGAGTTTATTTTTCTATAGTGATTGCATGAACTTATCTACTAAAATCTATTATACTTATCAAGGTTCTTTGTTCTATTATTATGAGGATGTCCTCTCATTCCAAAAAATTCTATTCAATATGATATTGGATGGAGAGTTTCGAGCTGGGTTGGTTACCAAAGAGTTGGATGTGGTAGTTGGAAAACTAGATTCTATTGGTACTCAAAAAGATTCTCTATCTAGCGAGAGTTGTGTGTATAGGAACTCATTCTTGAGGAGTAATGTTTTTTAATTTTTACCTCTCAGTCATCATAAAACTCAGTCATGTACTTCTATTGTGGTCAGTTATAGCATTCCTTGTTTTCTTTCTATTATCCCCCAAATGGTGGCTAATGGTGCCACCATTTTGGTCATCTAGATAATTTTGGAATGAATCATTTCTAGAGGACTAAGTCTTTGAAAGTGGCTTACAGACCCTGACTATAGGGTAATGGATGTTTCAAGGCACTAGTGATCCATCCACAAGCCTCACAGGAAGCACTTCACACTATTGTGAATTTTTGGGAGTGGGAAACCTTGTACATATTTTTGTCTCAGATATTGTTGTGGGTATATTTTAAGTATTAATTACTATATTTTCCATTGTTTTTAAAAATACTTATTCTTTTAAGGATCTTTGAATTATTGTATTTCTTTAATTTATAGAGTGGTGTTTTCTCGATCTAAGTATTTGAATGGTTATCCTTATTGCTTATTGGTATTATTTTCAAGGTGGTTATATTTTTTTTATTCTTGTATCTTTGTGAAATAATTAATCATGGTATAGCTTGGTGTTCGGTTTGAGCTTATTTCATTGGGTTCTCTACGTGTAGGGAGTTCTAGAGTCGTAGATATTGTGGTAGTCAGTTTTCAAATGGTGAAAAGGCCCAAGGTGTGTTACCTTTGAATTTTTTCAAGTATTTGGAGGGTGTGAAATTTGGAGTTGATATGTCACAATATTGATCGTGGATTCATTTTTCCTCATTTTTTTCAGCTTTGAGCATTGTTCCTCATTTTTCATGGTGACTTTCTTGGGGCGTAATGTTTTTTTGTTTTGGGGAATATTTTTCACACCCCAACCCCAATTATCTTTTCTGTAATTTTTATTTGATTCATTATGTATGATCCTTTTGGTTGAGGTTTGTATTGATTTTACTGAGATAATATTTATGTTTTAGAGGTTTGTGCTAGTTTCTGTCTATATGTATAGTTAGTGTGTAGTAGTTGGTCAAAAACAATATGAATGGTTAAGGAAGAGGGTGTTTTCAGTTCTTTTTGTTCGTGCAAGGTTTGTACTATGTGGTTTGTGTATATTTTATCACAAAACATTTGAGGAAAATGGGTAACTTTTTTTTCTTTAGTCAGTGTATGATAAACAACACACAACATTCAGAAAGTGGAAACCATGTAGAAAGCATGCGTGAGGCTCTTCTATTATAAAAGAATTGTTTTTCATGGTTGGTTAATGGGTTTTCAAATAATGAAGCATGCACATGTGGGTGTTCCCTCTTTCTATTAGGTTTCACATTACTGGTGCACTGTTTAAAGATAAGTATGTCCAAACCGTGTGACTTTCCTTGATTCTTGAAAAAATTGAATTTTAATGTTTTTCTCTCTTATTTTTAAACCCCATATCGAACCTACTACCCTATGTCTTTTTTTTGTGAACATATAAGGCTCCCAAAACGTCCTCCCTAGGATCTCCTTCATCCAATTACTCTGTTTAATGGTTAATAGATAAATTTCATTGCTTTTTGGGTCAATTATTTTCTATTATTCACTTAATCTTGTTCATATTTTTTATCATTCCAGGGATCTTTCATGTTAAAAATATTGGAAGAGGGTTTTATTATTTGGACTGATTTATTTTATGTTAGGGTTTTCAGTTTGATTCATATCCTTTGTTTCTTATTTCTCCAATAGCTTCATCATATTTACACACTATCGAGGTAGGTTTCTCTATCCATTTCCTTAATGGGACATGCCATTTGATGATTGAGATTTTAAAACTAACATGTAAATGTTTTGATCATGTTTTTGATGTGTTATTACAAATTTTAATGGTGTTTCTATATTAATAAAATTATGAAAATGAGTTTTCCAAAAGCTTTCCATAGTTAATAAAATGTATATATATATAAGTATGTATATATACACACTAGGTGTTTGATAAAATGTAAATTAGAAATTTAAAATTATATTGAGTATTTTGAGATAGTTTTTGTTTTGGGTTTGGTTTTTTAAATACATGTGGAAATTGGATTTGAATGTGGGTTTTTGTCCCTCTTTGTGGTTTAGTGAATGTCTGTGAAACCTTGTGTTTTTGTTTATAACTCCTTAGGATTTCTTTGTTGAACTATTTTTCATCCTCATGGATATCCACCCATATTATGGTAAATGTGGTAATATCAATATGTGAACT
The DNA here is from genome assembly GCA_963277665.1 of Viscum album. NCBI lineage: Eukaryota > Viridiplantae > Streptophyta > Magnoliopsida > Santalales > Viscaceae > Viscum > Viscum album. Next base: position 1,380,198,108 of record OY728166.1, read on the forward strand.
AGGTGAACACATGTATAGAAACACACACATGTAAATGGAACTCCAAAAATGTTTCCATTTTGAAACCTCATTTCTGAAATATCCTTCCCCCATTTTAATTATCTTATCTAATCTATATTCCAAAAGGATTCCAAACACGTATCAATTTTAAATAATTTCATTATTGGTTTCAAAAACAATTTAAATGAGGTTTCAATGTGTGTTTTATAAATCTTGTTCTGGTTAGATCTACAGAAGCATTGTTTAATAATAAACTTGCTTTTAGGCCTGCTAGGAACATTCTGATCATGTACAATATTTTGAATGTAGTTTTGGTAATGTATTTTAGAGGAAATTTATTTTTACCAAAAATGGTTTGGTTTTGAAAATGTTAAGGAATTTATGTTAACTTTCAGTGTTTTGGATAGTTTTTGTAAATCATTTGACGTATAGGCATGGTTGGAACATGTGAAAGCCTCTATGTATGATAGGAACCCCTATGGAGAAACATATGATGAGAGGTATTTCACATAGACTATGTTAGGTATTGGGAAAGTCATGTGTGATAGTATATGTGAGTTATGTTTATTTCTAATCATCTGATGAACTCATCATTATCCTTTATACTATTATATTTGGATTCATGGACATCAAAAAGATGGTCAAGTGGTGGATTTTTTCTAGTCCCAAATTGAAAGATTAGAACCACATGGAATGTGGAAAATCCATGTGGGTATTTCCATTGGTGAGGCTAGAATAGAGGAACCCGATTGGTTGTTGACTATGGAGGTTCCCCGTAGCGAGTAGGTGGGTCGAAACTGAGTATGTCTTGGGATATCCTCTAGGGATGTTTTGGAAATTCTCACAATTACATATTAATATGATCCTAATTTATTTTACTTAACCTTGGTTACAGTTTTATTTAGTATTATCTACTAGTACTAGTGTTTTTTCCTTTATTTGACAACCCATGTTGTTCTTCCTTATCCTTGTCTCTCTTACACACTTTCTAGGCTGTGTTATGGACTTGGAATTTGGGTTTCAAACAGTTTTTAATGAAAATATTCTTTTCTCATATTTAAATTTTTTAAAACACAATTTTCAATAAATATATATTCAAAATAGTCTATATATATTGTTTTAGGATATAAAATTTATGTATTATATGGTGTTTACCTACAGATATATATTATTCTCACACCCTAAATGTGTCACTCGTTGTCAGTATACATGATCAACTTTTTAGGGTAAAATTTTAATGAGATTTTCTTGAACATTGGGATAATTTATTGATGGTGGTGATATAAGGGTTATATAATTATTGTGACTCTTTTAGTTTGGATTCAATTTTTTTTAGTTTTCAATTGTTCTACTATAGTATTTTGTTTGTACATTTTCATCTATTTATCTCATTTAGTGGTTTATGGATCTTATTCTCAATTATGTGTTCCTTACCATTCATTATTTATTTAATGTCAGATTGGGATAAATCAAACCCCATGTATTTCAGTTGATTCCTGACACTAGTTTCTAGCCTATGATTTTTGGGAATTCATCTCAGGTCGTGTCACAGATCAACTCAGGTGATCGGTTCTGTGTTGACTAGGGTTGGTTCATGATAATAATACCTCCACAGAGTACAATGATATAAAATAGGGACGAAATTACACAATTTAATGTTGAAGTATTAATAAATTTTATTATGGGTACAAATTTATCAGTTCATCCATGCATTATTCGGGCTATATACATAATATGGAAAGTAATGTTGACCATTTTTTGATGGACTTATGCTGAGTCTATGAATGGATGTAGTTTATAAATCATTTTCATCATTTGATGATATAGTATCAAGTGGACTTAATTCCGAGAATTAATTTTATAGACCATACAAATTCATGGGAAATAATGAAAATAATAGGTCTTATGACCAACAAGTTAAATGGAATGGCTCTAAAAATAAGAAGAGAATGAAGCAATTTACATCATGTGATAATTTTGGAAAGAATTATCATCGAAAATTCATGAAGGGTATGAGTTTTTTATAATTATAGAGACAAGGATCATCAGGATAATGATTGTATGGAAAAGAAAATTCCACAATAATTTATTTCTTCAACTATAAATAAATGGGGCATTATTCAAACCAACGTACCAAGTGTTAGGTGAAAATACCATAGAAGAGGCCAGGGGAAGAAGGCCAATATATTTAAATCACTATAGTAGAGGTTGAAGTTCCTAATTAAGGTATGCAAGGTTCTCTAATAATAATATTAAAATTAGTTAATGCATAAGTTTAATCTATGTCTCCTAAAATTTTTATATCTTCCATGTTTTATAATAAAATTTGATATTGTTCTAACACCTTAAGAAAAGATTTATAATTAAAAAAGCTAGTGGAGATCCTAAATCAATAATGATGTGTTAATTATTTCCCATTATGGAACATAAATGTAACCTATTTATAAATTTTTTAATTATACATTTGGTTTTTTTAAAAAAATCCTTGTTATGTAATGGATTTCAAAATATGTTACAAATATTTATTTCAATGACAATCAAATTAAGATTTGTGATAAATATGTAGAAGTATTCATCTTTTGAGGTTATACTTAATCATCCTAGTTGTGTCTAGATCTACCCCAAATAGGTCTTCTAATGAGATATTGGGGGATATGAGTATCCATAACCATCAAATGAAAAATTTATTACTGATATTGAGATTGTGTGTTATGTTTAAAAATACCTTGATATATTTCCTAAGGAATAAACTTGACATCCCCCAAAGAGTGAAATTGAGTTTTTCCTATACTTAGTCCCCAATGAATGAACAATATCAATGAATTTATATAGAATATACATTGTTGAATTAGTGGAGTCAAATACATAACTAGAGTATTTATGTGGAAATGGATTTATATGCCCTAGTTCATCGCCTATGGGTGCCTCTATTGCTTTCATTAACAATAAATATGATTCTATGAGGTTTTACATTGATTAAATGGAAATAAATGCTATTATAATAAAGAAAAAGTGTCCACTACCTCACAATGATGACTTACTGGATTAACTTCATGGAGCGTACTATTTTTCAATGAATGACCTTCATTCTGGGTATCATCAATTGTGAGGAAATATAGAAGATATTCCAAAGAAAATATTATATACAATTTATGAATATTATTGATATATAATAATTCCATTTGGATTGAAAAATTAACACTATGTTTTTTTTTATCTAGTGAAAAGAGAATTCAAGGAATAAATTAATAATTTTTGTGGTTATTATTGTAGATATCTCAGCATCATCTAAAAGTAATGAGGACTATGAGAACCACTTTGAAATCATTATTTAGACTCTTAAAGAAAAATATTTACACCAGAAATTTAAAAATTATGAATTCTGACTTCAGAAGGTTTCTTTTCTTGGCCATATTGTCACGAAACATAGGTAATCTATTAACCCCCTAATGATAACAATATTCAAATAATTTCTCACATTAATAAACATATCTGAAATATTTTGTTTCATTATATTTGTAGGTTATTGTTTCCATTTTGATAAAAGACTTCAACAATTGGATAACTCATTAAATAAAATTAAAAGTAACTGGGTGAAGTTTTCATGGGAAAATGAACATGATGAATTTTTTGAATAATTCAAATGGTTATTTTTCAATGCCCTGATTTGAATATAACATTAAAATATTATAATGTTTATATATATAGTGATAAATTAAAGATGGGACTTTGTTGTATCCTAATGAAAAAGTATACATTTAATTCCTATGAATCAAGGTGGTTAAATACCCATGAAAATAATTCTCCAATTTGTGATATTGAGTTGGTATACGTAGTATTTTATATGAAAATATGGATACATCATCTCTTAGGTGATATATGTTTGATATACATCAATAATAAGAGCCTAAAATACATCTTTTCGTAGAAAGGGACCAACACGAGGCAAATTTAATGGATTGATCTAGTCAAAGATTAAAATTACTAAACACAATACCGCCTAAGGAAGAAAAATTATGTAGTGGATGAATTGATCGGTACAGATCATGTTTTTCTGACCTAAATGAAGATCTATAAGGATCATATGGTCATGGATTAAATATATACGGATATACAAAATATAAAAAATGGGGAATTTCACCCCTTTTTCAAATGATTTTTAAACTATCTATATTATAAAAGTTTATAATTTTCAGAGCCTAATGATGATAGTATCCAAAAGAAAATTAAATCCATAAATGATGGGAAAATGAAAAACTATAAATATGAATATGGAATTTAGAAAATTGTAAATTATATATTTGTTCCATCTATACATGATCTAAAAATATAATTATTAGATTACGACCATAGCTCAAATTTCTCTATAAACCCTCATATAACAAATATGTAAATGTATTTAAATGATAATATTTGGTGGGATAACAAGATGCCAAAAATTAATGAATATATAACAAGATTCTTGGATGATGAACATGTAATGAATGAGAGATAAAATATTATAAGAGTAAAGAAAACTCTACTCAATTTTATGTTGATATGGAATAACATTGCAATGGATTTTCTAACTATATTACAATAGATTCCTACACTAATAAAAAAATGGGAAAGGGAAGTGCTACCCTTTTATCAGCGCTAAGAAAATGCGTTGATATTGGGGGCCTTTATTAGTGATAAAAAAAAGTGCTGATAAAGGGGACCCCTTTATCAACGATTTTTTTGGTTGCAATGATAAATGGGTCCCCTTTATCAGTTATTTTTCCTACATGTGATAAATTTTATGTTTCAAAAAAATCATGAAAAATAAATTATAGTTATATAACTATATTTATATTGATATAAATATAATATATACTTTTTAAATAGGTTTTAGATACGTAATAATAGACTATTACATTTAATATATATGACATTTAGTGAAAATGGCATTAAAATATTTTGGAAAATATTATTAATTATTAATTTCCTAATTATTAGTGATTAAAAATATTTTAATAAAAATTTGAAGACATGAAAAATCAAAACAATTAATAAAAGATCTAAAATAAGTTGAAAATGTAACTCAAACTTCAAACAACCATAACTTTTGATCCAGGTGTCTGTTTGATCTCTACAGCATATCAAATGTAATCCTACGATGAGCTCTATGCGCTAGTGATTGAAGCAATGCTTCTATCCCATATTTCGAGGACATAAAAGGAAAAGAATGCCTCCAAAACCAAGTTTTTATTTAGGATACCCTGATTTGTTAACATTGATACAAGTTTATCTTCTAATCTAGATTTATGTTAGGCTTGTAGCACATATCATATCGAATATTGCTTCATATTATTCGATTTTACTGGTTGTAGAGTTGAAATGGGATTCTATATTATATGTTATGGTCGTTTTAACATTCTATGGCTTTTCAAATACACACATATATATGTATTTATTCATTAATATATATGTGTCAGTGAGTGTGTGTGTATGTCTCTGTGTGTATGTGATTTATATATATGTTTGTATTTATTTATTTATTTATTTATAAACACATATAGAAAACATATTTTTTCATAAATGTATTTAAAACTAATCTTCTTATGTATATATTAATATACCCATAAATAAATAGATAAAAATTTATAACTACAAATATATATATATATATAAATTAATATAAATATATATTATTATACGAATGAATATATATATTAATATGAATCTATATCAATATATGAATAAATATATATATATATATATATATCATTAAATAGGTTAAAAACGAAATGTCTTAGGGGTAAAGCTGCAGCCGCGAAAGGGGGGAGGTTGCGGGTTCGAGTTTTGGTGGATGAAAAGGGATGTGTGCGTGGGAGAGTGTGTGGAAGGGGGGGGGGCTACCTAGCACTACTAAAGGGGGTGTCAAGTGCTGTTAAAATCTCTCCACACATTATATAATTCTTTCTTTTTTTATAATTTTTTTACTTCAATCAGTGCTAAAAAACAACTGATAAAGGGGTATTTTATTAGTTTTTTCAGCGCTGGTAAAAGTGACCATTATCAGCACTTTTCAGAGCACTGATAAAAGGGACCCCCTATATCAGCGCTGAGATTTTCAACACTTTTAAGTGCTTTTAAAGCCCATTTTAGCACTGATAAAGCCTGTTTTTTTAGTACTGATAGAAATGACGATGTAATATGCGTAATTGTTGACTGCCTTACCAAATCTACACATTTTCTTTCAATAAGGTAAGATTACCTCTTGGGGACCTTGTGTGGCTATATAGGAATGATTTTGTAAGTCTTAATTTTTAAACTATATTAATTTTTTCTATTCTTGATCCATGATCTTCATCAAAAAATTTGGAAAATTCTTAGATGGTCCTTGATACCGAGATTCATTTGAATTATGCCTATCCTCCATAAAATAACGGTCAGTCTGAAAGGACTATTTGAACATTTTAATACATGGTGTGGTTACTCCCAGATGACGTTCATGGTTTGTGGGATTACTATTTACCTTTGGTAAATTTTTTTCTATAACAATAGCTTCTATTAAAGTATTAAAATGGAACCATATGAAGTATTATATTGAACTAGATTTCAAACCCATACTTGTTTGTTTGAAATTGGTTAAAGAAATATTTTAGTCCTAGAACAAGTTATGAAGACAATTAAAAAGTTATATACTATTCATTATCATATTATAAAAACTCATAGATGGTAAAATATTTAGTCTTATAACCAAATAAAATATTTGAAATTTCAAGTGGGAGGCTATATTTTCTTGAATGTATATCCACGGAAAGGAGTTATATGGTTGGATAAGAAGTGAAAAATGTTTTCTATGTATATCATGCCTTATTAAATTATCACAACTTGAGAAAAAACCTATTTCCGTTGTTTTGAATCATAGAAATAGGTCCAAACAATGTGGCCATAGCCTACTGCCACGGTTTTGGCCAACCATGACCGCTATCGTTGTGGCAGTATGTCGCAACCTACAACCACAGTTTTAACTATAGAAATAGTGTAACACCCTAATATTTTATGAGAAATATTATTTTTAATTTCTTTGATGTCTTGTGATATATTATTCACAAGTTTTATCTTTCTCTGTACGCAACACCGTATAATCTCGTAGTATACGCAAAACTATTCTTGGCTTGTGTTGCACACATTTTCAGGTTTTTTCAAATAAAATTAATTTTACACAACACTGAGTATAGATTTTGATCAATGTACAAATGAACTATGTTTTTATTATGTTATACACAACACCCAAGGAATCATGCACTACACACAACCTTGACTTGGATTGCATTATATGCAAGAGAAACCTTCCTCGATAGCGTGTGTTGTACGCAATACAAGGTTTCAGTAAACATTGAAATATTGTTATGAACTAGCTGTTATGAATAATATTAACAAAATTTTAAATTTTATAACATTATCATTCATCTTACACATATCTATAACATGGTAAGAGAACAATAATAAATTTTGTGGGTAAAATACGTATTTTTCACAAAATGTTGTTTTGTTCCTTTTGATGGCGCACTCACATTAAATATTTTTTTGACACATTTATAAGTTAAATTATGAATCCAAAATTTTTCATTGCAATAATTATATAAAAATTATATTTGGATAATTTTTTAATATTTATCTATTAACATTCATATTTTGATTAATTGTAAAATTACGGTAAATTTTAATAAAAAACAACTTTTTTCATCAAGATAATTTATATGATCAAATTATAATATTAAATGATTTTAAAGTGTAAATAGAATATATTTTTACCATTTAATATAATTTAAGTCATTATCATTAATTTTACACGGAATTCGTAGATAAAAACATTTCAATCTTTTGCTATGTTTTAACTTTTAAAACTCGTTTTCTCAACAGCGTGATTAATTTTAAATTTTATACTGCAACATATGTGTATTGAATTTTCCAAAATGGATTCCATATTTGGAATTTTTGGTCAAAATAATGTTAATATGATACTTTTTATGTTTAGTCATTTTGAATTGTAACTACAGTAAAGATTATTTACCGTAGTTAAAGGTAAATCGGGTAATTAAGAGTAAATATAATATTATAAAATTACCCTAACACTAGTATTAATATAATTAGATGAATATATTTTTCCCTCAATCATAATTGGGTCGAAATGGAATTTATTGGAACTTACTTGGATGTGATTAAAACCATTAATTCATTTTATTTGAAGAAAGTGAAATATGACTCACTCAAACATTAGTTATTTAAGTATATTTAATATAAGGTTATACAGAATATAAATTCGATTAAAAATTATAATTTGAAATATAAAATGATTTTATTTGTTATTGTAATTTATTTTTAATTTTTAAGAGATATTTAATTACCTAAATATCTTATTTATTAAGGATGCAGAAATTATTTATTTAGTGAAAATTACATAATGTAGTTTTTATTTAAATAATAATACCCATAAAAGGCCCAAACACCAGACCAAAACTTAATTTTCACGTATATATAAACAATAATCCTCCAATGGTAGAATTTTGGACCATTTGGAGCCTTATAAAATCATTTATGGCACTTATATTATTTTATTTTAAATAACGTCAAAGATGTCACCTTCATAATTTAATATATATAACATTTAAAATGTTGTGATTTTAAGATGATAAATTCGAGTAAAAGTATTATCATGAAAGATATTAGATTTATATTTATCATTGTTTTTTATTTTTAATTTTTATGAAACAAATAAGTATATTAAATAATCATAAAAATATGTTTTAGGAATTATTTTATTAAGATAAATATAAAACACATTATTTTAAAAGTACTAAAAAATATTATATGAACTAACTGATTTGCTCCAAGAATTTTCTAGATGTCTATGACTTGTTGGGAATCTATAAAAGTTTTTTTTGGCGAATATATATAATTTATGGATTTTATTTAAATTTAAATAAATAAATTATGTCAAAACTAACACTATTGATATTTTTTGAAAATAACATATTATTAAAATGATTAAAAATTAAATAATATTTTAAAATAAAAAATTAAAATTTATATGGTCTAAAATTTCAAAAAGTATCTAATTATGTACAATTAACTACACATAAGTGTGTATTTATAACTATTTTAAATTTATAACATTATTACCACAAATAATATTAGATAGATTACATAAGGATAAATCAAAATGATAAGGTTTAAAATAAAATAAAAACATGAATAAATATGATTGGATGATGAGATTACAACCTTATATTATCTCATATCCTAATTTTAGTCACTTTAAATGTTTTTATATGCTGTTTGAGTTTATTATAAAATAATATTTCTAAGGATTCCAAAAGTGCCCCTCTCCTCTCCTATATAAGGGAACCTCCTTCCCTCTCCTCCTCACCCCATTTTGAGCAGTGAAGATCCTAAAAACCCTTTCAATTACTCTTTTAAACCTCTCTAGTTACATTATAAATGTTCGGTTATTCTCAAAAGGCCATCTCTTGTCCCATAAGATGGTTTTCAAAGGAGATGCATCGAAGAAGAGATAATCTCTTCTACTGATTCTTTCAAGTTTTTTAATTATTCTACTTACACTTCTATTGTTTTTTAACTATAAAGTAATAACATCGGTATAAATAATATATTTATATGTTATTATAAATATGAAACAATCCTATTTCACTTTCTATCCATCCATAAAAAAATGAAATCACTACGCGTGCGTACGTACAGCTTACCGTCTCCACGCCGTGGTGTTATTGTTTTTCCACCACCACATTACTTGGATGGGTATAATGGTAGAAAGAATAACTATATATTATTATTATAAAATTATACTTATTCTGAGATATTATATAATCCACTCCAATACCATTCAATAAATATTGGAATGATATCATTGCTCGTGCGTACGTACGGATTACCGTCTCCACAATGCGATGAGATTCATTCTCCATGTTAACAGTTCAATAATGATTATAAAGTATATATAATAAGTAACAATGAAATATATGAAGTAATAATGCTACTGTATTTATGTTTATATATATATATTTAATTTACCACCATTCAATTTAATAAGGAAATGAAAACAACATTCATGCGTTCGTACAACCTACCATCTCCATGAACGGTGTATTTCATTCCATTTATCGATCTCTGATATATATTTATTTGATTAAAATATATTATAAATAAATAATGTTTTACAATATTTAATTATCTAAATCCGAATATAATTAATAATATCGTGATCAACAAGTTTAAACATGTATGAGAAATAAAATGATTTTACCCAAAACACTGCTTTAACATGGAATCGTCAAATTAACTGGTAATATAAAGTCGTAAGTGATTCATATATGATATAATAAATAATATTATGGTTCTTTTAAAATTTAATAATATGTTTAAATCCACTATACAGGAGTCTCAGACACATACAGAAGAAATTGGACATAAGTTAACCGATAACTTTTCCAATCTCATTTCTATCAGAGATTATTTATTCGTTATTTTTTACTGGGTTTATATTTATCATCCATGTTGGTGTTTTGTCAAAATGTTTTCATAAATTGTTTACTATTCTTACTTGTATGTTTAAATTCATGTTTACCCCTTTTATACTTTTATTATTTAGTATAGAAGGAATCTTTCTTTTGTTTACCATACGTGGTAATTTTTGACTTTTAGGAAAAATTACAAGGAGAATGTTTTTTTAACATATATGTCATGAACGGATTTTTATGGTTTCATAAAAACTTATCTTAATGAAGCTTCCTATATATGATTTCATGATTATTTTCAACAAAATCCTTTTCTTTTAAAATTACATGGAATTTTGTGAAAAGAATATGATTTTGAAGAAAAACAATATTTTCCTTAAGAATTCATTTCATGTGTTTTATCAAAATTATTTTCCATATAATATGATATAGGGTTAAGATTCTATCCCTATTATTACATTGATTTTATTATGTTATGATTGAATTATTTTTATGAGGTCCTTTAACTTATATGGATTCTGTTATGATGGTATGATGTTTAAGAATCTCATTTTTATTACACGGGTAATGATATGATGTATGATTTATGATTTTGTGGCACACATAAGAATGTATTCACTATGAGTTGGGTGGGACTAATATCCCCCTCTAATTCATAGGTTAAAGATTTATATCTCATGTGATAAGCACGGCTGGAACGACATGTAAATCTGGTTCAGTAATACAGGGTTGGAACAGCAAGTAAATGTTGTTTAGTAATGGACTTCATCCACTATAATGGTCTTGGAATAAATTCCTTGACTACTATGTAAATCATATCATGTGATTAATTGTTTTCCAAAATTACATGCTTTATTCCCATGCTATTTTATCATGATTGATTTTATTTTATGATCTATGCCTTACATACTATGAAGATTTATTTCACAACTGAATATTTTGATGTTTAATATTTATGTTCAAATTTTTGTGTTCAAATGTATATGGTTTGTTTTATTTTCTCCATTCTTACCCTTACTAAGAATTTTAACTCACCCTTTATATGTTTTCTTTTCCCCAGGATATAAGGAAAGGTTTTAGGTAAGAAAACAAAATGGAAATATCTTTATGGAAGATATTGAAGATCTTTCACCATGATTAGAAGATTATGTTCTGAGTTTTCAAATACACTATACTCTATTTCCACGGTTTTAAACATGGCTATAGCTGTAGTAAACCGCGTCAATATCCTAAATACAAAAATATCACCCTAGTGTTTCGATACTTTTACCTCCTCTTTACAAACCAGCATACATACCACTATACCGCATGACACTTTGTGCATGTATATATATACATTATGATACATATATATTCATATAAACCATGTAAATAGCCTCAAAACCATGGCAGTAGGTCTTCCCACCAAATTATTGGCGGGAAATGTTTTTCCTGTGGAAGCGTGAGAACCCAATTTCCACGGTTTTGAAAAACCATGGCTATAGGCTGTCGAATTTTTTTTCCTATAGCCAAGGTTTGAAAATCGTGGCTATAGGCATGACATATAGCCATGGTTTTGAAAACCGTGGTAATAGGCCATGGAAAACCATCCAATATCCACGTCTTCAAAATAGTGACTAAAGGGCACATAACCATGGCTATAGGTCTGTGGCACTAGCATCATTTTAAAGTAGTCTATAGAAATAATAAGAGATTTGGATTACCCAAGGGTAATTTCACCAAGACACTCTAAATTAAATGATGTGTTCAATATCTCTTTGTTTTAGGAAGTATATTCCAGGCCCAATGTATGTGATCAACTATTAATAAATATAACTAGAACCTGATCGATCTTTCTGGGATGATCCTATAGAGATTCTTGAAACTAGATAGAATGTTTTGAGTAATTGGATGACTTAACTAGTAAATTTACATTGGATAAATCTTAAAAAAGTGGAAGCGACATGGGAACCTGATGATGATATGAATGAGAACTACCCTCTTTTGTTTAGAATGTAAAATCCATTATATTTTGTTGATAAAATTCATATAGGTGGGAAGAATGAAAAAATAATAGCAATGTTAGAATAAATAATTTTTATTTCTACTTAATTTTAATTTATTATATTTTATATATTTTTAATAAAATAAAGTAATTTATAAACTAAAAATAAAACAGAATTATTTCTAACCAAAATGTATTTTAATGCATTATATGAATTTTTAAAATATGTTTGTTTAAATTATTTAATTTGAATTTGAAAAATTTAACATCAATTTTTTATTACAACAATTTTAAATTATCTGATAGTAAATTAGTTCAGAATCCCAATATTTTACGATATTTCTCTTCACAAATAAATTTGATTAATTCGATAGCTTATGTCACATGGAGCACCAATATTTAAAGAAACAATTAATTATTATAAACTTGTGATATTTCTCAACTAGATATTGGAATAGAGGGAATGAATTAATTTAAATAAATTTTGAAAATATAGTTTACACATGTTTGTTAATTAATTCTTTATTTACCAATTAATTATAAATTTTAATAAAAACATATTGAATATAATGTATGTATTTTTATAAAAATATTTTTTTATTCCCACAATGATATTTTATCTCAATAAGATAACTAATAATTTTTAGTGGAATCTCATAATGATAATTATATGTTATATATATTTTTATTATATCATTCAATAACATTGATAGCCCTAATATAAGAGTAAATAAAATTTCAATCGTAAAAAGAAATATTTTCTTAAAGGATTTTTTCCTTTAAATGTACAAATATTTTAAAAATAAATCATAAAAATTTTCAAAATTTTATTTGAATAAATAATCTAAAAATATTAAATTGGAAAATAGAAAATATCGTAGGGTGAGTTTTAATAATATTTTTGTAGAGTTTTCATTTTTTGATGAATAATGAAAAATGTTGATTTGTAATTGAAATTGCATACTCATATAATTTATTTTTATGGAGAAACAATTTTTAAAATTTATTTTAAAGTATAAATAGATCAATTATACATAAATAAGTCCAATTTATATCATTTTAATAATTTTAACATTTAAATTGAATATAAAAATGTTTCAAAATTTTCAAAATTTTCACTTTAAAAACCTGCTTTCTTATTGTGTCTGTGATATTATTTTTAAATATAATTGTACCAATTCTGTGTAATTTATATGGTAAAATGAATCCAATATTTTGAATTTTAATATTTATATTATTTAAGAATATTTTTGTTATTTTTATCTATAAAAATTTACTGTGGTAATAAACTATATTCCGTGGTATAGGTAATATAATGTAAAGAGTTAATGTTAGAAGTTAAAAGCATAAAATAACTAACAAGTACACTATTAAATGGGTGTATGAAGTGTTTTTCAAAACTAAAATTAATTTAAATCATTAATTATCATCCAAACTCTTGGAAATTAGTGACACCACAATGTGGTTGTCTTTAATTATAAAATAATAATTTTTTAATCACATAATCCAACCATCCTCAAGTATAAATACCACCCTCACCTCCCCATTAATCATAAAAATCCTTTTAGATACTTGAAAATATGATACATCCTCTACTCCTAACTCTCCCCATGACCAAGTGTTTCAGGTCTCACCAAATGATAAATTCCAAGTTCATTAAGTGATCATTAAAGGAGGTGATATTCAAGAGGTAATTTTCTCAAAGCACCTCTCTTATTTTCTTTTCTACTTTGGCCATCTACTTAAATAATTCATTAAACAAGTCATGAAAACTATATAATAATATATATACTAGAATTTTATTTTAGTATTTTAATATCTTATATATATCTCTTTTATTACGTCCTCTTATTCAAAGAAATGAAATCATTGTCCAAATTATGCCGATTAATTGACTTTGTGAATAGTTACTTTGATCATTTCCCATTACCTCATCCATGGATGATAGTAATACTACTATTATAGATGAATAATATTTTAATAACTATATTATAACTTATTCATTTTCTAGATATAATGTAAATGTATAATTTTAAATAAAATGAACGTAGTTCATGATGTTCAGTAAAACCGCCAAAACAGAACTAAACAAGTTATCATTATCATTATATCAAATGAATAATTGTCATGTATAAAAGAAAAATTATAAATGTGAATATTTAAACCTATGAAATTTCATGAACAATATTTCAATTCACTTCTAGTTTTTTATTTCCATTTGATAAGGAAATCCATTATTATACAAAAATGTACAGACCATGAGACCATGAATCGAACACACCCATCAAAATGAAAATAAAAAAATATTTTTATTAAATAGATAATAATATGTTATAAATCATCAAATAAGGTATTATAAATATAAATATATTTATGTAAATTGTTAATAAATTTTATCAAACCTTTCTACTAGAGTTTTGAACCCATTTGAAGGATGTTGAACATGAGGTAAGGGTCATTTCTTATCACTTTTTATTCTATGATATATATTCCTTATTCAACATATATTTATTGTGTGTGGTGTATATATAATTCCCAATGATATATACTATAAATTATTTAAACATTTTTTTTATAAATGTTATATTTGATAATTATTACTTTTATGGGGTATATGATTTGACTGGGTACAATGTGGCAAGAAATTTTTAACTCAATTTCCAGTCAATGCTTATGATTATACTCCATTGATCATGTCATTATGAGATTATATGTGAAATAAATTATGATTATATTATATTGTATTTACACTTTTTTTAATTGTATTTACAGTTTATACAAATAATTAATTCATTTCATTATTTCATAAACCATATTTTATTCTTAAATATGGTGTTTATTTTAATGTTTTATGATTAATTTCTGAAATTTTTATAAATCTGTAACATTTATTAAATGAAGATATATAATAATAAATTAATTTTTTATTAGTTAAATAAATTATTTTATATGTGAGGATTTATTTAGTCTGGAAGGCATTCATGGGGCCTAATTATATATTTCCCCTTGTTGCATCTGTATTTTCATGAAAAAAATCAGTTGGACAATTTACATGGGTTTCGACACGGAGACCGAAAAAGGAATGAGGATTAATAATGATAGAAACTATTTAGAGGATTTATTTTTATAGTTCGGATATCTAAAATGGCACATTCCAATATTATTTTTATATTATGTGATTAATCAGTTAGTTGGAACATCCAAGGTAATGTTCTAAGCTCATGTGATTATTTATAATGAATTATTTTACATATATTATTCCTTCCATATTAGGCTTAAGTTATTGAATAAATGGGTTATGTATGTTTAGTTATTTTACCTTTACATATTTAATATTAATTATTTATTCATGTTAGATTTCACTATACTTATCCCTTACTAAGTATTTTATATCACCCGTTTCTTATGTTTTTCCCCAGGATGCTTTGAATTTTATTATGATCGATAGGAAGGGTTACTCTAAGGGGAATGACAGTTTTCTCAAAGAAAACTTTATTTAAATTTTATTTATTACATTTAATTTTAATTTAAAATATGTATCCTGTTTATCCATACTACTAAACTATTCAGTCCTTTGGGATGAAATTTCACATATCATATTCCAATGTAATAAATTATGTCTCTGACTATATCCTATTGGGGTAGTGGTTTTTAGAGTTGGTATTATATCATGTTTAGTAAAAACCTTGGTAAATATATTTTCTAAAACATATATTAGAGTTCAAAACCCTAATATATGATTTTTATATATAATCAAATATAACAACCTCATGTTTTTTAGATTAGATTACAATTAGTTCATTTGAGATTGTGAAACCACCCTATATGTCATTGATTATCTAGTGACGCAACCATAGTGAAGGGCCATGATTACCTCATATATGCTTCGGGACTCTCCCAATAGTTGGTGGGATGTGATTCCCTAGGTTGTTCGTCATTAGAGCATGTTATGGGTTGATTTCCAGACCACCTTATATGATTAGTTCTTTCTTCAAACACTAAGAGCTAAATGTTCTAGTGAGTTCATGAATCTTGAGTAGGGTTCTATGTCATTTATGTAATATTCAACGTGTTTCATCAAGATTCAGTGCTTTGCACCACGTCCTTCTAGTGATGAGCTTTCAAGTGCAAGATGTTTCGGGGATGAGATCCAGTATGTCATCTATAAAATGGTAAGTGTCTTTCACCTGCCTACCTTCTGTGAAATATTCAATCAGGATCTCATCATTGAGCGTAACCGGAGGGACGAAAATAGTACCCTATTTTAAAGGATCAGTTATGTGTCATGAAAGTTGTTCTTTGGGTGGAAGGAAGCATTCCATCGTGGTTTCCCTTCAGGGAAGTGACAACCATAGTGTATGTTTCGATATCTCTAAAGTATTTCATCAGTGTGGATAATGAGGGAATTCAAATTATTATATTGGTAGTTACCAATAGAGTGTTGGTCTTATGGCCGCATGAGGCATCTTTAACATTTCTATATGAACATTCTACTAGCTTCAAGTGGGAAAGGATATGCACCACCTACACCTTTATGAGCAAGTTATTTTACACCGCATCAACTGTAGATTTGGACTAGAACCGATAGGTATGGATGAGGAGGAGGTCATGGTCATGGTATCTAGACCCTTGATCACCAACATCACCAATAGTGAAGTTATTACCATGATTTTACATCTATTTCATGGGGCTTTAGATCAGGTCGGCTGCATGCACTATAGATGATACCTGAGGATCAGGCTATGATACCATCTACAGTGTGAGGTACTATTCTAATAGCATCTATTATAGTATCTACATTATCTGATACCATGGATTCAAACACTTTTATCTCTCTATATATAATTAAAATTCTCATACTAGAGATAGAATATAACTATTGGGTAATGAACCTAGATTCACTATTTTGGGAATGAGTAGAGGGAATATGCTTGTGTAAGGACTATCCCAATTAGGTAGGCAGTTAATCTTTCAATGGAACCTATTTTTTTCTATATATAAGAAGATTTTATTTCATTATTGTTATGGACAATTTGGTTTACATTCAATGTTTTGAAGACTACTATCGTCATAGTGTATCTTTTACATCACCAGAGGGTAGCAGTTATCTACATAAGGTGAGTGGGATGTCCATGATGGTATAGTGTGACTAGAGTATCATGGGATAGGTGGAGTTACCTCCGGATTGAAAATATCTTCATGGAGGATTAGGGTTTATGTCCAGTTGATTACCCTCCATAAGTGGATCGTTTTAGGGATTTATTTCCCAATGTTTTTCGTCCATACCTCCTAAGAGATAGGTAGAGTTTACAATCGTGCTTATCCTTGGAGAAACTACAGTGTCCATTCCCCCTTACTAGATGGAACCTGCAGAGAACCTGGAGCTCAAGTAGTAGTTCGATGATTTAGAGGTCAATTGTTTTATACATCCGAATACATCTTCTTGGGGTTCTCCTATGATTTTCACCAAAAGGTTATAAAACTTACATATATTCATGGATTATAGAATGTTGAACCATCTTACTGTCAAAACTAGTTTGCACTTCCTCTTAAAGTAGATATCCTTGACTAGATCCTTGGAGCAAAGTACTTCTCTAAGATCAACAAAAGATCATGTTATCATCACGTGCAATTCAGACCATCACACATACCTCATATAGCTTTTCATTACAGGTATGGTTTGTATGAGTACCTTGTTATGTTGTTCAGTCTTACAAATGTTCCTATCATTTTCATGGATATAATGAAATGGGATCTCCACCCCTATGTGGAATATTTTTTCATGGTCTTTGTGGATGACATCTCTGTGTATTCTCACACTCATAATGAACATGAGAAATATATTTAGATTGTTCTATGTACACTGAGAGGGTATAATATTTATTCCATGATAGCTATGTTCCACTTCAGTATTGAAAATTTTTACATATTGGGATATATTATCTCAGAATCAATATTTTCACCCTAAAAATGTTAGTTATATTGTTTAATTAGAGGATCCAAATAATGTGTATGATATACGAAGTGTATTAGGGATGGCTGGATATTATTGGTGTTTCATAAAATACTTCTCACTCGTTTTTCCTCCTCTTACATGTCATAAAAAGAAAGGTATCAAGTTCACATGGTTTGAGAAATGGGATAAATCCTTTCATGTGCGGAAAGTGTGGCTAGTTTCCACACATATTCTAAGTATTGTCATGCCGGATATAGGTTATACCATCTTATGAAATGTATCCAACAATGTCCTAGGGGTAGTACTGATGCAGGAAGATAGAGTCATTGTGTATGGATCTCTACAGTTTGGGCCTCATGAGAGAATTTACCCAACACACGACCTTGATCTAGGAGTAGTTTTCCATGCCTTACGTTGCATGAGACATTACCTATTGGGTGAGCACCATGTGGTGTTCATAGACCACATGATCCTCAAATATATCTTTTATCAGCATGACATGAACCTCAAACAATCGAGATGGGTTTAATATCAAGAATCATTTGATTTTGAGATTTCTTATATGCATGGTAAGGGAAATGGGTTTGTAGATGAACTAAGTTAGAAAACTCAAGAAAAGACTGTACAAGATGAAAAAAATGAATGGATGTTAATGTTACACTCTTTGCAGCTACATATTGATTTTTATGACAGTCACAGGTAGTCTTAGCTCTCATCCTTGATATTTACCTCTTCCCTCCTTGATATGGAAAAGAGTAGACAATTATTGGATCCTATAGGCTTGTTTCATTGTGATAGTATATCAGGAGATTACCAACCTACATATTGGTCTTTGAACATAGATGAAATCTTGTGTCTTCATGGAAGTATCTAGTTTCCTACAAATTTGAGAGAGGAGTTGATGATGGAGTCCCACAATTATTTGGGGTAATTCATCCTGGTACCTAGAAGATGTACCAAGATATGTTATGCCAATATTGGTGGAAAGGGATGAAATGTCAAATAGTGGTATTTATTACTAGGTGATTCAACTATTAGTCGGTGAAGGAGTAGAACTAGTGACCTACATGATTCCTATAGAATCTTCCATTCCGAGAATGGAAATGGGAAGATGTTGTTATTGATTTCATAGTCAGCTTACCCAATTCGCCAAGGGGTATGGATGCTAACTGGGTTGTCACAAACCATCTAATGAAATCATCCCACTTTATTCTTATTTGCGAGGCATTATGAGTTGATGGGATGGGAATATTGTATGTTTGTGAGGTCATAAAACTTCATGTGGTTTCACGTACTATCATTCAAAATAATGATTCCCATTTTCTATCCTGATTCCAGTAGTGATTACAAAAAGAAATAGGAACTCATGTTATTCTATGAACATATTTTCTCCCTCAGACCGATGGGAAAATTGAATGGACAATAAAATTTCTAGGGGATATTCTCTTAGAATGAGTCCTCAAATTTGGTAGTTCTTGGGAGAAGTATTCCCCTCTCATTTAGTTTTCGTATAATAATAGATTTTTTGTGAAAATTCAGATTGATCCTTTTGAGCCCACATATGGTAGTTAATTTCAATAAATCATGTGTTGTCTAGAGGTAGGTGACACAACTTTTATAGGTCCATGTCTCATTCCAAAGATATTAGAGCAAGTTTAGAAAATCAGAATGTGGATTTCTACTACTCAGTGTAGAAAAAAATCACATGTTGATTCGTTTCAACAACCTCTTGAGTTTGATGTTTGGGAACATGTTTTTCTTAAAGTATCACCCAGGATAGGACATAAAGGGCTATGAACGTAGGGGATTATGTTGCCTCATTGTATAGTGCCCTTTTTAATTCTAGAGAGAGTTGGGCTAGTATATAATCGATTGTTACTACCTCAGAGGTACTGATCCATGCACAATGTCTTTCAAGTTTCTTATATTTTAAAATATCATACCGACCTATAATATACATTTGATGTCAAGGATGTTGAGTTAGGGGGTGATAATACCTTTGAGGAATAGCCAGTACCCATCATCGACTAGAGAATGAAGGCTCTTAAAGGCCAGTCTGTCATTATAGAATGGGTGAAATATCATCATGACCGAGAACAATATATAAATTAAGAGATGGAATCTAATATATGTTCCCAACTACTAGATTTTTTCTTAGACAGTGATTCTCTAACATTGGAAGGTGATCTTAAGGATGAGTTATTTTACGGGTGGAAGATTATAAGAACCTAGTTTTCTAATCAGGTATAGATCCTTTACTTTTTAGTCTATATCATTAATTTGGACAAACAAATAGATTCATAATGGGTTAGTAATGATCTTAGGGGTGTCTGCTGCATGTTTGAAGCATGGAACAATTATTTTTTGTGAAACATGCTTGGTACACAGTTTAGTGCAAACCATGTTGGAATTATACAGGGTTTGGAAAACCGTAAGTTTTTTTTTTCAGATAGAGTCACCACACACTGTTTTCACACATCCATGTGGCCTAACTATGCATGTTTCCCTTTTCATAGGTACCCGGGCAATAAAACAGTGCACTTGCCAATTTTTGGGTAAATATATAGTTTTTTCCTTCATGATCTATTATGCCACCTCCATATTCTCTAATTAGAGCGTATTGAAGATTAATCAATTTCAACCTCAATTTGGGAATTTTTTAAGATCCATCATTTTAATCAAGAGATATCCTTCATCTGGAAAACAATCAAGCTTCAATTCTTCATGTTAGATGTGAAACTGTAAGTACTCGATTCCTCATCAGTTGTTATATTTCTCTTTTTCTCTCGACTGAGATATCAGGGCATCAATATTTTTTTCCTTTTCATATATCTACTCCGATATGAGCCAAATAAAGATCCAATACTGAAGGATAAGGATCATACAACCCTAATGTGAGAGGATTATAACTCAACACCAATGTTAGTGGATTTTGGATTTTTCTTTTTTGGAAAACTGATTTAATCAGGTGCCATTTATAGAATTAATAATCCATGAATATACATGTTAGAACCTTATGGATATGATATTACCATATATGTTATTATTTTTTTGTGGTTTTGACCAAAACTCTATCCCTTTCTTGTTGGAGTCTATGCCATAGTTTTTGATTTTTGTTTTGACAAGATTTTTCTACTGTTTGGGTTTGCCTTGTCTTGAACACTTTAAGGATAATATTTTCTATATTAATTAGATTGACATATATTATGAATTAAATTATAGATACTACACTGTATGTATCACAATTGGACCACCAAAGAAATGTTCTTGAATTTGATAATTAATTTCGAATGATTAATTAGTTGATTATCTGTAGCACCCATTACAAAATTAATTGAAGGTAGGGGAATGAGACTTAAACAATGGAATATTACTTGAGTAAATTAAATTAATGGTTTAATGATACATTTCCACATAACACTAAGGAAATGAAAGGTTTTAACAAAATGACTTGATAAAAAGGTTTCATGCTACATGACCTTATCACACTATTTAAAGGAACAGATTGAACCAAAAGATATAACACATGAATTCATAATCAAATAAGAATGGCCTGACTTTAGCATGCCTTAAATTAATATTGGATAATTCCATGAGCACATGAAAAAACCATTCCAATTAAATGATAAAACTTACTTAGTTTGAGACCAAACTTGATCACGGTCCTAGTGTGTTCTTGGATTCCTGGGATGATACTATAAGATCCCTCATATAATACTACATGATTCTAGGGATACACTCTGGGGATACCTATAATAAAATTATAGGTTGCCTTGGATACACTCCATTGATCCAGAAATGACATGTTGGTTCCATGGTTAAAGCCCATCATGCGCAGTCATTGTTTATCCTAGTTTTACCATTGTCGATCAACATAGACTCAGTAGTTGCCTAATTGTTGAATTCCTGGGATTATGATTCTTGTATTAAACTCTTACACCATGATTGGCTACAATTATTTATGAGTTGTAGACCCTTGAGTTCTATGTCACCTTGGTTATTACCTTGGGACATCACTATTAAATTTATTTGATCATGGTTTCCTTGTCACATTTTGCAACCTTCACTATTTATACTATCACAAGGTGATGTCAGTGTTGGATATGCCTCATGAGACATATCAATATAAATAGGTAAAATCCTAATTAAATGAATTGGTTATATGTTCAGACACCAGCATAGGGATAAAGAATGTACTTGGGTATTTAGTTACATTGTACTCCTTACATTATAAATACAATCCGGAACATTGTAACATTTCCATTACATGGGTTGGATGTTATAGAAACCATTTTTTGTGGACCAATGATATTTATATCACACTCTTTTTAGGTGTTGTTGGGTACCCAAACTAGATTACATGGTTGCAGGTGTTGAAAAAGAAAATCACACGACTTCAAACACTTGATTTTTTTATGTTTAGTATTGAACTAGAATGAAGAGGAAAAAGATGGAACTCAGGATGCTTGGGATAGTCTTTTATTTATATTATATAATTGTGGAACATGTTATGCATGTGGTCCTGTAACTAGTTTTTATAATTTTCTTGTAAATGAAAAATATTCATCTGTTATTGAATGTTATTACAGTTGTTTTTGTTATTATTCCTATTTTCTCATGTTTTTGATGTACCTTCTCTTTAATTTGATTGCTTATTATATTTAACTATGTTTACATTTACTTTCTACATCAATAATTATTAAAGAGGGTATTGTCTACCCATACACACAACCTAGGCTCTTATTTCTAGTACACAGCCTCAGGCATTCTAGGAGATATACTTGTGGCCATGAGGCCCACTGTGCTCAGGGAACCCATTAAGTGGGATCCGAGTCCAGAAAATCACAATGTGGTATCAGAGGTGGTTTTGTTTCCTGGTTTTCAATTTCGGGACAATAGATTAGAGATTACTAATGTAACGTCCCGGTTCTGGAAGCCACCCAGAGGCTCCCCGTACCTGGTTGGTCAAATGGCCTCAAGCGCATTTCTCCAAACGCCCGAGGCTGCTGACTAGAAGCAAGGGCCTTGGATGTGATAGTGGGGAAACTATGTCCTCATTTGTTGAGTACATATCGGAAGAAAAATAAACATGAAATAACAGAAGCAGTAATAACCAACAATATAACAGCAGAAGACTAAATCAACAACTGGAGAACATATGTATATATGAAATGATGCATGATACATAACTAGGAAAGTTTCCAAAAAAGTCACAATGCTAGAAAACACTACAATACCAAAACAAGTACAAAATAAAAGTAAACAGCTCCTCATCATCGCAAGCCCATGCTTGGTCACATGCTCTCCTGCTCCAAGAAATCAAGTTCTAGAAGTCAAAGGGCACTTTACCTTGTCTATACATGCAAAAACGTAGTCATCTTGGGACAAAAAACATGGCCCAAATAAGGTGTGAGATAAAATCCCTGTAGGAAACCTCCCGGAGATCTGTACCAAACAGTCGGTGAGTATATGGAAGGTAAAAGTGCAATAAGAAGTAAACATCAACATCATGAAGTAGGCAGTAAACAGCAAGTTGTAAAACAGGATGATACATAGAAGCAATCAATCCCCAACCAATCAACAGCAGTGAAACAAATAGCTAACAAGATGAAAACCCTCTAGGAAGTACTCAAAGCCATCCCCTCTAGTCCTATCCAAGAAGTACCACAACCCTCTGGGCAGTGCGCTCAGCCTAACCCCTCTGGCTTGGTCATACAAATTCAAGAGACTCTCTAGGGAATCTCACTCGGTCAATTCCCCATATAGTATAGGGTAGTCAGGGACTCTCTTGAGGAATATCATGCGGTCTAATCCTATTAAACCCATGGTCTAGAGACTCTCTAAGGAATCTATCTTGTTCAATTCCTCCTATAGCCTCAGGTATACCACTGACACTTTGATGAAGCTCACTCGGTCAATTCCCCCTCTAGAGTGGGAAGGTTCATAAAGATATTCATGAAAGGTAAGAATCTATGAGGAAGCTCACTCAGTCTTCCCTCCTATAGTCAATAAAATCAAAGACTCTCTGAGAGATCACTCGGTCCATCCCCTATGTAGTCTGTAATATCTAAGACTCTCTGGGAAGCTCAATCGGTCTATCCCTTATAGTCTACATCACCAGGTTCTCTGGGCCACATGCCAGTCTGTTCAGAATAATGCTATAAGGCCAAAGTACACCTATAGAGCTACTTGGATAACCAAAGTACACCTATAGAGCCACTTAGCTAAACATTCTACAAGGAAACAAGCATTTCAGGAATATCACTTCAACCAATAACTACAAGGAATGATAACACGTGTAGCAACCAAAGGAAAACAGGACCCAAAGGTTATAAACAGAACAAAGCAAGGGCAAGAAATCCAAGAAAAACAAATTATCCTCCAACATGTTCAATTTACCTCTATGAAACCATACTAGAAAGGTAGGAAAACAACATGGGTAAAACAGTAAACACACAATACCCCATTCACGAGTATTGGTTAAATTAGAATATACAACTCAAGGACATTGAACGGTAATGCACAAACCACCTACCTCGATCCTAGGAGATCGATATACATGAACCATGATGGATAATTCTTCCTAGAACGTCGTAGATCTGAGAAAACTCACAAAACGATCAACCTTAGATAACTTGAGGAGGAGGAAGAATTGGAAAACAAGGCTCAAGCAGAAGGAAGAACTCACTGCTACACTTCCAACGCAATCGACCGTGCTCGAATCGGAGAACGAACGGAGAGGTGGGATCTCGGGGCAGATCCGGCTGTATGGGTCGATTTCAGACGAACCAGACCTAAAATAAGATGATTTTGGTGATTAGGCATGACCCCGGTCCGTTTAGTGAAAAAAGGAAAGAACACTGTGTGTATTTATAAAGTACATGGTATGTAGTGGGTTTTTCCGTACTCCACCAAAATCGGCCTCCACGTTACCCCTACACACCGTGTGTGTGGCCCGGACATAGCCAGAACATGGCTTTGAGCGGGAGAAGAGTACACGGTATGTAATCAGAAAGTACACAGCGTGTACTTCAGAAATTTCCAAAATCTCCAAAATAATTCAAAAACTCCAGAAAATGAAAGACATACCTAAAACGATGATACAGGTTCTTAGCATCTTCCCCCATTAAAGAAATGTTTCCTTGAATTTCCCTAGATGGGCATAGAAGAAGAAATCTTGAACAGCTCTGGCCACTACGATCAAATCTCGGCCTCCCTCTCCCAACCCTCATCATGTACTCGCTCGTGCTTCCATAGCACTCATGCCAGAGGGATATACTGGTCTCAGAGAACCTTTGTACTACGATCAACAATCCGGATAGGATGCTCTTCAAATGACGCATCCGCTTCATGTTCAACCTCCTCGGGTTGAAAGAAATGAGACGGGTCTGAAAAGTAACGTCGGAGCTGAGAGACGTGGAAGACGTCGTGCATAGCCCGGTACCTCTGAGGTAGCTGCAACTGATATGAAACCGGCCAACTCTCTCCAACACCTCAAACGGCCCGACGTACCGTAGTGAAAGCATACCCTTTCTCTGAATCCTCTTGTGTCCCAACCTCGGTGCAACACATAGGAAAAACTGATCTTTGACATCGAACATTAGAGGTCGTCTCTGTTGATCAACATAAGACTTCTGCAGAGACTGTACTATAGCCATACTCTTCCGAATCAACTCTATCTGCTCTGATGTCTCCTGAACAAGACGAGGTCCTAGCAAAGCTGCCTCTCCTACCTCCATCCAGCATAAGGGTGATCAGCACGGCCTACAGTAAAAATCCTCATATGGTTCCATCTGAATGGTCGCTTAAAAACGGTTGTTGTAGGAGAGCTGAACTAGAGGTATATGATTCTCCCAAGAACCGCCAAATTCTAGAATGCAATCTCGGAGTATATCCTCAAGCACCTGTATTGTGCGCTCAGACTGGCCATCAGTCTGGGGATGGTATGCTGTACTCAAAAGTACCTGTGTCCCCAGAGCCTTATGAAGTCCCTACTAGAACTAAGAGGTAAATCATTTATCCCTATCTGAAACAATGAAGTGTGGAACTCCATGTAGACCTACAATCTCTCGGATGTACAGTCGTCCCAGATCATCAACCCTGAAGGTATCCTTGATTGGGAAGAAGTGTGAAACCTTCGTAAGACTTTCGATAATGACAAAAACATCATAACTTCCCTAAGGTTACCACAGTAACCTAGTCATGAAGTCCATCGCGAAATCGTTCCACTTCCACTCCGGAATGGGTAACTACTATAAAAGTCATGCTGGTCGATGGTGCTCTGCTTTCACTTGCTGAGAAGTAGAACATTTCATGAACAATCCTGCAACATCTTTCTTCATAACTGGCCACCAGTACTGACGATGAAGATCGTGATACTTCATGGTGATGCCAGGATGAAAAACCCACACTGGGGAATGGAAATCCCGCATCATCTCCTTCTGTATGTTGGCTGGCACCCATATGCGACCCTGGAAATGCAAGATCTCATCCTTGCCCACTGTCCATCTAGGAAGCGTGTCCCCTCTCGACACATTCTCCTGCAGGACCAAGGCCACAGAGTCTGATAGAAGCCTCATTCATACCCGATCAAGAAGTGTAGATGTAATAACCACTGATGAAATAAAGGAATGTCCCTCCCTGTCGTTCACATCCAAATGCATCTCAGATAATAGAGCCATAAGCTTCCACTCACTACAGGCCTATTGAACTGCCTGAATCTATGTTTGTATGCTCAACGCATCTACCAATACATTTCCCTTTCCTGGCGTATAGGATAGCTCGATGTCAAAGGACTGAAAATACTCAAACCACCTCCAATGTCTCAGATTCAGATCCCGCTGAGTGGAGATATACTTAAGACTCTTGTGGTCAGTAAAAACCACAAAGTTATCCCCCATAAGATAGTGTCCCCAACAGTTTAAGGCATGAACAACTACTACCAACTCCAGATCGTGCGTCGGGTAGTTCCTCTCATGTGGCCACAAATTACGAGACCCGTACGTAACGGCTCCATCTCCCTGCATGAGCACAGCTCCCAGCCCGATACCCGAAGCATCACAGTAAACAGTGTATCCCCTGCCCGGCTCTGGAAAGACTAGTATCTTTGCTGATGTCAACCTCCATTTCAGCTCATAAAAGGCTGACTCACAAGAATATGACTATAAAAACATCACCCACATCTTGGTCAGACCTATCAACGGTGCTTCTAGGCACTAGAAGTCCTGAATGAAGAGTTTGTAGTATCTGGCGAGACCTAAAAAACTCCACACCTCAAAGATGTTCTTCAGCTGCTCTCAGAAAACTATAGCTTTCACTTTCTCTAGGTCCACTAACACTCCCGTCTCCGAGATAACAAGACCCAGGAAGTGAATATGATCCATCCAAAAGTGGCACTTCGAGAGTTTAGAATTATGTCGATGCTATCTCAGTGTACTCAAAACGATCTGAAGATGTGTGGCATGGTCATGTTGAATGTGAGAGTACCCCAAGATATCATCCACAAAGACCATGACAAAAGAGTCAAATTATAGATGGAACACTTGGTTCATCAGTTCCATAAAAATTGTAGGCACATTCGTGAGACCGAACGGCATGACAGTACACTCAAAAAGACTATACCTACTCCTGAAAGCTGTAAGAGGTATATATGATGGTCTAACATCCAAATTATGATAAACGAACCCCATGTCGATCTTTTAGAACACCCGGGATCCTCGAAGATGATCAAAGAGATCATCAATCCTCAAAAAAGGGATATCCGTTCTTGACCGTCAACTAGTTTAGCTTAAGATAATCCACACAAAGACAAAGGGTACCGTCTGCCTTCTTCACAAATAGGACAGGCGAACCCCATGGAGAAGTACTGGGTCAGATGAAACCCTTTGCCTGCAGCTCCTCCAACTGCTTATTGAGCTCCTGTAACTTAGGTGTTTCCATTCTATAAAGAGGAATGGACACTAGTGCCACTCCTGACATGAACTCAATCTAGAAGTCTACCTCACGCTCTAGAGGTAAACCCGAAAATCCCTCTGGAAAGACATCCCTAAAACAATCCACCACTGGAGGAAAGTCTAACTGTGAAGTCCCATGGTCATCTAGATAAAGACTGACAATCTGGGCTATAACATCCCCTATCCCACGATTCTTTGGTCTAGCTCTACCCGCCTGGACATCCCACTCACCTCTATAAAGGAAGGATTTTCCCTCAGGTGATACAAAACTCACCCTGTGGCGATAGCAATCGGCGACTGCCTAGAAAGGAACTAACCAGTCCATTCCGAGAATGACGTCATAGCCTGTCATCTCTAGTACATAGAGGTCCCATAATAAATAACACCCCACAACCTCAAGAGGGCACTCTCTACACTAACGTATGGTAGATTTCCTCGTTCCCAACGGCATGTCAAGAGTCAACAAGTCGGTAGAAGAAAGATACAGAGACCAAGGCTCTCCACAACCGCAGCAGAGATAAAGCTATGGGAAGAACCAGTATCGAAAAAGGATGAAGATAAAACTAAGGCTACTAAGATCGTACCTCGAACTGTAGAAGGGTCGAGATCCTGCTCTTGAAAGGTATGCTCCATGGCGAAAGACTGGATTGCACCGCTGCCCTGCGCCCATGGCTGACCGCTCTAAGTTGATCAACTTTGCTATCGCTAATGACCTAGTGACTGGCCACCACATTCGCGACCTCCACCTCTGCCTGAATGGCCAGAAGATCTCCAGTTCCTAGACTGGTGGGAAATTAGCGAAGCATCTCCAGAACGTAGGGTCATAGAGGAACTCCTA
Source organism: Viscum album (assembly GCA_963277665.1). Lineage (NCBI taxonomy): Eukaryota > Viridiplantae > Streptophyta > Magnoliopsida > Santalales > Viscaceae > Viscum > Viscum album. The sequence continues at coordinate 1,380,227,344 of OY728166.1, forward strand.
CCACTAGCTGAAGGTGAGAAGATTTGATAGAAACACTGAAGATGGCCCATCATTCCGTAAGACTGGCACTCCATCAGATCTCTCTAGCACTGAGGCCTAGTATGCTCACTCTTACTGCACTGGTAACACATAACCTGGCTTCCAGAAGACGCATACTGCGAACCTCGATCTCCTAAAGAAGACTCTCTATAACACTTCCTACAGTCCATAAGAGGAACACCAGCTCTGGATGATGAACAACCCTGGCTGACTGCTCCAGAATCTCTCAGATTGTGCTCAGTGATCTATGTCTGGTTGACGATCGAGGATATCAAAGTCAACTGGAAGATATTCACTTGGGAACGGATCTCCTACATCAGACCGCCCTCGAACTTCCTAACAAGGAACAACTCATTACATGTTTGGATCAGTGTGAAACGCTGCAGCTCAGTGAATTGAGACGAGTACTCCATAACAGAGAGAGTACCCTACTGTAGACTCATAAACTCTCAGGCTCGATCAGCCCTGAGGGTCTCTGGATAGAATTAATCATAGATGGTGTGTCGAAACTCATCCCAAGACATATCTTGGTGATGCCCTAACCATGAGATCACCTCCCACCACCTCTTGGAGGTGTCCCAGAGAATATAAGTAGCCAGCTTTACCCTTATCTCTGGAGGGATATCTAAGTTCTCAAATATGGTCAGTGTGGCCCCTATCCACGACTCTGCAGCCTGAGGTCCTCCATCCCCTAAAAAAGTAGGATGATGTTGCTACTGTAAAACCCGCATCAACATAGCCATCGACGGGGAAAGAAGCAGTGATTCCTAGAGGGTCTACATCATCCTCAGAATGTCCTCCCTGAACTATGCCTCGGTGCCTGCAACGGGTAAAACAGCTAGTGCAATGGCTGTCTTGACTGGAGGATCGACAGGAAGTCCCTGATCAGCCATATCTGGCGTCTGATCACTGCCTGATGAAAAACGTACAACCGGAGGATGTTTCTGTGGCATAGCTCTGAAAGATCAAAAGTACACCATATATTAGAAAAACAAGGACATGAAACACAATAGTACAAAATGAAATCAAGAGAAGGAAACACATAAGTTTACAAACAAGACTACACAGCGGGTATAAAACTACACGACGTGTCTTCTTAAGCCACTGACATGGGCGTGTACCCCTACCCTACAGGTCATGTAACACCTCAAACTACACAGCGTGTTGACCCAACACACGGCATGTACATAAATATTATTCCCCTTCCTGAGTCTCTTTACACGGCTAAATCACACGGTTCAAACTAACCTCAGGCTACACGGCGTGTTCCCTAGGGACACGGCGTGTACCAGACACTGACTTGGCGGCCCGTGTTGTTGGTTACATGGTCATCTACATGGATGGACCTTACACGGTGTGTTCCGAACAGACACGGTGTGTATAGGAGAAGGTGACATCATCCCGTGTTTTTCGTGACACGGCTGGGTACCTGGGAAAGACTACACAACATGTTCCAAAAGTAACACGGTGTGTCTTAGAGAAGGTCACACCACCCTATGTTGTTCGTGACATGGATGGGTACCTAGACAGAACTACACGGTGTGTTCTCTTACAACACGGCATGTTCTACTCGAGATTTCCTTGACCCATTTTGTTATTGACATGGTCGGGTACAAGGCTCTACATAACACGGTGTGTACATACCGTACACGGCGTGCTCCTGACGTTATTTTCACAACACCGTGTTCCTTTACACACAGTCAATAACACATCCTAAAAACTACACGACGTGTAACCAGAAAGCACATGCCATGTATTCTGTTTTTTTCTGGGCAGTAGCTCAGAAAGTGCACAGAAGCCCAGAAACACAGAAAACAAGGTAAAGAGGTTCCAAATTCTGATCTGTGAGGGCACATACTCCCTAAGAATCAAAGATTGGCATCACCTAAAGTCATGTACAAGAGAAAACAGGATCATGATTCACTAATTTATGATTCAAGAGGGCCCATAACACCTCAAGAATAAAATTTTGGTGTTCATTTTAACAAAGTAAAATACAAACAATTATTTAACGAGTAATATAGATCCTATCAAGCATCTATCACAACAACATGCATAATCTACACAATGTTTGACCCAATAGCATGCAATCGCTAATACACCCTAAATGGCATGGCAAGAATGCATGGCATGTGATTTCTACATGTACATATATGATGCATGAGATGGCATACCCTCATCTCATCGGGTTGCGACAGAAATATTACAGTAATATCAAAACAATAACAGTTCAAAGCATGTGAATCACTCTATGTGAAATCATATCAACCGTAAAATCTCAATACCAGAAAAGTGCAATAAACGAGGTAGTATGGTTTTTCCCAGTACATGGGTTAGCTACTCCCAGGAATAGCTTATTACCATGTACTGAATCCATCCTATCCTTGGCTAAAGTCTCCAAACAGTAATGAATGATAAAAGAACCTCCTCTGATACCACTTTGTAACGTCCTAGTTCCGAAAGCCACCCAGACATACCCCTTACCCGGTTGGTCACATGGCTTGAAGCACATTTCCCCAAATGCCAGAGGCTGCCGACTAGCAGCGAGGGCTTTGGGTGTGATAGTGGGGAAACTCTGCACTCATTGGTAGAGTACGCAATGGATGAAAAATAAACATGCAATAGCGGAAGCAGTAATAACCAGCAATATAACAGTGGAAGACTAAATCAACAACTGGAGCACATATTTATATATGAAATGATGAATTATATATAACTAGGAAAGCATCCAAACAAGTCACAATGATTGAAAACACTACAGTACCAAAACAAGTACAAAAGAAAAGTAAATAGCTTCTCAGCATCGCAAGACCAATCTTGGTCTCATGCTCTCCTTCTCCAAGCAATCATGTTTCAGAAGTCAAAGGGCGCTTTCCATTGTTTATACCTACAACAAATAGTCTTCTTGGGCCCAAAAGCATGGCCCAAACAGGGTGTGAGATGAAATCACAGTAGGCAACCACCAGAAGATCTGTGCCTAACAGTCGGTGAGTATATGGCAGGTAAAAGTACAATAAGCAGTAAACATCAATAGTAAGAAGTAGTCAGTAAACAATAAGTAGTAAAACAGGATGATACATAGTAGAAATTAATCCACAACCAATCAACAGTAGTGAAATAAATAGCTAACAAGCCAGGAAACCTCTGGGAAGTACTCACAACCATCCCCTCGGGTCCTATCCACGAAGTACCACAACCCTCTGGGAATTGCGCTCAGCCTAAGCCCTCTGGCATGGTCATACGAATTCATGAGGCTCTCTAGGGAAGCTCACTCAGTCAATTACCCTTATATTCTAGGGTAGTCAAGGACTCTCTTGAGGAAGATCACACGGTCTAACCCTCTTATCCCCAAGTTCTAGAGACTCTCTGAGGAAGATATCTCGGTCAATTCCTTCTATAGCCTCAGGTATACCATAGACTCTCTGAGGAAGCTCACTCGGTCAATTCCCCCTCCAGACTGGGAAGGTTCTTAAAGATATCAAACAAGGTATGAGTCTCTGAGGAAGCTCACTCGGTCAACCTTCCTATAGTCTATAAAATCCAAGACTCTCTGGGAGCTCACTCGGTTCATCCCCTCTGTAGACTGTAATATCTAAGACACTCTGGGAAGCTCACTCGGTCTATCCCTTATATTCTTCAACAAAAGGTTCTCTTGGCCCCTTGCGATTCTATTCATAATAATGTTATAAGACCAAAGTACACCTATAGAGTTACTTGGCTAACCGAAGTACACCTATAGATCTACTTATCTAAACAGTCTACAAGGCAACAAGCTTGTCATGAATTTCACTTCAACCTATAACTGGAAGGCATGAATATAGGTGTAGCAGCCAAAGGCAAGCATGACTGAAAGGTCGTAAACAGAACAAAGAAAGGGAAAAAATACAAACACAACAAATTATCCTCCGACATGTTCAATTTACCTCTACACAATCATACTAGCAAAGTAGGAAAACAACAGGGATAAAACTGTAAACACGCAATACCCCATTCACAGGTATTGGTGAAATTTGCACATAAAACTCAAGGACTTTGAACGGTATGGAACAAACCACCTACCTCGATTCTAAGAGAGAGATAAACATGAACCAAGTTGGATAATTCTTCCTATAATGTCGTAGATATGAGAAAATGCACAAAACATTCATCCTTAGATAACTTCAGGAGGTGGAAGAATTTGGAAACAAGGCTGAAGTCAAGGGAAGAACACACCACTACGCATCCGACGCAATCGACCGTGCTCGAATCAGAGAACGGACAGAGGGGTGGGAGCTTAGGGAAGATCCATCCATATGATCTGCTCTTGGATGAACCAGACCTAGAAGAAGGTGATTTTGGCGATTAGGCGCGGACCTAGTCCGTTTAGTGAAAAAAAAAGAAAAGTACACGATGTGTATTATTAAAGTACATGACGTGTAGTGGGTTCTTCCGTACTCTGCCAAAATTGGCCTCCACATCACCCCTACACACCGTGTGTGTGGTCTAGACACGACCACCACACGGCTTCGAGCGGGAGAAGATTACACGGTGTGTACTCAGAAAGTCCAGGGTGTGTACTTAAAAAATTTCCAGAATCTCAAAAAATTCTTAAAAACTCCAGAAAAGGAAAGACATACCTTAAAAAAAGATCCGGTTTTTTACAAGTAATGCTTGGGACTTGCTAATAATCCATTCCTGGGAATTTTGAACCATGTTCGGGGTAAAAACCAATTTTCCTAAATTATAATTGTTCTTATGTTTTTTACTATTATATTTGATGTTATTTCACTATTGGGTGACACAGATGATATGTAGTGTTGTCGATTAGTACACTATTTGAGGATTTTATTTCACCATTTGCCCAATGATATGAGTAAAATGATCATTGTTACAGTCATCATTATGGGCACATATAATTCACATGTCATCCATTTTTCCTTTCCATATAGGGTTATTTCACTGCTTTTCATTACATGATATGCTTGTGATTATTGAGTGTTGTTGTGGTTGTTTCTTTACCATGTATTAATCTTGGTTGCGATTGAGGGATTTACTATCTCAATTTAAGAAGTGTATAGGACCTCATGGGTTGGGATGAGTAATTTTCCAAGTCGAACCATTATGCCATAAATGAATTGTTTTCATTTATAGTGATAGGTGTATGAGCACTAATTCACCAAAATTTACTATCTAATATAATACAAATCATGAAATTCCAAATGAAATGGTTTAAAATTATTATCCAACATTATCAAAATTATGAAAGGTAAAGGAGTGAACGTAGAAAACAAATGAATAATGAAATGAAACTTATACATGTTCAATTATTGATACCTGGCTTCCTAAGAGGGTAGTTGGGGTAGTATGCCTTGGGTAGTGAGTTTTCTTATTTTCATCTTTCGATAGTGGTGATAAAATTCTACAAAACTTTTTTCCGAGCCATGTGTTATGAAATTGTATTTCAATTCCGCAACGACGTTCTTGTATTATACACTAGGAGGGAGACATTTACCATGCTTCCATCATGGGGGGCCTTGATCCAAAAATCTTACCTCTAGGAGTGCCACATAAAGTAGTGCCTTCTATATCTAATTTTATCACCAATTCCCATGTTCGTGATTATTTCCTACATCTTATGCAGTACATGAATGGTGATCCAAAACTTGCACCCATGATGGTGATATGACTCGTGAGTTCCAGTAGCAGCATCCTCCAACATTCTCAAGGGATGGATGTCCAAAGGCTATTGAATCCTATCATGAATCCACCCTACCTATCATTTATCATTTTAAGATTATTCCATAGGGAAGGGTCATTATTTCCAGATTCATGCATTGGGACTCAGCCAACAATTTATGGGATGTGATTTCCTAGACTGGTCGTCATCATGGCATGTTATGGGTTGTTTTTTAGACTACCTTCTATGATCAGTTCTTTCTTCTAACACTGAGAGCTGACAAATCCAGGGAGTTCATGCAACATGAGTAGGGTTATATGTTAGTTCTGGAATATTTAGTTCTTTTCATGGAGATGAATCTATTTTCACTGATTCTAACTAGTGGTAAGCTATCATGTGCTAGACGTTTCGAGGATGTTGTCCAGTACGCCATCTGTAAACATGTCAATGTCTTTAAACTACCTAAATTTTCTAAAATAGTCATTCGGGATCTTATCATTATGTGTAACTTGAGGGATGGAATTGGTAATATGTTTAATGAATCAGTGTCGTGTAAGGCCATTAGTTCTTCTGGTGGATGGAAATATTCCCTTGATGTTTCTTGTTAGGGATGTGAAGACAAGAGTGTCTATTTTGATAGATCTAAAGTGTTTCATTAGTTTGTAAGATAAAGAAAGTCAAAGGATTAGTTTGATAGAGACCCAATGGTGTGGTGGGCTTGTGGTCGTATGGGGAATAATCAGTGTTTCTATAGAAAAATTCCACCAGATTCGAGTGGAAATGGATATGTACCAGCTCTACCTTCAGGAGTGAGTTCTTTTACACCGCATCACGCAGAGATTCAGAATAGCATCGATATTTCTGGATGAGGATGAGGTCATGGAAGTGGTAGCAATACCCCTGATCACCAATAGCTCCAACAAAGTAGTTATGATCATGGTAGTCCATCTATTTTATAGCGTCGTGGATCAGGTCATCTGCATGCACTATAACTAATACATGAGGATCAAGCTGTGAGACCATTAACAGTATGAGGTTCTATTCTAGTAGCCTGTACTATTGTATTTTCTTAATTTAATATAGTTGATTTAAATTTTTTTATCTTTGTATCTATCGTGGAATGTCTAAGACTAGAGATACCACATTATTATGGGGTACTGTAACTAGATACACCGATAAGGGTATGAACATAGGCTATACGCAAGTGTTAGGACTTTTCCCTTGATGTGGGATGTTACTATTACTTATGTAACCCTTTTGATCTCAAGATGGAGGGATTATATTTCATTGTAAGGATAGATAGGTTGTAAAAAAATCATGATTTTAAAGACTGAAATCAATGTACTATATATTTTACATCAGCAGAGGGCAGCAGTTAACCACATAAGGGTGATTGGGATGTTCAGGATGCTAGAGTGGGACTAGAGAATCATGGGCTAGGTAGAATGACCGCCCAAATTGACAATAACTTCATGGGGGATGAAGGAATACATAATGATGATTACCCTATAATATTAGATTGTTTTAGGGATATCATTCATGACCATTTTTCTTTCTTACCTCTAGAGTAAGAGGTAGAGTTTACCATCGAGCTTATTCTAGGCATTACTACATTTTTCATTCCTCCTTACAAGACTACATGTATAGAGCTTTAGGAGCACAATTAGCAGTTTGAGGTTTTAGAGGAAAATGTTTCATATGGACCAGTACAACCTCTGGGCATTCAACCATGATTTTCACCATGAAGGTGGATCAAACCTTGTGTCTATGCATTGATTAAATAATGTTTAAACAACTTAATGTTAAGAAATTGTATCCCCTTCCTAGAATATATGATCTCTCTAACCAGCTCCAAGGAGAAAATGACTTCTCAAATATTGACATGAGATCAGTTTATTATCATGTGAGAGTCAGAACATTAGACATACATCATATTGCTTTTTTTCATAGGTATGTTCTTTATGATTACCTTGATATGTCGTTCGGTTTTATGAACATTCCTACCATTTTCACGGATTTGATTTATAAGGATCTCCACCCTTATTTGGACTATTTTATCATGGTATTTGTGGATGGAATATTGGTTTATTCTCTCACATATATAAATGATGAAAAACATCTTGATATTGTTCTGAGTACACCAAGAAAGCATCATCATTATAAATTCTTTCTATGTGGAACTTCTAGATCAAAAAAGTCCACTTATTGGGACATATTATCTCAGAATCAAGATTATCTATTAACCCTGAAAATGTTAGTGATTTAGATTCCTAGGAGAATCCTAAGAATGTGTTCAATATATGATGTTTCGTGGGGATGGTTGGATATTATAGGCATTTAATATAGGAGATGTCAAATTCTTCTTCACCTCTTACTAGTCTTACAATGATGTGTGTCATGTTAACATGGTAAAAAAAAGTGGTAAATCGTTTAATGTGTTGAAAGAGAGGATTGTATCGAAACCTATTCTCATTCATCTTGATTTATGTATAAATTTTACCAAACTATATGATGTATCAATCATTGGACTAGGGGTAATATTGATGTAGGAAGGAAATGTATTTTCATATGTATCTCTTCAGTTTTTGGCTCATGAATGATATACCCAGTGCCCGACCTTGGGCAAGAATCAATTTTACATACCTTAAATTTCAAGAGAAATTATTGGTTTGGTGAGCTCATTGTAGTGTACACAGACCACAAGAGCCTCAAATATATCTTTTCTGAGTGTGACATAAACCTCATGCAGTGAATATTGGTCATATATTTATAATCCTTTGGTTTTGATATTGACTATATACCGAGGAAGTGCAATGTGGTTGTAGATGCACTGATTTAGAAAACTAAAGCACATTCTATACAGGATTCCATTGATGAGTGGAAGGTAATGACCGTCTTTTCTGAGATACATCTGGAGTTTCATTATAGTAACGATCAGTCTTACCTCCTCTCCTTGATAGTTATCTATTACTACCCTATGAAGGTAAAAAGTAGGTAGTTTTTGGATCCTGGTGTCTTGGTTCTATGTGATAGTATATTAGATGATAACCCACTTCTATATTGGTCTGTAGATAGAGATGACATCCTGTGTCTATGTGGATGTATTTCGGATCCTATAGATAAGAGAGAGAGTGTGATGAAGAAGTCCCATGCTCCTTAGTGTGGAGTTCATCCAAGAATCTCAAAGATGTATCGAGACATGTGGAAGCAGTATTGGTATCCTGGGAAGAATCTTTAGATAACAAGATTCATCACTTGGAGTTCTACCTATCAGTAGGTGATGACTGAGCACCAGAGACCTGCGGGATTGCTATAGCCCCTTCCAGTACCAGAATGTAAGTGGGAATATGTTTCTATGGATTTCATACTTGGATTACCCAGGTCACTACGGGGTAGGGATGCTATATGAGTAGCCATTGACTGAATATTGAAATAATCACACTTCATTCCTATTTGTGGTACTATCTCAATTGATGAGATGGGAAGACTATATATCCTTGAGAGAATATGCCTACAAGAGTTTTCACATACTATCATTTCAGATTGGGATTCTCTTTTTATGTAACATTTCTAACAGGGATTAGAGAAAGCAATGGGAACACACATGCTTCTAAGCATGTCTTTTCACCCACAGACTGATGGGAAATAAGAAGGAAAAATAAATGTTCTATAGAAGATGCTCCAATCATGTGTTCATGAATTCGGCAGTTCTTTATAGAATCATATCCCTCTCATCGAGTTCACCTATAGTCATAGACTTAAGTTGACAATTTATATGTATCCTTTTGATTCCATATATTATAATTCATGTAGTTCACCCTTTTATAGCCTAGAGGAAGGTGAATCATGCATTATAGGTCCTTGTCTCATTTAGGGGACTTCAGAGAAAGTTTGGATGATCAGAAAGTGTATGAATACTGACTAGTCAAGAAAATAATCATATAAAAACTATTGTTGGTGACCTATTTAGTTCGAGGTTAGGGATCTTGTTTTTATTCAAGTATCTCTTTGGAAAGTTCATAGATAGTTATGAATGCAGGGGAAGTTGTCGTCTTGTTTTGTCGGCCCTTAAGAAATTCTAGATAGAGTTGAGTTAATGTCCTATCCGTTACTATAACTTAGAGGTACCATCCCATGCACGATTTATTTCATGTTTCACAGCTTCACCAACATCATTACTACCCATATCATACATTTGATCCTAAGGAAGTGGATTTAGATGATGATTCTATAATTGAGAAGTATCGATTATGCATCATCAACCAAATCACGAAGTCTCTTTGAGGATGGTATGTCTTTCTAGTATGGATGATATGTCAGCAAGGCCAGGTAAAGGATTAAATGTGGGATAGGGAAGAGGATGTATGTTCCCAAATGCTATAGTTAATCCTAGACAATGTTTCTTCAACCTTATAATATGAACTCAGGGATGAGTTCATTTAAGGGGGAAGTATTTTAAGAACCTAGTTTTTTCACCCAGGTATGGATCCTTTAATTTTCAGTCTAAATATTTCCTTTGGACCTAAAATAATTGAATAATCTGTATGTTATGTTTTATGGAGTGTTTGAGGATATTTCGATGCCCAAAACCCACTTTTTGGAAAAACTAGGCTTAGCGTACGGTTTAGAGTAATCCATTGAAGAATTCCAAATGGTTTGGAAAACTGTACGAATTTTTTTTGGATAGAGCCTTCATGCATGGTTGGTGCACATTCATGCAACCTAACCGTTCAAGTACCCCATTCCCCTGGGTAACCATGCACAATTTTCACAGGGTTTGTGAAACCGTGAGGACAAACCATGCATAAGTAATTTTTGGGTAAATTTATAGTTTTCCCCTTAATGATATAACAAGATACCTCCATCTTCCATAATCTAAGATTATTCATGATTAACATATTTATCTCTCAATTGTGGTATCTATGAAGATATAGCCTTAGAATCAAGATATACATTTCATCCGAAAACCAATCTAGCATTGTTTCATCACATTGGATGCACAATAGTAAGTAATTGTGTCCTCTCGAGCCGTTCTCTTTCTCATTTTCTATCAACTGAGATATCAGGGTAGGAGAGTTTTTCTCCTCATCATAGATCTACATCAATCCATCCATATAAAGAACCAATACCAGTGGAGAAGGTTCATGAAATCGTTTGGTGGGTGGTTGTCATGACCCGTCCTCGGGGTCCGTGTCGTGCCTACCCAAAGCCCACCTTCCATTGTCCAGGGGCTGGCGACTAGACCTAATGGTGTAAATCCCGATAAAAGGGAAGGAATTGCCTTTATAAAAGAAAAAAACACCACAGAGTACACAAACTGAAGTAAACACAAAGTAAACTGTATGCACAAGTAAGTGCTGGAAAGTAAATGGGCCAGTATACAAACCCAAATGAAAGTGCATAACAACTGAAAAGTAAAGTACAACAACTGAATAACAAGCAGGAACCTCCAGGACGTCCTCTAGAAACTCCCACCTGAAGGGTGAGTTCAGTCATTCTCGTCGACTCCTTGAGTTCGGTCGTCCTCTCCGTGTACGTCCCACCTGATAGTCCACCTCCGGGTACCGTCCACTCCTCAAGCCTCAGCCACGATCAGCGTTATCCATCGTCTGCAACCAACTCATGGTAGTGCAGGTGAAGCACGTGCATGGGTGAGTATACTATACTTAGTAGGGACCCCGAGACTCCCGAAGGTCTCCCAGAATCCACAAAGGGTAAACCAAAAAGGAAGGATACGAACAAAAGTATCAACCAACACTACTTAGGTATATGCCCATACATATACCTAGGTCATAAATTCTCATTCTTACTCAACTCACGAGCTCATGTACAATCCAGTCCACACCGGAATGTCTAAATAAATCCTCACAAGAAGGTACATCCCAATCCACATAGGAAAGCAAGTCAATCATATCGAAGATAATGATTGAATGTCAAGACTCAGCTCACACAGGTATACTCATCACGAAGAGGGGTGGAGATGATTGATGTAGCCTATGAATCATCTCCCCTACCGAACCCACATTGGTTCCAAGTACAGATGTTGTAGCTGCCAAAACCACAGAGGATCCAAGTATAGAAGTCGTCGTTGTCGAACCCACGGAGGATCCCAACACGGTAGACATCATCGTCGAACCCACGAAAGATCCCAGGATGGTAATCTTCATCGACAAACCCATGGAGGATCCCATTACAGTAGTCGTCCTCGTCAAACCCATGGAGGATCCCAGTACAGTAGTCTTCCACGTTGAACCCATTGAGGATCCGAGTACGGAAGTCGTCCTCGTCATCGAAACCATGGAGGATCCCAATACAGTAGTCATCCATGTCGAACCCACGGAGGAGTCCAGTACAGTAGTCATCCCCGTCGAACCCACTGAGGATCCTTGTACGGAAGTCGTCATCTTCGTCGCAGCCAGCTCTAGGGTTCCCGCACACAACAAGATTGATTTCGGGAGGGTCTGCTCCATGATCCAAGGGGTCGATACATCAACGGTCATGAATTCTAGAGTTGATGTATCAGAAATTTCCGTCTCATTAATAGGAACTCAACGCAAAATATGGAGCGTCAATCGGACGCCCGGTCTGTGAGTTTTTGGCTTTTTCATCCCAGGTGCCCGGTTGGTATTTAAGCTAAAACCATCCCAGCCATACTCCAGCTACATCCAAACCTTGAGCAGAGTAATCCAAAAGAACCGTCTCACTAAGTGTAATCCAACAAAGTCGATGACACGTCAATCGGATGTTCGGAGCTCAAGTTATATGTGTTTCTGGTCCGAGAGCCCGGTTAGTTTCGTGCTCGAACCAAGCCGGACATAACCAAATTTCTCTGAAACATTAAGTATAATATACCTAAACAACCATCTCTATCCAAGGATTCTAACACAACTGACGGTGCATCGATCGGAGATCTGTATCCCAAGTTATGAGTGTTTGAACAGATATGTCCATAAATAGGGGGTTCGGGCCTTGTCTGAGCCGGCCCGATACCCCCTGGGTCGGACCGAACAGGGTCGACCCAGCCCGGGTTCGGGTTATGCCCATTTGGGAATGGCATGGCCCGGCCGACGCGGCCTGGCCCAGCCGGTGCAGCCTGGTCCGGTGTCGGTGGCCCGACCCGGCGCGGGCAGCTCGGCCCGCGAGGCCGGAGGCTTGGCCTTCTGCCGAGTGGGATGCGGGGGGGTGATGCCCCCCCCCCCCTTGATTGAAAAACAACAGCCCCACTTGGGGGGCCTGCCCTTGCCACCTGAAGGGGGTTACGACCCCCAGACATCCATAAAATGGCCGGCTGTAATGGTAGGACGGAGTGCTGCCACTGGACCAGCTGGTCCCGCTTCCTGGAGCAACTGCGGCCGGCGGAGTTCGGCCACCCTCCTTTGCCCCGCCAAGGCCCCTGTCCGACTGGCATGGTGGGACGACACCGCGCCCCTCAACCACATCCCGCTCCTGGTCGTGGCATCCTTCGGCTTCACCGGCGCGGGGCAACGACGCCACACACCTTCGCCACCACCCGCTCTGGTTATCGTTCTCCCGTTTCAGCATGGTGCAATGGCACCGCTCCGTCTTTGCCATCATGATTCACGAAGTTCAAGATGAAAAGTAGAGGAGGATCAGTCATGTTTGTGTGGTCTGACATCCTCCCATTATAACAATAACAAGTGGTCTTAGTAATTCATGAAGATAATAACCAAACATGATCGAAGGAAAAACCCCTACCTCAAAAGAAGTTCACGGAAGCTAGCGTCGCAGGGGTGGTTTCAATGATGGCATTGGCGTGCGTCCAAGAAGGGAACGACGTCTCACACCGGCTGTGGAGAGGAGAAGGAACGACACGTCTTTGGTGAGTTTCCACGTTGGTACCTCCTCCTTTTTCTTGGAGGAAGAAGCGGACCAAAGATTCCAGGTCTCCGAGTCGATGATCCTTGATTAAGTGTTGTAGTTCTTCGTTTAGGATGAAGACATTCTTCGTTGGAGAAGATGAAGTTCTTCAAGAGACTTAGAGCTCTCTCCTCCAATCCTCAACACAACCAATCTAACCCCAAAAATAAAATAACCTCTTCTTATTTTATTAATTCATGCCATGAGTTCAAACTTCCAAAACATAATTCTATTAATTGAATTAGTGTGTTGGCATCATTAAATGTGAGGAGATAGGAAGTCACCCAATAAAGGAAAGTTTAAAAGTTGATATGATTTACACATCTTAAGTGGAGGGTTTAGAGGAGTTAGGGAATGTGAGTGGATGGGATCGTGTGGGCCCCACCCCAACTTTATTCTCTCAAGGGTAGTTAAAAACAAGTGGGTCCCACCCAATGTCCATAATTAGGTTATAAAAAAATAGAATATGAAATGAAATTGTAACACAATTTTATTTATTTCACATTTAAATCCTCTTTTTTTAAACAACTCCTCTCGAGAAAATGCACGTTCAGGAAAGGTCCTGTTAAGAAATTACTGACGCTTCAGTTTCATCAGTGCCCTTGGATTTCAAATCTGAGCACCAGATAAAAAGTTAGAAAATCCCACTCGTCCGTTCACTGAATGTACCTGAGATAATCTTCGGAAATTTATTCCGGGCACACGGGGCCTTAGAATCAGGTGCCGTCTGAAGCCACAGACTCGAAAAATTCCATAGAAAATTAATAAAAAAAATTCTTTCATGTTTACGGTTCCTTAAATTACTCCCACCTTAGGGATTTATGTCCCCATAAAGCTGTAACACAAACTAGGGAAACTAAAGGAGTTACTGAGTATGTAACTGAGCCTCCCTCTCCCATGTGCTCTCCTAAAAGTTCTTGTGCTTCCAACGAAAGCACACAATAGGAATCGACCATCCCCGTAAGACCTGCTCCTGTTGATCTTCAATCTCTACTGGAACCATGTGATAATCGCTCCTTCATAGATGTCCAGCTCCCCATGGACGATGATATATGTCGGGTCATGCACGCATCTCCTCAGCTATAATATGTGGAAGAAATCGTGCACCCTGTGCAACAGTGGTGGAAGGTCTATATGGTAATCCACCTCATCTACCATACTGAGTTCCTTGAAAGGTACGAAGAACCATGGAGATTACTTTCCTCCTTGTACAAATATCTTTAGACCTCGTTTAAGTGAGACTCGTAAAAAGTTGTGGTCGCCATCCTCAAACTTCACTAGTCTCCACCTCCTATCAGCTTAGGTCTCCTGTATTCTCTATTCAGTCTTATCTACTATGAACCATAGGTGATCACTACCCACTCCTACATGAAGAAACACCCGAGTTTGTTCCCTGATGCGTCGCTGTTAACTATGTAACCAACGCCCTCTGGATGGGCATACTGGTCAACCTATACCTCAACTCTTGAAAGCTCTGCTGGAATAAGTGCCGCAACTATGGAGAATTCTGGCACAAAGGAAAGTTTGGCCATCTCCTGAGTGATCAAATTCACCCTCATATGCATGACTTTATCCGGTGCTTCCTGTGTTTTCCCTTCCATCAACCAAGGAAAACCCCTTCCCAACATTGTAGATAAACCACAACCATTTTTTCCAATACTGTCAATCTGTGTATGAACAATGGTTGCCCAGTCCATACTCAAACTAACTTCGTAAGGCCTCGACACTGCCACCAAGAGGTTCCAACCGAAACTCTCTCCTCAAGGTTCATATCACACCGTCATCGTATGTGTGATTATCGAGTCTCCTTCCAAAGGGTTCTCCTGAAGTGAGGGTCAAGTGAATGGCTTAACCGGAAACTCTTGGTCTGGGAAACGATTCGTGGAATGTATGAATTATTGGTACCTATATATTTTGATACGGAAACTAGTAGTAGACACATGCCATACCTCAAATCATTCTTAGAGACCTTGGGTCACATTCATTGACCGCATGTAGTTATTCTCTTCCCCTACCCTCTAGCTCCCTGAGCCTCACGGGGACTACAAATGTGGGTGGTTGTAACATGTTGAAATGTACACCACCTCATTCTACACTCTAGCTATGTTTCCACGTCTGCTGCTCTGCAGATTCATATATCCTTAACACTTCATATTCTTGAAAGATTTACATGCCCATGTCTCTGAAAATTGCTCCAGTTCCATGCTCTTCCACTGCTAACATCCTCTAGTTGTATCTGATCAGCCAAAGAACATTCAACCACAAAGGTTCTCTCTAGCACCCTAGCATGAATAGGAATGCATAGAGGAAAAAGTGCTGGCTTAGTTGTTCTTAAACACACCACGCTCAGAAGTTTGAGACCTGAAGCACTATTCGCATCATATTCATCGAGTACACGGAATGATCTGTATGCCTCGACGAATACTCAGCTACCAACACGTCGTTCTGCCATAGCTATATAAGCTCTAGAAAAACTCTCAAACACCTCCTCAAGCCAGTCCTCATCCGCCTGAGAGTTAGGCTCGCCTCAGAACTTGAGGGTATCTGATGCTGAAACACGTGTATGGTACTAATCCTACATGTGTCATCTATTAGTACCACCAGTTGTAACTACTAACCAACAGGTATTGATCTAGCTGGTGCACTACCCGAAAGTACGATCTCAAGAATCAATCCACGTACTGAGGCCTTATTACTATACAGACCAACCTCGTGGTCACTCACTAGAAAAAACTAGTAGTTATGTCCTCCATCCACTCTATTAGTGTCTCAACTAGGCAAAAAACTCTAGAAATCACCTCTATCCAATCCACTGCTACCTAGAAATCTGTCGCGCCTCATACCCACAGAGGCCTCTGATGTTGGGAATCGAGCAACATGCTCTGTCAGCGTGCACTGTCTGCTAGTATAGCTAGTGACATATGCTTCCTAATAGGTGGTGGTGATGCTGGTACACCACTCGAGGGTGCCAATATAGTAAAAAGGGCCTGACACCGGAGCCTCACTGCTCGGTGGGCCGTCATTGTGGACTCTCTCTCGGGAACCCTAGCTGTATGTCTTTGTAGCGGCATCCTGTTAAGGAACTGGTGCGCCATAGTCATACTATATACCTGATGAGCTGAATCAATGAGACCACAAAGGAAACTCTTGAAAGACACACGCAATCAGTGTTCTCGTGCACTGAGTCACAAATTAGTTGTCAGCGTCCTGGTTTATGGATACGTCGACCACTGCACCAACACTGGACTCCCTGGATTGATAACCACACTCAATACCCTTAACACAATTTCTTCACATGGAAGAGAGATCAGAGTCCTAAGTTAAACATGGTTGTTATAACCTAGCTGTTGAATCTATAGGTATTAATAGGGATAACTATGTTATAAAATATATGTGAATTTTATATTCAATACACATTTATTTAGTAATTATTTGCAAATAATCACTTATTTTCTTTATTAATGTCATTTTTTCTTCTAAAATATTTTATCTTGAAAATTCATTTTTTACTGATTTCAATGAAAAAATCGTATTGATTTTGAATCTTTTATAATATTTATTTAACAATGATTACTTAATTTATTAATTCATCAGGTAAAAATTATCTTACGATGATTTTCTTTTAATTTTTTTGAAATATGAATTTTACTGAATAGTGAAAAATACTAATTTCTATTGAAAAATGTGTTTTTATTTATAATAAATTAAAAATTCAAATTATAATCTAGATTAGTTTTAAAATTCCATTAGTTACTTTTAAATGAATTTTATAAATTTATTTAGGATACAAACTTTTTTTTACATAAAAGTGAATTTTTCAGAAAAATTATTTATCTTTTATTTTTTAAAATTTAATATTAAACTAAATTAATCCAATTAGATTTTTTAATTTTTTCTGTATTTGGAAGTAGGAGGTCAATATTTAATAAACAAACACTTTTATTTTTCTTCAATGTGAATAGTTTCCTTATTAATTTTTTGACAACATTATTTGGTAAATAGGGAAATTAAAAGACACAATAGTATGTTAATGATTATAAAATTACCATTAAAATTTCCCTAATTTTATTTAATGGTTATTTTTCCACTCTTATCATCAAATGGTATAATTTATGATTAATTAAGGCCACTTGGATAGGGTTGTGATGTTTATAGAATTTTGTTAATCAAAAAGTAAAACAAATCACAATTATGTTTTTAATAAGATTAATATTATTAATATGGGGTAATCCAAAGGATAAGTTCAACTGTAAATATTATTTTTAAATATAAAATATTTATCTTCATTATGGTAATTTTTTTAAAAAATTATAGAGAATAATAATTACTTTAAATTCTTACACAACGCTGACGTTGTAATTATTTAATTATTGATAAAATAAAATAAATGGAATAAAATGTATTAATATAAATATTATTTGAGATCTTTAATGTGATATAATAATAATCTATGTTACCTTCAAATTTTTAGGATATAATATAATTTTTTTAATATTGCATGTTTTCATCCTGTTTTTAAAACCAATGTAATGAATAGTTTTAAAATTTACAATAAGGATATTTAATTGGATTATTATTTTATTAAATTATTTATATATATAAAAATATATTAAATACTCACAATGGGTTTAACATATGTCATTATATTTTATCCTTTGTGAATTTATAGTCTATTTGGAAGAATTTTCCTCTCTAATAGTCTTAATATCTTTTAATCATTGGAGAAATACCAACGGTGCCCCTCACCTCCATTAACAATAGATAAATCCTCCATTACTTATTTTCAAAAATATTAGGCTTATGTCTCAATAATTCTATGAAAATTTATCTTATAAACATCCATAGAAATGTTCTAAATGTTTTATTATTCCCAAAAGACCAACCCAAGAGCCTGTTAGAGAAGATCAAAAGGAGTCATTTTGAAGAATAGGTAATCGCACATACAGATCAATTTCTATTTATAATATTTTTTACCTCATATTAATATATGATACCTATCATAAAATAATTATTTAATTGTCCTAAATATTATTAATTGTTATTATAATTATTTAAACCCCATTATACTCCTTCTTTCCCATAAAAAATGAAGTGAAATTATCGCTTGTTCTTACACATGAATTACTGGCACCACGTAGCAATATAATTAACTTTCTATCACCATATTTTATAGATGGTTATTATGATGGTTTTAATGTTTAAATTTTATATTTATGATATGAATATATATTTTTAATGATAATATCATATCTATTTTCTTATCATCTAATCTTATGGGAAACAACAACATCGCTAAATCATACGTATGGACTACCATTCCATATTACGCTGTTATTTTTTTTTCATTTATATTTAATATGGATGGTAATAAGGATGAATTTTATTAATATATATGATATGTATTATATAATAATAATTCATTAATGGTTAAATTATTTACCATTCTTTCACTCCATCAATCAAAAATTAGAAGCAACATTTATGCGTACGTACGATCTTCCATCTCTATGAACTGTGTAACTCATTTTATATATTTATAATGGCATGATTTTTAAGAAACAAGTTTCTTTTATAGGGGTTTGGAGATGATGAAATTTTTATGAAACCCATTTATTTTGATGTATTCTAATATGATTAATTGATTATGTTCTTATAGAAAAAACATGTATACTTTTCATTTTGTTATATGTTAGAAAAATATCTCCCTCAAATGAATTAGTTATGATTTATATTTCATGAGATATAAATGTCAGGGATTGGAAGTAAAACTAGTTTAGTAAGGGACAGTGTCCAAAATTATAGTCTTTGGAGTGAACCTTGAATGGTATGATGGATAGGGAATTAAACCCATTACATAATGATAGTATTGTAAATGGGCCTTAAACATTAAATATATTATATTATATACTTATGTGTATTCCAAAATTCCATGTCTTATTCCAATAGTACTATTTCATGGCTCACGTACCGTTATGATTCATGTATTTTTAACTACCATGAATTATTCCACGACTCAAAATTATGATCTTTGATGTGAAGGTATAATTTTGAAATGTTATGATCATGATATTATGACTACATGGTCATGTTATGATTTATATTTCCCTTATTTTCCCTTACATGGCATCTCAACTCACCTGCTTCTTATGTTTATTTTCCATAGAATATGATGAAAAGTATTATGTATGATATTTCAAAGGGTTTTCTTGTTATAAATGATTAAGTGTAATATACGGTAGATATTTTAGGAAATAGTTTTTTATGATTCCATGATTTCAAATACACTAGACCTATTTTGTTATGGTGTGTATTATTTATATTAGGTAATTAATATTAATATAATAATATATAATATTTATATATGAAAATTTTGGTTAATTATACTTGGTATTAGAGTAAGGTTTGGTTAAACTTTGGAAACATGTATGAGAATAGCATAGTACGAACCCTAAGCATATGTATAAGTATAGGTAATAATCCTATTATTCGGTTAAAGATCATGAATAACCTATGTTAAACCTAAGGATTCATAGATTGAAAATTTATAAGTAATTTCCATGATTATGTGGTTTTCCCACTATGATTAATGTTACTCACACTATTCTTTTTTTTCTTTAATTAATGGATGGATCCATAAGGAAGCATGATAGAATGAAAAATATTATTTCCTTGATCACGAAACTTTCCCATGCATTGAATAATTCTAAACATACAAATAATAAAATGAGGGGAGAAATTCTTTTTGAGTCCTTCATGAGGTAATTACAACCTTATTTTAGTGGGTCTTCCAATCCAATATTGGTTATTTAGTTGATTAGAACCACTTAAAATATATTTTATATTATATAATGCCTTAAATAAGGGAAACTATTTTAGGATTCTTATCAATGGATCGTGAAGCAGATCAATGGTGGAATCATTATAATAATATAAGGAAACATGGTGAAATTAATTCCATCGATTGGGATGTGTTCAAGAACATATTTAATAATAAATAATTTTCTCATATTCTTTATACAAAAAATAGAGAAGGAATTATTTTAGTGAAAAAAATGATGATGAATATACATGAACCACTAAAGAAATGGTTACAAGACTTGTGAGGTACACTTCTGGAATTATCATCCAAACTGAATGTAAGGTTGATCCATTATTCAGTGGATTAAAACCAAGACAGTAATTTTCATTATCCATAAAGGTCATCAATTGCGAGGAATAAATCATTTAATGTTATCTCAAGGATGAGACTGATATATAATTTACTCATCAATCATATGGTATTGATAAGTAAAGAAAAATGGAATTAAAAATAAATTCTTAAAACAATAGAGAAAAGGAGATGAGCTTTCATTGTTTCTTGATGTGTGGAAAGAAACATTGGTGTAATTGTGTTAAGGGTGCTATTAAATATTTCAATTATATAATAGAACATCATCAGTAAAATTAATACCAATGTGATGTGAAAAAAATATCAAATGATACGAATAAAGAAGATTTTCAATAGAACGCACCACACATAATCAAATTTCATAAATAAAAGGAGATTTGTAATTATTCCAATTATTGAATGAATACTATGGTTTTTGATGATAAACCAAAACAACCTTTTGAGAACAAAGACATATGGAAATATCATGCAATCATAACTGTCCAAGTGGGATAAGAGAACAACATTGTAAAAGGTACACTTATAATTCACTCAATAATAATTAATGTCTTATTTGACTCTCAATCCACCAAATCATTTATTTATAAATAATTTTCAAATGGTATCTTCATATCACCTAAAAAATTTGAATTTTTTTTACTTATGAAAAATTGTAATGGAACAATAGTGTCATTTCATGTGTCTAGTTATTCTTCATTTGATGTTTTTGGGAAACTAATTCTTAAAACTCTATTGATTGTCTCTTTTGTTTAATTTTATGTGATTATTCATATGGATTTCCTTTATCTATATTGTAATAATATTAATTTTTTAGGAAGGGAATTCAAATTTCATATTCCGAATAAAACCCTTATCATTTATCAATTAATGGATGAATATGAACTTCAAATGGAAATTTCTACCATATTGTGATTCTTAATTACTATAAATAAAGACTGTAATTCTCAGATGGTTGGGGAGAAACTAAAAATTAAGTACACTCCTATTTTACTATAGTTTTTTATTAATATATATATATATATTCATTCTTTACACTGAATCATGATGTTAGGTTTTCAATATAATTCATACATTGTGCTATACCTATTTTTCGACTCCTTATAGAATTTCCCCAATTGAGTTTTAGAAATTGAGGAAGTAACATAAGGATGTTATTGATAAGGTATTCATATAACCTAGCAAGTCTCCTAGTGGTGAATATTCATTGTTCTTTAAGATGAAAAATTGAACAAGGTGACTCTAAATTAATTACCATAACATAATAGAAACCACATTAAGAATTGGTATACTATACCCTAAGTTGATGAAATATTTGATCAAGTATGAATAGAAAAATAATTTTCAATGACTAAACTTTATTTTGGATATCATCAATTGAGAGGTAATAAAGTGTATATACATAAGAAATCATTCCTTATAATTTATGAACACTATTAATTTAATGGAATTTGTTTTAGTCTTATTAATTTACACCACAATATTAATATATTTACTGAATAGAGTCCTTAGGGAAAATCATGATTAGTTTTTAGTAGTATTTATCGACAATATTCATATATATTCAAATATTATGTAAGAACATGAAGATCATTATAGGATTTTTTTGAAGACCCTAGGAAAGGAGAAGGTATATGATAAATTTACCAAGTGTGAATTTTGGCTTCAAAAAGATTCTTTTGATGCATAGTATAATCTCATGTGAGTTTATATTAGTAGAACATTGAAAGAAGGAATCTATTGAAACAATGTACTATACCAACCATGGTAAAAAAATCAATAATTTCATTGGTTTTGGAGGATATTATCAATTATTTTGTGAAATATTTCTCATGATTATCTAATCTTATATTTTTGTTGTCTCAAATAGGATTTAGGTTCATATTGATGATTGAATTTGAAGATAACATAAAGGATCTAAAAATTATTCTACTCTATAAAACATCTCTCATGCTACCGTGTATTGATAAAGGGTTTTGTTATAAATTTTGATACATCAAATATTGTACTGGGATGTGTTCTCCTGTGAAATAATATTGTGATAGATTCTTCTTTTTTCTAATTGAATGACTACGAGAAGAACTATCCATATAATGATATAAAGTTAGGTTAGCTATTTTAAGAATTAAAGATATGCATACATTATATCAATGGGGAAAGGTGTGAAATATATATTTATTACAAAATATTAACTTATATTTTCACTCAAATGGTGTTGAACATGTGTCCAAGAATATTGTTGTAGTATATTAACGATTATGACTATTCTATACATTAACACCCTAGGAATATGAGCAAGGTGGAAAATTCATTGAGTTAAAAGGATAATGCTAGCTTATTTATTATGAGGATCCTAAATGATCAATTATTTATGGATTTACAAATGATATGCTAGTGAATTTTAAAGGGTAGAAATATTATATAGCTCAAATGAATGTGCATACATATATCCATGTAATGGATAAAGAAGAAAAATAATTTATAAGTAGAACTAATATATAAATTGAGAAATGTTCCTGAGTTCAACCATAATTTTGATGAAAATATAAGGATTCATGAACCATGTATGTGTTCTATAAATAACATTTTTGGATAAGTTATTATGTGATGAGGCTCAAATTTCATCATTCCTTATTTATCGTGGAGGTACAAAGGTTTACAAAGATCTAGAAGAACATCTATGTCTAGATGGAATAAAGAGTGAAATTGTAGTGTATATTTCATGGTGATTAGTTTGTTTGAAATTTAATTCTGAGAGATAGAAGTCTTCTGGGATGTTATAACCATTAACCATACTTAAATGAAAGTGGGATAACATCATCATGGTTTTTTTCATTAGACTCCCAAAAACATATAATGGATATAATACTATATGGGTTATAGTTGATCGCCTTAATAATTTAGAACACTTCATTTCTATCAGAGAAGATTTCATTGTTGATCATCTTTCTAAAAAATATTTAATGAAAGTGGTATGATTTTGTTGGAGCATCACTTTCCATTGTATCATATTGTGATCTGAGTTTTATCTCAATGTTCAAAAGAAATCGTTAGTATGATGTAGATACATAGTTATGTTTCAACACTGCTTATAATCATCAAATAGAAGGTCAATCTGAGATAAAAATTCAAACTCTAGAAGATGAAAGAACAATGTTCATATTGAGGTATAAATGTTATTTTATTTCCATAAATTTTCAGTTTGAATGAATAATTATAACCTAATATTAATTCCTTTTGATGTTATAGAGGTATATAGAATGTTCATGGCTAGTTCATAGTATGGAACCCTAATTTTGGTATGAAACATACCTACCACATGGTAATTAGAAACCATGTAGGGTATGACACATAGTTACTTCTAACCATGTGAGTATAGATAGTGAGATGTAATAAATATCACGGGTTAAAAAACATTGTGATTGGAGGTACCTTCCCAATCCAAAACTATAGACATCTTGATAGATGAATTTTTCATAGTTTGTGCATAGTTTAGAAAATATAGCAGATTAACCATTTGAGTTTCCCCTTTTGACAATAGTGGCTGCATTTTTGGAACATGGTTTGGACAATCCTGCAACAAAACTATGTAGCCAAAAAAATGGTTGAATTTATAATTTTTTAGTTAATCAATGGTTCATTCAAACCTAATTTTTCCCCATTCCCTTATGTTAGATATCCTGGGGTTTTTAGAGTTTTCCTTGATGCCTAAACTAGATATTGAGAAAAATCCACCATTCTAGAATGGAATAACGATCAATAAGAGGCGTCAAATCTATCTTGGTAAGATCTTCATTCATTTTCTTTCATTTCTAGTTATCCTTGTTCTCACCTACCCTATTTGGGTGCAAAATAATATTCCCTAATTTTATTTTCTTTACAATTTTTTCATTTTTCACTTAACGTGAGTTGAATCAGAAGTTGATGCTGGAGGAGGACTCTACTACAGACCAACAGATGGTGGTATCATGATTTCCCTTAAATCCAGAGTGTTTATATTTATGTTGTTGTGCCATGTTCCCAATTATCATAGTAATGTATAGTAAATAGAGTTTTATCCTTTATTAAAATTGATATGTATGACCAATTTAATTAATAAGACATATTGAAAAATGATTAAAAGTTGTGGACCATGAGATTGAACCACCACTCGAGTGTGTTGTATAATTAAATATACCACCAAGAATTTCATATGAATTGGGTCACCATTAAGGTTTGCAGTTTACCCTTGATATGGAATGTTAAATAATGAAATGAATTATGGTATTAATTGTGATTTAAATTGATTAATGAAATAGAATGGATGACTCTTACCCCATGAATGGAAATTTAATTTCTTGTTTAATATTTTGTTGTTTACTTTATTAATATTCACATGTGAGATAATTAAAAAGATAATATTTCTAATCATAGCCAATTCCTCGATCCACCATTTGAAGTAAGGATTATATCAAATAATAATGGTGATGATATTTGACGTAATTAAATGATATTGATTAAATGATAATATGCCCTATGTGACACATGGTTTCATATACTAATTTCATAGATGGAATCATTTGGATACTAACAATCTTATTCTAAAGTGACACTTGGACTCCCTAATAAATAGTTGAGGATAGAATCATGGGGGGGGGGATTTTGTTATACGCCCAAGTGATGCATATACTCCTTATGGATTTCCAAGGATGGACTCATATGTAAGATGATCATATATTCCATGTGGTGATACTTGGGCTCCCTTAGTGGACCAAAAAGGAAGTAATCTAGTGTAAATGACGTTCTAACACACCCAAAGTGATACCATGATTTCCATGATAATGTCCTAGGATGATCTTTTAGGGTTCGATTTTCTTGATATGATTTGAGTGATTCCTAGATTAAAAATAAGGAATGTCAACAACGAGCATTGGTTTATAATTGAATAATTAATTAATGATTTATATTACATGAATTCCAAGACAAAGAACACGTTTGGATTTAGTAAGATTCATGCAACATATATATGGTCTGGTGAGGAATCTTTTGATTACATGTATTTATACGGGACAATGAGTTACATGCCAGGTGTCGAGGTTTTTTTATTAATTAATGATATTTAATGAGATGAACATAATTAGTATTTGGTATAAGACTGAATATTTATTTAGAGGCACCATGCTACAGAAAATGCAGGTAGCATAGAATAGGTGTCTATGAGAACTTTTACATTTACAGGTTGTTTACATTTAGTACTTTCTTTAAATTTCCTATTCCATTCTGCTTAATGTTATTGTTATATATTCATTAACTAGATGTAACATGACATTTAGGTGTTTACCTACTGATATTTTATCACAAACCCAGTTTGGGAGGCCTTTGGGTTCCCATACAGATTAAAAGATTACAGGTATATAAATAGGAATGTTCCCTACCACAAGTTTTAGATTGCTTCATAGGAGGAGGGGGCACATGGCCGAGCTGAGGATCATGATTCTTGTTAGATATTCTTTAGAATTTTTTCTTTTTGTTAAATGTATTGTACATGTTCAATGTATACATATTTATGATACATTTTAGACATCTAACATGGTTTGTATGATAATAATTTTTTATATGATATTCCTTATGGTATTATTAATTTATCTTTGTCTTGGATGTTGTCTATTGTAAAAACAATTTACTACTTTTTATGCTTATCTATTATTTTATATTCATTATGCTACACTCGGTTGATGAGTACATAGATTTAACATTGATAAACCTAGTACCTCACTACTAGTTAGAAACCTCTTGAATTTAGGGAGATGCAATGAGTCCATGTGGACTACCGATCTCGGAGAAAGTTTTAGTGGAAACCTTGTCTGGGGTTTTACAAAGTGGAATCATTGCATTATTTTCAATTTTATTTTATTTTCAGAAAATAGAATGAGATAAGAAGGAATATGAATTTTGTAATTAGTTTTACTTGGGTGTAGCTAGCCCATGTATAGACAGAACCCAAATTACCTTGAATGAAAGTTGTTGTTTTCAATATTTAGACTATTACAGTTGATTTGATTCCCCTATTGTGTGAGTGACATTAATTTTTATGTTATTTTTTATATGACTGTAGGTTTTATTTTTTGGAAACATTATGAGATGAGGGTATGTCATCTCATGCATTATATTAGGTGCCTATTATAATTCAAATGCCATGGATTATGTCGTACCATATACAATGCAGCGCCTAATTTCATGATGTTGTGATATGTTCCATGATTGATATTTCTTTTATGTGATACATTTTTTGTGACGTGAATTGAATAATTTGGTTAGTAAATTGGGTGTATTCCCCAACATATATAGTGTATTCCTGAATATGTTTCAACAAACACTCTATTGTGTTAGTTTTGTCATGTTAGTTCATGAGCCATGAGTTTCGTGGACTGGAATGTGATATAGTGTGGGTTAGGTAGAGTCCATATTTTTTATCATAAGAAGTATGGGACCTTATGAATTGGAATTTGGTGAACCATATGGTTTAAATAGTTCAAATTAATTGTAATATAATATAAATTAAATGAGAGTAAAATTGAAACTGAAATTTTTTATAGTAAAAAACATGACACAGACTCGACCGTAGTAGTGGGAAGTAGGCAGTATCTATGGTTTCTATGTGAATTGTACATCAACCAGACGTTAATAAAGGAGAAAGAAGAAGGGTGTGTTATTATATAGGGAGTCTTGTACCCATCCTCTTTCAATATATGTTCTTTTAGTTGAAAACTTGATGATTTTACTTTATAAGGTATGTGTTTGGAATTTTAGGCACATGCCACCACATTCACATCTGGTCAGATGCTAGGAGCATGGATATGACCATGATATAGAGGTGTTGGTCCATGGTCTACCGGTAGACACTCTAATAGTTTGCCAGAGGCACTAGTGATTATATCAGACATCAGTTCTGATGAATAGTTCCATGAAGTCTTTTTACAAATCATGCAGATCATTTATGGAGGACTATGACCATCTATGACTATGGATGATTTGACATGTGAGTTACATCATCAAAAAATGTCTACATATTCATATTATTGAGAACCATAGTCTCTTGAGTCATGGATAGAGGTCATTCTTTCAATCATCACCCATTTTCAGACACCACCTGAGAGGAGTGTAAATCTCGCTACTTATATGATGCATGATTACTCTAAGAAATGGTGGGATTTCATTACTCAGACGGATTGAATTCAGGAGATGGATTAGAGTTTTTTTCATTTGAACATATATGATTACATTAATCCTGATTTGTTGGGAGCTAGTAAATTCTAATAGTTCATGCACTTTGAGCAGGGTGTGTTATTAGTTAGGGATTATTATTCTGTCCGTTTAATAGAGATACAATGCTTCATCCTATTCTTATGGGTGATGAGTTATCTAAAGACAAATAATTCTAGGACAGTCTCATAAATTACTTATAGATATATTGCTACATCAACCTATAATAGGAAGCATAATTCAAAGCATCCACGTTATGATATTAGTATCTAGTCCACATACTCAGGTATCTAGGTGAGTTTCGACCAATTTTGTTGATCGGTTTATTTGATACCACAATTCACGAGGGGCCAATTCTTGTGTTGATCATTCCACTTTATGGTCCATACGAAACACTTCTACAAAAAAAATATTCAAGTTTCCCATGATAGATTTCTACACCGACTCGAGGTGAAGTACTAGGGTGAGTGGCTTCTCATATGGCATGGAGACTGAGTACAACATAATGATAAATCCAGGATGGGGTCATGGTCAGGGTAGTCAAACCATAGTCTTATAGCAACAACAGGGTGGATCTTCTCAGGTTAGTTAGGCTATATCACATTGATGCAAATTAGGATAAATAAACATAATGAAACTGACACATGAGGATCAGAATTCAATAACATATACTCTGAGAGATACTATTCTAATAGCCTCAAATTTAGCATCTTAACTTTTTGATACGTGGTATTATCGTATATTTATATTTATTACCATTGTGGAGAGACTTATGATAAATGTTTGGTTTTTCTAAGGTTATATGATTCCTGATACTCCCTTAGGAATTAGAATAAAAGATTTATTTTAGTTCAGGGTGTTCCCCCTTAAGATGGATGGGTGTTACATCATATGGGGCCTATTTTTTCATGAGATGATAGGTTTTGATATCATTATCTAGTTGTATTTATCAGTTCCCTTTTATAATTTCATTAAATACTATCACCAAAGGGTGCCCTTTAAATCATGAGAGCGAAGAGGGTTTATTCACAAGGGAGAATGGGATGTCTAAGAGAGCCGAGATGGACCCTTGTATCATGGGATGGGTCAGATAAAAACCAATATTGTGTGTTTATATCTGTATGATTAGGGAACACATCACGAATATTTACCTCTAGTGATTCATCATTTTAGGTATTTTTTAATGAATTGATTTTCAAGATTACCTCTAGTGGGAGAGGTAGAGATTTCTGTAAAGATAGTTTTCGAGTTTCATTACCATATATTTCTTATTATAGGATAGCTAATACTGAGATGTGGGAGATCTAGAGGCAGATATAGGATTTAGGGGGAAATGGGATTATTTGACTTAGTAGTTCTTCATATGGTTATCTAGTACTTTTCTGAAAAAAGAAGATTGTAACATTAAGTTATGTGTGGATTATCTTAAATTGAACAAACTGTTGGTTAGGAGTCAACAACATATATCATGGATTGATGACCTTTTTGATCAATTTCAAGGACATCTGGTTTAATAAGAAATTGATTTGAGATATATATATCGTCATATGAATGATGGACCATTGAAAAGACCTCACACTCCCTTTTATAGCAGATAAGGTCAATATTTATATTTGGTTTTGTCAATCAGTCTCACAAACATTCTAGCACTCTTCATGAAACAAATGTACCATTTTTTCCATCCATATCTAAATTCGTTATTCATGGTATTCGTGGATGATATCTTGGTGTATTCCTATAATCGACAAGGCTTGGCCAAATATCTTGAGATCTCAATCGATACACTGAGAGAACATAATTTATATTCTAATACTCAAATGTTCCATATCTAAATATATCATATTCACTTACTGTGTCGTAGTATCTCAAATACTGGAGTATTTATATAACTAGAGAAGGTGTTAGATGTAGTTTCCAGGAAAAAAGCCCTAAAATTTCATTTAGATATAGAGTTTTATGGGGTCGAATAGATATTATTGGAATTTCATTCATGAATTACAATGTGGAGAAGTAGAGTTCACAGGATTTACTAAGAATGGTGTGAAGTTTGTATGGCCAAATACATGAGATTAATCCTTTAAATTGTTGAATGGGATTTTAGCATTAGTGTCGATATTGATTCTTCTAGGACATGATAAGACTTAAAATATTTAATACAACGTATTAGTTATCAGGTTATAAGTAGTTATTATATAGGGAAATAGATTCATGACATATGTGTATCGATAGTTGAGGCCACACGAGCGGAATTAGCCGACGTTCAATCTCGATTTAGCTATAGGTTTTCATTCATTACCCTATTGGAGAGATTACTTACATGGAGAGAATTTTTGGCAATCAAAAACCCTATAACATCAATTAAATATTTACATAGTGTGATCTATGTCTAAGTCAGTGAAGATGGGTTTAATACCTATAGTATTTGGCTTTGATCTTGACTACTTTTCTGGTAAGGTAAATTTATTAGTTGATGCACTTTGTAGAATTAATCAGATATAGGTACTTCAGTTGACAATATTGAGTGATAACATATGGGTTTTTTTCTCTATGATGAACTTGGAGTTATAGGTTATTTAGGGGAATACATTTATATCACTCTTAGTTTTGACCTATGGTCTTCTAAATAGATAGGGTAAAATGAAGCTTTTGAAGTTTGAGGCCCCAGTCAAATGGGAGAGTGTGCTAGGTTAGGAACCTCCTCCTAGTAGGACCATAATAGAGGATTAACTTCTACATATACATGGTCAGATATGGGTTTCTATAGAAGTATGCAAGGAGATTATGTGGTTCTTTGATTATTCATCATGGGAAACGCACCCTAAAATCACCAAGATGTATTGGGATTTACCACACCAATATCGAGGGCCTAAAATTAAAAGAGACACTACTGGTTTTGTCTTGAGGTGTTCCACCTATCAGTAGGTGAAGGTGAAACACCTGTTATCGAATGAATGTTTAAAAAAGCTAACCATTCAAGAGTGGAAATGAGAAAAATTTAGGATAGATTTCAGAACTGAGATACGAAAGAAATTAATATAAAATGATTCCATTTGGGTTCTGGATTACAATCCCACAAAGTTAGCTAATT
Organism: Viscum album; assembly: GCA_963277665.1. Lineage (NCBI taxonomy): Eukaryota > Viridiplantae > Streptophyta > Magnoliopsida > Santalales > Viscaceae > Viscum > Viscum album. The sequence continues at coordinate 1,380,258,412 of OY728166.1, forward strand.
TACTTCCTATCAAGGAGGACTTTTTAGTTGATGAGTTTGGGAGGTTGTATATGTGTGAGATAGTTCAACCTCACAAGGCCCAAATACCACCATTTCTAGTTGGGACACCCAGTTCACCAAATGTTTCTAGAATGGGTTGCAGAGGAAATTAGGTACATAGGTCCTTCTGAGAACAACATAACACCATAAAATAAATTTCTAGTTAGAACACACAATATACATGCTTGAGGACTTTTGGGGGGAATGCATCCAATAATTTTGTGTTCTTCAGAGAGGAACACACCCCAGGTTGAAATCACCATTAAAAATAATTTTCAACTAGTATTTAGATGGTCCCTTATAACTTCTATATGGTAGTCCAAGCTTATCACCCCTATACTGGTTAAATGAAGCAGATGTAGCTATTCAAGGACATAATCCCATGTACGAGACTATATAGTAGGTTAATTTTATTCAAAAATTTATGGAGACTGCATAGTCTCCAAATAAAAATTATGATGATCACCACAAATGGCCTCTAGAGTTTGAGGTTGAGGATCATGTCATTTTATGTGTTTAATACAGGCTAGTACATAAGAGGATCCATAGGTGGTGTAAGCTTTCAGCATGATATGTCAGGCCATTCGAGTTTCTATATAAGGATTTTGTTGGTAGCTTATTGGTTATAGTTATCCCAGAGGTACTCGGCCATCCATTATGTATTCAATGTGTCTCAGCAACAATACTACCATTTAGAAGCATCTCCTGTGTTTCTACTTGAGGAGGATGAGTTATAGGTAGATGTGTCCCTGTAGAAGAATCCTATTAATACTGTTGAACATAGCATGAAGGTTATTTGAGGCGGGATAATTCATCCAGTATGGGTACTATTGTATCACAACCATGTATAGGATGAGGTCTTAGAGCGAGAGGCTGATGTGTATGAATAGATGCATGAATTTTTGACATTTTATGATTTACCACATTTAGAAGGTAAATTTACACACAAATTGATTTAAGGTGAATGTTTTCGTGAACCTAATTCCTTATTGATGTAATAATCATTTTCATTTTGAAAATTTTCAGTTTATATATTTAATTATTATCTAATGTGAATTAACAATGAGATTTTGGAGTTATTGGGGTTGTTTTGGGCTTGTTCAGAGCCTATAACCAAACTTTTTGGATGAAATAGGCCTGCTGCATGGTTAGTAGAAACTGTGTGGGGCAGCCAGCTTGATTAATTCTAGCCATGTAAGGCTAGATAATGGAATGTAGGAGCTCACACTGTTTAAAAAACCACATTATTGGTGGTTCACACCCATGTAAAAACTGTAAAATTATTGATAGATGAGTTTTTCATGTTTTTTTTCACAATTTAGAAATTCGTGTGAATTAACCACACGAGTTTCCCCTTATTATAGCCGTGGACGCATATTTGGCACATGGTTTGGCCAACCATCTGGATAAACCATGAGGCCGATTAATTTGGATGAATTTATTAATTATATCTTAATTAATATTTATTTCAGAACTAATTTTTCCAAATTCCCTCAAGTGGGAAAACCTTGGGTATTTTGAGAGCTCCCCTTGTAGCAAAAACTAGGAATCGAGAGAGTTCCTTGATGTATACATGGAATCAAGATCCGTCGATAGAATTTGATCTACCTAGATAGGGTCTTATTTCATTTTTCACCACTGTTTATTATTATTAGTATCAGATATCCTCTTTAGGCGCAACATAATATACCTTAATTTTAGGTTCTTCATCTGTTCTTTATTTTTCTCCCAGTCTCGGAAAAATCAAAAGCTTATAATGGACAGGCACTATACAACAGACCTACAGTGGGTGGTCTTGTTATTTTTCATTAATTTGTGAGTGTTTATGTATATGTATATGTATATATATATTTTTGTTCCAAAAACATAATTATTAGAGATATTCCCATGAAATGTTGTTTAATCATTAATTTAAACTCATAGACATGACCTATGATATTATTAAGAGCCATTCAGAATTGTTTAATGGTTGTTGCCCTAGAATTGGAACTACCCCATATTTGTGTTTTATTATTAAATGTACCACCATGGGTTTAATAAGAACTATGTCTCCCTTGAGGTGTGTTGTTTAACCTTATTAAGGGACATTATATAATGAATTGAATAACAATTTGAATTGTGAATTGAATTGATTAATGAATGTAAATAGATGATTGGTACCTATGCATGGACATGTAATTTCTGGTTTAAGTCAATGTTTCCACCTTTATTAATATTCCCACATGAGTTAATTAATAGGATAATACTTCTATGATTAGCTCATGCCTTGATCTACCGTATGAGGTTAGGTTTAAATGAAATGATCATGGTGATGTTCTTTGAAGTAAAGAAATGATACTGTTTGAATGAACATATGCCTTGGGTGACACTGGGGTTCATATATGAAAACAATGGAATGACATATTTGGATACTACCTTGATTAATCCTAAGTGACATATATGATCATCATTTGTTACAAGATATTCCATCTGATATTATTTATTTATTTTTTCTTTGGATTTTGTCTTTTGTGTGAATGATTTAATACATCTTCTACTTAACTATTATTGTATACAAGATGTGATACACTCTTGTGATGAGGGAATAGTCTCCCCCTTAACAAACATTGGCCCTTAGTAATTCTTGGAAGCCTCTGATATTTGGGGATATGCATTTGATGCATTGTCGCCATTTGGTATTCGAGAACCTTTAAGTGGAATCTCATTTAAAGACATTTCAAAATACATATTGAGATCTACCTCAATAGATTTAAATGTTATTTAGGGTAAACATGTTCTACTGGTAGAATTTTGTTACAACATTCACTATCATTCAAGCATTTAGATGGATCCAAATAAATTCCTATATAATAATGAGTGAATAACACAATCATGTGGAATGAATATGGGGCTATAAAGATATTAGGACCTGATCTAGTTGAGAAGATGAAAGATAAGGTTAGATCTATTCTATATCACATTTGAATGAATCAAATTCATAAAAATGTTATGATGACAATCATTAGAACAATATTTATTATGAAGTGGGTGATACAATATTTTTACGAATATCCATATGGAAGAGAGTAATAAGATTTGGAAATAAGGGATGGATAATTTCTAGGTATAGTAGTCCTTTTGAAATTATTATTCATGTCAGGATGGTAGCTTATCTATTAGATCTTCCACTGAATCTATCTAATTATCATGATGTGTTCCTTGTATCTCTCCTGATAATGTATATATCTGATACTTCACATGTTCTAAAATCATACATCAAACCACTTTGGAATGAAATTTCATAATAATAACAACTAGTAGAGATTATATATCATAGGGTTAAATTTCTATGAAATACGAACACTCACATTATTGGATTTTTATGGTGTAACCACAAATTTTAGGTACCTGTGAGGGAATATGAGGATGAAATAAGGTAGAGGTATCCACATCTGTTTATATCTCTGTATGGAATTTCAAGGGAGAAATTATTTTTAAAGGGGTATAATGTAACACCATAGAATTTTTAAAAAATATTTATCCTTAGATAATTTTATTTCTTCAATAGCATGCATCACAAGAAACATCATGTTTAAATGAAACACGATATAGTATTAAAATAATCATATTTTAACATGATTGTTATAACCTAGCTATCTAATTCAATGATATGAATACTAATAACAATATTATGAAATATAAGTTATTATTATATTGAATAGACACATATTTTTTAAAACTTATGAAATAAACACTTATTTTTTAGTAAAGTCATTTTACTTTTTTTTTAAAATTCTTCATCAAATGATAATTCTTGATTTCTGTGAGAAAAGATTTATAATTAATTATGATTCTTTTATAATGTTTATTTTATAAAGTAGACATCATTTTTTTAATTTATAATTTAATAAATTGTTGTTGGATTAAATTTTATATATTTTATGAAAAAAAGTATTTTTAAACAATAGTAAAAAAATACTTATTTCCATTGAAAAATGTATTATATTTCAAATATTGTTTTAAAAAATATTATTTAATTAAATTTAAAATTTAATCATTTACCTTTAATAAAATTATTCTATTTGAAATTAATTTTACAAAATAACTTAGTATAAGAATATAATTTTTCTTAAAAATGGAATTTTTTCAAAAAAAATGATCTCATTGTGTTTTTTTGATTTAATATTAAATTAAATTACTCAACTAATTTGTTTTAAATTTTTAATAATGGATTCCATATTTGGAACTTTTTGGTGTTAATTTATTAAATGTAACCATTTAATGTTTGGTCAATAAGAATAGTAGTCTTAGTAATTTTTGTTATCAAGTTAAAGTGTAAATCAAGTAATTAAAAATAAAAATAATATGATAAGGATTAGAGGATTACCCTAAAACTTTTTCCAATTCTATTGGATGATTAATTTCCTATTATAAGAATCCAATTGAAATTTATATGACCATTTGTGGCCACTTTTACGAGATTATGACTTTTATTGTATTTTATTTACAAAAAAGTATAATATGTCACACTTTTATTTTTAATAAGCATAATATTTTAAATAAGGTGTTATTAAAGGAATATGTTAAAATATAAATTGTATTTTTAACTCCAAAACATTTATTTTCTTTATGGTAATTTAGTTTTAACTTCTAATGAACAAATAACTACAATAATTACTTACACTGTACCGATATAGTAAATATTAAAATAATTGAAAAATATAATAAATTATATAAAATTTAATAAAATAAATATAATTTTAGATATTTAAGGAGCTCTTATTATAAAATTGATTAACTTGATGATTTTATGAAATAATTAAATATTTTTTTTGAACATTACTTTTTTGTTTATGCTTTTAAATTAAATGTAATAAATAGTATCAACATTGAATCTAAGGATATTTTATGGGATAATTATTTTATTAATATATTTAGAAATCATAAAAATATTTAATTACAACTATGGGAAGAATATATTGTACGAAATTTTATAACCTTTTAATTTATATTCTATTTGGAATGATTTGGATCTAGAAAAGTCTTCATATATTTAAATCATTTAAGAAATTGAATTGGTTCTGCTCACCTCCAATAGAAAATGAAATATTCTACCTCACTTAAATTAAAAAAAATGAGTCTTATTTCTATAAAAACATCTTACAATTTAATTTATCCACTTCCCTATCCACATTATATAGGTTCTTTCCTTGTATAAATTGCAACCATTGATCCAATTAGAGAAGACCTAAAGGATTCGTTTCAAAGAAAATATAATCACTCAAAATGATCAATTAATTGTTATAATATTATTTAACTCATATAAATATATGATATCACTCGTAATATAAATAATTATAAAAAATACATAAGTTTTAATATGATTATGAAATAATCAATATTCACCCTCATTCCCATTAAATCGGAAGTGAAAGAATCGGTCGTACTTACATACAACTTAGTTTCTCCACATAGTGATACAATTTATTTTTCATCATCATATTTCATGGATGGGTTTTGTGATGGTTTTCATGATTACATATTATATTTACGAAAAATTTATACTTATTTAATGAAAAAAACATATCAATTTTTTTATCATCCAATCTTTTTGGAAGGAAAAAACATCGCTCGTGCATACGTATTGACTAAAATATATATGATGTGATGCGACTTGTTTTTAAATAATATTTTTAAGGGATGATAATAAGAATGAATTTTATAAATATATATTTTATATATTATATAATAATAATTCTGTGAATGTTATATAATTTACATTTATTTCACTCCACTAGTTGAAAAATGGAAATTACGTTCATGCATAGCTACGACCTAATGTCTCCATGAATCGTATAATTAATTTTATATACCATATTTTTATGAATGATTATAAATGTGTTTAAAATGAGAATATATTATGTATATACCCTGATTAAAATTATATAAATGTTGGGACCATGATCAATGTATAAGTACGATGACTTCCGAACTGAAACATGCTTTGAAAACAAAGTATTTAGTACCCAAAATAGTGAATTTAATAACAAATTATTAATAAATGGGTGATAAAATTTTATAAATAAATAATAAAAAATATTATATAAATATGGTTATTGAGTACACATATAATAAATCCATTTTAATAAACATGATGTTAGAATAGGTATCAAGAATGGTGAGACTTGAGATAAAGGCTTATTTCAAAATCTTCAAATGATTGGAGATTATTAATACTTAAGTCTCCAGTGGGGAATATTTATATTCCACGTCCATGTTTTCTAAAAAAATAATTTTTTATATTCTCATATAATTATATGAAATCATTTTAAACCATGTTTGAATTTTTTTAAATGAATATTTTTTGTTATTGTTATTTCCTATTCCTTCATTAGGCCACACCACCTTACATGTCAATGTGCACTAGCATGCATTGCTACCCTGCATTCCGGATTTCCCATTAGGATAATATTTCGTCACATTCAAAGGATATGTATGCTCCTTGTTCAAAATAGGATGATGGGATGTTAGTTCCTACATTCATGGATTCCTCCTTGGAATGTTTCTCAGAGTCCAGGGGTCCCTCATAGAGTTAAGTAACGACTGAGGATCTCATTACTAGTGTCATCACTTTGCAGATGATGATTAACTACCCTACTCCTATTTAGACATTCCAACAGGTCTCGAAATTGCAACAAACATCGATCAAGAGAGTAGTACATTTGAACATCACATACATGTCTAGATGTTTGGATCATTAGTCACCTGTATTCTTACTCGTATGAGGTAATATTATGGGGGAATCTTAGGTTTTGAAACCAAGACATCCTATGTCGATCATGGGGTATCTAACCCTGACGGTGTACATCTTCCAAGGATTTCAACTAATACATCCCACGATTAGCATGAGTTAGCTGACTTAGAGGGAATATATCTTCCAAGACTTTCACCTTATCCATCCCATTTATAACATGCGATTTTTATTTAGGGTCACTAGTTTAACATCTTATGAGGCTAGATATATAAATGAGTTTAACATCTAATAGAGATAGAGTTTATTGAATAAAACACCCCATGGAGGAAGACCCAGGTGGTACATCCATAGGATAGAGCATCATAAATGTTCAATGATGGATGGAACAGAATGACAATGGAGGAGAATCTAGTAGGAGTGTCCCATAAAAGAAATATGTAACACCATGAAGGTTGACTAGAACACCATTAGTTATGGTCTAGGTAGGTGCATCCCTTGAGGGTGGAACCTGAATGGTTTAACATTGGTTGTGTGGAACCTCAGAGAGGTTTCTTACATACCCTACTTTTAGATAGTTGTCAAAACCTATTTATTTTGATAGTAGTCTTTAAGGTCACATGACAAGACCAATCCATGTAGATTAACATCATGTAGTATGGATGATCATGTAAAAAAAGGTCTGTCAGTGTTTTATGTAATGGGGCTTATGAAAGTAAGATTCCATTCACAATAGGATTTCCCTTGGTTGGATTTGGTTTGGGGAATACAAATTGAGCTTCTTGATGAACCTAGAAGAGTAGTGCTCTCGCAGGAGATGGTAATGGTTCTACATGGTATGTCACCCTAAGAAAATTATGATAGATAAAGATGTTGGGTTTGATCCTAAAGGAGGATTACTACATATAACAATTAATTGGAAATAAAATTTCACATAGTAAAAAATGGCATGTGGATTAAACCTTAGTAGGAGTCCCAAAGAGCATGTGGTTAGGGATTATTGATAGAAAAGGACCATCTAGTGAGTATGGGTATTGTTGGGGCTTACACATAAGGGTTATCAATTAGGTTAAGACTGGTAGTGGATTATGCAAGGAAGAGGCCCATTTGAATGGATGTATGATGGGTTTCATGGTCTAGACCCTCTTCAATGACCATGTGAGTCATGATCGGTGAGAGAAATAAGAGGAGACAATAGACATGATTCTCGTGTCACGAGATAAGGGACAATGAGAGATGGTGTGGGGATTACACATAAAGGATGGATAAGAAAGATGTTATTCCATGTGAGGAGGATCTCATTCTATGTTAGTATAATCTCATTCCATATGAGGCTATGAGGTGTAAAGACCATCCCATTAGACTCAAACATGGATAATCCAATGCTTATTGAATAGGTTATGTCCACATTTTAATGTGATATGATGAGGACATTGGTAATAATTAGATATATATCATACAACACAAACATGGGGGGATCATTCAAAACCCGTTGGACTTATATGTCTACATATCATGCACCCTTAAGCGGGGAATGACATTAGGAATATTAGGGTACAATGTTGGGTAAGAGTGGCCAATCATGAGATCCATGTTTTCATGCCAATACTGAGAAGAAACGTGTGTTAGTATACCTATGGTGAGAAGACAGAGGTAGGTGAGAGTCTCAGTCCACACATTATGTGAATGGGGCTATATGAATGGGAGGAACATGTCACATAGGGACTTGTGGTGATGTTTAACCGATCATGGGTGGATACTGGGGCTCTAGGTACTCATCCTTTGCAAGGAGGTGGAAGTGGATGGGAGGCTAAATGGAGAGTCCCATGATAAGATATTTTGGAATCACAAATCATTATAGAGTGTTGAATCATGAATACTAGGTGCTTCATGGAGGTCAAGGTTTCATGATGAAGGATGATTCACAAAACTGGGTGACCATCCCATGTGATGAAGTCTCGGTTTCTAAGATGAGTACTTTGAGAGGGTTGAACTCATTGTAGTGCCACAAGTTCCTCATAGGTCATTTTTCTTTTACAACGGGAATATGATTTCGAAAAATGAACCTCCACTTAGGATAGTTTATTTTAAGAATACATTAAATGGGGTTTTATGAATCCTAGGTGCCTTGGATGATCCATTTTACTCGTGTTCGTGATGCTCAAGAGGTTCTTTAATTGGGTGAAATTAGGATGTTGAAGGGTGAGATGACCATTACCCAATGTTTGAAAAGTGGTGGGTATTTATTTTACAAGGGCTTCAAGAAGACGGGAATCGATTAATTATTGTTTTATTGTCTTTTAAAATGGTGCAGATATATTAAACTTGCAAATCACATCGTCAAACCATCATGTAGTTATGTATAACCATCATTCTCATGTAGGGTTGTGCCAAGGTTTGGAAATTTAGTAATGGGTAATTCTTGTCTAGGGGAATTTTGAAATCAATCCATTCACAGAGTGATAGTTCTTCGGAAATAGACTACATTAGTGGGTTTTTTGGGCTGTTATGGATTTGATTTTCTATGAACCGACTATTTATTACTCAATTGTTCCCATGGAATTTATTTTAATTCAAACAAATAAAATACTTTATAATGGGAGATAATAATAAAAATAGGTTCCAATTTTGAGGGAGAATCACTAAAATTTGTAAATATGCTCATGTTCATGAAATTCATTCATGATTCTCACTTGTGATGCATAATCATGATGGTCGGTGGTGTGGAGGAAATCATGAATCCTATTATTCCAGTATGCCTATTAATATCATGGGGGATAAAGGGGGATTTACATTGTGTGAATAAAATATTTTTTGATTCCTTTTCATGAAACTCATGATCTCTTTGATATGCGCTCTGTTAAAACTTTTTTAGAAAAATAGAATTTTAGAACATAGGTTCACGAACAATAATTTGAAAACAGAACACCGTGAATTTTATCACAATAAAAAGATAAACGTGACCTATGTCTCCATGAAATAGCCATATGAACAGACTTCATTAACGACAATTAGAAAATACATATGTCTTGAATCCAATGGTTACATAGGAATTTGCTTAGGAATTTAACTTGAATGATTCACGGAGGAAGTATATGATGGAAAAAATAGTGATATAGGAGGGAATTCAATGAACCTAGGACCATGAATCATTACATAGGTTGCGGTCAGAGGATCAAAAGGGGAATCATTTGTGCAAGTGGATGCAATTTTTTGGATTCAGTATGAGGAACATGATCTTTATTCTGAAGTGTAGTGTAGATGATCCAACCTACTAGTTCTGGGGGACACCTAGGAAGTACTAGTGGCATAGGGCTACTACCTAGCACTTATAAAAAGACCACATACCCATCATGACATACTGCCTCTACAACCATATCAAAAACATTGAAAGGTAAAATATAGGGAATGCAATATCCCTGTCATATTATAAGAAGATCATCATGTTGGGTTCTGGGGACCCACATAAGGGATGGAATGATGATTGTGATTTAAACCATGGTGAAAACATCAAATAGGAGTGCTCAAGGGTCTATTGAGTGTTCCCATCATGGAATGAATTTTAAGTTGAGATTAAGTGGTAAGGACTTTATGATGTATCCAGGGATTCACAGTTCTATGTTTACTGATCATAGGCGATAATGCTTGATCTATTGAGCAGCTAGTCGCTAGAGACCAATACATTTCATTTCCTCATGGGGAGGTCATTATTAGCCTAAGGAATATTTACCAATTCCCCAGGATCCTGATCTAGGGGGAAATGTATGATGAATTTCTCTCTATGAAGAATGTATGGAGGGACTAAGAGAAGATTCCTACTCTGAGGAATGTACACCTGGATTTGGTTTACTAAACAAGTGAGTAGAATATGGGGACAAGGGGAATTATATTTAAGGAGTGGATCAAATAAATCTTTAAAAGACGAGGAGAGGTGTGAATAGAGGGTGAAGAACTATAAAGATAGCTACTGATGATGTGACACCCATGTCCTAGGGGATACCAGTGGTGCAAGGAGGGAAATTACTAGAGGATTCTACAAGTTATTTAGTGGATTTTGTGGGGATACCATTTAAATACAAAGGCTCAACCTATATTAAGGATGGTAGCATTCATTACATCACTCATTTTTGGTTGGATACTTCCAGTGACTAATGTTCACTTGTGGGTATGGAGAGAACCTTTATAATGGTGGTGATGTTGGCATTTTGGAATCACATAAATCTAATTGTACCCAAATTGGAAAATCTATACAAGGTACTTTCAAACATCAGTGATGGGATGATTTTGTTGCATGTGGGTGGGTCTTTTCATTTTCTATATTAATGTGTGGGCACAAACATGGGGGTATTGAAGTACCAACACCCTATTTCCCATACCACCCTAAATTTCTGGAAAACAATCCTAAACATCATCGGGAGTCACCTGTTCTAGTTGGGTCTGAGGGAAGAATTGGATAAGGTAGTGTTGGTGAATAACTTTATCTTTCATCCTTTATTGCTACTGATTGGGATGGTGACCGATGATGACATATGGATCAAGGAGTAGATATCATACCTATTGTCCTTCCATGACGTGTTAATGGTAGATAGATTTGATTGTGATATAGTTAATAATCCATAAAATCCATTCCAGTTTGGTAGAGAGTTTTGGTGTGTGCAATGGTTAACCTCAAAGGCTTACTCCAATGTATGTAATGAATGTCATCCTTCAGGGATGATACATATATGGTGCATGTTTACATGTGACTATGAAAATATATATAATGAACTATCACCACACATTTTTGTGTATGGGATTACTCATGACTACATATAGAAAGGGATGAGAGCATATCCTGGGGATATTCTGAGATAGTAGACCACTCGATTTAATGAAGGGGTGATCCATTCACCATGGGGATGAGATATAACAGTGACATGAGGGTGATTTAGTAGCAGAGCTGGACCGGTGGACATGACAATTACAACGGGTCTAGTGGATCATGGGCCCAGATAGGAAAGAGGAAAATGGAGAGGAGCAGCATCACGAAGACCAACATCCTTAGGTAGGTGAACATAGGAATAAGGGGAGCATCTGAGGTGATCCCTAGAACATTTACAAGAACTAGGGAAGTGGTTATGCCACATGGACACTCAAATTGATGCCTTCCTGCGAATGGCTTGGGTAGCTGGTACATCTTCATATAGCTTTCCCATTTTTTCACTAAGTGGATGCATCTCAATAGAAACAGGATGCATCTCACTGGGATCGATTGTGATGATGTTGGCTTATTCATTTTAGTGAATGTAGGGGAGTGAAACTTTGTAGAGGTGGAGGACCATGTACATTATTCAGTCATTTTGTGTCTGATGATTGACTGAGTGAATGTAATACATGAAAATACATCTCCCCCAAAACTATAGGTAGCTAAACTGACTATACATGCCCCTTTTCCTATGATGTTGGATGAGTCTTGGGGTAGTGATTCTCATTGAGGATCCCATATAGGATGCATTATCAATAATGACCGATTAATATCCAGATCTTATGAACCTCAAATATACACTAATCCTTAGAACTGGTGTCTTAACATTTTCTTCCACATGTGAAAGAATAAATCATGGAGGAGGGGGATTTATTAGACCGACATGAAAAGGATACTGTCAGGACCTCAACCAATGAAGGGGTGAGTGTGGGCTCCCATCCTAATGAATTAGTTATTATAAGTCAAACATTGAATCTTGCAACTGATGATGCGACCACAGAGGGAACTTTTTCATGGGGACCACCCATTAATATTCACGATATTATCTCTGGGGTACACAAATCATGAAAATTCCTTAATATTCTATATATTCAATGCATTTATTTTCCTTCTCATGCAAGACTAAAATATTTTGGAATGGCAGTTCGAACAACACTGGGAACCTATCCTCCCATGCTAAAACTCACTATAGCTATGCCTGAGGCCAATTTGTTGATAGAAGATGATGATCTTCTTGTGGAAGGATCTACGGAGGCCGTAGTGGGTGGGTTGACTCGAAATAATCCATTGGAGGGACCATTGAGACTACAACCTCAGTGGATGGGGTAGAGATAGGGCCCACAATAAGGATGGTTGAAACAACATTAGTGGATGAGCCTATGGTAGTAGTGCCACTAAAAGTAGTTTCTAAAGTTGAAGTTGGGGAGATTACATCCACCATTGAGATACAAAGAGGTTGAGTAGAATATTCCTCCACATTTTAGTACTATGATGAGAAATTGTTCCAAAACATATTAATTTGTACACTTTAACATATAGAAGGAATTGTTCTATAGCCACATATGTTCGAAGACCTACACCTAGAGGATCTAGATGTTAATGTATTGGTGGTTTCTTCATCATTAGCCTTTTATTCCAAATGATTTCATGGACTCTAGACTATAGGTTAATGAGTATAACCATGATGTCCATCATAATTCTTATAGGAATGTTCTTAATTTGATCACTCACATTTGGGTAGGTGAACAATTATAACATGGTGGATCTCTCCTCTAATGGTTAGTCAGTATAGGGACCATTGGGGTGGATTCTAGAACAATTCATACAATTTACTGGGAATTCTCATCCCAGGAGAACATAAATAATGGAAGGATCTTGATCATTCCTAGAGGAAACACAAGAATAATGGTTCCCATGAACTTCATAAATATTATGATGAGATTTTCCATTTAGAGAAGCTATCATAAGATCATGTGACAACTGCTTATACTTAGGTTTAAATCACTGGAAACTCAAGGGATCAACTTACTAAAATGATGGTCAAGGATGATGTTGACGCCGAAAAAAGTCTTTAACTCTCGGAGGAAGTTTCAAAATGATGAAGCGAAGTCATATTCGGAATCAGAGGCCCAATCTGGAGGCCCAAGAAGTGGTGCACGAAAAATTGGATGAGGTGCGCGAAAAAAGATGTCTCGCGCGAAAGGCACCCCAGAATCGCCAAAAGTCCCTGCGCCGGCGCGTAATAATTTCGCGCCCGCGTCCCGCGCGGTTGATGTTTTCTCACCGCCGTCCCTATCGCACAATTATTTCGCACGTCGCCTAGATTCCACGCCAGAGGTCTCCTATAAATAGAAGGTGATCCCAAACGGTTTAGGTGTTGAGGAATCAGAAGCGACTCTCGTGCACGCAATTCGGCTCCCCCCGCGCGCAAGATGACAACCAGGTAATCCCTCATTTCGCGCAACCTTGCCTCGGAGTTTTACTTTGCGTGCAACTCCACTGGCTTCAGTGAATTTACCCCCTCCCCCAGGTTCCAGCCTTGCACACAATACCCTTCATTGCACGCAAAACCCTGTGGGTAATTCCCTCTTCGCTCGTAATTCCATTTCTCCAATTGCGCATCGTCCCTGTGTTTTGCGCGCAAACCTTCCCTTTTGTGCGCAAAACACAAGACCTCTGACCTTGACGCCCCTTGGCTGCCCCCTACACTAGCACCTGATGTCTCCCCTGCCGGGCATGCACGCCATGCGTTGTTTTCCAGTACTGCCTTCCAGGCTCGTGCGAAGTAACCTCAAGGACCCTTGGGCTGTGTTTCCCGTTGTGTTGCTTTGCCTTATGCTTCTCTTCATAGGCACACTAACGGCTACTGCTTCTTCGCATAGCCACGCTAACGTGGACCCCCCGGTGGTTTGCCCTGCGGCCCCCCTTCACTACGGCCTTGTCGATGCCTTCCCTCCCACAAGGGGTAGAGGGCGTTGGGCATGTAAGCCCTAGGGGTGTGGAGAAAACCCACATCGTCCACGATGCAGGACGTTAAACTGCTAAGCACCTCGTCCTTAACACAAGACGTTAAACTGTGGTTCGACCCCATGCTTCGCACACAGGTTCCACCCATCTCGGACATTTTTTACGCCACTCCTCTCCACAGGAATGGACTCTTCCTCACATGGAATGAGATCCTCCTTGTCAGAGCGGTGTTTGTCCGCGGGGGAAGGGCCACCCCAGAGCGTAAGCCCCTAGCCTTTCTTTTGGATGACTGCACCCATGCATCTCTGTACTTTCCTCCTACCAAGGCCAGTGGAGTCCTTTTCCCACTGTGCTTTGTCGCACCACGGGCCTCCACACTGGAGTAAGCCCCGGCACCAAGGGCCGCTAACCATGCGTAAGCCCCTGTTTCCTCTTTGGGCCACTCAACGCGTAAGCTCCATTCCGCTTCTCACGGACGCACCCTTCGCGACGCGATCATCTGGTCCCTGCTGCCTCTTGTTTCCCACAACGAGCATGAGTCATGTGGGCTTAGAGCGTGCAACGACCATGACATCCTCTTATGGGATGCCCCATAGTGTAAGCCCCATCCCAGCGAACTACGTGGACTTTGATCCGTGCTAACGCACGGTACGTAGGAAGCCTCCACGAGGGTCAAGCCCACCACCCAGTCGTCTCGACATCTCCATGTCGGTTCCCGGACCACCTTGGGCCACCTCAGAGCATAAGCCCCAAACCCCTCGTCCCGCATGACGTTAAAATGTATCTCGTCCCGCATGATGTTAAATTGTATCTTATCCCACATGACGTTAAACTGTATTCCCCATCTTGGGCCGTCTCAGAACGTAAGCCCCATGTCTCACTCCACCATCCATCCTGATCCTTACCTGGGCCACCACATTCTGGTGAGATCATGCCACCCCATCCCACTCCATAGCATCTGGGAAGCCGCCCACGTGCTGGCCCCAACATCGGTGTTCCCCCCTAGGGGCCCTTCAACTCGATCCGTCTACGTAAGACGTTAAACTCGCGGAATACCTCGTGTTAAACATGGGAAGCTGGGGAAATCCTCAGATGGTACACATTCCCCGCGTCCGATGTGGGATGCCTCGGGCTTCCGCGCCCTCGAGAAGCCCTGTGATGAGGGACCGAAGACAGACATTCCAACGACGCCCCAATGTGACCATTCTCCTCACCGAAGGTTGATGCCCCGACAAGACCCCTTGGAGTGTCTTGATGGAAGCAGCATAATTAACTGGCGTCCATGTATATATGGCGCCAGGAATGAGCTTCACGAACCCATCTTAAATCTACGAGGGAGACCCGGACTAGGTGATGAGCTCCGAGGAGGAATCCACGAAAGGAAGAACCGAAATCCCATCATCCCGGTTTCGATCTAGTATTAGACATCCCTGAACAAGGAACGGATGTTGCCCGCCTTTGGAAAGTGGTAATGCGGGGTAACAAGCAGCGCGTCCTCCCCACAGACGGATGCGTGCGCCCCGACGAAAGCATCGGAGCAACAAAAATGGTGAACTCGACGTGAAGCTCTTCTCCTCAATACGGGGAATGGTAGCTGTCGGGGCGACGGAAGAATAGCATGTCACCAAGTCTAGGTAACCCTCATCGGGACATGAACCCACCAGGGGTCGAGGCCGTCTGGACGTTGACTACACCGTTCTGTGATGCTGTCAGCATGGATCCCTCTCGCTTACCATGGAAGTCGGAATGACGCTGGGCCTTGGTTGTTGATCTCCTTTCCTGTTGATAATAATGGTTTCATCTACCTGCTTCTAGGAATCAGATCACTGCATTCTGAACTCGGTCGCCACCTTCCCACCGACGCAGGGGTAGGGGCAGTACCGACGCGGCTACCGCGCACAGTCCCGCCCATTTCACAGCCACTCTGACATCGACCGCTGTAGCAGCCGGGCGCTTGCGCCCCCTCTCCCTGTCAGAAATCATCTAGTGGAGGGTGATCAATGACCTGATTCGTAGGTATGACGAGGAAGGGGTCATCCCCACCAGGGGATTGGCCCGTTTAGATCTAGAGGCGGCTGCCCCTCAACACCATCGCCACCCTCGAGGGCCACGCAGGGAGCCACCACTCCCCACGCCGACGTTCAACCGCTTCAGGAGTCTATCCCCGGAGCGCCTTGACACATCCCTCCCCTACGCCAATGAGGCGGGGGGTGTCCGGGTCCACCCGATCGGCGATCCATCCCAGGGGTTAATGGCAAGAACCCCCGCCAGGCTGCGACGATGCCGCCGCCCGAATCCCCGAGTCGAGGAGCAGGAAATATTCATTCCTGCACCGCCGGTTCCGGCCCATCTAACTCGACGCCAGTGTCGGGCGCGAGCCGGAGAGAATGCCTGTCCTGGGGCATCAACATCAGCAACCACTGTGGCCCGAGCCACTACTGACTCTTGTTACTAGATCCCCGCACACGTTGAGCAGTGGCAGCGATGTGCCCGACTGGGATCGAAACCCCGACCTCCCTGCAGGCAAGTTGGGTGGAATTTCCCGGTTGCAGACACTGGCAATGGCCACTGTGGACCAACCCACAGTAGTGCCGCTCACCATGAAGGCTCATTCCGTGCCTCCAATCTAGAAAGCTGAAAGCTTCTTCGCGGCGGCTATGCTCCGAGTATGACTCCTTCCAGCGCCTGCTGCATGGGGTATGAGTTCAATCCCCCAATTGTTGGCCGCGAGCATGGAGTCGTTGTGTATCCAGTCGCCCACTCACATGGAGTTCCTCTCCATGTCCTTTTCGACATTTGTCCCGGTGCTTCTCCCACCCCGGCCCTCGGTCCCCTCTGCCACAGCTCTATTGTGGATGGGGGACCCTATGACAAAAGCCGTCCTTACCCTAAGGATCTACCCAGGGGCTGGAAGGCCGGGCATCGTTGTCATGGGAGGAATGTCAGGGGAGTCCGGACGGAAATTAGACCAGTCTGTTTCTCAGATTCTGAGGTAGAGTACGACTCAACGATAGAACCTTCCCCCCAACCCTTCGAGTTGAGGGAAGGGATGGGGACGCGGTGCATCAGTCTCGTACTCCCAGAATGAGAGATCCATATGATTCCCTCCTGCCTTCGAAGGTATATCCAAGAGGACGAGGACTTGGCGTACCGCCGAGGGTCAAGCCCGCAGTTGCCACTGGCCTCCTCAGAAGCACCTCTCGCCCCTATTAGGGAGGGTGAGGAACTTTTCTGGGGACCGATAGAATAATCGCGAGGCGATACACTATTGGCGAGCACCGACGCTGTGACAGGAGGCCCATTCGCCAGCCCATCCTATCGCGACGTGGTAGCCAGGGCACTACAACCCCTAGAGGATGACCCAGTGATCGGCGGCTAATCGGCATGTTCGCCATATTCCCCACCGGCCAGCCCACCGCCCCGGTGGCCTGCCTCGGTGCCATTTACAATTCCCCTACTTTCCTCAGTGGACGAGAAGGGGCGGCAGGTTCCGGACCCCGAACCGGAGCCGTGGAGCTTTTGGACCGTTCTTGCAGCGGGCCACTTCCCTGAGAAGTTTTGGCCAGTCGCAGAATCGGATTTTGATGTGCCGGAGTTACTCACCCTGGGAGAGATTGAATGCTTCCGCCAGATTCTTCGGGTGACACACTCCCGCCTCCGCCATCAGCTAGCGCCTTATCCCGGGAGCCAAGCACATCTCGAGGAGATCGGTGAGTAGTGCCATCGGGCCGGCCTAGCAGCACTCCCCGCGGTCTGGCACCCCGAGTCACTGAACAACCATGAGGCCCTCTAGCGACAATGCGTCCAGAGTTCTCAAGTACTCTACAGAGTTATTGAGGAAGCCACCCCCCACGCGCACGTCCGCGGATGGGGGCAATATGCTTCTCTCCCTCTCTATGCGATCCATCGACAACCCGATCCACTGGGCGACCCTGAGGGAACGTCGCCAAGGGCAGTCGCAGTCAACATGGCAGACCTTTCAGATGAGGGAAACATTATGGAGCCCCGTGACGGGGACTCACCCCCTGAGGACAGGCCGCTACTGGACCCATCTGGGAGGATTACTCGCCAACAGTGGAGCCTCCTAGGTCTTCCTGTACCCACGGAGGCACTGGCACTAGGCCGAAACATCGACAAGGGTAAAGAGCCCGTTGGGTCTGTCAAACTTGCCGACCCAACTTCCTCAGTGCAGAAGGTAGAGGAATATCCTGATAAGGCCACACTGTGCCAACAAATAGCTGAGAAAAAGAGGCTGGTTGATGAGCTCTTGGCCGAAGGCATTGCAGAGCGGTGGCCTGACTACGGTGCTCCTACACCAGGACAGCAGGGGCAGAAGCATCTACCCCTTGCTGAGATCCCCCGGGAAACCGTGACCGTGTCGTGTTCGCCGACAGGGGAGATACTGGAACCCATGGAAAGAGGGTGCGATATGTTTCGCCGAACCCTCCCGAGCGGCAAGACAACCCGGGGGACCCTGCTCAGTTTCCTCCCGCCGCTCCGAGATTCAGTCCGCCAGCTGCCCCGCAAGCTGCTGAGCGCGACTACCGTATCGAAGAGCCTGGCAACACGCTTGTGGTTAGAGATCACCGTCAGGATAGGAATCCGCATCCGGATGATCTGATGGAAGTACTCAGCGCCCGCTTTGAGGGCATGGAAACTCGGCAGGTGGCAATCCCGCCAGATGGTAAGCCATACCCAGCATGGGTGGATGACATGCCGGCTCCTCCAGGATTCCGGAACCGCACTTTTTCCCCCATTAACGGGACCGGACACCCGCCACAACACTTGGACCACTTCAACTCGAGTTTCGGGCCTATGTTAGGGACTCCGGCGCAGTAGGAGGCTTCCAAGCTCTGGTGCTTCGTTCAAACACTGGAAGGACCAGCAATCATCTGGTACAACCAGCTCCCTGTTGGATCGGTGACTAGCTAGGATGAACTTCACCGGAAATTCCTCTACCAGTTCTGTTCCACAACCTGGAAGATGAACATTGTAGACCTCTTCAGGTGCGAGCAAAGGCCCGACGAGCGAGTCGGGGACTTCGTCGCCCGATGGAAGGGGCTGACGTACTCCCTTGACATGCCGCTGACTCAGGAGAAATTAATGAGGATGTGTGTAGGGAATGTCAAGGTGGAGTTGTTTACTTCTTTGATCACGCATAATTACCCTGGAGGGTTCCGGGACTTCTCGGACAAGGCTCAGCACCTCGAAGAAGCCCTGCAACAGGCCAATCAGGCACGCCCGCTGCCTCCTGTAATCTCTGTAAGGAGATCCGCCAGAGCCTAGCCCGCTGCTATGGCCCAGATAGAGGCCCCCGGACAGCTGGAGTTACTGCCAGTGAGGCCAGCTCAGTAGGATCATAGGGGTTCACCCCCACAGCCTCCGGCCCAGCAGCAACCGCCTCAAAATCGGCAGACACCTCTGCGTAATGCACCGCCACCACCTAGGAAAGGTAATCTGGCTCCGCCTCCTTGGCCTTCTCCTCCGGACCCTAGCCATGGTCGGCCACCAAGATTCCCCTTTCCATACATAAGGAATCAGACTTACTTGTTTGGCGAGGCCCAGATCCCCGGTTATTTCTGTAGCACCTTGGAGTAAAGGATCGTGCGGCTGCCTGAGTGCCGGAAGCCAAAAGCGGCGTGTCTCACTGATCACCCAAACTACTTCCCTTATCACCGGATCATGGGACACACCATCTAGAAATGCTATGTGTTCAAGGGCTGGCTCCAAGACCAGATTGACAACAACATAATTAGGTTGGGCCCAGCCCCGACACAGGTGGCAGGTGTCTTCATAGGATCAGATGGAAGCAGTGACGACGGGGATGGGTGGGAACAGGTTTCTGACCAGGGGTCCCAGAAGTATAATGACTAGATGGCCCGCTGGACGGTCGTCCAAGCCCATGGCATCATCCGTGCCTGCTTGAGTCATCCAGAGCCCTCGGATTCTTCGAGCGCCACGTTGTCTTCTTCGTCCCAGCCTACTTCTTCCCAAAAGAGTAGGCGGCGATGCAAGAAGAACAAACGTGCCCTGAAGTTGTCGTCATCTTATCACACGCTTGGCGATTTCATGCCCCCGGATATGGGGATCCCTCTGAGACCCCGTCTGGTAGTGGATAACTCCTCAAGTGAGAGCCCGGGGTACGCTTCAGTTAACACCGTAGAGTTGGTAAATCCCTTTTTGGCTCCCGACAATGAGGAGTGCCAGGTGGACCTCCCCAATGTCTCCATCCATCGCCAACTTCGACGGAGCCATGGCTACGTGAATCACCGGGGCACGACAGTCGTCACCTCCAGTCAGGCCATGCACGCTACCGAAACCAGGCAGCAGGCCCAGTACAGAGAGGATCACTCGAGGCTCCCTCACCCGATGACAACGGGTTCGCTTCCACCACCGTTTGTGTTGCTGGATTGGGCAGAACCGCCTTGCCCGTGTCGCAACCAGCCCAACCCTGCCACTGGCCGACTACGGCCTTCCGGTCTGGGCATGATAGCCACCTCCCGGGCTTCAGCTAGTGAACAGCAGGATGTGCCTAGTACCAGTCAGTCACTGGTCCCGCCAGCAGGGCCCGTCATGCCCCCAATCGTAGAGCGACCTCCATTAAGCAGAAGCTCGTGTTTAGTGTGTAATTATGATGTCCTAAAGCATCTGGCTAGCATTCCAGTAAGGCTTTCCATCCTTGAGGCCCTTCGCCTGTCGTCTGAAATGTGTGTGGCACTCACCGAGGCTCTAAGGATCCCCCTCCATTTTGAAACGGAGGTAGCGGTCGTAGAAGCCTTCCACACCGAGGTGATTTGGGATGCCGAATGTCAGGCGGCTATCAAGTTTTTCGGTGAAGATGAAGACCTTCCCATACAGGGGCACATCCTCCCGTTGTACATCACCGGCCAGTTCAATGGCGTGGAAGTCAGTCGATGTCTTATCGACACAGTTTCTGGGATTAACTTGATCCCAACTCGAACACTGCGAAAACTGGGGTTTCCCAAGGATGATTTAACTCCCTCTGACCTAAGAATCCAGGGGTATGACAGGACCGAGCAAACTCCACTCGGCAAGATTCGTCTGAAGACCTAGTTCGGTGGCTTAATTTCCAATACTGAATTCATGGTTGTCTCTTAGGACACTGCCTACAACGCATTGATGGGCATGCCATGGATCCATCTTCACGATGCGGTTCCCTCATCATACCATCAGTGCCTCAAATACCCCCTTAAGGTTCGAGTGGGTGTGCTCCAAAAAGATGCGTCTCCATTTGCCTCTTGTGAAGCCCGTTACCTGGACGCTGACTATTACAAGAGTAAGGACAAGAAAATCCTGGCAGGTGAGGTTGAGCATGCCGCTGTCGCAAGTGATCCCTGGGCAGGTCTGGATGACGCATATGTCTTCCAAATCCATCAGATGGAAGCTACGACTCCCGATATGGGAGAGTGCTTTGTTGCCTCGGGTACCAGGGGAAGGCATATTTTCGGGTCTAAGCGACGGCTGGAAATCCCCTCGTACTCTTATACCGACCAGGATCAGGTGATCCCCGAGCCTCCTACCCCTGTAAGATATCGGGACATTGGGCTCATGGGAACGGAAGTACATCATACGTGTCTATTTCTCCAAGCCAAAATCGACCGGCTCAAGCCAACGCGTCACCACTGCTTTGATGTCATAAAGTGTGGCCCCTTGGGATGAAGGCTGGATGGGATTGGATTGACCGCCTTCGTCACCAAGATCTCCGCGGTGCATGAGTCTCCCGTCGTGATGACCTCCACCGCCCTAGTCGGTGCTAGCTCCCCATCAGTGTCGAGCAGCCCCGAAACGGCTTCCCCCGTGGACGATCCTTCCTCAAGAAGAGAAGAAGACATGGAAGATGCTCCACCTGCCTTTGAGGAGGGCGTCTCCACCATGGTCGACGAGCTAGTACAGGTGAACCTCGGTAGTGAGGTGGACCCGAGACACACATTGTTCAGCACCGGTATGCCTCCCGAGGAACGACAACAGTACATAGACTTCCTCAGACAGCACCGTGATGTGTTTTCCTGGAGTTATGATGAGATGTCGTGACTGGATCCCAAGGTAGCCGTCCACCGCCTTGGCCTCCCACCAACCCATCACGGGTTCAAGAAGCCTCCCAATATAATTCAACCTTTTCATGGTGCCATGGTTGAGGCCGAAGTTGCTATGCTCATTAAGGCCAACTTCGTCAAGGAAGTCCAATACCCCAGGTGGCTAGCCAACATTGTGCCCGTCAGGAAGAGGAATGGGAAGATCAGGGTCTACATCAACTTCCGTGGTCTTAATCGCCACTGTCCGAAGGATGACGTTCCCCTTCCCGTGACAGAGCAATTGATCGATGCGACGGTCGGGTTCCAAGCCCTCTCCTTCATGGATGGGTACTCCGGGTACAACCAGATCCAGATGGCCCCTGAGGATGAAGAGTTCACTGCCTCCAGGGCCCCCCATGGCACTTTCTGCTACCGGGTTATGCCCTTCGCCCTGAAGAATGTGTGTGCCACCTATCAATGGGCTATGCACCGCATATTCAAGATGATACTCGGGACACTGGTGGAGTCTTACGTAGATGACCTGGTGGTTAAATCTTGTCAGCGCTGGGACCATATCAAAGACCTTGAAAAAGTGTTCAGTTTCCTCCGTTCTCGCCACTTGAAGATGAACCCGTTGAAGTGTGCCTTCGGGGCCACCTCCGGAAAGTTTCTTGGCTTCATTGTTAAGTTTCGAGGTATCGAGATCGACCCCAAGATGATCAAGGCCATCAGCCAGATACCTCCCCCGAGTAGTATTCGGGAGCTTCGAGACGTCTAAGGCCACTTAGCCAACATACGCCGATTAATTGTGAATCTGTTCGGAAAGTGTAATCCCTTCTCCTGGCCCATGAAGAAAGGCGCCGCCTATGGGTGGGACAAAGAGTGTCAGACCGCTTTTGAGGAAATCAAGCAGTATCTGCTTCAACCTCCGGTCCTGATGCCACCCGTTCCCAGAGTGCAGCTGGTCCTTTACGTGACCGCCCTGGAGCGATCCCTTGGCGCCCTTCTCACCCAGAATAACAACGAGGGAATAGATAATAGCCTCTACTACCTCAGTCGCATGCTCCTCGACGCAGAAATTAGATATTCTCCCATCGAGAAGAGCTGCCTGGCGCTCGTATTCGCCGTACAGAAATTGTGGAACTACTTGCAACACCACGAGGTACAGTTGGTATCTCGAGTAGACCCATTGAAATACATCCTGAGCCGGACTATGTTGACCGGCCGATTGGCACGCTGGGTGGTGATCCTCCAGCAGTTCGACATTAGGTTAGTACCTCAGTAGGCTGTCAAAGGGCAGGCGTTGGTAGACTTCTTCGTCGCCCACCCAACCTCTGCGGACCAGCCACTGGATTTGGGCTTTCCTGGTGAGGCAATCCTCTCAGTCAATCACGCCACCCCATGCTAGCAGATTCACTTTGACGGCGCCTCCTGAAGCCCTACCAGTAGAAGACTCAATGATCCTAGGCTTAACAGAGTGGTCCTGGGTATCGTCTTCATCACCCCGGAGCAAGCCGTTCTGCCATATTCTTTCTTATTTTTAGAAGGTTTCACCAACAATGAAGCATAATATCATGCCCTCATCAATGGCCTCGAGTTGGCTCTGGAGGATAACATACCCCACCAATATGTAAAAGGGGACTCTGAGCTACTCATCAAACAGGTTAACGGTGACTATGCGGTCAGGAAGGCAGAACTCATGACATTGCTGGAGTACACCCTCCATCTAATGGCTAAGTTCCCCTCCCGACCAGATGTCGTTCATGTTCCCCTGTCACAGAATAGTTGAGTAGATGCTTTGTCCAGCCTAGCCACATCACTCGCGGAGCCCGAACAGGATGACCTAATCATCCACGTGGCGCACCGGAGAGTCATTGCTCTTGTTATCCTAGAGGGAGATCATGGCCTGCGAGTGAACCATCTCACCACTGGTGCCCCTGTGTTAGGAACCCCCGAGGCTTCAGGCGTGGTGATCGAGACAGTTCTTGACAGGAGGACACCTTTGGTTGAATATCTCCAGCACAGAAATCTTCTAATGGACCGAGCAGAGCGAGAACGAATCCGGCGTCGCGTGCCGCAGTTCACCCTTCAAAGCGGTCCCAGCCGTGAGCAGCTCCTTTATAGGCATGGGTTTGATGGTGTTATCCTCCGTTGTCTTCAAGGAGTTGAGATCCCACAGGTCATGCAGGAAGTGCACGCTGGTTCCTGTGGCACCCACCAGGCCGGGTCGAAGTTGTCCCACCAGATTCGGAGGCTGGGATACTTCTGGCCTTCCATGACCCACGACTGCATCGAGTACGCCAAGAGGTGTCATGCGTGCCATGTTCATGCAAACTTTGTGCATCGACCACCAGAGCCTCTCCATACTACTATGTATTCTTGTCCCTTTGCAGTCTGGGGGTTGGATGTTTTAGGGCCTTACCCGCCAGCGACGGGCCGCCAGTTCCGGTTCATCTTGACCGCTACGGATTTCTTCTCAAAGTGGACAGAGGCAGCCCCGCTCAGGGAAGTCAAGGCTGGTTCTATCACCGACTTCGTGAGCTCCAATATCATCCACCGGTTTGGAATACCTCACGCTATCCTCACGGATAACGGAACCAACTTCTGAGCGGCTGAGCTGAAAAGATTTTATGCCAAGTACAACATTTTCTCTAACCACACATCCCGCTATCATGCGCAGGAGAATGGAAAGATTGAGGTGTTTAACAAAACCCTCTCTAACATTCTTGTAACACCCCAAGATTCTACGGTATGCTTCTCTTTGAATAATGTGATAGCGTGTGTTGTACGCAACACCAAGTTCTAACACACCATAACTAATCAAACTAGCCGTTATGAATAGTAATACCTACTTTTTGAAATTATATATATTTTATATTTGAAAATGGACTTCATTTTTGGATTTGGAATATCGAATTTAGCCTAAGGTGAAATTTTGGTACATTTCGGATAACTTTCATATTTTGATGAATAGTGAAAATTACTAAATTTTAATTAAAAACAACTTTTTTAATCAAAATAATTAATAGTGATAAATTTTGAATTTGAGTGGTTTTAAAGTATATTTAGAATATATTTTTACCATTTAATATAATTTTGGTCATTGTACATAATTTTACAATTAAACCGAACATAAACGAGTGTCAATCTTTTGATAGTTATTATCTCTTAAAAACACGCTTTTTGTTTTGACAGCGGGAATTAATTTTAAATTAATTTCTGCCACTTCTGTGTTTTGAATTTAGGAAAATGGATTCCATATTTGGAATCAGGATGTTCAAATTGTGTAAATAGGTAACTTTTATTTTTAGATATTTTGAATAATTACTGCGGTAAATATTTTATTTACCATGATTAAGGGTAAATCCGGTAAATAAGGGTTAAACAATTAATAATATAATAATACTAAATTACCCTAAAACGTGTCTTAACCCTACTGGTTAATACATGGTCGACCATGGGAATCTTTGGGTCTATTTTGGGACCCCATGGATCCACTTGTAAGTGATAATGACACTTTATTTTAATTAAGTTAAAATGAATACAAAAATGACACAAGCATATATATTTTAGAAAAACAATTGTTACATAGGGTTATATATGTTGGATTTTAGATTATAAATATTCATTAGAAAGATAAAACGATTTCCTACATAATGATATTTTATTTATAATTTTTAGACATTATATAATTTATTTTATTTATGACACAATGATGATGCAGTAATTACTATAATAGTGAAAAATTAAAATAATTGATATTATAAATACAAAAATAAATATAATATGAAACTTTTAATGAATTAAACTAATTTTCAAGGATAATATGATATATTAGGATTGATTTAATTGACTTTTTTTGAAGTAATCAATCTGTTATGAGTTTTACAAAAATTAACTATTGAATAGTGTCAAAATTGACATAAAAGAGTTCTTAAAACAAATATTATATTATTAATTGATATTAAATTCCTAAAAATCTAAGGTTCGGCCAAGAGACTTATATCATGATAGGTTCATCATTAATGTACCACTTGGGGGTCTCTTGGATGTATATAGTAAGTTTATGAACCATATTATATAAAAATACGAAGAGACATTGTAAAAGTGAAACTAATTAACTTAGAGTTAATACTTAAAGATAAGGTTAATATAAGTACCCAAACCTGTCAAAATTCTATTGGTTGAGTGGTTTTCGACCTATCCCCACCTTAAACTTTGAATAATAAGCTTTGGAGACATTAGAAACCGAATATGAATTTATTATAAATTAATATTTCTAGCTTTTCCAAAGGTGCCCCTCACCCCTCTTATAAAAGGGCACTCCTCCTTCTCATTTCTTCACACCTTCAAAGCCTTTTGGTTCGGCCAAACTCTGCCCAAATACTCTCCCAACATCCCTCACTACAACCTAGAGGCCTTAGTTTGATCAGAAAGCCAACCTAAGGAGCCCTTTTGATCAAATCAAAAGGAAGAACCAGAAAAAGAGGTAATGATTTCACCACCCTTCTCCAAGTTCATTTCTTCTTCCACTTCTTCTTCCTTTGTTCTTACCATTATAAAATAATAACTCCAGTATCTCACATATACTGTGATGTTATTATAAATATGGTACAACCATATTCAGTATTCTATCCACCCTTTGAATAACATGTCACCATACGTGCGTACGTACGGACTACCGTCTCCACGTCGTGGTGTAATTGTTATTCAATATAATATTATTTGGATGGGTATAATAATGATGTGTAACTCATGTAAATAATAAATATAACATGTTAATGATTCTGTATATATGATATAACATCCATTTATATATTATTTTAATATCAAAATAATGATATTGTCGCTCGTGCGTACGTACGGACTACCGTCTCCACGAACGCGATGAGATTCATTCTCCATCGTATCCATTCAAGTATAATTATCATTTTATGATTTAAAAATGATGTTTAAGGACTGGATATCATTCTGGATATGAATAAGATACAACAACCATGGCTTATGTAACAAAACATATAAAATAAAATGAGTAAGTTAACTCCCGAAACGACGATAATTCTAAGATATTATTAACAAATCAATGTTAAAAGATCATATATGATATCATATTAATATATATGATTCTTTTATAATTTAATAACAACTATTTCACCATTATACAGGAGGTTATCCTACCCCAACCAAGGAAAAGTACAAGGTAAGGGTTTACTTTACAATCTCTTCATTATCCGAGGTTGTTTATACGTAATAATCTACTGGGATCTCTTTATCATCCACATCCATGTTTCTTAAAAATGCATTTCAAAACATTTTTACTATTTACTAGAATATGAGTTAAAGTCATTTATACCCTTTTTGACTTTTATAAGTGGTTTATAAAGGAATATTTCAGTCGTTTTCAAAACAAGGTCCTTTTTAACCTTTTCGACAGAATTAAGGTAAGAATGTTTTTTAACTTATACGGCGGGTGCGGCTATTTTCCGCCGTTATAAAATCTTCAAAGCATCCCTTACAAGCTTATAAGAATATTTTCAGAGAAAATGTTTTATTTTATATGGATCTTAAATTATTTCAAAATAAAAGGAGATATTTCTTTAAAAAGAATTTTGATTTCATCTATGTCAACATCCTTTAATGGATTTTAAGATTATTTGAAGTTGATTTATTATGATACAAAACTTCTATATTGTATTGAAGGTTTTGTGATATGTTTGACTGTGGATGTGCTATTTTTATACCATTCATAGTTTATGGTGAAAGTATTGACATTTCATATGCTAGTTTTAATATGAATGTTTATGTTATGTTTAAACCTTTTCATATGGGAATGCATTGGACTTAATATGTGACGGGTGGAGCCCGCTATAGCTCCTCGATGCATCGGTAGGTCTCATGAGACAAACTAGTGTCTTGGCACAAGGCCTTGACAAAATCTTATTTGTAGTCTTGGCACGAGGCCTTGGCTATGTGGTTATGATAGTCTGGCATTATGCATTCCAACATTAAGAAAGTGGTTATTGATTTTTGCATGTGATTATTCGATTAGTAGAATATCCATGTGAATAAGTAAATGGCATTATTTCATTTTATTTATGCCATACCATGTTTAAAGTTCATATTTAAAAGGCTTTTGTTTTAGTTATACATTGCCTTAAATGTTTATTCTTATTTATGAAAGTTTCCGCTATATTGTTATCCTTACTGGGCATTTGAGCTCACCCCTTTTCTATGTTTTATTTTTCCCAGGATGTGAAGAAGTAAGTTATGAATGACCTGCAGGGATTTTATGAGGGGTTAATAGTGTGGATTGTGGAAACATTATGTTGTTGTAGTAGTTTTTCATTTTATGATGTAATGTAAAACTTATGAATATATCTAGTGTTTCCAAGGCTACTAAACCAATCGGTCTTTAGAGATTTGATCTTTTTTGTGATCATGCCAATGTTATGTAATAATGCACCGACTCTGGGTAACTGGGGTCGGGGCGTTACAATTGGTATCAGAGGAATTTTAGTACAAACCTTGGAAGCTAGATTTAGATAAACTCTGATTAGAGCACGTAGACCTAAGATGAACTTTGAGGATTAGTATAGAAGAACTTCCTAGAATTTTGGTATTGTAGAGATTTTGTGAGTTTTCTGAGCAATACATCCCTGTCTGGATACGAGCAGGTAGAGGCGGCTCTGGCACAGATGTACCTAGGGGTAAAACCCGAAAACACCGCTTTGAGCTAGACTCGAACGAGAACTGGTGCACGACAACGGGCCTTGATGCACTCTTGGTTACGACACTCCCGGGGGATATGCTTAGGATAACTCTCATTTTCTTTACAAATCATTTTGAAGGGATTATGAGTATATACATCCTCAAAGAAAAAATTCTTATGATTATGGATTATATCCATAAATAGTTCAATTTATGTTAAGTGTTTTATAAGTATGGGATTATGTATTTTGATTCATAAACTGATCTAGTTTATGCCATTGTTTAGAAATGGCGCCTAGTGGAAGAAATGGAAACCGTATCAATGCACGCACTCCATGTAGGGATTGCCCTCCTGCTCAAGATAATTATAGTGGGGATGGTGATGCAACTGGTGCTGATCAGCTAATCACCATACTGGGACAACTTACTCAGGTTATGAATAATAACCTTACCCGTATGGAGCACCCTGATCCGCAGTGTGGAGGATGAATGTTAGATCGATTCATGAGGCAACAACCACCAACGTTCAATGGGAATACAAATCCCTTAGTAGCTGAGAAATGGATATTTTCCCTAGAGAAAATATTTCAGGCTTTGTGGAGCAGTGAAAGGGAAAAAGTTATCATGGCAGTTTACCGCCTCACTGGAGATGTTGATCAATGGTGGTCATTGATTCAAAACATGAAGGAAGATGATGAAGTATCAAATATGGAATGGAGGGAGTTCAAAGATCTGTTTTTATAAAAATACTTCCCTCGCGACCATCGTGCAGATATGGAAAGGCAATTTCTGAGTCTGAGACAGAAGGAGGATGAGAATGTCACAAAGTATGAGGCTAACATTACAAGGTTAGCGAGGTATGCTGGAGATTATATTCGCAACCCAAGAAGTAAGATTGATCGTTTCTTTGATGGGTTAAAACCATTTCTCCGTCGAGCGTTAGTCTCACAATCCTTTTCATCGTACGAAGACATTGTCTCATGTGCTATCAAGACCGAAAAGGAATTCTCTAAGTCTTATGACTTTAAAGCAAAGCAAGAGAAGAAGAGGCCTGCTGATGAATCTGGGAATGGAAATAAGGGGAAGAAGGGAAAGGTTGAATATCCATCTTGTGGTAAATGCGGGAAGAAACATCATGGTACTTGCTTGAAGGGAATGGGAGTCTGTTACAAGTGTGGTGAAAAAGGCCACCAAGCTCATGATTGCAAGGGGAAGAAGGAAGCTACCAACGTTCAGTGCTACAATTGCAGGGAGATGGGGCATTATGCAAATGCATGTCCTAAGCGTCAGGAGAACTTACCTCAGAAAAGGCCAAGGGATCAAGGCCAGGCTTATGCTATCACTACTGCTGAGGTAGAAGCTCCGAAAGACGTGGTGGCAGGTAATTTAATGGTTTCCTCATGTTTAGAAAATGCATTATTTGATTCTGGATCATCGCATTGTTTCATATCTTCCCAGTTTGCTAAGAAAATTAGATATTTCCAATTTGATTTAATAAGGGAGTTGTCAGTTAAAACTCCTAAGGGAAGTATCGTTGCAACAAAGTTTTGTGAATCAGTCCCCATTAGAGCACATAAATTTTCTTTATCTGCTGATCTCATCGTCATACCTATGATTGAGTTTGATATAATCCTCGGTATGGACTGGCTTTCGGACTATGATGCGAAGATTTATTGTAAGAAGAAAGAGGTTACGATTCTTGATGATAATGATAAGGAGAACCTTATTTTTAGAGCAGAATCATCACCACCTAATTCTTATTTAGATCCACCCCCAGTAGCTCAACTAAATTCAATTATTGTGGAGGAAGAGAATAAAGTAACTATCGGTGAGGAAAGGAATGTTCAAATAGAGGATGTACCTGTTGTGAAAGAATTTGTAGATGTATTTCCGGAAGATTTACCTGGACATCCTCTAGAACGAGAAGTTGAATTTTCCATTGATTTGATTCCTGGATCAAGGCCTATATCGAAGACCCCTTATAGAATGGCCACTGTAGAGTTAGTCGAACTAAAGAAAAAACTAGAGGAATTGAGTAATAAGGGATTTATTCGCCCTAGTGTTTCTCCATGGGGAGCCCCTGTTCTTTTTGTTAAAAAGAAAGATGGATCTATGAGGTTATGTATCGACTACAGGGAGATCAATGCTATAACGATAAAGAACAAGTATCCCCTACCTCGTATTGATGATTTATTTGACCAACTGCATGGAGCTCAATACTTTTCAAAGATTGACCTTCGATCTGGATACCATCAGTTGTGTGTGAAGAAGGAAGACATTCCGAAGACAGCATTTCGAACCAGGTACGGGCATTGCGAGTTTACTGTAATGCCGTTTGGATTGACTAATGCACCCTCTGTATTCGTGGATCTGATGAATAGAGTTTTCAAGGAGTATATCGATGAATTTGTGGTGGTATTTATTGATGATATCTTGGTATACTCCAAAACCTACGAAGATCATGAAAATCACTTGCGCATTATCTTGAAGACTCTGAGGAGGCATGAATTATATGGGAAGTTTAGCAAGTGTGAATTCTGGCTTCAAGAGATTTCTTTTCGTGGCCATATTGTCTCTAAATATGGAATCTCTGTTGATCCTTCTAAGACCAAGGCAATCCAAGAATGGCCATCACCTACGAGTATAACTGAGGTACGTAGTTTTATTGGTTTGGCAGGTTATTATCGACGTTTCGTCCAAAATTTTGCCCGATTGGCTAACCCATTAACGAAGCTCACACGTAAAGGGGTTAAATTTGTTTGGACAAAAGAGTGTGAAGAATGTTTCGAAGAACTGAAGATAAGATTAGTCAATGCTCCTATATTGACTCTACCATCGGGGAATGATGGGTTCGTTATTTATAGTGATGCATCAAAGAAAGGACTTGGTTGTGTCCTTATGCAGAATGATAGAGTTATTGCCTATGCATCACGACAGTTGAAAATTCATGAACAAAACTATCCTACTCATGATCTTGAGTTAGCAGCTGTAATCTTTTCTTTGAAGATATAGAGGCACTACCTCTATGGTGAAAAATGTGAGATTTATACTGATCACAAGAGTTTGAAGTATATTTTCTCACAAAAAGAACTCAACATGAGGCAAAGGAGATGGCATGAATTACTCAAGGATTATGATTGTACGATACACTACCACCCAGGGAAGGAAAACAAGGTGGCAGATGCTTTGAGTAGAAAAGACCATGGAGTTTTGAACAATATGAGAATTGAAAGGGATCCAATTTTCATGGATCTAGTGAAGATGGACATGGGAATAACTAGGGAAGGTGAAACATCAATTCTTTTTCGAATGGTTGCCAAACCATCTTTACTAGAAAGGATTAAGAGTTCTCAGACCGATGATGAAGAATTCCAAAAGAAGATTAAAGCTGTGAATGATGGGAGATTGAGAGACTTTGTGTATGAAGATGGAATTTTGAAATTCGGGAAGAGACTTTGTGTTCCCAATATACCTGATCTAAAAAGGGAATTGCTGGATGATGCTCATAGTTCCAATTTCTCTATACACCCTGGGAGCACCAAAATGTATAGAGATTTGAAGGAACATTTTTGGTGGGACAACATGAAGAGGGAGATTGCTGATTTTGTGTCAAGATGTATGGTTTGTCAACAAGTGAAAGCTGGAAGGCAACATCCTGGAGGAGTCATGCAACCTCTTCCCATACCGGAGTGGAAATGGGACAATGTTACGATGGACATTGTCATGGGGCTACCAAAGACTCCTAGAAGGAATGATGCAATATGGGTTATTGTTGATCGTCTTACCAAGACAGCACATTTTCTTGCTATAAGAGAAGATCTACCCCTAGAAAGTCTAGCAAGACTATATATTAATAAAGTTGTGAGACTTCATGGAGTACCCCTATCGATTGTTTCTGATCGTGATCCCCGTTTTACTTCAAGATTCTGGAAAAGTCTTCAGAAATCCCTGGATACTGAACTTCATTTGAGCACTGCTTACCACCCTCAGACAGACGGACAATCAGAACGGACTATTCAAACCTTAGAAGACATGTTGAGATCTTGCTCACTTGACTTTCAGGGTATGTGGGATCAATATTTACCTCTGATAGAATTTTCCTATAACAATAGCTTCCATTCGAGTATTCAGATGGCACCATATGAAGCGTTATACGGAAAGAGATGTCGTACACCAACCTGTTGGGATGACGTTGGTGAAAGAAAACTTGTAGGCCCAGAACTGGTGGAGGAAACGGTGGAAAAGGTGAAAGTAATCCAAAATCACATCAAAGCATCTCAAAGTATGCAGAAGAGCTATGCCGATAATCGAAGGAAGGATTTGGAATTTCAAGTCGGTGATCATGTTTTTCTGAAGGTATCTCCGTGGAAGGGAGTCATACGTTTTGGTAAGAAAGGTAAATTGA
Organism: Viscum album; assembly: GCA_963277665.1. NCBI lineage: Eukaryota > Viridiplantae > Streptophyta > Magnoliopsida > Santalales > Viscaceae > Viscum > Viscum album. The sequence goes on from OY728166.1 coordinate 1,380,292,038, forward strand.
GTCCCAGGTACATCGGACCTTTCGAAATTCTAGAACGAATTGGAGTTGTAGCTTACCGATTGGCAATGCCTCCAAGTCTCTCCAAAGTTCACGATGTGTTCCACGTATCTCTATTGAGGAAATACATGCCTGATCCGACGCATGTACTCACCTATGAGGAATTAGAACTGGAACCCGATCTGTCTTATTGCGAAGAGCCCGTCAAGATTCTTGATACGAGAGAACAAGTGCTGAGAAACCGGACGACGCGTCTGGTAAAAGTTTTGTGGAGAAACCATAAGATGGAAGAGGCAACGTGGGAACCCGAGGAACTTATGATGAAGAACCACCCGAGTCTTTTTATGCAGTAATACCCTAGAAATTGCGAGGACACAATTATTTGAAGGAGGGGAGAATGTAACACCCCAAGCTTCTACGGTACGCTTCTCTTTGAATAATGTGATAGCGTGTGTTGTACGCAACACCGAATTCTAACACACCATAACTAATCAAAATAGCCGTTATGAATAGTAATACCTACTTTTTGAAATTATATATATTTTATATTTGAAAATGGACTTCATTTTTGGATTCGGAATATCGAATTTAGCCTAAGGTGAAATTTTGGTACATTTCGGATAACTTTCATATTTTGATGAATAGTGAAAATTACTAAATTTTAATTAAAAACAACTTTTTTAATCAAAATAATTAATAGTGATAAATTATGAATTTGAGTGGTTTTAAAGTATATTTAGAATATATTTTTACCATTCAATATAATGTTTGTCATTGGACATAAATTTACAATTAAACCGAACATAAACGAGTGTCAATCTTTTGATAGTTATTATCTATTAAAAACACGCTTTTTGTTTTGACAGCGGGAATTAATTTTAAATTAATTTCTGCCACTTCTGTGTTTTGAATTTAGGAAAATGGATTCCATATTTGGAATCAGAATGTTTAAATTGTGTAAATAGGTAACTTTTATTTTTAGACATTTTGAATAATTACTGCGGTAAATATTTTATTTACCATGGTTAAGGGTAAATCCGGTAAATAAGAATTAAAAAAATAATATTATAATAATACTAAATTACCCTAAAACGTGTCTTAACCCCACTGGTTGATACATGGTCGACCATGGGAATCTTTGGGTCTATTTTGGGACCCCATGGATCCACTTGTAAGTGATAATGACACTTTATTTTAATTAAGTTAAAATGAATACAAAAATGACGCAAGCATATATCTTTTAGAAAAACAATTGTTACATAGGGTTATATATGTTGGATTTTAGATTATAAATATTAATTAGAAAGATAAAAAGCTTTTCTACATAATGATATTTTATTTATAATTTTTAGACATTAAATAATTTATTTTATTTATGACACAATGATGATGCAGTAATTACTATAATAGTGAAAAATTAAAATAATTGATATTATAAATACCCAAATAAATATAATATGAAATTTTTAATGAATTAAACTAATTTTATAGGATAATATGATATATTAGGATTGATTTAATTGACTTTTTTCGAAGTAATCAATCTGTTATGAGTTTCACAAAAATCAACTATTGAATAGTGTCAAAATTGACATAAAAGAGTTCTTAAAACAAATATTATATTATTAATTGATATTAAATTCCTAAAAATATAAGGTTCGGCCAAGAGACTTATATCATGATAGGTTCATCATTAATGTACCACTTGGGGGTCTCTTGGATGTATATAGTAAGTTTATTAACCATATTATATAAAAATACAACGAGACATTGTAAAAGTGAAACTAATTAACTTAGAGTTAATACTTAAAGATAAGGTTAATATAAGTACCCAAACCTATCTAAATTCTATTGGTTGAGTGGTTTTAGACCTACCCCACCTTAAACTTTTAATAATACGCTTTGGATACATTATAAACTGAATATGAATTTATTATAAATTAATATTTCTAGCTTTTCCAAAGGTGCCCCTCACCCCTCTTATAAAAGGGCACTCCTCCTTCTCATTTCTTCACACCTTCAAAGCCTTTTGGTTCGGCCAAACTCTGCCCAAATACTCTCCCAACATCCCTCACTACAACCTAGAGGCCTTAGTTTGATCAGAAAGCCAACCTAAGGAGCCCTTTTGATCAAATCAAAAGGAAGAACCCGAAGAAGAGGTAATGATTTCACCACCCTTCTCCAAGTTCATTTCTTCTTCCACTTCTTCTTCCTTTGTTCTTACCATTCTAAAATAATAACTCCAGTATCTCACATATACTGTGATGTTATTATAAATATGGTACAACCATATTCAGTATTCTATCCACCCTTTGAATAACATGTCACCATACGTGCGTACGTACGGACTACCGTCTCCACGTCGTGGTGTAATTGTTATTAATTATAATATTATTTGGATGGGTATAATAATGATGTGTAACTCATGTAAATAATAAATATAACATGTTAATGATTCTGTATATATGATATACTATCCATTTATATATTATTTTAATATCAAAAGAATGATATTGTCGCTCGTGCGTACGTACGGACTACCGTCTCCACGAACGCGATGAGATTCATTCTCCATCGTATCCATTCAAGTATAATTATCATTTGATGATTTAAAAATGATGTTTAAGGACTGGATATAATTCTGGATATGAATAAGATATAAAAACCATGGCTTATGTAACAAAACATATAAATGAAAATGAGTAAGTTAACTCCCGAAACGACGATAATTCTAAGATATTATTAACAAATCAATGTTAAAAGATCATATATGATCTCATATTAATATATATGATTCTTGTATAATTTAATAACAACTATTTCACCATTATACAGGAGGTTAACCTACCCCAACCATGGAAAAGTACAAGGTAAGGGTTTACTTTACAATCTCTTCATTATCCGAGGTTGTTTATACGTAATAATCTACTGGGATCTCTTTATCATCCACATCCATGTTTCTTAAAAATGCATTTAAAAACATTTTTACTATTTACTAGAATATGAGTTAAAGTCATTTATACCCTTTTTGACTTTTATAAGTGGTTTATAAAGGAATCTTTCGGTCGTTTTCAAAACAAGGTCCTTTTTAACCTTTTCGACAGAATTAAGGTAAAAATGTTTTTTAACTTATAAGGCGGGTGCGGCTATTTTCCGCCGTTATAAAATCTTCAAAACTTCCCTTACAAGCTTATAAGAATATTTTCAAAGAAAATGTTTTATTTTATATGGATCTTAAATTATTTCAAAATAAAAGGAGATATTTCTTTAAAAAGAATTTTGATTTCATCTATGTCAACATCCTTTGATGGATTTTAAGATTATTTGAAGTTGATTTATTATGATACAAAACTTCTATATTGTATTGAAGGTTTTGTGATATGTTTGACTGTGGATGTGCTATTTTTATACCATTCATAGTCTATGGTGAAAGTATTGACATTTCATATGCTAGTTTTAATATGAATGTTTATGTTATGTTTAAACCTTTTCATATGGGAATGCATTGGACTTAATATGTGACGGGTGGAGCCCGCTATAGCTCCTCGATGCATCGGTAGGTCTCATGAGACAAACTAGTGTCTTGGCACAAGGCCTTGAAAAAATATTATTTGTAGTCTTGGCACGAGGCCTTGGCTATGTGGTTATGATAGTCTGGCATTATGCATTCCAACATTATGAAAGTGGTTATTGATTTTTGCATGTGATTATTCGATTAGTAGAATATCCATGTGAATAATTAAATGGCATTATTTCATTTTATTTTTGCCATACCATGTTGAAAGTTCATATTTAAAAGGCTTTTGTTTTAGTTATACATTGCCTTAAATGTTTATTCTTATTTATGAAGGTTTCCGCTATATTGTTATCCTTACTGGGCATTTGAGCTCACCCCTTTTCTATGTTTTATTTTTCCCAGGATGTGAAGAAGTAAGTTATGAATGACCTGCAGGGATTTTATGAGGGGTTAATAGTGTGGATTGTGGAAACATTATGTTGTTGTAGTAGTTTTTCATTTTATGATGTAATGTAAAACTTATGAATATATCTAGTGTTTCCAAGGCTACTAAACCAATCGGTCTTTAGAGATTTGATCTTTCTTGTGATCATGCCAATGTTATGTAATAATGCACCGACTCTGGGTAACTGGGGTCGGGGCGTTACAATTCTGCAGAAAATGGTTGGTCAGAACAAGAAAAGATGGCCGAACAAGCTCCCGAACGCCCTCTGGGTTTATAGGACGACGACTTGCAATTCCACCCAGGTGACTCCGTATTCCCTGGTATACGGAGTTGAGGTCATCCTACCCATCGAGGTCCAGCTGCCCTCATTGCGCACGTCGGCCTACGACCAACAAGCGACATATAGAGTTGCTGAGATCCGTCTAGACGAGTTGGAGGCACTGGACGGAAGTAGGCTTCGCGCTTTACATAACTTGGAAAGGCATCAGAGAAGGATAGCTCGAGCTTTCGATAAGAAGGTTCACCTCTGCTCCTTCCTGCAACGTGACATGGTGCTGGCTCTCAGAGCGCCAATGATTCCCAGCAGGAAACCACCCAAGTTGGAGCCCAAGTGGGAGGGGCCTTTTATTGTCCACAAGGTCTATCCCAATGGCGCGTATTCCCTGGTAACTATGGATGGTGAGCGTATCACTCCTCCCACCAACGCCAGGTTCCTCAAGAAGTACTTTGCCTAAGTACACGGTCCAGCATGACCTTAAACTGCATTTTTCCCAACATTTGGGCTCTACGGTCTAGCATGACCTTTAACTGCATTTTGCCCTACATTTGGGCTCTATGGTCCTGTATGACCTTAAACTGTGTGGTCCCGCACGACCCTAAACTGCACCTTGGTCCGAGTTCTAAGAACTAAAACTAAGATGACCTTGGTCCGAGCTCTAAGACCTAAAACTAAGATCCATATTTCATCTGACATGACGTTAAACTGTATTTCCAGAACTACGTCTAGCTTGATTCCCATTCTAATGGGATACGTAGGAACGCCTAGACCGTTCGTCTTTGGGTCCAGCTTGAGGTCCGCTATCATTTCTGTCTCACCTTTGGGACCATGACCGCAGGATCGCGTGGCGTGGTGTGAGCTCATGTCCTCATTCAAGTCAGATTTTCAATAGCTGCACCACGCGCACCATGTCCTCATGATTTAGCCCTCTTATGTCCAATGGAATTTAAAGATGCCTTCCAGAACTTCGTATGGCTTGATTCCCATCCTTATGGGATACGTAGGACCACCTGAACACCTAGATGTCAGGTCCAGCCCCATATCTTAGGAGATCCCACGATCTCCCGGTTCCCAGGGTGTTTGGCAATATGCCCCCTCTATTGCCTGGGGATCCACCATCTTTTGGCCGCACATGGACTGAGCCCTCTGACCCTTTCTAGTGGTATGCTGATGTGCTCAGGGTACTTTGGTCTAGGACTTGGAGTGCCAGATTCGACTTAGGCAAGTTCCATCCACTTTCCAAGCTTCGTGTTCCCCTTCATTCGGGCCCCCGTCATCCTTCACACCCGGAGGGACCCCCTAATAACGGCTTGGAGACAATGCCCAAGGTCTCTCCTACCGTCATGGAAAAATGCCCACGAGGGTTTCAGACAACCAATTGATACGAATCCCGCGTTGCAAACATGGTTAGTGGTTGATGCTCATTTGTTTGTCCCCATGGCTAACACGACAGGATGTTGCATTGCGAACATGGTTAGCAGTAATCCTCAGTCGTCACGCCGGCTTCCACGGGCCCTGAATGTTGGTGGCATGGTTAATGTCATGTTATGCCCCACTGTGTCAAGGTGGAATCTCGACACTCTTTCTACAAACCCTCAGTACACCCCCATGCATCAGACAGACCGATCTGCGTAACAGTGTCTCTCGGGGCTCCTGTGATCTGGGCGCAAGAGTATGTGCTTGGGTCTCTTCTTTACGGGTTGCGTGCAGCTTGAACCTCATCCCCATGGGGAACGAGGAGTCACCCAGACATTGTGTTTTGGGCCCAGCATAGCTGGGAGCTAGAATCTCCTACCCCCTGATTGTTGAACCATCGTAGGCCTATTTGGCCCGAGGCTCCTCTCTCGGTCGGTCCAAACCATACGACCTTAAACTGTGTTGTCGGTCCAAAACATACGACCTTAAACTGTGTTATCGGTTCAAACCATATGACCATAAACTGTGTTGTTGGTCCAAACCATACGACCTTAAACTTTGTTGTCGGTCCAAACCATACGACCTTAAACTATGTTGCTAGTCCTATCACACGACCCTAAAATGTGACATTATCGTCCTGGCCGCAAGATGAAAAAACGGCACTGCATCGTGATAACCTCGTTGTAGAGGACATCACATTGGGTATTGGTCTCATGCCATGCCATTTTTCAACGCCTATCATGGCTTGATGCTTGTGGCGACACCACGACCTACTGCTCTAGGCGTGTCGCTTCAAAAAAAAAACCCCACTCACCTTAAAGGATAAACCAGATTTATCAAATTCTGCTTCTTTCAGTGAAAGGGCCACGCCCGCACTCCCCTTTTCCCTGCCACTGGTATCTTACCATGTCACCTTCTAGAACTACGTATGGCTTGGTTCTCATCCTTATGAGATACGTAGGAGAGCCTGGGGCACTTCCCCGTGGGCTCAGCCTACCATTGTGTTCGGTCCCTCGACTTGATCATTTCCCCGGAGAGCACATGGTAAGTAGGACATAGGTCCTCATTCACGTTGGGTTTTGTAACCACCTTTCCATGTGTCCGTTTCTCCCCCTTCCCGTTCATGGTCCGAGATCTAAGACCTAAAACTAAGATCCATATTCTGTCCCGCATGACGTTAAACTGTATTCTGTCGCGCATGATGTTAAACTGTATTCTATCCCACATGACGTTAAACTGTATTTCGTCCTGCATGACGTTAAACTATATTTCATCCCGCATGACGTTAAACTGTATCTCATCTCGCATGACGTTAAAATGTATTCCGTCCCACATGACGTAAAATTGTATTCCGTCCCGCATGATGTTAAACTGTATTCCATCCCACATGACGTTAAAATATATTTTGTTCAACATGATGTTAAACTGTATTTCGTCCAACATGACGTTAAACTGTTCTTCAAGAACTACGTGTGGCTTGATTATCATCCTAATGAGATACGTAGGACCGCCTGGACATTTCGTCTTGGGTCCAGCCCCAGGGATTGCTGAACCTCTTCCTTCCATATTGTCGCCCCCTCGACCCGACTTCATCGGAAGTGGTGTAATCGGGACATTTACCCCAAGAAGGTTCGGGATGCCCCATGGTAATAATGGGAAGCGGTAGTTCTCTCGCTAAAGAGTTCCTTCCTAGAAATTGGGACGACCCGTGATCAGGTTGGTATGTTCGCCTAATGCGCCTTCGCCATGGTGGAGCAATATCGAGAGTGTTGGACTCTATTCGAATAGGCCACCACTCCACCTCCCACGCTTTGTGTCCCCCTTTATTCGGATCCTCATTTCCATTCATGTTTGACAGGACCCCCTTACAGTATGGATGCTCGACCTATGGTCTGCCTACTGTCTTGGGCCAACGTTCCGGAGGACTGGTCATGTTTGACGGGACCCACTAACAGTATGGATGACAGACCTATGGTCCGCCTATTGTCCTAGGCCAACGTTCCAGAAATATAACCGACGATATTTGAGTTAGGCCCCATGTTGCGAACATGGTCAGCGGTCAGCCCTCATTTATTGTCCCCATTCTAAGCCAACATGATATGGATGATGTGTTTCCACCACGGTTGACAGTTATCCTCAATGGTTGCGCCCCATTGGGTTCCGAATTTGGGCAGCGTGATTCACCCTTTATCTCCATCCCCCTATGTTCGGATGGATTTCAATGCCCTCGGCATCGCCCTGCTCATGTGTTAGAGCACATTGAGAAGTCTACACATCAATCGGCTCGGGGTCTCCTCAAATTTCCAGGCCCGATTTTGGATGCCTGAAGCTTGGTCAATGCCCCATAGTTGAACGGAATGATGGTACAAGCATCTCCTGCTTCTCGCGTTAGGCACATCCCACAGGATCCTAGGGGTGAGTTGTTATTCGTTTCGAAACTATGGTTGAGCGCATTAAACCAAGGGTACAAAAGAGTGGATTTGGCCAAATATTGGATTGAGATGATGATCAGTACAAGAAAAAAAGTTCATGAGATGGAAAAAACAAAGCCCTTAGGGATCAGCATGCTGAAGCGATCTTTCCAGCACTACTATCCTATGGCTGGTAGACTCCAGGGCCACTTTTCGCTCTTTGAAGACTCTCTCCTCATCGGCCACCACAGAGCACAGCTCGCCAGCCCTAGCTTGTGCCTACGCCTGCTGGGTTCGAAGTACAGTCATCTGGTGACTCGCATCAACCATTTGTTCCTGTGCATCAGCCAGCTGGGCCATCAGTTGCTCCACGAGCTCAGAGCATGTTGAGATGAAGACCTCCTTATCCGTCGCATGCCCTTCAAGGTGTCTGACTTCCTTCTCCGCCCTCAACAGCACTTGAGTGCTCGCCGATCCTTCCCAGAACTGTGAAATGTCGGTGTGTCGGCTGCTCTCACGTATCTTCTCATCCATGTAATCACGGACCGTCAGATGAAGACGCGGAGCGTCAGCCCCTCCGGCACACAGGAAGCGTAGGCAGGTCTGAAGTGATCCCATCCGCCTCAACCAATCTGACTGGGGATACCTGAGGAAGCACTGGATACACTTCCACCCTTTGTGTCGTCTCATCCTGCTCTCCTCGGCTGCCTCTAAGTCTGAGTCATCTATCTACTCAAGGTCAGTGGGTTGGTATATAGGGAAGGCCACCAGCAGTTCGGCAGCAGGATCCGCCCCAGGGATGTCTTTGTGAGGGATAGAATCCTCGACGTCCGGGCAACCTTCTTCTCTCGCCCCAGCAGTAATGATTCCTCCACAAGCTTCTGACCTCGTCTCAGGAATAGCGCTGCTGATGTCCGCCGCCCCCTGTTCATCAATTGTTGGGGCCGACTCAGTGCAGAGAGCATGTTCCGAACGAGGTGGTATGTCCGCCGATGGTCCACTCACGAATGGCCCGGGCTCCGCAGCCTAACGTGCCTCCATTGTTGAGATCACTGCAAAAGGCATACGCTAGTTAGATGGGATCATTTTCCACCAGGCACCAATAGTGATGTGTGAGACTTTCAGGAATCCAGAGCGTCGGTCCCCAGTGTTTCGGCCGCTACAGGAGTCGCCGTAAGGGGAGACCCCTCAGCGCTTGTTAATTCAATGATGGGTATCAGATCCCCATCATGTCCCACTAGTTCCTCTCCTCCCTCCTCTGGTGGGGACGCCCGTCCAATGCTCAACAGCTAATGAGTGGGATGGGGAAGTGAGTTAGAACTTGTAAAGGATAATGGATGGATAAGGGAAATGAATGAAGACGAAGACAAACCTCGAGAATCTTGGTTATGTCGAGATCAGAGTCGGAAATCTCGCTGCTCTCTAGGAGACTCCCTTGGTAAGTCGCCCCTTGAGAACCCTCACCTTTGGGCTCGTCTTCTTCATCTTCTCCCTCGCCTTCATCCTCTCTGGTTTCCTCCTCCCCCTACGGTTCCTCATCACTGTCACCTTCTCCCGGAGACATCTCTTCCGGATCATGCTCCTGGCCGATAATCACTTTCACTAGGAAAGGTGGCTCTGCACGTCGCCCCTTTTGGAGTGCGTATGCATCCATGGCCGTCAGATAATCACGCCGCCGATGGAAGTTTACTCAGTCGGTAATTTGAATGAGCCCGACCTCTGGCAGTTGGATCCCGTTTTGCATTATCTTCTGCCAGATGGCTTCGACGCTCAGCGATTGCCGCAGGGTCATCCAGGACGACCACAGTGCCGGGAGAATTACGTCTTGAAAAGGTTCAAGCTGGTATCTTATCTGCTTCCCGGGAAGTTCCCCGACCGCCTCATGTGACCCCCCTGTGGGTAACGAGCATGTGGCGGCACCATGTGATGTCCCCACTACCGAAGTCCCGGCCTGTGCAGGCCTCGTTTCCTGACACGCCCTTGGTTCCCCCCTTCCGACGGCACTGTGCCTTCTTTCCTGTCGCCCGGTTTCCGTGTGAGTGACCTCGAGTTGTCGGACGCGCTTGCGTAATAGCCCCTCAGGGTACGCAATGGTCCAGTGTTCGGAGCATTCGTTTTCTAGGCCGACATCGACCATGGCGGGGGGAAGAGTGACGACATCGCCAGAGCCGAATGTGGTAAACATCAACCACATCTAGCGCAGGACGCATGGATTCTTCTCCTGCCAGACAGCCGTGAATACCTTCTTCAACATTCGCTGGAGGCACCTGAACTGCCTGGTGAATCGGGATGGCACGTAAGGCTCGCAGATCACCTTCCCGTCGATCTGAGCCACGAGCACCCCGCCCCGAATGCTCTGGAAGTATTCCTGCTGTTCCAGAGAGCCTCGACCATTGTCCACCAGCTGGCCGACCGGGGTGGGGAACGGGCTGAAGTTGAAGTTGGCATGGTTGCCAATGTAGATCCTCACACCCTCCTCATTGAGCGTCATCAGCGCCACCCCTGCAATATTTAGAAATGACGGTCGTAGACCGTTGCCCGGAGGATGGACGACATTTGGGAAAGTATACCTGCCAAGATGAGCCGCCACCCAGCCATGGAAGATCTGGAAGGGACCACATACTCTCCGAGGCGACCCCCCTCATGAGATGTGCCCCAGAATGGTATACAGCTTGGCTAGTATGGAGACACCCAAGTTGAACCGTTTTTGGCAGCCATGGAGCCTGCCATCACCAATGTTGCTGGACGGACGCCCATCCTCGCGTCCTGCACCGGCAGGAGCCACCCGCTCAGGAAGGCGGCAAAGAACCCGGCATACCTGACGTTTGGGTCCTGGGCCTCAATGACGCGGTAGTCCCATGATTGGTATTTCCCCGCCTCCAGGGTCCTCCAGTATGACCCATCCCTGCTCCTTTGAGTCGTGGTTGGGCACCGTTTGCCCCGTTCCGGCATCGTGATGGCTGGATCCTTCTCGAGGAACAGGCTGAACCAGTCCTTGAAGGCAATGTCCTTCAGGTAGTCCTTGACCCCCAGCCTCTCTTTGGCCAGCTCCAACAGGTTCCACGTCAGCATAGGCATCCGCGTCCTTTCTCCCCAGGTTTTCTTTGGAGGAACGAACTCGTTGTATTGGTAACCCTCCAGTGGGACACCTCGAATGCAGTGAACATCCCAGAGACTAATTTTGACTTCCCATGATGAAGGTGGAATGTGTTGTTGTCAGGAGACCACCGGGTGAATAGCTCCGGTCCGAGTTCAGGCTTGCGGTGGAAATGGAACTACGATTTCCATACCGCCTCGAACATGCTGATATACCACAGTTCTTCCCCGAACTGGTCCCAAGTATGGCGGACCCAGAACGCCCAGTCCCATTCACTGGTGAAGTTTCCCCCAGACCGCAGGTCCCAATACTTCAGCCAGCCCTTCGTGTCATCTGTGATGCTCTGACGGAACGTGCTTGCATAGAGGGCCGGAGAATCCTCTTCCACAAGCTTGTCCCCGGTAATGGTCCTAGTCCTTAGGTTCATGACATATACATCCATATGTCTAGTTTCCCTGGTAGGATGGCCATTGTTGGTGATGTTGTAGTGAGGAAGTTCATCCTCCCGGGTCACCCAAGACTGCGGCGTGTCCACTTCGAAGCCCGACAGTGGCACCTCCTCCAGGATGACAAAATACTAGAGCGGGAGGTTGTCCGACAAGGGGTAAGTCTTCTAGGCCGGTGTTAGTAGATTGAACAAGGTCAGATTGTTGGAGACAATCACCTTGGTTCCATAAAACTCCTCGTTCGCCGACATTTCTGTCCTACGGGCAGTAGCTTCCCACTCATCAACTTGGTTTGCACCCATCTCGAATCTTTCAGGAGTTGGGAGAAATCAGGATGTAGTGCGCGAAATCAGAGAGTTCTGTGCGAAATCTAAATGATTGGCATGAAATATTGGAGATGAGCGCGCAATCGGCATGCAAAGCGCAGAAAAGCCCGAACAGGTGCGAAATCACAACCGAATTTCGTATGGAATTCCGTGCTGCCAGAGCGTTTTTACGTGCAGCCGCAGAAGCGATTTCACGCACGAGAGTGATGAGCTTATCACGTGAAAAAAACGGAAGTACGGATTTGGGACCAAACGCCCTATTTTATAGGCGAGGCAAGGGTTCCGCGCTACGCGGAATGAGGATTCCGCACCCGTTCGTAGGTTTTGCGCGCACCATCGAAAGTTTGTGCGCAACATGTCCAGGGGACTCTGCATTTCGGTGTTTCTGCGATTCCCTTGGAATCCGATTGTTGCGACCTCTCATAGATCCAATTCCAAGGGGGGGGCATTTGTTGACGCCGAAAAAAGTCCGTAACTCTCGGAGGAAGTTTCGAAATGACGAAGCGAAGTCATATTCAGAATCAGAGGCCCGATCTGGAGGCCTGGGAAGTGGTGCGCGAAAAATTGGATGAGGTGATCGAAAAAAGATGTCCCACATGAAAGGCACCCAGGATTCGTGAAAAGTCCCTATGCCGGCGCGTAATAATTTCGTGCCCGCGTCCCGCGCGGTTGATGTTTTCGCGCCACCATCTCTGTCGTGCAATTATTTCATGCGTCACCTGGATTCCACGCCGGAGGTCACCTATAAATAGAAGGTGACCCCGAATGATTTGGGGGTTGAGGAATCCGAAGGGACTCTCGTGCATGCAATTAGGCTCCCCCTGCGCACAAGATGACATCCTGGTAATCCCTCATTTCGTGCAACCTTGCCCCGGAGTTCGCCTTTGCGCGCAACTCCACCGGCTTCAGTGAATTTTCCCCCTCCCCCAGGTTCCAGCCTTGCGTGCAATACCCTACCATGCACGCAAAACCCTGCACGTAATTCCCTCTTCGCACGCAATTACATTGCTCCAATTGCTCACCGTCCAGGTGTTTTGCGCGCAAACCTTCCCTTTTGCGTGCAAAGCCCAAGACCTCTCACCTTGACACCCCTTGGTTGCCCCCTGAACCGGCACCTAATGTCTCCCCTTCCGGGCATGCGGGCCATGCGTTGTTTTCCCGTACGGCCTTCCAGGATCGTGCGAAGTAACCTCAAGGTCCCTTGGACCGTGTTTCCCATTGCATTGCTTTCCCTTATGCTTCTCCACATAGGTACGCTAACGACTATTGCTTCTTTACATATCCACGCTAACGTGGAACCCCCGGTGGTTTGTCCTGCGACCCCCTTCACTACGGCCTTGCCGATGCCTTCCCTCCCACAAGGGGTAGAGGGAATTGGGCATGTAAGCCCTAGGGTTATGGAGAAAACCTACCTCGTCCAAGCTGTAGGATGTTAAACTGCTAAGCACCTCGTCCTTTACAGAAGATGTTAAACTGTGGTCCGACCCCATGCTTCGCATGCAGGGTCCCACCAGCTCAGACATTTTTTACGCCACTCGTCTCCACGGGAATGGACTCTTCCTCACATGGAATGAGATCCTCCTTGTCGGAGTGACGTGTGTCCCCGAGGGAAGGGACGCCCCTGATCGTAAGCCCCTAGACTTTATTACGGATGACTGCACCCATGGATCTCCGTACATTCCCCCTACCAAGGGCAGTGGAGTCCTTTTCCCATTGCGCTTTGTCGCACCACGTGCCTCCAACCTGGAGTAAGCCCCGACACCATGGGCCGCTAACCACGCGTAAGCCCCTATTTCCTCTTTGGGCCGCTCAACGCGTAAGCCCCATTCCGCTTCTCACGGACGCACCCTTCGCGACGTGATCGTCTGGTCCCTGCTGCCTCTTGTTTCCCACACCGAGCATTACTCACATGGGCTTAGAGCGCACAACGATCATGAAATCCTCTTATGGGCCACCCCAGAGCGTAAGCCCCATCCCATAGAACTACGTGGACTTTGATCCATGCTAACGCATGTTACGTAGGAAGCCTCCATGAGGTTCAATCCCACCACCCGGTCGTCCCGACCTCTCCATGTCGGTTCCCTGACCACCTTGGGCCACCTAAGAGGGTAAGCCCCAAACCCCTCGTCCCGTATGACATTAAAGGGTATCTCGTCCCGCATGACGTTAAATTGTATCTTGTCCCGCATGAAATTAAACTGTATTCCCCCTCTTGGGCCGTCTCAAAACGTAAGCCCCATGTCTCACTCCACCATCAATCCTGATCCTTACCCGGGCCTCCAAATTCTGGTTAGATCATGCATCCCCATCCCACTCTATAGCATCAGGGAAGCCGCCCACATGCTGGCCTCAACCTCGGTGTCCCCCCCTAGGGGCCCTTCAACCCGATCCGTCAACACAAGACATTAAACTCGCAGCATACCCCGTGTTAAACATGGGAAGCTGAGGAAAGCCTCAGATGGTACACATTCCCCGCATCCGATGTGGGATGCCTCGGGCTTCTGCACCCTCGAGAAGCCCTGTGATGAGGGACCGAAGATAGACATGCCAACGACGCCCCAACGTGACCATTCTCCTCACCGAAGGTTTCTTCCCCGACAAGACCCCTTGGAGCATCTTGATGGAAGCAGTGTAATTAAATGGTGTCCATGTAGATATGGTGCCAGGAATGAGGTTCATGAACCCGTCTTAAATCTATGAGGGAGACCCGGAATAGGTGATGATCTCCGAGGAGGAATCCACAGAAGGAAGAACCGACATTCCATCATCCCGGTTTCGATCAAGGAGTAGATGTCCCTGAACAAGGAACGGATGTTGCACGCCTATGGAAAGCGGGAATGCGGGGTAACAAGCAGTGCGTCCTCCCCACAGACGGATGCGCGCGCCCCGACGAAAGCATCGGAGCAATAGAGGATGAGACAAAGAAGAAAGATTTTGAGTGCCTAGTGATGTTGTAAATAAAGTAGATCAAGGCCAACGATGTTCTCTCTAATGATGATGACGAAAAGGAAGACCTGAAATCCTCACACTGGGTCTTTGAGGCCACTCAGTAGAGGCTTGCTGAGCTGAAGCGGTTGATCACTGAGATAGAGCTATTGAGGAATATATTGCTGAATGGAGACCATAATATGTGTATGACACTATGAAACATTGGTTTTATTAATATTCATGTTAAATATATTTCACTGCATTATTATATTACCACGATCATATTTCTCTGACAACCAACAAGTAATCCCTAATCTCATGGGACATATTCTTGGTGTGAGAAGAAAAGGATGACAATGCGATTGATATCCACATGAGTGTGCTGGAAAATCATCATTAATTTGAGGTCTATTATTTTTTTAATACCCCTCAAGTGTTTTTGGAATATGAGAGGACATGGCTAGGGAATTAGGATATTGGAATAGGAAACATTATTTTCCAATGCTCTCTTGTGAACAAATGGGATTTCACCAAGGCAATTGAATTCAACCCAACAATGGGATTGTGATGTGTGAATCACAATGACCAAAATATGGGACAAAAGGAGAGTGGAATGTTGATATCTGAAAAAAACTAATTTATTTTTGAAACACATCATCTGTACCATTATCTTGGAATGGGGACAAAAAAATGAGGGTTGACTAATGACCATGTTCGAAACCTTGAACCTGTCTCAGAATTTCCTCCAATGCATTATAGGAAATTGGTAGATGATGGTAGATGAGCTAAAATGAAATGATAACAATCCATTAGTGGGTCCCTTCAGACATGGAAGAGTATGAGGATCAAAATTAGGGGCATGTGAAGCATGGGAATAGAGATATTTAATGTTCAAATGGATTCCAATACTCTAGGAATTACACCACTGTGGATTAGAGAACACTATAGTAAGTGTATTAGTTTGTAACCAAATCAATCCCATATTCTAGGGGAGCATCATCTAATATTTTGAGACACAATTTAATATTTGAATCACCCAGTAGATTACCCACAATAAAGGAAAGGTCCTCTAAGGATAGGGACAAGGATGCCTCAGGATTTTAAATCATTACATGTGGAAGATAGACATGTACTTTAATGTCATTTAGTGAGGATTTTGCATGGTATAACAAAACGTCATATGATCTGGATACACCTCATAGTTTAATGTCACATGAAATAGATGATGCATATAATTTAGGGTCACATTTCATGGGCCATGGAAAATAGTTCATAGTCATGTTTCTTTGACTATCAGAATAAATTTTCACTCCTAAGGTACATACATGACATTCAAGAGGAAAAACCTGATGTGAAGGACATAAGGAGACTCATGTAGTACATAAATACCTTATGGAAAAAAAATATACATTTAAAGGTCATATTGCTTTATCATAACAAGGGAAAATGGCCAAAATGTGGATGAATTTTCAACTATGCTTGGAGATGAGATGCCTGGGTGTTTCTACATATCCTATAAAGATAAGCATTAAGCCACATGTATTCCTAGAACATAGTGTGAATGGAGACCAATGCCAATAGAGGTGATCCAATTGGAAGGGGGAATTTGATGCCTCGCATGATTATCATGAGGAATTCCATGCTAGATAAAGGGGTAGAAATCATGTCTCATTAAGACTCATCATGATTTTATATGGCGTAGAATTATATTTTAATATCATGCATCGAGGAAGTTAGGATATATAGTATAAATACATAAAAATCATACGAAAGGGGATACAAATAGTTTATGGTCATAATTCTTGAACCCACTGAAAACATTTTAAGGTCATGTTACATGGAATATATGATGGCTATTAGATTGGGGTCTTAATGCTCCGACCGTAGGTGGGTCTCCAAAATGGACTTCCGTAGAATGATGAAGATAAAATCCAACATAAATGATGACCAATAAGGCTCTCACCACAATACATATAACTAAAGAGAGTCCCACATACAATTTAGATTCACGATGATTGGAATTGTTGTAAATAGTCTATGGTTATGTTTCTTGGACCATGGGTTCTTATATTAGGGGTATTCAGTTTGGCCACATGAAAGGGTGTTCTCAAAATAGTTAAGGTTGTGTGACAGAGTGATAAAAACAAACATGAATGAGGGAAAATGGGAGACAATGCCACACCACACTTTCCCATGAAGGCTTACACATATTTCAACACCACGATGATTGGAGTAGGGATCTTAATATAAGGTCACAGAGTTTGCACTAAAGATAAGGATCATCTAAAATGGGTATGTATTGTGTGACAGAGTGAAATGACCAATGTGAATGAGGGACTAGGAGGCCCAGTTCCAAAACACATATTCATGAGTATACTCACACACAATTTAGAGTTGTAATTCTTGGAAAATATTCTCTCAGTTTAATTTCATGGAGTTTGAACCAAAGGGGGGAGTACCTCAAAGGGATTGCATAGAGCAGTGTTATTTCAAATATGACTTGAATATGGGCTAAAGAGTCCCAATACCACACAATATATCCTATGGAAAATTTTATATATAGTTTAAATCCCGGATTATAGGAAATATTTTAAATAGTTTAAGGTCATGGTGTTCAGAAAATTATCACTTAGTTTAAGGTCGTAGTGTTTATAACATAGAGGTGAACTTCCCCAGAAGGACAAGCATAAGGTGGAAGCATAGTATACCTGATATGAATGAGTGAAAATAAGTCCTACTTATATATATTCACCTTGAGATTGACCTCATACAATTAAAGGTCCTAATACATGGACTGTAACTTAGGCTAAGGTTATGAAGGGTTAGTGAACATAAGTATGGGTCGAAAGAAAAAATGCATGGGCATCACTACACATCCCATATGGATGGGAATCAAACAACACATCGTTATAGAACATAACTTGGTTAGAGACCAATACTGGTGGGGGAAATCCTCTATAGTAGGGGAACTGAGAAGTCCCATAGTTATCACTAGGCATCCCATGTTCAGAGAATGGGTTATGAATTGTATCAAGTGTTATTAAGAGGAATACAAAACATATTTAGGGAAATATCACAATTTAACATTGTGTGTTGTATAATTTAACTCCTAGTTTATGTTAATAGAGTTTATATCATAATGGGGGAATGACCCAAATGGTTTTGTGTAGTGTAGTGTTATGACAAACCCAATGTGAATGAGGTCCTAGGATGCCCAAAACAACACAATACATCCCAAAAAAACAAATATATAGTATAATGTCATTGTGTATTTATGTAGATCCCCTGTTTATGGTCATAGAGTTCAGATAAAGTTGTGAACACTGTAAAATCGATATACGTAATGAGATGGCATAACCAAACTGACTTGAACAAGGACCAAAAAGGGACCAAAACCTCATAATCATTCTTTCTGAGTCCTACATAAATTTTTATTTCATGATTCATGGAATTGGAATCTCAGTTTAAGGTCATGTGGTTTGGACCAAGTGGATAGTTCCATATTGTGTGACTAGGATTTGGACACTATGTTTAACATAATACAAGGAGGAAAATGATTGGTGTGCCATTTAACAACATGAAAATAGGACACTGGATATTACACAGTTTAACATAATTAAAATAGGATTTTGGATGTTATATAGTTTAACATAATGAAACTAAGATGAAGGATTCTATATATTTTAACGTCATGCAACTAGGATGATGGTTTTTAAAAAATTTATCATCATGAAAATAAGATGATTGTGGCTACCTATTTTAACATAGTGTAACTAGGATGGTGTCTATTCGTCACCTGAAGTACTAATTGAGACAGTTGGCATTGGTAGGAGGAGTAATGCATTCACCAACCATGGTAATCAAAGAGTATGCAATATTGAAATAGACCATGTGGATGATGTAAGGTTCTTTCCACATGTGTTCCAACATTAATGGCTTCCATATTGGTATCATTGGACATATAATGGCTAGAAATATGTCACCATGGAGTAATGAGCAAAGTTGAACCTTGTTTTTTAACAATCAGTCAATCTTTTTCTTACACCTCTCTAAATTAAGCAAGTCTTGGAGTCCATTCCCTTTGAGGGACTTCAACTTTACTAGATGAACTTACTCCATTCTATCTAGCATATTATAGTCATAGAAACTTATTTTGAGTGAAACAATTGAACATAAATGGGCATGAATACCTCTTTTATACACAACAGGGAATTATAAGTCACCTTGGTGAACTTTTGAGTCATAGTCTGATAATACTAGAGGACATAAGGCAGCATGTTCAGCCAACTCTACTTATTATAGCCCAATATCTTTTTCAGAATGATGGAGAGTGTTTTTATGATTGGATTGATCTATCCAGTTTCCTATTCATGGTAACCAGTTTTATGGTATGAATAGATGATTTAATTAGTGTACAAAATTTTTATCTTGGAATCCTAAATGTTGGTACCAATGTCGGTGAGAATGTCAGAAGGAACTCGAAATCGATAACTAATGTGGGAAATCACTAATTTTACCACAAATTGGGCCGTGACATAAATAAGTGGAATTGATTCTTCCCACTTAGAGAAGAAATCTTTTTCTGTTAGAATAAACCTAAATTAGTGAGATGTTATTGGTGGATAAGGTCCCACATCAATGGGTCCCCATTCAATAATGATCGAAGAACTATTGGTAGTATAAAGGTACTATAGCGGTCGATGCACAATGTTGTCATGGATCTAACACCCGTGGAACCTTCTAGTGAACTTGATGTAGTCATGAACCATTGTGTGCTAGAAGAAACCCATCATACGAATCTGGGGAGAGTGATTTAACCATGTCTCGTGAGAACCATAAGACCCCACATTAACTTCCATTATAACCCATGGAATCTCATATCCTTGGATGAAATAGAGGATAATTTCATCAAAATCACATCTATAGAGAGTATATTTGAGGATATCCACACATTGGATGGTGAACTATGCTACGAACTAATGTATTAATGTTTGTCTCTATCTAGTGGTAGGATACAACATTGAAGATTCTTGATGAAAGGGGTTATCCAATCTGATATTTCTCTAAATGTGGGTGGGATCAGGGTCCTGATGTAGAGGCCATAGCAACATGATGGTTCCCTTAATTCCATTTATCATCACCTAAGATGAAAAGAGAAATGGAACTACGATGCCCTACATGAAAAAATAGATAATCCTATTTAGGATCTGAATGATATGTAGTTAGAAATGATAGGGAATTGGATAAAAAATTCATTGTCCAGGGAACATGAGTCACCTCTAGATGAAAATGTTATAGGTCCATCAAATGGAGAGTGAATTACAAAAATGCCATTATCCCTATATTTTTTATGAAATAATCACTATTGATCTAGTTGATGACTCACTCAGAGTCCCCCTTCACATGAATGTATGTGACATCAATCTTATGGGCCAACTAGAGTCCTGTAATGAGATCCCAATACTCTTTGTAATTTTTAGTGCATCCTTATGAAAGACCAAATGAATACATAAGGGGAGCCTATATATGCATGATAAATATGATCCCCATGACTAATCCATTGAGATTTGGATCATTGAGCCTTCTACCTATTGGGCTATGTATATCTCCATAGAAATTAATATACCACAAAAAAGACTAGTCCATTGAAAGGATAGACTCATATGGGATGTCTACATCATGGGTATTCCCATTAAGAGCTAGAAGGGTAGCTATAAAGTATTCCAGTGATTTAATATGGAAATAATTCAATATAATGAACCTGGTGTAGAACTATTGAAGGATCACAACATAGTGACCCAACAATCCCATCAACAGTATGAGATTCAGGATATTCTTTAGTGGTCCAAAATAGGACACCCTCTATATATCATGATGATGAAAGTATTCCAACAATATACGCACTGCAAAAAACAAGAATGAGGTAGATCTTCAAGATAACACATTATTTATCTAGCATATCAAGGATCGTGCTATTGAGACAGTATGACCTATTCTGTATACCTTAATTGTTATTTTGGGAGATAAGAGTGCAGATTTATCAATATAGGGTAGTCACATGGAGGACCATATGCTTCCTAGTGATGAGCGACCTCATAATTGGTTGATTTATAAGATACCACTTGATCTACTAAAATCTAAACCACAACCCGTCACCCTACTATCAAATGGTTCCTTTCATCATGATCTAGGAAAAGAGTTTAAAATTTTATTTAGTTTCACAATGAAGAGGATTATGTAAACTAAGAAGACTTTAAGGACTCATACCTCCTAGATGATATTCAGAGGAGGAATCTAGATGCTTGCCTTTATATTCTCGGTGTTGATCTTGATGCCTCTATATACTAAGAAACTTCCATGAGATAATCTTTAAAGTTCACTTCAAGGGGTTCATATTAAAAAGAAAGTAGTGAGGAAGTTGAAATATTTATTGAGATATGTGAGATGGTCCTAAAACTTGTGTTATTGGACTGCCAAATCATCAATGTATAATTCTACTAACACCCCAAGGATTGGTTTGGAGATGTGGTTTGGGGATCACAGATATGTTGGTACCACATTCTTCTTACCAATAACAATCACCTGATAAGAAGACATGCCTTATGGGGATTTGATGGTGGTATAATCCTCATCTTTAAGGGCCATCCAGATCTTTTTGTATCCATAGTATCCATTCAATAAGGATAGATCTTGGAAACTAGTAGTGTCATTGATCAACAAATCTTTCTATAGAAGAAGAAAATCCACATTTGGGAAATTATGGTTGAGATTAGGGAAGTAGATATAGATTTGGATTTTCACAATCATCTTCCTCAAAGGGATGATGTTGGGAAGACACTTGGGGTAATGAAATTTATTGGAGAAATTGAATTTGATAATATTATCAACCTCGGCATCAACATTAACACTATAAGAAGGGCACATTTTATGGGAAGGTTTCCTAAACCCATGATGACTCACATGGAGACCAAGATGGTGGATGGAGACCTGAGGGTTAAGTCTTTTAATCTCATCATATATCCAAGAAAATAAATCACCAAGTTTCTGTAACAATGCAATATATTTATTTTTCTCTTATGGGTGAAAGGATGCACTAATTAGTGTTAGCCTCAGGTCTCCCTTATTAACAGGTTTCACTAGAACCAAATCCTAAACAGTGGCAGAGACACCCTATTCTAATGAGGGAGGAGTATCTTAAAAGTTTTCTTCATTATCAAAATCATATGAATTGATGAAAGTATATGGATCGTCGGGGTTTTCTAATTCGGGGGGAGTAGTGGTTCATGATTGGGATGATGTTGAATCTTCAATATAGAGCCTTTTCTCTGCTGAAACCATCTTGATAGAGGATTTCATTCTTATTATATTAGGACGTTGATCACATGTAATATGTATGATGTTAAAAAATGGTGGTGGGTTGGTTTCTATTAGTTTAATATAGAATAGAAAAAATTACAGGTATGATGTACAAAGGTATCTATGGGGTGATCATCTCGGTACCTCATAGGGGTAGGGGCTTCCAATATCACCTATGCTTAGCCCGTGTATAATTACAAGGTAATCATTCTATGTTCCTTGTACTTAGGGATAAAAAACCATTTCCTCTAAAAAAGTCAAAGAAAAATCCCATGTCTAGCATCATATTCTCTAACCAATGAATTAAGAGCATGATAATTTCTTCCAAATATTCACATGGTATCTATAATGGTTTTGTGCTCAACCACATTGGTCTAAACATTTTTTTTCCTTAACTTGTAATAGTGGGTGTCTATAGATCAGGCTTCATATGTGTTAAAGGGGGATTCAACACACTGAAGCATGCCTACTCAAACAACGAGTGTGTACAATAAGAATTTGTGATACGAAGAGGGGACTTCAACCTTTGGATTATTACCAGACCTAACCATCAACAAATTATTTGTGATATCCTGTGAATCAACCATAAATTCATTATTTCCAATAAATCCACTGAACTGGTCTTCAATTGGATTCTACCACACGGTCTCTTATCATTCTGTTCATAACCATGAATCATTAGTTTAGAGGGAATCATATCCATTTTAGTTGGTCCTAGTTTGTAGATTTTCGGATTTGGATGATATTGATCCCATTACCCATGTCAACTAGATAACGACATATCTCTACATCATTGAAATAGCCTGTCATATATAGTGAGTGAATGTTCACCTATAAAATAGATCCCTTATCTTTCACAAAGAATGAAATGAAAAATTGAAATTCCACTTTCATGACCTCCACTACATTGTTGGATTCTATGGTAGATACTTTTTCTTCAAACAATAGTGGTATTTTCAAGGATTTTATGGGGTCCTTATACATTTCCATAGACAAGTGGGGGG
Source organism: Viscum album (assembly GCA_963277665.1). Taxonomy (NCBI): domain Eukaryota; kingdom Viridiplantae; phylum Streptophyta; class Magnoliopsida; order Santalales; family Viscaceae; genus Viscum; species Viscum album. The sequence continues at coordinate 1,380,315,258 of OY728166.1, forward strand.
ACTATAGGATTGAGAGAATTGAAGTTATGTTAGTGAGGTGATTTAACATGACATAATTCTGTATCAAATTTATGATTTATTCTATAAGACACCACTCATGGGATTGAGGTAGAATGGGTGCTACTAAATGTACCACTAGATTCTGGATGGTGATGGAAGTATCCCGCTTCTCATAAACTAAATCACACAAAACCACTACTGGATAACATTGAGATGGTTAATTCCAAGACTTAGTTGAATGTGGATGATCTCAATGTGTATATGGTTGTTCTACCCAGTTTATTTATTAGGGTCCATTGTGGAAACATGTCTAATGGAGTGGATAAGAATGTCTATGCCTACTAGGCTCTAGGAAATACTTTCTGCCTAGTTTTAGTAGTATGAAGGGATTGGATTAGAGCATTAGCCTGATAATTTCGTCTATTTTCCTATCCTCAACATACTCTTCAACGTAATCATATTGAGGAACTTAGAGAACATACGCGACATTCCTAGACATTGGTTACCATCAAGGGATATTCTCATTGGTTTTCATAGAGGAATAATTCAACTCAACATCAAAATAAACATCTAGAGTAAAGAGGACTCTGGGATTGATCGCCAACTCTAGAGGAATAATATATCTAAGAGTGAAATATAACATTAGTTCTATTGGGAGGATTTTATTTCCCTTACGCTATCTAAGTTTACTGTTTTGAGTCATGGACGTCTATGAGGTGGTTCAAAAGTTATGTATGGGAAATACATGATGACTTAAGGAGGTTCAGTCTAGTCTGAGTATGCAATGGATGATTCTATAGGTGTGAATTATTGCCCTGTAGGACAACCAGTCATCAAAATATTGAGTCCCATTGTGGGAAACCTACTACCATTCACTTGATCCCACACTATCACTATTGAGCTCAATAGAGCTGTGTGAAAACTATGATAGTACATTTTTCTGCTTGAAAAACTCATTATCCACTTGGTCATGAAGCTAATAATTTCACACATATAATTGTTTTAGGTTATGTACCAGGATCCTAAGTTTATGGGAATTGTATGGGATATCATTATTCTAATATTTGTGGGAATTCATGCATTCTATAAGCTTCAATGTTCCATATTCCAGGGAACTAATGAAATAACTCCAAACTTATGCATCTTTTAAATAATAATTTTTGGATTCTTCAATCCAGGAATAGAAATCAAGATTCTTGACCCTGAAGAGTGTTGGATCATGATTCTTTCTTCTAGGTAGCTATTCATGGCTAGGTGGTGCATGTCGATTCTACACTGGGTGAGGCTGAGTTAAATGAGGCAACAACGCTCTACGAGGCTCTACTGGTGGAGTGGGAAACAACACTAAATGATCTATGGCCTGTACATGTACTGTACAAGAAATATCTACCTTGGAGCTTCTTATTTTCATGGATGATAGAGTCAATATATATGCCTTATTGGTCAACTATGAGTCTTGCTCGTGGATCTGGGCCCTGTGATATATATATTCGAACCCTTATGGGAAATTCTAAGTGACGAGGGTAGGGATCGGTTCACTATTGATATTCCCCACCCCACATTGTTAGAATCAAATATTGGTTAAGTGGTATATCTAGTGAATACATGAGTAATTTTAACCGGTTGATATAATCTATGACCCACTCATCAGGATTTTTCATGACCTTGATGTGTTCTGTAATGCTTGATTTGTATGTGGTGGAGATGAACTGGTAGAGAAAAATCATGTGGGGATCTTACCAACATTAATGGTCCCTATGGGTAATTGGATGTACCGATCCAATTCTAGTCCATCCAATTTCTATATGAAACAATAGATCTTAGGTTCCTCCTACTGCTCGGGGGTAACAAACATGGGTCCAAACCTTGAGATGATGTGCGCCAAATGCTATAGAGGGTTACACATTCCATTAAAATGGGAAAATACAGGGTTCCCAAAGATTGGTGGTGCTTACATTTCATCAACCCATTCTAGATACAACTTTCCATTAGGTGTGAATGTCACCTACCATGTTTCTATGGATCTGAGGTAAGTAGTGAGATTGGCTATCAAATCATCTTAGCATGGGTTCTTCTATTGGTGAGGATCCATGACCACCAGTGATTTGACAGGCTCATCAGCATAGTCGGTAAGCTCAACATCTCATGGAGCAGCTCAATCTAGGACTTGAGGAATTTGATCCCATAGCTCAAATGGATTTAGTTTCTCAAACCACAGTCAATATCCTTATTCCAACACATATTCGTTGTCTGGATTTGCAGGAACACAAGGATCAACTGGGAAAAACATTATGTGGAGGACATGTGGCTTACCATAGAGAGGAGGAAAATGATCCCATCGGGGTGTGCCATATTTTAGGCAACTCTCAACCAGGAGCTTATTGATAATATTTTTTTATCTGATACCTTCTAGGATAAGATGGAGATTTTGGCATATGCCTATGTCTTCTGTGTGATATCTGACAGATCAGAGAAATTATGTGTCACAAAAAACTTTTTACCCTAGTTGATGTTATGAATGGTTTGAAACAATGTAAAGGGGTCACTAAGGATTAGTGTCTTCCATTGAAATAGATTGGGGATGTCTTTATGAGGATCTACCTGATATTGAACTACCCTATGGGGATGATTTTCTCAATCAAAACAAATATCATCACCCTCATCCTTGGATAGCTCTGGTACAACTGGGTTCACCGTAATGACACGCAAAGAAAAATCCTTAATATCAATGGGTAGGATTGGATATAAAAGGATAATAATGAAGTGGAGCACATAATATTATCCCAATCCCTAGATTTACACATGAGTTGTTACATAATTCCTAATTTAATGGATAAATATGAGGTTCTTAATGCATGTCTTTTGGAGGGTATGGTGGTAGCCAAGTAATGCAGGGTGCTGAACAACTATGAGTTCTTCCATCTAAACCATGATACACCTATGATATATGTATTAAATGTTCTACCAGCTTCCTTGGTAGACCAAAAGATGGACACATTGGTGATGGATTATAATCTAGATAGTCTGAAGGAAACACACTACCTGTCCCACTATGAGGGAATTCAGGATTTCAAAATTTGAGTTTATATTTATCTTGAATACCACTGGAAAATAATTTCCAGATGGAGTCTCACATGGGGTTTCTTTCTCAGAAGATCTGTCCTACTCTAAGATATAATAATATTCAATCAACACTATCTTAGGGATAGGTAGCATCATTGATGTGGATTGGAACTGGGTGGGGTTTATCCCCACATGGAACTTGGGGTGTGTGGTGTCGGTGATGTGCTAAAGCCACCAAGTCCTGGCGGGCCATGTCCGTTTTGGGAATGACCCCTTTTACTTGTAATGAAATTAAATTGTTTACATCAACCTTCTCTAGATAATTTTTTCGGGTGATATGAGTCATGTGGACCTAGTAGATGATTTCATGGTGTATGACTTGGAAGATGTTGATTCGTGTAGGATCTCTTCATTGTTATTTCTTCTTCCCCAACATCTGTGGGTGTTGGGTAGCTAGACTCCTTCAACTTTTTCCTACTAAGTGGGAGAATTCAACTATTAGTATGAATACATTGAAAGTAATGTAAAATTCCCTATTTTACTCCAATATTTCATAGTTGGAGAGTGATATTTACAATGAAAATGTCACAAACCATAATTCTTAATGTTTAACTGCAAATTTTTTTGGTGAGTTCCACGATGGGACCACTTTTTTCTAGGTGGGTACCAGGTTCTGGAAATCTACATCGGATGGCATGATTATCTATCGATTTCTCGAATGTTATTTTTCCACATATTGAGTATGATAGTTTCACTCTGGGTTCACCATTTGTTTTTTCATTTCTTTTGCTGGGGTACCCCCCCTTGTGTCTTAATGTGCATAGGCATGGATTGTCACACATTAGTCTAGATTTACAAAAGAAGGAGACTTTGATCACATTCAGAGGTTATGTCTAACCCTTCATCAAAAGAAGATGATGAAATTTATGGTTATCCTTCCATGGATTCCATCACAGAAGTTATTGCTTAGTCCATGTCTCCCTCATATAGTCAATTCATGTTTTTGGAACTCATTCTTGGTGCCACCATTTTTTTGGATGAAGGTTAATTACACTATTTCTTCCTAGACATTCCAGTGGGTCAGGATAGGGAAACAACCAATGGTTAAGAGGGTAGTCACATTTGGAACCGCTGGAATGTCTGGAATCATTAAAAATTGGTCACCTGAACTCTTCCACATAATAGGTCATATCATTGAGGCATATTTAGTACATCACCCATGTAATCACTACCCTATAACTGGGTTTTTGTAGTGCCAACAATTATCAGCACTAAAAAATTGAATGATATAGGGCGAGGCATTATCAACACCATAAAAAGTGCTGATAAAGGGCACTATTAATAGAACTAAAAAATGAGCTGTTAAAAGGGACCCTTTATCAGCTACTTTTTAGTGATGTTAAAGGTGTCCCCTTTTTTAGTGATTTTTTTAGAAATTCTGATAGGTGTGATTTATTAGTGCTTTTTACTAGTGTTGATAAATTTTAAAAAAACTCATGAAAAATAAAATGTTTTTATATAAGAATATTTATATTGAAATAGGTATAATCTGTATTTTTTAAAAATGTTTAAGAGAAGTATACATAGACTATTATATTTAATATATAAGATATTAAGTCAAAATGACTTTAAAATATTTTAAAAAATATTATTAATTAATTATTTTCTAGTTATCATCTATTAATAATAAATAAAAAACAATTTGAAGACATGAAAAAATTTATAAACGATCTAAAACAAGTTGAAAATGTTACTCAAACATCAAATGTATAACTTTTTATCTTGGTGTTTGTTTGATCTCTAAAAAACATAAAATCGAAGAATGCACGGAGAAATATGCAATAGTGTCCCAAGGGATCCTTCTGTCACCTTTTTAGAGGCCCAAAAAAGACACAGAAAGCCTCCAAAACTGAGATTTTAGTCGGGATACCCTGATTTTGTAAAATACAAACTGGTATAACTTCTAATATGGATGTATGTTAGTATTTTAATACATATCATATAAAATATTTTACCATTTTCATTGATTTTACTTGTTGTGGAGTTGAAATAGACTTCTAGATTAGATGTTATGATTGTTTTACCATTCTTTGTCTTTTCAAAAACACATGTATATGTATTTATTCGTAAATATATATATGTGTGTTTGTTGTATATATGTATGTATGTATTTTTTTATAAACACACATAAAAACATATATTAAAAATTTATTTAAATATTATCCAATAAATTTATATTAATATACAAATAAAAATACAGATAAAAAATTATAACTAAAAATATATATACAAAAATTGATATAAATATATATTAATATAAGAATATATATATATATATTAATATATGAATTAATTCATATTTATTAATATAACTAAATATATTTATATTATTATGAATCTAATTAAATATACGAAATAATATAACTACATATCTATAATTATATGGAGATACAAACTAAATGGATTTGTGGTATAGGTGGAGGCTCGCAAGGTTGGAGGTATCGGGTTTGAGTTCTGGTGGAAGCAAGGGTCGTAGGTGTATGTGGAAGGGGGTTGCGTGGGCAATGGAAGCATGTAGTGAGAGGGAGGGGGCTCCACCTAGCACTGATAAATGGGTGTCTTAGCAATATTAACCCCCCCCCCCCCACAATATATATTCTTATTGATTTTTTTTTAATTTTTTTGACAATTATTATTGCTTTAAAAAAGTGCTGAAAACATGTATCCTTTATTAGTTCGGAAAAAGAAATCATAAAAGAAATTTTTATAAGAACTGATAAAAGGGTATTTTATCACATCATTTCAGAGAACTGATAAAAGGGACCCCCTTTATCTTCCCCATGATTAATAGCACTTTTATAGCGATGTTAATGAAATTTTAAAGTGCTGATAAAGGCCATATTTACAGTAGTAATTCCTATGTCGATCATGAGGCATCAAACACTAAATGTTCAAATCATTCAGGGCTTTTACATCAGAAATACATTTTTTAAAAAGAAATTGCAAACTCTAGGTCCGTATATCATTAATGGATTTCAATTCCAGAAAACCATATTTATATTGAGGAATATTTATTTGGGGTCACAATTTAACATATTTTGGGGATAGACTAAGGATTGAGTTTAACATCATCTGGAGATGGAGTTGGTTGCTCAAAACCCCCCAAGGATTCAAACCAATGACATAAATACCTAGTAGGTATAATTGAAAATGTTTATTGAGGGACGGATCAGAACACCAGTGTATGTAGATCTATGAGTTGTCTCCTAAAAATGGATGATTTCAATCCTTAAATGTTGATCATAACCCATATAAATGTGGATCAAGGTGGTGGGTTCCTTATAGGGGGAACATAATGGTTTTTCCATTGGTCATGATGGAACCGTAGATAGGTGTCCCAGATACACTTTTTTGAATACAGTTATCCAAACAATGTAGTTTGATACATTAGTTTATGTTTGTGTGATAGGGATGGTCGATTTAGTTTATCCTCATGTGGTATGGAAGCTCTTAACGCAAATGCAGAGTCATTGAAGGATATTGTGGAGATTATTCATGTAAGATTCCCTTTGCAAGATGATTTCTCTTGGGTGGAGTTATTTCATTGCTTAGACATTAAGCTACCTAAAGGACCTAGAGGAGATGGGGTATCCCATGCGAGGGGTATGATCTTACAGGGGATGTGACTCGATGAAAATGAAGATCGTAACAGATGTTTGTTTTGAACCTCAAGAAGGCTTCTTACATATCCTAGTTTGCTGGTAATCAAAGATCACATAGTTTTTAATGGGTTGGGGTTTACATATAACAAGGATTCACAAGGATTATGGGGTTGTGGATTACTTTTGTGGAAGCAGTACATATAGTGAGTATGTATGCTATTAGGGTAATGCATAAGGGAATACCCGTTGGGAGAAGACAGATCATGGTTTACGCATGGATGTGGCCCACTGGAATGGAGTTTTATGGGAGTTGTAGACTAAAATAAACTCTAAGGCCATGTGATTCATGCTTGTTGTGATAAAAAAGGGAAAAATATTTAACATAATTTTCATGAAATGAATTTAGAACCAACACGATAGGGTGTGGTGATTACACATATAAGATGCACGAGGTGGATTTCATTCCACGTGAGGATGATCTAATTCTTTGTGAGGAGGATCTTATTCCATGCGAGTGTAGGAAATTTGGACACCATCCAATTCCACTCACACATGGAGCATCTTATTCTTAATTCATTGGATAAGGCCATAATTTTACAAAAATATTTGAGGACATTGGTACTAGGTTTTTTTCTGTCATGATGCTCGGATGTGTGAGACTTACTCATTACCCCTTGGGAATATGTGATCATATCTCATGCTCCCTTAGTAGGGTCATGTATTTAGCACTTATAGGGTATTATAATGGCGATTATTAGTCAATCAAGAGTTCAAGGATTTCGTTTTTTTATTGGGAAGAAATAGGAATTTGCATACCTGTGATGATAAGAAAGAGGTATATGGGATTCTCAGTCCACACATGATGTGGAGTGGGTGACAGGAATGTGTAGAACATGTAACATAGGGACATGAGGTGTAGCTGAAATGATCCTGGATGGATGTGAGTGATTTAGGAACTCAACCATTTAGAATATCAATTATTAGAAGAGAGTAAACACATAGAGTCACAAGAGAATTTATTAAAAATGATTAGGGTCTTGTAGAGTGGTTCTTTTAGAAGTTCATGGCATGGCCCGATTAGACGGGGAATGGGCCACAACACCCCAAGCCTACCTCCAATAGGCTAGGGGATGGAGACTGACACTGAGAAGTTATATCACTAACATGGGAGGCATATATTAAGTAATTATACACACACACACATATCCAATCTTACAAAATGTAGAAATGTAAAAAACCAAAGTCAACCAATGCATGTATACATCTATATCCCACAACTATTGTAATGAAACTGTAAAAGGGAACAAAAATTCCCACCAAAGAAACAATAAAATAACCCATCCTTCTCAGAAGGAGGGGATTAATGACAACTGAAACTGTCTAAAATCCCCTTGGACAAGCTCTGGTAAACACCTTGGTATGTCTAGCTCACTGATATCCTCTTATCTCATGACCTCTGTGCACTCTGTCGAAAGGCCTGTTAGATGAAAAAGCTACAAAACATGGTTAAGAAAATCCCATGCGTGAGTGATTATAAAAATACCTATTAGGTACCCCAAAAAGCCTAAAATAAAAAGGGATAAGCCGAAAGTAAACATTCAATTGGACATATCTAGAGGGAAACCCAATCGAGGGAGAAACACCAATTTGAATGACCCTTTGCTGAAACTGACAAGTCAACTTGGTTTACAAGTGGTGTGAACCCTGCCATATGACAACAACACAAGGACTTCTTGAAATCACCCATATATACTAATATTAGACTTTAAATCTCATGAGGTTCCAACCTCATAGCCAATAATATGATTTTTAGGTTGTAATTGTAATATGAAACTAGGTGAAAACACTCCATAAGCTCAGTCATCCCAGATGACACCCATACGAGAGATTCACTCCATCACAATCAACTCTACAATTTCTAATGTTATATCATAGATAACAGTCTCCACTAGGAATATATTAGTTGGTCTGGATCTAGTTCCCAAAACCAGATGTCTAGTCATTGTTACCTCTCTCCCAACACAACCTAAAGAACCCTAAGTGAAGAGGCCCTTCCTCACCACATCACACAGTTTAGGGAGAGCATAACTAGAATATGAACCATTTTCATCCTCTCTAATAAGAGAGAATAGAGGGACTCACACATCACAACTACCCCGTAATCGAGGGATTACTACTCCTAACTAACCCTTGAAGCCTATATCGCTCCTATAAGGAGTGTAATGAACCTTAATCCACTGAAATGGAAATTCTTCTTTCCTAGGTATCATTCACATCAAGAGGACGGTCCCCCTCCTTGTAACTATATCAAAAAATCGAGGGATCTCCAACTCTAATGGAGGACCCACTCCCCACTTCTACTCAAAGAAGGGGGAGTACTACTTCATAAGTGAGGGCCCACAACCTAATCCAATAGGGGAGTACTACTCAAGAAGGAACTATGCTATAAGATGATAGGGGAGTATCACAACATAAATTAAGGACCTACACCCTAACCTGGTAGGGGAATACCACTCAGGGGCTGGAGGAACCGTACCCTGGAAGGGTGGGGGAGTAGCGTCTCAACCAACACTTTCACTATGGTATACCGTCACCCTAACATGATAGGGATGTACTAACCCTAGGCTTGAGGAATTTCTCCCTGACAGGACAAGGGAGTATTGAGTATATCAAAACAACATGTATGGATGACCCGCTACCTGGAATGACATAAGAGTACCGACTCCTATAATTGGGTAACCGCACCCAACATAGTAGGAGAGTGCCCACATATTTATACATCATATACAAGAGAAATATTCCCTAGTACAATAGGGGATTAATGACTCCATAGATAGAGGACCCACTCCCTAGTCCAACAGGGGAGTACCTACTCAACCTTCATAAACATCATGGGGAAACCCGCACCCTAGTATATCTGGGGAGTAACACATCTATATGAATCTACCCAAAGGTAAAGAAAAAAAATAAAATGATTTGTGGAGTCCTATATCTTACTAAGAAGAGAGGTAATTAAAACCTGATCACTTGACCACCCTGGGAGTAAAAATCCATGCATATATCTAAGCAAACCTCGCAGATCTCCAACATCGGCTTAGCAAAGCTCAATATAAGACATCCTTGATTCACAAAGTCTCATATTTCATATGTCATAATAGAGTCTACAATCTCATCCTATGAAAAAAACTGTATGGGTAGACAATTCAAAATCCTGAATCCATGTCCCAGAAAATAAGATACATAAGGCAGAAGATCCCCAATGGTTCTCTTAGCAGTACCCGACGAGCACTGGGGCACACACGATTTTTGAGAACACTAGAGAACCTGCCAATGTATCTTTTCCACATGGGTTCCAACAATTTAAAGGTACATGAAATTTTGGTAAGTTAAAAGTCATGTCATTCTTCTCTGGGACCGTAGCCATGTTCCGCTTCCACATGAACTGACCAACATTGTCCCTCATATGCTATGTATTCCATACTGCTTGGCGTGTTTGGAAAAACGAACACCTCCTAATGTAGTTTTCCAATGTCTATGTACCATAACCCATGTAGTTGTATCTTGGATGTGTGTTAGCATTTGAACATGTGTTTTCACATTTCTATCCCAATCCATGTCCCATGGTCACACAGTTTGGGGCACTATACGACATGTAGCACCCTTACATGGAATGTAGTCCCAAATGTTCATTTTCCCCAAATAGGAATAAAAAAATGACATGTATCACTAAATATCATTATATTTATATTGGGATTCTAGTCCGGAATCACCTGCAAAATGCCCTGATTCACCTTGTTCTTCCCCAAATCACTCAGATTTAACTATCAGGGTTCAGAAACAATTACAATAGGGCACTAGAATCATAGATTATTGAAAAAATGGATTGAGACCAAAACTCGAATCTTCCAACATAATTGGTGAAATTAGAATGATATGGATCAATAATGATTCTCGAATAATTTTGGTTTTCAGTCTAATGATGATCTACTTAAAAAAAGAGATCAACGACACCTCATTGCATGGATTTATAATCGGTTTTGTTATCGCTAAACTGAAGAGAGGTGAGGCTCCCCTTGGTTGTGTGATCCAATGTGAGGGGAGAGGTGAGGGTATTATTTTTAATAAAATTAAACCTATTAATTCCCATTTAACACCTCATCCCCCAAAATATCCCCGATCATAACTCGTCGTGCATACAATATAAGGTTGCACATATGGTAAAATCAATATTTCGGACTCAACTACAATTTCATAAATCCAACTAGATACTCTGAACATGAGTTACTTACATATCATGAATATTTTCATTCAAGATAAAAATATATTAAGTATTTTTAATATCACTACCCTGAGGCTCTCTAGGCCTCGAATTCTCATGCAGACTCAGTGCCTGACTCCATTAATTTTTTTTTAAAATATTCTGATATCCTTCGGGTCTAAAAATGGGTCATTAAATTCACACCACCTTATGTATTTTTGTCTAAAAAATGAGAAACAATAATAACAAGGGATGAAACTAAGCTACCCATTTGACACCCATGCCAGTGAGATCCTCATGTGTTACTATAATTCTTAAAAGCACACACACAGAGGAACGAACAAGATAAAACAACTCTTATAGCGAAATTCTACCAGGACAGCATTGGGAAACAACATGAACTTGTATTCTTAGCTGCGAAAGGGGTTAAAAATGAATACAACTGTACATCTATAGTAAAGGTTCTAGACATACACCACCTCACTAATATTACACATATAATGATGGAACACAATTGTTAACATCCAACCATGGATAGACTGTAAAATATTCTCCTCAAGCGTCTTGCATTTATGGATGACACATAACACATGAGGGTATTCATGAAAAAAATAGGGCTTATAAAGAATAAACATTGGGTCTTTGGAGGACCTTTGTCTACCAACATCCATCAGTAACACAACCCTCAAAAATAGAAACACTAACACACCATCTAGTGGCCTCCCATCTATGTATGGATGTTAGATAATGAGGAAACATCAAAGTGTCTTACTCATGCACTAAAAAAAGATTCTATGTTTGATTATACCTATACAAGGGTTGCCATGATAGAGGGGTTGAGTGGGAAAACCTTTCTTGCAGGACCAAGGCCTGCTCCATCACTTAATAAAATAACCTCAATTTTGAGCAGAAAGAAAATTGTACACCTAACTATGTCTAACAATTTCTACTGAAGAAATTATATTGGAAACATGTAATACATATATTCACCCCATGCGATTCTAGGTCAAAATCCTCTTTGGCCTGTAGCTATCCTCACCCACATCCCCCAGCACCCTGAGCATAGCACGAACTAGCTAGGGGTGGTGGGGGAAACACCTCAAATTTCCTTCCACGTCCTACTTCACTTCCAACTCCTCCGCCTCATCCTAAACATCATGGAACTTATAAATCTTAGTGATGTATCTCCCAAGGTGGCTCATTAGTCAGAACCCTCTTAGTAACATGTTGGATCGGAAAATCTTAGTTAGATTTCCCTTACCATCACTGGTGTTACACCTCATCTCCTATGGATTATTTGATCCTTGGTGCTACTCCCGTGCTACACACCCACAAGCTTGAGTCTGAGAATGGGTAGGCATTCTATTACATAATCCTTTTACCTGTCGTCTTCCTACTTCTGTAGATGACTCATCTTCCCGAACACTACTATGTGTCATGACCAACTATCCCTCAGTCAGGAAACATTCCACCAACACATCTCTCTCTAGGGCTCCATCGTAGGTTAGAATGCACAGTGGAATCACTGATGACATAATTTTCTGAATAAATCCCTTCTCAAAGGTTTATTATTTTATGAATGGTTATTGAACCATATACATAGAGTAGTACGACAAGTCTGTGAACTTCACCTAAAACGCATTCACAATAATGTAACCATACCAAAGCTACAGAAGCTCATGGATATGCACTGATCTCAACATGGATGGGTAAAACTATTCCCTGACGATTTGATAAAACTCCACCCAAGTGATCATTTACTCATAATGAATTTGCTTCATAGACTCCACAACTTCATGACAGAATCTTTCAGTTGTCTTGTTGCATAGATCAACATCTAATTGGGCGGTGTCCCCACTAATCAAAAAACTCAAGTGACTACCTCAATCGAGTTATCTACCACATGGGGAATCTGGATCAACCAGGTACCTAACATGTTTCTTCATTTAGAGATATTTTAGTGAACATATCCTAAGTACCTTTTCATCATAAACTTCTAGTAAATCCTATTTCTTAATAGGGGTGGAACCACCCGAATTCCACCTAGAGGTAATGCCTTAGAATAAGTTCCCTATACTGAAGCCTCTTCATGGGGTAGATCATCATCCTTATATCCCAATATAATTCTATATGCATGGATTTTTAGTGGTATCCTAAAATAGAATAAGGAAATACAATGATCAAAGAGTACATCTAGGGAGCTAACTCAATAAAGACATGAAAAAACAAAACCCAGTCATATATGATGCATTCACCATTTATTTCCCAATGACCAGTATCCTAATTTACCATGTCCAAAAATAGGTTATCAGAGTCTTGGTTAATGGATTCATCGAAAACCACATTAAAACTAGAACCTCTATCCTGATATCCAAACTCGAAAAATTCTAACACTACTGTTATACAACCCAAACCAAGATTATGATAGAATGGTCTCAATGGGGAACCGAACACATATGAAACCACACTATCATGACCTGAGTCAATGGGGCCTACGCCCTAACTCCCCTTGCCCACCTCCAATAGGCCAGGGGAAGGATACTAGAATCAAGATATTATATCACTAACATGGGAGGCATGGCCTATGTACTCGTACATACACACATATACAATATCACTAAGTTATGAAATTAAAAAACCAATGGCATCCTAAGAATGAATACATCTATATGCTACAACCTGAGTATTGAAAGTATAAAAGGAAAAATAATTCCCACCAATGAAAACTATTAAAGATTCCAACCTTCTCAAAATGATGGAATCACTATAAAATGAAATTACTAGAAATCTCTTAGGCCATGCTCCCACATGCACCTCAATATGTCTTGTTCACTAAGTGCCTCATGTATCTTGTCCTTTTTGGACTCTTCCGAAAGGTTTATGGTCTACACACGGCTCAAAAAATGGGAGATAAAAGATCATTCAATGGTTAGTACTAAAATACTCAATAATTACAAAAAAAACTTCAAAATAAAAAGGAGGAACTGAATGGAAATAATCCACTCATCCTTTCCAAAGATAACCCCAATCGAGAAAGAAACACCAACATGAACCATCCTAAACTATACATTGCAAGTCAGCTTAGTCAAGAAGGGGTGTCGACCCCAACACATGTGAACGCTTCAAGGAATCCTTGAAATCAACAAGATATACTCATCTCAGAATTAATGTCTATGGATATTCCAACCTCATAGCCAATAATATGATTTTATTTATAGGATATTACCATAACAAAAAACCAGGATAACAAACTACACATGCTCATCTATCTTAGATGGCACTAGTCTAACAGAAACACTCCCTTGGGAACAACTCTACAATTCCTAATGGAATGTACTAAAAACGTGTTCCATTGGGAACATCATACAAGGTTAGGATCTAGTGACCAACAACAAAGGTTTTATTATAGTTACCTCACACCCAAAAATAGATAATGTATCCCAAGTAAATATGACCACCCCACCCCACTACACATAGTTTAGGGAGAACTAATCCATACTATGCACCACATGCACCCGCTCTAACAAGAGAGAATAAAGGTAATAACGCCTCGCCACTGCACCATAGTAGTAGGAGTACTGCTCTTAACTAACTCCTGAAACCTCTATCCCTATTATACAGAGTATCCAACATCTATTTCCATATACATTCTATAGAGGTATAATTTCAATCAGGAGGAAGGGATTGTTCCTTGTAACTAGAAAAAATAGCTGAGGGAGCTCCAAGTCCAATGGAGGACCCACTCCCCCTACTACTCGAAGATTTGGGTGTACTACTCCATATGTGAGGATCCACACATTAATATAATAGTGGAGTATTACTCATGAAGGACCCACACCATGATGCGATAGGGGAGTACCAATTCTTTGATCAAGAACCCACACCCTAACCCGGTTGGGGAGTACCACTCTGTGGCATGAGGACCCACACAATGGAAGGATAGGGGAGTACTGAATCTACCAAATAATTCACAATGGGTGACCTGAACCCTGAAATGAAAAATGAGTTATATCCCCAAGCATGATGCCCCACTTCTTAACAAGGAAGGGGAGTAAAAACTCATCCAGAAGAACATGTATGGAGGACCACAACCTTGAAATGACACAGGAGTACCAAATCCAATAATAGTGGATCCACACTCTACCCGAAAGGGGAGTGACCACTCTATTTATATATCATATAAATAGGACCATTCCATGTTCCAATATGGGAATATTAACTCCATTGATAGAGGAATCGCTCCTTCTTTCAATAGGGGAGTACCTAATATACCTTCACAAACTTCAATGGGAAACCCACCCCTACTCTATGAGGGGAGTAACACCAACTACCGAAAGTAAGATCTCTACTAATGGTTTCGGGAAAACCATTGGTATTGTTTACTAATATGGACCTATACTAATGGTTTCACCAAATCCATTGTTATAGGTCAATAATTCTGACATATAACAATGGTTTTGGACAAGCCGTTGGTATAGGGGGCACCTATACCAATGGTTTTGAGAAAACCTTTGGTATAGGTCACTTATATTGACATGTGCCAATACATTTGGCCAAACCGAATGATTTTTTTTAATACATAAACCAACGGTTTTTTGGAACCATTGGTATAGATATTTCATATTACTTATACCAATGGGTTTTAAAAATGTTGGTATAGACCTATCCCCACGGCTTACTTGGCCATGGTTCTCCAAACTCTAGGTATAGGATATACCAACGGTTTCAAACCATTGGTATATGGTATTTTTCAACTAATGACCCCTAAATAAAACTACCCAAAGGTATTGAACCAACTCTCATGATGTGGGGAGTCACGTATCTACCTTAGTAGATAGATAATGAAAACCTACACCCTAGTCCATATGGAGTGTAATAGTCATAGCGTCTCTCAATAAGAAACTCACTGATCCCTAACATCGGCTCAACACGACTCCACAAGAATCTTGATCAACTCAAAACACCTCATATATAATAATACATAATTGGGTTCAATATCACGTCATATGGAAAAAAATTTAGGATAGACAACACAAAATCATGAATCCGAGTCGTAGAGATTGAGATACAAAAGGTGGAATATCCCCAGAGGTTCTCTTAGGAGTACAGAACAATCACTATGGCACACATGACGTGTGATCCTAACAGAGAACCATACCATGTATATTTACCACATGGGTTCCAACCCTTGTAGGGGTTAAAATAATGTAAAATAGGTACACTCCTTGTCCCTAAACTCTCAAACTTTGTCCAATTTCCTCTTCTTCAAAGACTGCCCAACCGTCTCCCTCACACATTGTGTATCCCATACTACACAGTGTGTTTGGATAAACGACCCCCTATCTTTGTACTTTTACCATGACTGTGTACTGGACCCCATGGATGTGTATCTTGGATTTTTTTCTACATGATCATCTTTTTTCACACAGATATCCCAAGCCATGTCCCATGGTGACACGCTTTTGAGCACTACACAACGTGTAACACCCATACATGGAGTGTAGTCCCAAATTTTCATCATCCGATACATGAAGAGTTAACATTTATGTGTCACTAAAAAACACCATGTATATGGTGATTATAGGCATAAATCGGAATAAAACAACCTAATTCTCCCTATTCTTCCCCAAAACTCACATATCTAACTAGAATGGTTAGAAAACAACTGCAATAGGGCTCTAGAAACTTATAACAATGAAATAATAAATGGATCAGGAAAAAATCTCAAATCCGCCTACCTTGTAGGAAAAACTCTTTATATTTGGATCCATAATGTTTCCCAGATCCTTCTGGTTCTTGATCTGATGGTGATATTCTTTAGAAATGTAGATCAATGGAAGCTCATTGCGTAGATTCAACATCAGTTTCATTGTCGCAAAATGGTAGTAGATGGGTGACTCTCATTGGTGGTGTGTCCCATTGTGAGTTGAGGGTGAGCGTATTAGGTTTAATAAAATATAACCTTTTCATTCTCCTTTAACTCCATGTCACCCAAAATGGCCCCTGATCAAAAAATCCTTGTGCAAAAGTCCTTAGGCCACTCCTAGTGTAAAAAAATGTTCCAGAATCAAGCACATTATTAGAAATATGATCCAAGACGCCTAACAAGAGTTATTTTCTTTCAAATTAAAATGTTCATGTTTAAAAAAATATATTAAATATTTTTAATAACTTCAAACAAAGTCTCTTTGGTTCCCGAAAGATTGCGCTGACTCAGTGCCCATCTCCAAAAATATTTTCCGAAATATTCCAAAGTCCATCGGGTCAAAACATGGGTCATTATGGTTTAGATTCTTCACGAACGTTAAGGTAATTTCTAAGGATGATGATTCATGAAATAGAGTGACTTTGCCTTGGGATGAAGTTGAAATTCAGTAGTGGATTTCTTTATAATGTCTGAATTCTTTAGGAAGCATCAAGTGCCTCATAGGGCCATCATCCTCCAAGAAGTAATTGGACTTCATGAAATGAATATCCACCTAGGGTGGATGTATTCATGATCATATTAAACGGGGTTTAAAAAATCCCTTGTACCTTGGATGATCTAGTTTGGTCAGGTTCACAATGCTTAGGAGGTTCAACAATTGGGAAAAAATAAAGTTTGGAAAGTTTAGATTACCACCGCACAAAATTTGGAATATGTGTGTATTTATAAGAATGGAGTTCCAAATATCTAGTAAGAGTTTCATGATGGAACTATAGGATTCATGAAAATGAATTGTAGATTCTGACTCATGAAGCACCCTGTCAACAATTCATGTAGTTGGTAAGCATCATCAGACTCATGGAGGACAGTGTCAAGGCTCCACACATTCATGATGGGGACTTCTCGACCTAGATCATCAGGAGATCTAACGATTAATGGAGTGGTAGGGCTTCATGAAACAAAATCCTTTAGAGGGTTTTGGACTATTTGGGCTCATATTTTATCTAAACCCATTGTTCCATGGAATTTATTGTAATGAAAATAGTTTTTTAAATGAGATTCATTATGAATTTTATGACAAAAATACAGAGGGAATTATTTTTTTACTTACACACCATGATTAGATTTTCCAAACATCATGATTCCTTAATTATTTTAATATTACTTTATAATATTTTAATGTTATTTTAAAATATAATGTATTACTATATAATTTCATTCCTTTTAAAATAAATGATTTCATAATGGAATGCATATTTTCCTCCAAAATTATTTTAATTTATCTACAAAATTAATTTCCCATATAGGATGAAAAAATTTGATGTTAATTATATTTTAATGGGGATATTATCCAAGGATACCAGACTAATTCATTCTCTTGATGATTTATGTTTATGATGACATGATTCTTATGAAACACATTTCTTTTATATGGGTCCTTCTATGATAAAATGTTTTTGAAACCCATTTCATTCCATGGGTCCCCATATGATGAATGATTTATGTTTTTGTTGAACACATATTCTTGGATTTCATTATCTTATGGGTGCTACCTATATCTCCATCAACTCATTGGGAAATTATTTATACCTCATGAGATATACAGGACTAGAATGGGAAGTGAAACCTGTTCAGTAAGGGACTTTGTCCACTATGATTATCCTGGGAGGTTACCTTGAATACTATGATATTTTGGTATGTAATCCCATTACATTATGATAATATTGGAAATGTTCTTGACCACTATAGAAAATATTTTTGAGGCTTATGTGTAAGACAAAATTTCATGTATTATTTAATTGAAACTCTTTCAGGTCGCATGTACAAAAATTATTCATGTATTTTAAACTACAATAATTTATACCCAAACTCAGGATTATGATATTTGATATATAGGTTATATTTTTTAAATTTTTTGATCATGTTATTTTTCCCTCCTTCCCATGTTATTATTTTTATATCCCTTTTTTACCCATTTTGAGTATTTGATCTCACCCTTTTTTATGTTTATTTTCCCTTGGATATTATGGGATGTTTTAATTATGACATGTCAAATTGAATTATAGTTTTAAATAAATAATTTTGATATTATGTTGATATTTTAAAAAAAATATGTTTATATGTTTCCAAATTCAATATACCTATAGGGTTCTCATATAGATTTTTTGTCTTATTTAATGAATATTTATTTAAAATTTGTAATATCTACGTATGAATAACTTGGGTAATTATATGGGAAGTACTCAATGATATATTATGGAAATCTCATATATCATATTGTGTCTATCTAACTTTCTACATCAAACCATTCCTACAAATATATTTTCAAAAAAATAAAAAATTGTTATCCTAATAATTCTAATTCCAATATATTAAAATCTCATTTAAACATAAAAAAATTAATAAACATTTCATTGATTTATTACATTAATAATATCTTCTTAAAAAATTTCTATAATAGAGTTAATATCATCATCACACAGAAAAAATGTATTATTATCATGTTTTTTCAATGTAAATCAATAGTTTATTGTTAACAATTAAAAACTCACTCATCTTTGGTATTTTAACAATTTATTCCTAGTTAAGATCAGATGGATTCCAAAAAAATCCAACATTAATAGCTTGATAATAAAATATAAATCATTAATTATTTTATTGGTAAACTTTGATAATATTAATTTTTGAAATATACTAATGTAAATATAAACGTAACAGTTTTCTCCCATTAACTGGATTACACAATAACACTTAAATTATTAAAATTTCATCGTATGCTTGTATATGATTCAAATGACATCATTCATTTATGAATAATAATATCAAGGAACATTTTAATGTTGAATGAAATAACTATTTTGTGTTTCACAATTATGATCAACATCAATAATACAAAAACAATACTTTTTTGCATCACAATATGTATAGTCACGTGTTATATTAAACGGTTTTTTGCAAATATTATTGAATTCATAAAAAAAATTATGATCAGTGGAATCTATTATATTTTTTACTTATAGAATAATCACAAATACATTAATGAAATCACTTTTTAAAAAATAATTTTATTTTCAATTTATATATTAATATATTAATAAACATATATAATTCTTAAGCTATACATTAAATAGTTTATAATGGTGTTTCTGAATCTAATGATCATTCAAGTGATTCATTTTTCTCATAAAAGAAACAAAATGTGTTTAGAAAAATACCATAAATTTTCCACTAAAAAAACAATTCAAATGGTTTTAGGAAAATGGGAAATTATTTATCTAATAACATCTCTCCCATATATAATGGAAATCAATGACATGATTAACGAAATGGGTCGATGCACCTTATTCTATCCAAATTGGTGTGTAAATGATGATTATAATATTTTTGGTTAAATATAAACCAATGATGTTTCATCTAAATTATTTCCATCATAATCATGAAACATTGTAAAAAAGGCGTGCACTCAGCCAAAATCTCTCCCTTGGAAATTGGAACCTATAGATAATATTTATTGAACAAAAATCCCTTTATGTTATTTATTTATATTTCAATCTTGTAAATCAAGTAAAACTATTTTCTTCATGTAATTATTATTTTTTTAACAAAATTTTCAAAAAACAATGTACCATCACATCGAAAATATGTAGTTGGAATGAAATATCTATGTCAAAATGTTATGTGTTTCATTTTATCGTCATGCGATTATTGGTAGCCAAAGGGAACCCAAAATATAAAAAACCCTATCTACCAGAATTAATATTTATGAATATTCATTTTTTTAAAAATCATACATTATGTTCCTGAAAATATATAGCATATATATTATTCCATGATTGAGTACATTTTATAGTGATCTTGAGGAGAAGCATAAGTATGGATCCTGCCTTTGAGGGGGGGGGGGAATTTCCAAAGAATCCTTGAATATTTCATGAATAATATAGAACATATTTTTGGGATGTATCATATTCTTGGAATGATGAATTATTTTCTTAAGGGAAGATAACTTTGAATAGCTCACAAACAATA
Organism: Viscum album; assembly: GCA_963277665.1. NCBI lineage: Eukaryota > Viridiplantae > Streptophyta > Magnoliopsida > Santalales > Viscaceae > Viscum > Viscum album. The sequence continues at coordinate 1,380,336,193 of OY728166.1, forward strand.
TTCAACTTCATGAATGAATGAAAGAAATCTTATAGGATTACGATTTCATTCTTATATAGGTTCCTGTCACATCTTCATTCAAGTATTAATTTTTAATTCATCACATTTGTTAATTATTATAAGTAAATATACATTAATACCATTCAATATGTTTTGAATACTTAAAAATGCATTCATAAATGAGTAGTAATAGAAGAAAACTGAGTTATGATTGAAGTACAAACCATGTGCATCAAATGAAAGAAAATGTAAATGTCAATTTTAAATCAAGGAATCATATTCAGAACCATGGTGTGATGGTTCCCATTTTACTTCAATTACAATAATTTATCACATTCACTGAAATCCCTAAATAAATAATAGGATAGTGTAGAGTGGGTATGTTGGGATTCATCTTGGTAAGGAATACTTTGGGATGGTTCACTATATAGGGGCAAGGTTGAGAGTATAAGTTATTTTGGATTGAATGTATATAAAAACAATAATGTTTATTAGTTATTTGGTGAAGGGATAAAATATTAAAGAATCTGAGATTTTTTGGGATTCAAAGACTTTATTTGTTTTGTATTTTATCTTGTTATAATCTTGTAATTAGGCCTCTACATAAGTATAGTGAGATCAAGTATAAATTATTCTAACTGTTTTCTTATTTCATTATTATAAATTATAATTTTATAGTATTATTACTTCCTATAATTCATGTATATTAAGTTACTCTTATTAATACCATATGTTGTTTCTAAATATCTATCATTTATGAACATATCTATTTGTTTTCTCATTTAGAGATATTTTAGAGTGAGGAAATCATGATTGGAAATATTGAGTGTATGATTTTTATTATAATGGTTCTTAACATACATGTTCCCAAACATTGAGAATATAATTAAATGAAACAACATATTAACATATGCAACATATCAGGTTCAAGAAAGAAAAATATTTACATGCGGCATAAATTTATCGATATAGTAATGTTTTCACTGAAATAACTATATGTTCTTGAAATGGGGTTTCAGAATATATAAAGTTAAATGATCTAAATTGTATAAGGGAACACCATATTTTAGTGGAAATAGACTCACAATAAATTTCATACCAACAATATAGAGGAAATCATTCTTGTCATTTGGTGACTATTATAGAAGGCTTCACTAGTGTATTAATTGGAATCATTGATTTATGTAGTCAGAAAAATATAGAAAAGGATTGTGACGAAGATGAATGTGATTCAATGAATCTAAAATAATGTTATACTAGTAAAGGAGGATTTCAATCCTACTTCTAATTAATAGGTGGTAGAATTCTAACAAGACATATTACAACTTGAAGATATTGAGCACAAGTAGTTCCCCATTCATGTGTCGAATCATGAGGAACGTACGAGGAATGTGATGAAAATGTTTAGTCTAACACTGTTGAAGTATTTTTAAGTTGTTTGAGGTAAAAATATGAATAATGAGTATGGATGAATTTAATATAGGAGGTTGGGAATGGAATTCATGTCATAGAGTGGGAGGATATGTGTGTGTCATTGCATCAAAAAATTTTAAAAATAGGTTCCATAATTTTTTCTATTTCAAATGCTTGATAATTTACAAATGTATATATTTTATAAATTCTAAATGGAGAAAACTCCATTTTTTATGAATTAAAATTGACACATAAGGTAGTAAAATTGTATGTTAAACATACTCTTGCAATTTATAAGATATAAAAAATATTTGAGGGAATGTGCAACTCTTAATATCATAGGTGGTGTTGTAGGAGTAGAAGACTGAGGTATAAATAGGTTTGTTGGTGTATTAGTTGTTTCTGGGACAAATGGCTATCAGATAAGGATTCTTCATCATAATGAAATTTTAGAGTATTTGATTTTTATTGTTTTGAATGGAAAATATAAAAACATTCTTAATGGAAGGTTTTATGGTGGAGGAAATCTTCATTATACTAAGGGTGAATTATTTTCAAGGCCCCCCCAGATCCCTTACTATAGAGAATCCCATTAATGGTTTTACTCCATCTTCATCAAGACTTCCACCATATAGACAGAGTGATTTATAAGTTTGGTTGAAATGAGAGGGTCATATTTAGAGGGTATGATATGATACTATAAAATAACAATTATCAAGGGACAATTTTCTATATATGTGTATGGTTGGGAGTATAACATATTTTATCTAGGTAATTTGTGTAATGAATATTGTGGTAGTTAGGTAGTGGATAAATAAATAATAACCAGAATTAGTTTATAGTGGTTGGGTATCCTGGACTATTCTATTTTGTTTTACCTCTTAAGAGAATATATTTAGGGGGTTTGGCATCGACATATGAACAATAATATTTAGCGAGTCTTCTTCTTCATATCTTATTCATTTATATTTTATCTTTCTTGTTTGTTAGATATTGTACTTCCAATCATTATTTCATTTTATTCGTATCCTATTAATATAATATGCTATTTCTCTCACTAATTAATCTATAAATGTATCATGGTCTTAAAGAGAAACTTCATAACTCTTTGTAAATCCATTCAAAAGAACTATTAGATATGATTTCTTCTTGATATCTTCATTTTCGAAGAAACCATGTTTATAGAGAATCATACATATACAAGCACCTATATGTTTGAAAATAAGGGAAATGAAATATTTATATCATGGATTTAAACAAACAGTTACTTCTAAAAAAGTACAAATACTACTCAAACTAATGAAGGGGCCTCTTGTGAGCTAATTCAAACATACTAATATAATTATAAGAACATATCCACCGTAAGATATATCATATACATAGTATTAATGATTATATTTTACCTTTATCTATGACATTTAATGAACACTATACATTGAACATATCAATCTATTATTGAAAATCTCATGTTTTAATGATTCTCTAAAAAACCAGACCATGTGATTGGAATGTGTGGGATTTTTTGTCACTCCCAGGGGAAGAATTTTCATTTTAGCTTTATGTATGTTTGGGTAGTTAGGGGATGGTGTAGTATTAAATAATGGGGTTATTTTCGGAATAAATATTTAAATAATTTTGGATGTCTTTCACCTAATTTTATTGGATAGAGGGTCTAGCCTTAGCCTCTAGAGAACTGCATCTCCATGATGAGTCTTTTTCTTTTATATTTATTCATCCAATTCATCTACATTCTATGTAATTACTATATATTTTTGTTATTTCTATTAATTTAATTTCATAGTATTTATTTATTTCACCTATCAATTGGAGCTTTCATTGAGAGTTTGTAATTACACATGGTGTAAAATTTAGTTTAAAAGAAAATAATAATATTGACAGAGGAAACCAAGTTGAACTAATTGAAGTAGACACACTAGTAGCACTAAAATTCTTAGGATGAAGAACAAATAAAAAATACTTGATCAACACAATAAATTTGATGTGGTAGAGAGTAATATAAAATATCGCATATTTTACAAAAATAGATCACATGAGTCGAGGGAAAAATAATATCTCATAGTAGATGTGGTATCCAAGGGGGACATAACTATAGAGTTTATTAATCATGTGAGGTATTGAATGTTTCATTTGAGGTTAACACAATATGGAGTGGATTGAAGATGTCACATATGTGAAATCTAGAACCTCTATCACAAATATAATGGTGGTGATATAAAATATTGAGTAAAATTGTGTTCTATCTTCAAGAAGAAGAATTAGAAGAATGATCAAATGATTAAGAAAAAAATGGTGCTGTTAAATAATAACTGTGTGCATTATAATGGGATGAATTAATTTTGTATCAATTTACTTCTAAAAGATAATTAGTGGTATACACATTAGAAACTATAGTTTAAGTTGTCACAACCATAGTGGAATGAGATGAATGAACCACAATAGAAATGAGTGACAGATTCCAGAACCTCATTGTTATATATATAATGTCTATAACACAAAATGTATATTGAAACTAAAGATATAGTACTAATCAATTTCAAAAAATATAAATAAGAATAGAAATTTAATAATCTATAGATAATTTTATTTGTCATGTGGTGTCTGTTAATTAAAAATTTCATACCATAAAGGGATCAAGGCTGGAGGGTTTTGTTTTTATATCAGGAGACTATGGTGTAAGTTCATTACTAGTTGCAGGAATATGAAATCAATGAAAATAAATTTTGATATATGATAAGGAGGATAATATGCCTCATTTCTATAATATCCTAAAGTGGATTGTTTAAAGGCATTTTTAATGATTACATTGCACCTAGAAATAATAGAATTCTTGGCTTTTATTTAAATGTTCAATATAAGGAACAATAAAATGAACCTAGTTCTAGGAGGGTCCAAAAATAGACTATGATATTCTATAGACTAATTGATATTCCTCATGTTACTCGGATAAAGATTGAGATTCCCTAGCCAACTCATGTGTCTATAGTGGTATTGATGGAATATTTATTGGCTATTTGTTGTAAGAATCTTGGAGATGATAATGGATTATGTTTAACTCCAAGATGATTGGAACCAGTATTCGTTGAATGTGATCAGAATAATTGTTGGTTCCATTTTTAGAACCTAGTTAAACAATTTAGAGTTTCTTGTATAATCATTTTCCTAATCATGTTACACAATGGTGCAAGCTGGTGTTGCTAAGATGTTGTCAGTGATTTTCTTAAAACTCATTATAAACATGTTTTATTATCAAAAATATAAATGTTATTGGGAATATAGAAAATAAATTTTGAGTGGCCAAAGAATCCCACAAAATCTATCCAAAAGAGTAGAAATTTGTAGCAGAATTCACGAAATTGATCAAATTTACTCAGCATGAGGGTAAGCTATTTTTAAGGGTGGGGGGTAGGAATGTGTGGAAAATATTTTTTATCTAGGAGTAAAATTTTCATTATTGTTATAATTATGTTAGGGTAGTTTGGGATGACAGGGTTATTGAATAAGGGAATTGTCTGAGGTAGGGATTTACAAAAATATTTTGGGAAGATTTCAGTCGAGGGTGATTGACCAAGGGTTAGGCCTCATCCCCATGCTGGGTCTCCTAGAGTAGTCTTATTTTTATCAATTTATTATAATTCATATTCTATATTTTTAATGGTTGCAAATTATCTCTATTTCTTCCAATATAATTACACATTATCACTCTCCAACACACAGCTATCACCAATTTAATGAATACTTCATGTGTCCTCTATTTAAAAGATAAGTACATCACGTTACCCACATCTATGAAATTTAACACATCATATGTTACAGGACTAATAATTTCCATGAATTTTAGATATCTAATTAAATCATAGAATATATATTTTTACCTTCCATACAAATATAAAAATCCAATATTGGATACACTCCAACCAATGACATAATCAACAACATACCAAACTACCCCTTAGTTAATTTTATTTATATATGGACTAATGTAATTTGGGTATCAATGTATTAAGGTTATCAAGCTATGAATCAGTCCATAATCAAGTAAAATACTAATGATAATAAGAATGAACCCAATGTATATTAATGACTTTTTGACATTCCATGAGATATAATTTTTTTATCCATTCCATGTAATTAGTATCCACTTTTTACCTCTTGATTCTATTCTACCAATCTAATATAAAACCATTTTTAATGATTATAATAATATATTCAATAAAATCTTAACATATCATCATAATTCATAATACTTTCTTTTTATCATTGATTTAGGATGGTTCAAAAGTTTACAATTTAAGGGGATATTGTCATTTGACAATTCATGTTGAATAAATAATGGAACATTTGAATGAATGATAATTGAATATTTCCTTTAGTATAATATGATGATATATTTTAAAACTATTAAATAAATATCTCATGTATTGTGTACCTAATTACATAATATGATCCTCAATCTTTTTTGTGTTAATTATTACATCAATGGATCCACAACATTCTTCACAGTTACCAGATTTTTATATATTTAGATTTACCCTACCAACAATCTATTATATAAGATTGTATTTATGAAGGATTTATTGGTCCATTTTTTGAGACGAGGGTTCCGTGGAATTAGTAACGGCTTTATTTTTTTTCATATTAAATCTCAATCACTCCCAGAGTGCTAAGAACCACCGCATGATTAGTCATAACCTTATTGATCCAAACATATTACTTTTTATCATAGGATGTAGTGATGTACTTTTCCAATATTATTGAGTCTATAATGGTGGATTTTTTTGGAACATTTCTAAATTATAACATCCCCATTTAAAAAATTAATATAGATTGAGACTTCATATCATATTTTTCAATTTCAAAACTTATATATGTGTATCTTCTTATATAGTGTCCATTCCAACCTTTAAATATCAATTATATTACATAGTAAATCTCATGTACTTATAGTGTTTATTAATAACAATCCAGTGATATTAATTAGGATTTTATTATTATCTTGATGTTCTACTAAAAGAAAATGTGACATGAGTATGGGCATGAAAAATGGAATTTATGATAGATCCTAAGGCAATCACATAAGTAATTATATTAATCCTTGATAACTCTTTATAATGATCCCAAATCATCCTACGATTATTTCTAAATAACCATTTTTAATGACCCATTTTAACTGATTTCTTTGACAAAACATGTATGCACATTTCCATTGTATGTGTTGTGAATAAATCCATGAAGCCTCGTTGAAATATTTCTATTGATCTGCATACTGACTATATAAGAAATTTTACAAATGTATTTAATCACTAATAACATACCCAACAACATATTCACCTAGAAATGAGTCAATATATTATTTCAAGTAAGAATATTTTGATCTACATAAAATATCAAAAAGACCATGAGATTCCCAAAAAACTTCTTGTATCCATATGATTCATCGATATTCTTGATAAAAACAAACTGTATGATTTCTTCATCAGAATAGATATTCAAACTCTTGGAATCCTATGTTAAACCATAGATTCACCATTGCATCCTTCATACCTTGTAAATATCATTTTTAATTTAAAAAATGGGTTATACCATATAAACACCCTTGAAAATTTTCCCATTAAAGAATGTGGTTTTTATATCCATTTGATAAATCTTATAATCATAATGAGTTATTATGGACATAATATTATGAATGGATTTATTAATCACTACTAGAGAAAAGTTTTCTCTATAGTAAATACCATAAATTGTTTATATCTCTTATCCTAATTGAGTTATTTATATTTATAAACTCTACCATTGATGTATGTTTTCCTATGAGAAACAAAAATTCACTCTTTAGGTCAAATCCCCTCAAGAACATCCTTAAAGTACCAAACAGTGGTGGTGTACATGGATTCCATCTTAGATTTCATGAATTTTATCTGTTTCATGAAATTAGAACACTCAATGGATTCTAGGTAGGGATTGAGTTCATCACTTATAAACATAACATTATCATCATTATCCATAAGAAACACATATCTATTAGGTTCTTGAGGAATCCAACTAGACCTTTAAGTTTCTTGTGTAACTTTATTCACTTATTCTTCAATAACTCTATGGAATAAGACAAACATACATGTTAGGATAACATCTTTTCTTGTAATTTAATTTATATAAGTTCAATATTCCTATAACTAAATACATGATCAATAATATAATTTTCAAGGAATGTAACAAATCAGTCCAAACAAAACTTTGTGCTTAGTAGTATTATTGAAATAATATCCCTTAGTAACATTTGGATAGCCAAAAAATTAAAATTTTTATGATTTGGAGTCATGATTATTAGAAACTAAATGTGAATAAATCATTTACATCCTCAAATCATCATACACAAAATATTGAGACCTTTCCATACCTGATCTTATATGGTTCATTTATGACTACTTTAGATTAAGCATGGTTTAGTAAAAATAAAATTGTATTTCGAGTATAAACCTTGAATGTAAAAAGAAGGACATGTAGACCCATCATAGATTAAACCATGTCTTAAAAATAAAAAATTCAACCTTTCATACACTGCACTCCATTTTGTTATTCAGGGAGGGGTGAGTTGTGAAATAACTCAACAATCTCTTAGATGATCTATAAATTCTTGGAATAAGTATTCAAAACCCTATTTTATTAGAGAACCAATATAATCCAATCATGTTGATTATATATTACATTATTAATAAATTTTTACTTTTAAATAGATTCATATTTTTGATTCTTTAGAAACACATACCTATACCAACTAAAGTCATTAATAAAAAATAAAAACAAAGTACAAATAACAACCAAATACATATGTACACATTTATCCAGGTTCATTACTACGCATGAGATGAAATAGTCCACTAATCATTTCACCATTTTTTTAAAATTGTTTTTTTTCATTTTATCTAATAAATAAGATTCACATATGTCAAAAATTTCATTATCATATGATCCAAAAAATATATCTTTATAGATTCATTGAACATTTTTATCATTTATATGCATGATGAAAAAATTTCAGAAGTAGGTGGGATTAAAATACAACATAAAATTTTTGTTTTGACTGTTATATATTGGGTTATTCATGTATAAAATGCATAAATAGATCATAACAACTATAATTCCTAAAACAAATTCATTCATATATATAGAAAAACTCATATTCTAAATAATGAATGAAAATACCTTCTTGTCTAAAAAATATACGTCAATAAACAATTATTTTGTTATAGGAATATACCTTGTATCAAATCATTAGTTTTCTTATTATTTTCTTTGCCACATACAGTAGATAGTTTATATTTATTTCTACAAAAAAATATCTTTTTTCAATGATGTTTTGAAATAACCATTTTTCAATACATGAAACAGTTACACAGGGGTGCAGGATCAAAAGATATTGCTACACAATGTTGATAAGGCTCTCCTACAAAGGATCAATGAACAAACTAACATGACCAAGAATATGATGAATGAGAATGAAACTAGAAATACATTTCAAGAATTTGATGACATGATGGATGTGTTAAAAGGATATTATCAATGTTTAAAGGCCCGAGTGGAAGTATAACTAGATCATCCCAATTTTACTAAAGGCATCAAAGAAGTTGATGCCCAACTCAAAGACCATTTTATCCCAAACATTTGATGATATAGTTCCATGATTGTCATGATGAGATAATATGGATTCAGGTTGTGGAACCTATAGCATCTACAATACATATGGTAGATAAAAAATGGTACAATCTCTACAATTAGGATGAGGTAAAACATGATCTCACCATTCCTTACAATGTATAATATCCAAAACCACTCATTGTGTCTCTATCCCTGGAAGAGGATGAAGCCACAATAGAGAAGGAATTTGGTGAAAATATAGAGAATAACAACTTCCTACCTATACTTAATACCATCCAACTCCATGAATAACTTACTAATGAAGAATATATTTACGATGAACCAATTCGTGATAAGGATGTTATCTCATACTATATTTGATGTGATTTTATTCAGTCTGGTTTTAGTATCACTCATAACTTCTTTGATTTTTCAGTTTTTTCCCCTCATTTATTTTTCTTTATAGGAATATGAATATACTAAGAATGCACCAGGTAAGGAGCATATGGAGGTCCCAGGTTTTATTGAACATACATTTGAGGAAGCCCTTATGGAGATTAGAGTAGTTAATCACGAGTTTACCTAGACACAATGTTCTTTCTATGAATGGGAGATTTCTTATGACTTTTCACATTTAAATTTTATTCCAATAAAATTAGTTGTTTACATTAACATGGATTATTCAATTCATATAGTATAATATGAACTAGTAAAAGACAATGAGGACACATTTTCACAAGTAGAAAAAAGAAAGAGTAGAGTCCTTACATTATCCAACCAACATCATTCAAGTTTTTTTTTAGTTGAGAAGGGTATGGATATGGTATTCCAAATCATTAGATCATTTCTCACCAACATAGAAGAAATTGAATCTATGAAAAGAAACATGTGGTGTTTCAATTCTATGAGGATCCACCCACCATCGGATTATGGATAACTACCCTTACTTCCCAATGAAGGCCATAAAAATATTGGACTAACATGGGGGATCATATGATGATTCATCTTTACTTGAATTCATAAAATTTAAATTTCAAACTTAAACAATACTCTTTAATGAAACCCCAATTCCTCTATTAATTTTCACTTTTAATGACATGATCCTTTTTCTTAACTGAGTAATTATCTTTTATAGGATTATGATGGAAAATGTTAGCACCAAAATAGTGGGGAAAAAGGACTAACCTTCATGTGACATGGAGTTCATTATACTATATTCCATTTTCAAACACTTTTCCATTTATGTCAAAAACATGTTTTGACTATTAAATTGAAAAATTTTAAGCCCACAATTGAATTTATACTCTAGTTAACTTAACAAGGATACATGCGTTTTCATATAAATCATATGATGCCATGATTTAAATTTCATTCATAATGATAATAAACTATTAACAAGTAGAATTTAATGATTATAGTAATTTATGGATATCAAAATAATGACTTGTGATTTGAGTGAATTAATTGATTCATGTAAATTAACCTTCCCTATAGATTTTCACACATTGAATTTTTTAAATTCACGTAAATTGATTTATAATTGTTAGTTATTCCATGAGTTATTTTCAATTATCAAATTTCAGATTCCTTATAATATTTCTAAATAAAATATTTATTATTTTATGCTCATGATATTTCATGAGTGATATTTGGTCATTACACATAACAAAACCTAAAAACAATTCTGTAACTAATTATCATGAAAAAACATAATTTATAATTATTGAGTCATCTTTAGAAAAGTCCTATCATTTATACAACCTTTTACATAAACCATTTTTTCACCATAAAAACAAGAAATGACCTTGTTAGAAATGATCCATATTTTACACATTTTTTATCCATTCCTACTCTCCTCTCAAGTATTTTTATGATATTTTAATGATAAATTGAAGAGGTTTGAAATTTCATGGTGGAAGGGATGGAATAAATTATAAGTATAAAGTATGTGGGTGTTAAATTTGGGAATTAATAAAGGTTTTCCATCCATTCATTATACATTATTATTTTACCTTAGTGAATAAAAGGAGGAAAATATGGGTTATTATGTACCAGTAAAAAAAATGACCATCACAAGATTGTTTATTTTTATCATATGTCCCTTTTTGGTGGATGTGAGGGTTATCCTAACCATGACATTAAAGAAAATAAAAAATGAAATGAAAAAAATCGAGAACAAAAATAAATAGCTAATTTTCAATTGGAGAAAATCATTCATTATTCCCTATTTAATCATTACGATTAAATTTATTTTGGGGAAGTGTTAGTTATCAAAATGTGAAGGGTAGAATGTCATTACACATTCAATTTTGATATAATGTATTTTACATTAATACATAAGCCTAATATTAGAGATATAATTCGTTCCTCTCAACATTAAGCCTCAAAATCATATAAACCATTATTAAAAGTCCATAGGAATTTATGTGCCTTTTGTCATTACAATGTTTAGAAAATTGTTCCTTTTCTTAAAAATTGATATCGAGTATGTTCTGATGATATGATTAAAAACACACCTAAATTCATATCATTAGTGTTGAGATAAAATATTCATGATACATAGATCACTATTTTTGATGTTTAATAATAATGAATTAAGGATATTGAATGAATGAGAACATAAGTACCATCATTTTCAAAAGGTAAAAAATAAAATTCACGAATTGATTTTTCATTAAAAATTATGAAATTTAATTAATATATTATGTGATTTTTGGAATGTTTAATTTAACAATGAAAAAAAATTATCATATTACATTAATTTTTAAATAATGATAATTTGGTGCACTCTTATTTAAAATATCATGATTTTATGCTCGAGTGATATCATAGTTTATGTATGGGGTCATTTAATGAACTCAATTTTCATGGATAATTTTAATCAAGTTTTAAAGGATAATACATGATTTTAATGAAGTGTTCCCATGAATTTAAATGGTTTATTAAAAATTTGGAGACTATTAATGTGGATTTTAAATTATTTATAATGAATTAAATTGTTCAATAATTTGAATTTGGTATTTATTTAATTAAATTATATGTATATTATTATTTCAATGGAGTTTACAAAAATGTTCAGTAAAGAGCTATCTCTCAACCCATATCCTACAACTACATATCCATCCTCATGATGAGGCCGGCTTTCCTAGAAGGCCACCATGTGGCCCGGGCCAAGGGAGGAGGCCACACGACGGATCAACCTAGTGCAGTGGGCCACAAGGATTGAAGGTTATATGGCGTAGGTTTTTTCAAACATCATTTGGGACACACAGTGTGTGCGGACCATGTTAGTATGCGATAGAGAATCTGGGTGCCCACCCTAATGTAGTAATTTGAGTCGAATCACAGACACAATGTTATTTAAACACCTATGACCTTAAGGATCATTTCTAACACGGGGATACAACAATGGGTTATAATTAATCATTAAAAAATTTAATTTCTGATGAATTTAATTAATGGCCCCACACTTAAAAAACATCCCCCCACTACATTTTTTAAATTCTCTCTACCTTCTTCCATGATTCCTCAATCACTACTATCCCTAAAAACCCCATGGTTTACCAGATAGAAATATTGAGCTCATAAATCTACTAATTACAAATCTTTGAAGTAACAATGATAATCTCTGGGACACTATACGATTGCCACGATTCTTATTTATAAGAATTTGTTTCACAAATAATTCTACCACCACCTAACTCACCTTCAACTCCATTGTTTCTGGGCATAACTAAAGAATGTTTTGGGGGGTGATAAATTGAGATTTATTTTAATAGTCATTTCCAAAAACAAATATAGAAGATCCTTCATGATAAATTTATATGTTATTTATTTAACATCTGATGAAATAAATACCTAGGCTTAGAAACATTCATTGTTGATGACTGTTGATCATTCAGAAATCCCCTTCCAGATTACCTTCATCATGTTTTCAAGTATCCAAGGGAATAATCCCCCTAGTGGCGATCCACAAGTGTTTAAATTGTCTCTGAGAAATGATAATCATTCTCTCGGTACTATTAGGGTGAATCAAATATCTTGTGTTGTATGTTATCACCCACTCTTTCATCTATCATTATGAAATTTTCTCTTCTGATTATCATTTTTGGGAGGGACAGAGGAGGATGAGTCCTGAAAGAATTCTTTGTTTGGAAAAATTATCTATTCCCAAAATCGGAATGGGTTTAAAATGAATTACAGAATTTATGTAGCCATCTATTAATATAATTGAGATTTCTATTAAAAAATATAATTTCATAACTACCATTAAATATATTTATAACCATTAATGAAATATTATGAAACATAATATTAATAATTGTATTATTATTTTTGGGTGTTCCATCTTTCAAAAAATGTATTAAAAATATTTACAGACTCATAAATAACAATTTTATCACCGAACATGGTCTTGGTCCATATGAACTCCTCTTATACTTATTTAACACTATGATAAATATTTTAATCACAGAAATAAATATTTTATTCACAAACTAATACATATATATTTAATAAATATTATATTAAATAAATAAATAAATTTTATTTAATATCCAGGGAATAAATAATTATTTAATGTATGCAATTAATATAACATAAAGAAAACTATTTATTATTCATGAGAATAATATTTATTTCTGTAATTAAATGAAAATATAATTTAATTGACAAAAATTGAAACACATTATGTGTGACCGTACAATATTCTATCTTGTTGGTATAATGTGAGATTGCCTAAATTCCAAGATTACTATCTAGAAATGGGTCAAGGAACCCATGAGAAATAACATAAAGTCACAGTGATGACAACCACATACTAATGATCACAATGTAATATAATCACATTGTTACATAATCATATCACGTAGGTTGCATAATGATGTCATAAACATATATTCTTGCTAGATTATTCTTTGACTATCTGAAATAAATTCGTTGTTACAACATGGATATGGGATTTAGGATTACAGTTCTATTTTAGTTAAAGGGCTGAGATATTATATTCCATTAATATGAATGTGACAAATTCCTTCTTGTCTTATCCATTAATGACATAGAATTCATGTCACACCCATCATACATAACTTCTTGACAACATATGGTGTGGGAGTTTTCATTAAAAAATATATGTACACGATTCATGACATGCATTATTGATAATATTAAAATAGTAATATCTGTTGACACAAAAACATGTCAACTTCAAACTAGAGGTTCTTTTCTCATAATTTCCCATCTTCAAGATTACCAAGTGTGAACATCAGAAGAAGAAGCCTCATATTCTTATGAGAAATCACACCTAACAGTCTATATACTCTATGTCCCGTATAGTATGTTCTTCGACCACAGAACTATTTTAAGAATATTTTCATAGAACATCATGGTTATAATTATATTGGGAAACTACTTTGACCTTATCAATGCAACAAATACTCAATGATTGTATTACACCATGGTCATACAGAACAATGAAAAATATGTAATAAGATGATTTAGTTAATATTTAAGACACAAAATATTCAATTATTCCAAGTAGAAATAGTTTGTTCTATAAAACCAACTATAAAAAACTCCCACATGGATTAGAGTCAACAGCCTACATCTTTTAGTATGCTAGACCTCACATGATAATGATGTTTTTGCTGAGTCTAGGATTTATTCATGGGGTTCGCCGTGTTATCTTCTGTGGAAATAATACTTAATAGAACATCATTTATCAATGTTATATACCTCAAGATATGATATTTCCGAAGTATGTTATTGAACCACTGATGTGGCCTTTCCTCTTTTACGAGATCCACTACTATAGTATTATGATAATAGAGTTTGATGGGATCATTTCTGGTTGGTAAAAAATCATGGTCTTGGAAAATATTTTGCATCCAAACTATTTCTTTAGCTACCACAGAAGCTACAATATAATCGTAGTTTAATGTATAACAAATGACCATAGATTACTTTGACCTCTTGCATCTCACAACACCGCCATTCAATGTGAAGTTGAATCCCATTTAGGACTTCACATCAACATTATCGAAATGGAAACTTGTATCGGTATATCTTTCGATGATTATTTCTTCATGTCATCTATAAACCAAGAATATATCCTTTGTGAACCTTAGATACTTAAGGATATTCATGACATCCATACAATTATGGTCACCTATATAATCTTGATTTCAACTAACCACACTTAATGTGTAGGAAAAATCTAGCCGGGTACATAAGATAACATACATGATTGAACCAATCACTGATCCATATGTAATCCTTTTCATTATCTTTATTTCATCATGGGTCTGAGGAATCATCTTCTCAGAGAGATGAATTGCATGTAACACTGGAAACAATACCCTCTTGTATTTTCTCATACTGAATCTCTTTAGTATCTTTTCATTTTATGTACATTGACTTAGTTCGAAAAACCTATAGAATATATCAATAAGGATCTTGATCCTAAAAATACATGATTCCTCTCCCATGTATTTTAGGGAAAGTAATTTATTCAACAATGACTTAATAGACTATAATACTGAAATTTCATTTCAAATATGTAATATTTCATCAACATATACTATTAATAAATTGATTGTACTCATACAAAACTTTTTGTAGACACAAGTCTCACATTCATTCTTCATAAAACCCAATTACATTATATATTTATCAAAATTAATGTTCCATGAATTGGATGCTTTTTATAATTCATAAATGGTTTTTCACAACTTTCATATCTTGTTGGTATGCATTGGTGTCAAAAAACCTTCATGTTGTGTTATGTAGATGTCATCCTGAACATTCCTATTAATGAAGAATGTTTTGAAATCCATTTTCCAAATCTCATAGTCATGATAAATTATAAAGTAATGTAGTATTATGATGAATTTCATCACTAAATCTGGTGAAAACGTTTCATCATACTCAATAACTTTACACTATTAAAACCCTATTGAAAACTGTCATGCCTTATAGGTAATAACTAATCCTTCCATTTCTCGTTTCTTATTGAATACCCATTTGAAATCAATAAGATTTACTTCCAGTAGAAAATCTACCAAAATCCAGACATGGTTTTGGTACATGGAATCCATTTAAGAATTTATGGCATCTTCTCACTTGGAAACATATGTTCCACTTTCTGCTTCCTTAATGGTTTTAGGATCATTACTATCAACTAATAATGAGTCGCCATCCTTGATAACTAGGAAACCACGCCATTCTAGTTCCCTAATCTATATTGTACTGCTAAAATGTTCTTTTTACTTTCTAATAGTTTCTTCTTCTACAGGGATTTGTGGAATCAGATCTTGCACCCACCCTTGTGTGCCTTGTGCCTTGAATTCATCAACGTTTATCTAAATCCCACTATCTCTTTTGTATATGTAACCAATCTCAAGGAATATGGTGTGTGTTTACACTATAACCCTTTGGTATAAGTGGTCATATAGGTAATATCCAGCTATTTATATAGGGAATCATATAATGTTACACTTTGTGCCTCATGGTTCATGATTGTTACCTGAAAAGGCCTTTACAATTTATTCTCTTCCCCACACATGTATGTTAGATAACATGGGTTTTCCTACACTCCAAAATTCATATAGAATACCATCTATCTATTTAATTGTTACTTGGTTTAGTCTATGTGTTTTTTATAACAGTTATCCCTAAAAGAATAATGGACTACATTCATAACTCGTCATTGATCTCACCATGTACAACAAGGTGTGGTTCATCCTTTCATTTAAACTATTCGGCTAAGGAGTGTAAGGAGTAATGATTTCG
This sequence comes from Viscum album, assembly GCA_963277665.1. Lineage (NCBI taxonomy): Eukaryota > Viridiplantae > Streptophyta > Magnoliopsida > Santalales > Viscaceae > Viscum > Viscum album. The sequence goes on from OY728166.1 coordinate 1,380,353,047, forward strand.
GATAGGATCCCAATCTCCCATTTGAATCCAATGAAGTCTTGATTAATATATTCACCACCTTAGTCTGAACAGAGTTTTATAGTCTTTATATCAACATGGTTCTCATCTTTATTATTTTATTAATTGAATTTATGAAAATAATATCACATATACCTCATTAAGTTAATATATCATAATCTAATAAAAGCATCCCCAAAAGTTTTGAAGTCTGAGTATCCACCCCTTGCCTCCACAAGGAATTTTCCACACACATCGATATGATCAAATTGATGAAGCTCTTTAGCACTTTCACCTTACCACTAAATAGGGATTAAAAAAATTTCCTTGTAATTAATCGTGAAATACACCAAGTGGTTTTAGTTCGAAAGAGTTTAAATATCCATCTTGATGAAATTTTATATAGAATTTTTCATTTACATGACTTATCCAGTGATTCCAAAGTTGGGTGTGGTATGATTCCTATGAAGTATCTTCATTATCAATTTCTATTAGTTGTTTCAGGTAATCAAACATGTATAGATTGTTATGTAATTGTTCCTTACCATAGAAATTCTATCTTTATAAAATAACCAAAATTTATTCCCAAATAAGAAAATCAATTCATATATATCTATTATAGATATTGAAATAATTTCTATGGTAACTAAAGGAACATAAAAACTACCCTTATAAACCATGAGTATTCTAGTTCTCAATGTGAGGAAGTAGTCCTCAATAGCCATAGCCGCAAGTTTAACTCAGTTGGATGCATGTAGATCTACCTCCACTCATTAATTTTTTAAATATACATGTTTCCTTTATTAGACTACCTATATGATCACCAAAAGATATATCTAATAAATAATTTTTAAAAATTGATAAATTTAACTCAATAACAAAATCACCTAATTTTTTCACTTGTTTCATTAGTTGGATGCAATATTTCTTCCAGTGTCCCCTCTTTCCACATGTGAAACAAATAACATCATGGTCCCTTTCACCCCTTTGATCTTCTTCTTTTTGGAAGTAAAATAATAATCTTTGAGCATAAATCCCTTTGCCTTCCCTTTAATATTTTCACCAAAAGGATAATCTTCTCTTCTCACTTCATATCAGTATCTACATATTTAATGAGGATTAATTATTTGAATGAGGCATCTCAATGTGGTTCATTTTAAAATTCAAAAACAATTGGTGATTCTCTGCGATAGTGATGCTAGAATGAGATCTATTCCTTGTTAGTCGGCGAGATTAAACCCTAAAACCTCTAGGTGTTCAATAGAGCCATTGATATTGACTGTGTAAGGCCTGACTATGAATCCATTTCAAAGAATACATTAAAAGTGCTCCATCTATGTCTCAAACCGTTCTTGTCTAGCTCTCCCATGGTAAAGACCATAGAGGTGCTAAGCATGCTATACAAATATGTGTTTTTGTGAGACTTCATAAATTGACTAGACATATATGAATGAATCAGACATTGAATTTCAACCATTCATATGTTTTTTGCAGACTAGGAACTATTCACCACTCTCCACTTGAGTAGGAGGATCAGGCATTGATGATCCTATCATGTAAGATTTTCCTTTCATGGTTTAGAACAAACTGAAGGCGTCTAAACCACTCTTGGAAGTTACTTCTAGTGAGGAGATTACCTTTATCTAATATTGATTGATGGGATAGTGATATTTTCATTTAACTCTACAACTAAAAGAGAATATTATTATTATTTTTCTTGATTATATATTTTTTGAGAAATAATTAAATGATTTTCTCAAATCTACAACAATTTTATAAATTCCCATTAATTGTCACCATTGAACATGGAATTCCTATTTTCTAGGAAATTCTAGTTGAAATGACATGTATTTCCATTAACAGAACCCCATAAAGAGTTGATAAAACTAGTATTAATGTATTTAGGTACGCATGTCTTTTCTAGTGGGTTTGCAGCTCCTTGATCTGTTTAGTGGACTCCCCAATCTTGAAATCCCGACTTGGATTTTCTCAATAGTTTCATATAAATTACACTAATTCTAGTAAGGGATACTATTAAATTTATAAAATGTTAAGTCACCTCAAAACTTTTATAATAACTCCCCTTATAAAATTATGCATCCAAAAAAGGGTTGGTAAAACACATAGTTCTATTGAGTATTTTTCCTAATCTGGTAACATATGTCTTAATATTACATATTACTACATTGAGGGATTTTATATTATTATGTATTCATTTTTATATTGGTTTATCTTTTACATTTCGTGTTAATATTTATGTTCTTTTTACTTAATTAATAAACCATATTTGGGTAAAACATTTATGCATAATCAATTTTATTGAAATTTCACCTTTATATATTAATTCATTCATTTAAGTGATCTCAGTCTTTTATCAATAAATACATATTTAAAGCATTTGATAAAAAATAAACAAGCAATTAAATTCACAAATCATGAGATTATCTAATGGATGATTTATTGACCGGACATTAGATTAATGATTGACCAAGGGGAAATAACTCATTATGCTAGACTTGGTATGAGATACCATATTTTACATGTCAACATATTTATCATTGAGTGGGAGTAATTATGGTTGCATATTGACCCTTCCCGACATGCCTTGTGAGGATCCATTGATTAAAAATATATAATACTCACACATAGGTTAGGGGAACCAAAGGATTAAATAAAAGGAATTACATAAATATCGTTGGACAAAAAGCATTTACATAATAATGGAGGGAGAGATGACTCACAAGACACAATTTTGTTTAATATTACCTAATTGAAAAATCATGCTTTGAATTTAATTAATCAAAGGATAACACATACATAGGTCTTGTATATGCTCATGAATGATCACACAAGCAATGAATACAAAAAAGTAAACGACTTGCATTTATTTTATTATTCAAAAAAAATGGTGAAGCATTAATTGATTGATTAATTATATTTCATCTTAATGATAATCCGAAATTATTCGGAGACACAAATCATTAATGTAAAATAAATGTTAGAACTAATAATGACATATTAATTAGAATTAATTAATTTAGAATTTATAATTCATTAAAAGCATTATTAAATTTTCATAAATGAAATTGTGTGCTAATCAATACAATATGGTTTTAATGATGAAATTTAAAATTATATATAATTTTAATTTTCTCATTTAATGGGAGACTACATGATGTGAAAATGTAGCTACACGTGATGGAAATCAATTATTTTATATCCAAGTCACATTCATAGGGCTTTAGTGTGATGACTAGGCTAGAGTATATGATGTGTACATTCCAATTACACACTGTGTAACTACTTGTCATGTGCTAGTATGGCCCAATAAACACAGAATGTGAAATAAAAGCACTGTATGTAATTAATTAAATGGCGCATCTAGATACATTTTTCTTGGTTATAGAGTATGTTCTCCAACCACATGTCATGTAACCCAAATTTATTGGCCAATGATTTGACACTTCTCAACGGAATCTTCAATAATTATTTATTTGTTCTTAAACCTTTATGAAATTGAAACTCTAAATAGAAATGATTAATATGTTGATAAAATGTTAATTCAAATCAGTTTAAATAAATAATAACATAAAATAAAATCATTCCAGAATTATGCATAGATCTACAATCAACTAAATAATTATAAATTTAAATGTAAACCCTATAAAACAACTTATTGGTTCTGGGTGTTGTGGAAGCATGTTGTGGTGGGTGACATATTAAAATTTATTTTAATAATCATTTTTATTAAGCCAAAATAGTGGGTCTTACACATAAATTTTTTAATTAATTTATTTAATATATGTGGAAATAATTACATGGGATAAAGAAAATTCTTCATTGATGATTGTTGATCATACGAAAAGGCCAGTCATGATTTCATTTTATAAACTTGTAAGGATAAAAGGGTAGAATTACACTAGTGGTGATCTAAACATGTTTCAATGGTCTCTGTGAACCACCACTCAATTTCTTGGTGCTAGCGCAAAAAACCACATGTCTTGTGTTGTTAGTTCTTGATTTCTCATTCTTCAGTTTTCATGAAATTCCCCCATAGGTTTCCCATTAATAATATGGATAGAGGAGGTGGATTCAAGAGAGGATTCATTGTGCTCAATACTTCTTTATTCCCAAACATGGAATTGGTTTTGAATGAAGTACACAATAGACATAGCCGTCTATTTATATAGATGGGATTTTTATTTTAAAATTTATTTACATAAAAACCATTAAAATTATTATAACCATTAAATAAATCCCATCTAACATAATAATAAAAACATTATTATTATTTTTTGCTTAGAAAAATTGTGAAAAATGAATAAAAAATATTTACCAACTCATAAATAATTTTTTTATCACCAAAAAATTTCATGGTCCATTCAAACTCCTCTTGTATTCAATAAACACCTGATTAAATATTTCATTATCTTAAATAAATATGTTAATAGAAAATTAGTAAATAATTATTTATTAAATATTCAATAAAATAAATAAATATATTTTATTCAAAACTCGGTGAATAAATATATATTTAATTTATGCGATCCAAATTACTTAAATAAAATTACTCCTCTGTCTGGAGAATAATATTTATTACACTAATTCAATTCAAATATAATTTATTTGAGACCACTAGTAACACTTATTGTGTGACCCTCTAGGATTATTTCTCATTAGAATTAGATGGACATGCCAAAAGTCCAGGACTACTATCTATCAATGGTTTAAGGAACCATAGAGGCAGAACATTAAGAGGAAACAATGAGAACCACATAGGAAAATTCACTATTTAATATAATCCCTTTGTCACATTGTCTCATCAAGCAGGTTTCATGAATGTGTCATCAACTTATATGATTGATGTACCATTCATTAAATATGTAAAATAAACTCATTGCTACACCATGGACATGAAATTTTGTGTGACGGTTCTATTTTTATCAAAGGAATGAATTATAAACTTCCATAAATATGGAAGGGAAAATCATTTCTTGAATTATCCACTAACAACTTTTCATTCGTGATGCACCCTACCTACCACCAATATATGACATGATGATTTTCATTATAAAATCTAAGTGTACTAATCATGACATGTATTAATGAAAATCATAATATCTGAGGACCATTACACATGGTCACAGATAAGAATATCTGATATCACCAAAATATGTGGAATTTATACTAGTGAGTGTATTATCATAATCACACATCTTGGATATTACCAAGTGCAAACTTTAGAAGAAGAAGTATCATCTTCTTCCAAGTACTTACACCAGACAGTCTATATAATATGTGCCCCATCATAGTATGTTATCAAACTGAAAAACTATATTAATAATATTGTCATAGGACTTCAAGGTTCTCATAATAGCGGGGAACTTCAATGAACATTTCAATGGGAAGAAAAATCTAGGTAACTATTACATTATGGTGATACAAAACAATGAAAAATATGTAATAAGACAGCTAATTAAATATTTAATATATCATATATTCAGGTAATAAAACAACAAATAGTTTCTTCTAGGACACCAACTCTAACAGTCACTCCTACTAACCAGAGATCTCCATATCCACCAATGGAATGCTAAAAAGCCAATTTTTTAACCACTAAAACCCTGGCCAAGAATCAATAGTATCACATTGTACAATTGAGCTAATGGTAGAACATATAAACCATTGAGATAATTGTAGCACATTGGCTACTGTTGGAAAAAATCGTGGATCTATATGCCACCACAACCTAACTCACCGACCACCATTGCTCTACTATGTAAAATTATCTATAATTGTTGTTGTAACCAAAAACATACATTGTTTCCACCTTATAATCAAATTCACCACTTCCCCATGATTTTTCGTCACTACCGATTCCCACCATGATTGCTTGAAGAGAGGTCCTAGTCCACTACAATGCCAATCAAATACCACATACAATTTGAGGCCCCATATAGTCAAAATGATTGATAGAGGATTGGAGGAAGACCAATACCATATTTTATGTTGTTCTTCTGCTTTACCTCCACCATACATACATGTCTAAATCACACCCCATGCACAACCTGAACCAAGGAGCTATTGTTGATCATTTAACAAAGGAGAAGGAAAATAGTGTGGAAGAATTTATTAAGCCGACAAGAAAGATGAAGTCTATGAAAAGAAAAATTATTCCAGCTAAATGAGGAAGAAATATTATGATGGGATGAATTAAAACATTCTAGATAATGATTTCAACCAATAATGGATATGATCCACTATTGGGACAATAGTGGATATGTTTTACCGTTGAGAAAATGTTGGATGATGCTACCACTGCTATGAAAATTACATCTCAACATAAGAATTTGGAAATATTATAGGATTATATATATTCAATGTTGAATATATATTAAAATATACATTCAATAATTGTGAAGATATTGAAATATGAGGATGATATATATTAATAGGTTACTTCCCTTTATAAGTACAAGGATTTTGTGCCTGACAAAAGAATTGGATGATTGGGAGTGGATTTTTGCTTGATTCTCAATTTTTTCTACCTCTTAGTTTTCTTTTATGATTTAGTTAAATTCTTATAAATCATTTTTCTTCATTAATAAATTTTTTCCATCCTTTATATTTTTTATACTACAAAACTATATCAATATCATATTCTGTTTTACCTCATTATACTCTTCTAATATCTTCCACCTAGACCTCTTCCACTCAAAAATGAGGAACTAATCTGAGGATTGTCCTTAGGGTGGATTGGGTGTCTTATGTTATATTATTCAATTTTAAATAAAGTATTTTTGTTTTTTAGAAAGAGTGAATTGTAAAAGTGTATCCATTCCAAACATGACATGGAACTCACAATCACTTCTATTAATTTATTTAAATCTTTTCCCTTCATTTGAACACAATCCATTCACATGATGGAGTTGATACATTCAATGGATGAAACTAAATACAATGTAGATGGGCTATGATATGTGTCACACTCTTGATTGTGGTGTGCCATAAAACTTGATTATAGGAGGAGGTTATATCTATCTTTTCTCGTAATTAAATGTTTCAAAATCACTACATAAAATAGTATTAATTCAATAGGGATATTTTATAATTTATTTAACAGACTAAATTTAATAAATGAACAAAAATAATTTAAGGTACCCAATCCCAAACCCAAAAAGGACAAGTTATTTTATTATTAAAATTTTCATTTAATTTCCATTTAATAAATAGAATTTAATATATCTTCTAAAATTTAATATTTTTAACAATATTATAAAAAATATAAAAAGAAGTAGTTCTTAGATGAATTAGGTTATATAGGTTGTAACGACCCATCATTTTTCAATGGAAATTACCTTATTATATTTATGTAATAAAATAACATGAAAAACAAAACATAATGAACTACTAAGTGATAAATGACCTTTTATCATAAGTTTGTCACTTATGGTTTTGGAAATTTGAAAATCCAACATACACGGTTGTGCTCAAGATGATTTTTGGAGTCTAATGAAACAAAAATACTTTTCAGTGAATAGTAACGTACCATTAGGAATAGTAACATTCCCTTGTGGATAGTAATATGACCCTTATTAATAATAAATAATCCAAAATAATTGTAACCTTACATATGAATAATTAAATAAAAATGGGACATCTTAGAAAGTGACAATTTGACCTTAGTAAACATTTTGGTATTTTGTAAGTACTAAATAAATAATTATAATTAATTAATTAATTTAAAAGAAAATTTATTCCCCTATAATGTATTCATAAATTATTGAATCAATTTACTATTGATTTTAGATAATTTTATAAGACCCTACGTAATTTTTGAACGCACTATACAATCAGTTTTAATCTTAAAAACTGTTTTAAGTAAATTATGATTTTAATTATATATTTAATTAATAATATTTGAAAAATTATTTTTGAAAAATTTACTTCATTTTTGGATTCTACATGTGAAAAAATGGTTGGGGTAAATTTTTGGTATTTTTTTGAGATAGTTGAATTTTTGATGAATAGTAGAATCCAATAATTTACAATAAATGCTAAATAATGGATTAATTGAATCATCGATGATTCTATGATGATGTAAGTCCACTTGGTTCTGGATCAGATGATAAAATTACTATTATTGGTCATGGAATAATCACTATTCTTTGTCATAGGGAAATTAATAAACTAATGAATTTTATATTAAGGAAACCCCTCTCTTCCCTACTATAAAAACCACCCTTCACACCCTCATTTCCTCACACCTCTCAAGCTCCAAGCATTCTAAAAACTCTACCAAAACATCCTCTTTATACCCTCACCCACGTCCAAGTGCTTCTGGTCTCATAAAAAGTCCAAGCTTAGGCCCTTAATGAGGTTCTCCAGAGAAGGATTCAAGAGGTAATTTCTCTCCCTCTTCTCCTTTAAGTTCCTTTCATGTTCAAGTTCATTTCTTGATCTCTCCCCATATATCATGATCCAAATTGTATTTTAACTAAATTATTATAAATATAATGTAATTGTATTGTTCTAATGGGATATTATATCATCCAACCCCCTTTCCCTCTTCCTTCTAGTTTGTTAAAGAGAACGTTGTTCGTGAGGAGTTAATTTATCACCTTCAAGAACGAAATGCTTTCTTTTTCAATTTCTACCTTCATATCTGGTCATGAAACCATATTTATGGTTGAACCAGAATATTTTATATGTATTATTTCCAATTTAATGTTCTATAAATATCTTATGTCTGTATTACTACGTGATAAATTAAAACAAGTTCATTGTGATAAAAAACCCACCCAAATTAACCCAAACAATATTCATTTAATTCTTATCTAATGATCCAAACACATGGATCTAATATAATTCATTATAAGATCATTCAAACACCTGTAATATCATTAATGACATGTAATATCATTTCTGGATGTTTACCCATGTTCTACCCAAATATCAATTTAAGAATACAAGCGAATTACTCAAGAAAAACATAAAAACAAACAATCTTGAATAATGTTTTTAAATTCTATAACTCTTCCAAAGGCACATAAAATAACTGAATGAAAACATAATGAACCATATTAATGTACAGAAATGATCTTTATATCTAATTAATGAATATAATGTCATCATTCTTTTTATTAAAGTGAAGGAAGCATTCAGATACGAGGTAAGGGGAAATATCAATCCCAATTTTCTTCCTTTGGGTTCTCCTTCTTTCACTCCATTTTTTATATGGTCACTCCTTAAATATCATTTGGTCATCATTGTATTTAAGTTTCTGGGATATACATTTTTTTCACTAGTTTACATGTCAAATCAATTGTTTTCCAAAAGAACACCTCCTTTAAGAACACCGCTTTAACTTCTCAAACAATGTGGACGGTTATTGTAACATGTATGTTATTCCCTCTTTCATTTGGAAGACAATGCATATGAATGTGTTATTTTGAGATTAAACCCATTCCATTCCTTGGGTTAGTTATGTACATTTTTTTATTGGTGTTTTATGTGGAAAGCATGATAATTATAATGTTATGATATGACAGATGTGCCTGGAATTATATAGTGAAATATGAATGTTTCAATGTGATGGGTGTGACTTGAATTATACAAAACTCCAATGAATTTGGTAATTGTAGGGTCCTGAAAATTACGCAAAGAAGATTCTACCCAAATCCCCCCCAATGAATTGGGTAAAAGAAGGGAGGAAATTCAAATAAGGGAATGGAAGGACATATCCGTGGACCGGTACCATGAAAATGCAACATGGCCTGGCCCCATGAAGCGCCCCTCCCCAAACCGTCGTCTTTCGCGAAATGGAGGCTCAGATCCTCTGCAATCACAAGGTAGGGTGGGCGTCGATCCGGTTCACCGTCCTGAACCACCCAAACCGCGGACTGTGTCGACCGGTTCAAGCCGCATCTGCTGTTGTTCGCGTAATGGAGGCATAACCCTCCGCGGCCGCGAAGCACTCACTGAGTTCGGTTCGCAGTTGGGGGTGGAGGAGAAGCGTTCAATACCCACTGCGAATTACGGATTGGCCATGTCAGCTGTAAACTGTGTATTTGGTTATGGGCCTCCACAAAAGGTGCCACGTGACTACAGATACATCTATTTCCACACTCTATAAAAGGAGACTGTAGGGGAAAGGAGGAAAGATTCAGATACTGGGTTTTAGACGATTCGAAGGCGGAAGAAGCGAAGAGCGATTAGACTCCTGTGGAAGGATTTCTAAGGAAGGATTAGGATTTTGCCAACAGCGAAGTTCTAGTTCGCAAACCAGAGCAGGTATAAACCAGGTAACAAACAAATAAAGAACCGAAAATTCATAATAATTTGGTGAACCACAAACTCAAAACAACATAAAAAGAGAAGACTACGAACCATAGCCCCTCTGCGGATGCACTCCCCGCGGATCAGGGAGTTTATGCCACTTTTTTTATCCATCGCACCAGGTAGCACCCTCCTACGCGGGTGAAGCCTCGACCGAAGAACCCCTGATCGGTGCCGCCCTTAGCCATCGCTGCTCATGTGGAACCCTCCACAGACCACCCTAGTTTGCGAATCGACCCCTGAGCCGCGAGCAACCTTGGTTCGTGGGATGCCAATTACTCTGCAGACCCTTCTGGTTCGCGGATGTCCAGTCAGTCTCTGGACCATCCTAGTTCGCACATGGCCTCTTAGTGTGCGGACCCCCCTAGTTCGCAGATGACCCCTCCAGCCGCGTAGCACTTCCCAACGCGAAGGGCACCAAAACCATCAGAGTTCCCATTTCCTAAGACACATAAGATCCTCCCGATCCGGCATGATCCCCCGTGACTCCCTCATTGGCCTATTCATCGATTCCAAGCTAAGGCCTCCACCAGAGCCACCGAATACTTGTGGTGTAACCCTCAGGCGCATCCACGGGCCATTTTGAGTTCATATACCCATGGTAAATAGAGGCGAATGGGTTTCCCCGATCCTTGAGCAGATTCATTATGCATTCCTGGGGACACATTCCCACTGTAATGTGGAGTCTGAGCTATGAGAATCCATTTCTACCTCTCCAATTTTTAAGGGCTTCCCGGGGATAGTAAAATACACATTAGAAGGAAGCCCACATGCACTACTAGTGAGGTGATGGGCACAGGATCAGCCCTTTCCCTCTCCCGCTGCACTTCCCCTTATGGGCCTCCTCAGAGTGTAAGCCCCAATCCATCACCCTGGGCATCCACCTAATAGTAAGCCACAACATTATGGGTCACCCCCATGTATAATCCCCACTCCACTTCTCACGGACGCACCTTTCGCGACGTGATCCTATGGTCCCTGCTCCCTCTTGTTTCTCACACCGAGCATGACTCGCGTTGGATTAGAGTAAGCATCGACCATTACATCCTCCTATGGGCCTTCTCAGGGTGTAATCCCCATTCCATCACCATGGGCCTCCTCAGAGTGTAAGACCCAATCCATCATTACGAGACGCCTCAGAGCATAAGTCGAAAGTCGATGCGAACTACGAGGACTTTGATCTCTGCCTCCTAGGTAGGGTATGTAGGAAGCCTCTAAGAGGTTCAAGCCCGACCACCTTCGGACCACCGGGTCCACATTCATGTCGGTTATCCGACACTTCCATGAGAACTACGTGGAATTTTATCCCTACCTCCTAAGTAGGGTATGTAGGAAGCCTCCTGGATGTTCAATCCTAATAACCAGTCGATCTGATTATCTTCACATCGGTTCACCATGCCACTCCTAGTGCCGCCTCAAGCGAGTTCCCACTCTTCAGGGTCATTAATCCAATGAGGGATGGCAATCCTCGAGCATAAATGATTACGAACCCCTCTGTCCAGTTGACCATTTCCCACCAATGTTAAATCCATGGAGACTATGTTTGGGTATAAACCAAAGATTCGCGAACATATGAATACATCTTAAATCTATAAGAGAGTCCCAGAATAGGCAATAATTCCCCCCACCTAAAAGGCTGCAATGAGCCTGACATCCCATTCTCCCGACCAATGTGAGTTCCTATGAGTCATTTGCCAGACCATCCAGCGAACGCATGCCTTTGGAAAGTAGGTCCATCAATCATTGGATACAAATCTGTTGGGCATTTTGAGGCTAAAAACCGAAACCACGTAACAAAATATGGTGCACCCGACGTGAATCATTAACCAAGAATTACGGATTCAACTTAATCCCACCCTGTGCCCCTTTTTACTCACAAGGAGGGCCAAGCAAGGTCATTAAATACACATGATATCATGAGATGCTTCTTTGATGGGTTTTCTGCTTGTATTTGCTAAAATGTTTTGAAGATACTACCATCATAACTCCCTTCGATCCAATGGCGTGTCGAAGGAACTCACAAGAGCATGCTTCCAACAATGTAAGGATGTTGACGATCCTTTCCGTCACAGAGACTAATGACTGAAAAATGGAAATACCTTAGTCCAAAGTGATTCATCCTTTGATGAAACATAAAAAAATTGACAAAGGGATGAACAAGGAGAACATTTCCCATAGGTCGCACAAGTTCCCTCATGGTCGTGCAAGTACACTTGCGCGCCGCCTAGTGGTCGTGTAAGTACACTTGCGCGATGCCTAGTTGTCGCGCAAGTGACTTGCGCGACCTAAGTGGTAACCACCCGGGGTCTTCTACTGTCTATAAATAGACCTGGTGGGCCCCCCATTCGAAGAGGATTTTTCCCAGAAACCTAGATTTGAGCTCCCGGCACCCTAGTAACTTCGCAAAGCTTCTGGAACACTTCTAAGGTAATTTCTTACCTAGAACGAAAGATCAAAAGAGGGGGAGGAAGGCCTAAGTGTTGAAACTCATCAATACTTGCACGCCTAGGTGGCCAGCCCTGAAGGGAAATGGCCAAACTTGCGCGCCGCCTTACTCCTTCAATAGAACCTGCACGCCCCTCTCCTGGAAGAACCTCAAGAGGATTATAAAGGCCTTAACCTAAAGTCACTCAAGTATTACCCTGCTAGTTAACCATCGCGCAAGTACACCATGTGTCGCGCATGCATACCTGCGCGACTAGGACCTGCGCGACCAGGACTTGCGCTCCCACGCAGTACCTGCGCACCTTCCTGGACATGCGCGCCCCTACCTTTTTGGGTGCCTTTGTTGCCCATTTTCACCCCTCTTAAGACATTACACCTTTCATATTCAAGATTCAGTCTTCAAGACAATCTTCAAAGCCATTTATGGCATGATTTCTTGATTTGACTTCCTTATCTGAAAGAAATTCTGTGGAATATCTCTCAAAACCTAGTGATTTACATATCTTTATGTCATTAACGATTGAGAGCTCATTCATTCAACCTCATCCTTTAAGATGAGAGAATCCTTCACCTGGTTCTCCTTTTCAGGAATAATCCTCAGTCATAAGTCCTCTAATTTGGGAATCCTCTTAGGAGTAAGCCCCATATCCCCTAACCTGGGCTTCCTTTTCAGGAGTAAGCCCTAGTCTCAAATACGGGCATTTTCTTTAGGAGTAAGCCCCAATTCTTAAATTTACCAAATCTGGGCATTCTCTTTAGGAGTAATCCCCAAGTCTCTCAATTTTTGGGCATCATATTTAGGAGTATTCCCCAGATCCCTTAATCTGGGCCTCCTTTTCAAGAGTAATCCCCAGTCTCAAATATGGGAATCCTCTTCAGGAGTAAGCCCCAGTCCCCTAATTTGGGCATCCTCCTCAGGAGTAAGCCCAAAACCATAATTCCCTTAACCTGGGCCTCCTTTTTAGGAGTAAGCCCTAGTCTCAAATCTGGGCATCCTCCTTAGGAGTAAGCCCCAGTCTTAATTTCTCTTAACCAGTCCTAATTTACCTTTGATCTGGGATTACTTTTCAGGAGTAAAACCCAATCATAAGTATTCTCCTAATTTGGCCCCCTTTTCAGGAGTAAGCCCCATGTTAGAGTATTCAAAATCTCCATAAAGCACATATACCTTTATGGACCCTGTTCTTGGATTTCTTCCTTAATGTGAATCCTAACATTCATTTATCTGGGTAGTCATACATACCTAAGACACATATTATTTCATATGATTGCATCTTTCATGGAACAATTATCTAATTTTTACCAATACCTCTTGTTTCTCACACCGAGCATGACTCACGTGAGCATAGGGTGTAAAAGTAATTGTGACATCCTTCTTTGACCCATCAATCATAAACATCATACTCCCTTACTCGAACTACGTGGGTTCTGATTCCTTTTCTAAAGAAAGGATACGTAGGTAGCTCGTCTACGGGTTCGATCCCAACTCTAAAATAATCCATGCCCTTCTGAATGACAATAATCTTCAAGTGCCCCACTGAGTGGATTTAAAACCAGTATGGTCATCATAATGACCAAGAGACTTATATATAAATGTGTCAAAGGGTACCATTGACCAAGAATCTCAAATAAATATAGATGATTCTCTATCGATGAAGAACCTCGAATACATACAAAATATTCTCTAAATTTCCTACATATTTAATAATTGATTGTCAGATCTGAAGGAAATATCATTTTATACTTGGTAATGTAATAAGGATTCACGAACATAACTTAAATCTATAAAGAGAGTCCCGGAGTAGACAATAATTCCCCTCAAAAAGGTGTGATGAGTCCGACTTCCCATCCTCTTGACCAATGAAAATTCATAAGCCTCATCAGTCCACAAACTAATGAGCACCTACCTTTGGAATTTAGGTATGAATGGATGTGTAATCATTGGATGTTTCTGGTTCTACGAACAAACCCATTAGAAAACGATCAAAACGTTTGAACCTCCCATTAAGGCGGTCATCCCCGGATTCCGAGGGAAACAAAAATGGTGAACCTGACATTAATCCTTAAACATTTTAAAATGATGTTTTACCCATTTGTTGGGCCCCTATTTAAAACTCAATGAGAGGGCCAAAAAAACAATCATTGATATATGTGCTAATCCAAAAGATGTAGTGGTTGAATTTAACTTGATTACATCTGTTATATCAAACAGGCAATCTTTTTCCAAGATCTTCTGCATTTCTAGAATGGTTTCTCTCAAGTTCACACCTGTGAATACTGCTGCTGTAAATGCCACTAATGCTACTCCAGCTGGATTGTCGTCCTCTCTTTGGATTATATGACCTACTCAGCATCTTCAACACTGGGTATCAAACACACTGGTTAAGGAGTACCGTCAGCACGGTACCATCCCAACTCTGGAGGCTGCCCGACAAGCCCTCCAAGTAAATAACTCACATCGGTCGTCCGGAAAACAACGACCAGTGATCAAGAAGCAGGCGGTTTTGACTACCATCTCCAACCGTTTCGGGTCATTATCCTCAGAACGCAATCACCATTCGCTCCCTTATTCTGGGGAGGTGAATGAGCAGGTCCATCAAGACCTTAATTCAAACAAACATGAGTCCTTCCTGAGGGCTCCCACTAACAATCGCCGCCAGACTCGTGTGGAAGTGCGCCCTCAACATGATGAGGGTACCGAATCCAGGTGTTCGGCTCAGGTTCCTTGAACCTGAGCAAGCAAGATGAACCACCAGAGGTGGAATCCGGTCAACAGTGAGCTGGTTCTCATCTCTTCCATTTCGGAGAAGTCCACCAACCTAACTTGGTGGCAAGCAACGAGCATGCACACACACCTGCCCGTTTTAATTCCTTTGTCCAGCAGACTCGTCTGGTAGCATCACGCCAATCCTGCCAGGCAATTCCGGAGGAGTACTATAGGCATGAACATACACCTATTTATACATCATTATCTAGTCAGGAGGCTCGTCTGACTACATATGATGGATCTCGTCAATCACGTTTGGAGAAGTGCAATCAGCAGGAACATACACTTGCTAGTATTAATCAAGCCTACCAACAGTCTCTCTTGGTAGCATTCAGAGAAGTTAGTCGGAAATCCCCGACAACAAATAGGAGGAAGACTCAACTCTCTGCCCCCACACTTGAGTACTATCAGGATTCACTGACAGGAAAAGGAGGACAGGAGTAGGCACATACACCTGCTCCAAGCCTGGAATTGACGTATATTCCCGTTCCGGCAGCTAAAGTCACTAAGCATATTCTATCAATGGTGAAAGTGCAGAAGAAAATCCCTGCTCATATTCTGGATGCCTTCCAGGATATTATAACAACTTCAGCGGCATCTCAGGGAAAGAAACATAAATATACCCCTTCCAGTGGAGTGATACATCAACAATTCACTCCAGAACAGACACACACATCTGTTCCAATCCAAGAGGGTTATGGGGCATACTCCCCCATATCATACGGATGACCAACGCCCCATCTGGTATTCATGTCAGAGGATGGGGTGTTCATGGAGCACTGCATTTCACGGTGCTCTCCAGTTAGCAAAGCCCGCTGAAAATGGTCTCATGTAATTTTATTTCCCATGGATGGCCACAGTCAATGGGCTTTGTTTGTAATCAAATGCTTGCCCAAGAACAGGATTCAACTAGGTCCTCTCAAAATCAAGAATACAGAGAACAAGTTGTTGAATTACTCTTGCATAAAGCAAACGAGAATATTGAACAGGCCTCTCGTTTGGATCAAGCACGTCACCAAGTGACAGAAGTGTCAGAAATCATCCAATGGTCTTTTGAGCCGGGTGACAAAATCAGATAGAGGTTAATGTTTCCAGCTAATTTCTGGAGTAAGTTTCGCAAGATCATGAGGACTTTCAAGAAAGTCTTAGACATAGCATGTCAAGAACCACCCCAGCTCGCCAGACTGGGGAATATTTTAAACCAACCCTCAGAATCAACAAAAACGATTTGGGGAGTTGAGCGAGGATATCAGGAACAACCCCAGTCCACTGGACTGAGGACTTTTTCAAATCATCAATCCCCTCCTCAGAGAAAGTCAGTCTTTTCTCGATTGGGGAAGAAACCTCAAGAGGAACGAAGAACCAAATTATCAGGAGATTCCCTCCAAATTACGGTTCATCAAGAAGTTCCCGAGGGATTGAATCAACAAAAGGAAATGTCTAATCAAAGACACGGAAGAAGAAAATATCACAAAAATGCTGATAGAAGGGATGCGACGAGTTATGCATCAATCAATGTCATCAATGCTGTTGTTTCTGATCCACCAGATTAGGCTCACTCAGGGGACTCAGGTGAAGAGGTTCCTGCTCAAGAAGATGTATGCACTGACACAAATGAAGAAGGTGTGCATACAAGAAGTAAATGGATTACTCAGAAATTAGGTAATCCTTCGAGTAACCCACTTCCCCCTCTCCGAAATGGATCCATCAAAGGGAAGGGAAAGAACCAGGTTACATATACTTCCTCTGGAGAAGGACAATCGCTCTCACTAGAGAAGAGGTTTTCACAACAGGAGGAAGAAATGAAAGAATTAAGAAGTTTGAATGCAGAACTAATTCAGAGTAGTCTTCTTCTTAAGCATGCTAGAGTTAGTCATCCAATTCAATTTGTTGCAGCTGCTGAGATGGATCAAGAATATCCTCCTCTATCTGTACACCCTCACAGGTCTAATCCTACTGGTCAAGTGAAAAAACAGTTGACAGTGCAACCATCAGTTGCAGAACCAATCGCCACATCGGTCCAAGATCCAGTCATTGCACCTACCTAATTCAAAGTTCAACCGGATGTTTCTCAAAAGATAATAACTACTATTGAGTCATTAACTGCTTGATTAGAAACTATGGAAGGGAAACGTGCACAAGATCAACCATAAAAGAAATTTTTCCCTGAATGGGTAGATTCAATTTCTCCTCCATCTAGATTTGGGAATCCAGTATTCCCTATTTTCAATGGATTATGCGATCCTAAACATAATTTGATGCATTACGTGTCTTGTTGCGATCCTCTTAGGGTAACTTCGAAGCTGCAAGAAGAAGTGAAACTCAGATGCTTCGTGCGAACCTTGCAAGGACCAGCTTTTGTTTGGTATACAAGCTTGCAATCCTGGTCAATTACCAGATGGGAGGATCTTTGCAAAAAATTCCTCCTTCAGTTCAGATCAACTTTTCCAAAGACAATAGTTTTTTGATCATACAAATTGTAATAAAAGGGAGAATGAAAGTGTCTCTGATTTCATTTCCCAATGGAAGGGATTAACATATTCCTTGAGTTTATCACTCCCTCAAGAAAAATTGTTGCTAATCTGTGAGGAAAATCAGCGTGACGAATTACGCATGCCATTAATCCCTGTGAAATACACATGAGGGTTTCGAGACCTTACTCCAATCGCTCAGCAGATTGAAGATTCCCATATACAGGCTAAGGCTAAATCTCGTGTAATTCCATCAGCTCCAGGAAGGAGAATGGGTAAAGCAGAAACTACTACAGTTATGCTTAAACAAGCACCAATACCTATTTCTACCTCAAATCCTTCATCTTCTCGAAGGGCTCCACCTTCTGAGCGCCAACAACAAAGGCATTTTTGTCCAGATGATCAAAAAGATCAAAGACGAAAACAATTTGAGGATCTGAATATCAAAACATATTCTTACTGAAATGAAAAAATTCCAGGTTATTTCATTTCAGCTCTGGAAAACAATTTGGTTCAATTGCCAATACCCAATAGGCCAAACAAGAAAGGATATGAAGACCATCCTAATTATTGCAATTTTAATCAAATATTGGGGCATCCCATCCATTAGTGTTTTGTCTTCAAAGACATCCTGCAAATGATGGTCGACTCAGAACAGGTCACATTGAAATGCTCCTTATCCCAGGTAGCATGTGTCACTGCTGCGGTTCCAGAGGAGGAAGGTGAATGGAAGGAAGTCAAAAGAAAAAATGCACAAAAATATGATGATTGGATGGTCAGAAAGACAATCAATCAAACTCATACTATTTTGCGAACACAATTAAGGAATCCAATTGTGTCTTCTGCCATCAAGGTTGTGGAAAAAACCTCTTTGTCAGAGGGAAACTCCTCAAAGAAACAGCATGATTCAAAGAAAGAAAAAGAATCAGAAGAAGATGAGTATATGTCCAAGCCGAAGTTGTCTCTGAATTTGGCGGACTTCATGCCATCTACTTCAAAGCCATGGGCACCGCCACACCAAACGGCATAGCCTAAACAGGCTAATCAGGCAGAGTCTTCATCAGACGAAGAGTTAATCTTCGGTTCTATTAATATGATTCAATTAACAGATCTATATGCCAGTCACAATTTCAATTTTGATGAGCCTGAATTCACTGTATCAAACAGAGGAATCAGAGGAAGTTCCAGGGGATCAGGATACAAGGAAAGACGTGGATCTTTCAGAAACCATTAGTCCAATTCTACCCCTGCTAGAACTGTGTACGTAGCAGAAACTCGTTGTAGATCCCTTCAGCGAGCTCAGCAAGAACAAGCAGGTTCTTCTACTAATAGAAAATTCAGTCCTGGCACAGTTATTTTTGGAAGACCGGTTGAAGGTTCCATCTTCTTCCTCTCAGCATGTAAATGGATCTAATCGGTCTAATCTTCCAAAACCAGGAATATTTCCAACTCCTGTCCCAATACAAGATGCATCAACTTCCAAATCATCTGCTTCCAAGGTACCTGCTAAACCACATATTCCTATTGGGAAACGCAGACCCCTTGATCAAAAGTATGATATATTGAAATACTTGGCCCATGTAACAGCCAAGTTATCAATTCTGGATGCTTTGAATCTGTCAAAAGATCTTCTGGAAGCACTCATCGAGGCTTTTTCAAGTCCTCAGGAGTTTGAAACTGAAATTACTGCAGCTGAAGTCTATCACATAGAGAATAATCCTGTAGAATGCCATGCAATAATATCCTTTACTGATGAAGATGAAGACGATGTTGTGCATGGACATATTAGACCATTGTACTTGTCTGGAAATGTCAATGGCATGGATGTCCGAAGAGTTTTCATTGACAATGGTTCAGGAGTCAACCTCATTCCCATTTATACACTTCGTCGATTGGGCCTCACAGAATCTGATTTATCTCCCTCAACCATGATGCTACAGGGATATGATAAAAATGAAAAAGGACCACTGGGTGAAGTTACACTCAGAACTCAGTTTGGAGATCTTGTATCCAATTCAGATTTCTGGGTTATTGATCAAGACTCACCCTTTGACATTTTTCTTGGAAGACCCTAGTTACATCAACATGCGGCTATCCCTTCTTCATACCATCAATGTCTCAAATATTGTTTCAATGGTCAAGTTGGGGCGTTGTATATTGATAAGGCCCTATTCAAGACAAATGAGTCTCAATACATTGAGGCGGAATTCTATCACATGAAGCAAAAGGAGAAATCCATAACAAATAATATTACCAAATTTAATTCTCCATATGTTTTGGAAAAAATTCCAGTAAATCCATTTACACATGTGAGTACAGATTATGTGTTCCCTATCAGTCAAATTGACAAGATAGACCCAAATCAAAATGCTCTTATAGAAATATCCATAATGTCAATTACAGAAATCGAGCCATACAATATAGGAGAAATTGGTAATCTACCAAGCAGTGATGAAAGCAGAAATGGTGACGTCTTCATTTCATCTGCTGAAATCCAACAAGTCTATGCTTCGACAATTAGGCCATAAGAAGTTATAGCAACATCGTAGATGATCAATTATGTCGATTCTCAATCCATCATCTCCTATTTATTACCTAAAGAAGACCCTTCATCAGCAATAGGGTCAAAAATGGAAACTTCCTCTTCAAAATGTGCAAATTTTGACATCTCTTCTGATCATGAAAATTCCACTTTGTCATCTACTATGCAAGTAGAAACGGAAGAAATAACACATGATAAAGAAGAAGAGGAAGATCTCAGAGATGCTCCTCTAGCATTTGAAGAGGGTATCTCTACCATTGTGGATGAACTCAGATAAATAAATCTGGGTACAAAGGAAGATCCACGCCCCACTTTAATCAATGCGGCCATGACCCTTGAAGAGAAAGAGATTTATATTTCTTTTCTAAAGAGAAATAGAGATATTTTTTCTTGAAACTATACAGAAATGCCCAGGCTTGATCCTGATGTTGCTACTCATCATTTGGGTTTACCAGAAGAACATCAAGGATTTAAGAAAGCCGCAAGAAGAACACACCCAACTTATGCTTCTAAAATTGAAGCTGAAGTGGATAAGATTATCAAAGATAACTTTATCAGAGAAGTTCATTATCCCAAGTGGTTGCCTAATATTGTCCCTATAATGAAAAAGAACGGACAAATTAGAGTTTTCATCGATTTTAGAGATCTTAATCGGCATTGTCCTATGGATGATTTCCAAGTTCCAATTACAGAACTTTTAATTGATACAACAGCTGGCAATGAAGCACTTTCCTTCATGGATGGATATTATAGTTATAATCAGATCCGAATGGCCCCAAAAGACGAGGAATCTACAGCCTTTAGAGCCCCTCAGGGTGTGTATTGCTACCGGGTAATGCCCTCTGGCTTAATGAATGCAAGAGAAACTTATCACCGTGCCATGCACCGTATCTTCAAACCGTTCATATGGATGTTTGTTGAATGCTATGTAGACGATTTGGTAGTTAAATCCAAACAACGTTCTAATCACTTGTCTGATTTGGAAGTCATATTCTGCAAGCTTCGACAACATAATTTGAAGATGAACCCCTTAAAATGTGCTTTTGGGGTAACCTCAGGAAACTTTTGCGGCTTTGTTGTATGCCATCATGGTATTAATGTCAATCCTGAGAAGACCAAGGCAATCCTTGGTATGTCGCCTCCTCAATATTTGAAAAAATTAAGAGGACTTCAAGGACACTTAGCCTATATTCGGCGTTTCATCAACAATTTAGGAGGTAAAAGTTTACCCTTCACCAAATTTATGAAGAAGGGAGTCACTTACCAGTGGACTGAAGAATGTCAAGAACCATTCGATATTCTCAAGAAATACCTCTTGAGTCCACTGGTACTCATGACACCTGTTGAAGGAAGACCACTTATCCTCTACGTGATAGCTCTAGAGTAATCATTGGGTGCATTTCTTGCTCAAAAGAATGATGCTGGGAATGAAAATAGCCTCTACTATCTCAGTTGAACCATGCTTGAAGCAGAAACCCGGTATTCAAGTATTGAGAAGTGCTGCCTGGCATTAATCTTCGCAGTTCAAAAGTTGAGACATTACCTGCAACATCAGGAGTTCCAATTGGTATCTCGAAATAACCCGCTCAAATTCATCCTTAGTCGTCCAATGCTTACAGGATGTCTAGCAAGGTTGGCAGCTATTTTGCAGCAGTTAGACATTTAGTATGTGTCTCAAAAGACGATAAATGTCCATGCTCTGGCTCATTTCATGGCTGAGCACCCTTTTGTGGAACACATCTTTTGATATTGAACTCCCTGATGAGGAAGTCTTCTCTATTCAAGAAAGTCCAGAAGCCTGGGAAATGTATTTTGATGGTGCTTCCTGAATTCCAAAAGGGAAGAAAATGGAAAATCCTAAATTCAACAAAGTTGGCTTAGGAATTGTGCTTATTTCACCATAAAAGGCAGTGTTACCTTATTCCTTCTTATTGTGAGAAGGTGGTATAAATAATGAAGCAGAATACCAAGCTATCATCGTAGGTTTGGAATTAGCACTTCAAGCACAAGTGAATCAATTAATGGTGAAAGGTGATTCAGACCAGGTAATCAAACAAGTCAATGGGTATTATGCCATCAGAAAATAAGAATTAATCCCTTTGTATGATTACATCAGAGAGTTAGTGGAGGAATTCCCTTTGGAACCGACATTTTCTTATGTCCCAAGATCACAAAATGCTCAAGCTGATGCATTGGCTAATATAGACACAGCTCTGGCAGATCCAAATCGGGATGAGAAAACCATAAGTATTGCCCACCATCATGCAATTTCACCTTATGTTCGAATCATAATAGAGGAAATTAATGATATTTGTCCCATTCTTGAACTGTATGGTCATACTACAAGATGGATGTAACCTATAAGTGAATACCTTCAAAATGGAACACTTCCACCTGATAGTGCTGAGAAAGAACAAACCCGGTGACGTGTTGTCAATTTTACTCTTTATGATAGCCCAGGTCACCTAGAGAAAATACTCTACAAACGTGGTTTTGATGGAGTTATCTTCAGATTCATTGATGGGGAAGAAACAATGCCTGTCATAAAAGAAGTGCATTTAGGAGTTTGTGGTGCCCACTAGTCTGGACATAGATTGTCTTATCAGGTTCGAAGGCTTGGATAATTTTGGCCTTCAATGATACGAGATTGTGTTGATTTCACAAAGAAGTGTCATTCATGCCAAGTACATGCCATCTTCATTCATCAGCCTACATATTTTCTTCATACAGCTAAATAATCATGGTCATTTTCCACATGGGGAATGGATGTGGTGGGACCTTACCCTTCGGCTACGGCTAAGCAGTTTAATTATATTCTTACTGCTACTGACTTCTTTTCTAAATGGGCAGAGGAAATACCTCTCAAGGAAGTTCGTTCTAAATGCATTGTTAGCTTCATCAAGTCTAACATCATTACCAGATTTGGTGTCCGTCATACCATATTGACGGACAATGGCACCAATATCTGTTCATATGAGATGAAGAAGTTGTATCAAGAATACAACATCAAATCCAACCATTCATCTCGGTATCATGCAGCGGCCAACGGCCAGATAGAAGCCTTTAACAAGTCTCTTTTAAATATACTGCAAGAAATGGTGGATAAAGATAAGAGGCCATGGCATGATAAACTCTTTCATGCTTTATGGGCATATTGGACTACCACACACACTGCAACTTGGTCAACTCCATATTAATTGGTATATGGAAAGGAAGCCATCTTGCCCATTGAAGTTCAACTACCCTCACTCAGAGTTGCCATTTGTGATCAATCATCTACAAATGAACAATCTCAAAAGCGATTGAATGAATTGGAATGGTTAGATGAGAAACGATTGTGCACTTTGCACCACTTGAAAGTATATCAGAATCGAATAGCACGAGATTTTAACAAAAAATTTCATCTTCATTCATTCACTCAGGGAGAATTGGTATTAGTTCTCAGAACTCCAATGATACCAGGAAAGAAACCTCCCAATCTTGAGACAAAATGGGAAGGACCTTGTTCAATACATAGGGTCTACTCCATTTGAGCTTATTCATTAATCTCTATGGATGGGGAACTCATCACTACTCCAACCAATGCCAGATTTTTGAAGAAGTATTTTGTATAAACTGCAAAGTCCCTATTTTTTCCAGGCAACAAGACACTAAACTATGCAGAACTAGTTCGTCCTTACTATATGACGTTAAACTATACAGCAGCAGTCCAAGCATATGACCCTAAACTATTTGAACATATGTCCAACATGATGTTAAACTGTGTCACCTTCATCGTCCTAGCAACATGATGCTAAACTGTGCAAAAGTCCTTACATTCGTCCTACATGACATTAAACTATACTTTGTCCCTGCAACATGACACTAAACCGTGTGGCACCAATTCGCCCTTGCTATATGACGTTAAAATATACAGCAACAGTCCATACATATGACCTTAAACTATTTTTACTTTCGTCCCACATGACGTTAAACTGTGAAACAGTTCCCTAAATGGTCCAGTATGACCTAAAACTGCAACTAGGTCATGTATGACCGTAAACTGCATCATCAACGGTCCATGCATATGACCCTAAACTATTTGCAAGTCCCTTACGTCCAGCAAGACGTTAAACTATGACGTCCTACCTACATGATGCTAAACTCTATAAAAGTCCCTTACGTCCAGCAAGATGTTAAACTGTGATGTCCTAACTACATGATGCTAAATTGTATAAAATTCCCTTACGTCCAGAAATATGTTAAACTAAATAATCATCAAAGGTCCTATATGACCTTAAACTACACCACCGTCCAACATGACATTAAACTGCACCATCCACGGTCCATGCATAGGACCTTAAACTATTCGCACATTCGTCCAACATGACGCTAAACCGTATCATCCCTTTTTCGTCCAACATGAAGTTAAAATGTGAAAAAATCTCCAATGCGTCCAACATGATGTTAAAATGGTGCACTCTTTTGTCCTCACTACATGAAATTAAACTGCACAGTCCCCCCCTTTCGTCCAACATGACATTAACCTCTATTGTCCCCATCGTCCTAACTACATGACGCTAAAATGTACAGAAAGTCCATGATTCATCCTACATGGCATTAAACTGTATTTTGTCTCTGCTACATGACACTGAACTGTGCAGCACCAATAGTCCTAACTGCAAGACATGAAACGGCATAGTCCCTTTATATGTCCTACATGTCATTAAACCATGCATCGTTAAGGTTGTTGTTACCTCTTGTTTCTCACACCGAGTATGACTCACGTGAGCTTAGAGAAAACCCCAACCATAACACTCTCTTTGGGCCGCTAACCATGTGTATGTCCCACCAACATTTTTTTAGGTCGTCGTCCCCAAGAAAAACTTGATCATTAATTCATTCATTAATTGAACTACACAGACTTTGATCCTTTCCTTCTAGGCTGGGTATGTATGAAACCTCCCAAGGTTCAAGCCCAAAGCCAATCTCTTCACATCGGTTCACCTCCATCTCATAAGATGTTGATTTGTGAAACCGCCCCTAGAATCAATATCTTTACATTGGTTCACATTTTTCCTTGTTATACGATGTTAAAATATACAACACTTTTGTCCAGTATGACAACAAACTACAATATTCTTTGACACCCTCACCTGAGAGGGAACCATTATTTTCATTGATTTTTCAATCATGTTTCATTTTCAAAAAACTACATGAATACATGGCAACGGCCAAACCTTTTATCTTGGGTTAAACCATCATTGTACTAAAGTCCCCTTTTACCCTTCATATGTACGAACCAAATTTGTACAAAGGGTAGTTCTAGAACTACGTGGGCTTGATTACCATCCTTATGGGATACGTAGGAACGTTCAAGTGTCCCTTCAATCCAGCCCCAAGTCCTTGGGCCTAACCCCAAATTCCACTATCAATCCTTTGGCTCACAAGTCCCCAAGAAAACACACACTATGTATTTCTTACAATAGTCCAAGCTCTATGACCCTAAACTAAGATCTATAATCCTTTTGTCCCACATGACGTTAAACTGTAGTTTATGAACTACGTATGGCTTGATTCTCATCCTTATGGGATACATAGTGAAGTCCAATATTTCAATTAAGGACCCAGCCACAACATGATTATGGTTAGCATTGATCTGTGTATCTTTGTATACATTGAACAATACCCATATTTATGTGTCATAATCCTAACCTTAAATATTTCCAGATCCTCATATCCCTTTTCATGACTTCTAGTCACAAAAATGTCAAACTTCTGAGAGTTATTTTTCCTGACTATGCAGCACGTGCCCATAGGTGGCCTTGCATAAACAGTATACATAACAGACTTGTTAGCCAAAATATACTATTATTTGACTATGAAACCAATGCCCTTAGGTGGCCCTACCTAATTCAACCGCCTAACAGGTTTTTCGGATAGTGGTAACTTCATTATTTGGAATAATACCTCTTTTCTCCTTATTTGTCTTAAATGACAGTATGTAGGGATCCGAAAAAATATCCATCCATAACATATTTGTCCCATATCCTTTTTCATGATCTGAAAGTATTCAAGTCTATGGTTTATATTCTCCTTCCCTACGTTTGGTTCAGACCTTCGTAGAAGTGATATTCATCCAATTCTTCGATATTTTTTTTTGGAAATATTTTCTCTATATTCAAGTACCTATTTCCATATAGAAAACTCTATACTTTGGATGATTTGAATCTCCATAAACATTCACTGGCTTTTAGCACTAGGAAGGTAAATTTCTGAGAGTTCTTTTGCCAAACAATGCAGCATGTGCCCATACGTGGCCTTGCATAAACAGTCTACAAAACAGACTTGTTAGCCAAAAGATACTATTTTATTTAACTATACAGCCAATTCCCTTAGGTGGCCCTGCATAATTCAACCCCCTAATGGGTTTATTAAATAATGGTAACTTCATTCATGGGAACTACTTCTTCTAATGAAGTTTACCTCTTTTTCATATCATTCCTCATATTCAAATATTCATAAGTCATAGTTTACATTTTTTCCCTCATACTTGAGTATGATACTTTGTATTCAGATGAATTTTCAAGGAATTGAGTCAATTTTAATTCATTTCGGTCAAATATATTTTGACCTTAAAAATTAGCCTCTTTATGTCCGACATGCATGACTTTAAACTGCCAGATTTTTGTTTTTCTTTTCACCTCAGAGTCAAATCCTCTTTTCTCTCCAGGTCCAACTCTGAGGGGGGACTTTTATTGATGCTCCTTTCCGTCATAGAGTCTAATGACTGAAAAAGGGAAATACCTTAGTATAAAGTGATTCATCCTTTGATGAAACATAAAAAATCAACGAAGGGATGCACAAGGATAACATTACCCATAGGTCGCGCATGTTCCCTCATGGTCCCGCAAGTACACTTGCGCGCCGCCTAGTGGTCGTGCAAGTACACTTGCACGACGCCTAGTGGTCGCGCAAGTGACTTGCACGACCTAAGTGGTAACCGACCAGGGTCTTCTCCTGCCTATAAATAGACCCTGTGGGCCCCCCATTCGAAGACGATTTTTTCTAGAAACCCATATTTGAGCTCCCGGCTCCCTAGTCTCTTCTCAATGCTTCCACAAAACTTATAAGGTAATTTCTTACCTATAATAGAAGATATAAAGAGGGGAAGGAAGGCCTTAGTGTTGAAACTCATAAACACTTGTGCGCCTAGGTGGCCAGCCCTTAAGGGAAATGGCCACACTTGTGCGCCGCCTTACTCCTTCAATAGAACCTGCACGCCCCTCTCCAGGAAGAACCTCAAGAGGATTCTAAAGGAATTAACCTAAAGTCGCTCAAGTATTACCCTGCTAGTTAACAATCGTACAAGTACACAATGTGTCGCGCATGCATACCTGCATGACCAGGACCTGCGCAACCAGGACTTGGGCGCCCACGCAGTACCTGTGCGCCTGCCAGGACTTGCGTGCCCCTGCCTTTTTGGGTGCATTTCTTTCCCATTTTCACCCCTCTTAAGCCATTACACCTTTCCTATTCAAGATTCAGTCTTCAAGACACTCTTCAAATCCATTTATGGAATGATTTCTTGATTTGACTTCTTTATCTGAATGGAATTCTGTGGAATATCTCTCAAAACCTAGTGATTTACATATATTTATGTCACTAAAGATTGAGAGTTCATTCATTCAACATCATCCTTTAATATGAGAGAATCCTTAACCTAGGTCTCCTTTTCAGGAATAATCCCTAGTCATAAGTCCTCTAATTTGGGCATCCTCTTAGGAGTAAGCCCCAGATCCCCTATCCTGGGCTTCCTTTTCAGGAGTAAGCCCCAGTCTCAAATATGGGCATCTTCCTTAGGAGTAAGCCCCAATACTTAAAGTTCCCAAATCTGGGAATCCTCTTTAGGAGTAAGCCCCATGTCTCTCAATTTTTGGGTATCCTATTTAGGAGTAAGCCCCAGATCCCTTAATCTGGGCCTCCTTTTCAGGAGTAATCCCCAGTCTCAAATATGGACATCTGCTTCAAGAGTAAGCCCCCGTCCCCTAATTTGGGCATCCTCCTCAGGAGTAAGCCCTAAACCATAATTCCCTTAACCTGGGCCTCCTTTTCAGGAGTAAGCCACAATCTCAAATCTAGGCATCCTCCTTAGGAGTAAGCCCTAGTATTAATTTCTCTTAACCAGTCCTAATTCACCTTTGATCTGGGATTCCTTTTGAGGAGTAACACCCAATCATAAGTCTTCTCCTAATTTGGGCCCCCTTTTCAGGAGTAATCCCCAAGTTAGAGTATTCAAAATCTCCATGATGCACATATACCTTTACGGACCATGATCACAGATTTATTCCTTAAAGTGAATCCTAACATTCATTTATCTGGGAAGTCATACATACATAAGCCCCACATTATTTCATATGATTGCATCTTTCATGGCACAATTGTCTAATGTTTACCAATACCTCTTGTTTCTCACACCGATCATGAATCGCATGAGCTTAGAGTGTAAAAGTAATTGTGACATCCTTCTTTGAGCCATCAATCATAAACATCATACTCCCTTAATCGAACTATGTGGGGTCCTTTTCTAAACAAAGGATAAGTAGGTAGCTCGTTTATGGGTTCGATCCCAACTCTAATATAATCCATGTCCATTTGAATGACAATAAACATCAAGTGCCCCACTGAGTGGCTTTAAAACCAGTATGGTCATCATAATGACCAAGATACTAATATATAAATGTTCAAAGGGTACCATTGACCAAGAATCTCTAATAAATACAGATGACTATCTATCGATGAAGAGCCTCGAATACATACAAAATATTCTCTAAATTTCATACATATTTAATCATTGATTGTCAGATCTGAAGGAAAGCTCATTTTATACTTGGTAATGTAATAAGGATTCACGAACATAACATAAATCTATAAAGAGAGTCCCAGAGTAGACAATAATTCCCCTAAAAAAGGTGTGATGAGTCCGACCTCCCATCCTCTCGACCAATGCAAATTCTTAAGCCTCATCAGTCCACAAACTAATGAGCACCTACCTTTGGAAAGTAGGTCCGAATGGATGTGGAATCATTGGATGTTTCCGGTTCTACGAACAAACCCATTAGAAACCGATTGGAACGTTTGAACCTCC
The DNA here is from genome assembly GCA_963277665.1 of Viscum album. NCBI lineage: Eukaryota > Viridiplantae > Streptophyta > Magnoliopsida > Santalales > Viscaceae > Viscum > Viscum album. The sequence continues at coordinate 1,380,382,734 of OY728166.1, forward strand.
CATTAAGGCGATCATCCCCGGATTCTGAAGGAAACAAAGGACTAGACATGATCACCTATGGAAGACCCCATCACCCACCTAGCGTATTCAACGCTGGGTCTCAGACAGGCTGATCCGAGAGTACTACATGAATGGTACTCTCCCAGCGTTGGAGGCGGCCATGCACGCCCTCAAATCTACCAGAACTCGCTAGTCGCCTGCCCAGAAACGGCCGGAAAGCCTGATCCCAACAACCCCTATTGCTGTCTCCAACCATTTCGGGAGTCTTCCCCCAGAATGGGACAATGTATAACTCCCTTATCTTAGGGAGATGGATGAGGTCGGCATTTAGGACTCCATCCCCACCGAACGGGGGTTCTGATCCAAGGACCCCACCGACAGATATCACCGCGGTCTCGCCGCGACCCAACATCCTCACGCCAAGGAGTATGTATCCCCGAGGATTCAGGCCCACACTCCCCATGCTCCGGCCCCTCAGACCACCTGACGAGGGCGGAAGACGTACAATCAGTTAGTGGTCATCACCCTGGTCCCTGAAGATGAGCTCCTCTGGCCAGCCATGGAGACGTACCACGGACAAGCACCTAAACCTGTTTTCTCTACCCGAGCCCACCATCTAGACATGGTGGCATCGTACAAGCTGGCGCACACCCCCGTCGAGCTCCATCAAGACCGTCACTCACGCAGGACGACACTTACTCAGTAGGCACCTCTCCATGACTAGGGTCGTGAAGCCCACCAACCTCTCGTGGTGGCGACCGGACACATGCAGGACCAGCTCCTAGATGTTGCTTCTGATTCCTGCTATCATGATATGGTGACGATCAACAATGCCTTCCACCCATATGTGGTGGAAAATCATAAGCGGGCACATATCCCCACCAACAAAGGTCACCGACTCGATACGGTGGGAAACCAATATATGCAGGGCCAACTCCCTGTGGATGCAAGTAAAGTATGCCACCCCAATGTGGTAGCAAACAGAGAGATAAACCGACATATCACGATACAGGGGCATATTCGTTCACCTGCCCTAACACAGGAGAATTGTCAGTACCCACTGACCACCGGAGGACCAGAGCAGGATATTCCTACTTCGATACTGGAATGGGACTTCATAACCATTCCATCTAAATATTTCACTCTACATATCCTGGAAATGATGGTGGAGCACTTATCGATCCCATATCATATCTTGCAGACTTTCCAGAATGTAATTTCATCAGCGACAACAACAAGGACTCGCGCCCGTGAGACCATCTCCCCAATTGAGGTTACTCATCTAAGAGACGAGATAGCCGCCTCGGAGTAGATATTCATCCCTTCTTCTGCCCTGGATGTTCGCCGACCATATTCCATGACGCAAGGGAAATCAGATCGAGCAGCTTCACTCGTTCCAACTGGGGGACACCCGTCAATCACAGTGGATACTCCAGAGCAAGAATATATCACTTCTAAAATTCAAGATGTTTGTTGGTGTATCCTGGAAACATCATGTGACCCATTTAAATAGGGACCCAAAGAATTTGAAGGCGGTTTTCAATAGCAGACGGTCCCCGCTGCCCGCAAAAGAGTGCCCCGAATGCGCTGAAGGCAGCCTGAAAATAAAGAGGGAGTTAATGACTTAGCTCTTCTAGAAGCTGGGGTTCCTAACACCACTGAGCATACATCAATGGCTCAGAACCTTGCCCACCCATTACCATATTATGGGAGGGTAAATAGAAGTTGCGAAGGTCCTCCCCGCAATGTCGCTACCAGAAGCTCTGAAGGACCTCCCAATAGCACTCGTGGGGGCTTCCCCCACAGGCATATAACGATTGATCACGAGAGCTCCACTTTTGATGCGAGTCATGGAAACCCTCCATGTGGCCAGAAGATTGAGCAGAAAGAAGGTCCTCTACTTCCTGCAGTCCACCCTGAAGGTCCTCCCCAGGGTATACACTGCAATCACTCTCCATGTAGTGGGACCACATAATATGATGGTAGTCCTCACTATCATAGTCGCAACTGCGGAGGTCCTCCCTGCAGTGACATCTCATCATGACAAGAAGGCCCTCCCCTTGTCGTGTCCTACCCTGAAGGTCCTCCCCTGGGGTTACACTGCAACTGAACTCCGCGCAACTAGGCATCAGATCACGGTGGTAGTCCTTTCCACCTTGATAACGGAGGTCCTCCCTGTAGAGACATCAAGCAATGAGATGTCCCTCACCTCATTGTTGTACATTCTGTAGGCCCTCCCCAGGATATATCCCACATATATTCTCCCTGCGGAATTAGTAATGATAGTCCTCGCCATTAACGTAGCTGTGATGGTAGTCCTCGCCACCACGACCTCCATTACGAAGGTCCTCCCCGCAATGGACCCAAGAAACAAGAAGGTCCTCCCCTTATCGTCGTGTGTCCTACAGATCCTCCCTAGGATGCACATCGAATGTCAAGACATGATGGTCATACTCACCATGATGGAAGTGGTTGCGAAGGTCCTCCCCGTGACAACGCTACACAGCTAGGAGGTCTTCCCCTTACTGTGACATACCTTGGAAGTCCTCCCCAGGGTGAGCACTGCAAAATTCCTCTATGCGGTGAAGCATCAAGAAATAATGGTAGTCCTCGCCATTACAACCTCCATTGCGAAGGTCCTCCCCACGATGACATATTATATCGACATAAAGGACCTCCTCCTGCTGAATCAAGAACTGAAAGGCCATAATATGTCGAGGCACTCCGAAGGATGGGATCAAGTATGTCAGATTCCAAGTCATTCGCCGATGAAATCCTTCTACAATCAGGAGACGGTCCAGGTCCGCGTTCATCAATTGAACCACCTCGGAATCTCCCACATAATGACTTAGCACCTATCGGTCCAACTAACTCTAACCACGTTGGCAGTGAGCATCTAATATGGGCCAACTAGGTAGAGGAATCACTAGTGGAGGAGTATGCTGATATGATGCACCAAAGGAAATGACTCGCTAGGGATGATATACCAGTTTTTTTGGCCTACGACCACCTCTCAGTTCGACATACCCAGAGTGTTTTCAGAAGAATTCATGCACGGCATCCGCCATAATATATGGATGACCCTTCGCTGACTGAAACCAAGATTCATGCCCTATGAAGTGTATATAGACCATGTCAAGTTGATAAGAGACCTCCTGCTTTACATCAACCTGAAGGCCCTTCCTACGACGCGACGATAGTGACCCGAGAGGCATAAATGAAACATAGAGATAGCCTGCCTCTGTGCGCTACACCAACTGCGCCGCCTCATCAATAACGCTCCAATGGGAGTCCACATCAGGGGATGGGGGGAACACGGAGCTCTGCATTTCAATCCGCTCCCCACCCATAAGAACTCGTTCAGTATGGTGTCTTACAACGTCATCACATCAAGACAACAATGAAGTGGTCTCCATGTTCAGGAAAGGCAACACACCCAACAGAGTTAGGCCTAGAGTAAGTCCCAGATGCATCAATCCTGACGGGAACAAGCCATTCAAGAACTCCTGAATCAGGCCACAAATAGCATACAAAATGACTCTCACCTAAGAGAGGCCAATCATCGATCTTTTCCTACCTCCCTAGAAGGGATTTATTCGCAGAAGAACTCGGCATCAAACTCGGTTTCCCCCCGAATGGGAGCACGCAAGATCAGGCGGGTACCAATTTCCGCAGTGACTGCTGCAATCAAGGGTCAACCCCAACTTTCAAGGCTGGCGTAATTTTTAACAACAAATGCCCCCATAAGACCAGCAAAACCGGGAGAAGACTCAATGTTTGAGGAACGGAGCCAACCCCATCCCTCAGGGCTGGGGGCATTATTACCCCCTCAACAACAACCTCCCCCACGAGAATCAGTGTTCTCTAATCTAGGTAGGATGGTCATAAAAGGAGGTTCATGTCCTATTCTGTCATTTGAATCATCATCCCCTCTAAGAGGAAGGCACACCATAAGGTCGCATCAAAGAACTCTCCGCGTCACCCTCCGCCAAGAAATATGAAGGTAATCCCAGGACACAAAAGAGAAGGCCAGGAGAAGACGCAGGAGATCTTTTTCAAATTTCAAAGATGAAATATTCTCTACCCCACGATATGCATCTATCAACGTCATAGAGGTTAACCCCATGGGTGACACCAGAGATACTGGAAATCAGGAGGGATCAGAAGATGATAGTTCCGGTCAGGCTGTGACTGACAACAAACCACCAGGTGTGCACACCCGGAACTAGTGGGCCACCCTAAATGTGGTCGTCCTTCTATCCAACCATTATCCACCTACCCTACAAGCTTCCAATAGGGATAATAATAAAGGACCGGTTACCCTTAACCCGCTCCTTCTCTCGACAAAGATGATACACTCACGCTCGAAGAAAGATTTGCTCGACATGAAGAGGAGATGAAAGAATTGTGGCAGCTTAACACCGAGCTACTCCAGAGGAACCACCTTATTGAATGTGCATCCTAGGAGGAGCCACATCATGCACTCCCATCAAGGGAACCTCAAAGACTAAGGTTTTCCCCAGAAAACGAAACACGACTAGGGATCCTGTCCAACGAGGCACCCAGCCCGTCCAATTACCTAAATGCATATTTGGATGAATACCAAGAATTCCCTCCACTCAGGAATAAATCAGAGAGAGTACGCCTGAACCCTCTGAAGGTGCCACAAATGGCATACTCACCCCTAGTGCTGGCCAATCCGGATCCTCAGGCATTTCCTTGGGCTATGCTTACCAAAGACCGAGCCCAGTAGTATGTAAACTAGGGTCTCCCCACCACCATCGAGGAACTAATGATTCCATTGGAATCGATGGATGGTCGACGCGCTTCAACACAGCCAGAGCAGAAACCCTACCCGGATTGGGTGAGCAACACACCACCTCCGACCATTTATGGGAGCCCTCTATTCCCCATCATCAATGGGTTAGGTGATCCAAAACATCATTTGATGCACTACAAATCCTATTGCGACCCTATGATGGGAACACCGGAACAACAAGAGATAGTGAATCTAAGATGCTTCGTACGGACCTTGAAAGGATCCACATTCGTTTGGTATATGAGTCTACCAGCCCAGTCAATAAAGAGCTGGGAAGACCTCTGGCAGCAGTTCCTATTCCACTTTAGCTCAATGCTACCTAAAACAATGGTCAGTTATCTCATGAACTGCAAATGGAGGGAGAATGAGAGGGTCTCATATTTCATCTCCAGATGGAAAGGTCTGACCTATTCATTGAATTGGACAATGCCTCAATATGAGATGCTAGCCATATGCATCAATAATCCTTGAGATGAGCTGCGAACACTGCTCATACAAGTGGAGTGAACCACTGGCTTCCGCCATATCTCGGCCATTGCCCAGAGAATTGAGGACTCCCTACAGTAGACTAATTCGAAGTCTCGAATAGCCTTGCAGGCTCCTACGAATAGAGACCCTAGAGCTGAAGCGTCCACTGTCACACTCAAGCCGACCCCTGTGCCCGCTCCACCACTCAGGCCTCCACCAAATCGTCATGGGCCTCAGGCATATCAGCGGCCACCTCTGCCTAAACGGTACGATCAGAGATGACTGAAACGGAACTAGTTTGTGGAACGAAGAAAAAAGGTAAACTCGTTCTAGGACGATCAAGTCCGAGGTGACTTCATTGCCGCCTTGAACTGCATCTTGCTCCGCCTCCCAGAGCCGAGGAAACCTGAAGAGGTCCGCCGCGATGATAGGCCAGATTACTGCCCCTTCCATCAGATGTTAGGACCCAGTATCTGAGAATGCTTCGTCTTTAAAGACCTCATACAGAGGATGGTAGACTCCGGACAGGTCGAGCTGGGACCACCCCTAGCACATGTGGCATGTATCTCTACCACCAACTCAAACAAAGAGGAGTGGTGTTAGAAAGTCACCAGCATGCGGGGGCAAGAAATTTGACAACTAAATGACATAGAAGACTATCAACTGAGCCCAGGGCGTACTCCGAGCTCAACTACAGCAGCCAGTGTTTCCACCAATAGCATCTGAAGACGCAGAGCCGACAGTATCGACCTCACAACCCTCCAAGAGCCGGTCATATGGGCGTAATCTAAGGAGGAAACAATCGCAAGAGGAGTAGTCCACAACAGGGCCAAAGTTAGTCCCGACCCTGTCAGATTTCATGCCCTCAATCTTGGCACTATTGGCACCGACCCACCCAATGACACCATCAGGGAAAACCGACCAGGTTGACCTATCATAGGATGAAGAGACGATCTTTGGTTCTATTATCTTCATCCAACTTATGGAATCATTCCCAGACGAAGGGTCTGGTTACGAACCTAATTTCCCAGCACGAGTAGCTGGGAGGAGGAATCTTAGAGGTAGGGGGTACCAGGGGAGGCGCAACCATGGTCGAAGCCAACCCCATGGTTGGACCCCGGCCCAAACCGTTTGTATCGCAGAAACCCGTGGGAGATCCATTCAACTGACTCAGTAGGAGAAAGTGTGCCTCTCCACTTCCACAAGCAGCCACTCTATCCCTGTTGTTCTGAGATACCCACAAGAGGAGGAACAAGTGTCTGGCCGCCTAGTGCGCACAAAAATACCGGCACAACCATGTCCTCAAAATGAGGGAACTCCATCGACATTCGTCCCCATGACCGATCCCTCCTCATAAAATGCTCCATCCCCTAAAGAAACCGCTATGACACTCCTGCCAATGGATACGTGTCTGCCACTGGAGTAGAAATACGTTATCCTTAAGCAGCTGGAAAAGGTACCAGTCAAGCTGTCAATCCTCGATTCCCTAATTATGTTAGCAAACCTCCGGGAGGCGCTCATAGAATCTTTTTCCAGCACCCAGGAGTTTAAAGCTGAGGTAGCTGCCGCCGAAATTTACCGGGCCGAGACTGACCCACCTGAATGCTATGCAGTGATTTACTTCACCGATAAGGATGAATATTACATCATGTAAGGACACATCAGACAACTATATGTGTTCGGCACACTGAATGGTATTGAGATCTAGAAAGTATTTATAGAGAATGGCCCTGGTGTTTTCCTCCCTCTCCTATGGACACTCTGTATGTTGGGATACAGTGAGAACGACCTAATTCCCTCGGCCACAACTCTGTTGGGTTACGACAAGAGTGAGAAGAAACAAATGGGGAAAATCAAGCTAAAGATCTATTTTGGTGACTTGGTAGCCTGCACAGAAATTCTGGTCGTCCGGCATAGCACAACATTCAATGACCTACTGGGAAGGTTGTGGCTCCAAAAGCACATGGTTTTTCCTTCATCTTATCACCAGTGTATCAAGTACTGTGTCAATGGAAAACGTGGATCATTGCACACCGACCAGGACCCTTTCAATCTCTCCATGTCACATTACATTGACACAGGGTTCTATGTGCAAAAGAAAAAGAATCCTTTGGTCTATGGTGTCCACTGGCAGGAAAATTTTTTCCCTTCACCAAGTTAATGAAGAAGGGGGTCACGTACCGATGGACGGATGACTGCCAAGAGGCATTCGACAACATGAAAAAGTACCTCTTAATCCCACCGGTGCTCATGCCCCCGGTTGAAGGAATACCTCTCATCTTGTACGTGACAGCCTTAGAGAGATCACTAGGAGCCTTCCTCACACAAAAGAATGACGAAGGCTGCAAACATAGTCTCTATTACCTCAGCCGAACCATGATTGATGAAGAGACTCGATACTCAAATATTGAGAAGAGATGCTTGGCCTTGTCCTTTGTAGTTCAAAAGCTGCGACATTACCTGCATCATCACGATGTCCATTTTATCTCATGGAGTACCCCGCTCAAGTACATCCTCATCCTCCCGATGCTAACCGGATGCCTATCCCGATGGGCGGTCATCCTACAGTAGTTTTACATCTGTTTTGTGCCTCAGAAAGCCATCAAGGGTTAGGCATTAGTAGACTGTCTTGTAGAGCACCCTCCGATAGGGACGACTGCACTGGACGCTGAGCTACCTGATGAAGACAACTTCTCGGTTCAAGAGGAGTTCCCGACAGGGGAAATGTACTTCGACGGCGCATCCCGAAGCCCAACCGGGAAGAGGATGGAGGATCCCAAATTCAACAAACTGGGTTTGGGGATAATACTCGTGTCCCCAGAGAGGGATGTATTTCCATATTCCTTCCTCTTATGAGAAGTATGTTCGAACAATGAAGGGGAATATCAAGACCTCATTGCAGGCCTGGAACTCACACTCCAGTCACTAGTACAACACCTTAAGGTAAAAGGTGACATGTAGATCGTCATCAAGAAATTCAATGGTGACTATGCTATTAAAAAAGAGGATATGGTCCCCCCTGTTTGACCATGTTTGAAGGTTAATGGAAGAATTCTCCACTGAACCAACATTAACCTATATTCCCCGGTCTTAGAACGCCCAGGATGATGCATTCACCAAGGTGGCCATAGCCCAAGCTGACCCAGACCGGGATGAAACAGTCATCAGTATTGCTCACCATCATATGATATTGCCATTTGTCCAGACCAAGACGGAAGAAATTGATTAAGTCAATCCTTTACCCGAGCCATATGCTCCTGCCATAGGTCGGATGACCCCCATTGAAATCTATCTTCAATGGGGAGAACTTCCATTAGATAGGGATGAATGAGAGAAAATATGGAGAAGGGTAGTAAACTTTTTCCTATATGGCATCACAAGTCAGCAAGAGGTCCTCTACAAACGAGGTCTCGACGGAGTTCTCCTCAGATGCCTAGAAGGAGAGGAAACTGCTACCGTTATGACTGAAGTACATGCTGGAGCATGTGAAGCACATAAACCGGGGGCCAAGCATTCCCATCAAGTTCAAAGCCTTGGGTAATATTGGCCCACAGTTTCATAATACTATGAGTGTTTTTCCAAAAAATTCCACTCATGCCAGATTCATGCCAACTTCATACACCAACACCCAGAGGTAATTCATCATGCCAAGTACTCCTGGCCGCTTGCGGTCTGGGGAATGGACGTCGTGGGACCATATCCTCCCACCATGGCCAAACAACTGAAGTAGATCATCATGGCAACCGACTTCTTTTCCAAATGGGTAGATGCTATACCACTCCAGGATGTCGGGGCAAGAAATATTGTCAGCTTTGTGAAGACCAAAATCATCACTAGATTTGGCGTCCCTCATACCATACTGAGGTACAACGACACCAACTTCTGCGCTGCTAAGTTGGAGAAACTATACCTTGGGTATGGTATCAAAGCTAACCACTCATCCCGATAGCATGCAGCGGCCAACGGACAGATAGATTCTTTCAATAAGACCTTGTCCAACATTCTCCTGAAAATGGTGGACAAAGACAAGAAGTCATGGTCGGATAAAAACCTCCATGCATTGTGGGCTTATCGAACAACAATATGCACTACTACTCGGGCCACCCCGTACTCATTGTTGTGCGACACAGAGGCGGTCCTTCCCATTGAACTCCAACTTCCCTCACTCTGTGTTTCCATCTGCGATCAATTATCTGATGATGAGCAGTCAGAAAAGCGGCTAGGTAAATTGGAACAACAAGACAAAAAGTGGGTGCACACTTTTCACCATATGGAGGTATACCATAACCGGATCGCACGAGATTTCAATAAAAAGGTTTGCCTCTGGTCTTTCTTTGAAGGAGAATTATTATTGGTCCTCCGGACCCTAATGATACCTGGAAATAATCCTCTAAAGCTGGAACCCAAGTGGGAGGAACCATACATTGTACACAATGTCTACTTTAACAGATCACATACCCTGATCTCCATGGATGGAAAATTTACAACCGCTCCTACAAATGCGAGATTCGTAAATAAGTACTTTGCATAGAAACTGAAAGTGGAGAATGTATTTACCGCATGACTGTAGACGCCGGAAAAGTCTGTTGTTCCCAAACGAAGCTCCGGATGCGGAAAGCGAAGTGATATTTGGAGTCAGAGGCACGTTCCGGAGGGCCCGGAGGACTTGCGCGAAATTTCAGAGGCCCGCGCCCAAAGTTGAGTCGCGGCGCGCAATCCTCCCGGGATGCGCGCAATGCGCTGGGCCGGCGCGCTATTTTGCGCGCCCGTGGCCTGCCCGGCTCCCTTGCGCGCCGGGTCCTGGTTCCGCGCCCGCGAAGGGAATTCCGCGCCCGCGAAGCGAATTTCGCGCCCGCTGCTGGGATTCCGCGCCCGGGGTTGCCTATAAATATAAGGCGACCCCCGACGTTTTGAAAGTTGCCGGAATTAGAAAGGTCTCTCGTGCGCGCAATCCAACCCCTTCCGCGCGCAATGCCGACCTTCAGGTAACCTCCTTTCTTTCGCGCAATAGAGCCTTGGAGTTCGCCTTCGCGCGCAATCCCCTTGGCTCCTTTTCTTTGAATAATCCTTAACCCGAAGGCCTTTGCGCGCAAAAGAAGCCTCTTGCGCGCAATTGCCCCCGGGTGCGCGCAATCCAGCCCGATTGCGCGCACCCCCCCTTTTCAAAGTGGCCGTTCGTTAGAGAATGAGCCGTTGCCCCCGCGAGCTGTCCGAAGCCCGGTGCGCGCAATCTCAATCATCTGCGCGCAAAGCGCTGGCCCAATTGCGTGCCAGCCCGCACAATTGCGCGCCGGCCCGCGGTATTGCGCGCAAAGCTCCTCTTTTGCGCGCAAACCGCCGGGGTCGCCCCCTTTGACCCCCTGAGGGTACCCGCCTGCGTGGCGCCCGATGATCTTCATCCTGGGTGCCCGCACCGTGCGTTGTCTTTCCGTGCGGCCCTCCAGGCTTGCGCGAAGTGACACGGACCTATCGGCGGCTTCATCGTCCAGCATGACGCTAAACTGCACCACGTCCTGCACGACGTTAAACTGCATACGTCCAGCATGACATTAAACTGCACATTTGTCCAGCATGACGTTAAACTGCACATTCGTCCCGCATGACGCTAAACTGCATCCGTCCAACATGACGTTAAACTGTACTACGTCCAAGCTGCACGACGCTAAACTGCCTAGCCCCTATCGTCCGTGCTGCAAGATGTTAAACTGCCAAGAACCTTCGTCCTCAACACATGACGTTAAACTGTACTTCGTCCGGCAGGACGTTAAACCGTCCGCTTCGTCCTCAACACACGACGTTAAACTGTACTTCGTCTGGCAAGACGCTAAACCGTCCGCATCACCCGATCCCGTGCCTCGCACGCAGGGTCCCCCCCCGGTTTGGATGTGGCCCCCACCCGCTCGTCTCTGCAGGGATGTCGGGATTGCCCCTCTTTAGGGACGATTTAATGGGAGCGGCTTTTCCCTACGGGGGTAGGGTATTACAAACCCCTAGTTTCTTGTGGGGGGCTGCACATGTGTATCTCCATCGCGATCCCCCACTGCCGAAGCCAGTAGAGGGTGTGACTGGGATCGAGGTGTCTCCTACTTTCGGTCCAAGTCCCTTCCAACTGAGTTTTGCCGCATCCGGGCTGCCTCAAGTGCGTAAGTCCTGACAGAGTGAACTACGTGGACTTTGATCCCTGTCTTCTAAACAGGGTACGTAGGAAGCCTCCCTGAGGTTCAAGCCCACCATATGGTCGTCCCGGTCGTATTCACATCGGTTCGTCCATCAGTGGACCCCTCCAGGGTTCACGCTTGCGTCGATTCACCTATGAATCCGCCCCTGTGGGAGACTGCCCGTGTGTATCTCCACTGTGCCTCCCCACAGCCCCTTTTTTCCATTTCTCCTTTTATCGTCCAGCACGACGTTAAACTGTGATCCACCCGGCCGTTCCATCCCCCTCTGTGTGAGGTGGTTCGGTTCAATCCTCCGCCCGGCGGCCTCGATCTCTCTGTGAGTCGGCTTGCCGACGTCCAGCATGATGTTAAACTGTATACCCGAACTACGTCGACTTTGATCCGTGCTAACGCGCGGTACGTAGGAAGCCCCTACGGGGTCCAAGCTCTTCACTCCATCATCCAACCTGATCCTTACCTGGGCCGCCACATCCCGGTGGGGTCATGCCATTTCCTTCCACTCCACTTCACTCGGAAAGCCGCCCATGCGCTGGCCCCAGCGTCGGAGGTTCCCCGCAAGGGGTTCTGTCATCTGATCCACTTCTCGTGTTGATCAGTCCGATGCCGTCCCCGCTAGACGTTAAACTCGCGGCATACCCCGTGTTAAACATGGGAAGCTGAGGAAAACCTCAGGTAACACAGTCCCCCGCACCCAGTACGGGATGCCTCAGGCCATCATGCCTTCGAGAATCCCTATTAGGGACGGAAGACAGACGTGCAGAGCCGCAGTGTTACGACATGCCCCTAGCACCCAGAGCCACCCGGCCTTCTCACCGCTGGTTGCTGCCCCGACCAGACTCCTTGGAGCGTCCGGGCGGAAGCTGCGTAATTAACCGGTGTCCATGAAGATATGGCGTCGGGAAAGAGATTCACGAACATTCTTAAATCTATGAGGGAGACCCGGATTAGGCGACGAGTTCCGAGGAGACGTCCACGGAAGGAGGAGCCGACATCCCATCATCCCGGTTTCGATCAAGGAGCAGACGCCCCTGAATAAGGGACGGATGCCGCCCGCCCTTGGAAAGTGGGACTGCGGGACCACAAGCCGCGCGCCTATCCCCTCGGGTCGACGGGTGCACGCGCGAACGCGTCCTGGCGGAACAGCGTAACCCGACGCACATCCGCACCGAAACAGAAAAATGGTGAACCCGACGTGAATCTCTTCTCCTCGATATGAAGACCGATGGCTTTCAGAGGTGCTGGAAGACCAGCATGTTGCCCGGCCAAGCATTCACTCTTACCCGCCAGGGGCTGGGGAAGGGACATCGGGCACTCCGTCTCGCAACGTCGAGGGCCTGGTTTCCCCCCACAGAAGGCGTCGTGGCGCTAATGGTTGGTTGTCGATTCCTTTTTCCTGTCAGTGTTAATGGGTACGCTTCGGTTAATACCGTCGAGCTGGTAAATCCCTTTTCGGTTCCCGACGTTGAAGAACACCAGGTGGACCTCCCCAGTGTCCCCGGTCGTCGCCACCGTCGGAAGAACCGCAGCAACAGGAGTCACCGGGGCACAGCAGTTGGTACCTCCAGCCAGGCCGTGCACGCCACTAAGACTAGGCAGCAGGCTCAAGATCGAGCTCAGCGTGCAAAGGCCCCCCATCCGGGGATGACGGGTTCGCCTCCGCCACTGTTTGTGGTGTGGGACCAGGCAGAACCGCCTCAGCCGCGTCGCGACCAGCTCCGCCCTGCCACAAGTCCATCCCGGCCTCCTGACCCCAGTACGGTGACCATTCCCCGGACTGCAGCCAATGAACAGCGAGATGCGCCAAGTACCAGTCGGCCGCCGATCCAACCGGAAAGGCCCGTCATGCTTCCAACAGCAGAGCAACCTCCTGCAACCAGGGGCTCGCGCTTGGCCAAAAAGTATGATGTCCTGAAGCACTTGGCCGACATCCCAGCGAGACTCTCCATCCTTGAGGCTCTGCGCATGTCACCTGAGATGCGCGAGGCACTCGCTGAAGCCCTGAAGAGCCCCCTCCAGTTTGAGATAGAGGTTGCGGCTGCAGAGGCCTTTCACGCCGAAACGATCGAGGATTCCGAATGCCAGGCAGTTATCTCGTTCTCTGGTAAGGATGAAGACCCTCCCATACAGGGGCACATTCGTCCGCTGTATGTTACCGGCCAGTTCAATGGCCTTGAAGTCCGGCGCTGTCTTGTCGACACGGGGTCCGGGATTAACCTGATTCCAACTCGGACGCTCCGGAGATTGGGGTTGTCTGAGGATGACTTGATTCTCTCCGACCTCAGGATCCAGGGGTACGACCGCACCGAGCAAACCCCGGTCGGCAAGATACGTTTGAAGACCCAGTTCGGTGACTTGGTTGCCAACACCGAATTCATGGTGGTCTCTCAGGACACTGCATACAACGCATTGATGGGCAGACCATGGCTCCACCTTCACGCGGCGGTTCCCTCGTCATACCACCAATGCCTCAAATACTCCCTTAATGGTCGAGTAGGCGTGCTTCAAGGAGATGCCTCTCCTTTTGCCTCATGTGAAGCCCGCTATCTGGACGCGGACTATTACAAGAGCAAGGATAAGCAGATCCTGGCAGGTGAGGTCGAGCCTGTCGCTGTTGCAAGTGATCCCTGGGCAAGTCTGGATGACGCTTACGTCCTCCCTGTTCAACGGTTGGACGTGGCCATGGTCTCGACGGCCCGCGAGTCTCCTAATGAGATGACCGCGACCGCCGATGCCAGCACCAGCGGCCCAGCAGGATCTAGTAGCCCCAATGCAGTTGCTAACGCAGTCTCTCCCGTGGACGATCCCTCCCCGAGTGGAGAGGACGTGGAAGATGCACCCCCAGCCTTTGAGGAGGGCGTCCCCGCCACGGTCGACGAGTTAATACAGGTGAACCTTGGAACCGAGGCCGATCCAAGACCCACATTGGTCAGTGCCGCCATGCCCTCTGAGGAGCGGCAGCAGTACGTGGACTTTCTCAGGCAGCACCGTGATGTGTTCGCTTGGGGTTATGACGAGATGCCGAGGCTAGATCCTCAGGTAGCCGTCCACCGCCTTGGTCTCCCGGCGAACCATCGTGGGTTCAAGCAGCCTCCCAGGAAGATGCACCCATCCCACGGTGCCATGGTTGAGGCTGATGTTGACAAGCTTATCAAAGCCAACTTCGTGAGGGAAGTTCAGTACCCCAAATGGCTGGCCAACATTGTGCCGGTCAGGAAGAAGAACGGGCAGATCAGAGTCTGCATCGACTTCCGCGATCTCAACCGCCACTGTTCGAAGGATGATTTTCCCCTTCCAGTGACAGAGCTGTTGATTGACGCCACGACAGGTTTCCAAGCCCTCTCCTTCATGGATGGATACTCCGGATATAACCAAATTCGGATGGCCCCTGAGGATGAGGAGTTCACTGCCTTCAGGGCCCCCCAAGGTACCTTTTGCTACCGGGTCATGCCCTTCGGCCTGAAGAATGCAGGTGCCACCTATCAACGGGCGATGCACCGCATATTCAATCCAATCCTCGGCACACTGGTGGAATGCTACGTCGACGACTTGGTAGTCAAATCGCGCCAGCGTCAAGACCATCTCAAAGATCTTGAGAAAGTGTTCGGCTTCCTCCGGTCTCGTTTCCTGAAGATGAACCCATTGAAGTGTGCCTTCGGGGTCACCTCCGGAAAGTTCCTTGGATTTGTGGTAAGATACCGGGGTATTGAGATCGACCCAGAGAAAATCAGGGCGATTAGCCAGATGCCTCCCCCAGGTAACATCCGGGAACTGCAAGGGTTCCAAGGCCACTTAGCCTATATACGCCGATTCATTGCGAATCTGGCCTGCAAGTGTAAGCCCTTTTCTCGGCTCATGAAGAAAGGTGCCACCTATGTATGGGATAAAGAGTGTCAGACCGCTTTCGAGGAAATCAAGCAGTACCTGCTGCAACCTCCGGTTCTGATGCCGCCTGTATCCGGAAAGCCGCTGGTCCTCTATGTGACCGCCCTGGAACGGTCCCTGGGTGCCCTTCTCGCCCAGAAGAACAATGAGGGAACAGAGAATAGCCTCTATTACCTCAGTCGCATGCTCCTCGATGTGGAAGTCAGATATTCCCCCATTGAGAAGAGCTGCCTGGCGCTCGTATTTGCCGTACAGAAATTACGGCACTACTTGCAGCACCATGAGGTACAGTTGGTTTCTCGGGTAGACCCGTTGAAATATATCCTGATCCGGCCTATGTTGACTGACCGTTTGGCACGGTGGGCTGTGATTCTCCAGTAGTTCGACATCAGGTATGTGTCTCAGAAGGCCATTAAAGGGCAAGCGTTGGCAGACTTTCTTGCTGCTCACCCAACCTCCGCGGATCAGCCGCTGGATCTAGGCTTTCCTGATGAGGCCATCCTCTCGGTCGATCGAGCCGGTTCATGCTGGCAGATGCACTTTGACGGTGCCTCCCGGAGCCCCACCGGTAGAAGGCTCGATAATCCTAAGCTCAACAGAGTGGGCTTGGGTATCGTCTTCGTCACCCCGGAGCAAGCTGTGCTGCCATACTCTTTCCTGTTGTCAGAGGGCTGTACCAACAATGAGGCAGAATACCATGCCCTCATCACTGGCCTCGAGTTAGCTCTCGAGATCGACGTGCCCCATCTGTGTGTGAAAGGGGACTCCGAGCTGGTTGTTAAGCAGATCAATGGCGACTATGTTGTCAGGAAGCCGGAACTTGTGCCATTGCTGGAGTGCACCCTCCTTCTGATGGCCCGGTTCCCTTCTCGGCCAGAAATTTTCCATATTCCCCGGTCGCAGAACGGTCGAGCAGATGCTTTGGCCAGCCTGGCTGCGTCACTTGCAGAGCCTGAACAGGATAACCTGATCGTCCGCGTGACGCACCGTAGGCTCATCGCTCCTGTTATCCCGGAGGGAGATCGCGGCCCGTTGGTAAGTAATCTCACCACGGTTGCCCCATGCCCGGAGCCCCGAGTACCCCAGATATGACAGTCGGATCAGCCCCTGATTGGAGGACGCCTTTGGTTGAGTACCTCCAACATGGCATTCTTCCATCGGATCGGGCCGAGCGCGAGCGAGTTCGATGCCGCGCACCGCAGTTTGTCCTCCAGAGCATCCCCGTCCTGGAGCAGATCCTCTACAAATGCGGATTTGATGGTGTTCTCCTACGTTGCCTTCAGGGAGTTGAGATCCCACGAGTCATGCAAGAGGTTCATGCCGGTTCATGCGGTGCCCACCAGACTGGGCCGAAGCTGTCCCACCAGATTCGGAGGTTGGGATACTTCTGGCCCTCCATGATCCATGACTGCATCGAGTATGCCAGGAGGTGCCATGCGTGCCAGGTTCATGCGAACTTTGTGCATCGGCCGCCAGAGCCTCTCCATACCACCAGGTATTCCTGGCCCTTTGCAGTCTGGGGTCTGGACGTTGTGGGACCTTACCCACCGGCGACAGCTCGCCAGTGCCGGTTCATTCTGACCGCCACAGACTTCTTCTCCAAATGGGCAGAGGCGATTCCGCTCAGAGAGGTCAAATCCTGTTCGATCGCTGACTTCGTGACCTCCAACATCATCTATTGATTTGGAGTGCCTCACGCTATCCTCACGGATAACGGAACCAATTTCCGAGCAGTCGAGTTGAAGAAGTTGTACGCCAAGTATAACATTCGCTCGAACCATACATCTCGCTATCATGCGCAGGCGAATGGACAGATCGAGGCGTTTAACAAAACCCTCTCTAACATTCTGCAAAAGATGGTTGGTCAGAACAAGAAGAGTTGGCCGGACAAGCTCCCCAACACCCTCTGGGCTTATCGGACGACGACTCGCAATTCCACCCAGATGACCCCTTATTCCCTGGTGTATGGAGCTGAGGCCGTCCTGCCCATCGAGATCCAGTTACCATCCTTGCGCACTGCGGTCTACGACCAGCAAGCGCCGGACAGAGTTGCTGAAGCCCGTCTAGTCGAGTTGGAAGCACTGGATGAGAATAGACTTCGCGCTTTGCACAACTTGGAGAGGCATCAAAGCAGGATGGCTCGAGCTTTCAATAAGAATGTTCGCCTCCGCTCCTTCCTGCAGGGTGATCTAGTGCTAGCCCTAAGAGCACCTATGATCCCCGGAAGGAAGCCGCCCAAGTTGGAGCCCAAGTGGGAGGGACCTTTTGTCATCCACAAGGTCTATCCCAATGGCGCGTACTCCCTGGCGACTATGGATGGTGAGCGTGTCACTCCTCCCACCAACTCTAGGTTCCTCAAGCAGTACTTTGTCTGAGTGTGCCCACGTCCTGCACGACGCTAAATTGCATTCGTCCAGGCTACAAGACGTTAAACTGTTCAGCATTTGTCCGCGCTGCAAGACGTTAAACTAACAAGTGCCTCATCCTGCATGACGCTAAACTGCACCACGTCCTGCACGACGTTAAACTGCATTCGTCCAGGCTACAAGACGTTAAACTGTTCAGCATTCGTCCGCGCTGCAAGACGTTAAACTGCCAAGTGCCTCGTCCTGCATGACGCTAAACTGCACCACGTCCAAGCTGCACGACGTTAAACTGCCCAGCGTATCGTCCTGCATGACGTTAAACTGCCCCTCAAGAACTACGTGCGGCTTGATTCCCATCCTTATGGGATACGTAGGACCGCCTGGACATTCATGTTTCAGGCCCAGCCCCATCCTTTGGGAATTTCCATCCCATCTCGGGCCCTTGGCCCAGTTGCCTCTGGGTATGTGGCGTATGGTGTGGACGTGGGGCTATGCCCTCATTCACGTCGGTTTTCTCGCCACGCTGTACGCCCCCCACGTTTGGGGATGCCTTCTGCTCCCCCCTTTTTCCTCTCTTTTCGTCCTGCATGACGTTAAACTGCACTTCAAGAACTACGTGCGGCTTGATTCCCATCCTTATGGGATACGTAGGACCGCCTGGACATTCATGTTTCAGGCCCAGCCCCATTTCCCGGGAATCTCTATCCCGCGTTGGGCCTCTGGCCCATGTTCCCCTCCTTTTTGTGCGAGGCGTATCGCGTGAGCGGGGGATTATGTCCTCATTTGCGTTGGTCTACTGGCCGCGCCGTATTCCTCCCCGTGTGTGAGACTACCTCGCACCCCTTATCGTCCTACATGACGTTAAACTGCCTCTCAAGAACTACGTACGGCTTGATTCCCATCCTTATGGGATACGTAGGACCGCCTGGACGCTTGTGTCTAAGGTCCAGCCCCGTCTCTTGGTTGATCACGGGGATCTGCCCTCTTTTGGTTGCTCTCAGGGTGAGTCCTCCGACCCTTTCCAGTGATCTGTTAACATGTTTTGGGTACTTCGGTCCATGACTCGTGGTGTCGGATTCAATCCCGACAAGTCCTGTGTTGCTTGTCGGTTCTCGCGCTTCCTCTTGTTTGAGTCTTCACTCAAAGGGATCCTCGTTAGCGGTTTGGGTACGATGCCTCAGTGCTCTCCCACCGCTCCGGGTCGATTTACCGGCGGGTCTTGGGCCGCAAATCGATATGAATCCTGCGATTGAGCGGTCGATGCTCGTTTGCTTGCCCCGTCTTAGGCTGACGCGATCGGATGTTGTGTTGCGAATATGGTCAGCAACGTCCTTGATCGCCATGTCGGCTCTTTCAGGCTCTGAACATTGGTTGCGCAGTCCTCATCACACTCCGCCTTTGTGTGTTGTAGTGGAATCTCGACACTCTCTTCATACTGACCTTCAGTACACCTCTACACGTTAGGCAGACCAACCAGGGTAATGATGTCGTTCGAGGCTCCCATGATCTGAGCACCAAGGATATATGCAGATGTCCTCCCTAAGGGCCATGCGTAGCTGGACCCTCGTCCCCATAAGGAGGAAGGAGTCGCCCGAACAATCGAGTTCTGGGCCCAGTATATCTGGAGGCTAGCATCTCTGCCCCTCGGGTGATGGACATACGCAGACCCCTATCCCAGGACTCTTCTCCTGGAATCATGCGTGACCGCAGGGCTGGGTATGTTCCCACCTCTGCCGTGCCTGCCGTACCGCAATAAGCGGATTCCTCCATGGTTCGAACCACACAACCTTAAACTGTGTTGTCTGGTCCTACCACACGACCGTAAACTGTGATCGTCTTGGCCGCCTGACGAGAAACGACACCGCATCGTGATGTTCTCCTCAGGGGACACTCACGTTGGGCGCTGGTTAATAACCACGCCATTCATCAATGCCTTTCATGGCTTGATTATTGTGGCGACGCCAGAGATTTCTCAATCACAGGCATGTCGCCGCACAAAGAAAAACCATCCATCTTTAAGGACAAACAAGAAATATCAAATACCGCTTCTTCTGTGTGCGAGGGTCAGACCCGCACTCTTCCCCGCTCTGGTGCCCGATTGTGTTGCGCCGCGCTTCAAGAACTATGTGTGGCTTGATTCCCATCCTTATGGGATACGTAGGAACGCCCGGATGTTTGAAACTCCGGGTCCAGCCCCCCACCTCTTAAAGATTCCCCCCTTCTCAGGGGAATCCGCCGCCTTCAGGCCACCCTCAAGGCGTGTCCCTCGACCCCTTGCAGTGGTCCACTGGTGTCAAGAGTACTCTGGTTTATTGCCAGGAGGGTCAGGTTCAGCTTGGTCAGGTTCCTTCCATTTTCAGGCTTCATGCTCCCTTTCATTCGGACCCATTACTTACGCCATGGGTGGAGGCCCCGTGAACGGTTTGGACACAATGCCTCATTGCTCTCCCACCGACTCGGGCTGGTGCCCCCAATGGCCTCGGGCAGAAAATCGATATGAATCCTGCGATTGAGCGGTCGATGCTCGTTTGCTTCCTCATTCCATCAACGGTTAGTGCGATATTGATGCTGCTTTTCCGCCACGGTCGGCAGTACTCCCATATCGTTACGCCGGTTCCCCCAGTCCTTGAGTGAATGGCCGCATGATTCACACGCTTCCACCCCCCATTCTGGCCAGGCAAAATCTCGACACTCTTGACACTATCCCTCAGTGCACCTTCGCATATCCAGGGGATAGGACCACAATGTGGCGTACTTTGAGGTTCCCATGGTCCGAGCTGTAAGACCTTAAACTAAGATATACCCTTATGGTCCGTGCTCTAAGACCTTAAACTAAGATCTCCCCTTATGGTCCGAGCTCTAAGACCTTAAACTAAGATCTACCCTTATGGTCCGAGCTCTAAGACCTTAAACTAAGATCTACCCTTATGGTCCGAGCTCTAAGACCTTAAACTAAGATCTCCCCTTATGGTCCGAGCTCTAAGACCTTAAACTAAGATCTAGCCCTTATGGTCCGAGCTCTAAGACCTTAAACTATGATCTACCCCTATGGTCCGAGCTCTACGACCCTAAACTAAGATCTCCCCAAATGGGATTCTACGTCCTGCATGACGTTAAACTGCACTTTCAGAACTACATGTGGCTTGATCTCCAGCCTGATGGAGTACGTAGGAACGCCCGGACATTCCGACTCGGGTCCAGCCTCAGGGATCGTTAAGTCCCGCCCCTCCTCGTCGCCGGCCATCTGGCCTGACTTCGGGTAGAGTGGTGCAGTTGTGATATTCTCCCCGGTTCAGCTCGGGATGCCCCATCGCAATGATGGGAAGCGACAGTTTCCTCGTCAAAGAGGTTCTGTCTGAGAATTGGGGTGATTCACAGCCAGATTAGTGCATCCGCCCAATACGCTTTCCCCACGGTGGCGCAATTTTGAGAGCGTTGGATTCTGTCCGAAAAAATCATCACTTCGCCACACGCTTCGCATGCCCTGTTGATCTGGATTTCCACCATTGTGTCTGAAGGAACCCCCAAAGCGGTATTCATGATGACATGTGGTCTGCCTCCTGCAATATGAATGATGACCTTCGGTCCGTCTATTGCAGTTGTTATGGTCGATCCACTGTCCGCCTACCGTCTTGGGTATTTCCTGGAAGGCCGACCGTTGTGGATGTCTGGATTCGGGACACGCGATTCACCCTTTCTCATTTCCCTATGTTCGGATAAAATCTCAACGCCCCTGGCATTGTCCCGCTCGTGTGTTGGAACAAGTTGGGGGGATGATACATTGATTAGGCTTGAGGTCTCCTTTCTTAGGAATGACCTCCCTCTTTTCTCTAGAAATCCAGGCCCAATTGCGGATGCCTGATGCTTGGTTAAAGCTCCCGCAAGACAATGGATTGTGGTTGAGCATGTTAAACCAAAAGATGCAGATAAATATATTGGTTCATACAAATGGATCAAAGTAGCGGAAGAAAATGTTCTGGGAGTGGAAAAAAACAAAGCCCCAAATGATTAGCGTGCTGGATAAGCCTTTCTAACGCCGCTACCCTTTGGCTGGCGGCCTCCAGAGCTGCTTCTCGCTCTCTGCGTGCCCTCTCCTCGTCGGCGGTCGCAGCACGCAGTTCGTCGATTCTGGCCTGTGCACGCTCCCACTCGACTTGAATTGTGACCATTTGTTGGCCCGCCTCCGTCAGCTGTACCTGGGCGTCAACCAGCTGGGCTGCTAGTTGCTCCACAAGCTCGGTGCATGTTGCGACGAAGGCCTCCTTCTCTGCCGCCTGCCCTTCGAGACGCCGGACTTCCTGCTCCGCCGCGAGGAGCGCCCGCATGCTCTCCGACATGTCACGACTTTGTGTGACGTCGGCACGCTGGCGGCTCTCGCGCATCTTCTCGGCCATGAAATCACGGACCGTCAGATGGAGGCGTTGAGCATCAGCTCCCCCGGCACACAGGAAGCGCAGCCAGGTTTGAAGTGACCCCATGCGCCCCAGCCACTCCGATGGGTCTCGCTTGAGGAAGCGCTGGATGCACTTCCACCCCCTTCGGCGCGCTATCCGGCTCTCCTCGACCGCCTCCGCATCCGAGTCATCCATCTCCTCGGGGTCGGCAGGCCGGTAGGCAGGGAAGACAGACAGCAGGTCTGCTGCAGGGTCCGCCCCTGGGATGTCCTCACGGGGGATAGGTTCCCCAACATCTGGGCGACCTTCTTCTCCCGCCCCAGTGGCATTGGCACCCTCGTCAGCCCCCGACATCTCTCCGACGGCAGCACCACCGACGTCCGTAGCCCCCTGATCAGCAGTTGGTGGGGCCGGCTCGGTTTGGGAAGTCTGTTCCGGAGCAGGCGGCATGTCCACCACTGGTCCACTCGTAGATGGCCCGGGTTCGGCAACCCGACGAGCCTCCAGTCCTGGGATCACTGCGCATGACATGCCGTGGTTAGTCACGGATCGTCAATGGCAAGCGCCAGCAGTAAAGTAAGGAGACTTACGGGAGTTCAAAGCGTCATCTTCCGCTATCCCGGCCGCCGCAGGAGCAACTGCAGCAGGGGACCCCTCAGCGCTTGTCAGTTCAATGATGGGTGTCTGGCCCCCGCCTTGTCCTGCTGGCGCCTCTCCTACTCCCGCTGAGGACTCCTGACCAACATCCGTGTGCTCCTGAGAAAGGTGGAGAAATGGGTTAGAAGCTGCATAAGAGAATGGATGAAGCAGGTTGAGTAGGGATAGAAGCGGACCTCGAGGAGCTCAGTGACATCAACATTGTCAGAGCCGGCCACCTCGCCGCTCTCCCGCGGGCTCCCCCAATGGGACCTTCCCTCGGAGCCTTCATCCTCCCCCGTCTCCTCCTCCTCCTCGGAGTCGTTACTGTCATCTTCTCCCGGCGGCATCTGTTCTGGAGCGGGCTCGAGACCGAGCATCACCTTCACCAGAAGGGATGGCTCCGCACGCTGACCACGTTGGCGCGCGTACTCGTCCATGGCCATCAGATATGCATACTGCCGGTTGAAGTCCACCCTGTCGGCGATCTGGAGGCACCCGACCTCTGGCAGATAGATCCCTTCTCTGAGTATCTTTCGCCAGATGACGTCGGTTCCCAGTGACTACCGCAGGGTCATCCAGGCCGACCACAGCGCCGGGAAGACTGCATCGTGGGAGGGTTCGAGCAGATGCATCACCTGCTTCCCGGGCCGCTCTTCGACCACCGCACGCGCCCCCTCTCTGTGCGCCGAGGTCGTAGCGGCAGCCTGCGATGTACCCGCTGCCGAAGTCCCTGCTCGCGCCGGCTTCGCTGCTTGGCGCGCCTCCGTTCTCCCCCGTGTGGCGGCACCTCGCCTCCTTCCTTGACGCCCGGTCTCCGCACGGGTGACCTCGAGCCGCCGAACTGGCTTCCGTAGAAGCCCCTCGGGGTACGCGATGGCCTAGTGTTCGGCGTACTCGGTTGCCAAGCCTGCGTCAACTCCGGTAGGAGGGAGAGTGATGACATCGCCAGAGCCGAAAGCGGCAAAAATCAGCCACATCTGACGAAGGACGCCAGGGTTCGTCTCCTCCCGGACAGCAGTGAATACCCTCTTCGGCATCCGTTGAAGGCACCCGAACTGCCTGGCGAACCGGGTTGGCACGTAAGGCTCGCAGATCACCTTCCCGTCGATCCGAGCCACGAGCACCCCACCCCGCATGTTCAGGAAGTACTCATGCTGCTCCAGCGGACCCTGCCCGTTGTCGATCATTTGGACAACGGGAGTGGGGAACGGGCTGAAGTTGAAATTGGCATGATTTCCAATCCGAATCCTCACGCCCTCCTCACTTAGGGTCATCGGAGCGACCCCCGCAATGTTCAGCAGGGTGGGTCGCAGGCCGTTGCCCGGAGGAATGACGGCGTTCGGAAACGTGTACCCACCGAGGTGAGCAGCCACCCAGCCGTGGAAGAATTGGAAGGGCCCACAGATCCTTCGTGGCGACCCCCCTCGTGAGATGCGTCCCAGGATGGCATACAGCTTCACCAACACTGGGACCCCGAGGTTGTATCTCTTGTTGGCGGCCATAGCGCCCGCCATCGCCAGAGTCGCCGGGCGAACACCCATTCTCGCATCCCGCACCGGCAGGAGCCACCCACTCCGAAAGGCGGCCAGGAACGCCGCGTACCGGACATTTGGATCCCGGGCCTCGATGACGCGGTACCCCCATGAGCGGTAGTCTCCCGTCTCCAGGACCCGCCAGTACGACCCGTTCCGGCTCCTCTGAGCCGCGGTCGGGCACCGCTTCCCCCTGCCTGGCATCTTGACCGCCGAGTCATGCTCCAAGAACTGGCCGAACCACTCTTTGTAGGCCATGTCCTTCTGGAAGTCCTTGATCCCGAGCCGCTGCGTAGCCAGGTCAAGCAGATGCCAGGTCAGAATGGGAGTCCGTGACCTGTCCTCCTAGATGTTCTTTGGTGGCAGGAACTCATCGTACTGGTAACCCTCCAGCGGGATACCTCCGATGCAGTGGATGTCCCAGAGACCGATGCCGACCTCCCCATGGTGAAGATGGAAGGTGTTGGTATCCGGGGACCATCGGGTGAACAGCTCCGGCCCGAGCTCGGACTGCTGGTAGAAGTGGAACTGCGACGTCCACACCGCCTCAAACAGGCCGATGTACCGCAGCTCCTCCGCGAAGTGATCGCAGGTGTGGCGTACCCAGAACGCCCAGGCCCACTCGCTGGTGAAATTGCCCCCAGACCGCAAGTCCTAGTCCTTCAGCCAGCCCTTGGTGTCGTCCGTGACGCTCTGGCGATATATGCTCGAGTAGAGGGCTGGAGAGTTCTCCGCAGTAGGCTCACTGCCAACGATGGTTCGCGTCCTCGGGTTCAGGACATAGACATCCAAGTGTCTGGTCTCCCTGGCAGGATGCCCGTTGTTGGTGATGTTATAGCGGAGAATCTCGTCCTCCCGGGTCACCCAGGTCCGCGGCGCATCAATCTCGAACCCTGGCACCGGAACCTCATCTAGGATGCCGAAGTTCCAGAGCGGCAGGTTGTCCGACAGTGGATATGTCTTCTGGGCCGGCGTCAGCAAGTCCAACAGGGATTGATTGTTGGAAACAATCTCCTTGGCTCCGTAAACCTCCTCGTTCGCCGCCATCTCTGCTCTACGAATGGCGGCATCCCCCTCATTTCCTTGATGCGCGACCATCTCAGAAGCTCCGGGAGTCGTGCGGGTAAAGAGATGAAGCGTGCGGGATCGGACGAGGCTGGTAGAGAAGTTTGAGAGTTGGCGCGCAATCCAAGCGGACGGCGCGCAATTGGGAAGAATGTCGCGCAAAGTTCCGGGTTTTCGCGCAAAGACAGGCGAATTCCGGATGGTTTTGCGCGCCGATCGGGAGAATTTCACGACCGGAAAAGGCAATTTCGCGCACGAGAGCGTTGAAGCTTATCGCGTGGAAGGCCTGAGTACGGAACGCGGGACCCAGGGCCCCAATTTATAGGCGAGGCCGGGGTCCACGCTGCGCGGAAAGCGCTTTGCGCGACCGCAGCGGCGAATTTCGCGCCCGGCGCCCCTTTTTGCGCGCCTAAGTCCCGCGCAGCCCAGGACATCGGCATTCCGGCGTCTCCCTCATAACCCGATCGTTGCGATCTCTCGCCGATCAGATTCTGAGGGGGGGCTTTTGTAGACGCCGGGAAAGTCCGTTGTTCCCAAACGAAGCTCCGGATGCGGAAAGCGAAGTGATATTTGGAGTCAGAGGCACGTTCCGGAGGGCCCGGAGGACTTGCGCGAAATTTCAGAGGCCCGCGCCCAAAGTTGAGTCGCGGCGCGCAATCCTCCCGGGATGCGCGCAATGCGCTGGGCCGGCGCGATATTTTGCGCGCCCGTGGCCTGCGCGGCTCCCTTGCGCGCCGGGTCCTGGTTCCGCGCCCGCGAAGGGAATTCCGCGCCCGCGAAGGGAATTCCGCGCCCGCGAAGCGAATTTCGCGCCCGCTGCTGGGATTCCGCGCCCGGGGTTGCCTATAAATATAAGGCGACCCCCGACGTTTTGAAAGTTTCCGGAATTCGAAAGGTCTCTCGTGCGCGCAATCCAACCCCTTCCGCGCGCAATGCCGACCTTCAGGTAACCTCCTTTCTTTCGTGCAATAGAGCCTTGGGGTTCGCCTTCGCGCGCAATCCCCTTGGCTCCTTTCCTTTGAATAATCCTTAACCCGAAGGCCTTTGCGCGCAAAAGAAGCCTCTTGCGCGCAATTTCCCCCGGGTGCGCGCAATCCAACCCGATTGCGCGCACCCCCCCTTTTCAAAGTGGCCGTTCGTTAGAGAATGATCCGTTGCCCCCGCGAGCTGTCCGAAGCCCGGTGCACGCAATCTCAATCATCTGCGCGCAAAGCGCTGGACCAATTGCGCGCCAGCCCGCACAATTGCGCGCCGGCCCGCGGTATTGCGCGCAAAGCTCCTCTTTTGCGCGCAAACCGCCGGGGTCGCCCCCTTTGACCCCCTGAGGGTACCCGCCTGTGTGGTGCCCGATGATCTTCATCCTGGGTGCCCGCACCGTGCGTTTTCTTTCCGTGCGGCCCTCCAGGCTTGCGCGAAGTGACACGGACATATCGGCGGCTTCATCGTCCAGCATGACGCTAAACTGCACCACGTCCTGCACGACGTTAAACTGCATACGTCCAGCATGACGTTAAACTGCACATTTGTCCAGCATGATGTTAAACTGCACATTCGTCCCGCATGACGCTAAACTACATCCGTCCAACATGACGTTAAACTGTACTACGTCCAAGCTGCACGACGCTAAACTGCCTAGCCCCTATCGTCCGTGCTGCAAGACGTTAAACTGCCAAGCACCTTCGTCCTCAACACATGACGTTAAACTGTACTTCGTCCGGCAAGACGTTCAACCGTCCGCTTCGTCCTCAACACACGACGTTAAACTGTACTTCGTCTGGCAAGACGCTAAACCGTCCGCATCACCCGATCCCGTGCCTCGCACGCAGGGTCCCCCCCCGGTTTGGATGTGGCCCCCACCCGCTCGTCTCTGCAGGGATGTCGGGATTGCCCCTCTTTAGGGACGATTTAATGGGAGCGGCTTTTCCCTACGGGGGTAGGGTATTACAAACCCCTAGTTTCTTGTGGGGGGCTGCACATGTGTATCTCCATCGCGCTCCCCCACTGCCGAAGCTAGTAGAGGGTGTGACTGGGATCGAGGTGTCTCCTACTTTCGGTCCAAGTCCCTTCCAACTGAGTTTTGCCGCATCCGGGCTCCCTCAAGTGCGTAAGTCCTGACAGAGTGAACTATGTGGACTTTGATCCCTGTCTTCTAAACAGGGTACGTAGGAAGCCTCCCTGAGGTTCAAGCCCACCATCTGGTCGTCCCGGTCGTATTCACGTCGGTTCGTCCATCAGTGGACCCCTCCAGGGTTCACGCTTGCGTCGATTCACCTATGAATCCGCCCCTGTGGGAGACTGCCTGTGTGTATCTCCACTGTGCCTCCCCACAGCCCCTTTTTTCCATTTCTCCTTTTATCGTCCAGCACGGCGTTAAACTGTGATCCACCCGGCCGTTCCATCCCCCTCTGTGCGAGGTGGTTCGGTTCAATCCTCCGCCCGGCGGCCTCGATCTCTCTGTGAGTCGGCTTGCCGACGTCCAGCATGACGTTAAACTGTATACCCGAACTACGTCGACTTTGATCCGTGCTAACGCGCGGTACGTAGGAAGCCCCTACGGGGTCCAAGCTCTTCACTCCATCATCCACACTGATCCTTACCCGGGCCGCCACATCCCGGTGGGGTCATGCCATTTCCTTCCACTCCACTTCACTCGGGAAGCCGCCCATGCGCTGGCCCCAGCGTCGGAGGTTCCCCGCAAGGGGTTCTGTCATCTGATCCACTTCTCGTGTTGATCAGTCCGATGTCGTCCCCGCTGGACGTTAAACTCGCGGCATACCCCGTGTTAAACATGGGAAGCTGAGGAAAACCTCAGGTAACACAGTCCCCCGCACCCAGTACGGGATGCCTCAGGCCATCATGCCTTCGAGAAGCCCTATTAGGGACGGAAGACATACGTGCAGAGCCGCAGTGTTACGACATGCCCCCAGCACCCAGAGCCACCCGGCCTTCTCACCGCAGGTTGCTGCCCCGACCAGACTCCTTGGAGCGTCCGGGCGGAAGCAGCGTAATTAACCGGTGTCCATGAAGATATGGCGCCGGGAACGAGATTCACGAAAATTCTTAAATCTATGAGGGAGACCCGGATTAGGCGACGAGTTCCGAGGAGACGTCCACGGAAGGAGGAGCCGACATCCCATCATCCCGGTTTCGATCAAGGAGCAGACGCCCCTGAATAAGGGACGGATGCCGCCCGCCCTTGGAAAGCGGGACTGCGGGACCACAAGCCGCGCGCCTATCCCCTCGGGTCGACGGGTGCACGCGCGAACGCGTCCTAGCGGAACAGCGTAACCCGATGCACATCCGCACCGAAACAATGACGTTAAACTGCACAGAGATCGTCCTCACCGCACGACGTTAAACTGCACAAACCCCCCTTTCTCCATTCATGTCGGGTCCCCTACATCTTTAATACACGACGTTAAACTGCACAAAGATCGTCCTCACCGCACGACGTTAAACTACACAAACCCCCCATTTTTTTCTTTCACGTCGGGTCCCCTACGTCCTCACCGCATGACATTAAACTGCATAGAGTTCGTCTTTAACACACGACATAAAACTGCACGGATAATAAGAGTCACGAATGCTCCCTCCCCCCGTGTATGGACCAGACCTGCATGGGGTGTATTCATCATCCGAACAACATGTTGTTAAACTGCATGAAGTTCGTCCTTACCGCAAAATGTTAAACCACACGAATTTCAGATAACTATGTACAACATGATTTTTTCCCTCGCAGGATACGTAACAATGCCAGGACCCCCTAACGTGGCCCAGGCCCCTGGATAAAAGTTAAAAATGCATTCTTCCCTCCGTGTAAGGACCAGACCTGCATGATGTGTATCAATCGTCCTCACCACATGATGTTAAACTGCACGGAAAAGAAGTTTTAATAGTTCCCCTCTCCCCCAGTGTATGGACAAGACCTGCACGGGGTGTTCTTCTTTCAAAGAACAACGTGAGGCTTGATTCCTTCTCTCACAGGATACGTAATGATGCTAGGGTTCCCTGTCCTGGCCCATCCCCCAAAATAAAAGATAAAAAAGGCCATGTTCTCCCCATGTACGGACCAGACCGGCATGGGGTGTACTTTGAATCCTTGTCGCACGACGTTAAACTGCACAGACAATAATGTTAAAAATGCCCCCTTTCCCCGTGTACGGACCAGACCTGCATGGGGTGTATATCTCTGTCCTTACCGCATGAAGTTAAAATACATGGACTTTATCCCCACCGCATGAAGTTAAACTACACGGACATCATCGTGACCCACCCAAGACACATGGTGATACGATATGGAGATACTCCTTGCACAATCGAATGCATCCTTTCCATACATCAGACTCCACGACCCGGATAATTATGGATCTTCATAACCAATCATGGCCATCGGAAGTGGAAATCCATCGACCCCTGGAAACCTTTGCAAGAATATGCATACCATGCCTTCAAAGTATCTGCATATTGATAACCCCTGGCCCGTCTACCAATGGTACGATTTCCATGAGCGACACTCTTCCTAGCTCCGTACGCTTACCGGCCTCAGAGCCCCCAGACCATACCTCCTGATCTAGAAATCTATGGAAAAGTGGTTTACATGTTCATTCCCCTTTTCACATCCAGGTGTTTCTAGGGTATCCCTATATGGCTAGCCTATGTGCCTGTCAGTGGTTCTCATAGCAACCTGCATCAACAAACATCAATCCAGGACTAGGCTACTTTGACTCAATGGAAAATGGCGGTGATGATGTTTCTTGTATACCCAGACACCATTATCCCCACATGCCAAACTCTACACTGTGAGCCATCGCGGATTCTGATAATCATTCATGGCCATTTGAAGTGGAAATTTATTGACCTAGGGACACCTTTGTATGACTATGCATATCATTCCCTCAGCGGCTCTGCATAATGATATCCCCTAGCTCATCCATTAAAGGCAATATTTCCTCGGGCGGTACTCTCCCTAACTTCATATGCTTATCGGCCTCATATCCCCCACACCACACCTCATGATTCATGGAAGGCTCAAAGTTTTAGTTTTCAAACATCATTCCCCACCTTGTTCCAAGTATATCAGAACATGTTGAACCAGTTATCCTTCGAGTGATTGCAGCAATAGTCACCCAATGGTCCGAGCTCTATGACCGCTAAACTAGTAGTACTTCTTCCTTCCAGCATGACACTAAACTACATGCAGTAAAGGCACGCCCCCGCGAGCAAAATAAATCAGCACGGGGAGCTCTCTATGCTTTACCAGCAACCAGGGCCGAGTATGCCTGACATGTTCATAAATTTCCTTCCTCGATAACAGACATTGTGGACCAAATAATTGAGGATCTTCATAACCATTCCTGGCCATCGGAAGTGGAAAGTCATCGACCGGGGGAACCTTTGTACGACTATGCATATCATGCCCTCAGCGGCTCTGCATAATGATAGCCCCTGGCTCATCCACCAAAGGCACGATTTCCTCAGGCGACACTCTTTGTAGCTCTGTACACTTACCAGCCTCAGAGCCCCCATAACATCTCTCATGATCCAAGAAGCCTCGAAACCGTGATTTACACCATCAACCTCCCTCCACGTCTTGGACATGCCAGGATACTCGGTCCTAGTAACATCCTAATCAAGAGAGGCCTTTTTAACTACGTCCTTACCACAAGACGTTAAACTACTTGGTCAATCATCCTGGCTGCACGCCGTTAAACTAGATAGCATTGGAAAAGGAAAGAAAAATGCCCCCCGTCCTCACTCCATGACATTAAACTGCACAACAACCTTTAAATAATGCCCCTCATCCTTACTGCGAGATGCTAAACTGCAAGGAATATTTCTTAACCACATGACGATAAACTGCATGGTCAAACCCACCACGGGTATAGTAATGAACGATGGCTTTTCTCTATCCTTCAGTGCACGGGTCAGACCGGCACAAGTCACTATCTCACACCCTCATGATAAGGGATTACTTCACCCATTCTCGATAAGTTTAGTCTAGATGTTTCCCCCATATCCAGACACCCTCTCCTCATAAACCATACTATGTACTCAGAAAAATCCAGACTCTCATGAGCCAACCCTGGTGGTTCCAAATCTTAACATCCCTGAAGTAGCAAGGCTATCTGGGTAATACAATCATTGAACTAAGGACACCTTTACATGAATCTGCATACCATGCCCTCAGCGGCTCTGCATATTGATCACCCCTGGCCCCTCTACCAAAAGAAATATTTACCTTAGGAAATGCTTCTCTCTGTGTGCCTCTTGGCTCCCGAGCCCCCATGTCTATCCTGGGATTCAGAATCCCTCTGAGCTATAGTTTATGAACCTCTTTCATAGCCCTTCCTGAATATGGTGGAACTTCTTTGATATGATTATGGGGAACCAGGAGATGTCGGTCCATTTTAAATAATGTCCCAGCTGCATGAATTTAAACTCCTCCAAGCCTCAACCATCCCTTACGCTAACTAAATGCGTAGTGAAGTGGTATCTTGACCACACTCCTGATTAGTATGGATGCGCCCAAAACCCTTTCAGATGTCACACTCCCCTTCTAAGCCACCCCTAGTGGTTTTCATAATATTCCAATCCACCCATCGTGGTTTCCATGAGCCGGACTTCTATAAGGTCCCCTAGGCATCAAAAATGGATAGTCATTGACTTGAGGAAACATTTGCATGACTATACATGCCATGCCCTCAATGGCTCTGCATATTGATCGCCCCTGGCCCGTCTACCAAAGGCAAGTTTTCCTTAGGCAACACTCTTACTACCTTTGTACACCGAATCAGCTCCCATGCCTTGAGTCATGCCCTGCATGCCGCTCAAATTTAAACATGTTCCCCCCAAGTGAATCTGAAGAGTATTGAGACATATTTTGATTAGTTGAACCCCATTGGGGCCCTCACCCTACCATGTTTGGTCAAAGCTATTCGACTTAAAACATCAGTAATGATAGTCTTCTTGGTGGGACTATAAACCACTAACAAAAAGAGGTACAAAGCCTATTAGGCCGAAAACCTGAAAAGGGCGACCTAAGAAAAAGATAGGCCATACCTACTGGGCTCACACCAAATGGGCCCAGGAAAAATCCGGGCATTAAAAAGAAAAGATAAAAAAAATTTGTGGGGATTTTCTACAAAACTCTAGAAAAAGTTGAACTATGCTCGCATGACCCCATGGTCTAGGAAAAAGATAGAGTTTTTTTTCCAATGTTATGATTAATTTTGATTTAGTGGATTGTTATTTACACAACAATTGTTCTAAGCAACCATCAAATTTCATAGAAACAAGTGATTGACCGAGACTGTATTTCGTTCGAACAAAAAAATTGGAGGACGTCCACAAGCATGGGACTCTCCCTCACAAAAAATGGGGAGAGGGGTAAGTAAAACGGAGGATACATGAGTGGCTTTAATAGTCAAAAAGGATCCTGACTCGCTCTCTCAACCAGATCGACGACCGCATGGTGGAGGTCATTTCAAGACCTTAACAACATGGCCTTCTCCCTGGCATTATGATCAGCCACCAGACGAGTATGCTCCACTGTTGTTTGTAGATCGTTGATTCCTTTTCTAGTGGCTTCGATGCGACCAGTCACAACTGACAACCGATTCCTCGGCATCACTGCCCGTTCTTTACATTCATGCAACTCGGGGGATAGGATGGTCAACTGATCTCGAGAGGTCGCCTCCTATGCCATTAGATGATGGAGCTGTATCGTGGCTTCCTCCAGGGCTCGGGTCCCACAATGAGCGGTAGAAAATTGAGCAAGTTGGCGTTCGCTAGTGGAAGATTCCTCACGAACCATTATAACTTGGAAAGCAAGGGAATGGAACTGCTGATAGTCGAAGCGGCCCAACCACAAGCCCAGGAAGAGCTATCTAAGTGCTTCGGTCTTAGTTTCCATCTAAACTAGAGGAGTTTCGGAGACGATCTCACAAATCCGAGGCTTGGACGACTTGCGCACCGCCCGGTGGTCCGCTATGACATGAGGATATTTGGTATCCTCGCTGGATGGCACAGGAATGAAATCCGGCATTGAAACCAGTGCAGGAATGTGCTCGCTAAAATTTGGTTCTGAAATTGAAAAGTCTGGAGCCTCTAACCCTAGTTCAGGTATGGGGATCATGTTTCTAAGCCTGGTGTCGAGTGGAAAAACTTCAGGGATTGTCTCGTTGGGACCCAGATGCACAGGGTCATCCTCATCCAGGACCAAGATTGATGAACCCGTCTGAACTTCAGACACCATAGGGATGTGAGAGGAAAATCCCCTGATCCGCTTTGATCGACAAGCCATTAGTTGAACCTCCCTTAGAGCTGATGAGGAAGGTGTGGTAGGCACGATAGCTGCAGTACCTCCTGATTTGGGAACATGCTAAATGGTCATCCCTAGAATCCCATCGGGATAGTATTTTTCCCACACCTTTGCATACTCCATAGAAAGGTCGGCGGATGCCCCCATGATAGGTAGGGGAATTCTCGCATTAGATCCCTCCCATGTCAGCATCAGCCACCATTAACGAAGTGTGGCCGAGTGTAGTCCTCGAGCCTGAGGAGGGGAAGGGTATCTTGGACTTTCATGCACCCAAACTGGCGAGAACAGCGATACGGGACATACAGCTCA
Organism: Viscum album; assembly: GCA_963277665.1. Lineage (NCBI taxonomy): Eukaryota > Viridiplantae > Streptophyta > Magnoliopsida > Santalales > Viscaceae > Viscum > Viscum album. The sequence continues at coordinate 1,380,416,707 of OY728166.1, forward strand.
CACAGAGAAACCTCGTAGATCCCCACAGAAAAACTCCATCTCATAGAGAGATCATGTAAGAGCGCTCCTCCATGTTCCCCCAGCTGTTGTCAAATAAGACACTAGAAGGGGTGGGGTAGGGAGAAAATGCAATGTGGGAAAAGTCACTCAGAAGACATAGGACACCACTAGGGATGAGGGATTTCAGGCAAACTCCAGCTATATCAAGTAGGGTAGGCCGAAAAATAGGGATCGGGCTGACCGTGTTGTGATGATACTCATAGCAGCGACAATAATACGCTACCCATCTATACAAAAATTGAAATAGCCCACTCAGATGGATGGGTGACCTGGCCATCTTCATATGACTCAGCAGTTCATAAATATGAGCCAGTGTGGGAACGAACAAATTCACCAGGAGACCCTCTACCAGCTCAAATGCCATCATCAGGGTGCAATCCCTGACACTAGGATTAATATCACAAGAAGGGAATAGCCACCAACTCAGGAACATGGAAAACAATCCTGCCTACAAAAGCATAGGCGACACACTGGGGTGCACCTCGTAACCCCATGAGAGGTAGTTGCCTGCCTCCAGAACTGCCCAGTAGGAACCTGGGGAGGTTAGTGACTGCTGAGAAGGATAAGTCTTGGGGATCTTGATCTTCGGCATAGGACCCGTGGTGTTCAGAAATAACCCTATCCATGTAATATTGGGAATAAGAGAGTGGGCACGCAATTCCTGACCCAGTAACTACTCTTCCATAACCAACATACCCCTCGCTAATAAACACTCTTCTTAGACACTGTCCCATGCATCAGGAGCAGGCAGAAATTCATCATACATTTCACCGATAATCAAGAGTCCTCCCAATTGATGGATATCCAAATGACTAATACCTACTTCACCATGGGCATGGTGGAATGTATTAGTTCTTTAACACTAGCGACTTAGTTGGTCTAGCAAGACCAAGGATGGTGGGGAAATAGAAATTTGGGAGGCCCACACTACGGAGTATAAATTGACTGCTTCCAGTGTTTCAGGAGACTCTTGGAAGGGATGATGGACCCAGAAAGCCTAGGCCCATTCATTCGATAAGAGCCAGCCAGATCGATGATCCCACGTAGGAATCCACCCTGCATCGGGATCTACTCGAGCAAGGTTGATAATAGAAGGGTAATTATTGAAGACAAATTCATGAGAAAAGTTTCGAGCGTGCTGATCACTTTGGGTCCAAACAGAGCCCCTCAAGATAAAAGAGTCTTTCTGGTCAGAGTCAGAAACCATCCCCCCCCCCACCCCCCCCACCCCCCCCCCCCCCAATTTTGTAAGGTTCGCCTGAATTCACTTGGACGACGCTTCCACGAAAGGAGAAGGAAGACCTAAGAAAGTGGGGGCATTAGGGACATTGTCTTGAAGACTGAATCCATGAAGTGGAATTCGATTCGATAGTGGATAATCCAAGAGCTCAGGAGGGAGGAAATCTTTCAAGGAACCATCGTCAGGAATGATGGACCGACTGGGGTCCTCTTGGAAGTTCTCCGCTCTGAAAATCATAATGAAATGTATCTCTGAACCAATTGGGAGCAGTTCTGCAATGGGCCATCATGCAGAACGAGGGGAACCATGATTTATCCCTGCATGACAAGTGCCAACAAGCGGTTAGTCCAGAATAAAAATATGGACAAAAATACCAGATATATGGCTGATTATTAGTTAAGGAGACTTCATATGAAATGTACGCAAGGAGGCCTCCATGGATGGTTCGTGATGACTTCATCTCGCGAACCGGCCCTTCACAAAATCAGTCCGCAAATCCCTAGCCCGCAGAGCATTGGGCAGGAAACTGCGAACCAAGTTGCTCAGTAGAATTTCTATCCCGAATTTAAGTGATTAAGTTCGGAAGATTAGAAACTTTTAAAGTTCAAGAGATTTTAGTGCACGGAGAATTGAAACCACGGAGCACCAAAACCGCGAAGAAATTTCCTCCACATCCCATCGTGACTTACATTTTAATTAATTAAGAGTAATGGATCGTAGTTGGGGAATTGGTTCACGGGTGAAGGCGACTGCGAAGGTGGAAAGCCTCACGGAAGTCACAGCCTGTTCGCGGACGAGGAACTTCACGAAGGAATGAGCACGCAGAGGCGAGGGTGCTCTGGTTTCTCAAAGAATTCGGTAAAGGAAAAATGAATCCCCCCCATATTTATAGGTGTGGTCCCCTACTGGGTCCACTGCCCTACCGCAAAAAATCTCAGTTTCCGAACCACTTTGCATCGGAATGGCCTCCTCTTCCATCCGATTGGACCCCATTCCATGGGGGGGAATTTGTAGGGTCCTAAAAAATCCACAAAGGAGATTCTACCCAAATCCCCCAAATAATTGGGAAAAACAATGGAGAAAATTCAAAAAAGGGACAAGAAGGTCTGGTCCGCGGACCGGTCCCATGAAAATGCAATGTGGACCGGCCCCACGAAGCACCCCCTTCACGAATCGTCGTCCTTCTCGAAATGGAGGTGGAGATCCTCCGCGGTCGTGAGGTAGGGTGGGCGTCAAACTGGTTCACCGTCATGAACCTCCCCAACCGCGGACAACATTGACCTGTTCAATCCGCATCCTCTATCATTTGTGGAATGGAGGCAGAACCCTCTGCGGCCGCGAAGCACTCCCTGAGTTCGGTTCGATGGGGGGGGGGGAAGCGTTCAATACCCACTGGGAATTATGGATTGACCAAGTCAGCTGTAAACCAGGTATTTGGTTATGGGCCTCCGCAAAAGGTGCCACGTGACTACAAATGCATCTCTTTCCCAACTCTATAAAATGAGATATAAGGGGAATGGAGGAGTGATTCAGAGACTAGGATTCAGACGATTCGAAAGCGGATGAAGCGAATAGCGATCAGACTCCGGTGTAAGGATTTCAATGGAAGGCTTAGGATTTTTCAAATAGCGAGGTTCTAGTTCGCGAACCAGAGTAGGTATAAACATGGGAACAAACTAATAAGGATATGAAAATGCACAATAATTTGGTGGACCACGAACTCAAAATAAGATAAAAAAAGAGGACCGTGAACCATATCCCCTCCGCGGATGCACTCCCCACAGACCAGGGAGTTTATGCCTCTTTTCCAATCCGTCGCACCACGTAGCACCCTCCTACATGGGAAAATATTTGACTGACGAACCCCTAATTGGCGCTGCACTGGGCCGCCAATGCTCATGTGGAACCGTCCACGGACCACCCTGGTTCGCGAATCGAACTCGGAGACGCGAAACACCTTGGTTCATGGGATGCCAATTACTCTGTAGACCCTCCTGGTCCGCGGACAGCCACTCAGTCCGTGGACCCTCCCGGTTCATGGATGGCCTCTTAGTCTGCGGACCAGCCTGGTTCGCGGACGACCCCTCCAGCCGCATAGCACTTCCCTACGCGAAGGGCACCAAAACCTTTGGAGTTTCCATTTCCCGATCCACACAAGATCCTCCCGATCCGGCTTGATACCCCATGACTCCCTCATCGTCCTATTCATCATCCTCGAGCTGAGGCCTCCACCAGAGCCACCGGTTTCGTGTGGTGTAACCCTCAGGCACATCAGCGCGCAGTCTTGAGTTCACATACCCACGGTAAATAGAGGCGAAGGGGTTGCCCCGACCCTTGAGCAGATTCCCGAAGCAGTCCTAGGTTCACATTCCTACGGTAATGTGGAGTATGAGCTCGGGGATCCCCTTTCTGCCTCTCCACTAGTTAATGGCTTCCGAGGGATAATAAAATACCGATCATAAGAAAGACCTCATGCAATACATGTGAGGTGAGGGGAACATGAGCACCTCTTTCCCTCTCTCGTTGCGCTTCCTCTTATGGGCCTCCTCAGAGTGTAATCCCCAATCCATCACCCTGGGCATCTACCTAGGAGTAAGCCTCGACCTTATGGGCCACCCTCATGCATATGCTAAACTTTAATTCTCACAGATGCACCTTTCACGATGTGATCCTCTGGTCCCTGATGCCTCTTGTTTCTTGCACCAAGCATGACTCACGTGGGCTTAGAGTAAGCATCAACCATGAAATCCACCTATTGGCTTCCTCAGGGTGTAAGCCCCAATCCCTCACCATGAGACTCCTAAGAGTGTAAGATCCAATCCATCATTCTGGGACGCCTCAGAGCATAAGTCCCAAGTCCATGCGAACTATGAGGACTTTGATCCCTGCCACTTATGTAGGGTATGTTGGAATCCTCCAAGAGGTTGAAGCCCGACCACCTTCGGACCCCGGGGTCCACATTCATGTTGGTTCTCTGATGATTCCATGAATACTAAGTGGAATTTGATCCCTGCTTCCAAAGCAGGGTTTGTAGGAAGCCTCTCTGATGTTCAATCCCAACAACTGGTCGATCCGATTATCTTCACAGCAGTTCACCATGCCACTCCTAGTGCCACCTCAAGTGAGTTCCGACTCTTTGGGGTCATTAATCCAACGAGGGATGGTAAATCTCGGGAATAAATGATTCTGAACCCCTGCGTACAGTTGACCATTGCCCACCCAGGTTAAATATATGGATTCTATGATTGGGTATAAACCAAATATTCGCGAACATATGAATACATATTAAATCTATAAGAGAGTCCCAGAAGAGACAATAATCCCCCCCAAAAAGGGTGAGATGGGCCTGAATTCCCATCCTATTGACCAATGTGAGTTCTTAAGAGTCGCTGTCCAGACCATCCGGTGAACGCCTGCCTTTGGAAAGCAGGTCCATCAATCATTGGATATGGAGTCGTTGGGCGTTTTGAGGCCGAAAACCAAAACCACGAAATAGTAATGTGATGAATCTCATGAGTAAATGTGAAATGATGAGTGAAAAAGATGATAAAATTGTTCAATATTATGTGTGGTATTTAACCATTAAGATATGTTGTTTCATTTTTATGCATTGTAACATTTGAAGTCTTATATTAATGCTTGCTCTACTGGTCATGATCTTTTCCCATGTTATGATTATGCTCACCCCATGCTATATTGTACTTATCTATCCTATTACCGGGCTTCTATCTCACCCCTTTTGATTTATTTCCTTAGGTGGATACATGTACTAAGGATAGGAAAAGTTCTAATAAGAATCTAGAGAAGAATAAATTAAAAAAAAAAATTAATGCCTGATGTTGTATTTGTTATGTATGGTCTTAGTTTTCCCACGGCACTAATCCTTTGGATCCTCTATGTGTAATAATATTATGTTATTTATCATTAAAATTATGTAGTAGTAATGTATGAAAAGGCTCAGGTCACTATAGTTGGTATCAGAGGCAAGGTTTAGTTAATTTGAGAATTAGGATTAGTGAAACCTAGAGAAAAGCTCTAGTATGAGATTACGTACAAATATGCACACAAGAGTATTTACATAGGGATCCCATATGTTATGTTTTCGGTATAAATTTTTTAAATGAATAAGTTATTCGTGGATTGTTTACTTATGTTTTGATCTAACCTTTTCTATTTTAGAAATTGGTGGGAACTAGGAGAAATCAGGACAACCACTCGTTCGAGGGCCAATGCAACGATTGCCCAAATGACATCCCCAATGATTTTGGAGGTGGAGTTCAAAACATCATCGTGATGCTTAACAAATTATATCAGGTTATGAACAATAACCATAATAATGGGGCATGTCCTCTTTCACCAAAGAGGGAGCAACTGGCTATTGAATGGTTTATGCTGCAACGACCACCGATGTTTCGTGGATATTCTGATCCACTAGTTACGGAACAGTGGGTCAACTCAATGGAGAAGATATTTTCTTTTCTTCACTGTTATCAGACAGAGAAGGTAACCCTACCTGTTTATCGTCTTGATGGAGAAGCTGAGCAATGGTGGGCTTTTATTAAGAACACCAATACAAGGGAGGAAATTGAATAGATGGAATAGGAAGATGATGCACCCGATTTGTGTATACATTTTCATATATATAATTGAAGATAAAAACATGTTTTCAGAAAATATCTATTGTTTCATGAACGTATTCTTTGATTTTGGTGATTCTGTTTAGTTTCAAGAGATTTCTGGCTAAAATACATAAATCAAGGGATGTCTGTGAAAATTTTGAAACTACACGGCGTGTACTTTCTATACATGTCGCGTACATCCAGACAGGGAAACAGACCGAAGGAGGGTGTACATGCCCATGTCACAGTACAAAAGCTACACGCCGCGTATGGAGACATTACATTTCATGTACTACATTCTAGAATCGGTTGATGCCGAGAAGGTTCTACACGCCCATGTGGCCGTTGAAGGAGACACAGTGTGTTCCATTTCTACATGTCGTGTCTGATATTCTAGAAGTTGTTGGTTGCCAAATTTTGACACTACACACTCTGTGTGGTGGCTCTACATGCCGTGTAAACACAACCATCAGGTGGAGCCGTGTTCAAAAGGCAAAGACGGCGTGTTAGGCCGCCTACCCGTGGAGAAATTGGCGCCAAAGTGCGCTGACAAATATTACACTGCGTGTACATTCTATTCATGTCGTGCACTTTATTTTTCTATAAAAAGAGGCCTTCGCCTTCGTATTTTTAGTGTTAGAAATAATTGGAAGGGAGAGAATCTCTTCTACTACCATTCCCAAAGCCACCGAGGTGCCTTCATTCCGCCATTCCACTATTTCGCCTTCTGACACCTTACCTCAACGCTTAAACGATTAATCCATCAGGTATCAAGTGTGTCATTTCTCTAGTGATTTCTATGTGTAACTAAACCCCTTCGTGTTGGGACTGTGGATGAATGGATCGTAATTTGTGTGTTGTTTTATATAGTTGTGTTTGCTCGTTGCAATTTTTCTTACTCTTCTTAATTCACTGCCAAATATAACAGAGAATTTTGAGCTGGACCAAGGGAAGAATTATCAGCGATAGAAAAGAGAAGTAACAGTGAAAACATCAATGACCATTGGATGGATTTCACCGATTCAAATAATGGACTGAACATAATTAAGACTTAAGAACGCTGACTACCAGACCAAGGAGTCAACTTCTCTAAATTCCAAACAAGAGGAACAGGACCATGGAAACCTTGTAATAAAAGGAAATCCAGAATATTGAATTATCATGAACAACAAAACCATTTAAGAAATCATCATAAGAACTACTTAATCACCACAGTCCCGACACATCTTTTCTTCCCGTTTTAAACTCATTAAATTCACTTGTTGTTTTCATTAAAACTCTTAATCATTTCTTCAATATAAAATAATATAGTTTTAATCCAAAACCAAAACCAAACCAATCAACTCTAAATTTATCATACTTCACCTAATTAATTATTATCTCAATTCAATTCACGTATGCCATAGTTCCCTGTGGACCGACCCCGAACTTATGCAATACTAAATTTCTAATAATGGGTAATTAATTTGGGACGCATATATATTCAGTCGACGAAAAACTAGCCAAATTTTGGCGCTGTTTCCGGGGAACTCTTTGGTTTTAGTGCTAAGATTTAAATTTTGATAATAATTAATTTAAGTGAAAATAAAAATAAAAAATTTTATCAAATATCTCTTTTCTAATCCCATTTCAAAATTTCCCTTTTACTTTTCCCTTGTTACTCCTGGTATTTGGGTTGTGATTGTGAAGAAGATTAAAGTGCATGAATAGACGCCCTACATGGTCCAGGAGCGCCGAGTCATCGGAACTACTTCCGCTCGACCCGGAGATCAAACAGACCCTGCTTCGTTGTCGGCGTGCACTAAAAGAAACTCACAACCAGAAACCCTCTACCATGGCGAACACAGAAGAGGGAGCACCGACTGTGGATGCTATGGCTAAGCAACAGTACTAGGATCAGCAGCCTCCCACTGCTGGTCTACCGGAGCAGGCTCCTGGAGGATTCATGGATTTCCTTCCGAGGGATTACCAACGGGCACCGCATCAACCTCCTCCAGTGTACGACCAACTACAAAAACTGCATCAACTCTTCCAACGACCCTTCTTCACCCCTCAGGAGCAGCAGTATCTGCAAACTCCACCCCCTCAGTAGCCACCTCCAAGAAGTACTCTTATGGAGTATGTTCTTCCTTCAATTCACGAAGCTGATACGGGCATCGTCCATCCTCCAGTCATGTCTCAGCACTTCAAGATCAATCCTGAAATCATGGAGCTGATCCATAACACTGTCCAATTCAGAGACCTGCACAATGAATACCAGAACGCCCATCTCTGAAACTTCATGGAGATCTGCGACACATTTCGTTACCATGGCGTGTCTGAGGACGACATCCACCTTCGCCTATTTCCCTTTTCTCTATTGGAAAAGGCTAAAGACTAGACCAAGTGACTGCCACAATGATCTATCCTCACCCAGGAGGAGCTAGCCCAGGCGTTCCTATCCAAATACTTCCCACCATTGAAGATTGTGATGCTACGAAACGATATACACAACTTCCACCAGCACAACTCCAAGTCATTTTACGAGTCCTGGGAACGCTTCAAAGAGATGTCACAAAAATGCCCACACCACAGACTCCCACCTTGGATGCAATTCCAGACCTTTTATAGAGGACTTACAACAAATACCAAGTCCATGGTGGACGCTGCTTCTGGAGGTACGGTGATGCGAAAATCCCCCGAAGAACTATTCGAACTACTGTAAGACTTGTCTACCAACAACTTTCAGTGGCACTCCGAGCGGGGGACTCAAAAGCGAGGTATGCACAATATTGACGATGCCACTATGTTAGCTGCTCAGTTGGACGTTGTGTCCAAGAAAATCGACGCATTGAATCTCAAAGGATCATCTCAAGTTCATGCGGTGAACCATTGAGCATGCGACGAATTTGGTTATAACCACATCATGGGATAATGCATGGGTTCAACTGGAGGCCCTTCGATGAACGAGGTGAGTTATTTTTCCTAAAATCGAGGGCCCAACCAGTACCAGTGGTATCAGAACCCGGAATGGAGAAATCAACAGAACACATGCTAGGGCCAACAACAGCAGAATACTCCGCCCCATCGACCGCCCAGCTACAACAAACCTCCATACCAGAACCAATTCCAAGGGCCGCAACAACCCCAGTAGGGGCCTTATCAGCAACAAGGGTATCAGAACCCTCACCCACAACAACCACGATAGCCACCTCCTCCCCCGACACAATAACCACCTCAGAAGGATAACACCTCAATGATAGAGGATCAGATGACTAAATTCATATCTACAGCTAAGACTTAGTTCCAAAATCAGGAAGTTTTGATTCGAGGCTTGAAGAATTAGATTAGCCAGCTGGCAAATCATTTCTCAAGAAGGTATCCTGGTACACTACCAAGAAACACAGAGAATAACCCAAGGGAGGAGGCCCATTCCATCATGCTTCGGAGTGTAAAAGAGCTCCAAGAGAACCAATCCGCACATCCAGGTGCATCCACACCCATTGTTGATGAAAATGGTACCAATACCGACCCCTACTCATCCAAAATCCCATAGAAGAAGGTTTTGCAGAATTAAGGGAAGGAGGTTTTCAAACCTTTTTAACCTACCTTTCCCTTTTCGTAGAGGTTAAATTAGAGGAAGCTGGACCACCAGTTCATAAAATTCAAGGAAATAATCAAAACTCTACATATAAATATTCCATTAGCAGTGGCTCTAACACAGATGCCCACCAATGAAAAATTTATGAAGGAAATACTCTCTAACAGAAGAAAAATGGAGGATCTGGGCACCATTTCCCTCAACAAGGAGTGTTCTTCATTCGTCCCGCATTTAATTCCTCCCAAACTCCAAGATCTAGGTAGTTTCACCCTTCCTTGTACAATTGGATCCTGTGAGTTTGGGAAGTCCCTCTACGACTTAGGGGCCAGCGTGAACCTCATGCCCCTCAGAGATTTTAAGAAGCTGGGACTCAACGAGCTCAAGCCTACCCATGATTCCCTTCAACATGCTGATCGATCCATCAAGCATCCAAAGGGACCACTGGAGGACGTACTGGTCAAGGTGGGTAGGAAGATCCCTCCCACTGATTTCATCATCCTCGACATGGGGTATGACTAGGAAGCACCTCTGATACTTGAATACCTTTCTTGGAAACTGAGAAGGTACTGATCGATGTGCACCATGGAGAACTTATTTTTCGGGTAGGTGATGAAAGAGTTTCCTAAAACGTCCTCAATGCCATAAAACATGCTTCCTTGTTAGAGCATGATAACTGTTATGCAGTGTCCACCATGGTTAACCATTTTAGCGAAAAAGGGGATGATCTGGTATGTTCTTTTACTTCTAATAATTTATCCATTCAAGATATTCTATTAGAAGAAGTGCCAAAAAACAAGAAATTCTTAGAAGGCCAGGGTGGCCACTATTGGCAGCGTGCAGTTTTTCCTGATTGTTTGGAACGGGATAAGGTGCAACCACTTGTGCCTTCGAATTTAAAGGCTCTTGAACTAGAACTAAATCCTATTCCTTCTTCTCTCAGGTATGGGTATTTAGGACCCAATCAATCTTTTCCTGTTAAACTTAATGCAGAACTGTCACAGGAGCAGCAAGATGCACTTCTGTAAGTTCTCAAACAGCAAAAAAACGCTATTTGGTGGATATTCGTTGATCTAATGGGAATCAACCCTACCATTTTCTCTCACAAGGTGATACTTGATGAAGGTTCCAAGCAATCTCAGCAACCACAACAGCGCTTGAATCCTCCGATGAAGGAAGTTGTAAAAAAATATGTGATTAAATTATTGGATGTAGGAATCATCTATCCCATCTCGGATAGTCCGTGGGTGAGTCCCCTCATTGTGGTAACCAAAAAGGGGGGTATCACTATGATTTCAAATGAAAAGAAAGAGCTCATACCTACACGAAATATCACGGGCTGGCGAGTCTGTGTGGATTACTGAAAGCTAAATGATGCCATAAGAAAGGATCATTTCCTATTGCCATTCATGGATCAAATTATAGAGAGACTAGCAGGGAACAAATTCTATTGCTTCTTTGATGGTTTTTCCGGCTACAACCAAATCTCTATTTCTCAAGTGAATCAGGATAAGAGAACATTCACTTTCCCCTACGACACATTTTCTTATCAAAGGATTTCTTTCAGTATGTGCAATTCCCACCCACCTTCCAGCGCTATATCCTGGACATGTTCCCCGACATGACAGAACAAATCCTAGAGGTATTCATGGATGATTTTTCCATTTATGAAAAATCATTCACCATTTGTTTATGGCACCTAGAGCTAGTTCTGGAATGATGTGAGCACACTAACCTGGTCTTGAACTGGGAAAAGTGTCATTTCATGGTGAAAAGTGGCATAGTCCTTGGCCACAAAATTAAAGCAAAGCGGATAGTGGTGGACTCGGCGACGATCGAAGTCATTTCACAACTACCTATTCCAACTTCTTTCCGAGACATCCGCAGCTACCTGGGGCATGCAGGTTTTTACAGGCAGTTTGTCCGCGAATTCTCCAAAATAGCCATGCCCCTCACTAATCTTCTAACCAAGGATGCCATATCTGAGTTCGATGAGACATGTGTCAGATCTTTTGACCATCTAAAGCAGCGCTTGGTGGAAGCTCCAGTTATGATTTCTCCCAACTGGGAGGAACAATTTGAGGCGATGTGCGATGTGAGAGACTATGCAGTGGGAGCAGTCTTAGGACAACGACTTGACAAGATTTTACGAAATTTCTATTATGCCAGTGGGACACTCAATGAGGCACAAATCAACTACACCACCACAGAAAAGGAGATTCTTTCAGTGGTTTTTTCATTTTATAGGTTTCTTTCATACTTAGTTTTGTCTAAAGTTATTGTTTATACTAACCATGCAGCACTAAAGTACCTACTAAACAAGAATAATGTGAAGCCCCGATTGATCCGTTGGGTACTCCTATTATAGGAATTCGATCTTTATATCTGAGATAAGAAAGGTAGTGAGAAATTCATTGCTGTCCATCTCTCCCACCTCGAGCTTCCTTATTTGGAAAAGGAAGAAGATAGGGAGATCAGGGAGGATTTTCCTGATGAGCACCTCTTTTTGATCAATGAAACACCTAGACCATGGTATGCTGATATCGCTAATTTTCTGGTTACAGGTGTTGTTCACCCCAACTGCTCTTTCCAGCAATGGAAAACATTATCCTCTAATGTGAAACGGTACATCTGGGAGGATCCTCTGCTATTCTCATCCTATGTAGATGGAGTGATCATCTGTTGCATCCCAAACGCCACCCGCACCCCCTTTTTCTCATATCTGTCGATTCAAGGTGTTTTGGGTTTTGATTCTTCATGCATTGTGATCATCAGTCAAGGTAAGACGTTCTACACTCTCTCTTTTAAATTTTTAGACTCATTTAGGATGTTTTTTCGTATTGGCCGACCGTTCGGCTTCCGCCATTACATGACCACGAAATGAAGAACACACGCCGTGTACATTGGTACACGACCACATACAAAATATTTCGAAATTTGAATATACACGGTGTGTATGTTCAGTACACACAGTGTACCTTTACTCGTCAAGCCCATGTATCCTTTTGTGCACGGCCTCACAAACCATGTTTACATACACGACGTGTGTGTTTGGTACACGCTGTGTATACCCTTTCCTTTGGCCCCTCCGTGTGTGGCATCTGACATGGCCTCTTACCCCATATACATATACACGAAATGTGTGTTCGGTACACGCCGTGTATACCATTTTCATTGGCTAGCCCCTATTTCAACCTCCACATAGCCATGTTCTTCTGGTAAAGAACATGATATGTCCTACCTATACATAGTGTGTCCTTTATTTTATCCTTTTAACAAACATGGTCGTGTCCTATAGGAATACACGACCATTTATACTTTTAGTGAACACGGTGTGTAGGTTCGGTACATGCCCAATAATTTTACATGGTCTATTCTTTTCCCTCGACGTGTCTATCCAGAGTACACAGGATACTCTACATTTTTCACTACACGCTGTGTACTCAGGAGTACACGCCGTGTACTTTTATTTTCCTAATTTTTCACATTTGTTTTGTTTTTTTTCTTTCCTTTTTTCTTTTTCTTTTGTTTTGTTTTATTTTTCTTTCTATTTCAGGATATGGTAGATCCTGAGCCTTCCCGAGGGAAGCGGCCAGCCTCCACCAATGGGGACAAGGGGTCCACCTTTCGTCGGATCCGACTTCTACTGCCGACGCAGCCGGACCCAGATACTCCGGTCTTAGAGCTCCCTTCATTTTCCATCCTTCCGCCACTCACTCCCTCAACGGAGGCCAGTTCTACTTCTACTGCACCTCCACCTTCCAGCACCGAGCTTCCAAGAACCACCATTTCTGCTGCACCAGCTGCCACTCTCCATGAACTATCATTGTCAGTAGCTGGTCCTTATTCGAGAACACCTTCCACCGAGCCACCCTCTACTTCGGAAGATCCACCCACAGAGCCAGCCGATGATGCTGCACCAGTACCTAGGCTAGGACCTGCAGCTTCTCCATTTCCCTGCATGGTATTCTCGGTCACCGACCTCACATATGATAGGGTTCGACGGTTCTCTCATCGACCGATACTGCTGAGTGGTGGATTCCTCGACAGTAGAATTTTACAACAACTTGGTATTTTAGAGGATTTGGAGGCTCATCTCAGGAACACCTCACTCCTCGATATTTTCCAGGTCATCACTCATGTGTTCCGTGATTTATTTTTGGAGTTTTCATCCTCGTTTGAGTTTGATGGAGTGGAGTACCGGGAGACACCTGGTGATGCGGTACCCGTAGTTCAATTCCCGCTAGGCGACTGATGATTTTCTCTTACCAAGACAGAGTTTGGCCGACGGTGTGGCTTCTACCCCCATCATATCACCCAACCCCCCATTTCTAACTTGACCCAGCCCGACTGCTCTGACCTCGTTGCCATTTTGCAGGAGATCTCTGGGCCTGACCACTGGTACCCCCACACATCCCAGAAGAGAACTCTTATTGCAGACCTCGTCCTTCGCTTCGCCCACTGGTGCCTCAACGCCATCCTTTTCCCCCGCCTAGAGGATATGTGGTTCGTGACCAGCCGTGACATAGAGCTCCTTACATGTGTCATCCGGTATGACTACCTGAACCTCCCCTATCTCGCTGCCCCCTATTTTTACTCTATGTTTTACCAGCCTTTAGGGAAACATGAATGGAGGGTTTTATACTACACGTCTCACCCACCACCTTAAAGTATTCGAGCCCTCTTTACCTCACGACCTGTTAGGTTTACCCCAGCAGATGGACTTTCACATGCTCATTCACATGGGATTGGTCCGGAAGTAGGGGGTGCCTAAATCCTTGCTCAGGCTCGAGCCCCACCACCTACTGACCCTCCTGCCCCAGCTGCTAACCCTGATCCTCCTTCCCCACCCCCTACAGCTTCTCCACCTCACCCACCTCCTACTGACCACACTTCTTCTGACCTTCCATCTTCTGTCCCATCAACTATCCCACCTACCTCCGCATCATCGGTTGATCATTCCCTTTCCCACCGCTTAGTCGCGATGGAGCAGGTCTTGGGTCGCTTCGACAACAAACAGGGTCAGATGGAGCAGCAGTTGGATCATATTATCGGCCACCAGGACGCCATAGTGTGGCATTTGATCCGTCTCTATATCCACTAGGACCGCATGGAGTAGCTGTTGGCGCATGTTGTTTAGCATCTGGGTGTTCCACTGCCTACGCCACCAGTTTCTGTCTCCGCTGCTGGCCCTTCTATTGCTGCTCCACCGCCCTCTACTGCACAGGACACAAATTCTGTTCTGCTGTCTACGATGAGCCCTACTACTACTCCGACCGCCACCACTGCTGCTGGTCCAGGGCCTATTGCTATGCTTCCTTCTCAAAGTCTCACACCTGCGGCTCCTTCTTCTCTAGCTACCTTTCCCAGTGGATCATCAGAGCCTCCCGCTTCCATGGCTCCCGCGCCATCTCTACCGGTTGGTTTTTTACAGGATGATGCCTCCCCTAAAGAGACCCCATGATAGTGACATTTTTTTCCTTTATCTTATATCTCTCTTTTCTCATTTATTGTGCTGTGATGTTATGCTTGTTTGCAGTTTTTTATCGACAGTCACAGGTATCATGGAGCGCCTTGGGAAACACTTTTCACTAGGGGAGTATTTTTCCACTTCCATTTTCATACATTTTGGATTTACTTCTTTATCAAATTTCTCTCATTTTTACCCCATCTCTCCCCCTTTCACACCCTTTACCTTAGTATTTCCCTTGGTGGACCATGTGCAGTATTAAGTGTGGGGGAGCATCTATCTCTTTCACCTTAGTCTTTGCCCTTGAACTGATCTAGGAGACATCATTATTAGATTCTATATTTGAAAATGTAAAACTATTTTGGTTAATAATTCTTATAAATGCTAGCCTTATTTAGTAGGTACTTTTTAAGGGTTTCATGCTTATTCTAATTCTTTAGTGTTTTAAAATGATTGCTGATATAGTTTTAATTGCAACCTTTAATCCTTGATTAATTACATTTATTAGGCTAATAATTTATATGCATATCAAGACCTGATTGTCCCTTTATTATTTTTCCACTCCTGAGTGGTATTCTAAACACTTTTTCATATTTATTTTCTAATACCCTCTTTATTGAGAGATTCTTAGGATATGCATCACTACCAAAATTTGAATGTTTTTTTCCAAAACATGATGAAATTTTTGAATTACATTAAAATGATTGAGGCACTAGATTGATTTCACCACATTATCTGGAGACCAACCCTACATTTAATCTTTGTTAAGCCGATACAAGCAATGAACAACCTTTATAGGAAGCCACATTATAAGACTATTTCCCTTCCTACCCTATTTCTTTTTGAACTCTGCAGGATTATTCATTTTTGAGATTTAAAGAAGGAGTTGGAAATACATGGAATATGTTTGTGCACAATAATGAAATGAAGTGTAGGGGAGTGCCTCTAGATTATTTTGGGAAAAATGGGTTCCAACCATCTACGCATTATATTCATAAGTGTTTCCATTATGTTTTAAAAAAAGAAAAACAAACAAACAAAAAGGGGACCTTATGCTTATTTTCTCATGAACCCTACATGCCTAAGGAAGATGGTGATGATTAAAAAAGCATTTGACTGCGCTTGTGAATAAATAATTTCCATTGAGCTTTACTTTTAATATCACGCAATGTTACTTAAAGGAATTACCCTTCCTTTTTCAAGCTCCAGAATTTATTTTCACATCTGAACCTAACCAACCCTTAGCCACAGAGACATCTGAACCTTATTGATAAAGTCCTCATGATTTTTGTAATTAAATTTTTCTGAAGAAGAGAACAAGATATCTTGAAAACCAATGGATAGAGTGTATATAACTTAGATTGAGAATAACTCTAAATCAACACATCTTGAGTGTGGAGTGTGATATTGACTGGTATGGAAAATCACCAAGTGGGATGCTATTTTTGAAAGGTTTAAAAATGTGTTGAAAGAGGATGAGAGTAGTTAAGTAAATTATATATGTGGAATGATATTAATATCTTATGAATTGAATTTTGTTTGTGCCTTTTAGAATTTTTCTCCGTAACTTTATCATTTATACTTTTGGTTAATTGAACGACTTCCTTTTAAAAGTATAGCCTCTTTTAATTAGATGTTGAGATTTTTCTTGAGGACAATAAAACGACTATGTGTGGGGGAATTTGATGCACCCGATTTGTGTATATATTTTCATATATATAATTGAAGTTAAAAACCTGGTTTCAGCAAATATTTGTTGTTTCATGAACATATTCTTTGATTTTTGTGATTCTGTTTACTTTAATGAGCTTTCTGGCTGAAAAACTTAAATCAAGGGAAGTCTGTGAAAATTTTGAAACTACACGGCGTGTACTTTCTATACATGTCGTGTACTTCTAGATATGGACATGGAACGAAGGAGGGTGTACATGCCCATGTCACTGGACAGAAGCTACACGCCGTGTGCGGCGGAATTACACACCGTGTACTACATTCTAGAAGCGGTTGTTGCCGAGAAGGTTCTACACGCCCATCTGGCCGTTGAAGGAGATACAACATGTTCAATTTCTACATGTCGTGTGTGATATTCTAGAAGGAGTTGGTTGCCAAATTTTGACACTACACGCCGTGTACACTCATCCACTAGGTGGCAGCATGTCAAAAGTCAAATACGGCGTGTAAAGCCGCTTACCCATGGAGAAATTGGCGCCAAAGAGCATTGACAAAAAGTACACAACGTGTGCTTTCTATACACGGCGTGGACTTTATTTTTCAATAAAAAAGGGCCTTGGCCTACGGATTTTGAGAGTTGGAAACCATTGGAAGGGAGTGAAGCTCTGCTACTACCGTTCCAAAAGCCATCGAGGTGTCGTCATTCCACTATTCCACCATTCCGCCTTCCGACACCTTACCTCAACGCATACACGATGAATCCACCAGGTATCACGTGTGTTGTTTCTATCATGCTTTCTATGTGCAACTAAACTCCTCATGATGGGGTTGTGGACGAAAGGATTGTAATTTGTGTGTTTTTTTATATCGTTGTGTTTTTTCATTATAATTCTTTTTACTCTTCTTATTTCAATATCAAATATAACTGAGAATTATGAGCTGGACCAAGGGATGAATTCTCAGCGATACAAAAAAGATGTAACTGTGAAAAAATCCATGACCATTGGAAAGATTTCACCGATTCAAATAATGGACTAAAATAATAAAGAATTAAGAACACTGACTACCAGACCAAGGAGTCAACTTCTCAAAATTCCAAACAAGAGGAATCAGACCATGGAAACCTTGTAATAAAAGGAAATCCAAAATGTTGAATTATCATGAACAACACAACCATTTAAGAAATCTGCATAAGAACTCCTTAATCACCACGGCCCTAACACATCTTTTCTTCCCGTTTTACACTCATTAAATTCAGTCGTTGTTTTCTTTAAAATTGTTAATCATTTTTTCAAAGTAAAACAATATAGTTTTAATCCAAAACCAAAACCAAACCAATCAACTCTAAATTCTGCATACTTCAACAAATTAAGTATTAACTTAATTGAATTCATGTACGCCATAGTTCCCTGTGGATCGACCCCGAACTTATGATATACTAACGTTCTAAGAACGGGTAATTAATTTTGGATGCATATAACTTCTGTCAATGACAAGCTAGACTATCCCACTTTTAGATAATTTTTCTTAACAAGTACTTCCCAAGAACTCTTCACACGAAGATGGAGAGAGAATTCATAGATCTCCTGAAAAAAGGGGGATAGTCTATCACAACCTATGAAGCGAACATCACAAGGCATGCAAGGTACGCTTCGAGTTTTGTTATCAACAATGATATAAAAATTGATAGATTCTTTTATGTATTAAAACAACACCTTCGAAAGGATCTTGAAATTCGAGACATCAAGAGTTATGAATAATTTGATTGGTGTTCTCTCAAAGTGGAGATAGATTTTGTAGAATTTTCCCATGGCTATAGTGATAATAAAAGAAAGATGTAGTTTCAAGATGGTGGATCTAATGACAAAGTCAGGAAGAAAAGTCAATGACGCACATGCCAAAAATGTGGGATGTTGCACCATGGGAACTGCCTCAAAGGGATAGGGAAATGCTTCAAGTGTGGGAAAGAAAGACACCATGATCAAGAGTGTCGAAAATACATGAACAGGAAGGAGAATATAGCCGATGAAAGTAGAGAACCACACATGGTTCAATGCTACAACTATAGGGAGCTAGGGCACTATGCAAACTAGTGCACTAAACCTTGAGCTCTCTAGGGTAATCAGCGTCAGTAGCCACCAAAGCCAAAGGAACAAGGGAAGGATCATATCATCACTATTTCAGAGATGTATCATGATAATGAAGTCATAGAAGGTACACTTCCTATTCACTTGAGAATGGAAAAAGTATTTTTTGATTCTGGTTCTACGAATTCCTTTATATCTTGAAAGTTTGCTAGAACTATAGAATCAAAGACCCAAAACCATGAAGTAGGGATATCTGTGAAAACACCCAGTGGTGCAATCATTGTAACCCAAGTGTTTGAAACTTCTCCCGTTGGCGTATGTGGGAAGATTCATCCGGAAAATCTCGTAACACTTCCCTTGGTAGAATTCAATGCTATAATGGGAATGGATTGGCTCTCATTATATAGATCACATATCAACTGTTGGGAGAAATAAATATCTTTTCATATTCCGAACCATACCATGCTCCTCTACAATTGCAAGGACGATCATGAATCTCCTTTTAAAAATCCTCAATGGTGTGGGTGTTGATTCCCTATGAAGAAGCATACCTCACCCAAATGGTTGAGTGAAAGTAAAGTTCCAACCTTGAAGAAATTCCCATCGTGAGGGTATACAATGATGTATTTCCTAAAGAGTTACCTGGAAATCCCCTGGATCATGAGATATAGTTCTCAATTGAACTCATGCCCAGAACTACTCCAATCTCGATGTGTCACTATAGAATGGATCCTATCGAACTGGAGGAGTTAAAGAAGCAGTTGCAAGAGCATCTAGTCAAAGGGTTCATACGCCCTAGTGCATCCCCTTGGGGTTCACAAGTGCTATTTGTGAAGAAGAAGGATGGAACAATGCAGCTATGTATCGATTATCGGGAACTCAAGAAGATCGCTATAAAGATCAAGTATCCTCTTCCAAGGATTGATGACCTGTTCGACCAGTTAAGAGGAGCTCAATATTTCTCAAAGGTGGATCTTCATTCTGGATATCATTAGGTAAAGGTGAAGAAGGAAGATATTCAGAAAACCGACTTCAATACAAGGTATGGGCACTATGAGTTGTTGGTGATGCCCTTTGGACTTACTAATGCCCCATCAATCTTCATGGATTTGATGAATAGAGTCTTTAGACATTACCTCCACAAATTTGTGGTAGTGTTTATCGATGATATTCTCATCTACTCCAATATCAAGGAGTAACATGAAGAACATCTAATACTTGATTCGGCAACATTAATAAAGGAGAAGTTGTACGCCAACTTCAGAAAGTGTGGCTTTTGGATGAAGCATGTCACGTTCTTGGGGAATGTGATCACAAGTGAGGGAATATATGTGGATCCTTCAAAGACAAATGCGATTGAGGAATGGACCAGGCCATCTAGTGTCACATATATCCATAGTTTTCTTGGATTATATGGGTACTACCAATGTTTTGTGAGAAACATCTCACGATTGTCAAGCCTGCTAACTAAGTTAACAAGGAAAGGGGTAAACTATGTCTCGACAGAAGAATGAGAGGGAAGCTTCAAGGAGATAAAGAGAAGGTTGATCACCGCACCTGTACTCACACTACCAAAAATTTAAGAAGTTTTTATGATATACAGTGACACTTCATGAAAGGCTCGGGTTGGGTACTCATGAAATATGACAATGTGAAAGCCTACGCCTCACGACAGTTGAAGATCCATGAGCAGAACTACCCGATGCATGATCTTGAGTTGGCAGCCGTGATTTTTTCCATGAAAATATGGTGGCCCTACCTTTATGGCGAGAAGTGTGACATATTCACCGACCACAAGATCCTAAATTATATATTTTCATAAAAGTAGATCAACATGAGTCAAAGGTGATGGTTAGAGCTAATAAAGGATTATGGTTGCTCTATTCACTATCATCATGGAAAGTCGAACAAGGTAGCTGATGCTCTAAGAAGAAAAGAACCTACTACTCTATCCATACTGCGGATTGAGAAAGACCTTATCTTCATGGATATGCAATGAATATATTTGGAAATCATAAGGGTAGGGGATACTTCCTACCTTTCCCAAATGACTGTGCAACCATCCATCTAGAAGAAGATTAAAGAAGAACAAAGGGATTATGTGGAGATAAAAAAGAGGGTGAATGTTGTAAATAAAGGGAATATGCAAGAGTTCCATATCGACGATGATGGTGTGATTCAGTTTGGAATGCGGCTTTGTGTGCCTTAATCACCCGGGGTAAAGAATGGGCTATTGAATAATGAACATAGCTCAAATTTCTCTATCCATACTCGGAGTACCAATATGCATTTTGATCTCTGAGAACACTTCTGGTGGGATAACACGAAGAAGGAGGTTGCGGAATATATATCAAGGTGCTTGGTATGTCAGAAAGTTAAAGACGAGCGAAAAAAGTCCAAAGGTTTGATGTAGCCATTGCCTATACCCATGTGGAAATGGGAAAATGTTACTATGGACTTTTTCATGGGTCTCATGAAGAAATCAAAGATAAATAATGCAATATGGGTTGTGGTTGATCAACTCACCAAGACTTCCCATTTAATCGCTATTCGGGAAGATCACTCACTTGAACAACTTGCAATGATATCTGTGAAGGAAGTGGTGAGACCACACAGTATTCCACACTCAATTATCTCTGATTGTGATCCAGGGTTCACATCTAAGTTCTGAAAGAGCCATCAACATGCTCTGAGTACTGAATTAAACTTTTGCCCAGCCTATCACCCCCAAGCTGCTGGCCAATCTAAAAGGACTATTCAGACGCTTGAAGATATTCTAAGAGCCTACTCTCTTCAATTCAAAGGTGTTTGGGATCAGCATCTTCCATTGGTTTAGTTGTCATACAATAATAGCTTCCACTCGAGTATCCAGATGGTTCCATATGAGGCTCTGTATGGAAAACGATGTAGAACCTCAACCTGTTGGGATGAAGATAGAGAAAAGAATCTACTTGGACCCGATGTTGTTCAAGAGATGACAGAGAAGGTTCAAGTCATCCAGAAACACATCAATGTTTCTCAAAGTCAGCAAAAGAGAAATGCTAAAAAATGTCGAAGGGACATGGAGTTCGATGTTGGAGATAAATTCTTACTTCAAATATCTCTATGGAAGAGAGCTCTGCGATTAGGGATGAAATGGAAGCTAAGCCCAAGGTATATTGGACCCTTAGAAATACTTGACCGCATAAGAGCCGTGGCCAATCTTCTTGCATTTCCACTGAATATGGCTCAAGTTCATGATGTGTGTCATGTATCACTACTGATTAAGTACATACCAGACACCTCACTTGTACTATACTCAGAGGTGGTGTAGCTGGAAGATGATCTCTCATATAAGGAGCAACCAGTAAAGATTCTGGATTGGAGAGATAAGGCTCTACACAACATTACAAAACATCTTTTAAAAGTGTTGTGGAGGAACCATAAGTTTGAGGAAGAATCTTGGGAACCAGAAGAGTCAATGAAAGAGAAACACCCTCTCATGTTTGTGTAAAATTAAATTTCGGGGGTGAAATTTCTTTAATGGGGGAAGAATGTAACGACCCAAAATTATTCAATAGAAATTCCCATCTTATATTTATGTCATAAAATAACATGAAAAACACAACATAAGGAACTACTAAGTGATAAGTGACCTTTACACATAAGTTTGTCACTTATGTGTTTGGAATTCTAAAAGTCCGACATACACGGTTGTGCTCAAGATGATTATTCGAGTCTAATGAATAAAAAATAATTTTCGGTGAATAGTATCGTACCCTTAGGAATAGTAACATACATTTATTAATAGTAATATGACCCTTATGAATAGTAAATCATCCAACATAAGAGTAACCTTACATATGAATAATTAAATAATGTTTAGACATCTTATAGAGTGACAATTTGACCTTATTAATTGTTTTTGTATTTTGTAAGTCCTAAATAATTAATTATAATTAATTAATTATTTTGAAAACATTTATTTCCCTAAAACGTAGTCATCAATTATTGAATCAATGTCTTATAGTATTTAGATAATTTTATAAGACCCTATGAAATTTTTGAATGCACTATAAAATCTGTTTTAATCATGAAAACTTTTCTTTTATGTAAATTATGATTTTAATTAAATATTAAATTACTAATATTTAGAAAATTATTTTTGAAAAATGGAATTCATTTTATGATTATACATGTCGAAAAATGGTTGGGGTAAATTTTTGGGATTTTTCTGAGATACTTGAATTTTTGATGTATAGTAGAATCCAATAATTTACAATAAATGCAAAATAATTGATTAATTGAGTCATCGATGATGCTCTACTAATTTAAAATCACCTGGTTAGGGATCACATGATAAAATTACTATTCTTTGTCATGGAATACTCACTATTCCTTGTCTTAGGGGAAATTAAAAAACTGATGAATTTTATATTAAGGAAACCCCTCTCCCCTCCACTATAAAAAGAACCCTTCACACCCTCATTTCCTCACACCTCTCAAGCTCCAAGACATCTATAAACTCTGACAAAAAATCCTACGTAGTCCCTCCCCCACGTCCAAGAGCTTCTGGTCTCATCAAAATACCAATCTTAGGCCCTTAAGGAGGTTCTCAAGAGAAGGATTCAAGAGGTAATTTCTCTCCCTCATCTCCTTTAATTTCCTTTCAGGTTCATGTTCATTTCTTGATCTCTCCCCACCTATATTCATTAAAATTGTATTTTAACTTTAGTATTATACATATAATGTAATATTATGATTCCAATGGGATATTATAGCATCCAAAACCCTTTCTTTCTTCCTTTTATTTTATTAAAGAGAACGTTGTTCGTGTGGTATAAATTTATCACCTTCAAGAACGAAATGCATTCTTCTTCAATTTCTACCTTCACATTAGGTCATGAAACCATATTTATGGTTGAACCAGAATATTTTATATTTATTATGTCCAATTAAATTTATGGAAATAACATATGGCCTTATTACTAAGTGATAAATTAAAACATGTTCAGTGTGATAAAAAAACCGCCCTAATTAACCCAAACAAACTTCATTTAATTCTTATCTAATGATTCATTCACATGGATCTAATATAATTAATTATAAGATAATTAAAACTCCTGTAATATCATTAATGACATGTAATATCATTTCTGGATGTTTACCCATGTTCTACTCAAATATTTATTTAAGAATACAAGTGAATCACTCAAGAAAACCATAAAAACAAACATTCACGAATAATGTTTTTCAACTCTATAAATCATCCAAAGGCACATAAAATCACTAAATGAAACCATAATGAACCATATTAATGTACAAAATGGGTCTGAATTTCTAATTAATTAATATAATGTCATTATACAAGACATTAATGAAAAGAAAGCATTCAGATACGAGGTAAGGGGAAATCTCGAACCCAATTTTCTTCCTTCGGGTTCTCCCTCTTTCACTCAATTTTTGATATGGTTACTCCTTAAATATCATTTTTTCATTATTTTATTTAAATTTCTGGTATATAAATGTTTGTCACTAGTTTACATGTCAATCCAAATGTTTTCCAAAATAAATCC
Source organism: Viscum album (assembly GCA_963277665.1). NCBI lineage: Eukaryota > Viridiplantae > Streptophyta > Magnoliopsida > Santalales > Viscaceae > Viscum > Viscum album. The sequence goes on from OY728166.1 coordinate 1,380,440,986, forward strand.
TCTTTTAATAACACCCCTTTCACTTCTCACTCAAAGTGGATGGTTCTTGTAACATGTATGTTATTACCTCTTTATTTTGGGAACCAAAACTTATGAATGTGTTATTATTAGATGAAACCCATTCCATTCCATGGGTTAGTTATGTAAATTTTTTGATATGTTTTCTATGTGGAAAGCATGATAATGATAATGTTATGATGGGACAGGTGCGCCCGGAATAATATTGTGCAATATGATTGTTTCAATGTGACGGGTGCGCCCGAAATTATACAGCGCTCCAATGCATTGGGTAAAGTGATGAATCTCATGGATAAATGTGAAATGATGTGTGAACAAGATGCTAGATTGGTTCAAAATTATGTGTGGAAGTTAACCACTAAGACATGATGTTTCATTTTTATTCATTCCCACATTTCAAGTCTTATATTTATGCTTCCTCTCATGTTCATGATATTTTCTCGTGTTATTATTATGCTCACCCCATAATATATTTTTCTTATCTATCCTTTTACTGGGATTCCATCTCACCCCTTTTGACGTACATCCTTAGGTGGCTACATGTACTAAGGAGAGGAGAAGTGCCAATAAGAAGCTAGAGAAGAAGAAATTAGATAAATGTTTATGCTTGATGTTGTATTTGTTATGTATGGCCTAGTTTTCCCAAGACACTAAACCTTTGGATATTATATGTGTAATAATATTATGTTTTTTATCATTAAAAGGATGTATTAGTAATGTAATAAAAGGCTTGGGTCTCTATATAGGTGATCAACTAAGCAGCACCTCTACTGAGACATCCCTAGTTAACAGCTATACTACACTATGAAAATAATTTTTTTTCTATGACCCATCAAAGGAGTTCTTTATAAAAATGTTGTGGCTATTGTGATACATTAATAGGAATCTTTTTTGAAATCATATCTATCACAGGGCATAGACAAAACAAATTTATTTTACATGTGCATCATAGTGGCTAGCCAGGGTCATCTCACTTGAGTATCATCTATGTTATTTACCTAATTAGTCTATTTCACATAAGAACTAGTCTTTTTGTGTATTTTATTCATTTATGGAAAAAACTATTGTTCATAAGATAGATGAAAATAAAAAAATTAAATAACATGATATGAAAGACATATTGAAGAATGAGCATGGCCTTTTTGGGTTTGGATTCGGGTTCCTTACATTATTCATTTTGGTAGATTAAATTTAGTCCGATAAGTCAATGGATAAATCCCACTATTCTATTACAATTCATTTATTTAGTGATTTTGATACCTTTAATGCCAAATAATACTATATCTCAACTCATCCTATATAAATGGTTTGTGGAACACCTCAACCAAGAGTGTGAAAACATTTTGGACCCACCTCCATGATATGCTTCTTTATCTATTGAATGTGTCAACTGCATTATTTGAAGAGATTGTGTTCAATGGAGTGAATTTAAAATATTGAAATAAATGAATAGAACTGTGTTTCAGTTATATTATAAGATGGAAAATATCTAAAATTTTAAATTTCACTGTTCATTACAACAAATTTAAATAAAATATTTTAAATTTACCAGTAGAACTGAGGACCCCCATTCCTTCTCTAAGGCTAAGGCTTTGTTTAGAAACTCATTTTCAAGTAAAATTTGTAATAGTGTATGATGTAATAAGATTATAATGATAATATATAAGAGATTATATTGAGATCATGTAATAGTGGAATAAATATGAAGCACATAAAACATTAATTAAAGAAAAAAATGAGTTATATGAATTAAAATAAATTAAATAAGGAAACTAAAAAGTAGAAAAAAAGATAAAAAAATTGAAATATTCTTTCTATCCCCCATTAATTCTTATGAAGTAAAAGAATTTTATTTATAGATGGAGGTAAACTCTTAATCTCTATTGTTTGAATCATCCCATTATGTCAAAATCATTGAATATATCATTTAAAAATATTTATAGTGTTGAATATACTGAATTCTAAGGTATTTTCAAATTAATGTGATGAGATGAAATTTTCATAATGGTTATAACACCCCAATATTTTACAATATTTATCTTGTCAAATAAATTCCATTTATCTTATAGTTTATGTTTCACGCAACAATAACATTAAAATAATGTGTTATAAAATTTAATATTAACATAATTATAGTTATAGTAATGTGACAATAGAAATGTGTCCATTAGAGTTATACCCTCACCCATTAATATATAAATAATAATTATTTATGAAATTATGATATATTTATGTAATGGAATAATTAAATATATGGTTTTAAAAAACGATAAATTAAGTGTTCATTATTTTTTGTAGTATAAATGTTAATTTATATATTTTTAATCAATATAATGATTTAAAATAAAATTTATTTTCAAAAAAATATGATTCACAAATTAGTATTTCTTCTATATTATAAATATAAAATAATTTTACTATACAGTAAGTAATTTTTCAACGTTTCATAAAATTAGTTAAAATATTAAAATCAGTATTTTTAGAATAAAAGATGAATTATATTAAAAATTAAATTAATAATATATATAAAATAATCTCTACAAATGGATTCCATTTTTTAAATCACCACTTTAAAATTATCCATTGGATAGTTTTTTTAATTTTTTTGAAATAATTCAATTTTTGGGAGAATAATAAAAATATTCTTTTTCACATAACTATTGTAACCAAAATTACATCATTCATGGTGTAATAAAAAAATAATAATTTATATAAAATTAGTTTCTATCATGGTATATTAAATTTCATAAATTTTTCATGATAATACAATAAAATCAATTTCAAATCCTCAAAAGAACATTCCAATGAAATACCCAAAGTTATTCCATGACGTAACAATTTTTCTCTTTCCACTTTCATTTTTAATAAAATATTGAATTAAAATTATAAAGGGGAATTAAATTAGTAAACACAATATATTATATTAATGAATTATTTAAATTATAAAAAACACTACTACATGTTTTACCTTCCCTATATGATTTTAATCAATATTTAATTGAAAAAATACCCCTCACCTCGAGTATAAATAACCCATCTCCTTTTACAGGGTAAACCCATCCTCCCACCCATTCAAAAGACGAATATATTCCAAAATATTTCTGATTAATATTATAAAAACCAATATGTAATTTTTGGATCAACACTACTAAAATATCCAATGAGTTATAGTGTTGTACATGGGAAGCTACCGAGAGGATTGAGTATGTTCTAATCCACTTCGCTCTCTCTTTAATTATTCTTCACCTTATCCTTATTACCCACAATCCATTTCACTACCAATTATTAAAGGGGTAAATTTTTAATTATTTTAACATTAAATAAGTTATGTTATTCTATTTTAACTATAATACTACTATATATATATAATCATAAAACATCTTCTTCTTGCTCTCATGACAATGTACCGTTAAGGGTTATTTTACCACCCACATAGAAATTTACATAGAAACAAATATAAACATTATCAAAGATGGATATACTAAAATATGTAAATGTGTGATTATATTACTAATTTATTTTTTTAATCAATTATAATTCTTTATACATAAAATTTAATAAATTAGAAAACTCGTTGGAAAAAGAAAATATTTTAAGTAAAACTTTATATCAAATTGCTTCATTTTCATCAAAGAATATTAAGAAATATAATCCAAGGATTATAATTGATAAATAGATATATAAATGAAAATATTTAACTTATATAGGAAATTTTGAAATAAATATAATTTTATTATTCATCAGGCGCAAACACGACAAAATTAAGTGGCAATTAAGGTAAGATATGTTTTTAACACAAATTCCATTCATTGGGATAAACCTCCATGTAATTAGTTAGGTTATGATAATAATATTTATTAAATGAACTATAATTGATTTATATTGTATTTATACTTTGATTTTATGGATTTATATATTCCACAAATAAATTATTTCCTTGATTTTTCTCACACCAATGATACAATCTTTGTAAGGGTTTTCTTATCTTTTATTTATTTATGTGATATATGAATTATTCTCCAGTTATTACATTCTTATGGTGTTTCTATAATTCCAATTAATATATTATATCACAGATACTTGTATAATCTTGGTATTCAATGTTTCAATTTAAAATTATTACTTTTATGAGGCCTACTTTTGTACTATTTGAAAATTTGTAAGGGGACTCTTGAACCCAATTCCCTTTCATTTTGTTTTACCTCATTCACGAAAGATTTTAATGTATATGTTGTTTTAATATTTCTCAAAAATTATATCATTTTTACTATTTGTTATTTTTTTGTATATAAATGTTTCCAATATTATTTTATGACTAAGTCAAAAAATTTCCAAAAGAACTATTCTTTCTAAAATAAATTTTATTTTTACCCTAAGAAATTTTCAATGATTTTGTTTGAATATTACTATCTATGTCAACAACTCTATTGAATCTTATTCTTAACTGTTTCTGATCTATTTTGATACCATAATCCATATTTTGGTTAATGGTTTATGATAATTTTGTATGGGTATGTAATACATTAATATTATTCTTTATATTACTATGGTTAGTTTTTGAATGTGTTTACTAAAAGGTGGAATAATTTACATTTCATATGATATTTTCAAAATTAAGTATTATGTTTATTCTGATTTAAACCATTCATATGAAAAATATATTGGACTATTATTTGTCAGGAGGGGCCCTCTATAGACCCTTGATGAATCAGTAGGTCTCATGAGACAAACAAGACTTAGTTTTGACTCAGGCCTTTCCCATTTATATTAACTTCTTAGCTGAGGCCATGATGGTATGTTTTTGAAATACCACGTTATGAATTACCTCCTTATGTGATTAGTTATTGATAATCTATGTAATTATTCGACTTGTAGAATATCCATGGTTATGTTTGAATCTCACACGATTTATTTACATTATATTATTTGATCAACATTTATTCCTATAATATTTTTCTCAAGATTATATTTCCACAAATGGTGTTATTATTTATTCAACATACATTATTTTTTATGTTTATTTTTGATAGATTATACTATATGTATACCCTTACTATGCATATGATCTCACCCATTAATTATATTTTATTTTTCCATAGGATGCAATGATTTATATTATAATTGACCTGATGAGAAAATATCGTGTCTATAAAACCTCTATATTACATTACATTTTTTGTTTCATAGTCTTAGGATCTTATGGATATCCATATAATTTTGGGTAGTATATTCCGTAGATTTAATTTGGATGGATTTTAGTGGAGTTAGAGTTATTAGAACCTCCACATCATTGTACCCTTTTCTATATTGTAGTCAACTGATTTTCATAAGGAGTAATGTGTAACACCTACAACCACGTCGCAACCTCTATGTCCGTTGTATAATTTGTTTCAATAGTTAAGGCTACACTATTATCCCTTAGACTGTTAAAGAGAATAAAATCTAGGTAGATTCATGGGGTCATTCTAATTGGATGAATTTGATGGTTATTTTAGTCTAAAAAAATTTCCAATTCAAGGAAGATAACTATTATCTTTTGGAATAATGATCCAAATGATAAGTTTGAAGAATTAAGTTGATAGGTACGAATTTTAATTTTTAATTAAAATTAAATAAATATAAAATGTGTGTTTATATGAATGTTTTTATGAGAAAAATTATACAATGTCGAAATGGGATGAATAATTGTTGAAAAAGATGATGGAGAATATTTTAGCATATGGTCATCGATTAAAGAGAGCGATCGTATTTTTTTATTTGTTGAAGATAGTGAAGAGGATTACTAAGTCATAATTAAATTTCTATAGTATAAATTATTTCTTTTTATTGATACAAAAACTTTTGTATGATTTTTTCAGAGTGGAATACACTATGAAAATTTGGAGACATGGTATACAACAAATTCTGGATAAAACATGCAGTTCTACCTAAATGTTAAAATTAGTTGCTCGTATGATCTCCGTGGAATCTATTTTATTCCAAAAAATAGACTTCTCATTTCTACACGTGAAACTTGTAAATATATTGTACTCTTCTTTTGTGTGTATTTAATAGTGATCAAGATTCACTTAAACTAGTGATAATTATTGTTTCACCAAGAAAACATAAAATATTTTGAATCACTAATTCACCCCCTAAATGATTAATCCCTACTCTAGGAGGCTTCATTCCATGTTTAATGAACATATTTATCTATATATGTTATTAATGACAATCAATGGATTGATAGAATATTCATTAAAAAATTATTTATTTTTAAGTGAATGAATTGTTTTATTATAATGTGATCATCATGGATCTCTAAAACAAGAATAGATCTTTATCCACATATACATAATATGATATGTTTTATAAATAACCATAATGATCCATTTCTATTTATAAAACAATAAAATGTGTTTCTTTATCTATGTTTCTCATTATATACTATGGAAGAGTCATGTATACATTTTTTCCTATCTTGTTATTGTATATGTAATGGGTTTCCGAAACACATTTATTGAAAATACAATCAATAATTTTGAATAATTTTATAATTTTTAATAACACATATCTTCATTTCATTTATAGATGGTTTTCATGTGTTTTTGAGAAAAATGAGTGTTTTGTGAAATATTACATGTACATGCCCTGTACTTGGCGGTGTAGGACGTGAACAAGGTTTCCATGAGCATTTGTGTGCTAACCATATAATGGACGAGACATGACTATGTGGGGTGACCTAGAGACCACCTAGAGATCGGTCCAGTTGAGTCATGTACACGACGTGCACATTAATTGATCACGTAATTTACCTTTTCATTTATTTTATTAAATGGACTGAGGTCATGTCTAATTTTTAGATTCATCTTCTTATAGACTTGGTTCGTCTAGGAGTGACTAAGAGAAATTATTTATATTTGATCCATTGTTTCCCCATCCAATGAACAATACAAACTCTGGTTGGTGCATTAGAATCCCACCAGTGATCCCTTCCTTCTTCTTCAATTTATCCTCCTTCTTTCTTCTCTCTCTTGAGTTATTCAAGGTTCAATGTTTTTCACATTTTTATAGATAAAAATTTTTCTAGTCTGATTTAATGGTCGTTGTTCAACGTACATCGTCGAGGTAGATGGTTTGATTCCTTTTTTTGTTTGTCTTAGAGTTTTGTATGCCAAAGTGCTGATTACCCATGTTTCTGGTATATTAGGTTAAGGAAATTCGACCTTGTTTTATAATAATTAGATTAATTGTGGAATTAAGGGTTTATTAATGTGTTTTTCTGTGGATTTAAATATTTAAGTAACACTCCATGAGTATGCTTCTCTGTTTTAATGTTTAGGTCCATTGGTCCAGGTTTTATTTGAGGCAAACCTTGTTTCCTTGCCTTTCTTGATAAGATGTAACTGTTTGACTTTTTCGGCATTTTAAATGCTTGTGATATGCATGGGAATTGTTTATCCATGATGTATTTGAGGTTTCCTAGGGATGATTGCCAACGTTTATGCTCAATTGAATTATATAGGGATGTGATTACCTGTTGTTGTTAGACCACAAGGGGAATTTTCATTGAGTGCTTCATCAAAGTGTATTTTATTTTTCATGGTATGAGACCACATGGGGGATTGACCATGAGTGCTTCCTCAATGTTTTAATAGTTTATGTTTTGAAATCACAGGGTAATTGATATTGAGTACTTCCATAAGGAGGGTTTAGTTTTTCTAGAAATACCATGGGGGAATTGACGACGAGTGCTTCCTCAAAGTGTGTTTTCCTTTTTATTGAGTTTCTTTGTTAGTGGGGTTAGACTATGTGTGCTACCCAATGGGTTAATGTAAAAATTCAATGTTGTTAAATCATTTTCCACAACAAAGTAGAATCATGGATTTTGTCCAATTAGACAGTCTTGTGAGATACCTGTTTGTGAAATTTACTTGATTAAATGATGATCAATAAATGTTAATGGATGTAAATGGGAACTGTAGGATTGGTTAATTTTTTTGTACTCTAAGATTATGAAGTGCCCAGATCAGTGTGAATCACTGAGAGGGGGAGGGGGTGAATTAGTGATCCCTTAAAACTTTTTACTAATTGATTCCTTATCAATTAAACCTCTATGGATGGTTAAAGCCTCGATCCACTCTTCTTGTATATCTCACCTTTCCACGAATGATGCAGTAAATGTAAAGGCACTGGACACAAGGATTTACAAGGTTCGGCACCAAAGGCCTACATCCTTGCCATGCTCTCCCAGCATGGATTCTCCCATTATAATCTGTTAGTATTACAATGGTCGATACAACTTCCCACCGTATCTCTCCTGAGTCCCACAGGAGGGTCTTTATACTGCTTCACACAGTGTTACCAGAGTCCCACTGGCCTGCTCCAGAATCCCACTGAAGACTTCTTCTCCCTGAGTCCCACAGGGTCTTCTCTTGGCTTCTCGAGTCGCACGAGTAGCTCTTCTCCTCTTTAACTTCTTCAAGTAACTTCAGCAGCCTGGGATAAAGGCTGCTGGCCTTGCTCTGTACCTCTGCTCACTTGTGGTGAACAGGTCTTCTCGTCTTGCTCAACAACTTCTGATCACTTATGTTGATTAGGCTCTTCTCAAATACTGAAAACTCAGACAAACAATATCTTTCACTTCAGTCTGGCTCAGTCTCACTTCAAATCATCTTCATGCACTGAATGCATGGCAACTCTGAATCCTCATGCACTGACTGCATGGCCTTCTCAATCTCTTCAAGATCCTCTGGTCTTGGTCAACTCAAATGCACACAAGCAGATTTGACTTGTTTACGTGTGCACGTGCATGCATGCATGCATGCACTCTCCTCTTTCTCCTCTTGGTGCAATAAACCCTCAAAGGGTGTAGTCAATTTTAAGCACACACCTTCTCCACAATCTTCACACACTATATTCAAATTGTTCACACACTTAATGTGTGTTCTACTTTAGTGTGGAGTATCCTTATTCTTCTCCTTCTTAGTGTGTACACTTCACTTTGCACACACACTAAGGTTTCGGCCTCTTCTTGTCTAGCACACACAACTTGTTTCTTTCTCTTGCACACACACACAAAATGTGTTCTTCTTTGTTGTGGTCTACACTCTTTATGCACACACACGGCTTGGCCTTCTTCCTCTTCTTATTTTGCACACATACAAAAGGTGTTCTTTTATTTGTTCTTTAATGTGTGCACCCACAAGGCTACGGCCCTTCACTTCTTTGCACAACCAAGGCTATGGCTTATTCAATTCTAACACACACACAAAGTGTGGTCTTCCACTTCACTTGGCACACACCACTTGATGTTGTTCTTTGTGCACACACATGGCCTCGGGTCTTCCTCCTCTTGCTCACACCCGAATACCAACACCTCCACTTCCGCGTAGGGTCACAAGCAAGGATCTTCTCCACTGCCTCACCGCGCAAGGAGTGCTTGAGCAGCGGGTCGCGCAAGTCACAAGGCACAAGGGTGCGCAAGTTCCTCGGGTTCAAGGCACCTCAACCACGGGGCGCACAAGTGCTACTGCCCCGGGTTCTTCCTGCCGCGCAAAGGGAAGGCGCGCATGGGTCTTCTCCTCTTCTTCTTTCACGCAAGGAGTGCGCAAAAGGAACCTTACGGAGAAAGGGGTGCTCCGGGCTTCACTGCCGCGCAGGGTGCTGCGCGGGGCTTCGACTTCGCGAGGCACAAAGTTCTCCGCGGGACATTATATTTTCAACAAAGTTTCAGCAAGCGATCCAGAGGTCTCGACCTCTCTTTATATAGGCAGAGGGCCTCGGTTCATCCGCATGGGATATAAATTCAAACTCCCGAATATCTTAGGTTTTCAAGATTTCCAAAATCTTGTTTCTCCTTTGTTTCACGCGGCTTAACTCATTTTTAATTTCCTTTTTCATTCCTCCTCGTGCATGCGATTTAGAACGCATGCACGGCCTCTGTTTTTTCCATCCCATGCAAAACACAAATTCTTCAATGCCTCGCACCTTCGGTTTGCTTTGGCTTCGACCGAATTCATCATCTCATTGCATGCATGCATATTTTGATGCATGAATGTGTTCGTTATGGCCAGACGATGACAATGGTGGCTTTACTTCGATCAGCGGTGGCCGGGAGCTCGAAAACATGTCTCGGGATGCTCCTGGTTCGAACGGAGCTCGCGGGGAGCCTTCGGCTGAGCTCGAGGAAGGAGATGCCTCGGAGCCGTCGGATCATCTCTTTGGATGGCTGCGATCAGAATGGGCCGCGGAGGATTAGATGTGCGGCCGAGATCTGGCGCGCGATCAATCGAGCGGCCAGGATTCGCTCCTGGAAATTTTTCCGCGTCCCACATCGAAACGGCGAGTGGATTTTCCACGCTTTATCACCCTGGCGCTCCCATCCTTACCTCAGTTGCATCTTCTCCCTCCACGGTGCCGCCCCTCACAGTGTTCTCCTGTGGGCGCGCTCTGCGCCCACTCACGCCTCCTGCGGGCGCGCTCTAGCGCCCACCATGCACTGCCTGACACTCACGGGTGCGCTCATGCGCCCATACCGCGCTCCTCCGGGCGTGGCCCAGACGCCCATGCGGTGTCTTGGGTGCGCCCTGCCGCCCTGGCTCGCCCCACGGGTTCCCCCATGGGCGTGGTTCCCTAGCGCCCATGCCTTGGGGTTGAACCCCCAAGGTGCCTTGGCTGGCCAATTTATTGCTAGTGTAAAACACTAAGTAACTTTGTATAAAAACAAAGTACCAAGTGTAATATGCCAAATGCCACTTCTCCCTTTCCTCTTCTCCATTCTTCTTCAGAATTCAAACATTAATCTTCTTGATTAGAAACAACTCCTCAATTTATAATTCTTCTTCATCATCTCGTTTTCTACTTAGGAGAGAATTCTCAATGATCATCATCAACCGAACTCCTGAATCAAATAACTTCTTCAATTCTCTTTGTTGATCTAATCAGAGATCAAATTGGAACTTCTTCAAATTCACATGCACTAAGTGATAGTGCATGGACTTCATTAAACCACTTCATCCACTTAGAACTTGTGGATGGATCATCTTCATCTCCTCATGCATTGTCAATACAATGCATGGTCTTCAAACAGTGTTGTGACATTGTATCCAATTGATACAAGTTCTTGGAACTTTAAGAACATCTCAACAATCGTCTGATTTTCATAGAGAATGTTTCAACCATAACATCCTATGTCACTTAGTGAATCTCCTAAGTGACATGCATCTTAGTACCATGGCCATTCTCCATTCATCACCATCACCATCACAACCTTTGTCATTCACATCTTGACATTCCTTGACATCCATTCATTCCATGACAACTTCATGCCTCATTGACAACAAATGCAACACAATGCACTTCAATCTCCCCCTTTGTATTTGTTGTCAATACACTCCTTCATCACATATGAATGGGTCAATATGTGTGCCAATATTTTCTCCCCCTTATTGGCAATCAAATGCAAAGGTGTGGTGTGGTTCTCTTTCAAAAAAAATCTCTTCCTCCCTTAGAATAACATCTTCTTTAAAAATCACTAAGAGAGGGATGATGCCACATGTTCTCTTTAGAAAAGAACCTTTAGTAAATCAACTCTAAGTCTACTTGGGCTAACCCGGTGCAGAAAACAAGAGTGATGTAACCAAGGAACTCAATGCTGTCCACATTCACTATATACATGTGAGATCATGCTAAGGGGTTCAGATATTCAATGAATTGCTAAATCCTGCACATACTCCACAAAACTCATTAGAAAGTTTAGTGCAAAGATAAAGCTCCCCCATTAATTCATTTTCTTAAGATTATATTAATATCAGAACATCATCTTCTTCAGATTTGCTCCCCCTCAAGGGGTGCACTCCGTTCTGTCCAAACCATCCTCCAGATGAGAATGATCATCATCTTCAATTCCCTGCAATGTTAGCACATGTATATACCAAGAGTATAAGGGAATAAGATGGAACCTCCTTGGTTCATCAATGTGAACAACAAGGTTGAGAAGATTCTGTCAACCGAGATGCCCCATTTTCACCAGTCTTCACACTTGTACATTTGATCTTCATTGATGATTGTGCTGGTGTGGTTCTCAAAACATCTTCATGTGAAACCTTCTTCTTCCCTTTTGCTTTAGCAATTGCCAGAGCTTCATCTTCAACTCTTTGTAGTTCTCTGGCAAGTTGCAACTGATGTGGCCATATGACAAGAAAATCATTTGGAAGAGTGGCCCCAGTTCTGGAAGTTCCACATGGTCCCTTAGATGCTGTCAAGCTACCTTTCTTAGGAAACTTGTTTTCAATCAATCCCTTCTTCTTCTTCTGGATTGATTGTCTTTTTGAGTCCAGTCTGCTTCTATTTAATTTCATGGCTTCTTTACAAAGATCCATGATATGTCCTTTCTTCCCACAGTAGAAGCATTTCTTGGTGGTCCTTCTGGATGCATCACCCTTCTTGGATTTGAATTCCAAGGACTTCTGTTAATTTTTCAAACTCTTCTTGGGAGCATCTTCCACTTTCTTCTGCTTGCTTCCCAAGGAATCTCTTTTAGCCAGGTTCAGTGATCTTCTCTTCATTCCAGCTTTGGATACAGTTGGAGATTGACATGTATCATTATTTTGACCACTTTTACAGCCATCCCAGATGTTGTCAAGCAATCCAAATCTGTTAGCAGTAAACAGATGTCTCTGGACCTGTGGATGTTGCTTATTTCCTTCTGGCTTGCTCCCCCTTGGCATGGGCTTCCTTTGTGCTTTGACATTTAGTGGATTGTACCAACAATCCTTTGCACAGTGCCCATACTTATTACAACACCAACACTGACCCACAAATCTTGACCTCTTCAGTCCTTCTGATTGTTGGGTACTTTTCTTGACTTGCTGTGTTGTTTCAGGAGAGCTCTGCTTCTTCATTTTCTTCATCCATACTTGTTTGGAATTATTTTTCCATCCTGCACTTTTTGTGGAAACACATTTAGAAGCATCAGTACAAGATGGGATGGATGGTACATTCTTTCTAGAAGATGTTGCCCTTTCATTTGAGGATGTCTTTCTTTTAGAATCATCCTTCTCAAAGCATACTTGAGTAGCAACATTTCTCCTTTCAGCTGACTGGGAGGCTTTGGCTTTGGGTGATTGCTGATTTTTCAATATCACCTCCAGTTCTAAGCATTTCATATCGAGGGAGTTCTCCTCATCCTCAACCAATCTTAGCCTTCCTTCCCAATTTTCTTTCAGCTCTTTCATCTGGTCATCATGCATCTTTTTCAATTCTTGCAATGAGTTGTCAAGCTCCTTCACCCTATTTACTTTGTCTTCAAGTTGAGCATCTCTGACATTCATTGAAACTTTGTGGCTCTTTTCCAGTGCATGGAAAACATCTTTGATCATTATCATAAAGATTTCTTTCTCAGAAAGGCTTCTTTGAAATTCTTCAGCAGTGTCTTCATATCTTTCATTGCAAAGAGAAACGGTTTCATCTTTAGCCTTCACCAGCTTTCTGAGAGTGTTGGTTATGCCAACCCTTTTTGCCAATTGGACTTCCAGAGAATTGGATTCATCTTCTAGCTGTAATTTTTCTTCTTGAAGATCAAGGAGGCCTGTAGCTATACACATTGCCACTTCCTTGGGGACTGTCTTCTGAAGATATTTGATTGCATTTAGAAGATCATTGTTCCTTCCATCTTCATCACAGCTAGAGCAGGTTTCATCAGAAGAATGATAAAAGGAATTGTCATCTGATGTGACTTTCACATTTCTTTCCATAGAAAGAGTTTCTCTGATTGCAACAACCTTCTTCTTCATCTTCTTTTCCTGTTTCTTCATTCTGTTTTTCAGAGTCTTGGCAGATATCTCCATTTGAGGCTGTTCTTTCATTTCCTCAAATCTGCACTCCATATAGACTCTCTTGGATCGTTTAGAGGTAACCTTCCCTCTGATACCAATTGAAGTGCCCAGATCAGTGTGAATCACTGAGTGGGGGAGGGGGTGAATCAGTGATCCCTTAAAACTTTTTACTAATTGATTCCTTATCAATTAAACCTCTATGGCTGGTTAAAGCCTCGATCCACTCTTCTTGTATCTCTCACCTTTCCAAGAATGATGTAGTAAATGTAAAGGCACTGGACACAAGGATTTACAATGTTCGGCACCAAAGGCCTACATCCTTTCCATGCTCTCCCAGCATGGATTCTCCCATTATAATCTGTTAGTATTACAATGGTCGATACAGCTTCCCACCGTATCTCTCCTGAGTCCCACAGGAGGGTCTTTATACTGCTTCACACAGTGTTACCATAGTCCCACTGACCTGCTCCAGAATCCCACTGAAGACTTCTTCTCCCTGAGTCCCACAAGGTCTTCTCTTGGCTGCTCGAGTCACACGAGTAGCTCTTCTCCTCTTTAACTTCTTCAAGTAACTTCAGCAGCCTGGGATAAAGGTTGCTGGCCTTGCTCTGTACCTCTGCTCACTTGTGGTGAACAGGTCTTCTCGTCTTTCTCAACAACTTCTGATCACTTCTGTTGATCAGGCTCTTCTCAAATACTGAAAACTCAGACAAACAATATCTTTCACTTCAGTCTGGCTCAGTCTCACTTCAAATCATCTTCATGCACTGAATGCATGGCAACTCTGAATCCTCATGCACTGACTGCATGGCCTTCACAATCTCTTCATGATCCTCTGGTCTTGGTCAACTCAAATGCACACAAGCAGATTTGACTTGTTTACGTGTGCACGTGCATGCATGCATGCATGCACTCTCCTCTTTCTCCTCTTGGTGCAATAAACCCTCAAAGGGTGTAGTCAATTTTAAGCACACACCTTCTCCACAATCTTCACACACTATATTCAAATTGTTCACACACTTAATGTGTGTTCTACTTTAGTGTGGAGTATCCTTATTCTTCTCCTTCTTAGTGTGTACACTTCACTTTTCACACACACTAAGGTTTCGGCCTCTTCTTGTCTATCACACAGAACTTGTTTCTTTCTCTTGCACACACACACAAAATGTGTTATTCTTTGTTGTGGTCTACACTCTTTATGCACACACACGGCTTGGCCTTCTTCCTCTTCTTGTTTTGCACACATAAAAAAGGTGTTCTTTTATTTGTTCTTTAATGTGTGCACCCACAAGGCTACGGCCCTTCACTTCTTTGCATAACCAAGGCTATGCCTTATTCAATTCTAACACACACAAAAAGTGTGGTCTTCCACTTCACTTGGCACACACCACTTGATGTTGTTCTTTGTGCACACACATGGCCTCGGGTCTTCCTCCTCTTGCTCACACCCGAATACCAACACCTCCACTTCCGCGTAGGGTCACAAGCAAGGATCTTCTCCACTGCCTCACCGCGCAAGGTGTGCTTGAGCCGCGGGTTGCGCAAGTCACAAGGCACAAGGGTGCGCAAGTTCCTCGGGTGCAAGGCACCTCAACCACGGGGCGCACAAGTGCTACTGCCCCGGGTTCTTCCTACCACGCAAAGGGAAGGCACGCAGGGGTCTTCTCCTCTTCTTCTTTCGCGTAAGGAGTGCTCAAAAGGAACCTTACGGAGCAAGGGGTGCTCCGGGCTTCACTGCCGCGCAGGGTGCTGCGCGGGGCTTCGACTTCGCGAGGCACAAAGTGCTCCGCGGGACTTCAGATTTTCAACAAAGTTTCAGCAAGCGATCCAGAGGTCTCGACCTCTCTTTATATAGGCAGAGGGCCTCGGTTCATCCGCGTGGGATATAAATTCAAACTCCCGAATATCTCGGGTTTTCAAGATTTCCAAAATCTTGTTTCTCCTCTGTTTCACGCGGCTTAACTCATTTTTAATTTCCTTTTTCATTCCTCCTCGTGCATGCGATTTAGAACGCATGCACGACCTCTGTTTTGGCCATCCCATGCAAAACACAAATTCTTCAATGCCTCGCACCTTCGGTTTGCTTCGGCTTCGACCGAATTCACCATCTCATTGCATGCATGCATATTTTGTTTCATGATTGTGTTCGTTATGGCCAGACGATGACAATGGTGGCTTTACTTCGATCAGCGGTGGCCGGGAGCTCGAAAACATGTCTCGGGATGCTCCTGGTTCGAACGGAGCTCGCGGGGAGCCTTCGGCTGAGCTCAAGGAAGGAGATGCCTCGGAGCCGTCGGATCATCTCTTTGGACGGCTGCGATCAGAATGGGACGCGGCGGATTAGATGTGCGGCCGAGATCTGGCGCTCGATCAATCGAGCGGCTAGGATTCACTCCTGGAAATTTTTCCGCGTCCCACATCGAAACGGCGAGCGGATTTTCCGCGCTTTATCACCCTGGCGCTCCCATCCTTACCTCAGTTGCATCTTCTCCCTCCACGGTGCCGCCCCGCAGCGTGTTCTCCTGCGGGCGCGCTCTGCGACCACTCACGCCTCCTGCGGGCGCGCTCTAGCGCCCACCATGCACTGCCTGACACTCGCGGGTGCGCTCATGCGCCCCTACCGCGCTCCTCCGGGCGTGCCCCAGACGCCCATGCGGTGTCTTGGGTGCGCCCTGCCGCCCTGGCTCGCCCCACGGGTTCCCCCATGGGCGTGGTGCCCTAGCGCCCATGCCTTGGGGTTGAACCCCCAAGGTTCCTTGGCTGGCCAATTTTTTTCTAGTGTAAAACACTAAGTAACTTTGTATAAAAACCAAGTACCAAGTGTAATATGCCAAATTCCACTTCTCCCTTTCCTCTTCTCCATTCTTCTTGAGAATTCAAACATTAATATTCTTGATTAGAAAAAACTTCTCAATTTATAATTCTTCATCATCATCTCATTTTCTACTTAGGAGAGAATTCTCAAGGATCTTCATCAACCGAACTCCGGAATCAAATAACTTCTTCAATTCTCTTTGTTGATCTAATCAGAGATCAAATTGGAACTTCTTCAAATTCACATGCACTAAGTGATAGTGCATGGACTTCATTAAACCACTTCATCCACTTAGAACTTGTGGATGGATCATCTTCATCTCCTCATGCATTGTCAATACAATGCATGGTCTCCAAACAGTGTTGTGACATTGTATCCAATTGATACAAGTTCTTGGAACTTTAAGAACAGCTCAACAATCGTCTGATTTTCATAGAAAATGTTTCAACCATAACATCCTATGTCACTTAGTGAATCTCCTAAGTGACATGCATCTTAGTACCATGGCCATTCTCCATTCATCACCATCACCATCACAACCTTTGTCATTCATATCTTGACATTCCTTGACATCCATTCATTCCATGACAACTTCATGCCTCATTGACAACAAATTCAACACAATGCACTTCAGATTATTTGATGAATTGCATTTTTACCAGCCATATATACTCACTTAATTTTATGAATAGATATTTTGGTGGTTTCCTACTAGGATTCATATGACAACCTATTTGGGTCATGATTTTGGACCAAAAAAGATTATATGCTTGTAGGTATAGATAAGGTAAATAATCCTTTGTCATCAGGTATTTGATTGGTGTGTATATGGATATAATGAGACTATGATGAGGATTGTGATGTTGTTGGATTTTGTTTTTTTTCATTGGAACTGGGTATAGTACTGTATTACAAGCATTGTTACTTGTTTGTCTCTTTTCCTAGACATATGTGACACACATCATTTATATATTTTCTCAAGTTTTATATTTACATTTTGTCTTCTATTGATTAATTATTGTATTACTACTTCTACTAATATTTATTACTTGTTATAACAATATGCATACTCTTACCTCAAGGGAATATTTTCCCCACTATCACACCCAACACCCTCACTGCTAGTAGGAATCCTCTGGTATTCGGGAAAACGTGATGGAGGCCATGTGACCGACTGTGTAAGGGGCACCATTAGGCGACATCTGGAATGAGGATGTTGCAATTATGTGTCAGAGGGGGTTTTATTTTCAGATTTGTCTTAATATTTTGATCGTATAGACAGGGATAGAAAGGAATAGGTTGTTGGTAATAAGCTATTCCTGGGATTAGCTAACCCTTGTATAGGGGAAAGATGATAAACCTCAAATATTGCAATTTATCATGTTTTGTAGATATTACAGTTTATTTTATTTTATTCATGGGAGATTCACATAATTTGTGCTACCATAGTTTATATCATTGAGGTTCTAACTCTTTTACAACCCTATTATATGGGGAAATTCCATCTCATGATTCATATAGGAACTTTCTTGAAATCACATGTCATTAATTTTTTCATGCCATTTAGGATACATTAATGATATAATGCTATTGTCAGAGACTTTTTTCTATATATACATGTCATTCGGATAAATTTCATCATAGAATACCTACTATTTTGAAAGGGTATTGTAAAATTTAATGTTTTATTGGGATAGACGCCAATATTTTGCCCCTGAGGTGTTCTGGGCCCTCTTAGATCATAATTTTGATGATAGTATTGAACTTTAAGTGAATTCTGTTATGGTATGGCATGAATATGATGCCAAGATTTGATTTGAAATGAGAATGTCCCCCATGGATCTAAATTTGGCACATAATATCTTGTTTCAGTATCTGTATGGGGTTCCAGAGTAGTTTCTAAGGCCTTCCATTTGAAAAAACCCAGAATACATAGCATGTGATGATGAATACATGCCATGTAGCCTTATATTTAGGAAGAAAATATTTCTCAAAAGTTCAATCTATGTATTAGTAGTACATATTGTGTAGTCATTAACCATGCATTAGACTATGTGGGCACAGATATGTGTTAGTTAATATTTTCTTGAACATGTTGTGTACGAGGTGTACTCACCATGTATTAGTTATCTGAGTATCAATTTTTGTGATTGATGACATGTGTGGCTAAGAACATTGGTTTAATCTGTCGTGTCCCGTTCATACATGACGTGTAGAGTCAACAGTGTCTCTGACCGTGTGATTAATGAAACAAGAAGCTAAAACATAAGTGGTACTTGTCCTTTATAGGGTGAACATGACATGTAGTGTTACCAAGGAAATAACGAAGATGTTTAGCCATGTAAAAGACATGGGTAAGAGGGAAGAATCAAGTACACCACTTGTTTCATGGAGATCATGTTGTGTGTATGGGGTGTTGCATGACCAGTTTTGGAAGAAGTAAACGCCCATGTGAAATCCTAAGGGGACACGACATGTAGAGGTTATACATGCAGTGTACGCATGTTTTGAAAAACATTATAGTTTTCTTCTCATGTTACATTCCTTATCTACCATGTTTTAGTTCCTATTAATCTTGAAATGATGTGTGTGATTGACCTTGTAGTGTCAAGCGACCATGGCATCCTCCGGTTGTATGCTTGATATTAGGCAATGACCAGAGTCCTGAAATGGGTGATTAGGGACTACTATTAGATCCTCCCCTTGTAACAATCATTGCACTGAAGAATATACCAGACACAGGTGTTGATGGACAGTTTTTGAGAAAGCTTCATGAGGATGATAACGACTTTCTAGGGATCACCACATCCTTCTCTGTCCATGGTAGAGTTGACACATGTTTTTAAGAAACAAAATCCACCCACATTCTCAGGAAATGGAGGAACTAAGGGGGAAGAGTCATGGTTGGAATCCATACTGTCTATATTCGAGAATCTCGAGACACCTCTTGAGATGAAGGTGAACCTCAAAAGATACATTCTTCGAGATTCCATCAATAGAATTCTTGATGTTATCTCACAGGTAGGATGCCTGCATGTCATAGCTTGGGATGAGTTCCAACAGACCATCTATGAAAATTTCTACCCATAGTCCTTGGGGGCCCACTGAGCCTGAAAGTTCTTGAGTTTGGAGTAGGTTATTCTCTCAGTCATATATTATTCTTCGCACTTCATAGATCGAAAGTATTTCACACCCATTTGGGGGGGGGATGATGAGTTATTTCAAGAGAGGATGTTTGAAGATAGTCTCACTCATGAAATCTGTTCTTAGATGAACATCTTCAGGTTGACATCCCTATCTTCTATAGTCAACTAGGAAAAGATCACCGAGAACAACCTGAGGGATTCTGGATCTGTGGGCTGGGCAGTTCAAATCCAATGTTGGGACTCTTACAACTAAAAGAAGGAAGCACTACAGAGATACTATGAATAGAGATATGACCATGCGAGATTTTCATTCAGGTATCAAGGTTGAGTGCTACCAGTGAGGGAAGGGAGAATATAAGAAACGTTTGTTCCTAAGAGGACTAGTTGAGCACTTATCTTGGGGAATTATTGATCATATTTAACATTTCTGAAATTCCATACATCCATCATCTATCGACGGAGGTTCTGTTTCGACTCCTCAAACAAGAACTGGACCACCAGTGCCATATTAAACCGGGGGTTAGAGTTATTCAGGCCATCCTAGATGAGGTTGTATTCATGGTCGCAGTGGCCAGACACATGGTTTTTGACAGCCATAGGGTGGATCAGATCAGGGATCTCAGATAGCTTCACATGCCATAGAGTAGGTTAGTATTTTTAACTAGAGCATACCAAGCAGGAGAAGGATCCCGAACCCTCTACGGTTAGAGGTAAGATTTTGATTGCCTCTATTTTAGATTCTCCTCTATTTGATACATGGACTTCCAATAGATAATAGTTGTTCTTGTTGTGTAGAGCCATGGACTCTGTATCCTTAGTTCTAATGATATCATGATACTGGACACTTTGTTGGGGATTAGAACGGCAAACATGCGTTAGTAAAAGAAGTTACCTCTTGATATTAGTGGGTGTCACTTCATATGGTCCATTTTTGTGTTAGATATTATGGGTTGTGATGTCATTCTCAGAATGGACATGTTATTTCCTTTCTAGGTATTTGTCAATTTTTATCACCATAGGGTGAGTTTCACATCACTAGAGGGAAGATTATTTCCACATAATTATGAATGGGATGTCCAGGAGAGAAGATCTAGACCCAAGCATCTTGGGATGAAAGGTGTTAAAACCTAGGTTTCTATTTTATATCTCGATGACTAGGGGATTTCACTGATGAACTTTCCTCCAGTGGTGGGTGGTTTCAGGAATGTTTTTCCAAAGAACTTTTCAAGTATTCCTTTGGAGCAAGAGATAGAATTTTCTGTTGAGCATGATCTAGAGGGGGAATTCATCTCCATCCCTCTTTATAGGATGACTACATCAGAGTTACAAGAGATAAAGAAGAAATTAGTGGAGGTATAAGAAAATGGTTAAATTTGACCCAATACTTCTCCTTGGGGTTTTGATGTCCTGTTTGCGAAGAAGGTTGACGATACCCTCAGACATTATGTGTATTATCAGAAGGTGAACTTGTTGATAGTCATGAACTGACATCCCTTTACACAGATTTATGATCTATTTTATCAACATTGTGTATCCCAGTTGTTCTCAAATATTGACTTGAGATCCACTAATCATAATTTGCACAGTAGACCATCAGATATACCACATACAACTTTTGGAGAAGGTATTTTCTCCATGAGTATTTGGTTATTCCATTCGGTATCACAAATGTGACAGATATTTTCATGGAATAGATGAACTGAGTGTTCAATCATTACATAGACTCCATTGTGGTATTTTTCATGGATGATATCTTGGTGTACAATCACACTCGGCCTGACCATGCCACATATATTGAGATCATTGTGAGTACAATAAGGGAGCATCAAAACTATGCTAAGGTCTGAAAATTCAACTTTTGGATGGACCAAATACACATCGTGGGTCGTGTTATATAAGATAAATATGTATTATTTGACCTATACAATGTGATGAAAATAGTTTCCTACGAGCATCCAAAGAACATCTTTGAGGTACATTGTTTTCTGGAGCCAGCTGGTTACTACATGAATTTTATACAAGATTGTTCATGCTTGGATGAACCACTAACAGGCCTGAAAAAGATGGGTGAAATGTACTTATGGACAGATTCCTATGATTCAACATTTCAAGAGTTGAAAAATTGGTTAACTTCAGCATCGATACTGGTTTTTCCATATCCAAGCTAGAGATACACCATATAATATGATGTGTCATGTATCGGTCTAAGACTAGTGCTTATGCAATGGGAAGGAGTCATTGCGTATGGGTCATGGCAGTTGAGGCCACATGGGAGGAATTACCAAATGCATGATCTCAAGTTAGTAGAAGTTCTGCGTGCTTGATGGCGTTGGAGACATTATCTTCAAGGAGGGAATTTTGTGGTGTACACAGACCAAAACATTATCATGTATATCTTTAGACATCCGTATTTTAACCTGAGACAGAGGAGGTGGGTTGATTAGCTTCCTTATTTTGACTTAGATCTCAACTATATTCATGGGAAAGGAAATGTAGTGGCTAATGCATTGTGTAGGTGGACTCCGTTACAAGTAGTTCAAGAGGCCAGAAGTGAGTGGCAGCTTATGGATCTATTCTATGACATTTATTTTCATGTTCACAATAGATAGGGGTATCCATTTCATTATTTTGTTTCTATTAAATCTACTCTATTGTATCAGGTGCAGATGATAAATCTATTAGAATCCAAAGGCCTCATCCCGTATGAGAGTGTTTCAGGATAAGAGCATTGTCCTAAGTTGACCATAGGTGAGGATGAGGTCATGGATTTTCATGGATGTGTATGAGTATTAGAAGACATACACGAGGAGTTGATGCATGATTTTAATTCATTAGTTTCGGCAGTTAATACTGGTGTTACCAAGATGTATCGAGATTTACACCTTCAGTATTGGTGGCTAGGTATGAAGAGGGATGTTGTTCGTATTGTTATGAGATGTTCCACTTGTCAGTAGGTTAAGGAAGATCATCAGTGACTAACAATGATTTTGCAATTGTTACCAATTCCTGTGTGGATGTGGAATGACGCCACCATGGATTTCGTGATAGGGTTACTGAGGTCGCCCGAGGGAATGATGTTGTTTGGGTTGTCATAAATAGGCTCACGAAGGTTTCAAACTTCATACCAATCAAGGAGACCTACATGTTAATGATCATCGAAGGTTTTACTTCTGTTTGATAGTAAGTATTCATGGGGTTTTGTGCTCTATCATTTCCAACAGAGATGTCAGTTTTACTAATCCCTTCTAGAAGGGATTACATAGGCTTTATGTACTCATGTACTTCTGAGTACAACTTACCATCCCCAAATAGATGTCCAGCCCGAGCGCATAGTTCAAGTTCTTGAGGACATACATCGAGAATGCGTCCTAGATTTTGGAGGTTGATGGGAGAAGAACATACCTCTAGTGGATTATTCTAACAAAAACAGTTGTCAGGTGACGACTCAGATGGAACCTTATGAGGCATTGTATGGAAGGCCATGCCAATCACCCATATATTGGCTAGATACAGGAGAGGCAGCTATGATGGGACCTCATCTTGTCTAGGAGACCACTAAGAAAGTGAGGTTGATTCAGAAAAGGATAAGTACTGCACAATTACTCTCTAAGTCTTATGATGATCATCTGATATGACCTATGGAGTTTGAGGCTGGATATCATGTTTTCTAAAGTGTCACACTGAGGTTGGGACAAAAAAATATGCGACAGGGAAATAAACCGTTGAGGTACTTCAGATAGTTTGAGATTTTGGGGAGAGTTAGCTGGTTTCATATTTTTTACATTTACCTTAGAGGTACTTTTCTATGCACGATGTCTTCAACATTTCTCAGCTACCACGTTACTTTTCAGACATGTCTAATGTTTTTCAACCTGATGAGGTTGAGTTGAAGGAGGACACATCATTCATGGAGAATCCTCTATGGATTTTTGATCACAATGTGGAGGTCCTCGGTACCTAGTCTGTTCCCCTGTTATGGATTTTATGGCAGCATGGGTGAGTATATGATAGGATCAGGGAGAGTGAATCTGATGTGCGATCACAGTGGCTTGAGCTGTTTGAGGATTCTTTTTCGCCACCATGTTAGGGAAATTTGGGGATTAATTTCATTAAGGGGAGATGTTTTTGAGAACCCAAAACTTCATTTCAGCTATGGATCATTTTTTCTAATGATTTAGAGAAAAAGGAGAGTTTTAGATATTTTAGAAGAACATGCTCTATAATTGGGGATACATGTCATGTGCAAAGTTGCCGCGGGTATCCATGTGTTGTCCATGTAACATCCAAGACATGGACGTGTAGGTTGACCTAGAGACTACATAATTAGGCCCCATTTAATACATGGACATGATATTTAATTTAAATTAAAACATCATATACTTTTTCTTTTATTTTATTAAATGGACTGAGGTTTTGTCTGATCGCCCGATTCATCTTTTTCATGGGCATGGTTTATCCACAAGTGACCGAGAGTGAAGATTATTCCCTGTGCCACTATTTTCTTATACAATGTTTTATTTGAACTCCAACGGGTTTGTTGGACCCCCAGTGGTGAGTCCTTCCTTCTTCTTGAAACTCTCCTCATGTTTTCTCCTCTCTCTCGAGTTAATCAATGTGGTACGTTTTTGAAATTCATGTAGATCAATTTAATTCTATGCCAATTGAAGGGATGATGTTTGAGAGTGTTAAATGTAGATCATCGAGGTAGGTGGTTTGTTTCCTTACGTTGTTGGACTCTGAGTTTTATATTTCAATGTGCTTATTACCATTGTTTTTTTAAATTTTGGGTTATAGAAATTGAACAAAATTTTATCTACCATAGATTGATTGTTGAATTAAGTGTTTGTTGATGTGATGTTATGTTTCATTACATGATTGAGGAACACCCCATGGGTGAGATTTCTTTTTTGAATGTTTAGGGCCATTTGTTCTAGGTTTCTATTGAGGAAGACCTTGTTTCCAAACCTTGATTAATATGATGGAAAATTTTGAATATTGATGATTTTCAAATTCTTGTGATATGCATTGGAATTGTTTAGCCATTTAGTGTTTTATATTACCATGGAATTATTGATAACATTTATTAATTATTGAATTACACATGGCTGTGAGATCTTGGTGTAGTTAGACCACATGGGGAATTGACGTTTAGTCCTCCCTTAAAGTTTCTGTTATATTTCACACTTATTGAAAAATGGGGGTTGACGGTGAGTGGTCCCTCATAGTGCATTTGGTTTATGTTACGAGAATATAGTGGGAATTCATGTTGAGTTCTTACATAGATAGTCTATAGTTATTCATGAATGACCATAGGGGGAATTAATGGTGAGTGATTCCTTTGAGTGTCATTTCCTTTATATTGGGTCACATGACAAGAGGGGTTAGACTGTGTTAGATTCCTAGAGGGTTAATGTATATATTGATTGATGGTGATGCATCTACCAAGGAAAAGTAAAATCTTGGACTCTGTCCTATTAGGTCGTCTTATGAGATACCTGTTTGTGATTCTTACATGATTAAATGGAAAACATAAAATATTAATGGATGTAAATGGAAACATTATGATTGGTTTCATTTTTTTGTACCCGAAGTTTCATTGTTGCATTCCATTTTAACAACCATATATCGTCACTAATAGTTAGGAATAGATCCTGTGGTGGTTTCATACTGGTTTTTATTTCACACCCTATTTGGGTCATTCTTTTGAACCCAAACAGAGTATATAGTTCCTGGTATAGATAAGGGAAATCGCTCTTTGTCCACATGTACTTGATTAGTGTAGAGTTGGAGAGAATGGGACCAATATGAGGATTGTGATGTTGGTGGAGTTTATTTTTTTTTTTGTACTTTTTTGTACTGTATTTCAAGCATTTTTTCTTATTTCGCTATTTATCTAGACATATTTGACATGCATCATTTATATATGTGATCCAGTTGATTATTTAATTTTAGTATTCCTCAGTTTACATGTTGTATGGTATTACTGCTTTTACTATGGATTTTCATTTTATTCCACATTGAATACTCTTTTAGTGAGGGCATAGTTTCACCATTATTACACCCATGGACCCCACTACTAGTAGACAACCTCTGGAATATGGGGAAACACACTTGAGGGTAGGGGACCAACTAGGCATATTGCACCTTTGGAAGGCACCTATAATTGGGATGTTACATAATTCCCCTTAACACCCTGTGTATTCCATTGTATATTATCATACACATTTTTTATATGCACCACAATAAATGAAGAAAAAATCAAAAGAAAAAACCAAAACAATTATCTTCTAGAACACAAATTTTTATGAATATATTATTCGAAAACAGGTGATAAGATATTAAATTAAAACCATTTATGGTATTATAATTATTAATATGTTTCTATTTTACAATTATAATAAATTTTAATTTATTATATAGGAGTTTAGAGCGATTATAAAGAAAGACAGACCTGAAGTTGGGGTTATTCTTATCAAGATTATTTCGTTGATACAAGTTTAATGTTATACAACTATTTATGGTTATGAGGTGAATATAATACCCATTATAATTTTTATATAATGGATTCTTATTAATTACTGTTATTTATATTTTCAATTTAAATTATTTCATGCGAGTAATTTTCATTCAGAAGTTGCCAATGTGGTAAGGGATTAACATATACAAATGTCTTCTATGGGACATATATTATGTTATAAAGGTATATTCTATTATGAGGTGTATATAATTACCATTGGATATTGTTTTGTAATTAATATAAATATTTAAATGTTATTTGAGGTTTCCTTTCACAATATTTCATTTTTTGGACTTATAACTCAAAAGATAAAAAATATGTAACGAATTTACTATGCATTCTCTTTTTTACCGGTATATTGTATGATTAAAATTTCAATGATGATGTTATATGATATATATCTAATAATTATTATATATTTTCATATGAATTTTTAAATTATATTTATTTTCTATAATTTTTCTCTAACAAATTACTCAAAAGTATGAAAAAATGTTTTTATGGAAATAATGACTTAGTGATCAATATTTTCATCAATTACAATATTTTATATAAAATGTTACTATGAATGAATTTAATATTATATAATTATTTATTAAATCCATTTTCTCCCAGTATTTACATTTTATAATTTTTTAAAAAGGAATTTACATATAATTTTATGAACAGAGGTCTTTTTACCAAACTTTATTGTAGAATATTTGTTTTTTACTATTACAACATTAAAAAAATTCTCACCATATTGACTGGACAATTATTTGAATATTACATTAAAATTTTCCATGGTTCTTTTCAAATAATATTATTTCTTCAATATTTTTTTAAAATTTAATATTATAAAGAAGTGGTTTCAAAATTAAAATGGTATTTTTATCAGGAAATGTTCCAATGATATTTTGAAGGTAAATTCAACTATAACAATATCCATTGATAATCCTTGTGATTTTATGGGTATATGATACAATGTTTCCTTATTTAATCTATCTCTATATTATTATTGATAATGATGATGAAATATTGATGATACCAATTATCTTTTCCATGGGTTAATTTTTGATGAAATGATAAATGCATTCATGATATTGTGGGATATACATTAATAGACATTTATAATTTTACAAATGGGTTTGTTATAGAATTATAATTAATTTGGAAATGGTTGATGTTTTCTGAGAAGAAAGGGTACATGGGTGGTTATACCATGTCCAAAAGTGGGTAAATAGAAGGATATCCCAAGACCAAATTACATACAAATTTGGTTATCCAAAGCTAAACACATGATGAATGTCTTTGTTGTTATACTTGAAATATTATTTTTATGATTATGATTATACCACACTTTATATGACCATTTTATGTGATGATATTAGGACATTGTTATTATCCCATGTATCAGGTTCTTTGACTCCTTTTTGATTTATTTCTTATGAAATGAAAACATTTATTCCATGAACCATGATTGTGAAATATGAATTTTTGGGTATAAGTTACCATTTTTATGATCATGTTCACAGACAGTTGTTCTCATGTAGTTCTTAAATGACCAATGATATCTCCCTTTGTTACCATTATTGAGAAAATGCACACACATTATTATTTTTCCTTTTCTTAAAGATATGATAAATGTTTTTAATTATTATATATATAAAAATTGTGTTAGTTGTGAAAAACATTGTGGGACAGGATATAGATATTTCATATAATGGTTTTCTAGGTATCCATGTTTCCAAAGACAGTAAGACTTTACAGTTGTATTGTGGATCAGAATGACATATAAGGAATATTCATCTAATAAGATGTAATTTTTATCTTTTAAATTCTTGGGTGACCTTATCTTTTATCTTGGTGTAGTTTATTTATTTATATAAACTAGGATGGTGATAATTTAGTGAGAACCATTATAATAATCCTATATATATGAGAACATCCTATATTATGGTAAATAATGGAGTCTAGTTTTCAAATAAAATACATCCTTTTGTAGGTACTAGTTAGTGAATGTGGCTATGTTATAGATTCACCTAGGTGTTACAACATTGATAGTGCCAAATTATGTATTAACCTGACCATCAATGGTTCCCACCGATAAGTCCGAAGACATATCCCCAAGATAGACACTCATTGGGGATATGATTCGGTCAATTAACACATTATTTCTTAACCATTATGAATTATTTGAAAGGATAATTGCCTTGATGTCCTAGGTTAAACCTAATACATTTTATAATAAAAATAATGTGTCTCAAATTATAAATACTAGAATTGTTTTTTCAAGAAAAAATGGTTTATCATTGTTATTATTGTTGGTCAAACTATGTTTGTTTGGTTTTATTTAATTTATGTAACAGAATTGGAACATATAAATTATTAATATAATTTAATAGGTAACTATTTTACTCTTATGAAATAAAATTTTATAATGTGTGGAACAATGCTTCTTATTTCTATTCTTACACAATAAGAAGAAATTTAATATTTAGATTGTGATGAGTTTAGAATCTTAATTTTAAATAAATAATTTATGAATATTATTTAAATTAAAAATCTTAATTAATTATTTTAAATAAATTAGAATTATGAGGAATACATTTGTATATATGAATTAGATTTTATAAGACATTTTATTTATGATTCTACTACTATCATTGAAACACAATGTGAGATTGAATTATTTTTCAGTGGCCTAAAACTGATTATTTAAAGTTAAATATAAAAAATATACCTAATTAGTGATAAATAAGTATTTATATTTTCAAAATGAAAAAATATATATTTTAGTGAACCATAAATCTCATTATTTTGATATCAAATAAACATGGATTTTAATGGAAGTCATAATAAAAAACCATGGGCGGAGGAAAATTAATCTTCTTTTATTTTAGAAGTGTGTAAGGAAACATGATGGAAATTTTCATAAGGTAATTATTAAATGTTTTAAGTGTCAAAATGATGTTCAATAGAGAATATAATAAAACATTTGTGGTATGAAGTTGTATATTGATGTGAATGGATATAAATACCAACATAATTCCCTATCTAGTTTACAAAGTTTCACATCTTAGGATTGTGGGAATTATGATAACAAATTCTCAAATCCCATGACTAATGATAATGATTGATGTTATTTACCTATTAATACTAGTGATATAGAAAAATCTCAAGAAATTTTAATTATTGTTTTGGGGTATTATAATTATGTGGTGAAAAATACACTTACCATCCTTTTTAGAACTCCTAATGTCTTATTAGATTTTGGATATTCTCTTCTATTTTATATATAAATTATTTTATATGGGTATCACATGGACCCATAAATAATTAAATAATGAATTAGAATTGAAAATTACAAATGGTATGATAATATAACAAAATGTGTACGATTCCTTTAATTTTGATGTTTGTGGGAATGTACATTATTCAAATCTAGTTGTTCTCCATCTTGTTGAATTTGATGAAATTTTCAGAATGGATATGCTTTTCTAATATGGGGAACATATAAAATTTATATTAATGGAAGTACTATTTGACATATTTAACCATCCATTGATAATATATTGATGTGGGGTTAAATATAAACTTCCATGGAAAATTATATCCATTATAAGGGTGTTCATTATTATTTAAAAAGATTATTTAACACATATAGTTGGGGAGAAAATCAAGATCAATGATATGACTATAATGTTGTGTTTTTTTGATATATTTATTGGAGAGTTTTATAGTCTTCCCATGAATCATGAATTTAAATTAAATAAAAACTCTTAACTTGTGCTATATTTATTTCAAAGACTCCAATAGAATTTTCATGATTTAGTTTCCACAATTTATGAAGAAACACCATGATAATAATGATAAGGGATTCATTCATCTAATTGAGTGAAAATGGGGTGCACCAATACATTTTTGAAGAATAAAAATTCTTCAGTGAAGATTTTCATTGATTATTAGAAACATAAACAGATTATAATCAAGAATAATTTTACTTTGACTCATATTGATTATTTTTTTAATTAGTTATGAGGAGATAAATATTTTTCTAGGATTTAACTTAAATCTAGATTCTATAAATTATTGTTAAAGAGTGAAAACATAACCAAGATAGCTTTCCATACCTGGTATGGAAATTATTAATTTATATTGATTAAATTCAGGCGTATTAATTTCCTACAATCATTATACATTTAATTAATACAGACATTAAAGAATAATATGTTCAGTTTGTGATAGTATTTATTGACAATGATATTATATACTTAACGAGTAAGGAATAGTATGAAGACAACTTTATTATTTTACTAAATTCTTCATGTAAGGATGTTTTTTATGAAAAATTTGACATGTGTGAATTTATGATATATAGAGTATCATTGTTTTGTCTTATAATCTCATGCAATGGTATATCAATGGATCTTTAAAAGAAATAAGTTATTGTGAAATGGACTTGATAACCCTTGGTAACAAATTTCTATAGTTTTCTAAGATTGTATGGTTATTAGAGATTCATTTTGAGAAATCTCAAATGACTATTTAATCCACTTGCCATGTTTACATGGAAGGGAGTTAAGTTTTTATGAAAAAATTAATGTGAATTGAATTTCTAGGAGTTTTAATGATGTTTTGTTAGTTCATACATACTCTATATACCATGTACTAGAGAAGCTTTTATGATATCTAATGATTCATCAAATTAGGGGACGTAAAGTGTTCTTATAAATAATGATATGGTGATAGCAGTTATATTCCTCTCACTAATTGAAAATAATTTTTATGTGTTACTAAAGTAATGATTGAGGTGTGGATATCATAATTGTTTCATTTATTACACTATGTAATTTTATGTATTATGAAATGTGTGATGTATATATGGATCAAAAAATATATATGTATATATTAACCCAATAATAGATCAATATTTTTAAGAGAATAAAGTTAGAGCTATTTATAGGTTATAACTACATAATATATTACCACCCTGGGAAAGTGAAAATGTTGGATGATGCTTTGGGTTGGAATGAAAATCCTATTTTTTTCCTTCATGAGAATTAAAAGATAACCAATGTAAATGGATTTTAAAATGACAAAACTAGAAAAAATTTGACATGTGAGAAATATTATATTTATCAAATGAGTATCCAACCATCTATTGATGTTGATATTAAAAAAACTATAATGAAGATGTAGAGAAATTAAAGAAGGAAATAAATATTCTTGATTTAAAAATTTAATGTGATGGAATTATAAATTTCAAAAACCATTTATTTCTTAAAAATACTAGACATGAATAATGAGCTATTAGAATTATATCACATATCATCATTATCTATTCTTCCTAGAATATAGAGATCTATAGAGATATGAAAGTTTATTTTTTGTGATATAGCATGAAAAGAGACATTATAGAGTATATATCTTGGTTCTTGGAATGTTCGCATGTTAAGGGTTAGAAACAAAATTCTTAGGGACAGTTATTTCCTTTAACTATTCCTGAGTGGAAATTTAAAAACATCACCGTGGATTTTTTCGTCAGACTCCCCAAAAAATTTAAAGGTAATAATGCTATTTTTTATAGTTGATCACATTAAAAAGTCAAAACATATCATTTATATCAGATAATATTTCAATTATGATAAAATTTCTAATATATACATTAAAAAGTTATAATATTATATAAATTACCACATTCGGTTATATCTATTCAAGATATGAGGTTTGCATAAAATTTTGGGCTATGTATATTTTAATATATGGATATACAGTTGTGTTTATATAATTTTTATAATCCTTATTGAACTAGTCAGTCTGAGATAAAAATTCAAACCCTATAGGATATTGTAATCTTTTATTCACTATATTTCAATGGAGGTTTGGATCAACAACATCCTCTAGTAAAATTATCTTACAAGAGTATCTTTTAGTAGACCATTCAGATGGAACCTTATGAATCCATTTTTGGAATGTTTACAAAAATAAAAAATTATATGATAAATTTATACAAATTAATCTATTTGGAACTATGAAATCTGAGTAAATTTAATAGAATGTTAAAAATATTCAATAGAACATAAAGGAAACCAAGAGTCTATATAAGAGTTATACTAACAATCAGCGATGGGGTCTGGAATCTAATGTTGGTGAGAACATATTCTAATGAAATTATACATGGGAAAAGAATATGAGGTATAAAAATAGAGTTAAAAGTATCCATAGGTATTTATGTACCATCACAATTCCTGATCAACTTAGGACTATAACTTATCACTTTCCACTTCCACCAAACCTCTCTTAAGTTCATGATGGGTTCAATATTTTTATTTGGAGGATTTAAAAACCTATCTATTGACATGTAATGAAATCATAGGGTTTTACATAGTGAATGACATTTTATATGAAGAGTAACAATTATTAATCATGTATCTTAGTGATAAAGTGTTATGGGGATAAACTAATCACCTAGTAAAAGTTATCCGGAGAAAAACAAAACTCAAGGAAGAAAAATGTGAACCCAAGGATGTGTTTTTATAAGATAGATATATTTTAGAGAGTGAATTTAAATAAAAAATTTATAATGTTACACCCTTATGATTTTATATTTATTTCAATTAAAATATACTTTATGTATTCGATGACTTGTGTTACACAAAACCTAGAGTTTCAATGAACCTAGGATATAATATACATTCAGAAACATGAAATTGAAATGATAGATACGAATATTAAAAACCAGATAATGAGATATATATCAAAAAAAATTATATGATAAAATTTATTGGAAAATGTATAATAAATAATTATTCAATTTTTAATAAAATTATTTAATGATTACAAGACCAGTTTTTTGGGGAAAATCTTATTCTACATGTTATGTATTATATTAAAAATTAGTTTTATTGAAATATATTTTTAATTTATCTATTATATTGCACAAACTAGTTATCTAAAAGTTAGGAATGAAATAGGAAATATGAAAAATAAAATAAATTTTTTTTCTTAAAACATTTTTTATACACACCATTACTTTTAATCAGAATGAAATAAATTAATTATTGTTTATTAATGAATTTAGTTAAATATAGATATTTTATATTCAATTAAATAATTTTACTTTATATTAATAATATTTACTCAGAAAGAAATTAATATATATTAATTTTAAGTACTAAAAATGTATTTATAAAAAAACTGATTTTCATGCTGTTTCACATGATTATTCAATAATTAATTTCCTGAATTTATTGAAATTTCAATTGATATAGTGATTCTTATATTTATAATAATCATTTATTATTTTTTTAATTATGACATTTTTTTTTCAAAATGAACAGTATGAATATAAAAAAAATTTATCATGATTAAGATTAAAATATATTTATAAGAGGTTAAACTAAAGGATAACTGTAATATATCCATAAAAAATACTTAATTCCATATATATATATATATAAATTTTAACGCTATATTATCTTATATAAAAAAATTGTCCATTTTCAAGAATTATACTTAACAAAGACATTAATTATATTTAAATGTCTTATTTAATTACATATTTGTACTCTCCTTCATTTATAAGAGAAAACATCCTCTCGTCATTAATTAAAAAATATCAAGACAAAAATATCATCCAATATCTATGTTAATATCATTCTATATAACTTATAATCATCCTAAATATCTTTTACTTCTTCAATTAATAATAATTCATGCATTAATGTGTAATCCAAATGTGGTCTCTTAAAGAAGAGTTACAAATATTTACTGAGATCTTTCAGTTTTATTGTTTCCATCACATTTTATAAACAAATTGTATCCACCATAAAATGAATATTCAAGTAACATAATTATACATTAATGTAATTATTACTATGGATTTACATTTTACCTCCTACTTTTCATCTAATGGGAAATGAAAGTATCGCACGTGCATACGTGTAAACTACCACCTATACGAAGTGATATGATTCAATATCAATTACTCCCTCCCATTGAAGGATATAATGATCAATTTAATAAATATATTAGATAATAATGATATAATTATTATTATTTAATAATAATATATTATTTACCTTTCATTACTTATTTTTGTTAGAGAATGTAATCTATGTTCAAGCGTACATACAAACTACAGTCTCTATAAATAGTGTAATTCATTTTTATCCTTTTATTTAATAAATAATTATTAATTAATTGTAGATAAGATATCATAATTAAACCATGTATTATATTTTAATTCTAATTATGTTTATTTTACATACATTTTAATAATTTAAATTTACTATACATGAGGATATAGTGCTTATAATGAAAGATATACTTGAGGTAAGGGTTCTTCATCTCAAAGATGTTTCTTTGAGAAATGTTTAATGTTTTGCACATATTTAAGTTTATGAGGTTTGTATACTACCCCTATGATATTTAATATCATGTATATTTATTTATTCAAGGTATTTGATAGTTAAAATTCAAATAATCTCTTTCTATGGGTTTTGATTCGAATGCATCCAATGTGGTAAGGGTTTATCTTCCTAAATTGTGTTCTCAAGGAAATATAGTAAGCTATAATCGTATTTTGTTTTACGAGGCGTATCTATAAAACATTGATATGTTTTATCATGAATATACATATGTTAATAGTAATTAATGTTTCATTTGATATTATTTTCATTATGGTACCAGTGATACAAAATATACAAAATCTACTAGGGGTTTATTGTAAAATCTAATTTTTACAGGAATTATTTATGAATAGTTTTATAAATATAATTTTTTATGAAATATATATTATAAATAATATATATTTTATTATAATTTGGTTATTTTGTTTTTGAATCAAATGTTTTCCATTCATTTTTCTCTCTCTATATACTCAAACATCTGAATGGTTTTTTAATAAAACTGACATTATATTTTTATTCAGTGGAAAATATTTTCTAACATGTCAATATTATATATTACATATTCTCATTTATTCATTTACTATTATGAAATTATTTATTTTATTTAATTTCTAACAAGATATAATTTCTATTATAATGGTTAAAATGAATGATCTTTTCATTTTCTAAATGAGGTACTTTTTACAGTATGTGTGAAAAAATATGTTTTATCTATTATGGAAGGAACATAATTTCCAATTTTCATGATAAATAAAGGATTTGATACCTTATTTACATATTTTCAGGAATATTTTCTATTAAAATATCTTCCTTATCATTTTTTAAAATTTTAGATTTTATATAAGTTATTTACAAATGAAAAAGATTTTTTCCTCAAGAAATTTTCTTGTGATCTTTTAATGATGATTTCATGAATAAAAAAAATCCTTTGTTGTTTTATTATGTGTTAATAGGGATATTATCCAATGTTACCATCATTATTATTTATGGGTATGGTTATTTATTTTGATGAGAATGTCTTAATGAAACAAGTTTACTTTTCTGTTGTTTAATCTACGATGAAATGATAAATGTTTTCATAATCTTGTAATGTACTTATGAATGGATTATTATTATGAGTTAAGAGTGTATATTGTATACATATAATGAATTAGTTAAATATTTTTTTTATCAAAATGTGCTCTTGATATGTTATCCCTATCCCAAAATTAGGCACACGATTTGTTATCCCAATCACAATTTAGGTACATGGGTGGTTAGCACAAGCCTATCATGCGATGAATGTCTTAGTGGTTCGGAGTATCATAATATTTGTATATTTTTAATTATGCCACAATTTATTCAACAATATTATGATATAATATTATGAAAATTTTATTATCTCATAGATTATATTATTTGATTCATTTAGGATTCATGTATTATGGATTGTAATAAATTATGTCCCTACCCATGATTATGATTTTGGAATTATTGGGTATGGGTTTAAATTGTAATGATGATGTTCTAATTCCATTATTCTCATGTTTTGATTAAAATCCAATGATATATCTTTTTTTACCCTTACTAATCATAAGATCTCACCCATTATTATGTTTCATTTTCCCATGTTTATAAAGAATTATTTTATGAATTATATGTCTAAGAAGGGTGATACTTATAAATAGGGTAGTCCATGTTGGTGTAGAAAATTCATAGAACAATTATTTATTTATAAATGTTTTCAAAGACACTAAACCTTTATTGTTCTGTTGTAGATCATAATTATATATAATGAGTATTATTATAATATGATAAAATATTTATCTATTAATAATTTGGGTATCCTCATAGTAATAGGATGTTATTGGGGTTGAGAGGTGGTGTAGGTGTTTCTTGAATTGGCACATCGAACTGGTAGTGATGTTGTTGTATTGGGTGAGATAAAAAAAATTCATGTGGAATGTGTTGCAACCACAATTAGGGGTTCACCCTTTTCTCAAATTGAAATACATCATTTTTAGTAGTGATTAAAAATAATCTTCTTCTGTTTTTACTTATATATCAAAATATTAATTATATCCTTGCTTATGAAATATATAATAAATTTATTAGAACATAATTATTTTTGAGAAAGCCAAAATTGGGAAAGTTATTGGACATTATTTTAGAACTATGACTGGAATTTTTATCTACTACAGGAATAATTTTGTGTTGTAGTAGCCCAAATACAAGAAGATTTTAGATATATAATATCTTCAAATCAAGGATAAAAATAATTCAAATATGAATATAGAGAATGTAAATAATAAATAAATTTCACTATTAAATAATATATTTTCATTTCAAAAATATATGATATCATTCTAATAGTCCTGAAAAAAACATTTTCATAATGACATGAAATAAAACAAAAACACATTTCAAACTCAAAACCAACTAAAAAAATCAAATAATTGAATAATATAAGTTTAAAAACTCAAATCTTAAGTAATTATCAATTAAATATTTCACAATATTTAAATACATTTAACACTATAAAAATAGTATATTAAAGTTTTATCATTTGACAAAAATTATAGAAATATATATTTATTCATGGAGTTTTTATAATTTACAACCATTTATATATCATTTTAATGTACTAGTTGATCATATTGTTCAAAAATGGATACTGGAATGCGTTTTCAATATTTAATGGGATTTATAATTCGTTAAGTGATTTTTATCTTCAAGGTAAACATTTTCAATTTTAGTTTAGACACTAAAACTATTTATTCTAAAAAATAGATGAATCAGGTGTATGGGTCAAACATTTCTTATCATGACTGTTCTTATATTGACTAGTTTCATTATAATAAAAATTGATGGATATTAGAGTCTGTCTGAAATTTTATCACATATAATGATTTTAGAATTGAATAAAAATTATTATATGTTTTTTTAAAAATATTGACCCATCAAAAGATCGTTTAATGTGTAATATGATCATAATGTTTAAAAACTAAATGTAGAGTATTTTACTAGAATTATATGGGGTTCATACTGTGTTTAGTGATTTTTCAATTATTAAGAATATATTTTTAGTTATAATTTATAAATCAAAATATATTATTCATATATAATGCATGACTCCGATATCTATTTCACATTCCACTCATCCCAAAAGGTGGAATATCACCCAATTATTATTGCATTATGATATAATGGATATCACGGCCTTTTTGGGAAGGTTCAGACATTTAGTACACCATGTGGACTAATACAAACCCATATATGGGTTTCTTAAAAAATTTTGACCATCAATATTTTTTTGATACATTATTTGATAATATATATTACAAACGATGTGATCACTATTATTCCAAAATTTCATGGGATCCAGAACATATTTTGATACTTTTGACTTTTAATGTGGATATTTTTGTTATACGTGTTGGATCTCCCTTCTTTAGATAAAGGGGAAGAAAATAGAAGGCTGGAAAACCATGCGATAATTCAAATTCCATCACCTCAGGACCCATATGATGATTATGGTTTCATTTCATAGGTCTTATTTTGTCACTTGATCTACCTTTAATATGTATCTAGTGGTTTTCTGGTCTACCTCACCCATGTCAATTATAGACACCTGTATACCTCATGCATTCCTCTTATGATTACCCATCTAGCATTAACTGTGTCACATATGTGAACCACATCACATACTCTGGCCTAATCGTCCCAAGACTCTATAATTTCATATAAAAATCCCCCTTGGACATTGAATAGCACATGATTTCCATTTTCTATTAGAGATAAATAAATTTAGGGAGACCCTCCAAGGGAAACTTCACCAAGGACTTCAACACTTCCCTTAGGCTTCCTATGTAATTATAATACTTTTGAAAAAAATGAATAGTGCAAGGTGGTTGTACAAATTCATCACCTGAGTGGCCGATAACCCTTGTCTCCTTTCTTATGTTATCCATCTCTTGGGGATTATCACTTGGTAACACATATCTCATATCCCAAAACATGGGTGATCCATTTCCTTGGGATGCCTACCTGGATGGCCTATCGAGAGAGTCACATCATCTGGGTTAATCATCACTTAAGACTCATCATTTGGTTGATCTGTTGCTTGAGGTTTTCACCCAGGTGAATTACCTCTTATGTATCATCACCTTGGGTACGTATCAGCTAAGGCTCTTCACCCAGTTCACCTATAACCCAAGGCCACACCCCCTGGTGAACCATTACCCATGAGTAGATATTTGGGGGATGGAAATCCAAGATTCTATGATTCAGTGATCTTCCCTTCTTATGTCCTAACTGAATAATATTTTATCTAGGACCTTTTATAAGATAAAACTGCTTTATCAGTCTCCATATCAATATACCATTTATGATTCATTTTTTCTGAAACAACACATCCCCTATACCAAGTATATTATTTTGGAATATCACTATTAATTCCTCTCTCATGACAACCATATTATCATGGAAATGGTATAAGGAAACCAGCTACCACTTCCTCTGATCTAGTATTCTCAAATATTTTTAAAAATATATGTTTCAACATTTACTGTCTCTTTTTTATTCTCCCATGAATGTATCAAATGATATTATTGATATTTTAATGATTATTCCATGTGCATAATAGAAATTAAAACATTTTGGGCCTCTTTATTATGTGTAAGACACAACAACCATATCTTCTTAATCTCAAATAGCTATATTCTATATTATTAATCATATAGAAAATACCATATGGGTTATACACACATAATTATACAAAGTCTCACATTTCATGAAATAGAAATCCTCATAACATGAAGATAAAATATTTGGACGATTCCATATTTTCTTGATGTTAAACTGCATGACAACATGATTATCACACGAAATCATAGTACTGGAAAAGAAGGTTATACCAATGGTTTTAAACCATTGGTATATGCTGGAAAACCGTTGGTATAGCCTATACCAATGGTTTTACAAATCGTTGGTTAGTAAGCCGTGAGGAAAGCCTTATACCAACGGTTTGATGTAAACCGTTGGTATATTGTTATATGAAATATCTCCCAATGTATACCAACGGTTTATAACTGTTGGTAATGCATTTGAGAATTGTTATACCAATGGTTGAAAACTATTGGTAATGTGATTTTCTAGACACATATACCAACGCTTTAGAACCGTTGGTATTGTGTTTTTCCAGAATTCCGAAAAACATATACCAACGGTTCTAAACCGTTGGTATAGGTTTTTTTCCAGAATTCCAGAACACCTATACCAACGGTTCTAAACCGTTAGTATAATGTTTTCCCATAATTCCATCACTCTTATACCAACAGTTTAGAACCGTTGGTATTGAGTTTTTCCAGAGCTGCTTCACAACAGCCCCCTCTAGTATCCCCTCCACTATACACCTACACCTGCATAAAGAAATATCACAAAAACCACATACAAACTAAAAACAGTATAAAAACACCTAAAATATAACAAAGAACACATAAAACCATCAAATTCTTCCAACCATGTCATGTACTACAATTCCCTATTTCAATCATCATATGAAAACAATCATCCGATAGTAATTCACCTCACCCCTGCACAACCCCCAAACCAGCACAGCCTCCCCACCTCCCCATCCAATTCTAATAGGCAGAATAGAATGAGAAATACCTATTAGAGTTGAATAATATTTTGAAATTGGCTCATATCCCATTTTTTTCTGATCCTAGATTTGGGTAAATAATTATTTGTGATGAATTTTTCATTGAACTTAAAGTGTCTCACTTTTATTTGAAATAGATAGGATTTTAAGTGAAAACAACAACCAGCATACGGAAAACCGACCAAATATATTCAGATTCTGTTGAAACCCGGCCATGTGCTGTGTGAAGTAAGCATCTGCCCAAATGGATTAAAACCGTCACATGAAAGACCCAGTCTCACATTACGCACGTCATCTGCAAATTCAGGATATCGAGAATCAAATCTCTGCCATGCAAATCCATCTGCAGGGTGAACCAACTCTTCATTATTCTTTTTTCTCTCAGTGTCATGCCATCACATTTTTACGGATATTTCATCAGACATGAAAAGGTTCTGTAATCTAGGGATCAATGAAAAGTGCCACATTATGATTTGTGGCACACGATATGGTGTTCCATCATCTTTTGGATTCCATTGGGAGGTTCCACATTTGATACAATCATTTTATTTCTGAAGTTTCCACCCAAAATAAGCTGCAATCATTCGGGCAAACATAATGTTTCTTTTTTGAGAATCCATGTTCATCAACTAACTTCCATGCCATATTGTGGTTTGAGGGAAAATCTCCATAATCTGGAAGAAAGTCCTTCAAGAAGGTAAGAACGTGTGCTTGTATCGAAATCTTGTTGACTGGACATCCTTTCCTTCTCATGATGCCGAATAAATGGAAACAGATCATATATCAAACTATCCAATTTAGTCCTATCATTTGGATCATCAACATTTTGAGATTCCATTTTTTCTCCATTGTGATATTACACATAATAGTTTGTTTGGAAACTATATTTTTTTATGATAGGTAACTCCTTCACGACTCAACCAAGGACTTCCAACACAATTAAAACATAGGCATTGTATGTGACCACTATCTGAAACCTTGTCAAACGAAAAATATTGAACGTTGTTCATATTATTTTGAAACTCAGTTGAAATATGATTATTTTTGTACATCCTACTTATGTCCATTCTGTAAAAAAATTGCAATAATGCATTTCGATGAAATTCAATAATATTGAAGTTTAATCAAAAAAATATTTAGGTAAATGAAAATTGTTTACTTTATATAAATGCATAACTGACACCTTACTCTAAATAAGAATCATATTAAGAAATACAACGGAATACA
Source organism: Viscum album (assembly GCA_963277665.1). Lineage (NCBI taxonomy): Eukaryota > Viridiplantae > Streptophyta > Magnoliopsida > Santalales > Viscaceae > Viscum > Viscum album. The sequence goes on from OY728166.1 coordinate 1,380,482,560, forward strand.
GTGTATATAAGAAAATAAGATACAGAATTTCTAATGCCTATATTCAAGGATTTCCCAGTAAGATATTGGAAGTGGATCAAGGAATAAATAATCCATAAGGATCTTGTTGGGAGTACATGATATTTATACTTTAACTTCTTCAGGGAGATTAGGATGAGGAGTAGGATGAGGATCAGGGGAGTGGCGGGACTGTCCAAGGGGGGTGTGGGGTGTCCAGGGGGTGCGAGGTGTCTAGGGGTTGGTGGGGCTGTATGGCGGGTCGGAGGTGTCCAGGGGGTGGGGGCTGTCTAGGGGGGTCGGGGTGTCCAGGTGGGCGGGCTGTCTACGGGGGTGGTCATGCTGCCAAAGGGGGTAGGGGGAGTCTAGGGGGTGGGAGGGCTATCCAAGGAGGTGAGTGGGGTGTCCAGGGGGTGGGTGGGGCAGTCAGGGGGTACATGGTGTTCAGGGGGTGGGAGGGCTTCCAGTGGGGGTGGTGGGGCTTTCCAGGGGGTCTGTAGTGTCCAGGGGGTGGGCGGGCTGTCCAGGGGGGTGGGCGGGCTGTCCACGGGGGTGGAGGCACTGTCCAGTGGGGTCGGGGTGTCAAGGGGGTGGGGGGGGGGGGGGATTTCCAAGGGGTGGGGGCGTCCAGGGGGATGGGGGTGTCCGGGGGGTGGTTGGAGGGTGTTCGGGGGTGGGGTGGGCGGGCTGTCAACAAGGGTGGGGTGCTGTCCAGGGGGTACAGGCTGTCCAAGGGTAATTGTCAAACCTTTAATAGATGAGTTCTTTTGAAATAGCATAGATTCTCCTACTTTCATGTCAGCATTAACAAATCATAATTTCCTACTACCACAGTTGACTATGATAAATCTAAATAAATCAGGGAATTCAATCCCAATTATTGAACCCTTTTTAAATTTTTAAGTATATTGATATTAAAACATTATACTTAATTTATTGTAATGAAATTCCTTAGAAGTATTATTACCAATGGGTATATCACAAACTCAAATCCTTAGAATATTTTTGGGGATCAATGAAAACCTATAAACAGTTTTTATCATCATCTTTGTCTAAATGAATAGGATTCCTAACTGATATCATCACAAGCAATAATAAAATGTTTTAACCATATTCTATTGATTTTTTTGGTTATGATCCCTCAAATGAAAGGATTCACTAGTAAACATTCTATAGAACATTCCCTATATTATAAGTGACTTGTTCTTCATTTTCTAGGGAGGATAACTCATCCCAAGGCGCACACTCAACCCACTATTGAAGATGAGTTGCAGATGTAGCCAAAAAATACATTTATCAGAAACCAAAATGAATATAGAGGAGAATGAAACAACTTAATGTTATATTAAAATAGATTTACACTAGATTTATGAGTGATTATATCTCTAGTCACAGTCACACACTTCATTGGAAATAGTAATATTATCTAAAAATTAATTAATTATTGGTGTTAAATGACATAGTCCGTTTGTAATGTAAACCCCCCTATACTAGAAAAACTATGTATTATCTATAAATTTAGGCCGTTATAAATTATAAAGAACCCATGAATGTCATTTTACATATCACATATAAAAAAATTCTACCAAACAAATATAATTCATTTCAATAGTTTACCAACATGATAGGTGCCACATGAACAAATGTGTTCTAGCTCTCTATTTCACTATCTTAGTTTCACACCAATTAGTACATTCTATTGGATCATCATCCCTATGAAGCCAAGTATATAATATCCCATACAAGTAATTTTCTCTAGAGTTTGATTATCTCTTATGACTATTAATCTAGCTAATGACTCCTTGATTCATCGATCAATGATTAATAATAAGGTTCATGTAACCTTCTATGTTTTTAACCATTCCCTAGGAATGTATGACTCAAAAAATCAATGAATTCCTTGAAGCTATAACCCTTATGTAGTTTCAATTTATAAAATGAGGACCCATAAATCATTGGTGTCATTTTAGAAAAAAGAACTCCCAAATGGTATGAATGGTATCATAATGAAACCTATATGTTGAAAATATTCATATAGAATTAGAAATAATTTTATGTTATTCGGTTGATAAATCTATCTATAGATGAATTTAATCATACCTTAAATGAAGGTCGAAACAATGAATGCCACGTTATGCTTTTATTTAATTCATTACTCAATCTCAACATTTACTTATACACAACTCAAAGAAATTTGTTAAAACATCAATTTCCAAATATTAGTCATTGATTCACTATCAAATATTGTGAATCTTAAATTTTTTGGAAATCCCTAAAATAGGAAAAAATGACGCGATATTTCGAGATATTGAAATAAATGTGGAAATCGGAGGAAGAGAGCTTCTATTTGGGAAGAGGTTTAAATAATCTTACCTGGATGATGGAGTTGCAGCCGATCAAATGAATGAAATCAGGGTAGGGTTCAATGGGCGATGCGGCTTCTGCAAATTGGGGAATGTTGTGTCGTGCGGGGGGCCTCTGGTATTGGATGTATTTGAGGAGAACTTTCTCAACAGTTTGTAAAAACCATTGGGAAACATGAATTGACCCAACGGTTTGTAAAAACCATGGGGAAAAGATAAAAAACATAGGCTTTCCCAATGGGTTGAAGAAACCATTGGAAAAACCTTCACAAAACCATTGTTTACCAACGATTTGTTAAAACCGTTGGTAATAAACACTTAATTCAACGGTTCTGGAGAACCGTTGGTATATAAGTGTTGGGAAAAACCTGCTTTCTAGTAGTGTAAAAAATGTTTGGTATGATCTTGGGACAAGAAATTAAATCATGGAATTCAATCTATTTGGGATATAATTACCATTTAGTAGGATGTGTGGGAACCCGTTTTTAATTTAAAACTCTTAATAATCAATCATTCATTCACCTCCACTAAGACTATATTCCCTCTGTTCCATTGTTTTATCAGGACCTATTCCTTGTAATATAATTCCATAACATCAAGGGCTATATTCATTCTATGAAGAATAACATGATACATGTTGGGAAATATTCTTGTTAAAATATATCTCCTCTATGATTCATTTCTTATGAGACCAGAAATGGATACTCATGTATAATTCCCACACCAACCATTTTTAGGTATATTTTGTACATTTTTCCTTACCATATGATGTTAAAATTAATGGATCATTACCTGTCACATGACCATAAAATATAAAATGTGTCTAATTAAGTGGTACTAAATTAGATGGTTTCAATCTACTTATTTAATTATACATGGTAATTCTCCTTAGTGGTCTAATCAGAAAACAATGAAAACCAACCACCTTCTTAGAAGGTGTTTAACTCTTTAGTGCTCAAATTTATAGTTTTAAAAAATAATTCCCCCCATATCAATATCAATATGAAATAACATGTAACATGATGGATAGCATATAATATATATTGACAGTATCATTTATGGGGAACCTATAAAAAATATAGATGTTCACATTGATGGTATTTCCTTGATATATGCAGTAATTCACAATAGTAAACAACAATACTTGAAAACTATATGTTAGGATAAGCTATAAAATATCTACTTATAGAAAAAAATTAATGAACACTACTTAAATATATAATAGAGTATTAGAGTAAGACATAATTCCCCCCAAAAAGGTTTGATCAGCCTGACCTTAATTCCTCCCTAAAAATGTGATTTCTTAAGTAACATTGTAAAGAAACTCCAATGATGGCTTGACCGTTGATTACATGATCATAACTTGTCAGTGATGTGGGAGAAATTGGGTATCTCTATTTATATGAACAATCCTCTATAGAAACCATCTTATTTAGTAGTTGTGACCTGCATTAATATTTTTTAGAGGCAGTTATCCCCTCACAAAACCAAGAATGAGAACACCATGTAACGGTTTGAATGAAAAAATTGTGAACATGGCATTAATATTTCATAAAATAATTGATTTTATGATAAAATGATTATTACAAAAAGTTTTCTTATTTATGAATATAAATAGATCAATGTTCCTTTATTTTTCTCCATTTTTAGGATATATTTCTCACAAGATCTCTTTGATTCAATGATATGGTATCATCACTGAGAAATTATTTTAGTGCTTCAACAACCATATGAATCAAGAGCACCATAAGAAGAATGAAAATGATTTCTATTTAGAATCTTCAATTCAATGTAGAAAATATGATGGTATGATATTACAATTAGAATGGTAAAATCCACAAACCATAGGTTGTGCATAATGGTATCTAGGAGTTTCTGATCACAACCCCATCTTATTTAAAGAAGGAAAAAATGAAGAAGACCCTGAGTGTTTCCACCGAAAAAAAAATTCGGGAGTCTATCCAAAGTGTTTCATAAAAAATAACGTATTATATTAGAAAAATGGATAAGATATTCAAATATGACTTCAATCCAGTTAAAAACCCAGCTATGATGGATCTTGTAATCAGTTTACTCTAGAATCATGAAACCATCACCACTCAACCTACTAATGATGGTGTTAATCAATAGATCTACCTCGATCAGTCAAACCTAAGAATCTATGGGATATCTCCATGTATAGAGAGCTACAAACGACTAGTATTGTTCCCATATCCCTTTTCCACTAAAGGATTTTATTAAAATATTACAGTATCAACTAACTTTTAGTCTGATATTTCCATTTTACGTAGAAATTTTTTCAACACATTGTGGTATCAATAAAGGGGTATATGCATATTCCCTCCCACACACATTAATTCCATAGACATACCTAAATAGAAAATGGGTGACATATGAATGTAAATATCCACATTTGAATTTAATATTTCTTCTTTTATATCATGTCAATAAAAAATTCTTGAATGGAATTTAATATTTTTTTATAATCCCACTTTTCAAGATTTATGTTGATTCCTTACATGGCCTATAGGCTTAGTGACATTACAAGACCTAAAGGTCTTAATGGAATTCATCATAAAAAACATACTACTTGAAACTACCTTAACCAATGTCTGCATCATGATCAACCCTCCACATTTGAAAGACTAGTCAGATAGTTTCCCCATGCCGGGATGCACATTACTCGTACAGATGGAAAAGCATACCCTCTCATTCTTAAATGTATAATTAGCTCTTCTCTGGTGAATGATCCTACACTGAATCCTTATCTAAGGCCTTGTACCTTGAATGTTAGTTTGGTATATCTACAATTAAAATGTCCCAAATTCATTGAGGTGGCCCACAGTGAAGGAGGTGGACCTAAATATTTAATGTCATGAAGACCTTGGGTGGCTCGAACTACATGAAGGATCCATGGTCCAAATTGGTGGCTCGAAAACCCAAACATGTGAATAGTTCTCACTGTTATAGTAATGAACAATACCAGCTATAGTTTCCACTATATTACCTAAAAAAATATTTCTATAGTAACCCAGAAAATGAATCTACATATATTTGATCTTGATTTTCTTGGATGAACCTAATGAAAATGTTCACATTCCCACTAATACCCTTCTTAACAGCAAATATATTCTCTACTATATATAAAATATTCACTAAAATATTCAAACAATCTCATATCTATCATGATATATTCCAACTATAACAATCATTTCATTATATTAGGATTTCCAACATGACTATATAGCTACTCCAGATCAACATAAAATATTTACTCCAGTTATAGTGTTTTATCGATCTATTTCAATAATTAAGAGGTAATGGATGGGGATTAAACCATATTTCTAATCGAGGTTCATCGACATAATTTGATAGTTACCCTTGGATAGTCACATATTCCTATCAATATGGATAAGTGGAATATTATTATGGAAATCTAGTATTGGGTGCATAATCCCACTTTAATTGTGGTTCAACAGCATATTCCAAATGTTATTTCAAGGAAGGGCCATATCCCAGCCAAAACAATCAGAAATTTTTTTCAATATCCTAACTGCTGATACAAGGACACATATTTATTGTCCTTCAAATGAATGAATTATTAATGATCCATTAATGTATATATAGGTGGAAGAATATATTTCTTCTTATATTCCAGAGGTCCTTTGGCCTATCCCAATGAAGAATAAAAAACTAAATCTAGCATATATCATTTTCTTGAAAAAGGTTAGATGAAATATTCTATAGAAACCAAAAGGTTAGATTATATTCCTAACAACAGTCTTGAAGATTTAAAAATATTCTAGTATATTATCAAAAGTGGGTGTTCATTCCCTCAATAATAATATACACCTATCACTATAATTCGACTACCGCCACAAAACAAGCTCATATCCTTGATAAACACCAAATAGAAGGATGAAATATTCTACTGAAGTTGAAGGATGAGTCTCATATTCCCATCCTTCTAAATTCCCATATCCATGAGGCCATAAGAAACATATCTTTAGTAGATCAAGGATCCAATGACTCTTTATATGATGTGAATGTTAATACCTACAATGGAACCCTTCTTCAAGGTAACATAAAAGTCGAATATAGAATCCCACCCCTGATATCTTATATGGAAAACCTCAACATGGTGATATCACACCTATAATAAAACATACTCCCCTTTTTAGGGATCATTTGATTAGAGAGGTTAATAATAAATAGGGTTTAACTATATATAGTTCCCTAACATTCACCCATAACATACCACCTTCATCAATAGATGATCCGAGGAGAGGACTAATAACCCTACGCCATAGAGTCCATGAGTCACTATTTTGGGGAAAGTGACTTATGTGGTCTTAATAGGTAGTGGAATTTTATTCTAAGATAGTTTCCAAAAAATATAAATTGAAATTGTTGTCCAATAAAAAAATCCCAATTATTTTTAGGCCGATTACCAGTTATTATTCTGACATCCTAGATGTGTTAAAAAAGGAATCCATTCCTTACCAACACTAGATCATGTGGTCGACACTCCATCATAAAAAGGCTAAGAAACTCATTTATTTGGTACCTGATGATCCCATAAAATCCATGAACATGAACTAATATCATATGCACCATTTGAATTTATTTTTTGATTAGGTCATGATAATATAAAAGAAATTGGACGGCCTTTGGTATTCTTGTATCTATTGTCCAAAGAAACTCTGATAGCTAATTGTTAATGACTCATATGACGTATGCCTATGGGGGATATGATGTGTATGTAGTACTTTAGATCACTTAATTTCTGGTCAAAAAATTCCATCAATGAATAAATAATACAACATCATAACCACATAATCGGTCATAGGTACAAACAAACAATTTTCCATTTGATCAATCCCTTGAAATAATTCCATTTATAAGGAACAAAAGCATTGTAATTAGAGGGAGTGGGAAACTGGTATGACCCTGATCAAGGATTATCTGAATGATGATGACAAAATTCAAATGAGAGGACCAAAAGCATTAACCACTGGGATGACCCCTATAGAACATTTCTTACACTTTGAATGATCATTGAACCCATATATTGATCAGATAAAAATACACCAAATAAAGAAGATCACATTGGAGGATTCCATGGATTATATCCAAGAGAAGCCAAAACCCCACTGATAAAGAAATATTTACCACTAACTCCACCCCTAGGGTCATAAAATCAACAATGGGTCTAGAATATTTCTATGGAGACATAAAATAATCCAAATCCATCTATGTTGGGGGCCTTTTTACCATGATCACCACCTCCAAAATCATTAAATCCTAATATAGTCCTTGATGTATCAGTGTTGTTCCCATATAATCTTTATCCCTTAGGTAAGTGGTAATTATTATCCTCTCCTCTCAGAAAATATTACATTTCCAAATAGGGTATTGGTTTCTAGTAGTTGGATCACCTGTTATTCCTACCACCACATTACCTTCCCCTTTCATTCAGAGTATATTTGATGAGGACATGTGAAGATTCTCTTAGGGTTACTATTCATAAACCCAACATATAAGAATACCCAATGACGAATATCGATCTATAAAATGGCCATAAGCTAAAGTATCCTATTGAGTAAAGGGACTGAGGAAAATAACTCGACATAACTCTCCAAGGAGATATCGGAAATAGAGAATCACTATATCACTTTGATAATGATGAAATGATTCTTGTCGCCTGAGATTACGTAATGATTTTTTCAATCAATATGATTAATGATATAGATTGTGAAGTGTACACTAAGTCATAAAATACGGAAACAATAAAAATAAAAAAACTATATATTGAAACATTAATAGAAGTCACACGTACTCAAAAATGGAGGAAAATATGAACTTTCTGCCACCAAATGAAGGGTTTTTACCCCTTGAACCACATTCCTATAAATATAAAGTTAATGGTGTGTCAATATCCCACTCTCCACCAAGATATCAAAAATAAATCTCCATATAAGTAAAGGTGGCATAGTGTGAGGATATGACAATGAATCTCTATTGGTTAAATGAGGAGTTAATTAGGGGAAATATTCCCACAAGATATCACCTCTAGAAAAAATGAATACTTATCCCCAAACTCTATATGAGTGGGATGATCTGACTATATGAAATAAATATAAGGACCATGTTATATCTGGATTCCAAAAATTCATATATTTTAATATGGGAATTGAGAAATACTAGGATGTCCCTTTCTTATGACCTCCAAATCCTTCATATCCAGTAACCCACCCAGCCCCCACATAAACCAATAATCAATATCTGGTAGATCTTAGATGACCAAGTACATCATCACACATTACTCACACTCAGGATATGTCTCAAGACAAATTAGAACATGACATTCTTAACACCATCGATTTCTTAACCACTCAAATAGAATCCATGAAATGATTCTTTTATATAGTAAATATCAAAAGGAATCCATATATTGATTGGGTGTACACTACTAATCCTACAATCATTTTTGGGAATACGATTTTACTATCCTTTGATTGAAAGATAGATACAGAGGACCACTAATCACACTTACTTTATTGGTTCAACTCCATGATACACCTATCAAATTAAATATAGTACAAATTAACTGAGGTTATATATGAAGACTCTGGTAGAGGTATCATTAATTTAATATAATATAATCGTATTTGTGTTCATCACATGTGGAGGAAGATCTTCAATGTTACTTAATTAATCGTCCTAGCATTAATCTATGAAAAAATGATAATTGACCTCACAAACTATGAACATTTTGAAAATTAAAGGGCATCTAACTTTATCACATTATGGAAAGTCTTAACTTTCATTCTCAAAATTATCATCCCCTTGAAAATTTTATTGAACCTTATTTTGTAGAACCTCTAAAATCAACTATAGAAATTATTGATATCATTGTGATAATATGGAAGTTTTCAATAGTTTTTAGAAAAAACACGACATCCAAAAAAAATTATTCTTTGACCTAGGGATTACTCTAAGAACACAACCACATTTGAATGAAAATGGATTGGTAAGGTAGAAACAAATACTATTATACTAAAACAATCACTAGTTGTTCCTAGAGCACCCAAGAACGTTCTTCATCTCCTGATGCCTCTAACCATTTTATAGAATGAAAAACAAAATCACATGATTAAGGATATGGTGGATCATCATATGTGATTTGAAGAGTGAAAGAAAAGAAATTAATCCCTCTAAAATAAATATATTTTACAGAACTTATCGTATCACTGGTATAAAATATCCTCAAGCAAATTTATCATAGGAAACCTGGTGATGTAAAACTCATCGATCATATAGACTATTTAACTTTATAAAAGAGTACATGACACACCATCGAAGAAAACATTTCTTTGAATTAAATACTATAGAATATTGGTGATTCTGAATGTGTGATATTGGGAAAATCCCTAGAGAAAGTTGCTAATCCTTCCACTATCCAATTATAGGAAATAGATGTCTTGAATTTTTTTTTTCTAGGTTTGAATGAATGTTGGGAGATTGAATGTCCTTGAAGATAGTTAATTAGTGTAATATTACTCTTAAGGGAAAACAATGTCATATGATTGTGGTCCATATCACTACTTCATTATCCATATGGTTTCCCATAAACTAATACTATAGAGTTATATGAAACTGAAAAAGGAAAGATGGGGCACAAGAATAGGTGTCTCATTTGATGCCCATAGCATCCCAACATATTTCATATTTTTTTCAGCATCCTCCAATGCATATGTAGAACCTCATTAGATGAAGAGATACTATTTGACAATAATAATTTAATTTATTTAACAAAAACTATTCTATAATATAGAATATGCATATGATTCTGAGTTCTTCATACCTAATTAAGGATCCTGATTTTGAGGCTGTAGAATCTAAGTGTAATGGAGGAAGCATAATAATGGTCACGATCAGTATCCCAAACACATTCCCAGTAAAGGTATATATATAGAAATTATCTATCAAAAGGCACTTCATTGTTCCCAAAAAGAGTATTGGGATTCCCCAAAACCATTTAAGAGTAGTCAAAAATTAATTTTTTTGTGGGGGTCGGTTGGTGGTTATTAAATGTTATATCAAAACTAAATGATTGATAAGAGAAACATGGATCTACTAATCAGTGAAAGGTATACCTTCAACTTCTCATCAAGTTACACATTTTTCTATTAAAATCACTTTATACCCTAAGTAATATTCTACGAAGAAACCCCACATTGGGATGTGCTGATCATTATTATAGAACTATAAAATTTTTAAAACAATTGTAGTCTGTCACGACTAAGTACACATTTTTTCATTCTATTCATCATTTAAAATAACTCATTTTGGTTTTTAAGCCTTTATGAAATATTTTTTATTGAATTAACTACATAAAATTTTTATTGATTTTAATATGATTTAATATAATTTCCTACCTCTATATCACTCACTAAGTAAGAGCTAGAAGAATCCATTTTGTGTCATATTATACCCCAACATATATTTTGAAATATCAATAATATCGACATTTTATAGGCTCTATGTGACATTATTTATGGGATTAATGATATCAAAATATTGAATCTATTTCATTTTGGATTCAATGAGGATGATTTGTCCTACATGAAGCTAAACATTCCGGGATATGATAAGAATAAGAAAACCCCCATAGAAAATGTCACACTCAAGGCCTAATTCAGGTACCTAGTATTTAATTCCATGGTCATTGTTATCCCTTAGGACACAACATATAATGTTCTTCTCAAAATACTTCAGATTGATAACAATATGATAATGTAAAAATTATATCATAAATGCTTAATGTACTCCTTAAATGTAATGGTTAGAAAACTATATGGTGATTACACCACCATTGAATATTGTGAATCTATGTTTGTCGATGTGAGTTCCTACAAGAGATATAGAATGAAATATATAATAGAAGGAAATATACAGGTCACTTCTCCCAATGGTTTGGGGGCCCTTCTGTAAAGTCTTTGAGAGTTATTAATAATGATTATTTAAAAATAATTTGATTGAGGTAAAAGAAACCACCCTAGTGAGAAAGAACAATGCGAAAAGTTCACTAATCCATTTCTATATAATGGTATCCATGTTGGATGAATAAGGTACACTAAGAGGCAGTCGGGATATGCCAGAGAAGATCAATCCCAAAATAAGAGTTCTGATTTTCTATCCTCCAGATTTATATAGCCCCTCTGTCCACCAACTAGATCCAATAATTCCCTTATACAATTGACATATATTGTAAATTACCGTATTATGTCTCATGTAGCTCAATTTTTTAATTAGTATTCTACCATATATGAATGTATTTATAAATGTGAGCATCTGTAATGAGATTTAGGTCATGATTCTCAATCTTTTTCACTACCAGGGCCCAAAAAATGACTTGTTTTACTTTTTAAAGATGAGTACATACCTATAAAATTTATGATTTAGGATTAAATTTCCATAGATGTTGAGATTGAAAATGAAGAGGATCCCCTTATTGATTACACTATAGTTTTCAAATATTATATAATTACCACCATCAATTAGATTTGGAATGAAAATATTAGTACATAAGATAGTCCATGATATGAATTAATTAGTGCCTCTATGACTTTAACAGAGAAATATATGTATATTTACTTCAAAAAAGTAATTATTAATTCACATAATATTACAGGGAGATTCCATGATTTGATTATGATTTGGACACCCATCAATAGGACTTGTCATAAAATCATCATGGAATCAAGAAGGCGGCAAGAAGAAACAACCCTTCTTACATTAACATGGTGGAGTGTGCTCATAATATCCATAAACACAACATAATTTTAGGTTTGTAATACAAGAAATTGATTCCCATAACATTTCACTATAAGAAAAACAATGTTATAATTAGGTCTGATATCAACTTCATGTATCTCAATCGACATCTCATAAAGGATTATTTATTTATTTCAATTACAAATCTCATGATCTACGAAATTGTAAGGATTAAATTCCCTTTGCATTATGGATGGGTAATAAAGGTATTATCAAATCAATATGTCCCTTGAAGAAGATGAGGCCACTTCATTTAGGGAAGACCAAGTGATATTCTACTTGTAGATTATGCCAATCAGTTTGTGGAATTTCATCACTAGTTACCAAAATTCAATGAATCACATTTTTACGCCACTTATGGGATGAAACATTGAATTTTATTTGGGTGATCTAGTAGATATGTGTTAATAGTATTGTGATTGTCTCATAGAACTTAAAAAACCTATAGAATGATACAATATAAATACATGAATATGAAACAAATAATGTTTCCCTATAGTGTAATGTTGGGTAAATTTATTGGTTTTGTTGTATTCCAATGTGGCATCAAAGTTCCCCTATAGATATATGATAATTCATCTCAATTACACCTCCTTCAAACCGTAAGATATTGAGAGGGATTCATGTAAACTGACCTTTTGTTACTTTTTTGTGTCCAATATGATTGGAAAATTCCTCCACATCACAATTTTAATGAAGAATGTCATCACTTATTTATGGAAAAAACATTTTAATTTTTCCTTTTAGAACCTCAAGAAAAATATTCTATATCGACAAATCTTAATGATTTTCATAGAAGGTAAGTTAATTATTCTATTATGCCCACAAAGAAGCAATCAATCTACATATTTTTTGTGTATGTAATGTTTTTGAGAAAAAATAGCATATGTTATGTTATATGAATATTGATAGATATTAAGACCATCAATTTTGAAATAAAGAAAATATGGCTTTCACTCAATTTTTTTCCTTAAATATGTTATGCAATAGTTTCTACACCATGATGTCCTATTTTTATATCACATCAAACTACACACGTACATTCCTAGCCACCCTTTGTTTACTAGGCATCTGGGCTGATGGGAAGCTATCCTATAACAAAATGACATCCAATTTATATATCTAGATTTTATCAAATAGAATGTGTAGTCCAATATCCTTGTAGAATATATATTCCCCAAAAATGGATGTAAATAATAAATTGTTGGATGAATAGGTTTCCCATTCCCATGAAACTACCCAAAACATGAGATATGTATTTTGACAGAGCGTATTGATTTTCTACTTGGAAACGTATAGAACCCTAGAATCACAACTGTATTGATCTACAAATTTTCTTTATTTCCACAACTATAAAAATTATACCCTATTATTTGACGTGATCCAAATGATACACCATCAATGAGGTGGAATACTATGAACTTATCGTAGTCCTATAACTAGACCTATAGCTACAAATAGACCATATTAATGTTAGGGGAGATTCAATTATAGTGATTATATGGATAAATGGTGAGTATGCCATCAAGAAGGAAGAGTTAACAGTCCCATTTTATATATAGTGTATTTATGGAAGAGTTGCCTTTTGACAAAATACTGAATCACATCCCCCATTCATAGAATACTCATACTGATGTTCTAGAAAATTAAGACACAACCCTATTCCACACTACCCAGGAAGAGATGGTCTTCGCTATAGCACATAGAAAATTTGTATCCCTAAGTATTGTTTGTTTAATAGCTGAAATAAGTATGATTATTGTATCCCTACTGCATGATAAACTTATTTATATTATTAGATGTAAGAAGAAAATAATGGACTCCATACAAAAAGTGAGCCTCCTATGGCTCATAAAAAACGAATAGATCAAACATTGATCCTCAATGTTCTCTCGTTGGGACAAGATGAATAAATATAACGTACTCTTTAAATATGGATTTGATGGAATCTGCCTCATATTCATCGATTAAGGTGAGACCATCACCATAATATAAGAATTACATACAAGATCTTGTTTTTCTCATCAGTCATCAAATGATATTTTCTACCACATTAGAACGATTGGTAATTTTTTGATGAAAATAATAATGGTTTTTTTAATTCACCAAGAATCCCTATTATTATCAAATAAATGAAATTTATATTCATTATCCCATGAATTTGTTTTATACTTACAAATAATATTTCCTACTTTTTATATTGGGAGTGTATTTTTGGGGGCCATATACCCCAATTTACATTCATATTTTTTTAATAATTTTATTAATCCCACCAATTTTTTTCAAAATAGGATGATTCCATAACTCGCAAATAATATGCGATAAAGAACATCATCAAATTTTTGAAATTGGATTTCATCATTTTATTTGGTGTCCATTATACTATAGTAATGTAAAATGGATCCATTTAATATTTTCATACCTTGAAAAGTTTTTTTGGGAGTATAACATTGCATCCAACCATTCATTCTTCTCTCATATAGTGAAAAAATGTATATTAATGGATTTAAAAAAGACTCAGTTGAATATACTCTAAAATATAGTTGATATATAAAACAGTATTAGATATATAAAATATTTCACAAATTGTGGGCCTAATACACCATAAACAAAACTATCACACAAGTGGACCCGTATTCGTGTATATTCATAATAGAGATGGTGCACCCATTAATGAACAATTTATCTAAATTCAAATTTCTATATGTGGGAAACTCTCAAAATATGAACAATTAGATAAGAGACATAATGAGTTAGAATTAGTCAATGAGAAGAGGTTTATACATTGCATAATCTAGATGTATGTCAGAATCAAATTATGAAATCCTTGACTAATAATGTTTTCCATGACTCATTCTTCTATGTAGAGCTTGTATTAGTGTTAAATAACCAAATGATGCATGGAATGGACTCGCCAAAATAGGATTTTAATTGGGAATGACCATATATAATTAGCTAGTTATATTATAATTATCCATATTACTTGGCCATGATGGATGGGTAATGAAAACTATAGCTTCACCAATGTAAGGATACATGAGATTAAATTTTCATAATTTCCATAGGAAATCCAAGCCCTGGTGGTAGAATATTAAAATGCAAAACACCCAAGTCTAAATTAGATGAAATTGAAAAAAATG
The DNA here is from genome assembly GCA_963277665.1 of Viscum album. NCBI lineage: Eukaryota > Viridiplantae > Streptophyta > Magnoliopsida > Santalales > Viscaceae > Viscum > Viscum album. Next base: position 1,380,497,900 of record OY728166.1, read on the forward strand.
ACACCCAAGTCCTGTATGATATACATAAAATATCGTAATACCCAAATATACACCACATGAAATTAATCTATAAAAAATGCAATTTATATTAGATTGAATTTAAAATTCCTAACACCCATGTTCTCAACATATGATATAATACGACATGATTATTGTCCTTATCGCATGATTATGAACTATGAGGTGGAATTGCATCCTACTCAACTGAAAACTACTTAGAGTATTGCATTTCTTATAACCTCTTTCTAACGTACATGAAAGCTTGTTACATGTAGAATAATTACCAAACTAATCCATCTAATCCTTAGATCATTAATTCTATATATTTATTAAATATGACCCTTATCTATACACATAATCATTATTTAAATTAACTATGTGGTGAAAAATTCATATCGTAATTGGATAGATAGTGACACCTAGATCCTCTATCTCGGACCCAACCCATTTGCATATAAAATATCCCATTTATCCATGAATGGGTTTGATCTATATAGAGGATATTTTCTTGAATAAATATGTGTTTATTGATTCATATCAAAAAAAGGATACTTAATGACACCTATATATCCTATCGCTGGTAAAAATATGATTACAATAAAAATAATATCATATACCTTAGTGTTTGATCATTTTTATAGTACTCCACTTTCCAATTGTCACTACACTAATGTGGGTCTCAATCCTCTTTCATTACATGTGAGATAGGTTCATGTAGGAGAGTCCTTAATGAATTTTTTTGTGGGTTGGTAAATTTTACAATTCCACGCATGACCTAGATCTTCGTAAGATCCATCGTCCTTTATTTATTCATCATTAAACCAATTAAAAACACTATTTTATATAAATGAGCACAATTTACATAGAGAACATAATATTAAAACTACATTTGGCTTTATTCAAGTTGTTATAGGATACCTAGTGATTTGAGTATCTCTTATCCTAGGCCCATCCAATGTTTCCAACCAAAAATGACTCCCTCCCTTATACTATATCGTTCAATATGTGGAAAATTTAATAACTGTTTGTGTTTTGATTCCAATCAACACAGGCTAGGTGGTGATTCATGGATAACCTATCGTATCCCCAACCTCAAAATTCAAAACACAATACATTCCCCAGTCATATGAGTCATATATATGTAGGAGACATCCCTTATAAATACTACATGTGAACTTATTACTATATCTACATGATACATATAGAATACATGGCTCCATATCCTAGTCATAGAGATTAGTTTTAGAATATCAGTCCTTTATCATTAATTTTTGATATATCTCAATGACATTTATACTTTTGTAATACTGTTACATTGAGGTGAAACCCAGTTTTATTACCTCACAATTGAACATGACATAGGTTGAATTATCTAAATAAAATGTCCCCACTCCAATTTATGATCATAATTTATATGGGAGCCTTCAACATTGTGTTCCTCATGAACCTACATTGAAAATCCTATCACTCCTATATAAGCTACGGATCTGTAGAAGGAATTATGATATAATTACAACTCATGGATTAATTTCTATACTCATATGATTTTTAGGAAATACAAGATAGGGCTGTCTATAGAGATATCAAATTTCCCCACCTCATCTTGATTCCTGATCAGATCACTCATCATTCATGATAGGTCTCATATATTCTCAGCAGTAAGAAGAGTTTCTTTTTTCTAGCATGAAAATATAATTTTTGTCAATAAACCAAAAAAGACACCTACAATGTATTTTGAAGATCAATATGGGAAATTCTATCATGGGTACCTTCAGTTGTAATTTTTTTTGAACATTTCTATTTTTACTATAAATGAAAAAGATATCTACAAGGGACACTCTTTATAAAACAATACATGGAATAATTCATATTATTTCAATATACACCTTTATTTTATATTCAAGGACCACCGACATGTTCTATTAACTATAATTATTTTTATTAACATGAATGGGAGCTTTCAACACGTTTCCATAAAAAAACATTGAGGTAGGGGACTATTGGAAAATAAAAATTATATTTTTTTTATGTACTTATAGACCCATGATATGATTAACTGTAACCCATATTTCATATAACTATTTTTTAATGCACCACTATGAACTATTAAGTGGGGTTTTCTCTAACTAAATTTTGTTTCTCGCTCTTATAATGACTCACATGAGCATATAGGTCTTGTTCATTCACCTAAGATAGTATAAAATGATGTTTCAAGACTAAATAAGGGAGATTTTTTTTAACTTTACATGTCATTAAATTGATCAAGAATAGTCCACTACTAGAAAATTTTATTACATATGTATAAATCAGATCTATGTAAGATACCAAAAAATATGACTACCTAACTACAATAATATAAAATTATATAAATTTACGCTAAATTCAAACTCTATCAACTAATTCATGGGGTCTCTAAAGATATATTTCATAATCATCATTCCTATTTATAATGTCTTTGAAATATGATGATAAATTTTCAAACCACCACCATAATTATAAAACATTAAACTATATAGTATAAGGTCCTAAAATATTGACCCTAAACTATAGAGAATATGAGTCCTTGCCATATGATTTTAAATGACATGAAAATTGTTCCATAGATTCATGACATTAAAATGCGTAGTCCATCATTCATTCTCCCTCCTTATCAAAGGAAATAAATATAAAAATTATATTCAAGTAATGGTTGGGATACATCTATTAACGTTTCTAAGCCCCTAAGTTCATAAATCATACTTAAAATCTTAACTATCTTGGTTCCCCACAATCATTCAATTGATATTGGGATGGTGTGATACCATCTTTGAGGGACTCTTCTTCTTTTTTATAAATTCATGTCTCACATGGAAACCTACATATGTGGCCCCGGCCTATAATATAATATAATGTAAATTTCACTCTTAAATATGTTCATATTATCCTCATGTGTCATGACAACATTTTAGTATTATTATTTCTTCAAATATGGTTAATATTCATCCATTGTCTTCTTATCTCATATCATCACTCATGATCGAGGAACCCTACTAAACAAAACATTGTATCATCACCCCCATTAAAACTGTGTTAGGGTATTCTTGACCTTGGTAGTCATAATTGGGTGCTTTTTTCATACTTTTCCCATTTCCATGGTCTATGCATCAATAACTAAATTTTTTTGTTCCTTTATCCATTAATTGTAGATTTAAGGTGTGTTAACCTTTGTCAATGTTTTATAACCATACAATTTCACCTTGGATAGTCCATGTCACAATTACCTAAAATTTATGTTGAGGAGACACACTACTTTTAAGATTAAAAACCCATAATGTGTAATTTTATAAAAATTCAAGTCTCTCATTACTAACCTTCATGCTTCATGATCATATAAAAAATTAGAGAACAAACAAAATAAGAAAAATGCTCATAAATCTCATCTTATGACTCTATAAAAATTATAATTATGATAAGTGAATTAAATGGTCTATGAAATGTTAGAGTAGTGATTTACCATATCAATTATCTTTAATAGTGTGTTAATTATATTGTAATGCATCTTTTATAGTAATAAAACCCTCCTTGAATAGACCATTCTCCATAACCTATTTCATTTACCAATGGGTTTAATCTTAAGAAAAACCTAATTTGATATCATAATAGAGTTTATTTAGCTTCAATGGACTCATCTTCTTGAATTTTAAAACATGAATGACACTCACTCTTATAAATTTGTACCCAGCATGGCCTCCCCAGTAAAGTCATTTTCACCATTCCAAAAGGTATCTTGATCCCCGTAATCCTGAAAATAGTATAATTGAATCCATTATTTCAATATGATCAGTGTACACCCCTAAAGTGTCTATACTATCTCATGATTTTGTTTTTAAATCCATGCTATAGGATTTTAAACCCATAATCCTTGACATTATACCATCATATACCATACATGTTCTTAGCGAAGGGATGTGATACCACATTCATGAACCTTTTTATGGCCCTAGATGAAGAACCCTAAACTGAATGACCCATTTTTCTGATTTGCTTGAACAGAAACTACATGAGTTTTGTTACATGGAACTCATCAAGTTAGAAACCTTTAAAGTGATGTATAAGAATATTACATGTCGCTATTTGATGGATACAATCATTTCATAGTCAATGAAAAACTCAACATTTAAAAAAATAAAATACATAAATCCTATTATATAACTCCCCGACCCAAGTTACCCAGAGTCGGTGCATTATTACATAAAATTTGCATGACAAAAAAAGATCAAGTCTCAAAATACCGATTAGTTTTTTAGTTTTGGAAACACTAGATACATTCATCAATTTTACATTACATATTAAAGTGAAAACTGCAACAACATATTTTCTCTACACTTATATCCCCTTATACTATCCATCATGGTCATTCATTAAATACTTCTTCACATCCTGTGAAAAATAAAACATAGAAATGGGTGAGCTCAAAAGCCCAGTAAGGATAACTATATAGCGGAAACATTCATAAATAAGAATAAACATTTAAGGAAATGTATAACTAAAACAAAAGACTTCTAAACTTGAACTTCAGATTAATATGGAAAAAATAAAATGAAATAATTCCATTTACTTATTCACATGGATATTCTACTAGTCGAATAATCACATGCAATATCAATAACCAATTTCATAATGATGGAATGCATAATTCCAGACTATCATAACGACGTAGACAAGGCCTCGTGCCAAGACTACAAATAAGATTTTTTCAAGGCCTCATGACAAGACACTAGTTTGTCTCAAGAGACCTAACAATGCATCAAGGAGCTATAGCGGGCTCCACCCGTCACATATTAAGTCCAATGCATTCCTCATATGAACGGGTATAAACATAACATAAACATTCATATTAAAACTAGCATACGAATTGTCAATACTTTCTCCAGAAACCATGAATGGTATAAAAATAACACATCCACATTCAATCATATGGAAAAACCTTCAATACACAATGGAAGTTTTGTATCAAAATAAATAAACTTAAAATAAGCTTAAAATCTATCCAAGGATGTTGACATAGTTGAAATCAAAACTATTTGAGAGAAATATCTCTTTTTTGGAAATCATTTAAAAGTAACATAATTATATAAAAAAAATTTAATTTGAAAATATTCTTATAAGCTTGTAAGGTCAGATTCGAAGATTTTATAATGGTGGAAAATAGTTTCACCCGCCATATAAGATAAAAAATACATTCTTACCATAATTCTGTCGAAAAGGTTACAAAGGACCTTGTTTGGAAAATGAAAAAAATCGCCATTTATAAACTTCTTATAAAAAGTAAAACAAGTTCATAAATGACTTTAACCCATATTTTGTAAAATAGTAAGAATGTTTTGAAATACATTTTTATGAAACATGGATGTGGATTATAATGAGGTCCCAGTAGATATTTACGTATAAACAACCTTGGATAATGAAGAGATTGGGAAATAAACCTGTACCTTGTACTTTTCCTTGGTCGGGGGTAGGTTAACCTCATGTATAATGGTGAAATAATTCTTATTAAATTATAAAATATTCATATGCTATCATATATGATCTTTTAACATTGCTTTGTTAATAATATCTTTGTATTATCTTCATTTCAGGTGTTAAATTATATGTTTTGTTACATAAGACATGTTTATTATGGATATGTTTTATCTTATTCAAATACTAAATGATATCAAGTACTTAAAAATTATTTTTAATCATAAAAGGTTAATTAGAATCGAATGGATACGATGGGGAATGAATCTCATCGCATATGTGGAGACTTCAGTCCGTATGTACACACGAGCGACAATATCATTCTAATGATATTAAAATAATATAAAATTGGATTGAATATAATATATATAGAATAATTATCATGTTATATTTATTATATACATGAATTTCACATCATTATTATACCCATCCAAATAATAATGTTTTGGATAACAACTACACCACGACGTGGAGACGGTAAGTCGTACGTACGCACGTATGGTGACATTTTATTCAAAGGATGGATAGAATACTGAATATGGTTGTAGAATTTTTATAATAAAATCACAATATATATACGATACTTGATTTATTATTTTATAATGGGAATACAAAGAAAGAAGAAGTGGAAGAGAAAAGGATCTTGAAAGAGGGTGTTGAAAACATTACCTCTTCTTCGGGTTCTTCCTTTTGATTTGATCAAATGGGCTCCATAGGTTGGCATTATGATCAAACTAAGGCCTCTATGTTGAAGTGGGGGCAGTAGATAGAGTATTGGGGAAGGTTTTGGCTGAGACAAAAGGCTTTGAATGTGTGAATTATTGAGAAGGGTGAGTTCCCTTTTATAAGAGGGGCGAGGGGCACCTTTGGAAAAGCTAGAAATATTATTTTATAATAAATTCATATTCGGTTTATAATGGCTCCAAAGTGGATTATTCAAAGTATAATGTGAGTATTGGTTGAAATAATTTCAACCAATAGAATTTAGATAGGTTTGGGCCGTTATATTAACCTTATCATTTAGTTTTAACTCTTAGTTAATTAGTTTGACATTTACCATGTCACTTGGTATTTTTATATTATATATTTAATATACATACTATATACATTAAAAGGACCCCCAAGTTATCCATTAATGATACCCCTATCATGATATAAGTCCTTTGGCCTAAAAGTAGTTTTTTAGGAATATAATATCAATTAATAATATAATAGTTGTTTTAAAAACTCATTTATGTCAATTTTGACACTATTCAAAAATTTATTTTTGTTAAAGTCATAAAAATATTATTAATTCGAAACAAAATTCATTAAATAAATACTATAATTTGTTATTAACCAATAAAATTCACTGATGTAATCAAAACATTCACATTATATTTATTTTAACATTTATAATACCAATTATTTAATTCTTTCATTAATAAGGAAAATACTTCATCATTATTGTGTCATATATAATATTAATTATTAAATGTCTAAAAATTATAAATAAAATAAAATTATGAAGGAAATCGTTTTATATTTCTAATTGATATTTATAGTCTAAAATCCAACATATATAACCTTATGTAAATTTTTTTTTCTAAAAGATATATTCTTATGCCATTTTTGTATTTATATTAACTTAATTAATATAAATTGTCCTTATCACTTACAAGTGGATCGATGGGGTCCCAAAATCGACCCCAAGATGTCCATGGTCTGAAATGTATCAACCAATAAGGTTAGGACACTTTTTAGGGTAATTTATTATTATTATAATATTATTTTTTACCCTTATTTACCGGATTTACCTTTAACCATGGTAAATAAAATATTTACCGAAATAATTATTCAAAATGTCTAAAAATAAATTTTTCCTATTTAAACAATTTGGACATCCTGATTCCAAATATTGAATACATTTTTCAAAATTCAAAACACAAAAGTGGGATAAATTAATTTAAATTTATTTCTCGTTGTTAATACAAAAAGCGTGTTTTAAGAGAAAATAACTATCAAAAGATTGACAATTGATTATGTCAGGTTTAATTGTAAAATTATGTTCAATGAACAAAATTGTATTGAATTGGAAAAATATATTCTAAATATTTGTTAAATCCACTCCAATTAAGAATTTATAACTATTAATTATTCCAATTAAAAAAGTTGTTTTTTATAAAAATTTGGCAATTTTCCCTATTCATCAAAATATAAAAGTTATCTGAGAAGTACAAAAATTTTACCCTAGGATAATTTAGATATTAATAATCCAAAAATTAAGTCCATTTGGAGAGATAAATTTTATAAATTTACAAAAATTGGGTATTACTATTCGTAATGGCTACTTTGATTGGTATTAGTGTGTTAGAATCTCGAAGTTGCGTATAACCCACGCTACTGTATTATTCAAAAAGAATATTACCGTGGAAGCTTGGGGTGTTAAATTCTCCCCAAAATCTAATAATTTTATCCTTAAAATTTCTATATTACTACCGCATGAAAATACTCAGGTGGTTCTTCATCATAAGTTCCTCAGGTTCCCATGTTGCCTCTTCCATATTATGGTTCCACCATTGAACTTTTACCAGACGAGTTGTCTAGTTTCTCAGCACTTGATCTCTTCTATAATGAATCTTAATGGGATCTTCGCAATAAGACATATTGGGTTCTAGTTTTAATTCCTCATAAGTGAGTACATGCATTGGGTCAGGAATGTATTTTCTCAACAGTGATACATGGAACACATCATGAACTTTGGAGAGACTTGGAAGCATTGCAAAACGGTAAGCTACAACCCCAATTCATTCTAGAATTTTGAAAGGTCCTATGTACCTGGGACTCAATATAAATTTATTTCCAAAATGTTTCACTCTATTCCATGGAGATACCTTCACGAAAACATGATATTCTACCTGAAATTCCAAATCCTTCCTTCGGTTTTCAGCATAGATCTTCTGCCTACTTTGAGCTGCTTTGATGTGGGTTTGGATTACCTTCACCTTCTCTATCATTTCCTCCACCATTTATGGTCTTACAAGTTTTCTTTCACCAACTTCATCCCAACATGTTGGTGTGCGACATCTCTTTCTGTATAACACTTCACATGGTGCCATTTGAATACTCGAATGGAAGCTATAGTTATATGAAAATTATACCATAGGTAAATATTGATCCCACATACATTGAATGTAAAGTGAGAAATATCTCAACATGTCTTCTAAGGTTTGAATAGTGTGTTCTGATTGTCCATCTATTTGAGGGTGGTAGGCAGTGCTAAAATGAAGTTCTGTATCTAAGGCTTTTTAAAGACATTTTCAGAATCATGAAGTAAAACAGGGATCATGATCCGAAACAATCGATAGGGGTACTCCATGAAGTCTCACAACTTCATTAATATATAGTCTTGCTAGAAGTTTGAGTGATAAATCTTCTCTTGCAACAATAAAAGGTTCTTACTTGGTAAGACAATCAATAATGACCCATATTGTATCGTTCCTTCTAGGAGTCTTTGGTAGCCCCATGGTTAAGTCCATCATAATATTATCCCATTTCCACTCCGGTATGGGAAGAGGTTGCAATACTCTACAAGGATGTTGCCTTCCCTCTTTTACTTGGTGAAAAACCAAACATCTTGACACAAAATCAGTAGTTTCCCTCTTCATGTTGTCCCACCAAAAATGTTCCTTCAAATCATTGTACATTTTGGTGCTGCTAGGGTGTATAGAGAAATTGGAACTATGACCATCTTCTAACAATTCCCTTTTTAGATCAGGTATATCGGGAACACAATGTCTCTTCCAAAATTTCAAAATTCCATCTTCATACACAAAGTCTCTCAGTATCCCATCATTAATAGCTTTAATATTCTTTTGAAATTATTTATCATCGGTATGAGAACTCTTAATACTTTATAGTAAAGATGGGTTTTCAACCATTTGAAAAATAATTTATGTTTCACCTTACATTGTTATTCCAATGTCCATCTTCACTAGATCCATGAAAATAGGATCTCGTTCAATTCACATATTGTTCAAAACTCTATGATATTTTCTGCTCAAAGCATCTTCCACCTTGTTTTCCTTCCCCGGTTGGTAGTGTATCTTGAAATCATAATCCTCGAGTAATTCAATCCATCTCCTTTGCCTCAGGTTGAGTTCTTTTTGTGAGAAAATATACTTCAAACTCTTGTGATCCTTATAAATCTCACATTTTTCACCATAGAAGTAGTGTCTCCATATATTCAGAGAAAAGATCATAGATGCTAACTCGAGATCATGAGTAGGATAGTTTTTCTCTTGAATTTTCAACTATCGTGATGCATATGCAATAACCCAATCATTCTGCATAAGGACACAACCAAGCAATTTCTTCGATGCATCACTGTAAATAATGAACCCATCATTCACCAATGGTAACGTCAATATAGGATCATTCACTAATCTTCTCTTTAGTTTTTCGAAACATTCTTCAATCTACCTTGTCCAAACAAAATTAACCCCATTACGTGTGAGCTTTGTTAGTGGGTTAGCCAACCGGGAAATATTCAGGACGAAACATCGATAATAACCTGTTAAACCAATAAAACTACGTACCTCAGTTATACTCGACAGTGTAGGCCATTCTTGGATTTCCTTGGTCTTAGAAGGATCAACAGAGATTCCATATTTAGAGACAATATGGCCAAGAAAATAAATATCCTGAAGCGAGAAATCACACTTACAAAACATCCCATATAATTCATGTCTTCTTAGAGTCTTCAGGATAATGCACAAGTGATTTTCACGATATTTGTATCTTTTAGATTATACCAAGATATTATCAATAAATACCACCTAAAATTCATCTAGATATTACTTGAAAACATTATTCATTAGATCCATTAATACAGAGGGCGCACTAGTCAGCCCAAAAGACATTATTGTAAACTTGTAATGCCCGTACCTAGTTTAAAATGCTATCTCTGGAATGTCTTCCTTCTTCACACACCACTAATGGTATCCGGACCAAAGGTAAATCTTTGAAAAGTATTGTGATCCATGAATTTGGTCAAATAAATCCTCAATGGAAGGTAGGTGATACATTTTCTTTATTGTTATAGAATTGATCTCCCTGTAGTCGATACATAACCTCATAGATCCATCATTCTTTTTAACAAAAAGAACAGGGGATCCCCCTGGAGAAACACTATGGCCAATAAATCCCTTATTACTAAATTCTTCTAGTTATTTCTTTAGTTCAACTAATCCCACGGTTGTCATTCTACAAGTTGTCTTTGATATAGGCATCGATCTAGTAATTAAATCAATGGAAAACTCATATTCTCATTCTGGAGGATGTCCAGGTAAATCTTCGAGAAACACATCTACATATTATTTCACAATTGGTACATCTTCTATTTGAACATTACCTTCCTCACCCACAGTCATTTCATTATCTTCCTCCCCAATAATTGAATTTAGTTGAGCTACAAGGGGTGGATCTAGATAAGAATTAGGTGGTGATGATTCTGCTCTAAAGATAAGGTGTTCCTTATCATCATCATCAAAAATCGTAAAATCCGTCTTCTTACAAAAAATCTTCGCATCATGGTCTGAAAGACAATCCACACCAAGGATTATATCAAACTCAATCACAGGTATAACGATGAGATCAGCGGATAATGAACATTTATGTGCTCTAACGGGGACTGATTCACAAAACATTGTTGCAATGATACATCCCTTAGGAGATTTAACTGAAAAATCCCCTGTTAAATGAAATTGGAAAATTCTAATTTTCGTAGAAAACTGAGAAGATATGAAACAATGCGATGATCCAGAATAAAATAATGCATTTGTTAAACTTGAGGAAACCATTAAATTACCTACCACCACGTCTTTCGGAGCTTCTACCTCAGCATTAGTGATAAAATAAGATTGTCCTTGATCCCATGGACTTTTTTGAGGTAAGATCCCATGATGATTAGGTCGTTCATCTGTATAATGACCCATCTCTCTATAGTTGTAGCATTGAACATTGGTAGCTTCTTACTTCCCCTTGCAATCACGAGCATGGTGGCCTTTTTAACCACACTTGTAACAGACTCACATTCCCTTCAAGAAAGTACCAGGGTGTTTCTTCCCACATTTAATGCAGGATGGATATTCAAATTTTTCCTTCTTCCCCATATTTCTATTCCTAGAGTGATCAGCAGATCTCTTCTTCTCTTTCTTTTCTTTAATGTCATAAGACTTAGCCAATTATTTTTACGTGTTGATAGCACATGAGACAATATCTTCGTACGACGAGAAGGATTGTGACAATAATGATCGACAAAGAAGAGGTTTTAACCCATCAAATAAATAATCAATGTTACATATTGGGTAATGTATATAATCTCCATCATACCATTATAACCTTGTAAAGTTAGCCTCATACTTTGCGACATTCTCATCCTACTTTTGTCTCGGACTCAAAAATTCCCTTTCCATATCTGCTCGATGGCCACGAGGAAAGTATTTTTCTTATAAAATCACTTTGAACTCCATCCATTCCATATATGATACTCCATAATCTTCCTTCATGTTTTGAATCAATGACCACCATTGATCAGCTTCTCCAGTGAGGCGATAAAATTCCATGACAACTTTTTCCATTTCACTACTCCCCAAAGCCTGAAATATTCTCTCTAAGAAACATATCCATTTCTCAGCTACTAATGGATTTGTAATACCATTGAATGTTGGTGGTTTCTGCCTCATGAAGCGATCTAACATTGATCCTCCATGATGTGGATCAGGGTGCTCCATATGGGTAATGATATTATACATAACCTGGCTGAGTTGTCCCAGTATGGTGATTAGCTGATCAAAAACAGTTGCATCACCAGCTCCACTATAATTATCTTGAGCAGGAGGGAAATCCCTACATGGAGTGCATGCATTGATACAGTTTCCATTTCATCTACTTGGATCCATTTCTAAACAATGGAATAAACTATATCATTTTATGAATCAAAATACATAATTCCATACTTGTAAAACACTTAACATAAATTGAAATATTTATGGATATAATCCATAATCATAAAAATGTTTCATTTGAGGATGTATATACTCATAAACCCTTCATAATAGTTTGTAAATAAAATGAGAATTATCCTAAACATATCCCTTGAGAGTATCGTAACCAATAGTGCAGCAAGGCCCGTTTTCGTGCACCAGTTCCTATTCAAGTCTAGCTCAAAGCGGTGTTTTCGGGTTTTACCCCTAGGTACATCTATGATAGAGCCTCCTCTACCTGCTCATATCCAGACAGGGATGTATTTCTTGGAAAACTCACAAAATTTCTACAATACTAAAATTATAGGAAGTTTTTATATACTAATCCTCAAAGTCTATCTTATATTTATGTTCTCTAATCAGAGTTTATCTAAATCTAGCTTCCAAGGCTTGTACTAAATTTTATCTGATACCAACTATAATTCCCCAACCCCAGATACCCAGAGTCAGTGCATTATTACATTTCATTGGCATGATCACAAAAGATCAATTCCTGAAAGACCGATTAGTTTAGTAGTCTTGGAAACACTAGATACATTCAAAATTTTTATATTACATCATAAAGTGAAAACTACAACAACATCTTGACTCCACAGTCATATCCCCTTATACGATCCCAGTAGGTCTATCATAAAATACTTCTTCCCATATTGGGAAAAATAAAACATAGAAAGGGGTGATCTGAAATCCCCAGTAAGGAGAACAATATAGAGGAAACATTCATAAATAAGCATAAGCATTTAGGTCCATGTATAACTAAAAAAATTCTTTTAGACATGAAATTCAGCTTAATATGGAAAAAATAAAATGAAATAACTCCATTTACTTATTCACATGGATATTCTAGTTGTCGAATAATCACATGCAATATCAATAACCACTTTCATAATGATGAAATGCATAATTCCAGACTATCATAACCACGTAGCATGGCCTCGTGCCAAGACTACAAATAAGATTTTGTCAAGGCCTCATGCCAAGACACTAGTATGTCTAATGAGACCTACCGATTCATCGAGGAGCTATACCGGGCTCCACCCGTCACATATTAAGTCCAATGCAATCATCATATTAACATGGTTAAACATAACATAAACAATTGTATTAAAACTAGCATACGAAATGTCAATAATTTCTCCATAAACCATGAATGGTATAAAAATAACACATCCACAATAAAACATATCATGAAACCTACCATACAATATGGAAGTTTTGTATAATAATAAATAAACATCATATAATCTTAAAATCCATCAAAGTATGTTGACATAGGTGAAATCAAAACTATTTGAGAAAAATAATTCATTATTTTAAATCATTTAAAAGTCACATAATTATAAAATAAAACATTTACTTTGAAAATATTTTTATAAGCTTGTAAGAGAGGCTTCGAAGATTTTATAATGGCGTAAAATAGCCACAACCACCGTATAAGTTAAATAAGTCATTCTTACCTTAATTCTATAGAAAAGGTTAAAAAGGAACTTGTATGAAATACAACAGAAAGATTATTTTATAATTTTTTTTAAAAAAGTCAAAACTGGGTATAAATGACTTTAACCCATTTTCTTTAAAATAGTAAGAATACTTCTAAATACATTTTTAAGAAACATGGATGTGGATGATAAAGAGGTCCCAGTAGATATTTACGTATAAAAAACCTCAGATAATGAGGAGATTGTGAAATAAACCCTTACCTTGTAATTTTCCTAGGTTAGTGGTAGGTTAAACTCTTCTATAATGGTGAAATAATAGTTATTAAATTATAAAAGAATCATATGATATCATATATGATCTTTTAACATTTGTTTGTTAATAATATCTTAGAATTATCGTCGTTCTGGGTGATAACTTATATGTTTTGTTACATATGACATGTTAGTTATGGATATGTTGTATCTTATTCATATCCAGAATGATATCAAGTCTTTATACTACATTTTTAATCATCAAATGAGAATTATTCTCGCATGGATATGATGGGGAATGAATCTCATCGCGTTCATGGAGACGGTAGTCCATACGTACACACGAGCGACAATATCATTCTTCTGATATTATATTAAAATATAATTGGATGGTATAAAATATATAAAAAATCATTATCATGTTATAGTTATTATTTACATGAATTACACATCATTATTATACCCATCCAAATAATAATGTTTTGAATAACAATTACACCACGACGTGGAGACGGTAAGCCGTACGTAAGTACGTATGGTGACATTTCATTCAAAGGATGGATAGAATACTAAATATGGTTGTACCCTGATTATAAAAATATCATAGTATAGATACGATACTGGAGTTATCATTTTAGAATGGGAATAACAATGAAATAAGAAGTGTAAGAAGAATGGAACTTGAAAGAGGGTAGTGAAACATTACCTCTTCTTCAGGTTCTTCATTTTGATTTGATCAAAAGGGCTCGTTAGGTTGGATTTATGATCAAACTAAGGCCTCTAGGTTGAAGTGAGGGTAGTTGAGAGAATATTTGGGCAGGGTTTGGACAATCCAAAAGGCATTGAATGTTTGAATTAGTGAGAAGGGGGCGATTCGTTTTATAAGAGGGGTGAGGGGCACCTTTGGAAAAGATAGAAATCTTATTTTATAATAAATTCATATTCAGATTATAATGGCTCCAAAGTGGATTATTAAAAGTATAAGGTGGGGATGGGTCGAAATAATTTCAACCAATAGAATTTAGACAGGTTTGGGTCATTATATTAACCTTATCATTTAGTTTTAACTTTTAGTAAATTAGTTTGACATTTACCATGTCACTTTGTATTTTTATATTATATAGTTAATATACATAATATATACATCCAAAAGACCCAAAAGTTGTCCATTAATGAATCACCTATCATGATATAAGTCCTTTGGCCGAACCTAATATTTTTAGGTATTAAATATCAATTTATAATATAGTATGTGTTTTAAAAACTCATTTATGTCAATTTTGACACTATTCAATAAATGATTTTTGATAAAGTCATAAAAACTTTATTAATTCAAAAAAAATTCATTTAAGCAATCGTAAAATGTCATATTAACCAATTGAATTCATGGATGTCATCAAAACTTTCAAATTAAATTTATTTTAACATTTATAATACCAATTATTTGATTCTTTCATTAATAAGGAAAATACTGCATCATTATTGTGTCATAAATAATATAAATTATTAAATGTATAAAAATTATAAATAAAATAACATTATGTAGGAAATATTTTTTTATTTCTAATTAATATTTATAGTCGAAAATCCATCTTATATTACCCTATGTAAAAATTGTATTGCTAAAAGATATATGCTTCTTTAATTTTTGTATTTATTTTATCTTAATTAATATAAAGTGTCCTTATCACTTACAAGGGGATCCATGGGGTCCCAAAATATACCCAAAGATACCCATGGTTGGAAAGGTATCAACCACTAATGTTAGGACACGTTTTAGGGTAATTTATTATTATTATGATATTATTTTTATACACTTATTTACAGGATTTATCCTTTAACCCTGGTAAAAAAAATATTTCCGAAGTAATTATTCAAAATATCTAAAAATAAAAGTTACCTATTTACAAAAAATGGACATCCTAATTCCTAATGTGGAATCCATTTTTCCAAATTAAAAACACAGAAGTGGCATAAATTAATTTAAAATTCATTCCTGTTGTTAAAAAAAGCTTGTTTTTAAGAGAGAATAACTAGAAAAAGACTGACACTTGTTTATTTCCGGTTTAATTTTGAAATTATGTCCAATGACCACAATTGTATTAAAGGATAAAAATATATTTTAAATATACTTTAAAACCAATCCAATTTATAATTAATCACTATTAATTTTTTTGATTAATTTTTTTTTAAATTAAAATTTAGGAATTTTCACTACTCATCAAAATATAAAAGTTATCTGAAAAGTACCAAAATTTCACCCTAGGATAATTTCGATATTCCGAATCCAAAAATTAATTCCATTTAGAGATATAAAATTTATACTATTTCAAAAAGTGGGTATTACTATTCATAACGGCTACTTTGATTGGTCGTAGTGTGTTAGAATCTAGAAGTTTCACACAACACACACTACTATATTATTCAAAGATAATCGTATTGTGGAAGCATGGGGTGTTACATATTCCTAAAGGGATACTTAATACAAATCCAATACATTCTCTCTAATCATTCCCCATGTGAATATTATGAGAAAATAATGTAAAAGAAAGAAAAAATAGATGAATCTTGTGGGGTCCACATTAGATTTTAAGCAATAGTCAAGCTAAACTCACTAATCATGTATCCTATGAAAGAATTAGTGAATTAATTATATCCTGATTTTCAAACCCAAATGAAAAATTTGATCCAAACCATTCCTCATCATTCCAAATAGACTAGTTTTTGTTCTTTGATCCTGGTATTTGTACTAATATTTTCCTATTAGTTATTCCAAGGAGGATTTTATTCTTATTCTTAATGGACCTACTCTAGTGCAATGGTGATGGTTTTTAAACAATTATATATCCTAGAGTCACAAATTGGAGGAATTTATAATTATTTTTAATCTTCCATATCTAGTGTGTCATTAATGTTGTGAATAATGACATACATCTATGATCCAATCCAAGGAAAAGGTCATAAAAATTCCAAATAGTCAAGTTCTAGTGTGTCAGTGATGGTTTTTTTTACTAGTATTCATCAATAAGACACATCCATGAAGAATTAAATATCATTTTTATTGTCCATATATAGTATTTTAGTGGTATAGTTTATAAATATATCCTTTCATGAGACACACCTTTTATTAATTCACCATCATTGCAAATGGACAAGCTCTAGTGCCTCTGCTAAGGTGTTTTTTCTTAAAAATATATATGACCAATTTACAATAGGATACCATGTGGAATTTGTTTCTTGGGAACCACAAATGTTCCTAATCGTTATTTTTTCATTATTTAGTATATTAATTTTTTTTCCTAAAACTCATCTTCAAAGTATTTTTTTGATGTTGTGAAGCAAGAAATCAAGGTTGAGTTATAGTAAAAGAAAACTCACAATTGATTTAGGAAAAGATTATTCACCATTCCATTATCAAATGGAGGAAAAATATATAAAATGTTGTTGTCTATTTTGATTAAGAGATACATATTATATGAGACTCTCAAGAGAGTTCTAATGCTCACAAAGTGACTATTGGTCCTATTTAATGTCAAATGAAAATTCTTCTTTCACTATTATCTAGTCTATTATAGTAAAGGGAATTATTTCCTCCCTAGTAATCACCTTCTTTTCTCTTCCTTTTAACAAAATATAATTACTTGAAACTGCTCTATATTCAACCCCTATTTTTCTAGCTCCCTTTGGATTCATATTATTCTAGAAGCTTCTTTATAAGAGTGCATTCATTTACCTAGTTTGAATGAGGCATAATAAGAATACTTTTGAAGCACCACAACCCGATGTTTAGATAACATGATCTTTAAATATACTTGGTGAAGTAATATAAAGACTACTCCTCCTCACTCTTGCTAATGGATAATTTTCGTTATCAAAACATGGAGATCGTCATAATCAAAACCTCACTACTGAGTAACATTAAGTAACAATGAAGTTGATAAAAATATGGGATCAAATCATCCCTAGGATGATATGATATTATCTTCTATATGACTTTTCAGGAACACTAAAGATTTTTCTTATATTATTTATGTGACTACTGGTTCAGATGAGAGTCACTCCCAAAAACTATAATATATTCCAGAACGTCTTCTCTCAAATATATGGAGGTGTCTTACTCTATGTTCATTGGCAAGTGGATTGGTGCTTCCATTTTTGGGGCCACAAATTGAGGTGTTAATGTTGTATATGTTGTATGAAATCTATGTCAAATGGATGATTTATATTCAAGAAATAATAATAGAGGAACTCACACATTTTTGATGTTGTATTTATTTCCATATGTTGTGTCATCCCTGTGGAAGGAACAACCTAGGAATATCCTCCAGTATGTTACCCCTATTCATTGGAAATGGAAATGTAAACTATCTATAGAGCCTTACATATAGTAACCACTCGAATAATTTCATTTCCCAGCATAACCCAGCCAACTACCAGAACCTAAACATTCCCTATGGTATACCCCTCTTAGGATAGGTGATGAGGAACCTCCTATAGGGATGAGATTCTGAGAAGAGGTATAAGGGATGTCTCAATACACTCCGACTCTTGGATATGATTTCTCTGTTTTGGTGATAAGTTATTTAAATAGTTCCCAAGAAAAGATTTATTATTTGTAAGGACTCAATGAACAAGAGGGATACTAGTGATTTTTCATCCATTGATGTTATCCACTCTGACAATTCTTATTCATTATTCAATGATTGAAACTTAGTAGTTGATATCCTATCCAAGCTAGGCATAATCGTTTTAGTAGAAGGAATTCGAGTATCTCCCAGAAAACCTTTATTTATATCCTTGGTTTTTTCATCAGACCTACATATATAGTGGGATCCTATAACTTATAATACTTGGGGGTACTCTTTAAATGTTCATGATCACCTATATAGATAATGAACGTCAAAATATTATTGGAAGCATAACACTCACTTTCGGAAATGTGATATTAGCCTATGTTTTTACCATTTAATGGTGATTGATCTCTAATAGTGGAGGAAAATCCCTATTATCTTGTTGAACTAACACTTATAGAGGGAAAATATAAGAGAAATATTCACATTTTTAATATACATCATTTCATACCAAAGGGAATGTTTACCCTCCCCAATGTTTTCTTCATGGTCATATCTATAGGATGTGCATACCATACACATAGAAGATCTTATTATTATTAAAAGTTCTCCCACTTCCCCTCCAACACTAATTATGAATAAAACATAGGATTGGAAGACAATATATATTCCTATATGAAACTATAAAAAACACAATGGAGTGAACTTATATCTTCATGATCAATATAAGAGTCCAAATTCTTTTTTATAGTCTAGTTGAGTACCACTTCGAGTGTTCCTTGGTCTTTTATGAATTTCACCCGCCTAGTGAAACACACCCTCAAATTGGTGGACTATATAATCATATCCATTTCCAAAATATTCATTTCTTCTTCCAAGGATTTTGTTTAAAATTTCATTTTTAGGTAATACATTATATTATAGATCTAGGGAATATAAATGCCACATTGATGTGGGGACCAAAGTAATGATTATTAGAAGAGGAGGAACCATTGTTCCAAAAAAGGTGTGCCTCTAAATATATATATTTAGAAACATCCACTAACATATCTTATTGGATGTATGAATACCCATTCCCCTTTTTTATGATTTACATCATTAGTATTTTGACCATTGATAGGGATTTTTCTATTGATATTAGATATACCTCCTTGGTAGGACCTCTTAATGAATATATTCATCCATTAGTGGTAAATGATATTGTGAAAAAATATTCCTTTAATACTCAATATCATTGATCATGGTATACTTTTTAGAGGAATTACAAGTATTTCTATTCCATTTTATGGATAAAGATTTAACTGATACTTAAGAGATGTTGTTCTTTAATAATATGAAGGGGTACTTTGATATATAATTGTGGGTATCTCTAGAGAAAAACATTAAAAATGAAATAATAGAGGCAATACTATTTTATATTACAATAATTAGAATTTTCATATGAAACTATTAGGTGAATAACATTTACAAATAATACCGTAGTAAGTATGAGAAACCAAAATACTATATTTTAATGACATTGTATAGGATCATAACTCATATGTGGCCTTTCCATCATTAGTGATCATACCAACATGAGGTGATATATATGGAAGTAGATTGAATTTTTCATGAATACTTAGGAGATAAAGGGATGCTTCACTGGTCCATCAAAATGGTCTGATTTGAAAAAGTCATTGAATAAATGGATGAAACAAATATCAGAGGATATCCAAGGTACTATGAATGTCATAATATTTAAATTCAGGATTCCATTTATTCCCTATAGTGTGATCCTAATATGTGAAAGGGGGTTTTCAATAATGAATATGTAACTTGCATCAGTGGATAATTTCTAATATTTGGATTACCTTACTGTTATCTACTTCATTGCTAGTTTGGACACCATAAAAATGTACTCAACTTGAAGGAATTTAAAAATAAAAAACTAGGAGGAGATATCCTTGTAGCCACATGGACAGGAACCCTACCAAACATGTCTTTACTAGGATTATTGGGTTGATGTGATCTCCCAAATTTTTACACTCACCCTGGTCAAGCATTGGACTGTATTGCTTACAATATCAACACATATGGGTGTAAGGACATTCAATTGGCTTCTTGTATGTATGTTTCTATTCCTTGGGGTCTAGGGAAGCCCTCATCTGTGCCTCAAGAATGATGTCAACCTAGGGCTTGACAATTTCTCTATAACATATTAGGATATACTCAATTGCTCCATAACAGGTTATAATACTCGTTTTGGATCTCCACATGTGTATCAAGGAGGGGAGAAATCTTCACACATAGTTTGGAGGATTAATTCCCCCAATATCATGTAACTATCCCACAAACTAATATCCTCCTTTCCATGATTGAGATAGAAGGTTTTTGTTTTAAGGCTCCAATAGCTTAAATGATCAAGGATCAAATAATTATATTTATAGGAATATATATTGAAGACCCATATGACTTCACACATAGAAAAATACTTGATACACTTTTTGATTTCTATATATGTCTCTAATAATTAGTTATCCCACAACCACACTTCTTTTAATACTCTACTTATATTGTGGCCCCATACATTATTCCATCCCTTGGTCTTGTCAATGAAAGAGTGAAGATTGATGGGTTAGAATAGTGTCTGAAATTCTGTTGTGATATTAATATTGGGTAGTGAAGTATTATACTGGTGTATAACAGAAGAAAAATGTTGTTTCATTTACGGATGTAAACAAAATTCATTGATATGTCAGCACCCCATGTTCATGTACTCATAGATCCTTTAATTTGGGTGATATGTATTTTGACGAGGGATATGCACATAGGTCAATAGTCCATTCCCAATTAATGATATATAATATTAAATTATGTACTAATAATAATTATAATTGATGATATTTTTTAAGGATGAAATTCAAGGTTCTTGTCAACTAAATCACCCATATTCGACTTCAGAAAAAATGATTTAGATATGAGAAACAATGATGGTATCTGAGGCCACGTTAGAATAGCTAGCCATTCAAATCCTATGAAGGGATTCAATGAGAATTTAGGAATTATGAATTAATAAATAATGAGAGGTACCCCAATATTTTAATGATCTTGGTGTGAAGTGAATTTTACATTTTCAAAACTCTCAGCTATGTTTCCTCACCCAAGTTCCCCTCCATAGTTTTACACACTATGCCTCTTAGTAGGATGGCACTGATCAGGCTCCTACACTTAATGGAATGGACTAAGGCCCATTGCGTGGATGGGCCTACCTACCACCCACTCATGAATCCCCTCACATTCCTAACTAGAGTTCCCCTACTACGGACCCCTCGCTAGGGTAGTCTCATATGACCCCTTGCTAGTGTGTCCCCACTAAGGATAAAGGGAATTTCCACTCACCCTGATGAAACACATGAGAAAATAAAATGAAATTTAGATCAAATTTTCATATGATTGGGGGACCACCACTTTTTATAGGGCTATTGGCCTACTCATACAGCCTTGTCAACATGATCTTCCTAGTATATCTAGCATAGTCTTCCTAGTCATTCCAGTGTGGTCTGCCTAGTTCTATATGCTTAGCTCCCAAATATTATCTTGTATGTATAACCATGATTGGATGGCATGATCTTTTCAGTATGGAGAGTGTGGCTCACCAAACCACCTTAGTTTAAAGTCTATGAATTCCTTTTCAACTTGTCCTATCATGTGGAGTTGACCTCATAATATGATCTTCATCATTTCAATCGATTGTAAATATGGTGGGGGATACGACAGAACATAATTGTTAGGAAAAGAGAAAGCAAATAGAAAGAAAATAACCATTAGATGAATTCCTAATATATCACCAAGGGTCCCCTCATGATTCTATGTCTTCCTCACTAAGGTATCATGTGGTCACCAGATTTTCCCCACCCTAGTCTCTTGTGGTCTCACAATTAGTCTCTCCTAGGTGTCATTTGGTCACACGTCCAACTCATGTCAACCACCTTAGTTATTCTATCTTGCATTTCTTGTGTCACATATTTACACATTCTAACATTATATGGATTTCTCTACCTGACACTCTGCATTCTTCAAAAAAATAAACCCACTTTCCCCTTAAACAACACATGAGTTCCCCACGTCATAAAAGAGAGCCATATGGAGCCACTTCACTAATGATTCTTGCACCTCCCTCAGGTATCCTATAACAATTTAATACATAAGAAATATATCTCGGGTTATGTTTGGATATTTTGAGAAGCCATCACCTGGGCTACCCATCACCATAGTATCCTAATTTGGGTGACCTATCACATAGGGACCATAACATGGGAGGCCCATGGGTCAGGGCTAGTCACATGGGAAATCCATCTTCTAGGGCTTATCACATGGGATACCCATGTAGTAGGTCTCATCACCTAGGAAACTGATCACCCAAGGAATATCACATGGATTCACACCAACCAGGGATCATCACCAAGGTAACCTATCTTCTATGGATACATACCTAGGTAATCTAAATCCCTGATTAGAATATTTGGACAACTCACATCCAGGTTCCCATTAATTGGTGATCCTCCTTTCCCATGCCCATTAAAGGGAAGAATTAATCTGGGACCTCAATTAGTACAATAAACTTTATTGATCATCATAAAATGAAACAATGGATGAATTATTTTGTAATGCAACAACCCCATTTATCCATGTCTCATAATTTGGAGTATCACTATTATGTCCACTCATACGACAACTATATTCACATGTTCATGGATTTGAAAACACTAAAATTTACTCCTCCCATGTATTATTTGTTCCCCTGTTAAAGGATGTCTCTCAGTTTTCCTACCTAACAAATGGGGTTCTTGTGGTGTTTTTTATGATTCATCCCATTGGTAAAGACTATCCAAATCATAGAGGGGGTTGTGGGAATACTCTTAGAATCATGCACCAGGATTTACATTCTATGCACTTCATAAAATGTGATTGAAATATTAAGTCATCCACATATTCTTTTTTTTAATAAAAAGTGGTGTAAATTCTAATTATGGTGATATTATATAGTATTATCATTTATCATTCTCTACTCCACTCCAAATTGAAAATAAGTTATCCCTTCTAGTGTAATCCCCCTAACCATTCTTGCATGATTCCATATCCCTCCTTCCTTCCATATCTTATACAAGGTCCATTTGTATATTGGGAGTATTGTTAATCCATGGGATTCCTTTTTAGGAATATTTCCCATACATATCAGATTATGTGAGGTGTTTGAACATCTACCATTTCATATTTCCCACACCAAGAACAACACAAGTGGACCAAGTGATATTTGATGATTATACATCAATATGACAAAAATGTGTCCATGTTGGTACTCTTTATTATGTGTATTCCTTAATAACCATATTTTTTATATCAAAAGCAACATATTCCCAATGAGAAAATCCTTCAAAGGTCTATATTCATAATGAACAATCTTAACGAATCACTCATATGTGTAACCCACAGATCATTGTCTACTACTGTACCTTTCAAGAATTAGATGTCCATAAAACATAATGATAATTTATGTATCCTAAATAATATTAACATGAAATGTAACTACATGATAATATCATTACAACATGATGTCAAGATTTTATGTGATGTTTATGGAATAAGACCTTTAATTTGATCATTAAATCTATCTGGGATTTAATTCCAATTTTAATTTGTTACATTGGACACCTCTCTGAGGTTAAATCCTAATGTAATTAGTTTTCCATTTTCCACCTCTAGGCCATATCACCTATTTTATATCATTATATCTTTCCTTATTCATTTTAACATCAGTCAACGTATTTGAGGTCTATATTTCTACTAGGTCTCATCAATCTACTCTCATTGCACTATATTCATAGAAAAAAATACATTTATTGGGCTATAATCCATATGAGACCAGAAATTGATTGCTATGCTTAATTCACAGAACAACCATTACATGGAATCATTCACCCAGTTATCATAACTATATGATATTAAAATTTATATATCGGTCATTGGTACACTATCTTAAAAGGTTTAACATATCTCATTAATCTATACTAAGCTACATGGGTTTTGATTATTTTTATAAGGATATGTATGAGTCCCTTCATAGGACCAATCATGAAGCCAAAAACACCTAATACCTTCATAGACGATGATAAAATATAGATTTTAAAAATATAGGGAATTAAAACATAGTGATCCTCATATCAAAATCACTATGTTATAATAAGTTACAATATAGTGATTCAATGATACATATAGATGGTGATATTGATGGAGATCCTTTGATACATAGTGTTTTTCACATTGATAGGATACCCTTGATATGTGCATATATAAACATTATCATACACAAATAAATTTTTTTATATGTTATTATAACCGATTTTGTATCATGATTTGGAAAATATTCTTTAACATGAGATAAATCTATTTAAGAGTCCCATAAGGATAAATAAATCCCCCAATATGGTGTGATGAGACCGACCTCCCATCCTCTTAGCCAATGTGTGTTTCTGAGAATCATTAGAATGAAACCCCTGTGAACACCTATCTTTGGAACGTAGGCTAGTAGCTTCTCACATATATGGGAGCCATATAGTTTTTAAAATTTCAGGGATTAAATCTATTAGAAACTATCTGCCATATGAGTAGTTACTCAATGTGAGGATTTTCTAGCCGAACTCAACCCCTCACAAATCAAAGAAAAAGGGAATCCATTTTTGATTAAAATTTTATGTTATGCACCAAAACATCTTATTCTCAGATAATGCATGAACCTAGTATCTTTCACTTGTTTGTCATCCCATTAGGTCACTTATCATCAATGTTTATTTTATCTAAAATTTGATCAATATTTGTGTTGTTTTATTTATTTCATACATTTATCACACATTATATACTTATACGAATCCAGATGTGTTTATTTACAATTTATGTCTCTCTATGTGTTTTTGGACATGTATTTTGTTCATATAGGTAAAAGATTAACCAAGTAATTTTTTTATAAAATTTGAAATGATTTAGAGAAAGTTTAGATTTTTCCCTTTAAACCAAACAATTTCCATCACATGTTATAAATCAATAATACATAGTCTTAGATATCACGTGACTTATATATCAGCTTCATATGATTATTATCTCAATCAGTCATGCATCCCCAAGTTTAATTGATGGATATTAATTTCTTTATACTAAATTTCACATATTTAACACATCATAATAACTAATAAATATATATATTAGTTTTTTTTTAATTTTAAACCACTTGAGTGTTTATTCAATAAAATTTGAATTATTAAGGTAAAAAAATAACCTCATTAATTGTGTCCCAAAATATTACTAGATTTTGGGGTGTGTTTGGTGACTTTTGATTATCAATTATGGGATTTTATGTTATATGTTATACACTTAAATTGCTTATTGTTAGATAATGTGAGACTCTATTTTTGTTTCATAGGTCTCTTGTCTTATCAGTTTACATATCTCTCTAGTACCTTTTTGCAATAATTTTACTAATATCAGAGACTTTTTGGATAGTTTCACATATTTATTGCACTTTAAACACCATGATTATGAATTTCCTCACATTCCCAGTCAATTAACATCTACAACAATTGACTAATTTGAGACATTCAATAATGTAATGTTGAATCATAATAAATATAATTACTAAAAACAATATAAAAAAACATAGGATTGTCCTATCTATGATTATCAACTATTTCTACCATGTGATCGATGATATTTCGACTTTCACATAACTAAATATAATTATATATTTCAATACATATAAAAAATTGTGAACTGATTATGATAAATTTAGAAATTACCTAACTCACGTCATATCTATGATGGGTAGAGAGGCCATATTTTATGAGGAAGTTTGGAAAAAATGGTTAATTTAACAACATATGGAGTCATCTAAAAATGGTATTAAATTTTGTTAGAGTAACAAATAATTTTACATTGAAAATAAATTTCAAATACACATATAAAACTCTTTATTTAAGAAATACTAGTCCAAATTATCCCATTTATTAGGCAAAATTTATTTCCTGACAAGTCAATGATGTTAGGTGATGTTTGATATATTCTTTATTTCCCCTATTTTCCACCCTCTTATAATCATTCCAAAATTTTAAATACTTCATGATACATATTTGAAAAAATATATGAGGAAATAGTTTTAAATTTTCCTATGTATATTTGAGATAACTCTATGTGTTAATGATTAATTACCTATTAGAAATATAATTGATATTATATTTTGACACTAATATTTCCCATAAAATTATATTGTGTATCTTTAAAAAAATAAATCCATGTCAAGTGTCATCAATGGATACCTTGTAACACCATGAGATTTTTTGTGAAATATATTTTTATGTCTTCTATTATATGATACACCAAAGGAATCATTCACCACACACAACACTCGATTGTCTTGCGTTACACACAAGAGCAACCTTCCTCGATAGCTTGCATTGTATGGAATAACAAGTTTCACTAAACAATTATATATTTTTATGAACTATCCATTATGAATATTATTAACTTTATTTTGAAATTTATAACATTATAATTATTCCTACATATTTTCTAGAATGATATATGAAAACAAAATCAATTTTTCGGATAAAAGGAGTTGTTTTCAAAAAAAGTAGTTTTAACGCCTTTTGATGGCGCAAACATTTTAAATATAATTTTTGACATGTTTATAAGTTCTATATTAAAAAATAATCTTCTTCTATTGAATTAGGATATTAAAATTTACATTGGATAAATTTTTTAAATTTTTTTGAGAACATTCATATTATGATGAACAGTTAAAATACGCTAAATGTTTCTTAAAATTTTTTTTATCAAGATACTTTATATGGATAAATGATATAATTTAATAGTTTTTAAGTATACATATAATATATTTTTTCATTTAATATAATTTATTTCTTTAACAATAATTTTACATTGAATTCATAGGTAAAAACATTTCAATATTTGACAATGTTTTAACTTTTAAAAACATGTTTTCTAAACAATGAGATTAATTTTAAATTAATAACTACAAATTCTTTGTTTGTAATTTTTAAAAATGGATTCCATATTTTGATTAATTGGGTCCAAATTATATTAAATGGTTACTTTTATTTTTTTCACATTATGAATATTATTTACGGTAATTTTTATTTACTACAGTTAATGGTAAATCGGATAATTAAGGGTAAAAATAAGATTATAAAATTAACATACCACCTAAAAAAATTCTTTTGGATGAAAACATGTTGACCCATATCACATAAGGGTCGGAAAATATTAATTTCAAGGAATTTTGACCCTAAAAATGATATAAGTATTATTAAAACCAAATAAATTGATAACCTGTCACTCTCTTATATCCTATAAGTGGAATAATTTAAATTTGTGATAAACCTCATAAAACATCGAATTTGAATAGTCCCTAGATATCTAATAAATTTAGCATCATCATGAGAATTTATTTAGAAATTTTATGGATTATATAGTTATCATTAATGATGACACAATAGTGATGTAGAAATTATTTTATTGACTAAAATGTCAAATAAATGGTTTTAAAAACATTAAAATAAATATTATATGAACTAATTAATGTATTAAACAAATTTTATAGATTAATATGATATTTTAAGAATATATTAAATATTTTGGTTTGATTATTTTCTCACTGTGGATTTTATTTAAATGTAAATAATTAAATAGTGTCAAAATTGACACTATTGTTATTTTATAAAAATAACATCTTATAAAATTGTTTAAAAATAAAATATAAATTTAAAAATTTTAAATTGAAATTTAGAGGATCTAAAATGGAATAAATTTTCAAATTATGGACAATTAAAAACCCATAAGTAATTATTTATAACAATTTAAAGTTTTTTATATTATTACCACAAATAAAATTAATTAGATTAAATAAGTATAAATGAAGTTGATATGGTTTATAATAAATTCCCAATATGTATAAATTTTATTTCCTGATGGGATTACAACCCTATATCATCTAATATTTTTATTGGATTCATTTTTGGATTTTTTAAGTGAGGTTGGGGTTTATTATAAATTAATATTTTAGAGGCGTCCAAAAGTGCCCCTCTCCTCACTTATAAAAGGGAACCTCCTCCCTCTTATTCTCACTCCATTTTGATCATTCATTCTCGTCCCAAACCTTCCAATTTCTCTTTTTCACTTCCCTAAAAACACACTAGAGGTACTGGTCTTCTTCAAAGACAATCTTTAGGGCCCTAAGAGAAGGTTTATAAGAGGCGCGTCGAAGAAGAGGAAATATCCTTTACAGATTATTCCAATTTTATTTCTTCTTCTAATTCCTTTTCTTTATTTTTTTAATTATAAATTAATAACATCATTATCACTCATATACGTATATGTTATTATAAATATTAAACAAACCCTATTTCATCTTCTAGCCATCCTATGGAAAATGAAATCACCGCGCGTGCGTACGTACGGAATATCGTCTCCACGTAGTGGTGAAATCTGTTTTCCACCACCACCTTAATTGGATCAGTATAATGGTTTAAAAAATTGGTATATAAGATTATTATAACATGATAATTATTTTTATATATTCTATCATACACTCCAATGCCCTTGAATAATTATGAGAATGATATCGTCGCCCGTGCGTACGTATAGATAACCGTCTCCACGATGTGATGTGATTCGTTCTACATGATCTTCATTAAACCATGATTATAAAAAATAAAATAATGAATAAATATAATATATATTAAACTAATACCATTTTGTAAATGATGTACCATTAACCTAAAATGAGGAATAATAATTTATTCGACAAAACACGGATAAGAACATAAAGCAATAAACACCCGAATAACAACTAGCAATGAAATATTACTAATAGGGAGATAAGAATATGACCATATATGATATAATAACAATGTATATGATTATTTAATAATTAAATTAAATTATTTAAATCATTATACAGGTGGTTCAGATACGTACAGAGCATATCAGACCCATGGTAAGGGAAAATCTTGCAATCTTATTTTTATCTGAGATTGTTTATAATTCAGAATTTACTGGGTCATATTTCGCATCCCCATCCAAGTTTCCTCAATATGTAGTATTATTATATCCTCATACAATTTTTTAAATAAAATTTTACCTATTGGTTAAAATTTTAGTAAAACATATGAAAGGAATCTTTTGTCATTTTCAGTACGAGAGACTTTTTGACTTTTCTAGCCAATGTACAAGAAGAATGTTTTTTAACTTATACGACATGAATGGATTTTTATGATATCATATAAAATTATTTACATGAAGCTTACTTTACAGGTTTTCAAGTTTATTTTCAATTATCTACTTTTAGTTTAAATTATATGACATATTGAGAAAGGAAAAAAATTGATGTTAAAAGGATATTTTCCTCAAAAATGAAGTTCAAGTGTTATATAAAAATTATTTTCCATATAAGATAATATAGGGTTCTATTTGTATCCCAATTATTAAATTGATTTTATTATGTTATGATGGAATTGTTTTTTTATGTCCTTTTATCTTATATGGATTATGTTTTTTTGGCATGATGTTTAAGAATCCTATTTCTATTACATGGGTTATGCTATGATGTCTGATTTATGATTTTGTGCCACACATAAGAATCGATTCATGATGAGATGATGGGACCTATAATCCCTCCAATTCATTGGTTAAATATTTATATCTCATGAGATAGACATGGCTAGAACATCAAGTTAATCCGATTCAGTGATACAGGACCGGAACGAGGAGTGAACTCCGTTCCATAATGGACTTTTTCCTATATGATGGTCTTGGAAATGAGGTTTGACTAATATGAAATGATTTTCAATGATTATGTGTGTATGCCAAAAAGTTTCATGTCTTATTTTTTGAATATTGGGATTACATTTCACTACTATGATTTATCTCATGTCATGATATTAGGATCTCTTTTGAAGGATAAGATTTTCCAAATGTTATGTTCTTATGAAAATGTTATGATTGATATTTCATTTGTCTACCCTTACTGGGAATTTGATCTCACGCTTCTGTGTGTTTTCTTTTCCACAGTTCAGGAAGAAGGGTATTATGTATGATATGCCATAAGGTACTCTATAGAAGATGAAATAAACAGGAGACAATGTAGATGATTTATGAACCAGTTGTTTATGTTTCCCAGTTTCTAAAAACACTATTCCTTTATGGTCCTATCATGGTTTTGTTACATATTGTATTAAGTATGCATCAATTTGGAATTAATAAGAATTTAGGTAAAGTATGGGTCATTATAGTTGGTATGAGTGGAAAGGTATAGTCAACCATTGGAAACTAGGATGAGAAATCCATAGTAAGAACCCTAAAGATAGGTCTAAGAATAAAACACAATATTAGTGTTTTAGAAATTTCCATGTGATAGAGCGATTATTTTCAATTAATTTATGTTGAATATAATTTTTTTAAACCCACAAAATTTTTCCTCTAAGATGAATTGTTTCATTTTTTCTGATAATGGTGTTATTTTGAGCTGAATAGTAAAAAATGGCCATTTTGGATTTTTAATAGTTTTAAATTATTTCGGTAGTTTGGCCATAACATTATCTAAACTGATATAAATTGAAAAATTCTTTCTTTTACAGATTCTACACAACTAGGGCTTAATTTACGATGTTTGGACTAAAATCTGAATCTACCATATGGAAGCTCAAAAGAAGCTCACAAGTTGGCTCAAGGAAACTGTTTCAGTTCTGCCTAGTTTTTATGTGGGATCCATAACTAATCCACTGTGGGCCCAAAGCTTGTAAAATTCGGTGGGTGGACGCGCAAGGAGTTTTGGAGCTTCTTTTTTGAAGGAATCATCGAGTGAATTGGCCATTTATGGGGTCATTAAATCACCCTAATCTGGAGGATTCTGTTTTGGAGAGTCTGACTAGACAGAATAAATGCTCATATTAAAACGGCCATAACACTCGGGATACATGTCCTAATCCGCTGAGATTTTTAGGAGACATGGCCAAGGGACTTATGAAGAACATTCAAGAAGGGTTCAACACGTGAAGATGTCATTTAATGGGGCTAAAACTCGTAGAAAGATGGGGGAAGCATTCTGGCTATAAAAGGAGGAGAGCTCCACCCTCTCATGGCATCCATTCTCCACCCCATTCCTTCTGGGACACCAAGAAAGAGAAATTTTCAGCATTATCTTTTATTTAATTTCTTTTTCATAGTATTGTAATGATTTATTATTCCCCATTCAACGTGAGTACCCTTACAATGGTGGGGTAAACATTTGGAATGATTGGGGAAGGGTTGGTTTTCTACATTATAATGCTTGAGTTCTTGGACGCAATTGAATAAATTTATTTCTTCTTCAAAGTTGATTTCAATTTCTTATAGCGTATTTTATTATAAAGTTCAATCTTTCTTGAATATTAATTCCGTTATTGATTTTTTTCCTTGGTAATATAATCAATATCTCCCTCCTCTAATTTCTGGTTTATATATGATGGAATAAACAAGGAATTAGTGGTGAAGTACTCGACGATCGTCAATACGTGTAAAAGTTGTAGTGAATGTTCTTGATTGTTTGGGATAAAAAAACCTGATCGGGTATTGTCCATTTATATTAAGGATATTCAATACAACTATTTTACATATGGAAGGAGAGTTGACCAAACCAAGATATTAGTAAGGTTTTCTCTCACAATAATAATTTCACCAAGGAATTGAAAGGAAACGATTGTGGAAACTCACTTTAATCAACAAAGAAGAAGAGGTTTGAATTAAGTTGAACAAGGATAGCATTACAATTTGGAAACCGACCCTGACCTAATCACCATTTTAATTTCATAGTTTTTGAATCATTTGAATTTCAAATTTCCTTTCCCATCATTTTTCCCCCGTTTTAAAGTGGAAACCCGTTTTGTGTGCACTCCTCTTCGGGAGACATTCTAGGTCAACCACATTACTACATTTTAACTTAGGAAATAATTGTTTTTCCATGCCCTACGACAGGAATGCGTCAAACATGGCGGCATTTCTGGCGAGGTAGTGCCGCAATATTTTTTTAAATTTTTGACATTTTTTTCTTTAGAAAAACACAAAAGAATCTTTCCATAATGAATTCGAATGATTATTATTATAAATGGAATGAAAATTACACACAGGTGCAAGAACAAGACTACACTGAGGAGGCCCTCCAACGAAGAGATGATGCACTGATGATAATGTTCAAGCAGTTGGAAAGAGGCATATCAACATGGATCTCACCGGAAGATTTGATGGCCATGGTCAATGAACTACAAGTTGACTTAAAAATAGTCAAGGCCAAGAAGGAAGTGCCACTGGTCTTCCAGAATTTCACTAAAAACATCCATGATGTTGATGCCAAACTTGAGGTGGAGGATCCTGACTACCTACCTCCATCCATTGATGATCGACACCAAGAGGAACTTTTAATTGAAGATGATATTAATGTCGAACCAAATCAGGGAGATGATACATTCTTAAACTCAAATTATTTAAACTTTTCTAAAACTAATTTGACTATCTCTCCCAAATCTATTGAATTTTCAGATTCATCAAACTCATACTACACCTTGGAGGATGATGTGAAAAACACAGCACCTGTTGAAGAACTTCTGGAGCTGCCTGAAGTCATTGAATATCTACTAGAAGAGCCCGATCATGAAGAGATCCAAGTTGCTGAGCCTGAGGAAAACAGACAAGAGGTTGAATCCTCCTTGACGCTGACACTAGAATACAATATGGTTTCACATGTAGCAACAAAATAAGAAGAGGTTCCCTACTTCATCCAAACCCCACCATGCATGTTGTATATCATTACAAAGAGGGTGGATCTGGTGTACTCTATTCATGGAGTCCTCATCAACAAAAACAATGAACTTCAAGCTGGGAGGAGACACATGTGGTGGTTCAAATCAATGAAACCTCATCCACCATCAGATTGGGGATAATCAATTACAACTGCCCCGCTGGAGACAGTCAAAACCCAGGGCGCACTTGGGGGATTAAACCATGTTTTCTCCTTTTATTCTCATCCTATTTATATTTTCATTTCTTTCAATAAATATATTATGTTTTCTTTTGTAGGGTTCCATAGTACAACACTTTGAAGCTTAACTCAATGTTGCACTGCAAATAAGCCAGGTTGTACCTCTCCTTTATTCTTACTTGTTTGTTGTGAATCAATCAAAAATATTCTTATATGTTAAATAAATTTGAATTCACTGAGGAAACTGAATCATTTACGTTTGGGGGAGGGAACCTTTGTAGTATATGATTTTTATTTGATGTTTATTTTCAAAAATAAAAAAATAAAAAATTGCGTGTTTTCAAATTTTTGTGTGTTTATTTTTCAATTTTTGGTGTGTTTCTGAAACTTTGAGCTGAAATGATTATCAATACCATTTTTGAAACCCATGTCAATGCGTGAACCAGTCTATTTCATGAAACTGATCTTAAATGAATGCTGAAATAACTTTGTTTCAAGTTCAAATCTTTTGGAAATTAATTAAAAGTATACTGATTTTTGGATCTCATGCCATATTTCACTGTCTATATCATTGAAATAACTTTCATTGGAGGCTTCTGAACCATTTTTTCATATTCTCTTCATTCACCTCATTTCTTGAGAGAACCAGACCATGCTTTCTTTAACCAGAATTTGATTTATTCCATTCAAAACATGAGGGTTGGGGTACGTGTGTTTTAAATGATTGAGTAATTTATTTTTTTTGAATCCTCCTTTTCAAAATAATCCTTTTCTTTATCGCCCACCTTTACATTTATCCTTCATTGTAGCCCCTAGTATCCATGAATTTCCTGTTAGGTTAGCCACATTACAAGCCAATTTTTCCCTATCCTACCTGCTCTTGAAGTGAAATTGCATGATCTAGTTGAACATAAGTGTGGGAAAAGATTTATTGTGGGGTACTGCCTGATTTGGTTATAATTTGGGTGGAAAATAAATTGTGGATGAGATATCTGTGATGATGAAAAATTATTCTGTTGAAAGTTGTGCCTTTTCTGGAGCTTTTATGACAAGAGAAGTTGTGCCTTTCTGGAGCTTCAATTTAAAAAAAAGTTGTGCCTATCTGGAGCTTTCAAAAAATCATGTTTGAAAAGATTGAAATGTTTGCTGCTGAGCTGATTGAATGATGATGGAGCCTATTTTCAACAAATCGAAAGTGAAGGAGACCATATTTGAGTGAAAATTAGAATCTTGCAATTTTGCTTCAATAAGAGCCAAGCCTTCATTTTTCTACCTCATAACTTTTAACATCTAAATCCTACCAACCGAAAGCCACAAAACAACCCTGAAAAGTCCTCATGAGAAACACATTTCCTTCACTCACATCAGATGGATAAGTAGGAATTTATCAAACCTATGGTGACTCTTGTGTGAGTTTGGATGAGAAAAGCCTTGTCCAGCATTTATAT
The DNA here is from genome assembly GCA_963277665.1 of Viscum album. Taxonomy (NCBI): domain Eukaryota; kingdom Viridiplantae; phylum Streptophyta; class Magnoliopsida; order Santalales; family Viscaceae; genus Viscum; species Viscum album. The sequence goes on from OY728166.1 coordinate 1,380,533,189, forward strand.
TTGTGAGATGAGAGAAAATTCATGTGAGGTAGGTGTTTTGTGTTCATGGGATAATAAATGAAGTGTAAATATATTAAAATCGTAAATGAAGAAAGTGAATATGGATAAATAATACAAAATAAACATAATAAAATCATAGAATATATAATATATTGTTGTTATTATATTATAATCATTAATATATAATTGAATTTGGATAAAAAAAGTAAAATAAGAATCTTAGTGAAGATGATTACCTTTGTTTAAAATAACCTCCTTTTGATAACTTTTTAAGGACCATAAGTTTGGCTTTTTTGGAATACCATTATACCAAGAGTAAAAATAAATATTTTCCGGAGATATTTTGGAAATTTTTAGTCAATGAATATATCTTTAGTCATTTGAAATGGTGAGGGTATGGGGTTACCTTTTATAATTGAGGAGGAGTAACATTTTTTTAAAATACAAAAAACTATTCAACAATTGGAAGTCACTATCACACCATGTTCATGAAAAATTGATAATAAATGGATTTTAGGGGTGCATTTTATGATCCAAACCTCCACCGTTAATTTCATTCAAACATGTTATTCCATTTACCTCTAAGGGCTCATACATTATACTATTTTTATTTTTCACCATGTTAACTAATTTTTTAATATTTTTATTATTCATTACAACAGAATAGTAAGCTGAACATATTAAATAACATTGAATTATATGTTTAAAATTACGGAATACATTTTATCAAAATAAATTCCCAGAATATTCATATTTTAAATTAAAAATAGACCCACAAATGGGTTGAAAAATTTCTTCAAGAAATGTATTTTTGAATCGTTATAAGGTACAAAATTAACTATAAGATAATTAATAATAGTTACATTAATTAAAATTAAAACTTATAGATATATAGTATGTATATAGTTTAACCATAACTCATTATGAGTTATTTTAATTAGTATAAATAGAGAAACATTATATACATTAAAACAGTTTGCCTAAAAAATTTCTTTTTTATCGTAAAAATAAAATTATACTAAAACAATTTTAAAATATGATTTAAATGTAATTATTAGGAATATATTTATATAAAATTATAGACATATTAATTTTATATCAAAATAAAATAACTATGGAACTTTTAAAATACATCAATTATATGAAAAAATTAATATTTTACCAAGACTCATTATTTTCACGGGTCACTAAAAAAATTATATTTCAAAAAAACCCAATGTTTTGTGATATGTTAATATAAATATTAATAGTTAAAAAATTATGATCATTTTAAAAATATAAATTACAAAATATCCCAAATTTAATTTTAATATTTTCATTCAAAAATAAATGGAAATGATTTTTGAGGAATACAAATTTTTTAAGAAAAAATGTCTTTATTAAAAATTGATTTCTTATTTTCTAATAATTTATAACTAAATTTATATTTATTAAAAATTTTATATCTATTTCATAAAATATTAAATCATATAAATAACTTAATATTTAATTTTATGGTTATAACAATCATATTAGAATAATATTTTTGAATAATATATCATAGTTTGTTTAATCTCGAAATTGTGAGTTGTATATGATATTGAACATAGTGTCTTTTAAAATATAATGATGTCACATTTGACCCCATTGAATAAATTTCATCCATTAAATTTGAATTTGTACTCAATAATAAATTGTTTGACATTTGAAAACTACAATCTGAAAAAAAACTCCACCATTAAGATGGTTAATAAAAATTTATCTTCAAAGAGGGGAAGTTAAATCTGACAGCCATCTAGAATAAAAAAACTAGGATTCAAAGTATTAGAAAATTATTTCATTGAGGAAATAAATAAATCAAAGAAAAGTATAAATAATTATGTGGAGTGACAATAAAAATAGATCAATAGTTGTTGAATGGTCAAGGGAATGTTGAAAATGAAAAAACTATATATCAATGATGAGTTAATAAACCATTGATTTTTCAGATTTTAAGGTAATAGAATAAAAGTTTTAATTCAATATCCTATTACTAGAGTTGAGGGATTATTTTACTATGAATATATAGAACACCGAAAAATATACATGAGACAATATTATTTCACAAACACAATTTCATTATTTCATTATTATTTTATCAATTTCCACTTCACCCCTTACTCTCAGGAATGAAAAACAAATAGAAATATTTTTATTAATGAATCACTAAAATTAGCCTTTAACAGATCATAAAATCCATAATTGAGTAATAAGTAATTCCACTTATATTTAATATAACCAAAATGGACAGAATAAAATTAGATAATAAAAAAATGAATATGAATATATTAATATCAATAATTAAATAATAATACCAATGGATTAACATAGATAATTTTTTAGATCAATTTAAACATATCTCAAATTACCTAAATAAACTCAACATAAAATAATGTCATAACCTAAAATTTTATCTTATAATATCAAACTCACATCTCCAAAAACTTTTTTACATTCTTCCCAAATAATCTATTTCATTAAACCTAATGTTTATATATATAGCTAATCCAAATAAAAAATTTCCAAAAATATCAATAATTACCTCAAAATCCAAAATTTTGTTAAAATATTTGATCCTATAATATGATTCCCAAAATAGAATTAATATTTACCAAATAAATAATTTATTAAAAATACCATCATAATGACTAGTGTATCACATAGTCCAATGGTAGACATTATACCCCTTTCTCCCATTTGTTGTGGATTCAAGCCCTGTGACCGTGCAAGGTGTATTGGGTTATCGTTTTTCAATATATATATATATAAATTGATAATAATATTCATAATAATGTACAATTCATAAGAATATGATGATCTTATTCAAAAATACCATCACTTTTTTAATGTCAGAATTTTTATATCGAACTCATTATTTCCCACAATGTAAAATAATTTTGATTGCCTATAATTACCCCAATATCAAGCACATATGAAATATTATATTTTTTTTAAATAATATGTTTCTTTATAAAATATTACATACCATTTAATTAACATTTTTTCTAATTAATGTGATTCAACATATTCAGTCAAATCGTTACATAAAACCCATTGAGAAATAATCCTCAAATGTTTCAAGATTCTTGAAATCCAAATTCTAAAAATTTCAATTATTATTATTCTATGATTTTCATTAAATAAGAACAGAGGGATTAATCATTGGATTATGAAATTTAATTCAATAAATTCTATGTTCCCATATTTATAAAATTGAAAAATTAGTAGTGAATTAGGTTGAAATTTATTTCCATATATCTTTTAAATGAGAATATTTATTTTCATTAGAAAATTATCTTTTTTTCATTCTTTCCCAGATATAAATCATCATCTAGTTCCATTAAGTTATTTTCCACAGTTCTTTTTCCCAGATTATGGACATGTAAGAAATTTAATATTTATTTATTTTTCATCTTTAATAGTTAAACATCCCCCAGATTCCATCATTCTCTTTATTTATATTGGCAGGAATTAAACAATGCTCCAGTTGTAAATAATAATTTGACAATGATCATTTGGAATAATCACAATTTATAAAACTATTTTTCCCATTAGTTCATGAATCACATTATATAAATTATAACATTTATCATCACATTTGTTTGGGGGCATGAATTCACATATTTTATACCATATTTTAAAAATAATATAAGAAAAAAGAAAGAAAAAGTTAACATAAACAAGGGAAAAATATAAACCTTAAAGTATAAGTATATCCTGATATACGAGTATCTAGGTATCTATCTAGGTTATCATTGTTAATGTTTCATATTAGGGGTTTTAACCAATTTTTTTAATGTCCTTCATAATTGTTCATAATTAGTTTTTTAAATTTCAAAGCATATCCACCATGATTGTCAAACATGGTGTGTAGAAGGACCTCTTGTTTTAAACTATGACATGATCTAGTAAAATACCAACATTCACTTTTGGAAGTTGTTTTCCCTAGGTAAAATTATTCCCAAGCCACATCCAATGGTAGTATATAGATATGGATGTCATTTTATAGAAATCACATGGTCTATCCACCACCAAGATTCTATGATATTTTTTTTATACGTCGAATTGTCATCAGACTTATCCTAAAACTTATTTAGACTAATCCCTAAAGTTGTCACTATGTTTTTCCCATCCTAGTTTCAATATTTTTTGTAATATTTTTTTTTTCATGCCTACTATAGTGACCCAAACCATTCTCACTTTTTATTTCATTGTTTTTATCATAAATATACATTAAATAAAAATTGAGGATTGAAAAGGATTTCTGAATTTGGAAGACTAGGTATTTAAAAAATAAAATAAAATAACCCTATTTTGATAGAAAAAATTATCTACGAAATGTATTCAGCTCATAAATCTATATAGTACAATATGGAATGGTATAAAAGATATTGGGGAGCTAAAAACTAGTAAGGGAATAAAAATGACAAGTAAATATAACATGAGAGTCAAATGTATAACATGATTTTGTAAAAGATAAGGCACATGAGTAATGTCATGGGAGACTAATATATGTAACATGTTATCAAAAGATAATGAAATCATGGTAAAATTTTAGTAACATAAAATATGTCATACATATAAGTCAAGGATAATATCCATTAGAATATCAAGTATCAGAAAAATTCTAAAAACGGATTAGGTTAACTCCCTAATCAATTGCACGGTAGATAATGAGACTAAAACAATGCCCAATTCATTAAAATGAATTTTTTTTACCATCCATAAAATTCATTTAATGTACATGAATATATGTTCCATATAAGTAAATCAATCACAATGAATATACAAAAGAATTACCCATGGAAATAATGGGTTGCATAATCAGGCCTTATATCTTTATAAAAAGATATTTCTTAATGATGCAATTTTATAAATGACCATAAGGCATTCATTACCCTATAAAAGAATGTTAGTGTATTGATAGGTATATGTTTAAGAGACACATATATAATTTATAAGAATTCCATAATATTAATGGTTGTTGTCATTGATGAACATAAATAATCTAATATAGATTAAAACATATTGACAAAAATAACCTTTCTACATTGAAAAACACTTTTGAAAATCTAAAATTAACAATATTTTATGAAAATCATTTATAATAACATATTAAAATTATAAAATTATCTTCAAATAATATAATGGTGATTACAACTGGTAATTCTGTGCATTCTATATAAGTTAAATCAAATTCTTATCACACTTTGGTAAAAAGTAAAAAGGTCCCTCATTAAAAAAATTATTCTAAGATACCTTTGAAACCAATTTTTTTAAAAAATACTCAACTTCAATAAAATGAATTTAATCATTTTAGAGAAATCATAGAGATTGAATAGTAGGGTTTTCTACCATATAGATAAATAATTTTGATTTTCATCATAGAAATGTACTCCATCATTTTAGGTAATAAAGAGAGAGAAAAGATACTATTACTTGAATGATTTGTAAAAAATAGGATACTAAAATTAAATATAATTAATATAAAGTAATTAAATATTTTTTGTCCAAAGTATTTCACACATAATAATAACGATTAAAATGATATTGATGAAAAAAAACTGTTTGATAATTATGACTCATAAAACCCATTAATATAGTAAGTGAATTTTAAATACAAATACCATTAATTATGAATATGTCATGATATAATATATAATGAGGTTATATAAAAAATATATAAAATTAATTAGGTGTATTATGTTCCTCAAAGAGGAATGTTTTGAGGTCGAAACCCTTACCTCAAGCCCAGCTCATCTCTTGAATTCTTTATATTCTTAAATAATAACTTATGTTAGTTAATTAATTTATTGATCATGTTTATAATATCTTTAGTTTTATTTATTATCATTTTATATTAAATTACTTTATCATTTAGGGGTTTGTTAGATGTTTTGAAGATATTTGGCTCATACATCCAAACTCACTATGGTAAGTTGAATATGGTCAAAGAAATTATTATTTAATATTTTAAAGAATATCTTTTATTAAATAAATATAATTTTCTAAATAAATAATTTGTAAAAAACCAATCATGAATGATGTTTATGAAACATTAATTTAGTTACGTTCATGGAGAACGTTGGTCATACGTACACATGAGTAACATTTCCATTTTTTAAATTATCATAACGGAATGATTGTAAGTATTATCTTATCTTTACTAAATTAAAATTATATCATAAATTTATTATTATTTATTTATATACAATTACATATTCCATCCATGTGATTTGATAATAAAAAATGGAACACAAAACATTATAAGGTGGTAGTCCACCGTACATAAGAATGATGTTATCATTATTCAATGGATGAAAAGGTATGAAGGTATATGATTTGAATATATTACATAATTATTAATATTTCATTAATATGTTATATCAATATTAATTCTATCATCAGGAATATCCTTGAGAGGAGATGATGGAATGTTAGTTTCATTGGTTTATGAGTCTATAGTCCACTACACATATGAATGATGGTTCAGTTTCACATATGATGAAATAGGTGATGTATTAATATAATATAATCCACATAAAGAAATCATAATATGAGTTTTTTAATATTTTATAATTTTAAATACATAATTAATTCTTTAAGTAGAATCATTAAAAAACAAAGATATTAGTGAATATAATTACCATATATTGGATGAATTTCCTTGGATATCATATTAAAGGCCATATAGTTATTATTTTGCGAAGAATATAAGATATATAGTGTGAATAAGTATGTTGGGACAAGTATTATTTAGGTTTTTTATCTAAATGGTTTGATAGGTGTGAATAAGTTAGGGGATGTGGTTGCCTTTAATAATTTGAGATGAGTAACACTATTGTAAATACCCGAAACTATTAAATAATGGGAGGTCACTCTCATCATAATTTCAAAAAATATTAATAAATAATTAATTATATGTTTGATATGTATGATAAAAGACTCAAATATTAAAAAAATAAACATGTTTTATGATCTTATTCCATTTACCACTATGGTTACTCACTTTTTAACATTTTAATATTTCACCACAATAAAACATTTTCATACAATTTTTACATTTAATTATAACCTAAAAAATATTTTTTCCTTTTAATATATTAATAAATATTTTAAATAAAAATTAAAAAAATTAAATTAAATTAACATATGTGTTATAATTTTTTTTAAAATTAAACCTGCAAATCTGTCGAAAAAATCATTTAAAAAAAGTATTTTTCAAGCTTAAAATAGCCTTGCATTAACTATAATAAAAATAATGATAGTTGAATGAATTCAAATTAATGTTTTTATATATAATATATACATTTTTTTCTTCATTCATCATTATGGTTTATTTTAATTAGTTTATATGGACAAGTATTAAGGACATTAAAATAGTTTTTCAAGAAATGTGTTTCAAAGACTATAAATAAAAACATACTAAAATACAAAATAATGATAAATTAGAAGTAATTAATTTTATTATATATAAATAAATAATTATTATTTTATTTAATATTTAAATTAAAATAATAATCTAAATTTAAAAAAATTAATTAATTAAAATGAAACGTTAGTTTCAGAAAACATCGTAATTTTTCACTTTTTACTAGAAATTAAATATTTTATAACAAATTCTAAAATTTATCCCTAATGTCATATCAATATTATGGTTTAAGAAATTATGATAAATTTATTAAATAAAATTTCTCTTTCAAACAAAAACCATTGAAATAGTTTCTAAAAAAAATATATTTTATGAATAAAAGACATTTTGAAAAATTAACTGTCTATTAAAAGATGAATATTTAATTCGTAGGAATTTATAAATGAATTTATATTTATTATAACCTTTATAACTATTTTACATATTATTTAATCCTATTAATACAGTCATATTTTATGATTATTTTATAATGATCACATCTAAATAATAATATTTTAATAATATATCAAGATTTATTTAGTTTTAGAGATCTATGTTATATACACTATCGATCATAGTGTTCTCTCAAAATCTCAAGGTGTTATATATATCCATCATTTAAATCATTAATCCCTTAAAATTATTAAGTAATTTATCACATTACCACTATAAATTCTTGAAAATAGTGGACATAGATTAGAATTCACTATTTATGATTATTTCTTATTTCAAAAAACAATCAATGTGAGTTTTATAGTTTTCTTCTAATATGGTTCTAGAACAATCCAACATAGCTTAATTATTATTATTACCATAAAGATAATTTAATTACCACCATATAGCTTAAAATCAATAAAATATAATTATTTTATATGGGGACCATGTATAACTTTTTCAATTATCCACAAAAGAAAACGTATCATGTATTTCTTTAGAATCATGACAATAATAGGAATCATTCACACTATAATCAAATAATGTGTACTCTTCATCACTATGGATTGTTTTTTATAAAGGATCAAGAGGATAAATTGAAGGTCTTATTGTAATAGTCATGATAATATTCAAATAATCCACATGAGATTGTGATTTTTACTCCATCCCATTTTCAAATTCATCCACATTAATGAGATATATTTTCCATTTGTTCTAATTAATTAAACATTATTTCAAATGACTCCAAAAATAAATATGTTGTTTTTTCAAAAAAAAATTATATCCTTTGAAAAAATTTACATATAATCAGATGTTATTTAGGATCATGACATGATCAATCCAATACAATAAACCCATTAACATTACCAATCTACGATCATTGAACCAACATGTAGTGAAGAATTTATGTTATAAATAGGCATAATTCATATTAATTGTGCTCCAAATCTCCCAAAATTAATATTTTATACTCAATCATGATCACTAAGATATAACTAATAGACTCTCAATTACAAAAAAATTACACTAACCACTATGATCCTTGCATGCTACAAGAGGATTCTAAAACTCCAAAGGTGTGATATAACCATCAACTCGATGTTAAAAGGATAATTCGTGTAAGACATTTCTTTATTTTATGCTAGATAGTATGACACATAATTTTTCTCATCCAATAATGGGATCACCATCATTTATATAGTCCTACTTCATTAAAAAAAGAAGGTCTTGAGTTATCTACCAACAAATGTATTATATTTTCTCAAATTAAAAATGTATAACTGTTTGAGATTATTATTTCTATACATTTTAATGTTTATTATATTATGAGGTAACCATACCCGAACCATCTTGAAATTATAAAACAAAAGGAAACTAAGTAGATTATGTCACTATTTACATGCACTCGTATCCAATATCATAATCTTACTGTACACAATATTTGATTATTACTGTGTATCACTATTCCTCTTATGATATGGTTAAATCATTGAATATGATATGAATCAAATAAATATATCTTTTTATGAATTAGGAATATTTTAATATATAATATATTTATTTTAGATCATATCCAATAATCTCTGATTGTGAAATATTTTTAATGCTTATTTTATTATAAAAAATAAATGTTTATGAAAAGGAACTTAAGAGAATTTCATGATGTGAAATACGCTATGAGAATATTCATGACCCAAAAAATAACACTTCAAGAATATTATTCATGATGTTAAATTCCTTGAAAAATTCAAATACATTGGTTTTTATGTAAATAATGGAGAATGACCTATTATTCAATTAGGACCCACCAAAAACACATGTATTGACCACGAATAATTTATTAAATAATTTATGAAACACTGTTTATCATTAATCTCAATAAATAAAAGGCTAGGGGAGATTATGGAGATGTCTCGGTTATTTGAATCTCTTGACGATGACCAATATAGATTTATTTCCCTATTATTTTTCTTTTCATTCATTTTAACTATTTAACTCCTTTATTAAATCAATTATACTTCCCCATCCATGGAGGGGGGGGGGTAGTTCTTGTTAGTGATCAGGAAAGGGGGAGGTTGTACATATTTTTGTATTCTTGTTTTTAATGATAAATTAAATAAAACCACATCATTTCTTATTATTACTAGTTTCACCTCTTATTTATAGTTTGAAATTCCAAATTCATATTTGTTAGGTTTTGTTTATGTTAATTTTAATTTCCTTGGTTGATTATCCATTTCTCGGTCCTCACAATTCTTCTATACAAATGGGGGAAAATATTATACTTGGGTGGTGAGTGCTAGATAATCATTAATAAATGAAAATGATTTCAATGAGAACCATTGGTAATTAGGGAATCATGAAACTAGAATAGGTATTTCATAATTAATCATGAGGAATCTCAACAACAGTAAGACACATAGTAATAATGGTAGACTAACATGAGGTTTCCGATAGGGATATTATCACCACCACTGTCTGACCAAGGGGGAGAGGAATCGATAGATGAATCGCCCTCACATCAGTCAGTAGAAATAAAATTGGTAAAAAATAGATACTTGGATATCATTGTATTAGGTCTAGATAAACCTAATTTTGAGACCATCTTTATTGATTTGTTTTTAATAAATTAAATCAAATTTCATTGTACTCTAAATTTCATAAAATAATTAAACAAATATTTAAAATAAAAAAATTACAAACTTGTTTTTTAACTCATTTTTCATTTATAACATAAGGGATAACTAACTATACTCTATTAAGGTCATAAAAAAATCAACACATCATAAAAAGCCTATGTCAATATCCCACTTCCAAAAAAATCTAATGAGGACATTATTTAATATATAATAAATATTTTCAAATCCATCTAAACAATTCTGGCATATGTCTTATCAAAATATATTAATGTTTTAGAAAATACACAATTATTAAAATTTAATCCTTATTATAATGCATCAATTTGTGACCTTATAGAGTTTTTTAGAATTGAAAGAAATATAATATATTGATTCCCTATATATAAGATTAGTTCAGCCTCTTCTAAAACATAAGTCCCTAGTATAAAAATATCATTATTTACCCTTTTTTAATAACAATTATATAATATCAAACAATAATTTTTTTTTCATCATTTATTAAAATAAATATTTTGAAACCCCTAATATAAAATATTTTGATATCAATTATATAAATAAAAAAAATCAAAACCCTTTGTTTTTTTGGATTTTCACATCATTCATTTCCATGGACAACATTAAAACCCCAAACATAGAGGGTTTTCATAATATTCATATATATAAAGTACATTGAAACCCCAAGTATACAAGTTTTTTTTTTATAGTTATTTTAATAAAAATCATTTAAAACACTACTTGTTTTTTTAATGTCAGTGTTTGAACTAACTAAAGGTAACTATATAACCATATCATGACTCATAAATTTTTTTACATCAAACCCACATTTGTTTACTCTCCCAAAAACATATTTATCACTCTTTATATTATTTTCCATTTTAGATAGTCATTAATAATTTTTTCTAACTTATAAATAAATTTTTATTTAACCATTATTTTTCATTTCCATCATAAGAATTCATTCTAACCCTCATCTTATGATACATATAGGTCATATGATTTACATTCCATGTTTCATTTCTCTAAATGTCCCTCATATAAATATTCTAAATCATGAATAATTATCCAATACATATATTTATCAATATTGAATATAACAAGGTATTGAGAGTTGTATCATTGATAAGAGAAATAAAAGTCATCAAAGATCTTATAGAAAAGTAAAATCCATGGAATGAGAAATTTTATTCGCCTATGCATTTTTTCTTTTGTTATTTATTATATTATTAATTATTAATTGTTTATATAATTTATAAAATTATTATTCTTTGTTTTACTACTCATATTGAAAATTAATTTATTAATCATTTTAAATTGTTATTTTAAACAGAAACTATTTTTTTCTCTATATTTTCAATTTTGAATCTATAAAAAAATGGTGTTTTCTAGGTTCCCTCTCATTTTGTTGTTTTAGAAAACATATATTTGTAACGTCATTTATATGAAAACCCAATGTCAAAAATATCCTTCAACATTTTTTATTTGAGTAACCAATGTGAATGGATATTTCTAACATTGAATTTTTAAATAACTTATGGGAAAACTTACATAAAAAATATTATATCATTTTTCCAAAATAATCAATGCCATAAAATAATTTAACATTGTTATAAAAATTAACACTGAAAAAAAAATTTTAACATTTTATTCAAAAACATTAACTCAAAAATATAATTTGAATCCTCAATGAAATTGATATTAAGTTCATTTTTCACTTATTAGTGTTAATAAATCTACAAAGGTTTTTAGTAATATATCAATCAAACAAACATGTATTTACATTTAAATTTGTCGATCACAAGTTGTTTCACCTAAATCCCATTTATACCAATAAAATCCATTTCCCATGACTCAGTGGGACCACTAGATGTAAAACATATCAATCTAGTATATGTTACCCCAAAAATTAATGATTAATTGAAATAGATATACATGTATGATTTAATATATCACTTGTTATTCAAGCGAGTAATTGAGAGATTAACATGTAAATTGAAAATGATGTACCATTATTTTTTATTGAAATTAAATAAAGGGATATAATGTATTTTCACTTCATATAAAAGAAATAATCACAAATTGTTTAAGATAGAAATGAATATATGAACAACAACATATCTAACCACCCTCATATTTTCAAAATAATAAGGATTCTGTATGAATTATATCAAAGTATGAATCTTCTTATGCTTGGTAACTTTCGAATATTAGGTAATGGTAATTTTGAATATATATTCACCCCTATGTTTATTAATTATTGTTTGACAATCATTGTGCTATATTTTGGTGGGTCAATTTTGATCTCGATTTATTACATCATGTTTCTATTCAACGTATCATATACTACTATTTGTAATAATTACAAGACACAACTAATAGTAGTATTACCATAAAATCACTAACCATAATACCATGATGACCATTAATTAATGATAACTCATTGTCATACATTGATAAGATATTATGATTCCACTATCATTATAATATTTATGAAAACAAAACGATGAATGATAAGTGGTGATTTCCCTCATTAAAAAATCATGATACATTTTAAAACCATTACAAATAATTTCTAATGTATCAAATACCAAGCGATTCTACATAAAAATCACACATTTTTTATTCTAATGGTTTTTTTCTAATGATATTCTTTTTTTTTTCATTTATATCCCCCCAATAGATATTTAAAATTCTCCACTGAAAAATATATTTATTTAGATGGTATTTTTGAATGATGTTTCTGGTTTATTGGATAGATTGTCATAACTTGGTCAGAGAAATATCTATATTTTTGTCAAATTAAAGACCACTTTATCCTTCAAATATAGAAACAGTCATAATTTCAAAAAACGAACTTCTTTTTCCATAACTATTCCTTCAAAACATTTGATGCAATGATATACTCTACAAAAATTATCAAATATTCTATTATGTATTATTTTGAACTTATCCAACTGATAAAGCCATTAGATTTGAAAAACATGAATCAAAATAAAGATCTAATATCATATTTATCTGATTGGAATGTAACATGATTTGAATAACTTATAAAAAACGCATACTCACCTCCAAAACCAAAACGTGTCTTTAATTATTCTCATGTATGTATGGATGTTATTAGTAGAAATACAAGGACTCTAAATGTGATTATATTTTTATTTGTGTTTATTATCAAAATATAATTGACATCAGGTCATGTACATAATGCGGAACACAAGATAAATCTAATGGATGATTCAAAGTAAATAATATATATATACTTTAAAACTCATTAGGGGGATATTAAATGAGACACCTATGAATTAGATACATTAATATTTCATTATTTTAAATTAATATTCAATACATTTAAAAATTGTATATATCCAAGGAGAATAATATCTAAGTTCATATAAGTATTAGATAAATAGTTATCTAATTTTATGAAAGATCATAATAATATCCCAGAAATATCTACTCACATAGTGCACTTTATAGACAAACCCTACCAACAACCATTATTCATAACATGGTGAATAGAAACATAATAAACCGAAAGTTAAGATGCTAAATATGGGTAAATATAAGAGATATAAATTGGTGGTTTTTAGTGAGATTAAGATATAATTTAGTGTATGAGAACATGATAATAACTTTTGAACACGATATTCGATTGGTAAAAAGTCATTAGTCATAAACAATGGCATATTGTATTTCATAAAAACAATCAAAAGTCATTTGTTTAAAGAATCATTAATAATAAATCATGATCCTCATAATCATATCATAATCATATGATATAAGGTTTTAGAATACAAAAAATCATAGAAAATATCTTCCATAGTAAATGTATACTGCCAAGAATATCATTGTTGACCATGTACCTTAATAGAAATTACTACATAGTTTTTTTCAACAAATGTATAAGAAAAACATCAATATATTTTACTCAATAATCTCTAAGGAGTCTACTAACTCTATCATCTCTTAGTATATTGTCAACTCTATCATCCATACTCAATGCATTGGAGGGATAAATAATTATGATCCCACCCTTCACATAATGGAAAACATTATATGTGTTCCATAAGATCATAAAACAATCTTCCTTTCAAAAAATAATAACCCATGTAAATGAAATATTTTATATAAAAATTTCATCATTTTATTTCAGTATAACATACTAAAAATAAACATGATTCATAATGGTATCATCATAGCTTAATTAACCCCTAAGAAAAAACAGGTTTCATAGAATCTTACTCAAATCAACATCATCATCATCATAATGTCATAGAAAAAAAGTGGATGGTATCCTAAGATCATATACACAGTGAATCATATAAATCCATAATAGATATTGACATAGATGAATAGTATATTTAGAAAATATTTTAAACCATTAATTTAAAACAAGAGAAAATATATTTTTCTTCTTAAAAATTTATTTGAAAATTCATTAAATTTTAAGAAAATAATTTTATTTAAAAATAACCAAGGAATATTATAATGTAGTATTCAATGAAAAAAATAGTTTTGATTGTGAGAAAACATTTCTCTATTTTATACAATAAAAATAATTTCTTTCACACCTTTCTAACAAGTCCAAAATGACATGTTCAAGAGAGAATTTCATTAAACCATTTTAAATAAATTAAAATTGTGTAAAAATATAATTTTTTAAAAAATTAATTTATGGATATTAATTTTTTTTTTTAATAATATGGTAATGTATGAAACAGATTATCAACCAATGAGGAAATAAGGTTGAATTTTTTAAAAACAATTATTGATCAGTTTAGTTAACAAATATATAAGAATAGTAATAGAACATGAATACTACAAATATATCAATAGGAGATTGAAATAAATGTTATCATAAAGATATAATCAATATACAATCATTAAAATGAAATTTAATTTTGAAAATTTTGTAAATAAATATGTTTTTATCAAAAATATCATACATCATGTCACATTCTTCATCAAGAGCATTCAAATATATTGTATTATAAATATATATTAATTAAAAATATATTATAAAACCATATTCCAATATAAAACACTATGTAAAATTTCATTATAATTTCTATTTAGCCTTGTATTAATAAGTATTCATTAAAATGAATATTTGGGTGAAAACTGGTTTGTTTTCTATGAATGATTCAGTTCAATGGTTCCATTATGTTTACGTAGTCTTGATTTCATCATATCTAGTTTATTAAAAATGAAATTATAATCATATTAATTTATAATATACACTTTTATAATTATTCATATAAATAGGTGATGAAAAACCCATCACATCGTTATGTAGAGGTATTAGTGCACTCATATAAATGAATAATGTAATTATTTTCCAATGAATGAAATGGTAAAAAAGATAAGATCTTATAAATCCCTAATTTGTTATAGGAGGATAAATTTATGATATCATTGGATGGGATTTTTCCATTAGATTTATATTGTTCTATAGTTTTTCGGATAGATATGGTCAGGCGGACATAGGGAGAACTTAAACAATCTGGAGTATTATAGACATCCCCTTGGATCATATACGATTTAATGTAGCTTGATATTGATTTTTCTTGCTCAGAGATATTTTGTTGACTGAGTTCTGAACTATGTCTTCTATGATTTATATTTATCTAATACTATGAGTTCTATATGTCTACCATGTTCAGGATTAGTTCTCTTAGTTTTAGTAGAGTTATCATATCCAGTTTGAATCTTTCCATTAGAATCCTAATGCCTTGTAGAGTTTCATGGTTTTTAATTTTATTTATATGGTTATTATTTGGTGTAAAAATTTCATACTTGTTAGATTTATTACATCTTGTAACTGTTGTGTATTTCTGGGGGATGAGCTTGATTTCAGGTTGTCTTGTGAGATAAATAATACAAGTCATTTTATGTGTTCTATAGAAGGTGTTTATTTTCCATAGGTGTTAGACTAGAACCCAAATTTTCATATTTTATATGTTTCTATTTTTCAACTAATTTATTTTTTTAATGTGATTTTTTATCCCAATTGTTATTAGTCATTTCCATGGATAATTATATCACATGTTCTTGAAATTGTTTCAATAGATGAATAATGGTGCACCATATGTGGTGGCCTATTGAGATTTTTCTCCACCCCCTATATGTGCACCTTGGTGTCTGTGCAGAACATATATCTACATTCAAATTAGAGAACATATATCTTAGTGGATCAAGTATAAGGCTAATACTTCTCAATCGAGAAGAATATCTCATTTCTGGTGTTTTAATTAGGTTTTATTAGATCGATTAATTTGTCTATTAGGTAGGTGTTTTTTCTTGGAGTCGGTGGAAGAACTTGATATTTGTATTTTTTTAAATTATATTATCAGGTATTCATGGTGGACCAATTAGGTGACTAGTTTTCTTACAGTGTTTTGAGTATATATGACTTTATGCAAAATTTAATTTTTTTAGCGCTTCGTTGTTTCAATTTACTTATTATTTTTACATTGATGCTTATTGATGTGTTTGAATATGGTTTATATCGCACAGTTATTTAAAATTGACCAGAGGATATAGTCTCCCCATTGTATCTTTTAGACCTCACCAATAGACATAATCCTCTTCAAAATTTGTATGTATTCTTGAGGTATTTTGGTTAGTTAGAGACGCAGTGTGTTATGTGGACCAGGGCCCATTCCTTTCATGTTTGATAAGAAATATTAAGTACAACTTTTAATTTCAATATTCTAATTATAACACCAAAAAAATTATATCAAATAAAATATAATAAAATTAGTATCATAAGTATTTTGAAATGTTATCCTATAGAATTAATGAACATTATTAACCATTTATCTTATCTATTATAAAATAGAAACATCTTATATATTTTGGTTCACCACCCCCATGGACAAAATATATCATTTTTCACCAATGTATCGATATAGGGTTGTAATAATAATTATATTGACACATAAAATATTAATAGGAATACTCTATTTTATTGGAAATTTGGTAATGTGTTAGTAACCATAAATATTATCTAAAATCTATTAAATTAATCAAGATTAAAAAAAAATTGCTCAATTAAACTCACTATTAAAGGTAAACATTAATAATATATGAACCATGAGAATTTTTAATTAATAATTCACATTAAAAAAAATAATTTTTTTAAATAGCATAAGTCAAACAATTACACGTATGGGGTGATTGTCCCATTTATTTAAGAATATCCATATTTTACAAGAAGCTGGTGTGACCTCGAAACCATGAAATTAACATCATTGGGATGGTGGACATGACCATAAGGCCATAATAATGTGATCATAAATGAAAATAAAATAAAAACAAATATTAATTATATATTATTTTGGTTTAAAATAAATTATTTAATAAACATAATTGGATTATTTTAGAGGTTCGACGTATGTACCAACCGAGTTAGTATCTGAGGCATGGGAAATTTTGAACCACCATATTCTTTTTGATTTATATCTATCTCTCCCTTATTAATTATATCTAATACTAAATATAATTTAATTATTATATATTTTATAAATATATTTGTGTTTTTGTGTGTCTGTGTTTCTTACATATATACATTGTTTTTCCCTTCGTTAGTTGGGGTTATACATGGTTTTCAAGTTCCATTTTAAAGTCCTTATTTAAGGAAACCCCAATTAAAAGGATACTATATATTTGAAAATTTATGTAATATTAATATAAATAATTTTAATATAGTATTAACATTAGTAAATTATCTTTTATAGATATATATTCATTATTAAAATATTTTCCAATTTTTATATCAAAAGTAAATGACAATATTTCTATCCAAATTGTATTTTCATGGATTATATGGTTTTATATAAAATCTAAATTTAAAAATTATTCAATATTAATTTTAAAAAAATTCCTTCATTTTTGAATGCAATATTTTAAAGGTAGCTTAATTTTAATTATTGAGAATTTCTGAAACATTTGATCTTTCAGTGTATATTAGAAAATACAAATTTTTAAGGAAACGTGTAATTTATTTTCCTATATTTACATAGTAAGATTCTATTTTGGACTATTTTTAAAATTTATTTATTTTAGTTTTATTAAAAACACAAATTATAGTATTTGTAATGAATTTTATGTTGAATTTAGATTAAATATGTTTTTAGATTTAAATAGTCATTTCTCTGAAAAAATATCTTCTACTAACTTTTGGGTATTTAATTTTAAATTAAATTATACCACATCTTAAAATTGAATATATAAAAATAAATTATATATTTGGAATCATGATGTAATTTTTTATAATAGGGCCACTTAATTTTCTCTCATTATGAATAATAACCACCATAATATGTTTAATAATGGTAAGGGTAAAATTAGTGAATTAGAGTTAAAACTAATGATATAAGGCTAAAAAATAATCAAAAACATAAAAAATAATTCTGCCTATTCTTCTACTACTTCTGTAATCCATTAAAATAAAAAAACATGGCCTTTTATCCTTTCATCATTAATTTTCAACTTTATATTATAGTAAAGGAAAAAATAAATCTTACAATCTTTCTTTTATATTCCTCTAATATGTTAAAAATAAAATAAAAATAATTAAAAAATAATTATTAAAATTTATTTTTAGAATAATGAGATTATTTTTATAATGATAATTTATTTCAAATTAGTCATTATATTATTACATAATATGCTTACAGAACACCAATATAATTCTTTTGCAAGCAATATAATATTTAATTTAATGAATTTGAAAATCAATAAGTAATATTGTATGGGTTTGAAAAAGTATCCTAGGAATTTTTAAGATAAATAAAACATATTAGAGATTTGTTAATGGTTTATATTTTAATTCTATCTTTATCTATAGTACATTAATTTCAATGTAAATGAATAGATCAAAAAATAAAATTAATGATATTCTATAATAAACAATATTTCATAAATGATTTTAAATTACTAAAAATATTATATTTATCCAATTTAATGATATATGTTTCAAAACATAAACCATACTATATTTAGTGTTCATTATTTATTTTATAGTAACATTCTCGACACAGAAATAGTAAAAATCATTGATATTATCGTAATCATTAAAAGGGTTAACGAGGGTGAAAACAAATAGATAAGGTGTAACCACACAATCTAAACTTTCCCAAATTTAATTTTATGATATTATTTAAAGAAATAATAATCCAATATTATAATTAAATCAATTTAGATCCTCTTGATCATTAAAATTAAACTATATTAACGTAACACTTTATGAAATTCCAGAAAATCACTTCCCCTTTCTTATAAAAGGGAACAATATCTCCTATCATCCTCACAACATTTTATATCTCTATATCTAAATATAAATTAAAAAATAGATTAATTAAAACCATCTCTAAGTTATATATGTATTATTTTTTTCATAATTCCATATTTATTGGGATTAAGGTGTAACAAAAATGAAGCTCCTCGAAGAAAATATATATCTTTTGACCAAATAATTTATTTTTATTTCTTCATACACATAATTTAAATATTCATAAAATAATATTAAATATTAGAAATAGTATATTACATATATTGATTTATTTTTAGGTTAATTTCCTAACTTATATCCATCAACATCTTTAATATAATGGGGAATGAATATATCATTCTTGTGTACGATAGACTACAGCCTCACAAACCGATTTAATTAATTTTCCATCACAATCTCTTATGGATATATTTAAAGATGGATTAAATTTATATATATTATAATCATGACATATTTATCATTATATAAATATTATATATCATCTAATTCCTTACCTTTACATCAATTGGAGAGTGATAACGTTGTTCATTCATATGTATAGATTGCCACCTCTATGAGTCAATGAGGTTTTTTTCATGATCATATAATGTGGTTGATATATAAAAGTGTGTTTAAATAAATTATGTGATATATATTATATTACCATCATTCTGTAATGATAAAATAATACTTACCATATTCTTATAGTGAATTTTTAATAATATACACTTTATTATTGCGCACTAACGACCCATCATCTCCCTGATTGTAAAATAGTTCAGGTTTCATAACAATATTTCATGAATGTTTTAAAAATTAAAATTAATCTATAAAAATGATAATCAAGAAATTATTATTATTTTGGATAACAATTTCTATTTGCAACATTGACCATAATCACCCTATCGAAGTAATTTGTGATATATGAGTCAAATATCATCAAAATATAGGATGCATAATTAATTAATTTAGTTATTAAATGTAACATGGTAATATATAAAATTAATGGAATGAAAAAAATTAAAAGGATATTAATAAATTAAATAATTAATATTTGTTCATTAATTAAGAAGATAATGAACATACATGATGAGTCTGACACGAGGTAGATGACACATTAACTTAAAAAACTCATTTTTAATTATTTTTATGATTTGTTTTCTAATTTTTTATTCCATGTAGATATTCCTTGAATTTTTTTATAGATGTATTTATATAGAAATTGATTAATTATAATAGAAAATTCTAAATTTCTTATAATTTTTTTTCAAAAGGTATATTTTATACATAACATTTTGACATTCATTACAAAAGGCCAAAGGAATGTTATATTTTATCATATATGGTGTCAAATTATTTTCCCTAATAAAAATGATTATATGTTTTTTATAGTTTATTATATTTCATGTTTTCTTCAAATAAAAAACCCACCTTCCTTTTGTTCAATGTATTTTTTTAAAAATAATACTGTTTAAAAAGAAATGGTATTTTTATATCAGAATGTATTTTTCATAAATGATCAAAGTTGTTTTTCAAAGTATATATGGAGAAAATGTGAAATCATAAAATGTTTTATTCTCGATATAGTCATTGGAAGTGTTTTATGTTGACAAGTGAGACCCATATAGCTCATGATGATGAGTGATCCCGATATAGTTCAAGATGAAATATGAGCCTCATATAGCTCTACAATGTATCAGGAAATGATTATGTTCTCTATATAATTATATTTAAAGTTAGACATATTGGGTGTTAGAAATGTAAGGATTCTTGTAAGGTTTTTATGAAGATGATGTCCCAATGAAGAAATATAACTTTTTTATTATTGAAAATGATATTTCATGAATTTCATTGTACTTCAAAATGGTAATCTAAGGATAATTTTTTAAAGGAAATATTAATACGTTTGGGGGTAATAATTATATTTATAAGAAAATGGTTTCCCTGGGCTATCATGTTTTCTATGAAACCCTCAAGATGAATATTTTAACCTGTTGTTTTCATATAATTTATTTAATGAAAAAATTAGGGATGTGAATATGATTTCTTGTGTATGTAAATGATTATTAGAGATGAAAGCATACTGTGGTAATGGAAAACACCATTTAATGATCTCATATTTTTAAAATAGACTAATGGATTTATTTATTCATTTTGTATGTTATGTATAGAGATTTTTGGCTCATCCCACATTTTCAAATATTTCTGAAATATTTGATGATATGTATAAAGAAGAAGTCATGTTTGAAATTGTAAATAACTATCACGAAAAGAAAATATGTATTAATTTAAAATTATTTTATTATTAAAAAAATGAATACTAAGAATGAGTTCCAATCTTTTAATGTATGGGTTTGTTATATAATAATTATTAACTAATTCTATTTAACTGTTAACCTAAAATTTCCTTCATTAATTACTCATTTAGAAATTAAATTATGAATAGAATAAGGGATAGGTATTTATAGTTTGTAAAATAGGAAAGGATTAGATAATTTTAGACATTAGGGTAATAGAAGTTAAAAACACAAAGAGACTACAATTTGTTGTTATCATGATAAATAATTTTAATATTACCATGTTGTTTCATATAAAATATGACTGTTCAAATGGGTTTTCAAAGAGGAAACAATGATGCCGATATAGAAACACACAGAGAGGAAAATATCCTTCCAAATCATCAACATGTAATATTTGTCATGTGAATATAGAATATTTTTAGGGTGATAGACTAGTTAAAACATGCTATAAATAGTGATGGTACCCATGTGAGAGAGAAACCACATTAACCACTAAGTAATATGTCTATACTAGAGACATTCATTAAGAAACACCCACCAACCATTAGTGAATTATTAGACCTTGTGATATAAAAGAATGGGTTAAATCCATAGAAAATATATTCAAAATCATTGGAATTTCAGATCACCAAAATGAAACTCTTACTGTTGATTTTATTAATGATGAATATGATCAATTCCGGTTAATGGTTAATAATACATGACAAATAGAAGAGAATGAAATCTTGAAATGAGACACATTTAATAATACTTTATATGAAAAATATTTTCTTATAGTTGTTAGAAATATGATGTAAAAAAATTATTATAATTGAGGTATAAATAGTATGATTCAATGGCTGAATATAAATAAAAAATCACCCAAATGGAATGGAAAACACTAAATCAATCCTTGATATTGGTAGTAAATTTCATCAATTTTAATCAGTTTGAATATTTGATATCTAAGGTAATTATCTTCACATTAATTAAATAGCTATATGAAATTTTATAAATGTACTAAGAAGGTAGAAATAAAGATTATTTCCATTCATGTATTCTATGAAAACAAGTAGAAGAAATGGTCCAAATGATAGGTAATGGTGAATAAAACATTAAATAAATCCAAAGGTAAGAAAATAATGTTTCCAACATGTGATAGGTGGGGTAAAAACACTTTGGAGAATGTATTATAAAACCTCATGAATCTTTTTTGATGTATAAATATGAGACATATGGATTATGACTGGATAAAAAATGATTATACAAATAATTAAAATCTTGTCGTAATATACTTTATTTATAATGATATGGTTCATTATGTGAGTACTTGTCCAAAGATAGTAATGATGTATGGAAATCATGAAGTTCACATATAGAATGGTTTGGCTACATCATTTGTTAATACATATGTAGATGTTTGATAATCCAATGGTGAGGTGTTATCTCTATCGAGAATATTATTTTTTAATGATTATTATCATGTAAAAAACATCATTTGATGGTGAAGGAGGAATATATTCATGATATTGTTTTTCAGAGTAGATATGTGCATTATGAATTTGTAATTAGTCCCTCTACGTTGTCTAAATAACCAACTGTATTCATTAATATTATGAATATATTCTTCCATGAAGATTGAGATAATTTTTTATTCATTTTTATTGATGATATATTATTATATTTTATAATTCATGAGGATAATGAAATAAACCTAATGTTTTTTTTCATACCAAGAAATTAAAAAAATTATATGTAATATTTAGTAAGTTTGAATTTTTGAAGTAATATATTTATCTATTTCGAAATATTATTTATAAATATGGAATAATTATTTACCCTAGTCATACTAATGCTATTTATAATGTCATTGTCCTAAAAATGTCACATAAATTAATAGTTTAATTGGATTACTAGGTTACTGCTGATGGTTTATTGAAAACTTTGGTCATTGATCTTTCCCACTAACTATATTAAGTTGAGAAAATGTTAAATTCAACTAGAAAAAAAGTGCGTGATGATCATTTACAAGACATGGGAAGAAAATTGGTGATATATATAGTTTCTGAACATCCCTATAGAGATGAGGAATTTTCATGTACATTGATACATCATTAAAGGGAATTAATTTTATTTTTATGACGAATGATCAGGTAATTTCTTATGTTGCATATCAACTAAAACCACACATGTTAAATTATGATGAACATGATATTGAATTTGATGTTTTGGGTTTTTATTTAAATATTTGTGGGAGTCATTTAAAATAAGTAAAGTGTGAAATATATACTGATAAAAAATCTGAATTTTATATTCACTCATAAATAGTTGAATATGATGCAGAGAAGATGAATAGAAATAATTTAGGATTCTGACTAAATGATGAAATAAATGTTTTAAAAGGATATAAAAGAACTTTATTCTATGATTAGTAAATATAATTCTAAATTAAGGATGTTACATTTGTGGCATATCACTTTGGTAAATTATTTGATGAATTTTAACCAAGAAATTTTCATTTAGGAAATTCATATATTTTATTTTATATTTTTGTACAATGAAATTTGTGAGAAAAAATTTAGAATTATTATAAGGAGGATCATGTTTCAAAAGAAATGTTATAATCTATTAAGAAGGGTGATTTTATAAGGTTTAAAATTGATGAATATGGTAATTTCTGATTAGGAAAAAGGTTATGTGTGATTTGTGATTACCTATTGAAGAGAGAATTATTGAGTGAATCTCATAGTCCCAAGTTTTTTATTCATCTTGGTAGAACAATGAAATATAAATAACTTCAATAGTATTACTGGTGGAGTGGAATGCAATGAAATATTTTTTAATTTACCAAAAAATGCTTACATTTTCAACAGGTTAAAGCCGAAATGTAATTCATAAATTTTATGCTTTATACTTTTCTAGTTCAAGAATTCATATGGAAGAATATATCCATAGAATTATTGTTGGGATTTTATTTCTAACACATTTTTCAGGGAATCGGGGCTTCACATCATGCAAATTCTATTTCTCTACATTTCAATTCTCTAAAGGTATGTGACATCCATTTCTTTAGTTGATTATTTCTTCTCCTTGATCGAAATGGGATGTTGAGATGATAGTTCTTCTTTTCATGGATTCCTCTATAGATATCATTTCCTAGTATAGTTCTCCCTCACAGATTCAATCATGTTCGTGTATCTCATTCACGATGACATCTCTATGTGGAAATTGGTTAATTATGCTACTTTTTTCTCGAAATGGAGAAAACTATGGTCAAGCGAGTAGTCTTGTAAGACATATCTAGTAATTTCTAAAAAATAGTTATTTTAAGAACCGATAAATTCATCCACTATGGCATCAACCTCATATGAGTGATCTTATGTGCAGATCCTAAGGAATCTCATGCCGATTACGAGGTAATTGTTCTGAGGGGTGTAGGTATTGAAAATAATTTTACCTCTGGGATCACCATGTTTATTGAATCAGGTAAGGATTATGGGTCATGGTGTGAGTTTACCATATAATGGATATCTACATGGGGTTGATGTCTTTTGGGGATAGGTATGATTCTATTTTAACATATCGTAGAGATAGATATAAGAATCCTTTTGAAACGAATCGTTGGAGGTGTGTCCCTGGGAGGGATGATTCCACACATGGGTGAAGGGTCATGTTCCACATGTTAAATGTATTGTGGGGACATATCAGAAGGCCATATGGAGGCAGAGAAAGTAGGTGTGTCCCTATTTCGGAAGATGTCACACCTAGGAGAATGGGATTTTATTTTATATATAATGTCTAATATAGATGGACCATAAAACATTATTGCGGTGAATCATGGAGGTATATCCCTAAGAGGGAATATTTCACACATGGGTGAAGGGGAGTGTCCCTCCTATGTAATTCCTCATGGAGATAGATCATAATTCTTTGTGGAGGTGAATAAATGATGAAATTACCTAGTTGGAGAGATGTAACACTTGGGTGAATGGTCATGTCTCCTAGGTTCAAAATATCAGGATGATGGATTAGAATTCCCTTTAGAGGAAGATCAAGGAGGTGTGTCCCTAGGAGTGAAGATGTCATGCATGGGTGAAGTGGCATGTCCCACAGATTTAACATCCCATGGAGACATATATGTATTATCAAAAAAGGTAGATTATGGTTGTGTATCCTTAGGAGGGATGAAGCCACACCCAAGTGAAATGGCATGTCATATTGGTTTAACATATCATAGAGATGGATCATAATTCCCTATGGAGTTTGATCAAGGAGGTATGTCTCTATGATGGATGACATCACAATTAAGTGAAGTAGTTGTTGGGATTGAACCATAGGGATGCATCCGGCCTATCATATTTTAGAGAAAGTTAGAAAAATCCATGTAGTTCAAAATTGTAGTTTATAGTCATGTGATAGGACTGATCCAAGTATATTAATGTCATTCAGTAATGATGATTGTATATCGGAATCATGTATTTATTCCAATAGGTAAGAGATATGGGTTTCTCTCATGTTAACCATACATGGGGAATCATGTGTTTTTCTTATAGAGTAATTATAAATTTGTATGTATTGTGATGTGGATGTTTTCATGTAGTTTAATGTTGTATATCTAAGACATGGATCATAGATGTTTCATGTCATTTAGCTCGTACGTGGAGGATGTGGTCACTTCATCAGGGGGACTATGTCAGGGAAAGAGAAATAACCCTATGTAATCCCCACCAAGAGAGGTTTGTAGATTCCCTTGGAGATTCCACAATTAGGGTTTATGTGAAAACCACTCTTGCGACTCTATGTTGGACATGGAGTAGACACTACCATGGATGAGTGACCATATGGTTTACATACATTAGCGTTCATATACTTTAAAGAAAAAAGTTATTAGGTTACCAATGTGTAGAATAAATAGTAATGATGATGCAGTAGACCACAATTAATGTGATGTGTAAGGACATAAGGGTTGGTGGAACTGATCGCACATGCATTTGGGGTGTAGATGAATATGTCCTGATGAGGAATGGGAGCCCGGATTACTCAACCTCCATTAAGGGTTTTCATCAGGAGGGAGAAACTATGAATAATAGAAAACGTGTTATTCTATAAATCATGGGGTCTCATGGAGTTATGAATGATAAATATTAGCATCCATACAATTGTTAAGGGTTTCTTGAAAAAGTAGACATCATGAATCAGATGACCCTACCTGAGGGTATATTCTTGGTTTCCATGGGGTTGGATTCATGAATCTTAGATTCATCCTAATGTCCCATGTTCCAAGAATATAATCCTTCTTCCATGAAGGTCATGAAACTCCATGAAAGGAATCATCAACTAGGGTGAAGATTCTTAACAACCCAAGAGAAATGGTTTTGTGATTGATAGATACCTTGGGTAATCCATTATCACTTTAAATTACAATGATCAAGAGTAACAGTAACACAAAGAATTTTCGACTGTCGAATGGTTTTATATCCTTTAATAATATAGAAGTAAGGGGGTATTAATAGTGTGTGGGTTTCATGAATACTATAGGATTTTTCAATTATTTACAAGATTCATGTGTGTGGGGCACTCAAAGAACCAAAATTTCCATGAAATAATGGTTCCATCATGTCCCCATCTGAAAATATGGATAAAAATATTAATATTGACACTGTGTTATGGTTACCATTAGTCATGTATGTGGATGGGGCATATGCTAGATTATTCTATTCACAAAAGGGAGACCTTTGTAAAACATGCAGTTAGATGATTTTTTGGGATCTTTTAGAATAGTTTCTCCCCAAAACAATAGATCCTACATTAATCATTCCTATGAAAAACCTATTTTAGCATTAAAAATGGCATTTCTCATAATTGGAGCTGATAAGGATAAAGGGGGTCTAATTCTATCGTAAAACTGCCAAAAATTGGGAGTTGAATAATGTTCAAAAATCTTGTTCGTTGATATCATTTTTGATGAACACTCAAGAGTTCATATTGCAAACTGAGTATAGTTTTATGCCAACATATTGTGGAGGGGCCTCTTAAATGAGGCACAATAATTTCAGGAACGGAAAATCATTTACTCTTTAGTCAAGAATCTTAGCCTCTTAATGACTGCTTTGTGTTTCGGATCCCCATATTCATAAAGCTCAATACATCCAAAAATATAGTATTACAATCAGTGATCCATGAACCCAATATTCAATATAAAAACTATGTGATGCATCATTCACGAACACCACCATTTTGACCATAGCTTCATGATCCATATTTAGAAAAATTCATAATTTTTAAACTAAATAGTCACATAAGGTGACCAAATTGTTTCAACTCATTGGGTAGAGATGTTAGGGAACCTAATGATTTGGGAGAGAATCTTAAGTGAATTAGACCATGAATCACCCATCATGATGCTAATAGAAGATTATTAGGAATACCCACCTTTAGTGAGGTTTCTTCATTATGTATTTTTTATGAGGGATGACATATTCATCTCTATGGAAAGTATAGATGAGACTGCCTACTACATTAGATGAATTACCAAAAAGTACCTATGGCATAGGTAATCGTGGGTCCATAGCTATAAGTATCCTAAATCTCCCATAGTTCACACTATTTGGAATCAAATCATTGAAATAAATGGAGTTAAGTTGGAAGATGAGACATCAACCCCTGGTATATCAATATGATTATCAATTAGGTATTTGGTGATTTGAGTAAGGGATGGTCCAATGGATCAGGTCTGTTTTAGGGTAGGAATTATACGTATTAATTAGCCAATTATCATTTTTCATTCACGTCATTTAATGATTTGGGTGATAATCAAAATTTGTTTGGTATTTATAGGGAATCATAGGCCTTACAATTTCTCACCTACAACCTCCTAGAAATCATACTAGAGCTACTGACAATGTGGTTTCCTGGGAGTAAAACGTTTTATTTGTGTCATGGGTAGGTTGGAAATAGATCATGGGATCATAAAAAAAATCACTAGGATCTAAATTCAAAGTTCCATGTAAGGTGAGTTCCTCCATATTGTGAACATGTGGGAGGACTAGGAGAAAATTCTTTCTCTTGAATGGAAATTGCTATGATTAGTGAACCAAACTGGAGAAGAAAAGAAGAGGATGAAGGATATCCCGCCCATGAATTGTTTCTGTTATTTATTGAATGAACTTTGGATAGGATACCTATAATTTAGTTCCTATGACCTTGGTCATTGAAATGGGTAAAAGATCACTCATACTGGAGAATCCTGAAGGTGAGCTAGTTTTAGATGTTGTTATATAACATAAATCATAAATCTCATGTATCTAAATTGGTGGGGGTATATCATCCTGATGATTTGAAGTTGTATTCTCTCGATAAGGGATGTTCACATTAGGGTGTGGCCGAGAACATATATCATGGAAGTGATGCTGGAAATATGGTAGGGTATCAATATGGTTCTCTCAGTATTGTCGAAGCTAAACAAGGTACTCCACCAAATTATCCATGGGAAGAATATGATCCATCTATATAAGCCCCTAAATTTATTGTATGGCTGTGTTGTAACAAATATGTGTTGATAAAAATACCCAAACACATGTACCATTGTAGTATGAACATTTTTCCATTGTTTCTGAACAACACTAGAAGTTTCATGTCCATGTTGGGCCATATGAATGTGCAAGAAATGGCCTGAATTGTGGAGCTATTCATATCTCACCCATCCCCTCTTCTAACAAGGATGGTGATCAATTATATCATGGGGTCCATTAAGAAAAGTTAGTACCACATGTCTATTTGAGGTGGGGGTCTTTGTGTAAAGGGTTTCTTTCTAGGTTATTTATGATTTGTATGACCCATGTTAATTAGTGAGGTAGTTCAAATGCATACAACAATTAAGCACAAATGTGTAAATATAGGTTCTCTATGGGAATCAACC
Source organism: Viscum album (assembly GCA_963277665.1). Taxonomy (NCBI): domain Eukaryota; kingdom Viridiplantae; phylum Streptophyta; class Magnoliopsida; order Santalales; family Viscaceae; genus Viscum; species Viscum album. Next base: position 1,380,563,160 of record OY728166.1, read on the forward strand.
TTCAACCCTTTGGAAAATCTAGCTCATGTTCATGTATTAATATAGAAAAGGATAGAATGCGCTTTGATCACCTACAACCTCCTATGGGATCAATCATGAATTTGGGCTATGTTGGGAGAGCATGTATCCTAGGATGATGTTGATACCCCATAGAAATTGTGCCAATAATGGAGAGACAATACAACTATGGTGAAAAGGATTAGCATAAGCCAAAGAATTCCTTGGATGTAGGGCAGGCCCTGTTGGTAGAGCAGTGGTTGCAATGCTTGAAACCCCTAGCCTATCCTAGGCAGAAGATGTACGGAGAAGAGTGGAATTATTTTTGGTTCTCTAGGGAATGTAGTTTTGAGAACAGTGGAATCTTCTAGGGTGGTCCCAAATACATTTTTCAAAGGTTCATGGAATCTGTTATTTCATCCAAATGTAAATAGATATGATTTCTTCCCAGATTCATGTTATTATTAGGGGCTCTTTGGAATGATTAACACCCTCCATGAAATGTGGCAGCATCTCAATAGAGAGTGAATATTCCTCACTATGATGGGCCATAATATGGTTCGCTTCCACTTTTCCTAGGATGAGGCAGTGTACTACATCAAATAGATACATGATTTTTTCCACTATCAGGGAACGACTTGTTTGTTGGGCACATGACTAATGGTGATACTAGGGATGATTCCACCTCAAATAACTTGAGTAATGAGTTATAGACATGTATGCCTGATGTGGAAGTGTTGGAAGAGTCATATTGGATTAAAACCTAATAGGACTCTCTCATAAAAGGACACCCTATCATCGATCAGGTGAATACTATGATCCCAGGTTCTTTGGATGTTACCCAAACTCTAAGAGCGTTTTTAACTATTCTTGTAATTGTTAAGAGATCGATGATCGTGGAGGAAGTTCATGTTCATGATGATCATTTAGGAGATGGATAGAGAGCCCCAACCCTTTAAAGGGAGATCATTGGGTACCACCAGGATGTTTAGGCAATGGGAAGCCATCCATTGGTCTAAGCTGTGCCTTTGATGGAGGTGAAGTCCACTGGGGAAGTGCCCCTGCCATGGGGATTTCACTTGAATCATCCTAAGTTACTAGTCTGGGTATACTATCAATGAAATCCTCTTATAATTTTCGAATTTTACTCTTATAAATTTTCTATCAATATTTGATTGAATCATATTAAAATGGTAGTTCATGTCACATTCTATGACCATACAGTCGATGGAAATAGATGAGATGGTACCCTTAATGGGTATATATAAAGAGACTATAGTGGATGATTCTGTCCTAGAGGTTCCATTAAAGGAGACTATCATAATTGAATCCTCAATGGTGGACGATATTATTTTAACAAAAGATGGTGTGTAGGGGGAGGCTATGTTGGATGCACCTGCCTTGGAATTTCTATCAGTTAATGCTTCAGGGGTGAGGCTGAGATTTCATCCCCTAACGGGGATAGAGTGGAGGCTAGGAAGGTTTCATATATCTCAATGGTTCCATAATAAGTTGTGGTATCTTATACTCTATGTGAATGGGGGAGTGTATTTGTTTCTTAATGAAATATACTCTAGCCCAACAATTCTCAATAAAAATACAGTGATGATCGATCCACTTAGTTGTTGGATTTCTTCTCTCCATATGATCCTGCATTACCAGAAGACATTGAGGATTTCTGTTTGGAATCCATCATGGGTAACTAAATTATTCATCACGGGGTGTGGAGGAATATGTCGAAATACCTTACCTGCACCCTGTTAGATGACTTTCCAAATTGGAAGGGTTCTATCTACCATTTAGTTGTTATCTTAGGGATCAGTGGGGAGGATGCTAGTGGCCTTTAGACACCATCATAATAATTACTTATAGAGTATACACATGTTGAATGTAATACATATGAAATATCCTAGAAGAATCATAACTACAAGGTATCTAAGGAGATCTAGGAAGATTAAGGGGATAACACTCACCTATAAGCATTTTCCTAATGAATTCATCAATGGCTGCTTCACAAGATAAGATGACTGATCATCTGATGGACTAGTTGGTGGTAGATGGGGCTAATACGGTTAATAAAACATCCTTGGTTGGTGAATTATGAGTTTAATAGATCCATATCTATATTATAGAAGAATGATTTTATCATACAGTTGGGAAGAGGTGTTTGAACTAGAATAGTGGCAGTGGGCTCTCGTGGCTACTGAGTGGAGGCTAATTGAGCTCAAAAGAATTTTCATTAGTGTCAATCTATATAAGGATTATTTTATGGGGTGATATAGAGGATCTATTTGGTGGAAAACCCTCAATAATCAATGTAGATTTTTTTGAATTTTTCATATACATGGACATGTTTCTCTCATCTATTTTTATTATTGCACTTGAACCATACTGAGAAAAAAACAATGACGAAGCAGTACGCTCAATATATTAATTATCGGAGAGATAAAAATGGGACGATCGTGTGATTTCTCATTAATATTAGAGTTTCATGAAATATTATACATTTGGTATATTTATTTGTTAACCGACCATCTAGAGTGTTAAGGCTGAGAGGAGATAGGGATGTAGAATGGGGTTGTCTAAACATTAAAATTGATTTCTCAAGGTCCACTAGTGCATTAGTGTGGTAACTCCATGAGTATTGAATTCTACCCAAAAATTGGAAATATAGAGAGTGAATCATGATTCTTGATTTCTATATCATAAGGGGAGTATCACGATGATGGATGTAACGACCCGAGTCCGGAGCCCCTCCACTGGTGCCTCATACCCGGTTCGCCACATGACCTCAATCGTGTTACCCCGAACGCCAGAGGCAGCAGACTTGCAGCGAGGGACATGGTGAGTCAGTGGGGAAACTATTCCCTCATTCGGTAAGGTATACATGGTAAGAAACAAAAATAAAAAGCGGAAGCAGTAAACGACATGCATAACAACAGAAACCAAACAGCGGAAGCAATGTAGAGATATAACTATGATGAAAATTATGCAGTAGGTACATGTATCTAAGGAAAACTGAAAACACAACAACATGCTGAAATACAACTGAACCAAGTGCAAAAGAAAAACAATATGATCTCCTCAGCATCGTGAGCCACAGCTCGGTCCCATGATCCCCAGCTCCTGGTGCAATCAAGATCCTGAAGTAGATGGGCGCTTTCCCTTGTCTATAACTGCAGCAACATTGTTTGCTTGTGCCAAAAAGCATGGCCCAAACAGGGTGTGAGATACAATCTCAGTAGGCAATCACCCAAAGATTTGTGCCTAACAGTCAATGAATACAAGACAGTAATAAAACAAGAAGCAGTAAATAAAAAAGCACAAGTAGCTACAATCCACAGTTCTAACAAATAAAGCACACAAGCAAGCAGTCAGCAACAAGAAGAAAATAGGTAATCCTCTGGGTAGCTCTCACAGTCTATCCCCTAGGGTTTAACCTCTAATTACTAGCAACCCTCTGGGAGGCACACACAGTCTCACCCATATGGCTCAGCTAAGTAAATTAAGCAGACTCTCTGGGGAATCACTCACCGTCAATTCCCCATATAGTCTTGTATCGTTCTAACGTCTCTCTGGGGAAGCACTCAATATCAATTCCACCTATAGACCACATCGTAATTAAAAGACACTCTAGAGAAGACCTTCTGTCAATTCTCCACTTGGTCACGCATCGTGATTAAAAGACACTATGGAGAAGCCCTTCCATCAATTCTCCCTTTGGTCTACTACTCTAGGTTCTCACAGTCCTGAGTAACTAAAATGCTCAGTGCATGTATACCACCCAAGTAAACCTCAAGAACTACTTGTCTATCTTCTAAGGCTCAGATTCAATAATTAAACAATAGTTCCACTATCCAACGACTATGCATGGCAACTGGAAAAATGCCAAACAGGCAGAACAAGCATGGCAAAGCAATCTGAGAAAAAACAAAATACTCTAATCAAAAGCAATAACCTCTACTAAAGCAATCAAGAAATGAATGCAAGAAACAAGGGAAAAACGGGAAACACGCAATACCCCGTTCAAGGGTATTGGTGGAATTTGCACAAAATACTCAAAGGCTTTCTACAAAAAGGCACAAACCACCTACTTTGATCCTAGGAGATCGATATAAGTTAACCTCGACGACATATTCCCCATAGAACGACGTAGATCTGAGAAAAATCACAAAACATTCATCCCACGATAACTTTAAAACAAGGAGGAATCAAGAAACAAGTCTCAAGCAAAAGGAATAACTCACCGCTGCGATTCCAACGCAACTGACCAAGCTCGAATCGGAGAACGGACGGCGAGGTAGGACTCCGTCGAAGATCCGGTCTTACGGTCGCTCTTGGACGGTAGAAAACTCAAGAAGAAGACGAATATGGGGGTTAGGCACGACCCCAGTCCATTTAATGAAAAAAATAAATTACATGGCGTATACTTTTTAAGTACACGATGTGTACTTCGAATTTTTTCCATACTCCGAAATAACCGGCCTCCACCTCAGCCTTACACACCATGTGTGTGGCGCAGACATGGCCAACACACGGTTTCAAACTGGAATAGAGTACACGGCGTGTACTCAGAAAGTACATAGTGTGTACTTCTGAAATTTCCAGAAAATTCATTTTTCTCAAAATTTCCAGAAAAAGGAAAAATGTACCTGCACGAAGATCCGGGTTCTTACAAACATCCCCCCTTAATGAAATTCGTCCCCGAATTTCCCTAATGAGGTGGAGAAGAAGAATCCCCGAACAGCTCCGACCATTGTGATCGTACATCGGACTCCCTCTCCTAGGTCTCCTCATGTACTCGCTCGTGCTGCCATAGCACTCATACCAAAGGAACAGACAGCCCGCAGACAACCTTCATACTACGATCGAAAATCTGGATAGGATGCTCCTCGAACAACGCATCTTCTTCAAGCTCGACTTCCTCAGGATGGAGGACATGAGAAGGGTCTAAAAAGTAACATCGGAGGTGAGATATGTGGAAGAAATCATGCATGGACCGATACCTCTGAGGTAGCTACAACTGATAGGCGACCAGACCAACTCTCTCCAAGTCCTCAAATGGCCCGACGTACCGCGGTGAAAGCTTACCCTGTCTCTGAATCCTTTTGTGTCCCATCCTCAGTGAAACACGTAGGAAAACCTGATCACTGACCTCAAACTCCAGAGGTCGTCTCCGCTGATCAGCATAAGAATTCTGCCGAGACTGTGTTGTAGCCATCATCTTCTGAATCAGCTCTATCTGCTGTGAATTATCCTGAACAAGACGAGGTCCCAGCAAAGCTGCCTCTCCTGCCTCCAGCTAGCATAAGGGTGATCGGCATGGCCTATCGTACAAAGCCTCATATGGTGCCATCTGAATTGTCACCTGGAAACTGTTGTTGTAGGAAAACTCCACCAGGGGAATATGCTTCTCCCAAGAACTGCCAAAGTAAAGGGTGCAAGCTCGGAGCATATCCTCAAGCACGTGGATCGTGTGCTCAGACTGGCCATCAGTCTGGGGATGGTATGATGTACTCAAAAGTACCTATGTACCCAAGGCCATTTGAAGTCCCTGCCAGAACCGAGAGGTAAATCACACATCTCTGTCTGAAACAATAGAGCGCGGAACACCATGCAGATGCACAATCTCTCTGATGTAAAGTCATACCAGATCATCGACACTAAAGGTATCCTTGATCAGAAAGAAGTGAGAATCCTTCTTAAGTATGTCGACGATAACCCAAACAGCATCGTTCCCTCACGGTGACCTCGGCAACCCAGTCACGATGTCCATCGCAACATCGTTCCACTTCCACTCCGGAATGGGTAACTGCTGTAAAAGGCCTGCTGGTCGCTAATGCTCGGCTTTCACCTGCTGACAATTAGAACATCTCATGACAAAACCAGCAACATCCTTCTTCATACCTGGCCACCAGTACTGACGATGAAGAGCCTGGTACATCTTGGTGACGCCAGGATGAACTGCCCAAACAGAGGAATGGAAATATCGCATCAGCTCCTCGCGTATGTCTGCTGGCACCCATATGTGTCCTTGTAAATGCAAGATCTCAGCCTTTCCCACTATCCATCTAGGAATAGGGTCCCCTCCTGACACACTCTCCTGCAGGACTAATCCTTCCGAGTCTAATAGCTGCCTCATCTGTACCTGATCAAGTAGTATAGAGGTAATAGCTATGGAAGAATGAAAGGTCTGACCCTGTCTGTCATGCACCTCCAGATGCATCTCAGAGAACAGATCCATCAGCTGCCACTCACTACTAGCCTCATGAACTACCTGAATCTGTGCTCTCATGCTCAATCATCAGCCACAGCGTTTCCCTTTCCAGGCATATAGGAAAGCTCAAAATCAAAAGACTGTAGATACTCAACCCATCTGCGCTGCCATAGATTCAGATCTTGCTGAGTGAAGATATACTTGAGACTCTTGTGGTCGGTGAAGACCACAAAGTGTTCTCCCAGATGATAGTGTCTCCAACATCGCAAGGCATGAAAAACAGCTGCCAACTAAAGATCATGCGTAGGGTAGTTCCTCTCATGTGGCCTCAGCTACCGAGACCCATACGCAATGAATCCATCTCCCTGCATAAGAACAGCTCCCATCCCGATACCCGAAGCGTCATAGTAAACAGTGTAGCTCTTGCCTAGCTCTGGAAAGGCTAGTATCGGTGCTGACGTCAACCTCCCTTTCATCTCCTGAAAGGGTGACTCACAAGAATATGACCTTAATAACTTCTCCCCCTTCTTGGTCAAACCTGTCAAAGGTGCTTCTAGACGAGAATTGTCCTGAATGAAGCGTCTGTAGTATCCAGCCAGCCCTAGGAAGCTCCGTCCCTCAAAAATGTTCTTTGGATTCTCCCAGGAAACTACATCTCTCACTTTCTCTGGGTCCACAGATACTCCTTCCTCTAAGATGACGTGACCCAATAACTGAATCTGATCCATCCATAAGTGGAACTTCGAGAGTTTAGCATAAAGGCGATGCTCTCTCAATGTACTCAGAACGATCTCAAGATGTGTGGCATGGTCATGTCGATTGTGAGAGTACACGAAGATATCGTCCACGAAGACCACGATGAAGGAATACAAGTAAGGATGGCACACTCAGTTCATCAGTGCCATAAAAACTGCAGGTGCATTTGTGAGACCGAACGGCATTACTGTATACTCGTAAAGACCGTACCTGGTCCTGATGGCTGTCAGAGGTATATCTGAAGGTCTAACACGCAGCTGATGAAAACCGGACCTCAAGTCGATCTTCGAGAACACCCGGTCACCTCGAATCTGATCGAAAATGTCATAAATCCTCAGAAAAGGATATCGGTTCTTGACCGTCAACTGGTTCAGCATCCTATAATCCACACAAAGCCGAAGGGTACCATCTGCCTTCTTCGCAAACAGAACAGGCGAACCCCAAGGAGAAGTATTGGGTCGGATGAAACCCTTAGCCTGTAGCTCCTCCAACTGCTTCTTGAGCTCCTGCAACTCAGGTGTGGCCATCCAATAGGGAGGAATGGACACTGGTGCCGCTCCTAGCACAATCTCAATATAGAAGTCTACCTCACGCTCCGGTGGAAAACCTGAAAAGTCTTCTGGAAAGACATTCCTGAAGAGATCCACCACTGGAGGAAAGTCCAACTGTGGAGTCCTCTGATCATCCAGATAAAGACTAGAAATATGGATTGTTACCCCTCCTAGCCCAAGAAGATCGAGTCCCACCCGACTCGCCCGAATGTCCCATTCGCCTCTATGATGGAAAGATTCACCTTCTGGTGAAATGAAACTGACTCTGCAGCGATAACAGTCAACAACTACCTGGAAGGGAATCAACCAGTCAATGCCAGGAATGACATCATAGCCTGTCATCTCTAGGACATAGAGATCCCATAAGAAGTGATACCCTTCATCCTTGAGAGGGGATTCTCTACACTGGAGTACACTAGATGTCCTTGTTCCCGTAGGTGTGTCTAGTGTCAATGAGTCGGGATGAGAAAAGATGAAGAGTCCAAGGCTCTCCACAACAGAAAAAGAGATAAAGATATGAATATCACCAATATCGAAAAGGGATGAAGATAAAACTGAGGCTACTAAAATCGTACCTCGGATAGTAGAAGGGTCAGGATCCTGCTAATGATAAGTCTGCTCCATAGCGAAAGACTGGCCGACACCGCGGCCCTGCACCACTGACTGACCACTCTGAGTGAACCTCCTTGCTGGTGCTGAGGGAGTGGTGGCTGACCGCCACGGCCTCGACCTCCACCTTTGCCCGAACGGCCGGAAGAACTCTAGTTCCCTGACTGGTGAGAGACTGGTGGGGATGCTCCTGAACGAGGATTCATGGAAGAACACTGGTCACCTGCTGCTTGTGGGAAAACCTGGAAGAAACACTGATGGTGACCCATCTTTCCACAAGATCGGCACTCTGCGGGGTCTCTCTGGCACTGCGGCCTCTTGTGCCCTGTCCGACTACACTGGTATCATGTCACATGGCTGCCTAATGATGCGTCTCGCTTCCTCACATCACCGCGCGTAGGCTCCATATGGCGCTTCTTAATGTCATCTGAAGGGAAGCTAGCTCTGGAAGCAGAACCGCCATGACTCGTAGCTCCAGAGTCTCTCAAATTGTGCTACTCAATTAGTGCCTGGTTGACGATGGATGTAAAGTAAGTCAGCTGGAAGATGTTCACCTGCGATCGGATCTCCCACTTGAGTCTATCCTCAAAACTTCCTCACCAAAAATACCCCACTCCCATCATGAAGGGGTGTAAAACGCTGCAGCTTAGTGAAACGAGAGGAATATTCTGTGATAGATAGAGTACCCTGCTCTAAGCTCATGAACTCCCATGCTCGATCGGCCCTCAGGGTCACCGGGTAGAAGTAGTCATAGAACACACGCTGGAACTCCTCCCAAGCCATAACCTGCTGCTGACCCGCCTGTGAGATCACGTCCCACCACCTCTTGGAGGAGTATCAAAGCATATAGGTGGTGAACATGACCCGCCTCTCTGGGGGCGTCTCCAGATGCTTGAAGATAGTCAGCATGGCTTCCATCCATGACTCTGCAGCCTGAGGTCCTCCCTCCCCTGAGAACGTGGGAGGATGCTGCTGCTGAGAGAACCGTGTCAAGTCTTCCATAGATGATGCATAAGGCGGTTCTCCCTAGAAGGCCTACATTTTCCTCATGAAACCCTCCCTGAACTGTGCATCAGTTCCCGCAACTGGAATAACAACCGGTTCCAGGGCTGGCTCGACTGGGGGATCGACAGGAAGTCCCTGGTCAGCCCTGTCTGGCGTCTGATCACTGCCTGATGACAGACGTACGACCGGAGGACGTCTCGGAGGCATAGATATAAAGATCAAAAGCACACCATAGATTAGGAAAATAAGTACAGAGAACACAAGAGTACAAAATGGGAACAAGGGAAGAAAACCCACATGATTGAAAAAACACGACTACACGATGTGTATAAAACTACACGACGTGTCTTCTTAAACCACTGGCATGGGTGTGTACTCCTGCCCCTCAAGTCGTGTACAGTACAAACTACAGGGCGTGTTGACCCCCACACACGGCGTGTACTTGAAAACTATTCCCCTGCCTGAGTCTCCTTACATTGCTAACCCACACGGTCCGACTCCACCCGAGACTACATGGCATGTTCGAAACAAACATGACGTGCACCAGACAAGGCTTCAGCCATATGTGTTGTTGAGTACATGGCCATCTACATGGTTGGACCAGACACGGCATGCTCCGAACAAGCACGGTGTGCATAGGCGAAAGAGACATCGTCCCGTGTTGTTTGTGACACGGCCGAGTACTTTAGAAAGACTACACGTCATGTTTCGAACAAACACGACGTGTGGAATGGAAGGTAACACCGGCCCGTGTTGTTCGTGACACGTCCATGTACCTGGATAAGACTACACGGCATGTTCCCTATGGACACGGAGTGTGGAAAAGAAGGTCACGCCGGCCCCTGTTGTTCGTGACGTGGTCGGGTACCTGGATAGGACTACACGGCGAGTTCCCTACGGACACGACGTGTTCTACCCGAGCTTCCCCAGCCCGTGTTGGTAGTGACACGGCAGGGTACACAGCTCCGAACTCACACGGCGTGTACCAATGGTACACGACGTGTTCCCAAATTTAGTCCTACGACACCGTGTTCTGCTCACATAGTCAGTGACATTGCCTGAAAACGACATGGTGTGTGCCCAAAAATTACACTCGTGTATTCTGGGTTTTTCTGGGCAGTAGCTCAAAAACTGCGTAGAATTACAGAAACACTAAAAACAAGGGGAAAAGGTGCCAAATTCTGATCCGTGAGGGCCCATAACACCTAAAGAACCAAACTTCGGCATTCATTTTTAAGCAAGGAAAAAAATGTATAGTTTTCTAACATAACAACAGAGAATCTATCAAGCATCTATCACAACAGCATGCATAATTTACACATAGCCTATCACAACAGCATGCAATCGCTAATGCACCCTAGATGGCATGGCAAGAATGCATGACATGTGATTTCTACAAGTGCCTATATGATGCATGAGATGTCATTCCCTCATCTCATCATGTTGTGAAAGAAATAGAACCAAAATATCAAAACAATATCCGCACAAGTCATACGAATCACTCTAGGGAAAACATACCAACCGTAAAATCTCAAAACCAGAAAACGGAAATTTATGAGGTAGTATGGATTTTCCCTGTATATGGGTTAGCTACTCCCAAGAAAAACTTAATTCCAATTACTAAATCCATCCTATCCCTGGCTAAGGTCTCCAAAGAGTAAAGCAAGAGAAAATAACTCCTGTGGTACCACTTTGTAATGACCCGAGTCTAGAACCCCTCTACTGGTGCCTCGTACCCGGTTCGATAAATGACCTCAAGTGCATTTCCCTAAATGCCAGAGGCTGCCGACGAGCAGTGAGGGCCTTGGTGAGTTGGTGGGAAAACTATGCCCTCATTTGGTAAGGTATACAAGGTAAGAAACAATAATAAACAGCGGAAGTAGTAAACAACATGCATAACAACAAAAACCAAACAGTGGAAGAAATGTAGAGACATAACTATGATGAAAATGATGCAGCAGGTACAAGTATATAAGGAAAACAGAAACCACAACAACGTGTTGAAATACAACTGAACCAACTGAAAATGAAAAAAAAAATGATCTCCTCAGCATCACGAGCCACAACTCGGTCCCATGCTCCCCATCTTCTAGTGCAATCATGATACTGAAGTAGAAGGGCGCTTTCCCTTATCTATACCTGGAGCAACATAGTATGCTTGGGCCCAAAAGCATGGCCCAAATAGGGTGTGAGATACAACCTCAGTAAGCAATCACCCATAGATTTTTGCCTAATAATCAATGAATACATGACAGTAATAAAACAAGAAGTAGTAAATAGAAAATCACAAGCATCTACAATCCACAGTTCAAACAAGTAAAGCACACAACCAAGCAGTCAACAACAAGAAGAAAACAGGTAACCCTCTGGGTAGCTCTCACAGTCTAACACCTATGGTTTATCCTCGATGTACTAGAAACCCTCTAGGAGGCACACACAGTCTCACCCCTCTGGTTCGACTATGTAAATTAAGGAGACTCTCTAGGGAAGCACTCACCATCAATTCCTCCTATAGTCTCGTATCGTGATAAGGCTCTCTAGGAAATAACTCAATGTCAATTCCCCCTATAGCCCGCGTTGTAATTAAAAGACACTCTGGAGAATCCCTTCAGTCAATTCTCCACTTGGTCTCGCATCATGATTAAAAGACACTCTGGAGAAGCCCTTCTGTCAATTCTCACTTTCTTCTACTACTCTAGGTTCTCACAGTCCTGAGTAACTAATCATGCTCAGCGCGTGTACAATGACAAAGTAAACCTCAGGAAATACTTGGCTATCAACTAAGTCTCAACAGAAATAATAAAACAACAGTTCCAATATCCTACGAATAGGCCTGGCAACTGGAAAAACGCCAAACAGGCAGAACAAGCATAGAAAAGAAATCTGAGCACAAACAAAATACTATAATCACAAGAAATAACCTCTACAAAAGAAATCAAGCAAAGAAGGCAAGAAACAAGGGCAAAACAAGAAACACACAATACCCCATTCAAGGGTATTGGTGGAATTTTTACAAAATACTCAAAGACTTCTTACAGAAAGGCACAAACCACCTACCTCAATTCTAAGAGATCGATATATGTGAACCTCGATGACAGATTCCCCATATAACGAAGTAGATCTGAGAAAACACACAAAATTTTCATCCCACTATAACTTGAAAACAAGGAGGAATCAAGAAACTAGGCTCTAGAAGAAGGAAGAACTCACCGATGCGATTCCAACGCAACTGACCGTTCTCGAATCAGAGAACGAACGGCACTGTAGGAATCCATCGAAGATCCGGCCGTACGGTCCCTCTCGGATGGTCAAAAACTAATGAAGGAGATGTGTATGGGGGTTAGGCACGACCCCATTCCGTTTAATGAAAAGAAAGAAAGTACACGGCGTGTACTTTTTGAGTACATGGCGTGTACTTCAAATTTTTTCCGTACTCCGAAATAACCGGCCTCCACCTCAGCCTTACACACCATGTGTGAGGCCCGGACACGACCAACACATGGCTTCGAGCCGGAACAGAGTACACGATGTGTACTCAGAAAGTACACGGCGTGTACTTCTGAAATTTCCAGAAAATTCATTTTTCTCAAAAATTCCAGAAAAAGTTAAAACGTACCTGCATGAAGATCCGGGTTCTTACAATGGAGGATAACTTCTTACCTTGTTTGGAAACAATATACATTGTCATTTTGACGAGAACGTGGAGAGAAAATGGTGTTTGATCGATGACCATATTTGAATTGTGGGACATATGTCGTAAAGTTTTCGAAAAGTATTCTTATGAATGTTCCTAGGAGAGAAGATGATATAATTTTGTGAGACACCACTTCCATTATGGGGTCTAGTTTGGATTTGGATGAGGATGAGGTTAAAAATATTGGTACATTGAATTCATGAAGATGAAGTGGTGGAATTTTCAAATTTATTTCCACCATATTGGTATTATGATACTTTAGATTTGACTAGATTGGGTAGGAATATTGGTTTAAAATAATGTTAGACTAGTTTTCCTTGAGAACAACACCTTGAATGCTGAGTGATGGTCAAAAAGACAAGAATAATGTGGTAGGTGACTAACACTAAAGGAATATGATTGTTAGGTAGTGTCCTAAGAATCCTCTTTGTTTTATGTCACGAAATGGGGATTAGGGACACATTTTTTAAAAATATATTGCGAGGACATTGGGAATATAGTTTAACATCATATGGTGAGGATATGGGATTTCACAATTTAACATATGTGATTGTGGCATCATTGCATTGTTTCACCTCATGTGATTAAGATGTGATCACTAATTTTAGTATTATGTGACTAAGGCTTGTGAACTAAAATGGATAACACCCCCCAACCACAGTATAAAAGCTAGTATAAGAGTAGTATGAAAGGGGAACTCCATGGTGGGAACCATAATGTAATGGAGTCTTATAGGTCCCTTCAGGTAAAAATAATCATTGGAGATATGTACCCAATTCAAGTTCATTATTCCGGGACCATATTGTTGTATAAGAGTGTGTATGTTTGGAATTTGGGAGAAGTAAACCAACATGGATCTAAAGCCTACAGGGCACTATTACACAAGATATAGCGGAGACATCTTGAATGTTAAAAGTTTATGTTCATGATGATCATTCCAAGACTCTTAGTATAATATAATAATAACATCATGATTTGAATTGATGGACATGGGACCCAATGCCAGATTAAACATTCCTATGTGCACTAGAACACATTTAAAAGACAGGATTCTTGCACTTGACAACTTAGTTTAATGGTATATTATTTTTTTGTATGAAAAATATTTTAAGGTTATAATTATTGGACACTTGAAAATAGTTTAAGGTCTTTTTTCATGGACCAGACCTCCTAGATTGTGGTCAAGGATTGTAGAACTATTTTAAATATTATAATTTAAAAATGATTTGATAGGGGTTGATCATCTCAAACAGATATATATTGGGAGGTGGTGTGACAAACATGACATGAATTGAGGGCCAATGAATCACAATGCCACAAAAATCATTCATAAGGAGACACTCACATAGTTTTAAGTCGTGATGCGTATAATTATCATCCTTGTTTGTGGTCATGGAGTTCGAACTATGGGGCACACACATGTCTTAAACATTATTGAGGAAAACCACCTCATGGATTGTAATCCCACGTGATCTATAATCTATGTGAGAAATAAGGATATATATGAAGTCCTCATTTCATGTAGAGGAGAACTCAATGTTAGTGAATGTGATAGAAAAAAATCCCATGTGGATGATTCAAAGTTCCCATAATTGGATTGTGTAATGGGAGTAATAAAAAATATGTAAAAATTGCTTACTATGTTTAAAATATCGAATCTATACCTGTATCGATTTATGATGGGGAAAAGATTTAGGATAAATGATTAACCAAGTTTGAAACATGAGATCCACTATTTTATACTAAATAACTTACAAGGTTTGGACCAAAGACAATAGGTGAGAAAATTTTTAAAGGAACAATTTTTGTTAGTGAGCCTATTTAGAATAATGGGGAGATGATTATCCAAAATAAAGAAAGCACAAAGTGTATTCATAGAAGTGGAGAATGTTCTAAATGTACAATGATGTTCCTTTGGAGATAATTTTTTTAGGCACTCAAATGTGATAAACAATACAAAACGATTTCCTATAATAATATAAATTTATTGATATATAATATATCTAATGGTAAAAATGAGCTATTCCAACAGATATAAAATTATATTTGGTTAGATTTAAATTACCAACACATGTTTTTACGAATATTTATATCTGTTAATATTTATCATTTAACACCAACAAATATTTTACCAATTGTTTAATATATTGCATTATCATATCAATACCACCATTTTTTACGAAAAATGATTCTATTACTATTAATTGTTATCGTAAACAAGTCTTTTACAAATAAAAAAATATGTTGCAATAAATTATCTAATGAAATAAAATATTTCACAATATATATATATATTTAATTCAATAAATGTAATAAATTTTAAATATTTTAATAAAATCAAAAAATCATATTTCTTTCAATAAATCATTATAGGTATGTGTTATTGTATGAATATATATATATATATGATATAAAATTTATGATAAATGATAACAATTTTTTTGATATAATGTATTAGAAACTAAAAAAATAAATTCACTTATATATAATTACATTACATATATATTATATTTTTTTATTTAGAATATATATACATTTAATAAAACTATCATTATATAGAAATTATATATAAATTTATTATTCTTCATGATAATTTTTAATTTATACTATTTATATGGAACTTTTTTTCTTAATTAATATTCTTGAGCCGTAAAGATCACAACTATGTTATTGTGTCTTTTATTGACACAACTTAATCTGGTTAATTTCATTTTCTGTGGACAAACAGTGTGTTGGAATTCTAAAAATATTTTGTTATTATTTTTATTATTTCATGTTTACTTTTAAATTTACCCACATCCTTTATCGCTTATGTCTCCTATTCCTCTCATTTCAATTTACGCCACACTCACCCGCTAGGAGGAACCCATACTATGTTCCTCTCTCCTCATCCAACCATGAAATCTTGTTATTTATCCTTTGGATTTCCCATGTAGAATATTATGAATTACATTACTTCTCATCCTATATCTTATTTTTCTCCTTTAATTGTGATTTACCTTTCATCATTGTAGTTCATGTGACCCATCCAAAACCTAACTTGTTTTGGGGGTTCTAATTGTTGATACTCGATGTTTATGGTTCTTGATCATAGATTCTTGTCTTTTTTAGCTAACGATTTCATATGTGTTTTATTGATGTGTATAATATATTCATGGGTTTGGATTTATATGTGTGGCCAACCATTATAGTTTCAAAAAGATTCATTCCATAAATTATAATACTTTGGGGAAAAATTTAATTTCATCAACAATGATTCTTTATTTAATGATTTTATATCATCACTAAATTATATATTATTTAAAATGTATTGTGATTTTAAACACTTAACATGAATAATTTACCCTTCATTTAACATTTGAGGCTATTTGGAGTGTTCAATTTGATTAAATATGTCCACAATATGGGGTTAGGTAAGAATCCTATAGATTCAAATGAGGGAATTGTACTGTATTGGTGTTACAATTTTACTAAAACTATTCAGTACCCCATATATAATCAATTAATGTATTCCTTTAATTACTAGCTTCAATAGTTTCTTTTCATGATGCATCGATATTTTCTATAAGTTTAAGATTTATTGTTTTTTTACATGATTTCATTAATCTAAATGGATTTTAATATCTATTGCATGGTATTAACAATTATTATTCACATTAAAAATGTATGAGTGATTTATAATGGTTCTGCTGATATTATTTAGTGGTGCCTGTTCCCAAACACATAAAACTCATGCTTTCACAAACCTACATAAATTGCCAAATTATGTTAGGATATTCTATAAAAATTTATGAGGACAATTTTAATATTTTATTAAAATATTCAGTTATTTTGATGATACATATGGATTTTCATTATGTTCATGTTGTGATAAAATTATTGATAAAATCATTCGGTGATTCTTTCCAAGATAACTTTTTCATTCTTCATCGATCATCAATCCTGGTTGTAATGTCATCATTTTTCCCATGAAAACTAATCTTATTTTTGTTTCAGATCCGTTGAATTATATTTTTGTTGGTTCCCATTATAAGCTGTGGTAAATTAAATGGTTTTGTTCCATTGTGATCATACTAACTATGTAGTTAGTTCTATGCAGGGTCGATTCCACATGGAAAATGTAAATTAAATTACCAATATAGGTAAGTGAGTATTAGTCAATTAAACAAAAAATTTTAATTAAGGGAAAGATATTAAAGAGTGAAACTATTTGGGAAAATCAAATTAATATAGAAGGAATGCCATAATAATCTAGAGAAATTGTGTCTGGGTTTCAACACAATTAAGATTTATTGAATTGGTTTTATTTTTTATTAATTTTATTAATGAAACTTGTTTACCATAGGTATTAAAATAAAATTTTGTTTCTGGGTAAAAAATAACTATTATATAATAAAAATGATAACCCATTCGTCCGATGATAAATCAGATAAAAACAATAAATTTATTTTACATATAAAACTATGGAAATAACCTCACCAAATGATCATTGGTTTTTCCCTTGAAACTCATTTAGTTTTATCCATTAATTTTATTTTTGGTCTGATATGACAAGAATAGTAAAATGAAATATTAATTTTTCCATGGAATTTTAGACGAAAATAATAATAATAAAACAAATCATGCATTGAATTAAAATTTTTCCATATTTTTATTACAACAAAACCATTAGAAAACTACCCTCTTACGTCTATTTCCATGATGTGCATGTTGACGAGAACCTCGTCACCTGCCTTGGATATGAGAGGAATGAAAGACGAAAAAGGTATTATACTAAAAACTGTAATGAAAACATGAATTAATCTCAAATTTTGGATTTGGGGGAGATCGAATAGAAGTGAGGAAGTACCTCTCCCTTAGATGTCAAACCATGAACCAAGATGGATATATATCTCCTTATAAAACAACATATTACCTGGTCTGTACCTATAAGTATGTGTCGTGTAATTAGGTCGACTGGATTTTATTTGTTTTCTCCACTGATAGGTTCCCTCCCATGTCGCCCATTTTATT
Source organism: Viscum album (assembly GCA_963277665.1). Lineage (NCBI taxonomy): Eukaryota > Viridiplantae > Streptophyta > Magnoliopsida > Santalales > Viscaceae > Viscum > Viscum album. Next base: position 1,380,581,002 of record OY728166.1, read on the forward strand.
TATCTACATTTGTTGTCGGTTCATGAGGTATATGGCGTGTTGTGACCCCTCACATGGTGTGTAGAGTATATTTCATCCACAATATTCTTCTAAAAGGTCTAATTATGTGTGAACATGTAACACAGACATTAAAGACATTGGTCAACTCCATGGGCGTGTAATTGTTCTAGCTGAGTGGTGTTTGGGAAAAGGTAAATTATGTTGGTTTATGAAGTACATGTCATGTATATTTTAATTTTTATTCAAATCCCTCCCAATGTGTGACATTGTCTAGAATATCTTAAAAACCCACAAAAACAATGAAATAAAGTATTTTTCCCATATAATAGTTTTTACTTGATGAAAACATTTATTTATACATACAAAATGTAAAAATAGATAATAAATAACTGGGCACACTAAACTCCCACACACATAGTCGTTTTATTTCCCCCAAGAAAAAATTTCAACATCTAATTAATTGATTCCAAACTCTAAAAGGGAAACATTCTAATAATTATATTTATAATTAATTTATTAATAAAAGATTATTTTAAAAGGAAAAAATCTTATTTCAATTACAAAGATATTATAATCATGTCTCCTATATAATTTAATTAAATATTTTCATCCTCGTTTACTTACATTTTTTCAAATTTTCCTAAATATAAAAGCAACTTGATGGCTTACCTCACCATAATAGAAAATGATCATCACTCTATATAAATTAACATAGTTATGATCAATCTCAAGTCCATTCACTATATCCAAACAATTACATGTATTATCATTATCAACATAGAAATTAAATCCCAAAAATCATGAGGTCTATCAATAAGATTCAGATGATTCGAAGGCTACATATATGTAGGGCATGATGTGAAAAGTAATAATAGGGGATTGAAAAAGGATGTTTAATTATTATGTAACAAAAGCATGATATTCAATGAAGCATTACAATGAAATGATTCCATAACAATATCTATAAAAAGACATCATTATTCAGATACTCCATTCCTATCATGGGTATGTAAAACATATAAATATTTATTGAATGATTTTGGTACTTTTTTTAAATTTTCATCTCTTTTTTTAGGATGAACCACTTGGAGTTCAATGAATAAGGGTTTTGGGACCCTTTTTTCCAAATTAAAAATTGGTACTCACCCCATACATAATTTCATGGTTTCATACCAAAATATATGATGAATATCCAAACCATTTAAATTATGAATGAATAATCAGGAAATAATAAAATTTAATTAGGGTTGGATGGATAAATAATATTGTAATGTGGATTCTTAATCCAGATGTTCATGGTTTCTGTGGGTCTCGCAGAGGTTAGATATTGATTAGGACTCAAGGTCAGTGGTGCTGAAAATATTTATCAAATTTCTTTTTTATTTTAATGTGATTAAAAATCAAAATTTTTAAATAGAAAAAATCACAATATCTATTAGTTATGTATATCCAAAAAATATCTAAAGAAACAGAGAATAAGAAATAATATTACAAAAAGATTAAAATAACTCTCAAAAAGGTGGATAATAAGTGGTCAATCTAGTAATGAGATGAATAAAAATGAGTTATCTAATATATTCAGATGTACAATAATTTAAATAAAAAAAACAAACATTATCAGCAAACATTTTACAATACATTAAATTTCAAATAATATTGAACATCTTAAATTCCCATATATATATATATTATTTATAATTATAATTAACCAAATAAATTCCATATATTAAAATATTTGATCTACTAATGATGTACCATCGATTTTTTTAATAAAAAAATCAACTTTATTCAATATACTCTCCCCCATATATAATATTGCAGTAGGTCCCTTATTTGCAATACTAAAGAAGAGAAAATGATAAGAAAAATAAAAATCTAGGGTAGGGAGCAATAGATCAATCAAATAAGTAATAAAAAATAATAATATGGAAAATAGACAACAATATCATACTCCCTATTTTGGAGAGAATAAAATGATGGAATGAAATTGAAAGGAGATACACCAGATGTGCCATAGTACTGGTGACTATCGAAGAAATGGAAAAAGAATTCTTTATCCATACAAACTATCATGATTAATGTATAGAATAAAAAAGATATATATATATATATATATAAGGAAATAATTGTGTAAAAACAATCATGGTGTGGCTTCAGATGAGACATTGCATGAAACAGGGGGATCTGGTGGTGTAGGGGCAGCGGTAGTGGAAGTTAAAGGCACTATATCCTCACTTTGCGAAGTGGACTCAATTGTTACATCTATGAACGCAATAATGAAAGTAGAATCTTGGCCTTTAGTGGATAAGAGAATTGAGTTCTGGTCCAAAACAATAAACAGGGTCAGTGATACTAAAGGATAAGGATCTAGATAGGGAATGGGCCCTGGTGGGAGGGGAATGCCCAATTGCTGATGAATATGGTCAAAATTTCCTCCATCCTATCTATTAACTAATCGAAGAAATCTAGGTGGTTCTCCATGACATCCTCATTGTCATCCCAATTGGCTAGGTAGGAGACAAGGAGATTAACATACGGTGTTTTTGTAGGTGGGGCTATGGATGGGCCTGAAGAAGATGGAATTGTAGAGGAGGTATGAAGAAGGGAATAAGTAGGGATATTAGAGAAGGAATATCTTTTTGTGGAGGAGGTGGTACATGATTTTAAGCATCACCGCGAGTAGGTGGGTCATTTCTCACCCCAGCTAGAGCCAATGCATCCTGAAAGAGCACAAATGCATCTCTACACCTATCGATCATCCTCATGCAAAAAAAATGAAGTCCGCGCATTGGGGATATCCCAAGTGATTTTGGGGGAGAGATGGCTCAGAATCCCCCTGTAGTATGCTAAATGAGTGTCTTAGAAGCTAAAACTTCGGTTTCCAAAATGATCGTGGATCGAAAAGTTGAAGTAATAGGCGAGGATGTAGGGGAGGTTTGGGTAATTTTATAGGAAAATTCCCGTAAGGTGCTCCATATCATGTCCAGACCTGAAAAAAATGTCTTCATAGTGTCATAAAAGGATATCACTAAATAATTGATGAATGAAACTCATGGGAGACAAAACGATGAGGGTGTTCTTCTGGGAGGTGGGGGAGTACTGGGGTCAGGCCCAACTAGATCCATCCACTATGCAATGAACTCAAAAAACATAGGATATTTGGGGGAGGAAATATGGGGTGGGGTGGCATGATGGGTGTTGAAACCACACCCTCAACCAAAATATTCCTCGGTTCGGGAAACATGATGTCCTCATAGAATGAATCATAATGTATTCTCTTTTTCACTAGGTTAGGTGTGTTAGGATGGACCAGAAAACATGAATAACATAAAAACCCCCAAAAAATCTGTGAATGTATATATTCAAACATAGAATTTTCAATGAGGTGGGTGTGCCTGAGGAGCTTCTCAATCTCCTCCCAGATTTCGAGTTGATGAAGGATGGTAGTTTTGAGGAAGTGTTCAATCAACTGAATCATCCGTTGTGAAACATGTCATAAAATTAGTATCGTAGTATGATGCTCATCAAAGATGAAGAAGAATTTGTCTTGGGTCGGATAGTTTTTGGTGCTGACTATGGTGGAACATCATGCATAGAGGAAGAATGGCCTGATGAAGTTGCAGTGGGTGGATGTGCATAAACTATAGATGATCATGGATTTAATATGGTGGAAGGTGGGGAATATTTCACTTTTGTGGCTAGTGTGGTCATGATAGTTGGAGGATTGGTTGTATTGGGGTCCGTGGTAGTGGTTGAAGGAAGTGTGGTGTACATTTTCCCGGGAGCTTATGTCATGGGTATTATTTAGAGAGGTGGTAATATCGCAAAATATGGAAGTTGTGACACTATGATATTTGTCACTAAATTTGCCTTTGACCACCAGAGCATGATCTGATATGTTTGTTTCCCTCTATTAGTAGTAGGCATGGGCCATTTCCAAGTTGTGTGATCTTGTCTTCCATATTCTGAAATGGAAATAACACCAATGAACCAAAGAATTGAAAATTAAAAGAAGATAAGACATGTTGAAAACCCTGAAAAAATGTACATGACATGTAGATCTAGAGTACATGGCGTTTAGTCTGATTGGGTTTCCAAACCATGTACTCTACATTCACAGGATGGGTGCTCATGTTCATGGATAAAAGGATGGCCTGACCTGCGTATGGTGTACATGATGCATGTGAGTTAACAGGGAAATGTTCATATATTCACCCAGTCACGGACTTGGACTAGAGGGACATAAAATAAATTACACACCATGTTTAAATGGTACATGAAATGTGAGAGAACATGGCCATAAAACCAATAAAACACCTTTATATGGCCATGTAATGATGAACAGTTTACATAACGTGTATCGAATGAACATTCTTTGTATGAAACATTGGTTAGTGGTCTTGTCATTGTGTGGAAACGTGTTCATTATTTAAAACGGGTCAAGCAAATGTACATGGTGTGTGTCAAACAAACAAACCATGTGTTTCCAAATTGAGAGAATAGCATGTGTGTTTTTGTACATAAAGTACACTACTCGGGTTGGTCATTCATTCCCATGTACATTGGGTGTTTTTCTGAACACCCACATGATTCTAAAACTCCCTAAAATGTTTCAATATAACCGCAATAAATAGCATAAAAGCACTTACCCAAAGCAATTATCAAGATGTGGGAGATTTCATGGCATGAATCATCCAAAAAATTAAGTATTTTAGGGAGTGGCGTGGTAGGTTAATGGATAATGCCAAACAAAAAGGTGGGGGTCACACAATATATGCTAAACCATGTTCGGGGTCCTATATTATTTATATTGGACACAAAGTGAAAATGTATTAGTACATGATGTGTAGGATTTATTTTATATATCAGAAATATTTAATGTGTACATGTTAAAATAAACTATATCATATTTACTCTTTTTAATAAAAAATAAATATATATTTATATATGAAAATATTACCACACACATAGTGTATCAAAGAAATACCATCCACTTTTTCAAATATTTGAAAAAGATAACTGTAAAGTTTGGTCTGATGCTTGGGGTATGATTTGAACTGGTGATCGGCCAATTTCAATGCAATTCCCCAACCCATACCATGGATATGATAGGAATGAAATATTTAAATGGAATTACAGTAAAAAGGAATGAAAAATAAATAAAACTCAACTTTTGGTTTTGGGGGAGATCGAATAGTTAAACAACAACACCTCTCCCAAGGATATCCAACAAATAACAAAGAGGTATATATTTCAATTTATAAAAAACAATTAATGATGTGTACCTATAAGTAAACACCATGTACTTGGGTCAAAATTACATTCCTCATTTCCCCCACCAGTAGGTGGCCTACCCTGTTATCCCATTGATTTCAATATATCGACGGTCAGTTGGTGTAGTAAACGGAGTGTTGTGCCACCTCACATGGTGTGTATAGTTTGTCTCATCCACCAACCTCTTCAAGAAGGGCATTAATTTCATGTGAACATGTAATATGTAGTGTCTAATCAGCGGTTGGGTACACGGGCATGTAATCGGTCTAGTCATGTCATGTCTAAGAAAAGGTAAACAATTTTTGTTTATATATTACTTGCTAGGTATATTTTAATAATTTTTATGTTCACTCTCAATGAGTGATTTCAGAAAGAATCTCTTGAAAATCTCCATAAATACTAAAAGAAAATATTTTTCCCTAAAAGATTATATATCATCTAAAAAATGTTTTTATACTCAACAAAATTTATAAAAAAGATTTTAAAAAAACGTGATCAGAACACTCCCCCACACTTAGTCCTTTTCTTTCTCTCAAAAAACAATCTCAACGGCTAATTATTAGAAACCATTTTCTAAAAAAGGAAGCATTAAATAATTATACTTCTGAATACTCTATGAATAGAAGGAGATTTGAAAAATAAAAAAACATATTTCAATTCCAAAAAATATTATAAACATGAATAACATATAATTCAATTAAATAATTTCATCCTCTTCTAGTTACACTTTTTTCAACATTTCATAAATATTCCCACCACTATATGATTAACCTTACTAGAAATTAACACGCTGATCACCGAAGATAATTTTAATAGAGTTATTCTCAATCTCAAGTATGTTAAATCTATTCATAGGATTGGAAATATTAAAATTCTCCACATATAAATTAAATCATAAAAATATTTAGGTCTTCCAATAAGGTTCAAATGATTCTAAGGATATTGGTAGGTAGGTAATGGCATGAAAAATAATCTCAGAGGCTTGAAAAAGGAGGTAGATTTCATAAAAATTGAAACAAGACATTCCAAGATAAAACCCAATGAAAATTCATCCCCAACAAGATCATTCAAAGGTTACCATTACCATAATATTCCCTAAAAATATTGATTTGTAAACAATCAATAAGTGTATTTAATGATATTGGACAACTTTTGAAAATTTCAAATCTTTTTCTAGATAGGCCAGAATGAGTATAATGAATAGTGGTTTTGGAACCCTTCTTCCAAAATATAAATAAGTAATCTCTCCCACACATAATTTCATTGTAGCTTACCAAAATGTATGGTGAATAGCCAAATTCCCTCTTAAAATATCAACGAATAATCATTAAATATTATTAATGTATTAGGTTAGGAATGATAAATAGGATTTTAATGTGGAATCCTATCAATGCAGTTCATGGTTTCTATGGGTTTAATGGTGGTATGATATATGGTATGTCTCAAGGTCATAGGGGCTTAAAATATCAATCAAATATCTGAATCATTTTAATATTATTCAAAATATTTATATTTTTTATGATAAAAAATCACAAGTCCTAGTGGTTATGCAAATCCCAAAAACCTATCAATAAAGAGGGTATAAGAAAGAATATGAAAAAGGCTTAGAATACCACATGGGAATATGAATCATAATGGGTTAATGATGTTAGGTGATGAATAAAAATTCTACTTATAATAAATAAAATTGAACAAGAATTAAAATAATAAATTCCAATATATCCAAAATCATTTTAGAATACTTTAAAATTAATATAAGAATAAAACTTCTAAAATTCCTATATATGTCTTTATTAATTATATTTCTAATTAATAATTAAAAATTACATTTTAAAATATTTTATCTATAAAGGATGTCTAATAAAAATTTTTAATGTAAAATTCTAATGTAGTCAAGGTATTCTCCCCCAATCAAAATAACACACATGTTCCTCCTTGTGAAGTACTATGGAAGAGAAAAGGAAGTGAAAAAAACACAACTAGGAAAGGGTGAGGTAAATAATTTAATTATGTATGCCAAATAAAATTAAGTAAATTTAAAAGTAAAATAATACTCCCCTTGTGATGAGATGAAAATGACCGAAAGAATACTAAATAAGATTCCCAAGTTGTGCTAATTTTCATTTGACTATCAATGAAGTGGAAAAAGATTTATGCATGCATAAAAAGCATCACAACACATGTATAACACAATATATATATATATGCACATGAGAAGTTATTTTGTGGCCTCACAAGGGGAAATATTAGAATCATCGGGATCTAGAAGAGTAGAGGGAGTAGTAGTTGAAGACAAAGGCATTGGATCCTCGCTCTCGGTGGTGGATTTGACTGGTTTATCTCTAGACAAAATAGCAGAAGTATCTTCTAGTCCAGTAGTGTATAGGAGCACTAAATCAATGGAAATATCTAAAAATGGTGTTAGTGATTTTGAAGAGTTAGGATATATATGAGGATAAGTTGATGGTAGGCAAGGAATTCCAAAATGCTAAAGAATAAGGCTCATCATGACCACCCATCCAATTTAGTTGCTGATCAATGAAATCCATGATGTGCTCCATGAAATCCTAGTAGTGGTCCAAAGTGGATAGGCAAAGGGACTTGGGGAGATCATACAAGGGTGAAGGTTGTGGTGGGGTGTTGATGTGACAGAATATTATGAAATGGTTGAGGAGGATGGAAGGGTGGAAGAAGTGGGGAGAGGTAGAGAAGGAATGTCTACTGGTGGAGGGGTGTTACCTAATTAGAAGCACCACTAGGGGAAGGCAGGTCATCTCTCACCCCTTCTGGATACAGGGTTTCCTACAGAAGTATAAATTTTTCTCCCATATACATAAAATCCTCATGTTATTATTCATGATTAATTCCATCTACTAGGAAGAGCCTAACTGATCATGGTGTAGAGATGTTTCAAACTCCCATAGGTAGTTTTCCAACTGTGTGGTATATAATTGACCGTTTAAGTTTCCCTGATGACCGTGGATATATGAGTGGTAGTAATATGTGGTGAAGTAGGGGAAGTGAGGGTAATCATGTCAGCAAAAGAACATAAGGATCTGCATATCATGTCTGGACATGGCACGCATCTCCTCATGGTTTGGAAGAATTATTTCGCTGAAACAATGATGGATGCCATGGATGGGAGGGGAAATGATGGGGGTGCTCTTCTAGTTGGTGTGACTTACTTTTAGTCATGAAAAGAAAGAAATCTCCACATAACAACAACTCAACACACTCAATATGATTGATGATTGAAACAGGGGTCGGGGTGGCTATATGGGGGTATAAACCTCACCCTTGGCTGAAGTCTACCATGGTTTGGGAAAATGGCATTCGCTTAGCCGAAATCTATCATAGTCACCATGTTGCTGCGTATGGTGTTGTAGATTTTCCTATCAAACTAAAATGTTTTATAAAACTACAAAAATAAATCTCTGCATGTATATGTGTTATCATGGAGTTTGTTGATGTGGTGGGTGTCCCTGATGGGGTCCTCAATATTATCCCAGATGCCCATTTTATAAGGTATAGTAATGTCAGGGATGTAGCCTCTCAACTAAATCATCCTCCATGAAATTCACCAAAATCTGTCTTCTATAAGATGATGCTCATCGATGAGGAGCCATAGATGGGTCTGAGGCCAGACATCCATTTTAATTGGTTGTGGAGGAGCATGAGCTGCAAAAGAAGAAGGGTTTGCTGAAATAACAACATTTGGAGGTGCACCAACTGTTGATGAAGATTTTTATGACATGGTGGGGGCTATTGAAGATGTTTCAGTTGTGCTTGATATGGTATCACTAGTTTGAGGTTCAGTTATACCAGGGTCATCGTCCGTGGTAGATTGAAGCGAGTTGTCTATTGAAAGAGATGATAATTTGATGGGTACCAATAAAAGAGGTGGTAACATTGCCAAAGCTGGTGGTTGTGACACTGGGTGACATTTCACCGAAGATGTTGTCAACCTCTTAAGATGGATTTGATGTATATGATATCCTCCAACAATGTAAGGGTCAATGTATTCAATTATCTAAAGTAAAAATAAAAATTGATAAAAACATATAAATAAAAAACAAAGAAAAGTGATAAAGCATAAAAAAAATGTACACGATGTGTTGGTCTAGAGTCCATAGTGTGTAGTATAATTGGGTTTCCAACCCATGTACACAAGATTCACACAATGAGTGAGCATGTTCTTTGACCAAAGGAAGTAATTGAATGTGTAAGTTGTACATGTCTTGTGTGAGTATATCAGGAAATGTATGTGTATGCAATGAAAAGCGAACTTGTCCCAGAAAATATATATAACAATGCACACATCGTGTGTACATGGTAAAAACATGAGAAATAACTTAGACATCCAAAGAATGTATGACCTCGAAAGGGCCAATTCATGATGAATAGTGTACATTATGTATACAACACACACACACACACCATGTATGAAATAGGGGTTTGTACTTATTTGGTAGTGTGGAAAAAGGATCATTCATTAAAATGAGTTGAGGAAATATTACCTGGAATGATCCCAATACACACTCATTTTGTTTTCAAATTGATTGTAGAGCATATATGGTCATGTATATAAAATACATGATGTGTCTTCTTTAGTAATTGTTCTGTACATTAGGTGTTCATCCAAAATAATGAATAATTCTAAAGTTGCTTAAATTTTTTCCAAATCCTTGAAATTATGTGCACAAAATCTCATTCATAGAGGGAGGGTAGAAATGAGGTGGAATTCACGGTCTGAATTGCACCAAAATGATGGATTTAAGAGAGCATAGCAGGAGTATCAAGGAATCCAAAAAAGGACATGGGGGCCATGTAATGGCCCAGACCTCTCTGGTCCATTACTTTGTGAAACGTTGGTGTTGGAGGTGTTCTGGGAGGTCAAGGGGACTTATCCCCAACACTTTTCCAATTTTACAGTTCTGTGAACAGTGTTTCCAGTTTTATAAACAGTAACATATCGGTCTCACCGATCGGTGTCACAGATCGGTGTGACAGATCGGTTTCACAGATCGGTCTGACATATCGGTTTCACAGATCGGTGTGAGAGATCGGTCTCACCAATCGGTGTGACAGATCGGTCTCACCAATCGGTGTCACAGATCGGTGTGACAGATCAGTTCCACAGATCGGTCTGATAGATCGGTTTTCATAGATCGGTGTGACAGATCGGTTTCACAGATCGGTGTGACAGATCGGTTTCACAGATCGGTGTGAGAGATCAGTTTCACAGATTGGTCTGACAAATCAGTCTCACCGATCGGTCTGACAGATCGGTCTCACCGATCAGTTTCACAGATCGGTGTGACAGATCGGTTTCAAAGATCCGTCTGACGGATCGGTCTCACCGATCGGTCTGACAGATCGGTCTCACCGATCAGTTTCACAGATCAGTGTGACAGATCGGTTTCATAGATCGGTGTGACAGATCAGTTTAATAGATCGGTGTGACAGATCAGTTTCACAGATCAGTCTGACAGATCGGTTTCACAGATCGGTGTGACAGATCGGTTTCACAGATCGGTCTGACAGATCGGTTTCACAGATCGGTGTGACAGATGAGTTTCACAGATTGGTTTCACAGATCGGTGTGACAGATCAGTTTCACAGATCAGTTTCATGTACAGTAACGGTTGGTGAATAGTATTTCCAGGCTCCTACAGTTTTGCCCCTTTTTACGTTTCATTTGACGTAAAATACATTTAAATCCTTATTTTAAGGGTTCTTAAGGCCGTTTCAAATGCCATAAATCCTATATTAATTATTCCTAAGGCTTGGAATGTTTTACTTGGTCAAACCGTGGGGGTTAATGCGATCCGTTTTTAATGGAGAAGTAACCGGATCTTAAACCGTCACCTCGTTAAATCTTAAAAAGGGACGAGATATCATTATCCCTTGTTATTTCCCTTTGTTCTCAGATAAGAGGCATTATAACCTTTCAATCCTTTCCGTAGGAGTTGCACAATCAATCTTTACCCCGAGGATTGGTTCTGTTCTGTTTTGGATGCAACTGAGCTGTGTTGATCAATCTTCGATATAAGCATCCTCCCGTGGATGCAGTTGTCGCGAGGGGAGGATCGTGACCTGTTGTGCGGATAAAGAATGTGAGGAACTGTTTGAGGTAGGGGATTCATGGCTTCTCTAATTGTATATGTGCAATCGTTGAATTAGCATGATTTATCCCTTTGGATCACAATGAAATTGACCTAATTAAATACTTGAACCGGATTAAAAGAATTGGTTGATCGCATGTTGTTTCTTTATACCGTGATAACGGTTTGCCTCATGTTTTCCTAGATATAGTGATATCTATGTTTTCTTTGATTTTTTGTTCGTTCATGATTGAAATTGATAATGAACGTAAAGCCGGAATTAATAGTTAATTAATTGGAAAGATTAAGAGGCATGTAAATTAATCTGGTTTTTGCCGTTGTTGTGGTTGTTCTAACTTGAGGATAATCAAATTAGGGAATTAAGCATGTTTTTTTATTGTGATAGCTTGATGATTAGGTATCCATGATTGGAACCTACGAATAACAAATCTGCCAATTCAATATGGATTAGAGAACATATTATATGGGAATTTCAAAAGGGTTCTGAGTTACCCGCTTGCTTGTAAGGATGAATGCCTTGTGGTTTGGAGCTCTGAATGCGCATTGTGTTGAAGGTTGAATGCCTTGTTAAAGGGCCGAGAGCCCATTTTTTATTGTTTGTTTTCCTGCTGCTTGTCCTGTGATGTGAGCCCGGATGGCTGTTGTGATATGTGGAGGCATGGAGACTTGTGGTTGTGGCAGCGGATGACGCCTAGTGTGGCGAGATGCATCAGTTTATGCATATGGGTGTCGGGGAGGACACCAAGGGTGATGGTATGAGATGAATTTGATGGTTTGATGTTGGTGGTTTGGTTTGGTTGTTTATCTGCTTTACTTTTCCCCACTGCTCAAGGCAGCTGGTCTTTCTTACCCTCTTTCCGTAGGAGGCGAAGACACGCGAGGTATGCCACGTGCTTTCCGTGTTTAGCCTCTCGATGGAGGATGGGACTATGCTCTTTCTATAGGCGGCAAAGACTCGACGGTTAGTATATATACTCACCGTGTTGAGCCTCCTTTGTGTATAGAAGCATAAGATGTTTTTCTAGAATGCCTGGGAATGTGGAAAAGTAATTCTGTAAGGAATGTTTGATTAAATGGTGAAAACCCATGGGGATGGAGATGCTGGAATTTAAAGGTGATTTAAATCTTAAAAAGGAGCAGTTGTTTTTGAAAGTGATGCCATTTCAGTTTAATGTGGAATTGTTCATTCATAATTAATGTTTAATGAATTAATTAATGTAAAGTGGAACTAATAAATGATAATGGAGTAATCTAATAAAGCTCTTCAATTGTTTGTGTGCTTATAGGATACCTAGTCTTAGAAGTAGCAGCCTGGAGTCTGAGAGACGTTAGCTGCAGTTGTATCTAAGACTAGGTAATGCTCATAGTGTGGATGTGAGTTACTTATATATTCTGTACTTTTTGTGTTTCTATACGCTACTCCACCCTGTCGGTAAGGGAAACTGACACCCCGAGGATTCTGAGCCCTGGGGGGTGTTTTCCCCAACATTCTGATGGGAGGTTGAATGGCTGACTACCCCCTTTGGCCCCGCTCTCTTCTATTGGTGGATCTTTGTGCTGGTAGGCACAGTGGTTAGTTTTACCCATATATGTGTGTAGAGGGCTGTAATGGCTTGTGGTTATTTCACACACATATATTCTGGATATAGTATCCTATGGAATACTATAGGTGTAACGTGTATAGGCTGTGATGGATTGATGATCCTTACTCGGCGTATGGGCTGTGATGGATTGAGGAATAATACTCGACGTATGATACACGTTATACGAGCTATGTTGGCTCCCGGAAACTACCTGGTTACTTTGGTTGTGAGGACGGTGTGGTGCTTCGCCCATGTGTCTGCGGGCAAGCCTTTGTGGTCCACGAGGTGCAGATTGTGGAGCTTAGCCCAGGTGTCTGCGGGCAAGCCTTTGGAGAGAGATGCACAGGACGTATGTCGTTGGGGAAAAGCGGAAAACCAGTGGGGAAGTAGTAGCGGGGTACCCTTGATATTCATTACTGTATTCTATATTCTTGTATGCGTTACTTGGTGAGAGTATCCATGGTGAGGTTGGGAACATAGTATACCTTTTAGGTGACGAGTTAGTTTCACTTGTTGTTCACTGGGCTTTAGCATGCTTTCTTTACCTTTGCACGAGAGGCTTGGGGAGGATCCTACTGAGTATACTGTTATACTCACCCTATGTACATATAAACTGTTTTTCAGGTCACATGGAGCAGGTTGGAGATCAAGCGGGTTACTACTAGCTTGTGGTTGGAGGAGGAGCTGTTCGTGCTCGTGGTCGCTGCCGTTTTTCTTTCTTTTGGGTACTTTTAGTTTTCCCTTTCAGTTGTAGTACTTTTTCATGACATTTCATATATGTACTTGATTTCCTTTTACATTTAAGTTATGAGTTGGAGTTGGTTGGAGTCTATTCTATCTCTCTCTTCTGCATGTGTTATCTTAGAGGGTAATGCCTCCCATTTGTGTGTGTATTATACCCTCGGTGCTAGTCGCCAACCCGAGGCCTACTGGAGGCGGGACTCGGGGGTCATTATCTCCCTTCTCACATTGCCGGCCCAGGAGGGGTACACTTTGTGGGGAGGGGGTCGTGACAGAGTGGTATCAAAGGGAGGTTGAGGGATAGGATGGAGTTTGGAGTTAGGCATAGGTGAAGATGCATGGGATGGTAGGGAAACAGTGCCATTCATGTTTAGCAAGTGGGGTAAACACTGGATACCGGCAGAGACATAGGCGTTCAGGGCCCCCTATGATCTGTTGCACGGACCTTTAAGTTTACGATGGCTACTAAACAAAGTGATATTGGTTGCAGGGTAGAGACATAGGAAAGGATCATGCATCATTATTCTTTGCGCCTGTGTTTGAATGGGTAGACCTTGGGATAGGTAACCTAAAATTAATAAATCAAAATAATTAATTAATTAATGTTGAATCTTCCATATTCCAGGCTTAGGAGCTCTAACGGTTGTTATTTTACAGGTATGGCTCCAGGTCGACGTCCTCGTCAGGTTTGCGCAGAAGGTGCCCAGCAGGCTATTCCAGCAGATCGCCGCCGGGTAGAGGTTGATGACGATGACACTTGGAGGAAGACACTCCGAGAGTTTCAGTGCCAGAGTCTACAGAAGTACGAGGGCTCCGTTTCATATACAGTCACAGAAGACTGGTTGGAGGAGGTCAAGATAGGCTTCAGTTCGATTCGCGCTCGAAAGGAACACTGGGTGTCCTTGGTTGTGACGATGTTGCGTGGAGCAGCGAGACAGTGGTGGTTCTTGTTCCTCGGGGATCGTGAGGAGTTAGCGATATCATGGGAGGAGTTTCGAGACAGGTTTAGAGTCGAGTTTCTTTCATCGACTGCGAAGGCGTCCAGTCGCCAGGAGCTACTCACCCTTCGACAGGGGAGCTCCAGTGTTCGAGAGTTTGGAATCCGTTTCAGGAACCTTCTACGATATGCTTCAGACCTGTTACCGGATGATGAGGCCAGGGCAAGGCATTTCGAGGAGGCTTTGCATCCAGAGATCCAGCGCCAGGTCACCCCATTTATGCTGAAGACATATATTGAGGTGCTGGCGTGGGCAGATGTTATTGAGAGGACTTTGACCAGGACCGGATCGTCACGAGAGGGGAATCGTCATGATTCCTCACGAAGCAGAGATGTGGTCCGGGGTTCCCGGTTTTCAGGACAGAAGAGTTTCCGTTCACCTGGGGGTAGGTCCCATCCCTTCCATCTCGTTTCTTCGGAGGCAGCAACTCTCAGGCCAATGCCAAGGGATCAGGCGCTTGTTTTTCTTGTGGTGTTCATGGTCATCAACAGCGGGAGTGCCCGACTTTTCATACCAGTCATCGTGCACTAGGCTCTCCACTCCAGGTTCCTCTGTTGAGGCAGTTCCAGCCGAGGCAGCAGCAGTAGGTTGCACCAGCTTTAGATCACCAGAGGGTAGATGGAGCAGGCAGAGGACAACCCCATGACGCTCCCCATCCTCAGAGAGCAGAGCGCGGCCGTGGTGGTGGTCGTCATCAGGGTCAGAGAGGCCGTAGATGTGGTCGTGGTCAGCTTCATGATCTAGCGTTGCCATCTCCAGGCGAGCCAGACGTCATCTGAGGTACCCTTTGCTTGTTTTCTACCTTGGTGTATGCCTTGTTTGATTGAGGAGCGACACACTCCTTTATATCCCCTACCCTTGTCCACGCTTTGGGACATGAGGTAGAGAGGCTTCCAGTGCCCTTGGCGTTGACTACGCCAGTTGGAGGTCGATCTAGCTTGTTTGAAGTATGTAGAGACTGTGAGCTATTGTTGGGACAGCACCTCTCTTGGGGAGATTTCCTTTGTTTATGAATAAAACCATATGATTTCATCCTCAGCATGGATTGGTTGTATTCGGTGTAGGCTATTGTGGATTGCTACAGGAATAAGGTCGTTTTCTTTGATGAAGATGGAGAGGAAGTGGTGTTTGTTGGTGAGAGAGATCCTCGAATGAGTCATAGGCGAGTTCCTTCCTTATCATCCCTGATGGCTGGGATGATGCTGAGTTCTTCAGAGGTTCAACAGTTGGCGTTTCCTAGGGTCGTAGAGGAGTACTCTGACATCTTTCTAGAAGAGGTTGTATCCTTACCCCCTCGACGAGATATCGAGTTTGGGATCGAGCTACAGCCAGGAGCGTCTCCTATCTCTATGTCTCCATATAGGATGGCCCCTTATGAGTTACGAGAGCTACGTATTCAGCTCGATGGTCTGTTGCAGTGTGGTTTTGTTTGGCCAAGTGTGTCACCTTGGGGTGCACCAGTTTTGTTTGTGAAAAAGGCTGATGGCAATTTGCGGTTGTGCGTCGATTATCGTCGGTTAAACAAAGTGACAATAAAGAACCGCTATCCTCTCCCGTGGATTGATGATCTATTCGATCAACTAAAGGGTGCAAGTTGGTTTTCAAAGAGAGACTTGCAGTCAGGGTATCATCAGATGCGTGTAAAGGATGGGGATATCCCGAAGACTGCTTTCCACTGTCATCATGGGCATTATGAGTTTGTTGTAATGCCATTCGGTGTGACAAATGCTCCAGCTATTTTCATGGGGTTGATGAATGTTGTGTTCCGTGAATTCCTGGACAAGTTTTTTGTGGTTTTCATTGACGACATCCTTGTGTACTCCACATCTGAAGAGGAGCATGCAGAGCATCTACGAACCGTTTTGGGAGTTCTTCGCCAACATCAGTTGTTTGGGAAGTTGTCCAAGTGTGAGTTCTGGGCTCGAGAAGTTCGTTTCTTGGGACATGTTGTGTCCCAACAGGGAGTAGCTGTGGATCCTTCGAATATAGAAGCAGTGGTGTCTTGGCCAGCCCCCAAGACTGTGTCAGAGGTGCGAAGATTCCTTGGTCTCACAGGCTATTATAGGAGGTTTGTGGATAATTTCTCCCGAGTTGCGACTCCTCTGACAACTTTGACCAGGAAGGATCAAGCGTTCATATGGACTGATCAGTGTCAGACAGCTTTCGAGTATCTAAAGGAGAAGTTTGTAAGTGCTCCAGTCCTTTGTCTTCCAGCGGAGGGAGTCCAGTTTGATGTTTTCTGCGATGCTTCACATCTGGGGCTAGGCTGTGTTCTCATGTAGCAGAGGTATGTTGTTTCTTATGGGTCCCGACAATTGCGTCCCCATGAACACATCTACGCCGCCCATGATCTTGAGTTGGCAGCCGTGGTGTTTGCTCTGAAGTTGTGGAGACATTACCTCATTGGTGAGCACTTTGTGGTTTTCACCGATCATAAGAGTTTGAGGTATGTTTTCTCCCAACGTGATTTGAACTTGCGGCAGAGTCGGTGGGTGGAGTTCTTGTAGGAATATGACTTTGAAATATCGTATACACCTGGGAAAGGGAACGTTGTAGCTAAAGCACTAAGCCGAAAGTCGCGTAATGATGTTGTGCGTGAATCTGGTGATTCTTGGAGAGTGATGGAAGAGCTATTATCTTTGCATCTTGATATGGGAGAAGTTGGGGGAAGAGTTTGTCTTTTCCAGATGACGGTGCAGTCATCCCTGATGCAGAAGGTGGAAGAGTCTCAGTTGGGTGACCAAGAGGTGGAAGTTTGGAGAGACAGAGTTGTATGTGGTGAGGCCCCTGATGGTTGGTCGGAGGATGAACAACACCGAGTGTTGTATCGTGGCGGGCTTTTGTTCCCTTGGCGATGCGCGAGATGGTTCTCTGAGAGTTCCATAGTTCACCCTTGGCGGTACATCCTGGTGTGACGAAGATGTACCGATCCTTGAGGAGTCAGTTTTGGGGGCCTGGGCTGAAGCGTACAGTTGCAAAATGTGTGTCTCGATGTTTAGTCTTCCAGAAGGTGAAGGCCGAACACCGTGTTCCTGGTGGTCTTCTCCAGCACATAGAGATTCCTCAGTGGAAGTGGGAGGACATCTCAATGGACTTTGTTACATGTTTACCTCGAGCTCCGGGAGGACATGATGTTATATGGGTGGTAGTGGATCATTTAACTAAATCGGCCCACTTCATAGCAATCAAGGAGTCGAGCTCAGTGGAGGTTTTGTCGAGGCAGTATCTGGAGGAGGTGGTGAGGCTTCACGGAGTTCCTAAGATGATAATTTCTGATCGAGATCCTCGTTTTACCTCTAGGGTGTGGAGAGGTCTCCAGCATGCTTTTGGCTCTCAACTATGCCTTAGCACTACTTTTCATCCTCAAACGGATGGTCAGACAGAGCGAACCATCCAGACTCTTGAAGACATGTTGCGCTCTTGTGTTCTTGATTTTGGAGGTTCATGGACGAAGCACTTACCTTTGGTAGAGTTCTCTTACAATAATATTTTTCACTCTACCATCAGCATGGCGCCGTTTGAAGCCTTGTATGGCCGGCCATGCTGTTCTCCGTTGTGCTGGACTGGGGTCGGAGTGTCCGCAATTCTCGGATCAGAACTAGTGCAGAATACGACAGAGATGGTCCAAGTGATTCGTGAGAGGATGAAGACAACACAAGATCGTCAGAAATCTTATGCTGATCAAATAAGGAGACCCTTAGAGTTTAATGTTGGGGATCATGTGTTTCTAAAGGTGACTCCCCGTCGTGGGCAGCAAAGGTTTAGTCGCGGAAGTAAGATTTCTCCCCGTTTTGTTGGGCCTTTCGAGGTGTTAGATCATGTTGGAAGTGTGGCATATCGAGTAGCACTCCCCCCTCAGATGAGTCGGATACATTATGTTTTCCATGTATCACAGCTCCGTCGTTATCTTCATGATGAATCTCATGTTATCGATTGGGGAGAGATCAATATTGACCAAGATGCAACCTTCGAGGAGCGACCTGTGGAGATCCAAGACCGTAAGGAGAAGGTGTTGCGTGGGCGTTCTATCCCCTTAGTTCGTGTCTTGTGGCGACACGGTGCCATGGAGGAGAGTACCTGGGAGGGTGAGTCACAGATACGTGCTCAGTACCCAAAGTTGTTTAATGTTTAACTCCTTTCATTTAATGATGTTTTCCTTGCGATTGGACCCTTCATGTTTTATTTATATACATTTGATGAGATGTTATGTTTGAATTGTTTGGTTATGAATTGTTTGTTTCCATACTCTCGGATGTTGTAGTTTTGTTCTAGCTTTTGAACAACTCATGGTGGTTTTCCCCTTAGAGGTATCTTATGGGGTGGTTGTTCGGACCCCTCTTTTCTTCTGGGTTGGTTTTTAATTATCGAGGACAAGAATGTTTTGAGAGGTATCTAATGTAATGGCCCAGACCTCTCTGGTCCATTACTTTGTGAAACGTTGGTGTTGGAGGTGTTCTGGGAGGTCAAGGGGACTTATCCCCAACACTTTGCCAATTTTCCAGTTCTGTGAACAGTGTTTCCAGTTTTATGAACAGTAACAGATCGGTCTCACCGATCGGTGTCACAGATCGGTGTGACAGATCAGTTTCACAGATCAGTCTGACAGATCGGTTTCACAGATCGGTGTGACAGATCGGTTACACAGATCGGTGTGACAGATCGGTTTCACAGATCGGTGTGACAGATCGGTCTCACCGATCAGTGTCACAGATCGGTGTGACAGATCAGTTTCATAGATCGGTCTGACAGATTGGTTTCACAGATTGGTGTGACAGATCGGTTTCACAGATCGGTGTGACAGATCGGTTTCACAGATCGGTCTGACAGATCGGTTTCACAGATCGGTCTGACAGATCGCTCTCACCGATCGGTCTGACAGATCGGTCTCACCGATCAGTTTCACAGATCGCTGTGACAGATCGGTTTCACAGATCGGTCTGGCAGATCGGTCTCACCGATCGGTCAGACAGATCGGTCTCACCGATCAGTTTCACATATCGGTGTGACAGATCGGTTTCACAGATCGGTCAGACAGATCAGTTTCACAGATCGGTGTGACAGATCGGTTTCACAGATCGGTCTGACAGATCGGTTTCACAGATTGGTGTGACAGATCGGTTTCACAGATCGGTCTGACATATCGGTTTCATAGATCGGTGTGACAGATCAGTTTCACAGATCGGTTTCACAGATCGGTGTGACAGATCGGTTTCATGTACAGTAACGGTGGGTGAACAGTGTTTCCAGACTCCTACAGTTTTGCCCCTTTTTACATTTCCTTTGACGTAAAATACATTTAAAGCCTTATTTTAAGGGTTCTTAAGGACTTTTCAAATGCCATAAATCCTATATTAATTATTCCCAAGGATTTGAATGTTTTACTTGGTCAAACCGCGGGGGTTAATGCGATCCGTTTTTAATGGAGAATTAACCGGATCTTAAACTGTCACCTCGTTAAATCTTAAAAAGGTACGAGATATCATTCTCCCTTGTTCTTTCCCTTTGTTCTCAGCTAATAGACACTAGAACCTTTTAATCCTTTCCATAGGAGTTGCACAATCAATCTTTACCCCGAGGATTGGTTCTCTTCTGTTTTGGATGCAACTGAGCTGTGTTGATCAATCTTCGATATAAGCATCCTCTGGTGGATGCAGTTGTCGTGAGGGGAGGATCGTGACCTATTGTGTGGATAAAGAACGTGAGGAACTGTTTGAGGTAGGGGATTCATGGCTTATCTAATTGTATATGTGCAATCGTTGAATTAGCATGATTTATCCCTTTGGATCAAAATGAAATTGACCTAATTAAATACTTGAACCAGATTAAAATAATAGGTTGATCGCATGTTGTTTCTTTATACCATGATAACGGTTTGCCTCATGTTTTCCTAGATATAGTGATATCTATGTTTTCTTTGATTTTTTGTTCATTCATGATTGAAATTCATAATGAACGTAAAGCCGGAATTAATTGTTAATTAATTGGAAAGATAAAGAGGCATGTAAATTAATCTGGTTTTTACCGTTGTTGTGGTTGTTCTAATTTGAGGATAATCAAATTAGGGAAGTAAGCATGTTTTTTTAATGTGATCGCTTGCTGATTAGGTATCCATGATTGGAACCTACGAATAAAAAATCTGCCAATTCAATATGGATTAGAGAACATATTATGTGGGAATTTCAAAAGGGTTCTGAGTTACCCACTTGCTTGTAAGGCTGAATGCCTTATGGTTTGGAGCTCTGAATGCTCATTGTGTTGAAGGATGAATGCCTTGTTAAAGGGCCGAGAGCCCATTTTGTGATGTTTGTTTTCTTGCTGCTTGTGCTGTGATGTGAGCCTGGATGGCTGTTGTGATATGTTGGGGCATGGAGTCTTGTGGTTGTGGCAGCGGATAACGCCTAGTGTGGCGAGATGCATCGGTTTATGCATATGGGTGTCGGGGAGGACACCAAGGGTGATGGTATGAGATGAATGTGATGGTTTGATGTTGGTGGTTTGGTTTGGTTGTTTATCTACTTTACTTTTCCCCACTGCTCAAGGCAGCTGGTCTTGCTTACCCTCTTTCCGAAGGAGGCGAAGACATGCGGGGTATGCCACGTGCTTTCCGTGTTTAGCCTCTCTATGGAGGATGGGACTATGCTCTTTCTATAGGCGGAAAAGACCCGACGGGTAGTATATCTACTCACCGTGTTGAGCCTCCTTTGTGTTTAGAAGCATAGGATGTTTTTCTAGAATGCCTGGGAATGTGGAAAAGTAATTCTGTAAGGAATGTTTTATTAAATGGTGAAAACCCACGGGGATGGAGATGCTGGAATTTAAAGGTGATTTGAATCTAAAAAGGAGCAGTTTTTTTGAATGTGATGCCATTTCAGTTTAATGTGGAATTGTTCATTCTTAATTAATGTTTAAAGAATTAATTAATGTACATTGGAACTGATAAATGATAATGGAGTAATCTAATAAAGATCTTCAATTGTTTGTGTGCTTATAGGATACCTAGTCTTAGAAGTACCAGCCTGGAGTCTGAGAGACGTTAGTTGTAGTTGTATCTAAGACTAGGTAATGCCCATAGTGTGGATGTGAGTTACTTATATATTCTGTACTTTTTGTGTTTCTATACGCTACTCCACCCTGTCGGTAAGGGCAACTGACACCCCGGGGATTCTGAGCCCAGGGGGGGTGTTTTCCCCAACATTCTGATGGGAGGTTGAATGGCTGACTACCCCCTTTGGCCCCGCTCTCTTCTCTTGGTGGATCTTTGTACTGGTAGGCACAATGTTTAGTTTTACCCATATATGTGTGTAAAGGGCTGTAATGGCTTGTGGTTATTTCACACACATATATTCTGGATATAGTATCCTATGGAATACTATAGGTGTAACTTGTATATGCTGTGATGGCTTGAGGATCCTTACTCAGCGTATGGGCTATGATGTCTTGAGGAATAATAATCGACTTATGATACACGTTATACGAGCTATGGTGGCTCCCGGAAACTACCTGGTTACTTTGGTTGTGAGGACGGTGGGGTTCTTCGCCCAGGTGTCTGCGGGAAAGCCTTTGTGGTGCACGAGGTGCATATTGTGGAGCTTAGCCCATGTGTCTGCGGGCAAGCCTTTGGAGAGAGATGCACATGACGTATGTCGTTGGGGAATAGCGGCAAACCAGTGGGGAAGTAGTAGCGGGGTACCCTTGATATTCTTTACTGTATTCTATATTCTTGTATGCGTTACTTGGTGAGAGTAGCCATGGTGAGGTTGGGAACATATTATACCTTTTAGGTGACAAGTTAGTTTCCCTTGTTGTTCACTGGGCTTTAGCATGCTTTCTTTACCTTTGCACGAGAGGCTTGGGGAGGATCCTACTGAGTATACTTTTATACTCACCCTATGTACATATAAACTATTTTTCAGGTCACTTGGAGCAGGTTGGAGATCAAGCGGGTTACTACTAGCTTGTGGTTGGAGGAGGAGCTGTTCAGGCTCGTGGTCGCTGCCGTTTTTCTTACTTTTGGGTACTTTTACTTTTCCATTTCAGTTGTAGTACTTTTTCATGACATTTCATATATTTACTTGATTTCCTTTTACATTTCAGTTATGATTTGGAGTTGGTTGGAGTCTATTCTATCTCTCTCTTCTGCATGTGTTATCTTAGAGGGCAATGCCTCCCATTTGTGTGTGTATTATACCCTCGGTGCTAGTCGCCAACCCGGGGCCTACTGGAGGCGGGACTCGGGGGTCATTATCTCCCTTCTCACATTGCCGGCTTAGGAGGGGTACAGTTTGTGGGGAGGGGGTCGTGACAGGCCACACGCCACATGATTATTTTTATTAGGGCTCCCGAATTA
Organism: Viscum album; assembly: GCA_963277665.1. Classification (NCBI taxonomy): domain Eukaryota; kingdom Viridiplantae; phylum Streptophyta; class Magnoliopsida; order Santalales; family Viscaceae; genus Viscum; species Viscum album. The sequence goes on from OY728166.1 coordinate 1,380,604,070, forward strand.
TATATATGGGAAACATTATGTTTATGTCACAATACACACCATGTAAGATTTTTTGTATATGATTAAACTTTTCTGTATAGTTATTTTAATAAAAAATATAAAAATTACTATTTTTTATTTACAAATAAATATACAAAATTTCACATGAAAATAACCCTTTAATGATTTTGTATCAAATAAATACTCGATGTGTTTTCTAAAATTCAATAATAACAACTATATCCCTCAGTCCGGGGCTCATGGCATGATTGAAACCGGTGATCGGCTAATTCAAACACAATCCATCAACCATTGAAGAAATGTCTGAAGAACTAATGGTTGTATTATCATAAAAAATTAAATTTATATCATCACTACTACATGGTAATAGGAGAATAACCAACATGTGATTTTAATTATTAAATAATTTGGATAAAGCTGTGAGATTAGCTGAGTTCAGAACTGGGTCTTTTGAAACCTCAATTACGGCTTTTCCAATCAACCCATATCTCCATCAGGTAATTGAATTTTTTTAATATGTTTTAAATAATTCATTAATAAATTAAAAACAAAATATTTACTAAAATTCATGATTTTTGGTTTAATTTAAATGAAAAGGGAGGGATCTGAACCGACTAAGAGTACTCTAACCCGGGTCCTTTGGATTTGTGGGATACGACTCTGCCGTACAATTAAACCCCACCATTTGATTTCATTTATTTTGAAATGGTTTTATATTATTTTTGAAACATCACAAAATATGTTTAATTAACATGGAATTAAAAATAATGAAGCAAGTACCAATGGTGTCTTTAGAGTGATTCGAACCGGCGATGGCTCAGACACACTCTATTTTCCACGCCATCATCACAGGCTTCATTCCTATTTATTAACTTAATTAATATTTATTTATATAAAATTTTATATTATAATATTTCATGAAAAATCCTAGAAGTTAATGTTTTGGGACTACCACATGTTTTCCTCCAATAGGCTAGGGGCTAGTGAATATCATTGAGTAGGAATATCCTATAAATTGGAGGAATTTTCCTAAGTATATAAACACATAGACAAATAGAATATTCAAGAAAAAAATGATGAAATTTAAAAAAACAAGTAAAAATTACATGAATAAACTATGATACAAATCAATGAGTATGAAAATAAAAAATTATAAATTAAATAGATACAGAATACATGCCCATGAAAAGGAATAGACTCTAAAAGTGTTTTTACAAGTTCTTGAAACACATCATCATAAAGCCCTACCTAAATGGAATAGTACGGTATAGTTGTCTGAACCTATAAGTGAACAACACTATTATCTATTAGTGTTAAGATCCACTTGGACATATTCCACATAAGAATCCATAAAAGTGTCAATTATCATCATTAGACTCAAACTGTATCAAAAAAGCAAATATCAGGGTTGGTAAAACAATACTCAGTTGGAGAACCTGAATAGAAAATGTAATAACACTAAGAAATACATTAAGTATACAACATATTATTACATGAATTATACCATAAGGAAATAGTACAGTCATCTCACATAGTTATAAGTCTATTGTATGAAAAACAAGATCATAAGACATAATCCAATAAACACCCAGTATCGATAAGACATGTAATCGAAATGAGACAATTTTACCAGATATGTCACTTATTCATGTTAACAAACATTGTCTTGGTAAGACATGTAATCTCAGAAATACATTTAGTCTCAATGTCTCAACCATCCACAACATTCCACTCATAGTGCGCTTGTTCTAGAAGAACGTACTACTCAAGCCATTAGGTCATACGCACACTTCCACAAAAAACCACATAGGTTATATCCAAAGTACATTCTCATCACAAGGGTCTAGAAACCACAAATGGAACACAATATGAGAACCCATATTGAATGTAATTGCTGATTTCTGTAACACTGTTTGGCCAAGGTCTAGTCTGAGTCTGATTTGACACACCGGATGCGGCCCAACCCAGCAGTTAATCCAACCCACTCTGACCAACCCAGACAGGACCAGTTTGGTAGACTAGGCCCAGCCTAGGACAAATGGGCCTACCCACTCTCTAATATCATGTAAACACCTGGGCTGTATGGTTTAGCTTGTTGTGCCACTGGATCATCCAAACATCTCTTGTATGTCCTGGTCATAGGCATGTTGGTATGTTCTCCCACATATGGCTCACCCCAAATATATTCCCCTCTACTCCATGTGGTTGTCCTGCTGTGTCAGCCGACCCCACAACCTCACCTCCACTGGGTACACAACAACCTCAATTCACCCCCCTCACAGCCCCGCAATGTCCCCCAATGGACATTGGGCCATGGGTCGGTGTCATAAAAACCGGTCACACCTGCGTGTGGCACCTCAACCACACGCCACCTTCCACACAATGCCACTTCTGCATTCCACCATTGGGACCGGTGCTCTGGTGGTCTCTTCTATGGATCACTAGGGCTCCATTGATGCCATAAATCTACTCTAATAATATATCTGGGTTACTCATGACCTGATCTACTATGCTTCATCCTCTATGGCATATTTTCATCCAATCTTGTGATCTAATCATGTTAAAAACCTCCTAGCAAGCTTAGCCATGAGCATGAGGGTTCAATAGTTATTAATGCCTAGAACAGGTAGAATAAAATAAATAAGAACACCCTAATGAATTAATATCATCCTTTGTTCATGTCAACCTCAATTTGTTCCCATTAGAATGAAGAATGGAGAATCAAGGATAAATAATTCACCCACCAATAATTTTCCACATATATTCCCATCTTAGATGAATAATAGAACTCTGGTTAAACCTATTAATTTATTGATCGGCATTCATAGTTGCATCTAGTAATGGGGAAATATCAAGGAACAATTCCCTACCATGATCTCAAATCATTTTCTAAAAATAGTAGATCTCTACCTCACCATTGTTGGAGAGATCTGTAAAAAACAACATCATTAAATCTCAGATCCAAAATCCCATCCTCATTCGTAATTGAGAGAGTTCTTTAGGTTTTACCTAAAAACTCTAAGAAATTATGGTGTTATGCACTTATATCTGGATCCATATCATTAGGGTTGATTTAATTCTAATTTTTTTGTGCTGGTGAAATGTTAAAAATAAAATAAATTCACAATTTATTTTATTTATTAAAATTTTAAAAAATAACTTCTATAGACGACATGTTCTTGTCGATGTTAGGCCCCACCTAAGGTAATTTCTCTATTGTGAACACAATGGTTCCTAGATATTTTCAATTAGAGCACCTTCTTAGATGTTATTCCTCTTTCATGGAAAAGTTCTTGTGCATTATTTTTAATATTTTAATATTTTTAAAGAAATATTTTTCGGAAACTCGGCTATAGAATCACATTCCATTTTAGAAACTAGTGTCTAAATAATTTTATATCATATTTGAAAATAATACTTGCATAAATATGTGATATTAAATTCTCCTCATCATGGGGCTTCACTGCACTTAATTCCAATAAGAATGGTTATACAATGAAATGAGGGTACTGAGCATCAATCTGAGCCTCCAACTCCCCTGTTCTCTCCTATAGATTCTCATGATACCACCAAATTTGGACTAGAGGAATCGAACACACATGAATGATCATCTCCTATCGATCCTTGATCTCCATTGGGTACTCAATAAAATCCACATCATGTCAAATTTGATCTCACCCAGTCAATGATATGCGATGGATAATGAACGTATTTAATAAAATGTGACATGTGGAAGATTTGTTGAAACTAATCTAAATGTGGAGGTAAATCCAAGCGGTATGACATCTCTTCAACTCTATGTATTATCAAAAAAGGGTTGATGGACCACAGATAAAACATGCCACTATGACCAAATCTTTATATCCCTCATCCAGGACAGACACAAAGGAAAACATTGTCTCAATCCTCTAACTCCAAAGTCCATTATCTACGGTCATCATAATACTTATGACATCATTGTGAAACCATTATTTTCTCTTATATGACCCACACCTTCTCTTTAGTCGCCTACACCGACTCCTTTCCCATGAGTGTTGAATCCCATGGGTTCATCCAGCAATGTGGTGACATGCTGGGTTGCCTTTAGAAAGACACAAATGGTTCAGTACCAATGGTGGAATGGTAGATGGTGTTTTACACATAGTCAACTAGGTGTAGGTTATCTTTACAAATGTGGAAAAAATATAGGATTCATGTAATTTTCATCCCCTCCTGAACATGAATGGTTCGCTCAGTTTGGTCATCATTCTGAGGGAGAAACATTGTTCTCAAGAACATCTGAGTCCAAAATGCCTCTAGAAATCCCTTTAAAAACTTGAATATAAAGATAAAATCATGGTATGATAATGTCATCAATTTAAGTCCATGAATATGTACTATCTCATACATGTAACGGTGTCCAATGTTTTTTACTGAACTCTCCACCAGAATAGAAAAGTAGTGGGATGACATGTTGATCCAGTCAATGATCACCCAAATAGTATCATGTACCCTAGAACTACATGGTTAACCAGTCACGATGTCCATCTATATCCCATACCACATCCATTATGGCACCTCATGGTGTTGAATGAAACTTTTTATGATTTGGTTCTCAACCTTCACTTGCTGACAAGCAAGGCATCGATAGAAAAACTCTGCAACTCCCTTCTTCATTCCCAGCCACAAAAACTGATTTTGTAGGTCCTTTTATATCTTTAACACACCTGGATATACCATCCAAGGGGATGTATGGAACTCCATAAAAACAACCTTTTGTAACGCCACTTGTATTACTGTGCATCCTCTGAAAAGAATGATATCCTCCCAACCTTTAAAATATACATCATGGTTATGCCCTGTGAACATATGAGCTTGTAAAGTCTGAACATAAATATCTGTGTGTTTTTTATGACCTGACACCCTATAAGATTGTAGGGGTGGGAACTAGCAACTGGAGGGAAGCTGCTCCATGTACATCCATAAAGGATATCTGCAATTAGGCCAACTACTCTGATCCCTCATTCAATATTTGAAAACATGATATCCTACTTAGGGAATCTTCTAAAACATTACCCTTACCATGATTATAGACAGTCCCAAAGTCATATTCATGGAGGATATACATCCATCATGTATTTCCCATGTTCATATCCTTATAAGATAATATTTACATGATACACATATAGTAATAGTATATGATAATCTGCTCTACCATAATGTAGTGTCACCTCATCTTTAATGAGAAGATGACCACTAGAAATTCGATATCATTGATTGTGTAGATCTGGTCCAGTGGTCTCAAATTTCATAATCCATATGGAATCAGTTATTTACCTGGCATTTGAAAAAAACCAAGTATATTTCCTGATGCTTCATAGAACACAATGTATTCAAAAACCTCCTCTAGAAATCTCAAGATATGAGGGATCATCAATATAAGCCTATGCTATAGAATACCTTATATAACTTCTCCATCTATATGAAAGTTTGTCCCTTTCATTTCAAAGCATTCAAGGATGCTTATACCCTAGGAAGGATAGCTGAAAAACACCTATACTACCCAGCCAAACCAAGGAAACTGTGCACCTTAGTAACAGTCTTGGGTGGTGCTTATGCTGGAACTCTATCTATCGTAACTGGACCCACGAAAACCCTCACCTCTTAAATGAAATCTCAAAAAATATGGACCTCTCGAATCAATAATTGAAACTTGGAGATCTTCCCAAAAATATGGTACTCTCTGTGTATGTCAAGGAACATCCTTAAGTTTATCTCGTGCTCTTTCTTAGACACTGAGTACACTAGGATGCCATCAATGAACACCACCTAGAACCTGTCCAAATAAGGATGGAAAATAAAATTATAGTGTTCCATGAAGACTATTAGTGTGTTCATCATTCCAAACAGAATCACCATATACTCATAGTGTCCATGTCATCATTTGAATGTTTTTTCAGTATATCCTCTTCACATACACAAATTTGGTGACACCCATAATTGAGTAAAATCTTTGAGAACCACCTTTTTCCTTTCGACTGATTGAAGAGGTCATCAATCCTTAGTACATGATATTTATTCATAACGTTCACCTTTTTTAGATAACAGACGTCCATAAATAAACTCAATCTCCCATCTCTCTTCTTTCAAAACAAAACTGGGGATGCCTAGGGTGAAACACAATGTCTCAAAAATCCCTTCTTCTATATGTCCTCTAATTGTACCCTCAACTAATGAAGCTCTTCCAGAGACATATGATTAGAAAGTTTAGATATTATGGCCTTCCTAGGGTATAGATCATTGTATATGTCTACCCCATTTAGGATAGGATATCATGTAACATCCTCATAAAAGATGTCCTTGTGCTCCTCCACTACTGTAGGAAAATGTGGACTCATATCATCCACTGCGTTGAGGGTCAGTCTAACCATATGATGAATGATCTAATTCAGCCTCATATGTTTGAGTACATCCTAAAATGTTTTGGTTATCTTTTCACTAATAATTGAAAATACGGTCCCATCAAAATGAACAAACATCACTCTTCACTTAGAACAATCAATCTGAACATGAACTATAGAAAACTAGTCCATACTAAGAATGATGATGTAAGGCCTCGATGCCACTACCAAGAGATCCCAAACAAAACTATCACCTCCTAGAGTAAGTACAGACAATTGGTACTACTGTTTTATCATATAATCCCCTCTCCTAAAATCTCTAAATGTATGGGTCGTGTTAACACTTCAACCATATTCTTGGAGTCTCATACAAGGGTCGTGGAAAGAAAATCATGATTATCGACTATTTATATGAAAACTATAGCTAAGCTGGAAAAGTCATAGATCATACCTATAATCATCCCAAGAGTGTCATTTTTATTATCCTCTATCACCTGAAGCGGCCTCATCCATAACCACTAGGTCCTTGAGCGTATCATTGACCAATTTTTGGTGTTGGCGGTAATACGTCGATCCTCCACTGACCTCTTGATACCCTTCCTTCTTAGTTTTTATGTCTTCCACCCTATGTAACACCATCCTGGTGCATACACCTCTATCTCAGTGTTCCCTCAACCATTACCTGATCAGACATACTATAGTTTGAGAAATCATTAGCCAGATGTCCATGATCGATGCACGAGTAATAAAACATGTCATTCAAATGAATATCTCTACCTTGGGATATCTGCACCACTGATCATGTGTCTTGGGGTTGTTACCTAGAGTTCCTGAACCACTTGGGTTTCTATGACTGTTGTTGGATACATATCGGTGAAGACTCAGTTATCTGGTGCTCGGTCGTAGCTCCTAAAACTTGTGTTTTCTACATTAGGACCCTTTTCACTATTATAGATCACTATAGTACCCCATCATATTTAGGAATAATTCGGTATATCATGGATGTTCTGTTCTCCTGGTGTGATCCCTTATCAAAGGTCCAGTCTCTGAATAACATGTCTTATATCATATCTATGGAGTCCCATTAACGGTCTGTAAAACTCATCGAGTACACTCCCATAGTCTAACTTCCTTCCTGCAGATGTAGGATCTCCTGCATGCGCACTAATTCTAATGTAACTGGAAATAAATCCAATCTCATGATACACTCAATTTATTATCAATAGATAATAGCCTAATTGTGTTTCTAGGTCCCAGAGATCCACCATCTCCCCAAAACTCCTGGAAGAAGACTTGTGGCTAGGACTTCCATTTAGTCAGCATGCTTCCCCACATAGAAAAAGACATTTGAAACAACCTCTATTGAATCCTAAGTTATCCTGGGGACAAGATCACCAAAAAACCTGAGAGCTTGGGGAATCTGGAACTCATTAAATGCACTCATCCTTCATGCATACTGATCCAGTAGTTCTGGTTGTAGCTGCTTATCAACGGGTGGTGGTATCACTTGTAAATTTCCCAGAGGTGCTATCTATTGTAAATTCCCCCTATATCTATGTCTCATTTCTATGAGGATCATCCTATTTACCACACAAATGAATATTTCCTAGATGTATCTGGAGAAGCATCCATAAATAGAATAAGTTGTACCATTGTCAATAGATTTTACTTGGTGAGATGACCCTAGAAGGACATGAGAACATACCCAAATCCTATGTCAAGAAGTTACCTATGTTTTCCATGAAATTACTATTTCTATGTACCAAGGTGAAGAGTATGTGTCAAGAGTCAGGGTGTATGGATATATCGACCACCACACCAACACTAGAATACATAACATTAAAGATGAACATGATATACTTAACACTATTGTAACAATCAATCCTCACAGACTCCCGGTCCTTATGTAGAACCAACCCCTTTGATACCACTATATTACAACCCATCCCAGTGGTTCCCATAACATTACTAAACTAAGAGAACCACTAATAGCCTTGGGGATGGTTACTATCAGTGAGTAGGAATATCCCACAAATGGGAAGCATTTTCCTATGTACCTGTACACACTAACACATCTCCATGCCAAAAAAGATTAAATATAAAAACACTAAGAATAAAAAGAATTCACACGCTAAGATACCAACCCTGGAATATGATATTGGAAAATTAGGACGTAAATAGGGTCAAAATACAATCCCACCAAATGTAATAGTATGTAAATGTTAATGCACATGTTCCTAAAACTCATCCTTGAAAAAACAAACATAAACAGAATGGTGCTGGACATCTGTTTAATCCATAGGATCACACCATGAATGTCTGGTCTCTCTAATCACCAACTATTCCTGGTCCACCTAGGACTTCATCAAAGTGTCAATCATATGTACAAGACCTTACATGCATGGGTAAAGCCTGTGGAGGTGTAATTAAAATAGTACTTAGTAGGATACAATGAAACTACATTGGAATACCACTAATAAATACATGAAGTATACCAAATCATAATACATGAAGTATAAAACATAAAAATTGCATAATCATCTCACAGAGTTAAATGTCTATAGTTCAAATAATAGGACAAGCAGACAAAATAAACACCAAGTATTGATAAGATAGGAAGTACTAATAAGGAACTCAGCCCCAATAAAGCTTGTTTCCTCTATAATATATGCACTCTCAGGAATATATTTATTCGTATAAAGTTATGTATCCTCAATGTCAAATTAAGTCCTTTGATTCCAGTCGTAGCACACTTGTTCTTGGAGAACCTACACCTCAAGCCAATAAGTCATAATAAAACATCCAAAAAACCGGACATAGGATATCTTAATAGGTCCGTCTCATTGCAAGGGTCCCAACAAAGTAAACGGACTATCAAACATAAACTATATTTGAATGTTATGGTTGTTTTCATTTAATGGTTCGACCTAGGTCCGGTCTGGGTCTGATCCGACATAGTGGACCCATCCGGACCCATTAGAATATCTTATTCAATATGTCTAACCTTGCTCGGCCTGACCTGTTGTGCTTCTAGAGCAGCCTAGCTCCTCTATTCTGGCCCGCACGCACGCGAGCCAATTTGGTCTGCCACACGTGGCCCGTCCTTACTGCATGCCCCACTGCTCTAAGTGGTACCACACCATATCCCATGTGGTTAGCCCATTGTGTTGGACTACCCTATTTCTTCAGAGCCACGACAAGGTCCACAATATTCCCCCACCACATATGGGGTTGGCTCACCATGACCATGCCACATCCCTCGATCGATGCAACCTTGCTAGCTGGCACTGCCCCCTCTCCAATCTTCCACATCCATGGCCGCCTCTAGCCGCACCCACATGTCTCCTTTCGCATCCAGCTACCACAGTGTGACAGAACTCCAGTGGTCCCATCTATAGACCATCAGGGATCCTTTAATTCCTGAATTTTGGTGCAATAATAGATTAGGGTTTCTTAATATATGATCTACACGGTTGTGACCTCTTTGGTTAAATTTCACCAATTGGGGGTCTAATTGCGTCTAGAGCCTCTTGGTATGTAGATCCATGATGATGATGGTTAAACATCAACGATCAACATAATTTGGGGTTAGAAAAGCACAATGGAATCCCTGAGGAATGAATCTATGAATTGTTTCTTGTTAGTCTATGTTTGTTCCCGTTATAATGATGAACAAAGAAACATGGATAAATTTTTTCATCCCCCAATGATTACCTACAAATATGCCAATCCCACATGAACGATTGAACTATGGTTCAACGGATTTGTTGGTTGATCGACATTCTTCCTTGATTCTTGAAACGGGGGAATAAAATTAAGGAACAAAACCATACATTGAATATAGATTGGTTACTAATGAGAATCGATCATTGTGTTGTCGTCGTTTTCCAGATCTGTCAAAAAACACCATCTTCCTATCTTTGATCTGAAATCCCATCATCATTCAACATCGAGAGAGATCTTTTTGTTCTTTCCAGAACCACCTAGAAATTATTTTTTAATGTTTTTAATCATAGCTACCTTAATCAATGTATTTTTTAAACTTAACATTGTTCCATTGGTGAAACATTAAAAATAAAATAAATTCATCATTTTTTTTATTAATTCAATGGAAAAAACTATTTTCCATAGTTCACCTACACCATTCAATATTAGGCACCATCTTAAATAAATTAATTTCTATGAACACAATGTGGACCTTACATATCAAATATGGACACCCTTTTAAAATTAATTCCACTTTATTATGAAAACTATGTGCACAATTTATTTAATATTTAAATAATTTCCTAGAAATTGTTTCAGTCACACCGGGCCTAAGAATCCCAAGCCGTTTCAATGTCTAGTCTTGAAATAATTTCATATAATATTTAAAATCAATAGTGGAAAAAAATTTAAAAATTGCATTGTATACTATAATTAGAAAAGTACATACAATGTGAGAGGAGATACACAACATGTGGCCTCATTTTATTCTTATTTAAATAGTGCCCAAATGATATTGGTGTTCCATGGAATGTGACCTCATTATAATTTTAAATAAATAGTTTCTAGAAAAATGGAGTGGTAGACGATGTGTGGAAAATATGTAAATTCTATGTTTTATTAAAAATAGGAAAGAAGATAGAGAGAGAAGAGTGACTAGGTAGCCACCCAATAAGTACCTATATTTTATGTCATTCTACATGACATGTGTTTTTTTTAATTTCCTATAATCATTAGTATATTTGGTTTCCACCAAGTGAACCACCACATGTGTCTAACTCTCTCATATTTGAGAAAATGTTCTTATCTTTCAGGTGGTCTATGTAGTTCCTTATAGTATCCCTACTCCATGGTAAGTAGATACTGAAGGTGTAGATGTTTTTTGGTGTGATATAGCATGTACTACACTGCATTGGTATCCTTATTTGATAAACTAAAACATAAAAATATTTGTAGGTAACCTCTAGACTATATAAGTGATCATCTGTTGATTCAAAAACAATTATTCAATCAAATTCATCACTAGCATGATATGAAATGGTCCCATATTTAAAAAAATGAGTTTTCAAAATCATGTTTAATAATTTATAGAGTATAACAGGAGGGGTCTTCATCATAACATGCTTCCTCGATTAAAATATGTTTAGAATACCCAGCTGCAATAACAACCATATTATCTACATGAGTGGTTATCTATAGAAGATGCCCGACTACAGAACCAATTCCTCTCAATGAATCTGTTTGGTCCAAATGGTGTGTGGTAATGTCTTCCATCACTGATTCTGGTATTATGGTATTAGCCAAAGATAGTTATGTAATGGAAAGAATGAATAGGTGGTGTGAAGAATGTATATGGGTATTCCTAGTGTCGTATCCCATCATCCATATACAGATAATATTTTTTTGGTTGTGAGTACAATGTTGCTAGATTATTCTGATAAAAATATTCTCTAGGTGGATCATACAATTCTTTAGTTGAACAAAAATTCATAAGAATGTGGAGTTGAGGGTCCCATGAAAAGAAACAACAAATGAAAAAGGAAAAATCTGGGTAAACCTACCTCACATACGAATTAAATTGCTACATTCTGATGATCCAATATAATAACCCCATAATTTGTCGACACCTAGAGGAAGGTGCGATACATTTAATGATATTTTTGCCTTCTGATCTGACTAACTATGATATTTTTGGAATCTAGGGTCAATCCCATATGGATAATTTAAAATCATTTACTAGTACGAGTCAGTGAGTTGAAGTCTATTATACATAAAAATTAAATAAATGGAACAATATCATATAGTGAAACTATTTTTGAAAATTAAAATAGAAAACAAGAAATAATAGTATAATAGGAATATAAGTGTTGGAGTTCTATCTAAATTGGGATTTATTAAAATGATAAATATTTATTATTAATTTTATTAATGATACTTGTTTACCATATTGATTCAGATAATCTATTTTTTCAAGGTCTGATAATAAACAATTAAATAATCAAATGGATAGCCACATGGTTTGATGATTAATCAATTTAAACACATCATAGTTATTTACATCTAAAACATAGGAAACGATCTCATCCAATGGTAATAGATTTACCTAATGAATCTCCTTTAGTTTTTTTGTTTGATTGATTCTAGATTTTATATGAAACCAATAGTAAAATATGGGATTAATTAATCAATGGAATTATAGATGAAAATCATAAAAAACTACACATTTGAATATAAATCAATATATACCATTAATTTTATTACAACCACAAAATGATAATCCTACCATCATATAATCATTTTCACAATGTGTGGGTTTAGAAGAACCACATCCCCTACCATGGATATGAGAGGAAAGAAAGTGGAAAAGGGAATTACACTAAAAATAGGAATGAAAAAATGAAGAAAACTATTGTTTTTTATTTGGAGGATTTTGAATGGAAGAGCGGCATCACCTCCCCCTTGGATATCTGTGCCTGAACTAGGAGGGATACCTCTCACTTTATAGAAAAACATACTACACAGTATGCACATAGAATTACACACAATGTACTTGGTTCAATTGAATTTTTTTATTTTCTCCACTAGTAGGTTGCCAACCATGATTCACTTTGATTTAAACATGTCAGTTTTTAGTTGGTGAGGTACAAAAAAAGTTGCACCACCTTGTAGGCTTTGTAGAGTCTATTTTAGAAAAAATAAACTTTTTTAGAAAAAATAAACTATTATAGAAGGGAATACATGACATGTGAACATGTAATACATGGCATGTTGTCTCTGGTCTGCTACATGTGTGTGTAATCAATTTTCATGAGCCATGTCTGGGAAAGGGTACATTGAGTGTATTTATAATGTACACAATATGTATATTTTAATTTTTATTATGATCGCTCTCGATGCATGACTTTAGTGGGAATCACTTGAAAATCACCATGAACACCTAAATAAATAATTTTTTCCATAAAATAAAGTGTATTTAGTGAAAACATGTTTTTATAGTCAATACAATGTACAAAAATATAATAAAAAATTTGGAACATCAATTTTTCCTTTTTCTTTTATAGTAATTGGATTTAATTATATATAGAAAATAGTACTTTATTTATGAAATATATTTCTAGATGTTGTAGTTTTTTCCCATGATTCATTGAGTCATTCTATAAGTTCCTGTTTGATTTATATTTTCACACGTTTTCATTAATCAATATGAATTTTCATATTTGATTCATAGTTTTATGAATTATTATACACTATTAACATTTATGTGACCTGTTTTCTTGGGCCAATGAATATTATTGCTGGTTCCCACACACATACAGTTGAAAAATATGTACGCACATACATGAATTAATAGCCATAGAATGATTTTTTATAATGATTTTATAGATGACATTGGTTATGTTAAAGTACCATCCAATTATTTAGTTGATTCTTATGACATTTTATTATGATTAGGGTGTGATGAACTACTTTCGATAATATTTTCATGAGGCTATAAAGGCTTATCTTGGAATTTTTTTCCATGCAACAATAATCTATCTTGGTTTCGAAGTCATCATATATTCTAAGCAATAATATAATTTTTTTTTGACAAACCTTTTATGCCACTCGACTGTTTATAGGGATGTCCAATTCTCATACATCTGCACTGATGCATGTCAACACTCATATCATAGATGCTCAAATAGGTTTTCAATCCCATGTCAATAATGTAAAACACATTGACATTCAATTATTTTAATAGTGTGGAAATATGTCTTCCAAAAAAAATTGATCATGAAATTCAACTGATTGGGAGGATGCAGTACTATAATCTATGAAATTGACGGCACATCTTATGTTGGTTCCATTATTATTCATCCTGGTCAACAGAAAAAAAATTTACCTCTTTAAAATAAAATGTAAATATTTAGGTTTGTCATAGTTTAACTATCAAGTTCATGACTATATAAATCACTTTTAGTAAAACTACCATTACTATCCATTGAGAGATCCATACATAAATTATTTTTTTAATGTTAGAACATGAGAAACCTCTATTTTATTAGTTTTTTGATCCATAGTATACTTATAACCAAATTAAGGATTCCAAGATATTCTTTATATTTATGAGTGATATTAATAGGATCAAATACCCCACCATTTTCAGCAACTATCTCATCCTAATGAGTGGTATTACCCACCACCTCGAAATTATGACCAATATTATTAACATGAGATGGATTCATTTTATGGTAGATTCAAAAAGGCCTGTATATAAATTAATCTCCCTAAAAACCAGTTCCATATAAATTGAATGTAAATAATGGTCATGATTGCTCAAATCTGAAGATAAAGGGTGGAATAGTTCATACCAGGAGGAGATAATAATATATGATTTACTGTGACAAGATACAATGTTAGATGGCATAATATTTATCATCTTAGGCCCATAATGTATCACTAATCTTGTATAAAAAAGATAGATAGGTTATTTAACACCATATTGGATTCTAAGATTTGCAACCCATGTGATATTTCATTCATAAATGTTATTTTTAGCCACATTGAAAACATACATAGAATGTGTTATAAGGATCACATCCTATGTGATTAGGAACAGAAGAACCAATAAGCATTCAAACCATATAAACTATCTCTCCTTCTATAAATATCCCCAACTCATGTAAATATTCAATAATGTTACAGAAAATAAATTATGAAAAAGAAACATAATTTGAAAATAAAATATTAATGTGATCAATATAAATAAGTGATTCCAAACATGTGGTTTTTATTTAATTATTCCGTTTATTCACATGATCTGGAATCCTACACTAATACATATTAATAGACACTAAATTGTCTCATTTTAAGGGAATCAATTCATAATTTCGGGAATAATGATTCATTATTTTTTATTTTGTTACATTTTATTTGTTTATTTGGTATGTGTAATACTTCAATGTTGTGTTTTTTTTCTATTTATGGATTCTCATTCCATGTAGTGTGTAAATTAGTTGTATTCATTTTAATAAAAAAAATTAAATATTGGTCTGTAGAATATTTTATTGAGAGTTAGACCTTCAACGAGTTTTTGAAATTCACAGGTTGTGGTCAAATATTTATTAAGATATGTTGTGGAAAAATGTTTATATCTATATTGAATTATATTTATAACTAGAGACTGAGAATTTTATTTTTATGTTATTATCAATTAGAAATATTTATTGTTCATGAAATGTTGTTATTTTTTAAGTTAACTATTTTATGTATTATTTATATGTTTTGTTTAATATGTTCTTTATATTATCATTTTAATTCATTAACTATTATTTCATATTTCCAATGTTAATTAAATTTATCTCATGACGTTTTATTTTTTGATGAGAAATGTTATGTTACACATCTTTCATCATCATATTAATGGAAAAAATTTTGGAAGTTGGGTGTTGAATTTGGATGTAACATTGGACTTATAATTATGGCGTGTTGAATATAGATACATGTGATTCACTTCATTGCTTTTATGGAACGTTTGAGTTTTGGTCATTTGATGAGTTTTCAATAGTTGTAGCTACACAAAATATCTTCCTAACATGATTGATCATGAGAACATATAGACTCTTAGAAATCGTATCATCTTTCCCCATATCCCCATTAGTTTCTATCTTCCTTGTTTTGTATAATATACATTCTTTTTTAATTTTTTATATAATGTATCTTGTCTAAATTTTAATAGAATTCCAACCTATGTATAATATATTATTTCAATATGAAATGTTTATTCAATATGAATTCAATCTATCCATTGATCCAATTTATATCGAATACAAATTCAATTAAAACCAACATAATGTATTCATTGTTATCATTGGAATTTAAAGATATGCGGGATAACTAGCACAATATTTTGTTATCTACATTCTATATTAATTCCATAGAATCTAGATTATCAATTTTGTGACAATATTTACAAATTTTTATTTAATATTTTATCATTATTATATTATATTCTTATTATTATTATTTTTCACCCTTTACTCGTTTATTCTTTATTTCATTGAAACTGATAAGTCCCATTTTTCTAAAATGGTAATATTATATTTCATGGTGCACTATGATTTGTGTAGACCTTCTTTATTTGAAATTTTCCATGCTTATGTGAAATCCATGTGTCAGATTTCCCAAAAATTTCATGCAAGTCATGTACATGCCTGTTAATCCTTGTATATTACCCATAACACATGGATTTTCACATATCCATGGCCTATAAAAGCCTATTGATAATTTCCTATAACATGGCCTATATAGGGCTATAAATCATGGCACATTACTCATTGAAATGTGTTAAATCTTGCACAGACCATGTGTTTAGGTACTCATGACATGAACACATGACATGTACAATTCTATTCTGTTCTACATAATTGTAATCATTCTGGTACATCATTTCCTCTATAGGCCACAAAATCAGGTTTAGTGTACTATTTTTCCCTGAAAAATGTTTCATAGTACCCATATTCTATTTTTACAAGAAATAATTTACTCTCATATAATGTACGATGATTCCAATGCATTGACCATATATCTAGATGAGGAATTCAAATTAATGATATGTCATTTTATTCTTTCCAATATTTCTCTAACTGTTGATAAGACCAATGTACCTATAATAGTGATGGGGAAATATTGATGTTTTACTCTGGAGTATGCATGGTCTATCTAGTTGAACACCAAATCAGATATGTAAGAATTTTCTATCTAGTTATTTGAGATGATTAGGGGAAGGTGGTTTATTGATTAAGTTATGCCAAATTACTAAAAGACTCTGATATCAATGTTACCATTCATGTTATTATTTTAAAACTAATTCCAATTATATTTATTTTATAAACAAAACTATTTCATGGAATTCTGATGTCATTATGGTTCATGTACTACTTTTTTTGAAATTCAAAAGTATGTTCTACCAAAATGGAAGTTATTTTATATTTTCATTTTTATACATTCAGTTTTTTTTATTTTTAGGTACAATTCATGAATATATTTTCCATCAATTTTTGTGTATTCCATTTGGTTCTCTGTGGTTTATATATTAGTGATGAATGGTGTAGAATAGACTTAACACGTCATTCCTCATTGGTACTAGAGTTGAACTTATTCATTGAGATGTCAACAAATATGATGAATAAAAAAATTATTTCTATGCATATTAGCTTTTTATATTTTTATTTATTTATATTTTGGTTTAAATTCATTTAGATATTTGTCACTATTGTTTTGGAATGCTCTTTGTATTTTTGTAGAGTATATATTAGAGATAAAAGGTGTAGCATAATAGTAACTTGAGGTTCCTCACTGGTACGAGAGAAGAAATTATTTTTCAAGATATAAATATGGATGATGAATAAAATATTATCATTTTATGCATATCATTTATTTTTATAATTTCATTTTTATTTCATTTTAAGCAGATATTTTTCACTAAATTGTGGGTATGCTCTTTGGTTGTGTACAGTGTATATATTGGAGATGAAGTGTGTTGTCTAACAATGACTTGAGGATCATCATGGTTACTAATGCTGACTTGGTTTGTTTCTTCAAATGGCCCTTCTTGGGGTGATGAAAGATCTTTTGCTAAAGTAACTATTATTCTACAATGATGGGTTCTAGAGGATTAGTGTCAATAGACGACATTCCATTTTTCATTTTTAGTGGGGTTGGCAGGGTTGCAGCAGTGACATCGGTGGATACTGGGTTTTTGGGTTTTTAAAATATTTTTAGGTACCAATAAGAATATGTATGTGTTGATTTATTTTGTATTAAGTTTAAATATTAGCATGATTTATATTTTTTGTATGTTTTAACATGTGAAAAAAATAATATTTGGTATGATAATTTATATAGGAGTATTATATATGATAAAATAATATATATATATATATATTAAATATTTTGAATTAAATTTTGAAATACCAAAACATAATAACTTTTTTAAAATATAATTGAAAAATATATATTAATTATTGATAATTACTATAAAAATTATTTAATAATGTTACCAATAAATAATATTTTCAGAGAAATATATTGTTGATAATTTTTACCAACATATATATTATCAATTGGTATTATTATAATTGAAAACGAAATACTTTATCTGTCACAATAATTTTAGTGATACAATCTTTACCAATAGTTTAGTGATAATATTTTTCTAAAAAGTTTTACTGATAGAAAATTCAATTTTACAAATATATATGTCCCTTTTCGAAAATTTAATTATTTTTATTGATATTAACTTGTGGGTATCCGAGAATGAAAATTGGCATGGAGTGGAGAAATTAAAAAATGAGATAATGGTAGGGGTAGGCCCTATACAAATTTTTTAGGAATCATTACATATACCATATGGATGGGAATCAAGCCATTCAATATTCTAGAACGCGATGTGGAAGGATATCGACACTGTTAGAGTGAAATCCTCTCCAGAGAAGATATAAATTCATATCACACTACTAGGAATCTCGAATTTATACAATGTAATGTATAGTTCATCCAATACTTATGTTATATGTTATAATGGTTTTTTACGGGGTAGAATCTTCTCTCATTAAGAGGTATTCTAGTTTTATACTGGGTAATATCATAACATAACTTTGTGAATTTGGGACTTTTTTTTTGTTCATAGCATATTGTTTATTTGAGGAATCCAAGTTGTGTATGGGTTAAATCACCTCATATTAAGAGGAATAATGATTTAATAAGTTGTAATATATTAGTTTAAAATCATTTTTGGGGACATTGTTATTTTTATGAGAGTATCATGTTGTACTAAAATGGTATGACCTGATGTGAAAGGAGCCAAGGAGTTTCACATACATCATGTACACTATGAGATGAACTGCATGCAGTTTAAGGTTGTAATGTTGGGACCATAAATGAGGTCAAAGGAATGAACGGTTGATAAATTTTTGGTAGGGCCAGAATATGTGATGTGTGGTCATCAAAACATATCTCATGAGGTTGATAATCATTTAACACATAGATCTAAAACCCACCTTGGTAAAAGAACACCATTTGAAGTAGTGGTAAACCTCTATAAAGATGGTAATTATTCATCCCATGGTAGTTCTTGGGAATTTCATGTTTAGTAAATGTGGTAATGACACATTTTAACATTGTTATTTTTGGATGTTGGTTTTGGTTCATATCATATCGCATGAGGAATCACAATTTCATATGGTGTGTGGTTTTTAGGAATTCAATACTTATCGCATGAGGCGTCATTGTTGAGTATTGGGTAGAAATTTTTGAATCATATCATAATTATCATAAAAGGAGTCCTTATTTTATACAGGGTAGGATTCTCTCTCATTATGATGTATCCCAATTTCATATATGGTATGAGCATAGTTTAACATAATGCACTAAGCACTTCAGGATTTCTAGTTTAACATCATACAAATAGGAATACAAATGATATTATTTTAATGTTATATTTATTGAACTATAGGGACTATAAAAAGATAATGTTCATAATTTATGTACCCTTTCAAATAATTTATGTTCATTTTTCTGGGACCACTAAGAATCCTCACATGAAGTTCTTCTTGAGAAAATTTCCCTTGGTGATAGGTATAACATGCTCACTATCCATGGTGATCAAAGAGTATAATCCATTAGAACAGTTCATATGAGTTATGTATGGTCCCTCACAATAGGGCCCTATAATTGGATGGTTTTTTCAGGAATCATCATCATTATGAGTGCTAGTACCCTGTCAGGATGGATAAATGATGGGAGGTTAACCATCTTTCAGAACTCTCTCACTATACTATTTTGGCGCCTCTATAGATTGTAAAATTCATAGAGGTCGTTATCTTAGAGGGGTTCCAACTCAAATAGATAGACTTTTCCCATTTGTATAGCATCTAAAGATAAAATATATTTATTCATAGTAATTTAAAATTTACTTATATAGGAAATTATTTCTCTATTAGATATACCATGGATTATGGGGTCACCTGGGTGGAATTTTGATTAATCACCTCATATGACTAGGGGGGATTAGAGAGGTTGTTTGGATAACACATTTTATATTAGAACACCATATTATATAGGTTGTTTGAGAGGGTTTTGTTTAATTTCTTCAAATTTCCCATTTTTATGTATATTTTAGTGAGATGTATGGTTGGAATAAATGTTATAATCGATCCACAAAATCATCATCTCGATGACCCAGAAGTTGGTGTTGTCTAGTGAGAGAATAGTTTGAGGAACACCAAATCAATGGATGATGTGGAAGCTCAGAAACTCAATCAACGACTGATATTTGACATCCTTTAGGAAAATAACATTTTACCACTTGGAGAAAATGTTTTATTTAGTTATAATTAACCTCAATAGGTGAGCTTTAACTAGGGTATATGGCCCCAAAACATCGAGTCTCCATATATACTACAAATGGCCTTGAATATATAGTGATATGAAGAAGCTCTGCTTGTTGATGCTCAAATTGGGAATGTATCTAACATGTATTACACCTCTTGGTGAACATTATATTTTCATGAACCATTGTGGGACAGACGTATCCAAGACTCATTATCTTGTTGGAGAGTTTCCATCCAAAAGTTGTGTTCCGTATGCCTATCCATGGAATTCCTACATACAATAGGAGATCATGCCAAATTGGACTAAACATAGAATAATTCAGTAAAACACATTTCTATAGAGAGTCATATCATCATTAGACCCTCTCTAGAGGGTACCTTGGATTGCATGTCATTTTATTTACTTGTTCTTGTCAATGATATGGTGGGATATTGTCATGCTGGAGGTACTCAATAAATGGAGTTTTCAAATAAGGAATTTCTTCTACAGTGGTTGGACTAGTGTTTCATGGAACAGAAGTACTGGTATCCAGTTTGTTTACCTATTTACTATCATCCTCATCTAAAATGGCAGGGTTCATGACCCTCTCATGTTCGACATGGATGATCAAGTCATCATAGTTAGGCACTTTAAGAGGTGTAGAAAAATTGTGCAAAGCATCGGCTCGACCATTTCATGACCAAGGTAAATGATTCACATTGAGTTGTGAAGGGAACTACGACATCGTATGATGGGTATACTCAATCAAAGAATGAACTACTGGTTTCTTATGGTATATTCACCATTTATTTGTTTGATGACTAGCTCAGAGTTTACCTTCACATGTATGTCGAGGAAATCAATCATGAGAGCCAACTCCAGGACAATAATGAGAGTGTTGTTCTCTTCCTCATTTTTTATGCATCCCTTAGAAAACAAGATTGAGTATAGAAGGATGACATGTTTTGGAGTGATTAGGATGATCCCAGACCCACTTGGTAATTCATTGGATCCTTGAGCCTTATACCAATTGGGCTCCAAGAGTCACCATTGATGTTTATAAGAAAATACTGAATGACTTGATCCACTAAGAGGATAACCTCATCTAGGAAATCAACATATATTTTTGGTTCATATAGGTCTATATGGGTGCCTTAAAATCTTCTTGTGGCTTCCCTTTTACGACTGTCTATAGAATGAATCAGATGTCAAATTGTTAGAGGTTCGCATCCACGAAATCCAACCATCCTTCTACCATTAGGGGACTAAGGATATACATAAACGTGTTCCCTTGAGACACCATATGTTTCTTAGGATGATGTAAATAATTCCACCAATTATTTACTACAAAAATTATCATGAGTAATATCTTCTTGTCTGGGTAGTATATAGAATCTTTGTAGAGAATCATTACACTAAGATAGTATAAATTGTTTTCTCTACCCTCATTGTTATTTTGGGAGAGAAGGGAAGTGAGGGACCATTCAAAGTGTGTCATGTAGAGGCTAATAGGTTATCCTATGTTAGTTGGAATTAAAATATTAGGTTGTAGTAGATACCAATTAATGTCCTCAAATGTGGTATGTCACTCTTCATCCCACCAGTAAATGGTACATTTCATAATTACCACCAGGAAGGGATTTTACTTTCTTCCAGTTTTTGAAATAAATAGATTTATATAAGATATATTTCCTTAAATAACCTATAAATATTTTATGTCTCTCAGGGGAGACATATTATTGATAGATTTCATCTTCTCTATGTCGATCTTGATGCTTATGTGTCATATACCTATTCGGATAAACATCCTATTGGAAACCATGATGACAAATTTATAGGGGTTCATCTTCAAATTACTAAAGTAAAGGAATCCAAAAAAATTCTCTAGATACTTGAGATGGTCCTCACTCTAGAGGTATTTGACCACCAAATCTTCCATGTATCATTCAATAAATTTTTTGAGAATTTTTTTGAATATTTGTTGCATGTAATTATGATACCTTTCCCTTTTATTTTATCAATATGAATGTAATCACCAAATAATAAAACGTCTCTTGTGGTTCCCTAGAAGAATAAGACTTCTCATCATGAGGATACATCCTAATATGATTATACCCATATTATCCACCCATTAAAGAGAGAACATGAAACATGGCTTTAGCCATAATGAATAATTTTTTAACTAGAAGGAGAAAATCATCCTTTTAACAATGGAGGATGAGGTCACATAATTTTATACATAGATTGATCTTCACATTATACATCCTAACTAAAAGGATTTTGGATATCCATCTAAAGAACAAGACTTCCCTAATAAGTTTTTCTTTTATAATCTCATAAACTATAGCATTGATCATAGAACTATTATATGGGTTCTTCTTTATTATGAGGTTTTTGGAACATGTGATGTCTTTCTTAGAGTCCTAAATTTTGAATGGATACCTATAGGTCTGTCCATGTAATCTTTTTCATATATCCATGTAAAAATGTAAAAGTTTTTTCACGGATGATGGCATAATACTGCTTCTCCTCTAGAGGAATGGGAGTGAAAATTACTCTCATCCTTAGATCATCCTTGGTACCAAGTATCACCATGATTAATTCATTTACAATGGTGAAGAAACCAGCATCAAACTAAGGAGAGGTATCTAACAATTCATCTTTATTATTTTAGTTTGGAGAACTAGTGGAAGAGTTGTTTTTTCAGTCCTGTTGACTCAGTGGAAGCATTGGTGCTTACTCTGGAGTATATAGAGTCATCACTATGGGGTGTTTTCTCATCTAAAACTATGGATATTTATGCTATTGATAAAATGATATTTGAAAATTGACTGTGAGATCCATTATTTTTTCAATGAAATGGTGTTGATTTATATTTCCTGATGTCATCCATGCTATATGGATCTAGAATGAAGGTAATGTATTAGGGGACATGGGGAGAAATTATCAGCACCACATATGATTAGGGGCTTCTGGTATCTCCTAGGAATTTCCAACGTAAATTTATGAGGTAATATATGTGTGATACTTTTTTATAAGGACAGTGAAACCCATTTTCATAGAGACGAATAGATATCCGCTATGGTCAAGGATTTTTGCCTATTACAGACAAATTGAGAGGATGAAGTCGTAATATAAGTATCCCATGGATTCATTATGGTGGTTGTAAGATTAGTAGGTGAATTGATTCTATCAACCCTGCTTCTCTAATACTACTTCTGTTCTCCCTTATAGTAGTATGAATCAAAAATAAAAACTTACTAGAGTTAATGGAGGATTAATGTACCTAAATCAGACCTAATTTACCATTGAGGGCGTATTTGAGACACTAATGATTCATGGGGGAGATCACTATGACCAAATGAATTCAAAGGTCTGCCTAAAATTGTGTGGAAGGATGTATTCTATGAGGCTAAAATGAATCTTTTGGTTGATTTTAAGACACAAAATTAGGTTGTTATCCAAACCTTTCCTCATAGTTTTCCTTGCTCTTATCATAACCTTAAATTTTCAGATTGTAGGGAGTCAGGTCAGCTTCAATGCAACCTAGCATGTGGAACATCTCGGCCAGGATTATGTATATACTAGTATTAGTGTCTCTTAGGTAGTAGTGGCTCTCAATTCCATTTAATTGAACAATTATTTACTGTAGGCATATATTCCCCAACATGATGATTCCCTTGAATTCATTAGAGAACAAGATGATTTCATGGAATTTCTGTATCCCAACCTCCTATTCATAGTATGACACTCCAATATCTTATTCTTCTTTGATCTAAAATGGGATTTTCAGAGCTTTTTTAGGGGTCTCACACATTTACATTGGTAAAAAGAATTCTCCAAGGAAGTAAATCCTCAATGGAATGTAGACATGTTTCTTTAACATGTAATACTTCTATGATTTGGGAAAATTATTTCCCATTGGGGTCACTCCATGGATTGGGCCAATGTAGATACTTTTAGATGATCATATATGATTCATCTAGTGCTAGAAATATTCTAATACTTTGTATCTTAACATCTCTATAAAACCTCCAAATGAAAATAGGTTTTATGAGGTTTGGCCCTATAAGGACATGACTAACCCTGGGGAAGTCATGTCAGTTATGATCGGTCAACATACATGGTCACCTATGGACATGTACCCGAAAAAGAAAACTAATTGGAAAATTCCTACTAAACTATACACAAAACATACATCCTAGTCTCATTAGTATGAGAAAAATAGTTTGAGGCACTGTCCAAGGAATTATAGAAGATCACATGTCATTGAACATTTCTTCAATGGCATCAAACAATGGTACCCCGAAATTTTATGGAATTCCTCAATGATGATTGTTTTAAAGATTCCAACAAGACCAGTGTTATTCAAAATGGTATTATCATATTTCTAATCTATAGAATAATCTAGAACAGGATGTACTATGGTTTTATTTACTGACTCAGAATTAATTAGATCAAATAGATTGTGGTATGGAAACAACATTGATGGGAGAATCTGAAATTCCTTCTACATTTTTCATATATTTTTAGTTTTCAATTCATATTATGAGGTAGTGTTTAAGGGATGTTTGAAACCCACATGATGTTTGGGATTTCCTAATAGAGCACATATGACACCTTGAAAATGAGAAACTGCCTTGCATGCTAACCAGTAATCATATTTATGTATCCCTTCACTATAAAACTATTTCCATTCACCAAATCCTTCAATGTCACAGTCTGCATCACTAGAGACATGTGTCATAGTTGTCGGGGTGTCACCCATATTTACTAGGCTATGGTCCACTTGGACCTGGAGTTAATCCTTTAATACTAATCATTCGTTGATGGTGTGTCCAAGGATCCCATTTTACAAGAGATGATCAGTAAATCTAGTGATTCTAGGATCCAGGTGATTCATTCACTCTATAAAATTCATAAATCCCTTATCTAGGGAATAATTTAATTATTCGGGGTCCTATAAATCTATGAAAGAATGGTTCATTTCTCTTCTATCTGGTAAAGGAACTCTGAGATCCTATACCTAATAGGTGTTAAATCCACCTTCTCTCATCTCGTTGGGTTTTCTTAGAGAGGTGGGACTTAGAGGGGTTCTGTTGGGTGAGGCTATTCTCGATAGTGATGAAATCAGTAAGGCTCTGATAGAAGGGTATCATGTCGGTACACTATCCAAGGAACCATTACATGAACGAAGATGGAAATATCAGCATTAGAAGGTCTTTTCGCTGGATCTGTAAGGGAAAATGGTATTAAAAGGTTTATATTCTACATAAAGGCTTCATCTAGAAGCTAATAATTTTCATAGAAATTTATAAATACCCCTGCACAGTTTGTAGTTATGAGGGAAGGTTCCATCTGACCATTTATTTACCCCATGGACATCATAATAAGATATTCTTGGGACATCAACATAATGAGTGAATACATGAGTACTTTCTGGCGGATGAAATGTTATCTTACTTGTTCATAAAGACATTATTTTCACATGAAATGGCCAAAAAATAAATGTTTTTTTCATGGTGGAGTTGAACTGTTTGAGGAAATATATATAATGGTCCTCCGAAAAGGAAATATACACTTTGGGCAGTTTACTATACAATATAAACATATGACCTTCCTGTTTCTAAACAAAGAACTAAATTTTGGGGACATATTATTGTTTTGGGGTCCAAAACATAGGTACAAACCTAGAAATAATTTGGGAAATGTGATTTATAAAGTCTCATATTCATTTAAATAATTTCTTGAAAATGTTATTTATAATCTTGGGGGTGATCTGATATTCTCCACCCACATTCGGTATGACTTTTTGTGTTCTGATAACACAATATGTCTAGTTTCTAGGTCATCAAGTAAAGGGATGAGAGTGGATATAATTTCATCTTGGTGAGTATCATCATCCATTTATTCCTTTAGAGTCTTATAAACTAAAGGAGTAGTCTCAACAACTTGAATATGGGCACAACATGGATCCTTATAAGGATAAACACTCCGCTTAGACAGGTATTGTGACACATATCACAATTTCTCCCCATATCCAAAATATTTCACATTTACTAGAGGTGAAGGGTCACCAAGAAATAGTTTAGGTTCCTATATGTGGATAACTGGGTTCCCCTTGGGGAATATATAGTGTCTGGTAGGGCATTTCCATTATATTGTTGATGCTCATCAATGATTTCTGTAGTTGAACATTTGTATTCCTAATTATTTTTTTTAAATTAAGCTATTGTGGCCTCCTTATCAACTTTTAGAACAACCATTCATGGATCAAAGAGATCAATATTTTCCTTTACCTTGTTGATATACTGATTGGTAAGAAAAAGGACTCTTGCAGTGATCTGTGAGGCAATATTCCTGCCTTTGTTGATGAGTGAGGACTCCTGTAGGGGGTCGGCCCTATA
Organism: Viscum album; assembly: GCA_963277665.1. Taxonomy (NCBI): domain Eukaryota; kingdom Viridiplantae; phylum Streptophyta; class Magnoliopsida; order Santalales; family Viscaceae; genus Viscum; species Viscum album. The sequence continues at coordinate 1,380,631,194 of OY728166.1, forward strand.
TTGGGTCTCCTCATGAGTTGGATCATTACATTCTTGCGCGAAATATTTTTCCATTATCATATGATCCTTAAAAAGTTCACTAAAACCATACTAACAATGGATGTAGTCGTATGGTAAATTTCATTATCGATGTATAGGCCAGTATATCATAAGATAAGACTGAAATGTGTAGCATCATACTATCCCAAACCTATGATCGATATGCATGGAGAATATTATTCTATAACATGGTGGTTAATTTTGAGGATCTTAGGGTATGTAAACTATGGTTTCTAGTGTGTCTGTATGACTCATAGCATTGGGCTACTAGGAGCACCATGATCTAAACCTTTTTTTCACTTCTAGTATATGGCACTAACATGATCCCCAGTCCCTACGTAGGATTAATAATGATTATGGAGGTGTTGAAATATTTCCTTGATAATATGATAGAAAACACTGCATTTTTCCCTATTATGGACATTTAGATGTCAATGTATAAAGATATAGGTTAAAAAAAATTCAATCTATAATTGGTTGGAAGACAAAAACTCATACATTCCCTCTTTCTCCGAGGAAGTGTCCTCCTCTTAGTCGACCTAATCCCAGATTGGTATGAAAAGATATATGGTTGATAACACTGACATAGGGTAGTTCTGTTACTAGTTTTCAATAATACATATCACTATGAAATACAATTATCCAAGGTATTTTGGGAAATCTCTTAGGGGGATTCCAGCCTCCTCATCACATACCTTTAGGAGGTGGTGTTAATAATTTCTTCATGTGAGGGGGAAGTGCTTTCCATCTATATCTTAGCAATGTGATCCATATATGAATGAATCATCCCAATCCCTAATATATTCCAAACCTCGTGGATTGATATAGATATGATGGAAATTAGAAGTGGTGAAGACAAATGCACATTGATCCCCTTCAAGGGATCGATAATGTCTTTTAACTATAAGTACCTATGGAGGGATACATAGATCTGGTAGACCTCAACATCTTCGACCATGCATCTAAATTTTTCATTTAGTTACCTAGACTCTAGAAGGTTGGGTGAATGTTAAATTATCAATCCATCCATTACCTCAAAATCTATGAGTTCAAAGTGGTCGATAATGAGGTGGAACTTTTTAGGGATTCATCTTTTATGGTGAGGGGTAGCCATTATTCTCCAAGATGGATCATCATGGAATGGTTTTTCTTCACCATGATTAGGGCCTCTATTCAAGTTGAGTGTGGAGTCAGAAGTGCCTCAATTGTAGTTTATGGTGGAGTAAGTAGGACCTTTGATCTCAATGGTTAGAGCATAGAAAGGGCCTCTATGTTGGTTGGTAGGAGCATTGGAAGGGATTCTATACTGATGGTTAAGAGTACATAATTGGCCACCACGCTAGTTAATAAGAGCATGAGAAGGTTCTATGTGATGGATGTTAAAATTATATGGATTACCTCAAATACAGTTGATGGGTGTTGGGGAATGACCACTTTGATGGTTCTATTTATAATGGGGTGTCCCGTAATGGATTTCAGTGGTATAAGCAATTGAGAGAGCATACTCAAAAATCCTGTGAGGAATATGTGTTCTTTTTTCGAACATGGAAAATATGGATCCCTATTTATCTATTATAGGGATATGGAAGTATAATTTGATGGTGGAAGGGGCCATAGGGGACGTAGAATATGACCCACATTGGGATCTATTCGGGGCCTACCTCTAATTGGAATGGGCGCTCATGACTAGGTCCAGTGGAGAAGTGGAAAAGACCAAAAACTCATCAAAATATGTGATTGGTAGGTGATATCATTCATATGGCACAGTTAAGGATATCTTGGATAGTTATTAGGTAGTAGTAGCTGCATGCATGACTCAAATGTCTCTCAACACTTCACAATATGAGAGTGAGTCATCAAAGTGCTTTGAGGAGAGACTCCCAAAGTGGATCATCATTAGAATGGGTGTTGTTTCTCCTTGTATGACCCTCCGGGGAGTTGTCACATTGGGAATCTATTTTCATGAATAGACTTTGTGTATATTGGGAACCTTTATATTCTTCCTCTTTAATGGGAATCTCAAATGGGGAATCTTATTCATAAATTGCAAGGAATATCGTTTAGATAAAGGGATAATTTCTTCCATGGGCGCAAGTCTTCCAAGGCTTTTTACCTCATTTATCCCATGTTTAATGCAATGGGGTAATGATTTTGGTTTAGGGTTTTAGTTTAACCTCATAAAAATATTGACACAAAGATAAAATATTATGGGGGAAATGATTACCATGGGGTTAAAATATCAAAAATACAGATCAAACATCCTATTGAGATGGATCGATAGAGGTTTGCCCCTGGTAGGGGGAAGATGCCACACCTCATTGAAGGGGTGGGTCCCATAGGTTTAACATCTCATGGAGATGGATCAGAAAACTCTATTAAGGATAATCGAGGAGGTGTGTACATATGAGAGAGGATGTCACTCCCAGGTCATAAATATAGATTAAAACGCCATATGGAAGAAGATCAGATAGGTGTGTCGCTAGGAAGGATGTGTCACACCTGTGCGAATTGAAATGTCCCACAGGTTCAAAAACTCATAGAGATAAATGAGAAAAACCTATAGAGGTGGATCAAATAGGTGTGTCCCTATGAGGGAAGATATCACAAATAAGTGAAGGGGAATTTTGTAGATGTTTAACATTTCATGTATATGGATAAAAATTCCCTATTGAGGTGGATCAAGGAGGTGTGTCCCTAAGAGGGAATGCATCATACATGTGTAAAAGGACATGTCACAAAGGTTTAAAATCATAGGATGTATAACTAAAACCCCACATAGAGGTAGATCAAGAAGGATTTTCCTGAGTATGAAAGATTCGACAACTAGGTGAAGGGGTATGCCTTAGAGGTTTAACCTCTCGTGGAGATATATCAGAACCCCCTTCGATGATAGATCAAGGAGGTGTGTCCCTAGGAAGGAAGATGTCACACCTTGGCGAATTGGTTTTTGGATTGAAACTCAGGGAGGCATCCTTTGTAATTTTTTATGGGTTATGGTTTATAATATTTATAGTTAGATGTTGTTGTTTAAGGTAATGTGACATGATTGATCAATAGGGTATAACATATTGCAGTAATGACACTAGCGTTATGAACGTAGAATCTATAAGGGATTGTGTGGGAATTATGAATAGAATCTTACCTCTATGTGGGATTCATATCCAATGTTGGGGGAGAGGGTGGATCCCCATGATGGAAATCCATGGATAATTATGTGTTTATTAAATAGGGTTATAGATGTGGGGTTATAAAATGACGATCATACATGGGGAATGATGTGTTCATAACCCAGGATAAGGATACAATTTTATGTCATGTTCGAAGGATTTTTTTGTTCATTTTAATGGGAAAAGACTTGGATATGGATATAGAGTGTTTCAAATAATACATATCGAATGTAGGGGATGGGGTCACTCCTTGAGATGGTCAATGTAAAGGAAGGATAACTATTCAAATGGAATACCATCCAGTATGGGTGCATAGTTTCCCTCCATGATTCCTATCTTAGGGTTTACATAACCACTGCTCATGTGCTCAAGGAGGGATATGTTTTTGGGACTACAATCGAAGATTTTCCTATAGGAGGGGATATATTAGGGTTCCTACAGTTAGAATAAAAATCAATTAGGGTACCAATTCATATATATAATAGGTTAGATGAAGGTTCAAGGTGCAGTAGAAGTGATGTTTGTGGACACATGAGTGGGTGGAATCAATCACATAGGAATTTAGGATATAATAGAACCAATCCTGGTTTGGTGTAGGGGCCCTAGGTACTCAACCTCTTTGAAAGCATATCAGTTGAAGTGGGACACTAAGAAGAGTCCCAGATGTAGTTTTTTGTAAATATAGGGGTCTGGAGGAGGGATGGATCATAAATCTCTAGGGACTTGCTGAGGTGATGGGTTTCATGATAGAGTAAACTTCATGAAATAGATTGGCCTAACCTTGTGGTGAAGTATTGTTTCCCATTGGGTTAGCGAAATTAAAGATATATTACTCATGATGTCCCAAGTTCCATGAATGGATTTTTTTAATTAGTAAATGGTATGGACCTTCCTGAACGAAATATATAATTTTGGTGGAGGTTCTAAAGAATCCAAATGAAGTGGTTTAATGAATTTTTTTATACCTTAAGAAATTCATTTTCTCTTTCACTCATGCATATCAGAAGTATCAAGAACTCAGAGTGTTTTTTAGAAGTCGAAAGTTCTTTTGTCCCTTAAAAAGTCGTACATAAAGGGGTATTTATAAGTGTTGGGTTTCACAAAGTATAGAGAATGTTTTTTTATATTGTGATCTACATGAGTCAGAAGGGGTCCATGAACCTAAATTTCACTATGTGGAGGTTTCCATCTTGCCTTATTTGGAAAAGGGGGATTCGTGGCTTGAGATTGATGGTGTGTGAACATTACCATCAGGCCTCTACGTAGCTAGGCCCTTTGCGAGATTTTTCCATTCGTAAGGGGGGTATGATTCATTAAAAAGTCACTTATATATATTTTTTGACTGTTTTATCTTGGATTATACCCAAAACAACTGTGACTTCCTTGACTACAACTGGAACATACAAATTTTCACAATAATAATATTCAAAATTCTTTATAATGTTATAATTTAATTTATATTATTTTTGATTGAAAAAACTAAATCTACACATTTACTTCCAATTTGTGATGATATGTATTTTGATAGAATTTATAAACTATAATTCAAGGAGATAATCAAGTTACATGGATTTCCTCTGTCCATTACATTTGATGGTGATCCCATATATACTTCTATGTTTTGGAAAATTATTCATAATTCATTGGGTACTAAATAAAATTTCATTAAATATTTTCATCCTTAAAATGATGGATGGTTAGAGATAATTATTTTTAATTTGTAATACATTTTACTTTCTCATTAAAGGTATTTCTAGGGAATTTTGGAAAAAATAATTCATTATATTAATTTTCATATAATAATACTTTTCATTCCTTTATATTGACTACACCTTTAGAGGTATTATATGAAAAGTGGTGACGATATCTAACTTTCTAGGATGAACTTGGTGAAATGATGTTTTAGGGACCATAAATACTAGATGAAACAATTATGAAGGTGAAGATGATTCACCAATATGTGATTATTTCTCAAAGTAGTTAGAACCATTATGTTGATAACTAGAAGAAATTTCATTCATTTATAGAATGTGATCATGTTTTCTTTAATCCTAATAAAAAAAATGTTATGTGTTTTTGAAAAACAATAATGTTAATCCTTTTTTCATTGAACCTTGTGTAATTATGGATTAATTTGGATTAGTTTATTCACATATGTCCTTTCCATTACATAATCTCTGGTACATGATATATACCATGTTCCATTGTAATGAAAATATGTGCCAGATGTATCTCTGGTTCTGAGTCTCGAAATAGTCCGCTTGGAAGAAAAACTTTCATACGAGGGAAATATATTATTGAATATATAGATCATATGTTATGGAATAAGGTTAATCTATAGGATATGTTTTTTCAGATAAAACATATGATTGAAGAATCAATAATGGAATAAAAAAATTTATGAGGTGAACATATCCCCATTAATTTATATTGTAAAACAATTGTGGTTATGCAATTTCTAAATTGGGGAAGAATGTAATAACCCAATTATTGTTAAAATAACTAATTTTTTTTATCTTAATAACATTAATTAAGTAAAATTTATATATTTATATTTATTATAATAAAATTAGGAAATTTTTCAGTCAATAGGAACAAAGGATTTATTTCCAAAAAAATTGGGTATTCATGCATTATATGTATAAGGCCCCAGCCTTAAACATTACTTAATCATGAGTTAATTCAAGAATAAACATTGAGGATCTTTTCAGGTCTACAGTTTTAGATAATTAGATCATAAATCTTACATTAAATTCCACATTTAAACTAAGTGGTTACATAAAAGATAGTACTCATTTTTTCCCATCAATGGAATCATATTTAAAACAAAACATGGATTCTTTCATGACACTTCCTTGACACTATCATCACATCATGTACCATTCCCTTGACCTATGAAAAACATTTTCAAAACATGGGATGAGCATAAAAAGCTCAGTAAGGGATATAAAAATACGGAAAGGAAACATTAGTACATGTATACATAAGAATCAATGAAATCATAATTTACTCATAAAACATAAGCACATTAACATACATCATGAAATCATAATATTTATGAATAACTCATAGAAATCATAAGATATAAAGGTAACATGAGGCATTCATAACAATCTTACGTAGGGAGTAACCCTCATGGTTACATTTGGAATACCCGTCAATGTATATTCTGTAAATCTCTTCGGAGAAACCGTAACGTTTAACCCCTTCATGTTACCCAGTGCATTAGAGAGCTATATCGGGCTCACCCACCCTTAGTTTATCACGGAACCACCCGTCTTCATAACAATGCCCAAGAAACATAACATAATCATTTCATATAAAACATGCATAAAGGAAACATAAAATTTCCACTATTCAATCACAATATATCAATAAAACACATTGATATAAAAACATTATGAAAACCATTTTCCATACCAAAATAAAAGAAAAGTAAAACATGGTATTTAGTTTCCATTAAAAAATGTTATGGCTTGTAGAGGAAGCTGAAGCTCCAATAATGGTCATTGCGGCGGAGAAGTCATTGTCGCCGCGTACGTACGACAAAAAAACATTCCCTTTTGTTTTTAAGTAAACACTTCATATAAAAAAGACTCCTTTTGAATAAAAGTAAAAGTAAAAGGGGTTTATACACCGTATAAATGAAAGTTGTGTATAAACCAAAATATTCCTCAATGAAAAGAGATTGTGACGAAGTCCCATACCTCGGGTCTAACTTGACTTGATCATTCTTTAATCTCCTTAATAATAAACTTGAATTAATTTCTACTTGCTTAAGAACCTTTTCAAGTTCATTATTCCTTTTATATCACTTATTACCATGTTATGAACAGTACGTAATTATTTATGTTAATAATGGTCGTTTTGTCGATCATTGGTACTTGAGTCAAAAATAAACTCTTTATAATTACAAGTTGTTCATGTATCAATTATATCCAGAATTATATTCATGATTTATATATCATATATATCATATATATCCAGTATATACATGAATTTATAATATTACATAACATTTCGAGGTAAGAAATGAAATGCACCGTTCATGGAGATGGTAAGCCATACGTACGCAAGAACACTACTTTCATTTCGATTACCTATTTAAAGGAATTGAATAATAATGATATAAAGGGATATTATAATACCAATATAATATCATATATAATATCATTAACTCCATCCTTTATATGTCCCACATATGACATTAATGAATCAAATCACTTTGAGGGGGCGGTAGCCCGCACTTCCTAAAATGAAGATATCACATTTACCAATAATGGAAGCCATAAAGGTATGACATAAATGAAAAATACAGAGGCTTAAGGAAAAGATAAACATATTTTATATCTTATATAAATATACTGACATCTTAATGGCCACCTTTGAAGGTGTTATAAGAATATTGAACAATCATCGTTTCATGAGACAGAAATTCGCCATCCAGGGAAACGGTATGTTCTTTAACCATTAGATGTAGGTGTGTCTAAGTGTACATCAAATAATTATTATAAAAACATCCTAGTATATTTAAAATACTGCTATTGTTACAGAAGAAATCAATAAAAATATTTAAGGGGTTGGAGAAGCAAAGTAATACAAAATAACATTAGAGAAGACTTTTCCTTTAAATCGGGTAACTCCTGTTGGTTTGTATCAAAAGAATTTTCGAAGAGATTTCTGCCTACGATAAGGATTATAGGATGAAGAGAGGGATGTGTAGAGTTAAAATGAGCAGAGATTTTCCAAGCCAATGGCTTGATAAGTGGGTGTAAAGTGGGAGAGGTGGGGGCCTTTTATAAGAGGAGAGGAGGAGCACTCTTGGAATGTTATAAAATGTCACTTTATATTGAAATGTGTTTCAGATTTAAAAGGTCCCAAATTGATATATTTCGAGAATAGGGTAATAAGGGTTCGAAATATACTCATCCAATAGGTCTTCGACCAGTTTATGTCTTAGATTTTAGATTATCTTTTCATTTTATTTAAATCATTTGTTAATGAGGTAATCGCTGCATCATCATGATGTCATACATAATTTAATTTCTTTAATGTCTAAAAATTAAAAAAAAATACCATGATGTAGGAAATATTTTTATATTTCCAATAACTATTTATAGTCCAATATATCATTTTTGTAGAGAAAATTAAAAATGTTTTACTCAGGTGATACATTCTTTGTTATATTTAACTTTCTTTAAAAATAGAAAAATAATAAGTCATTATCACACAAAAGTGATTCAATGGGGTCCCCAAGCTTAGAAAAAGGAATCCCATGGTCGGCCATGACACAACCAGTAGCATTTGGAAACATGTTGGGGTCATTTGTTATTATTATGATATTAATTTATTATCCTTAACTACCTGATTACTAATTAATCACAATAATTAAAAATAATTACCGTCGTTACTATTCATAACATCCAAAAACAAAATAGTCTTTATTAAATAATTTAGAAATTTTTATTCCAAATATGTAATCAATTTTACCAAATTCCAAACACATAAATTTCAATAATTAATTTAAAAATAATTCTCATTGTCAAAACAAATTGTGGGTTTTTTCGAATCAATATCTATGAAAAGTTTGGCACTTGTTTATGCCCAATTCCAAAGTAAAATTAATCCCAATGAACGCCATTAGATTAAATGGTAAATTTATATTCTATTTAATTTTTAAAACCAATTAAAAAGATAATCTAACCATATAATTAAATTATATGAAAATGCAGTTTTGATTTAAAATGCAGCATTTTTCATTATTCATTAAAAAATGAATATTGTCAGAAAAATACCAAAAATTTATCCAAAGTAAATATCAATGTACCAATCATAAATAATATGTTTATTTTGACAAATTGAGAATATAAAATTGTCAAAAGTTTGATTTAAAAATGGGTTGCTATCAAAAGGAAGTAAAACAATCTTTTAAAAATATTAGTTTATTCCATGCTTACGATTGGATTTATTCTCATTTTAAGCCTCTAAAACACTATATAATTCATAAATAGACATAGATAAGAATATCTATTATTCATTACATACTTGGGATGTTACATCCTTCCCCCCTTTAGAAAATTGCATCCCTACAATTTATTTACTTATCAAATAAGTGGGGGTATTTATCCCCCATTGCATTATTGAGATTACCATGTTGCCTCTTCACTCATGTGGTTTGTCCACAAAACCGTTACATGATGAATCACCTTTTTACACAACAATTGATCTCTCTGGCCAAGAATCTATGCTGGTTGTTCCTCATAATATAGATTCTCTTCGAGCTGAACTACCTTTGGACTCAAAACATGAGATGGATCTGGCATGTACATCCTTAACATTGAAACATGAAAAACATTGTGTACCTGAGTTAAACTCGGAGGTAAAGACACTCAGTATGAAACTGATCAAACTCTCTCCAGAATTTCATATGGTCCAATGAACCATGGAATCATCTTTCCTATTTTACCAAATCGCATCACACTTTTCCAGGGTGAAACTTTGAGAAAAACATGATCACCTACCTCAAAAGAGAGATCCTTCCCCATGTTGTCTGTATAACTCTTCTTCTTGCTCTGAGATATTCTCATGTGTTTCTGTATCAGCTGATATTTTTCTACTAACTCTTCTACCAATTCCGGTCCCATAAACTTCCTTTCAACCACATCATCCCAGAAATATAGAGATCGACACCGCTTCTCATATAATGCCTCAAATGGTGCCATCTGTATACTGGAATGAAAACTGTTATTATAAGAAAACTCAACCAAAGAATGATGTTGGCCCCAACTTCCTTGATAATCTATCGAACAAGCACAGAGCATATCCTCCAAAGTCTAAATTTTTCATTCAGACTGCCCATCTGATTGAGGATGAAAAGTTGTACTAAAATTTAATTCAGTACCCAACAACATCTGAAGGCCTTTCCAAAAGTTAGAAGTGAATTTGGGATCACAATCAGATACAATGGAGGGAGGAACTCCATGTTACCTGACCATCTCATTAATATACAAACGGGAAAGTTGATATAGGGAAAAGTATCTCGTATATTAAGGAAATGAGCAGATTTAGTCAAGCGATCAACTATAACCCAGATTGCATTATTACCTTGAGGTGTCTTCGGCAATCCCACAAAGAAGTCAATGGATATATCCTCCAATTTCCACTCTGGTACTAGTAATGGTTTAAGCATCCCTTTCTGTAATTACTGCTCTGCTTTTATATGTTGACTTGTCAAACACTTCACAGTAAAATCAGCAATATCCCTTGTCATTCCATCCCATGAGTAAAACTCCCGAAGATCTCTATACATCTTAGTACTACCTAGATAAACTGAAAACGGGGAAATATGAGCATCCCATAACAACTCTCTCTTCAACTGTGAATCAAAAGGCACACACAATTTCTTCCCAAATCACAAAACACAGTCATTATCAATGTTTAATTCAGGCAACTTAACCTTCTGAACCAACTCTAACTTTTTCTACAGCTCGGTGTCTTTCTTCTATTCTTTCTTAATTCTCTCTGATAGAGAAGATTTCACTAATACCTAAAACAAAACAGAAGGACATTCTACACCAACAACTTCTATGCCAAAGTTCCTCAAATCCTTAACCAAAGGATCACATTCCAAACACAACATTGTTAACGAAGCATTGGTTTTTCGACTCAAAGCATGAGCCACTTTTTTTCTTTCCCCAGATGGTAATGAATTGTACAATCATAATCCTTGATTAATTAGAGCCATCTCCTCTATCTCATGTTCAATTATTTCTGAGTGAATATATACTTTAAACATTTTTGATTAGTATATATTTCACACTTTACATCATACAGATTATGCATCCAAATTTTTAAAGCAAAAAAAACAGCAGCTAATTCCAAATCATGTGTAGGGTAATTTACCTCATGAGTTTTCAACTGACGTGAAGCATAAGAAATTACCTGATCATTATGAAGACCATGTTTTGTATAAGATATGGCTTCTAGAGGAAGACGAAGCTCAAATAATTGTCATGGCGGCGGAGAAGTTGTTGTCGCCGCATACGTGTGACAAGAAAAACATTCCCTTTTGTCATTTAGTAAACGCTTCTTATAAAAAAGATTCATTTTGAATAAATGTAAAAGTCAAAGGTGTTTATACACCGTATAAAAGAATGTTGTTTATAAAACAAAATATTCCTCAATGAAAGGAGATTGAAATGAAGTCCCATACCCTAGGTCCGACTTGACTTGATCGTTCTTTAATCTCTAGAATAATAAACTTGAATTAATTTCTACTTTCTTAAGAACCATTTTCAATTTCATTATTCCTTTTATATCACTTATTACCATGTTATGAACACTATGTAATTATTTATGTTAATAATGGTCGTTTTGTCGATCATCGGCACTTGAGTAAAAAAAAACTCTTTATAATTACATGTTTTTCATGTATCCATTATATCCATAACTATATTAATGATGTATATATCATATATATCATATATATCCAGTATATACATTAATTTTTAATATTACATAACATTTATAGGTAAGAAATGAAATGCACCGTTCATGGAGACGGTAATCCGTACGTACGCATGAACGCTACTTTCATTTATATTTCCTATTTAATGGAATTGAATCATAATGATTTAAAGGTATATTATAATTCCAGAATAATATCATATATAATATCATTAACTCCATCCTTTACATGTCCCACATATGGAATTAACGAACCACGTCACATTGAGGGGGCGGTAGTCCGCACTTCCTAAAATGAAGATATCACGTTTACCCATAATGGATGTCATAAAGGTATGACATAAATGAAAAATACAGAAGTTTAAGGAAAACCTAAACATATTATATATCATATATAAATATAGTAACATATTAATGTCCACCTTTGAAGGTGTTATAATAATATTCAACAATCATCGTTTCGTGAGGCTGAAATTCGCCATCCACGGAAACAATATGTTCTTTAACCATTAAATGTAGGTGTGTGTAAGTGTAGCTCGAATAGTTATTATAACGGAATACTATTATATTTAAAATACTGATGTTGTTACAAAATAAATTAATAAAAAGAGTTTAGGGGGTTGGAGAAGCAAAATAAATCAAAAGAACATTATAGAAGACTTTACCTTTAAATCGGGTAACTCCTCTTGGTTTGTACCAACAGGGTTTCATGAAGAGCTTTCTGCCTAAGGTAAGGCTTCTAGGATGAAGAGAGGGTTGTGGAGATATAATCTAAGCAGATCTTGGATGAGCCAATGGCTTGATATGTGTGTGTAATGAGGTAGAGGTGGGGACCTTTTATAAGAGGAGAGGAGGGGCACTCTTGGAATGTTATAAAATGTTACTTTATATTGAAATGTGTTTCTGATTTAAAAGGTCCCACATTGATATATTTCGAGAATAAGGTGATAAGGGTTCTAAATATACTCATACAATAGATCTTTGACAAGTGTATGTCTTAGATTTTACATTATCTTTTCAGTGTATTTAAATCGTTAATTAATGAGGTAATCGATGCATCATCATGATGTCATAAATAATTTAATTTATTTAATGTCTAAAAATTATAAAACAAATACTATGATGTATGAAATATTTTTATATTTCCAATAACTATTTATAGTCCAATAGATCATTTATTTAGACAAAACTAAAAATGTTTTACTCAAGTTATACATTCTTTGTTATATTTATCTTTCTTTAAAAATAAAAAGATAAAAAGTCATTATCACCCAAATGTGATTCCATGGGGTGCCCAAGATTGGTACAAGGCATCCCATGGTCGGCCATGACTCAACTAGTAGCATTATGACATATGTTGGGGTCATTTGTTTTATTATGATATTATTTTATTATATTTAACTACCCGATTACTAATTAATCAAGATAATTAAAGATAATTACCGCTGTTACTATTCATAACGTCCAAAAAACAAAAGTGTCTTGATTTCATAATTTGGAAATTATGATTCCAAATATGTAATCCATTTTACCAAATTCAAAACACAAAATTTGCGATAATTAAGTTAAAAATAATTCTCATTGTCAAAATAAATAGCGTGTTTTTTAGAAACAATATCTATAAAAAGTTTGGCACTTGTTTATGCCCAATTCCAAAGTGAAATTAATCCCAATGACCACCATTCGATTACATGGTAAACATATATTCTATTTAAAAATTAAAGCAAATTGAAAAGATAATTTAGCCATATAATTTAATTAGATGAAAATGAAGTTTTGATGTAAAATGCAGTATTTTTCATTATACATTAAAAAATAAACATTGTCAGAAAAATACCAAAAATTTAACCAAAGTAAATTTCAATGTCCCAATCATAAAGGATAAGGTTATTTTTACAACTAGATCTTATAAAATTGTCAAAAGTTTGTTTTAAAAATTGTTTTCTAGCAAAAGGCAGCAAAACAAACTTTTAAAAATATTAGTGTATTTCATGCTTAAGATTGGATTTATTTTCATTTTAAGCCTCTAAAACAATATCTAATTCATAAATAAACATAGATAAGAATATCTATTATTCATTACTTACTTGGGATGTTACAATATGGTTATATTTAAATTATATATTATATAATTATATAATTTTATATTTAAATAATTAAATTAATTTTTTCATTAAACATGTCCAAAATAACATAGGAAGAAATTTTTATAAATTTTTTAAATGTTTTATTTTTTAAATGAGTATTTAAAAACCCTAAATATTATTGTAAATATTAGTTTATTTTCATGTATTTACAAATCCAAATTATATTTTTCATTAGGTTTTAAATTTAATTAGTTACATTTTATTAAAATTATTTTAATTATGATCTTTTTAATGAATCTTATACTCAATTTTTTTTAAATAATTTTTATACATAAAATAAATTTCACTAAGAATCTATTTTTCCTCACATTTCACATGTTTAATTTCAAATTAAATGATTTCACATATAGAAACTAAATTTTGAATCATGGATTCCATATTTAGAATCATGAGTTATATATTTGGTAATTCTGGCCCTTTTATTTTTTGTCATTATGAATTGTTACCATAGTTAATTTTTGGTACCATTGTAAAGGTAAAATGGGTAAAATGTGGTTAAGACTAATGCGATATGGTTTATAATTCATTAAACCATTTAAATGATTTCAATTTATTGAAAATATTTATTATATAATCATATAAACTTATAAAATATGATATTTTTTACTTTTATCATTCATTTTCTCATTTATATTATTTTATGATTAGAAAAATACAAAATTTCACTTTCAAGATTTTAAAGTAATCTTATATGTTCATACATGGATAAACAAAAGTTATGATTGAATCTGAAAGGTTATATGAAGAATAAAAAAAATTATTTTGATGAAGATAATTTTTTTATAATTTATAGTGATTATATAATTACCTTAAATGTTTACATAAAGTCAACATAGTGCTTGTGGATGTTATAGAAAAAGAAAGTAAATGATTTTAAAAAAAAGTGCATTAATTTTTTTGTGAGATAAATTATCCCATGAAATTAATAGATACATATAACATGTTATATATTGTTAAATAATTATATTCTAATTGAATTTTTATTGTGATTACTTTAAATTCAATATAAATGAGTTTTTCTAAAAATAAAATTAATTATATTTTATAATAAAAAAATTATTTATTTGCTAATTTAAAATTCATAAAAATACAATATTTATTCATTTAAAGGATATTTGGTTTAATATAAAAATCATAGTAATTTTATGGGTGGTTTTAGCATTTATAGTGAATTTCCTTATCCTTAAATGTTTTTAAATATTAATATCATCATAAATATTCAAAGATATAACGAGTAGTTATAACAAAAAGATAACGTTAAAAATTAATCTAAAAAAGTGAAAATGTTATTTTATAATATTTTTTTGAACCAAAATCATCCTATATTTTAATTATATCATTTTTAACAATTGAATATAATATATGTTTATATTTATTTATTACATTATGAAATTATAAGAATGCACCTCCACTCAGTTTTAAAAGTGAACCAGCTATCATCTATTAGTAAAAATATATAAGCACTCTAGATCACAAATACATCATCCAAATACCTTTATATCACGCCTACCCATTTTATAATTGTTTTACTTTGGTCATAACACTTTCCATACAGTGATTAATTTGTAAAAATAAGGATGTATTCCATTAAAGTGGTATGAATTTTAACCAAATGTGTTAATTTTATTCCTTCTTATACCTCTTCAAAAAAATTTCAAAAAAGATAAAATAATAACACCAGTGTAGTAAATAAACTCATATGTTATTAAATTAATGGAATAACCTATATTTGTCTATTTCATCCATCAAATTTCAAATGAATCCATCATTACCTTGTGCAGAAAATTACAACCTTGTGAACCGATGTAATTCATTTTCCACTACTACCTATAATAGAAAATATAATGATGGAATTAATATATATATATATATATATGATATTAATAAAATAAATATTATTATATAAAGTTAATATATTATCTATTTTCTTACCTTTGCATCCATTTAAGAAGGATTGCGTCATTTATTTGTTTGTGTGGATTGTCACCTCCACCAACAGATATGCTTCATTTATCATGAACACATCACATGCTTGATATATGTAAGATAATTCAAATAAATAACAGTATATTTATGAAGTAATAATAATTATATAAATATAAAAACATACATACATTCTTTCCATCGTGTTTTTTAAAAACCAAAAAAGTGACTCATGCTTACGTATGACCTACCATCTCTATGATTGTAACGAAGTTCATTTTTTGTTACTATTATTCATGAACGGATTTAAAATTAAAATTAATATATAAAAATAATAATCATTTAATGATAATTATCATAGATATTATGTTAATATTACCACTTTAACTAGATCAAACCTAACAAAACATTTTGTATATATGAGTCGAGTATCATCAAAACACTTAAGGTGAACATAATTGATTAAGTATTTAAATATAATATGGTAATAAATAAAATAAAAGGAATAATTAAATTTAAAAATTGAGTTAAAAAGGTAAATAATTTTCATAAGTTTATTATTCAGGGCGACAAAACTGTATTTTTTGAGTTGGAATCAAAGTATGCCACAAAGTATCATAAAATACTCTTTTTTAGTTATTTTTATGAATTATTTTTTAAATTAAATTATTCCATGTCATATTGAAAAAATTAATTAATTTATTTTTTCGTATAGACATTAATGAATTATATATTAAATTTATGAGTTTCTTACAATGGTTTTAAAAAGGAATATTTTTATGGACTATTTATAATTTCATTAAAAAAATTGAAAAAGATTTGTTTTATATTAACATATATGATGTCAACGACTCTTCCCCCCACCACAAACATTATTATTTTTTTACACTACTTGCTTCCATGTCCTATTAAAATAAATACTCTCATTATTTTTTATATTCATTTTTTTAAAAAATATTTTTATTAGGAAAGGGTACGGAGATATCCGAAATTGATTTGCATGTGGATTCGAAAGGGATTTCCATGAAATTTATGTAAAAATGTGTAATATTATTTTGTGTTTTCTATTATATAGTCCTTGCACATTACTTTTGATAATGGGTGAGTCTGATATAGCTCATGATTATCGATTAACCTAATATATATGTTGATGATAGGTGAGCCGAGTATAGCTCATGAGACTGGTGAGCCCGATATGACTATCCAACATATTGGGGAGTGAAAATGTTCTATGTAGAATTATAATGTATACTGACTATATTTATTTTTAAACATGTGAGTGTTATTATAAGGGTTATATAAAATCATTTTCCCATGGAACAGAAATTCATTTTCAATGTTTAAAAATGAGATTTTATGCAAATAATTTTATTTCAAAAGGCAATATGATGATTTTTTTAAAGAAAATAATATTTAATTTTTCGTGTAAAAATGTATGTTTTTAGGATTTTTTAATGGTTTCCCGTGTTTTCTATAAAACCCTAATTTTTTTATTTTTCATTTATGTTCACTAATAATGTGCTTTATGAAATACATTGTTCATTAAAGCTGATAATATGTGTATGTAAATGATTATATGAGATCAAATCTTATTATGGTAAGGAAAACCATCTTTTATGATCTTGTGGTATTATAATGGAATAATGAGTTTAGTAATATTAATTATAATATTTTTTTTCTTATCCATGGTTTGAAATATTTTTCAAAAGTTTTAAGGAAGAATAAGATGAATGAACAAGTCAAGATAATAATTTTATATATGTTTCATGAAAGGATAGAATGTTTTACTTTATAATTATAATATTTTATGAAAATTTGGTGTTAAGAGAAAGTGTATAACTTATAATGAATGAATTATTTATATATGATTTATGACCTAATTCTCTAAAACTATAAACCGTCAACTATATTTTGGAATGTAGAAAAAAAATTCTTGTTTGAAAATTAAATTATAGATTAAATAAAGGTTAGTTACTTAAATTAATCTCCTATTTTATTTCATTTAAAACTCCATTAATTATTTTAATATTATAATAATTTTAAAAATACTAATTATTTTGAGGAAAAACATTCTTGTTCATTTATGATATTTTGAAAAACAATATGATCGATTGTTATTATGTGTTCTTTACATATTTTTTAGAAACTATTTATTAAGACCAATTTTATACTTAAATAACCACTAATTATAATGAATCTTTATTCTCATGAACTATATAATCATGACTAATTCATCCATATTCTATAATGAACATAAGAAAATATTACAACCTATTTTTCCTTGAAATTATTTATGATATGAAATTTACTTATGATTTAAGATAATACTATAAAACACATTTAGATGTAATGGGGTTTATCATGATTATGGGTTATTGTTGGTTTATTTTACTTATAAAGAACACATATTTTTCAATTTCTCTTTTACATTATCATCTTGGATTTTATAATTATTTCAATAGAGTTTTATTTAATAATATGATTTCTTTAGTTATTTCAAACATATTACTCCTCAATGTTTATTTTATATTTGATGAATTATCGATTAAATTATCATATATATTGTTATATTGTTAATATAATAATTTTATCATTATTTTATATATTTATGTCAAAATCTAAATATGTTATTTTAATGGTAAATTAAATATTTAAATTGTATGCCATATGTGTTGAGATGTAGTATTTTCATATAATTTTTATTTTATTTTTCAATAGTGTCTAGAGATTTGAATGTTTTATTGAGGTGGTTCTTTATCTTTTATAAATTTATTGAATTTATCAAAATTTAACCCTTCATGACCAAATGTTGAATACATTTTTAATAGGATATAAATATTTAGTTATTTTTATAAATTTATGTTGTTTATTTATCATACGGTATTGATTTCTAAATTGAATGAACCCCATAATTATGTAAAAAGTAATGTTCTAGAATCCTATGATTTAGTTGAATGTTACGTTAGGAAGACTACTATTTTTTGAAAAGATACATACATTTTGATAAATGTAAACCAAACAATAAAATTAATCTATATGTTGATTTCATGATATTAAAACCCAACTGTTGTGATCTAAATTATATGAAATATAACTGGATATGGTTTTTTCATGAATTGATGAAACCAACTAGATGCTTGACGAAGATACAGAACATATTATGTTTAATACCATTTTTTAATCAATATGAGAATAATTTTATATGTACATTAGAGAGAAGGAAAATTGATGTTAAATGATTTATATATCTAGATCACTCTATCTAGGTATAAAATTGGTTCATATAAACTACATTTTTCACCTATGCAATATAAAAGATGTATAGGATATTGAACTTGTGTATAGTGTTATAGATTCACTGAATTAGAACCCAATGAGACTTAATCCTGAGAATGCCACAAAAGGTGATGAAACTATATAATTCAATACTAAATAATGATTGTTCTGTGGCTATATATAGATGAAATATTTAGTGTGCAATGCAATATTGGTGTTTTCTATGCTTCTTGTAGATATTATGGTATTAATGTGCTGAATGGTTTATTGTTGAAGAAGCAACAATTATGAGTATATTAGAAATATGAGAATATGAAAGGTTTGGATATTTCCACATATTCCATATTTTTTTTATTTTATTCATTAGTTGTGGAATAATAGAAGAACATATATTTTTCATATTTTATATGTAGGTAACAGTGCTCGGTTTGTACATATTCGTGTTATTTTAAAGATGGTATATTTTTATCTACATTATAATCATTGATTTATTAGTTGGAAAATCTGTCATAAAATTTATAGAATCTGATCAAATATATTGTGAAGGTTTTTGTGATGTTTTTAAAGTGAATGATTATTAGTTTATTCTAACATAACTTTTTTCTGAGAAGATGATGGACAATTGGTTTTTTAACTACATATTTTTGAATTTTATTGTGGATACTACCACTATTTTTCAATAATTATTTTATATAATTTTGAAGAATATTTTAATGTTATTTGAATATGTTTTGATGAATCATTCAATGAAGTTGCTTAAATTTTGTAATAATTGAATTTCTTTTAATAACGTATAATAAAGGATTACATTCATAGCTAAGAAGTGTGAATATGCAACAATTTATATAGAGAATGTTTTAAAAGTTCATGAATCGATAAATTTGGAATTTATTACCAAATGAACCCCTACAAATAATGAAAATTTAATTTTTTATGACTATTGTTTCTTGAATGAAGAAGAATTGTGACGATTGGAAGAGAGTGAAAGATATTAAAAAATGGATACATGTAAAATATTTTTAATGAATAATCATGTTTTCAAATAATTTTCAATTTTTAGATACTGTTTTTAAGAGAATAATATTGAATTAAATTTTAAAAATATTCTAATGTTGTGGTATTATTTATTTTAGATCTTTAAATTTTCGATTTTCTACAATAATTTTGGGTTGTGGTTGTTTCAAAAATTGACATCTTTTCTCTATCTACTGAAGTGTGAAATTACAGTAATATGTTGTAATAGAGTGCCATATTTTTATAATATGATATGCATATAATGTTTCCCTGAATATGAACCTAAATTCCCTATAAAATAATTTTTATATGGTCTCAACACCCTTCAATCAGTTTTTGGGGCCCCCAGGAAAAGAAGATACTTAGTGACAATCACAAACCTCATAGAGAGATCATTGGTGGAGTGAACGAGGGGACATTTGTGCCTATAACCACTATATATCCCCTTGTAATGGTCTTTCATTTATTTACTTTCTTCTTCCTACTATTCATTAGTAAATAATTTTATGATTAAATTAATATACAGGGGATGTTTTTTCGTTAATACTTTTTTTAAATAATGAAATTACCCCCTCTTCTGTCTTCATCATTATTTTTCAAAAACAAAAATTGATATCAAATGTTTGATGATTTTGTATATATTTATATGCCTATAAATAATTGATGATTATATTTTATTTATAAGATACCCACATGTGGTATTATATGTTTATTCTCATAAAAAATAAAAAATATTTTTTTTTGTATGTAACATGCCTGAGTTCATGATCCATACGATGAAAAAAATTATATAGATGTTCGTATATAATTTAGGTAGATGATTTTTATCATTATTATAGTGGTGATAATTATAGGTTTTATAAATATCACAAGATTATATATTTAAATAATATTTGTTTAAATTTTTATAATAACATTTTTAAGACATACAATTCTCACGGAAGATTCCATAAAATGGGATGCTACCATAGAAGGTGAATATGATCTGAATTCAAGAGATATGATTGTTATCATATCTGGATGTTGGAAAATTGATGTTAATTGTATTTCTAAATGTTATACTACAAATTAAATGTCTAATAATCTTATTATTCCATATGAAAGACAAAAAATGTTTGAAACCTGAGGTATAAATCTACAAATATTATGTTTGATGCAGTCAGAATGTAGAATGATGAAAGTAACACTCAAATGAATGTATTATTTACTGAATCTATCATTATTTTTTACCTTGGAAGGTCTAAAATCAAAAATGGATCAGGATTTAAAGGTAAATAATATTTTAAATTTTAATTTAATGGAATATCTACTTCCCACCAATAAGCCACACCGCTTAAAGATATAATGAAAAATTAATTGATTAGAACATTTAGGATATACAAGGCTTCAATGAAAGATATGTGTAAAATAATATTTATTAAAAAATTGGTAATTATTAACACAATGATTTTATGTGTGGTTTTTTAGATAGAGATTCTATTTATATTTGTTTATGTAATGTGATATTAAATCTTGATAGAAAATTTCGAAAATCTCTATAAAAAAGAAAGGTAAAATTAAAGAAGAATAAAGGGAGGAAGTTAAAGGTTACGAATTTAAAAAATATCATTTGAGACATATCTATAAATTTATTAAAACTCAAAGAAAATTTGAATACAATTTAATATTATATAAATTAATAAATACTACTTAGAGTAAATTAAATGATTAAAGTGATGAATCTACATCCAACTAAAAACATGGACATGAAAATAAAAAAGTAAACCTTTGTATTATGGTTCATGATAATGAGGTACAATAATCTTTCCCTAAAATTAATAATTCTGAATATCATTCTAATTTTTCACTTAATGAATATTTTTAAATGCATATAGATATATTTGAAAACTTAAATAATGATCATATCACACCAAAAAAACATCATTATATTATTACTAATTAAAAAAGATAGTTTAGATTACTATATTTTAGATTTTAGATTTAATTAATTCAAAAAAATACATATGCATTTTATGAAAATATAATTTAAGAATTATATGGTAATGTTGATACATTAAAAAAGGCTTATAGTATTATTGTCATGGTAGTGAAATATGTAAGACAAATTATTTTAATAAATTGTATTAATAAATGTAATCATGGAATTTGATGTAATGGATAAATGACTAAGTTATAAAAGAATTATTTTTTTCATGGTTCTAATAAAAAATGAATTTATACTTTTAATTTCGTTTATTTTGGAATTAAAAGTCTATATAATAATAAATATAATTTTGGAAATCCATAATTTTGGTTTTTCTTGAATATTCTTTTTCCAATATCTTTATATGAATCAAAATTTTATATTGATTTTTCAAAAAATAAAATTTGGTTAACAAAGTATATTTTTTATAACACTGTTGGTCCCAATATCATATGGGTACCAAAATTAAATTGTTTTTTATATTTTATAGGTTCACACCACTATAATTCATTCTTATATTAAAAGGTTTCAACCTTAATTATATGGAAATTTTATTTTATTTTATAAATTCAGACCGACTCTGAATCTGTTTTGAATTTAAAAAGAATGATCCTTAGAACAAGAACTATTAAATTCTAGAGAGTATTTATTTTATATTTTTAATCCATTAATGTTTTTAGTGAGTGGGAGAATAAAATTTAAATGTTTATCTTTTGATCGCCTATATTTATTTATTATCATGCCTGAACTGTCTAATATTTTTTCACTCTATTAATTTATGTTAATAATTAATTCCTTAAATTATATTATTAACAATAGTTATGATATTTATGTTTTTATACTAACATGTTATTACCAAATAAAATTTATTTTTCTTGTAAGCTTCTGTAAAATGACTTAATATTTAAATTAATGGAAAACTAAAAAAACTAATTTTCTCTAAAAATTTATTTAAATTCCTTTAATAAATTATGTATTTATGCATATAATTAGGGGGGGTTATTTTAAAATTTTATTACGTATTTAGATATTTTATTATTATTGAACAAATTAATGTATTTTATAAATATTATAATTATTATAAAACCTTTTTTATTCATTGATTTTTTTAAATGTTATAATGACTCCATGTGTATGATAATTTATCTTTTTAACAGAATAATTAATTAAGATAGATTTTATATTACCTAATGTATTAAAAATAAATTATATGATTTATTTCCATCTATTATTTTTAATTTTGAAAATGGGTTATACATATTTTGATCTTATATATTAAAATTAAAATTCATATTTTTTTTAAATTTTTTTTAATATATTAAGTTATATAATATTATCAATAATTAACCTTTTTGATCTGTATAAAAATTTAGAGAGTGACTTGGGATAGAGTGTTAGAGTTATGTAATTATAAAAGGGAGGAGATTGTTTAGTGGATCCTTTACATTATCAATTGGTTTTGATAATTTATTGAATCCATTTTTTTACTAATAATTTTGTTTTAGTTAATTAAAATTTTTATGCCTCTTTATTAAGTTTATATTTGGTGAGATAATGATTTTATTTTCAAAGAAATAGTTATTTTAGATATATAAAAATACTATATTGATTTTCAGAATTTATGAATACTATTAAATTTGTTTGTTATGGGAAATAAAATATCTAAATTTCTATAGTGTTTTTGTAGGAAATTGGTTTTCCATATTTTTTGCAACTATTTTTTATGATTTCACAAGAGGTAAAAGAAATATTGAGGTTGTTCGTGATCCAATGGAATGATCTATAGTTTTTTTCATTATAATTATTATATACTAGTCCTTAAATCCATTTCTAAAAGGATATAAAAATTTATAGAAATTTATAAAGGTATGATATTCAGTTTTCATAAGGTATTCAATACATTGTTAGATAAACCCTATGATTGTATTGAGTGTATGGTTTTGGAACCATAATTTTGAGTTAAATGTTAGGTTAGGTTACCTAACATTATGTTGAATGATCACTAAATTTCTATCAATGTTAAACCTACAATAAAATTAATAAATACATTGTTGATGCATCCTTAAAACTCTAATGTTATGCACTACAATATTTGAATTATAATTACAATTCCATGTTGTGTGAATTTTTGTAACAAAATATGAGCTCTAAAACGATTCAAACACCTTATATTTTAGAAAATGACTATTGAACATGATGGGGATGTATTAATATGTACATTAAGATAAATTTATATAATTTGGTTTAGATTACAATATCTGGGACACAATATCTAACTGTAAAATGAGTTCGTGTAAAAGAGATCTAATGTGCCTGTGTTTCATGAAATATGTATATAGAATTGGGCTTATGTACAGTAATAGAGGTTTTCTACATAATAATCATATGAAACTTATCCTTTATAATTCCATTAAGGGTGATGAAATATTATATTTCAAGATTAAATAAATCTCATGGCTTGGAAATAGGGATATGATATGTTTAGTGTTCCATGTTGTATATGAGTTGGGCATGATTCTAATAGATATGAAAGTCTATATGTGTTGATTGGATTCATATAAAGGGTGATGAGATAATAATTTTATTATAAAAAAAATAATGTCGAGTGTTAAGATGGTATCTTAGATATTAGCTTTTATTTATTTATTATGTGTTTTTGGAATAATTTAAACCAGCTTTTTTCATATTTTTAATGTATGTAATTCTACAATGTTTTTCACTATTCATGGTAAGTTAAGATATTTTATTATTATCTAGATTGTTTTTAATGGATTATTGGTTTCATAATCAGTCATACAATCCATGGGTAATTATATAAGTGTTTTTATGGTTTTGGAGAATATTTTCAAGAGAAGAATTATTGGATTATTCTAACATCATTTTCCCTCAGAAGGTGGTGGAAAACAGGTTTTTAAATTCAAATGATCAAAAATTCATAGGTATTCTCCATTATTTTTATAAATAAAAATTAGTTAATTTATAGGAATATTTGAATTATTATTTTAACTTTTTTATATTATCGTTGAATGATAAATCTAAATTGTTGAAAACTTCTCTAATCATTTTATTGAGTTAAAATTGAATAATTTTTTTCAAAAATTAATTGTGAAATAGTGCTATAATTATCATGGAGAAATATGTGGATTTTATTGACTCATTTTATTTGGAATATATAAAGTAGGAGGATCTTATTCAACTACATAATATTTTTTCCTCTAAAAATATTATTTTTTGGAATGAAAAAATAAGTTTGTAGATGAGAAGAGTGTGACAACTAGTCTGAAAATAATGTTCTATAAAATTAATATAAAGAAGAAGAGGGCTTCATTGAATTTAATAATTTTATTACTATTTTTATATAATAATAATAATGTGTTAAACAGAGAAATGAATGACTACTATTTAATGGTCTATTTAATATCATCTACAATTATTAGTTCATGTTGAAATAGTGTGATGAAGTTGTTTCGTCAATCAACACCACATCTCTTTCTACTAAAGTTTCAAATTATTTTAGTTAGTCATGGGGGACTATCCGATTCTAATAATTATAATTTAATTTCACAGTACCCTATAAAATAACCTTAATGCTCTATATAATCCTTACTATACCTTTCAACTACCTGGAATATATTTTCAAAATCCTCAGGAAAATGAAATTCTTAGTGGAAATCACCAAGCTCATGGAGAGGGAAATAGTGGAGTAGACTAGGGGGTTTTGTGCCTCAAACCACTATACATCATTATGTCATATTATTTTATTTATTTATTTTATACTTCTTACTCATATTTATGAGATAAAGATATGATCACATTAATTCAAGAGGGTTTTTTGTCATGCTTTTCTAAAAGGACACAATTAACCCCTATTTTTCATCATCATTATCATTTTGAAACAACACATATTGATTTACATATTTTGATGTGATGTGTGGGACGGAAATTATAAATTCCCCAATACATTTTGTAATGTTTTCATGATATTAGATACCATGTATTATGCATAAGAAATAATACTACAACACTATGTTATATTGTCTTAACAATGAGACTCATCTTATGTTTATGATGTCATGTTTTATAATGTTTTCACATTAATTTGATGTCATAACTTATGATATCTTATTTTAATCCCATTATTCTATGTTATTACAAATAATCCTTACATTTTGGTATATTATCTATTACCTATTATCTAGTACATTACACTTAATTTCATCCTTTACCAGGATTATAACCTACCCTTTTTCTTAATGTATTTCTTGTGATATCACAATAATTAATAGGTTATCATTGATATTTTGTATTATATTATACATATTTAAATAATTATTTTTTTGTTTATTTTTTATACACACAATATCTATAGGGATCTATGTTTATGGGTTTTTTAATGGTTTTTTATTTTAATATAATGTAATAATATGTGTATGATACTTGAGATTCTATATAATCCATTTTTATAAACTTTTTAATCAAAAAACACTACAATATATCTTTTTATATTAGATAATGTATATTTACATTCATAATATTCATTATATTATCTTATTCCCTATATGATTTTCTTTCTCAAATATGCTTAAGGTGACACTTCAAAACATACACCACTAACACAACCATATTTTTCAGGTCAATTCAAATACACTAAGAGGATTCATTCATTAGAAAAAATATAGGAATCTTTTTATTTATAAATAAGATATAAAATATAGGAAATTAAGTAGTGATTGTTATGTTATAAAATTTTAAGAATAATAAATTTCTATTATTCCATACTTAAATACGACTCTCATACTTTTTTTGGTTTAAATTTAATATTTGTAACATCGTATTTATACAAGCCTCCTATAATATAACATGAAATGGAATGGATTTGGTATTAGAATTCGATTCAAAAATATGTTTATAAATAGTGAAATATAATTATTCTATTTCTTTATATCGCATAAAAATATTACTATAGATTAAAAAACCACTTTTTTCCAAGATAACTGCCCTTCACCCTTCCGTTATAGTATGGATATGTTGGTTTTAATGGATGATATATATTTTCTACACCTTATTACTATTTAATAAATAAAAACATCTTAATCAAATTGATCCACACATGAAATTTCAATTAAAATATTAGTAATTATAATATATGTGAAATGATTCCTTGTTATGGTTAAAGAGTGAATTAAATGTTTTTTAGTTTATATTATATATATATATATATATTTGGGGGGTGGGGGTTTTCCTTCCCCTATGTATCCCTGAGGCAATTATTTATATGATGTGTCTTATATGATATTGGATCCTTTCAAGAAAAAATTATTATGATTTTACTGAATAATCATCTATAACAAATTTACTTTTAAAAGGATAATGTAGATTAAATAAACATTTAATTATTTACTTTTTCACTAAAATAATAAAATTTAATTATAATTTTACTGTAATTTCGTTGGAAATATTTTTTTCCAATGTAGTGACACCATTTCATTGAATATCTACATCCATCAACAATTTTATTTGAGATGTTAACATAATTTAAATACTAAAAATGGAATTTTTGGGGTTAATAGGATGGAATCATTTATTCCACAAAACCTTTAATTTTAGTTCTTTTCTTATCTCTTCAATAATTTTTAAAGACTATTGTGCCCTGAAGATCTTATCCTTTTTCGACTATATATTCTTCACCTTCTATCATTTTTCTAATTTCATAATTATCAATATGTTATTCCATGGGATTGGTGGAATCGTCATATATTGAATCCATTATCTAAAAATTAAATTAAATAGTTAATTTAGATTAATAAAATTTAGTATTAAACACATAATAATAATAATAAATTAATTATATTTTATAAAATATTAGCATTTTCA
Source organism: Viscum album (assembly GCA_963277665.1). Lineage (NCBI taxonomy): Eukaryota > Viridiplantae > Streptophyta > Magnoliopsida > Santalales > Viscaceae > Viscum > Viscum album. Next base: position 1,380,659,063 of record OY728166.1, read on the forward strand.
CTGAACTCTCTCTATTAATTCATTTAAATGTTGAAGGGACTTGGATTCCCTATTGAGTATCCACATCCCCAAATTGATGTCTACTATAATATACAAGACACTCTATACATTAGGACCACTATAAAAATATTGTAATGTCTCAATGAAATGGTTATCATTAATGGAATTTTCATATAATCCAATAGTGGATTTAGACGAAAATGGAACAATTTAACACATTATATTTGTAGAATCACCGACCTAAAATAATCTCACTAACTATGATACCATTATAAATTATTCATCCCTATATCCATTCATATTTATATTCATTTTCTCAATTCCCTATCTATAAATATTAACAACACTCCTATTAATAACATGTTTTCATCAAAAAATATAATCATAGAATGTTTTATAATATAAACTACAATATTTTTTAAATGAATAAAATGTGTGATATATTCCAATAAAATGATTTTTTCTCCTAGTTAATAGATACTTTAATTTATTTCACCATATGAGAAAATAAACTATTTTTTATCTTACTACGTTTATCTAATTTATTTATATTAAAGGTAAAAAAATTAATTTAATCACCATTATAAGATAATACATATACAATTGGTCTTTAGGATATCCATAGAATTATTTATAAAATAAATTCTAATATATATAAAATTATGTAAAAATATTACCTTGATTTCCTATTATAAACTATTTATTATGTTTATTTAATAGCCATATTTTTGGTTTTTATGGATAAACATAAATACGAATTAAGGTAAGATTTTAAAAAATATGAACATCCTTTATAATATTATGTATAACCAAATGGTGAGCCTGATACTTCTCTATAATGGTAATTTTTACAGCATCTATTCTATTAATTCATTCACCCACAAGAAACCCAATATTAAAAGACACATGAAGACCAAATAAATGATCATTAGTTTGGTTTTTAATAAACAATTTAATATATTACTCACCAATATATCATATCATAATAAAAAAAATTGTATCCATTGATTTTTGAGATACCCTATCTAAAATGCATATTCTATTAAATGGTTTATATCAATTAATATTTTACAAGAACACTTGTTTAGAAATATCTTACCATGTTAACCATAAAGATAACCATTGTTTTAAAGATTGTTGGTACGAAGAACATATCCAATTACCTTAATATAACATCAATGTCACTTTATATACTTTTCAAATAATTGGAGTTTAGATTATTTCTACATATAACATTGAAAATTTATCAAATCATGATTAATGTATGTTAGAATGTTTTTTGAATAATTAAATATAAAACCATTAGATTAAAATCATTCATTAAAGTATGATATCCATGTGATTCTAGGACCTATAACATCATTTCAATCATCAATTAAATAACATTGATACTTTATTATACCACTATGAAAACAATACAAAATTATAGATGTTATAAAAATAAATTATCTCTTTCATGGGAAGAGCATAGGAAATAATAATATGAAAACTCCTTCTTTTACCATTCAAAAGTTATATCTCTTCCCTCATCCCCATGTCAACCATTTCCAAGATATAGTTAATTCCATATTTTATTTTTTTGGTACACTGAGTAATATACCAAATACACTATCAAATTCATTTTTTTACATACACAGAATGAATTAATTCTTTAACATAGAACCAATTCTGTTAGGGTATGTTAAGAAACACTAAAATATTTTTCCAATATATTTTCAGAATTTTATTTCAAAAAATATTTACCCACAATTGTTAGAATATAGTTTATATATTAAAACTATTAATAATGTATTACTGGAGATAGTGGTGTACATTCTTTTTAATTCTTATTAAATAATGTTTTCTTGGATCATTATTTATATAGTTTGGGAAAAAAATTCCTACATCCTAAAAATATTTTATTTAAGTATTTTTTTCAACCTAGCTGCGTGTGTGAATTCATGGAAAATGGAAAACCATAAATTTCCCTTAATGTTATTGTAGAGACACTTTCTTGAAGTACATGTAAATTACCTTAATTTTTTGGAAAACTTAATACATGACACAAAAATATTCCCAATTACCATATTAATTTAGCGTCATTGTAAACAAGGTACAGAATATATTAATCATAGTGAAAGATCGTCAACATATACCATTATTATCATACCCTTATTTCGTACCTAAAACCATCCATTATATATTGGGGAAAATAAAAGATAAAACTTGTGTGCTCGAATTCATATTAAGGTTAATCATGGAGAATATAAAACAAACAATATACGTTTGAACATAAAATCATGAAAATAGTGTTTAAACATCAAAATATTGTGTGTTGAAAGTATATCTTGGTAAAAAATAATTAATAAATAAAAAAGGAACTTTAATCATGAGAAAATATAATTAGAATAAAACATGGAATTTTGGAAAACCATTAATAACATAATATGATTTCCTTAGTAGCAAAGGAATTTCTTCCAAGACCATCATATTAGATGATGTCCATTACTGAACCGGGTTTATATTCCATTCCATCCTTGTATTACTGAATGAGGTTTACATTCTATTATATCCATGACTATCTCATGATATATATATATCTTTATCTAATTCATTATAGGGAGACATACATCCCACCCATCTCATAATGGAATATTTCTTATATTTTCCACAAAAACATAAATAATACCACATAACATATCCCATATAATAAAATGGGATTCTTAAACATCATTCCATCAAAACATTATCTATATAAGATAAAAGGAGTTCATAAAAATAATTCCATCATAACGTAATCAAGTAAAAGTAATAATAAGGATAGAAACATTACCCTATGTCATCTTATATGGAAATTAATTTTGATAAAACACTTGAACTATGTTCTTGTGGAAAATATCAATCTTCAATAACATTTTATTTTCTTGAATATTTCAGAATATTTTAAAACAGATGATTTTAATTGAAAATAAACCGGAAAACATATAATTTAAGAATCATGTAAATAATTCTCTATGAATTTGTAACAATCTGTTCATGCCATATAAGTTAAAAAACATTTTCCTCGTATATTTGCTGGAAAAGTCAAAAATTACCTCGTATGGTAAACAAAAGAAATATACAATACATACCATTTTGTAAAAATTAAAAAGGGGTAAAAATGAAATTAATCATACATGGAATAATAGTAAAAAATATATGAAAACATTTTTAAAAAACATGGACAATGATGATAAATATAACCCTAGTAAATACTTACAAATAAATAATCTAAGACAAAAATGTGATCAGAAATGTTATCCCTTACCTTATGTCTGATATGAATTGTATCAATACCTATTGTATAGTGATTTACATAATTTAATTGAATTAATAAATAATAATTGTCATTTTTATGATATAGTATATGTTCATATTCATATATGTTTATCAGTAACATTGAATTGTCACTCATTATTCAGGTGTTAACTGCTTTGTGTTCTTACGCATATTTTTTTTAGTAAATTCTTATTACTCATTTTAGGATATAGATATATTAATTTCTGAATTTCATTAGTATAATATGTGTCATATTTATTCATTTTATTCATATATACAATCATTCTTCAAGGATGATCATGTATAATGAATCACATCACATCATTGTGATAGAAGGTCGTATGTATGCACGAGCGACGATATCATTTCCATGATTGTGGAATTGTATTGAAGTGTATGGTGTATAATATTTTTAGAAAAAAATATAATTTTAAAATAATAATATAGAATCATTAATTCCATCATTATTCCCATCCATGTATGAGTGTGATGAAAAATAGATTACACCACTACATGGAGACGGTAGGTCATACGTCCGCACGCCTGGTGATTTCATTTTTCTTATGATGGATATAAGATAGAAGATGGTTGTTTCATATTAATAAAAACATTTCAGTATACAAGTGATACTGGAGATATTATTTATTAATAAAACAACTCATATAGAGGAAGTAGAAGAAATAGAAGCTTGCATGAGTCAATAACGGATATTACCTCTTCTTCGAAGTGCCTCTTCTTAACATCATTTTAAGGAATAAAAGGTTGACTGTGAAGAATAGAAGAACCTCTATTATATTTTTAGATAAGTAGAGAAGGTAAATGGATAAGTTTTTATGAGTTTTAATGCTCCAAAATTGACTAAAGTGGAGAGGGAGGATGTTCCCTTTTATAATAGAGGAGAGGGGCACTTTTGGAAATCTCAAAAATATTAATTTATAATAAAATTTAACCCCTTATAAAAAGATCAAAAATGAATAAAATTTTAAACTATGATGAGATAGGATTTTAATCACTTCAAATAATAAAATTTAGACATGTTTTGATTTTATTTTTATCTTAATCATTTTGATTTTTCCTTATTTAATCTATTTAATTTCATTTGTTGTAATAATATTCTAAATTTTAATTAGTTACAAATATATACATATGAGTGGTTAATTGTCCATAATTGGATACTTTATGATATTTTAGACAAAATAATTTTCTATTTGTGAATTTGTAATATTTTTTGTGATTTTTAAACAATTTAATAATATGTTATTTTTGTAAAATAGCAATAGTGTAAATTTTGACAGTATTCAAATATTTTAATTTAAATAAAATAAACACATATTATAGACTCAAAAAAACTTAAATATATTCCTAAAATATAATATTCATCCATAATTATCATGGGAAACATTAATTATTTCATTTAATATTATTTTTAATATTTTTAAAACCATTTATGTGATATTTCTCTAAATAAAATAATTACTAAAACATTTTTGTATAATTATTTAATATAATTATTTTTGAGTAAAATTTAAATATAAAATACTATGTGGAATATAAATCTAATATATTTATTATTAATACTTTTAGTTGAATATATCTACTAAAAACCCAACATTTTAAATGTTATATTTATAAAATTTGAAGGTGATAACTTTGACATCATTTAAAATAACATAATATATGTGTCATAATCTCTTTTATAAGGACCCAAATGATCAAAAAGTAGACCTTTGTATTATTATAATTTAGTTATACATGACCAATAATGTTTGGTCAAGTTATTCAGACATTTGATCAGTGTTATTATTTTCATAAAAACAATATTATTGATTTGTCACTAAATAAATAATATATGCATCATTAATGTATAAGCTATTATGGTAATTATATATTTATTAAAAACTAAAAATAAATTTCCATGATAATTAAAAAACTTATAGCTTTAAATTATTATTTATAATATAATTTATATTCTATAAAACATTATATTAAAAATTATTTAATTATTAATGATCGAGTGAGACAGATTTCATTTTTCTATAAATAAAATAAATTAAAAGCCTTAATCTCATCCCAGTGTGTTTCAATATGAAACTTTTCGAACAATATATATTTTAGGGAAAAATATAATAAAAAAAATATATTAATAAAAGTGTTAGGGGAATTCCATCATATTAATCTTACCCTTAATTTCCTAATTTACCTTTAACTATGGTCAAGAAAATTTACCTTAGTTGCAATTCATAATGCCCAAAAATAAATGTAGCCTATTAAAATAATTAGAACATACTGATTTAAAATATAGAATCCATTTTTATTAATTCAAGATATAATATATTCAGTAATTAATTTAGTATTAATCATGTTTTTGAAATGATAAAACACGTTTAACATGTTAAAACATTGCAAAAGATTAAAATGTTTTTTATCTATGAATTCAATTTAAAATTAATGCTAATGGAATAAATTATATTAAATGATAATAATATATTCTATTTATTCTTTAGAACCAGTCAAAATTATAATTTATCCATACAAATTATCTTGATGAAAAAAGATAATTTTAATTAAAATTTAGGTAATATTTAATATTCATCAAAATATGAAAGTTATCAGAAAAGTATCAAAAATGTATCCAACATAAATTTTTATATAGTAACTCAAAATAAAAAATTTATTTGTTCAAATTGATCTTATAAACATGTAAAAAATTATATTTAAAATGGGTTCACCATCAAAAAGAGGAAAACTTTATTTTTTAAAAAATACTTCTTTTATCTGAAAAATTTATTTTTTTCTCATACTATGTTATAAAAAATTATTAAGATGAATTATAATGTTATAAAATAAAAATGAGGTAAATAATATTCATAATGGCTAGTTCATAATACTATTTTAATAATACATCATTTTTAGTGAAACACGGTATTTCGTACCATACAAGCCATTGAGGAATGTTGTTCTGGCATGTAACGCAAGACATCATACTGTTGCGTGTAGTAAAAGATTCCATTGGTGTTTTTTCTTACATGATCCAATTGTATTTAATTTATAAATTGAAAAAATATATTCTCATTGTTTTGTAAGATTATTTCTATAAAATAACATGAAATTGTGAGCAACACATGCCATGTATATTGTTGTGTATACTACTAGAAAATGCATTGTTTTGTATAGCGCAAGAAAATATTGGTGTAGCATACAACATAATAAATAAGATATATAATGAATAATATATCTCATAAATTCTCTAGGTGTTACATTCTACACCCCTTATAATGAATTTTTCCATTGAAATTTTTTGGGTTATAAATGGTTTTCAACACCAGTGTTTCTTTTAAGGATAACCACATCGTAAAAAGGGATACTAAGACTTCATTTTAAAAATGATTGTTAGAGGTGTTATGTTTAACCAAAGTAACTCATAACTAGGTTTCCACATAGCAGAATATAGTGGGGAAGTGAAAACATGGATATGGAAGAGAAATCTAACCATCTAGTTTAGATGGATAGTGATAGAGAATACAGTTTGGCGAACGTTAACTTCCAGAAATCCATAAATCTACGATGATTTAATGGACTATCTGATTCATCATATAAGAGGATACTAGGGTATTATTTTGGGTGTTTAATATCATTTCCTTAATGATGGATAATTTTTTAATTAGAAGAAATAATTATATGAATCTGGTTTAATATCACTATTGTTCATGCCTTGAACAATTTCTATTCACCTCTTAATGAAATGACGTTGAATTTTTCATTCGTGAAGTATTAGCATATCATGAGATATACTGATATGTTATTCCATCTATCACAACAAAAATGTTAGAACATGATATCAAATAATCACAAGTCTTCCTATAGTAGGATTATAAATTAATCTTCAAATGGAAAATATCTTATACTATCTTTAAATGGTTAATATTAGAATCCTTCCAAAAAATAAAATTATTAGAATTTAGAAGGAGGTGAACTAAATCAAATTAAAATTCATCACCCATATCTCCTAAAGTAGTTCTTGATTGTCATATTCCAAACATATGATACAACCACACATTCCCTTGAAACGTAAATTTCCAAATAACCTTATTGAAAACATGAATGTAATTAAAAGTTAACTCTTTCCACATACAAAAATACCAAATATTCTATATACTCAAACCATGATATCACTTTGTCCTTATATCAATCATGAGCTTATTAATACTATCAAACATATTATTTACTCTTTATCCCTTCATTAAGCACATGTTAACTGATTTCCAAAAATATTTCAATCACATTTCATGGTTACCAATACCATATAATTTTTTAAAATTGAAATAAACCAATACATAGATATTCCCAAAATCCACGATACTATAAATGAGATTTCATTACACTATTTTGGAATCCTATTACAAAAACACTTAATCATTCCACCACTTCATTTTCATACTCCAAATCACCAATAGTGATCACTTGTGACTTCCTTTTTTCCATTTTCTTAATAGGTTGTTGATATTGATCATCATTAACCCTTTGATTGGTGCATTGGTTAGCACAATTCCCCATTTCGTTTTACATGAATCATTGGAGTTTCGGTGGTAAATTTTCTCTATTCATATAATTATCTTCCGTTTTCAAATTAATTATTCACTCAGTTGTTCGATTACCATCTTTTCAACAATTAATTTTTTTAGTTCCTTATATTAAATTTATACCATCCTTCATTCTACACTTTGACGATAACGAATCATTCTTCTCCATTCCACCATTTTTTTGATATTTTTCCGTGAACTCCATCATTTGTATCTTGTCAAAATAAAGAGATGGATATGTAACACCAACTTCTAGAGCTGCCTTGATGGCACAACACACAATCTCTTCATAACTACTGATGTCACATATATCTAGTGTCTTTAGAAGAATTGTTTTTAAGATAATGAAGAATAGATAAACTTTACTTTTAGGATGGATGATAAATCTATAATAATATATTGCAAGTCTTTTAAAATTCACCTCGTATATACAAATATATTCATCATCCATTTTCATAAGCTCAGGGAACTCATTTTCCATAATAGTTCTAATAATACGAGAGAAGAACTTATTGAAAAAAAAGTTCTTGAACACTTCTCATTCAATGGATTCGATATCATCTTGTTGCCTTGAATTTTTAATTAGAGTTCACCACTAGTCTGATTCACCTTATAAACAATAGAAAGCCAAAATAACATTTTCATGTTCTGTACAACGATGGATGAAAAATAAATTTCCAATGGTACTGATCCATTGTTCAGAAACAAGTGGATCAGAAGACCCACTGAAAGAAGGTGGGTGTTGCCTCATGAAGTAATCAATAGAATATTGTTCCTTTCTAGGATGATTTAGAAGTCCATAATGAATCATATATTGTGTATGTATAGAAATATGATTTTTCACTCCGTCTCCCATAACATTTGGTTGTTTAGGGGGATAATCATTAAATTTCGCAATGAATTTAAAATTAAGATGGTTCCATCATGTTCAAACCATTATCTAAAACCCCAAAATAATAGTGTGAGAGGAAAACAACATATAAGGAATACTACATAATTATGGGGGAGTACATTAAAACTCTAAAATCATTGGTTTAATCATATTTTATTCATGATATTTATCATAATTATAGGATTTTAATCCATACTTATAATTAACCTTAGGGACATCCCTAGACATATCCTTAGATATATTTATAGGGATCTCACTAAAACATTCATATCCTAGTTTAAAAAGGTTGACTAAACCATCACTCTACTACCATCTATAGAGACCCCCTCCTGGCATACATAGAAATTACCTTATTTTTGTAGAAAACATAATACATGACACAAAAAATTCCCAATTACCATATTAGGAATCTTGGTACATATTATCCTAGTCATTGTGAATGATCTTCAAAATCTCCCATTAAGACCATCACCTTTTTTTCTTTCAGAAAATCAGTATTTATATTAGGTGGAAAAAAAATTGGTGAGCTCAAATTCTCAGTAAGGGTAAACATGTATAAAATAAATCAAACCATTTACTTTTTAAATTAAAAACATGAACATAATGTTTAAAAATCAATATATTGTGTTGTTAAAATAAATATTGGAATTATTTACGACATAAATCATAAAGGAACATTAATCATGATAAAATAGCATGGTACTACAACATGGAATTATGGAAAACCATTATTGACATAAAATGACTTCTATAGTAGCCCTGGCATTGCATCCAATACCATCATAGCAGACGAATTCCATTACTGAACTGGGTTGACATGTCGTTCTTTCCTTGTATTACTGAACCAAATTACATTTCATTACATCCATGTATATATAATGACATATAAATTAATACCCATTTCATTAGATGGAGATATAGGTCCCGCGAATCTTATAATGATACCATTCTTATATTTTCCACAAAAAAATAAATCTTACATTATAGAATAACCCATGTAATAAAAGGCTTTTCTTAAACATCATTTCATCATAACATAATCCATATAAGATAAAAATACTTCCAAAAACAATTCCATCATAACATAATCAAATCAATGTAATAATAAGGTTATAATCATAGCCCTATATCATCTTAGACAGAAAATAATTTTGATAAAACACTTAAACCCTATTCTTGTGGAAAATAACCTTCTTCGAAAACATTTTACTTTCTGGGTATAATATGCAATTTTAAAAGAAAATAAGTTAATTGAAAATAAACAAGAAAACTTTTAAAGGATGATTCATTGAAATAATTCTAAAGGTAAGTATAAAAATATGTTCATGCCGTATAAGTTAAAAAAACATTATCATCGCAATTTTTCAGAAAAAGTAAAATGTACCACATATGGTAATAAAAAGAAATATTCCTTACAAACCAAGTATTAAATGACAAGAATGGGTTAAAAGTACATTAAAAATACTTGGACGAATAGTAAACATTTTATGAAAACATTTTAGAAATCATAGACATGGATGATAAATATAACTCTAGTAAATACTAACGGTTAAACAATCTCAGACAAAATTAGGATTGGAAATGTTTTCCCTTACTTTAGGTCTGATATGATTCGTATCCTAACCTCCATTATAATAATTTAAATAATTCAGTTGACTTATTAATTAATCATAGTCATTTGTTTGATATCATATATGGTCATATTCTTATATGTTTATTATTAATATTTAATTGTTTCTCAGTATTCGGGTGTTAGCTACATTATGTTCTTATGCATGTAATGTTGAATAAATCCATATTACACTTTTTATTTTATAGTTATTTCATTTTAATAATTATATTTGTTTATGTTTTGTCATATTTATTAATTAAATTCATTTATATAATCATTCTTTAATGATGATCATGTAGACCAAATCACATCATATCGTTGAGACAGTAGGTCGTACGTACGCATGAGCGACGATATAATTCCCATGATTGTGGAATTGAATTAAAGTGTATCCTATGTAATATTTAAGAATAAATTTAATATTAAAAATAATAATATATTGTTTTTTATTGAAAGATTATACCCATCCATGTATGTTGGTGATGAAAAAATAGATTACACCACAACGTGGAGATGGTCGGGCGTACCTACGCTCATGTGGTGACATCAATTTTCATTAGACGTATAGAAGATGGAATATGGTTGTATAAAATTCATAATAACATATTAGTATTCAAGAAATACTGGATTTATTACTTATTAATTAAAAAACTCATATAGAGGAAGTAGAAAGGGAATGAAGTTTGAAAGAATCAGTAACAGATATTACCTCTTCTTCGACGTGCCTCTTCTAAACCTCTTGTTAAGGAACTAATGTTGGTCTTGGAAGAATACCTGGACCAATAGAATATTTCAATGGATGTGGATAAGGGAAATGGATAGTTTTTTTTCTGTCTTTCAAGGCTCCAAAATGTACTGAAAAGGGGAGAGAGGAGGTGCCTTTTTATAAGAGAGGAGAGGGGAACTTTTGGAAAGCTCAAAAATATTAATTTATAATAAAATAAAAAAACAAATAAAAGAATAAAAAATGACTCAACATCAAATATATGATGAAATATAGTTTCAATCTCATCAACCAATAAAATATAGGCATGTTTTGATTTTATTTTAAACCTTATCATTTTTATTTATCCTTGTTTAATCTATTTAATGTTTTAATTTTAATAATACTCTAAATTTTTTGTGGTTATATATAAATACAATTGTGTTCTGAATTGACCATTATTAGATAAATAATGACATTTATGACCATATAATTTTCTATTTTTAAATTTAAATATTTTTTGTGATTTTTAAACAACTTAATAATATGTTATTTTTATAAAATATCAATAGTGTCAATTTTGACACTATTAATTTAATTAAATTTAAATAAAATCCTCACAAATAATAGATTGGAAAACAAATCTCTAATCTATTTCTATAATGATATATTATTCTATTAAATTTTTGAGGAACATTAATTTGTTCATATAATATTAATTTTATTATTTCTAATTCCATTTATTTGATATTTCTCTTAATAATATAATAAATACAACATTTTTGTATAATTATTTAAGATACATATTTGTTGTATAAAAATTACAAATAAAATAATATGAGGAATATAATTCTAATATCATTATTAAGAATAATTTTAGTCAAATTTTCCTTTTAAAAACCCAACATTTAAAATGATATATTTATAAAATTAAGAAGCTGACAACTTTGACATCATTTAAAACAATATAATATAAATATCATAATATCATTTATAAGGCTCCAAATGGTCAACAAGTAAACCTCAGAGGCTTATTTATTATCTATAATTGACCAATAAGTTATGGGAATTTTTAAGTGCATTTTGGTGGGTATTATTATTTTAATAAAATCTATATTTTATATTTTTTCACAAAATAATTAATTTATGCATCATTAATGTATATGCTAATAATGTAATTATATATATCATAAAAATTACAAATAAATTACCACGATAATGAAAAAAAAATTATATTCCAATTTAATATTTATAATCTAATTGAAATTATGTATATCCTTATATGAAAAGTAATTTAATTATTAATGTTTTAGTGAGAAATATTTCATTTTTCTTTAAATAAATCGAATGAAATGTATTAATATCATTCTAGTGGGTTTCAATAGATACCATTTCGACCAAAGTAAGTTCTATGGAATCATATAATCATGAAATTAAATTAATAAATGTTTTATAGTAATTTTGGCATATTATTTTTCCCCTTAATTACCTGATTTACCATTAACTATGGTTAATAAAATTAACCGTTGTTACTATTCATAATACCAAAAAATTAATGTATCATATTAACATAATAAAGTCCTACTGATTATAAATATGGAATCCATTTTAACAAATTCATTACATAGAATATGTGGTAATTATTTTGAAATTAATTCAATTGTTGAAATAAGAAATTGGGTTTTACAAGTTAAAACATTACAAAAGATAGAACTGATTTTACCTATGAATTCATTGTAAAATTATTGATAATGAATTAAATTAAATTAAATGGAAAAAATATATTATACTTAAAATTTAAATAAATTATAAATTTTAATTCAACCATTTAAATTATCTTGATGAAAAAATTTGTTTTTATTATAATGTTTGAGTATTTTTACTATATTTCAAAATATGAAATTTATAGGAAAAATATCAAAAAATTATACAGCTTCAATTTTCATATTTTGATTCAATATAAGAAGTTTATTATTTTAAAAATATATTGTATTAATTTCAGTAATTATATTAAATATGGGTTTGCAATTAAAAGTCAGAAAACAATATTTTTTGAAAAATACATATTTTATCTTAGAAATTGATTTTGTTCGCATACCATGTTCTAGAAAATATGTAAGATGAATTATAATGAAATAAAAATAAATATTTGGTTAATACTATTAATAATGCCATGTTCATAATAATATTATCATAATATATCATTGTTTAGTGAAACTCGGTTTTGCGTACCGCACAAGCCATTGAAGATGGTCGTTCTTTTGTTTAACACAAGCCATGTCAGTGTTGCACGTAGTAAAAGATTTATTTGGTGTTGTATGTAACATAATCCTAACTTATTTCATTTATACATTGAACAAATTATATACTAATTGTTGTGTTAGATGAATTCTATCAAAATAACTTGAAATTATGGGAAAAACAATCCATATATATTGTTGCGTATACTGCAAGAAAATACGATGTCGCATATAGTACAAGATAATCCTGGTGTAGCGTACAAAAAATACATAAAATAAATTTAAAATATTAAATCTCATGAAATATCAGGGTGTCACAGTTATATCTGAAAACATTTACAAAATTTGGAAAATAATTTACTTTCTTATACAATATGGATTTCATTATGAAATTTTATTATCTATTAGTATCATACAATATAACACTCGAATTGAACATCAATTTCAGATCATTGATTAGTGTATCCATTTAAAAATTGATATAAATGCCTTGTTATTTTTGTCCTTATATAATTTGATACACTATAATGTTTTTTCACATCATTCATAACCATAGAGGAATGTTATAACTTACTAACCTAACATTGCATGTACCATGAGTGATAATGTTTACCCAAAATGATTTTTCTCATATAAAAATAGTGATTAATGTAGATATCATAACACATTTCAAAACTTATAATACTCATGAAAATTGTTTCTTACTAAATAGAGTTTAATGGTTGAATACTTTTTAAATATTAAATTCTTTTACCAATGTGAAAAGTTTTTCTACTTACATTATCATCGGTTATATAGGCATATCGTACCCATGGACTGATCATAATGTTCCATAATTCATTTGATAGACTATATTCCTCAGTCTTGTATCGTGTCTACCCATACATTGGATATTTTTTAACAGATTCAAGGTCCTTGACAATAATGTAATGTTATTTAAGAAAACATTTATTGTTTCAGATATCACACCCATTGAATGTAAAATTCATTTAGAGTTATATAATCAGCATGGAAACAAATTTATTCTAGTATCATATTATTCAATAGATCAACTAATTCTGTAAATATTGTGTCACTGGATATCCTTCTAAAATTTAAATTATATAGATTTAGTATGACTAAAATTATTATATATTCAATGCAATTAGTATACAATTACATCTTTGCAAAAATCATAACTTATAAAATTTCTTTGAACAATTTTTAAGGTAATATTAAAATCCTATTTCGATTTCTTTGATACAAACTTCAAATCAATTTCATTTTTAATCATATCAGATGATCTATAAACCAAAATGTTATCCCAATCACTTTATACACTCTATTTATCCCTATGTTTTTTAAAAAATCATCACCTCCAATATATTCTGTGATAGGTGAAGTGATATTATAACACCTTTTAATAAATTCATCATCAATAAAAAAATGCAAACACAAAAAAATTAATTAATAATGGTTATATGTATATCTGGATGGAAACATAATGAACAATTTGACACCATCCTCATACACTTGTGTTATATTATTGGTATCCATCACCTTTCATTTCGTATCCATCTTATTTCATGAATAAAAAATTAATTTAACAAAAATAAAATAAAACACATAAGTTATTCATATAATTTATATATACATATATTTTTAATAAATTAAATAAATATTTATATTATATAATTATATATACGTGTGTGTGTGTTAACATATATATATTTTCCAATATATAAATACAATTTTTTAGAAAACATTATAAAACATTATAGTATGAATTCATTGTATTTTATCATCGTATGTATGGTTATGAACAGTATATTAGATTTGTGGGGTTATATTTAAAATACATCATGTTATTATATACATTCTCCTAGTAGGCCAATTTTAACTATCTCAAATCAAATAGAGACCTGAAAAACTAGGTATTATACAATAAACGATCAAAAACCCTATTTTTCTATATAATAAAAAACTCAATTATTCCAAAAAAACATATCTAAATTTGAGGTAATATAATCAAAATCACTCATAATTTTTTAGAAAACTAGAAAACCAGGAAAACAAAAAAACACCAATATTAACAAAAGCATTACAAGTTAATTGAACTCATCCGAACAAAACTTGTTTTTTAACTTATTTTCCTTACTATTAGACATAATTCATTAAAATAACTCAATATATATTTATTATTTACACCTTTAAGAATGTATTTTTATGTTTTAAACCACTTAATCATGGAATTAAAAATATTATTCAAAATTATTTTTTTCAAAAAAAAACTATGTTAAAACCATAACATTTAAACACACACATGACAACTACCAGCACATATATATAAAAACATTGGAAACTATTAAATATTTATCGAATATAACTTCAAGAACCTACAAATTTCTATTATATAATATTTTAAAATACAATTTTCTAATAATAATTCTCTTCTTGATGAAAAACCATTAAGCATATATGAACTCAAAAATTCTAAATGTCCATAATATATTGATAAAATAAATCAATATATAAAATGAATATGAAACACTCTTACAATTAAATTTTCATTAAATTGTGTTATCTAAAATTCGCTATATATCTTATTTTTTAATATTTGAATTGATGTAAACACCGTATCATTTAATTAAATCTCCAAATATGAAAAATGACTATGAAAGATAATTACATGTAATATATTATCACTGAATACACTCAAAATACATCCAACTGAATATATATAAACAAATGAATTTTATAATTAAAACCATTATATTAAGTCAGGTTGGATATAAACATCCTAGATTATAAAAAATAATCAACAGTAATTTGAAACCATTGTATTTATCTAAATAATTTCAAAATAACAATTCAAAATATATCGTTTTTTAATAAGAAAATGACAATATATAATATATTCAATATTCATGTTCTTGATAACACATAAAAATATATATTTAAATATAAATTTTTTTATACATACATATATAATGATTTACATGAATATAGAAAAAAATTATTAAATGGGGATCAATTTAATCCCACTTGATAGAGGGAATGATGGTGGACATATGGCTACATACGGTGTGTGACAGATTCTTGATGTCAGGAAAATTAAGAAGAATTCAAGAAAAAATAAATTCAATATTGGTTCGGATACATTTAAAAACATATAACATGTAAAATATTTTTGGTTCTGAGGGTTGATTTGTCAAAAACTATTATAATGGGTTGAGCTAACATCAACATTTGGGAGAGCATGAATGAAATGAGAATGTGGTACAAACAATAATGGTTCTCTTAAAATTAGTGAATGGGGGATTTCAATTTTATTAAAAAGTAACTGATAAAATATACCTTTATCATTATAGATGAAAATAACTTTTTATCGATTTTCATGTTAGCACTGATAAAGTCTTGGCCTTATCATTGCTAATATTTTGACCATTAAACCTAAACATTATCTTCTAAGAGTTTTATATGATTAACACTCATAAATATTATTAAAATTTAAAATTTAAAAATTACAATAAATTATGTATTACATAAAAATTAATTTGAAAAATTAATAAATTAATTTAGAATAAATAATAATAAATATTAGAAATGAAGATATTGTAAATATATTAAAAAGTCATATAAAATATTAATCGTATTAGCAGTATTAATAATGATGTTAATATTATCATAAATTTTATAATAATTATTTAGTATAATAATAAATTTATTATAGAATATTAGTTGATATTATTTTAATGGTACTATTAATTTTTTAATAATTGTATGTATATTGTGATATTATTAAAAATGTATTCAAATTATTATAAAATTTTTAATACAATAATAAACGTTTTTATAATATATGAATTAATACTACAATATATATTATGAATAAAAATTACATTATAATAATAAAGAATATATTTTAAAAATTAATTAATATATTTAAATACGACCAACATTGAAATTTTATAATTATAACAAAAATATCATTAATTATACACATGAATAGATATTTTAAAAAAATATATGATCATAAAATATATAAATAGTAATATTATGAATAATTATTTTCCAAGATATATAATTAAATATGAAAAATTAAATTTTAAAGGAATTGTTTTAATATATATATTTAAAATGATTTACGATTCATAGTGTATAAATATATTTAAATTTATTCATTAATTACATATATTAATATAGAATATTGATTGAATACAGGGGATATAGTTTAGGGATGTTCTCTCTCATGGGGACAATTGAAATTAGGTTTTATATGACTCCATTGCTCTTATGCGTTATATTTTCATTGATTTAATAAATTGAGGAATGCTTTTAAACACATATACTATGTTTATGACTTCAAATAAGTCAATTATACATCCCATGGAAATGTCTTCAACAATTCTGAAGGATTCCCTTTATAACGACCATGCTTTTATACATAAATATCACATCTGTTTAGATGAACATTCAATACAATTCATAGACACATGCTCGTGGACTGTAATAATTTAGTGTATTTGGATACTAAAAATGAAATATTCTTTTTTCATAAAAGGTATTCAATATTCCCCATAAATCTCCCCTCACATTTTTTTCCTCTTAGGCAGACCATACCTAAATTATTCTTCATAATACAAAGAAGGAAAAATAATAATGAGTGAACTGATATGCTAACTAAGGGTAAACATAAGAGATATCAATCTACGACCATATAAAATCATCAGATAAAAATTAGGAAATGTGAATAGGAACATTACTTGTTTATAAGAAAAATTTCATAGATCATAAACCCGAGTCATGGTATAAGCATTATCATTTTACAAAACAAGGCCCTTAAAAATGTAAAATAATAATATATCAACAATTAAACATAAATATAGTTTATAAAATCCCAAAATCATTATAAATATTGAAAAATATTTTCTTTTTTCATGGTTAACTACCCAATCCATTAACACTGTGTATCATGACTTATTATTTGTTTCCCATTATGGATCAGGATTCCCTTGTTTCCCATTGTATATTTCAACTCCCCTATTTCCCATTGTGTATAAAGATCATCAGGTTATTTCTCATTGTTATATCATGAGATATAAACCATTACCCAATTCTTGGGACCTATATTATGTGTTCTATAATTTTAAAAAACAATCATCACATAATCTCATCATAAACATTTTTAAAAAATTGATTTCAGGAAAATTTCATCAATTCACTGTATTATAAACCGCGATTAATAAATGGGTACCATAAACATTTGATCAACATAAACCATGATAATCCAAAGAAATAACAAGGATGTTACAATTCAATCTTATTACCATTAAAGTACATGTATCTATAAATAATGTCATCATAAATACAAATTGATTTTTAAATATCTCATCGAATATTTATTGAGGAATATAACCTTTTATCATTAAAAAAACCATTTTAAACATAAAATATTTCAAAATATTATTCTTTAAAAATATATTTTTAAACTTATAATGTAATATGTACAAATAATAAAAAACATTCCTGAGGAAAATCTAATTTTTTTTTGGAAAATATCATTTTAAAAATAAAAAACATAAACCATTTTGGAAATAAATTTCAATGAAAATTATAGTTTAATATTATAATGGATAATTGAAAATAATTATTTGGTCTTGATGAAAAAAATAATTTTCATTTCATAGATGATAGAACAATGATTCCTTTCATATTTTTGGTAAATACCAAATGGGTATCATTCAAAAAATTATATGAATATTCCTTTTACCTTCTTATAAAAAGGTAAAACATGGGTAAAAATTTCATCAATAAATAATTTTTTTATTTAATATCAAGTTAAATGATTTTCGGCTCAAGAGGGAAATTAATTAAGTTTTTGTTATTTTTTTGAAATCATCAATACATAATGAGTGGAAAATAATGGTAAACTATACACTATCATAAATTAACCTAAGTGTAACAAACAAATGTTTTTGAGAGGTTTATCATATGGTTTCATTATTCGACGCATAAACATAAACAATCCTGATAAATGATTTTGTTGCCTAATAATACCCTTACCACTATGGTAAAATTGTGTCGTAAGCCCCATAAAAGAGATCAAAAAATATATATGTAAATAATAAAAACATATAGAATAATCATCATATAATAAATTGATGGGTAGTATATTGTCCCATAAAATAAACGCATGGAGATCTTGGGATGTGTCTCAAAGAAAATAGAAGTGAGATGTAAATATCTTACCATAAATATAGAATTAATTTTTACATGTTATATAATATTCAATAATTAATATAAGTTAATTATAAATATATATTAAATAAACATATATATATATATATGTATATATATATATATATCATACTATATCATACTATATATGGTTTAGTTATGAACTTTAATTATCAGTTTATTACAAATTCCATGTTATAGTCACCATTCTGGCAATGACGACATTATTTTTCATGTCTGTTTTTATTTGTTATTTCTAGTCCTCTTACTGTGAACATGGATCCATAATCTCTATAATTTTACAATTGATATAAATATAATATAAATATATATTATATATTTATTTTTCGTTGTCCCTATAATATTGAGATATAAAATTAAATAATAAATTCTTGGAGACGGTAGGTCGTTCGTACACATGAATTATATTTCTATTTCATACAATATTTAAAGGTATAAATTAAAATAATATATTACCATTAAAAATAATTTTTATGATATATAAATATCATATGTTTGTTAAAACCATCACTATTACCTTATGTATAAACCGTGAATAAATCACATGGCTTCACAAGGCAGTAGTCTTTCGTACACAAGAACGACTGTATCATATTTCTGAAGAAGGAAAGGTAAGAAGAAAAACATTATATCATGACTCAATAAGCATAATAATATTTTAAATATAATACATAAATTTGGAATCCATCTTTATATACATATAAGAGAGGAGGTGATGGAAAATGAATAACATCGGTTTGTGAGACTGTAGTCTGCTAAACATAAGTAGGATGAATTAGTAACCCATTTGATGAAAGATGATAAGTATTTATGTTATTAAAATAACAAAATAATATATATATTTTTTAGATATTAATTTAAATTTATATTAATATTTTTATTATAATTTTAGGAGGTTAGTGGAGAAATAAAATAAAAGGACCGGTTATGGATATTACCTCATCTAGAAAGAACATCGTTTTATTTTCAACAAATGGATTCTTAGGTTGGATTATGGAAAATATAAGGATTTTTTGATTATATGAATGAATTATATATGATGTTTTGGTATGTAATTTATTATATAATGGTTTTTGGATGTGCCAATAGGAGATGATAGGGGTGACCTTTTATAAATGAGGTGAGTAACACACTTGTAATTTTTAATACGAAATAGTTATACCCAAAATTTTCTCATGAAAAGGGATGAAAAGTGTCCCATTATAGAAAATATATTATATGAGTTCTAATTATGGACATAAAATAGGTTTTGGGTAGGTTTGGGGTCATATTTAACAATTATTATTTTTGATTAACACCCCATGTAAACCCATTTTTACTTTAACCTCGAAAAATTGTTTTTACTAATAATAGTAATGATTTTAGTAAAAAATTATTTTTAGTTTTTTAAATAATATAAATTAGTATGGTTCACAATATCGTATTTATTTTTCCAAATTCCATTAACATATGTTTTAAAATTTAATATATAATTTATTTCACAGATGTGATGAGAAATCTATTTACCAAAGAAAAAATGTTCAAAAGTTTAAAAAGTATTTATATCAAAATTATATATAAAATTTATTAAAATGACATATAATGGATTAATATATATATAATTTAACTAATTTTACTTTTAAGTACATATTAAAACAAATAATTTGTTTTAAATTCATTTAAATAAATTAAAATTATTAATAAAACTATTATTTTTAACTATTCATTGAAACTTTTATCTTCATCAAAATGTTTCAAATCATTACCCTAATTTAAATTTTGACTGATAATTTCAAAAAATTAATTTAACATTTTCATGTAAATATTCCAAATTTGGAATTAATAATTTTAAAATAAGTGTCCAAAAATAGAGAAAACTATTTTTTAGAATAATATAGTTTTCAAGCGTCAAATAGGATATATTGTTATCTCTAGAATAGAAAAACTATATAATAATTGAATAAAATTTGATAGAATATATAATATATATTTTATGAATATATTACATGAATGTTTATTTTTTAATTTATCATGGAATAATGTGTTTGTTTACAGAAAAATATTTTTTTAGAAAAAACATTTCTTTTAGATTTAAATTGTCTTTTATTTTCATTTTTAATTTAACTGGTTACAAAAACTTTAATTTTATATACAAGTGTAAACCATATATTTTTCTAATTTATTTAATCTATTTCATTCCATCCATTCCAATGGTTGAGTGATTACTATCATAATCAATAATAATTCTTTAATAGTATGTCGTACTACTTTAAAAGACGGTGTTGCATGTAATGAAATAGAAACTTAGTGTTATGCATTATGTAAAATATTTATCATATTAAATTTATTTGAAAAAAATCAAATTGTCTTGGGATGTTGCATTATACCCCTTAAACTAATTTTTCCTCTCGAAATTCTTCACTTTGGTGCAAAAAGCAAGGTATAATTTTACTTCATTAGATAATCATGTTCCCATATTACATTCTCAAGATTGTAGTGATGCCATTGAATAGATTGAGAGAGTGAGTGGTCTTTCTTTTTTAAACATTCTTTATATGAACATGAATCTAAATTTATTATCCCTCATATGTAATATCATACTTCAGTAGTATGACCTCTAAGTTTAGTACTTGTTTTGGATCTGGAATGTATTCACCCAAGAGAGATACATTAAACACATTGTGATATTGAAATAGGTTCTATGGAAGCATAAAGAAAAACGATGTGGTCTTGATATGATCAAGAATTTCAAAGTGATAGATATACAATGTTATTAGTTTTCCATTATTTCTTCCATAGATAAATTCATAGAGAGAACATCTTAGTAAGTAAAAATTATAGATTATATCTAAAATTATCAGTATAACATTTCTGTTTTCATTTTTATTTCACTTACATGTTTCTAAATATATCTAACCATCACTTCTATATTGTTAACTTTTGTAGGTCCCGATTTCTTTATTTCTAAACTTCATTATATTATATTATACTTCAATACTTTCTCCATAAATTTATTAATAAGGATCAATTTGAATTATCAAGTGACCCCTATTGTTTCATGAAATCTAAAATAGACAAAGGTGTTGATACAAACAACCCTTGAAATATATTTAACAATATCTCAGAATATACTCTATGGATTGAATTATTATCTTGTACTAACCATCTATCTGAGAATGTTACACTGTAATGAAACTGAACATTGTATGAATATTTTTTCTAGACATCACAATACCATCACAAAAAAATTTAGATCCCAACTAGATACAATTCAATGTGTTATAACATGAAATAATATAACTTCCTTAATGTATATATTTTAAAGTGGATCTAGAGGGAAAATATCATAGATAGAAATGAAGTGTGAAGATTTAATAAGGTGATTTAATATATCCAATAATTACCTCATTATCAAATATAAGATGAATCCCTATGGTTACCAGTACCTCTAATCATATTCCCATAGATTGTAAAGTCATTCATATTTAATTAAAATTCACACTAGAACATATACAAACACAAAGTGTTGTTTTACCATAAATATGTCTTAATTTTCTATTTAATATTGACAATTTTATATCACATAACACCTCAAAAGGGATTTCAATGACATTGATATTATGATAACCTTTATACTCATTATCAAATTTCGGTATCCATTACTGTTATGTAAATAATTCATGGGGTCATATAAACTCCCAAAAGTTAATTCTCCTTTTATTCATTATATAATCTCTTATATTATAAGAAAAAAATTTATTGGAATCATGGGTTCATCCTTATACAAACATAATATCAATTGTGTATTAAATATTCCAAAATCCATGTGGTGGTATATAACCACATGAAATTTCAATGAAGGGTAAATAATAAGAATTTTAGAGGAATTATTAGTACAAAATAAAACATGAAATTTCTAAATTAAGATGAGAGTATATGTGCAATATAATACCACGATTCACTTAATCCATTAAGATTTTATATGAATTCTGATTATCCTTTTTCTGTATAGTTGTTTGTGTCTTATTATTCACATTATCCATTGGATAGTGGAATTTATTTACAATATTCTGAAACTCCTTGCACTTAGAAGACCAGACTGTCGGTAGTAAATCAATTTAATTATTCTTCTCCTCTATTCCATAAACCATCATATTAATCATATTTCAATATTCACGAGACTTATGACCCACCTTGAGACATTTAATGAAACTCCATGTTCCATTCAAGTAATTCTCATGATGATTCTTACTATAGTTTTTGCATGTGGATGGTGGGAATTTATATGCACCATTTTAGTTTTACGGAGACTTGATCTTCCTTTTCTTATCAAAACCATAGGAATAGTGGGAATATCCAATTTCTATTTCTATCTTCTCTTGACGTTGAATGAAGTTTTTCTAGAATATAAATTAATTATATCTAATCACTTTTGATGTATTGGTTTTATCCCACCAAATAATGAATCAAATTTTCCTTACGTTTTGATGATTGAATCAAAAAACGTACTTTTATAGTCATATAAGATTAACTTCATTGGTGTTGATAGATTTATAATCCTTTTCCATAATCTCAATGAATTATTTATCTATTTATATGTTTAGAATATGATGGAAGTACTTACTAAGAAATATCCTCTTAAACTGTTCACAATTGATTTATTCTATTTTTTATTATTCCCTTATATTCTTAATAAGTGTCCTCCAAAAATATTCTTCATATAAAAATAATAAATATCTAAAATTAATTTCCAATAATTCTTACACTGAATAATAAAAAATATCTTTTCATCATTACTGATCCATTTATTAGAAACTAGTGGATTAGAAGAACCACTAAAATAAAGTAGATGTTAAATCACCAAAGACATAATGGAATGGTGTTCCCTTATTTACATTATTTTAATGTTTTAATGAATCATAGCTTGATATTATTCATATTCATAAAAAAAATATTTTTCATTTCAGCTTCCATAACATTTGGATTCTCAAGAGGACTATAATTTTATTTTCTATAACTCTTCGAATTAATATAGTTCCTTTAGTTTTTATACACTGATTGTGACTATAAATCATAGCATGAGAATCACAAACCATATTTTAATAACATGTAATCATGAATTTTTTTATGAGATGTATAAATCATAATACCTTCTTTTTTATTATATGATTCAATAGGGTTAACATAAGTTATTCATTATCTTTTTTTAAATCATTCAGGATGGTTCATAATGTGCCTATGAATTTTCAAAGAACATCCCCTATGAGTGTGAACCTAGTTGTTCATCCATTACCTTTATCATGAATAATATGATGATAAAGTCCACCTCAAAACACACTTTTCAGAGGTATACCCCTGGGTACCTATATGCTATAGTCATAAAACCTTTACTACCCCGATAAGGATGTCATTTTTTGGAATCCCCTTTCATGATCCCTTACTAAAATTAGATGATATTTTCCTATACATAGAATTATCCATCGATATATTTCAAGAGATATCTCTTGACATGTATATATGAATATATATGGGATATCACTAATGTTTTTCTAATAATATTCTTTAAATATTTTCAAAACCGTTTCTCGAATATCAATTATATCAACCTTGTGTTTTATACATAAATATCACATATTTTTCAATGAATATTCAATAAATTTCATATACAAATTCTTATGTAAGATAATAATTTTGTGTATTTTGACACTAGAATCATTTCCTTCCAATTTTATGATTGATCATCAACATGAACAAAAAAACATTTCTCACATCGAACCCCTCTTAGAAATACCATACCTAAAACATTCAGTATAACCTAGGGAAGGAAATATAAGAAATGGAGAGAAGAAGTTATTAATAATGGTAAAAATAATAGATATAAATTTATTCTAACATGAATTCATAATATAAGAATAAGGTTTTGTGATCGTGAACATAAATTAGTATGTTTATAACATACTTTTCATAGATAATTTACATGATTCATTGTATAAACGTTTGACATTTTAAAAAACATGGCCCAAAAGAGTGAGAAATATTCTTAAAAAATAATTAACAATAATATCATATCATGAAAGTTGAAAATATGAAAAATATAGAAAAAATTCATATTTCAAGATTAAATAAAAAGACTAACAACATATTGGATAAAGTATTATCACCTATTTTCCATTATGGATTATGACACACTTGTTTCTGATAGTGGATCTGGATAAACATGTTTCTCATATTGGATCATGCCTATATACCATTTTTAAATTATTATCAAATGATATATAAATAATGTCCTAATTAACATGAGGAAGATATTGGTCCCATCCACTTCATAATTATAACCATACTTATGTGATTCAAAATATCTTAAAATGTTCATCATATCATCAAATCATTACATAGTAATATAAGATGGATTTCATAAACATTTAATCAATTAAAAGTATAATAAAATATGATAAATAAATTAGTTTAATAAAAATTTCATCAATATAAAACAAAATATCTTGAGAAATAATATTGATATTATCATAAAATATTATCCCTAGTAAAAAATTAATAACCTCAAAGGATGTCATCATATATGGAAAATGACATTGAAATATCACATAAAACCATTCATTAGGAATATATCCATTCAATAATGAAAAAAACTTTTTTAAAACATAATAAAACTTTAAATTCATTTTCATTAAATGTAACCTTGTAATCATATAAGTAAATACATGAAAATATTTTAAAACGTTACTTGATGAATTTATTCTTTCTAATTAGAAAATAAATTTTTAAAACAAAAAATTCAGACAACATTTGTAAATTAATTTTTATGGTAAATTAACATTTAGAATTATAAAATAATAATTTAAAAAATTATTCGGCCACAGTGGTAGAAAATACCATTCAGGTCAAACATGTTAAAATGAAGATTCCTTTCAATTTTTTTGGTTAAAACAAAGAGTGAATTGTTTTGAAAATGAAAAGAATAATTATTCCAATTTTCTTTTAAAATAGGTAAAAAATGTGTGAAAATGAATTTAATAAATCAATTTTATTATTTAAAAGTTTTTTTAAATTAAATTAAAAACCATTAATTTAAGATGAAAAAGGATGTTTGTCCAAAGAGAGAAATAAAGAATGTTTTCTTTAAAAAAATATTATCTCGAAATATTTAGTACATAAGGAGAGAATAATTAAGGTAAAACATGTAATATAATGATATAAATTGAGTAAAATAATATAATTATGTTTACTGAGAGTAATACCATAATATATTATCATTGGAAACATTAACATACAAAAGAATCAAGATAATTGAAGAAATTATATCACAAATCACATACCACTATGATAACATTGAATCATAAGCCCTGTGAAAGAGAGATAATTATATGGATATATAAATCCATATAAATTTTAAGATAATTAACATAAAATAAATTAATTCTATGTCTATACACCACATAACAGTAACACTTGGTTAATATTCCATGTGTCCTACCTATGAGAAGTAAGAAGCAAATACTGCAACATAAGTATCAACATTTATTGATCACATTTGAACCTCATATTTAATAAATATTACATTATAATGAATCTATTATATTATTATAATTATATATATAATACCCCTTATGATTTAGTTATGGTATTTTATGACATATTTATTAACAATTGTTTGTTGAAATCAAGTTTTGTGCAATGAATGATTTGTTTTTCATGTATGTTTTGATATGTTATATTTGGTAAGTGTACTTTGATAATAGTTCCAAGTATAAATAATTTTAAACATAATATATTTATCATATATATTCTATATATATGTATTTATATTGATCAATAAAATTTATATATAGAAAATGAAATACATCTTTCATGGAGACTGTTAGAGGTTTGTACACATGATACCTATTTAGATTTTACAAAAATAAAGAAGGACAGAAATATAAAAACTATATTACCATTATAGAATCATTTTTATTTCATTTAGGTTACATATTTACATAAAAAATCCATATTACGTTCCATATAACACATGAACAAATCACATCGCTTCCTAAGGCTGTATTCCATTGTACACAAGAACAACATTATTGTATTCCCAAAAAATGGAATTTAAGAATTAAAATGTTATATAATAATTAAATAATAATAACAATACCGTAAATAACATATATAATTAAAAAACTCGTCATTATTGTTATATATTATAGGTGGTGATATATAACAAATAACTTTGGTTTGCGAGGCGATAGTCTTCCATACACACGAATGATGATTTTGTAACCAATTTGATAGAATAGAAGAATGATTTTTGTTTTAAATATAACATAATATAATATAATTAAATATAATATAATAATTTTATTATATCCTATTGTGTTAATAACTATATCTGTATTTGGCTGAAGAAATAAAATAAAATGATCATTTTGGGATGTTACCACTTTTTCAAAAAACAACCATTTGTTTAAACGAAATCAATTCATAGGTCTTCATTATGAAAAAATAATAATTATATGATTATATGATGGAATTACTCAGTTATTTGGGTAATTATTAGATAATGAAAAACGTTTTGGTGGTATTAATAGATGATGAGTGGGGTGGCCATTTATATGTGTGGTGAGTGACAAACATCTAAATTTTTAAAAGAAAAATATATATTCATATATTTCACATGAAAATGATAAAAAATGTTATATTATAGATCCGAGAATAAAAAGGTCTAAATATGGATATTAAATGGGTGATGGACATGTTTGGGTTCATTTATAACCCTTATATTTTTAGTTTATAACCCATGGTCCCACCATTTTTCATCAACCATGATAAATAAATTTTAACCTTTTTTGTTTCAATTATGGTAATAAATTAAGAATAACTAATCAGATAATATAAATCATTACAATTAAAAATATGAAATTAATTTTTCCGCATTCTATTCATATAAGTCGATCTTTTTAATTTAAAATTAATTTTGAAGATGTGACGAGAAAACAATTTTCCAAAGAGAGAATAAACAAATGTTTAGACACTTTATATATCAAAAATCAAAATGAAATTGATCATAATGAAGAAAAATGAATTAATACTTATTTAATTTCACTAGTTTTACTGTTAAAAAATTATAAAAGAAATTATGGTTTAAATTTTTTAAATGAAATTAAAATTCATAAAAAACTAGCATTTTTATCTATTAATAGAAGAATTTATCTTCTTAGAAAATTTTAAAAAAATCACCAATGATTTTTTTACATTCTGATTTTAAAATTAAATTTCAATTTTCCATTATTTTTTTATAAAATTTTGATAATTTAATGTTTAACATTAGGTGAAAGTGGTTTCAAAACAATGTTTTATAAAAATATAATTTTATGCATAAAATTGAATTTATTGTTATCTATTTTCTAGAAAACACATAATATCAATGTTCTACATTTTATTGACTATATAACGGAAAATGTTTATCAAAATATATAATCAATAGTCAATTTTTATATTTATTACAGTAAAATGTGTTGGTATCACTAGAAAAAATTTCAGAGAAAATATATCCTTCAATTTTAAATAAATTTTTTTTCAATGAAAATTTATTTTTCAGTGAATAATACATCTTATATAATTGTGTAAAAAATATATTTTCATAATTAATTAAATTTTATTCCTAACCACTATTCTAAAGGCATGGTGACTACTATCATAATTAATTATAATATTTTAATAGTATGTCATGTTTTATTAAAACACGATGTCACATGTAAGAAACGTAAAACTCTATGTTGTGTGTAATAAAAAATATAAAAAGGTTAAATTTATTTGATAAAAAAATCAAGCAATATTAGTGTGTTAAATGCTTTCATTTTTTGGATGGGATTTTGAATGTTGTACACACAAATAATAGGTTTTTTTCTTCAATTAATCACTATAATCTTCAGTGAATCATCTATAATGGTACGATTGTAAATATTAAAAATAATGAAGAAACTATTATTGATAGATTTATGTTTTTTAAATTTCCAATTATTTCCCACTCAATTCTGTGTTTTGGTGATACTCCAATGAATGTTTTTTATTTCATGGTGATGATTTTTTCTTTTTAGGGATTCTAGAATTAAAAATATATTCCAATTAGAAATAGTATTTTCATACCATGTTCCCCACATACGTGGTTAAAAGTCAAGCATGGGGTTTTTGTTTTATCTACCTAAAGAACGGTATGATTACCATAGAGGAGTTCCATGATTTCTTTAATACATTAATTGTAATAGATAAGAATGTATATTTGTGGATTAGAATTATGGATTTGAACATTATTTTATGGAATCCAAATATTCACATTTTGGTTTTATTTACTACATTTATCCCCATTAAGATGTGTTATTCCATTAAAATAGATACATTTTTTGAAATTATTATAGCATTCAAGTAGAATTTGTCCTTATTTAAAAATGAATTGATCATTTCATTCTCTTTAGATAAATAGATAACATAAATTTATAGTTTAAATATGAGAATCAATTTTGTGTGGTTTTATAATATAATGTCCATTCTATGTAGAATTTATATGGGTGGTGTTTGATCATTTTTCACTTCTAACGGACAAAACTAAAAAGTATGTATGAAATTTATAGTAATGATAAAAAGAGTCGACAGTACTACATGACATAGATAGAATAAGCGCTCCAATTTATAGGGGATCATCAAGAATTTGGTCCATCAATTTACAAAGTATTTCAGGTATTGGAACATATGAATGTTATTGTTCAATATAATAATTTGGATAGTGTATTCCTGTTGAAACCCCTAGATTTCTATTTCAGTATTTTTGTAACTATATAGGATGTTTTTCTAAAGATATTCAATATGTATTTTTAACCAAAGTAGTAATCTGCATTGGATATTGTGTAGTAATATAATTCAACATGTATGTTCCATGTGGTGGGTCCTCCTTGATAGACATCACAAGAATACTCTCTATCAAAGAATGAATTGGTAGTATATTCATCTAAAAATCCACAATGTGGCCGCATTGGGTGGGAACATGTACTGGGAACAAAAAACACCTCCGAACATCAAGAAAACATCAACCTACTTTTCTATAGTAATAAATTTAAAGGGGGAATGAGATAATATTAAATATAGGGAAACATAATACAAATATGTTATAGTTTGGAAATCCAAAATTAAAGAAAAGGATACTAAAAATGAGTCTAATTTTGAGTTTTAAACACAAATTAATGTTCATAATCATTTATTTCTGGATCGGATTTTGTTACCATATTTGGATATAAATGGTAAGAAAATAATTGAATATGATTTCTCTAGGATATTAAATCCTAGGAGTTCTAGTTTTAGAAGGGGGTGTGGGTCCTTACAATATCTCCAGCGGAGTTCATCATGTTGTGAAAAAAATATTATTGGCTGATTTCTATTGTATAGATGCATCCATTTCTATCGAAAATAGAATTATAACTAGGTCAATTGGTTATAGTCACTAGGAGAATAGTTCTTCTCTTATAACATAAGGAATGTGAGTAACATCCTCTCCAACAATACTCACTTTGGGTACCTCTCATATTGATGAAGCATATAAAGGGATCAATATTACAACTCCACCAAGTTGTAGTAATTCTAAAATAATGAAACATGTGAGTAGTAAGCAAAAGGTATATATATCCAATTCATTTGGCATGCTTGGATTACTTGATGATTCTACAGATCAAGAATCCCCAATGTAGGATAATGAGAAAAGTGAAAATTTCTAGTATAGGCTGTGGATATCTCATCATTGGGGGAAATTAAACCTAGTATTGAATATTTTGGTTATGGGCATGTTATTGAAGAAGTGGAACCTTCTAAATTACCCATGATCTGGAGATGAGGATATCCCATATATGGTCATTGATGTTAAGGGCTACTAAATCACAAATCATTGATCTCCGGTCCAACTTTACTCTAGTGGTCGGGTAGTTGGGGGTCATATTATGTTCCCACAAGAACAAGATGGATTCTAGGATAAACCTTGTATTTCTAATTAGTTTACAAATGTTTTTTCAATTTTCTAAATAAGGGATTTCATTTTATGTTTTCCTTCACCCATTATCTTGTATTTTTCTTCTTTTAATAAAATGTATCTCAAAACCCCAACACATTTCAAATAGTGTATTCGTGGTATATGAAGAACATAAATAATTATTAACTATAGATAATTTTTACGTAAAATTAAAATTAATATTATTTATATTAACGTATAAATATTTTTTTATGTGTGTATGTGTGTGATGTAGAGGTGAACCAACACATAGTTGTTTGTATCCAACTATACATGTACACGTATATATACACATGCCCATACACAAACATATATTCATATACACATATATACACATAAAAATATGAATATGCACACATACACATCTAAATTCATATATTTACACATGCATAGACATACATAAAGAAACACAAACACACACATACATATACCAATAGACAAACACGTACAAACACAAACATTGAAAAATACACAAATACAAACACATCCATAAACATATATATATATATACATACATATACACATGCACACATCCATAGACAAGAATATACATTCATACACATACATACACATATATACATGTACATACATACTTATACCCATGAATAGACATACACATACCAATATATACATGCATATATACATCATATAAATATACATGAAGGAAAACATTCTCACGAATACATATATATACATACATACATACACATACACACACATACATATATAAAATACACATGTAGACACACACACACACATCGACATAGACATACATTAATACTTATATACATAGAATCATAGATAAATTTTTTAAATACATACATCTATTGGCCCTCCATTATTTTTCACCTCTTCTTCATTATTGAAACAATGAGTTGTTTTGGTCCATATAAAATATTCCTTGGATGACACGAGTGATTATATTAATATATATTTATATATATTCAAAAATGAATTTATTTTTCCTATATATATTAGTATAAATTTATAAATGTTTTAATAATAAATTAAATTTCCATATATAAATTACAAAAATAGGATTGATAAAAAAATTAATTTAATATGGATTATATTTTGAAATTAAAATTATATATATATATATTATAGACACATAATTATAAATATATATATATATATATATATTTTAAATTATATAACATGAATATAAATGTATTAAAAATTAAAATATGAACCATATTTAATGTATTTTAATATTTATGTATATAGTTCATACCATATTTTAAATATATATACAATTATTTGTATATTATGTTTGTCTGTGTATATGTATGCTTATATATGTGTGTGAGTAAATATAAATGAATATGCACACAATTTATTTATAAATATATAGCTATATTATAAATTTTATAATTGGAATATATTTTAAAAAAATGAAAATGATAATATATATATATATTGTATATATATAAATATATATTTATTATTATATAAATATTATCAAATAATATATAAATAGTCATGAACTCACCTGGATTACCCAACAATCTGTAACCTGAGCCCTTCCAGATGTGACCAAAATGGAATTCTTGATCAACAAGGGTTGGCGATTGGTTCTCGGGCCCCAAAATCTACCTTACAGAATTATTTTTTCCACAAAGAACCTAGAACAAGGAGAAATTTATTTAAAAATTTTGGTATACAAAAAATTTTAAAAATAGAAAATATACAACTATTAGGGAAACAATTGATAGAAACTGTAAAATAACCAAAATAATATGAATACTTTAAAAATACAACTCCATGCGGTATTACATCACCTCAAAAATCTCACACCCAAATAAATAGTAAACCCACATCCACCCTAGAGTGCTTTCCACATACTATCATCAAACAAAAAAGGACTACATAAACCTATGGTTCTAAGCAGAGGGTTAGAAAATGATCTTTGTAGGATCCAACCAATTGTTTCTTAAGTAATTTTTTAGAAATAAATTAATAATTCTGATTTAAGAAATTAAAAGGTGTGAAAATAAAATTTATATAGTTCAACATATAACACATAAAACGCCATTTTATAGTTTAATAAACAAACTGAAAACTTCATTTTCAATGAGTTTCCATAAACAATCCGAACAATAATTTTAGAGACTACAAAAATTAAAAAATTACCTTAGATTAACATCAATTATAGTCTAGTTAGGATAATCATTACATTATAATGATAATTATTCCACCTTGTCTGCACATTAATATAGTACAGAATGTCTAGGGGAAAGAGTTCAATCCTGAGAATGTATCCTTATGACAACATTAGAAAACATGTTTACCCATTACCGTAATACAAAAGTTGTTATGGGTAATAATTAATCCCAAAGGATGAATAAGAACATCATCATCAATCACATTTGTTTTTAGCATATTAGAATAATTCGAAGGTTATTTCATATTTGAAACCACAAAAAACATTATTTCAAACCATTTTTTCATATCATCATGGAATAAATTCATTTTCATTAAATTTAAAAAATATAAAATATTTTATGCCATATATAATAATTTCCAGAATCCATTTTCATCCTAAATACAAAAACTAAATAGTCCAATTATTTCAGTTATAAATTCAATGAGATAAGAAACAATGCTTGTAATACAAATACAATTAATGAAACCACCAACCTTGAAACACTTGGAATATACACACTTGTAAGGAACTAGAAGACAATAATAACTGAAGATCTATGAGATTAAGAAAGGATCCTAAATCAATTATTTTGAATCATGAATCCTTAATTTTTAACTTTCTATAATGTATAAATTCAATGTAAATTCTTACCAACTCAATTTTCAAGAAACATACTATGGTGATTAGAGATAAAAAAATTTTCAATTCATAAACATATATAAAGGGGATATAATAATACAATCAAACCTAAAAATACCCATCAAAATTATTACTAATATATAGAGAGATATGAGTCGTATGTCAAGAATAATGATATTCTAGATCAAGATAGATGTAAACTTACCAATGTATAACCACGACGTCAATCGACACTTAGATACAATAATGAATTGCATTAGGAGATCTCCAGAAGTCCCAATAGATTATTTCATTATGAATGGGTTAATTTATAATCAATGGATAGTTATTTAGAAGTCCAAAGGGTTTTTCATGGTATAAAAATGATAACACCTAGTCGGGTAGTGGTTAAAATAAATTTCAATAACCACTTCAATTCCCACCATCCAGCTGGTGGCCCTCATGGATAGACCAGTGGACCACATATAGATTTACATATAGTATCATTAGGAATATACCCCATGACCCCTTCTAAAAACTCAGACCATTGGAAACAAATGTAAATTACTAAAATAATATGAAAAAAACTTGAATATCATTGTACCCTAAAACAATAAAGGGGTGATAAAATTCTCCAAAAAATAATGATTTCTATTTCTGTTAATAGATATAAAATAATGATAATATACAGAGGGATTATAACTCTATTAACTAAACATAGACTATATCTCCCATGTATAATGTGATTATGACTCATACTGCTATTGAATACATACCAATGGTATTTAATTTCAACATGAAAGCTTCCCTTGAAAATACAATACCCACAATTGGTGTTCGGTCATAGATATAAAAGGCTTTATGTCCAGGTTTTCGCTATTCAGAAAATAATACATGTAAGAA
Organism: Viscum album; assembly: GCA_963277665.1. Classification (NCBI taxonomy): domain Eukaryota; kingdom Viridiplantae; phylum Streptophyta; class Magnoliopsida; order Santalales; family Viscaceae; genus Viscum; species Viscum album. Next base: position 1,380,694,319 of record OY728166.1, read on the forward strand.
TGATGCGTTTTTATTTGAGAAGCATGAAAAATGTTGTAAATTACAAACAAATGAGGTGCTATATCCATGTGTTAATTCAACTATACAATCTTTTCAATGACCACATATGGTACCACATACCTTGGAGTGAGATTCCATTATCATCCAATCTTTTGGTGACCCAAAAGTGGTGTGACTTTCAGGAACACCTAGTTTCTATCCAAAACATACAAAGGATGATGTTGACGATTTTTATAAGACATGAATCAACTCTATTCCATGACTAAATACTAATAAAATATTTAAATCATCGTCATTGTTTCCTAAACTAAATTTAGTACTATCAAGGTTGATTTAATAACATTAGATGAATAGTGATGTGAGTTTCATGGTTAACCATAAAAGAATCAAAAGGCGCCATATTGATTGATTATTGGTAACTGTTATTATTATAAAATTCAACCAATGTCAATTGGTTATCCCATAAACCTCATAAATCTATGACACATGCATAAATCATATATTCTCGGATTTGATTATCCCTATTCATCTACCAAACCATATAGAAAGAATTATTCATTCTTAATTTGACATAGTATCCCATTTCTACATAGAGGCCCCTTCAAAATGGTGAAGAAAATGAAGGATATATATATGATATAATGGTTGATGTAATCCCATTTGACCTTATCTTTTACTGCATATATATCTTCCCCACGTCTTGCACTTTAGTTATGTCAATAATAAATATGAAATAAGTTGACTAGGTCAACCAGATCATCACCACCCAAATGATGTTTTTACCACAATGTATTCAAGGTAAACCAATAATTAATTCCACTCATAGATTATTCACCTTCCATGTTGGCATGGAGAAAGGATCAACCAAACATGACGACTTCGTGTTATCAACCTTAATTAGTTGGCATGTGTATCATTCAAATACAACATCTACTATGAATTATTTCATAATAATCCACTAGAATTAATGCTTCATGTTATAAAACATATTTATAGTTCTATGATGGATTCCCCATAATGAATTATGAAAATATACCCACACGACCATATTTATATACTATGGAATAACATATTATTTTACAAAGTAAATAATACCCTACGTGGAGAGAGATAACTCGATAATGATATCACCACCGTATAAAGAATCCCTGATATGATGGATCTAATCATCTTTTTATAGCTCAAAGAAAATTTTAATACGGCCCGAGTATGAAAAAAACACATTACCAAGGAAGTCTAGAATTCTCCTCCATAACTAAAAAGTGCATCTTATCAAAAAACCTCCTCATGTTTAATTCATCCTTTCCCTCATTCACAAATAGAGAAAGTAAATACCATCAAAGAGCATTAGTAACCACATTACCCTTAATCTGAGTAAAGGCAACAAAGATAATTAGAATAACTATTCCACCAAACATCTATAGTAATGGATCAAAAATATTTGATAATATGTTCACCCCAATTCTTGAGGTCAGAATAAGTGAAATAATATTCGTAAAAAATATGATGATGATTACATTTTAAGGAATAAAAAACTACTCTATTTTTTACAACCTAATTTGGATAAATCAGCTCATGAGTTCGAAGATTATGTGATTCATAATCCACTACATGATCTCCATGTGAATGAGACCAACCTAAACACACACCTAAATCATAAACATATTCCATGTATCGGTGTCTGACCTCTAATAATTTTAGAATCAGTGTTGTGGTAGAATTATATTTTTTCTAATTGAAGGATACTACCCACTTTGAACCCAAAAATAACCTCAACCCCTTCCAATTGATAATATTCAATGGTAAAACAATTATCATGAAACATATTATTAACCAATAACTATATCAAGCCAACTTCAAGAAGATTCAAATATCATTGGAATTACATGATTCATCTAATAACATGACAGTCAACAACTTATCAGTATAAACTGACATATTGTGTTCTAATATCTTGTTTCTAAATAAAATTACTTTTCAGGTCGAAAAATGAATTTTCAATAACTCTTCATAGTGGAGGTGATCATTTAGGATTCCTAAAAAATTCATCTCATGAAAAACATGGTCTTCTTCTATATTAGAGTATAACAAAATATCATCTAAATAACACAAAAAACGGGTCAATATATTAGTGTAACTAATTTTTTCCATAAATACTATAGGATAATTAGTATTAAAAAACAACACAAGGAACATTACATGTCAATAACTACTCTGGAAAGTAGTCTTTGGATTATTTGACTCCTTGATTCTGAGATGGTGACCACCAAACCAAACATTAATTTTATAGAACCAGTTTTCCCATTTCAATTTAAAGAACTAATAATCAATAAAATGAAAGGGATATTTATTATTTACTATTACATGATTGAGATTTTCATAATAAATACATAATATGGGAGTTTCATCTACATTAATTTAAAATATAACATAGTCTACCCAAGGGGACACACTAGGGTGAAAAAACTCGTTGGATCTCAAAACATCTAACTAAATTTTCAGCATGTTAACCAAACGGGTTTCTTATAATAACATGGAATCGATATCAATTGAATTCTTGGAACCAATTCATTTGATTACTCTACATAACTCCATAGAGGAATAATTGAAAGGTTATAAGAAAACAAGACTAGAAATTCATTGAATTCCTAGGTAAGATCACCATAACTAGACTGCTTTCCCATATTGGTTTTGTTCATAAACATCAACATACTAAAATGTGGGATATGTGGTATTTATTGAATATTACTTGTGCCCTACTGAGCTTGAAACACATGGGATCTAATAGCAGGAGTTGTAAAATACACTCAGCAAAGATAAAAATAGATCTAGGATTTATGAGAAATCAACCAATATATCTTGACAATGAAATAAATGAGATACACATTGAGAACTTGAAAAATACTAAATCAACTCAATGTTGTACAAAAATAAAGATCACAAGGACTTCAAGAACCACTCTTAATCTTCATTCCAAGAGGCATCACCAATTCTATAATGAATCTGATGAGTTCTATTGGGAGTTTTAAATGATACACCATACAATTCGAAATAGAGGGAGAGGTACCAGTATCAAATGAAAAACACAATTGTGTAGAATAAGATGAAATTTTATATGTTACTATAATAATAACCACATAAAAAACTATTGGATATTGTTCCCCTATGAGTAATTTTCTCACTCAAAAGCATTGTTGATGTAAACATATAGTTCAAGAAACATCTAATTGAATCGTAGATCTTATAGGTTTGGATGACCTTTTACGAGAGCATGAAGAACTAAAATCCTGAAAATATCTATGTAATTGACCCCAAAATTAAAATTATTTACAATGTTTTAGTGACACAATAATGTTATGCATTGTGTTATGCATCTAATATCACTAGTAACAAGTCATTCCACAAACCACTATTGATAGTGTATGAATAGGTTTATGAGAGGTACTACAATTGTTTCCCCTTTAAAAATCACTCTGGATTATTATTAATTTCTATGAAACCCTAGTTCTACAATCCAAACATAGAGATACACCTATAAACCCTAACGTACCCCATGTCAATCTCTACCATCTACACATATCCACTACCTCAATATAGGTGGCCGAATTTAACATAAATATTTATTACTAGATAATAGATTGAAGCCCCATATAAAACCTTTTATCCTTTATCATGTCAATAGAAAAAACCACTATAGAAAACAAAATTGAGCTTTTTGGAACTAATACTATATTCCATCAATGATTGGTTCCCATTCTCAAGGGTGTGGAACTCTCTATATTTCTCCACGATTGAAGACACATGGTAGAATTTCAAGATTAGAATTGAATTGAGGTCAATATAATCCAATTAATCATGCTTATATCACAAAAATAACTATGTCCCGCTATATTTTACTGAGTCCTTAAATCATAAAGATAACACACCTCACCTTGAATGAATTAAGAGTTTAAAATAATTCAAAAATCTCTCAATATTTTCCATCCAACCATCCTCCTCCATTGGATAATTTTTCTCATTAAAAGACGATCATTTCTGATGATGATATTCATTGGATTTATTCCTATAAACGTATTTTCAAGATTCTACCTCTCTAACAGGACCATGGATAGGTTCCACTCTATGTTCCAAAACTCAGACTGTGAAACCAACTACTTCAATCAGATTCTTATCGTTTGGAGGGTTTTCCTTCCATGGTTCATTAGCAGTACCCTCTCATGGATTTTATGAAAATCTTTTCATGTTATTGGTACAATAAGAAATAGATAAGGTGACACCAATACATGATATCCACCAATTAGTTCATATTTATAATTATAGAAGTAAACTATAATTACAAAAAAATACATGAAAATAAATATTATGATAAAAAACTCTAAATCTCAAAAGACACATTCATGTCCATGAATGCTAATATAAGGCCCATTATGATGAGATATATCGAGGAAATATTATGTAACCAACCCCTTATATCCCCACATTCCAATATCCTTTCTACCAGTACATCATAAAATTATTACCATCAATGATATAGAAAATCATTTTAAATAATAAAAAATCATGAACCAACCTAGACTACTAAACTATCCATAACCTTATCCAGTCATGGAAAGGCCTGAAGGGCGTTACACATCCCCATGGGTTTGAAATAAGTACCTAGGGACAAAGAACTACCATAAAGAAAATGTTTCAACAATAAACATATGTCAAGGATAAATAGATATAATTTTTTTTGTATTATAAAATAAGTAGAAAAATAAAAGATAAAACTATAATATAAAATAGGTTATCTGATAAATAAAACAACCAAATCTATACAGATACTACAACAAACAAACTACATGTGAAATGTTGTCTCATCTAGAATCTCACACCATGCTAAAAAAAACCCATCACAAACCAATGGTTCTATTCCCTTGTAATCATGTGACAAAAAAGGACTACATAAAGAAAATTGTGTTTTTATCATGTGGCTAAATGAAATCAATAGGATCCCAATATGTGATTCATAAGTATAATTTCTAAAAAACTAATAATTATCAAAAAAACAAACAGATTGAGATAAATTATTTAAAATATATTGATAAAACATGTAAAACACCTCTTTTATAGTTTAATAGTCATACTAATAACTAATTTTTGAAATTCATTCCCATAGAAATTCAAATAAATATGTTACAGATAACCAAAAGTGAATATTTATGTTAAATTGACATTAATTAAAGGACATTTAGAATCATTGTTACATTACTTTGATCAGTAGGACAACTAGTGTGATCATTACCCTAGGAAAATATGTTTATGGGGTAAGAGTTCACTCTGGAGATTGAATAATTTCCACAACATAGGAAGCCTGGTGGATACAGTTCCCTTGAATGGAACTTCTTGGAGGTTATAGATTATCCCCATGTGTGGATTCCTATACCATCAGTGACCATATTTAGTTTTACCATATTATATTCATTCAAAGATCACGTGATCTATTAAACAATACAAATCATCATTAGAATCCATTTCCATAAATAAATGCAATGGGGAAGTCCATTTTCTTAAACATTGACCAATCCAATATATTTCCAAAGTAATTTCATTAAAACAATGTCATAAATTCATTTTCATCGTAATCATATGAGATAGGTTTTCCAACAATTTTATATAGTAAATTCAAGGAGTAAGAAAACAAGGTTTATTAAACAAGGACCATACAAGAGGTCTACTACCTTGAAACACTTGGAATATAAAAAATTTCATGGAACCACAATAATAAACAAACAATGGATCCTAGGGATCATGGAATAATCATAAACTAATAATATCTATTCAATAATCTGTAAATTATCAATTTATAGATGAAGGAAGTGAAAGTAATTACATTCCAAAACAATTCTAGAGCAATGCACAAAAGGGATTTCAAATCTAGAAAAAAATCATTTAGTTTAACAATGGATATAAAATGAGTATTATTAGACACTGAAACCTATCAAAATAGCATTTTGTTCATTTCCAATCCATAGGGACAAACAAAAGGGATATTAAGAATAAGTATATTTTCATTGTAAAATGTGATAATCATTACAATATAGGGCTACCAATTTGATCGGCACTTAGATCCACTTAGGTTTTGAGTTGGGAGAGCCAATGGTGTCCCAAGAGAGTCTACATGTTTGAATGAATTGATTTAGTATTTAGGGGGTGATTAATAATTTAAATGGGTATTTTTGGGGCATAAAAAGATGAAAAACCCCTTTCTTAGCTGGCCATGATCGGTTTCACTGGCTAATATGTGGCTATATTAAATTATTGTGCCAACTACCATGCCCACCAGTTAGATAGTGTCCCCCAACTTCTAGTTGGTGGGCCACTAGTATCTATACTAGCTACAGTTTTTTGTTTACAAACCACATAGTCCATAGATACACACCCGCAATCCATTATAGAAACAAAAATCCTTTGAAAAAATTCAAAAACAATGAAAGGAAGTAGAAAATGAAACATTTAGAAGGTTGTACCAAAAATGATGATATGATACAAATATATATATATATAGTATCTGATACATGTTAAACTTTATCAGTGTGAAAAAATCACTAAATAAAGGAATATTTTATTAAAAATAATCAATGCATTGATAAAGGGAGTAATTTATAAGAACTAAAATGATAAAAATTATACACATTTATCAACCCTTTTTTAGAACTAATATTAGTGGATGTTTTTATTATGTTGTATAAAATTGTGAAAAATTATCACTTTAGCAGTATTTTTATTTATCCCATATAAAGGCTAACACTAAATATAATTAAATCTATAATAGTTTTTTAAAATTGATCAATAAAAAAAATATTATTTATATGGAAATATATTTAGAAATTTGATACATAATTTTAGGAAAAAATAGTACCCAAATAAGTATCACTACTACAGCTCTACCTATATTCAATGATTCCCTTTATCAATGATGAAAAATTATGATAAAGGGTATTCCTTTATTAGTTAATGTTAAAATTTAATATAAAGAGAACCCTTCTTCGAACTCAAAAATAAATGATAATAGAGCACCATTGTCAATGGTTTTTTAGTGTTTATAAGGGTTGTAATTCATAAAATAAAATATATATCATTAAAAATAATATATAAAATATAAACATGTGTATATTAACATAAACATAGTAAAGACTTAATTATTATTTACATAATACTAAATATGCATTTATACTTAATATATTAGATATTTAATGAAACGAAAGCTTATAAAATAATTAATTATTATTATTAATTAACAATTTGATAATTGTTACTGATTAATAGTCATTTCACAATAATTAGATGATACAATAATTTATTAAATTATTGAATAATCTGAAATATGTTGAAAACATTAATTAAACATCAAATTACCAAAACATTTGATCCAGGAGTTTTTTTTTCAGTTCTAACACATATAAAATAGAATATTGATAAATGATATATGATTTGTGATTAGAGGAATACAATAATTTTTCTATAAAAAGGCCTGAAATTCATCAAAAATTATGTTTTTATAACTTATTTTGTTGATCATTATATATAATTTCATCCTTGTTTGAGGTGATCTTTTTATTGTTTTTTAGCAAAGACTAAATTTATTCTTAGTTATCAAACTGATATTGATATTATAGTGATTAAATTTTATCAATTTTCTAATTTTAATGTTATTTATAATTTAAATATACACATTTTTAATATATTTACATTTATTAAATCAATTATACACAGAAATTTTTTAAATTATTTACATAAAAATATATTTTAAAATATAAAAAACTAGATGGAAATAATTAAATATTATTTATTTTATTTAAACTAAAAACATATCCATTTTATTTAACTAATAAAAATTCATTAACGCACAATTAATATATATATATATATATATAAGAAATTTTTAAACATAAATATGTGTTTGTCAAAGAAGTATATATTTATGTGTATATTCTAATGTATGTAAATAAATACATATATATAAATATTTATGCATGTACATATGAAATATCAATGTGTATGTCTGTGTAAATATTCATGCATTTGTATGTGTCAATATTATTTAAATACGTCATATACAAATGTAACCTTATACATATATCATCATCCATAAATATAATTTGTAAACATATTTAAAATATTTATTCCTAAATAAATTATAATATATATATTTATATATATTCAAAAATATATATAAATATTTATGAATATATATATATATATAAACATGAAAATTTAAATTTAAATGTGTATATAATTTATATCTAAATATACAATATACTAATACATTTTAAAACTCTATTTACAAATAAATATATAATTATTTACAGTTATATAAATAAATATATAAATAAAATGAATTATGTATATATTTATATAATAATAAATATATTGTAGAATATTAATAAAATATTGATGGAGTGGTGTTCGAACATAAGAATGAGCCAGGTTGAAATTAGGAGAAAAAATATTGATTAAGGAGGTGGAAAGCACTAATATTCGGGGATGGCTTGAGAAAGGCTATTGGGGGGCATGTGATCCACATAATACGAATTAAGGGTTTCCAGTTGGTGTGATGATAAAAGAGATGGGTGGAATAATTTTTTAATTTTTTTTGAAATTTATTAATGATTGAAAAAGAACTGATTATGGAACTATTTATCGGTGATAAAAAATCACAGACAAATACAACCTTTACCGCAACATTATTTTATAACTAATAAAAGTTTAATTTACTATCACTTTTGTTATTTTTTATAATGGATGTTCACTTTATAGTGTTCTTAGTTGGTTGCGCTAATAATGACCATTTTTAACCTTGAATATAGATGAATCAATAGTGGTGCTGTTTACATAATTACTTATAGGCAATTCTATAAAATATGATACTAAATATAGTACTAATATCACAAGATAATAAATTTTTTTAAATAAAATATAATTTTATTTAAATTTGGAATGCCTTATTTGGGGGGGGCAAGGTTGAGTCACTGGTAGGAGTGGTGAAGTTAGGTTATAGTGGAGGCACTATGTCAAAGGCATGGAAACACATTTAGGTAATGGTTTAATGAAAAGTATTTTTTCAAATATCAATTTTAATAAAATATTCAGATAGATTAATTAGTTTTTTGACTTATATTAATTTTAATTAAATATTATAAAAATAATAATAAAAATATAAATATTAATTCAATGAAAAAAATTTATAACTTTATCCTAAACATAATACATAATCCAAGAAATAATATTTTTCAAAAAATGGGTCTTTGTGCATTGCATGCGCTAATATTAAAAATAATTATTCTTATACTTAGAAATTCTATTTGATAAATCATATTAGCATATTTATAAAAAAATTGCTAAAATTATCTAATATAGATTATTTTATTTTTAATCATTAAATATAAATTTTGTAAGTAATCATTATTTACCTGTGTAAAAACCATGAATTGTAAATGTTAAAATATAAGAATAAATGACTTATTAACATGTTTAAAATAACAGTGGAATGTTTATAGGGTATTTCACAACCATGACCCTTCTTACGCACTATTATTTTCCACATTGGCTTCACATTCCATTGGAAACATATTTTCTCATTATATTAAAGAGTTATATGTCCTAACTATATCATTATCATAAACTATAAAATGAACCAAAACCCCTTATCCTCCCCAGACAGAAAAATCCACTTATGCATGTACCAAAATATAAACACGGATTTCACAAACCCTCCCACCCCCCATACACTAAAATATTTGGTATTTCCCAAATACTAGGTTAAGGTTATTTATGGTGGAAAACAGAGGAGTGCATCTAAAGAGAGGTAATATTTTCCACCAAACAATCAGGATTCTTTTCTACTTCTACCAATCCAAATCTACTGTATCTATGAGAGTATTACAACACCAATTTTTATAATATTATATTATGATTTTATAATAATGTAACATCTATTTTATACTATTCTCAAAAACCAATTGAAACGTGAAAACGTCATGACGTGAACGTACAGACTACAGAAAAAATGGGTGGAAAATAAATTTTATATAATTTATAAAAATAATATTATTGTAAAAATTATCATTCTAGTATAGTAATACTAGGAATTCCATAAGTGATATTAACAATAAACAGTTATAGAAAATTGAACTTATGAAAAGTATATATCAATGTATCTTTCGTAACATGAGTCTATTCATAGAAAGCATTTCCTCTTATAGAATTTTTTTTTCTAAAGGAAAAAATGATATACATAATAAAATAAAATTATTGATATCATGAATCTATATTATAATACATTTTACTTGATAACTGTGTCATGAATGTTGAGAAATTTATCAATGGACTTCATGTAACTGATATAAGAAAAAATGTTGTAATAAATTAATGAAACATTTATTGGGCATGGTATGCCTCTGGGCCTTCGGGTCATGTATTTTCAAGTTATTCCAGTCCATTTGCCTTGGGCCTAAGGGTTATGTACGGGTTCACCATCAACCCTTAATATAGATATTAACCGTAAGAAAATAAAAAATAAGGGATTCGGGCTATTCTAAGTCAGACATATAAGGTTCTTAGAAATCATTTTAATAAAGACAATATGACTATCCATGATGTTAACTAAAAGTTCATATCACTTTCAGAATCACGGAAAGGGATCATCCTAAACTCCTCCATAAATTTTCATTTTCACGTTCTCTTTAATTTTCTACACTTTTATGAAATATTATTCACATGAAAATATTCTAATTTTTATATATTTTCATTGAATATGTACATTTTTTAATATAATTTTCATTACTATGGTTATGCATGTTTTTTCCATTTAAAATCATATCATTTATGAAAAACTTATTTAAGGAAAATTACAAATTTATTTTCTCTTATCTGGAATAACCCACTTAAAATATTTGTAAACCATGAATAGCTTCTAAAAAAAATAATTATTTTATTTACAACCCTCTTGTTTCTATTACTGTTTTATGAAAAATAGTATGCACTTTCCTTTTTTAAAATATTCTATATTTAATTTATAAAACACAACCCAAGTGGAACATTTAATTCTTTCTTCTCTATATCAGTCTAATAAATTTTCAATAATAGAAATTATTTTTTTCTTCATTTCACTAAATTGTGTGAATAATAGTGAACAAAATTGGGAATGGAAATGAAAGTTTTAGCCTGTGACATGGATCGCGTACCATGTCCTGGGATGGCTCGCAGTCGCATACCAAGTAGTGAGAAGGGTACGTGGGAGAGGATTTCAGAACTATAAAGGGTTAGTTGAGATCTTTTGTGGTAAAATATGTGTGTCATGTGGAAGTCATGATAGTTTTATGGTTGACAGAAGTGGATAACACCATATTGGAGTAAAGGCATTATGTGGACTGTCATGAAAAAAATGATAGTGGAATGGGTGTGGTTCATGGAGCGAGGATCGATATGTGATGGAGGTTGTACCAAATCAATTATTCGATAAATCATGGATTTGTGTATTTTTTGGTTATCTTTTATTATATAAGGATCTCTAATCCCATAGATTAAAAGTGAGGGATAATATTATTAGAGAACATATCTTTGCTCTAGGAATTCGAGGAACTTTGAAAGTGGTTTGTGGGATGTGATTATACAATGGAAAAATATGCATGTATAATAGTTCACGAAATAGTTTTTGTGGTATGATTTAGTTTTAAAATCTAGAGAAACCAGTGGAATAATAACACAATACACATAAAGGGATCTCTGGTATGCAGAAAAAAAAGCCGATTGTGGATAATGAATAGTTCAAAGATATAGTGTGGTTCACAGGGGAGGTTCATGGAGTTGATACGTGATAGTGAAAGAATATGATTCCATTAATGAAGGGAATATCGTGGAAGAGGTAATGATACATGGAGTATGTGTACCAAATTATATACATGGTAAATCGTGTGAGGTAGGATCAGGTGGTTTGTAGAACACTCAAGGAATCTTGAAAATTCTTTAATCCAATTTTTAAAAGTAATTTATGTTACCTAACAGTACAGAAGAAAGGTGGATTTACTCTATGGGAGAAAAATGGACTTTAACAAAGCATCTACCTAATATTGAGGATCTAGGAATTCATGAATATGAAGGGAACTACATGTACATAAATTGAGTTCGACCTACTAGTTTATAAATAGTTAGTGGATTCATTTTTAAGTGAAGTGAGTGACGAAAGAGGAAGACGATGACCATTTCCACTGACAGGGAATGATATGAGAAGAACCAAATCCTTATAACAGAAGTGAGCATGAGAATATAAGATCATTCTTGAAATGTTTACTCATTATTGGAATTATGATTTAGTAAACATGGTACATCAGAAAACCTCCATTGTGTGATTAAGGTACATATACTAGTGTTTCTGAACCAAGTAAATATTGCATGTCTCATTCAACATTTAAATTCTGTTCATACATTGCAATAGGAACAAGGGATAAGAGAGTTTTGTTTAACTAGAAACCTAGTTCTGAAGGGGAATAAATTTTAATTTTTTATACCCTAATTCTCACCCCCCCTCTCTCATGGAATTTAACCAATTGAACATAAAAATTTTATCAGATGGAAATGTAGAAATTTAGCAGTTCTCTCTCCGATGAATAAATAGTGGTGGTCAATCATAAAGGAATTTCTATCTTCTAGGAAAATAAATTTCAACTATAGATGAATTGGATGTTGCACTACCTCTGATCATTAGGAATGGACATTTCCATGAATGATATGCTTGGAATATTAGCTGACATTAATAGTGTTTCATTATAAGAAGCTGAAATAAGGGAATTGAATGTTGATGCAATAGAGATCAATTCTCAAGGGGGGTCCCTATCAAATACATCTTATATGAAGTTGATGTCCTATAAAACATCAAATGCTATGTGGTAAAAATTGTTGAACATTTATAAAGCTGATATAATTACTATGAAACTTACATATAGGAAACATCAACCATGGTTCAATTCGAATGTTTCAGTATTGGAAAATAATACGCAAAAGATCTGACACTCTATAACACCCCATGATTCTGTGGTACGCTAGTCTATGAATAATATAGTAGAGTGTGATGTACACAACATCGAGTTCATGTGCACCACGACCTATCAATCTAGCCATTTAGAAAGCATTTATGAATACTGATACACTCATTTTTAATTTTAAATATATCACATATAATTATATATTCATTTAATGGGTTTCTTAGACACAATATAAGGGCACATTATATTTTTCAGATAAAGGAATTATTTTTTAAAAAATGCAGTTTTTTCGAATTTTAATGGTGAACATTAACTAAATCCAATATTTACACTTTTATATATTCAATTTGATAAAATTAAATTATTCCTTATAAGCGGGACAAAAAACATTGTTTGGATTTATTTTTGATGTTTTTTAGATAACATTCAAATTTTTAGGAATAGTTAAATATAATAAATTTTAATTCAAAACTACTTTTTAATAAAAATAATTTATAGTATTAAATTATACATTTGAATGGTTTTGAAGTATAATTAAACTATATTTTTCTCATTTAATCCAATTTTGTTCATTGAAATTAACTTCACTTTTAAACCGGACCTAAACACATATCAATATTTTGATAGTTTTTACTTCTCAAAAACCCGCATTCTGGTTTTGAAAAAGGGAAATAATTTTAAATATATTAATGACACTTTTATTTTTTAAATTTGGTATGATAGACATAATTTTTGGATTTATAAAATCAAAATTATCTTAGGCTGAATTTTCTGTATTTTTTTAAAAACATTCTATTTTTGATGAATAGTGAAAAACATTTCCTTATTATTTTAAAACCGAATTATTATTTAAAATATTATTTATATAATTTAAATTAATTTTATGTAAAAATAGATATATAATAAATATATTAGATCAAATCAATTCATTGGAGTCATTTTATAATAAAAGTATGCGTATAAAATATTATTGAATTTTTTAACCTGTTTTACCCACCATCATGCCATGTTTTCATATTTGCAAAAAACCTAATTTTTCAACTTATGTGAATTTAATTTCAAAATTAAAATATACAAGGTAGACATGATTATGTAAAATGTGGTTAAATATGATGAAAATAATTTTTGATGAATAATAACTTTTGAATTTCATTTACCATGATTAATATTAAATATGCTAATTAAAGGCAAAAAAAACTATTATAATTATCTAATCACATGTCATAATTCTATTGAATAAGGATATTTCAACCAAAATCAGCCTTAGGAATAAAAAATTATCATTTTGGTCCAATTTTTTTAGATTATATCATTAATTGTTATTTAATTTAATCATGATCTAATAGTGTTATATTCAAATTTTAAAAAATAAAACATTTTTAATATAGGGTTATACGTAAGATAATTTCGACAATAAATATTAAATAGAAATCTAAAAAACATCCTACATCAAGATATTTTATTTATAATTTTTAGAGATTATATAATTAAATTTATTTATAACACAATAATGATGCAGTAATTACCTTTTTTATGAATGATTAAAATAATAGATATTATAAATATTAGAATAAATGTAAATTGATACTTTTGATGCATTCCAAAAAATGAGACTATTGATGAATTCAATAATAAATATCAATTTTTGATTAAATAATAATTTTTAATAACCTATTATCATTCTAGATAAAAATCAATTACATCTGATCTATAAAAATTATGACATATGTGACAAAACATATAAAGAAAAATGAATTAGTTGACACCTTAAACAATGATACTACTGAAATATTATACACAAAGAAACATTAAAAGATTTTATATGATATAATATTTTTGTATATGGTTCTTTGTTAATTAAATAAAAATTATATCACCATTATACATGAGGTTAATGTACCCCAAACTAAGAAAAGTACAAGGTAAGGGGTTTTCATCTCACTTCTTATTCCAGTTATATTTATGTTATATTGACACTATTTTCATTTTTTTTGTTTATGTACTGCTAATTATTATATTATTTGTCAAATTTACATTAATTTATGGGTATTTACATCATTATTTTATGATACTTCTTTCATGGTGGGTGGAGTATGTTTCATAAGTTACCAAATCAAAAATGGGAATTTTTAATTTTAATTTCAAGTCATTAGGATTTAGGCAAACATAAAATATTTTTTTACTCCAAGATTATGTGTTAAATTACTATTTATTTATATATTCAGGAATTTATAGTTACTATTTTTTGGATATACTTTTGATACCCATAATCACTCCATTGTTAAATTCTAAAGTCATCAATATGAACTTGATAAAAGTAAACTTAACTAAACTTCCATTCATGGAGTTAAACAACCAAGTCATTGGTGTTGTTGTTATAAGAATATGTGTGGGTTTACATTGATTTATTACCACTAAATATCTAATCATATTAACAGTATTTATTTTTCTTACACGTTATTATATCATTGATTTATCCTTAACCTAAGGATACGTTCTTTATAACAGATTTCATCTGAATTTACATTCTATTGAGACATCATTGTTATTATGCACCAATTCACTTTTATATAGTGTATATACTACACATTGAAATAGTATATCATGAATCCATTTATTCTTATGATATTATAATGTTTTGATTAACACAATTATTTTTACTCAAACACCTCTCATTTGGTTAGTAACTTAACTGAAATATCATTTTAAATTTTTTAATGATTTATTCTTCTAAATTGTTCTCATTAATGTACATGTCTAAAAAATATTTAATGAATTATTTATATGAAAATGAATGTCTTAAAATACAAATTTCATTTAGTAGTTTAAAATTCATGTGGGAATCTTTGATTAAAAAATATTTTTGTAATATATTCTTGATAAATAGAAACACTTTTAAATTTTTTCAAGAAAGAGGTATATATCTATTAAATAGTTTTACATATTATTTTCAACTATATCAATATCCATTATTATTCTTGATTCATGTCAATTTATTAAAATAAAATATTCCATTTTGTATTGAATGAGTTATTTTTGACTCGAATGATTAGATTATGTCTCAACCAATTCATATGAGGAATACATCGGACCTAGTATGTTATGGGTAAATCCCTCTATAGCTCCTTGATGCATCGGTAGGTCTCATGAGACAAACTACTTTCTTGGCATAAGGCTTGAAAAAATCTTATTTGTAGTATTGGGATGAGGACTTGAATATGTGGTTATGATGTCTGTCATTATGAATTATTTCATTATGAAATTAAGAGTTTATATTACATTTGATTATTCGACTAGTATAATATACATGTGAATATGTAAATGAAATTGTTATTTTTATATTTTTCTATATTATAATGAAATTTTCATTTAAAAGTCTTATGTTTTAGTCTCATACATTTCCTGAAATGTTTATCCTTATTTATGAAATTTTCCACTATAATGTGATCCTTACCGAGAATCTAAACTCACCCCTTTCTAGGGTTTATCCGTACCCGAATGGGAATATGCATATAATGATATACCTATAAGAATAGGATAAAGTATATGAGTGTCTTAAAAGGGACACAATGTTGTTTTTATTTATTTAATGATGTAATGTAAAACTTATTAATGTGTCTATCACTTCCAAGGATACTAATCTAATCGGTTTTGGAACCTGATCTCTTTTGATCGGGAAAATGATATGTAATAATCCACTGACCCTAGGTAATTGGGGTTGGGGCATTAAAGTTGGTATCAGAGGAAGTTTAGTACAATCCATGGAAATTATATTTAAGAAAATATCTAATTTGATAACATTACCCTGAGATCGACATTGAGGAGTAGTATATAAGAACATACAATATTTTTGGTAATGTAAATATTATGTGGGTTTTCCAAGAAATACATCCTTGTATGGATACAAGAAGGTAGAGGGTGCTCTCGCACAGATGTACCTAGGGGTAAAACCATAAGACACAACTTTGAGATAGACTCCAACAGGAAATAGTGAATGAAAACATGCTTTGCTGCACTCTTGCATACGACGCTCCAGGGGGATATGCTTAGGATATTTTCCATTTTCTTTACATACGAATATGAAGGATTTGAATATAAGATGAGAATAAATAACCTTGGTTAATCCTAAGGTGTTTTAGATTAAAATAAGGTGTCATGATGTTATCTAAATGATTTTATGACTAGTTTTACTCACAAAATGATTTCTAGTTTTAGTTAATACTTGGATTCCAAAGAAGACGTAGCTACATTTAAAAAGGTGTACATGGTGGGAACAATGGTGGAAATGAGAAATGAAATGAAATAGTGATAGGAATAAAAGATATCATGTTCATGCTGAATCAGTTTTCCAAGAATATGATCAAAAACATATATATTAACCAACTGCTGAACTATAAAAACAATTGAATGGCGGTGACTGATAAGAGATCCTATAGTGGAGACCATAGAGAAAAGAAAGCTTCATTTCTGTCATGCCAGAAATGTGGAATGAGACAACCAGGAATGTTTCTCAATGGAATAATAAAATTCTTTATTTGTTTTAAAGAAGAACATAATGTAAAGAATTGTTGAGGAAAAATGAATACTACTAAGGAATAAAATAAAAACGATCCAAAGAATCCATTTATAGTAATTTTCTATAAATATAGGGGACCTGGGAATTACCCAAGTCAATGAATGATTCTATAGGATATCTTCTTACTCAAGGAAGAACCTATGTGGAAATAAATGGATATTGAAATTTTTAGAAGTATTAGTGCTCTTTGTTGTGGGGATTACATTGGAAGATGTTTATCATGTATATATAACCTATAGATTGTTTTGTTAAAATTATATTCTAGGAAAAATTATCTTTTCTTTTGTGGTTATAGTTACAAATAACCATTTGGGTTTATATGATCCTTGAATTTGAGGTAATTACATGATATTAATTTTTGCGATGAAAATGAATGGTATGAGATAAAATTTGTGGTTATATTATGTTATGGTTATTTTGAGGAATTTATGTTTTTGGGATAGTTATAAAATATAGTTTTTGAAAAAGGGAAACATGCAAACTTTGTAACAACCCATTACGTCATACAATGCTACGTTAATCAAACCTATAACTAATGTGCAACTAGGATTTATCGCCTACCACTAGACTACGTAAAGTCCTTGATTAGTATGAAAAATTCTATTTAGCTATATGATTTTATTAATCATTAATAATTTGATTTGCGATCTTAATTTTTTATCAAATTTATATCCTTAGTGTAGGAAAATGTTTTGGTGATTATGTGATAAACATTATTTCGGAAGATGTTTGATCTATTTGGAACATTATATGCTTACAAAAAAATAATACTATGGATTTTCATTTGAGGAGTAATGTTGGATTATTATATATGTTTTTTATTTTGAATATATAGCTATTTGGGTTATTTAAAGAAATGATCAACCTATCAAAGAGAATATGTGATTAGGTTAATTACTTTTATGTATGTTACATTAATAGTAGTCGATGCTATTTGGAGATACAACTAAACATGAAAGACTATGAAATAAAATTCTTCTCCGTTTTGGGTTTTAATCATAGTTTGGATACTATTGAATAATTTTATGGACAATTTTTATTGAATGGTATTTATTGAACTTTGGGTATTATTGGTTTAATTTTAGAAATTAAGATTAGTATTTATTTCTCTAAAGGATTAACATTTTTGGTGATCAACTAATATTGTACTAACCATTTTTTGTCAATCTCTAAAGTCAAGGGAAATATATATAGTACATACTTTGTGGATTATATGATTCTCTATTATTTGATTATAGTGCTTCATGTGCGACCAAGTCATATTGAATACTCATCGTTTGGAGTAAAAGATGAGTTTGTGGTTGAAATTTGGTAATGGACAGAACTCTACATATCAAATATTTTTTTTATTCTATGAAGAAATTAATTCTTAAACCTTAGGGAAAGGATCTTTAAACCAAATATGTGTTATCCTAATTTCTTATGTTATTCATCATATATTTAAGGCTTTACTTCCCCCAATTATCAATTCAATTGTTTATGATTGTGGACGTCTATAACTCCCTATAAATATTTGAGTTTCTCCATCAATTATAATTCCAACTAATGTTGTCTTATATAAATCCAAATTTTTGGTGATCTTTTCATTTCCCTTTCCCTCTTATTAAGACAATATTTTGTTAAACCGATTTCCAATGTGGGTTTTATAAAAAAATTATTTTCTATTATTATAACATTTTATTTCTGTAAAACATTTTAAAATTTCAATGATGCAATTTATTGATAGAGAAAAAACATTTAACACCACAATCTTCCATGGTACGCTTCTCTTTTGATAATACAAAAAGCGTGTGATGTACGCAACATTGAGTTCAGGCGCACCACGACCTATCTGACAAGACATTTAGAAAGTGGTATGAAAATTAATAGCCACAATTTGAATTTTTTATATAACCTATTTAATTTAAACATTCATATTTTTTTGTTTCTTAAACATAATATGAGGTCAAATTAAATTTTTCATATAAATGAAATATTTTTAAAAAAATGATGTCTTTTGGCCTTTCAATGGAGAACCCTTTCTAAATCCAATATCTGACACATTTATATATTCAATTTGATAAAATTAAATTCTTCTTTTTAAGGGGGACATAAAAATTTTTTTTGGATAAATTTTTGTTGTTTTTTTTTGAAAAAATTCATATTTTGATGAATATTGAATGATATTAAATTTTAATTGAAAATAACATTTCAAAAAAAATTAATATCATTAAATTATTAATTTAAATTGTTTTTATGTATATTATGATTATATTTTTATCATTTAATCCAATTTTGGTCATTGGAAGTAATTTCACTTTTAAACCGAACATAAACACATATTTATCTTTTGATAGTTTTTACTTCTCAAAAACCTACTTTCTGGTTTTGAAAACAAGAATTAATTATAAATAAATTTATGAAACTTATTTTTTTAATTTGGTAAAATAGTCATCATTTTGGGAATCAGAATATCATGATTATCTTATGGTGAATTTTCGGTATTTTTCGGAAAACAGTAAACTTTTTATGAATATTGAAAAACATAGTGTTATTGTTTAAAAATCGACTTTTTATTTAAATAATTATTTAATTAAATTAAATTTATTTTATTACATAATAAATACATAATACCTATATTACTTCAATTTAATTAATTGGAGGAATTTTATAATAAAAGGTTTATTAATAAAATTTTATTGAATTTGTTGACGTCTTTTACCCACCTTCTAGGCACATTAGAAAATTTGTATAAACGATAATTTTACCACATTTGTGAATTTAATTTCAAAAATAGGAGACACACAGTTGACATCAGTAAGTAAAATGTTGTTCAATAACATTAAAATATTTTTTAATGAATAGTATCTTTTAAATTTTATTTACCACAATTAAAAGTAAATAGGGTAATTAATGGTAAAAATGATATTATAATTACCCTAAAACATGACATAATTATATTGGATAAGTGTATTTTTATATAAATAAACCTTTGGAATAAAATAATATCCTTTTGGTCCACTTGGGTTTGATCAAGGCATTTAATATTTTTTATTTAAAGATAATTTAAAAGTGTTAAATGAACATTTTAATAAATAAATTTTTTTAATATTGGGTTATAAAAAAGATAATTTCGAGTATAAATATTAATTCGAAATCTAAATAGATTTACTACATCATGGTATTTTACTTATAAAATTTAGACATTAAATAATTAAATTTATTTGTTACACAATGAATATGCATTAATTACCTCATTAGTGATAGATTAAAATAATTGATTATATATATATGAAAATAAATATAAATTGAAAGCTTTGATGCATTAAACAAATTTTCGACGTTAATATTACATGTTATGGTTGATTTAATTAATTTTTTTCAATGAAATGAGAATTATATGACTTCACAAATACCAAATACTAAAAAATGAAAAAATAGACATAAATGAGTTTTTAAAACAAATAATATATTATTAAATGGTATAATATGACTAAAAATCCATGGTTCGGCCCAAAGAACTTATATAATAATATATATGTCATTAAATAACCATTTGGGGGTCTTTTTGCATTTTATATTATATTTATTATCCATATACTATAAAATATTTGAGGAGACATGGTAAATTTTAAACAATTTAACCAAGAGTTAAATCTAAATGGTAAGGTTAATATGGTGACCATAAACTGTATAAATCCTATTGGTTGAAAGCTTCTCGGACCATACCAACCTTATCCTCAAAATAAACCTTTTTGGAGAAATTATAGACTGAATATAATTGTATAATAAAACAATATCTCAAGGTTTTCCCAAAGTGTCCACCACCTCTCTTATACAGGGATACTTCCCCTTATCTCAAATTAAAACCTCAAAATACATTTGTCTCTGAAAACCCCTACTCAAATATCCCCCCAAATACCCTCAATATAACCTATAGGGATTAATTATCACATAAATCCAACCAAAAGAGCCCATTTGATCAAATCAAAAGGAAGCACCCGAAGAAGAGTTAATTATTTCATCACCTCTTTGAATTTTATTTTCTTCTTCAAAATCCCCATTCTTTGTTTTATCAATAAAAATTATTAAATCTAGTACCTTATACATATTTTTATGTTATTATAAATTTGGTACAACCATATTCAGTATTTTATACATCATATGAATGACAAATTCACCATACGTGTGTACGTATGGATTACTATCTCAACATCGTGGTGTAGTTTATTATTCAACACACAATTATTTTGATGGGTATAATAATGATTAAAATTTATTTAAATAATAAATATAACATTTTAATTATTCTTTATAAATTATATAACATCCAATTACATACGATTTCACCATCAATAGAATGGTATTTTCGATCATGCGTAAGTACGGATTACCGTCTCCACAAACACGATGAAATTCATTCCCCATTGCCTGAATTAAAGAACAAATATCATATTATTATTAAAAAATAATTTATAATAATATGATATAATTCTATATAAAAATAAAAAAAATATAATCCATAAAAAACATGACTTACATAACAAAACATTTAAAGAACAATTAATTAGTTAACACTCGAAACAATGGTACTACTGAACTATTATTAACAAAGAAATATTAAAAGATCATCTATGATATCATATTTACTTATATGGTTATTTTATAATTTAATAACAATTAGTTAACCATTATACAGGATGATAGTATACAATCAACTAATCAAAAGTACAAGGTAATGTGTTTTCATCTCACTTCTTATTCCCATGTGATTCATGCTATATTGCAACTATTTCCTTTTGTGTTGTGTCTGTATTTACCATGATTGTGTTCATTGTGAAATATACTTTAATTTATGGGTATTTACATATTCATTTTATGATCCTTCTTTCATGGGGTGTTTGTTTCTTAAGTTACAAAATCAGTAAAGGAATTTCTAATTTTGATTTCCACTCATTGGGTTTTACGCAAACTTTATTGATTATTTTACTCCATGATTAGGTGTGAAATCACTATTTATTGATTTATTTTGAAATTTTCACTCGACAATGTGTGGATATACATTTTATACACATAATAACTCCATTGATAAATTCTTAAGTCATCAATATGAACTTTATAATAAATTTTAAACTCAATTACAATTCATTGAGTTAAACTTCCAAGTCATTAGTGTTGTTGTTAAAATAATATGTGTGAATGTATTATGATTTATTTACACTAAATATTCAATAATATTGAGTGTATTTATATTTTTTACACATAATTATGTCATTGATTTATCCTTAACCTATGTATAAGTTCTTTTTAAGGGATTCCATCAAAATTTAAATTTTGTTGAGACGTATTTGTTGTTTTTCAAAAATTCCTTTTTATATGGTGTATATAGAGTACTATGACACATTATATCGTGAATACATTTATTATCATGATATTATAATGTTTGGACTACAACAATTACTTTTACTCTAACATCTCTCATTTGGATAGGAACCCTAACTAGAATATCTGTTTAAATGATTTAAGGATTTATTCTTCTAAATCATTCTCATTAATGTCCATATTTTAAAAATGGTTTTTGGGATTTATTTATATGAACATTAATGTTTTAAAATTATAATTACTTTTAAAAGTGTCAATGTTTAATGGAAACATTTATTCAAAAATATGTTTTTAACAGCTTCTTGATAAATAGTGACACTTTTAATTGTTTTGAATAAAAGGGGATATTTTTCTCAAATAATTTTATAGATTATTTTAATTTATGTCAATATCCATCATTATTCTTGATTAAGGTTTATTTATTATAATAAAATAGTCTATATTTTATTTAATTATTTATTTTTCATTGTGGATGTTCTATTTTTGTACGATTCATGGTTTGTGGTTAATTTATTGACATTTTATATGCTAGTTATAAAATGAATGTTTCACTTATGATTCAACATTTTCATATGAGGAATGCATTGGAAATAGTAAGTGATGGGTGGAGCTTTATATAGCTCTTAGATGCATCGGTAGGTCTCATGAGAAAAACTATTATCTTGGAACAAGGCCTTGGAAAAATCTTATTGGTAGTCTTGGCACGGGGCCTTGACTATATGGTTATCAGGTCCATCATTACGCATTCCACCATTATGTAATTATCTATTGATATTACATGTGATTATTCATCTAGTAGAATATCCATGATGATAAATAAATGGCATTATTTGATTTATATTTCCTATACTATGATGAAATTTATGTTTAACATGATTTTATTTTAGTCTTATACAATGCCTTAAATGATTATGCTTAATTATGAAAGTTTATTCTATATTGATGTCCATACAGAGAATCTGAACTCCCCCTTTCATTGTTTTATTTTCCCTAGGGTGTGAAGAAGTATGTCATGATTAACCTGCGTGAATATGATAAGGGATATGAGTGTTTTCAAAGGGAACCCAATTTTTTTCATTACTATATTATATAATGTAAAACTTATGTATGTTTCTAGAAATTACAGGGCTACTAAATTAATCGGTCTTCCATGAAGTGATCTATTGTAATCATGAAAATGATATTTAATAACGCACCGACTCTAGGTAACTACGTTCGGGGCATTACACCCCCAATATCCTCTATATTACCCTTAAAGAATTAGAAATGAGAAACAATTATAATGATGTCATGGAGAAGGGAAGTCCAAAGAGTGGAATTCGAGGACATGATGAATCTATCTAAAAAATATATCCCATTGGAGGACAATTTGGATTATTCAATGCTATTTATCACCCCAAATATGCAATGGGGAAAAGTGGAGTTCAAAGGTAAACTACCATTTTCCTTCTATGGATGTGGAAATATTGGGGATTTTTTAGTAATGTTTATTATGTAGTATGGTGATGTCAATGAAGAAAATATTGAAATTCCCCAAAATACGTATTGATCAAATGAGAATGGTAGTAGAAGTTCTAAGAGAATGTTTTTCAAAAAGACGAAATTACCTTTCAAAAGAAATTGAATGTTCAGAATAATCAAAGGTGAAAGACATGGAAGACTACAGGTATCATAGATTAGATGATTTTGAGGTATTTTTTTAATATTATTTAACAAGGGAGGAAAGTGAAATAAAGAAATATAAATTTATGAAAAAGTAGATATTTAGGCAGATTTAAACGAATCCCTTGAATAGAAAAATATTGTGACTGTTAAAAAAATAAATTATAAAAATTTGTGTGTGATACCATACTCTATATGTAGAAGTATAAAGAAATGAATTTTGAGCTCAATGTACAAATTTTAATGTTGAGTTCTTCAATTCAAGAAGGATCAAAAAAGGTGTTTTTGTACAAACTAAAAATTGATGGATAGAAAATAGAAATAAATAATTTGAATGGTTCTAGAAAAGATGAATCTAATGTATTGATTACATTGATGAGGAATTTATAAATCTGTGACAAATAGTTAATAATTTGGAGAAACTATTAAATATTATTTCTACATCAAGAATGAAGATCATGTAGGAAACTGAGAAGACAAAATTTTAGCCGAGTGGTCCAACAAAACCGAAGTACCAATAAAATTTGAATGATAAGGTTGGTATGGTGATTGATCTAAAATAGAATGTAGTTATGGTTCCAGTCAGACAACTAGCACCCACTCCAGGGAAATATATTTATTTTGGTATAATGAAGAATCATAATATTCAAAAAACCCAAGGAAAAAATTAGAGGGGCATCATTACTGCATTGAAATGTACAATACATAAATTCTTTTATGGTTGTATGATGGGACACTCTCAAGATGTATTTTCCTGATAAAAGAGGTACCAAAGAGAACAAGACCAACAAATGTGGTAATACAGAGCTCACAATTTCATTATATCATTTTATGGTCCCTGTTTCAGGTGTGAAGGACTTGTACATATGGAAATATATAGCGCATCAACAATACCGAGAAATGTGCTGAGGTAGACTGACTTTGTTTATAAAAAGCATCCCATTGTATCATCAAGTGTGATGAAAATTCAAAATTTATTTTCATCTCTATAGGTTAAATCTGTTCCATCATATATTATGGAAGATGAATATTATCATTATAATTCGGTATGAAGTCAATGAATTGGTTTGAATAGAAAAGGGGTGAGCAGACTGTGCTCATAGAAAATAAGTTCAAGGCATCAGATCACCCTGGGATATGTATCATTAAATGTTGATAAAATTCCCATATTTCTTAAAATAGATATCTAGTGACTCGAATCAGGAATGATAAATAAGGTATCATAACATTTGGTAATGATGAGGGCTTAAAAATTATTTTTTCAAGAGTATCCCAGTTTAGAGGAAAAGACATGAGATAAGCAGGTGACTTGGTTTTTGAAGGGATTAGTTACAACTTCATTAGTTTATGTAAACTGTGTAACCTTGGGCATGATATTAGTTTCTCCACAAAAGTTTATTTAATCGATGAAAATGATGGTGTGGTTATGTTGCAAGGAAAGAGTACAATCAGGATTCTCTACCTTTGGAGTGGAGAATAAGATATGTGCTTATTTTACTAGGAAGAAGAAAACTATTTGTGGCATAAGAGGCTTGGCTGCATAATCCAAATGTCCTTGGAAGATCTGCTGAAATATGATGCTGATCAAAATAACCCAAGATTATCACATGATCGTACTCATACATGTTATTCCTTCTTACAAATAAGATCATTCAAACAACCTGTAAGCCAAAGGAGTCAAAGTGGACAATATTTCTTGAGTTGGGGAATATTAATGTTTGTGGGACAATGTTACTAATTGATATTGATGGGTTGAGATATTATGTTCTCATCATTGATAATTATATCGAAATGGCATGGGTATCAATAATCACCCACAAATCTAAAGTGTTCTACTGTATTACACAATATCAACAAGAATGTGAAAAGATGATTAGTTAAAAAATCAAAATGATTCCAAAACATAATTGAACTGAGTTTACCAATAGAAAAGTAGATGATTATATTGAGAAACATGGGATACGACATCAGTTTTTAGAGGTAAGGAATTCACAATAGAATGGAGTATTTGAGGGAGGTAATTGCACTGTCAACAACATGGAATGAACAATTCTCATTAAGAAATAACTTCTAAACGAATTTTATAAAGATAATGTGATGAAAGAAATATAAACAAATAATATAGATTTACGTTTTCCGAAGAAGGAGAAGACTCTATATGAGTAATGGTATGGAATGAATCCATCATTGAAGTACTTTTGATACTTCAGAAGTAAATGTTTTATTCTCAATAAAGAGAAATAGAGGATGCTAGATTCCCATTGGGATTAAGGATTATTTATTGGATAATCAGAGAAAGTAATGTCATATAAATTCATCAATAAGAGGCTAGTAAAGATAGATCAATGTCATGATGTGACTATAGTTGATAATGTATAGAATCATCAGCAAATACACGATTAGTCTATGGGGAATTTTGACGAAGAGATGAGCATGTCAATAGATTCTCTAGATCCAGGAGTTTATTAATAAGAAAACTCTAATGATGTGAATAGGTCAATGTGATCCCAGAGACTATAGAGGAGAGATCAAACTAAAAGACAAAACATAATTGAGGATCAGGAAACTCCTATACTGACTAGGAAAATGAGTACTCTAATACCACCATTATAATTATCGAAGGTCGAACATTTGTATTTTCGTGAAGTGGTTGGAGATGAAAACTAGGATCAATCTATGAATGAAGAACATAACCATATTTAAAACAATCAAACATGGGATATTGACTCAAGAAAAATATGCAAGAATTTTATAGGGACAAAATACATATTTCACAACAAAAGGAGTAAAGATAGTGTTGTGATTTGAAACACAGAATGACTTGTGTTCATAGGGTACTCCCAGAGAGACTGTATAGAGATCGACTAAACATTTGAACCTATTGTGAGGATATAGGCAATTAGATTATTCATGTCCATATTAGTGCCAACAAAGATCATGGTTTTCCATATGGATGTCATGTAATAATTTCTTGATGGAGCACTAGAAGAATACAATTACATTTAAAAACCTGATGGTTTTTTCATTCATGAAAATTTGTACAGAGTTTATTGGATGAAGAATAATTATATGGTTTAAATAAAGTACTATGAGCATGGTATTCAAGAGTTGACTAGTTTCTAAAGATGCTTGGTTTTTCGTGTGGGGGAGTTGATTACAATCTGTATTTTGGCAACGGTAGAAGTCAAAGGATGATTATGTTGGTTTACGTTGATGACATAATCATTAGTGGATATGGAGATAATCTATGAAAATAGATTTCTAAATCCAACAAAACAGAGTTCGAAATATCTTTGATTGTTGAGATGATGTTTTTCCTTACCGAACACCTGACACAAGGAAGGAATTAAACTTTTTTTTCTCAATATAAATATGCCATGGAATTTTTGAGATGGTTTGTAATTGATAATTCGATAGAGATAAATAATCCAGTTGCTACCTAGTTGAAACTATCATGGGATGATGATGGAAAGATAGTTAATATCAATGAATACATGAAAATCAATGGATGTTTTTTTACCTGATAGCGAAATTGCACGATATTGTATTTTCCACATTCAAAACAGTGAGATATCAAAGAAATAACAAGGAGGGACACCTGATTTTAATGAAAATAATACTTCATTATATCAAGGGTAGCATGGATTTTGTATTACTGTATAATGAAAAATATAATCCAGAGTTTTAGTGATATTCATATTTAGATTTGGGCAAACTAGTTGATGATATGAAATCAATGTTCGATGGTTCTTTTTATCTTGGAGGATTATGTATTTTCTAGATGAGAAAAAAACAGCATTGAATTTCATTAATCACTGCATAAGATGAATATATTGCAGCTACTAAATCTTGAAAATTGTTATTGTGGTTGAAACAACTGCTTATGTATTTGGGAGTTGCAGTGAAATATATGATCAGAATTAATTATGATAATTCACATGCTATAAATCATAAAAAAAATCTGGTCCATCAGTCATGGAAAAAACACATTGAAATAAAAAAAATCATTTTATCTTGGTGAAGGTGGTGGAAGGGCTTGTGATGTTTTATTATGTTCCAATAGAACAACAAGTTGAAAATATTTTTACAAAGACCGTACCCATAGAATCATTTCAAAGGAATTAAATATCGCAAGGAGTCTAGTCGAATCTCTGTACATGAAAAAGTGTGGATGGGGGTCCCCCTCTCTATGAAGTCTGGTGAGTCTCTCCCTATTGTATTGGTATGTGTTCCTTAAACTATTTTAGACAAACATGAATTTCCCTTTGGTTTTTCGGACAATGGTGGATAATATTTGACTATTCAGGGGGAGAAAAGATATTGAGAGAAGATTTTATGAGGAGCAGTGAGATTGGTGGAGTTGAAGCTGATATGAAGCTATTTGGAAGCGATTTTAAGAGGATTTGTAACATAAGATATGTATTAAATATGATGATGTGAGATGTTTTCGATCAAATAATATATATCATGACAGCTGAGGTTTGTGATGAAGGTAGTTCATTAGTTTCAATAGTTTTAGTTAGGAATGATGTGATTCATTTATGAAATTTCCATTATACTCGTGTTTCTCAAGTCAAGCATTGTAATGTGGGAACATAGTATGCGTTATGTAAATATTTGATAGCTATATTAATGACATGAAGAGAATGAAAATTTAATAATTAAGGAGATTCAACAAGCTATGAAAATGTCATGTACTATTATGAAAATATTTTTAAAAATACACAAAGGGTGAAATTGTTGGAAAAAATCCATAAATGTGTCATCATTGAATGTTTTGGGTTTCATTATTTTTTTTGACCAAGATAGATGACCTGAAATGAGCTTGTATGGTTTTTGGTAAAGACTTTTTTTTATAATGGTTCATTTTACAAATGTTTGCTTAATTTTTTTAGCCTCAAAATCTAGAATTTTTTTTGAGAATGTACAGTTTAATTCAACGGACATAATGGTGTGAAGTATATTGATGTAAATCAGAAAAGGGAAAGAAACATGGATCCCATGATATGGACATCTCACCATGTTCGGGAAGGGTTCACGGTCGCAGATCAGGCATCAGTAACAATATGCTGGATGTTGGAACCAGGTTCTTCAAAGCATGATTTGGTGTATGGTTTGTGTTTGTTTTCAATCCTTAGTGGAAGTTCCGAATGTGTTCCAGCAAAGTGATCATACAGTTCAAGCAGACAACAGTTTTGAAGGTGGCGCTGTTTCCCAGTGTTTGCCAAATTTTTGGGCCTCAAAATCGAAAAATGAAGACATGGATTGTCTGCAAAAGGAGCTTCACAGAAAAAGGAAGTGGTGCGCGAAATATAAGAGGCTTGCGCGAAAAACTTAAGTTAGGCGCGGAAAACAGCGGGATGCGCGAAATAGTTTTTCGCGCAAACGGTGTTTCGAATTCAGAGAGGTGAAAAATGGCAAAGGCATGGGCTGCGCGGAAAATCAGGGATGTGCGCGAAATACTTAAGTTGGGCGCGGAAAACAGCGGGATGCGCGAAATAGTTTTTTCGCGCAAATGCTGTTTCAGAATCAGTTTGGTGAAAGATGGCAAAGGCATGGGTTGCGCGGAAAATAAGGGTTGTGCGCGAAATACATAAGCTGGGCGAAAGATTACGCGCCAGATGAGAGATTTTCCGCGCCGAAGGGGATTTTGCGCGCAGTGGTCTCAGTCGCCTATAAATATGAGGTGACCCCCTTCATTCGGTTCGTTGGAAGACTTAGAGAAGATCCGAGGTCTGATGCGCGAAAAGGATCACGTAAAGGAGCTTGCGCGAAATATTTGGAGTTGCGCAAAAAAGGGGATTTTTGCGCGAAATATTTTTCCGCACCAAAAGAAAATGTTGCGCGCAATAGGATGATTTTGCGCGCAAATGGTTGATGTCTCGCATATTTCTCAGTAAGGTTTGTCTGCACATTTTGGTTATCCAGTTCAGTGGTTCTGTGCGTTCTAGTGCATCTCTTCCGGACTTCGATGCAAGCAGAGTCTCGTGCTGAGCAGAGGCAAAGACTTCAATGAAAATTTATTGAAGAGACCTACACGTCTATAAACTGAGTGAGACTTCACCAATGGCAGTGAGCCAGGGGGAGTCAACAGGAGTGACCCGAGGGAAGCAGTGAGCTATCCCTAAACCTTATGTAAAGGCAGTGAGCCTCGGACAGAGTGTCTGTACACGAACTTTTGTATCTGCATCTAGTGAAGCATAGTGGATTTAGGTATGACCGACAATCTGTCGGCGTATGCTCCTTGGACGTAGCCCTTAGTGGTGAACCAAGTAAAAATTGTTGTGTCATCTCTCTGCATGTGAATGTTTAATTGCTGATCATATCCTTCATACAGGTTTAAGAAGTTTCTGCCAACGTGGGAACAAGATCCACAACTTTAAGAAGAAAAAGTTGCCACGCTGATTCACCCCTCCCCTCTCAGGGTGTCCCGGGGTCCTTCAAGTGGTATCAGAGGGAGGTTGCTGGTCTTGAATCTGTCCTTTGTCGCCATGGAGAATGCAGCCAATGTGAGGGGAGTCCCTCTCTTTGATGGAAATAATTTTCAGATCTGGAAGAATAGGATGCGATCTCATCTAAGATCTCTTGGAATGGAAGTTTTGTTTTCTATTGTGCAAGGAATACAAGTCACTGATCAAACAGGACTGGCTATGACTGACACAGACAGGAAAATTCTTGATGCAGATGCTAAAGCTCAAAATGCACTCACCGCAGCTCTTTCTGATCAGATATATCTAAAGGTGATGAGTTGCACTTCAGCAAAGTCTATGTGGGATAAACTTGAAAACATTTATGAAGGAGATAGCAAGGTAAAGGAGGAAAAACTTCAGGTTTTACATAACAGGTTTGACGACCTAAAGATGCATCCCAATGAAAATGCAGATTCATTTTTTAATCGAATTACTGAAGTAGTGGGAGCAATTCGAGGTCTTGGAGAAGAAATCAAAGACATTGATATCGTTAAGAAAATATTGAGAAGACTTCCTCCCATGTACAATGCAAAGGTGTCAGCCGTCGAAGAAAGAGATCTATCCAAACTTTCTCTGGATGATTTGTTAAGTAGTTTAGTGGCATATGAGATGAGAGTCAAACCTGAAGATTCCACGACTCGCGTGAGCAAAGAAATGGCATTCAAAGCCATGGACAAACTGAAAATTTCATAAGACAGTAGTGGTGATGATGACGAAGAAAAAGAAATTCTTTCCCTCATCGCGAAGAAGCTGAAAAAGGGTAAAGGTAAATTTAGATGTAAGTTACCTCCTGCATGTTTCCGTTGTGGAAGAGTTGGGCACATTGCCTCTCAGTGCCAAAGAAAGTTGGATAATGATGAGAGCGAAGCTGAAGACATTGAAAAGCCTCGGAAAAGGTTTTTCAAAAAGGGTGATTTCAAATCTGGAAAGAAAATGCAGAGGAAGAGCTTTGTCTGTGAGGAAGAAGATGATGATATTGAATTCTGTGAGGAAGAAGAACCAGAATTTAAAACTGAAAAACATGCTTCCATGATGGCTACCACTGAAATATCAGATTCTTCAATCAATAAAGGCATAAATAATCAGAGTACTGCCCTTGATAATCCAAAGGTTCAAATTAAGGATGCTTTCTCCAAGATTGAGAGTAAATGTAAGAAATGTAATAAGTGGAAGGAAATGGTGAAAGAGTCATCAGAATATGTTGATGAACTTGAAGCTGAAATTGAACGTCTGGAAGAGTTTGTGAAAGTTCAGTCTAAAATCATTGAAAGCAATGATGATGTATTGGATCTTAAGATAAGAATTGAAGAGCAGGGAAAGGTCATCAATGACCTCACCTCAAGACTGGAAGAAAAGTCCAAGACTACTGAGGGTCTTGAGGAGGAAATTGTTACTCTTAGGAGTAAACTTGAGACCGAATCTTTTTCAAAAGAATCAAGGAAGAAAATACAACCTAGAAGATTCTCAGATGCTGAATTATTGGCAAGAGCCAAATGTGGTTCTGATGGAGTTGAAAAAATCTTGAGCGTTCAAAGACCCGCCTGCATGGGAAAGCGTGGAATTGGATGTGAAGCTGAGACGTCAACTGCTGTAAATAAAGAAATTCAAAAGAAAGACAAAACGAAGGTTGAACATGTTGAAACATTTTCTGAAGTGCTGAAAAAGGAACCCTCAATCCAAACTAGAAGGATAACTGACAATTACCATCAAACATTTAGAAATGATAGGAAGTTCAACTACTCTCACAGGGATGAAGGTATGAGGAGAAATTCAGGTGTGAAGGCATTCCCTCACATGAAGTGTCAATTCTGTGGCTATCTGGGCCATACTATGTCATATTGCGAAGAGGCAAGGAGTTACATTAATGGAGAAGATCTGGGAAATCAACAAAGGAGACCGATTTATTATCCTCCATCTTATAGAAGAAATATCATCTATGGTTACTGTTTTAATTGTTCTAACTTTGGCCATAAAGCAATGTTTTGCAGGCAGCGGTATGACAAGAGAAATTCATACAACACCCAAAGACGTGACAGGGTTCACCCTCCTGATGATGTTGTTCTCACAAATAGTTTTTCTCTTCTGGAAGAAGATTATGGGTATGAAGACTCAGATTATGTGGAAGAAAGTTTTAAAAGGCCATCAGTTTCTTATGCTCAATCCAATATCTCATGGAAAGAAAAGAAGAAAATCGAGAAATCCAATCTTCCGGAAGTAGCCCTCAAAGCTACAAAGAGTAGTAGCACCTGGATTCTTGATAGTGGATGTTCTTCCCATATGACAGGAAATGCTGACCTTCTGAAGAACATTGAAAAGAAGGTTGATGGAACAGTACGGTTAGGTAATGATGGCGCTTTGAAGATTAAAGGCAGTGGGAATACTGCTCTCGCCAACGGAGAGCTGAAAAAGACTGAAGTTCTTTATGTGGACGGTCTACGCCATAATCTCCTCAGTGTAAGTCAACTCTGTGACTCAGGGCTCATAGTAACCTTCAATCAAAAAGGCTGCACTATAAAAGGAAAAACAGGGAATTCTCTTATGAAAGGTTGTAGAACAGATGGAAACTTATATCAGGTTGACAGCAAAGTGAACTCTTGTTACTTGTCTGTTGACGAAGAAAACAATTTATGGCATCGAAGGCTGGGGCACATTAACCAACAAGACATGGAAAAGATATCTAAGCTGAAGATAGTCATGGATATTCTAATTCTAAAACGCGAACGGGAAAAATCTTGTGATGCATGTATTCGTGGGAAGCTGGTCTGTAATTCGTATCGTCCAAAGAAGAAAAGGGCATCACATCTTCTCGATCTCATTCACACTGATGTATGTGGCCCAATAAATGTTGCTGGAACCTATGGAGAGAGGTACTTCATTCTTTTCATTGATGATTATAGTAGAATGGCTTGTGTAATGGTGATTCACAGGAAGCGACAAGTACTTGATTGCATGAAAACTTATCGCCGAATTGCTGAGAATGACACTGGACGGTCAATAAAAGTCCTACGATCGGACAATGGAGGGGAATACACATCCATTGAGTTTGAAAAATATCTAGAGAATCATGGAATACAGCATGAGGTAGCTGCTGTGAGAACTCCACAACAAAATGGAGTTGTTGAGCGTCGAAATCGACAGGTCAACAATATGGCCAGGACTATGTTGATTGAGAGTGGTATCTCTCGCCATTACTTGAAGGAGGCTGTTGAAGCTGCAGTTCACATTCAGAATCGAACAGGGCTCTACATGGGAGAAACGAAGACACCGTACGAATTATGGCATGGAAGGAAGCCTTCCTTGAAATACTTTCGGGTTTTTGGAAGCAAATGTTTCATCCGGAATAAAGAAGGAAACCAAGGAAAGTATGGTGACAATGCTGATGAAGGAATTTTTCTTGGGTATCCAATGAACAGTAAATCTTACAAGTGTTTCAATAAACGCTTGGGGAAGATTGTGGTAAGTAGTGATGTTAAGATAATTGAAGAGAAAACCACAAATGCTTCATGGACGCCATATGCAGATGTGATGGACAATCAGGAAGAAAGTGAACGTGAAGAAAACACAAACATAGAGATAGAGGAAGTTGTTCAAAACTCTCAGCAGTCACATCATGATGTTGACTTAGAAGAAGAATCAGAAGAAGAACCTATAGCTGAAAACAATGCTACTGAATCTCTCAGGAGAAACCGAAGAGCTGAGATTGATCCATCCAACATAATTGGGGACATGAATGCACCCACTCAAACAAGGAGGATGAGAAATAACACAACTTCTGCATTTCTATCAGTTGTAGAGCCAACCTCATTTGAAGAAGCTGCAATGGATGAATCCTGGGTGAAAGCCATGAATGAAGAGTTAGATCAGATTGACAAAAATCAGACGTGGGATTTGGTCCAGAGACCCAAAGGTCACAATGTGATTGGCACCAAATAGATTTTCATGAACAAGTTTGATGAGCATGGCAATGTTATCAGAAACAAGGCTCGACTGGTATGTAAAGGGTATTCTCAGATTGAAGGTGTTGATGTTGAAGAAACCTTTGCTCCAGTGGCTAGATTGGAGTCAATAAGGCTATTCCTTTCCATGGCTCTCCAAAGAGGATATAAATTATATCAAATGGATGTCAAGACAACATTCTTAAATGGTGTACTCGAAGAAGAAGTCTACATTGAACAACCAGTGGGTTTTCTTCTTGGTGCTGATGAATCAAAGGTCTGCAAGCTAATGAAAGCACTTTATGGATTAAAACAGGCACCAAGGGCATGGTATTCTAGACTAGATTCGTATCTCAAAAAGCTAGAATTCAAAAGAGGAGGAGTTGATCACAATCTCTATGTGAAGAATTCTCCAAAAGATCAGTTCATGGTTCTTGTTTACGTCGATGACATTATATTTGGTGGCAGCAAACAGAAATCAGTGGATGAATTTGCCAATCATATGAAATCAGAATTTGAAATGTCAATGATTGGGGAGCTCACATATTTCTTGGGACTGCAAGTGACTCAGAGGAAAGACTACACTTTTATCTCTCAAGAAAAGTATGCAAGAGAGCTGCTGAAGAAGTTTAACATGCAAGACTCCAAACCAATGTCAACTCCGATTGCAGTTGGAACCAAACTTGGGAATCATGAGGATGGGAAATCTGTAGATCCCACCCTGTACAGGAGAATTATTGGGAGCCTATTGTACCTGACAGCGACACGGCCAGATATTGTCTTTGCCACATGTCTTTCTGCCCGCTTTCAGAGTAATCCAAAAGAGGAACACATGACAGCAGTGAAAAGAATCATGTGGTATATTCAAGGTACTTACAAGTATGGATTATACTTTTCTGTAGGAAGGGATAGTGAATTATCCGCATTTTATGATGCTGACTGGGTTGGCGATGTTGTGGACAGAAAGTCCACCAGTGGTGGAGCATTCTTTATCGGAAATAATTTTGTTGGCTGGTTGAGCAAGAAACAAGAAAGTACTTCTCTTATTACTGCTGAAGCTGAGTATATATCTGCCACAAAGTCATGCACTCAACAGCTATGGATGAAGCAACAATTAACAGATATTGGTGATGAGGTAAAGTAGCCAATGGTGATCTACTGTGATAACAAAAGCGCAATTGATCTCACAAAAAATCCTATTCAGCATTCTCGTACAAAACATATTGAAATACGGTATCATTTCATCAAAGACAAGGTTGAACAAGGGGTGATTAGACTGGACCATGTGGGAACTGATAAGCAGGTAGCTGATATCCTGACAAAGCCACTGTCAGCAGCTGTGTTTGAAAAGCATCGGTTGAACCTAGGTGTTCAACCACCTCCTGCTACATAAGGAGGTTTCGAAACTCCCCTCTCCCCGTTTGTTTTAACTGTTTTTATCTGCTTATGGCTGTGATGCAGGTTTATGGGGGAGATACTATCCAGGGGGAGTATGGCTTGAGCTGAACGTTGAACAAACTTTTCGGTCCTTGGTTTTATTGTCAATGGGGGAGAAAGGAATAAATTCACGACAAGAGAATTAAAGGCAAGAAATTCACGGTAAGAAATTTACGGCAAGAAATTCTTCTGTGATGGAAGTGTAAGATTATGATGAGAAGTTTAATAAGGATAACATCGGGCGTCATGGAGAATTTCAAAACACTAAGACCCAATTCAAGCTTCCTCTCTTGTTTTCTACACCGAGCATTGCTCACGTAGACTTAGAGTGTTGGCTGAGTTGATTCTTGCGTTTTGGATTTGCTCATGGTTGGAGATCTATTGAATTTATTCTGATTTCCAACAAACCCAAAGGGGGAGATTGTTGGAACCAGGTTCTTCAAAGCATGATTTGGTGTATGGTTTGTGTTTGTTGTCAATCCTCAGTGGAAGTTCCGAATGTGTTCCAGCAAAGTGATCATACAGTTCAAGCAGACAACAGTTTTGAAGGTGGCGCTGTTTCCCAGTGTTTGCCAAATTTTTGGGCCTCAAAATCGGAAAATGAAGACATGGATTGTCTGCAAAAGGAGCTTCACAGAAAAAGGAAGTGGTGCGCGAAATATAAGAGTCTTGCGCGAAAAACTTAAGTTAGGCGCGGAAAACAGCGGGATGCGCGAAATAGTTTTTCGCGCAAACGGTGTTTCGAATTCAGAGAGGTGAAAAATGGCAAAGGCATGGGCTGCGTGGAAAATCAGGGATGTGCGCGAAATACTTAAGTTGGGCGCGGAAAACAGCGGGATGCACGAAATAGTTTTTTCGCGCAAATGCTGTTTCAGAATCAGTTTGGTGAAAGATGGAAAAGGCATGGGTTGCGCGGAAAATAAGGGTTGTGCGCGAAATACATAAGCTGGGTGAAAGATTACGCGCCAGATGAGAGATTTTCCGCGCCGAAGGGGATTTTGCGCGCAGTGGTCTCAGTCGCCTATAAATATGAGGTGACCCCCTTCATTCGGTTCGTTGGAAGACTTAGAGAAGATCCGAGGTCTGATGCGCGAAAAGGATCGCGTAAAGGAGCTTGCGCGAAATATTTGGAGTTGCGCAAAAAAGGGGATTTTTGCGCGAAATATTTTTCCGCACCAAAAGAAAATGTTGCGCGCAATAGGATGATTTTGCGCGCAAATGGTTGATGTCTCGCATATTTCTCAGTAAGGTTTCTATGCACATTTTGGTTATCCAGTTCAGTGGTTCTGTGCGTTCTAGTGCATCTCTTCCGGACTTCGATGCAAGCAGAGTCTCGTGCTGAGCAGAGGCAAAGACTTCAATGCAAATTTATTGAAGAGACCTACACGTCTATAAACTGAGTGAGACTTCACCAACGGCAGTGAGCCAGGGGGAGTCAACGGGAGTGACCCGAGGGAAGTAGTGAGCTATCCCTAAACCTTATGTAAAGGCAGTGAGCCTGGGACAGAGTGTCTGTACCCGAACTTTTGTATCCGCAGCTAGTGAAGCATAGTGGATTTAGGTACGACCGACAATCTGTCGGCGTATGCTCCTTGGACGTAGCCCTTAATGGTGAACCAAGTAAAAATTGTTGTGTCATCTCTCTGCATGTGAATGTTTAATTGCTGATCATATCCTTCATACATGTTTAAGAAGTTCCTGCCAACATGGGAACAGATCCACAACTTTAAGAAGAAAAAGTTGCCACCCTGATTCACCCCTCCCCTCTCAGGGTGTCCAGGGGTCCTTCACTGGAGTGGTTTGTTGAACCAAAACTGGTTCATGGAGACTATTTGAGATGAAGGATGTGTGGTGTGAATAAAGAATGATGGTTCTACGTATGGTAGAATATGATGGCTCCATATATGACCAAGGTCATTTCATGGACCGCTATGGAAAAGTGGTCAACATAATGGGTGTCGTTTGTGTTAGGAGACTCTGTATGTCGTGGAGGTTATACCAAAAAAATATTTTTTAAATCTTGGATTAGTGGATTTAGAAGATATCGTTTCTTATATAAGGGTCATTATACCCACAAATTAGAAGTGAGTGAAAATATCATTACAAAACATCACTTTGCTTGGGGAATTTGGTGAAGTCTAAAAGTGGTTTCCGGGAAGTGATTCCGGAAAGGATGAAGAAGCTTGTGGAACACTTCACAAAAGTG
The DNA here is from genome assembly GCA_963277665.1 of Viscum album. Taxonomy (NCBI): domain Eukaryota; kingdom Viridiplantae; phylum Streptophyta; class Magnoliopsida; order Santalales; family Viscaceae; genus Viscum; species Viscum album. The sequence goes on from OY728166.1 coordinate 1,380,732,988, forward strand.
TTTTTGGGGAATGTTATTGTTTTAAAATGAAAAACAATTTTAGTTAGAAGAATTTTGTACATGTAGGGGGAGGTCTGATATGCAGATGTGAGGGCAGTCCACGAATAGAGAACAATTCATTGAAAGATGTTGGTTTACTGATGATGTTTTTGGAGTAGGTATGCAGAGGCAGTGTGCTACAATAAAGGAAGATGAGTGTGGGGATGAAGGGGGATTCGTATAAGAGGAAGTGGTACATGGAGGATGTGTTCCATGTATCATACCTTGAAAATAGTACACAAGAGGATCCAGTGGTTTGCAGTGCACTCAAGGAATCTTGAAAAAGCTTCATGTCAGTATGAAAAAGTCATTTCTGTTACATAACAGTACACCGAAATGAATATTTCATTTTCAGGTGAAAAACAAACTTCAATAGAGCATATACCTGAATATTAGGATGAAGGATTTAATGAAAATTAAGGGTCCTACACATTCATAAACCATGTTCGATCAACATTTCTATAAACTATTGGTGGATTCATTTCCTAGAGTAGTGATAAAAAGAAGTGGAAGACGGTGACCCTATCCACCAAATGTGATCCTATGAAAGGGGCATAGAGTGTGAAGCATGGGAATGTTGTGAGAATACCTTAAAACTTTTAAAGGCATTAATAATGGTTATAGATGTTCTAGCATGAACTTTTTTACTCATTATTGGCAGTGATTCTTGGTGAATTTGGTACACCAGCTCACTTTTATTATATGGTCCATGGAATTAACATAATAATGGAGAACCCAATATAAAATTATGTATCGCATTCATGATTTAAATTTTGTTCATACTTTGTATTGATAACAAGAGAGAAGATAGTTTTTTTTAAATGAAACAAGATCCGAAGGGGAAGAAATTATAATATGTAATACCGAGATTCACCCCCATCTAATGGTATTCGACCTAGTGGACCATAATATGTTCCACACATATGTATGATTTTAATTTAGGATACGGATGGTAAAAGAATTATATATCCCAATAAGTCATTGGTAATGGTTTTATATCACATTATATGATATGTAAGAGATTATGGTGTTAACCTAATCCACCTTGGAAGTTTTTCCACTTTATGATGATGGTCTTGGGAATAAACATTCACATATGATTATTATATCATTTTTTTTGTTTTTTCCACATGTTTATGGCCTTATTATATTATTTCCTTATACCATATTTCATTTCATATGGTCATCCAATTTATGATACAAATTTATTTCTCTTCTTTATCATGTTATGCTTAATGCCATGTGTATTTCTTTACTTGGATTTCTAGCACATCGTATTCCTTATATACATTCCAAATGATATCCTATTATGATTTAGGAGATACATGGGAGATAACAGAACTATGTGACATTTTAAAAATGATAATGTATTTATTACTAACACGATGTATGTGTATGTCTAATATTACAAATACACTAGAAAACTATTTCCCTAGCTATATTATTTTGGAAAATTATTTTATGAATTATGTAGTAATGAGTGATTATGTATTGGGTCACTATAGTTCATGTCAAAGGAATGATTAGTTATTTTTCAAAAAAAGTATGAGAAAACATTAGTGAAATTACTTAGGATGGGTCTAAGATAATATCCTAATATTTTAGTATAGCATTGAATGTACAATTTTCCTATGAAAAACATCCATGATGAGATAATATAATGTGGGTGTAAGCATTGTCATAGTTGAACATAAGGGTAATAACCCCAAAGTGTGTGTGTGTTGGGTATTAACATAACACTGACCTAGTGCACGAAAAAATGACGTAAATGGACACCAGGCTCGACACTCTCTGAAGAAGTTCATTGGTTAGTTCCTATATTCATTATAAATCATTATGAAGTATTTTAACATTTGTTTTTATGGAACTTAATTTGATTGGAGAACATAATAATAAAAATGACCATGCTAATGTAGTTTGAAACCTATAGATTCATAAGTTTGTTTCTTCACATCATGTTTGAGTTAATTAATCTATGTTCTTGGATTACCTTTTATATATTTATTAATCATAGTATTACTATACGTAAATATGATTTATTTTAAAAAAGTGATTTACACTGAAGAAATCATGTTAATTACATGTGAAATAATAAATATTATAATGGACCTAATGAAATTTCGAACTTGAAGAGAGTATGATCGGAGAACCTCATGTTGAGTCAATAAGTATTTCCTTATGACATTTCCATTCCTTCATTTTTGGGTGAGATTGTTAAGTCAATATGGTTTCCTTATGACTTTATAATTTCGTTCTTGTTTTGAAAATCACAAACACCTTATTTGATGGAAAACCCCATTTTACCATGTTATTTAATTCTATAAGGAAAAATTTCCTTCCCCAATGAAATTTACCCTTGCCTTGTTTTCATTATTCATATCATAATTTTTCTATGTATAAAATTCAGTTTGAATCCAAAACCTCAGAATTCTATAATTACGTAGATGTAAAACATTCTGTTTTAGGATCTGAATTCTCCGAATTCTAGTTACGAACTCTTCTAAGTTCTGACTTCGAATTTTGAATCAGAATTCTGGTTACAAACTCTACTGAGTTCTAACTATAAATTTTGAATAAGAATTCTAGATACAAACTCTTCAGAGTTCTGACTCCAAATTGTGAATTAGAATTCTAGACATGAACTTTAGACTCCAAATTCTCATGAACACCAACTCAAAAATTTGTAAGTTCATGTTCAAAATTCCTATGAATCTAGATTTCGAATTTCCTAGAAATTCAGACTCTTGAATTTTATAGAATTTAGATTCTAGATACCAAGAAAACAGAATCGGAATATCCATATATTATAGACTCCGAATTCATTTTTTTAAGACTCCGAACATTCATTTTCTTACATTCTGAATATCATATTTTAGTTATTCATACACTTGTATTTTTATAAAACGATTCTGTTCTTTCAGTTTCTCAATAAACCTTGTTTGAGTGACACATGTATAGGTCCCTCTCAAATTCATGTAAAAATATAACTGTTAGAGGAGGGATCCGACTGTTGAAGTCCTGTCTATAAATAGGAGCACATTTAAAAGTGCTCAGAACTTTTGAACTAGAGCATTGACTTTTGACAAAGTGATGTTGAAGTGATTTTTAGAGAGAGAGGCTTTCTAAACTCTCAGGCTTCATGCTGAACTTTTTGAACTGCTTGTTCAAACCTTTCTTCATGCGTATTTTCTTAGTATAGTGGTTCGATTTCCTTGAAATCAGAGACTTGGGGTTGTGATGTCAGAGGTGACGATTTCCTTACAAATCAAGGGCTTGCAGGGATATCATGATAGATACTGATCTTCGGATTTAGGGCATACCTGGGATTGGCTAAGACAAACTTTCTTGAAAGTATATATCAAGGGACCTCTTATACAGGGTTTTTGGATACCCTTCTCTGTGGGTTAAAAGAGTTACTACTTGTTACTTGTAGTATTTTGTTTTCTGTTGTGTATTTTAGTTGTTTAGGAAAGTATAACTTTTATATACTTCCTAAAATGTGTACTTTGATTTTATAGGATTCTATAATCTTTAAGATAGAATATTAGTTGGAGTAAACTTTTGTGATGTTTCATATTCAGAATCACTTTTACGGAATCAAGCAATATAACTGAACTTAGAGGTGTTGTGAATTTTTGTTATTCAAAATTTCCTTAAGGATTGTTTAGTATACAATTCACCCCCTATTGTATTTGATCATCTCATTTGTATTATATCGATCCTACATTTGGAATTATAGTGTATATCATTCTCACATACCATATCAAAAATTGGTATCAGAGGAAGGTCTATGAAATACTTATATTCACATATACGTTTTTCTCGGCTCAATGTTTTCATAATAGAATTTTTGGATTCATATTTTCATATTCATACATTGTTTCATATTTATGGATTCATATGTTCAGACTCATAAAGTTCTTATTCATTCTTACTTAGAGATACAATATCTAGTTCTTTACTTAGGATATTTTCTCTTGTTTACAAACTCATACTCTAACACTTTTTTGTGCCAATGATTTTCTTAAGGATGGCTGGTTTAAATGTTAGTTTTATTCATAATCTAAATCCTACCAGACCTTCTGTTTTTGATGGAAATGATTATGAGTACTAGAGAGAGAGGATGAAGACTTTTGTTATCAATACTAGAGTTTATAACTATCTAATGTAGATGGGAGATTATAAGATTCCGGATAAAGAATTTAGAACCTTTACGAATTAGGAGAAATCATAATATCAAGAAAACATCAGAGTCATAAATACTTTGTAATATTCCATGACTAGGAATATCTATAGTCAAATATCATCGAGTGAAGCTGAAAAATGTATCTAAAATAAAATTGAAGTTACATATTTTGGTAAATCTAAAGTCATTGAGACAAGAAGTGCTATGTTGAGAGGTGAATACCATAGCTTTAACTTTCCTTATGGAGAACCTATAAGAAAATTACAACAAAGCATTATGACTGTCATGAATAGCTTAAAATCTATGGGAGAAAACGGTTTGGATGATGAGGCTCTTGTAGAAAAGATCATAAATATCATAGAAAATGAATGGGAGTCCAAGAGGATAGCTATTGATGAGATCAGGAAATTTAGTTAGATTTCCCTAGATGAGTTGTTCGAAACTCCTCATCAGCATGAAACCAGAATGAAGAGAGATGCTGAAAATGTTAAGAAGAATGATGTGAATGGAGGAGTTTATTTTAAAACCACTTTTAATAATATGAATGCCAATACCCAAGAAAGAGTAACTTGATCTAAGTCAAATAAAGTCATTATTCAGTCAGAATCTAGTGACACAGAAAAGTCTGATAATGAATTAGCATATCATTCTAGGAGAATGAATAAGATTATAGCTCAAAAGAACCATCAGAATAAGTACAAGAACAATGACTAGAGAAATAAGAAATATGGATATGTTATTTTTTATGAATGTAGAAGAACAGTTCATATCATCCATGATTGTCCTTTATTGAAAACGAAAGAAAATAAGGAATGGAATTCAGAAAGGAACAAGCATAAATTCTAATGATCAAAGCACATGAGAAGCCTTAATGATAATGATACATGGAGTGCTAGCTATGGAGACTCTTCAGAAAGTTAATCTGTGGAATATGATTCATTATAACAGAAGAATTTGGGATTCATTTCTACTACTTATTTCTATAATACATGTCTTATGTCCATGGTATGCTCTTCTGAGACCTTAAAAAAATTCTCTCTTGTAAATAGTTACTATTCCAAAAAATTGTACTTCTGATGAAGATACTTCATATTCAGAAAATGAAGAAATACCTTCATATTATGATTTTTCTAGATTTTCCATGTTACTTGTTGCAAGAAATTTTAAAAATATTATGAAATTAGACAAGGAAAATACTATGGATGAAATTATTACAAAAGAGATTTCAGATATTTCTAAAGATCTTAGAGATAAATATGAGCTTTTAGAAAAACTTTCTAAAGACCGTGAGGTATAAAATTCTATAAGGAAGAACTTTCAAAAGATATTATGAATCCTATTTTAGAGAAAAATGTTTTTGAGGAAAAATCTAACTCTATGGAAATGATTATTGAGGATAGGAATTAAGTCCTCGGACTGAAATCTGAAATATTTTCTCTTAAGAATCTTCTTGAAAAATTTAACTATGGGAAGGAAAATTTTGACATGATGTATTCTCAAATTAAACCTCAAGGTAACACTATGGGAGTAGGTTATACTCACCAAAAACTAGTTTTCAAAAATAATTATTTTGTTCCTTATAGAGCCCCTTTTTTCACTAAATGTCAATGTGGTGGGCATTGGAAGAAAAATTTCCCCTTGAACAAAGTTCAATATATTGGGTTTCATATAGGTAATATTTATAAACATAATTGGATACCCAAAATTTTGTTGTCAAACAATTCCGGATCAATGAAAGCTTGGATTCTGAAAGTATAACTTTCTTATTTTCAGGATGCTAATGTAGGTATGGATAGTGTATGTTCCCAGAATTTTTCTAGTAACAAAAAAATCTTTGAAAATATTATGAAGATGAAAGGAGGAAAAGAAACTTTTAGAGATAATGCTAAAGGAGAAATTGTTGGTATAGGTAACATTGTTATTCTTAGAAAAACATTGATTTTGAATGTTTTACTTGTAAAAGGTATTAAGAACAACCTAATCAGAATAAGGCAACTATGTGATGAAGGATACATTTTGAATTTCAGAAATAATAGGTTCTTAGTACACAATTCCAAGGAAGAATTTTTTCTTTCTACCAATAGGCAATATAATTTTTTACAAACTAATAATAGATGACCTTAGGAGACAAGATCAACCTTGACATAGTGAAATGAATTATCATTCATGGTTTTTAATAGAAGGTTATGACATTATAACCTTAGTAACTTATGAAGACATTCTATGAATGGACTAGTTAAGGATCTACCAGAGCATAGATTTGACTCTTCAAGAAACACTCTGACCCTTGTCAATATGGCAGGCAACATAAATCAAGTTTTAAATCAGTCGGTGAAGTCTCGACTACTGATGCAATACAACTAGTGCATATGGATCTCTTTGGTCCTACACAAACTGGAAGCATTGGGGGAAAGTATTATGTATTTTTCAGGGATGTTGACTACACTAGATTTACATAGGTCTATTTTCTATGAAAGAAGTCTGAAGCTCTTTATTATTTAAAAAGTATTAGAGTCCAAGTTAAAAATGAGAAAAGCCATCCATTGAAAACTATTAATAGTGATCCTGGAGGAGAATTTCAAAATTATGATTTTGAAACTTTTTGTAGTAGAAAATGAATTACACATAACTTCTCAGCACCCAGAACACCTCAACAAAATGGTGTTGTTGAAAGAAGAAATAGAATTATTTAAGAGATAACCAGAACCATGTTGAATGAGTATTCTGTAGCCAAACATTTTTGGCAGAAGGTGTATGTACTTCTTGTTATATTATAAATCGAGTTTTGATTAGACATTTTCTAAATAAAACTCTTCATGAGTTATGGAATGGTAGAAAACCAAGATGTTCCTACTTTAAGGTATTTGGTTACAAGGTATTCATTTTGAATACTAATGATAATCATCATAAATTCTCACCAAAATCTGATGAAGTAATTTTCTTTGGATACTCTATATCTTCTAAGGCCTATAGAGTATTCAACAAAATCACACGTATTGTTGAAGAAATAGTACATGTCAAATTTGATGAAACTGATCCTTTTGTTTTTGAACAACCCCAACCCACATCTTCAGATGTGTTTTCAAAAACTGATTATCAACCTTTGATAGAAGACCCTTCTGGTAAGTAAAATTTCCAAGAAGATACTTCTGTAACATTTACCCCAGAGAATTTCCTACCTTATGTTGATGAACAGGTTTTACAGAACCCAAAATCAATTTTTTCTTAACAATCATCCCAGTGATAGTATCATTGGTGATGTGAATCAACCTGTAAAGACTAGATGTTCCTTAAGGAACAAAGTATAACATCTAGCATTCCTTTTCCAATTAGAACCAAAAAGCACTGATGAATATTTAGGTGATTATTATTAGATTAAAGATATGCAAGATGAGCTAAATGAATTCGAAAGGAATAATTTATGGTCCCTGGTTGAAAGACCTAAGGAAACTTCTATTATTGGAGTGAAATGGGTTTTCAAAATCAAATGTGATGAAAATGGAATCATTATATGAAATAAATCTAGATTGTTTACTAAAGGATATAATCAACAAAAAGGAATATAGTATGAAGAAACCTATGCTCTAGTAGCTAGCCTTGAATCTATTCATTTTTTACTTTCCATTGTAGAATTCTTCAATTTCAAACATTTTCAAATGGATGTGAAATGTTCATTCCTTAATGGTTAAGTTCAAGAGGATGTTTTTGTTGATCAACCTCCTATTTTTAAAGATACAAAACATCTTGATCATGTTTTTAGACTTACAGAATCATTATATGGCCTTAAACAAGCACCTAGATATTGGTATGACATGATTACATGATTCTTACTTGAAAATAATTATGGTAAGGAAAATGTAGATCCAACCCTTTTTGAAAGAAAGATAAGAAAAATGTTTTTATTGTTTAAATTTATGTTCATTACATTATATTTGGTTCAACTCGGCAATCATTAATTGATTCCATTGCAGATCTAATGAAATATGCGTTTGAAATGAGTATGATGGGTGAGTTAACATTTTTCCTTGATTTTCAAATTTCTCAAAAACTAGAAGGATATCACAATATAATTATATTAAATACCTTCTTAAAAAGTATGGATATGACAACACATAGATTATTAGTACTTTTATTAGTACCTCAAACACACTTGATCTTGATGAAGCTGGAAAACCAATAGATCAAACAAGCTTTAGAGGTATGATAGGAAGTTTACTATACCTGACAGCTAGTCATCTAGACATATTGTTTTCAGTGTGATTATGTGCAAGATATCAATCCAATTCTAGGGAATCTCATTTAAATGAAATGAAAATAATTTTTTCTACTTAAAGGGAACCATGGATTTAGGACTCTTTTACACTTCTGGAAATGATTTTATTCTAAAAAGTTTCTCAGATGCTGATCTTGGTGGATGTAGAATGGATAGAAAAAGTGCATCTGTAACTTGTCATTTCTTAAGAGATTAATTAATTTGTTTTTCATGAAAGAAGCAACACTTAGTAGAAATCCCCACTGCTGTTGCTGAATATATAGCAGCAGGAAGTTGTTGTTCTCAAGTGTTGTGAATACAACACACACTCACAGACTATGGCTTGAGTTATACTAAGATTCAAATTATGTGTGATAACACAAGCGCCATTGACCTTAGTAAAAACCATGCACATCACTCTCATGAAAAGAACATAGATATTAGGCATCTCTTTCTTAGGTATCACACAAAACAAGGAGATATCATTCTTCAATGTATCGTAACACAAGATAAACTTCCAGATATTTTCAAAAAATCATTACCCTCTGATATATTTGAATACATTAAATATAAGTTAGGAACGATAATCGTAAGTTAATCCTCCTTAATAAAATATTATTGAATCAATCTTCTTACAGTAATAAACATATTTTCATAGGGGGAGTATATTTTCTTGTAAGCTTTCAAAAAAATTCAAAATGATGTTTTTCATGTTTTTCATAATGATGTATTTAATGTTTTTCTTATTGATGTTTTTCATGTTTTTCATAATGAAGACTTTCATAATTGAAATTTTCGTACATGAAATTTTCATAATGGAAATTTTCATAATGGACATTTGCGTACTTAAAATTTTCTTAACATAAACTTTCGTACTTAAAATTTTTGTAGTCAAGTTTTTCATACTGATGATTTTTGTAATGAAGATCAGCATACTCTTTTTTCCCATACGCATGTTTTTTTTTCAGAATCAAAGGTCCTTCAAGAAGAATCTCTCTCGATATGAATAATTCTCATGAAAATCAAAAAGGTATGATTCTTTCTATTGTATTCGTAATAACATTTTACATGCTGTTATTTTCTTCTATTTTTAAAATTTCTCAGATTCTAGTTTCATTAAATCCAATGTTTTTCCTTTTAAAAACTGAAAATATTTGATCCTATGAAATTTACCTTGAGGCTAAAATTTCAACCGTCAGATTTGATCACAATGTTTCTCAGCCATTATATTGAAATGAGAAGATGAACCGTTACTTCAAAGCCTATAAAAGGGGAGCCCCAATAGTTGTTCAACATCAGTTTTCAAAGCATGTGCATGTGTCATCTATGTCCATCTACAAATGCATATTCTGATTTTTTTAAAATTTCTCATGTCCTAATGTTAGCTGATGATCCTTCCCAATATATGTCTTCTGTCAAGGCGATTTTCGAGGGTCAAATATACAGGGAGAGGTTAGTGCATCCAAACATATTTAACAAGTATGACTCTATTATCCCAAATAATATCAAACATAATGGATGGGAAAGTGTAGAAATATCAAAGACAGGAGCTTAGGATGTAGTGTTTCTAGAATTTTTGATAGAGTTTTATGAGTTATATTGTTTCATTAAGGAAGATAGTGTTGAAAAATATTCCTTAATGAGTTAAAGAATGACATATTCACTTTCCTACACCAAGGCTGCTTGCTTTGTAGGGTAATCTTATGAAAGTGAGGAAGAATTTTGTTCATAGAAGCTACTAGATGTTCAAGGGAGTTTTTTAAAAGTTAAGTCTATGCATAGTCTTAAAACTACAGATGTCATGACCATAATGATTTCTCACTGGTCTACCAGAAATTGTATTTTATGGCTATGGGTTCAGGGATTTTTCATACCGAGATAGTGTGACAAGGAAACTCTTAAGAAAAGGGACATTTATATCTTGCATATTATGGTAAATATAAGGATAATAAAACTGATGAAGAATATTCAAATTACAATAGAGAATATCAAGAATGGGAATTTGAGAGCACGTGTAATCATGTATCCATCCCTACTCTCCAAACTAATAGTTCGGTTCCTTGAATCATTCATTATCCCTTGCAGTTCCAAGATGTGGAATTGTAAAGTAATCATAATTAGTGATGATACCCTCATGATAATGAATTTTTTCTTTTCTATAGAATCAGGAGAGTTTTATGATCTGCCAGTGGAAGAGGCAGAATCCATTCAAAAAATGATGAAGAGACTAAACCATCGAAGAACGGTGGAAAGAAAATAAAATTAAAGGAAGTAGAAGCTGAAGGAGAAACCCCTAATGCTAAGGGATCTCAATATGCACCTTCAAAACCCCGAAAGCAGAAAGACTATCCAGATGAGGTAGTAGCCAAATGGATGGATGATAAAAAGAATCAGAAGAAAGGGGAACCACAATTTGGCCTAGACACTCCAGTGGCCAAAGCACTAGAAGGGAAAGCTACTGAAGAGCTTGAGAAGCAAGCCAAAGAGATGAAGCTCAAGAAGAATATTTCAGTGGCAGAGATTGTGCAATCTCTTTTGAAGGATGATGATGTAGAATCTAAGAACACTTCCATACCGAAAACGTTCTTAGTTGAACCCTTACATGAGACACCGGGGATGAAGTACATGACTCTGGAAAAATCCCAAAAGAAGGATGTTGAAAAGGAAGTTGTGGAAGAAGTTCAGGGAGCATAAAGAACTGAAAATACAATTGATCCAATAAAGAAAGTAGAATATTTTTATGGAAAGGAAAGTGCTTCTAAATATTTATCAATCCAGACTTCTCAAGCCAGGTCTTCGAAACATGCTACTCCTGTAGTTGATGAGAAGGGTGATGAAGTGGAAGTGAACAAGTTATCTGGGAAAAAGACTCATAATCATGACTTCATTATTCTTGAAGATATTGAGGCAGGAGCAGAGAAATATAAAATTGATGAATATAATATTGTACATTTGTCTGGAAGTGAGCATGAATCTTTTGATGAAGAAGGTATTCCGAGAAGAAGTAAGGGAAAACAAGTGTTTGTTGATAACCGAAAAAGGCAATTTTGAGGAAGAAGAATGTAGGTGGAACATCTAAGAGGAAGCTGGTTGAGCTAGAGGAAGAACCCCCACAAACAAAATGTTAGATTCAGAATCATCAGCTTTGGGACATGATTTTGTCGTTCTGTCCTTAAAAAAGCTACTGGACAACCTTCCAATCATTCCATCTATTGAATCCAGATGCCAGATACTCAAGAATAGCATGAATCAGAAATCAGACTCTATATCCATGGTGATGGATAAATGTGTAAAGGTTGAGGCTAAACTCATGAATTTCCTTATCAAATATGAATCCCACAAGAAATCTTGGAAGAAAATGACAAGATGGTTGAAGAAGATTATTGAAGATTTGAGAGAACTTGAACAATTTCAAGAAGATTTCAAGGAATCTTTTGATACTAAAGACACCAAAATCAGAAATCTTACAAATAGATTAAAGGAAAAGCTAAATCTTGAGAAGAATACTCAGATTCATGATCTCAAAGATCTGAATGGGATGTTTAATTTTTTTGTCCAATGTTGTAAAACATAAATGGACCTCCAGATTGAGATGGAAGAAAGGCTAGTGAAGCAAGACGACTTACTAAAGGTTCAGGAAGAGGAATTGAAGGATCAAGTTGATTGGATCAAAGCCTTAGAGAAACAAGCAGAGGGGAATCACTAAAGGCTAATGATGTTGAAAACCATTGTGAAGAAGATTATACCCAATGAAAAATAAGAAAAATAAATCCAAATCTGAGCTTTTATTGTATTTGTTTTCCTTGAACAAATTCTTCCAATCATAATGAAATTTTGGTTGCATGTTTTTGTCTAGATTTTTGTACTAATATTTCATATACCATATTTTTTCGATTCCCTAAAATTATTTTTGAAAATCACAAAGTGAGAGAACGAAAAATAATTCTAAGTAATAGAATATATATCCTTATGTATGGGTGGTTTATCAAAGGGGGAGTTCTCATTATGATGATTTCCACATTAAAATAAAAAATCTCATTCCAGAAATCTAGAATATGATCCATAGTGATCCAAAGCAAAAGGGGGAGTTAGTCGTATTAACCAATGTTCATCTATAAAAGGAGAAAAGTTATCTTTCAAAGTCTAAGAAATTTTTTCTAAGTCCCTAAATTATAATTCGTATGGATGGTTGTTACTTCCAAAAAGGGGGATATTTTCGAGTTAATAAGGTTTTAATTATGACATTTCCATTCCATCATGTTTGGGGGAGATTGTTTAGTCAATAAGGTTTCCTTATAAATTTACAATTCCTTCTTGTTTAGAAAATCACCAAAACCTTATTTCAAGGAAAAACCCATTTTACCATGTGATTTAATTCTATATGTAAAAATTTCCTTCCCCTTGGAAATTTACCCTTACCATTTTTTCATTATTCATATCATTATTTTTCTAAGTAAAAAATACAGTTTGAAATAAAAACCTCTGAATCCTATAATTACCTAGATATGAAGCATTCTATTTTAGGATCTGAATTCTCAAAATACTGGTTATGAACTCTTTGGAATTCTGACTCTGATTTCTGAATCAGAATTTTGGTTACGAACTCTTCTGAGTTCTGACACTGAATTCTAAATCAGAATTCTGGATACGAACTCTTCAAAGTTCTGACTCTAAATTATGAATATGAATTCTGGATACGAACACTTCAGAGTTCTGACTCTGAATTCTGAATACGAATTCTATATACGAACACTTCAGAGTTCTGTCTTCGATTTCTGAATACGAATTCTGGATACAAACTTCTGACTCTGAATTCTCATGAACACCGACTTTGAACTTTGTAAGTTCAGGTTCCAAATTCCTATGAATCTAGATTCTGAATTTCCCTGAAATCCAGACTTTGAAATTCTATTGAATTCTGGTTCTGAATTCCAAGAAAACATAACCCAAATAACCTTGTATTATAGAATCCAAATTCAATTTTTTCTTAGACTCCGAACATTCATTTTCTTACATTCTGAATATCATATTTTAGTTATGCATTCACTTGTTTTGTTATAAAATGATTTCATGAATTCAGTAACTCACTAACTGTTGTTAGAGTGACACGTGTATAGGTCCCTATGAAATTCAAGGAAAAAATGACAATTGGAGGAGGGATCCGACCATTGAAGCCATTCCTATAAATAGGAGATCATTTGAAAGATCTCAGGACCTTTAGAACATGAGCTTCGACTATTGAAAAGTAATGTTGAAGTTATTTTGAGAGAGAGGCTAGTATAAACTCACAGGCTTCATGCAAAAATTTTTGAACTCCTTGTTCAAACTTTTCATTATGCATATTTTTTTAGTGCAGAGACTCGATTTCCTTGAAATCATCGACTTCGGGTTGTAAAGTCATCGGTGTCAATTTCCATAAAAATCGAGGGCTTGTAGGGATAGAAAGGCAGATACCCATCTTCGGATTGAAGGATTACCTGGGTTTGGGTAAGACAGACTTTAATGAATGTAAAAATCAAATGACATCTTATCCAGGGATGTTGGATATCCTCCTCTTTGGGTTAAAAGAGTTACTACTTGTAACTTGAAGTATTTTATTTTCCGCTGTTTATTTTAGTTGTTGAGGAAAGTATAACGTTCATATAATTCCTTAAACTTGTACTCTGATTTTATCGAATTCTATATGCTTTAAGGTAGAATCTTAGTTGTGGTAAAAAAAATTTATGTTTCATCTCTGGAATCACTTTTCCAGAATCAAGCAGCATAATAAAACATAGAGGTGTTGTGAATTTTTGTTATTCAAAATTTCCTTAAGGATTTTTTAGTATACAATTCTCCCCCCTAATGTATTAGTATCATATAAATACTATATTTGGTATTATAGAGTATATCATATTCACATACCATCTCAACACCTCATTGTATTATTGGAGATACTCAATCATGTTATCATTAATAAACTAAATATTGTAGAACGCCCTCTAAGAGAGAATATTTCATATGATTCCTTTTTCAATTGAAACCCACTAAATTTTATTATATATACTGATACCATAATAATTGAACAATGGATTATCTCAATAGAGAAAATATTCTATGTCATTTCATGCTATGAGTAAGAGAAGGTCGTACTAGTTTTTTTCTCCCATGAGAGAGAATCTTGTAAGTGGTGAACTCTAAAAAAAATAAAAAACCCATCATGGAAATATAAACTATGTATTGGGAGGAATTAAAGAGTTTATCTATTAACAAATATCTCAATTGAACTATGAATCTTATAAAATAGGGGGATTTCAATTCACTCAAGAAAAATTATGAAAATTATATTAGATCTACTATGGTGAACTTTACAGCTATTACATGATACCCCTCTAGTTTTACGATTAAAACAAAAAATTGAACCATTCAATAATTTAGTGGGTTAATGATGAGTCTATGATGATCATTTGAAATTAAATATTTTTATATATATGAACAAGTTATCTAATATTCATTAAAATTTTTCATAAGGATGAGATATTATCAATGGTGTTATAGAACTAGATATAATAAGTAGAAAACAGAGATTAAATCAAGGGGACCACTATAAAAAACTCATGGAGGTGAGAAAATTCAACATCCAATATGAAAAACTATGAAAATAATCATCTTGGAATCTATCTCAATGGGACCATGAAATGTACCGAGTATTGAAAAAATGCAAATTAAGTCAACACATGTAAAAGTGAGATGTATAAGACCCATATTGTGATTGAATAAAAAATTTCTAGACCATTCCTCAGTCATTTTTATTGTGTTATGACTATAATTAATATAGATACTATAGAGACCAGTTCACTAAATTATGGGTTTTCAAATAACCAATGAAAACAGTTCCCATTGAAAATATTGAATGGGTAGGTAATATACTAATACTATTATGGGGGTGCAGTAAGGAAATGATCTTGAGATATGTACGTGAGATACATATTCAAGAATAGACGGTTCAATTTTTTATTCACGTACCACACACTATTTAATGTCATACAAGTTTATTATAATGATTCAAACACAACTGGAAATTTTGATGCTAATTAACAAATAGAAACTGTTAATGGTTCGATTATTACATCTCATAACGTTTCCACAGTTGATATATGTGGGATGAATCTAACATCTGACCTTTTCATTAGCCTTTTAGTGTAATTTTATTTATTCTATGAATGGTTTGGTGGTCTCTATATTGGGAAAACATCAACTTTTGGGAGTAGTAATTCCAAAATTATTTCCCAAAATGACCTCCATTTTTATATATGTGTGAGGACAATGAATGATATAGATTGTAATGTACTTTAAAAGAATGAATATTCATTTCTTATAACAAATAATTTATATCTCAAACAAAGGAGTTAATAGAGAGGACCACTCTAGAGGAAATTCCCATTGGATGGTATTCTACTAAATTATTCTTTGAAGAATTACATAGTCGTCCTCCTATTGTGAGGTTGATTTCTATAATGAACTTATACCCGCATATCTATCGATATCCAATATTTTATATAAAATGGGACAAATTTATGTGTATGATTTTTAGAAATTAAATGCTCATCTAGAAACATGTTTTTTATGGCCTAGTGCATCAACATGGGGTTCATTGTTCTTCTTTCTCAAGAATAAGAATGAGTTTATGCATCTCAATATCAATAATCGTGAACACAACACGATCATGATAAATAAAAAGTTTCATTTCGAACATATAAATGAATTGTTCAATCAGTTACCTGGAGATTAATAATTCTATTACTTTTAAATTCAATGATGATATAATTTGTAAAATCTATACAAGAAGGATACTTCAATGAAAACCTTTCTTGCAGTGTACCTGAACTATAAGTTAATAGTCAATCTATTCGGACTCATGATTGTACTGGTGATATTAATAGACATAATGAATATAGTATTTTGATCTTAAATTGATAAATTGTTGATAGTCATTTCATAATGCATTCTTTTATACACTAAAATCAAATTGGAAAATGAGTTTAATTTAAATATTGTGTTCAAGACATTGAGGAATGTGATGTTATATTCAACGTATATTATATGAGAGTTTCAGATAGAGTAAGTAACATTCCTATGAAATGTTTTCACATTTAAGGGGATATATGTTGACTATTTAAAGAATATGAAGATTTATGATTAGTATATACCTTCATTTTTTATGGTGATCTATAGTTACCAAATATTAGCTGGGTACTATGGATGATTTGTGAGACAATTATCATGATTTTTAAATCCATTAAAAATGATTTATCTAAATGATGTGGAAAATGTAAGGATATATGAATGAAAATAGCTATACAAGGAGCTGATAAAGAAGATTAAAACAACACATATACTCAGTATACCCATATGTTGGGAAGTCTTTGTGATCTAAAATGACAAATAAAAAATGATTTGGGATGCGTAATCATGAAGAATGATAAATTTGAAGCCTATGACTAATGATAGTAGAATGTGTAAGAATATAAATATCCAATGGGTGATCTTGATTCAGTTGCAATAATAATCATTATAAAAATTGGGAGGCATTATCCATACAAAGTGAAGTTTTATATATAAACTGACCACAATTGATGGAAATATATATTATGATTTAAGGTGTAAAATATTCACAAATCAAGATGGTTAGTGATAATTGTGGATGATGATTTCTCAATATACTACAATACGAAGAAGGAAGATAAAATGGAAATGTATCTAAGTAGAAAATAACCAACAACCATATCTTAATTGGGGATTTTGAAAGATCTGATCTCCATGTACATACAGAGGATGGACATGGGAATCACGAAGAAAAGAACATTATCCAACATTTCTCAAATGATTTCTAAGACATCACTAATTTAAAATGTAATTAAGTCTCAAATAGCTGATGTGGACATAAAGAAGAAGTTATGATCCTTAATGAATGGTATAACATCTGAGATCAAGTTTTATGAAGAATGATTCATTATATTTGAGGAAATTTTTTTGTTTTATCATATTCAAAGATAAAAAATAAGCTATAGAATAATCCTTGTATATTAACATTCTCCACCAGCACATAAAACATGATACTATATGGAGATCTCCCATAACACTATTGGTGGGAAAATATAATGATAGATATGTCAAAATATACATAAATGTACCTGATGTTTCGATTGGAAAAACATGAGAGGAAATTGACTTATGTGATGATGCAACCATTTATTATACCAACCTGGAAATAGTAAAACAACATTTTGGATTTTATCCTGGGTCCTTAAATTACATTGAACGAGATGTATGATATAAATATTTTGGGTAACCTTGTTTTAAATGATTCTCAATTCATTTATATTTGAGAGGAGTTCTCACTTAATCACTTAGATAAGATAAACAAAAGTGAAGTGGTAAGGATGTATAGAACACGATAATTTATTTTATCTGATCAAGATATGTGACTAACTGTAATCCTACAGAAGATTCATCAACATTCTCTAAATAAGAGTGGATCTTTAGTACATCATATCATCTCTAGAATGATTTCCATTATAAAGAGTTTATAAAACCTATTGACGATTTCATGAGGGAAATATTTATGTACTTCAAGGGTGTATGGTAAAAACATCATCCTCAAGTTATGTTAAATTACCTGAATAGTTTCGACTCAATCAAAAAATAATCCCCATATGAATCCCTCTAAGGTAAGAGATAATGAAAACCCATGTTTTGGGATTAAGTATGTTATTTAAAGTTTCCAGGACAAGAGATGGCTGAAGAAGTGGTAGAAGAGGTGAATTCCAGTCAACAACACATCAAAGTATTAAAAAGTTGTTATAAGTGTTATATTTATAACCATTTATTTGTCATAGAGACTGGTATCAGTGAAATTTTTCTCTTCTATATATATCTATGGAAGAGAGTCATGAGATTTGAGAAGAAGCATAGTCTAATTCAATGATATAATAGACACTTTGAGATTCTTGATCGCATCAGAGTGATGGTATATCAAATAACACTCACACCAAACCTATCCAAATTATATGGTGCGTCCTAGGAATCCCTATTTAAAAAGTCAATACTATATACCTCACAAGATCAAAATTTAGATTGAGTAGAGGTGGATATTAATCTCTCTTGCGAGGAGAATAATATAATGATCTTGAAAAATAGACATATTTTTCATCAATAAACGACAACTCAACTTCTCAATGTAAAATAATGAAACAATTTGTTTTAATTGATAATTTATGACCACAAAATATAACATGAAACAAAATTACCCACAATATTTCCAGTTTATATTGATTAAAATTACAAGGGAGGAATTTTTTAAGGAGATAGAATTTAACAACCTGAAAAATTATTTATTATTGGACCTTAGTAAATATTATATTGTGTGTCTTATGTAACATTAAATAATGAACTAATATAAAAACCTAATAACCTTTAATAAAATTAAATTATTCAATATGATTTTATTTGACGGTAAACTAGTTGGAATATATAATAGTAAAAACATTAGGAATTATAGTATTTATAATATGTTTATAAATTTAATTTAACAAAATTAATTGAATTTTTGGATTTATTATATAAATTGTAGATTAATATAGGTTTTTATTAGTTAATTAAATAATCAGTTTTCAGGTTAATGGAAAAAATATTGATATTACTAAAAACTGTAACTTTTATTATACAATATAATCATGATAACTGTTAAAAACATTTTTCAATAAAAAATATTTTTTATAAAGTTAAATTAATAATTGTTAAATAATATATTTATATATAAAATTACATTTAACATTTTAAAAAAATTATTTAACGTTCCAACTAAAACTATTTTCCATATGTTTTATTTAATGTAATTTTGACAACATCAAATTCAGTTTTTTAGATATTTTAATATTAATTAAATATCAATTGAATAATAATAATGAAATTAATATTAGTATACTTTATAACATTTGATAATTTTATCCAAAACCTAAAACATAATCCAAAATGTAATTTTTTTTCTAAATACAATTTTTTTCATGTTACAGTAGAGAATGATAAAATTAATTATTCAGACACATAGATTTCTTTCTAAATTATATTTAATTTCAAGAATCATTAGGGTTATGAAATATAATAGTCGGAATAGTGTTTTTGAGCATACAAGTACAATTATTAGCTACATATTAGTTACCTTATTAAATACCAAAATTGGTAAATTTAAAAAATAGGAGAATAAATGACTCTAAAGAATATTTAAAACATCTGTAGAAAATTGAGGCAATGATTTCATAAAAATACCCCAAACCACAATCTATGATTTACACTTGATATTTACATTACATGTAACATAATATTTCTATTTTCATTTATTAATAAACACCTATTTAAATAATTCTTTGTTTCAGTTTTGTACAATGTATTTTCAGGAGAAATTTTTTATATTTTGAAAGTCTATGGGATTGTGCATGGTTGGAACATGGTTTGACCAAAATGTGCACCCTCTCTATAGAAACCATACCACCCTATACATTGGGGTGTTTTCATGACTATCACTTGGTTTTAATACCCAATATTATGAATTAGTAGAAACCATCCACCTAGAGAAAATGGGCACACAGTTGGTCTAAACCATGCGACATTACCCAGTAAACCGTGTGTATGGGATTTTTTGATCTAAAAATTATTTTTTTGAACACCTAGAACCATCAATTAAGGTGAGATATAGTGTTGTACAACCCCATAAAAAATTATTCCTCTAGTTGAGCTCCCAATAGCACTACTTGGGCCCTCAAAACCCTTCCATATGTGGATCCAAGATTAAAAAATATCATTCGAACTTCTCTGGGTTAGTTTCCACTTTTCATTATTTTCCTTCTACTATCTATCTATATATTTTCCTCCATAGGGTTTCTTATATATCTTTGTTGGTTGGAGAATCTATTACCCAGTATTTTAGGTAATGTAACTAGGTAGTCTCTCAAATGTTCATTTCTGGAATTCTTCATTGGATTTTCCTAGATAGGGTTTGGCATTTTCAGATCATATGATTCCACAGAAGGTGGTTCCATTATGATTGAAAATTTTTATTAACCCTAATTTTCTCTATTAGAATTCAATTATTCGAATTAAATTTAATTTATTGAAATTTATTTCAATTAGTTTATTAGAAACAGAATTCCATTGAATAGGGGGATTTGGATTCAAAATGGAATGAGGTTGGGAAAACCCATAAAATTCCACATAATTGTGGTGTATATGGGAAATTGTTAAAATTATATGAAATTTAAATTGATGTATTTAAATTGCGATATTTGATGGAATTTGGTTTAATTAAAATTTTCAATTTTTTGTAGAATTTCAATTGTGAAACTAATTTAACTAAATTTATTTCAAAATGGTATTTGGGAAAATGAATTAAAATTATTTTGATAGAAACGAATGGGTTTTATATGGGAAAATGGTATAATTTTATTACAATCCAATTTTTTGGTTTTACATCAAAATTTTGAATATATTAAACATATAATGGGATGAATTATATTTTGAGTAGTCTTAAAATCAATTGCCCATAATTTTTTTATTAGAGAACAAAATAGTATTAGCTTGTTTGTGAGTTATTCAGATAACACTCTATGATTTAAAACATCTGAAAACATAAATTTATCATGTCACGTCCCCGATAATATAGTGATGGAGTCCTATTGAACAATGCCAATGAGATGTGTGTATACCCATATTTCCATGTCACATTAAGTGTGTGGAGTCCTATATCCTTGAACCATATTACCTCAAAGTGCATGACTATGTTTTTCACTTGTTTGTATTTTAAATGGATATAAGCCATTGTTGTAAACTATTTACCATACATTCTTATTTATATAAATTAGTTTTTATAAAAGTGTTTTTTAATCCATTTGTTTAAATTATTTCAATCATTTGAAATATTATGTTTCATTTTTTAAAATATTAATTTGAAATTCCAAATATAGTAATTTAAATTTGAAAGGATTATTTGGTTAATTAAATGTTGGTATATTATTATTTAATCCTCGGTGAGACCCAAATAGGATTTTAGCATAAACCATACGTATGATTTTGGGTGTTTTTAGATTTTCTTCTTCCATGTTTGAGTAGGGTAAGAGACGGATTGAAAATGTTTGTAACTATTGATCATTGTGATTAGTGAGTTGAGTCCATTGGGACTTGGGTAGTTATCCTATTTTTTTGGAACATTGTGGTAGTACTCTAGGTTTTTTATTCCTATTAGAATTTTGGTACAGTTCTCCCAATTTAGTTTTTATTATATGAGTAATGACTTTTTTGTCTATCCTCAATCGTGTTTATGGAAAATTCATTCTAAAATTTATATTATATATTGATTGGTGATAGTCTCCAACGAATAGAGATTGGGAATTCCATTTGGGACAAGTCCAAACTGGGTCAGTTATTGTGTTCTTATGGTAGATGGGATGGTTTCTGACAAGGTGGTATCAGATATATAGTTTTTTTATATTCCCTTAATGTCTGTATACAGTTTTGTAATCTTGTCAGGACATAGGAGTCTGTTTCATTTGAGTGTCTGGCTATATTATATTATAATGATCCTTAAGCCACATTTGTGGTTTCTAAAGATGTCATGATCTTGAGTTAAAATGATTTCCTTCATTTGATTTAGATATATTTGAAATCCAAATCGTTTGTTCATATCGATTGGGGTTAATTCTCCCTTGTGTCTCTATTTTAGTGTTAATCTGATGACTTCGATGTTGTATATTGATGTTATGTGACATCTTTCCTTTGAGATGAATTGTGAATCAAATCCAAGATGAATTTGATGATAAACCTTACCGAAAAAATCCTCAAGTGCACCTGATCCATGTTTAGTTAATAGTTCATATTATCAATGCTTTAAAAAAACCCCATCATCAGTTCCTATTTAGGCTCTAGCTATAGAACATTAATGTATGATATCTAGAATCCTTCGTAGAATTTACTTCACTATAATACAACAGCGTTAAAAGAATACAATGTTTTTCAAGAGGCTGAATAATCGTTGAGTAGGATTGAGTGATTATTTGGGTTCATAGAAATGATATGTGAAATCAATGTGATGTTTGACGACTTCATACAGGAAGGACTGAGAAGAAGATGGAGGGACACAATAGTAAGAGTGATGAAACATGAAGGCATTGAGTGGAATTACATTAAGGATATTTTAATTGAAATGTTCTATCTAGATATGATTTCATTATTTAAGTTAATTTAATTGTTTCAATATTGAGAAGTCTAAGAGGACCATGATAGATTATGCAATCCAATTTGATAAGGGAGTGTATATTTCACATGAGATAATATCGAATGAGAATAAGATGAATTAATGGTTTGATTTTAAACAAAAATGTAATATTCATTTTTTGGTTTTATTTTGGATGGTTCTTTCTTATTATGATTTTTTGGATAGATTATTAAAGTTTTAGATGTACCTTGTCAGTAATTCATGGATTTTGGGAGTTTCTTCTACTCCTAGTTCAACTTGAATTTCCTCTAAGGGAAAGAGGATGCACAATAAATATCGGAGTGGATCTCAATAACAAGGTCTTTATAGGCCCCTGTAGTACCTATATGAGGCCCTTTTATTTTCCACCAATGTGGAATTCCTATCCATTCTAAGTGGTTTTTCACTGAGGTACCCATGGAATGTGGTTCTAGCATATGATGAGGTCTCCAAAAGAAGTTATTCATGTTTATTCCACTCTTCGTAGTGAAACAAGTTGATCGGGTCCTGTAAAAACTACTATGTAATAAAATGCTTCATAAAAAAAGGGTTCCAGACAGATGCATCACAAAAAAATCTACTTCATATAGTGGAAGAATATCCCGAGGTAGCAGATACATGTCCTACGATTGTGGGAGGTACCATTACAATTGCGACCTCATTATTTACTGCTCTATTTGATACTAGTGCATCATATTCATTAATTTCAACATTAATGTTAATATTATAAATATTCCAATGGAAATGTTGTCTTGTGTGATGAATATTACCACACCCATTGGATTGATGGGAGAGCATGGTCTACATTCCCCGCTTGTGTTTTCTCTCTATATGATTTTAGATGAAACACATTTTAATGATATAAGAAGTGATGACTCTTCTAGAGGCTAGGCGTGGCTATGTTGTGTCATGTGATACATCAGTTTCATGTTTGGGTTGTGTTGCTATGCAGTTTGATCATGTCATTTTTACTGCCCTCATTTACATAGGAAACATGAGAATAATTACAAGACCTATGTCCATGAACTCACAATGGTGATGCATGCACATACATGCTATTGTAAATACCTTTTCAGAAGATGGTTTTAAATGTTTTCACATGACAATATCTTGGTTTGTATCTTCTCTAAAAATTAATTGAATCTTTGATAGAGGCATTGTATTGAGACCTGAATTTTCATACATTATTTTTGAATCATTTGAGTGATAAACAAGAAAAATAATAATCCACATCAAGGATCCAATGGTTTATAATATAGTGAAATCAAGGACCATACATAACATTTATAACAAAAAAATATTTAATTCCTTCTTCTCTAGATTCTTTTTGGATCATGAATTCTCCTTAGTACATGTAGTCACCTGAGGATACATATTGAAAAGGGGTGTTGTGAAATACCAGTAAGAGAATAGATAAGAAATAGAAACAATAGAAAATGGGATGATCGTCACCGTTATCATCATAACATAAGAATAAGATCATAATCCTAATAGTAAACATTAAAAAATGACTTGGAATTTGGAAATTCATAAAAAATGAAACATCATGTCATATTGGTTAACTACCCCAAATAGTTGTGAATAGAGATAGAATCATTTTCACACATAATTTAAATTTAACTTGTGAGATTAATCACATTAACTAATGGATTGGTGTGTTGTGTAATTCTGGGCACACCAGTCACATTCAATCATTCATATTGCACTATAAAATTCAGGGAGCACCCATCACATCATAACATTTTCATTATCAAGAATGTCACATAGAACATATATCAATCATTATCATAAATAACCCATTTAAATGAATGTGTATCATCTCGTAAGAAAAAACTCACAAACAATGGGTTCCCAAAATAAGGAGGGAATATAAACCTTGATAAAAGAACCATCAACCTTGAGTGAGAAGTAAAAAGTGTGTTTTAGAAAGAAACATTATTTTGGAAAACATTGTGTTTTACATAAACACCAATGTAAAACATGAATATTCTTGAAATGATTATATTATTATGAAAAATTATTTTGAAATTTTAATCATACCTAAAATGAAGTGAAAGAGGGAGAAACCGACGAAAGACAATTGGGTTTGAGAATTTCACCTTACCTTGTGTCTAAATGTTTTATTTTCATTATGGTCCTTTATAATGAAATTATATTAATTAAATAAAAATTAAATATAAATAAAATCTTGAATTTTCTTCACTATGGTTTTATTAGGGTCTTTTATGGACCTTTGGATGAGTTATAGAGCTTAAATTCATTGTTATTGAGTGTTAATTTCCTTAGCTTTTATGAACGGTTCACCTGTATTCATAAATGGATGTTTGTGTAGAACATGGATAATCATCAAAAACAGGTATTACATGTTTTTAAGGATATTATATGAGTTTAAATAATATTTTAATAACTTATGTTATATCCCATGTAGATGAATCCTTCTTTATAATTTAATGATGATCATATTAGGTTAATTTGGGAGGTTTTTTTTGGATCATAGCAGGCATGTTTGAATTATTATTTTATATAACGAATTTATAAAGATTCCAACGAATTAAATAAGATAAAATGAATATTTTAGGATCTAACTCAACAATTAAAATAATTTCATGACCAGTATAGAATATGGTAATGCCAATTGAAAACCTGTCGTCCTTGAATGTGATAAATCGACACATCTCGGATGATGCTTTCATTTATTGTATAAAAGGATGGGGAAGGGGAGTTTTTGATAAAAAAATCACATTATAATAATATAATTTCAGTAAATGTATGTTACTAGAGTTATCAAACCATTTTGATGAATAGAGAAGAAGAAATAAAAAAATAAATTGAAAGAACATGGAATAAAGTAATATAATGAGAAAGAGGAGTTTACCACTTCGGTTTATCTATTTTGGGACCCTCTTCAGGGAAGTGGATTTGGGATTTCGAACAGACCAAGGTATTATAGACATGGGGTAGGGTATTGTAACGATCACTGGGACGAATTTAAGGAAGGGTTGAGGTTTTATATATGTGATGTAATGAGTTTGTGAGGGGTTCTATTTATAGTGGATGGGAGATGGGTTTTCTCAATATTATATTCATTAATTTATTATTTCCACAAAATAGAAGAAATAATGACGATTACATGACCATGAATAGTAATATGTTCATTTTATTATGATATTTGGGTGCTTAAATAACTCATGATGTTTGGAATAGTTGATTTAATTTTATATGTATTTATATTGTAAATTAATGTATTTTACTATTCACAAAAAATTCAATTATTTTAGAAAAAACCCAAAAATACACCCAAACCATTTTTCAAAATATAGAATATAAAAATTAAATAAATTTTATGAATACAATTTTAAAAATATGATTAAATAAATTTTTTTAATAAAATCATAATTTACTTGAAAAATACATATTTTAAAACTACGGCTGATTTTATAATGCTTTCATAATTTACAGAAGGTCTCAAAAAATTATCCTAAAACCCGAAGACATATTATTTTTTATATATAAAGAAAATTTTGGAAATAAAATTTTGTTTTATATTAATTAATTAATTAATTATAATTGTTTATTTTTTACTTACAAAAAAACCAATACTTTTACTACGATCATATTATCACTTATAAAATGCCAAAATTTTATTTATTAATTTATGGGAAAGGTTAATATTATTTTAGAAAATATAATATTCATAAGGGGGATATTAATATTCATAAGGGTATTTTACTATTCAAAAGGGTAATTTATTATTCAACAAAAAATATGTTTGTCCAATCAGACTCCACAAATCATACTGATTGCCACCGTGCATGTCAAATTTTCCAAAATTAAAAACAATGAAGTGGAATATTTATGTTTAAAGGTCACATAGTAGTTCATTGAAGCATGATGTGCAGTTTTGTTTTATAATTTGATAGATTATTACATTACTATAGGAAGGTATAAATTTAATTGATAAAAGTTTGGGTCGTTACATTCTCCCCCGTTTTGAAATTTCTCCCCGGAAATTTCATTTTACATAAATAGGTGATGTTAACTCACCTTAATCGCATCCTCTGGTTCCCAAGATGTTTCTTGATACTTGTGGTTCCTCAAAAACTCTTTTACAAGGTGGGATGTACCATTGCTTAGAATCTTATCTCTCTAGTCAAGAATCTTTACCCACTGATCCTCATAAGAGAAATCATCTTCTAATTGTACCACCACTAAGTTTAGTAAATGTGAGGGATATGGTATGTATATCCACATGAGCGATACCTGAAACACATCATGAACATGATCCATATTCAGTAGAAGTCTAACATGATAGGCCAAAACTCCAATTCACTCGAGGATCTCATAGGGGAAAAAGTACATTGGGATTTGCTTCACTTTCTTTCCAAGACGCATGACACTCGACCATAGTTATATTCAACGGAAGACATTATCTCCATTTTCAAACTCCAAGCCCCCTCAATGTTTGTCATCATAGATCTTTTTCTAACTCTGAGAAGCTTTAATATGTTTCTTGATGACATGAACCTTCTTTTTCATCCCACACTCAACACTAGGTCCATGTAGCTTTATTTCTCCAACTTCATCCCAACATGTTGGATTTTTACATTGGTTCACATACAGAGAATCATATAGAGCCATATGAATTATCTATTGGAAGCTATTGTTGTATGAGAACTCAACAAATGGGAGATTGTTATCCCATAAACCTTTCAATTCTAAAGAGAAAGAACATATATTGCCTTAAGGAATCAAAATATCCATTTTAGTTTGGTCAACATTTTGGTTTGATTGGACATGCTGATATTTAATTCAGTACACAAAGCATGTTGAAGACTCTTCTAGAATTTAGATGGAAACCTTGGATCACAGTCAGAGATAATCAAGAGATGAACACCATTTAGTCTCACCACATCCTTCACAAACATCATTACAAGTTGTTGAAGTGAGTGATCCTACTGAATAATGATAAAATGGGTAGTCTCAGTTTGTCAGTCATTCACAACCTATATTGCATTATTTCCCTTGGATGTTTTCGAGAGACCGTGACAATGTCCATAGTGACCTTATTCCATTTCCACATGGTTATTGGCACTGGTTGCATCACCAATTTGGGATTTTATAACTCTGCTTTAACTTGCTGACATACCATGAACGTTGACATATATTCTACAATCTACTTTTCATGTTTTACTATGAAAAGTCTTAACAAAAATCATGGTTAATCGTGATGATACCATTATGGATAAATAATGTTGAGATATGTGCATTTTCCAATATCTCTTTCTTTATATTGGGTGATGAAGTAACACAAATCCGAGTTCTGAACCAAATCATGCAATCGTCATTGATATAAAACTCATACAGTTTCCCTTCCTTTACTGAATTCACCTTCTTTTTTAATTCGGAATCATCCCTTTTTGCCTCCTTAATATTCACTTGCATATATGGTTACAAAATCATTTGGGAAAGGTTGTATGTATTCCCTACTATTTTCATTTCAAAATCCATCATTTCCATATCCATGAAGATAGGGTCTTTCTCAATCTACAACATGGATAGAGTAGCAGGTTCTTTTCTACATAGAGCATCATCTTCACTATTCACATTTCCAAGATTATAGCTAATATTGTTATCATAATTATTGATTATCTCTAACCATATCCATTGATTTATTTTGATACCATTTTGTTTTAATATACGCTTTAGAATATGGTGATTGGTTTATATGTCACACTTCACACCATAAAGGTAGAGTCGCAAGATATTCAAGGAAACAACCAAAAATTCCAGCTCTAGATCATGTGTTAGGTAGTTCTTCTCATGGATCCTCAACTACCGTGAGGCGTAGGCTATCACATTATCATTTTTAATTAGTAAACAACACATGACATTCTTTCAAGCATCATTGTGTATCACAAATCATTATCCACTTTTCAGTAATGTGAGTACATGTTCAGTGATCAACCTTCTCTTTATCTCATATAAGCTTCCCTCACATTCTTCCATCCAGACATAATTTACGCCTTTACTTGTTAACAAAGTTATAGATCTTGACTACCATGAGAAATTTCTCACCAAAAACTGCTAGAACTCATCTAATAGAAGAAAACTAAAAATTTCTGTGAAAGTATAGATTCTGCTCCATTCTTCCATCACCGTTGGTTTTTAAGGGTCCATAGAAATTCCCTCACTTGTGATCACACGTCCACAAAAAATGAATTTATTCATCCAAAAGTAACACATGATGAATTTTTCATACAACTTTTCCATTATTAATGTCACCAACACAAGTATTAGATTCTCTTCATGATTCTCCTTACTCATCAAGTTTATGTGAATATCATTGATAAACACTACCACAAATTGGTGGAGGCAATTTCAAAAGGCTGTTTTCATCAAATCCATGATGATTTATATATAATTATAAGATTGAAGGGGATAAATAGAAACTCATATAGATCATACCTTGTATGGAAGGTAGTCTTATAAATATCTTCCTTCATCACATTTATCTGATGATATATAGAATGAATATCCACCTTTGATAAGTAATGAGATCCTTTAAACATAATGAACAATTATTCAATACCTGGATGAGGATATTTGTTCTTTATGGTGATCATGTTTAGTTCCAGATATTCTATACACACCCACATTCTTCAATACTTCTTCATTAAAAATATCACTAACATTCCCCAAGGTGATGTAATGGTGCATATTAACCCTTTTTCCAAATTCTCTTGCAACTACTTCCTTTTGTCCTACATTTTGATAAAATCCATCCTATAGGGACACTTTGATATAGAAATATATACATGTATGTGTATTTTAGAGAATTATACATATTTATATAGGGTAATTATAGGTAACTCTTTTTGAAATACATCACTATATTCCCTCACCATTGTCATTTACCAATAGAGGATACATTCCTTTGACTCAACCATTTGAGCAGGGTTGGACTCTTTTTAGGGAATCAACAGCTAGACCAATGGTGAATTTCGAAAAGGAGATTCATGATCATCCTTCCATTAGTATATGATCATTTTATGGATCAGAATATGGAATGATATTTCCTTTTCTACAGAGTTGATATGTTTTCTATATAATGATATCCAATCAATTCTGATTATTGCATCGAATTCCAAAAAGGGAAGTATTATGGGATTTCCTAGAAAAATATTCCCACATTCTCTAAAAATACAAGAGTTGAACACATGGGTTGTAATGATTACACCACTTAGTGTTTTTACAAATATCTATACATCCTGGTTTTAGAGATTCGACTCCAAATTTCTAGAAAAAATGAATGATATAATGGAATGCATAGAACTATAATCAAATTAGACTTTTCCCACTATTTAGTGAATAGGAAGTGAACCTTGTATGACTTCATTATCTTTCACTAATTTTGTAATAGTGATGGAATAAGACTTCCATTGACCCATTTTCTTTGGTGGCTGCTAACACTGATTACCCTCAAGGACTCTAGGGTTAGTGCACTAGCTTGTTTAATACCCTTGAACCCTACTGTTTCAGCATTGGATAGTGGGTGTTCACCTCCATTATTCCACTACATTATCCTTACTTTTCAAGTATTTTCGACACTCTTGATTATGGTGGCCTACTTTCCCACACTTGAAGGATTTCCCTAACCCTTTCAGTCAGTTCCCTGGATGTATATTCACTCATTTTAGACATGTGGCGATTTAGATTTCTTTCCACTTTTATCGTTAGATACCCCGATCTGAAACTCTATATTTCATTTCTAATCACCATCTCCATGGGACCATTCTACAATATCCATATCCAGTTTTAGGGCACACCAAAAATATTCTTCATAACTCCCAATGTATTTAATTTATATAGCCTATTTAATGTGTGGTTTTAATCCACTAAATAATCTAATTTATTTCCCTCATTTCTTATAAAAAACTTAAAGAATACAATGCAAGCCTTGTGAAATATGATTGGTCGATCATGATATATTCACATTCCTTTTTCTTGAACGCTATGAATTATCTATCCATATTTTTATTAAGAGTTCATATGAAAGTAATTGTTAAGATAGATGATCTAAAATTCATCCAATTCCATCTCTTCATTTTCATCTCATGGCATGTTGTTCTTACTCAAATCCCACAATTGATCGGCCTCTCCATATAGATGAAAAACAGCTAGTGTTACCTTTTCTTTCTCTGAACAGTGAAGCATCGAAAAGATATTCTATATGGATTTGACCCACTATTCTACAACTAGCAGATCAAAAGATCCACTAAATGTCAGTTGTCATTACTGCATAAAACACTCGATTTCCAGTTTCTCCTTCTTTGGTGGAGGAGGACAATCCTCATTATTCAGGTTATTATCCAAACCCTAAGTCAATTGGTTAAGAGTCCCCATGAATTTATGAACTGTACCACCCAATGCTTTGGGGATTTCATTAGGGTAATCGTTGTATTGGCCCTTTAATGTGTTTTTGGCGTTGTTTCTCCTATTTAACATAATTTTATAAAATGAAAAAGTTTATAACAAAACACAATTAAATGGGGGATGAATAAATAACATATTAATTTTTGAAATTTACACAAAAAACATATATTATTGGATCCATATGTTTTTCAATCCTTATTGTGTACATATTTGTACATAGCCTCATACTAGAGGTTTTCTCTAGGGTTCACTAATCCTAGTTCCCAAATTAAATAAACCATTCATTTGATACCAACTATAGAGAGCCTACATTTCTAATAATATTTTTAGATCATTATAGTGATAAAGAAAAAAACACTACATATAGAGGATTGATAGTATTAGTGTCTTGGGAAAACTAGGTCCATACAAAACATTTATAAGAAATGTCATTTATTTAATTGCATTTTCTCTAGCATCTTATTAACTATTGACATATCCTTATTACATGTAGTCACCTAAGCATATACATCCAAAAAGGGTGAGATAAAATCTGAGATAGAGGATAGATAATAGTATGAAAAAACAAAACATGGGATAAGAATAATCATTATCATCAAAACAATGGAATAAGATCATAATAATGAGATGAAACATTACCAAATGAAACGGAATGTGGCAGTGCATAAAAATAAAACATCATCTCATAAGGGTTATCTACAAGACATAGTTTTGAACTAAGATAGAATTATTTTCTCATAATAATTTCAATTAAACTCATGATGTTCAATACTATAACCAATACATTAGAGATATGCATAATTCTGGGTGCACTTGTCACATTCAAACATTCATGTTGTGCTATATAATTCAAGGAACAGACATCACATTATAACATTTTCATTATCGTGAACGAAACATAGAACATATATCAGTCAGGAAGATACATAACCCATTGAAAGGAATAGGGATCATCTCATTAGAACACATTCATAGACATTGGGTTCCCAAAAGAAATGGGGAATAACATACTTGATACAAGAACCATCATCCTTGAGTAATAAGTAAAAATTCTATTTTTGATATAAGCGTTCTTTTAGAAAACATTGTGTATGAAATAAACTCCAGTATAAAACATTTATATCCCGTAATGGGTAAGAAAATTAGGAACTAATGATTTTTAATGAGTAATAATTCCAAAAAATGGACTGAAATATAGCGAAACCAAAGAAATAATGATAGGTTCAAAATTTTACCTTTACCTTTTGTTAGAACACATTTATTGCATTAAAGTCCTGTATAATAAAATTAGATTAATTTTTTAACAATACCATATACATTAATAGATGAATTAGATTTATTTTTCTATTATTAGGTTATTTTATGGACCTTTGGATGAGTTATAGAACATAAATCCATTGTTCGAGAGTGTTAACATCCATATTTATTTTGAACAGTTCACCTGTATTCATGAATAGATGTTCATCTAGAACATAGATAAACAGAAAAAATTGATATTAAAATTTAATAATGGCATTACAGATATTTTAAATATATTTTATGGAATCTTTTTTTATAACATGTGGACGAATCATTAGTTAGAATCGAATTATTATCATTTTAGGGTAATCTGGGAGGTGTTTTTTTATCACAGTGAACATGATTGTATTATTAATTTATATCATGAATGTATAAGAATTCCTGAACATTAAATAAGATAACATATATATATTATTATCTGTTTCAACAATTAAAATGTGGTTTGGACCAGTCTAGAAGACTGTATTGCAAATTGAAAACCCATCATCCTAGAATATTTTAAATCAACAAGTCTTGAATGGTGATTTCCTATATAGTATAAAAGGAGGGGAAATAAGAGATTATGATAGAATAACAAATTTGAACAATAAAAGTCTAGTAAATGTATATTAATAGTGTTATCGTACATTTTGTTAGAAGGGAGATGGGTAATGAAAGAATGAAAAGAAAAGAACATAAAAGAAAATAAAAGAATCAGAAAGAGGAATTTACTACTCAAGTTTTTCTCCTTGGAGAGCAACTATATGGAAGAGTATTAAGTATTTTTATCAAAACAATGGTTGTTCGAAGTTGGGGATGGTCATGGGAAAACATTTTGGCAGAATTCGGACAAGGAATGAATCTTGAGAGGTTTGAAGTAATGAGGGTGTGAGGGATGGTATTTATTGTTGAGGGGAGTAGGGGTTTCTCAATAAAAGTTTCGTAAATTTGTTGTTTCTCCACAAGACAAGAAATAGTGATGATTATATGAAAAATAATAGTAATATGTACATGTGAGTTTATGATTTCAGTGCTAAAATCACTCATGTGGTTTGGAATTTTGGATTTAATTATAATATATTTATATAGTAAACTAATGTATTTTCTTATTAAAAAAGTGAAGTATTTTAGAAAAATCACAAAAAATCACCAAAACCTTTTTTCAACATGTAGATCATAAAAAATCAACAACATTTTATAAAAATATTTTTCTAAATATGATTAATTTAATTTTTAATTAAAAACACAATTTACATGAATGATACATATTTTAAAATTAAATTGATTTTATAATGGTTGCAAAAATTACACAAGGTCATAGAAAATTATCATAAAAGGAGAAAACAATGAATTGTTAATTTAGGACCATATTTTATGAAAATACATTTTATTTTAAATTATATAATTATTTAAAATTAACAATTTATGACTATAAAAAATACCAATACTTTTAATGTGGTCATATTACAACATTTATGATGCCTAAATCTTATATAATCATTCCTGGGAGAGGGTAATTTTATTTTAGTTGATTTACTATTCATAATATTCAATGTAATATTCTTAAGGGCAGTTTTCTATGTATAAGGGTATGTTACTATTCATTAAAAATTATGTTTCTCCTATCAGAAAGCAAACATATTCTGATCGCAACCGTGTATGTCAGATTTTTGAAATATAACTAATAGAAGTGGAAAATATATATGTAAAGGTCACATAGTAGTTCATTTAAGTATGAAATTGATGTATGTTTCTTAATGTTACTGATTTTTACATTGATATAGGAAGGGAAAATTTTCATTGATAAATGTTTGGTTCATTAAAAATTGGGTGGAATATGAGAAATCATTATACTTTGACATCTCCAATACGTTGGGGAAAGAGGAACAACATCATGGAAGCTTTTAGTAGGAAATATCTGATCCAAGAAGTGAAAGAATCATTAGATGATTGGAACATCACGGATATTTATGCATAGTTTTATATTGGATTATGGGATTTTAGAACTGAGGTTTCTGTGTCCAGTGTTCAATTGAAATTTATTCTTCAAAATATAATTCATCATAATCTATTTCATGATATTGCGTTTTTTAGAATTAGAGACTCTCTTTAAGGTGGGTAGACCATACCTTGCTAGTTATTTCCACCAAGGTATTTTAGTGCTATCAGAATTAGTTTTTTGGGTTGTTAATGAAAAGGAATGTTGTGATGGGGGATTTCTACAAATCATAGTGAGCAGTGCACCCAATAACTATGATTATGTTTTATGATAGACATCAATAAATCCGTTGGCTATGTGTGAGAAATAGAATTTCTTAATTTATATCTGATTGTTATGCATTACAATAGGTCGATGAAGATAACCAGATACCCATGGGGTTTTTTCAGCCAGATTTAATGCTAATGCAGAGGTGGGATAAGATCTATTTTGATTTTTTGTTTGGGAATCCATGTACCACATGAATGAAGATTTTTATATGTGTTGCAATCGATCAACTTACTAAATCATCTCACTTTATACCCATTTGTGATTTAGTTAAGGTTGGGGTGTGGAGATGTCTATACCTAAAATTGATTTTTATGTTTTCTAGAGTTCTATCTATATAGTGTCTAACTTGGATCCATGATTCATGTATCATTTTTTGAGAGGCCTTCAAAAGACCCTGGGAACTCGGGACTTTTTGAATTCAGCCTACCATCCAATGTCAGATAGCCAAAAAGAAAGTGCTAAATATATTTTTCAGGATATGTAATGTGCCTACATCATGACATTGGTTGATCTTTGGATGAGGATCTAGATAATGTCCCATTTTATTATAATAATTGTT
Organism: Viscum album; assembly: GCA_963277665.1. Classification (NCBI taxonomy): domain Eukaryota; kingdom Viridiplantae; phylum Streptophyta; class Magnoliopsida; order Santalales; family Viscaceae; genus Viscum; species Viscum album. The sequence goes on from OY728166.1 coordinate 1,380,768,288, forward strand.
AGTAGTATGTGACGATACTTGCACTTTTGGAGGGCTTTTATGGTCGTCCGTGTAGATCTATGTTTTGTTATTTAGATATTGTTGATAGTTCCTTGGTTTTATGATGCTTGGTTCACGATATGAAAAAAAGATTCATTTGATTCATTAGATAATGTTGATGGAATAGATCATATACTAGTCATATGTTGATCCTTGTCGAAAACTGTTGGAATTTTCAATTGGTGAGAAGGTGATCTTGAATTTTCACCATGTTTGGGTCAACAATTGATTGGGTAACATGGGGAGATTTATACCGATTTTGTGGGACCATTGGTGTTTTTGGATTAGTTTTGAAATTTTAATACCATTTAGAACATTCACTATAGATGATGTCTGTACATAACGTCTTCCAATTATCTAACCTATGAAAGTATCTATCAGATCTATCTCATGTTTTGAGCTGGAGTGATCTTGATGTTGAACCAAATTTATCTATGATTGAATTGCTATTCAGTATAGTTGCTTATAAAACTGAGGTACATAGTGGTATGGAAATAACTTTGGTTTTAGTTGTATTCAATAAGGGTTCTGATAATGAAGAAACATAGGAGATGGAGGAACTGATGAGGGAGAAGTGGCCTCATATTATTGGAATGGTATCTTCATAATAGGATTATTGGGAATAGAAAGTTTATATTATTTGGATATTGTAACATCATGTTACTATTTTTAAGTATTACGTAACACCTATTTTAATAATTATTTAAATGGGTTTCTTTCATGGTTATTTCTCGAGAAATTTTGGAAATTTTGAATACTTTGGGGCTAGTGCATGGTTGGGACACAATTTGACTAATCAATGGGCCCTCTTAGTTGAAACCAAGTAAACCGCGGTAGTGGGTTTATTCATGTATAGTTCATGGTTTGAAAAACCATGATCCGACATAGCAGAAAACACAAACCTAGATAAAAGGGGGCACAAGTGTAGGGAACATGGTTTTATTAAACTTTGTGGCTCTACTCAGCTAACCATGTGTATCATATTTTCAATCCAAAAATAAAGTTGTTAAACACAGAAAACCCTATTTTAAGGTTCATGTTGGACAAGTATGACCCTATAATGATATATTCTTCTAGGGTAGCTCCTAAAATATGTTTTTGGTCACTATACACCCTCCCATAAGTGAATAAAATATTGGATAATAGCATTTGATCTTCTCTCTGTTAGTTTACTCTTATTAGTTCCTTCCTAAAATTCACATTCCTTTCCTGAAAAAGGATTACAAGATATCAGTGTTGGTTAGAAGATCTAATAACCAATATTTTAGGTCTTGGGTCAAGGTTTTTCTTACATATTTATTTTTATTGTTCTTAGTAGGAATTTTCTAGGTAGTGTTTGGTATTTTGAGATCTTGGGGTTCCATGGAAGGTCATTCTGTTATGATGAAAAAATGTTATTAACAATATATTTCATGATTTAAATTTAATTGTTTGATTTAAATTAAATTTATTGATATTTATTTCAATTAATTAATTATAAAACTAATTCCATTATATTGTAATATTTTTATTTGATATTGAATTTTATTTATGATATTGGAAAAGACACCTAAATTCCATTGAATTGGAATGAATTATTGAAATTGATGAAATTATGTGAAATTTATATTATTGAATTTAAAATTTTAAATTGGTGAATATTCGGTTAAAAAGATGTTGAATTTAATTTGTGTAATTTGAATTGTAAAATTAATTTGATTAATTTTTTTTGAATTTGTTTTTGTAAGAAATATATTAAATTGATTTTGATAGAAACCCATTTTTTATCTTGAAAATGTTCTAATTTTAATAAAAACTCTTTTTTTTAATCGTCAATTGGAATTTTTGTAATAAATAATTCGATGAATTGTGTTTTAAGAAGTATTAAAATAAATTTTCCATCAATTTTTATTATCAGAGAACATGGAAGCCTTAATAAGTTAGCGATTTATTTAGATAAAACACTATTATTTTCAACATTCCAAAATATAAATTCATCATCTCACATCCCATATGATATAATGGTAGAGTCCTCCTGACTGGTGTTAAAGGGAAGAATGTACACACATATTTCCGTGTCACAATTAGTGTGTGGAGTCCCATATCATGGAACAATCGTACCTTTAGGCATATGACCATGTAACTCAATTATTTTTGATTGAAATTAATAAATGTCACTATTGTAAACTATTTCAAATACCTTATTATTTATATGAAGTCTTTTAAATAAAAGTGTTTCTCAAGACATTTGATTATATTATTTTTAGAATTTGAAATGCAATTCTTGATTTGTTTAAAAATTATTTTAAAATTCCATATCTATTTATTTTCAATTGAAATCTTTTTCTTTGGTTAAACAATTTGGCATATTAATATGGAATCCTTAGTGAGACCCTCCTGGGATCATATCTCACAACCTATCTGTGCATTTGGGTGTTTTTAGATTATCTTGTTTCAGATTAGGGAAAGGATAAGGCGCCATATGGAGGTGTTAGTATCTATTTATATGTGGTCTTTATGAGTTGCTTCCCTTGGATCATGGGTAGTTATCATAATTTTATAGCACATTTCTTTAGTAATTTGGGTTGTTTATACCTATTTTACTTATTTTCTAGTTCATATACTAGAGTTTTTCATGCATGTATACTGAATTTTATATCATTCTTATGCTGTGTTTGTGGAAAATTCATTCCCACTTCCATATCGTACGATGTCATGTACAAGTCACCAACCTATTGAGATCGGTAATGCCCTTCCAGTAATATTAATTCTACCTTGGTTATCCTGTTAAAAGGGTACTAAGGCTGGTTCATGACATGCCATGTGAAATATGAATACTCTTGCTATTAAAGAGTCACATATGAAAAAATAACCTTCTCGTCATTTATAAATAGAACCACCACACATCCACCTATAAAAAAATATCAATCCCATCACTATCAACCCATACTATGACATAGTATCACCTCATCCCTCTCTCAATGACCTATAATCATTGGTCTATCCAACATACTATGCTATGGTTTGTATAGGTGGTTACCAAATGAGAACATCTAAAGTGAGAGGTAAACTTTTCCACCAATCCTTCTAAATTATATTCTTCTCATTTCATCACAATAATATTCAATCCATTATGTTTAGATAATTATTTTATTATTAATATTATAATATTTCAATATAATAATGGAACAACCATTTCATACCTCTATTAATTTCTTTTCAAAAAGTGAATACATCTTGATTTGTATGTGTGGTCTACCGCCTCCACCTAATGACATTAATTGTTCATTTTCCATACCAAATAACATGGATTAATAAAAATATGTATTTAATTTATAAATTTTTATTTAGTATACCAATAAAATTTTTGAATCATATTATTACACACTCAATAATTGATATAAACAATAAAAGGTTATATTAAATTTAACTACTCAAAATGACAAATCGAAGTTCCTTTCCTAATTTTAATCCATTCATGGAAAAACTATTTAACCATAAAGTTATATTATAATATATTAACAAATAAAGAATAATATAAAATTGGTTATATTATAGAACTATTTTAAAAAAATTTCCCTAGTCTACATTTGTTTAATGATTCCATGAAATTTACTGAAGAAATTAAAGTAGAAAACATAATCAGTAACTATATAATAAATTAGTGACACATTACGATAAAAAATTATTATATAGAGAAATATAAATGGATAAAATTTTCATGAATTTTTTAATAATTAAATTTATATTATCTAGGATGTCAAGTATAAGGGTATAAGTGAAAGGGCACTTTCAAATACAAAGTAAGGGATCTTTCTTACCTCATTTGTGACTTGTCAGTTACACATTCTCTATATTTTTATCTATTTGATGAAATATTATTATCATATATTTATTATATTTTTTATATATATCACTTATATATATATACGTTTTAAAATATTCTTTCCAATTTTGGGATTGGACATGTTTTTAGTTACCTTTTAAATTCATAATATATTGTAAACCTGATTCAATGGAACATTCCTATTTATTTTTTTATAATAATTATAACCCCATAAATGTTTTTATAATAACCCAACTCGTTGGTAATGTTACGGATCATTAGTTTTTCTCACAACTCATTCCTTAATGCTTTTGTAATGTGTGTAACATCTTAAGGAAGGTCTGGGGCGTGTCAGGGGATTGTTCGGAGCCCGAGAGTTTGAGAAATGGACTTGCATAATGTGGCACACGTCCTGCACATGGTCTATGCACGGTTTGGGGTAAACCGTGTGGCTATATATAGGGGAACCTACAGGGGCCCATGACCATGTAAACCAAGCCACACGGCCTTGCTACTTTTGTCTGGGAGGCAGTGAGGTACACACAGTTTGGGCACGGTTTGGGTAAACTGTGTGCCGAAACCGTGCGACCCTGTTCTGGGTAAAAAATTACAATTTTTCACATATATTCTTTTTCAGCCTAAACTCTTTCTTTTCTCCTTTCAGTGGACAATAGCTCCCTTTTTCCCTCATTGAGCTCTATAATCTCTCTCTCTCTAATTTCATGGAGGGTTCTTCATCCGGAATCCGATCCTCGATCTGTCTAAGGCATTAGATCCCCCTCGGTAAGGCTAACCTCACACGCCCTGCTTTCCTCGGTGAATCATGGTATTCATTTAACTATTTTACCATAGGCTCATATGCCCTATTTTTTAGGTCATTGGACTGGAACTCAGATCTCTTCAAACCTACTATGAATCTAAGGTCAATATCAAGTGAGCCTACATCTATATCTCTAAGGTAGGTTGTCACATGGTTTACATTTTGGGTTTTTTCCTTTTTGAGTTATTATCGTCGTGTCGTGGTTTGTCTTTCACCAAAATACTTAATTATATTTACTTATTCATATCTAAATGAAACTTATGGTATGAGATTGATGAATCTTATGTGGATAGGGTGTTTATATGAGTTATTAACTGGGTAACATCAACCATAGGTGTTATTCCTTAAGAATCAGCCATTTTTCACCTTTGGACCATAACTAAATGTCATGGAAGGAATTTTCCCTGTTAATAAAATGAGATGGTTTGGCTAGAGGATGTCTAGGATGAGATAACCTAAACCCTTTATTGAATTGAGATGTATTTTTTCCTTATAATGTGATTGGGAAATGTAATTCTTTGTTAATTTTATATAATATAAGATGGATTGCCTTATATATTGTGATGTGAATGATAATGCCATACTGGGTTGACATGCTTGTGATAACTCGTGTGTGGGCGGGAGGCATTCTTACCCCGTGATAGAAGAATCATCGTGTGTCGGTTTGAGGCATTCTTACCTCATTCCAGATGAATCTCCTTGTGTGGGGGGGAGGCTTTCTTACCTCGTGCCTGATGAACCTATGTGTAATAGGACGGGAGGCATTTATACCTCGTGCCTATGTAACATTTATAGGTGGGAGGCATTCTTCCCCACGCCAGCTATAGAGATTATGGAAAAGGGTCATGTTTACCCCGTTCTAGGGATAACCTACATCTATGTACTCATACCTCTAGTGATTTTTCATATTACCAGCAATGAGCAGAAGCAGGTAGACCCACCTAGTGTCCTTCGAGAACCTGATTAGGAGGGTTGGTTATTTACTTTTCTTTACTTACTTGCAGTTTATTCCTCACTGTTACTTGTGGACAACTATTTGGATTACACGTAGACATTGTTGGTGGTGGCCTACTGAGACATGTCTCACAGCCTCTCCAGGTGGCCTCCATGGAACCCATGTAGACTTTACTGTTGTAGGTACTTGGAGGGGCAATGTCCCGGCTTCAGGTTTTTGAAACATGTATGTTCTAGATGGAGATCCAGAGTAGAGGAACGAGCTTCGCTAGAGATGATCATGGACTACTCTTCTTTTTTGTTCTCTTTTTGTATTACTGTATAGCATTATTTCCTGATATTTCAACTATCTCAGCATTCCATACATCCATTTTTTATTAGACACTGCCTATTTGGATTTTGTATGTCTAACAGGGTTTTTATTACTTTTGTTATTTTGTTTGTATGTTTCCCTTTTTCTCATATTTACCATTGGTTGTGCTTCTTCTATTTTTATTACTTTTTTTCTATACTGATGTGTACTAAAACATGGGTGTACAGTCTACCCTATGACTTTTCCATTACTCCCCCACTGCTATTCGGCAGCCCCTGGCCTATGGGGAGATGATCCAGGGGTCATGTGGCCAACCAGGCTCGGGGCTCAGGTCGAGGGGTAGCCGGGTCCGGGACGTCACAAAGTGGTATCAAAGGTTTTCTTTTCTTTCTTGCTTTACTATTTTGCGATGATAGACTTGAAGACTGGGACTTCTTAGGTACATAGACACGAGTCGTTCTTGGGCGTCGCGAACCCATGTACGGGGTATGGTCCAAGTTTCCTATTTTATGTTGATATTTATTCAGAAATTTACTGTTTATAACATGTCACCATTGGGTGAATAACATGTTTTGTGATGTTATTGAGATTTGAAATGTTGGAATTTGGATTCTGGGTTCGCCCTGATGAGATGAGGGTTATGCATTAGAACATGCATCATGATAGGAACAATATGATTAGGCCATGCATCTTTCCATTCCACGTTTAAATTTTCAGCGATCATTTCTTGTTGTTTATTTCCATGACTGGTTAATATGTGTGAAAATATGCTAACCCTTCTTGCATGTTGTGAATTGAGGAATGATGTGGTTTTGGTGGGTGTCACTCTTTGGTTCAAAAGGTGTATGGGACCTTATGGATCGGAAAATGACATTAAACTAAACCAATCATTTTCTTTAAAGGAAATTCAAATACTTGATTAGCACATGTAAATTAGAAATGACATCCAAGTGTGTTTCATCTTTCAGTTCATGATGAGTATGAGCCCTTATGGGCTTGGGAATGCCATATCAAACGTTTAAGTTAAATTTGAGCAGTTACAGTTTTTACTAAGAATACCTATGTGTGTGGATAGGAGATCTTAGGTATATGAAGGCTTGGTACATGTACTAGTTTCTAGAGTTCAACCATAAATTTTTTTGGTTTCTTCTTTTGAGATGTTCATTTGGCATTGTAACACTCTACCTCCGAGACGTCCTCGAGTCACGTGCACTGAAGGTGGCGACGATCGCATTCCTGAGGTGGCAGACCCTGAGCCACCTGTTAATATTTCTGTCGACCCACCCACGGCTCCTATTTCTATTCTTGAGATGGGAGTTGAATCCTAGTTACATGAGAGATTATTTCATATGATGCTGAGTATGAAAGGTGGAGTGCTACCTGCCCCATGTATGGATAAGTTGACCCCACAAGTTTCAGTCATAGCATCCTCCTAAATTTATGGGAGATGGTGGACCACTTGTTGCAATGTAATGGTTGTAAGATATTCTGACCATCTTCGAGCACCTTGAGATGCCTCCAGAGAGGAGGGTCAAGCTTCCAGCTTATGTGGTACTTGGTTCAGCCAGGAGGTGGTGGGATGTCATCACCAAGTCGGGATAGTAGTGAGATATGATCTGGACTGATTCCCAGACCATCTTCTATCATTATTCCTTTCTCCTGGCTTTGAGGGCTGACAGAGCTAGGGATTTTATGAATCTGCAGCATGGAACCATGACAGTTATGGAATATTCGTCCTGTTTCACTAAGATACAGTTTTTTTCTCCTACACTAGCTACTGATGATCTCACAGCCAATAGGAATTTTGAGGAATGGTTGTGTTGCACCATCTGGTCGTTGTTGAACGTGTTCAAGTTGATGACCATTTCATAGATTTTCAATCATGCATTGGTTACGGAGAGGAATTTGAGAGATGCGGACAATGTGAACCAGGGCGGTTCGGCACCTAAGGGATCTAGTGGATCTGCTTCTGGGAAGAAGTGGAATTTTGAGGACTCACGTGGTGTAAGTGGTGGTCAGAACCTTTTCTCAGGTGGTACTCCTATCTATCACCAATGTGGTGTGCCAGGACATATGAGGATGTTGTGTATGTGAAATCCAGTGGAGTGCAGAGGTTGTGGTAAGTTGGGTTATCTCCACTAGTTCTGCAAGGCTATTACCCTAGGGCCTACTGAGTAGGGATCTATACCTACTCCATGATCTGGTGCTAGATAGGCAGGATCATGTCAGTCAGGAAGCTGGAATACCACCGACCAATCAAGCCATGGCAGCAGTCCAGGAAGAGGTAAACAGGTGTATGACTCTCAGCACCAGCAAGGCGGGTCTGCTCAGGGTATCCAGGTTGTGATGTAGGGTCTTGGTGCTAGCCAATTGTATGCAGTCAATCCTACACCAGAAGATCAATACACCATACCATCCACTATATGAGGTATGATTCTAGTTTCCTCTACGTTAGTATATTCTTTTTTTTGACAAAAGAGCTTCTCAATCTTTTATATCGCATGATATTATTGGAAGTTTGGTCTTCGATGTTGATCCATATTATAGTATAATAACTTTAGATACCCCATTAGGTATTTGTTCAGAGGTAATTTGTCTTTGTCAAAAAAATTTCCTCGAGGTTGGTGGTTACCTTTTCGTGTGGAACCGGTATGTTATGGATATGACAGGTTTTGATGTAATAATCAGGATGGACTGGTTAGTTCCCTATAGAGCCTGGATTGATAGATATTGTCATAGGGTAGAATTTAAATCACTATAGGGTGACACATATATGCATAAGAGACAATGGGATCTTAGTGTGACATGAGCAGGACAGGAACACCAGAGTTTAGGTGGTGTCACATCACATGTTTCCAGTATTTATCCTGATGACCAAGGGTTACAACCCTCGTTTTATCCTTCAATGCTGGAGCATTTCAGTGATGTCATTCCTGATGATTTCTCTGTTCTACCTCCAGTTTGAGAGGTGGAATTTACTACTGAGCTTATACCAAGAGTAGAACCAGTGACCATTCCCCCTTATAGGATGTCACCTAAGGAACTTCAGGAGCTCAAGAGTCATCTGGAGGACCTGAATGAAAAAGGCTTTATATGTCCCAGTACTTCCCCATGGGAATCACTGGCTCTCTATGCCAAGAAGGTAGATGGTACCCTTCATCATTGTGTTGAATATCATAAGTTAAATCTTCTGACTATTAAGAATTGGTATGCTTTACCACGAATTGATTACCTCTTCGATCAGCTCCGAGGAGATAAGGTGTTTTCAAATATAGATTTGAGGTCGGGCTATCACTAGGTTTATGTTAGGACATCAGACATACCTCGCACAAAATTCAAGAGTAGGTATGGTATCTATGAGTACCTAGTCATGTTGTTTGGGATTACGAATGCACATATAGTGTTTATGGCTCTTACGAATCAGATTTTTTACCCTATCCTTGATTCTTTTGTGGTTGTATTTTTGGATGATATCTTAGTCTTTTCACGCTCGAGACACAACCATGAAACCCATCTTGAGATCCTGAAGAATACACTAAGATAGTATCAGCTTTATTCTAATCTTAATAAATAATACTTTTGGATAGATAAGATTCACATCCTTGGTCACATTATTTCCGAGTCTGGAGTTTCAGTTGACCCTAAGAAGGTGAGTGATGTACTTTCTTGGGAGAAGCCCAGGAACATATTTGATATCAAGAGTTTCTTGGGGATTGCTCAATATTATAGGCAGTTCATTCAGGAATTCTCATGCCTAGAAGCACCACATACATCTTTGACAAAAAAGGGGGTGAGAATCGATTGGTCAGAACCTTGTGAAGTAGCTTTTCAGAAAGTGAAGGGAAGACTAAAATCAGCACCGAAACAGATCTTGTCAGAGCCAGTAAGAGCTTATACGGTCTATTGTGATGTTCCATGTATCGGTCTTGGATCTATCTTGATACAGGATGATCGAGTTGTTGTATATGGTTCCCGTTAGTTAAAGGAGAATGAAAGGTATTATCCGACGCACGACCTTGATCTCACAACTGTTGTACATGCCTTATGCTATTGGAGACACTATTTGTTGGGAGAGCATTTTGTGGTATTCACTGACCTTAAAAGACCCAAATATATCTTCAATCATCATGATATAAATCTCAGGCAACACAGATGGGTCATGTACGTACAATCCTTTTATTTCGAACTGGCCTACACTCCTAGGAATGGAAATTCAGTAGCTGATGCGCTGAGTCGGAAAACTCAGTCACTAGTGGTTCGAGAATCTAATGAGGAGTGGAAGCTGATGGCCCTATATTCATAGATGCATGTTGAGTTTCACGAGTGTCAGGGTCAAACTGTTCTCTCAGCGTTTGTGGTTACATCTACTCGTTTGGAACATGTCAGGACAAGATAGTTATCAGATCGGGTAGGCCTTGTTCAATTAGAAAGTGTCACTGATGATGCCTCTATAGATTAGATCATGGATGAATGTGATACTTTATTGTTCCATGGGCGTGTATGGGTCCCATCAGACAAAATAGAGAAGTTGATGAGGGATTTACATGCCTCAACATGGGCAGTTCACCCAGGAATCACAAAAAAGTATTTTGATTTGTGATGACATTATTGGTGGCCTAACATGAAGAGGGAGATAGCCAGTTTTATCACGCGTTGTTCCACCTGTTAGCAGGTGAAGGCAGAACATCAGCATATGGCATGGCCTTTTCAGTCATTATCCATTTTGGAGTGGAAATGGGATGATGTTTCTGTGGACATTGTAACCAGTTTACCCATGTCACTTTGGGGAAATGATACAGTTTGGGTTATCGTCGACTGTCTCATGAAGGTTGTGCATTTCTTACCTGTGCAGGATAACTTCACGGTTTATTTCTTGGGAAGACTATATGTCAAGGAAATATTGCGCCTTCATGGATAACCTCATTCTGTTGTCTCGGACAGAGATCCTCGTTTTACATCTCAGTTTTGGATGGGTTTACAGAAGGCCTTGGGTACGCAGGTAGTTTTGAGCACGGCCGATCACCCGCAGACTGACGGACAAACCGAGATGACTATTAAGTTACAAGAGGATATGTTACATTCCTATGTTCTCAATTTTGGAGGTTCATGGGAGAAACTCATTCCTTTTATCGAGTTTAGTTATAAAAATATCTTCCAGGATACAATTGATGTGGCTCCCTATAATGATTTATATGGTAGGCTTTATCGCTCTCTTTTGTTTTTTCTTGATGTAGGGGAGGCATCTATTTTAGGACCATGTCTTGTGCAATAGACTACAGAGCAGATATAGCTTATTAGGAAGCATATGTAGGCATCTCAGTCTAGATAGTAGTCCTATGCTAACAAGAACCGGCGACCCCTTGAGTTCGAGGTTGGGAACCGGGTTTTCTTGATGTTCTCACCCAGGTTGGGGCAAAGACTTATACGGAAGTTGGGTGAGCTTTTACCGAGGTTCATAGGACCGTTTGAGGTGATGGAGCGTATCGGACCAGTAGCTTACCTTCTTGTACTTCTATAGAGATATCAGGCCATGCATGATGTTTTTCATGTATCTCACCTACTCTGGTACTTTTCATATCCGAATCATGTTTTTCATCCTAATGTGGTTGAACTAGATATGTATGCTTCTTTCGAGGAGTATCTGATGCAAATTTTTGACTAGAGCGTAAAGACACTCCATGGATGGATTGTCCATCTTTTATGGGTGAAATGACAGCATAGTCGGGTACATGACGAGACCTTGGAGTAGGAGTATAATATACATTCTCAATGGAGAGAGCTTTTTCTTGATGACACCTCAGTAGCCGTGGAAGGCGAACTCGAGGACGAGTTGATTTAAAGAGGCAATGTCATAATGACCCGACTCGTTGGTAAAGGTACAAATCATTAGTTTTGCTCTAAAACCATTAATTAATGCCTTTTTAATGTGTGTAACTTCCTAAGGATGGTCCGGGGTGTGTCCAGGTTTTTTTTGGATCCCCGAAGTTTGAGAAATGGACTTGGAACAGTGGCGCACGACCTACGCATGTTCTGCGCATGGTTTGGGGTAAACCTTTTGGTTGCAGACAGGGGCACCTACAGGGGTGCATGGATGTACGGACCAGGCCGCATGGCCCTGGGGTTTTTGTCTGGGTGGCAGTTAGGTGTGAATGGTTTGAACACGGTTTGGGTAAACTATGCGCCTAAACTATGTGACCCTACTCTGGGTAAAACATTACCATTTTTCCCTTAAATTCTATTTAAGCCTAAACTCTTTCTTTTCTCCTTCCAGCAGACAGAAGCACCCTTTTTCCCTCCTTGAGCTCCTGAATCTTTATGCCTTTAATTTCTTGGTGGGTTCTTCATCCGGAATCTGATCCTAAATCCATTGAAGGCCTTAGATTCCCCACAATAATTATTACCTGATGTACCATTATTTCCTCGGTGAATCTGGTTATTTGTTTTGCTATTTTATCGCAGGCTCATATGCCCTATTTTCAGGGCATTGGACTGGAACTCATATCTCTTCCGACCTGCTGCGAATCTGAGATCGATATCAAGTGAGCCTATGTCTAATCTTCTAATGTAGGTGGTCACATGTTTTCGATTTTGGTTTTCCTCCTTTTTAAGTTATTATCAGTGTTTCGTGGTTTGTCTTTCGGGAAACCCCTTATTTAAATTGACTTATACATATCTAAATGACCTGTGTGGTATGAGATTGATGAATCTACACTGGATAGGGTGTTTAGATGAGGTATAGACTGGTTAAGGTCAACCATAGGTGTTATGCCTTATGATTTGGCCCTTATTCACCATTAGACGTTAAAGATATGTCTTGAAAGGCATTTTCCATGTTAGGAAAATGAGATGGTTTCGTTATAGGTTTCCTAGGATGAGATAGCATGAACCCTTTAATGAATTGAGATGTCTGTTTTCCTTATAATGTGATTGGGAAATATCATGTTTTGTTAATTTGATATGATATAAGTTGGATTGCCTTATATATTGTGATGTGAATGGTTATTCCATACTATGTTGACATGATTGTGATAACCCGTGTGTGGGTGGGAGGCATTTTTTCCCCATGCAAGATGAATCTCCATGTGTGGGCGGGAAGAATTCTTACCCCATGCCAGGTGAATCTATGTGTATGGGCGGGAGGCATAATTACCCTATTCCAGATGAACCTCTATGTAATAGGATGAGATGCATTTATACCTCGTGCCTATGTAACCTTTATGGGTGGGAGGCATTCTTCACCACACCAGCTACATTTCTTAAGGATGAAGAGGCATGTTTACCTCGTGCCAGTGATAACCTACATCTATGTACTCATACCTATGGTGATTGTTCAGATTACCAACCATGAGCTGAAGTAGGCAGATGAGCCAGGTGTCCTTCTGGAACCTGACAAGGAGGGTTGGTTATTTACTTTTCTTTACTAACGTGCAGTCTATTACTCACTATTACTTGCGAACACCTATCTGGATTACACATAGACACCATTGGTGGTGGCCTACTAAGACTTGACTCACACCTTTCTTGGGCGGCCCCCTTGGCACCTGTGTAGACTTTACTGCTGCAGATACTAGTAGGGGAGAAGGCCCATCATCATGTTGTTGATACATGTATGTTCTAGATGGAGATCGAGAGCAAAGGACTGACCTTGTTCGGAGATGCTCGTGGAGTACTCTTGTTCTTTGTTCTCTTTTTGTATTACTGTATAACAATCTTGCCAGCTATTTCTACAGTATCAACATGCCATACATCCATTTTTATTAGACACTACCTATGTGTCTTTTGTATATCTATCAGGTTTTTTATTACTCTTTTTGTTTGGTTTGTATGTTTCCATCTTTCTCCTATTTACCATTGGTTGTGATTCTTATAATTTTTTTACTTTTATCCTATACCATTGTATACTCTGACATGGGGGTATAGTCTTCCCACGGAATTACCATTACTCCCCCGCTGCTATTTGGAAGCCCCTGGCCTATGGGAAGATGAGCCATGGGTCCTGTGGCCTACAGGGCTCGGGGCTCGTGTTGAGGGGCAGCCATGTTGGGGACATCACAGTTTTGAAATCAAGAATATATATAAAACCCTAGTTATTTTATACAGTGACCTCTTGGTTCAATTTTATTTATATAAAACAATATGATGTTTCTTTCTTTAAAAGGACTTTTGTTTATTTCATAAAACACATCCCAAGTGGTTATTTTTATTATTTATTTATAAGATAATTCATATGAATTTTCTACACTAAAACTCCATATTCAAGAAAATGTTCATTTTATAATTTTAAAAGTTCATATTATTTCATTCCTTTTTCTGTTTGGAATTATTCTGATTTATCCTTAAATTATTACCTAAATCATACCAATTAAAACCACTTCATTCTAATGTGTTTTATCATGCTTGCAATTTATCAATGGTTTATTTTCTTAATGTGGAACACATATGTATATTTTTTATTCATGTGATGGAAGGGACTGCAATTATATATATCTTTAATGAATTTGGTTACAATTTATATGTAATGAAATGTAATGATAGGGATTATGTAGATCACCTAATCCACCATGGGATCTTTTCCACTTTGTGATGATTGTATTTGGAGTGTCCCATGACATATTTTTTATGATATCATATTTTTTGTTATTTTCATATATTATTGATATTATTAAATCTTGTTCTTATGCAATGTCTCCAAAATCATGATAATCCAATTTATTATATCATGATATGCCTCTTGACTCTCATATTAGGATGTATTGAAATGTTTATTACCTTATTGGGATTTCTAGATCACACATTTCCATATTTATATTCCTTAAGATATCCTAAAGAAAAATAAAGATCTATTGGTTTTGGGAGAACTATGTTTACATCTAAAAATGATGATTTTTATGCTTAATATGATATATTTGTATGTATAATTATCAAAAAGACACTCTAGCAATAGAACCTCAACATGTATTTATTGGAACAATATGATAATAATTAAAAAATAATTCATTTTTAAGGATTGTATTTCTATATTAGACATCTGGTAGCATATATTCATTTATGTGGACTACACACCGAGTTTGGTTATAAATGATATATATATATTAATTACATTGAATTTAATAATTAATTTTGAAAGATTTCTAATCCTCTAGGATTGTGTACTCATCATTCACAGAGTGTACCTTTCATTGGAATTAAAATTTCTACATACTAAGTATATTATATCATGTTGTTATCCATAAATTTCAAGATGACAATTAAGTTGGACTGAAGAAACTATATGTCATGTAATATTTAAATACATCATGTACACTACCTCCCATGAAAATACATAGTACATGATAAGATTCCTATAAATTGTTATACACTTCAAAGGGTTAAAATTGTGTTTTCTATAAGCACACAACATGTACTTAATTAATTATAAATTACGTTTAATTGTTTAGTTAATTTTAATCTACATATTCTAGGAATCGCTACGACTGTTATGATACAAAATTATGATATATGAATGAATTAATTAATAGGATAATTAATTTATTAATTTTAATGATTTATCTTAATAAAAAATTAAAAACCATGAATGTTATATATTTTATTAAATAAATATTATCTATAATAATGGATGATCATGATCTAGACCGACCTATGTTAGTGTTCGATTAATTAAAATTAAGTTATTATTTTATTGGTTTTTTATAATTATTATTAAATAAAAATGATGGCATGTATGACATCCACTCCTATCAATATGTATGGGCTTTCAGTCCCATGATTCTGTTATTTGTAAACACATACCATTTTTTCATCACATTTTTTTGAGAAATCATATCTGAAGTAAGGTGATACAATGTTCGTAGAAGTGGTTCAACCTCTAATCTAATTTATAATTTTCCATGAAGAGACATAGTTTAATATCTAGATTTCTATAAATCAAACCAAGATCGGTTATAAGAGTTATTACACTTGGTTTAAGGGTTAGATTATCATCCACCTAAATAATTGACCAAAACATATCTCAAGATACTTTAATATATATTTATTTTATTTATTTCTAGTCATAGTTAATTATTTATGTATATTAGATTCATCGTAATGATCATAAAAAATTGAATGAATTATAAACCATTCACAATTTAAAAAAATAAATTGATTATATATAATTTACCCAATCGATACATTGTTAATCACTTATATAAAATCGATGTAACATTATAAAATTTTTAAAAGGATAAATAAATGAAAATTATTAAATAAAATAGTAAATCTCTTAAATGAAAATATCATGTTGATATAACCTTCAATTACACGAGTTAAATTATAACCATAGTTCAAAGTACTGGTCTGGCCTCCTTTATGGTCATTCAAATATTCATAGAGTTTCAAAATAATTTTAGCAACTGCAGTAATTTTTCATCAAGGGTTGATCTCCATGGTGAGGATTAGTTTAACTATTAGAAATGTGTTGATTAAATGTGAGTTTAGGATTGTAGTATTAGGGATTCTTCTAAACAGATCATATTGTTTTTCTTAAACCTAGATTCCATGTCCACCTACCTAAGTAACTTCAAATAACATTCCAATATTCTATAAAGGGGTTTTAGAAGAAAAATATAGATATCTCCCATTATAATATCAATGAGACATTATATTCCTTGTCTAATGGTGATGGTTATTTAAACATGATTAAATAATGGGAGACAAATTAGATAATAAAATTTTTATACCACGCATATTTTTGTAAAAATAGAGTACTATTTCCGGTATTAATTTTATTCTAGAAAATGTAATGTAATATAACATTAGAATTATTTAAATGATCTATGTTGGGGAAAGAGAATACCCTCACCGAATATAGCATATAATAGTTGAATATGAACTGGTAAAATATACTACAATAAGAGTGGAAACTTACAGACTGGATTCTACTATTCCCAATGAGTTTTAGATAGAGGTGATAGAAGAAAATATCTATATCTTCCTAATATATCCATATTATATGCTAAATGTACATTTTTTGATGTTTACATCTATGTATTTTGAGCTCTATAATATGCATGAAAATATATATTCCGATGTAATTTTTTCTCACCATAATAATTATTATTAAGAAAAGTCTACATAAGATTGATATGAGAACTCCAGGTAATATTTTACTATCAATCATGGAAAAAGTTCTAATACTAGGCCTTGTGTAGTTAAGAGGACTAGAGACATTGAGAATTTTAATATCTTTGGTTTTATGATACCCAATGAGTGTTGCACCTAAATAATTCTAGCCTAAATCCTTATGAGATTCCCTAGGAATATAGTGAATTGTAATATGAATAATATTTCTAATCCATTCCCAAATATTCTTACCCTGAATCAACAATAATATATGAACATTGGCAATGAAAAACCTAATGTAATTTTGGTGAATACGAATAAAGGAGAGATGAAATTCCCTTAGACAACTTCGATGTATAAGAATTATTCAATCCCTTATTCTCATAATAAGTATATCAAATGGTTGGTGGATGAAATATGTATTATATTTCTCAAGTGGATAGATGAACCATTGTATGAATAACTAAACCATTGTAATGAATAATGGGGAATCATTAGGTAATTTTTTTATCAAGTGTATTATTTCAATATCTAAAATTTATGTATTATATAAATCATTATGAACTCACACATTTATCCAATTATAGAAACCATGTAGGCATAAGAATGATTCAACAGTTTATGTGGATCTTGAATATTCCATTGAAGTAAGAATGTCATCATTGACAATTTGATACTACAACCTTACTTTATCGGCACTATTTATTCATATTATAAAGAGAGATTATTATATGATTGTTTTTAACTAAGACATTTTATCCTTGTCTAGTTAATTCATTAATGCATTTTTATTAATGTTTTGGAATAAATGTGGTTAATTTTTTGAAGATAAAATTTATAATAGCATGACACACAATAATAATTGTCTTATGTAATAGAATATAAAAATAATGTGTTCGATGTTGACAACAATGAAAATTAATAAGAATCATATCACCCAAATAATAGAATCACGAACACAGTAATTTAAAAGATGTATTCTTGAAAATTCTATATCAAGATGAGTTTCAATATTCTTTATAACTAAAAGAATTTTTAAGATGTCTCAATTTATTAAAGGTTGTGATGATCAAATCAACATTTGGTTGAAAGGTTGAATGTGTCAAAGGGTTTCTTAGATTGGTACAAAAGAATGTGTATGGACCTTTTATAGTTGAATATATGGAAAAAAAATCTTATTTCTAGATGGTCTCAAGGTCTTCTATTATTCCTTTTTGATAATACCTCTTCAAGGGTTTCAGGGGAACCCTTACATGGCCCATCGGATTTTTGTGAAGTTACATGACCAAAAGGTCTTAGTAGAATCATCCATACTATAAATACATGAAACAGACCCTCCTCAACATCTAAATAATGATGTCTGTTATCTACATGCTCGTAGATGTTTGGATAGGCTTCTTGTTCATTCATAGGTTCATCCCAATGCAAATTTCATTACACTCTCATTCTTGAAAATCTGTTATCTCTACACTAGTGAATGTTCCTGCTCTAAATCCCCATCAAGAGCATGTTCCTTATAGAGTTTTCCTAATCAATTTTAGAATAATTTTATTGTGTCATTAAGGCCTTGAGGTTTCATAATGGCCTTTAACTAGCATGTAAACATTACTTGACTGAATTCATTGCGAGGCCAGAAGGCCTCGAAGGGATCAAGTACCAAATAGGTGGCCCAAAATCCCCAACCGACGAATAGTTCTTTCTGTTACGGTACATAATTTTACCTACTATAGTACCTTCATTAGTTCCTGCTATAGTTCTTCCTATAGTACTTCTACAATAACATAGAAATATGTATCCATAGATTTATCACACGTCTCTTCGGTGCACCTTCTGATTCATCACCAACTAGGCTGAGGGTCTTGTGTATGGATATTCTTATTTAATTACTCTTTAGAAATAATTTAGTAGATATAGATATGTCTACATAATGAGGTATAATCGTAATCCAATTTTTAAATTTAGGGAGTTTAATAGTGAAGTAGTGAATCAACATGGAAAAAAATAACATCAATTAGATTGTGTTGGAGAATAACTTAAAAAAGAGTTCATTTACTATCTTAGGGATTTGTAAACTCACTCCTTATAAACAATAGTGGATTGGTATCAGTGATATTAGGAACCACACTTTTTTGGACATAGTGAGGTAGATGATGTAAAATGTATATCTTTTATTATCCTTTTGAGGATAGGCATTATAGATTGGGAAACACATACTAGACTGAGTGAAAAATAATGTATAAAACCAAATCCCATATGAATTAATGTATATTAAGAATGGTATTTTTCACATACTTTTGTGTTTGGTTATGAAGCATTTTTAATGAATCTTCTTGAAACAAACCAACAACTTAGAACATGAAGTGTGTATTTATAGGTCATCCAAATGAAAAAATGGTTTTTTATCTATATAATCACTTAATTTAGAAGGTAATAGTGGTAAGATAATGTTTATTCCTATATAAGTATCAAATATTGAATTGAGATAGTGGGAGGAATATTGACTTTGATGATGTTAGTAAGAATATATTTCATAAGACACTATAGATGTGGCTTTTCTAAAGACATTAGTAATATGAAAAAAAATGAGAGATGTTAGAGAACTAGATATATATGATTTTATAGTCACTGATTATAGTGTATCATTATTAATTGATAATAATAGTTGATCATATTGTTGCAATTTTTGTCAATAAGGTGTCAATATGTGTATGAAAATGTTATTAATGAATTTTTTATCGTAACTAAAGTGGTGATTCGTAAAGAAATGTACTTGACTCGGTAAAGAGAACTTTTTTATTATGATGATGTTGTGGCCCAACTAATAGCACATTGACAATTACTATTTGACACTGGATGTCATGTTTGATCATTATCAATTCAAAATTAAAAGATTATTTTTCTTATCTTCAAAGACCCTGAGAAGTGTTATGGAGAACACATTGTTGACTAGAATAATTCTATGCATTATGTATCAATGAATGAGTGAGTAAATAGTAGTAACATCTTTTTTTGGATGAAGAAATATGTGTAAAGATCCTTGGGATTAATATTCCATAGAGAATTGAGGACTTAATGGAATAACCATGCAAGGATAATATCCATTTGTTTGAAGATGAATAAACAATCACTACTGGAAATATGATCTTTCCCAACACTTCTATACAAACGGTTTGTAAAAACCGTTGGTATAGCTACCATTTCCCAACGGTTCACCAAAACCGTTGGGAAAGGCATAGATTTCCCCAACTTTCCCAACGGTTTGCCAAACCGTTGGGAAAGGGTCACTCTTTCCCAACAGTTTATGCTAAACCGTTGGGAAAGGGTGTGTCTTGAGCCTCTTTCCCAAAGGTTCACCAAAACCGTTGGGAAAGAGTGACCTTTCCCAACAGTTCATGCTAAACCGTTGGGAAAGGGTGTGTTTTGAGCCTCTTTCCCAACGGTTCACCAAAAGCGTTGGGAAAGGTCACTCTTTCCAAACGGTTCACCAAAACCGTTGGGAAAAAACACCCAGAAAATCAACCTTCGACCTAAAATACTAAACCCACCCCTAACCTATCCCAACAGTTTTGAAAACCGTTGGGATAGGTTCTTTAATTTTTTTCCATCTCTACTAACTGAGAACATTCTATAAATCAAAATTTTAAATAATTATGATAATACATATATATATTTATGAAATTATGTTTACAAAAGTGATGTTAGCTTAGTGGTTAAGTCGTTCGATTATAAACGAGGGGTCGTGGGATCAAATCCCAGCGGATGTTTTATTTTTGGAATTTATATACCAACGGTTCCATTACCGTTGGTATAGATTTTATATTACTTATACCAACGGTTTCCAAAACCATTGGTATAGGTCTATACCAATGGTTTTTGGAAAACTGTTGGTATAGACCTATCCCAACGGCTTACTTGGCTACAGTTCTCTAAACCATTGGTATAGGCTATACCAACGGTTTGGAGGCCTATACCAACGGTTCAAACCGTTTGTAAAGGTTAGTTTTCCAGTAGTGAATGCATAGTGGAATTAATAATTCATGAAGATGAGAAGATCACGTTAAAGGTGAAGAAGAATAGAAAAAGAGAAGCCATGCATGGTTTTTGAAACAAAGAGGGCATCGATGCATGATTTGAATGTGGAAATGCACTTAAATTTTTTACTACACCATTGTTAAAAAATATGCAGATGTGGCTTACTAAATAATAAATGGAGAACCCAGCTAGCTACTAGCCAACCACAACCTAAGGCTGATGTGGGACATTGGGTAAACTACGCCCATGGGAGGCCAACCGAGTATTCCCACAATAGGAATGAATGTGTGGGCCGTGTATAAGCCTTCTCGATTCCATGAGCCATTTCTTAGGAATAGTGAGCACCATATGGCTGGAGGCACAAAGAGAAAAGGGTGGGGGAATAGAGAATACCCATAGTGAATACGATACAATGTGATACCATGAGGGGAGAGGGAGATTTATGGTGAATGGTAGAATCACTCTAGCATATATACAATGAGAAATCTATATGGAATTTTAATATGGGACATGATTTTTATCCCGCCGTAGAAATCCCCTCTATTTATCTAAACTCATGAGTAATCTCAGCCTCTAAACTAATCCACTGTGTGTGTATCTAATCCACACCATCTATGGCCGATCTAAGTTGATACAAAGACCTTGGAGAGTCCACACCATCTTCTTAAATCTTTAGTCATCCTAATGATATAGCTTGTTACAGAAGAGACGACCCCTCCTTGATTGAACCCCAGCCCTTTTGATGATATAACCACAAGCATTGTGATCATATGGATGCTATGAACTATTGCATGAAATTACATTTTCATGCATGCGAATGATATGAAGAACCCATGTTGGAAGAATGAAACATATTTGTGAGGCCACAACATGGACCTCAGGCATTCATGATTCGGTGTTATATGATTTCCTATAGAATGCATGTAAGGAGGAACATACTGACATCAAGAACCCGCACTAAACATTAAAAAAACTATGATATTTGTTGTATCTCTCATCCTTTTTTTGAAATATTTGAAGCTAACGATATTGGGAATTCAAATATTTAAACCCCACAACATATCACAAGGTATTTTAATTTGGAGCTACATTTGATCTACTCATTTTAAAAGAGGAGTTCCCTGACCAATTGTTGATGATATTGAGAAAATGTCATGTTTTTTTAAAAAAATAGAGGACTGTGCACAGAGTGGTTCCACGTATTAAAACTATGCGAAGTAGAATAGATCCACATGCATTCAAAAAGTGAAAATACACTCTTGAACTACCCTTGTGAAGAAGTTGAGATCCTACACATAATGTGTTATGGACAATCAGAAACACGAGATAGGTTCTCTTGACCCCTCACCTATGTTTCATGAAGAGAATCCCACTGGTACGCAACTGCAGAACTCGCATGATGAAGAATAAGAGTGCATCTGGTCTGCTCGAAGACAGGTTATACATGGTTTGTTTTTAATGAAGAAGGATGTTACATGAGGTAGAGGTCCTGAGAGACCCTTGAAAATATTTTCTACACACTGATTATTGGGAACAAGAAGTTAAATACACACCAAACATATACCCATTGAGGTTTGTGTGTAAAGAGGTAGAAAGCGATACAACTATGTATACATGCCCTGAAATATTCACAAGCCTCTATAACTACACAGTAGATGTGATGGGATGAAAAGGAATGGATAATGAGTATTTAGGTTTCAAAGAATATAAATATATTTATATGAATCCATGAAAGCCCATGCACAAGTGAAGGAACTGTGTGCATATTGAAAAATAAGTACCAAGTGGACAATGCATGTGCAATTTCATAACCCATGCTCAAGGAACGAAAAATATTTATAAAAGTTAATAGTGAGTGCTTAGAATGAAAAATATCATTTATACATGAATGTAACCATTCATGAACAAATGAACTTGTAGAAAGTCACTGAGATAAAAAAAAGGTAATGAATTACATGAAATCCATGCATGAAGTGAAGTTGAATTGAGACAGAATCCAGGAAAATTTCAAGAAGATATTATAACGGAGATGACAATAATTCAATATTCAAGATAGATTGAGATAACATAGTTCATGATAATTCTCTCCTATAAATATTTTTAAGATGTTCTGTGCATAATGTTTACACACATTAGTGAGTTCAGGACTTTATCAGGAAAAGATAGAATTTCTCGAGAATTGTTGCACCGAGGAATGATCACAAAGGTGATCAGAAATATTGATCAAGGATGACAAACCTAACCAACGACTGTTGAAGTATCAGGAATAGATACACATGCATGTGTGAGTCAGTAAGCCTGTGTGTAAAGAGCATCATATGATCTATAGTGAATCAAAGGTAACTGAATGATAGAATATTCTTGTTTAATGTGAGAAGTTGAACCATATGAGATTCAGGGAGGAGATAAAGTATTCATTGGGACTTTAAAGAAGGCCAGTGAATAATGCTAACAATATGGGATTAAGTATAAATACCCTCTTATGGAACTCAGGTGAATATAGAGGGGCTCTATATTGGCTATTGTAATTGATAATAAGATTATAGTGTCTTATCTATGATTGGGGGAATTACCAATAGAGTAAGGAGTTTGACTCTGAAGTGAATTTTATAAATCCTTGTTATTAGTGCCTTTTCATTTATATCATCATTCAAGGTGAGTTTGAGTGAGAGAACATGTTTTTATTTAGGCTATAATGATATATAGAGGTTTAATTCAAAAGAATGTGATTTTAAATGGTTAAAGGGATCACTAATTCCCCCTCCCCCTCTCAGTGATTCCACATTAATCTAGGAACTTCAAATGTAATCATAGCCAAGGTCACCTCTAAAAGATCCAAGGGAGTCATTATGAAGAGATTATTTCATAAAACGACTAAGAAAAAAAAATGGAGATTTCTACAAAGGCTCAAAAGAATAAGAAGAAGAAACATGCATGGAAGATGAAGAAGAAGATTACTGCTAATGGGGAGGCACCTTCTACAAAAGGTAATCTGAAAGGTCCAACATGTGATAAAAAAATTTATCATTCCTATTCAGATAAATAATTTTCAATCTATGATAATGACAGATCAACTAGTGTCCTTCAGTATTTACTAAAATATTATTTGAAGAAAATCCTTAAAGGGATGGAAAGGCATATTTGATCAAGAATTAGTTCTCTTCCAGATGAAAAATTATTAGTAGAAGAAGAATACGATGACATGGAAGAGGCATTGGTTAAAAGGGTTGCCATATCCAGAACTCTAACAAACTAGTGAAGGAAAAGGAAAAGGAAATTTATATTTTTAATTAATTTAATTATCAAGTTACTAAATAATTTAAAGGAACTATTTGTGAAAAATACATTTTTAGGATTTTATTTTTTGATGATTTCCATGCACTTGAAATTTTTCACAATGATTCTATGGTTTACAAAGATGCTCAACTGGAATAAGAAGATGAAAATGTAATTGAAGTTGAAATATCATTACAAGAAATAAGGACTTTTCCAGAAGAATATATGATCATGCAAAAAATAATTAGGAATGTAAGATAAGGTTAGTTTAGGTTGAGAAGAACTATCCAAAAATGAGATGTCTAGAGCTGGAGGTGAAATTTATGAATAAGTAATCCATCTAATCTAGATCATCCCAAACATCTGGAAGAAGAAATGATTCCAATCAATTTTCCATTTATAACTATTATTAAAAAATGATTATTAAATCATATTCTAATATAATGGAAAAATATTCCAAGGATAAGGTATCCAATAACCCAATTATTTTTATTTCAACTAATGTTGTTTTAGTTTCATGTATTGGTTCAATGTTAAAAAAAGGAAATGTGTTGATTGATAAAAATTTTTATAAATCCATTAAAATGTAATGGATTGATGTGGGAATGGTTAATGATAACAACTTCCAAAATTATTCTCCAAACAATGAATGCAAACCCCGAAAACAAAAAATCACTATATCTATCCAGATTGATACTACAAGAAAAACAAGGAAATTTATTGGCAACTGTGCATTTATTTGTTGTTTTGGAATAAGTCCAATGGCTTTGTATAATATGTTAGCATTTAAAAACTATGTATTTCCTATACACCGAGAAAGTATATGTGATGAAATAAAGAATCCTAAAATGCTAAAGCAAAATACACAAATAAAGAAGAATATGTTTATCAATAACTTATTTCAGCATCTAGATTTTTTTTTGATAATTACAACATATGTGTTCATAGTTACGATGAGTGATGGTTTATTCAATTTGATTGTAATGAATATGTTGTAATGAAGAAAATTGTACAAAAAAATAGATGAAATGAACAATAGTTGGAAAATATTCTATTGGGAATATGAAAAATAATAAACACCAGAAAATAGTGAACGGAACTATTCCCAAGAAAAGTTTATGCTTGATTCCAATAATTTCATCCCATCCTAGAATAATATTCTTTTACTGTGGAATTAATGGTCACACCACCGATCACTGCAAACAAGCTATAGAAATGAGTGGTAGCTAGATGATATTAAAAAAGTGGAAAAAATCTAGATGAATATGGGATTGATTGAAGACATTATTGAAGATAATTTTGATAATTATCATAGGAATGGTAACTTTAAATAATTAAATAATCCACATGGAACTCAAAAAAATAATATGTTATGAATTATTGTTTAGTTATCTAGTCTAATAAATTGAAAATTGATAGAGAATTTCAAAATGTTGAAGATGAAGTAGTATATAAAGAAAAGGTAAAGGGGTATCCAATCATCCAAATGAAGAAGAATTAAAATTTCATGAGAGTAGCACATGACAACCCAAATGTCTCACAATTACTGTGTGGATGGAGCATTCCGGCTGGACGTCATGAAAAAAATGTATAACTGTTTTACCATTTCAAATGGAGAAGTTGAAAATTGGAAAACAAGCACCAGTGCAAGCTACTTCACTAACAAGATATGTAAGGACAATCAATACACATAAGTAAAATATGAAGTTTATTAGACACCTTATAGATACATGGAATGGAATTCATGTGTTGATAGAAAATTATCAGCCTTATTTCTCCAATTCATAATCCCACATGTGATCTATATTATTGCCTTATAATTTTGTTCTATATGTGTGCTGACATTGTAGGGAATTTAAGGTTATGTTCATTATAAAGATGATAATTGTATAAAAAATTCAGATCCACAATTTGGACTCATTATTCATGATTTTATAATTACTATAAATGATACACAATATAAGATTATCAACAAGAATATCCTGATGATTTTTTAATGATATTTTCCACCATGGTAAATCAAAGGGATTTTACTCCCTGAGGGGGAGAAAATATGAAGGAGATGATGTAATGTAGTATTTCCTAACAAATCATGAAATTGATATGATCTCCAAGAGATAAAACATAAGGTATTCCAATCACACTTCCATCCATTATTCTTAATTGTGTCTAACATGTAAATTAGGGGGGTTTCTTGATTGAAGACTATATGGGATGAAATGGGGAGATTTATCATATCAATAGAACTTTTTAATATCCATGGTGAAGGATGTGAAAGATTTATCATTTTATAATTAAATCTAGCTATATCCAATCCCTTCCTAAATAATTTGTACACTTTGAGCATGATATCACATGTATGGTTGTTTATAGACAACATTTTAAACCTTAGTCATATCTATCTCTTCGTCATCACTGGGTTAGCCCATGTAGACTTAGATCTGAGAAACTAAATGATCTTTTCTAATTGAACCACGTGTCATCATCACTATCTCAAAAATATTCATGAAGTTATTCTTTAAAGGTAAGATAACAAGTTTTTGAACAGTCCCCACTAAACCATTGCATTTGGTTTCCAATAAGGGGGAGAAATGATTAGCACACATGTTGACCTATACAATGGATTCTTAAATGATATCGAAAGAAAATACAACGGGATAGATTTTTTAGAATTTTATTTCATTTGTTGTCAATAATGTGTGAATATGTTAATAAAAAGGTCATGATTGAAGTTGTGACAATAATCGATGTTGAGATGCTTAAATTATTGTTGTTGACTCAGTAAAGATCCCAATGAGATTATGATGATGTTTTTCAACACCTAATGAATCTTAGAGGTTTAATATTTGACCTTGGATTTCATGATTGATCATTCTTCATACAAAATCAGATGATTATTTGTGTAGATCTTATAAAACCAAGACATGTGTTAGGGAGAACACATTATTGCCTACAATATTTCCATGCATTAGGATTCAATTCATGAGGGAGTAAAGAGTAGTACCATCCATGGTTGGATGATGGAATAAGAGTAAATGTTCTTGGAATTACAATTCCAAAGAGAATTGAGGACTTAATTGAATGGCCACGCAAGGATAAGATCAATTTGTTTGGCCATAACGAAATAATGCATAGTGGAATTCATAGTGTATGAGGATGAAAAGATTGATATAAAAGAAAAGGTGAATAGAAAAAGAGAAACTATACATGGGTTTGGAAGCAATTAAAGTGTTGATGCATTATTTCAAGGTGGACACAAATTTACATTTGGTATAGAACCATTTTTAAAAAAGTGAATCTTTAGATTAATAAATAATATAGGTCCAACAAAGTAATCTAGTTGCAAGCCTCAACCATAGGATCATGTCGGACACTGTGTCAACCATGACCAAAGGAGGCCAACCAATTATGCTTTCTAGAGGCATGCATGTGAGGGCTATTTATAATCCCACTGGAGTACATGAGCTGAAGCCCATGCATATTGAGGGCCAAAGGCCTACAAACATAGGGAGAAAAGTTTTGGCGTAGAGCGTACACATACTAAACATGGTACCTGGTGCTGCCTTAAGGGGAGTGGGATAATTCTAGGGAATGGGATCAGTGCTCTAGCTTATATACTGAGGGAACTCTATAGATATTTTTGATGGGAGAGCGGTTTTTTATTCCACAAAATCAATCCCTATCGTTCATCTAATATTGTGAGTAATCTTAAATGATCAACTAATCAATAACTCATTTATCTAATCCATGCATTTTTTGACCGGTCTAGGTTGATCCAATATCATTGGAGAGTCCACATCATTGTCCTCGTCCTTCGATCATCCTGACGCCACATCTCGCCACAAAAATAAGTCGCTCCTCCTTGATTGAACTCCAACCATCATTTATAAGAAAACCCCATGCATTTTGATTGTCTGAATTTTATGAACATATGAGTGTAATTACATTTCCCTACATGTTAATGAAATGATTAACCCACGTAGGATGAATAAAAAACCACTTGGAGGCCACGACATGGACCTAGGGAAATCTTTATTGAGAGTTTCATGCATTCCTAATGCATGCACATGAGGAAGATTACACTATGATATTAAGAGAACATGTTGAATAGAAAAAAATAGAGAGATTTGGTGTATCTCTCATCCAGTGTTAGAAATATTTTATGCCAAATATCTTGAGAATTAAGTGATTTTATCCCAAAACATTTCATCAGGGATTTGAATGCGAAGTTATGCTTGATCCACACCTATAAAAGGAGGAGTCCCTCAACCAATTTTATTTTTGATGATATTGTGAAAAGATCCAGTTATTCAGAGAAACTGAGCACCATACATAGAGTGGTACCATGAAGCTATACTACACAAAAGAGAAGAGATTCAAAGAAAATAAAAAAGATAAAAGGAACTATTGAACCATCCTTAGGAAGGAGAGAACCCACACCCGTTATGCAATGAATAATCACTATCATGTGATAGGATCTCCTAAACCCTCACCTGTTTTCTGTGAAGAGCATCCCGCATATACACAACTCATGTACTCACACCCTTGTGGTACTCTACGGTGAAATATTCCATGAAACTACTTATGGAACTAAAATCAATATCCAGAGATTCCCCTGTGTGAAGAAGAATAATTATGGCTATGGTGTACCCAATGAAGGGCTATGCACGGTGTTTTTATGAAGAATAAGAAGAGTTCATGAGGAAAAGGGATTAAGAGACCCTTGAGACAATTTCAAACACACTCTCCATTGAGAATAAGAAATCTAGTGCACACAAAACATATACCTTTAATGGTTTGTGTAGAATGATGAAGAAGGGAATACTCCTACGTATTCATCCTTTAAAATATGAATAAGAGGCTATAACTTAAAGATACATGTGAATGGAACAAAATTAAGGGATACTGATTATTTTGATGAAAAACATATATCTATACATATATATACATGAAATAACATGAACACGTGACTGAATTGTGTGAATATTAATAAAGAAGAACCAAGTGGATAGTGCGTGTCTAATTGCATAATCCATGCAAATTTAACATAAAATATTTATAAACTTGAATAATGTGTGAATGGGATGACAAACTACATGTAATATATGTATGAAATAATTCATGAAATTCTTCACATAAAATAATTCATTGAGATTCCTTAAAAAAAGTTATTGAATCCAATGAAATCCATGCATGATGTGAAGTTTAATTGAGATTGAAGTTTTGCATAGTTAGAGAAGATCTTATAACTGAGTTGACAATAATTGAGTATTCAAGACAGACATAGATGGAAAAATGAAATATAATGTTGGCGTATCTATATTCTGGAAGAAGTTATTTTCATAATTGGTATGCACATTAGTGAGGCTGGTCTTCATCAAAATAAGAATGAATTTTTCGAGCATTATTGCACTAAGGACTAATCAAAAAGGTGATTATAAATATTAACCAAGGCAAAGAGACCTTACCAAAGGTTTTTGATTATTAATAAATAGATACATGGGAAATTTTTATTTTACATCATCGTGTGGAAAAAGAATCGGATCATATATATTGAATCAACAAGAACACCAATGAGGAAGCTGACCATCTAACTTAAGAGCTAGAAAACCACTGTGAGATTCAAGGAGGTGAAGAAGTCTTTAGTGGGACTCTTGAGTAGGAAATTTGACTCTATTAACCCGATGGGATGTAGTATAATGACCCTCTTGTGGGACTCAAGATAGATACAATGGGATTCTATATCGGCCATTGTTATTGATAATAAGATTATAGTGGAGAATCTGTGTTAGGGGGAATTTCCAACAAAACAAGGAGTGGGTCATTGAACGCAACCCTGAACATCCTTTTATTAAGTTCCTTTACATTTAATAAATCATTCTAGGTAAGGTTGATAGACAAAAGAAGATTGGGTGGAGGCATAAACCAGCCATAGATGTTTATTGAAAATAATCGAATAGTAAAAAGTTTAAAGGGATCACTGATTCACCCATCCCCCTATTAGTGATTCCACACAGATCTGGGAACATAAATAGTGCAAATGTTCCCTATAATATGTAAAAAGTGGCTAATAAGTTCTATTATTGAAATAATACATGAATTATGTGATTAATTTCATATTCTAAAACCCAATTTGTGTTTTTATATTACAATATATGCTAAACCTATTAGGTGTAAATTGGAGTTCAAGAAGAAACTAGAAATATAATTTATTGTTTATACCTATAAGGCTAGTATAGTTGTTAATGGGTTTAATAATCACAAAAAAATATATTATTATAATACATTTTCACTAGTTTCTGTGATAAAATAAATAAAATTATACTTAAATATAATCATATCTTTTTTATTTGATTTGAACGATGGATGTGATAAAAACAGTACAGAATAGAAAACAAGTGGAATATTTTAATATAAAACCCCTCAAGTGGTTTTAGAGTCCATGATATTATATTAAGATATGGAATTTGTATAGATTTAATTATGGATTGATTAGATCAGTCAAACTAGGGAAAATTCACATTGATGGAACCATAAGGGAATTATGTTTCTTAATGAAGGAATGCGTTTCGTGTGACTATAAGATGCTTATTGGGAGTGAATTTATTTACATAGTAATAAATATATATATATATATATATATATATGAGTTACTAATTTGAAATGAGATTATTGTCTTATAGTCTATTAATATGTTGTAAAAAAGGCTTCTCTATGAAGGAATTTATTAATACAACCAATTTATTGGTATCAAGATCATTTATGATAGATCTAAGTGTCTTACATGACTATATATGGGTAAATACAATGACAAGAAACAATAGATTTTCAGTATAGAAAAATTCACTAAGGGTTTATTTATAGTGGAACCTGACAAACATCTTCCCATGATAATGTGTCCTTGGAAACAAGAGGAGACACCACAGATGACCAGATTACCATACACATAAAAAATTGATGAATTCATATATTCCATGATATGGTCTAGGATTGATGATTTCAACACATTGATCATGGTAGGTGGATATCAATATGATCCATGATACCCCCATTAGATGGCAGTCATGACAATCCTAATGTATCCTAGGCATACTAACGATATGTGATAGGTGTATGGGGGAGCTGATCAGCTAGTCATTATGGGATATAAAGACGCTACATTCTAAACATATCACTATTATCTAAAATATATTTTGGATATGTATCCACCATTAATAGAGGATATTTGAGAAAAATGATCTCAATACAGGAAGTGGTAATTGATTTTATATAATAGTTTGAGTATATTGAGTGATTTAATTTAGCTAAAGACGTTTGTTTTAAATGAAACATATTAAAGGAGTTTGGTGTAGTTAATTAAATTAAGGATCATATAACATTGTGTAATGATAATTCCACAGTGATGGAACTTAATAAGATTCCATCATCATATCAACAAATAGAATATATATTTCAAAATCATCACCTATTAAAGAATTTTTTCTAAAAGGGGTGAGGTCATAGGAAGTAGAATTTCCATGGAAGATAAATTGGTGGATGCCTTGATAAAATATGCATCTCATCAAAATCATGAAAATAATGTGACTTATAGTGGATTAATTGTCATTAGTTATTATATCTAGTCCATGTGGGAGTTTGTTGGAGTTGATTCTTAAGAACCATCTACTTTGTAAATTTGATTACGTATATATTCTTCATCTTCAATATTAATAAATATACCATCACATTATGAGTATTATTCTATATAAAATTAATGTTACAATTTACTCAGATTATATACATAATCAAAAGGTTATAGTATTTCCTCACAATGATGGGATCCTTGAAGGTTTTTGATTGTATTCTTAAATACATGTTCTATGGGTGGATGAAATCATCCTCCAAAGAAAAAATTACACATGACATGATGGTTAAGTGGACCAAAACAAATTTAGAGTTATTCTCATGATTTTCACCATTGGTATTATCCAAGAGGGGTGATTATGAGTGAATAAAGACTTGTAGTAATTCCATATGTGACATGTTTCATCAGATATTCCTATCGACATACAGTTGTATTAGTCTATTGAATTTATATTATTATTAATAAATATCATTAGTTTTAACAATTATATTTTAACCAAAATCCGGATGGAATATTATTATAGGATGATATGATATACTAGGTGTGTCATGATTGGTTTAGTATTAATGAATAAGTTAATAAATTATTTGTACAATTAAAATTAATGGAAGTAGATATATTTGGCATGTTGATTGGAATGGAACGATCTGATTAGGTCTATGTCCAAGAATGTGTTGTTGACATGTTTATATTGTGAATACCAATGAAAATATTAAAATTAAATAGGTTGATGACACATAAGATTCAGCCTTCTTGGAGATATATTGAGAAAATGGGATTATATTACACAGTGAGGACCATATGATTTTTTTGCCACTAAAACCACTAAACTCATTATCTATTGGTGCATTGGCATGTTTCCAGATGATGATCATATATTTCAGGCCATTTAACCAAATGTCTTGGAGAATGAGGACTCGTTGGAGACACACTAAGTCTATCCAAAACATTGATTAAATTGTATTTTAGTTAATATTAGAATAAATATTATTCTCATGTTCTGAGGAATAATAATTATCAAGATTATGTTGACCACAAATATCCATTCAAAAATTATTGGAATTAATATATATTTGATGTCAATATTAAATAAATATTTATTCTTCATTTTAGTTAATATAATATTTATTTATTTATAAAATGTAAAATGTTGGGATTTCTATTTATTTTTAAAATACAAATTATTCAATGATTGATAAACACATATGAGGATTTATGGATCATGTTAAGGGTTAGATGGGAATTGTATATTAAATTTCATTTAAATAATTATTAATTAATTTAAATATAAAATGATATTAATAATGTCAATGAGTTTTTCAACCTGCCATGGAAATAATAATAATGATGATTATTGTGTTGATAATAACAAAAACAACAACAACAAAATAATAATAATAATAATAATAATAATAATAAATAAGGGGTTTATTATGGTTTAAAATATTTTAAAACGGAATATGTGAAATAACCAATTCTATAACCTTTGTATATAAACCCCTCTCTTTCACTTATATAAATGATGGTTGTTGTGAAGAAAAATTTACTCTATAGAATTATCTCAACCCTAGAAAGAAATATTATAATATTTATCTTAATAAAAGAGAGATTAAATCCTCATCCTCCCCCTATTATGTAATTAGGATATTATTAATAAAAGCCTCAATACATTAATGTAATCTTATTGTGAATAATGGTTAATGAAAAAACAAGGTGGGATTCTTGAGGCTTTAATGTAGTCAATGGCTGAATATATTAGGAGGTTTTTAGATCATGTGTGGATACATCTATATGGATTATACGCATGAATCTTTTGATGTGCGATGATTCAATAAGAGATGCCAAATAATATTATAATGAAGAAATAATTAAAAGATGATGTAATTCTTATTTATATAAATTAATTTTAAATTTATTGTGAACTACATAGTATTGAGTATTATATTGTAACACAGTAATATTTTATAATCTATTTATTTCTAATATATTTTATGTGTCTCATTTCTTGTGATAAATGCAACACTGGGCTTAAATGAAACATTATATACTATATAAATATTATTTAAATATGGATTTCATGACCTATCTATTTGTTTTGTGGAAGTGAATATGAATAACCATTTTATGAAATATTTATATACATTTTTTATATAATAAAATTGATAATAAATAATAACTTAATTAATAATAGGTTGAAAAGTTTGATAATATATTTTGACAGTAATAGAGATATTTTTGATAAAAAAATTTAAGATTGAAATATATTTATTATAAATAGAGTAAATTATTCCTTATTTATATGTTATTATAATGAAAAATGAATATTGTATATATAAATTTAGTAATGAGAATTAATTTATTTAATTTTATAATAGAAGGAATGAGAATAAGTTCATTTTATGCTTCAAAAATACTTTTTCTTCCAAAATGTGTTTTATTACATATTGTCTGATGATAATATTAATAATTTGATATAATATATGAAATTGTATTATATTAAATGAGAATATTTTTTTAAATCATTATTTTATAACAGCATTAGTATGGGTTTTTAAGATGTTTCTGAAAATATTTTATTTGATTAAATTTGGAAAATATCAATTCTTTGCAAAACTATAATATCTTATATTCAAATCATGTAAAATAAATTTCGTATTATATTTTATATTTTATTTTAAAAAAACAAAAGATAATATTGGTTAAAATTATAATTATAAATTCTATTCAAATCATCATTATTCTTTATTTGGTAAAAATTCATTTTTATGTTTATGAAAATATTTTTCTAAAAAAAATTCTTCATTATATATTATACACTTCAATTACTATTTATTTTAAAAAATGATAAAAATTTAATATTGAAAAACTGATTGAGTATTATAAATTAGGATGATTAAATATTTTAAATTGTTTAGTCTACTTTTGAGCCATAGTGAATATGAAACATATCAAAAATTTATCACAACAATAATGGTTCAAAATGATAATTAAATACTATGAGAGAAGGTCTCAAAATAAACCCAAAACATTACTTTATTTAATTTTATGGGTGTAATTGTACCTTATACATACTATGTTTGAATATAAGATATTTTTTCACATGAATTTGATTATGAACATTACACTATTTTAAAAAAAATATACAACATGTCACTCACTTTGTTTTAAAATCCTTAATATGTTGTTAGGGGGATAAGAAGAAGATATGGATGACTATAAATGTTTAGTTTTAAGATGAATAAAATTTTTTATGATATTATTATTTAAAGATTTTTATATAGTCTAATTATCTTTAAAACATACCCATCACTAACACGTATCTTGAGTAATAAGTAGAAAAATAAAATAAATGACATAAAAAACATTAAATGTAATTTGTTTTACATGAATTATGAAATCATATGAATTATTTGGGTATCTATAATATATAAATGACGGTATAATATTTTAGAATAAAAATTCATTTTAATCAAGGTTATTTATTATTAATTTATGTTATTATTCCAAAAAAATATTCAATGTTATTTAATGCTCTAAAAGTTTATTTAATTCATTAAAAATTTATAAACATCATATCTTGACACATGTTTATAGGAAATATTCTATCTTATCCATAGTGGTTTATGTATGTGTCTCCTGGAGTTTTTTAAAATTACTTTCCTAATACTATATTGGTGAAAAATAATTCACATCACTTAAGATTAATCATTTTTAAGAATGGTTTGAACAAGAATATAATGATTAAAATGAAACCATAATATATATATATATATTAATCTTTCCACTATTTATGAGTTTTCCACCAACAACACTTATAAATGGTAAAATCTAATTCTCACATTTTGAAACCTTTTGAATACATCTTGTTGACCAATACCTACCCCAATACCTTCATATATTATCTCAATAGGTCTTAGAACCCATATAATAAATAGAAGACCTACCTTTGAAGGCTTAATTTGTAATCCAAAATAGATTTTCCAAATTATAGGTATAACTTTGAAATGAGTGTTTCTATGTTTTTCTATTTTTCACCACCTCAAAATATTTTGTGACCATTGTTATATAATAATATATGTTTCTAACATATACTAAAATATTACAATTTTAATGGATCAACCTTATTAAATATAATTTCTATCCCAGTGGGAAATAAAATGATCACTCATGCATACATACGATCAACTCTCTCCACAAAGAGATGTACTTCATATTACATCACATATATTCATGGAGATTTGTTATGATGTATTAAAAGCTGAAATATGATATTTATGACATAATTAATCTTATGAAATTATCAAATTTATCTACCTTCTTACCTTCCCATATTTTAGAAGGCGATAATGATGTTCATGCGTAGGTGTGGACTTCATCCTCCACAAAATTATGTGATTTGTTTACATATATTATTTATAGGGGTGGTAATAAGGATATATTTAATGAATAAGTTTGATATAATAATGATTTATTAGTGTTTTAAAAAAATTTATCATTATTTCATTCCATTCATCAAGAATTTGAAACATCACCCTTGTGTTTGTACAAACATCTATGTCAATGAATGATGTTATTAATTTTTCATCACCAACTTATATGTATGGTTATAAAATGAATTAATGAATAAAAAGTATTTTTATTACATTATTATGATTTTATAGATGATGAAACCATTATTAAGGTACAAGGACCAGAACTATTGAACCGAAACATATATGGAATGTGGGTCAGTTTTTACCTGAATATCTATTCTTATAAAGAATAAATTTTAATAGAATGATTTTCAATTATAAGGGAATGACATATAATAATATAAATTAATTTGTTTCTTTAACGGATCTATTATAAATATATATTTATTATAAATGATATTTTAATGAATATAACGAATAATAATTCATGAGGTATGGGTTTCTCAACACATTTAGTGACACGGGTTTTGACATTTAAGGTATTGGAATATTCCTGTGAATATTTCTGAAGCAATGTGCTAATTTTTCAAGATAACCTAGGGTCCAGAGAGACTCGACAGTGTCATTTTAAAAATATTAAAAATATTTTATCTCTCAATCATATTTTCTTTGGAAATGTGGATAACTAATGAATGGAGTCTTAGATTTTGTTTATTAATCCACAAATGAGTTTTAATGTCATGTTTATCCTAGACATGATATAAACTCTATCGACACCAGGTGAAGGGTCAGAGGTGATTCGGGGCCATGACGTTAGACAAAGGGATATGAAGTTAAAAAAATTAAATCCATATCCCTTATAATGTTACTTGTAATGAAATGGGAGGACTCACAACCCCTTTTCCCCTCTCTTCCGATGAATGATGTGAAGGAAAAATTGATTATATAAAGTGTTTTTAGTCTTGGATCGTGATGGTCATCACTCCCTGATCAGGCATTAATAGCTTCGTAGTGTTGATCCGTCCATGAAGGTTCATTATTTGTCCCATGAGGTACGGTTGTCACGACCCGTCCTCGGGGCCCGTGCCATGACTACCCCAAGCCCGCCTTCCATAGGCCAAGGGCTGGCGACTAGCACCAAGGCGTAATTCCCAGTAAAAAGGGAAGGCATTGCCTTTGTATAGTAAACAAACTCTACAGAGCAAGCAAGAAGTAGAAGTAAAATACTAATTAAAAACTGAGTACAACAGTAAGTGCGGAAAAGTAAGTGTGCCAGAAAACAAACCCAAACAGAAAATAAAGTACAACTCGAAAGGGAAAACAATAACTAAAGAGTAAGCCGCAACGTCGAGCCGTCCACTAGGACTTCCACCTGAAGGGTGAGAACAGATAGCCTCCTTAGCTCATCAGGTCCAACCGTCCACTCTGAGTACGTCCCGCCTGTGGTCCACCTCTAGGTATCGTCCTGCTCCGCAAGCCTCAACCACGATCAGCGATGTCCGTCGTCTGCAACCAACACAACGTAGTGTGGGCATAGCCCATGCAGGGGTGAGTATAAGCTACTTAGTAGGGACCCCGAGACCCCCGAAGGTCTCCCAAAATCCACAAAGGATAATCCACAAAGGAAAGATGCAATCCGAAAATGACATCTGACACTGCTTAGGTATATGCCCATACATATACCTAAGTAATCAATTCTCGTTCGGCTCCAACATTCAAGCTCAAGTATAACCCAGTCCACACAAGAAAGCAAAACGTAATCCACACATGATCGCACAACACAATCCACAATGGAAAGAAAAACAGGATCCACACAGGATAGCACAACACAATCCACAATTGAAGAAAAATAGGATTCAGCTCACACAAGTACACATTTTTTGTAAAGTAAGAGAGATGATCAGATGTAGTCACTGATTCATCTTACTAGGACCACGTAGGATACAAGCACTGTAGTCATCGCCGTCGAACCCATAGAGGATTCCAGTACAAATGTCTTCATCGTCGAACCCGCATAGGATTCCAGTACGATAGTCATCATCGTCGAACCCACATAGGATTTCAGTACGATAGTCTTCATCGTCGAACCCACATAGGATTCCAGTACGATAGTCTACATCGTCAAACTCACATAAGATTCTAGTACGATAGTCTTCATTGTCGAACCCACATAGGATTCCAGTACGATAGTCTTCATCGTCGAACCCACATAGGATTCTAGTACGATAGTCTTCATCGTCCGACCCACATAGGATTCTAGTACGATAGTCTTCATCATCGAACCCACATAGGATTCCATAACGATAGTCTTCATCATCGAACCCACATAGGATTCCAGTACGATTGTCTTCATCGTCAGTCGCAGCCAACTCTAGGGTTCCCGCACACAGCAAGCTCGTTCGAGAGGGTCTTCTCCACGAGCCGAGAGGCTGATACATCAACTGACACATAGTCCAGAGTTGATGTATCCAAAAGTTCCGTATCGCCAACAGGAACTCAATGTCGCAAACGGCGCGTCAATCGGACGCCTGGTCTGAGAGTTATTGGCTTTTTCGTCCCAGGGGCCCCATTGGTTTTTAAGGCAAAACAAACCCGACTATACTCCACTTGCATCCAAACCTCAGGCAGAGTAAGCCAAAATATCCGTCTCACCTAGAGGAATCCAAAAAAATTGAAAGCACGTCAATCCGACGTCCGGGGCTCAAGATATGTGTTTCCGCTCCGAGGGCCCGGTTGGTTTCGTGTAAGAACCAACCCGGCTGAACCCAAAGTATTCTGAAACGTTGAGTGCGATATAACGAAATGACCGTCTCTATCCAAGGATCGCATCGCAGCTGACGGTGCATCGATCAGAGGCACGTAGCTCATGATATGGGAAAAAGACCAAAAAGGTCTGAAAACGGGGGGTCTGGGCCCGGCCTGACCCGGCCCAACCCCCCTAGGTCGGCCCGAACCGGGTGACCCGACCCGGCCAGCGCGGCCCAGCCCGGCCTGGGCGCGACTAGGCCCGGCCAGCGCGGGCGCGGCCCGGCCGCCAGGGGTCGGCTCGGCCGATTACGGCCGAAGCGGTCGCGTCGGATATTCCCAGCGGCGTGCTGGGCACCGCCGCTTCCTGGCGGCCGGCTGCCGGTGCCGCTGTGCCGGCGTGGCGTGCCGACGGGAACTTCTGCGGACCACCGAACATGCTCCGGTGGTCCATTTTATCTGCGGTTTGCGCCTACGGCTGTTCCGAGATCCGAAATTTGCTGCGAAGGCCTCCAATCGCTATTCTGATCCCATTTCATAAACGCCGATAATCCACGCATCAACAAAAAACTGTGGAGGGTTGTCGGGCCGTGTTTGTTTGGCCCGCACACTCAGCGTTAGGTGATAACAATTGGGAAAAAAAATCAAAACACGAAAACATAATGAGGGACAATTTTAATAAATTAAAATTGAACTTTGATTCGGGTTCTTTGTTTTAGAAGGAAACAACCATGGGAATAAGTGTTATTCTCAAATAAAACCCCTAACTTGTGCGAGCTTGAACGGAGGTTCGTCGAACGAGGATTCGTCACGGAAAAACCGTCGCGGAAAGAGACGTCGTGGAAGGAGGAAGTCGCGTCGGCATCGCGGTACACAGTGTCGCGTAATCGGTTTCTGAGAACTTGGCATTCTTCTTCGGAGACCGATGTGTTCTTCGCGTTCTTCGTCGAAGATGAAGAAGTTCCTCAAGTCCTTAGTCTTTTCTCCCAAAACCTTCACCACAAGGTTCCAACCCCAAATAAAATAAGCTCACCTCTTATTTTATTAACATAACATACCTTTTGAATTTCAAGAGTTTTAAATTCAAACATCCACAGTTAACTCACTTAATTAATAACATATGTTATTAATGTTTCAGTTATCAAAAGTCAATGGTGAGTTGAGGGGGGTTGAATAATATGAAGGGGTGGGGTTCTTGTGGGCCCAACTGCCTCATAACCTCCCTTGGGAAGTTGGGTAGTGACCCAACTTCCACCCAAAGCCTTAATCCACTTAAAGAAAAATAAAAATTGTAGTTAACTTATAAATTAAACTTCCACAATTTTTATCATCTTCTCTCGTGGAAACACAACTCCAGAATAGGTGTTCCTAAGAAATTACTGGCATTGTGGTTCCATCGGTGCCCTCGGAATTAGATTCCGAGCACCGGTTCAAAAGATAGGAATTCCCGCTCTTTCCTTCACTGAACGTGCCCGAGCAATACTTCAGATAGAAATTACGGGCACACCGGGCCTTGTAATCAAGTGCTGTTAGAAACTGCGTTCTTGTAAAATCTCAAAGAAAATTAAGAAAAAATTTCCTTGAATTTTACGGGTCTTTACATTACTCCCACCTTAGGTCTTTACATCCCTGTAAAGATAAATCATAAGCTTTGGAAAAAAATGTGGGTACAGAGCACGCAACTGAGCCTCCCGCTCCCAAGTGCTCTCCTGGAGGTTCCCGTGCTGCCATCTGATGTGCAGTAGAGGAATCGACCGTCCACGTAGGACCCGCTCCTGTCGATCCTCGATCTCCACCGGGACCTCCACAAAAGTCGCCCCATCATCAACATCTAGCTCCCCATGGTCAAAGATATGCGTCGGGTCGTGCACGTATTTCCTCAGCTGAGATACGTGGAAGACATCATGCACCTGGTGCAACTGAGGTGGATGTGTCAAGCAGTAAACCACCTCTCCTACCCCGTTGAGGACCTAGAAGGGTCCAATGAAGCACAGAGACAACTTGCCACCTCAGCCAAGATTCCGTATCTCGCATAGAGGTGAGACCCGCAAGAAGACGTGGTCGCCATCCTCAAACTCTAGTGGCCTCCGCCTTCGGTCAGCAAAAGACTTCTGTCAGCTCTGAGCTGTCCTCTTCCGCTCCTGGATGACTTGGACCTTTCTGGTCCTATAAGAGCTACTATGATTTTTTCTTTGCCAATAAGAGAACTCCTGTCTCATCCCCTGGATGAACCACGTTCTTCTCCTAATACAGTCAATCCCGGCATGGATGATACTATTCCATACCAAGGATGACGTTGTAAGGCCTCGACGCTACTACCAAGAGATTCAACCATTACTCTCACCTCCAAGGGTTGAGTCACATTGTCGACATCAGTGTGTGGTCACTGGGTCTCCTACATTAGGTATCTCAAAGTGAGGGTCAAGTCAATGGTTTTCAAACCGGAACCTCTTAGTAACAACTAAAAGAGAGGACAGAAAGGTAAATGCCACAAGAAAAGTGTCTTTTTATTACTGCAGCTCAATGTACAAAGACACAAAGAAACATCAAACAAACATCAACAGAGCTAGAAGCAACATGAAAAAAAGACTCTAGGTCTGGATCTAGTCCCACTCCTGTCCATCTGCTCCCGAAGCTCCATGATCATAGGCCTCAGTTGCCTGAAGCTGAGCTCTTCCCTGTCCACTTGTTCCCTGCGGTCGGGGTGGTCTCCCAGGTGGTGGTGGTGGTAAGGCCTCAAAGCGTCGTCCACCGCCCACTGCTCGGCCAGCTCCTCTACCTTGCCCGTCTACTCCCTGCGGACTGTCATGGTTGAACCTCTGCCTGGGAGGTCCCTATACCACCTTTTGTTTATCCGCAAGACGAGTCCGGCAGTCTCGAGCCATGTGACCTTGCCCTCCGCATGCGTAGCATTGCCTGCTCCTCGAGTAGATGGCTCTCCTTCGTGTGCCCCGCAGAACTGAATCATCACCCTGAGATTTCCCATCTGAAGGTCTGGCCCGATTGGACCTTTGCGTCACCTATCGACTGCCAGCTGTAGAAGACTCTGCTACGGGTTGTCCTGCGGAGGGTCCTGCCGCTGGTGCCTGCTTGGCAAGGAAACTCTCCACTAAAATGGATCTCTCCAACACCTCTGCCTGCGTCGGAATGTTATGGGAGATCATCAAGGCCCAGATCTCATGCCTCAGTCCCTGCTTGAAGGTCCGGGCCCGGAAGAATGGATCTCGTACCATATCGGTGGAGTAGGGTGAGAGATCAGTAAATCTCGTCGAGTACTGGGAAACCGTCATGCTGCCCTACCGCAGCTGTAGTAGCTCCTGGATG
The DNA here is from genome assembly GCA_963277665.1 of Viscum album. NCBI lineage: Eukaryota > Viridiplantae > Streptophyta > Magnoliopsida > Santalales > Viscaceae > Viscum > Viscum album. The sequence continues at coordinate 1,380,810,732 of OY728166.1, forward strand.
CACATCTCACGGAGGGTGGTTGGGATGAACTCTGAGTGGAAGATGCTCTCAAAGTCCGTCCAGAGGAGAGATGCCTCATCGTGCACCTGGAGCAGAATGCTCCACCATCTGCCTGCTGCCGCGTGCAGGAGGCTCGCTGTGAGGATCACCATAAGGTCTGCTGGTGTCCTCACTAACCTGAAAACCCATACAACTACCTCCAGCCAGTCCTTGGCGGCCTGAGGGTCCGTCTGTCCGCGGAACCGGGGTTTTCACTGGCGATGAAACTCATGCAGTTCACTAAGGCGACGTGCATCATCAGCGGCTGGGGCTGGTAGCATCGGTGGCTCGGTGGGTATAGGTACCGCCGGTGCCTCAGCTGTCATAGGGCCCTGTACCGAGTCCTCGTCGCTTGGTGGGCTCTCTCCATGCACGACGCTCGAAACCCTAGCTGGCTGCCATCGTGGGGCCATCCTAAAAAGAGACAGGTGTGCCACGGTCAGAACATTATTCCTGGTGAGCTGACACAAAGTAATCACAATGAAAACTTGAAACACACATGCGATCAATGTTTTCGTGCATTAAGTCGGAAATCAGAAATCAGGGTCCTGGTGTACGGATACGTCGGCCGCCGCACCAACACTGGACTCCATGGACTGATAACCACACTCAATACTCTTAACATTATTTCTTTACATATAAAAAGATCAGAGTCCCAAGTTCTGTGGTAGAACTGAACTCCTCTGATACAAATTTGTCATGACCCATCCTCGGGGACCGTTCCGTGACTACCCCAATCCCGCCTTCCATAGGCCAGGGGCTAGAGACTAGCACCAATGCGTAATTCCCGGTAAAAAATGAAGGCATTTCCTTTGTATAGTAAACAAACACCACAGAGCAGGAAAGAAGTAGAAGTAAAATACTAAGTAAAAACCGAGTATAATAGTAAGTGTAGAAAAATAAGTGGGCCAGAATACAAACCCAAACAGAAAATAAAGTACAACTCGAAAGGGAAAACAACAACTGGAGAGTAAGCTACAATGTCGAGCCGTCTACTGGGACTTCCACCTGAAGGGTGGTAACAGATAGCCTCCTCAGATCCTCGCGTCCAACCGTCCACTCCGAGTATGTCCTGCCAGTGGTCCACCTCTAGGTATTGTCCTGCTCCGCAAGCCTTAACCACGATCAGCGTTGTCCGTCGTCTGCAACCAAAACAATGTAGTGTGGGCATAGCCCGTGCATGGGTGAGAATAAGCTACTCAGTAGGGACCCCGAGACCCCCGAAGGTCTCCCAAAATCCACAAAGGATAATCCACAAAGGAAAGATGCAATCACGAAATAACATCTGACACTGCTTAGGTATATTCCCACACATATACCTAAGCCATCAATTCTCATTCGACTCCAACATTCGCACTCAAGTACAACTCAGTCCACACAGGAAAGAAAAACGTAATCCACACAGGATAGCACAACACAATCCAGAAAGGAAAGAAAAACAGGATCCACACAGGATAGCACAACACAATCCACAAAGGAAGTAAAACATTATTTAGCTCACACAGGTACACATCATTTGTAAAGTAAGAGAGATGATCAGATGTAGTCACTGATTCATCTTAATGGGACCACGTAGGATACATGCACTGTAGTCATCGTCGTCGAACCCACAGCGGATTCCGGTACAAATGTCTTCATCGTCGAACCCACATAGGATTCCAGTACGATAGTCTTCATCGTTTAACCCACATAGGATTCTAGTACGATAGTCTTTATCGTCGAACCCACATAGGATTCTAGTACGATAGTCTTCATCGTCGAACCCACATAGGATTCCATTACGATAGTCATCATCGTCGAACCCACATAGGATTCCAGTACGATAGTCTTCATCGTCGAACCCACATAGGATTCTAGTACGGTAGTCTTCATCGTCGAACCCACATAGGATTCCAGTACCAAAGTCTTCATCATCAAACCCACATAACATTCTAGTACGATAGTCATCATCAGCGAACCCACATAGGATTCCAGTACGATTGTCTTCATCGTCAGTCGTAGCCAGCTCTAGGGTTCCCGCACACAGCAAGCTCGTTCGGGAGGGTCCGCTCCACGATCCGAGAGGCTGATACATCAACTGACACATAGTCTGGAGTTGATGTATCCAAAAGTTCCGTATCGCCAATAGGAACACAATGTCGCAGACGGCGCGTCAATCGGACGCTCGGTCTGAGAGTTATTGGCTTTTTTATCCCATGTCCCGGTTGGTTTTTAAGGCAAAACCAACCCGACCATACTCCACCTGTGTCCAAACCTTGGGTGATGTAAGCCAAAAGATCTGTCTCACTTAGAGGAATCCAACAAAATAGATGTCACTTCAATTGGACGTCCGGTGATCAATATATAAGTGTTTCTTCTCTAAGGGCCCGGTTGGTTCCGTGTACGAACCAACCCGGCCGAACCCAAAGTATTCTGAAACCTTGAGTGCGATATACCAAAACGACCATCTCGATCCAAGGATCAACCATGCCCAACCCCCCTGGGTCGGCCCGAAACGAGTCGACCCGACCCGGGTCCGGGTCCGACCCGGCCAGCGCGGCCCGGCACGGCCTAGGCGCGACTCGGCCCGGCCGCCAGGGGTAGGCTCGGCCGGTTACGGCCGAGTGGCGCGGGGGTGTGCTGCCCCCGCGTGAAGAAGAGCCGCGAACCTACGTGGGGGGCCGTTTTGTGTCACCGGACGCGGTGCAAGGCCGCGTCCCTTCCCCATGGCCCCACGCGGCCGGGGGACCGGCCCTCGCCGTCGCAGCTTTAGCAGCGGAGGGTCTTCCCAGCGGTGCGCCGGGCACCGCCGCTTCCTGGAGGCCGGCCGCTGCCGACTGCCGCGCCGGCGTGGTGCACCGGCGGGTACTTCCACGGACCACCGGACACTCTCTGGTGGTCCGTTTTACCTGCGGTTTGCGCCTACAGCTCTCCCAGTATCCAAAAATTTCTATGAAGGCCTCCAATCTCCATTAGGATCCCTTTTTGTAAACTTCGATAATCCACGCATCAATGAAAAACTGCAGAGGGTTGTCGGGTCTTGTTTGTTTGGCCTGCACCCACCGCGTTAGGTGATAACAATTGGGAAAAAAATAATCAACACATGAAAACATAACGAGGCACAATTTTAATAAATTAAAGTTGAACTTTGATATGGGTTATTTGTTTTAGAAGGAAACAACCATGGGAATAAGTGTTATTCTCAAATAAAACCCATACCTCATGCGAGCTTGAAGGGAGGTTCGTCGAATGAGGATTCATGACGGAAAAACCATCGCAGAAAGAGACGTCGCAGAAGGAGGAATTCGCGTCAGCGTCATGGTACACGGAGTTGTGTAATTGGTTTCCGAGAACTCGATGTTCTTCATCGGAGACCGATGTGTTCTTCGCGTTCTTCGTCAAAGACAAAGAAGTTCGTCAAGTCCTTAGTCGTTTCTCCCAAAAACTCCACCTCAAGGTTCCACCCCCAAATAAAATAAGATCACCTCTTATTTTATTAACATAACATAACTTTTGAATTTCAAGAGTTTGAAATTCAAACATCCACATTTAACTCACTTAATTAATAACATAATTTATTAATGTTTAAGTTATCAAAGGTTAATGGTGAGTTGAGGGGGGTTGAAGAATATGAAGGGGTCAGGTTCGTGTGGGCTCCACCACCCTCATAACCTCCCTTGGGATGTTGGGTAGTTACCCAACTTCCACCCAAAGCCTTAAACCACTTAAAGAAAACTAAAAATTGTAGATAACTTATAAATTAACCTTCCACAATTTTTATCATCTTCTTTTGTGAAAACACAACTTTGGAACAGGTGTTCCTAAGAAATTACCGGCGTTGCGGTTCCATCGGTACCCTCAAAATTAGATTCCGAGCACCGGTTCAAAAGATAGGATTTCCCGCTCGTTCGTTCACTGAACGTACCCGAGCTAAACTTCGGATAGAAATTCCGGGCACACCGGTCCTCGGAATCAAGTGCCATTAGAAACCGCGTTCTTGTAAAATCCCAATAAAAATTATGAAAAGCTTTTCCTTGAATTTTACGGGTCTTTACAAAGGTAATTATTTTATTCTCAATCCCTCATTTTATGTAACATTATATTATTATATAGACCTTAGATTATTTCTAGGGACCCCTCATGGGTTGATCTGAGAGTTTCAGGGTGAACATGTGATATCTAGTCTATTTGTTGGTAATTTCAATTGTTTTTCTCATCGACGTGGTGTGTAAAACATTCACACATACCTTGTCTTCTTCTTGTTTGGAGAAGAAGTACTTTTCATATGTACACACCATGTACTCTGAGTACATGCTATGTATTAGAACATGGTTTTGTGTCCGACCTATTGAAAAAATAACATGGAAAGACTGTTTTTTGATCCTATACACCATGTACATTAAGTACACACACTATAGTTTTACACAGGTAGACCCCTGGTTTCATTGTCCATGTAAAAGTACATGGTCATGAAGAGAGATTAGAGTACACATTGTGTACTCTAACGTACATCCCATTTACATTTTCCATCGTTGAGGTTTCGAGTATTTTGTGACCTGTAAGTCATAATTGTGCATGTGAGTAGTCCATTCTTAGCATTTTTTCATGTATTACCTAATGGTGGAAATAGTTTTGGTTTGGAGGAATGGTGTGTTGGGGTTTTTATTGGATCATTTGGATTAGTGATTATCAGACTGATAGGGTTGAGTGGGTCCCCTGGCTATATTTTACTAACATTTAGGATGAAATGGTTAAGTGGTTCCCTCTGGTCCTTTCATGATGATTATTTTTGGTATCATGTCTTCTAGACATGATTTTTATTCCTTTTCAGATACATAATGTACATACAGTGTGGATCTATTCCCACTTCCTGGATCGTGTCAACTCATCATGCTTTGACAATAGACTCAATGGATTTAGAGCATGTATCACCCTAAGAGTCCTGAAAAGATCCTTATATCCCTTCATCTATTCATAGTAGGGTTCATGGAATTTGTTTTAAACAAATTTACAAGGTCATCGATGATCTACCCATGATGTTCTTCTAGGGGACATAGCCCCAGCGATCCATGGGTACTGACCCTCTAGTTGTGTATTAATATATATTTTTTAGTAGTTCTTCCATGATTAATTCCTTGAGAAGGGTTTGTGGAATAATTTCTGATACGATCCCATACTTCCTGAGTTATACAAGATGGGATTTGTGGTATCTTCGTGACAAAAAATACATGGGAGAGAATCCTCTGTCAAAGCGATATGATCTCTATGATGTTAGATTTGGTTGTTTTATTCCCCAACGACCCTAGGTGTGAACCCATATATGAGTGTGATAGTTTTTGTACCAGTTTGGGTTTTTCGTATCCTCGATAGAATCCTTGTAGGGATACCCAAACATTGGATTTGTAGGTTTTGGTTTTCTAGTAGGGTTCTTATCATCCCCTGGAAGATCCTTAGAGGGATCCCTTTCTGTGTTTGGAGTTATGATAAGTTCTAGTGTGATGTTCTTAGTGGTGATATCCAACGTGTGTGTTATCTCAGATATATTTCTTTTTATTGTAAGTTTTTTCATCATTTTTTTATTACATATTGAGTGGTATGACTCATATTTTACATCAGTTATGGTTTTGTTTTTCTTGATGGAGTGTATCTCTCGGAAGAATGTCATTTAGGTTGACATGGCTCATGGAACAGTTGTGCTCTTTAAAACATCGAGTAGAAACGTATCTATGGAAATGAGTTCAGAACCTCATGAGGAAGAGTTCCTAATTTGAGTATATATGGGATTACTTTTTGGGTTTCCATATGGTGTTTTCAGGTATGGTTTGACACGCTGTGTGATATAAGCTTACCATTTGTAATGTGTTGAGGATGGTATCAAGATAGATTTCCTCTCTAATTTGGGTTCCATTTGGCTTGGTTTATTTGATTGTTTCATTTCATTTTCTCCCATTAATTATGGGGAATTTGTGGGAACCGACTGAGTGTCATTAGAATCACTACTACATCGATTTTTCCCACACATCTTGTCACTTGTGTGGACCACATGCCTATAGATGGAGTCCTAGGAGGACCTAGAGTAGGGGGATCATAGTGAGGCAAATCGATCGGGGTGTATACCAAAACATGGATTAGTAACATTTCAAAGAGTGATTTAGACATCTATTCCCACCTTTAGAGCATGTGGGGAGCTTTTATAGTTTCTTTGAGTGGTCCCCATATTTTTATTTTTTTACTTCAATTTTACTCTGACTAGGATTGATGTATAAAAGAATTTATTTTTTAGTTTATTTATATATCTATATTGTTTCGTGAATGTGAATGTGTGTTTGTGCATTCAATTATCATAGGATAAGGCTTCCCATGTGTCTGATAGCCAACTATGTGCTAGATTCTAGAAAATGGATTATAGATATAGGCTTTGGGGGTTGTAGATCGATCTCCATTTGGTCAGGTCATGAAAGAGTGCTATGAGAGCGAAGTTCTACTTAATGACTACGGTCATGAGTTTGGTTTGTGTTCCAAAGATATAGTCTTAGGGTGTTTTGAGTTTAGAATTCAAGAAAGGGACTCTAGTGTTGGTGTAGTGGCTGACATATCAATTTAGAAGGACAATAATAACATATATTTAGACTCAGTAATTTACGAAATTGGTCACATAGAAATAGTTTTACATGAATTATATAGAAATGGGGTTTTTGGGTTTTCCTATCTTCTTGAGTCATCTCCATAGATATAATATTTGGTTGTGTTGCATCTAGATTTGGTTTCAGGATGCCTCCACAATGACATCCAAGAATGTTTTATGGAAGGATTGTGGTGATTATCATCCCCAAGATTAGGTTTCCATGCAGGGAACTAGTTCGATGATATACCTCCAGATGGTCCTCCTGTTATACTGCTACCCTTTGACCATCTGGTTATATTGACGATCCATGATAATGATGTAAAAATTCTATGTGCACATAATTTCTTCCATAGGAAGCATCCTAAGAGGTTTTCGGGTGACCCAGACACCCAGGCAGCTGATGACTAGCTCGAGGTAGTGATTTTTGTTGTTTCCTTGTGAGGAAAACTCCCGATCAAATGGTGGTCGTAGTAACCTACCTTTTCATGGTTCATATGAGTGACAGTGGAGTGTTGTGGAAGAATCCCAGGATGAGGATTCTCTCTCTTGGTCAGAGCAACAGAGACTCTTCAAGGATGAGTTATACCTGGCAACCTTGATGTTAGTGTGTATCCAGGAGCTTCTTTATCTTTGGAAGGATAACAAGATTGTGGTGGAGTACTCAGAATAGTTCACAGACATGTCATGTTTCTTCCTACATATGGTGTGGGATCTGTTCTTCCTGGCATTGTACTTTGAGCAGGGATTGCATCGAGATATCCGGGAATCATTGGTGTTGTTTTAAATTATCACATATTCTAAAGTGTTAGAGAAACATATGATGGTGGATATATTTCAAGGTGAGTTGATTCCAACCATTAGTGTTGGGAAACTATGAGTTGAGACCTCAATAATTGATTTGGTACCCAGTGGTTCGTGAAAGAATCCGTGATATGGGCTTTCTTGATGTTTTTGGAGGTGATCCCAAAATAGGGGATGTGAGGCTAATGGATCTCAATTAGTTTGTGGGCAGCGGGAGGAGAGGTAGTGTTATTCTTGTCAAATTTAGAAACATCTTACAAGATATTTTACATCATTCCCTGCTACTGAGAGGGATCTGTCAAAATAAAGTCATTTTGGAGGCATCATTTTGAGCATGGAGGTCCTCAAGAAGGTAGAATTGGTAGAGGAGAAGTTGTAGTACCAAGTGGTGGTATACGGTACAAGTTGCCAGCACCACCACCCCTAGGTGGTCCATGCAATGATCAATGACCTAGAGGATGGGGTGAGGAAAACTATAGTTCATTTAGGCCTTTGACCCAGAGGTTCTGCGGGTGTATAGAGGTACACTCTATTTCCTTTCTACTTTATATAGTTGTTTTGCTCGACAATGTTAAGAGGTACTAACTTCCTTCCACTTATAGCTATGTGGTTGTTTAAGGATTTGATATGATCATATGTTGGTGTTTTTAGATGTTCATCAAATACATTATGAGTATATATCCTTCCCCCACCAATACATGTTATTGTGATGTGATATAAAACCTTACTAGTGAGTCACTTCCACAAAAATAGGATTGCGTCGAGGTGTGGTGGAGTAGTCCCTATGACTTATGTGTTCGAGGCAGGGTTATTTGTTGAGTGTTTTGAAAAAAGTGCTTCATAAGTCAAAATGTGGGTTCTAGGGAAGCCCTGTTTCTTCATTTGTATCCTCTCATGTTTAGAAACATCCTTGTACATAAGACATTTGAGGAGGTTGTGGTTCAGTTTTATGTAACTTATGACTAACGAGAATGAAGATTACATTCCCCCCTAAGAACCATTCATGTGAAATGATGAAAAACTTTTATCATGATATTGTGACACCGGAAGAAGATAGTATTGAGATTTTTTGGATGAGTTCATTTGAATTGTGTTCATAGAGTGGAGTTTCATTGCTATCTATGTCTGGATAGTGAGGGGTTTGTTTCTCTCGACCATATGACTCCAGGTGGAGTAGGTGCTTTGTGTTTTCCACCTATCGTAGCAGAAGAGACATGTACCACAAGTTATATGATTTCAACATGGTTGTGAGTTCAATTTCTTTTCAAGGTGCCTATAATTTCTCTTCTCAAAGAACAAAATCCTTATAGTGGAAGAGATGCATTGACTCTAGTTTTTAACTATTACACATTGGAATATTCCTAAGAATATTTCCAAAGTTAGGCATTATGTTGATGTGAGAACACTTGGTCCAAAGTTCCTCAAGAAGAAGATTTTAAAATATTAAATTAATTTTATCACCAAATGATAGTTTATTTGGAATCAAGGATAACTCTTGAGAGGATTATCATATTGGATTTCTGATACGGTGGTTGAGTATATAACTCTTTGTTCACTATAGGCATTGCATAAATGTTTCGATGACTGGTGATGGTTCTGATGCGAGTTAGGTCTGGGTCATTGGACAGGGGATTTGGGATTTAATAAAAATTAAATCCCTATTCCCTATAACCTCACTTTTTTTCATGAAGGAGGAGTCACCATACCTCTTTCCAACTTTTTTGAAGAATAAACCATAGAGAAAATTGATGAAATAAAGTGTTGCCAGTCTTGGATCATGAAAGTGATTGCCCTCGGATCATGCATGAGCAACCTCAAAGCACTAATTCGACCTAGAAGCATTGGTGATCCAACCAAAATGTATTTAGGGAATCATATTTTTCCTAATATCCTTTTTATGCTTCTTTCTAAGGATGTATATCCTATATATGCTTTATACAGATCCAAAAGGGGTCGACTAGAGTGTTTCCGGGTGAACATGGGAGATCCATACTGTGTGTAAGGACATTCTAATAGAATTTCCCATCAACCTGGCTTGTAAACTAGTCATACACTCCATATGTTTTTATAGATCATGGAATAACTTTTCATAAGTACATAACATGTAGTATATCATGGTCTTGTTTCTTTCCATTTGAAAAATTACAGAGAAATATGTTTTTTGGATAGTGCATGTCATGTAATTTTTATACACTCCATGTAGTTTTACATAGAGAAACCCCATGTCTCACTATGCATGTAAATGTACAATGGAAATAGGATATAATAGATTACATCAATTATGCTCTAAATTACACAACACATAATTTTTACAAATTAGCGTTTTTTGGTATTTTGTGCCCAAGAAGATATAATTGGGCATGTGAGTAGTCCATTTAGAGTATTTTTCATGTAGAACATGATGGTGGTCATATTTTGGGCCATGGAGGTATGTTGTTCATGTGTTTATTTATTGATCATTTGGGTTAGCAATTCCTAGACCGACTACGTTTAGTGGGTCCCACTGGCCCTTGTTCATGATGTTTAGATAGAAGGGTTGAGTGGGTCCTCCTAGTCCTTTTTATTTGAGGGTTTTGAGGATCACATTCTCTTCATAGGATTGTGACCACACTTTGGCTGCATTGAAAATGTGCAACATCGATGTACTATCACTTTTTGTAATGAGTCATCTCAATGCCCATAGACTAAACACTCCATGGATTTGGAGCATGTATTGCCCCGATAGGCATGATGTGATATTCACATCCCTTCTTATTTACCTAGTAGGGTTCTTGGAATCGGTGTGACAATAGTTACATGGGAATCGATCCTCTACCCATTATGTTCCAATTGGCGAGGGATCCCTAGCTATCCCTAGGTGATGACCCTATAGATGTGTATCTAGATGCCTTCTTTAATCTGTCTTCCATTTTTCCATGCATAGGGTTTAGGGAATCGTTACACATACAATCCCATAAATCAGAATTTACAGTAGATGGGGTTTGTGGTATCGTCATGATTAACACAACACGTGAGATGATCCCCTATCTGAGAAATATAATATCTTGGATGTCAGATTAGGTTGTGGTGTCTTCTAGTAGACCCTGGGTATGAACCCTTCCCTGGGAAAGATATTTGGGGTACTGTGTTGGGTTTGTGGTGTCCACTAGAGGATCTTATGAGGAATCCCCTAATGGATTGGTTGTTGGTTTTGGTTTTCTTGTAGGGTTCATATATCCCCCCACTGAATACTTGGAGGGATCCCATTTTGAGTTTTGAAATCCGTTCAGTTCCAGCATGACGTGATATGTGGTGATACCTCACGAGCATGTTATCTCTGATATATGCCCCTGGATTAGTGGTGTTTTCATAATCTTGTGACACATGATAAGGTTGTATCTCTTGTATGTTCCATTTGGGATGGATGCATTGTTCTTGATGGTGTGTATATCTTAGAAAAATGTCATCTAGGATGACATGGCCCATGGAGTGAGTGCTTCTGGTTGTTACCCTTTAGAGCCTAAAGTAGGAACATGTAGTTGTCAATCAGGTCGGAACCTCATGAGGCTCAGTGAAAAAGATGAGTATAACTAGGTTTCAATTCGAGATTTCCATTCAGTGTTGCAATGATTGGGTCGACAAAACATGTGGTTTGAGCTAACCATTTTTTTTGTTTGAGGATGGTCTCGACATAGATTTTCTCTCTCATTTTGGTTCCCTCTGGCTAGGTTGAGTTGACTATTTCCTTTCTGTTGCCCCCTTTATTATTGGGGTTTTTGGGGAGCCTACTATATATCTCCACACTCACTCTGAAATTCTTTTTTATCTGCATTCGTATGTCTTGGGAATACAACTGACCAATTGATGGAGTCATAGAAGAACCTGGAGCATGTGGAGCTCAATAACAAACACCAGTCGGGGTATATATCGACGCTAGGACAAGGAGTTTTGTGGTTGGTTCATTTGACTTTGATCCCCTCCTTATTTTTAGGTTTCATTCTTTTATAGTTTCTTTTTTTAGGACCTATGTTTTACTTTTTTAACATCTACAATACTCTTTTTGGGATAGATGTATGCAATGCATTTTTAGTTTACTTATATCTTCGCCCCTATTTCATGGATGTGTGTGTGGGTGAATGTGTATAGGTATGATATGATAAGTCCTCCCATGTGTGTGATAGCCTACTCAGTGCCATACACTATCCCATGACAATGGAGGGGAGCTTGGGAGTCGCAACATGAGCCCCATTGGGTCAGTTCATGACATCTAACTTTTAATTTTATGAGACATATACCATATTCACCATATATTTCTTCTATCTGGTGTATAAACCACTCATGAATTTATTTTCTAAACATTATAAATGAATTCATAGGGATTTATAAATCCATATACTTTTCAATGATAATGTTATTTTGAATCAACGGTTACTGAATCTATAAGGGATTAATGTTATATTCTCATTTAGTTTTAGGACTGTGTACATTAAATTTAAGATTAGGTAAATTATATAGTTCATATCTTTTATACCACACCTATTTTCATATAATCTAGTTATTTCATGGGTTTTCATGTTTTTCATAAATTTTCTTCTCTTTAGTACATAAATAAACTAAGATAATATTTATAAGAATACCATGCCATATTTTTACATTTTAATGAGAATCATTCTCCTCCATATCTATCATCTCTAAAATATTTTAAAATAATATTTTTAAAATCGTTCAATGACTTTTGAATTTAATTTAAAACTCTATTTAACATTGTTTAAAATTTATTATAATTTGTCTTCTAGTAATTTTTCAAAAGAGATAGGTTCGACTTTTTTCCAAATATAGGAAAGCGATATTTATTTTATTTTTATCCACGAACAAATCCCCCATCCATGAAAACTATTTTACAAAAATATTCCTTTACAAGTTTATATAGATATTTTCATGGAAATTATTTCCCTTAATATTATGGAAATTTTTAATTTTTTAATAGTTATAAAAATAAAAATATTTTTTCTTCTTGATTTTCAATGAGTATTAAAAATAAATTTATAAAAGATATATTACATATATGTCTATATACATTGTATTTTTTATTTTCATTATATTTAAGCTTTTATGCTTCCATCCACAATTCTTGACAACATATGATGATTATGATTTTAGGACGATTATATGATGTTGCTTTCTATCTAATGGGTAAATTACGATTTGACGATATAATGAATGTATGTATGTGACAATCACAGTACATTATAATGGTGGTTATGATTAAGTGATGATGAGTTGTTTTTGAAATCCATTTATTTACCTTGTGTTATTATATGATGATACTATTATTGTTTTAAGATCTTCTGGAACACTTTTATATGGTTTTCATTATTTTTTTGCTGGGACCTAAATTATATTTCCCTCCAATGAAATGGGTAAAAGTTTATCTCATGAGATAATTTGCACTATACTAATGAGTTAACCAATTTCATTAAGGGAATGATTCCACTATTATATACCTGTGAGTGATCCTAGACTAAGGAAATGATGAAATGAGGTGTGAAACCAATCCACTACGATAGTCTTGGTATTGATCCATGAAAAATTAAATGATTTTCTTTCATTATTATTATGTCATACAATTCCTATGATAGGGTATAATTCTTACAATATGCTATTAGGGATCATGATTAATTAATGATTTTTCCACACTCTTACGATTCATGTGTTTTAAAGTGATAAATATTTATGAGCTAACGGAATTGTACCGAAGTGGTATCAGCTCTTTCTTGGCATCCAAATGACGTAGGATCAAATCTAGGCAGTGGAAAAATTATAGATACTGTAGCAGCGGCAGAACAGTAGCAGTGGCGGCCCTGTAGCATCTTCAGTGGCACTATTAAAGGTAATTTAATAGAGTTGGTACTGTAGTAGGTACTGTAGCAGCATGGTAATATAGCAGTATTGTTCACCGAGTGTCCTTTGGGAAAAAAATTCTTTCATGCATTGTATTCAGGCCACTTGGCCTTGGGTCTTCGGGATATGTTTTGGGCCCCCCCTCAAAACACACTAAAGAGGTGTTTGGTTTAAATAATAAATTGATTCTTTATCCCCAACCATTAAAAATGATAAATCTTTAGGCCATTATTTTTGATTTATTATCTATGACTGATTGTGTATAAACAATTTTTTTTCACAACAATCTCACGTTGTTATAGTTATCTTAGTCTTTCTTATGATCATTGATCGATAACTCTCATATTTTCCATTATTAATAATCTGTGAATACCATTTTTTATGTTTCCATTTTTACCAAGTTAGGGACATTTATATTATGTACTATTTTCTAAGAGGGGACTAATTTGTGTAGATTGTTTTTTTAAATTTTGATGTATTATTATTGAATTATAAAATCATGATATAATAGGAAAAATTCTCATTTGAGGAGAAATATATGGGTTTGGATACATTAAGGGATTCTTCTATTTATCTATAAATATAAACCTGTATGGTTTTGGGTATGCACATTATATAATGTTGGCTAATGATATTGTATTATGTATGGATAAAATTGGGTTGTTTTAGTTGGTATCAATTCCAGTATATAAGGAATAGGTTTCTATTACAGAACCTGGGTGTTCGAGTCTTAGGCATTATTAGTTGGTATATTATCAATGGTTAAGATAACATGAGTGGCTAGTATGAGTAAAATTTGGATATTTTATGAGTTTTGGATATAATAATGGGTTAATAAATATAATTTTGAACATATGTTTGAAGGCATATGTACCTTATTGAGTTATTTTGTGAGAGTAATTTTGGGGTAATGTGTTGTGATTCAGTAAATGTTTGAGGTATATGTAACCCTAATGATTAACTTGTAATATCATGAAAACATTATTATGGTAATAATACTTTTATATATTATGGGCATAAGTTTAATGATATTGATGACCATTAGGGTTCAGATGATCATTGATGTTGTGGTAAATATGATTAATTATGAAAAAGGGTTATTGCATTTTGGGGACAAATGATATATCATATAGATAAACAATGGACATAAATATTTTTTGGGGAACAAGTAATTAAATATGTTTATTATTTTGGGAAAATAATATAATTAAAAAAATGGAAGAATTATTCGATAAGGTGGGATTTTATTTGTTAAGTTATCTGTTTTAAATCATATTGATATAATTGTGTCTTTATGATGATTCACATCATTTATGGAATTGATTAAAATATTTTAGTGAATATATGACTGGGAATATACATTTGTGGCATGTATCATTATGATTTATTATTTTTAAAAAATAAATGTAATGTTGATCGTGGAATAATGTCATTAAATCATTCTAATATTTTTGTTTCCATTTTTTTTGGAATATTTTGAATTGTTTTATGATTAAAATTTTTTGACATGATTAAAGATGAAATTTGGTTTCTATTGTTGAGGAATTTAAGATTAATTCATAATATTTTAATATCATGGTTTATTAATATTTGATATTATCTTAATAAGAACTGACAATTTTAATTTTTTATTAATTGATAGATGGAAGAGAAATAACTTTTAATTATTTTTTTGTATATTGTTATATATTATATGTTTATTTTATTGATTCATGAATAAAAATTTCATCTTGAATTTTCCATTCTTAGAGTAAAATTTTAAAGACAAGTGGAAACAAAAACTACTATAAGAACAACTAAACAATGAACTTATCCTTATACAATGAAAAGAAATAAAGTATATTTTCTCATATTATATATATTTATTCTAAAATAATCCTTTGAATCTGGAATAGAATCATGAATATAAAAATATAATCCTTTTATGATCATTTATAAATAATTTATTAAATCATTCTTTCTAACAAAATAATAACATTTTCTATTAAATGGACTAACTTTCCAAGTATATATTTTCCCTTCCATTCAATGTTCTCCTTATTTGAGATTATTATTGTTTTTTATTGATGGTTTCCTTCAAATAGTTTTCCCTATTTTAAGAATTATTTTATATTATTCATTTTCATATTGCAGGTAATCAGTAGTTGTATTTCTAAATATTAGAAACCGATTTTTACCTTCTTGATAGTGTGTTTTATCTATCACTCCATGGAATTGTTTTTTTAAATAATTTAAAACCTTTTTCATCAATCATGAGGAAAAAATTTTCAGGGATAAATTTATTTTATAGTGTATAATATAACACACTTAGATATGTGAATATATTTTTATTTAATATATTTGATGCGTTTTAAATCTGGTGATAAACAAAAAAACCAACATTAAAAAACATCATATACTATTAAAATGCTATAAAATTATGACCGATAAAACTAAGATGTTTTCTTGGATAGTATGAATATGAATCAAAAATATTCTAAAAATTAGTTTTTAAATTTTCAATAATAACATTAATAATAAATCATAAATTTTTTACCAATTATTTGGAAATGAATATATATTTTTTAAAGGAATATGATATATTTTTAATTGAACTATTTTTATGTGTATAATGTGTTTTTATCTTTTTAGATTGAATTAATCACTATTAATAAATGAATATATTGAAATAATTAGATAATGTATCCATTTTATTCAATTAACATTAATTTAATTATTTTTTGTAAGTAGGGATGAATATATATTTATTTTATGCTTAAAAGTACATCTTCTTCAAAAATTATTTTTATTACATTTTTTTTGGTAATTTTATAATTATCTTTTATAAATTTTAGTCCTTTTATTTCAAAAAATTGGGAATTTAATTTTAAAAAATATTTTCATATTTGTCTTAGGATTTGTTTTTGTAATTTTAATGAAATGATTTATTTTTTAGAGATTAGATAATGATGTCATTTTTTATTATATATCACATTATTTATTTAAACAAATTATGTTAAATGTACCATTATATTATTAATTCAGTTATATATTAAAATAATATACATTTTTATTAGAATTAATCTAATTAATTCCAAAGGAATCAACATTATATGTGATTGGTATAAAATCATTTTAATTATTTAATACACATTTCTTTAAAAAATATTTTGTTATTTTTTTATGAAAATTTGTTAAAATTAATTATTACCAATTATTAAAATTGAATTGTTAAAATCAGTTTAATATTTGGAATTAAGTGGTTTCAATTTTTTAAATAGATCAATTTAATTTCTATTCATAATGAATAGTAACCCTGACTAATTTTTTTAAATATGGTATTAGCTATAACATATTAATTAAGTTTAAAACTATGGGATCTAGTCTAAAGATAAATCCATCAGTTGAATTTATTTATATATATAAATTAAATTCTAACATAATAATCATTACTTTGATAATATGTCATTTTTCATCCACATGACTTGGATTATTAATTTTATATTATTTTTTGTCATGAAAAATGACAATATTCCATTCCCTTTATATTATCATCTCATGTAAGATGTAATAGGTATAAAAAGAGGATTTTAAAGGATATATATTATTATATTATATATAAATAAAAATATTTTTATGATATTAATTTATTTTTATTTTGTAGAGACAATATATTTCCATTGGAAACTTACGCAACACCGACACAACACTTATTCAAGTAGAAGAATAATCAAGTAAATGACTTTCAAAAACATTACATAAATCAAATTTAGATAAATTAGGATGTACAAATAAGTTGTTAGATAATTAAAATAAAAATTTATTATTTACAATATTATATTTTAATTAAAGTGTTATGTTTATTCCTTTAATCTCAAGATATGTGAATAATACCGAAAATGGGCTTAAATGGTTTTTAATGTGTAAAAATATTATGAAATTATAAAATTATAAAAAAAATTAAGTTGATTGAAGTTGATTTGAAATATATGATCATATAATTCATGTTTCATTCATGTGGAAGCTTTTATTTTTAAAATTAACTTCAAGACCCATAAATAGTGAAAAATAACTTACATATGTTAAGGTTGAATAAGGGTTAAAGGGGTTAATCCAATAAATATGGTTTACAATGACATATAAACTTCTCTAATAATTATTATTTTCATTATATTAAGAAAATATACTAATTATATTTTAATATATAACACATTTTATCCATTTTATATGAGATAGAGCCATATTATTTATTAATATTTCTTGTATTTATATGATTGAAACTCACCTCACATTTAAAAGGGAACATTATATCTTCATTTATTATATCATATTGAGCACATTTTCTGGATAAATAACTACAAAAAAATCATCTTATATACACTAACCACTTACAATATTTTAGTTTCTTTCAGTAATATAAAACATGGAAGGCAAAAGGATTATGCCAAAAATGGTTTTCAAATGTAGAGGTTTAAATATTAGCTATGTGTTTCCAATGTTTTCTCTTCTCCCTAATCCTCTAAATATTCAATATAAATGTTTAAATAATAACATTAGTATATTAAATATATTAAAATTTTATTATTTTCATGTGAAAACACATTTTCATATCCTTTTCAACTCAATTAGAAATGGAAGTACCGCTTGTGTGTACATATGGATTTGCATCACAACGTAGCGATGTATTTAATTTTCCATAACAACCTTTCATGACTAGTTACTATGATGAAATTAATAATTATATATTATATTTATGAAATATATATTGTTTATGAAATTAAAATATTTTATCTATCATATTACAATACCATTTTTTTGAGAATGATGAAAGCATCTATGTGTCCATGTTGACTATCACCTCAATGTAGTAATGTAAATTCTATTAATTTTCACTATAAATGTATGTAAATAAAGATAGATTCGGTAAATACAAATTATAATTATAATATAATTCATATTTTTATAATTTGAATTATTTTTTAACTTTATTTTTTTCTATCCATTTAAAAGTTGAAACATCACAAACGAATACATACAAACTAATGCCTCTAAGAAGTGTTAAAATTAAATTTTTATCACCACCATTTATAGATTATTATAAAATTGTAGGTGTTGAATAAATATTATTATTACCATTACATTATTTTGATTCTGTATATGATGAAACCATGAACAAGGTATAAGCACCGGATCCTTTAAACCAAAACATGCATGGGAAACTGAATAGTTTTAACCCAAAAAATGATTTTAATAAAAAGGTGAAAATAAAATACTAATATAAAATTATATGGGATTGATAATATATATATATATATTATTTTTGTTTTGAAATTTCTATATAATAAATATCTATTAATTATACTGGATATTTGAATTCATACAATGTATTATAGGACTTGAGGTAAGGGTTTGTCAACCAAATCACATTTATTTGTATGAGAAATATTCCATATTAACATATTATTATATTTTTTTTGTTTATATAAATCAAATGAATTTATTTAAAAAAAATTGATGTAAATTAATATGATTAAAAAATAAATATGACGTTCTATTTTTATGATATTTTTATTTACTAATAAGCATAGTTGTGATGGATTTATATTACAATCTCATATCATTAAAGATTGTTTTGGTTAAATTTAAATTGAGGGAAATTATATGATAATTGTCATATAAAACACCTATATTTTATTCTCATTAAAAAAAAAATTTGTTTCTTCAAATTTTCCATACATTTTCCTCACATTGGTTCTTTGAATAACAATGAGAATGTTTTTAAGATAGAACAACATTTTTTCTCCTTTTAGTTGGGATACTAATCCTCATTATTTATCTTCATTAAAATGTATAAAAATAATTTTTTTACTAGGAATAAATGATGATTTAATGATATTTTTAAATACATTATATATTCTTTTAAAGGCTTAAAATGTATCTTCTATTTGTTTTCCCAAGGTGTTAATTTTTAATTTAATAACATATGAAAGGACCCATTCCATAATATTTATTTCATAAACAAATTTCCCACCATAATTTCTGCTATATTATTTTTATCTTCAATTATTAGTTTACATTTTTAGTTTCATTGAAAATATTTACCTCCATATTCTGGGAATTTATGTTTTTAAAATGTTACTTAATGAAAAGGGATGTATTATCTTGGAATATATTGTCTATTTTAAATTATTCTCTAAAAGATAATTTTAAAATATTTTCATATCCTTTAAGGATTTTAATATTTCATTGAGTATATTCTCTTTTTATTCCATACACATTTTTAGCTTACTTATAATAACAGTGATCTTACAATTATTACAGGAATACCATTTTATTGCCACATGTCTATTAATATTTTATGTGATAATTAATGCTCTAATGATATCATCCAATTACGTAATTTTATGGATAATAATAATGGGATTATGTGATATTTATGAAAACCATATACATTACATGGGTTATCCTATGATAATAAGATAAATGTTTCAAAATTTTGTGGTACAGATAAGTATGGTTTTCATTATGTGACAGGTGGACCCAATATTATATAAGCCCCTAATTCATTATTTAAAGATATATTTCTCATGAGATAATATGCAGTAGAATTTGGATTGAAATGATGTTAGTATTGGAATTTTCCCACTATGATAGTCCTAGGAGTAAACCATGACTATGGAAATGATGAGTTAAAGAGTAAACCCAATTCAACAGGATAGTCTGGAAGGTGATCCATGAATCATGAAATGATTTTATATACCTAGGATTACACCACCAAATACCTATGACTTGTTTTGATGCATATGATATGAAATCATGTCTCTTGATTGACTAATGACATTTAATCATGTTTATGACTCATATCTTCGAAAAAGTTATAGCCTTATACCATGAATTATGATTTATGACAACTGATTCATTTTTAAATAACTCTATAGGTCATGATCACAATATCATACCCTTATTATTATTTTATTCATTCATATTCTCATTTCAGGATATATTCTATGTTTACCATTTTTGAACATCTAAGATCACCAATTCTAACACTTCCATTTTTCATAGGTTTTAAAGAATAATAAAATGAATTTTATTATAGAAGGGTATAATGAGATAATAATTTTAACAGAGTTATTATAATATTATTATGGAATAATAAATTGGGTGCAATGGAAAAAACATCCATTTTATTAGAAATATTTGTGTTTTTTATTTAATGGTATCACCTAATTCTCTAAAACTATAAATCTAAAAGGAATTAGGTATGTATGATCCACAATGTTGGATATGGTTCTTTTAAAATAAATTTGGGGCTGAAGCATCTTTTTGTTATGAATGAAAATTATCTTTATATTTGTGTATATGGAGACCAATTACATAGCACATATTCCCAAGTCCATGTGACCCAATAACTTTCCCCAAAGGCCTAGTGTAGTGTCATAGATGCATCATCTTTTCTGCATCACCAGGATTGCATCATGCCTATATCACCACCTTCTTGCATCATGTTTCAATCACAACATATGTCATAAATCCACCAAGGTCCTTGAAAGTATTTGAACCCTAGTCTTTTAGATGTAGTATTATGGGGTTTTCTACTTAGGATCCACCCCTCCCCTTGGATATAGATATTATAAATATATATGGTTACAATTATGTAGCAAATGGACCTAGCAGACACTAATAGGTTCCCAGATCCAGTTGGACACATGATCTTATGAATGCCCCCTGATACACCAATGTATTCTGACTAGTGGAAATGATTTGTTATGGTATGGTGATGAGACTATATCCTCCTGAGTATAGGAATCCCCAATGGTAAATAATAATGATTATCATAGTGAAGAGTAATATGAAACTGTCGTCTATATGATAAAAAATCATACAATGTTACCAAAAGGATGAATCATAATCAAAATTATATACAAAATGATTATCATTCCATGATGATAGACAAAAATGGAGTACACAGGATATATGGGTACAAGAATATACAATATGATAATAAAATCTTAAAATACCAAAAGCTACCTCCACTACCATCATGAGAATAGGCCATGTCTTATTCCCATATACTCCATCCTAGTATTGGAAATCCAGCATCCTAAGATATATGATTCCATTTATATATACCTACAATTATGAGGTCTGTTTCGATACCATCAGTGGCCCAAAACAGGTGTGAGATATAATTAGTATTCCACAACCAATGGTGTCAAGTACTATCCAGTTTCTGCATATAAAATAAGTTATTCCTAGGGACATAATAATTATAATGAATTTAATAAATACCAATATTAGACAAGTTTCCTCATGGGACTACTACCAAAACTACATAATTCAGACAAATTTTAATATGTATAAAGTATATAAAACTTATACAAGCATAATATGGGTGTCTAAATGTGTCGTCAAATAGAAAGTGGAACATATTCCAAACCTAATAATGTTTTCTGGCTTTTTGCTGGACTCCTGCTATTTTAAAAAATAATTAACAATTTTAAAATTAGGAATCCTTGTAATATAATACATCGTATACATAGAATATAAAATATGGATTCCTAATCCATTCTATAGTGATCTATGAAAGGGATCTCAAATATCATACTAGGATCACTATAAATACCAAAAACTACAAATGACATTATAAGGATACCCATAAAAGCAAACCCAAGAATCATCCTCCACAAGGTGTGATGTATGACCCTATGAAACTTTCCCATGTATACCACAAGGGGTTATATATATATATATATATATCATGTCATGATATAACTACATCACCCATTGAGCTCGTCTTATGTATCTACTCTAAGGAATCAATATCACTCTGGGGTAGGTAAAGCATATTCCTAGTGATCCCAACCAATGCATCCTATAAAGGTTCCAATTATCATTGTTTGAATAATTAGGTTATTTTTGAAATTATAATGATAATGATTGATAAGATCTCTTATGGAAACATTAGGTCTGGACCTTTGTATCAACCTTACATTAAAGTATAGTCGTGGGCTGTAAATTAAGAAATCATAAAATTTTGTAAGGAATTGTATTCATAAACATTAATCAAGTTGGATATCACATTAATTCATGTATAAAAGATTTTGGTTTAAATCAAAAGGGATGTAAAACATTTCCATTAAAATCTTTTAGATAAATTTATACATCTAAAATAAAATCATTTAAATTTGGTTCAAATGAATAAAAATATAATAAAATTATAATGGTAAACCCTTAGGGGTGGATCATGATAATGTAATTTCCCCACGACATTGATTCATGGATAGTTATGATCTCTCTACACATGGTAATAACCTTTATATAAATTTTGTTATTTTATGGAGGTGGAACTAGAGGAGTCTAGTACATGTAAAGATGGAACATTATAAATACAGAAATACATTTAGGGAAATGGACTAGATCACCAACCTTAGGTTGGTTGATTTAGCACCCCTATTTTCAAGTATGTTACCATTCATTTAAGAATTTTATTTATATAAAGTGTTTGGGTGATGTTTTTTTAGGGATTCTAGGGATTTTTTTTGGATTTTATAATGTTACATGGTCACTGCACAGTTAGTGGAAACCATGAAAATACTACAAGAAACTGTGCACAATGAGACATAGGCTAGTTGAAAGGTGCAATGGTAGGTTCTCCGTGTGTCGAAACCATCTGGATACCTAGGAGAAACAATGCAACATGAGACAGTGGTATTTGGAATGATTTGTGCATGGTTTTGAAATCGCATGAGACAATGATTTGAGGATCATTCTTTGGATAGAATCTAGTGTAGGGTTAATTCATAGTTTACCAAACCGTGCAACTAATTGTGCATGGTTTAAGAAAAGGTTCCAAAAAAAGATGATCTAGTTCGGGATCAATCTATAACCCCTTATGTTTTCCCAAATCAACCATTACGTGGAATGTATCCCTCTATAAGGATATATAACACTTATACATTGATTTGGAAGTGGTATAAAGGTGTTTCTTGGTGTGTTTAAGCATATATATCACCATAAGTCATCATTTTTGGTAGATGTTTTAGGATTTACTTAGATCTAATTATATCCCTCTATCGGTTGTTTAGATCTATTTCTATGATGGGATGATCTATGCATTTTTATAAAAAAAAATAGGATTAGATTTGTCCTTTTGAAGTTAGGGGAAGAGATCTAAGGTGGGTTTTTTGGAGATTCAACCCTAGTTTATTGGCATTTTTGTTTTAATTTTTTTTTCTCCATAAAACCTGATATAGGTGGATTCATTCTCATATCCTCTATTTAGAACATGAAATCCAAATTTCAATTACTGTTTTGATTGAATTTTTTTAATTTATTGTGAAATGAATTGTATAAACCCTAATTAGTGATGTATTTGTATGATTATTGATTTTTGGTGAAATTGTGGAATTTTGGAATGAAGTAGTACAATGTGTATTTTTTTCTTGATTGTTACTGTGTGGATTCTTAAAATGTGGATATTTTTTTATTTTCGGTAAATGGTTGAGTTGTATCATTTTACATAAAAGAATGTTTTTATTGAAATGTACTGAAATATTTTTTATATTTATTTCCATATAAGGAAGGTTTTATTGAATTGTATTATTGGAAAATGGTTATCAATAAATTGTTTGTTGATTTAAATGGGTTTTTAAAAGAGAAATAATTTCAATAAAATATCTTTTTATTGAAATTATGTGTTATGGTTTTAAATAATTGTGCGGTTTTCCTGAAAGGGTTGAAATGGATATTTTAAAATTCATTTTTGGAATAATGGTTGTGTGTGTTCTTTTGAATTCTAAATAGATAAGCGTAAGGAGTCTCCTACATCATTTGTAGGATGGATAAGGGTTAGGGATATCCCCTATTAAAATGGTATGGATAAGGGTAAGGATTCCCCCTATCATTAGTGAAATGGATTAGTTCCATCGCTCTCCCCTATCAAATGATTCATTAAGTGATAGCTTATTGAAAGTTTGACTCACCACTCACAAGTATAAGGAGGACCAGGATTCATGCTTGTGTGTGTTGATATTTGGAATGGAATGATTTATCCCTAATTGAAAATTGGGGAATGGTTTTAACGTTTTGTTTGGTTGTTTTCCTTGGAACATGTGATTTTTTAAATAACTTTTTTATATGGTACTTATATATATTTGTATATATTCTTCTCTCAGATTTTTTATAATTAATATTTTATATTAAATTGATATCAGGTTCTATGCTAGTAGTGTAATTTTTCTGGTCATTTAGGGAATTCCTACTGAGATTCATTACTCATACCTATATTGGTGCATTGGTGCTTTGAATATGTTTTCTATCGACACATAGTAAAAGGTAAGGAATCAAACATTTAAAATGGTTCTTAGTGATACTTGGTATATTTTATGGACTAGAGAATAGATCAGGTTGGGGATTTGGATTAGTGTTTGTCTTTATATTTTGTGGGTTTTTTGGTCTTCCATTGTGTCACTCATTGTATTAGATTTGATATAGTTGAAATGGTTGATTTTTGTTAAATTGTTATCATGCATCATTTATTTGTTTAATTTTCGATGGAATATTTGGTAGAATGTTTTATTTTAAAAGGGGAAATCATCCCCCAATAATAAATTAATCCCTTAATATTTTTTCCTACCATTGGGATCATAGGGATGTCATTTAAGGACATGTAACTCTCCGAAAACTTCTCAAGACAATGAGTAGGGATGGGATTTTTCATGGTGTATCATTATTGGTCCTTCAAAATATATTTATTAAACAGTTGGTGTCATCTTTTACAGCCAATTTCTATGAAGTGTACTTTAGTTTTATCAGTCTAGGAGTTGAAATTCATTATGGTCTAGTCCTTTTGTTGAAATGGTATAAAACAGCTAGATTTTTGGGACATGAAATATATTGCATAAAAATATGTATCATACCTTTTTATTCTGAACATAAAACTACTAAGGAGATGGCTTACTAAGTGTTTTAGAGACACATGTAGGAATAGGAATGTCATTTTCATGGGTTTATCCAAAGAGAATACTATGTCATGCATTAGAGGAATGACCTCCCACTAATAGTTCATACTTTATTTTGAGTAATGATACATATCTTTTTGTAATATACAGATTTTTGAAAAATGATTAATTTGATTCATAATGAATTCTTTTTGAAAAAAGATCATGTTTGTGGTATTTTGAAAATGCATTGATTTTCAAAAGAAATTTGAAATTTTCAAAAAAGGGATGAGCCTTGGAAAGGTTTATTTTAGAAAGAATTATTGTGATAGTATGATGTGATTGAATATGAAATTATTATGCATTTCGTTGATTGAGTGTGACACTTATGGAGTTTTCTGTTTGTAGATAAATGAAACTTGGTAGGTGTTGTAGGAATGGGTCGGATGAGGTTGTTGAAAATGTAGTTACACTAGAGGAATAAATGTACTGAAATTTGGTCCTAAGAATAATTAGGGATTATCAAACCTTATAGTTAATACTAAAACTAGTTACTATTTATAAGTTATCATTCCTTGATGTAAATCTAAATGGGGTATGTAAATTGTCTTCACGAGAGGAGATGAGAAATATTACACTATGAGAAAGTGGAAAATGGAAACATGTTCTCAATGTCATGTAACACATTAATGTACAACCATATGATAGATTAACCCTCTCACATGACCCAAGATAAATCATGTATGTTTTTAGTTTGGTTCTATTAGTCATTTGAATTGAGATTGTATGGAACCCCAAAGAGCATGTCACAATTGCAACAAAGGGGGGAATCGTCACCCCAATTGTTTTATAGTTTCGAAACCGGGTTTTTGGGACACTTCTTATGTGTAATCGACATCTTATTATTCAATGAAATGAGGGAAGAAGAATAAATATAGATAGTTCAAAAAATAAATCCATGGAGATTCTAGGAATATCGTGACTCCTTGGTTAAGGACATCTCAACAAAGCAATATAAACAATGTTCGGTTAGAATGAAATTATATATAGATGAATAGGTTATTGTGCATGATCTTTCAGGACCATATATAGTTCATGGTATGATCCTATTGTATTTTAAATTTATTAAATAGTTTTTTATTTAGGTACATACAAATCCTTTATTTCTTCTCAAACTATTGAGATGAAGAGTTTAAAAGTTTATAGATTTCCTTATTTGATAAAACATTAAACTCATACCGGACAAATATTATTTTAAGAATTTATGTGCAGATCATGTTCTCTAATCATTGTTGGCTATAAGATGAAATGGGATTTCTCTATGTTGGATATTTATGTTTTTTATATTATTCTAGGTATGTATTGGATGACAACAGACAAGCCTCACATTTATTTTTATACCTGAAGAGTCGATTTTATAACTGAATATGTAGTAAATCATCTCTTTTGAGGAAACTAGAGTGCAATGGTAGGTGAAATAGTCTTGTTAGAAATAGCATTTATACTGATATCATAAATTTTTATAGAATTTTCTTTTAAATCTATGTAAACAATCTAGAATAATATTTTTCCAATAGTCATTGATCATTTTCCAAATGTGTTCCCCAAAAAATTCATAGTGTTTTTTACCTATGGTAGAAGTGGATATTATTATTGATCTTCATTTAGGGAATAGTACTATTAACATTATGTTATATAGAATGGCCCAAATTGAATTATTTGAGCTGAATGTTCTATTGGAAGAGCTGGAATGAAGAGGATTCCTTTAGCCAAGCACATCTATATAGGATGCACCAGTCTTGTTTGTCTAAATGGTGGATGGAACTCTTCTGCTATCTGTGGACTATCTTATGAAAACAATTAAGATAAAGAAAATTTATCCAATTTCATTAAATGATTATATGTTAATAAATTAAGGGGATATAAATAGTTATCCAAGATTTAATAGTAATCAGGATATCAAAATTTTCATTTTAGGAAATATGATATTCCATAGATGAATTTATGAAGCAAATATAGCCATTATAAATATATAGTGGTGCCTTTAATTCTCATGAATAACCCTAAAATATTATGGTGTTTATGAATCAGATATTTAAGTAGATCATTGGATTCTTTTTTGGTGGTTTTTGT
The DNA here is from genome assembly GCA_963277665.1 of Viscum album. NCBI lineage: Eukaryota > Viridiplantae > Streptophyta > Magnoliopsida > Santalales > Viscaceae > Viscum > Viscum album. The sequence goes on from OY728166.1 coordinate 1,380,838,110, forward strand.
TGATGACATATTGGTCTTTTCAAGGAAAAGGGATGAGAATAAGAAAAGCATGGAGACAATTTTGGAAATCTTGAGGTTTCATCCTTTGTTTGAAAACCCATCAATGTGTGATTTTTTTACATAAGTGGTAAATTTTATTTTCCATGACATATATATATATATAATATGTTTCAATGGATCCAAAAATGATAAATGTTGTTATCAATTGGAAACCAATTATTAATGTATTAGAGATATGCTGATTTCATAGTCAAACTGGTTATTTCTAAAAGATTATTCACGGATTCTTAGGATTAACTTCACCTAATATAGCTTTGAAAAATAAGAATGTTCCATTCTAATGGAATTAATTATAACATAATTCTTTTTAATATATTAATGTTCTCCTTTCGTTAGTACCAATATTGATTTTTTGAGAATTTGGACATGGTTACATGGTGTATTCTGATGCTTTAGGATCTAGGTATGGGTGTATTCTCATGAAATGTGATCATGTTGTATCATATGGCTCAAGGAAATTATGAGTTTAAGAAAATAATTATCCAACACATGGTTTAGAGTTATCTATCACAGTCTATGATTTAAAGACTATGAATCATTACCTATTTGGTGAGAAATTTACAATATTCAGAGATCTTATGATCTTAAAACATATATTGGAAAAAAATTATTTAATCATAAGGAAATGAAGTTGGAGGGGTGTTTCTCAAAATTTTTTAAATTGAATTCATGTATAAACTAGGAATGTTAAACTGTTTTGACTATGCATTATGTAGAAATCTATAATCTTAGTTAGAAAAAGAGCCTTCAGATGATTAGACATCATTCTCGGTCATTGAAAACATTCACTAGGAAAGTGAAGTCCAAGATAACGTCAAATCCTTATATCTAGTCACATTCATTATTTATTTGGTCAAATAGGTAAAGAGGAATAGGTATCTAATTTAGAATGTGTTCTTATGAATTCAATACTCAATGGTGGGGAGACTATTACGGGATGGTATAAGGATGAGAGTTTAGTACTATGGTTTAGAAATTAGATGTTCATTCCTATGGATTTTCAAGAACGAATTATACATTCTTACCACCACATGATATAGGTAGTTCATCCTTGAATAAAAATGATCTATATGGAGTTAAAAGCACATTTTTGTATTCATGTAAGAAAAAAAGCTGGCAGAGTTTGTCTGATGATGCCTAACATTTCAGCAAGGTATTTTAGAACATTGATGACAAATAAGTATCATACAATCATTAACAATCCCTGTTTTCTAATAGGAGAAAATAAACAGGGAATGTTTTATAGGTCTCCTAAGAACCGTTCGAAAAATCGGTTCCATATGGGTGATAATGGATAAAATCACAAGGGAATCACATTTTACCATTATACGTCAACCCCATACAGCGGTGTACTTGTCAAAAATATATATCCAATAAGTGGTAAATATTCATATAATAAATGTTTAGTGGTGTCCAATTAAATTCAATATTTACATATCATTTCTAGAAATCCTTTTAGAAAGTCCTTGTGACTCAGTTGATAATGATCAATGTGTATCGTCCTCAAACGTATGGAAAATTCAAAAGGATAATAATAAAATTTGAAGACATGTTACATTCATGTGTAATGGATTTTGATGGGTCATGGGAAGAGGCATGAAAATGCGATAAGGAAATAAAAGAGTAGTGACAAGAACTATTTATATGAAAAAATGTTTTTCTACTTTCTTTTTACATAAAGACCTATATTGGTAGAATATAAAATCATTGGTTCTAATTATGTACCATTTATTTAGAATTTTATTAACATAATGTGTTTGGGTGAATTTTAGGTGGGTTTAGATAACTTTTGAAATGTTATTCTGGCAATTCAATCGGTGAACGGGTAGGGGAAACCGTACAACTCCTACATGAAACTCAGCACAATTATACATAGGCTAAGGGGAAGGATCACGAGTAGGAACATGGTTTTTCCAAACCCTAGGACCTCCTAAGAGTGACCAAGAATCTTGAGATAGTTGTATTTGGTATGGTTGGTGCATGGTTAGGAAACCTTTTAAGACAACTCTATGAGGATCATGCTTGGGACAGAAGCAGGAAAATGGTTTGTTTATAGTTGGACTAACAGTGCGACTAACAATGCCTAGTTAAAAAAAGATCCAAAGAAGGTTTATCTAGGTTATGATCAGCCATTAAACAAAGATAACCTTAAATGAGATTTCTCCATCTCTAAAGCAAAGTAGAACCTCTCCATTTATTTGGAAACAATATGATGGTGTTTCTTGGTGCGTGGAATCCCAAATATTGTGGTAAGTCATTCTTAATTGTAGATTTGATTGGTTTTCCTTAGATTTAATCTGTCTAAACATGATGTTTCCTATATCAACTTCTTTTTTGTATATATATTAGTTGGTATTCAAAATATGATAATATTTTTCCTTGTTGACATTATTGGAAGATATCTATGGGGGATTTTTGGATATTTAACCCATGATTGTTGGTGTTTTAGTATTGTTCTTCATTTTCTATATAAATTACAATGTAGGTGGATTCACTCATGACTCCAATATTTATAACATGATGTCTTGATTTCATGTTCATTTTTTTGACTGAAATTTCTTATGAAATTAGGCTAAAAGGCTTGGTTCAAACCCTTTTTACAGATGGATGGATTAGTTTATGGATTTTTTTTCATATGTTTTAATCGTAGAATGTAGTTGTGTAATGTGGCTTGTTTTAATGATTTTTGAATTTTTTTTAAAAAATGTGTCATTATAGGATTTCTGATAAATAAGTGAGTTTTTTCATTTTCAGTAAATGGATTGTTTTAATAAAATGGATTGAATTAGTTTGTTTGAAATGGATTTTAATAAAATAATGGGTTTATTCAGATGGATTGTGGAATAAAATGGTTTGCAATAAAATGTTTTTTTATTCAAGAGGTGTTTTGGGAAAATGGGATTCAATAAAAGGTTGGTTTTATTGAAATAATGTGTTGTTGTGGTTTTCAATAAAGGTGTTGTTTCCTTGAAATGGATGAAATTGTTTTTTAGGAATCGGATTTTTTCATAATGCTTGTGTGTTTGTTCATTGGAATTCTGGATGGATAAGGGTAAAGAGTCTCCAAAATCATTAATGATATGGATAAGGGCCAAGGATATATCACATAAAAATGGGTTGGATGAGGTAATGAATTCCCCCTCATCATATGTGGGATGAATAAGGGTCAGGGATCTCCTCCGTAAAATGGTTCATTAAGTGATTGCTTAGTGAAAGGATGAATCACCACTCAATAATAGATGGTGGTCTAGGTTCCATTCATGGGTGGGTGTGTGGATATGTGGAATGGAATGAGTTATCCTAAATTGGATCTTGAGGAATGATTTTAATTTATTGTTTAGTTTCATTCCATGGAACATGTTCTTGATTTGATAAAACTGGTTATCTAAGGTACATTCTTTTATTTGATATTAAAGTATTTTATAAATTGTTTTATATAAAAAAAATTATTAATATTCCAGCTTGTTCTATCCTAGTTGTGTGAGTAGGGATTTCATTTGAAGAAATCATAATGAGTTTCATTACACACCCCTTCTTTGGAACATTCGTGCCTTTGTATATGTTCTTTATTAGGACATGGGAAAAAGGTAATGTATCCCACTTCTCTAGTAGGGTTTAGTAATTCTTGGGATGTTTTTTTGAGTGGAGAATGGAGTAGGTTGGATCATTGGAGTTGTACTTGACTTCGAGTTTTGGGGGCTTTGTATTCTTCATTTATGTTACTCTTTTTAGTGGTTTTGATATAAATGAAATGGGTCATTTTTTACCCTCTTATCATGCAACATGTAGTGGTTTATTTTGTTATGGCATGATCAATTGGTTATTTTATTTTCAAATTGAAAATAATCCCCCAATTTTTAAAAAAGGTCATGGACTTTATTATCCATCCTTTGGAATGACATGGATGTCTCTTAAGGAAAAGTAACACTCCACCACCTACTCAAGCCAACGTGGAGGGGTGTAATGCTACAATAGATGATATGTAGTCCATATTCAACCTCTGATTATATCTATAATGGGAAAATCGTCAAAATATATTATATACTTTAAAATTGGCAATATTAAATTGTACCAAAATATCACTAAATTTTGATAGATGAATTATGATATGTAGAAAGTGGAATGGAGTGCTTACCATTAGTTAACCACAACAACAGATAGAGAAGTAAAAGGAGTCACTATGAAGAAATTGCCCCAAATACTAAAATGGAAAAATGTAGATGCTTCAATTTGAGAGAGAGTTGTGGTTCATGGAGGTATAATAAACGAGGTGGAGAATTAAATACAAATTAGGGATAAATCATTATTTCAGGAAAAAAATTAAAAGCTGCATGGTTTTGTTGAATTGTTGGCCAAACCGTGCGCCAACTGTACATTAGATAATATCTAATGATAGTGGTCCACATGGTTGGGGAGAATGGTTTATCTAATGGTAATCTACCCTAGACCCCCTCTACCCAAGGAACACACCCTTCATGGGATTAATTAGATGTGTAGAAAAAAATGTATAACTCAAGCACTCCCCTCTATGGAGTTCAATAACACTTCACACAATTTTTTCTAACTGTACAAATAGGGTTTCATTATTTTTACTAACCATGTATCCTAATTATATCAATGATCTCAACAGGCATTCCATAATAAGGTGATATCTTTCCCTATCTATGAATCCTTCTACGACCCGATATAGGAAAAACTAACTAAAATACCCATTGTACCCCCTTTAACTTTTGAGGTCAACAAAAATGACTTGTACAAGAATTATTATGGATTGAGATATATTCATATGCTTCAGAATCAGATAGACAATCTCTATTGTCTCATGAATTAGAAGAGCACCTGGTAGTGTAGCCTCACCTTCCTCTAACCATCAGAGGGGTGAATAGTACGAACTAACATAAATGGACTCATAGAGATCTATATAAATCATTACCTGAAATCTATTTTTTTGTAAAAATAAACTAGGGTTAGTTGTTTCTCCCACAAATCAAAAAATAACTAACGACACATTCTCAAATAATGTTCTATAACCCTTATATCATCTTCCTGGATAGCTCGTCGGTCTATGAGTGATATGTTGTACACCATGGCACCATTGAATCACATTCTTTTGGAAACCCATACCAGAAACATACCATAAATGAGGCATATCTGTCATATGCAATATAATGGGTAGCACCACGAAGGCATACAAGATTCAGAAAATAAATTCTCACAATCCCATCAATTGAGTAGGCCTTTTTGTAATAACTTGGATCTTTTTTTTGAGGTACAGGTTTTTTCAATTCAGTTTTCCATAAGTGTTTTTGAGATAATAAGGAATGTGGGTAAAAATCCCAAATTTTGTGGGTACACGCCATGTACGTTTCCACATTTCATGTACTTTGGTCGTATGGGATGAGTATATATGGCTTGTAGCTTTGTCGGTGATGAAAGGTATACAAACCCTCTACACACCGTGTAGTGGGTATTTACATGACATGTAGTCAGTTGGAAAGTGAATAGTAAGGCAGTGAAGTTAGCCGCAAGCTGAGCGAAAGTACACGCCGTGTACTCTGGTATTACATGTCGTGTACTCATGTCGATAGATGAGCAGTGCCGCACTGGTGAGGGGCCACCAGAGGAACAATTTATAACATGAAAAGTATATGCTGTGTATTTGAGATAACATGCTGTGTAGTTTTTGTTTCACTAAAAATGGGAATTAGCCTCCTATTTTGGCAGAGGAGGCGTTTGGGATCATTTTGGAGATCAAGAGGAGGCCTGATCATTAGAGATCTCCCGCCCGCGGGCTGGGAATCTGATTCTGTATCTATCAATATCGTTGGGACTACATGGGTATGCCCTCCCTTATCCAGGAGTCATTATTACCATTTCATTCCTGAGTTTATGTTATTTGAGGTTGATCATGTGGTTATTTTTCTCAGATCTATGCCTTTCTCATGCATTATGGTAGGCGACGTTCACATATACCGATCGAGGGTGATCGAGGTAGGTGGTATGGTGTTTATTTCCAACTATTGAGTTCAATTTGTGTATCGTTGTTCTATGAACCCATGTTTGGGGTGTTGTATGGTTGTGGCCTTTGTTAAAAATTATCTATAATTTCGTAGATAAACTTCTAATAAGTTAAAACTACTGTTTCGGATCAATACATAGATCCATGACCACACCGGGGTTCGTTCCTCAGCTTAGACTTTTTGCCTGGATACCTGTGGGTATATCATGAGTTTTTGCATTCTTTAAATTTCCTTGAGAGGATTGTATATAATTGTTTGATTATATGTTGGACTCATCCCTGTAACTTGAATACCCTGGGGTTAGTGTACCGTTTAGCTTGCGGGAATCCTTTCTCATTCCTGTGGGTAGTAGTTCCTGTGCCTATGAGCAATAGATTCTATTCCTGTGGGAAACACCTCGTATGTTTGTGTGCAATATGCGTCACACCTGTGGACAGACACCTGTGGGTTTCGACTCTTCTTACCTGAGGGTATGTTACTTATGTCTGAGGATAGTGTTATCCTGAATGTTCACTGTGGTGATTTTCATATGTTGAAACTGTCAAGTTAAATCAAAGTCATAGAATGGTAAAATGAATACTAAAAATGGAAATATAACTGGAAAATTCAGTTTATTTTGAGTACCTCATAGTTTATTTTATTTACTGCTGCACACTGTTGTTGAACATTTTCACTGACAGTTGGGCACAGAAATTTAGTGGTTGCCTATTGGGATTTAATTCTCACACCCTGTTTGGGTCATGTATTTGACCCAAACAGACTATATTGTTGTAGGTGTCGATAGGGGAATGGGTCCCTATATAGGTACATGATGTGTGCATAGGAGTAGGAGAGCATGGGACTGAGATTAGGCTTGCGATGGTGCTGAGTTCCTGTTGCACTTTTTTTGTTGTACCTTATACATTGAGCAGTATTGTATTGTATTGCAGTGTATCCTATTCTAGCTATTTTCATAGAATTAGTGACATGATGCATCTCTATTTATATGACTGCTGGTTCTCTTTTACATTAGTTTTCAATTTTAGTTATATGTTTTTTACTGCTTTTGTTGTTGCATGTTTATGCTACTTATCTTTTCCGTTGAGTTACACATTGAAAAATGAGGGCATAGTTTCCCCACTATCAGACCTGGTCCCTCGCTACTAATCGGTAGCCTCCCGCATTTGTGGAAATGTGCTTGAGGTCATGTGACCAACCATGTTTGAGGAACCCATGGTGTGGCACCCGGATCCGGGGTGTTACAAAGTGGTATCAAAGCCATTATTTTCTTTGACATACTATTTAGATCAATAGTCAGTGATAGGATGAAGATAGTAGTTTATAATAAGTTGTGCCCAAGATTATCTAACCCATGTAAAGGGAAAATCCAATCTACCTTGTGTTGCAATTTATTTTATTTTTCAATTTTATGGTTGATTTGATTTTCACCATTAGGTGATGCACTTTTGATTGTGATATTTTTATTATTATACATTTGTTATATTTTGTTGAAACCTGATGGGATTAGGGTATACTATCTCGTGCATCATTTTGGAACTTGCTAGAATCACATGTCATGCATTCCTTCCATGCCATATAGGTGCATTTGAAATTGCAAGTTGTTGTGATAGTTGATGTGCTAGAAAATCATGATTTTGGGATATCTTCTTTAGTAAAACCCAGATATTTGGTAGGGTTTTGTAGTGTGAAGTTGCTAGTTGAATGAACACAAAACATTGGTTTTTGGGAGTATGGGACCTTAATAACTGGAAATAGGAGGATCATTGACGAGTTTACTTTGATATAACATGTGTAATTTGCGAATCTATGATTCGCAGTGAGTATGGGCCCTCACGGATCGGAAGTTGGCACTCAGGTGTTGGTTTCAATGTTTTTCTGGGATCTGGAGTAGTTTCTGAGGCTAACTGTCAAGAAAACCCAGGATACATGCTGTGTAGTTATATGGACACATGCTGTGTGTTCTTATGTTCAGGAAGAAATCAAAAAATTTTAAATACACACTGTGTACCCACCGTACATTCCGTGTAGTCTCTTCCCATGTCAATGACTGTGTGGGTGGGGACACGGGGTACGAAATGGATTAGGGGAACACGTCGTGTACCGGTTGTAAATTACTTGTAGTGTTGACCCTGTTTCTGCACATGTAACTAACAACAAAAACAGAGGAATACATAAGACATACACATCGTTTCTACCTTGAACATGCCGAGTAGTCTGACCTAGGAACCCGATCATGTTACAAACAACATGGGTCGGTGTGATCTGTTTTTGTACACGCCGTTTCCGCAAAGAACACACCATGTAGTGTTTGTCATTTAGCTGGTCGTGTAGCAAGAAACACGGGTCGGTCTGTGGCTTCTATAAACTCACCGTGTCATTTTGAAACACGTCATGTAGTGTGACCTGGCTACACAGGCTATGTCACAGAGAACAAGCGCTGGTGAAAGCTTTTCGAGTACACATCGTGCACCTATGGGACACACCTTGTAGTTTTGTTTTAAGAGAGCCATGTGCCTTAGCCGTGTATACGGACTCGAGACGAGATGGAGGATTCAAGTACACTCTTTGTAGTCCAAGAAAACGTTGTGTGTTTGTTGTGTGACACGAACAGCTTTAGCTGGAGTACACGCCCATGTGAATGGCTTGTTATAACACTCCATGTAGTATTTATACACGCCGGGTAGTAAGGTTTTGTAAATCCTGAATGCTTTCTTTCTCCTTTTCGATTCACAGTATCCTTGTTTTTAGTATTTGTTAATCTTGATCTATGGTATGTGTTTGACCTTGTAGATTCATTCCACGGAGACGACCACTAGTTGTTTTCCAGGAGAGCGGCAACGATTATACTATTGAGATGTTAGGCCATGGGCTACGAGTATATCCTCTAGTAGTGAAAGATGTGACGCCAACTGTTATACCGGACACAGGTGCGGAGGCACAATTCCATGAAGGCTTCATGCAGTTCATCCAGACCATTCAGGGAGCACCTTAGGCCACCACATCTTTGACAGAGCTCATGCGTATCTTCCAGAAGCAGCATCTGACTACGTTCTCAGGGGATGGCAGACCATAGGCTGCGGAGTCATGGCTGTAATTAGTGCAAATTATTTTCAATCATCTTGAGAATCCTCCAGGGAGTAGGGACAAGATCGGTAATTTTATGCTGTGTGATTCCTCCAAGAGGTGGTGGGATGTTACCACCCAGTCTGAGCATCACCGCGACATGGCATGTGAATATTTTCAAGCATCTTTCTATTACATCTTCTTCCCAGAGACATTTAGGGTAGATAGAGCTCGCGATTTCATGAATCTGTAGCAAGGTGCTATGTTAGTGATGGATTATTCTGCTCGCATCACCGAGATTTAGTGTTTTGCACTCGTTATGGTGGGTGGTGAGACGTTGAGGGCCAGATGCTTTGAGGATGGTCTTCGATATGACATTCGAGCACTGGTGAATGTTTTCATATTTCCTACAGTTCTTGCTATTGTAAACCAGGTATTGATTACTTAATGGATCCTTCAGGAAGCTAGTGGTGTGGGAAAGGGAAGTTCGATACCAGTTTCTAGTACTATTTCTACCGGTAAGAAGAAGAGGTAGATGGATTTCACTCATGGTGGCAGTACTAGCCGTATGAATACTTTATGTGGTGAGGTCATGTGCAACCTTTATGGTAAAGAGGGGAACAAGAGACCATAGTATCCACGTGACCCAGTGGAGTGCTGAGCTGGCAGAAGGATGGGTCATCTTCAGTGTTTTTTCGGGGTGCTTCTACAAGTGGCTAGTGAGAGGGGATCTGTGTAGACTCTATGTGTGGGAGATAGATCAGTAGCTTCTTACCTGTCGAGAAATTGGAATATGTCAGGGTGAGTAATCCGAGATGGTGGTGGTGGCTATGGTAGCCAGACACCAGGACCTCAAAGGAAGCAGGGTGAGATAGCTCAAGTTAGACAGGCTATGTCGCAGGGAAATGACACTAGGTAGGCATATGCAATGCAACATGCCCAACATGAGTAGGATCCGAGACATTCTACTATCATAGGTACTGTTCTAGTAACTTCTATTTTATCTCCAGTACATTTCTATATGGGTTCTACAAATTGCTTTATATCTATTCCTTTTGTGGAGAGCCTTGGGCTCTGTGTTTCTTTTCATCTGGTATTATGGCTCTATACACTCATTTGGGGACTAGAACGGCTGGTGTATGTTAGTTAAAGGAATGCCCCTTGAGGTTGGTGGGTGTCACATTCTATGGGACCACTATGTGTTAAAGATGGATGCTTATGTTGTCATTCATGGGATGGACTGGTAGGTATATTTCTGAGCCATTGTGGATTTCTGTCATCACAGGGTGAGTATTACATAACCAATGGGTGGAGAGTTTATATACATGGGCGAATGGGATGTCCAGGTGAGTCGAGATGGACACAAGCACCATTTGTGAGGTGGAGTGACATCATAGATAGCGAGTTTATATCTTGATGTTCTGGGAAATTGTGAGAAGGATTTCCCTCCAGTAGTTGATCGTTTCATGGATGTCTTCCCGGACAACTTTTTAGGTCTACTTCCAGAGGAAGAGGTGGGTTTCTCTATTGAGCTTGTTCCAGGAGCAGCACTGATGTCCATTCCTCCTTATAGGATGGCTACACCTGAGTTGCAGGAGATCAAGAGACAATTAGAGGATTTTTATTCAATTGGTTTCATCTGACCCAGTACTTCTCTATGCGGTTCACTGGTCCTTTTTTTGAAAAAGACGGATGGTACCCTCAGACTATATGTGAATTATCAGAAGCTAAACAAACTGATGGTTAAGAATCGATATCCTGTACTAAGGATTGATGTTCTTTTTGATCAACTTTGGGGAGAACGAGTGTTCTCAGAGATTGAATTGAGATCCGGATATCATCAGTTGTGTGTTAGACCATCTGATATACCTCTCATAGCCTCCAGGAACAGGTATGGTCTATATGTGTACATGGTGATGTCGTTCGGACTCACGAACGCACCAGCAGTTTTTATGGCTTTGATGAATCCAGTGTTCCACCTTTATATAGACTCTTTTGTTGTCTTTTTCTTGGAAGACATATTGGTGTACACTCATAATCAACAGGACCATGCTAACCATCTTGATAATGTATTGAGTACACTGAGAGTGCATCAGATATATGCTATGCTCTCAAAGTGCAGCCTTTGGATGGACCATATACACTTCTTGGGTAATATTATCTCAGAGGCAGGAGTTGCGGTAGACCGAAAAAATGTGAGAGCAGTAAATTCCTGGGAGCAGCCTATGGACATGTTTGAGATACGGAGTTTCTTGAGGCTGGCTTGTTATTATAGGCACTTTATACAGGACTTTTCTCATATAGAATTGTCGTTGATGGATTTGACTAAGAATGGTGTGATGTTCGTTTGGTCAGAATCGTGTGAGATAGCCTTTCAGAAGCTAAAGGGAAGGTTGACATCAGCACCAATCCTGAAACTTCCAAGGCAAGGGAAGAGATATACAGTCTACTGTGATGCATCAGGTATTTGGATGGGAGCAGTATTGATGACAGGAGATCAAGTAGTTGCGTACGGGTCTCGGTAGTTGAGGCCACATGAGAGTAATTACCCAACGCATGAGCTTGAGTTGGCTGCATTTTTTCATGTGTTGGGATGTTCGAGACTTTGTCTCTTTGGAGAGCATTTTGTGGTTTTCCTCGACCACAAAAGTCTCAAGTACATTTTTACTCAGCGTTACCTAAATCTGAGATGGCGAAGGTGGGTGAGTACCTTCAATCATTCGATTTTGATCTTCCTTATTCACTTGGTAAGGGTAATACAGTTGCTGATGCATTGAGAAGGAAGACTCAGACAGAGGCAGTTCATGAAGCTACTGGTGAGTGGCATCTTATGGCTTTATTCTATGAGATGCATTTGGAGGTTCAGGATAGTCAGGGGAAAACCAACTTTTTTCCTTAGTTGTGACCTCTACCCTTCTTTATAGAGTGAGAATGACATAGATATGAGATTCAGATGGCCTAGTCTATGGTAGTCGGTTGCATGTGAGGACCCTCCTCCAGGATGAGCGATAGGTGATGATGAGGTACTACATTTCTATAGATGAGTATGGGTTCCATGGGATATATTCATGGAGCTGATGTGGGAGATTCATGCTTTAACATGGGTAGTACATCTCGGAGTTACCAAGATGTACCATGACTTGAGACGTTATTACTAGTGGCTGGGTATGAAGAAAGAAGTAGCTGGTTTTCTTACAAGATGTTTCACTAGTTGGCTGGTGAAGGTGGAGCATCAGAGGCCAGTTGGACTGTTATAGATGTTACCCATTCAAGAATAGAAATGATATGATTTCACGATGGATTTCATGACCGGGTTTCCAAGGTCACCTTGAGGCAATGATGTTGTGTGGGTTGTTGTGGACAGACTTATGAAGGTAGGTCACTTTTTGCAAATCAGGGAGACCTTCGGTGTTGATGAGCTTTGGATGCTGTATATCCGAGAGGTCGTACGTCTTCATGGGGTCCCTCGTTTGATCATTTGTGATACGGATTCTGGTTTTATGTCTCATTTATGGAGGTGTTTTTAGAGGGAACTGGGTACACAGGTGCTTCTAAGCACAGCTTATCACCGTCAGAACGATGGCCAGTCAGAGTGTATGATACTAGTGCATGAGTAAATGTTGTGTTCAGGCGTTGTAGAAATTGTGTGCTCTTGGGAGAGGCATATACCTTTGGTTGAGTTTTCCTATAATAATAGTTTTTAGGCAACTATTGAGATGGAACCTTATGAGACATTATATAGTTGGTCATGCCGATCACCCTTGTGCTGGATGGAGGCAGGTGAGGCAGCTTTACTGGGACCACATATCTTGCAAAAGACTTCATAGCAGGTCCAATTGATTCATAAGCGGATAAATACATCACAGTCTTTTCAGAAATCTTACACTGATTGCTGCAGACGACCCTTAGTGTTTGTTGTTGGGGATCATGTTTTCTTGTGTGTTTCACTGAGGTTGGGACACAGACAGATCGGGAGACAAGGTAAACATTCACTAAGGTATGTGGGTCCGTTTGAGATTTTGCTGAGATTCGGGTCAATAGACATTCGATTTTAGTTACCACAGAAGTATCGGTCCATGGATGACTTCTTCTATGTATCTCAGTTGCACCATTATCACTCAGATCCATCTCATGTTTTTTAGCCTGAGGAGTTTGAGCATCAGGCCGATACATCCTTTTTGGAGCATCTGGCTCGTATTATTGATAGAAGCACGAAGGTTCTCCAAGGATGGTAAATTACACTCATACAGGTGCTATGGCAGCATGGACAAGTTTAGGACGAAACCTAGGAGCGGGAGACTGACATGTGTGCTCATTGTCCAGAGTTGTTTTGAGCATTATCTTCACCACTCATGGGAGGGAAATTCGGGGATGAATTTCTTTAAGGGAGGATGTTTGTAAGAACCTAGTCCTTGTTTTTGAGGTATGAGTTTCATTTTTTCCTTTTTTTGTTAACTGTTTTTGAGAAAATAACGAAAATGTGGAAAATCCAAAAAAAAAATTGGGTACACGTCGTGTACTTTTCCACACTCCTTGTACTTTGGGCGCATGGGATGAGTAACCAGGGCGTGTAGCCTTGTTGGTGATGAAAGGTGTAAAAAATGAGTACAATCCATTTAGTGGTTATTTACATGTCCTATAGTCAGTCAGCAGGTGAATAGTAATGTGGTGAAGGAAGCCGCCAGCTGAGTGATAGTACACGCCGTGTAATTAGGTATTAAACGTCGTGTACTCATGTCGACAGAAGAGCAGTGCCCCACTGGCGAGGTTCTGCTAGAGGAATAGTTTAGAACATGAAAATTACATGCTGTTTACTTGAGAGTACACACCATTTAGTTTATTGTTTTCGCTTAAAATGGGCAGTAGCCTCCTCTTTTGGAAGAGGAGGCGTTTGCATTCGTTTCAGAGCTCAAGATGAGGCTGAAGCTTTGGAGATCTCCCGCTCGCGCACTGGGAATTTGATTCTGTATCAGCCGATCACACTGAGAGCATAAGGGTAAGACATCCCTTCTCCTTGAGCCATTATTACCAATTATTTCTTGAGGGGACGTTATTTGAGGATGAGTGTGTGGATGTTTATCTCATATCTACGCCATTCTCATGCGTTTCGGGAGGCGAAGATCACACATTCCAATCAGGGGTGATCAAGGTAGGTGGTCTGGTGTTTATTTCAAACTATTGAGTTGAATTTGTGTACCATTTTCCTACCAACACATGTTTGGAGTGTCGTATGGCTGCGACATTTGCTGAAATTTATCTAGAATTTCATAGATAATGTTTTGATAAGTTAAAACTGCTGTTTGGGATCACTGCTTGGATACAGGACCACCCCGGCGGTGCATTCCTCTATTTATCCAATTGGCCAGGATACCTATGGGTATACCATGATATTTAGAATGCTTTAAATTTCCATTAGGGGAAATGTATATAATTTCTTGCTTATATGTTGGGCTCGGCCCGGTTACTTGTATAGCATGACGATAGTGTCTCATTTAACCTATAGGTAACCATTCTCATGCATCTGGGTAGTTGTTCATGTGCCTGTGGGAAATAGATTCGGTGCATGTGGGTGACACCTCGTATTCCTATGGGCAATATTTGTTATGCATGTGGGAAGACACCTGTGGGTTTCGACTATTCTTACCTAAGGGTAAGGTTTGTATGTCTGAGGAAAGTGTTTTCATGAATGTTCACTGTGGTGATTTTAATATGTTGTACCTGTCAAGATAAAACATATAGTTTCCATGGTTAAATGAATATTAAAAAGGAAATATAACTGGTAAATTTAGATATTTTTGAGTACTTCTTAGTTTATTGCATTGATGACTGGACACTATTGTTTCACGTCTTCACTAACAGTTGGGAACATGCCTTTTGTGGTTGCCTACTGGGATTTATTGATCAAACATTTTTTGGGTCATTTCGTCAGCCCAAACAGACTGTATTTTTGTAGGTGTTGATAGGGGCAATGGTCCCTATACAAGTACATGATTTTTACAAGGGAGTAGGAGAACATGGGACCAAGCTTAGGCTTGCAATGCTGCTGAGTTCATGTTGCACTATGTTGTTTTGTTTTGTTGTACCTTGTACATTGAGAAATATTTTATTTTATTACACTGTATCATGTTCTAGTTGTTTTCATAGAATTAGTGACATGCTACATCTCTCTATATATGAATGATGGTTCTCGTTTACTTCATTTGTCTATTTCAGTTGTATGTTGTTTACTGCTTCCACTGTTGCATGTTTATGCTATTTACCTTTTCCGATTCATTACACTATGACAAATGAGGGCATAGTTTTCCCACTATCAGACCTGGGCCCTCACTACTATTCATAAGCCTCTGGTGTTTCGGAAATTTGCTTGAGGTCATGTGACCAACCGGGTTTGGGGCACCCATGGTGTGGCACCCAGATCTGGTATGTTAAACTTTTATATCCTCTGGATGTGTGTGAAATTTCTTGACCTATCAATGATCACTCATACTGTATCAACTCATTGATGGGATGTTGGAAATACCATCATGAAATCCATGGGGATTTCATTTCATATCCACATAGGATCGGAAAGAGACTATAAAAGTCTATCCATCCAATAGTGCTCATCCTTCACCTACTGATATATAGATCAACCAGTGGTAAAACATGTAATCTTCGTCTATATAACTGGCCACCAACACTGATGAAAAATATATCGATAAATTTTCGAAAACACCTTGTTTACTACCCAAATAGAGGTGTGATATTCCTATATCAACTCATACTATATGTCTAATGGAAAAAAATATGTTCAAGGAAGTGTATAATGTAAAACTATTTGATAACCCAATAAGGTGGTGGTTCCTCACCTAAAACAGTTTCCCTTAAGAAAAATCCATTAGGTTTGTAGAGTTGTCTCATCCTTCTCAATTATAAAAGGGAGGAAGTCACTACCAAAGCTTCTAATATGGGAATCAGATAAAATTATGGATTTCAAAGTGTTTCTTAGAAAATAGGGTAATCAACTGCAACTCAAAACATTCCTCCTAGATGACTTGTGTTTGGGTCTTCTGACTCAAGGGATCATCCAAATCAATCCCATTTCTAGCTGTACAAGAAATCACAATGATGAAATAATGTAGGTATTTTTCCCACCTGTGCTTCCAATAATTTCAGTTACACAATTTTGAGATGTATTTGACACGTTTATGATATATGTAAATAACAATATGAATACACAAAATATAACTCCTCCAATAATGTAATAAATTAACCACAGATTATTGCTCGAGGGTTTTCATAGGGTAATTATACTCATTAGGCCTCATCTATAGGGAGCCATATTCTATAATTAAATCTCCATGCCTCAGAACATTTCTTTTCCCTATTTTTAATGCATCACAATAACTTTTATAACTTCTTACAAAAATAATAATAATTAGGATTGGTTTGAAATTCAGTCTCTCTTCCAATAACATAAATGATTCTTTATAGGCTTCAAACATGCTAAATTCATGCCCATTTTATTCAATACGATAAAAATTCTTTTATACTTGAAAATTCTAGAGTAACAGTGCTATAATAGCTGGTCAGCCCCAAGAAAATGTGTATTTCAAATACATTCTTCGGATAATCTAAGGAAAATATAAAAATAACATTCTTTGGTTCGATAGAGACTCCTTCAAATGATATTATATAACAAATTAGGTTCACCTTATTGATCCAAAAGTGAAATTTTGTGAGATTAGAATAAAACTGATTCTCTCTCAGTGTATTTAGTATGATGTCAATATTTCTAGCATGGTCATGTCGGGTATGAGAATACACTAAGATATTGACCATGAAGGCCACCACAAATGAATCTAAATATAGGTGGAAATATAAATTCATTAGATCCCTAAGAACTCATGGAATATTTTTCGGGTACAATAACACAACTAGATACTTATACAAGCCATATATAATTAGAAACAATGTACGTGTAATTTTTTATGGTCTTTTCCAATCTTTATGTTATCCCAATCTCAAATTGATCTTAGTGAAAAAAATATACACCTTGAAGTTGGTTGAGGAGGTCATCAATATCAAGTAGTGGATACTGGTTATTTACCGTAACATGGTTCAACTGATGATAATATTTGCACAAACTGAGTTTATAACCTTCCTTATTAAAGAAAAGCATAGGTGAACCCATGGTGGTGTTCATAGTCATATGAAAACCATTTGTTCTAAGTATTCTAACTACATTTAGATTTCCTTGAGCAAAAAGGTTTTATCCTCTAAAGTGGAATCGAAATTGGGGAAGCTCCTAGCACTATGTAGATGGTGAATTCTACCTCTCTCACTAGATGTGATACATAGAATTCATTTGGGAATACATAACTGAAATGATACATCATAGTATGAAATTCTATATCTAGTATTACCTAATCCCTGATAAGGATACTAGACACTTGGGTTATCACTCCAACCAGCCTATGATCCTCGGACCATGATTGGATTTTCGTGACATCCTAATATCATTTATGAATATTGGTTTTTCCTCTATGTGACATGAAGGAAACCCTATAGAAAAGGAAATCATCATTGGAATTGTATGTAACCAACCATTCGATACCTAGAATTCCATCGAATTAGGTCATACTGATGCAAAACAATATTGCATAGAATGACATATATTCCCTAATCAGGAGGGAAATCCATACAATTTAGTATACTCTCGGATTGAAACCACGTCATTGGGCTGATAGTCATGACAAAATATATTTTTTCTATTTTCATGGCCAAAAATTTCATTAATTTTTAAATATATAAAATATTTACATGAACTTATATCAAATAAGGAAGCTACTAAAGTAGAGGCCTCCATAATAGTACCTAAAATTTTAAAAGGCCTCTAACTCTTCTTTTGGAGAGTAGGATGAACTTCTTAGACATGGATAGAACAACAGCCTTGATATAGAACCCAAATAACCAATGTAGGTCCACTATGCTCGTACCATATCTATGAAATATGACTACTTAATCCATGAATACCTCCTCTACCTGATTGGACAATATCCCATCCAGAAATGGAGCTATTGATATTGTACCCCCAAGGCGGTGTTGATACATATCCCTTCTCAATAGGAACTGCATGGATTGTTTTGAAAAATGCTGAAGATAGCCCATCTTGCTGCAAAATCAGTGCTCATTTGGGTTTCTCATACATTAGGTCTTCTTATGAAAATTCCTACCCCAATTTTGACACACTACCTAGATTTTGGTTTGTTTAATATATATGAATATATCCCCATGAGAAACTGTGAAACAAAATTTCCTACCGAGAGATGAAAAGACACCATGTCTCAATGTTTAGCAACCTTGAATCATACTACTAACTTCCTTGATGTTATACTTTGTGATGAGGTTCTAGCTCACTATCATTAAATGGAGTTCATTAAAAAACAATTACATGTGACAAGATTTCATACACCATTACATCCTTAAACCTTTTCATAGATGTTAATTAATTGGTTGTTTGTTTTGGTTCCAAACATTGATACTCAGTGAAACAAGATGAATACTCCATCGTCATCTTATTAGAATTCCATAAGTGAATAAATTCTCTATCAGGGTCCACTCCCAAGGTATACCGAATGAAGTATTCATATAATTATTCCAAGAATGTTTTCCAGACCATACCTTCATGACGATCAGGTAGAGGGATGACATATGACCAATTCTTGGAAGAGTCATGGCGCATATATGTGGAAATAATTACCCTCAACTCTGGAGGAATCTCCATATTCATGAAGATCGATAACATGTCCACCATCCCAGAATCATAATCACGATGACTAACATCCCCTGAGAAGGTGGATGGATTATGCTACTAAATTTATCGCATCAAATTTACCATAGTAAGGAAAGTTCATAGATATCCCTATATAGAATTCATAATTCACAAGAATATATATCAAAACTGAGCCTCAGTTCCCAATGTTGGTAGAATAAAATTTTCCTTAGGTGGAACTGCATGAGGTAATAATGGTATCCCAGGGCTCACCACATTCATAACATGGTCCTCACCACCCTCCTAACACATTATTTTAGGACATCATGGAGGCGTTTCTCTACAATTTCTAAATTCTTTCCTCATATAATATTTATTTGAAGATACGTTCAATGATATAAAAAAAAGAGAACATGTACACTACCTTCCTATAAATGAGTCAATCCTCTCTGTATACTGCCAAATCTAGGTATACATGATGAGAAAGATCACATGAATCATAAAATACATTTTATAGATCCCAATTCCATGTTTATATTATGATGAATGTCTCTTATAAGATAACATATTTTCTGATAAATGGAGTCTCAATTGTTAGGTATATAAGAAATCACCAATTACATTTAAATTGGAATCCCAATTTATCAGTAACCCTTCCACATTAAAATTATATTTTTTTAGTTCATAATAAATTATATTTATGTAGTTTTAATAACCATGTTTGATACATCACTATTACCAATTTATAAAGGTTTATACTTTATAAAAACTGAAATTGGCACATCATGTAACTACAAGATGATCATTATGATCTTTATTATCATGTGTCTTGCCACATATAATGATTTCATTGAATTGACTACCATTATTGATTTAAATAATTTCATTATTCAAAAATTTCAATTCGCATTCTTGATATCAAATCATATAAGGATTTATTTCCTAGAAAAAATGGTTCAGGGCATAAACAAGGAATAATTGAATAATTAAGGTTTCATCATCAATCTATAATGGAAAAAACTATTTATATTGATTAAAAAACATTAATTAATACAATTATATTATCCATACATAATAAATTATCAAATTTCCTTATCTAATAGTTCTTGAACTCCCAATAACAAAATGAAATACTAGAAAATGCACGTAGTACTGTAAATAGGGCATGGCATAATTCATGAAAAGATAATCCTTAAGTTATTATAATGATGCATGAGATGATACCTCTTTTTCATACTAGGACGATGAAAAACAGAAATCCATTATAATAATATCAATAATAATTATACCACAAAACATGTACATCACCCAATGGTGAAATCTATACAATTGTAACAGATACTAACCAAAAAGTAATATCTCATCCTAGTTAATTTGGGTCTCCCCTGTATGTGGATTAGATACTCCTAGAAATAACCTCATTACCAAATTCAAATACATCCTATCGTAATGTACAATACTCAAATGATAAGACAATAATAAAAAAGAAACCACTAATACAACATTTCAGTATCCCGAATCAAAATCCACTAAGACGTCCCCAAAGCCAATTGGACACATGACTTCAAGAATTCCTCCACATATGCTGGATGTTTCCAATTATAATTGAGGGTCTATAATGGTATGGTGGAGAGACTATACCCTCATCATAAAATTAAGACACAACATTAAATAATAAATATAATAAGTGGTAACAATAATAAATTACTAGTATCTAAATGATAATAGATCAAGAAATGTAACCAACATGTGGTGGTAAATCAATATATTATACAAAATGATGATCATAAAACTAAATTATACAAAAAAAATGAAACAGGATACCGGGGTATAATAATACATAACAAAATAATGAAAATACAAATTTCAAAAGCTCCAAAACTAGAATTACATGCATTTTTATCAATATTATTCTATTGTACTCAATAATTTTATAGAATAAAAAATAATAAGATGGACACTTCCATTTATATATACCTACAATCATTAGGATTGTTTAGTTACCAAATGTGGCATGAACAAGGTGTGATATATACTCCGCAAGCCACTAAAAATGGTTTCTAGAATTGTATATTATATTTATATAAAATGAGTATTATATGGGTACATAATAAATATAATTCTTTAAATAAATTAATAAATAACAAATTTTAGATTGGGTTCTTCAGGGGACCCCAAAAAACAATACATAGTTCATCCTAATCCTAATATGTTTGAACCATAGTCTACTTGTACAAATATAAAAAGGGTACGTAAATGTCTCCTCAATGATCAAGTGGAACATCGGTCACACATAAGTACATTATTTGGGTTGGTAGTAGGCCCTGATATTTGTAACTGGAACTATGTATTTTAATATTAGTAATCCATAAAAAATAATTCATGGAATTATGTGCCCATTCAAGGTGATCTATGAAATGTAACCCAGGTATCTCTCTATGATCCCAATAAATAACCATCACTATAAGTGTTCTTCCCATGTGATCTGTAAAAGTAATTCTAAGTATAACCCTTAACATGGTGTAATGTATGAAAATTTGAGCCCATACCAAGAATACTATGTAGGGGACCTATTGTCACTCATTGGATGGTCTAACTAGATCACCTACTAAGCCGATCATTGTAAGCTACCCTAGGGAAGTAGTATCACTCGTTGATTAGTAAAGAATACATCTAGTGAGACTATCCAATAGGTCCTATAATGTATCCCTGTATCACTCTCAATACATTTATAGTTAATTTCAATAAAATTTATAATGTATGATGATCCATTCCAAAGAATCCTTATGTTGAGAGCCTTGTACCACCCTCTTATTGAAGTAATGGTATGCGCTAGCTATCAAGAACACATAAAATTTAATAAGGCATTGTATTGATAACACTCTAATCATGTTTTAAATACCATTAATTCAAGAAAAAAATAATATTCATAAATAACAAGGGTAGAAACACATTTCCAATAATCTCTTTTAGATAAATACCCACAATCGAAATAAAATCAATTAAATTTAGTTCTATGGAATAATTTTCTAAACCTTTTAGAAGGTCACACCCATATGAATGTATCCTGTCAATTTAATCACTCCACATCATTTATTCATGGGTAACTAAGGTCCTGCTACACATGATAAGAACAATTAATTTAATTATCTATAATTTATGGAGGTGACACTAGAGGAGTCCAATGCGCATATTAATTGCACATGGTAAATTTAATAAGACCATTAGGGAAAAGCACTAGACCACCTACCATAGGTTAGTATACGACCCATCATTCATATTTGACATTTTATTCAAAATATAATGGAATAAATCAACAAAAAATCATTTACATAAGGCATATGATATCATAAATAATATCATCTAAGATGAAGTGATAAACAGTAATAGGAAGGAAGAGGAGTGGATAAATTACTGTTAACTATCCAACATAATCACTAGGGAAGGAGATATGGACCAGATAAAGAAATGAATTCAAATCCAAACAAGGGGAATATTTTGAGAATCCATCTGGTAGTGATTTTATATCTATGAAGTAATAATAAAATAAGGGGTGAGATAAAAAGAAATATAGGAAAACAACATTTCCCTAAAATAATTAATTGGGGCACAATTTTTCAACATGGTTTTCCAAATCATGTGCCAACTGAGAGACAAGAAACTATCCATTGAGAGTGTCCCATGTGGTTGGGGAGAATGGTTTTTAGAACCATTATCTACTTATTTCTCCCCACTAGTAGAGGAATAAACCACATGGTGTCAATACTGCACTTTTATAAAATCTGTTGAGATCCAATGTGCTCCCCTCAATGGAGCCCTATAGCACCCCAAAATAGTTTGTCTAACTCTTCAGGTAAGGATCCGACCCCAGTTGCATGAATCTGGTTCCTCATTTGATTTCATTGGCATAAAAATAAGGAATATGAATCCCGAAGGACCTAGTAGTTTAGTAATATTGTAAAAACTTTACATGAATAAGATTAACATTACAACTTTTAGGGAAAATGAACACTAGTTTATTCCAATAGAAATGTCCCTGCCTCATAGATTATGCTTTTAAGTCATTCATAATTTACATTTTCATATCTTGGGAAAAATGATACATAAGAATGGGGTGAGATCAAACGCTCAGTAAGAGTATGAAATACAGTGGAAGATAGCATAAAAATATGACATGGTGCATAATTTAAAACACTTTCCTTTAATAATAAATTTGAACACATTATGGATTGAATATGAGTTGAGTAAATGATGCCATAATAAAACATAATCATGGAGATTATACTAGTCTAATAACAACATGAACTTTCAATTAATAGATTCATAATGTGGGAAGTGCATATGTAGGACATTCTGAAACATTTTATCATGGCCTCGTCCAAGACGTCTAGTTATTAAGGCCTCGGTTAAAATCCATATCACATTGGGAAATGCCTCGACCAATTCCATGAATAGATGTCTCATGAGACATACCAATGCATAGAAGGGCTATCACAGGCCCCAAAAAATGACATAATAAGTAAAATTAATTCCTTATATGAGTGGGGTTAAATAGAAACAACATATACATTCATATTGAAATTATCATATGAAATGTCACTAACATTCCCAAATTATTGAACAAAAACACTAACTATTTAGAATAATACGGTGAATGGTTTTAGGATAGATCATCCACAATAATTTTATTTATAAACCAATAAATAAAATACTTTATATGGCATCATAAATGATTATCCCCAACAATACATAAGAATCAATAAGTGTGTTCAATGAAACGAGAATAATCTTCAAAAATCATTAAGCAAATCTTGTGATAAATACTCTTATTTTGAAAAGAAGAGTTCTTTTGGAAAAATATCTATATAAAACCAGAAGTGAATTAACATATTATTTTCATAATAATATGAGTGATTTTAAAAAGATAATGGGTTCCAAAAATAGATTATAGAGTGCCCTAGAAAATCAGTATGAATTTAAGAAATTCCCTTGAAACGGGCTTGTATTTTTGAATCAATTTTGAATGTTCCTTTTAAAACATGTAACTATCCATTAAATAAAGAAGAATTCAGGTTTTTAAACATATATATTATTATAATACAGAACATATGGGGAGTAAATAACAATACATAAGAATTACATCAAGGTAATTAGACAATGAAAGTATCCCGAATGAAAATGGTAGTTCGGGTGGAAAAACTATTACCTTAGCTCCAAACATGTTCCGCTCTTGTACATAAGCTCCTGGAATATGAAATTATAATTGTTAATAACGTATTTCAGAACCTATTATACCTGTATTTAGTTTACCATAATTCTGGTTAGTTCATTTATGTCTTTATTGATAAGTTATTGTATTGAATTTCATCGTTCTAGAGTGTTCGTTTCCTTTATTTTCATATTTGGTTCCCTTGTTTTTATGTAATGAAGGTCATGTGTAATGGTTATAAATCTCCAGGATTAGAATTATATATTATTAATGAACATAAGTAATTTATAATGGTAATTTATATCATTTTGTTACATGGAATGAGGATGAATCATTAGATGACAACCACTTTTATTAGTCCACAATAGTTGGAATATTATGAACTAGTTTTGTCATATAACATAATTATATGTACATATTCTGGTTCTGGAATATTAATTAGGTTATAAAACATATAATATTGTCTTTTTCTACCATGAATATGGTTTTTCTGACTAGTAATGGAGAATAAATTTAAGAACAAAACTTCATCATCCACGAAGGTTATAAATCGGAACCTCATGGACGTCGATTTCGTTTATAAAAATAAAATGGAGGAAGTAAGAATATTTATGATGGTTCTTCTCTTAAGATGATATAAATCCATAATATAGATGTCATTGGAGTTATCATGTTCATTTTTATAGAGGTGATGAGGAGAGGATAGCAAAAGAAGTTAATTTTAAATGAAACCTTATGAAAAAGAAGGGTGCTTTACCTCTTGAAATAACCTCCTTGAAAAGCTCTTTGAGGGAAGGGGTTTTGTTATTTTGGAAAGGCTAGAAGCATCTTGGACATGAGGAGAGACAAGGGAAGGATAATTTCGTAGATCATTAAGAAACTTCAAGTCATAGAGGAGTGAAAGAAGAGGGAGTGGTGAGTGGTTTTTATAGTGGAGGAGAGGAGTAAATTTTGAATATTTAATTAATTATTTTATTATTTCCCTCAAGAAAACCAATAGTGTGGTTTCATGTAACCCCTAAAAGTAATAAGTGCATGTGAGTTAGATCCAAGTGACATTGCATCATTTGTGACGTCATAAATAGTGTATTTAACTAATAATTTATATATACGGTATTTTATTGTATTTCACTTTTCATCAAAAAATCAAAAATTTCATAAAAACCCCACAAATTCACCCATACCATTTTTCGACGTGTAGAATTAAAAAGTGAAATCCATTTTTCAAAAATAATTTTCTAAATATTATTACATTTATTTTTAAATAATGTCATGTTTAATTCTAAAAATAACAATCTTAGAGGTATAATTTTCTTTATGTGACATAGAAGAATTAATTAAGATCCCATTATCTTATTACCTTAAGAAAATATAATAATTTCATTATTTACTATTTATAAGGGTCATATTACTATTCATATTTCTATTCATATGGGTATGTTACTATTCACTAAAAAACAAGTTTGTTCTATCAAACTCCAAATGAATTACTGAACGCAACTCTAGATGGCCATTTTTCAAAATTCAAAGCATATAATAGGCAATGTTGTGTTTAATGGCTAGATTATAAAATTGAATGCTATATTAATTTTAAAAAACCTGGGGTGTTACATTCTCCCCTAGATAAAAAAATATCATCCTCAAAATTCACAAAATATTACCTAAAAAGATTCGGGTATGTCTTTAACATAAGCTCCTAAGGCTCCCATGTTGCTTCCTCCATAATACGGTTCCTCCATAGAACTTTCACCAGACAAGTCATCTGATTTCTCAATACGTGTTCTCTAATTTCAAGAATCTTGATAGGCTCTTCACAGTAAGATATAATGGGCTCAAGTTCCACTTATTCATAAGTGAGTTCATGTGTTTGGTCTGGCATGTACTTTCTTAGCATTGTAAAGTGGAACACATTGTGAACCTTGGAGAGACTTGGCAGCATTGCCAAACAGTAAGTTACATCTCCAATTCGGTCCATAATTTCAATAGGTCCGATGTACCTGGGACTTAATTTTACCTTCTTACTGAATCGTGTAATACCCTTCCATGGAGATACCTTTAAGAAAATGTGACCACCTTCTAGAAAATCAAAATCCTTCCTTCGGTTATCAGCATAGATCTTTTTCATACTTTGAGATATTTTGATATTATTTTGGATAATGTTCACCTTTTCTGTTGTTTCATCAACAAGTTCTAGGCCCAAAAACTTTCTTTCACCATCATCATCCCAAAAAGTTGTTTTACGACATCTCCTGCCATATAACACTTCATAAGGTGACATCTGAATACTTGAATGCAATCTATTCTTGTAGGAAACTTCCATGAGTGGTAAATAATGAACTCACATGAATTGAAAATAAGTGAATAAGACCTCAACATGTCTTAAAATGTTTGAATACTGTGTTCTAATTTTCCATCAGTTTGTGGGTGGTAGGCAGTGCTCAAACTAAGATCAATATCTAGGGCCTTCTGAAGACACTTCCAGAATCATGATGTAAAATAGAGATCACTATCGGAAAAAATTGTGAGGTTACACCATGTAGTCTTACAACTTCATTAATATATATTCTTGTTAAACGTTCAAGTGGTAAATCTTCCCTTATAGCAAGAAAATGTGCATATTTTGTAAGACAGTCAACAATGACCCATATCATATCATTCTTTCTTGGATTCCATGGTAGCCCCATGTCAAATTCCATATTAATTTCATCCCATTTCTACATAGGTATAAGAATGGGTTGCATGACTCCACTAGGATGTTGTCTTCCCACCTTCACCTATTGACAAACCAAACATCTTGACACGTAATCAGCTATCTGTCTCTTCATGTTTTCCCACAAAAAATTTTCTTTTAGATCTCTAAACATATTTTTTCTACCAGGGTGTTTAGAGAAATTTGAGCTATGATCATCATCTAATAGTTCCATTTCTACATCAAGTGCTGATGGAATGCATAACCACATCTAAAACATTAGAACACCTTCTTCATACACGAAGTCTGCCAGTATCCCATCCTTAATTGTGTCAATTTTCTTATGCAGACTGTCATTATAAGATTGGGAAATATTTATCTTCTCTAGTAAAGAGGGTGTAGCAATCATTTGAAAGAGGAGTGATGTTTCCCCTTCCTTAAAAATTTCAATATTCATCTTCAGTAGATCCATGAACATAATATCTCTTTCAATCCTCATTTGAGTTAGAAGTCCATGATCTTTCCTTCTTAATGAATATTCCACATTATTCACCTTTCATGGGTGGTAGTGTATTGAACAATCGTAATATTTGAGTAACTCGAGCCATCTTCTTTGTCTCATGTTGAGTTCTTTTTGAGTGAATATATATTTCAAACTCTTATGGTCTGTATAAATATCACAACTCTCTCCATAGAGATAATGCCTCCATATTTTCATAGAAAAGATTACAGCTGTTAACTCAAGATCATGAGTTGGAAAATTTTTCTCATGAGTCTTCAATTGTCTTGATTCATAAGCAAAAAATTTATCTTTTCCATAAGGACGCAACCCAGTCTATTCTATGATGTATCGGTATATATTACAAATCCATCACTTCTAGATAGAAGATTCAAAATTGGAGCATTTCCCAATCTTCTTTTCAATTCACCGAAGCATTTAGTACATTATTTTTCCCACAAAAACATAACTCCTTTACGTGTGAGCTTGGTTAGCGGGGTTAGGCATTCAGACAAAATTCTGAACAAAACGATGATAATAACCAGCTAAGCCAATAAAACTACGTACCTCAGTTATGTTTGTTGGAATGGGCCAATCTTGGATAGCCTTTTTCTTTGCGGGATCAAATAAGATTCCATCCTTAGAGACAATATGACCCAGAAAAAAAAACTTTTTGATCCAGAATTCGCACTTGCTAAACATCCCATATAATTTATTTCTTCTAAGAGTTCTCAGAATAACCCACAATTTATTCTCATGTTCTTCATAGCTTTTTGAGTATATAAGGATATAATCGATGAATAACACAACAATGTTATCATGATATTCCTTGGAAACTCTATTCATTAAATCCATGAAACTATAGGGTGCGTTTTTCAGTCCAAAAGGCATCAATGTAAAATAATAATGCCCATACCTGGTCTCAAATGTTGTCTCTGGAATATCTTCTTTCTTCACAAGCAACTGAAGATATTTGGATTGATGATCAATCTTCTAAAAGTATTGAGCTCCATGAAGTTGATAAAATAAATCATCAATCCGGGTTAGAGGATACTTATTATTTATTGTAATATCATTGATTTCCCTATAATCAATTCAAAGCCTCATGGATCCATATTTCTTCTTCGCGGAGAGGATAGGGGCTCCCCGTGGAGAAACACTAGGTCCAATAAATACATTTTCACTCAAATCCTCTAGTTGTTTCTTTAGATATACTAATTCCATAGTGTCCATTCAATAGGGAGTCTATGATATAGGTCTTGCATCAGTAATTAAATCAATAGAAAATCCAACTTCCCATTCTGGAGGATGTTTAGGTAAATCCTCTAGAAAAACATCAATGTAATCTTTCACTATGTTCACATATTCAATTTGAATATTTCTTTCCTTTCCCATAGATATTGGTTTATCTTCCTCTACAAGTATTGTATTCAGTAGAGATACTGGGGGTGGTTCAAGATAAGAATCAGGTGGCGAAGTTTCCACCCTAAAGACAAGGGATTAAACTCCAATTTCAAAAATTGTAACAGCCTTCTTCTTATATTAAATCATTGCTTCATAATTTGATAGCTTATCCATACTGAGAATTTTATCCAATTCAGTCATTGGTATGATGATAAGGATAGAATCTAGATCACATTTTGGTGTCTGGAGGGGGGCTAAACGACATGCATTTGTTGCAATGATACATCCACTAAGAGTATTGGCTGATAAGTCCTTTATTAAATTAAATTGTACATATAAAATTTTCTTGGCAAACTGAAAAGATATAAATGAATGCGATGATATAGAATCAAATAAAGTATTGGCTAAATTTGAGGAAATGATTAAAGTATCTGCCATCACATCATTAGGAACTTCAACCTCTGCAGTTATTCTAACACCCTGATATTTTATGAAAAATATTCTTTTTAATTTCATTGATGTCTTGTGTTTTACTCTACACCAAAATAATCTAGCACTACACGCATCCCTATCTTGGCTTGTATTACACGAAATCGTGACCTTCCATGATAGCGTGTGTTGTACGCAATACTGAGTTCCACTAAACTACGATATGTTATATAAACTAGCTATTATGAATAGTAATACACACTTTTTGAAATTTTATAAATTTTATCTTTCAAAATGGACTTCATTTTTTGATTCATAATATCGAAATTATATTAGTGTGAATTTTTGGAATTTTTCTGAAAACGTTAAATTTTTTATGAGTA
Source organism: Viscum album (assembly GCA_963277665.1). Classification (NCBI taxonomy): domain Eukaryota; kingdom Viridiplantae; phylum Streptophyta; class Magnoliopsida; order Santalales; family Viscaceae; genus Viscum; species Viscum album. The sequence goes on from OY728166.1 coordinate 1,380,867,620, forward strand.
GTGAAAACCCTGGGTTGCTATTTAAAAACTGACTTTTTTAAAATAATTATTTTTTTAATTAAATTTATTTTAGATCAAAATTGATACATAATACCTAGATATGTTCAATGTAATTCATTGGAGTCATTTTATAATAATTTTAGATATACAAATTTTTTTGAACTTTTCACCGTCTTTTAACCACCTCCTAGGATAATTTGGAAATTCACATAAAACATAATTTTACTACTACTGTGAGTGGAATTTTAAAAATCCTAGAGAAACGGATAATATCAAGGAGTAAAATGTGGTTCAATGAGAAGAAAATAAATTTTGGTTGACAGTAACATTTTACTTTTATTTACCACGGTTAAAAGTAAATAAGGTAATTAAGGGTAAAAATGATATTAATATTACCCTAACACATGTACTAATTCAATTGGACATGTTTATCTCTACCATAAACAACCTTAGGAATAAAATATTATCATTTAGGTCCACTTGGATTAAATTAGGACATTTATTATTATTTAATTCAAAGAATAGTTAAAATAGATAAAATCAAAGATTAATAACTAAAAAAAATTTAATATTGGGTTATAAATATGATACATTCAACTATAAATGTTCATTATAAAGTTAAAAATATTTCAAACCTAATGGTATTTTATTTATAATTTTTAGACATTAAATAATTTATGTTATTTATGACACAATGGTGATGCAGTAATTACCTAAATAATGAAATATTGAAATAACTAATATTATAAATACCCAAATAAATGTCATTTGAGACTTTTTATGAATTCCACTAATTTTATAGGTTAATATGACATGTTATTATTGATTTAATTAACTTTTTTCGAACAAATCATGCTGTTATAAGTTTCAAAAAAGCAATTACCAAATAGTGTCAAAATTGACATTAAGTAGTTTTCAAAACAAATATTATATTATTAATTGTTATTATTTTACTAAAAATATAAGGTTAGGCCAAATGACTTATATAAGGTTAAATATATTAATAATGAACCACTTGGGGTTCGTTTGGATGGATATAATATGTTTATTAACCATATAGTGGATGAAAACAAGAAGACACGGTAAAAGAAAAATTATTTTATCTTAGAGTTAAATCTAAAAGATAAGGTTAAACTAGTAACCTAAACTTTTCTAAAACCTATTGGATGAGAGTATTTCAACCCATACCCACTTTAGATTATAAATAAATCAATTTGGAGCTATTATAAACTGAATATGTCTTTATTATAAAATAAGTTTTTATGTTTTTCCTAAAGTGCCCCTCTTCTCCCTTATAAAAAAGGGCACCTCATCCCTCTTCTCTTCACACCCTTTTGGGGAATGAATATGGGACAACACCAGCCCATTTCTCTTCTCCACTTCAATAGAAACATTATGGATGTTCTGGTCTTCTCAAAAGACAAACTCTACTTTCTTAAGAGGAAGCTTAAAGGAGGTGCGTCGAAGAAGAGGTAATCTCTTCTTCCGATTCTCTCAAGTTTCTTTTTTCTTATACCTCTTCTTCATTATTTTTCTCATTATAAAGTAATAACATCAGTATTTTTTATATACTGATATGTTATTATAAATATGAAACAACCCTATTTCACCTTCTATCCATCCTACGAAAAACGAAATCACAGTGCGTGTGTATGTACTAAATACCGTCTCCACGCCGTGGTGTAATCTGTTTTCGACCACCACCTTACTTGGATGGGTATAATTGAGTAAATAAATAACTATAAATGATTATTTTAAATTTATATTGATTCATAAATATTATACATACACTTTAATATAATTCCACGATCATGGGAATGATATCATCGCTCGTGCGTACGTACGGACTACCGTCTCCACGACGCGATTAGATTCATTCTCTTTGTTCACCATTCATGAATGATTATAAAATATATATAATAAATAATACTGAAATATGTTACATAATAATGATATTGTGTTTATGTATATATATTTATGTCATCTACTTAATTCCATTCAATTCAATAAGGAAACGAAAACAGTGTTCATGTGTACGTACGGCCTACCATCTCCATGAACGGTGTATTTCATTACATTTAACGATCTATCATATATATATATATGTATATGATGAATATATATTATATATAAATCATGTTTTACATTATGTAATTATATAATTCAGGATATAAGTAATAATATCAAGAACAAAAAGTCGAAACACGTATAATAAATGAAACGATTTTACCCAAATCGCGGCTTTTACATCAAATTTACAAAAGAACGGGTAATATAAAGTCATAAGTATACCATATATGATATCATAAAAATGAATATGATTCTATAATAAGTCAATGACATTATTTAAATCAATATACATGAGGTTTGGATACATACGAAGCATATCAGACATAAGGTAAGGGATAATAATTCCAATCTCGCTCTTATCCGAGATTGTTTATTCGTAAGTATTTACTAGGGTTTTTGTTATCATCCATGTACCTATTTTCTAAAAATGTTTTCATTTGTGTTTAATGGCCTTTTACCCATTTTTGAATTTTACCACATGTTATGAATGGAATCTTACTTTTTTTTACCACACGACGAACTTTTTCACTTTTCCGAAAAAAGTACGAGGAGAATGTTATTTTTAACTTATATGGCGTGAATGGATTTTTACGGTTTCATAACCCCTCATTTTCATGAAGCTTCCTCTAAAAGATCTCCAGATTATTTTCAACAAAACCCTATTCTTTTAAAATTGCTTGGAATTTTTTGCAAATAAAATGATTTTGAAGAAGAAATGATATTTTCCTCAAGATTTCATTTCAAGTGTTTTATCATAACTATTTTCCATCTAAAATGACATTATTTAATAAGTTTTTGTTTCAAGTATAATGTCTCCATTATTTACATGGTTTGATTCTTCTTATGATGAAATGATATCCATTTTTTATATGTATTATGTTATGATGGCATGATGTTTAAGAATCCCATATTATTACATGGGTTATGCTGTGATGTATGATTTATGGTATTGTGGTACATGAAAGAATGATTTCATTATGATATGGGTGGTGACTATATCTCCCTCCAATAAATTTGGTAATGATTCTTATATCATGAGATAAACATGGATGAAGCGGTACGTTAATCTGATTCAGTGATAGAGGACTAGAACGAGGAGTGAACTCTATTCAGAAAGGGACTTTGTCCGCTAAGATGGTCATAGTAGTAATGTCTTGGCTAATATGGAAATCATATCATGTGCTTAATATTTTTCCACAATTAAATGTTTTATTCCCATATTATTTTTTCATTATTGATGTTCCTTTATTATCTACTCCTTATGTACTACGATGATTTATTTTACAACTCAAGATTTTGATGTCTAAACATTATATTCATGTTTTTAAGTTCAAATGTATATGTTTTTTTTCATGCATACCATTACTGAGCATTTGTGCTCACCTTTTATATGTTTTCTTTTCCCTAGTATATAAAGAATGATTTTAGGTAAGAAAAAAATGGAAGATCTTTATGGGAGATGTTGAAGATCATTCAGCAAGATTAGAAGATTATGTTCCAAGCTTCCAAGGACACTATACTATTACGGTCCTTTGGTGTCTATTTTTGTAATGTATTAAGTATTCCGAAAAAATAATGTAATGTCCATGTACTTCAATCTTTAGATATCTATAGTTGGTATCCAAGGAATAGTTTAGTTAACCTTTGGAAACTAAGATATGAAAATTTTAGTGAGATCCCTATAGATATTTCTACGGTATATCTAGGGATGTATGTATGGATAAGTATAAGTATAGGTTATACTCCTAGAATTACGGTAAAAATTTTAGAATTATCCCTAAGATGTTATTTATTGAAGATACTCTCCTGTTATTATGTTTTTTTCCCTAGCATGATTTTCGCCCCTCACACTATTCTTTTTGGGTTTTAGAAGATGGCTGGAACCTGAAGGAATCATGTTGATCAATGTAATGGAAAATGTAATGAATCTCCTCCTGAACAAAGCAATGTTATGGGAGATGGAGTGTAGAATCTTATTTCTGTACTTACACAAGCTATAAATCATTCTTGACTTCCAAATGAGCAGAGAAGCGAACAATATTCTATTGAGTCCTTCATGAGGCAACATCCACCTTCTTTCAGTGGGTCTTCTGATCCACTTGTTGATGAACAATGGGTTAGTACCATTGAATAGATTTTTTCCATACTTCCCTATTTGGAACATGAAAAAGTAAATCTAGCTATTTACCGTTTAGAAGGTGAAGCAGATCAATGGTGGACTCTAATTAAAAATATGAGGCCCTGAGATGAAATTGAATATATAGAATGGGATGAGTTCAAGAACTTATTTTTCAATAAGTACCTCCCTCGTATTTTTCAAACAAATATGCAAAACTATTTCCTTGAGCTTAAGAAAAAGGATGATGAATATGTTGGTATATACAAAGCAAATTTTACAATACTTTCACGGTATGCATATGGTTTTATCATCCAACCTGAAAGTAAAGATGATCGATTTTTCAGTTGGTTTAAACAAGTATTTGAAGGGCATTAGATATTGGAGACTTCAGTAGCTATGAAGAAATTGTGCATTGTGCTATCAAGGTAGAACTGAAAGTTAGTGTAATATATCCATCTCATGGTTTTGACAAGAAACGAAAGATGGAGCTCAAGGAGAAATCTCATAATAATGGTGAAAAGAAGATGAATGTCTCTTCATGCTAAAAGTGTGGAAAGAAACATGGTGGAGATTGTATTAAAGGGACTAGAAAATGTTTTAAGTGTGGAATAGAAGTTCATCCATCATCTGAGTGTCAAAGTAATGGAAAAAGGGTTTCTAATGATGTGAATAAACAAAAGACTGCAGAGAACGCACCACCAACACTTCAATGCTTCAAGTGCAAGGAAATGGGTAATTATGCTAATCAATACCCTAATCCAAGGGATAATGATGAATGACGTGAGAAACATCTTAAGTCAAAGGATAATGAGAAGTCGCATGAAATCACTATTTGTGATGTTGAGTATGACAATGATGTAGTGGAATGATTATGTGTTTATGTAATGGGATTCCAAAATAATGTTGTGCAATCTAATTTATAGTACTGTGGAATATTGGAATATCTATGTATTGGTTTATTATTGTTTTCAATAGTTATATGGTACCAGTAACCATGAAAATTAATTCAAATATTTTGGAAAGTAGGAGATATGCACATAATGAAGGGATAAAGAGAAAATAATATTAATGAGCTCATGACTGATATATGGACAATGTGATATCATGGTTTGAGTATATTGAAATTTTGGGATGTGGAAATAGTTACCTTTTAACAGAATCCATGTTTTCACTATGGTTATATGATAATTTATCTTTCAAGAGAATACATGATTATGGTATTCACATGTTTGGAATGTGACCAACAAGATATATGCGGGATAAATGATGGTATTCACATGATCGGTAGATGACATTTCTAGTAATTTTTTTCTTTATACTATGAGCATGGACATAAGTATTTTAGATAAGGCAAAAGATTGGAATGAATTATGTTGTACATAAGTTAGTATTGTTTAAGTATAGAACTTTTTTTGATATTATTTATGGAATGTTATAATAGTGTAGCTTAAGAAAATGGACAACATGTTGAACAGACGACAACCCGTCGTGTCGGACAAGGCTGTGGGAATCGAACCAACAACTGAAGTGCAAGATGCCTTTATCGCCTACCACTGGCCTACAGGAAGACCCTGGTTAGTAGAAGCTAGTTTTATTTTATCAAGCGGTATGATATATAATTTATAAGTCTATTTTAGGAACCATATATGATTAAACTCACTATAGATGGACTTATTTATATTTAATAACTTTTACTATCCTTTTGTTTGAGACATATGGAATGACCTATCATTCTATCGCATGATCGGCTAACACTTCACAGAAGACAAATTAATCCTCATTTCTTTAAGAGATGATGTGGAAATTGTTCAAGGCACAAAAAACAGTAAGATTGTATAAAAATCAAGTAAGTATTTCTTTTAATTCAATAATTCTTCAACTTTAGGGAAATGATCTTGAATACAAAAAAATGTTGTGCTAGTGTCCTTATATCCAATGAATCAGATGGTACCTTAAATTATAACAAATTTATGGCTTTTTTATTGTTGTCTTTTTCATAGCCATGTCCTCTACCACTCTCATTTAGAAGATGATGGTTAGATTTCTCTTCCATATCCATATTTTGACATATGTTCTCTTATGTTGAAACCCAATGATTAGTTAATTTGGATAACCTTTATGTTTCATACATTAGTTTTTAATGATAAGTTTTGTTATTCCTTTTTACGATGTGGATTTCTATGAAAGAAACTTTGGAGTAGTAAACCAATTATAACCCTGACAAATTTTGAGGGCGAAATTCATAATAAGGGGGATACAATGTAACACCCTATGATTTTATGAAAAATATTCTTTTTAAGTTCATTGATTTATTTTATTTTATTCTACACCAAACGGATCTTGCACTACACACATCCCTGACTTGGCTTTCATTACACGCAATCGCGACCTTCCACGATAGCGTGTGTTGTACGCAATACCGAGTTTCACTAAACAATGATAGGTCATATAAACTAGCCATTATGAATAGTAATACACAATTATTGAAATTTTATCAATTTTATCTTACAAAATGGACTTCATTTTTGGATTCGGAATATAAAAATTAGCCTAGGGTGAATTTTTGGTATTTTCCTGAAAACTATCAATTTTTGATGAATAGTGAAAACACTGGATTACTATTTAAAAATAGACTCTTTATTTAAATAATTATTTATTTTTGTTAAATTTATTTTATTTCAAAATTGATACATAATACCTATATAGGTTCAATGTAATTCATTAGAGTCATTTTATAATAAATTTAGATATAATTTTTTTGAACTTTTCACCGTCTTTTACCCACCTTGGAGAATTTAGAAATTCACATAAAACATAATTTTACCACTTCTGTGTGTGTAATTTTGAAAATTTGAGACACACGGTTAATATCAAGGAGTAAAATGTGGTTCAATAAGATGAAAATAATTTTTTTTGAATAGTAACTTTTTACTTTTAATTACCATGGTTAAAAGTAAATAGGGTAATTAAGGGTGAAAATGATATTAATATTACCCTAACACATGTCCTAATTCTATTGGACAAGTTTATCTCAACAAAAAACTACATTATAAATAAAATATTATCATTTAGGTTCACTTGGATTAAATTAGGAAATTTATTTTTATTTTATTCAAAGAAGAGGTACAAGAGAAAAAATCAAAGTTTAATAACTAATACATTTTTAATATAGATTTATAGAAAATATAAATTGGACTATAAATATTCATTAGAAAGATAAAAATATTTCCTACCTAATGGTATTTTATATATAATTTTTATACATTATATAATTTATGTTATTTATGACACAATGGTGATGCAGTAATTACCTAAATAATGAAATATTAAAATAATTGGTATTATAAATACTAAAATAAATGTAATTTGAGACTTTTTATGAATTCGACTAATTTTTTAGTTTAATGTGGAATCTTTTTTTGATTTATTTAACTTTTTGCGAACTAATCATGTTGTTATGATTTTCACAAAAATCAACTACCAAATAGTGTCAAAATTGACATAAAATTGTTTTTTAAACAAATATTATATTATTAATTGTTATTATATTTTTAAAAATATATGATTTGTCCAAATGACATATATAAGGTTATATATATTAATAATTAACCACTTGGGGTTCGTTTTTCTGGTTATAGTATGTTTATTATCCATATAGTGTAAGAAAACAAGAAGGCACAGTAAAAGTTAAATTATTTAACTTAGAGTGAAATCTAAAAGATAAGGCTAAAATAGTAACCTAAACCTGTCTAAAACCTATTGGTTGAGAGGATTTCGACCCATACCCACTTTATATTCGAAATAAATCAAATTTGAGCTATTATAAACCGAATATGACTTTATTATAAAGTAATATTTTAAGTTTTTCCTATGGTGCCCCTCTCCTCCCTTATAAAAAAGGGCACCCCTTCCTTCTTCTCATCACACCGTTTTGATCATTGAAGCTCAGCCAACCCCTGACAAGTTATCTTCTCCACTTCCCTAGAAAAATTCCGGAGGTTCTATTCTTCTCAAAAGACCAACTATACTTCATTAAGAAGAAGCTTAAAGAAGGTGCGTCAAAGAAGAGGTAATCTCTTCTTCCGATTATCTCAAGTTTCATTCTTCTTCTACATATTCTTATTTAGTTGTCTCATTATAAATTAATAACATAAGTATTATTTATATAATAATATGTTATTATAAATATTAAATAACCCTATTTCAGGTTCTATCCATCCTACGGAAAACAAAATCACCGCACATGCGTATTTACGGAATACCGTCTCCACGACGTGGTGTAATCTGTTTTCGACCACCACCTTACTTGGATGGTTATAATGGTGTAAATAATTAACTATATATGATTATTGTAAAGTGACATTGATTCTGAAATTCTATAAATATACTTTAATACAATTTCATGATCATGGGAATTATATCATCGCTCGTGTGTACGTACGGACTACCGTCTCCACGACGCGATGAGATTCATTCTCCATGTTACCCATTCATGAATGATTATAAAGTACATATAATGAATAATAATTAAATATATGACATAATAATGATTCTGGATTTATGTATATATATATGTATGTCATCTACTTAATTCTATTCAATTCAATTAGGAAATGAAAACATCGTTCAGGCATACGTATGGCCTACCGTCTCCATGAACGGTGTCTTTCATTCCATTTATCGATCTATCATATATATATCTATATATGCTGAATATATATTATATATAAATCATGTTTTACATTATGTAATTATTTAAATCAGGATATAAGTAATAATATTAAGAATAACAAGTCGAAACACATACAATAAATGAAACGATTTTACCCAAATCGTTACTTTTACATCAAATTGACAAAAGAAAGTGTAATATAAAGTCATAAGTAAGACATATATGATATTATAACAATGAATATGATTCTGTAATAAGTAAGAGACATTATTTAAATCACTATACAGGAGTTTTGGATATATACAAAGCATATCAGACATAAGGTAAGGGATAACTATTCATATCTCGCTCTTATCTGAGATTGTTTATTCGTAAGTATTTACTGGGGTTTTTGTTATCATCCATGTCCCTATTTTCAAAAAATGTTTTCATGTATGTTTAATGGCCTTTTTAACCATTTTTTAATTTTACCATATTTCATGAAAGTAATATTAATTTTTTTACCACACGGGGAACGTTTTCACTTTTCTGACAAATGTATGAGGAGAATTTTATTTTTAACTTATACAGAGTGAACATAATTTTATGGTTTCATAGCGTCTCATTTTCATGAAGATTCCTCTAAAAACATTCATGATTATTTTCAAAAAAACCCTTTTCATTTAAAATATCATGGCATTTTGTGAAAATTATATGATTTTTCAGAAGAAAGGATATTTTCCTCAACATTTAATTTCAAGTGTTTTATCAAAACTATTTTCCATCTAAAATGAAATTATTTAATATATTTATGTTTCAATTATAATATCTCCATTATTTACATGGTTTGATTCTTCTTATGATGAAATGATATACATTTTTTTATATTGATTATGTTATGATGTCATGATGTTTAAGAATCTCATTCTATAACATGGATTATGGTATGATGTATCATTTATGATATTGTGGCACACAAAATAATGATTTCATTATGAGATGGGTGGGACCTATATCTTCCCCCAATACATTGGGTAAATAATTATATCTCATGAGATAGACATGGCAGAAATGGTAAGTTAATCCGGTTCAGTGATACAGTAATGGAACGAGGAGTGAACTCGTTTCAGAAAGGGACTTTGTCCACTAAGATGGTCATGGTAGCAATGCCTTAGATATTATTGTAATAATATCATTTGCTTAATGTTTTTTCACAATTAAATGTTTTATTCCCATGTTATTTTATCATGATTGATGTTCCTTTATAATCTATTCCTTATGTACTGCCATGATTTTTTTCACAACTCAAGATTTTAATGTTTAAACAATATGTTCATGTTTTGAAGTTCAAATGTATATAGTTTGTTTTATTTTTTTTCCCTGCAAACCCCTACTAATCATTTGAGATCACCCTTTATCTGTTTTATTTTCCCTAGGATATAAATAATGTTTTTAGTTATTAGAAAAAGGGAAGATCATTATGGGATATGTTGAAGATCTTTCACCAAGATTAGATGATTATGTTCTATGTTTCCAAAGACACTAAACTATTATGGTCCTTTGGTGTCTGTTTTTGTTATGTATTAAGTATTCCGCAAAAATAATGTAATGTACATATACGTCAAGCTTTGGGACTCTACAGTTTTGAACGAATAATATTTTCCATGATCCCTTGGACTTTTCTATTGCGTTTTTCTTTGACAATTAGGACAATCATTAGAATAGTGTCCCATCTCTCGACAATTATAGCATTGAACATCATTGTCTTACTTCTTCCATTTCCATTCACCAGAAAGATGGCCTTTCTGAACACATTTTTATCATACTCCATTTTCTTTTAAACATGCACCAGGGTGTTTCCTTCCACAATTGTCACATGGTGGAAATTCAACTCTTCCCTTCTTCCTTATTTCATTATTTGCTTTCCTAGGGTTTTCAGCAGCCCTCTTCTTTTCTTCATTTCCCTTAAAGTCATATGACTTAGATAAATATTTTTATATCTTGATAGCACATGAAACTATATCATCATATGATAAAAAAAATTGAGAGACCAGTGCCCGCTGGAAGAATGGTTTTAGGCCATCAAAGAATCTGTCAATTTTGCTCTTGTATTTTTTGTATAGTCCACAACATGTCTTGCTATCCTTGTGATGTTTTATTTATACATGGAAACATTTTCATCCTCATTCTGCCTCAGATTCAAGAATTGTCTCTAAATATCTGCTTGCTACTCATGAGGGAAATATTTTTCTAGGAAGATTTCCTTAAAATCCCTCCATTCCATCTCTTCTATGTCTTCTTCCTCCTTTGTATTTTTGATTAATGACCACCACTGATCTGCATCTCCCGATAGATGATATAGTACCTGACAACGTTATCTATTTCATTACATTCCAAATGAATAAATATCTTCTTGAGGGAACATATCCACTGCTAAGCTACAAATGGGTTTGTAGTCCCATTTAATGATGGAGGTTGTTGTCTCATAAAGAGATCTCGCATAGATCCTCCACGTGGTGGATCCGGATGCTCCATATGGGTAAGTTTTTTATTCATAACCTAAGTACGTTGTCCTAGTATAGTTATGAGTTGCTCAGCACCAGTCATAGCACCATAGACAACATCATTCTCTTGCATCAGAGGAAAATCCCTACAGGGGACACGTGTGTTCATGCGGTTTTCATTCCTTCCACATGTCTCCATCTCTAGATAATGGAGTACACTATATTAGGTTATAAATAATAATTTATATTCTTAACGTAAAAAAATACATAGAAACAATTGATATCCAACGTATATATAATCCAATATTCAAAAATATTGTTTCTTTGAGGAATATTTTACATTTCAATCTTTCATAATGGCTTGCAAAGAAAATTTTAATTGTCATAAGCATATCCCTCGGGAGTGTCGTAACAAAGAGTGTAGCAAGGCCCATTATCATGCACCAGTTCCTGTTCGATTCTAGCTCAAAGCGGTGTTTTCAGGTTTTACCTCCAGATACATCTGTGCCAGAGCTGCCTCTACCTTCTCCTATCCAGAGAGGGATGTATTTCATGAAATATCCACATAATCTATTCCATACCAAAATACCCGGATGTTGTTGTATTTATATACTCAAAGACTAACTTAGTGACTTTTCCCTAATTATGCGTTTTCTAAATCCATCTTCCATGTATTCTACTAAACTTCCTCTGATACCAACTGTAAGGACCCGACCCTAGTTTCCCAGAGTCGGGGCCTTATTTGATTTAGTTGGCATACAAAAAAGGAATACAAATCCCAAAGGTCTTAGTAGTTTAGTATTATTTGAAACATGTTATATACATAAGTTTAAAATTACAACATGAAGTGAAAATAAACACTAGTTTATTCCATTAGAAACATCCATTCCTCCTAGATTATGCTTGCAAGTTATTCATAATTTACTTCTTCATATCTTGGGAAAAATGAAACAAAAGAAAGGGGTGAGAAGAAAAGCTCAGTAAGAGTAATAAATACAATGGATGATAGTATAAACATATGACATGGTGCATAATTGAAAACACATGCCATTAACAATAATCATGAACACATTATGGTAGGAATATGAGTTTAGTAAATGATTCTATAATAAAACATAATCATGGAAATTATACTAGTCGAATAACCACAAAAACATTCATTTAATAGATTCATAATGAGGGAAGTGCATATTCTGAAAATTTTGAAACATTTTGTCATGGCCTCGGCCAATATGTCTAGTGGGCCTCGACCAAAATCCATATCACATTGGGAAATGCCTCGGCCAATTCCATTTATAGTTGTCTCACGAGACCTAACGATTCATCGAGGGGCTATAACGGGCTACAACCATCACATAATAAGTCCAATACATTCCTCATATGATCGGGGTTAAACGTAAACAATATATACATTAATATTGAAACTATCATATGATATGTAACTAGCTTTCCCCAATTATTGAACACAAACACTAACCATTCAGAAAAATATGGTGAATTGTTTTATGATAGATCATCCACAATAAAGTTAGTCATAAACCATTAAATAAAATATGGTATATGGAATAATAAATTATTAACCCCAACAATAAATAATAATCAACAATAGTGTTTAATTAATCAACAATATTGTTGAATTAAACGAGAATAATCTTCTAAAATCATTAATCAATTCTTGTGATAAATACACTTTTATTTTGAAAAGTATAGTTCTTTTGGAAAAATATTTATATAAAACCAGAAGTGAAGTAAAACATTATTTTCATAATAAAATGAGTGATTTTATAAATATAATGGTTTCTAAAAACATATTACAGAGTTCCTGTGAAAATAGGTAAGAATTAGAGAAATTCCCTTGAAACGGGCTTGTATTTTTTAAACAATTTTGAAACATCCTTTTAAAATGTGTAAATATACATAAAATAAAGATGGATTCTGGTTTATAAATTTATATATGATACTCACACATGTCATATTATGAGTACATAAGAATGCATAATAAATACATCGAGGTAATTAGACTATGAAAGTATCCCGAATGAAAATGGAGTTCGGGTGGAAACCCCTTACCTTAACTCCAAACGTGTTACGCTCTTGTACTTAAGCTCTTGGAATATGAAACTATACTTGTTAATAACTTAATTAAGAACCTATTAGACATGTATTTATTTTAACATAATTATGGTTAGTTCATTTATGTCTTTATTGATAAGTTATTGTATTGAATTTTGTCATTTTGGAGTGTTCATTTCCTTTATTTTCATATACGGTTCACTTGGTTTTAAGTAATGAAGTTAATGTTTAATAGCTATAAATATCCATGATTTGAATTATATATTATTAATAAACATAAATAATTGATAATGGTAATTTATATCATTTTTTTACATGGAATGAGGATGAATCATTAGATGAAAAACACTTCGATTATTCAACGGTATTTGGAATATTATGAACTAGTTTTTTCATATAACAAAAGTATATGTAAATATTCTTGTACATGAATATTAATTTTGGTTATAACACATATATTGAAGTCTGTTTCAACCATTAATATGGTTACATGAAAAATAATGAAGAAGAAATTGAATAATGAAACTTCGATGTCCATGAAGTTTATAAATCGGAACCTCATGGACGCTGATTTCGTTTATAAAAATAAAAGGGAGGGAGTAAAAATATTTTTGATTGTTCTTCCATTCACATGATATAAATCCAATATATAGATGTTACTGGAGTTATCATTTTCATTTTTATATAAGAGGTGAGGAGAGGATATAAAATGAAGATAAATTTAAATGAAACCAAATGAAAAATATGGGTGCTTTACCTCTTGAAATAACATCCCTGAAAAACTCCTTAAGGGAAGGGATTTTGGCCTTTTGGAAAGACCAGATGCTTCTTGGATGTGAGGAGAGACTGGGGAAGGGTAATTGGGAATAAATTTGAAGAGATTTAAGTCTTAAAGGAGTTAAGAGAAGAGGGAGTGGTGAGGGGTTTTTATAATGGACGAGAGGTGTAAATTTTGAATATTTAATTCCTTATTTTATAATTTTCTTCAAGACAACCAATAGTGTGGTTTCATGTGACCCCAAATAGTAATAAGTGCATGTGATTTCAAACCAAGTGGCCTTGCATCTCTTGTAATTTCATGAAAAGTATATTTACCTGATAATTTGTATATATGATAGTATATCATATTTCACTATTAATAAAAATTTCAACAATTTAAGAAAAAAACCAAAACATTCACCCCTAATATTTTTTAACCTGTAGAAATAAAAAGTGAAATCAATTTTTCAAAAATATTTTTCTAAATATTTTTAATTTAATTTTTAAATAAAGTCATAGTCAATTCAAAAAATAACAATCTTAGACGTATAATTAGTTTTATGTGACATTGAAAAATTAATTAAGATCACATTATCTTATTAAATTAAAAAATAAAATAACATCATTATTTACTATTCATAAGGGTCATATTACTATTCATATTATTATTCATAAGGGTATGTTACTATTCACCAAAAATCAATTTCTTTCTATCGAACTCCAAATTATTTTCTTAACGCAACTCTAGAATACCGTTTTTCGAAATTCAAAGCGTAGAAAAGGCAAAGTTGTGTTTAATTGAAAGATTATAAAATTTCCTTCTATATTTATTTTCAAAACCTTGTGGTGTTACAGTTCATACTTGGATTCATGGTTTTTACTAACTGTTTCCACCAGTTTTCCCTCCAAATTTCAGGGATCCATGCTCTAAACTATCCATAGATACATATTTGATGTCCATGACTTCTTTAGGCACAATGAAAAGGGTAAAAAATAGTGTTTAAAATGAAAACTAAAGGTTCCATACCTCATACAAAAACTATATATGTTATAATCAGCTCATTTTTTTTGATATAAAAATGAACATTTAAATAATATTTTTTATCAATGGATCTGGCTGTACAGGTCAGAGGCTGCTTCATTGAAGGATTATATTCAACCCGTTTTAAGGTGAAATTTGAGGAAACCATTGAAAAATAATTATTGGAAATGGGCTTGAAATCTTCCACTACACTTTAGAGACTTTATACATGTGTTATATAGATCTTATGAAGGATAAAACCCTCAAAACATGATGTTTCTTAATCTAACAATAGAGGTTCGTTCAAAAAATTTTACTGTTATATTATAATATCATTCTATTACTTCAATAGTTCTTTTTTATTTCCAATATTTTTCATTAGAGGTCATGCTCTTATTCCATAATTATTGATATTTATTCTTTGAATGATAATTTTTTATATTTTGTTAATGTAGACACATGGTGGTACTCTAAAGCCCCCCATTTACATGTCGATACTACTTTTTTTATAAACAACCTCCGAAAATAGTTCTTTGTTTCCATAATAGGTGATAAATGATTTTTTTATAATTGATAAATAAAAACATACTAAAAATAAATATTCATAAAACTATTAAATAATAATAACATTCACCTTTATCATAATTACACATTTATCCAATAATATTTTCTGGTTTTCATGTAGATGTTGAAATTTTTTACTAAAAAACCATCACCCACACTGCATAACATGATATTGAAGTATATGGGTTCTTTGAATAATAAATATACATCATAATAGAGTTACATAAATAATATTTTATTAATGGTTTCTTTAAATTCAATGTATGTACCTATTATTGTTAATGTGCATTAAACCCCATCCATTATTAATTAATTTTTATGGTCTCTTTGTAAAAAAATTATTATTCATTGAAAACAATTACTATTTTCATAATTTACCATATAAAAAAATTAATACTTCATTATATCATGTCCTACAAAATTAAATTGTTAAAATTTTCCATAAAGCGCTCATTATCACATCAGGAGATAATGGAACTCTAGGTTTCATGGGTGAGGAAGCTATCATAAAAATTTGTTGGGAAAGGATTGATGCTTATATTAGAATCCATCATGACACTAATGGAAAATTATACAACAACATATCTAAGCCCCATTCATGAAATCCATTTAAAAAAAAAATTATAAAAAATTCATGTATAAATAAACTATTTCAAAAAATTGAATTTCCTATCATGATATAAAGGGAAATTAATAGAATATGTAATAATATGTTACAAAAATGTCTTCCAATAAAATTAAGATTATCATGTTTAAAAAATAATGCTAACAGTCTTTGTCGATAATCAGATTCAAGACAATGATAACAAAAATATGATTATTGAATACATTTTCATTAAGGTCAATTGGGTAACAATATTAGTTTCATACAACTTGTAATTTTTTAATTATATTTAATTTTTTAATTACATTTGATAAAATATTCATTTAAGTATGCTCTTGTTTTTTCTCTTTATAACCAGGTATAAGTTTTTTCTTCAACACTGAGATCACTTAAATGTTTTTTATTTAGGTGATTAGACTTATGGGTATGATAATACATTTTCTATAGCATAATTTTGAAAAACAATTATTATAAATTATATTTTTATTAATTAAAAATAATATATATAAAGCAGATATAACATGTAAAAAACACTAATGATAACAAAACTATGTTTTATAATATTTTTTATTTAATTATGGGTGTGTTTTCCCACTATAAAAATTATCCAAATATCGTCACTATATTTCTAATATAACATACTATACATCAATTTTATTTATATTAGCATGATCTGTTTTTGATGTCACACTGAAAAAATCATCCTCCAAACTATTAAAACATGATTCTATATCTATTTTCATTTCATAAATAATAGTGGACCAATTTTAATTTACAAGATAATGTGTGTAAAAATATTTTCACATTGTTTAATGTTATTGTGAAGGGATTATATTTATATACATTCTTAATGAAATTCACTTTTATATTTCTCAATTATTCAAATTATAATTCAAACCAATCAACAAACTATATACATTAGAAAATGGAAACATGAAATTCTATATAGCCCACCTCCCAAATTTTGTAAATGATAAAAAAGTAATACATTTTTTCATAAATATGTAATTTTTCTGGACATAAGATAAATTTATTGATTCATCAATAATTGTGACTCCACATTTTTCATTATACTATATTAATTATATTACATTGTATAAAATAGATAACAATTTATTTTGTAATATTTATATGATAATATATGTCACGTAGTCGTTTAGATAACTATAAAGAATTCTCAAATTCAGATTTGTGATTTTTGGTAACCTCATTATAAATACTATCCAAAAATTGATATAATAATGTTTTAGTATTATTTATTTGATAACCAACATTCATCCCCTGTTGGGTTTAAATTCATTGAATTTACTTAGGAGTTTTAATGTATGGAAAAAACATCACAATATTATGTAAAACATATTTTTGATCCAATTCAAAATTGATTATGGGCATTTTAAAAATGCATGTTTTTAATAGACCTTGAAGTACAATGATTTTTCAAAAAAATCAAATCATGCATTATACCATAAGAATGTGCTGATATAAATCCTCACGGTTGTCTCAAAATTAATTTTCTATATAATATCAATTTGTCCATTTTTATTAGTTTTATACATCTCCAAAGGTATGATGAGGACTATGTGAAATATTCATGTAATTTTTCAAAATAAAATAAAATACAAAATAAGTGTTTGAACAGTTGTGAGACAACATCTGTGAGCTAATTTCAACTATTGGAATTCGTCTTAGTCATTATAAAAAACGATCTTAATTAAATAATTCATTAATGAATATAAAAACATTGAAATAATATTTAATACTACATTAATTTAGTACAAAAACAACAATATGTATTCTACTCTTCCGATAAGAGAGAACTTATTATTTAATAACCATTGTGAAATAATATATAATAAATTTCAATATACTAGTAATTATTGACCATGATTATTAAATTTAAATAGTGAAAAATATTACTTAGCTGAAAAATAATGATTAATATATGTCGATAGATAGTCAAAAACTTCAACCACACTTATTAACAATTAATGGAGAAGAATGTAAGAGAAGAAAACAAAGAGTTTTCATTATTCCAAAACAAATGAAACCAAACTCAATTCATGAATAATAAGGAAATAAGAATTCAAAAAGAAGATAAAATAAATAAAATCTCAGAAATGTAATAAAAAAGTCTCAAGTCCCTCATTGATGTGATTTTTTAGCTATACATTGACAAGGAAGATAAAAAAATTATTTTTATAATCGCTTCCCTCAAATATCTCTTAGAATTATACTCTCATCAGAATTACATCTTCATTGAATCTATAAAATTTCTTTTGGAACCACATCTGATCATTTATTCACATCCCTCAACAGAAGACTTCACATTAGATAAATCGACATGATGACAACCATTACACATCTTCTTCCTCTTACGATTTTGAGAAAAACTCATATAACTAAATACAATCATAAATATTATTACTGTATTAGCCTAAATGCATCTGTATCTGGATAGAAATATAGTTTTCATTAAATCATCCAAATGTTTCATTCAATCCATCTCTTTAATTTATTAGTTTTACTTGTCTTCATCTACCATTGATTGATAATTAGATTATGAGTTTTGAATCACATAGTATTAAAATGTATTTATTCACTATATTTATTCTCAAATAATCTCATGAATGAATCTTACATTGTTTTAGATTCCCATTAAACAATTGTTACAGAACTTGAGTGCATATCTAGTTCACCTTTTCTAGACTCCTGAATCCATTACTCATTCTTATACATGGGGTATGGGTTTATAGTCATTATATTCCAATATATTTAGCTATAGTTTCAAAATAATATAGCTCTATCAATTACTAATTAATATTGAAATATAATTTTAATTGGAGATATTCTCCTTATGTATATCCCCCATTCACATTAAAACTCAAGTGACTCTTGTTTATATAGTTTATTCATATTCAAGAAAAAAAACACTTCAAAAAAAATACTTGAAAATAAAATACACTCATCAGACACACCAAAAATAATAGATTTATTCTATATAAAATTTATTTTAATCCAAAAATAATAAAAATACATATCATATATAAAATACTAAAAAGTATACATAGTATGATCTTTTCAATGTGTAAGAAGATAGATTTAATACATAATTTTTTTACAATGTCTCTAATTTTTTTTAAACATAATATATTAATATTGATGTATACGATATTTATATTAATATGTATGATACGAAACCAGATAAAAAATATCTAATTAAAACCACCCAAAATATTTTCCTTGAACATATATAGAATTTATAATTATAATAATTTCAGATAAAAACACAAAGTATTCATTATTTTATATCCATTGTCCAATTAAATCATTTAATCACAAAAATATAATACAAATAATTATTTTTTCAATACTATCTCATTTTTATGTTGGAATTCCTCATTAAATGATATTAAATTACATGTGGATTACGTGAAATAAATTAAAAACATAAAATTTTCCCATAATAAATCCTTACATGTCCTCAAGAAAATTATCCACAATACTCAACTTCTTAAAAATTAATTTTAAAACTCTTTTAAAATGATTAAAATATGAAAATTTGTAAATTGTATCGCCCTCAATTTAATAAATAAATTCGAATGATTTATCACCCTCTCAAAATTAAATAATTTTCGAAAAAATATGTTTCTATTTTTGAAAATCAGGATTAAAGATAGAGTCTATAGACTACATTGAACCATATTTATTCAATATTCAAGTATTCATTCAATATTGTTCTTTATATATGTGGTTGATAATTACAGATCACAAAACATATTATATAAACATTAATAAAAAAATAAAATAGATGAGCTTGTATATTTAATTAATTGTTACAAAATATAATTAATAGGCTAATTTTGCAACTGAAAATACATATACCCATCCACTATGAATTATGATTTAATCTTTCTTATTATATGAATGTAAAATTTAAAATTATAATTCAAAAAATGAAAATTAAATTCAGTGATGAATAAAAAATATTATATAATGTGTACCAATAAAGGGTTTTAATGAGAGAAAGTGGTAATATTTGATCTGATAAATCACAAAGATTATAAATTAGAAATCTATAATTGGTAAGAACAATATAATAAATATTTTATGAAACAAATCCACATTAGATGATCATGAAATCCATAACATAATAACTCACATTTTTTTGAAGAAACATCGGGAACACTTATGTTAATATTAATGAATATTACATTACCTTATATATAAGACACATCCACAATAAATAATATTTTAAGGTGGGACAAAATATCCAATAATTAATTAAATAATGAATATTTAATTTTATCTATCAAAATAATCAATAGGGGGAAACCAATGTTATAATTAATTTTATATACCACCAAAAATAAATTAATATTTTATTTATGACATAGAAATGGATTTACAATAGTGTAATGATGTCAAAATGTTTTTTATGAAAAATAATTTATGCAATATATTT
The DNA here is from genome assembly GCA_963277665.1 of Viscum album. NCBI lineage: Eukaryota > Viridiplantae > Streptophyta > Magnoliopsida > Santalales > Viscaceae > Viscum > Viscum album. The sequence goes on from OY728166.1 coordinate 1,380,888,447, forward strand.
ACAATGTAAAATGTTAAAAAAAACAAAAAGAAAAGAAAAATTCCAAATGTAAAAAAGTATTTTTCCTCCCATAATATTATTTTGAGAAGTGTTCTCATTCTGAATAATTTTTTTGAAAGAATCTAAAGATAAATTTAAAATCACAGCCCAAAAAAATAAAAACATATGAAATGACCAAGAATTATTTATACATAGAATCATGAGGAAGAAAAACCTACATTAGAGTATCTTGAAAAATATCTTTAAAATTCATTACACTCTAACCTTAGACTATAAATAGGGCATAATTGTCTTGAATTTTCACCTATTCAAAACCTAAAGAAAACATGTTAGAGAAATAAAAGGTACAAAACATTTAGAATTTAATTTACCTAGAAATATCTCTAATATGGAATTAATAATCATCTATTTCATTCATTATTTAAATTTATTACTGAGTATTAGGCAATAATAAAAATTTGTAATTTCTTATTTGTAATGTATGGAGTTATCATAAGAATTTTTTTTCTGATTTTTTGAATCTCTTATAAAAATAATCACTCCTTAAAATTTTTAAACAATTGTACGTTATATATCTGGATAACCAAAAATAATTTGTTCTCTAACACTATAATTAACATAAATTCTTTCCAATACGATATCATAAAAATTGTGACATCCCAATTTGAGTTTTATATTCTATGATAGAATTCTAAATAGAATCTTATAACCTCAATATCCAATATTTTATATATGGATGGTAATTTTTTTCATGAATGATTTTAATCTCTATATTTATCACATTCTCCATATAGTTACGGTATATAATCAATATAAGGAAATATACATTTCTACAAAATATCATCTGATTTTGTATTAAAAAGGGATTCATTAGTTCGGTGATGACTAGTGTCACCAAAATGTGGGGAGAAGAAAAAAAGAAACAGAAGGCCTCCAAAGGTCACCTCGCGAAGACCATTTGCAGTTCCCCGGTAGACCTGTGCTCACCGCAATTAAAGGAGGTGGGACACTTCGAGATCATATTTGACGTTTATGAGCCTGCTGAGAAGAAAGAAGGCGGGATACTTCGTGAACGCATTTGACATTTGCGAGCCCACCCTGATGCAGGAAGGCGGGAATCTCCACGAACGCATTTGACGTTCGCGATCCCACTGAGAGGTAAGAAGGTGGGATGCTCCACGAATGTAGTTGATGTTCGCGTGCTTTCCGCGGAGAATCGAAGTCCCTATTACTGTCATTTTAGCTCTCCTTCACAGTTACTATCCCCTATAAAAACCGGCCTTCCCCTGGTCCATGTGGTGGATCATCCAAATATTCAACTTCATAGCTCTTGAATCGTGAAGCATCTTCTGCTTTGCAAACCATGATCTATGCGATGTACATCTGCTCTGTGAAGTGCCTCCCATTTGCCTTGTTTTCCCCCCTCTTTTGATAGGAATGCCTTTCACAGATCCTAAGGGCTTCCACAAAGGGAGGGGATCCCCAAGGGGACCTGAGTTGTCGTGAAGCGTTTTTGCTTCACAAAACACCATTCATGTACAAATGATCCACATGTCGAGGTAGGGTCACAGTACTTCACGAAGCACATTGCTTCACAATACCTTTCTTCCTGAGGAACCTTTTATTTGCAATGCAGTGCTCCGTGAATGTATTTCCAATTTCCAAAGCATGTCCCATATGTTCGTATTCCCTATGCTTAGGATTAAGTACCCCACTTCACGAAACACACCCCTTTGCTAGCACCCTCCGCCACACAGTGCAGCCAATCTTCATAAGGCCCCTTCTTGTGAATCACTCTACTTTGCAATTCCTTTTCCCATTTGACCTTCCAGGTTTACATCATATGATTTCAATTTCCCTTGGACACTACCACCGGCTGTGTCGCTTAGCCTCATGATTTTCATATAGGTACGCTAAAGTATATTGCTTCTATACATATTCATGCTAACATGGACCCTTCGATGGTTCGATCTATACATCCCATTAACCATGGGGTTTCATTTCTCCACTCTTCAACAAGGAGTAGAGGGTATTGATTATGTATGTCCAAGGGTTGCGGAGAAAACCCACTTCGTCCAAGCTGCATGATGCTAAACTGTTATCCACTATCGTCCTCAGCACCTGATGTTAAACTGTGACCTCACACTCTTTCTTGCACGCTGGGTGCCCCACCTTCGGCATTCTCCATGCCTACTAGTCTCCACAAGGACAATATATCCACCAAAGGGGATGATATCCTCTTTATCGGAGTATGGTTTGTCTGTGGGGAAAGGGAGACCATCTCGGTGTAAGCACCTATCTTTTCTTGTCGGAGGTAGCTTCCCGGCCCCTCCATTCTTCTTCGGTCCCATGGACTAGGGGAGAGGAATGGAATCAGGATGCATCCTTTATTCGTTACCATGTAACTCTCCCACTGGGCTATGTCACCATCGGGCCTCCTTCCTGGAGTAAGTCCTAATCTCCTTCAATGGGTTGTGGATAATGCGTAATCCCATGTTTCTAATTCGGGCCGCTAACTATGTTTAATTCCCACTTCACCTCTCACAGATGCACCTTTCATGATAGGATCATTAGGTCTCTAATGCTACTTGTTTCTCACACCGAGCATTACAGACGTGGGCTTAGAGCAAGCACCGACCATGAAATCCACCCTGGGTGGCCTAGACTGTAAGCCCCACAACCCCATTATGAACTAAGGGGGATTTTATCCTTTCCAAGGCAGGGTATGTAAAAAGCCTCCCTGAGGTTCAATCCCACAACCCATGGGAACAAAGGTCCTCTTTCACATCGATTCACCGACCCCCATTCCGAACTATGAGGTCTTTAATCCTTGCCAAGGGGTATGTAGGAATCCTCCCTTAGGTTCAAGCCCACCACACATGGGACCCCAGGTCCTCTTTCACGTCAGTTCACCAACCCCCCATTCCAAACTATGGGAACATTGATACATTCTATGGAAGGGTATGTAGGAATCCTCCTTGTGGTTCAAGACCACCTCCCATGGAACCCCAAGTCCTCTTTCATGTTGGTTCTCCGACACCCCACCACACATTGGTCACTCAGACCACCATCATGTCGGTACCCCAAACCCACAACCTGAACTACGTGGTCTCTGATCTTCTCCCATGAATGGTATGTTGGAAGACTCCCCGAGGTTCAAGCCCACAACCCATCAGTAGATCTGACCATCTTCACGTCAGTTCACCAACATCCCAGGCAGCCTAGAGTGTAAGCCCCACAAACCGTCTTGAACTACGTGGACATTGATCCCTGCCATGGCATGGTATGTAAAAAGTATCCACGAGGTTCAAACCCAACAACCAATGGTCCTAACCAATTCACATCAGTCGACCCAGGTCATGCATGATGTTAAAATATATTTCCCTTTTTTGTTCCTCATTCAGCGGTAAAATATTGTCACTATATTCAGCAGTATGCCCTTGGAACCCCAATCAGAATTAATCCATCATCAGATGAATACGTGGACTTTGATTCCCTAACACGGGGATATTTAGGAATCCTCTCCAAGGCTAAAGCCCAAAATCATTGTCATCCTCCAGTTGGTTCCATCCTATTATCCATCCACTTCATTCAACAGCTTCATCATCCATCCTAATTTTTACTCAGACCACCACATCCTGGTGGGATCATGCCACCTCATACCCCATTACCTTCAACAATAACATGTATGTCAACCATGTGTTGGCCTGAGCATCAGTTTTCCCTTCGGGGTTTTCCCCCAACTAATCAACTCTAGTCTGTGTTCTGATTAGTCCAATCCTTCTTTGATGGATGTTAAAATTGTGGTAATCCATATGGTAAACATCGAAATATGTGGAAAACCTCAGATACATGCCCATGGAATATGATTCCCCATGTTCAATGTAGGATGCCTTAGACTTTGGCACCCTCGAGAAGCCCCATAAAAAGGGACTGAAATCCAGACACGTCAATCCCCCAGCACCAAGACACGTAAGTGATTCACAACTTAACTACTCCCTTGATCGAAGGTTGCTTCCCTGACCAGACCCCTTGGAATGTACTAACAGAAGCAGTGTAATTAACTGGTGTCCTTGAAGATATGGCGCTAGGAATAGTTTTGCAAACAACATAATAAATCTATAACGGACACCCGAACTAGGTAACGAGTTCATAGAAGGAATCCACGGAAGGAAGAAATGACATCACATCATCCCATTTCGATCCTGGAACATACGTACATGAATATGGAGAAAATTCCCCCACCTTTGGAAAGTAGAAATGCCAGAAAAAAATAGTGCAACCGTCCCACCAAAATAGACAGACATGCGCGCCCCAGTGAAAGTGTCAGAAACAGAAATGGTGAACCCGACATGAAATGATTTTCCTCAATATAGAAATTAGTAGCGCTCGGGGAATCAATGGACTGATGGGTCATCATATCCAGCTATCTAGCATTGGGTCCCACCATGTAAACAACATGCCTAGTGAGAAACTCACCCGATGTTGGTGTAGTAGAACGTTGGACAACCTGTTCTATGACGTTGTCAGTGTGGATCACTCTTACTGATCAGGTAATATGGGATGGTTCCAGGGCTTTGTTCATTGATTCCTTTTCCTTTCAGCACCGATGAGTTAATATCCATGCTGTCATGAATCAAGTTTCTACTTCAGGGACGCGATCACTGCCTGCCAATCGACGTAGGGGTAGGGGCAGCGCCCACACAAGCATTGCATGTGGCTTCACCTCTTCCACAACATCCTCAATATTTACAACAATGGGATGCATGTTCCCCCTCTCCCCATCCGAGGTCATTCAACATAGGGTAATCAACGACCTCTTACTTCACTATGAGGAGGGGGCATAATCCCAACCTGAGATATGTCCCTCTAGGATCTGCAGGCGTTTGTGCCTAGTCGGAAACATCACACCTGAGGGCTGCACTGGGAGCCATTTCTCCCCAACCCGTTATAAAACTGCTCTGGGAACCAGTCCCCGAAGAACCACGATGACTCCCTACCTTACGATGATGAGGTAGGTGTGGTCTGAGACCACCCGGTCAGAGTCACATTTCAGGGGCTCCCATCATGCACTCCCACCCAGTCGCGTCAGTGCCACCTCCTAGTTATGCTGGAAGCAGAGCAGGTAAGCTAAGTACATTCCCCACCAGCACCAGATCATCCGACCCAAAGCCAGCATTGGGCACAAGCTGAGGAGGTCACCCTCCAAGGGGTGCCAATGCCGGCACCTATCATGGCCCAATCCACCACTGACGCATATCATCAGGTCCCTGCATACAATGAGTTGGGGCACTTATACTCTTATCCAGGATTGAGTCCCCCTACCGCCCCATGGGTAGGATTGGTTGAATCTTGGTCGCTAGAAGAATTAGTGGTCGCTGTGAACCAACCTGCAGTGATGCCACCCAGTACGGAGGTCCTCCTCATACCACTACAACGGAGAGCACGAGACTTCCCTTCTTCAAGGCTTGGCATGGAGGTCCACCCCATGCCACCCTCAATACGAATGAGGGCCTTCCACGTGATGGTGCCACTCGGTATGGAAGCCTATCCTGTGACCTTTACACTGGGTATGGAGTCGTTCCTACCACCCCCGACTGCTGGTGCATGGACATTTCACGTCTGGTCTCTCTTCCACGTGGCGACCCTCCACATATCCTATCAGCAGATGGTGAAGGTCCTATTCCCCTCGGCATCTAGAGGGGTGAGTTCCAACCTTGTCCACCCGCCCCCAGCAAGGAGGTCCTACCCATGTTCTTCTAGACTAGTATAAGGACTATCCTCGTACTATGATTCCCTAGGAAAACAAGAATGGAGGTCCTCTTCATGCTACTTACAGTTCCAGTGGAGGTCTTTCCCACTCCAGAGATACCCATAGAGGTCATCCCCATGTCCCCTTTTACATTTATCTTGGTGCTCCTTGCACCCATAATTTCTCGACAGGAAACCCTCTACCGCCCAAGCACCAGTGCAGCCTCATGACCCTGTGTCAGAAATATGCCCTCTCCCGAGGAGCCACCCAGGGGATGGAAGGTGGGTAGTCACCATGAAAAGACGAATTCTAGGATAGTCCCAAAAAAGATCAAACCGGAACACTTCTTAGACTCTGAAGCGGAGTATGACTCAGCTCGGGAACCCTCCCCTCGCTCATCTTAGACAAGGGCTAGGGCATAGATGAGGTGCATCATCCTGGTGCTCTCGAAATGCATGGTCCATTGCATGTGTGCCTCCCTTCGTAGGTATATTTAGGGGGATGAAAATCTAACAACCACGCAGGTTACGATAGTGCAATCACCACCATCATCACTGGAACTACTCTCTACCTCCACAAGAGATTACTAAGAGCTATTCTAGGGAACAATGGTAGGAGAGAAGCATTGCGGCCTATCACTAGTATCCCTGGCCCTAGAAACAATAATGATGTCCATCAGTCCATATTATTGTGACATAGCAGCCAGGTAACTACAATATTCAGAGGATAGCCAGAGAATTGGCTGCCAGTCAACCCATTTGCCGTATTCTCTGCTGTTCGGCTGACCATCCCAGTGGTCTGCCTCAGTACCACTGCCAGTTCTTCATCCACCCCCAGTTGACAAGTGGGTTAATGAAGGTCCAGATCCTAAATCTGAGATGAGGAGCTTTTGAAACATCCTCACAGTGGACCACTTCCCTGAGAAGTTATGGCATGTGGCAGCACCGAATTTTTGCATACCAGAATCCCTCACCCCAGAGGAAGTTGAGTGTTTGCACCACACCCTCTGTGAGATATATTTTAGTATTTCTCATTGGTGATTGGTTTATCCGAGGAGGCAAGCACATTTCGAAGACATCATCCAATAATTTCACCTGGTTTCTCTGACTGCACTCCCTATGCCTCAGCGCCCCGAGTCACCAGGCCGCTACACAAACCTCCAACAACAATATATTCAGAGTATCATGATACTCCACCTAGTTATTAAAGAGGCAACCCCATGTAAAAATCAGTGGATGGGGATAGTATGCTTCCCCCCTCTTCAGTCCTATTTGGTGGCATCCTGACTTGTTGGATGACATCGAAGACATGACCCCGAGATGGGTCGCGGTCAACATTGCTGATACAGAAGATGAGGAGGACAATATGGATCTTTTCAATGGGGAATTACCCACAGAGGTCATTCCACCACTATTAGACCCATCAAGGGGGATTACTCTTCAGTAGAGGAACCAACTAGGTCTCTCTGTGCGCACTGATGAATCGGTAATCAGCCGGAATTCCGTTAAAGTCGAAGAGCACGTCGGAGTTGTCAAACATTACGAACTATCCACCTCAGTGTAGGAGAAAGAGGAGGACCCCAAGAAGGCCATGTTGCACCAAAAACATTCTGAGTAGAAGTGGTTGGTTGAAAAACTCCTAGCTGAATGCACTGCAGAGCGAAGACCGACTACAAAAATCCTAGGCTAGTACAGCAGGGGAATGAACAACATCCCCTTGGAGAGAAGCCCCCATGAAACCATGATCATGTTGCACCCATGGACAGGGCTAAAGATAGAGATTACGAAAATTGGGCACAATATTTCTCAGCAAACCCTCATGAACGGTGCAAAAATCCACAGAATCCAACTCGGGTTCCCCCAGCTACCCCATAGGCTGCCCCACCAGCCACTCAATGAGTTGTTGAGCTTGTCTACCATGTTAAAGAACCTGAAAACACGCTCGTGGTTAGGGATACCTATCCTGATTGGGAAACCCACCCAGATGATCCAATAGCAGCACTAATATCCCACCATGAGGTAATGGAAACACGACAAGTGGAAATCCAAGATGATGGCATGCCATATCAGGTGTGGGTGGATGATATGCCGGCACCTCCGGGTTTCGGGAATCCTACCTTCTTCAAATTTAACGAGGTAGGGGAAACACCGCAGAATCTAGCGCACTTCAAATCAAGGGTGTGGTCTCATGTTAGGGACACCAGTGTAGCAGGAGGCTGCCAAGCTTCGCTATTTTCTTCAGACATTGGAGGGGCCGACATTCGTTTGGTATAGGAATCTCCCTGTAGGATCCGTAACTAGTTGGGAGGGCCTTCGCAGTGAATTACTCTACCAGTTCAGCTCTACCACCCATAAAAAGAGCATCACATACCACATAAAGTGCAATCAAAAGCCTGATGAGTGATTCATGGACATCATCGCATGGTGAAAGGGGCTCACATACTCCCTTGACATGCCATTGACTGGGGAGAAATTACTGACGATGTGCATAGGAAATGTCAAGACGGAGCTGGTTCCCTATCTGATCACCCAGAACTATCGTGGAGGATTTTGAGACTTCTTTGATAAGGCCCAGCACCTTGAATAACCCAACAATTGGCCAGCTAGGCACGTTCGTTTCCCCCTATAATTCCAGCAAGGGGGGCATCCAGAGTCGATCCTACCATAGTGGACCAAATAGAATCCCCCATAAAAATTAGAATTTCTACAAGTGGCACTAGCCATGCAGCCTCATAGAGGCCCTCAACCATAGGTATAGACTCTGTCTCAGTAGCATCCGCCTCAAAATAAGCAAGAGGCTCCGTGGAATGCACCACCATGACCCAGGAGGGACACCCAGGCTCCGCCACCTCGACAGGCACCTCTAGCTCCTCTTCATTGTCTTTCTCCAAGGACCCCCATTCCAGACATAAGTAACTGAACCTACTCGTTCAATGAGAATCAGGTCCCCAAATATTTCACAAATCCTTGGAACAATGGATCATGTGTTTGTTTTGAGTGAAGAATGCCAGAAGAGGCAAACCTCATTGATCGCCCCAACTACATCCCATATCATCGGATCATGGCGTGCACCTTCAAGTAGTGATATGTGTTTAAAGACTGACTTCATGACCAGGTCGATAACAACATAGTCAGGCTAGGCTCGGACCTGGAATAAGTGGAAGGTGTCATTATAAGGCAAGACAATAGTATTGATAGCGAAGCTGAGTGACAACAGGTTTCTAACCGTGAGACATAGAAGTATGATGACGGGATGGCTAATAAAACGATTTCTCATGCCCATGGTATCATTTAGGCTTGCCTAAATTAGCCAGATAATTCAAAAGTTGCGACCACCACTTCTGAATCATCATCTCAGATGGCCTCTTCCATGAAGAGCAAGAATCTGTGGCGTATAGGAAAGCAATGAACCCCTCCAATGCAATAGTCATTCTGCACACTTGGTGATTTTATGCCCCCAAATATGGGGATCCCTCCCAAAATCCATCCAGTGATAGATGACTCTTCCAGTGAGAGTCAAGGGTATGCTTCACTTAACATTGTGGAGCTGCTAAACCCCTATATGACTCTCGACCAATAGGAGCACTAATCGAACCTCCCAAACGTCCCCAGATGATGCCAACATCGGCGGAGTCGCACCCACATGGGTCATCGGGGCACATTAGTTGGCACCTATAGCCATGCATTGCATGCCACTAAGACCAGGCAGTAGGCCCAGCACAGAGCTCAGCATGCACAGCCTCTGGATTCGGCGTTGTCAAGCTTGCCTCCACCACTGTATGTGCTACTGTACCAGGAAAATCTACCTAGACCAATTCACGACCATCCTCTCCCAACTATAGGACGATCTCAGTCGTCCGGTCATCATATGGTAGCTACTCTATGGGTTTATACTAGTGAACAACAGGGCATTCCTAGCACCAGCCACACGCCGATGTAGCCAACAGGGGCCGCCATGCATCCTATCACAGAGTTTCCTCCTGTAAGAAGAAGTTCACACCCAGCACAGAAATATAATGTCCCCAAGAACCTTTTCAGCATCCCGATGTGGCTTTCCATCCTTGAGGCCCTTCTCCTGTCATCATAAATGCATGATTCCCTTCAGGAGGCATTAAGAAACCCCCTCAGTTTGAGAAGGAGGTAAAAGCTGCAGAAGAAATTCATGTTGAAGTGGTCAAGAACACTGAATTTCAGGCCATCATATCATTCTCTGCAGAAGATGAAGGCTCCCCCATTTATAAGAACATCCACCCGCATTACATCACCAACCAATTTAACGACATGGATGTTCACTGCTATCTCAATTACACCATCTCTAGGATTAACCTTATCCCTGCGCGGACACTGCAGAAGCTGGGATTATCCAAAGATGTCCTAACTCCCTCCGCTTTATGAATTCAGGGATAGGATAGGATAGAACAAACACCAATCCGTACGATCTGTTTGATGACCCAATTCAGCAGCCTAGTTTCTAGAAAATGATTTTTCGGTTTTCTCTCAGGAAATAGTGTAGAATGCATTTATGGGTCGACCATGGCTCCACCTATAGACGGAAGTCCCCCCATTATATCACCAATGCCTCTAGTACTCCGTTCATGGTTGATTAGGCATACACTAAGGTGATGCATCTCCTTTAAACTCTTTTGAATCACACTACCTTGATGCATACTATTACAGGATCAAGGAAAAACAAATACAAATGAGTGAGTTTGAACCTGTTGTGGTCACAAGTAACCCATGAGCAGGTCTGGATGACACCTATGTCTATCCAATCCATCTATTGGAGGCTACAACCCCCGGTATGGGGAAATGTTTTGATGTATCTTGGTACAAGAGGGAAGAATTTTTCCAAGTCCATGCAATAGCAGGAAATCACCATGTACTCTTACACAATCCAGGCTCAGGTGATCCCAGAGTGTCCTACCCCCGTACGGTATCGGGTTGTCTATCCCATGGAAATGACACTACATCATAAGTGTCTCTTTCAACAGGATGGGATTAATCGGCTCAAGACGATGCGCCACTATTTATATGATATCATCAAGTGTGGCACCTTCAGACAAAGGCAAGATGGGATCAGGTCGTCTAACTTCATTGTTATGGTTTCAGAAGAACGTGAATCTCCTGATAGGTTGTCCACTGCTGTCCAAGTTGGTACCAGCCTCCCGTCGAGATCTTCCTACTCGGAGGAAGCTTCTCCAACTTGGAATCCCTCCATAAGCGATGAAGTGGATTTTGAGGATGCCCCCCTGCCTTCGTAGAAGTTGTTTACACCAAGGTCAATGAACTGGTATAGGTGAACCTTGGAAGTGAGGAAGATTCGAGACCCACATGGATCGGTGCCACCATGTCCCTTGAGAAGAAGCAGTGATACATAGATTTCTTGAATCTTCATCGTGTTATATTCGACTGGAGTGAGGACTAGATGCAGGGACTAGATCATCAGGTATCCATTCACCACCTCATTCTTCCAGCAAATTACCGCGGGTTTAAGAAGCCTCCTAGAAAGATGCATCCTTCTCATGGTGCCATGTTTTTGGATGATGTTGAAAAGATCATCAAGGAAAAATTCTTCAACGAGGTCTAGTACCCCACGTGGCTAGACAACATTATGCCAGTTAGGAAGAATAATGGAAAGATCAAGGTCTACATTGATTTCCGAGATCTCAACTGTCACTGCCCGAAGAATGATTTTCCCCTTCCGGTGACAGAATTGTTGATTGAAGCTACATATGGGTTCCAAGCCCTCTCCATCATGGATGGTTACTTCGGATACAACCACATCCTAATGGGCCTCGAGGACGGGGAGTCCACAGATTTGAGGGTGTCCCAAGGTACTTTCTGTTACCAGGTTATGGACTCCGGCATGAAGAATGCAGGATCCACCTATCAACTGGCCATGCACCGCATGTTCAAGCCAATCCTCAGGATATTGGTGGAATTCTATGTGGATGATCTGCTGGTCAAATCTCGCCGGCACCATGGCCATCTCAAAGACCTTGAGAAAGAGTTTGGCTTCCTCTGTTCCCAGCACCTGAAGATGAACCCATTGAAATGTGCCTTCGGTGTCACCTCTGGGAAGTTCCTTGGATGTGTTTTCAGGAACCGGGCCATCAAGATCGACCTAGATAAGATAAATTCCATCAGCCAGATTCCTCCTCCGAGCAATATTTGGGAGCTACGAGGTTTCCATGGCCACTTAGCGTACACATACCGATTTATTGCAAATCTGGCCAGCAATAGTAATCCATTTTCTCGGCTCATGAAGAAATGGTCTACATACGAATGGGATGATGAGTTCCAAACCACCTTCTAGGAAATCAATAAGTTCATGCACCAACCTCCAGTCATGATACCACCCATCTTTGGGAAACCACTGATTCTGTACGTGACTGTCATTGAACGATCTCTTAGCACCCTTCTTGCCCAAAAGAACAATTAAGGGATAGATAAAAGTATCTAATACCTTAGTCATATGCTCATCGATACGGAGACTAGGTAATACCTCATCAAAAAGTCCTTAATTGCACTGCTATTTGGAGTGCATAAGTTGCAACATTACATACAGCACCATGAGGTACATCTGGTGTCTTGGGTAGACCCGCTGAATTACATTCTGAACCTCTCCATGTTGACAGGCTATCTAGCACAGTGGGAAGTAATCCTCTAGTAGTTCAACATCATGATCATTCCTTAGAAGGCTATAAAGGGACAAGCATTGGTAGATTTTATAGCTTCCCTTCCATCCCCCATGGACCAGTCCCTGGACCTAGATTTTCTCGAATTGGAAATCCTCTCAGTAAATCCTGCCATCCCATTTTTTCAGAAGCACTTTGATGGTGCCTCCCAGAGCCCCACAGTCCGAAGACTAAATGATCCTAGTCTAAACAAAGTAGTCATGGGTATTGTATTTATTACTCCAGCAGAATCCATTCTACAGTATTCATTCCTGTTTTCAAAAAACTACACCAACAACGAGGCAGAGTATCATGCCCTCATTAATGGCCTCGAGCTGGCCCTCGAGATCGATGTGCCCCATTTAGAAGTGAAAGGAGATTCCAAACAAGTAATAATGAAAATAAACAGTGGATATGGAGTCAGAATGCCAATGTTAATACCATTGATGGAGCACACCCTCCAGCAGATGTCCCAGTTTCCATCTTGGACAAATGTTACTCATGTCACTCGATCTCCGAATGGTCGAGTCGATTCCCTATCCAGCCTAGCTACATCACTTACAGATCCCTAGTAGGATGACCTAATTATACATGTGGTACATTAGAGAGTCATTTCTCCCGTCACCCCAGAGGACGACAATGGACTATGAGTTAGCCGTCATACTGCAAAGCCACCACATTCGGACCCCCAGGTTCCTCAGATGTAGTCGTTGAACCAACCCCTGACTGGAGAGTCCCCTTTGACAAGTATCTCTTAAATGGTTACCTCCCAACTGATCGGGCCAATAATGAGTGAATTCGATGCCGCATGCTGCAGTTTACCCTCCAGAGTGGTCTCATTCTTGTGGAGATACACTACAAGAAAGGGTTCGATGGTGTTATCCTCGGTTACCTCCAGGGATATAATATTTCTGAAGTCATGGAAGTGGTTCATACCGGTTCCTGTGGGGTTTACCAGATAAGGCCCAAGCTATCCAACAAGATCCATAGATTGGTATATTTCTGGCCCTCTAGGATCCACGACTGCATCGAGTTTGCCGAGAGATTTCACACGTGACAAATTCATGCTAACTTCTTGCATCGGCCGCCAGAACCTCTCCACTCCACCAATTATTCTTGGTCGATCATGGTATAGAGACTCGATGTCGTGGGAACATATCCACCGGTGACCGCCCGCCAGTGTAGGTTCATCCTGACTGCCACATATTTATTTTCAAAGTTGGCATAAGCAGTTACACTCAAGTAGTTAAAATCCCATTCTATCAATGATTTTGTGAGATCCAATATCATTCACCAGTTTGGAGTTACTCATGTTGTCCTCACTGATAATGGAACCAACTTTTGAGCAACTGAGTTGATGAAATTTTACAACAAGTTCAATATCCATTTGAACCATATATCCCACTATTATGTGCAGGCAAATGGGAGGATCAAGGCATTCAACAAAACATTCTCTAAAATTTGGAAGAAAATGGTTTTTCAGAATAAGTAGAGTTGGCCGGACAAGATCACCAATGTCCTCTGGGATTATCCGATGATGACTCGTAATTCCATCCTGGTGACCTCTTATTACCTGGTGTATGGAGATGAGGTCATCTTACCCATCGAGATCCAGCTGGCTTTGTTAGGAACATAGGTCTATGACCAGCAGGTTCCAGATAAGGTAGCCGAAATTTATCTTGCTGAATTGGAAGCACTTGACAAGAATAGGCTTCCGGCCCCACACAATCTGGAAAGGCATCAGAATAAGATTGATAGAGCCTTCATCATGAAAGATCACCTCCGCTCTTTCTTACAAGACTACTTGGTATTGTCCCTCTAGGTTCCAATGATCCCTGGCTAGAAACCACCAACGTTAGAGCCCAAATGGGAACGACCTTACTTAATTCACATAGCTTACCCCAATGGAGCATACTCCCTGGTGACCATAGATGGTGAGCGTATAAATCCTACCACCAATGACATGTTTTTCAAGAAATACATTGCCTGAGCTAAAAGGTCTGGCATGACCCTAAACTGTCTAGTCTGGAATGACCTGAAAATAATTGGTCCTGAACGACCTGAAACTGTTTTGTCTAGCATGACCTTAAACTATTCAGTCCGACATGACTTCAAACTATTCATTATCCCAAAATACGTTAAATTGTACCATTAGAACTATGCATGGCTTGATTCCCATCCTTATGGTATACGTAGGAACACTCAAGTGTTTCACCTTTAGTCGATCCCCAACTCTTCTCTTTGACTATCCCTCATAGGAATATTTCTCTCAGAGGATACTTGAAAGATATGGTGGGGGCTTCATTAGCCCCACTCATTCTAGGATTATAATGGTCGCACCATGTGCTCGCCCCCCATTATTCTATCATCCATAATCCTCACTGAATGACGTTAAACTGCATGGCCTTATAGAACTATGTATGGCTTGATTCTCATCTATATGGGATATGTAGGAATGCCTAGACATTTCATCTGTTGGCCTAGCCCAAATGTTAGAACCTCCCCTTGGGTCAACACATATAGTGTGGTGCGGGTTCTTACCTCAAGATATGTTGAGGTCATCTCAATTCTGCCATACATCCCAGCCGTTATAGTTGTCCGGCTTTTTCACTTCCCTACTTGATTTTGTAATGTATAGGTATAGATGTGCTTCACCCACTCCTTTTATTGTGACTCCATCATCATTCCCATATGAAAGGTCCCCCAAATGGCATGGATGCTTGGCCCAAGGGCTCTCCTACCATTTTGGTCCATTTCCCTTGAGGATAATGAGCAACAAATTGATTCAAGTCCCGCATTGTGAATATGTTTAGCGGTCGGTGGCCATTTTTTGTTCTCATTACCAGTCAGTATAAGGACGATATGTTTCAAACATGGTCAATAGATATCCTTTGTCATTAGAGCTATCCCAAGATGTCCCAAACATTGAGTTCAGTGGTTCATTGTTTCCAACTGTATATCCAAGTGATGAACTCTCCTCAGGCGATTCCAGCTACTGGACCACTGTATGGAAGGAATAGACAAATTTGGCTCCTTTTTTCCCACATTGAGAACTGCTCACACGGTCTTAGGAGCTGTGATGAGGCGACGATCGCCCAAGAGGACGTATGGCTACCATTGGGCGAGACGCCTGGCCTCAGGCCCATAGGCCTTTTTCCCCCCTTTTCGGTTTATGGCCCCTTGACCAAGTTATCATTTAGGGTTGTACAGTGTGGTATGGGATTATGTCCTCATTCACATCGGATTACTTGCTTTGTCATACAAATCCCCATATGAGATGGCTTATCCTCTCTTCGTCTTCACTGTAAGACGTTAAACTGCAAACTGGTCGGGCCTTTCCGAACGAGGTCTGGGCATAGGCCCCTAGTCATTTATAGCCCCTTGCCTGTCTCAGGCCCCATCTCAAGTTCTTATGCGGAATTGTATGGTTTGGTATGGGATTATGTCATTATTCATGTCGGGCTACTTTTCGTGCCGTGTGCCCCCCCCCCCCTCTTTAGGGTATCTTACCCCTATGTGTGATTCCAGAACAACGTATGGCTTGATTCCCATCCCCATGGGATACGTAGGACCCCCTAGCTTCTCTTCATTGGTTCCATCCCCATCATGGCCTCTTGGCCTGCATTCCCCCAGAGAGAGAAATGTAAGGTGTGGTATGGGATTATTCTCTCATCCACATTCGGTGAGGTAATAAAAATTCCATTTAACTCCTCCTCCAAAGAGTTTTCCACCCCTTGTACTACACTCGTCTTTTCAAATCATCCACTCTCAAGATGAGCCCCTAATCCCTCCTCAGAAATTCACCAATGTTCCTAAGGGTACTCTGGTTTAATACCTAGAATATTGGAATCTACTCAAACATGATCTCACCCATTTTTTAGGCTTTGTGTCCTCCCTCATTAGGGCTTCCAAAACATTTGAAATCCCAAGGGACCCCCGAATGGCATGGATGCTCATCCCAAGGTCATCATACCATTACAGGACAATGTCTTTTTGGGTTTAAGACAAAAAATCAATACAAGTCCCGCATAGAGAATTTGGTCCGCAGTCGACGCTCATTTTTCGTCCCAGATTCAGGCTAACGTGATATGGATGTTGTTCTTTGAACACTATCAAAAATCATCCTCCATCATCACGCCAACCCCATTAAGCCCGAAATGTCAGTTACATGATTCAAACCCTCCTCTACCTCATAATGTCCATGTAGAACTTATAAATTCTTGGTACTCTTCCTCATTGTGCATCTTCACATTATGAGGGAAAAGACGTTAAAAGGCAATCATTCGGGGCTCCACCAACTCTCATTTATGGCATATATTTCACGTATTGAAAATACAATATCCGCCCTTGTTTACTACACCGAGTTCAACTCATGTGGGCTTAGGGATTTGGTTAAGGTTCCCTTATACTTGGGATAGTCCCTTTTCCATGGTCCAGGATCATCGACCACAAACTAAGATCTCTTTTAAACTGCGTGTGTCTTGATTACCATCCTCAAGGTATATGTAGGAACACCCAAACATCTTGTTCTCAGGTCTAACTCAATTGGGAGATAGTTTCTCATATATCTTACCCTCTTACCTCTAGCATTTCCCCTTGGCCCAAGTTTTCTTTCACCAAATTGCATACTGTGTGGTATGGTATTATGTCTTCATTCACAATGGGAATGTTTTATTGCACCAGATAAATCCTACCTTTAGCCTCGTCTCTACTACATCTGTGCAACATGACATTAAAATGCACGCCCGGTCCAATCACATGACCCTAAACTATGACATTATCTTCTTGGTCGCACGATGAAAAATGGAACTGCATCATGATGTCATCACTCAAGGAGAAACCATGTTTTCTATTGTTCACAGGCCATAACATTTGTCAATGACTGCATACGGCTTTATTCATGTGTTTATTCTGGGACTTTCTATAATAGGCTTGTCACTTCACAAAAAAAACCCATTCAAATTAAAGTAGAAATAAGATATATTGAATACCTCTTCTTTTGGTGCGAGTGCCACACTTGCACACCCCTTTTATCCCTGGTAGTGGTAACTTATTGTTCCACCTCTTATATATATTTATTTATTGATTATCATTCTCATGAGATACATATGAATTCCCAAGCACATCCCCCATTGTCCCGGCTTAACTCTTGTTTCCGGTCCCTCGACCAAAAACATTTCCGAGGAACACATGGTAATATGTGAATATTTCCTCATTCACGATGGGATTCATAATCACTTTTCTATGATTCCCCTACACTCCTTACCGATCAATGGTACAAGATCTATGACCACAAAACTAAGCCAACTTTGTGTCCTTGCCGCAAGAGGTTGAATTGCACGACATTTTCCAGGGCTACACATGGCTTGATTTTCATCCTCATGGGACACGTAGAGACACCCATGCATTTCGCCCTGGGTCCATCCCCAGGAGTCAGAAATCATATTCCTCCTCAGTTTTGGCCCCCTGGTCTGACCCCTTGTGGGAAACTATGAAACTGTGGATTTTACCTAAACAAGTTCGGGATGGCCCATGATGACATTGGGAAGAGATTGTTCCCTCGCTAGAGAGGTACTGTCTAAAAGAAGGAATGATCCATGATCAAACTGATGCACCCATCTAATGTGATTCCACCACGGTGGCGTAATTTTGAGTGTTGGATTCAGGTCGAACAAACCATCAAGCCACATTCCACGCTTTTTGTGCCACTAATTTGGACCCTCGTCCTCTTTCATGTCTAAGGGAACTGCCTAAATGTATGGATTCTCGGCCTATGGAATGCCTATTGTCTTGGGCCAACATTCCAGAAGACTAATGGATGTCATTTTGAGTCAGGCCTCATGTTTCAAACATGGTCAGTGGTTTTCCCTCATTTCACATCCCCATTCCAGGTTAACACAACAAAGATACTGTGTTTAGAATGTGGTCAACATTTATTCTTTATTTTCATGCCACCCCCACAGTGTTCGGAATCCTAGGTATCATGATTCACACATTCCATTCCCATTTGTTCAGATTGATTCCTGTGCCCTTGGGCGTTACCCCATTCGTGCACTAGAGCACACTAGGAAAATGCAATTGGGCTGTTCTGAGAGCTTCATTCTTCATTCAGATCTCTCCCATTTCCCCCTCGGAAATATGGGTTGGTTGTTCAAAACACTGATTCCCAAAGATTGATTTGAACTCCTACATTTGGCTGGGAGTGATATGGTGGTAGTCCCTTGTTTCTCAAATCGTGGCCGACCCACATGAGCTTAGGTAATGATCACTGGATGGTCCAAAAATATCACGTGAATGCAATAAAACAATGCAATAATGTAACTCATTCATGCTATGGAATCCAAAAATCAAATCATGAAAGTATGTTTAAGGGTTTGCTAATCATTACAGTACCTGATGGTCATTTCCCCCCATGAATGGGTTACCCTCATCAAAAGATCATAGCAGCTCCACCACCCTCTGGCTGTTGGCGTCCAGGATTTGCCGCCGCCAGTTCTGCTCCCGATCCTCCTCGGAAACAATGGGGAACAATTAATCAGCCCCAATCTGGGCCTACTCTATGTTGGTCCGGATGATGGTCATCTCCTCGGATGTCCGCTTCACATCCTCTTCATCCTCCTCCAGCAGGGCTTTTCGCCATGATACGAGTTATGATTGGGCTCCAAGGGACACAGAATGCTCATCTACCTGGGCATGCAGCCGTCGAACCTCATCATAAACCTCTTGAAGCCTCTTGATTTTTACTTCTTTCCTCTTCTTCGAGACCACACTGAGGACACAATCATACTCCCTTATCTATTCCTCCAACATATCTTGGATGAGCATGTGAGGACGTTGGGCATCCACTCCCCCAGCACACAGTTTGCACAATCGTGAGCGAAGTCTATCCATCTCATCCAACCAAAGTGCATGGGGGTTTCATTGATGAAGTGTGTGATCATCTTACATGATCTGTGATAGACTATATTTATATCCTCTTCATTAGAGGACTTCTCAACACAGTCAGCACAATTGGCGGGCTCATACATGGGGAATGCCTCCAGCAACTCTTATGTTGGTTCCACGTCTGGTGTTACATCATGCATGGATGGACATGTACTATCTAATCGATCCTCATCATTGGATCCTACCTAAATGATCTCAGGTTTATCCCCACTGACGATCCCACCAGTGATCTAGAGCACCACCGCTCAATCGGTTTGGTGGTCTGCCTCTACAATCATTGGCATTCCCCTGGGAAGGACACTGTAAGAATCCCTGACCTACCTCGCTAAGGTGAATCAAGCCATTTGATGAACTGTACATGCCAAAAACAGGTACATGGACATCAGTAAACATGGTTTGGGGATGAAATTTATAAAATTGATAGAAGGGACTTAAATAAGTCGAATCCCTTGTCTCGCTCTTGGGTTGATGTCATTAGGACCCTAAACCGTGGCCCCCCGTATACGGTCAGGATGTCTGAAATTTCTAGAGGGGTTGCATATGATGTCCTAGACCTAATGGACGCATCAATAAGATGCGGTGGCCAACATGGATCCCAAAGGGCCCGCGTCTCCATCCATTGAGGGATAAGTATGAGTTCATTATATAAGTCACTTCTTCATGGTTCATATGTTATCAAGGAGCCCAGAATGACCTCAAATAATTTCATAGAGAAGGGGGTTTCATATTGTAATCTCAAGGGCCTCTACAAACTCTTCAAGATCAGAGTCTTGATCTCAAACATCTCCCTCCTCTAACAGGATCCCTCTCCCAGCCTCTTCTCCCTATAATGAATCTTTTGACTCTTCCGACAGAGGGAAGCGCTCTCTCAAATCAGTGTCTGACAACTGTAGGGGAGTAGTGCGATCGAGAAACACCATCACTTGATCTGTCGTTGGACGAGGAGGACCCCATGATTGCACGAAGTCCTCCAGATCAGTCAAATATTGTTCCCCTTCAGATTGGGACACCACAATTATGGACATGATTAAGCCTATTCGCGACAAATCCATCTCAATACGGTTTAGGTGCTTCCGCAATTTGGCGGGGCCGAGGAATTTCTTGTCAACATAACAGATGTCCCAGGCCTCCGGGAATAGAGTGTTCTATGGCATGTTGATATGGATAAGTTGTTTCCCGGGAGCCTGGGAGGGTATCTTGCAGAATCCTCTTGGTGGCCTTCCCTCTGGACAACATATCTCTTCTAGAATCACGGGGTCAGCTACTGCTGCCGGATCTGCTACCATTGCTTCCCCCTAAACTGGTGTAGGCTTCACTGCCACAATAGCCCCACCACCGCGGGATTCCCTTACAACCCTTCGGCCCTGGACCTGAAGTCATAAAAGCTCAACATCACCGACTCAAATGGTCGGTTGCTTCAGTATCTCCCCCGGGCAGGCCGCCTCCCAACTCTAGGCATATTTCATTACCAGCCCAAGGACGGAGGTCAGTGGAGGCAACTCATTCCGCAGTTTCCCATAATCCCACATGAACATGAGCCACATATGCCTCATCACACACGGGTGTTATTCATAGCACACCTCCAAATAGACCTGTTGAGTTAGTCTTTGCATACACCATAATTTCAATGCAATATTGTGTGGGGTATATGGGTCGCAGAGGGGCTCAATGTCCACCCTCACCACCTGGACTCCACCTCCAAAGGCCAGGAGATAGGCTCGGTGCTCTTCTGTCCCCAAACCGTCATCATTAGATACCCTCGTCAGTAACTTGAATAGGTGGAAATTGATTTCCTCCAGTCTCTACACCCAGTTTAGAACCGATGGTGTGGTTATCTTTGACGGAAATCTCCTCGCAACATTCAAAATCGAAGGGAAAAAGTTAGAGGGAGACACTATTGGTGAATAGTTAGTCCAACAATGTAGTTAAACCACGAACCAATTAAAAATTGAGGAAATTATATTTTCCCCTAGAGATTTATTGTTACATCCTTTATTTTATCCCTCGTTCAATCCCCATTAACCCTGGGTGGAACCAAGATCTATCACATCCTCGATGGATGTTTCTCCCTTAATTATTTGGTGTTTGGAGTGTCATTTGGTAGGAATTGAATCAATGGGTATGTCTCCAACATCATCTCCTTATCTTTTATAGACGATGATTTACTAGCTATATCCTCTCTTTCCAAATATCATGAACCCTTTTTCTAAGGGTATATTATCCTTGGTGTATGATGTTGTTTTAGTTCGAATCTAGGCTCGAGGTTGGTTGAGTATTTTTCAATGAGAACAAATGTAGGAGTTCATTAAATTTGTTTCTATATTTTTGATGTTTTATATGTATATTTGGTCAATCAATTGAGCTGCCTTGATTTTTGTATGTATTTGGATAAGTAGAGTTTTTGTTTCTTAAAATGAGGTGTGATACCCTTCACTAACCCCATTGTGTACGTTGATGATTCATGATTAGACTTAGAGCTACCCATGGGGTCTTCCTAACCCATTAAATTGGTGAAATGAAATTTTAAATATCAATATAGGGAAATTATGAGAGTGGATGGATATAAATTAGTATTTATGAATGTGGTATGGTTAAATATGTGGCTAAAATAATTATATTCTATGTTTTGGGAAATTCCCAATCTATTTTTGAAATGTTTTAAATGCTGTGATTGTATTAACATTTGTTTTTTGTTATCAATGTGGTAAAATTATGTTTTATAGTCTTTTATGTTTTAAAATGTGGTGTTGGATTCAAGGTGGTTTTAAAATGGGTATCCAAGTGAGTTTAAATTTTTTATTTAAAGGGAGGGTGTGGATCTTCTTATTATAAACTAGATTAATGTATCTTTTTTTGATTTTAATAAAATTTGGTAGTCAATAAACATGTTCTTTTTTGAATGTGTAAGATTATATTTTAAAGGATTGATTCCATGGGTTTTAAAATGATGTTTGATTATGGTTTTTTAAGACATGTGAAATGGGTTGATCCTCTTTGAGGATTGGGAAGTTTAATTGTCAGTTGGGACCATGATAAATGTTTTTCATAAATGTTTATGTAAATGGTTAAAGGGTAATGTTTTATTATAAAATGGTTGGAATAAAATTTAATGAATTTGTTATATGGATAAATGGATGATGGTGTAAATTGTTATGTTGGGTTATATGTGTTGAATGTATTCTCATAGAGTATTATTTGACAATAGTATAGTTTGGGATAGTCAGACATGATGTGTCAAATCAGGATTGTATTCCTGTACTGATGAACCATTTTTTACCCTATGAATAATGGGGTTTTGATTATGGACTAACATTCCAATCCCTTGTTTTTGGAGGTCTAGATTGATTCTATAGGCTCCCCAATGAATTTTAGTTTCTAAAGGATGGACTAAAACTCTTGAATCCAATGGTTTGAACATGGCATTTCATATCAGAGTTGGATATTATTGGGATTAATTTTTAGAGTCAAGGTTGCATAAATATACTGATGATCCTCATTTTGTTCTCATAAGACCTCTTTTATAATTGTTCGTATGGATAGACAGATCTATAATGGATTGATCACATTGAGTAACACATTTGACTAATAATAAAATTGTATAATTTAAATGTAGTTTACTAGTGAAATATAGTTTATTTACTCCATTATCTACATACCTATATTTATGTATACACTATTTTGGACAGGTAATTACTTTAGAAACCAATGGTGTTGGCCTAAATAGTTGTACTCACAACCTTCATAGGTTTCCATGAAACATGGGTACAAGAGAATATGCTACACATTTCATGTACAGTTTTGTGATAGGGAGTTGATTGATTGTTCATTCATGAGTTGATTAGATGGTAGCATTGGGTGTTAGGTATTTTTTTTGAATCCGGACCATGTTTTGGATTTTTTGTGGATCAATTTTGATGACTTGTTAGTATTTATGTCAGATATATTGTCCATACACCACAATATTATCTCATGCGTTACTTGATTACATGGTTTCTTTTGTATTTTGACACATACTTCTAGTTAAAACCCTTTGGTGTATAGGGAGGCATGCCTGAGGTCATGTGGTTCCTCGACTCCTAGCCCAAATTTTAGTGCAACCTGTGATGGGGTGTTACAAAGTGCTATCATATGTGGTGTATTTTTCATTAATATTTGGGAATGTTAGATAAGATATTAGTAAATTATTAAATCTTAGTAATGATATTTTTCCTTGTATCATGTATCCCCATGAAAGAGGGAAACCACAATTTTCTTGGTTAAAAAATTGATGTTATGTTTTATCCCTTTACCATTTATTTGTATTTCCAACTTGTGTGGTTCACTTGGATGTGATGTTATATATTTTTAACAATTTATATCCTTTCATGATATGTAATGTGAGGGTTAGTGGGTTGATGTATCATGCTCATTACACAGGAATGATATGTCATATGTATGTTGGTTGTGAATATTATTTCCTTGATATTAATATTTTATCAATGTGCTTTTCTGACTATGGTTAATTCTTGTTCACCTTTTTAAGAAATGAATGTTAACGAAAATGTTTTTAGATATTAATTTGAAAAAATATATTAATTTTTTGAAATATTCAGAAATAAAATGGTTTTCAACATGTGAATATTTTGGTTTTTATATTGTTTTTGTTTATTTAAAATGAGAAATGGGGAATTATATAACCATTAACGACACTAGTAATGAGTATCCCTTATATTGTTTTCTGAAATTGTGTGTGGTAGGTTTGGTCACGAGGGAGCACTATTTTTGAGACATTGGGTTATGCGATGTATATATTGATGGGTTTGGAAGTGAAAATATTTGGATGTTGTGTATTGTTCATTTAGTTAGCGTGTAATATTGAGGATTTGGGCTGTTGTGTGGTAACGTGAAAGTGGAAACCCTTGTCGGTTGTACCTGTGTTTGTTGTCAGTTGGGATATGAATTTTTTTTTCATGGATTGTCGTTCCATTCCTAGCTGTGGTGTCGATATGGTAGTGAGAACTAGAGTAAGTGGCTTCTATGACACATTATATATATTGTGTTCCGGAATGAGGGAAATGGTGATGCATGTGATTGGTGACATGTTTATGGTTTGATGTTCACATCTTAGAGGGAGAGAAAGTGTTATTTTCTAGAAGTGACTCATGCATTTGGAGTTGGATTAATTGGACTTTCTCGGTTGACTTATGAGATTTTACAGTCCAGTTACTCGGGCCTTTGTGTCTATAAGGAATTGGTGGATGTTTCAGGGGGGTTGGAATTTCAAGTACAAGTGGATTTCATATAGGTAGAATTAATGCATGTTAGAAACAGTCGAGTATCTCTAAAGATGCATGGTTATGAATTTGTTACCTATTTTAAGAGAATCATCTTGAGGGCTTGTTAGTGGATTTATGTCCAATTTCGAAAGGGGAAGGATCATTCGGGTGCTAGTCCCATTTGTGTTAACATTTTTTGTTTCATGGATATATGGTAACTCCAGATGGATATTTTGATATGGATATTGATCATGGGGGAGGGGTGGTCATGTGGTTGGTCTTGTTTTTCTGGAAGGCTGGGTTGTTGAATGAAAAAGTCACGAATTCCTTGGTTCGAATATACAGACAATCCAGGAGGGTTGGTTTATTATGTGAGTGAGAATTTATGACTAGCATCATTAATGTAATAAAAAAAATATAGAATCTTGTTTAGTGAATGATCAATGTAATTTGTATGAACATGAAGGTTTAGATAAGTTATGGATGTTGGGAATGTTCAAGAGATGCCAAATTCTATTTGGGATGTATGAAAAGTTGTCTTCGTAGTAAGAATTGATCGTTTTATATATAATCCTATTGGGAAGAATTTTTTATATGTGAGACCATTTGTTTTTGGATCTTTGTAGTGGAGCATTTTTGTTTTCATGGAATTCATTCTAGTAATGGGGGAGGACATTGAGTAGTGTGGATGTCTTTGTTTCCAAAAGAATAATAAGTTCACAACTACATGGTTGAGATTCATGAGGTGGTGGTGTGTGTTAGTTATAAATCCCACATTATTGTGATGGATTAATGTTTATAAGATGTTATTGGGAATGGTAGTTTGGGTTTTACTAGTTGATTAAGGTGTGCCATTTGTGAGAGGTGACATCAAGAAGGAATCAATTATTGTGGGATCTTTAATGTCATCTAAATTTACTCTCAGATTAAGGACTACCATACCCAACATCTTTATATCATGATGAGTACATATGAGAGATAATTGGATAGATGATAAGATACATAAGGGTCTTATTCTTGATAAATGATAGTCTGTCAAGATTTATTCACCCATGGGAATGTTAAGTGATTCTATGTGGTTAGAGGGGATCCATATACCAATTATTAGTGACGTACATAGGAAGGATTTTGTTTTGTCAAATTACATAGGTTTCATTCTCTATGGCTGGGAATTGGTGAAAGCAGAGGTGTAGTGGTGTCACACGAGTAAGTTAAGGGAAACGAAATCCACTTCATGTGTTCGATGGTGATTCATTGTGTGATATAATAGTTTTCATTTCTTGAGAAAGGTAGTAAAAATTATATTATCAACGAATGCAGTCATGTCTGGGATATAGGGGTGATAAATAAATTCTAGATCGATAGCAAAAGTGTGGAGTTGACTATGGGTTGGTCAGGGTGGCACAAAGATTCCATTGTATAACCGATGATTTGTGATCATATATTTATTATGGATTTATATCTTGGATTTGAGTATTCTAGAATTCAATAAAAGGGAAAAATTTGAAAATGATGTTGTTCTAGAAAAAATAGGAGGATCTTATATTGCTGGTGATTATATGGGTGTGATGGATCCCAATAAAGGTTTTAAAATAGTGAAGGTTCTGATTGTGGAATCCCATTAGGAGTTTGGTGTAGACATTAGTGGTAATGTATGGGTTGTCATGTGAAGACTCGGGTTATAGAGGCGTCATGATCATGTGTGGTGGAATTGCATTTCTATTGGAGGCCATGAGATTAAAATATGATTTTGTCTAGCATAGTCAGACTTGGGATAAAGTGTGCAATGGATGTGGTGAGTAACAAACCACGTCCATCATGTCATCATTAAAAGGAAATATGAATATTATGAATGATATCAGGTTTTTAGGGAATATATAGTTAGTTTTTTGTTATTAATGGATAATGGGTATATATAAAATCCAGGGGGATATCATTAATTTGGGTGGGTACCAATGTTTATTGGTTCTCTTGTGGTTGTTTGGTCAAAACAAGATGCGAACCGCACTAGGTGTGCTATGGGATCATGCGTTCGATGTAATATATGTGCTTGTTCATGGAATAAGTATACAAAATTTTGATATAGGTGGTATTATTCTCAAGAATAAAGTGGGGAGAATATTATGCATGTTGGGTAAACAAATGAAAATTCCATCAACATTTTGGTCTTGATTGGATCAGGTAAGAACCATATCGATGTTTTGGATTTGAAAATGTTAGTTGGATTGGGTTTTGGGGGTAGAGTGCTTGAGTTAACAATTTTACTAGGTATTGTTTTGGGTATATAGTTATAGATGTTGCTCGTAGGATTTAAAATGTGGAAGAACCTTGTTTGGTGTTATTTTGGTCGATGATGGGATTGAGGATGATGTATCATTGTGTACAATCAAGTTAATGATGTGGATCATAATGGGGAATCATATTTAGGTTATGAAAATTTATTTATTCCATGTATATTAACAACATAGTCAGGTAAAAATGTAAATAGAGGAGAAACAATTAATAGGTGGGCCTAGTGGATGGACCTTCTGTCTTGGATGACTGGTGATGTTTGATAAAGAAACATGAGGATGAGTTGTGGTCAGATGGGGATATTGTAAGATCTTGACCTGTAGATTATGTATCACACTATTTTTATTTTGGATAGATTGAATTTTAAATGGTTAATAGAGGGATATATAGGGACACTAGTACAAAAACATTTTTTTACGTCACCATTTTTCACGTCGGTTTTTTAGAACCGACGTGAAAATAACTAAAAATTGATTTTTCACGTCGGTTATTATATAACCGACGTAAAAATACATTTTCGCTGATTTTTCACGTCGGTTATATAAGAACTGCCGTTAAAAATCCATTTTATCTGATTTTTCACGTCGGTTATATATTAACCGACGTAAAAAATCAATGTACATCACTTTTCCACGTCGGTTATTAAATAACCGACATGAAAAATCATTTTCTAGGAAAATATATTAAAATTTTCACTTAATTTTCACGTCGGTTATTTAATAACTGACATGAATTTTTTTTTACTAAAATGTATTTTATTTCTCGTGCTTTAATTTTACAGGTCACGGAGCTCAAACGGAGTTACGGATTAAAAGTTATGGCCTTCAGAAGTTGATCACCTCTAAACGTTGTCTTAAGGATGTCCAACTTCTGAAGGCCATAAAATTTAATCCGTAACTACGTTTTATCTCTGTGACCTGTCAAATTATATCTTGGAAAATGAACTACATTTTTGTAAACTTTTTTCATGTCGGTTATTAAAAATCCGACGTGAACAATACCATGTAACGTCGGTTATTAAATAACCGACGTGAAAATGTCATGAAAATCGATTTTCACATCGGTTAATAAATAAACGACATGAATAATGTTTACCAAAATGTAGTTGATTTTTCATGATTTAATTTGATAGGTCATAGAGCTCATACAGAGTTACGGATTAATAGTTATGGCCTTCAGAAGGTGATCACCTCTAAACGATGTCTTAAGGATGTCCAACTTCTGAAGGCCATAACTTTTAATACGTAACTCCGTTTGAGCTCTGCGACCTGTCAAATTAAATCTTGGAAAATGAGATACATTTTTGTAAACTTTTTCCACGTCAGTTATTAAGTAACCAACATGAAAATTACCTTGTTACGTCGGTTATTAAATAACCGATTTGAAAAAGTCATGAAAATCGATTTTTCACATCTGTTATTTAATAACCGACGTGAAAGAGTGACGAAGATTGATTTTTCACGTCGGTTTTATAATAACCGACGTGAAAAATAAGTTAAAATTTTAATATCTTTTCACATCAGTTATCATATAACCAATGTGAATGATATTTTTAATATCCCGCTAACGTGAAATTTCAATTTTTTTACATCGTTGCATCGAAATTTTGAATTGCCACCTAAAATTTTTAATTCCGTGTTTTCTCATAGAATTTCAATTATTTGATTCCATTATACAACCGTCCTAATTTAACGGTAATTTATTTCAACCATTATCGTTCCCCCAAATCGACTCTTTTTCTCTTGAACTTGAATCAATTATTTCTTCTTTTCGCGATCTCATCAAGGTATATTTAATCATACATCCATGGTTTATGGTTTTTATGATTTTTTTTCCTAATTGATATACAATTTTATGATCGTTTCATTCAACCATCATCATTCCACCGAATCAAATTGTTTTATCTTCAACGTGAATCAATGATTTCTTATTTCCGTGACCTCGTCAAGGTATTTGTAATTATTTTCCCATGATTTATATTTTCTATGAGTAGTTTTCTTAATTGATATACCATTTAACGATTGTTAATTTATTATAATGATTGTTGATTCTTTATATCATGATAAAACTACAAATCCCCCTGCAGATTAAAAAATTCATTTGAATATGATGCTACGGTTGGCTCATTCAATCTTTCCTCGAAAAAAATATCAAACTTCTAATGTTCATACCTTTTGATCCGTAAATCTGTTTGAGCTCTATGACCTCTCAAATGAAAGCTTAGAAAATTTTATACAAGATTCTAAACATGTTTTACGTCGGTTAGTTAATAAACGACTTTAAAAATAACTTTTAATGTCGGTTTTTAAATAACCGACGTAAAAAATGACTTATAACGTCGATTTTTTTTCAAAAACCGACGTAAAAAACAGCGTCTTATCACCATTTTCCTGAATGTATTTCACGTCCTTTTTTTAAAAACCGACTTTAAAAACTATATTACCCCATTTTTTCGTCGGTTATTTAATAACCGACGTAAAAAATCATATTTTAAACATCGCTCGCAATAATGTCGCCTAAAAACCGATGTTAAAAAGAAAAAAAACCGACATAAAAAAAGGTTTTTGTACTAGTGGGAGTATGATGGTTCATAGTAGTGTCTTAGTGGTTTAGGATGTGAAATTGTTGGAAAACCAAACTGTTCATGTTTTACGGTTACCACAAGGCTAGTTTAACTAGGAATCATAACTATATAGGGTGGAGGTTCTCTTGAGAAGCCCTGGTGACATGACCCTCACATAGTTTAAAAACCTTTTGGACCTACCCATACTCCCATGCATCCACCCCCATTTGGAATGATTCAGGAACATGGGATCTTCTATGTTTTTAGAACAGTGCAGATGGAATAGCAAGACTGTGCATCATGGCCCCTCTTAGTTAGAGGGAGATACCCCGTTATCACATGTTTTATCCAACCATGTGGCCAAACGTAGAATAATTTAAAACATTGAGATAGAGAACATTTTTAACATTTATATTTAAGGTACCTACCATGATTTTATACCCCATTCTGACTCCAATGACATAGGGTAAAAATGAGGATCTCTCCCCTCCTCCATGTATGTTTCTCTCACAATTTATAGGTATTTGCAGTGACTATTACTATGAATAGAATCTATGGGTATTTATATCACTCCATGAGATTTGATTTTCTAGAATAATCTTTATTGGTTGTCTCATCGCTTTCAGAATCTCATGAACCCTATTTCATTGGGGTTATTTTCCTTGGTGTTCGTTTTTGTTTTAGTATAAATCCTGACCTTAGGTTTCTAAGAGTTTTTGTTTATGAGATTGAGGTAGGTGGTCTTTAAAATTATTTCCTGAGACTTGTTGTTTTATATGTGTATATGGTTGTTTCAATGTTCTTCCTTGACGGTTTTTTATGTTTTTGGTTAAGGAATGTATTTTAGGACTTTAATTGATGTGTTATTCCATTCAAGGACCCCATTGTGTCAATTGATGATTCGATGATGGATATATAATTACACATGGGGTATTAAAAACCGAGGAAAATGGTGAAATAAACTATAAAATATTGAGATAGTGAAATAATTTTAGTGAATGGATATGATTTTTTATATAAAAAAGGGGAATGTTTAATGAATATGTTGAAATATTAATATTCTATATTTTTGGAAATGAGAAAGGGGTTTTGAAATGGATTTAATTTTTTATCTAGATTTCCATCAGGTTGTGGTTTTAAATTATTTAAAACCATGTTTTTATGTGGTGTATGTTTTAAAATGAGGTCTTGACATCAGGGTGGTCAAAAAGGGGTTTCCATTTGAGTTTAAAATTCTGATTTGAAAGGTTGTTCTAGGTACTATTTGTTAAAAATGGATTAATAGCTCTTTTATTAGTTTCTAATATAAAATTAAGGTCTTGGACATTGTTTTTTCTCAAAGAGGAAGACTCATTTTTTAAGGGTGGATTCCATGGGTTTCAAAATGATTTTTTTGGTATTTTAATACATGTGAAATGGTTCAAGATTTGTTGAGAAATGTGTTGTTTTAATGGTGTATTAGGACCATGATATATGTTTTGTAAAAGAATGGAATGGAAATGGTTGAAGGGGTGAGTTAAATTTTTAAATGGTAGAAAGAGAATTTAATGAATATGTTTTATATATTTAATATGTGTTGACTATATTTTTATGTTCGGTTATGTGTGTTGAATGTAAATGACCATGGTAATATTTGATAATTTAATGGATGGGGATGTTCAGACATGATGATCTTGAATCCCAATTGGATTGAAGGGCTAATCATCCATGTTTTTTAACTTTTGGCTAATGGTTTTGGGATGTTGGAATGAGGCTTCAATCACTTGTTTTGGGTGGTCCAAACTGATGGTCTAGGGGCCCCGGTGAACCATGGTTTCAGAGAATATAATGATTCTTCTAACTCTTAGTATTTGAACATGGAATTCCAAATCATGGTTGGGGATGGATAGTCTTGAAGTTTCATGTCATGGTAATATACATGGATA
Organism: Viscum album; assembly: GCA_963277665.1. Lineage (NCBI taxonomy): Eukaryota > Viridiplantae > Streptophyta > Magnoliopsida > Santalales > Viscaceae > Viscum > Viscum album. The sequence continues at coordinate 1,380,919,855 of OY728166.1, forward strand.
GATTCTACACATTTACAGTTTACAACCCTTTGATATATTGTTTAGATGGATGAAATGGGTCGAGATGAACTGATGATAATGAGTAACACATGGAACTGTGATTAAAAGTGGATGATTTAAAAATTTTAACTTTTGAAATTTGGTATATATAATTTTTTATTTACATAACTTTGTTTTCATTTTAACTATTTGTGATTAGTTATTACTTTAGACACCATTGGTGGTGGACTATTATGTTGTACTCATACCCTACTTGGTCTTCCATGGAAGATGGAGCCTGAGTAAATGTTATAGATTTCATATATAAGAGCAGGATAGAGAGTTTATTGTTGGTTTATACATGGGAAGATATGATTGGAACATGGAATTTAAGGTGTGGGTTGAACTTCTGAATGTGTTTTTATTTTTTTCTTATTTATTTTTGCAGTCATATTTGTATTACTTTCATATATGTATGTAATTCACATATATTTTTATGAAATATTTATCTTTAAATATTTTTATTTCTATGAGAGCACGTGTTTCATGCAACATTATGTTTTAATGAACAATGATTTACTATTAAAATATTATTATTATTACATTACCATTACAACATAGTCATTGAATTGGTTGTGAGAAATAGTGATATCTGTCGGAACCATGGTCTTATATGCATGATTTGGAGTATGATTTGTGTTTTTTGTCAATCCTCAGTGGAAGTTAAGAATGTGTACCAGCAAAGAGATCATAGAGTTCATGCATACAACAGTATTGAAGGTGGAGTCTTATACTTGATGAAGAGGAAACATGCACGCCATATGTTTTTCAAGATCAGAACATAGGAAAATGGAAAAGGGATAAGGGTCGTGAAAGTTTTGGGCTGGTCGCGCAGGTGACCTGTGCACCGTGAAGAGACTTGCGCAACGATGCCTAGGAGGACTGGAAACTTGTGCGCCTATTATTTTTCAAGATTATAACTTCAAAATATGGAAAAAGAAAGAAGTTCGTGTAAGTATTTGTGTGGTCACGTAGGTGAGTGGCACGACAGAGGCTAGGGAGGATGAGCTGCGCGCCGGAACCTGCGCGCCGAGGGAAGACTTGCGTGCCACCGCGTAGGGGGTCCAGGTTTCCTATAAATAGAGGACCCCCTCCTCATTTGTAACGAAGTTCAAGACTTAGAAATTTTTGGATCCCTATGCACGCAACTGGTTGAGTCGCGTAAGTGGTTGTGGGGTCGCGCAAGTAGAGGTTGTGCGCCGGTTGTTGGCTGCACGTCCAAAGTGGTTTGGGATTTAGAGGCGCTGAGTTGCGCAAGTTTGGAGTTCAAGGAGGTAGTGTCACGCAAGTTGTTTGGAGTCACCTACGCACCAAGTTTTTACCGCTCAAGTGACTTGTGCAGCTTTCCTGAAACATGCGCACCGGAGGTTAGAGAAGTGTGCCAGGGTTTTTAAAGTATATCTGTCCTTTTTAAGCTGGACGAAAGCTGGAGGATCATCTGGTACCCTCATCTCAAAGTGAGATTCGTCTTCAGTTGAGAGTTGGACTTCAATAGAGTATCTACATACAACAGAGGATACATTCTTATGCAATGATGAAGAGACATTCACGTCTATAAACTGAGTATGACTTCACTAAGGGCAGTGAGCCAGGGGAAGTCAACGGGAGTGACCCAAGGAAAGTAGTGACCTATCCCTGAACCTTTATAAAGGCAGTGAGCCAGGGACAGAGTGCTTGTTCCCAAACCATTGTAATCCGCAGCTAGTGAAGATTAGTGGAATTTGGTACGACCGACAACTTCTCGGCGTATGCTCCTTGGACGTATTCCTTAGGGGTGAACCAAGTAAAAAGTGTTGTGTCTTCTATGTGCATGTGAATTTTTTCTTTCTGATCATATTCATCACACAGGTTCAACATGTTCCTACCAACATGGGAACAAGATCCATCACATTAAAAGAAAAAGTTGTCACCCTGATTCACCCCTCCCCTCTCAGGGTGGCTCGGGGTGCTTCAATATCCATATTAGTAAATATAACTTTATTTTATATTCATATAGTTTTTTATTAATTCTTAGGAAATTAACTCTTGTTTTATTTTGTAATGTCAATTTATTCTTTAAAAATATATTTTCATGAAAAAATATTTTTATTTATTTCAATGAAAAAATAAATGTAGTCAGTTTGACACTTTATAGGAATCAAATTTAAAAATTAAACGTCATTCATGAAATCATCATGTCAGATTAATCTTTGGATGAAATATTGATATTTTTTTTGAAAAATATGATTATTAATGAGTAGTGAAAAAATTGGATGACATTGGAAATGTTATGTTTTTTGAATAATTTATAATTAAAAATTATATTTTTTATTAGTCTTAAAATATTATTGGTGCATTTAAATATATTATTTTTCATTAACATGGATTTTAATTATGAATTTTGTATAAAAACGTTTCTTACTTAAAATGAAATTTTATTACAAAAACATTTTTTCGTTTTAATTTTCCTATTTAATATGAAATTAAAATATTCCACATCAATGTTTAAAATATTTAAAAATTTATTAAATATTTGGCACTAGGAATTTCAAATTTATTATATATACCCCGTTTGTTTTTTTCAACAATATTAATAGTAACCTTAGTAATATTTGTTTCAACGTTAAAAGGTAAATCAAGTAATTAAGAGTAAAAATAATATTCCACGGATTACAAAATTATGCTAATAATTTCCACAATTTTTTATGATTAATTTTAGATCATAATCATCCAATATCTGAATTTATTACAATTTTAGGCCACCTTGTTATGATTATGACCATTATAGTATTTTATATAATGAAAAGTCAAACATGTCACACTTTTGTTTTAAATAAGTATAATATTTATAATATTGTACTATCAATATGATATGATAGACTATAAATTTCATTTTGAAATATAAAAGTTATATATTCATCGTGGTAATTTATTGTTTATTTTTAGTGAATAAATAATTACCTTAAATTCTTACACAACGTTGATGTGGAAATTATTCAATTAATGGAAAAATAAAATAAATGACATTAAAAGTATTGAAATAAATCTAATTTGAGATATTTACAGGGATATAACAATTATATTTATTTATTTTTTATTTTTAGGATATAATAAAAGAGTTTTTCTAGTTTTACATGCTTTATTTTTGTTTTTACCGTCAATGTAAGGAACAATATTAAAATTGACTATAATGTTATTTTATTGGATTATAATATTACTAAATTATTTGTAAATAATATAAATATTAAATAAAAAAAGGGGATAACATATGGTTTATAATTTTTTACCTTTTTCATTTATATGACATTTGATATCATTTGTCTCTAGAATAGGATTAATATATTTTAATATTTCGAGAAATTCCAATGGTTCCACTAGACTCCATTATAAATGTACATATCCATATCACATTATTTCATAACATTTATCCTTCTATATTGAAAATAATATTTTAAATTTTATTACCAATTTTCTTCTCTATATTCTATGGATTCTATCCCTATGAAAATACTAACCATATAACCGTTTAGAGAAGATTTGAAGGAATATTTTGGACGAAGAGGTAATTTCTCTAACCGATCACTTTTTTTCTACCATTATTTCCCTCTAATTATATGATATCTATCATAAAATAATTAATTCATTATGCTCAGTATATAAAAAAGTTATTATTATTAAAACACACTTATGCATCCTCTTTCTTATCAAACAATTTGTGAATCTATTACTCGTGTGTATATACGTCTTAAAGTCTCCACAAAGCGATGTAATTATTTTTTCCAACATATTTTTTTTGTATTTGTATTATTATGGGTTTAATGTTTATTTAGTATATTTATTACATAAATATACTAATTTAATGATAATATGAAATTTGTTTTCTTATCATTCAATCTTTGGGGGAATGATAACATCTCTCACACGTATGTATAGACTACCATCTACACGTTGTGATGTGATGTGATTTTCATTTATATTTCACTTAGATGGTAATAAGTACACCTTGATGAACATATATTATATATAGTATGTAATAATTATTATACAATCTTTAAATTATTTATCTTCATTCCCTTCCTTTAAATAGAAAATGGAAACATCGATCGCGAATACGTATGACCTACTATCTCTATGAACAGTGTAATTCATTTTGAATCTATAGTTTTTATAAATTATTATCAATATAAAAAAAATGAATATATATTATTTTTATAAAATTATTATAATTCATTATATTATGATATGATGATCAATGTATAAGTACCATGACTTCTGAACCAAAACATGCTTGGAAAATGGAACTGTTATCATCCGGAATACTGATTTTAAGTAAAAATTATTAAAAAATTGATCATAAGATATTATAAATAAATTTTAAAAGGTATGATATGTATTTATATATTGTTCTTTAATAATTTTATAGTAAATCCTTATTTCTTATATATGACATTTTAATTGGAATGGGGAAAGGAGAGACCTAGGTAAGGGTTTATTTCACAATATCAACATTCTTCATATTTTTTATGCTTAAGTCTCCACTATAGAAAATTTATCTTCCATGTTCATATTTTATAAAAAAATTGAAAATATTTTTAATTTTCTTATATAATTAGTTAAAATCACTTTTACCCATGTTTTAATTTTTTAAATTAAACTATTTGTTGTTTTCTAAATGTGGTTCTTTGTGACTTTTCCTCAAAAAATATGGAATGAATGATATTTTAAGAATATATGGAATGAGGGGATTGTATATCCATACTGACAAATTAAATCTATGAATCCCTGTTTTAAATATTATATTGTAATTTGTAAATAAAATTTACTCTTATATGATTCAATTCATTTTAAATTTCTGATTTCATTATGGAAGGAATATTTTCCTCAAGAGTTATTTCATATAATCATTCATAATCATTTTCTATCAATGATTAAATATTTTAAATTTAATTATAAATTAAAAGTCATAATATACATGTATACCTTCATTATTAATTATTTGGATGGTTTCAGTTTATTGTGTCTTGAAATTTATGAAACATGATTCCTTTCCAAGGGTTCTATAATTAAAAACTGTTTATGAAACCCATTTGTTTTCATGGGATCAGATATGATGAATGATTTGTGTTGTTATAGAACAAATATGTATGGTTTTATTTATGTAGTGTTTGGGACCTATATCTCCCACAAATGTGTTTGGTGATAATTATTTCCTCATGAGATAGACATGACTATATAGGGTAGTGAAATTAGTTCAATAAGGGCAATTATCCTACATAATAGTCTCAAGTGTGAACCTAGACTACTAAAATGGTTTTGGAAGTAACCTCATTCAACTTTGATAATATTAGAAAAGTGACTTGATTACTAAAAAATGATTTTGTATTCTTATGTGTACAAAACTATTCCATGTCTTATTCCAATTTTACTCTATCATGGACAGTAACCTTTAGGCTTCCTATCATTTGAACCATTGATATTTCTTCCATGAATTATGATTATGATCTTTGAACGGAAGGATATAATTTTAAAATGTTATGATCATGTTATGGTTCCGTCAATCTCATGTTAGAATTTATATCTCCCTTGTTTACCCTTACTATGCATATGAGTACTTTCTTTTCTTATTTTCTTTTCCATAGGGTATAAAGAAATGTATTAAATATGATATGATAAAAAGACTTCTTGTTATAATGGATTAGTGGGAGATAATGTAGATATTTTATGAACCAGTTTCTTATGGTTCAATTTTTTCAAATACACTAGACCTATATTGCATTGAAATAAAATTGTTATGTTATGTAATTAATATTCATATAAGAAGATCTAATATCTATATATAAAACACCTTAGTCATTATAGTTGGTATTAGAGAATGAATTTATTAACTTTTTGAAAGTATGATTATAATAACATAGTAAGAAACCAAAGGGTAAGTATAAGTATATGTTTTGACACCCACCAAATAAACATTAGAGAAATGAAAATGGAAGAAATAAATGTACATGGGTATTACATTTTTTTAAAAAAAATTGAATGATAAGTTTTTTGAGAATGAAAAATTTTGTGAGAAATCAAGGGACTAATGATCGTGTGACCATCATAAGGTCACATGAAGTCCCCACAAGCAGAAAATAACCAACAGTGGATCTCGTGTAACCCCCCTTTTGACAATTTTCATGCTCTTACAAAGGCTCCTCAGACAACCCATGGTCATGTGGTGCTGATAAAATGTGTTTCCCCTGACACATAGTTTTTCACTGGAAAGTTCTTGACAAACCATATAAAAATCCTTTGAAAATTAGAGAATGATATCCAAAATATGGAAACCTCTTGTTTTCAAAAAGCTCATGCACCATATCATATTTGGGAATGATTAATTTCCAAGATGTAATTCGAGGAAATTAATATGACTCTCAAACAATTGTAAAATAAACCAAAAGTGAAAAAAAATGGATGAGTTACTCGGTACTTCAGGTCTTAAAAGTCATGTGATGTGCCTCAAATGACCCATGAGACACTTTCAGGCTATAGTAAATCATCTTCCTCATCTTGTGAAATATCATTGGAATTTCAGCCTCTTTATTTGTAAGTCCTTGGATATTCTTAAGAAACAATACACTTAAAATTTCCTTCTCTAAATACCAACAAATACATTAGTCCAAAACATGCTCTCTCATCCCCATACGTCCCATAATGTTACCATGTGGAATCATCAAAAAATAGAGTAATAATATTTGACACTACTCATGTAACATCACATACTCTATAACCTTTTTGAAATAAAAAAGGGATTTAAAAGAACTAAGAGAGAGCTATCGCTATCAAAAAACCCTTCGGATGCACAATGGAACTCTGCATCACAATTTCTCAAGATTCCTGGACAAGTCACCCTTTCTTCACAAACGTTTTCTTGGAAGACATTGAGTTCTCATGAAGACCATTACGATTATCCATGTGACACAATGAATTTACATTAACATTCCCTCATTATCAAATATACATAAATAATCGTCAATAATACGATAAATGAAACATTAATGAAAGATACTTGTGCCCACTGAAAATTAGGTGGTGCACTGAAAACAACCAATGAAAAAGAATCATTAAGCTATGTGGAAACATCCCCCTCAACTATTTCATGCCTAGATCCATACCAGAAACACCCTGAAAATCAACGAACAATCTAGGTGGAGAGGACAGTAAAATCCCCACACTAACATCAAAGAAATATTTGTACTCTTTCCCATTGAAACTTCCATGACTATGAATAAAATAACTCTTGGAGTCTCATGAAGGTGCTAGAGAGGTTTTATTGGAGAAAGTGGAACTCGTGTCAGAAAAGATACCCATTAGGTAATATACCAACAAGAATCCCGGAAGATCATGTACCATGCATAAAATAACATTGTGTGATCATTCATACATCATGTGGAGGAATTCTGGCAGGGCATGAGAAGTTTATCTCTCATGTCTGTTGGATCATATGAGAATCAAAACAATTTGACACTAAATAGAACTTAGAAATTAAGATTATTAGCACTAGAATCAAAACTAAATATACAGAACATAAACTAACACATGTTTTCTGACCCTCATGTGCTTCACGTGTCAGCCTCAAAGACACACGATTGACCCAGGACACACTGTCCAAATATCATGACGCTCCTTTAACATTCTATCTGATTCATGCGAGTTCATATGGACCTGTCAGAACTAGTTTCACAGTACCCTTGGCAATTCACCATTGTCTCTATAATTCCTTTTGGAATATATTCCCATGTCTCATGAGTACCTTCAGATGCACCGCCTAAATCACCTAACTATGACTGATCATCTCACCGAAGTCTTATTAATGCATCCAAACATGATAAAATATCTCTCATGATACCTTTTAGGTGAGTTTTTCATAACCCGGGATGCTCCCTATTCATATCAAACAGGACTCACAGTTCCCTCCTAGGATGTAAGCCAAGACATGCGACACTCTACAGAGAATCCAACTAGGCCTGGCGATGGCTTCTAAGACATACCATTTCGATCTTGTGATGTCCGTAGTATGGTTCATTTGGGTCATGTGATACACTTTATACAATCATTTCAATACAAAAGTGCCTATCATGACATAAAAAATCATTCTTCATTGGTGTGTAAGCCCCACCCAATACGGGAAACCTAAGAGTGTAAGTTGGGTCCAAGGGAACTATGATGACTTGGATTCCTACCATATTCAATATTCTTAGACCACCTCTCTCCTAGGTTCGAGCACCATATCGATCATCCAGGGTGATTTCGACACAAAATCCTTATCATCAAATAAATGAAATCAAACACTTTCCATCCTTTTTTTCTCATAGTGATCATGCCTAATGTGAGCATAGGGGGTTTAATAGGACATGTCATATGTGCCATAAATACCCAGGTTACATAGGCAGCCTCATGGTGTAAACTAAAATGAATTGAACTATGATAAATATGACTCCTATAATAACCAAGATACATAGGACACCTTCCTATGGTCCATTTTCAAATAAACATCAACTTCAATGTAAGACCTATGCTTATAATATTACAAATATTGAGGCTCAATAATTATAATGACCAGATCAATATATCCCATCCATAACTGTACTGAAAATTAAACCAAACAATGAGGACCCCAATTTCCCCAATAACTAGAATAAGTAGGATAAATTTCTATGGATCAATATTTTCAATAACACCTCTCAGTGTGGTCCCTGTATATAACCTCCATTCCAGGATCAGTGATATTGATGTTATACCATCCCATGATTCTCACACAGAGCATATCACACATGGTATAAGGTATATAAAATAATCATATCATTTGTATCATAAGTATCTATAAGGACAAGGTAAACCTTGTATTCTAATAATTAAACAAGTGAACTGTGAAAGCATTGGTTCCCTCCATAGTTGGGATATGTTGGACGTCCCTCCAAGACTCTATTATGAACACCCAGTGTCCCAGGGAACCCATATATGTCCTTTCTTCATGACTCTAAACTACATGGGTTCAATGCTCTATGTGGGTTTTGATTCCTACCATAACTAGGATATGTACGACACCTCGCGATGCCTCATTTCTTTCCTCAAAATATTAACCACGTACATGTGTGGCAACACATTCTAAATCAATTGGTTATATTTCTTTTTTATATAAGCAACATCCCACTATTGCAAAATATGGATATTCTCATGTACTCATAGATGGATTCACTAAAGACACCCCATCATTTTTCACCTAAAAATAGAATTAACCGATGAATCATTTTGTTAGGGTAACCAATCCCAGATGATGATTAGAAAGAGAATTGAGAAAATATCATAAATCTATAAGAGGGTCCCATAGTAAAAAATAGTTCCCCCTAATAGGGTGTGACGAGCCCGACCTTCCATCCACTCAACCAATATGAGTCCCCAAGAGTTTTTGGGCATGAAAGCCTAAATAATTGTCAACCTATGGAATGAATTTTTGTACCCATATATGATGGGGGAACCATTGGAATTTTATGTTAATGAATAAACAAATGGAAAACTCGATTCAAAGGATTAAGTGATTCCTTGAAACCCCATACAATCAAACTATCGACCTAAACCCATTCTACAACTTAAATCTAGATGAAAAATTGGTGAACCCAACATAAATCTCTCTAAAAATGAGATGATTTGGTTATTATCTATGTGGATATTTTTTTGAACCTCATATTCAAACAAAACAGCCAATACTAACATGAACCTCTTAGGAAATGTTGTTTTAAAAATCCTACATAAAAATGTATAATGAGAAGAATGATTTTATAGATGATCATATGTAAGTTGGGTTTTCATAAGTCCATTCTCATTTTGACATGGACAAATTAGCAGAATGATCAAATCAGCTATATCTCGAATATTAATTCAGCCATGTATATCAGATCCAGCACATTATGCATTTGATATTACAATACATGGTGACCTTGATCATTTTTGTATTCATAATTACAGATATTGAAAATATTACAAGTTGGGAAAATTTCTTCATTTTAGAGTGCTCGCTCTAGTAAATAATCTTCCACTCCAACCTCCGTGTGTCTCAAAGAAATTTCACTTATTTGAAAATTGAAATGGTAGTTGGAGAACACAATGGTTTTGGAGTACCACTGACATGGTACAATCCTGATCATGGAAACTACTCATGAAGTTCACTATGAATGATTTTTGGTGAGACCTCACTATCTGGGAAATGATTCTACAAAGCTAGTGGCCCTCATCACCACAACCCACAGTTTTGGGAGACATTATCCTGATAAATACAATTCCAACTTTTATACCTAATGAAGGTGAACCAATAATCTATAAATGGGTCTCTTCCATTTTAGATTCCACCTAGGAGGGGTCCTACTAACCTTCATTGCTAGTATCGTTGCACCGGTACCCAATGGTCTCCTCTTGAGGGTTCCACCTGAAACACTACTTCCTATGACACCTATGAATGGGAAATAATGAATACTCATTGGGGGAGGAAGGTGTTGGATATATAGGAGAGGTCTCATATACCCACTCCGATTGATAATACATACTAGTTTATTATGGAAGGAACCGGCAAGCAGGCTCATATCCCTGCTCGCTAGCAACAAGTCAATGAGCATATATCTATCATAGGTATGGGGGAAACTCAGATTCATACCCCCATTCAAAATGCCCATCAGAATCTTCTGGTAGAACAAGGAGGAAAAAAGTGGGAACATATTCTTACTTCAATCGAAGACATATTCCAATGTATAATAGAGATAGAAAATGTAAAGTATTATATTCCCACACACACATTACTATAAGTCCTATATATTTGAAAAACAATATTCGAAGAACTCCACTAGCAGATTTGAGCACTGTTTCAGATAAAGGGATAGACCCATACTCTCTACCTACAGTTGAGGAAACTCCAAAATCAGTTCATTTTGAAAAATTGGTTATACCATAGAATGTGAACATTTATTCTCCCACCTAGGAGGATAGTCTGCATATTTTGGTAAAGGTATATGTTTTAGAATAGAATCACATTCCCATTCAAACCAGGGATCACCAAGTGAGAGAAACACATGCCTCGCGATAGGGGCACATTCCTTTCAAAGAATTATGGTGGAATATTCTAGAGGCCAATGATCATACCAATATCCTTGTTATGGATGTGTCTCACCCATTGAGTTGGGAAGATACCTGGGACAAGATCATATTCATTTCCAAGAATTCTAGAGACACACTGTAAAGTCCCAATATCGTCCATATGTCCTCATTCTGGACTGGGTTGACCAAGTTGTAATTTAAAAAGACTTACGACAAGATAATGTTATTTATAGTGAATCTATATCGAATATTCTAGAAATTCATACAAGTAGGGAACAAGTTCATACTTTCATCAATGAATGACTACCCCAACATCATTCCATGGGAACATAGGAGGAGTCTTATATCCATTCACGAATTCTGAGGGTATGAAGGCCTATTCTAGGGGGAATGCATATTTGTACTAGGCTCAAATTAATGTTCCAACCAGTGATCACTAATTGATAGTATAACATGAATCGGGTTTGGGTCATACACAAACCATGAATGACTAGTGGCATATCCCAAAGGCTTTTGATCGGGATGATACAGTCATATTGTTTGATGCTATTGAAGTTAGAATGTAACATCCTTCAATACAGGCTTATATTACTTTCAATAATGAGATAGATTATCTTCATATTCCATATTCTTCTCAGTAGTGGGATCATACTCTAACAACACTATATTGTTATAAACATGTTCTAGAAACCATCTTGCATTAGGCTCATATCCCTAGACAATCCCAATTGGAATGTCAGAATATTCCAACAACGATGTAGAACATGTCCCATTTTCAAAGTCTATTTAATTATAGTGTCCTTGAGGTAGATCAAGACACATTTTCAATGAAAAAGGGGTCTATCAACTCTTCTATTGATGTTGAATTAGAAGATGTTCATTATAGTGACAGTCCTCCTCATGGTAGTGTGGAGCCAGATCACAGTTACTATACTCCTATTATCAACCATAGTCAACATCCATAGGAAAAATATCCCATGGACAAGGAAATCCTCTCCTTTCCCAGAAACCACTTTACAGAGATATCTACTAAACTCCAACACTTTCATATATAGATGTTATTGAACCATCGGGGTTAATGATATACAGTTACCTATCAACATCCAGCAGGAATCCACTCTCTTCAGTAGGTAGACTTTAAAACCATCTTCAATGGTATAATCAGATGGAGTCATGTAATTATGATGTAGGAGAGGCTGGCATTGACATATGGATAATGTTAGGTAGAATCATCCTCTCTAGGATATTTTGGCCCCTCTCTACTTCTGACTATGAGATCCCATATGATCTAGAAAACAAGTGAATTCCTTCTCTAGACCAAAATATGTTGGTCACACTTCAGAGGATAATGTCTACACACTCTACATTTCTAGGATCTACGGTTCAACATTAGACCATCATGATACACTATTTTTAGCTATTTATGGATGCTATCTCTATGGACAGGGATACAACACTGAAAAAGAACATCACAAACTTGTTACATGATTTTTGGTGTGGCATCACAACACTTAGGTAACTCATCATCTAAGACGCATCATGCGGCCATATTTGATGATGGGGATAGTATGGAAAGTTTCTATTTTTCAATCCACTATAATTGAATAATCCATTCTATATGGAGTCCGAAAATTTATACCCTCCAGCAAGATTAGGGGACAGAGTAATTCTTGTTCTAGTTTTTCACTAAAATAGAATGCCTCTGCTTTAGAAACACCTAGTCATAATGAATGGATAGAGAGGATATCTAACATGATTTTAAACTGGGCCCCTCAAAGCAATAGGAATGAATTAAAAACAAAAAGACTAATGTTTTAATAATATGGAATCCATCCTGTAATGAATGGTTCTCGTCATTGGATTCCATCAAAACATAAACTTACATGAGGAGAACTACAACAAATTTAATGGGATACAATAGCAACTTCAATATCTGTCATCCTGGAGAAGACCCATCCCTATGGGATAGAGTAATATCTACCATCACCTCTACCACTTGAGTTTCAATTCCCGAGATGATTTCACACACTTCAGCAATATTTGAGAATGAACCCCAGCACGCTGGGTTGGGGCATTTATATCCCAATCACCATCTCTAGGTGCATCATCCCCTTAGAGGGACCTAGAGGAATCAATAGTGATTCAAGATCAACACCATCTCGTTGGGCTAGGCTATTTTATATCATCATGACTATATTGGGATTAATTAAATTCCTGACTAGAGACAGTAGATTCTCAACAACTGTAGCAATCAATGCCAAATGATGCCCTAGATGACTCCCATCCTATAGAGATAGTGGTATTTTCATCATTGTCATCTACACATAGGGAAACAATATCCTCTATGTTGGGAGGAAGAAATAAATATTTAATATCTCACCTCTTCCTCTCACCTTAAAAAAATCCAATGGTGGTCAGGGCCCATTCAAAAAACACTACCAAAAAATCCCTTAGGGTCATTGTTTATAGAAAAATATGGGAGGGGCATATAACAAAGTAAATCATATCCCACCAGGGTCCCATGCCCAACTATACTAATACAGATAGTGAATTTAATAAAAAAACCTAAATAAATATACTGCAGAATCAAACTATTGTGTTGAAAGTAATGGTACAACTACAATTTTTTGATATTTTTTTGTATATATCATCACTATTAACATGTTGGAAATTGTGATTTAAAGCAAAAATATAGGGGAATGAATCATGGAAAACCTACCTAGGGAGTAGGGTGATTTGGATGTAACAAATGAGGCTACATGTACCTAGAAACAAAGATGGCTCTAAAATATGAAATCTCACAATATCGAGTTTCCACCTCGATAACAGAGCATTAACAAGGGGAAAGGTACAAATATATCCCAATTAACACCCAAAATAACCAAAGGACCTTACCTAGAGGAAATTTTGACTCAATGTGAGAGTGAGATTCAGGTTTTTCGAGGACTCAATGAGGAGATACACTAGAGAAATATTCTAACTAGATATTATCACAAGGAATATATGAATATTCTCCCTCCTATAGTTGATCTTCTAGAAAGAGTGACATCTGAGTATGAAATTGGATCTAAATCCAAAAATCTAGTCTACATACATGAGGAATTCAAAAATGTTCTTCACTTCCCTTTGTGGTGGTGATAGACTATCCCTCTCCTGGACATCAATTCAGTCTTGGGATGAATAAAAAATAAGAGATAGATAATGGTGAGGCAACCTCATCAACCACTACACTCCCTCTATGGATGGGAGATGACTCATACAGTAGACCACCTAGAGTTAGTTAATTTCACTGAGTTACAATATAGTAAAATAGAATCCATGGAAAGGCAATGTGAACTTATTCATATTGAGATAAATCCATATATTATTTGGTGGATGAAACCTTACCTCCATTCAATTTCATCAACCTTACCTTCTCTGCCTTTTATGATGTAGGTGTCCCTGAAAAACATCCCACACACTTCATGTTTCTATGTGGGACAATGATGCCCCTTGAGTACAAAACGATGCCAAAACGATGTTCCATTTTTTAAATACCATGACATCGATAGATTTTTTCTAGTACTAATACATACGAGTAGGACCTCTTGTTTCATGATAATACATTCATCATCAATTCTTAATTTATTTCAGATCTTTATAGTGGAAAATAATAATCACTGACCTCAAAAACAATAAGAATCACGGGAACGAGATGTTGTTTGATTTCAATGAAAATTGGAAAGGTCTAACATATTCTCTTATTATCCATCTCATGCACTATGAACTACTAAAAATATGCTCTAAAAATATGTAGGATGAGTTACAGACAACTCTTACTCCTAGGAAGTGTCCAGATGGGTTTTCTGAGTTCCCTGAAACAATACCATGTCTAGATATTCTATTCAATGAACCCAATCCAAAAATCAAACCATTCCCTAAGAAAAGTGTCAAATGTCAGTTAGAGAATAATTTGTATTTATAACTCTCAAGCCAAATGTAGTGCCCATCCAATCACCTAGGCAAGCTCCAAACCTCCCAAAACCTCCTGTCGAGCGGTGACAACCACCGAATCTTCCTCTGTCAGAATTATAGATAATGTAAGGCCACTCAGGGTTTGATGAATGGATGAAAATTCCATACTCCTTACTAAACGAAAAATTATTCAGTTATATCTAGGTTTCCATGTCCAATAATATTTTCATGTTTCCAGATACTATGAAGCACGATGACGTTATCCACACCAACAATCCTAACTACCTACTATACCATAGAAGGCCCGGTCACAACATACATGACTGTATCATCATTAATGAAGTCCATTGGGGAATGGTTGATTATGAAATTGTATATTTAGATAACTCCCCAGAGTAGGTGGTCTAAATAACCATTGTTCGGTCAATATAGGAGATGGTTGGAAGAATGTTATATCTGGGTGTGCACAAAAGATTGAAAACTAGATGAGTCAAAAAATAGTTGACTGGGCTCATTCCAAAATGAAATCATTGTAAAAAAACCTACAATAGCTCCACCAACTATGAAGGATACATTAGTTGTGCCTCTAATAAGAGGGAATGACCACCAGAAGAAGGAATAAACAAAAGATGGAAAATCACACTCTTTTACAAAGTGAGACCTAACTCTCGTATATTTTTTCTATGTGGCACCCGAGGCATGGGATCCACCCCCACCAACTAGAATAATCATCAGATGAGGATATAATAATTTTCTCTATCAATATGATACATTTAAAAAACCCCTTCCCAATTGAAGAAAAACATTCAAAATATGAATTCCCCACATATAAATGAGGAATGGGAGACCACATGCATAGTAACTAATGGTAGAGAGGACAACCCGGGTATGGTCGGTCCTAATATTTATGACATGTCCCCACCAAGAATGCATATGTAGCTAATACCCATGGAAATGTGTTGTAGGGATCCCAGAAAGGGTTGGGAGGTGTCTCATAAACTCCCAGTAATTGTTTTCACCCTAATTTCTTACATGACCGTATAGCGGGAGTTCAACCCAAACAACAGGGAAGGTTGAGATGACCTGTAAATTGGTAGTATATTTTCCCTCGACATAAATAGAATAACTATGCATAACCAACTAGAATGCCTCATCTCATGAACTGCATGACCAGAAGAAAGACAATATTATGAACCAACAACCATTGTTATAAAAGGAAAATGTTATGAAATAGATGGCTATTTTCCAATCCAATCTACATGTATTCAATGTGCTCTGTCTTTCAAAATAACATAGAGAGACACTTTTTGAAGTCCTCTGGTTCCTATTGGCTTTCATGATAGAAGTCATTACAGTCGAGGTCTATCAAGTGGAGGCCATTACCTAAAAATGTCATATCACTATCTCATTCACCGACTAAAATCAATATGATTTAATTCAATGGAACATCATACCCCTACACATCTCATGCAGACTCAATATTGAAAAAATCCAAAGAGATCAAATTGATATTGGTTTCGAGATCAATCTCATCCCATCCCAAACCCTATGACATTTGATATATGATCATTGGGACCTATCTCCGAAAAATATTACCATTCAAGGGTATAATAATCCTGATCAATGACCCGGTGAGAAGATCATACTCCAAGGTTAACATAGATAGATCACATCTGATGTTGAGTTTATTGTAATCAAATAAGACACCACAGACAATCGTCAACATGGAAGAACCTAGCTCCATAGCCACTTGGTTGTACCTTCAACATTCTATCAGGGTCTGAGGTACCCCTTCAATGGGAAAGTAGACATACGACATTGTGAACCCCCCCCCCCCCTTCAACAATGGTAGAGCCACATATGTTGAATAAAAGTTTTAAAATAAGGGAGGAAATCCACCATTGTTGGATGGTGATATACATGTTTTGATTCCCAATGGCTTCTGGAATGAACCTATAAATCACTATAGTATACTAAACAATGACTATGTTAACCCCATAAATTTGTTCAATGTAATAGATCTAATCCAGGGGGTCCACGATCATCCTATCCTCATTGATAGTGTAAGAAGCAGTCAACTATGGAATCTATCTACAATGACTTATTTTGTATGTGATGATGATGTCTCGTCTAACATTCTTCCTCACCATGATAGTCACAATTAATCCAACATATTTCTAGATTTATCTAAATGTTACACCATAGTATCTGAATTAGAGGAAGATGGGAATGATCTCAAAAATACCCCTCCAGCATTCAGAGATGGCATTTCCAACACCAAAGGTGAGCTCAGACAAATAAACCAGAGAACTGGATAAGACCTATGGCCTACTCTGATTAGTTACACCATTCCCCTTGAAGATTAATATATATACATTTCATTTCTAAAGTAGCATCAATATGAGATTGGTTTGAACAACATAAAATTACATGGACTGAATCCAGATGTCGCTACACACCATCTCTGACTAACTGATGAGAATCGAGATATCAATTAGTCATCTGGGAGGATTCACCCCTCTCATGCCACCAATGTAGAGAAAGACGAAGAAAATTTTATTAAATAACACTGTGATAATGAATTGAAATATTCATTATGGATTGCCAACATTGTCCCCGTAAAGAAAAATAATGGGAATATTAGGTTCTATATTTATTTCATAGAGCATAATTTCCATTTACCAAATGGTTATTTAATCATTTTGAACATAGAACTCCTAATATATGCATTCTGTCACATCCAATTTTTTTCCTTCATGGATGGGTACTCAGGTTACAATTAGATCAAGATGGGACCTCAAGATGAAGAAGACACTACCATTAGAGAACCTCATGGGAGCCACTACTATCTGGTATTACCTATCTGTTAAAGAATGTTGGTTCCACATATTAGTTCTCCATGAATTATGTCTTCAAATACACCTTGGGAAAGATAGTTGAGTGTTATTTCGATAATAAGGTTGTCAAATCCCTACAGCGAAGTGATCATTTCACGAACCCAAAAACAATATTTGAATTACTATGACAAAAAAATCTAAATATGAATCCACTAAAATGATTTTTTAGGGTAACATCATGAATGTTACACATCATTGTGGTATTCCACTATGGAATCAATGTTTACCCAGAAAATAATAGTTATATTTTAGTAATGTAACCTCTATAAAATATCAGTGAATTAAGGGTTCTCCAAGGAAACCACTCCAACAGTTAGTTTCTCATAGAGAACATGGCCCAAAAATCTGATCACTTCATCAGACTAATGAATAATGGAATAACCTATCAGTGGGATAATGAATTCCAATAAACATTTGAAATCCTCAAGTAGTACATGCTACACCCATAGGATTGATGTATCTTCTAAAAGTGATAACACATATATTATATGATGCCACTATGGATTGATCACTCGGCTCCATCTATGCATATAATAATGACATGAGGATTAATAAAACCTTTACTACCACATTTTGATAATGAAATGTACTGATTCAAGATAATATAATGTCAATAGGAAATGCCTTTCACCCATTTACATAGTGAATAATCTGAGGCATTACATGTAGCACCAAGAAGTCCATCTGGTCTCTTGTATTGATCCACTCAAGTACCTCCTTTTCCTCCCAATTTTTACTAGGCAGTTGTCTTGATGGGAGGTCATTCATCAGTAATATGACATCCATTTTGTGTAATAGAAGTCAGTGAATGAAAAATCCTTGTCTGATTTCCTCACAGCGCATCCTACCCCATAAATTACTCAAAATAACACTCATATTATAGATGAGGAGGTTTCTTATTCCCATGAATCTCCCAAAACATCAAAAATGTATTTGATTGCACCCACTAGAGCCCTATCCACACAGGGATAGAAAATATGATGCTATATCATGTTGGTCTCGATATTTTTTTTGTCACTCCATAAATAGAAATTTACCCTACTATGTATTACTATCTTAATGCTATATAAATAATGAGGCTAAATATATGGGTCTCATAACTGGGTTGAATCTATAACTATGGCTACACATAACCTATCTAAATATCAATGGGGAATGAGAGTTGGTGACAAATAAGATAAATAGAGAATAATCCCTAGAAAAAAACTGAATTTCCCCTTCCCTGGCTATGTCAAGGGACTGATGGAAGAGATCCCTTTTGAGCTTACGTTGCATCACATTTCTCAATAATAGATTGGTCACACCAAAAAATTGGCTATTACATCTATTGTCCTAGCTTGCCCTAATCAGGAGGAAGCAATATTTTGTATCACACATCAACGAATGGTCTCATCGATTCTGTTATGAAATGTGGATGAAATAAACCTCCTTAGCACCATCCTAGAGTGTGATGAACTAGTAACCACCCCTAGATGGATGGAACCCATAAAAATGTATTTCCAACCATGATTCTTATAATACATTGAGAAAAAATAGTGCAGATTCGACACTGAATATTAGGATGGTCCAGATGCATAGAAATACCTCTAAAAAACAGGATTTGATTGAGTCATCTCAAAATTCATAATAAATTTGGAGAATTTTGTGTCAGGGAAGAATTCCATACTAAATCATACAACACCCACCAATTTAGGACTAGCATATCCCAACAAATTAGGAGGTTGGGATACTATTGAAAAAACATGATACAAGACTATGTTGAATTCTTGATGAATAATATACTCAAATTAAAAAAATCTCATATCCTCACCAGGTATGGGGTCCCTTACACTATAGCGATGGACAATGATACAAATTACAGTTCTGCTCAGTTGAAGAAGTTATACTAGGAGTACAATATCGAGTCCAATCACTCATCCTACAACCATGTAGTGATAAATGTTATATATAAGCCTTCAATATCACTCTATCCAATATACTGCAAATGATAGTTTTCAAGGGTAAGAAATTGGGGCCAGTCAAAATCCTCCATGATTTATGGGTCATTAATAAAACAACACTTATTTTACCCAATAAAACACAATATTCATTGGTTTATGGGACCGAGCTCGTAATACCCACAAAATTATATCATCTTAATCTCATTATTACTATTTTCGAACATATCTCAGATGATGAATAGTCACAATAGTAGCTGGCTGAATTGGAATGTCTAGATGAAAATATATTGCACATAATACACAAACTTGAGGTCTATCAGAATAAGATAGCAGAGGAGTTTAATAAAATGCTTCACCTTCATTCATTCTTTCAAGGAGAACTAGTAATGGCTCTCAAAACTGAAATGATACTGGGAAAGAATCCACCAAAATTGGAACCCAAGTAAATGGATGGGCTTTATGTTTTACATCAGGTTTATCATAATGGTACCTACGCATTGGCCATCATAGATAGGGAGCATGTCACACCACCCCCCAATGAGATATTTCCCCAGAAATTATTCACATTATTGTCACCAAAATGAAATCTACATTAGTGTAATCCCCATAATTATCCTAATCACATGACATCAAACTATACATAGTTTATCCTAACCACATGACATTAAACTATATTGAGTTCTTTCTAACCACATGACATTAAATTGTACAGTCTTCCTACATACAACATGAAATTAAACTCTATGGATTTCATCCTAACAACATGACATTATGAAATATGGAGTCAGTCGCAACCACATGACATTAAATTGTACAGAGTTCATCCTAACCACATGATAATATACTATACTGATTTCATCATAACAACATGGTATTTAATTGTACGACATTCCACTTAACTATATGACATTAAATTGTACAGAGTTCTTACTTACCACTAATGTTAAATAGAATTGTTCCTCAAGAACTATGTATGGATTGATTCCTATCATCATAAGATACGTAGAGATGCACAAACTAATATTATTAGCACTATACAAATGATTATGTGTCTTTCATTCTGGTTAATCAAATGTTCTTTCATCGTGGTATTAAAATTCAAGGAAAATTTCCTTACCACATGATGTAAAATTGTAGGGATCCCTAACATACATATTTACTCACATTGATTCACTCATGTCCTTATCACATGACTTTAGACCAAATAGATCATGTAGTATTCGTAAGTCTTGATTCACATTTTTATTGAGATACATTAGGACACCCTGATCCTATATCTTTTTCCTGCCACTACAAGATACCAAAGTAGCATATTTTACCCCCTACTACCACTACATTATGAGGGAAACCCTTTCAATTACTTGATTTTCTCACTGAGCATGGATCACATGAGCTTAGGAATACAAATATAAACATTACCCTCACATGAAAAGCATTGATGTACATGATAGGTCCACCAAAGACCTAAATAAAAGTATATAAAGGGTAAACCATGAGTCCCTACCACGTGACATTAAATTACCTATTTAATGTTTTCAATGCATGAGATAAAACAGAATTGTTCTCATGATCAATGAGTGGAATGATTCTCATTTTCATTAGATACATAGAAACCCATAGAGTTTCATGATTAGTCCCAGATGATACATAATGACAGCTGAATTTTTTATCTAGTGCCCAACTCTAGAAATCTGTAGAAACACTTCCCACCTATCTGTATGGTTCAAATCAATGACGACCGAGTTTATCATTCATGAACTATGTGTTACTTGATTCTTTTCCTCACAAGATACATTGTGATGCATAGATTCACAAGAGAAATATCAGTCATAAAAAATAAATATAAGGATTTCCCCTTTTAATGTATGGATAAAACATTCCAAAGAAACTACCTTTAAATATATGGGATATATATTGACAACCAAAATTCCATTCATGGGCATGGTTTCAATACCGACATTTCACATCGTAGGATCCCTGTCCACACAACATGATGTTAAACATCATGGATCTTCATAACTATGTGTTATTTTATTCTCACTTTCATGATATATTTAGTGACATTAGAACTTACACTATTGGGGCTAAATGAAACATCTACATCCCTTGAAATTATTTATCATGTCCTTTCCACGTGATGTTAAACTTCCCAGGAGAACATCCATACCATATGACATTAAACATCAAGTATAATTCCTTTGATTCATGACATTGAAACTGCACAACAAAAACATCCTTGTTGCATAATGATAAACTACATGAAAAATGTTCCCACTAAATGATGACAAACAATATAGTCTATCACCCATTTTTCATCCTTTATCATGGGACCAAAGATCATTACCTTAGTATACCGGAGTACATAGTGATTATTCGATATTCTAAATGAACCTAACTAAATATACCACACATATTGTATTGAGCATCTTGGATAACCACAATGATATCATTTCCCATGAAAAATGGAAAATATATATCTCATATGGCCATGTTACTAATGTAGAAAGGCTTTAGAACCTCCAACTGGACACTTATTGGAATGATATAAAGGGACTTCTAATTATTATGATCCCGACCTCATCGAGGTTGGACCAAACATCTTAGGGTGTTGTGGGACATACCCGATATGACTGTCGCATATCATTACTCATTATCAGAGGAACACTATCCATGTTTTACAAACATTAAATCACCAACACCGATGTATGTTGGATTAAACATTCCTCTTTGTATCATAATTGGGATCATGATTAAATACTCGCACCTTAGGTCCACATGAGTCATTACTATAAAATTCCATCATTTTGGTCAAAGTTATGAACCCTTAAACATCACACAATAATGGTTCAAATTGCACAACCATAAACTTTTAGAGAAAGAGACACAAAACATGTCATGTTTATAACTTGTAAAGGGTATGCAAAGAAAAATTAAATCCAACTATCACAAAACACTTAACCTCTAGTGTTTAGGTAATATGTATGGATTAAATAAATAAGGAATAAATCTTATAGGGTTCAATTTGTGGCCCTATTACAAAACACGATATTCTCACTAGACCCCCTGGTCCAGGAAATGTTAGGAGATATTATTTTTCACATCACCTTATCCTGAGAATATGTTTTATTGGACGCAACACAACATTTAGAGTGCTTGAACCCTTCTTGGATATTACAAATTTCCTAAACCACCTCCATTCCATGGACGTCTAAGCTAACGGGACCTCTACATATCAAACAAGTAATAGGGACTCACTCTTCCGAAGAAACTATAGGATCCCAAGAAGCCCCCGCCATAATCTAAGATTTATTAGCTTAACCTAAGGGAATAATAGAAGCAACATTAACCAATACCCACTTTTCCTATTCTCTCTAGGTTACTAAAATATTTATGGTCCATGATTTAAAACACACATTACCAGACTATTCAGGTATATTCGAAGTCCTTGAAGCTGTGTCTCCAGGTTTGGTACCCTTTTTCAAGGCCAGAATAAGATACTCCATTCATCATCCTTTGATGGGCCACGCCTAATGATTCTAAACCACATAATGTATAGCTTGAGCTTCTCATTAAGATCTAAATTGATATAGGTTACTCGATCCCTTCACGTCTAGACTTATTTCTATAACCAACTATATCATCGATATGTTTGATTCTTCATAAATATTTCTTACCCCTTTATTGGATGTGGATATAAGATTTTCTTTTCCATGATATCTATGAAAAAGGGATTGAACCCACCAAATAAAGGCATCTAATAATTTCAAGAGATGAGCTTCTAATCCTTGTGATCCACAATGACACTAATGTGAAACTGAATATCTCATAGTGCTATGAGACATACCCGGAATGCCTAACACATCCCATATCCACAAACTCAAGATTTTGGGTTAGGATTTATATCGTTCACATTAAAACTATCATTACCGACCTTTTATTTCCATCATTTTTACCTAAACCCATATTTATTCCATAAATCCTATATAGCCCTTGGAAAAGAGCATAAATCTCCTTTAATTGTCCATGATATCGATTAATAAGGAATTGAACCCTCCAACTAAAGGCATATACTCCTTGAAATAGAGGATTGTCAACCCTCATGAACAATGAAAACCCCACCGTAGAACTCAGTTCTCTAAAGTGTTATGATTCTTATTGAGACTCCCATCCTCATATTCTACAAGGTCCAAGCTAAATGTCCCTATACTACAATGATTAAAAATTAAAATTTAAAAGGCACTAAAAATTTTAAATGATGAGTCCAAGATAAATGACTCTAAAATACATCCCTGAATGGTCAATGACAAAAGACTCTAAATGGAATTGATGAATGGTCAAAGATAAATGAACCTAAAAGGAAATGATGAAATGTCCAATCTAAAAGATTATATACTACAATAATGAAATGAACAATGATAAATGAACCTATTCTATGGAAATGAATGGTCCAACCTAAAATACCATAAACTAAAATTATGAAAGATCCAATATAAAATGCCAAAAACTAATGTGATAAAATTTCCAAGCTAAATGTTCATAATGTATTGTGATAAAAAGTTCCTAGAGTGAAGACCATAAAATATAGAAAAGAATAAATTTAGTCTAAAAAATATTACAAGGCCCAATATATGGAATTTAAATAATAAATATGCTTTACTCAAGCCTATCATAGTCAAAAAAGAAGATAATTTTCCTTTTGGACATGCATTGTACCTGATCATCCTTATACAATTCATGTAATTTAATGATACATGGGACATATTATCAATAAATAATCTCACATTAGTAATTAATTCATGAAAATACCTCTGAAGGAATCTATCTGAATTTCAATATTCAAATCTAGTAATTTATGTTCATTTGATATAACACAGTGGAAGGGTATCATTGGATACTCCCATAATGTTATAACAATGAGATGTTAGGCATATCTTGAATGAAAAGAAACTAGACAAAAATGAGAAAATTACAAAAAATTAATTTTTATTGGTCAAAAAGGGGTATGGAATATCCACATTTTGTAGTCTCTCTGATGACATGACAGAAATATGATGAATCAAAAAGGAATAGCTATGAATAAATTCAATTGGATGCAACAACATGGTCAGCAAGAGTCTGATGAGAAGGAACGATATAACGCTGGTGTGATGGTCTCCCTACCTCTTTCTCTTCTACTCTGGGATGGAGCGTCTCAACAAAAGTAGTCAAATATCAAACACATTTATGATCGATAGACAATAAGGATTAGGATGTCGAATGACCATATGTCAATCAAGAAATGATCTCTATGCATCTCCTTATTTTCAATGTTCAAGCATCTATCACATATTGTAGTTTCGATATCCAGTGAAAACCCCTGTCCAATGCCTTTGACATTTCCCACATATTCTTAAAATGTGGATCCTCATCCACAAGGTTATGCAGATCCCATTCACCCATGACCAGATCACTCTATATCAAATCAATTTGCTTCATAATTTTATATAGAGGATGTGGATCAAGTCCACAGTTCCCCATGTCATGAAATAATTTGTGAACACATTCCCCTTAGTCAAAAAATACGTCCATGGAGTTATCAATGATCAAGGCATGAATTTGTTATGAGGTCAGACTACATTGTATGTAAAACACTATAATTGACGGAGTAGTCATGGAAAAAGAGGTCTATCTAGTTGAACCAATTGAAAATATTGAGAATAATATCTTTAAGGCTTTCCCTTAATAGGTATATAATACATAACCTAAACTTTTGGGTTGATCTCTCTAATAGAATCTAATCTAGTATTAGGATAATCATTTCAATAGAAAAATTTCTTCCTTAATGTATCACCAAATTATTCAATCAGTTCCACCACCACCACAGAAAAAGGAGTTGGTCATGCGATATACCTGTACACCTGATGGACCAGCTGGCCTAGTACACTACCTAAATAATCTTCTACCCAAGCCTAGGCATAAACTCTTGTACTGAAAATGGAATCATCAGCTAGTAGAAGTATGATATTAGATTTTTTATCTCCAAATGACAATATATTATGAATTTTGTGAATTAATCCATGATTTATTCCCCTAGAATGAAGACCAAATGAAAAGGGGGCTCTTGGAATACTACCAACTCAATAGAGAATCAATAATTTTTATAAGGTTCATAGATAACTATCGTTTCAACCCTATCTATAAAAAACCCATGCAAAAGTTAGATCATATAAGACCTTTCATCATGGGATCCACTAACATTATCAATTATTAACATAGCTGTTGTAGAAAAGGTGGTAAATTCAATGTTATCATTTTTCAACTGTGCATCTTTTTCCTTAGTAGAGATCAGAGATATATCACTAATACTAGATAATCATAAATATATAGGGTGGGATATGGAATTCAGGATCTATGATGAATTTTTATTTTTATAAGAATGTAAATTCTCCCTTATCCATCCAAATAGAAACCATAGAGGACCGCTAATCCGGAACGGGGTGTTACCTAGTTGAATGTGGCAAAACATTTAGTTGATGCGTGCATGGACTGGTGCCTCCAAGTAGGGGTACCACACTTTTGTAGGTTTCACCGCCATCACCAATCTTCTAACTCGTATCATAGAGTGTTCATCCCCTGTAACACCCACAAATTCAACAATACGCTTCCTTTAATGTTATTCAATATCGTGCCATGTACGCAACATTGAGTTCCAGTGCACCACAACCAATCAAACCAGTCGTTTAAAAAAGATTTTATGAATATTATTAACAAAATATGAATTTTTACATATCCTATATAATTTTTAAATTCACCATTTTGTGTTTATTTGACATAATATTAAGACAAATTCCATTATTCAGATAAAAGAATCATTTTAAAAAAAATTATTTTCCACCTATTAATGGAGAACCCTTTTTAAATCCAACAGTCAAAACATTTATATATTAAATTGGATGAAATTAAATTCCCCTTTAGAATTGGGACATTAAAATTTATTTTGGATAAATAGTTGTTACGTTTCTGACAACTTTCATATTTTTATGAATAGTGATAATTTCTAAATTATAATTGAAATGTACTTTTTAAATTGAAATAATTAATTGTGATAAATTATAAATTTTAGAGTTTTTATATTTTAATTATATAATATTTTTATAATTTAATAAAATCTTCATCATTTGAAGTAGTTGATCATTTAAATGGTACTTAAGCACAAGTCAATTTTTTGATAGTTTTTACTTTTTAAAAACCAGCTTTTTGGTTTTGACAACAAGAGTTAATTTCAATATAAATACAGAAACATCTATATTTTTAATTTTGAAAAATGGATCCCATATATGGAATTAGAAGGTCATGATTTGAAATATATGAACCTTTTATTTTTTGGAATTATCAATAGCCACTTCAGTAATTAATTTTGTTTACCATGGTTAATGTGTAAATGAGATAAATAAGATTAAAAAATAATATACTATTAATATAAAACTACAGTAAATCTTGTACTATTAATGATGGAGGATATATTTCCAGAATTAGTATCCTTGGGTCCATTTTTTTACCCCATGGAGTGACATGGTAGTGATAAGGATTTTATATAAGAATTAATTCAATTTAAATAGAAATATAACATAAACATATATCTTTTACTAAATGAATTTTAATAAAAGGTTATATAATATATCTTTATATATATACAATGTCCTTATAAATTTAAATAAATTTCATACATCATTGTATTTTATTTATAATTTTTAGACATTAGATAAATAAATTTATTTATGAAAAAATTATGATGTTTTGATTACCTCTTTAATGAAAGTTCCAAATAAATGAATATATAAATATTAAAATAAATATAATTTGAAAATTTTAATTCCATAATAGAATTTTATGGATGAAATTTATATATTATGAATTATTTATTTCCTTTATTTATAAGTAACCAATTGTTTATGAATTTATCCAAAATCAACTACTAAATAATATCAAAATTAACATGAATGATTTTTTAAAACAAAAATTATTTTATTAAGTAATATAAAAGTAAATGAAATATATTGTTAGGCTAAATAAAATTTATAATGTTAAAATTATATAAATGATCAACATTAGGTTCTCTTGTAATTTTATTGAAATTATATTAACCATGTTGTATAAAAATAAAAGAGGACTTGGTAAAAGTTAACTAATTTTAAAAAGGGAAAAATATAAAATATAATGTTAATATTTTGACCTAAACATGTTTGGAACATATATTTTGAGAGGATTGGTACCCATACTCATCTTATCCTAGAAATTAATAAATTTGGAGATATAATAAATGCATAGTATTTTTATAATAAATTAATATTTCAAAAAACCAATTAAAGTGCCCCTCACCTATCTTATAAAAAGGAACCTCCCATTCTCTTTATGTCATACATATAAAGCAATTTGGTTTGGTCAAACATGCCCATTTCTCCTCCTAAACATTCTTACTTAATAGTAGAGACCAAAATTTTGGTAGAGAGTCATTTTAATGAGGTTATTTTTATTGAAAATAATACTCTGTCTCTTTATGATAATCTTGATGCTCACAAATACCATTAGTTATTTTCTAATGATTTTATTTAGTATTTTGCAGGAATTTATTAATTTATTTTACTCTTGAAATAACAAGAATTTATTACTTATTCGGAATCTTCTTTAAGCGCATTCTGGAATCCCTGTTCATACCTTACGTGGATAAATGTAGTGTAAAATATGATTTAAGAACATTCTCGAATCACTGTTCATACCCTACATGGATAAATGTAGCGTAAGGATGAAAAGCGTGTATACGTTTTGAGATAAGAGAAAGGTATGGTTAAAAAACCATACGTTTTCAGGAAAGTATGGAAGAAGAACCTTACGTTAGGAAGGAACCATACGTTTTGGTTATCAGCAAAGTATGGAAGGATACCTGTATGTAAATACTAAATGTTATGTTTGTTTTTCAAAAGTATGGTTCATCAACCTTACTTTTGTAAACAACCATACGTTCTTGGAAAAGTATGGATCAAGTAAAAGTATGGATCTTTTACCGTACATTTTAGAGATCAAGAAAAAGTATGGATTATCAACCCTACGTTTGTGTTCAGCCTTACATTGTCAACCATGCATTTGGAGGCCACGTCATCAACCTTATGTTTGGCGTCAGAAATTTTGAAAGATGATATTTTTATGCAGCGATCAGCAAGCTGATTATTGGACAGATTTCTAGCTGGATTTAAAGTCATTTTTAAAATATGACTTTAACTAATTCAAAGAATTTTTATCAATGGATTTAAGATCGAATTAAAAAGATCTTTTTATGCAGAGTCTTAAGGGAAGTTATGACTTCTCTGTAAATTGAAATTTTTTAATATGGTGAATCAGAAGGCGAATTTGATGGATATAAATGTGCAGGATATTTTCTCAGCTTTATTATATATGTTCTCTCTAAAACACCAGGTATATATGTGTATGGTGATCGATTGATTTTTAAAAAGGTTGAAAAATGAGACTGCAGAAATTCACGATTGATCTGCTAATTCAAAAAGGAGCGTCAAAGCTCTGTTTGATTAATAAGAAGGAACTCGATAGAGGATTCACTTGTTCTGCCTCAAATATCTATTGTGGATCTACAACTACTGAAGTTGTGAACTATATCTCTATATCTACTGCAACCAGATCGACTCAGAATTACACTGTTTTGAAATTCAATATTTCTAGAGAAAACGATCCATCTATTGTCAATTGCATTCTATTACAATTATGAAGATTAACTGGAAAACTTCTTTCTGAAATTAATTTTATTCTTGAGTAACCAGCTTCTCGTTCTAAGCTATGTTGGTTCGTGTTTGAACCAGAAGGCTTTGTTACCCTGAAGATTGTAAAGGTTTCAACTGCCTGTACTACGTTGTGAACCGGTCTGTTGAAATGAGGACCAAATAGTGAAAATCCCCAAGGTGATGGATTTGAGCGTTGGTGGAGTGGACTAGGGGCCTTATGTTCCCCGAACCACTATACATCTTTGTGTTCTTTTTTTACTTATTTTTGTTGCACAATCAAATCTGATAATGTATAAAAGATAGAACTCGTTCAATCAAAGAGTTATCGAAAAATTGCAAATTACACAATTCACCCCCCTCTTGTGTATAATCTGTAGATTCAGATCAAACAAATGGTATCAGAGAAGGAACTTCTGATAGATTCTTAGCAATCTAGAAGCATTTAATGATTATACAGCAGAGCATCATGACTGATACAAGAGAAGGGATGTCAATGGTCAGAGCACCATATTTTAATGGAGACGACTATGGCTGCTGGAAATCACGCATGATAATATATCTGAAAAACCTCGGATATAAAGTCTATTCAAAGATTCTGACTCCTTATGAAATTCCTGAAAATACTAAGACATGGAGTGCTGCTACAGAGGAAGATTATGATATGAACTCGAAAGCTATGAATGCAATTATCTGCGGTCTAGGACCAGATGAATTTAATAGTGTATCTCAGTGCCCGACAACATATGAGATGTGGAAAACAATAGCCATGGAATATGAAGGAATAGACAATGTGAGAAAAATGAGATATGCAATAGAAAATCTGATATTTGATACTTTTAGAATGATTGAAGGTGAAATCATTACCCAAATGAATGGGAGATTGAAAGAAACTATCAATAATATAACAGCTCTAGGAGAACCTATCAAGCCAGCTGATCAAGCATTAAAAGTACTGAGGGTACTTCGTACCCGATAGAATGGTATCTCTGCTAGATTCAGACAATCAACACCTATCAAAGATCTAACCATGAGAGAGCTGATTGGTACACTGAGGATGTATGAATCTGAAATACAAGATGAGGCAAATGAATATAAGGTTTACATCAAAAGAGTAGATAATGCCTTGAAGGTAACTTCACAACAAAAGAATAGAAATATGAATAACAAAGAAGTCAAAGCTAAATCAGAAAGCTCTGACTCATATAACTCAGATGATGAACTGGCTCTGATAGCCAAAAAATTAAGAAAGTTCTACAAAAATAAAATAGGCTACAAAAAATCATTTAAGAGAGATAATAAAGAAGTAAGATTCTATGAATGTAAGAATATGGGGCATATCAGAAAAGATTTCCCTAAATTTAACGATGCAAAGAAGAAGAAATTATTTAAATGAAATGACTTTGAGACGAAAGACAAGAAAGTTATAAAAGCCACTTGGAGTGTATCTGAAGACTCCAGTAGCTCTCTTGAATCATTCTCAGAGAAATAAGAAGTCAATCTAAAAGTAAAGTTGTGTTTTATGGCAGAAACTGATGAGGTACACTATTATTACTCCTCTAAATCAAATTCTGAATCAAGCTACGCAAATGGAAAACTTGCAGACTACAACAATATGCTTAAAGAAAGACATGACTCGCTATTTAAGAAACATAAGTCATTAAAAAATAAACATAAATTCGTTTCAGATGTAAGAGATACAATGCTGAAACAACATAAGGATTTAACCGATAAATAAATTTCGATTTAGACTAACTATATTAATTTTGAATCAAGAATAAAAACAATACAGAATTAAGTAGAATCTTATAAATAGTCTGCACTAGTTTTTAGAAAATGAGATAATTCATTAAATGAAATTCTTGGAAAAACTGTCATTAAAAAGAGAGATTTGGAATTGGTAGTAAAGGAGAAAAACCTAAGCTATATAAAAATTATTTTGTTCCTATCTTTAAAAAGGTTAATTGTAACTTTTGAGGGACAAAGGGACATATTGCTAAAAACTATTTCTTAAGACAACCTCAAATTTCTGGTATTAGGAAAGCCTATGATTCAAAATACTTATATGATTCAGCTAATTTTAAAATAACAAAGAAAATCTGGATTCCCAAATCATTGCAAGTTAACACCCCTGGACCCAACAAAATATGGGTACCAAAGCAATTTGTTTGAATTTCTTTGTAGGTAGAGGCCACCAAAGAAGAAAAGATATATGGTAAATGGACAGTGTCTGGTCAAGACATATGAGTGGAAACTCATTGAATTTTTCTTAACTCACTCAAAAGGAATGAGGACTTGTCACATTTGGTGACAATGCCAAAGGAAAAATCAATGGCATTGGAACTATTTAAGATCTAAAAACATTCTCAATCAACAAAGTACTGTATGTACAAGGATTAAAACACAACCTGATAAGTATATCTCAACTCTGTGATGATGGATATACTATTGATTTTACAAAAAATTGTTGTACTATCTCTAAAGATAAAATGTTTAAATTTAAAGCAGAAAGAACTAAAAATGTCTAAACTTTGGATTTAAATTCCTTGAGTAAACAACAAGTAAACTGCTGGACTGCTAAAGTTAGTGAATCTTGGATCTGGCATAGGAGACTTGGACATTGAAATGTATATGTTTTACATAAGTTTTCTAAGAAACCTTTAGTTTCTGATTTACCTTTTCAAAAATAAGAAAGTGGCAGATTTTGTGATGCATGTCAACTTGGAAAGAAACACAAATCATCATTCAAATCTGTTAATAAGGTTTCTACATACAAACCTCTAGAACATATTCATATGGATTTTTTTGGACCCTCAAGAGTAGAAAGCTTAGCTGGTAAATTATATTTATATGTTTTAGTTGATGAGTATTCAAGATTTACATGGATTATATTTTTTAAAATTTAAAAATGAAGCTTTTACTTTATTTGAATGTTTCTGCAAATCTGTTCCAAATGATAAAGGTTTCAATATAATCTCATTGAGAAGTGATCATGGTGGAGAATTTGAGAATATGGAATTTAATTCCTTTTTCTCAAACATGGGTATTAAACATACCTTTTCTGCACCCATAACACCGCAATAGAATGGGATTGTAGAAAGGAGAAATAGAACAATTAAAGAAATGGCTATAACTATGTCAAATGAATATATCCTACCTATATATTTCTGGAAAGAAGTTGTGAATACATCTTGTTATATAAATAATAGAGTTTAAATTAGAACTATGTTGAAAAAGACACCCCATGAACTATGGAATAACAGAAAACCTAAAGTAAATTACTTTAAAGTTTTTGGATGCAAGGTTTACATCTTAAACACTAAGGATAATCTTGGTAAGTTTGATCCAAAATCTGATGAAGGTGTTTTCTTATTATATTCTGCTACCTCCAAAGCATATAGAGTTTATAATAAGAAGTCAAGGATTGTTGAAGAATCAGTTCATGTGAAATTTTATGAATCTAATCCCTTTGAGAGAAGGACAGAAAAAATGGATGAACATGACTCTAATGATAACATGAGACCTGAGAACATTATGAATGATTTTGAAAATAATATAAAAGAAATTCAGTATAGTTCAGAGGAACATGATACTAAAGAACCTTTAAATATATTACTTATACAGTCTAGAACCCTAAATAATCACCCTTTAGATACTGTAATAGGTGACCTAGAAACTGGTGTTCAAACTAGAAGAATCTTAGGAAACCTAGTGGAATTCTCTTCCTTCCTATCTCAACAAGAACCCAAGACTATAGAAGAATATTTAGATGATGAAATATGGGTAATAGTAATGCAAGAATAATTAAACACATTTAGAAGAAATGAAGTATGCGAATTAGTGGAAAGACCTAAGAATTATCCTATAATTGGAAAAAAATGGGTCTTTAGAAATAAACAGGATGACCAAGGCATAATAACTATATATAAAGCGAGATTAGTAGCTAAAGGATACAATCAAGAAGAATGAATATATTATGATGAGACTTTTGCAACTGTATCTCGGTTAGAAGCCATTAGAATCCTTTTAGCCTATACATCTTATATGAATTTTAAATTATTTGAGATGGATGTTAAATCTTCCTTTTTAATGGTTATTTAATCGAGGAAGTTTATGTTGAGCAACCTCCTAGTTTTAAAAATTCTTAAGAACCAGATTCTTTTTTTAACTTACTAAAGCTTTTTATGGCCTTAAACAAAACCTAGAGCTTGGTATAAAAGAATATGTTTTTTTCTTTTGAAAATTGATTTTACTTTTGGAATGGCAGACCCAACACTCTTTAAGAAAACTGTGAAAAATACTGTTCTATTGGTTCAAATTTATGTTGATGATATAATCTTTTGATCAACTAATAAAACTATATGTCATGAATTTTCAAAATTAATGCAAGAATAATTTGAAATGAGTATGATGGAGAATTAAATTTCTTTTTGGTTCTTCAAATATTTCAAAAATATTTTTGAAATGTTTTAAATCAAATCATATACATTACTGATTTACTTAAGAAATTTGGACATGAAAACAGCAAGTCATTTACAACTCTATATGTACTAATATAAAACTTGATTTGGATGAAACTGGGAAATCAGTTGACAACAAGTTATATAGAGGTATGATTGGTAGTTTGTTATATCTTACTGCTAGCAGGCCATATAGAATGTATTCAGTATTTCTTGGTGCAATATTTCAATCAAATCATAAAGAATCTCATCTAATTGATGTTAAAAGAATTTTTATATATTTAAAAGTAACTGTTTTTCAATATATTCATTATCCTAAAACATATGATTTTAATTTGATTTAATATTCAGATGCTGAGTTTGGATGTTGTAGGTTAGATAGAAAAAGCACATCAGGTACATGTCACTTTTTAGGAAAGTCCATAGTATCATGGTCTAGTAAGAAACAACATTCAGTTCCCTTGTCAACAGTTGAGGCAGAATATGTTTCTACTAGAAGTTTCTATGCACAAGTGTTGTGGATGAAAAACACTATTATGGACTTTGGATTGAATTTTTATAATACACCTATTTTATGTGATAATACAGGTGTAATTAATAATTCAAAAAAATCCTATTATTTTTTAATGCCCAGACCCCAGTTACCTAGAGTCGGTGCATTATTACATAACATTGGCATGATCACAAGAAGGATCAAATCTCGAAAGACCGATTGGTTTAGTAGCCTTGGAAATACTAGATATATTCATAAAGTTTTACATTACATCATAATGTGAAAAACTACTACAACAACATAGTATCCATATTCCACACTCATATCCCCACATAAAATCCCTACAGGTCATTCATAACATACATCTTCACATCCTGGGAAAAATAAAACATAGAAAAGGGGTGAGCTCAAATGCCTAGTAAGGATAACAATATAGCGGAAACTTTCAAAAATAATCATAAACATTTAAGTCAATGTATAACTTAAACAAAAGCCTTTTAAACTTGAACTTCAACATAGTATGGAAAAAGTAAAATGAAATAATTCCATTTACTTATTCACATGGATATTCTATTAATCAAATGATCACATGCAATATCAATAACCACTTTCATAATGGTGGAATGCATAATTTCATACTATCATAACCAGATAGCCAAGGCCTCATGCCAAGACTACAAATACTATTTTTCCATGGCCTTATGCCAAGACACTACTTTGTCTCATGAGACCTACCGATTCATCGAAGAGATATAGCGGGCTCCACCCGCCACATATTAAGTCCAATGCATTCCCATATGAAAAGGTTTAAACATGACATAAACATTCATATTAAAACTAGCATACAAAATGTCAATACTTTCATCATAAACTATGAATGGTATAAAAATAGCACATCCACAGTCAAAAATATCACAAAACCTTCAATACAATATAGAAGTTTTGTATCATAATAAATCAACTACAAATAAGCATAAAATCCATCAAAGGATGTTGACCTAGATGAAATCAAAACTCTTTTTAGAGAAATATTTTTTTCTATTTTTAAATCATTTAAGAGTCATATATTTATAAAATAAAAAATTTTCTTTGAAAATA
The DNA here is from genome assembly GCA_963277665.1 of Viscum album. Lineage (NCBI taxonomy): Eukaryota > Viridiplantae > Streptophyta > Magnoliopsida > Santalales > Viscaceae > Viscum > Viscum album. The sequence goes on from OY728166.1 coordinate 1,380,955,606, forward strand.
TTCTTATGATCTTGTAAGGGAAGCTTCGACGATTTTATAACGACAGAAAATAGCCGCACCCTCCGTATAAGTAAAAAACATTCTTACCTTAATAATGTCGAAAAGGTTAAAAAGCACCTTGTTTGGAAAACGACAGAAAGATTCCTTTATAAAACTCTTATAAAAAGTATAAAAAAAAGGTATAATTGACTTTAACCCATGTTCTTTTAAAATGTAAAAATTTTTTGAAATACATTTTTAAGAAACATGGATGTGGATGATAAAGAGATCCCAGTATATTATTACGTATAAACAACCTCGGATAATGAAGAGATTGTGAAATAACCCTTACCTTGTACTTTTCCTTGGTTGGGGTAGGTTAACATCCTGCATAATAGTGAAATAAGTTTTATTAAATTATACAAGAATCATATGCATTCATATGATATCATATATGATCTTTTAACATTACTTTGTTAATAATATCTTAGTATTAACGTTGTTTCGGGTGTTAACTTACTCGTTTTCTTTTATATGTTTTGTTACGTAAGCCATGTTTGTAATCGAGTGGTTGTATATTATTCATATCCAGAATTATATCAAGTCCTTAAACATCATTTTTAAATCAGCAAATGATAATTATACCTGAATGGATACGATGGAGAATGAATCTAATCGCGTTCGTGGAGACGGTAGTCCGTATGTACACACGAGCGACAATATCATTCTTTTGATATTAAAATAATATATAAGATGATAGTATATCATATATGCAGAATCATTATCATGTTATATTTATTATTTACATGAGTTACACATCATTATTATACCCATCCAAATAATAATATATTGAATAACAATTACACCACGATGTGGAGATGGTTAGCCGTACGTACGCACATATGGTGACATGTTATTCAAAGGGTGGATAGAATACTGAATATGGTTGTACAATATTTAAAATAACATCACAGTATATATAAGATACTGGAGTTACTATTTTAGAATGGTAATAACAAAGAAAGAATAAGTGGAAGAAGAAAGGAACTTGGAAAAGGGTGGTGAAATCATTACCTCTTCTTCGGGTTCTTCCTTTTGATTTGATAAAAAGGGCTCCTTAGGATGGCTTTCGGATCAAACTAAGGCCTCTAGGTTGTAGTGAGGGAAGTTGGGAGAGTATTTGGGCAGATTTTGGCTGAACCAAATGGCTTTTAAGGTGTGAAGAAATGAGAAGGAGGAGTTCCCTTTTATAAGAGGGGTGAGGGGCACCTATGGAAAAGCTAGAAATATTAATTTATAATAAATTCATATTTGGTTTCTAATGGCTCAAAAGTTGATTATTAAATGTTTAAGGTGGGGATATGTCGAAACACATTCAAGAAGTATAATTTAGACAGGTTTGGGTTACTATATTAACCTTATCTTTTAGTGTTAACTCTTAGTTAATTAGTTTGACATTTACCATGTCACTTTGTATTTTTATAATATATAGTTAATAAACTTACTATATACATCCAAGAGACCCCCAAGTGGTCCCTTAATGATGAACCTATCATGATATAAGTCTCTTGGCCGAACCGTAGATTTTTTGGAATTTACTATCAATTAATAATACAATATTTGTTTTACAAACTCTTTTATGTCAATTTTGACACTATTCAATAATTGATTTTTGTGAAACTCATAAAAGAGTTATTACTTCGCCCAAAGTTAATTAAATCATTCCTAACATGTCATATTAGCCTATAAAATTATTTTAATTCATTAAAATACTCAAATTATATTTATTTTGTAATTTATAATATCAATTATTTTAATTTTTCACAATTATTGTAATTATTGCATCATCATTGTTTCATAAATAAATAAAATTATTTAAAGTCAAAAAATTATAAATAAAATATAATTATGTAGGAAATCCTATTATCTTTCTAATGAATATTTACAATCGAATTTATCTTATGTATAACCCTATATTAAAAATGTTTTAGTAAATAAACTTTGATTTTAACTCTTTTAACTCTTCTTTGAATTAAATAATAATAAATGTACTAATATAATCCAATTGGACCTAAATGATAATATTTTATTCATAAGGTTGTTTTTGGTCGTGATACATTTTTCCAATAGAATTAGTACATGTTTTAGGGTAATATTAATATCATTTTTACCCTTAATTACCCTATTTTACTTTTAACCGTGGTAAATAAAAGTAAAAAGTTACTATTCACCAAAAATTATTTCCATCTCATTGAACCAAATTTTACTTCATGATATTGACCGTGTCTCTCGGACTTTCGAAATTCCATTCACAGAAGCGGTAAAATTATGTTTTATGAAAAATTCAGTTTTTTAACTACCACTTAGTAGTTTCACTATTCAAAAATTGAAGTTTTTCAGAACAATGCCAACATTTCACCCTAAGCTATAATTGATATTCCGAATTCAAAAATGATGTCTATTTTACAAAATTCCTAACATATAAGTTGCATTAATTAATCTTATAATTAATTCCTGCTGTCACAACAAATAGTGTGTTTTTAAGAAACAATATATATCAAAAGATTGATAATTGTTTATGTCCAATTTCAAAGTGAAATTAATTATAATGAACACCATTGGATAAAATGGTAAAAATTTATTCTAATTATGCTTTAAAACCACTCAGTAATATAATTTATCACTATAAATTATTTTGATTAAAAAAGTTGTTTTTAAGTATTTTTCACTATTCATAAAAATTGGAAGTTCTCAGAAAAATAAAAAAAATTCAACTTAGGATAATTTTGATATTCCGAATCCAAAAATGAAGTCCATTTTGAAATATAAAATATATATAATTTCAAAAAGTAGGTATTTATATTCATAATAGCTAGTTTGATTGGTTGTGGTGTGTTAGAACTCGATGTTGCGTACAACACACGCAATCGCATTATTCAAAGAGAAGCGTACTGTAGAAGCTTGGGGTGTTACATATTTATTCTAGAACTAAGCACATTGAAATAAGGCATCACTTTTTAAGATATCATGTTATTAAAAAGGATATATTTTTAGAATTTATAAATACAGAAATTCAATTAGCAGATATTTTTACTAAAACACTTTCCACTGCAAGGTTTGATTTTATTAAGGGGTAGCTAGGTTTATTTAATTTTAAATAATTTTTATTTTTATTTTCTTTTATTTATTTTTTTGTAAATTTTATTTTGTTTTTGGAATACTGTTTATGATTTTTTTTCACCATATGAAAACATTATTTGTTTTATATATATGTAATGATTAGTGATTACACGGGAATCAAGGCTGTCAGAGCCTTTTCGACTTCTAAACTGTTTCACTTCTATCGAAACCCTTTCAAAATCTGAAAATCGAACGTCTTCTCCTAAACCCTAATCTTCGAACCTTTGAAACCCTAACCTTCAAACCATCATAGATTCTTGTAGAGATTGTATGAACTAGAAGAGCTAGTGAAGCCGATCCAAGAAATGCAAAGAGACAATGCTCCGAGGGAAGAAAAATCTTATAGGGAAAGGTAATCGATCTTGACTGGTTATTTTGGACAAATATATTGTTGAAGTAAGCGCTGTCATTTCAGAATCTTGAACAGATTTTCAACAGTGAAAATAATGAATTTCTGTATGAAGTAGAAGATAGATACTTCTTCAAATCTGTACAGTTTAGCCTGGGGGATACTGAGGATAGTATGATGGCTAAGATGGAGGATAGGGATTTCTCAATCTCATTAGTAGAGATTGGTCAGATTCACAACTTCCCTCATGAGGTAGTTTTTCATTTCGATTTGAAAAATATTGGAGATTCTGTGCATAAACCTGAAGACATCATGTATTTTCTTTTTGGTACTAAAACTATAAAGAGAATGTTTATCAAGGATTTGGAGCCTGATCAGAAAATTTTGGTCAAATTTATTCAGACTGGAATATCTCTAAGAATGGTAGAAATGGAAAGGATTTTGTACCCTGATATGTATATAATGTTTCTTCTGTTAAGCGTTATTAAGTTAAACTTCCCAAGGTACATGGTAAGGTATCTCAATTACTGCTATCAAAGCGATACCTGGATGAATTTCTACCCTTTCAGATGATTTATTTCTAAACTGCTCCTTAAGAAAGTAATGGTGAGATTAGCGGATGCCCGATTTACCTGTCATCACAGTAATACGTTTAATGCTGGAACTTTGAGGAAGGTTGGATATTTCTGGACCACAATTAAAGGAAAACGTTTTCCATTAGGATCTGAGGAGGACTCAGAGAGTGCTCAAGCTCAACCTGCTAAGTCCAAGGAGGGACAAGCTGAATCCAGAGTCAACAATGTAGCAAGAAGGATTCTCTTTGAAGTGGAAGATGTTGAGGAAGACAGAAGTCAAGAGGGACTTCAATCAAAAAGAAAAAGACCTGTTAATGAGGAAGTTACTTCCCCTACTTTGGAAATAACAATATAATCTTTATTTTCTTATACTATTGTAAGAGAGGCTGTTGTTGATAAGATCATGGAAGATGTTAGTGAATGTAAATCACCAGTAGAGGGATCAGGAGCTCAAGATGAAGCTCAAAGGGAGAATCAAGAACAGATTGTAGTTGATGTTGAAGTTGCACTTCAACAGGAACAAGAGAGGAAGGCAGTGCCTGGTGAAGAAGTGGCTAGACCTCAGGAAACTACTAAAGATATTGTTCTTGAAAACCTAGTGGAAGGAAAAGATACTGATGTTTTTGGTGAGCATGATTTTGAAGGTCACATAGAGGTACTTCTAGAGGATTTTTCTGTGGAAGAGTTTCAAAACTCTAAGGAAAAATATGTGGACCAACATTCTCCGGACAAAGAAAAAGAAAAATCTGATGCTGAATCATTACCTTTAGTACTACTGTATCAATCAGAGCATGTGAATATGAATCGAGCACAAGGTGCGTCTGATTCAAGGAATGAAGAAATTGATGAACTATACAGAAAAGTATCTCAGTTGGAATCTGAGAATGTCATTCTGAGAAATGCCTTAGACTTAGAACATTTGAAATTTTAAAAGATGAAGGAGTGTATAGTCTCAAGGAAAGAAGTTGAAATGTTTAAAGATGATATGCTGACTGCATTTCCACAATTGAAATCTGAAATGGTTATGAAGTCATATTTATCAGACTTGAAGTCGTTTATGGAGAACCAATTAGCATCAGTTGCAAATAATGCTGTTAGTGGATCAGGTACATTACCTGATTTAATCAGAAGGTTTCAAGCTATCACAGTTGTAATGAGTAACAAGAATGAGAGGTTACAAGATATTCAATGTAATAGTTCACCTTTATCAGTGTTGCTGGACAATCAGAAGTTTTTAGTGGATCAACTGACATCTAGTGATCCATCGGTCAGAATCCTGTTAAATCAGTTATCAGAGAAGCTGTCAGTATTTCTCGAAAAAGATAAAAGGATGCATGAGTTTTTTAGAGTCAATTTAATCGAGGGTATTCATATGACTCAGGAGAACTTAGAGCTCATTACCAAACGTGGAGATGGGATAATGAAGAGACTTCGGGAACAAATTACAGAAATCATGTCTGCAAAATAGAGGAGATAGAACCTGTTGCCTATCTTATCCAAACATTGATTCCTGTGTATGTCAATGTCATTTATATACTCCCGTTTTTTGAATGAAAATTTCCTTCATTGTTTATTTATTTTTTCTTTATTTGTTTTACTGACTTTATTTTTGATATTCCATTACTACAGATTTAATTATTGATAAACAGTTAATAATAAGCATTTACCTACAGTTCTGTGCAACATTAAATGTGTAAAAATCCATGATTTTTCATTCTTTTTTATATCACAAAAAGGGGGAGAATTTGGATAAACATCAAAATTTTATTTTGGGGGAGAATAAAAGGAGAAATTTGGATAACCACAACATTTTATTTTACAAAACATTACTTCAATAGTTTTCGGTATATTTATTGTTTATTTAGAAAGAGAAATTTTTGTAAAATTAAATATTGTTTCATCCTCTCAAAATTCTAAAACATTATGTAACTAATTTTGAAAGTTAATTTTGTTTAAAATTTTTTAATTATTTTATGGGTTTTGTGATCATCAAAAATCTGGAGATTGTTGAGAAAAGTATTGTTTTCAACAATACATATTAATTTTATTTAAAGGGGGAGATTATTGACAATAATACTCTGTCTCTTTATGATAATTTTGATGCTCACAAATACCCTTAGTTATTTTCTATTGATTTTATTTAGTATTTTTATGGAATTGATTAATTTATTTTACCCATGAAATAATGATAATTTATTACTTATTCGGAATCTTCTTTAAGCGCATTCTGGAATCACTATTCATACCTTACGTGGATAAATGTAGTGCAAAATCTGCTTTAAGCGCATTCTGGAATCACTGTTCATACCCTACATGGATAAATGTAGCGTAAGGATGAAAAGAATGTATACTTTTTGAGATAAGAGAAAAGTATAGTAAAACAACCATACGTTTTCAGCAAAGTATGGAAGAAGAACCTTACGTTAGGAAGGAACCTTACATTTTGGTTATTAGAAAAGTATGGAAGGAGATCCATACGTAAATACTAAACGTTACGTTTGTTTTTCAAAAGTATGGTTCATCAACCTTACTTTTGTATACAATCATATGTTCTAGGAAAAGTATGGATCAAGTAAAAGTATGGATCTTTTACCATACATTTGAGAGTTGAAGAAAAATTATGGATCATCAACCCTACATTTGTGTTCAACCTTACGTTGTCAACCGTACATTTGGAGGCCACGTCATCAACCTTACGTTTCGCATCGGAAATTTTGACAGATGATATTTTTATGAAGCGATCAGCAAGATGATTATTGGGTGGATTTCAAGCCGGATTTAAAGTCATTTTTAAAATTTGACTTTAACTGATTCGAAGCCGTTTTATCAATGAATTTAAGATCGAATTAAAATGAGTTTTTATGCCGAATCTTAAGGGAAGTTACGACTTCTCTGTAAATTCATATTTTTGAATATCGCGAATCATACATCGACTTTTATGGATCTAAATGTGCGGGATATTTGATCAGCTTTATTATATATGTTCTCTCTGAAACACCAGGTACGTATGTGTTTGGTGATCGATCTATTATTAAAAAGGTGGAAAATAGAGACTGCAGAAATTCACGACTGGTCTGCTGATTCAAAAAGGAGCGTCAAAGCACTGTTTGTTTAAGAAGAAGAAATTCGATAGAAGATTCACTTGTTCTGCATTGAATATCTAATGTAGATCTACTACTACTGAAGTTGTGACTATATCTCTACATCTACTACAACCGGATCGACTCAGAATTGCATTGCTTTGAAATTCAATATTTCTAGAGACGACGATCCATCTGCTTTCAATTTCATTCTGTTGCAATTGTGAAGATCTACTGGAAAACTTCTTTCTATAATTCTTTTTATTCTTGAGTAACCAGCTTCTCGTTCTAAGCTGTGTTGGTTCGTGTTTGAACAATAAGGCTTTGTTAGCCTGAAGATTGTAAAGGCGTCAACTGCCTGCACGCAGTTGTAAACCGGTCTGTTGAAACGAGGACCAGAAAGTGAAAATCACCAAGCTCGTTGAGTTGAGTGTTGTTGGAGTGGACTAGGGGCCTTCTGTTCCCCAAACCACAATACATATTTGAGTTCTTGTTTTTACTTATTTCCCCTACATGATCAAATCTGATAAAGTATAAAGGACAGAACTCGTTCAATCAAAGAGTTATCAAAAAATTACAAAAGACACAATTCTCCCCCTCTTGTGTATAATCTGTAGATTCAGATCCAAGAATTTTGTTCTAATCAAAAGGAAACACCCGAAGAAGAGGTAATTGTTTTATCCATTTTTTCAAGGCTCTTTCCTTCTTCTACTTATTCATTCTTTATAGATTCCATAAATAAGAAATAAATCCATTATATTCTATATACTGATATTTTAATATATTCATGGGACAATTATAATCATTATTTTACCCATCTTACAAAAAATAATATCACAATTCATGTATACGTACAACTTACCATCTCCCCACTATGGTGTAATTTTTTATTCCACATTACATTATTTGGATGGGTATAATGATGAGTATAATAGAAATAAATAATAAATATGGAATGATTATGAATATTTATAATTAAAATACCATCTATTTCTCTATAATTTAGTCATTAAAGGAATGTTATCATCACTTGTGCATATTTACGACATACCGTCTCCACGACGTGATGAGATTTATTTTCCACTTTAACCATCCATGAATGATTATAAAAATTGTATGTTTTGTAATTCTTAAATATATGAAATAATAAGTCTACTGGAATTATAGGTATATATATATATATATGTACATATATTTCATTCACTTACATCCATTAAATACAATAAGAAAATGGAAATAGCGTTCAAACGTACGTATGACCCACCGTCTCCATGAACAATGTTTTCCATTTTATATATCTATCAATTATATATATTTATGTTACGAATATATATTACCCAAAATGATGAATTATTACTGAATTTTTAATTAATAGTCAATATAAAGTCATAAAATAATCATAAATGATATCATAAATATTATTATAATTCATATATAATTTAATAATATTTTTATAAACATTATACAAGAGTTTAAAACTTGTATGGATTGTATCAGACCTAAGGTAAGGGTTAGTATCTCACTCTCTTTGTTATCTGATATTGTTTATGTGTAAGAATTTACGGGAAAATATTTATCATCCATATCGAAATTTCATAATAATGTTTCCAAAAAGTACCATTTATGGTTATATAGAAGGGAATCTTTAACTAGATCATCATTTTAAATGATTTAATGATTTATTTTTCCTAATCTATTTTATTAATATATATGTTTTTCAAAATGGATTTAATTATTTATTTATAGGAACATGATTGTTCTAAAATTTTAACTCATTTAAAAATATTCAAATTGGTATAAACACTTGGATTCAAAAATCTCTTTTAAATTACATCATTTATAAATTTTGTGACTTTTAATTGATTTAATGAAAAAAGAATATTTCAACCATGGAGTTTTATTGGACATTTTATACTATGTCAAAATCCGTTACTGAATATTATTATTTATTGAGGTTGATTAATTATAATAAAATCTTCTATATTGTATTGAATGAGTTAGGATATGTTTGACAGTGCATGTGAAATTTTTATACCATTCATTATTTATGGTTAATGTATTGACATTAAAAATTCTAGTTTTAATACGAATGATTATGTTATGTTTCACCATTTTCATTTTCCAAACGCATTGGATATAGTACGTTACGAGTGTGGCCCGCTATAGCTCCTCGATGCATTGGTAGGTCTCATGAGACAAACTAGTATCTTGGCACAAGGCCTTGATATAATATTTTTGAATGGTCTTAGCACAAGGCTTTGACATAGTAGTTATTATGTCTGGCATTATGAATTCCCTCAATATGAAATTAGTTATTCAATGTGGTTATTTGACTATAATAATTGTAATGGCCCGGGTTTTTGGGGTCCATTACTTTGTGAAAATCTCGTGTTGGGTTTTCTTGGTCTGGGAATCTCAGTGAAGTTTGGCGTAACGGTAGGCTTACTTGTAGCTTTAACCTACCGGTAGCAGGCCAACCGGTAGCTCGGTCTACCTGTAGACGCAACCTACCCGTAGCTCTGTCTACTGGTAGCTCGGTCTATTGATAGTTGTAGCTACCCGTAGCTCTGTCTACCGCTAGCTCGGTCCACCGGTAGCTGCGGCCTACCGGTAGCTGCAGCCTACTGGTAGCTCGGTCTATCGGTAGCTGCAGCGTACCGGTAGCTCGATCTACTAGTGACTATAGCCTAGCAGTAGATCGACTAACGGTGGATGTCACCCACCGGTATCTCTCAACTACCGGTGGCTCTGGCCTACCCCGCGGATTCTTTCCAATAGCACCCCTTTTTGTGCAAATAGGGTTTTAAACCCTATTTTTACCCTGTTAAACTCATTTTAAAAGCCCGGTAACACACTAAATGTTTTAATTAAATATTTAATTAATTAATCCAGTGTGTGTACCAGTTTAAACTGCCCGATCATTTTAATAATGTGTTGGGTGTCTCAACCGCGTGGTCAACCCATGACCTCGCGCCTTATGCAGTTTCGCATTCTAATTTCAATTGTCCCCACCCTTATAAACAAAACGGTTCGTTGTAGGGTTCTTTTCCCATTCACCCTGCGCTAGAGTAACTTCGGTCAGACAATCCACTTTTCATTCAGGCAAGCCGCATCACTATACGGGAAGTTTCATGCCCGGCCATAGCATCGATCGCTGATCAACAAGTAGGGAATTTATCCTTCGTCTATCTATTTTGAGTATAATGCGGAGTGGGCGTGCTTCTGATTCTATAGAATTCGATAAACCAGACCTAAAAAATGAAAATGAAATGGATTCTATATAGAAAGAAGGGGGGATATGATCATTGATGCTGTTTTATGCTATAATCTTCTTTGTGAACTTTGCGGGCTTACGACTTCTGAAAATCATGGATGTGGATGGTCTTTTTATGTGCACTAATGAACCCTTGCATCTGGTGATGTTTAAATGGATTGTATTGTGGTTGTGAACCATTGTTGTGTAAAGTAAATCGGTTAATTACGTATTTTCGGCTAAACGAATTCAAAGCACGAGGATCAATCCTTTTATGTGATAACCCCAGTTAAAGAACACATAAACTGAAATCATGGGGTGTGTTAAATCTTATAAATCTGAAAATACTGGCATGGATATGCTTTGTGTTGGTGGTTATGGTTTGGTTGTTTTCTGTTATGGGTTGATTGCTGGAGATGTGGGAGGGGATGGGATCCCCTGTTTTTATACTCTCGGTGGTTATGAAATTGGGGATGGGATCCCCTGTTGCTATGGATTCGGTGGTGGTGAGTCTTAAGATAGGGTGGTTACCTTGGTTATATCAAGAATTTGGGTGGGATCCTCTGTTGATGAAAAACCTTTTTGGGGGAGGGGACACGGGGCAGTGACTCGGGGTTGTCTTTGGTTCCAGTACTTCGAGGGGTCTCACTTATTCTTTTGTTGTTGTGAATTTACAAGAGAACCGGGTGTGGATACTTAAATTGACGTTTGGATGGTTTATTTTCCTTGGTTATGATTATTGTATTAGTTTCCCAGTAGTGCATAAACTTATTTGAACATTATAACTAAACATGAAAACAAGAAAGGGAAAATGGGTTTGTTGGTGAGAGTCGTGACTTGGACTTGAGTGTTGTTTGTGTCCGTTAGGCTGGATGAAGAAAAACCTAAGTTGGGTGAGTGATTGTTACCTATATATATAATTTTAGTTTTTTGTTTCTTATTCGCACCCCACCTAAGTTGTGAACCTAGTTCCGAACACCCCCATTTCATGGGGGAGGGTGTTTTTCCCAACACTATTATTAGTGGCTGGTTATTAGCTCTTTTTATGATCCCTTTCCCGGATAGCACAAGTATCTTCAGGTATGATTTGATGGCCTGAGGTCCATTATTATCCCATGAATCTTCAGGCATGGTAGTGTGGTGGTTGGATAGGTGTGTGAGGCAGGTGGCTTCCCAAGTGTCTTCGGGATGAGGCCCATGTGTCTTCGGGTGTGACAGTGGATCTTCTAGCCCAGGTGCCTTAGGGCGTGGTGGTGGTTGTTCTGGCCTAGGTGTTTGCAGGTGTTGTTACATGTGACAGTTGTGGCCCAGGTGTTTGCGGGCGGGATTCGGCAGTGGGACTGCGTGTGGCTGTGGCCCAGGTGTGTGCGGGCGGGTGTGGCAGTGGGACTGCGGTGAGAATGGCGGGATTTGTTTGAGGCGTAGGATGTCTCAATAACCAGTGGGAAAGTGGCGCAGGGTACCCAAACATCGATGTGATACTATATATATATATTACATATCTTTCGTTATTTGGGGAGTGTTCCTTGGTGAGGATTGGGTGGATATTTTACCTTGTTAGGTGTTTGGTATACTTTTTTTCACATGGGACATTAGTACGTCCACCCACTTGTGCACGAGAGTATTTGGTTTTCCATACTGAGTGTACTTGTATGTTCACCCTATGTATATAAAACTGCTTTCAGGATTCCAGGAGGAATTCGGGGATCGTGCAGGACCTTACTAGCTCGGACCACTGGGGCAGTTGCTGTTTTTATTTTTCCTTCTTTGGTACTTACCCTTGTAGTCACTTTTGTACTTTGTGGATTTTACTTTTGGAACATGCATGTGGGAATGATTTACTTTTTTCTTTACTTTTCTTTTAGTTTTGGTGTTATTGGGTTTCATCATCTTATCTCCCGATCCTATAAAACAGAAAAAGGGTAAAGCCTTCTATTTAGTGTGTGATTCTATACCCTTGGTGCTAGTCTCCACTCCGGGGCCTATTGAAGGCGGGTTTCAGGGGTCATTATATCTCCTTCAACTTAAAGAAGTAAGGGCCTGGCAGTCTGCTGACCCTTCCCTCCTTTTGGTGAAGGAGGGTCATGACAGAATGGTATCAGAGGGGAGGTTGAGAGATAGGATGGAGTCTGGAGTTAGGCACAGTGAGGATTGCATGGGATGGTAGGGAAATCGTTTTGGGTGACCTTTGTTCATGAATTGGGCCAGGGAAGACCAGCTAGGACACTGGATTTTAGGGCACCCCGTGATCTGATCCAAAGACTCTCGATGTACCGAATGACCAAGTGAGGTCACTCTTATTGTAGGGTAGATAGACCCTAGTAAAGGTACATGCATCATAATGACTTGTGTTCTCATGTTTCTGGGGTTTTTTTTGGGAGTCAAGAATAAATGAAAAGATTAAGAAGTTTTAAAGAACAATATTTTGTACTACATGGGCTTAGGCATTCCTCGTTTCCCTTGTAGCTATGGCACCTGGAAGGAGTCCACATGAGGTAAAGGCGATCGAGGCCCTTGATACTACCTTGGACAATTGACATAGAGCTGCTCGAGAGGAGGAGGTTGACCAGCGGTAGAAGACACTTCAGGCCTTTTAGCGATAGACCCACGAGAAGTATGAGGGCAGCACCACTAACATAAAGACGGAGAGCTGGATAGAGGAGCTGGTGATAGCCTTCGGCTTGATCCGGGATCCGACCGAGTACTGGGTTCCTCTGGATGTCAGAAAGATGCGGGGAGTGGTGCATTAGTGGTGGACTCTTTACCTGGGTGAGAGGAAAGAGGCTGAGGTGGCATGGGCTGATTTCGAGAGGGAGTTCCTGGAGGAATTCCTCTTCTCGACAATGGAGGTGGAAAAGAGACAGGAGCTACTCTCCCTCCAGCAAGGGAGTATGTCAGTAAGGGAGCTAGGAATCAAGTTCAAGGACCTCCTATGTTTTTCTCTGGACCTCATTCCCGACGAGGAGTCTCAGGCAAGACGATTGGAGGAGGGGCTCCGACCCTCCGTCCAGTATGTTGTTACCCCCCTTTGACATGCCGACGTACTTGGAGGTCCAGAAGAAGATCGATGTGGTGGAAAGGATGCACGCTCTAGGAGGAGTTTCACTAGAGGGGATCCAGCTGGGACTATCGAAGGGGAAGGCCGTCAGTACCAGGCCTCCAGCGTCAGGGCCCTCCAGGTTCCGACTAGAAGGTAAAAGGCTGCAACAGTTTCAGTTCTGATCCCCTGGTCCTCGCCCTTTTCCATCGGGCCCGGGACAGCGGTGCTTCGTCTATGGGAGCCATGGTCATATCCGGAGTTAGTTCCCGGACCAGGTACAGTATGGTGGTGGCGGATAACCCAGCACCCACCCCAGTAGCAGCTCCCATCCAGGCCTTTCCAGTAGTAGCAGCAGGGACAGCGAGCACCCACTCCTCTGAGGGAAGACGTAGGAGGAGGAGGCCGACCTCAGGACGCTCCTCAGGGACCTCGATCGGGGCGTGGTCAGGGAGGTGGCTGATAACCGAGGGGCAAAGCAGCTGGGTGTAGACAGCTGCACACTGAGGAGGTAGCAGTTCCAACAGGGTCGGAGGTTGTTCGATGTATGATCAGTTTTTTCAGTACCCCTGTGTATGCCTTGTTCGATACCAGAGCTTCACACTCCTTTGTTGCACCTAGTCTAGACCATGCCTTTGGTCTAGATGCCGAGAGACTTCTAGTTTTCCTGGTGTAGAGGACACTAGTCGGAGGTCATACCGACTTGTTGTTTGTTTGTCGGGGATGCTGACTGATGATAGGGCCACATCAGTCGGTTAGGGATACTCTTCTACTACAGATACAGCCATACGATGTCATCCTAGGCATCAGCTACCTATTCTCTGTGTGTATCGTCATCGACTGTTTCCGAGGAAGGTTTGTGTTCTCGGACATGGGCATCCGGTGTGTTACCATCACCGGCGAGCGTATCAGCCAGAAGGGCAGTAGGTGAGAGGAACCCCTCCTCTCCTTTCTAGCCGAGCTGTCAGTAGATCCAGTAGATGTTGAGATGGTGGAAATGCCAAAGATCATCCGTGAGTTTATGGACTTCTTCCCTGAGGAGGTGACGAATCTACCCCAACGACGTGATATCGAGTTTGGGATAGACCTTCACCCCGACGCTCGTCCGATCTCGATTGCTCCTTACCGGATGGCACCTTCAGAGCTATGGGAGTTGCGGATCCAAATTGATGATCCGATGAAGAGGGGTTATGTTTGGCCATGTGTGTCACCGTGGGTTGCTCCAGTCTTGTTCGTAAAGAAGGCAGATGGTGATCTCAGGTTGTGCATAGACTACAGGAGGTCGAATCAGGTGACGATCAACAATCTCTACCCTCTTCTGAGGATAGACGATCTTTTCGACCAGCTGAATGGGGCATCATGGTTCTCGAAGATCGACCTACAGTCTGTGTATCACCAGGTGAGGGTAAAGGAAAGTGACATCTCTATGACGACGTCCAGATGCAGATATGGACACATTGAGTTCGTGGTCATGCCCTTCGGTGTTACGAACGCCCCGACTTATTCATGGGGATTATGAACTCCATCTTCTTGGAGTACTTGGATCGGTTCGTGGTTGTGTTCATCAACGATATCCTGATCTATTTGAGATCATAGGAGGACCACGCAGAGCACCTAAGGATGGTTTTGGAGGTCCTATGACAACACCAGCTCTATGGGAAGTTGTCGAAATGCAAATTCTGGACATGAGAAGTGAACTTCCTTGGGAATTTAGTGTCCAATCAAGGGGTAGTGGTGGACCCATCAATGGTTTAGGTAGTTGTTTCTTGGGAAGAACCCAAGAATGTGGCAAACGTCCATAGTTTCCTCGGGCTGGCAGGTTACTATCGGAGGTTCGTACCCAACTTCTCCCGAGTAGCAGCCCCTTTGACAGCCCTGACCAAGAAAGACCAGGTTTTCGTGCAGAGTGAGTGGTGCGAGTCAGCCTTCAGCTATCTGAAGGAGAAGTTGGTCAGTGCCATAGTGCGGAGATTTCCATAAGAAGAGGTGGCGTATGAGGTGTTCTGTGATGCTTCAAGACAGGTCTTGTGATGTGTGTTGATGCAGCGACAAGGGGTAATCTCTTATGGGTCCAGGTAGCTATGCCCTCATGAGCGTAATTATGCCACCGATAACCTAGATCATGTAGTGGTCGTTTTTACGCTAAAGTTATAGCGGCACTACCTCATCGGAGAATGATTTGTGGTCTTCACAGATCACCAAATCTTGAAATATATCTTCTCCCAACGAGACCTAAACTTGCGACAGTGGAGATGGGTGGAGTTCCTCTAGGATTATGACTTCGATATCTCTTATATTGAGGGAAAGGGTAAAGTAGTGGATGATTCCTTGTGCAGGAGGACACAGAAGGATGTGGTCCGAGAGTCGGCGGATGCCTGGAAGGCGATGGAGGAGTTGGCTGCCTTACACCTGGATGCGGGGATGGATATTAGTAGAGGTTGCCTGTATCAGATGACAGTGCAGTTGTCTCTGTTTCAGAAAGTGGTGGAGTCTCAGTGTGGAGACCCTGAGTGCGAAGTGATGTGCGACCGAGTTGACCAGGGAAATGCTCCGGAAGGATGGACGGAGGATGGCCAAAACCGGATTCTTTTCCAGGGAAAGCTGTTTTTTCTGGAGGCGATGCATGGCAAGGTTCTCAGTGAGTTCCACAACTCACCCCTGGCGGTACACCAAGGAGTTTCCAAGATGTACTAGGGACTGAATAGAATGTTTTGGTGGACCAGAGTTAAGCGAGCAGTGGAGGAATTTGTGGCCAAGTGCTTAGTGTGTCAACAAGTGAAGGTTGAACACCGAGTTCCAGGTGGCCTACTACAGCCTCTAGATGTCCCCAAGTGGAAGTGGGATGACATATCGATGGATTTCAACACGGAAATACCCAAGGTAAAAGAGGGGTACGACGCCATCTGGGTGGTAGTGGACCGGTTGATGAAATCGGCTCACTTTCGGGCGATCAGGGAGTCGAGTGCAGTGGATGATTTGGCGTGAAGGTATGTGTATGAGGTGGTGCAGTTGCATGGAGTTCCAAGGTCTATAGTCTCGGATAGGGATACACGGTTTACCTCGTGAGTCTAGATAGGGTTGTAGAATGCTTTTGGCACCTAGCTGCATCTTAGCACTGCTTTCCACCCCCAGACAGATGGACTGACAGAGCGCATCATCCAGACCTTGGAGTACATGCTGCAGGCATGTGTTATGGACTCAGGAGGATCATGGGTGTGATAATTTCACTCGGTATAGTTTTCCTACAATAATAGCTACCATTATACCATTTGTATGGCCCCGTTTGAAGCCTTGTATGGGAGGCCATGCCGCTCACCTGTGTGTTGGACCGAAGTCGGAGAGGCGGGCATCCTTGGCCCAGAGGCGGTGAAGAGCACGATAGGGAAGGTTTATCTCATACGGGAAAGGATGAGGGAGGCCTAAGACCGACAGAAGTCATATGCTGATACTAGGAGGAGGCCCTTGGAGTTTGAGGTTGGAGACCACGTGTTCTTGAAGGTCTCCCCTCGGTGTGGGCAGCGGAGGTTCGGCAAGGGGAGTAAGCTTTCTCCCAGGTTCATCGGACCCTTCAAAGTGTTGTGGAGGGTCGGCGAAGTGGCTTATCGGCTAGCATTACCACCGCCGCTACTGAGGATACATGATGTCTTCCATGTGTCCCAGCTTCATCGATATCTGTACGACAATTCACACGTCCTTTATTGGGGTGAGCTGGGCATCGAGGACGACGTGACTTTTGTGGAGAGACTAGTGATGATCGAGGATCATAAGGAGAAGGTTCTTTGTGGTTGAACCATTCCCTTGGTTAGTGTGTTGTGGAGACATGGTGGGCTTGACGAGAGTACATGGGAGAGGGAAGCACAGATACGTACCTAGTACCCAGAGTTGTTATGAGTTTTGTTCTTTGTTGTACCTGTTGTGGTAGAACGTTTTTTCTATTTGGTTATAAAATGTACTAGTTTTCATTACTCTGAATGTGTGTGAAAGGTTCCTCTGAATGTGTGTGAAAATCCCTGGCTATGGGGGAGTAGATAACCTGACCCCTAATCAAGACGCATTATGCGATTAAACTTGTGCGGGCGAGTCAGTGCCACCCAAAGAGGATAATATCTTGACATGGGGGAGGAGACTCCCCAACCCACATGCTTGGGTAGTTTGTCATGGTATGTTGCTTGGTACTTGACAGGAAAGTGTTTTTAGTTAGCATGGGTTCACTCTTAAGAGGTATCTTTCGAGGTGGCTGTTCAGACCCTCTCTTTCCGTCTTGTTTGTTTTGATTCTCGAGGACAAGAATCGTTTAAGTGGTATCTGATGTATTGGCCAGCGATTTTGGGGTCCACTACTTTGTGAAAATCTCGTGTTGGGTTTTCTAGTCTGGGAATCTCAGGGAAGTTTGGCGTAATGGTAGGCCTATTGGTAGCCTTAGCCTATAGGTAGCAGGCCTACCGGTAGCTCGGTCTACCGGTAGTCGCAGCCTACCTGTAGCTCGGTGTACCGGTAGCCACAGCTTACTGGTAGCTCTATCTACCAGTAGCTGCAGCTACTGGCATCTCTGTCTACCAGTAGCTCATTATACCGGTGGCTACAGCCTACCGGTGGTTCTGGCCTAACCCGCGGGATCTTTCCAGTAGCCCCCCTTTTTGCGCAAATAGGGTTTTAAACCCTATTTTGACCCCGTTAAACTCATTTTAAAAGCACGGTAACATACTAAATGTTTTAATTAAATATTTAATGAATTAAGCCTATGTGTGCGCCAGTTTAAACTACCCGATCATTTTAATAACGTGTGGGGTGTCTCAACCGTGTGGTCAACCCACAACCCCAAGCCTTACGCAGATTTGCATTATAATTTCAACTGTCCCTTCCATTATAAACAAAAGGGTTCGCCATAGGGTTCTTTTCCCATTCACCCTGTGCTAGAGTACATTCGGATAGATGAGCCACTTTTCATTCTGGTGTGCCGCATCGCTATACGTGATGTTTGGTGCCCAACCTTAGCATCGATCGTTGATCAACAAGAAGGAAATTTCTCCTTCATCTCTCTCTTTTGTGTATCATGTGGGCTGGGCGTGCTTATGATTCTGTAGAATTGGATAAACCAGACCTAAATAAAGATAAAGAACTAGATTATATAAAGAAAGAAGGGGGGTTGTGATCGTTGATGCTGTTTTATGTTATGATCTTCTTTGTATTCTGTGCGGGCTTACGCCTTATGAGAATCATGGACGTTGGAGGTCTTTTTATGTACACTAATGAACCCTTGCATCTGGTGATGTTTAAATGGCGTGTATTGTTGTTTTAAACCCTTGCTATATAAAGGAAATCAGTTAATTACATATTTTCGGCTAAATGAATTGGAAGCAACAGGATCAATCCTTTTCTCTTATAACATCGATTAAAGAACAAGGAAATTGAAAACATGGAGTGTGTTAAATCTTATAAATATGAAAATACTAACATGGCCCTGCTTTGTGTTAGTGGTAGTGGTTTGTTTATTTTATTTTACGGGCTGATTGCTGGAGATGTGGGAGGAGATGGGATCCCCTGTTTTTATACTCTCGGTGGTTATGAAATTGGGGATGGGATCCCCTGTTTCTATGGATTCATTGGTGGTGAGTTTTAAGACAGGGTGGTTACCTTGTTTATATCACAAATTGGGTTGGGATCCTCTGTTGATGAAAAATCTTTTTGGGGGAGGGGACACGGGGCAGTGTCTCGAGGTTGTCTTTGGTTCCAGTACTTCGAGGGGTCTCACCTATTCCTTTGTTTTTGTGACTTTACAAGGGAACCGGGTGTGGATTCTTAAATTGACATTTGGTTGGTTTTTTTTCTTGGTTATGCTTACGGTATTAGTTTCCCAGTAGTGCATAAACTTATTTGAACATTATTACTCAACATGAAAACAAGAAAGGGACAAATGGGTTTGTTGGTGAGAGTCGTGACTCGGACTTGAGTGTTTTTTGTGTCCTTTAGGATGGCTAAAGAAAAACCTAACTTGGGTGAGTGATTATTACCTATATATATATATACTTGTAGTTTTTTTATTCGCGCCCCACCCAAGTTGAGCACTTAGTGTCGAACACCCCCATTTCATGGGGGAGGGTGTTTTTTCAAACACTATTATTAGTGGATGGTTATTGTCTCCTTTTCTGCTCCCTTTCCCGGATAGCCTGAGTATATTTGGGCAGGTTATGATGGCCTAAGGTCCATTATTAGCCCATGAATCTTCTGGCATGGTAGTGTGGTCGCTGGCTAGGTGTGTGCGGCAGGTGGTTTCCCAAGTGTCTTTGGGATGAGGCACAGGAGCCTTCGGGTGTGGAAGTGGATCTTCTAGCCCAGGTGTCATCTGGCGTGGTGGTGGTTGTTATGGCCTAGGTGTTTGCAAGCATGGTTACATGTGAAATTTGTGGCCTAGGAGTTTGCAGGCGGGGTTCGGCAGTGGGACTGCGTGTGGCTGTGGCCCAGGTGTGTGTAGGCGGGTGTGGAAGTGGGAGTGCAGTGAGAATGGAGGGATTGGTTTGATGCATAGGATGTCTCAATAACTAGTGGGAAAGTGGTGCAGGGTACCCAAAAATCTATATGATCCTATATATATTACTTAACTTGTGTTATTTGGGGAGTGTGCCTTGGTGAGGCTTGGGTGGATAGTTTACCTTGTTAGGTGTTTGGTTTACTTTTTTTCTCAGGGGACTTTAGTACGTTCCCCCACTTGTGCATGGGAGTCTTTGGTCTTCCCTACTGATTGTACTTGTATGCTCACCCTACATATATAAAACTACTTTTAGGATTCTAGGAGGACTTCGGGGATCGCATAAGACCTTACAAGCTCAGACATTTGGGGTAGATGCAGTTTCTTTTTTTCTTTCTTTGGTACTTATTCTTGTATTCACTTTTGTACTTTGTGGCTTTTACTTTTGGAACATGCATGTGGGAATGGTTTACATTTGGCTTTACTTTTCTTTTAATTTTGGTGTTGTTGGGTTTCATCATCTTATCTTCTGATCCTATAAAACATAAAAAGGTAATTCCTTCCATTTATTGTGTGATTCTATACCCTTGGTGCTAGTCGCCACTCCGGGACCTATTGAAGGTGGGTTTTGGGGGTCATTATCTCTCCTTCAACTTAAAGAAGGAAGGGCCTGGCAGTCTGCTGACCCTTCCCTCCAGTTGGTGAAGGCGGGTCGTGACAATAATATCCATGTGGATGTTCATATGGTAATGTTTGATTTACATTATCCATATTATTTTTTCATGTTTAGGATTAAAAGGCCTCTGATTTTGTTATACATCATGGCTTAAAAGTTTATAATGTTCCATGAATTATTTACCCTTACTGAGCTACATTGCTCACCCAGTATAATGTTTAATTGTTCAAGTATTCCAAGATGGGTAATATGATTTATAAGAACGATATAACTAGGGAAATAATATAATTCTAAAAGGATTATCTATTATGTATTTCATGTTATAAATTTTAATGTATAGTTCTTGTATGTAATCTATTTTCCTATACTTCTAAGATGATTGGTACTTTAGGGCATGATTCATTGTAATCATGCCAATGTATTAAAATTATGTATCGGCTTTGGGATTATGGGGTGAGGGAATTATAGTCTGTATTAGATGATGTTTTGAAATAACCTTTTAAATAAATTTAAAAAACATATATTAGGGATACTAACCTTAATATAGACTTTTAAGATATTTTTAGAAGAACCCCCAAGAATTTGGTAACAATCTTGGATAACCTATGATTAAACGTAATATGTTATATAATGGAATTACCATCCATTGACTATGTGGATTTATTCAGTTAGATGTGTATCTTACCCAATGAGTATTGGTCTCAGATAATGGAAGAAACCAAATGTTATTGGATAAAAATTGAGTTTTATGGAAAATCATGGGATTTTGAGCAACAAAATTCGATAATGACTTGATAGAAAGATATTGTGATTATTCCTAATCAGATTCCATGATATATGATTAACATTGTTATGTTTTATGAACATCCTAATACATTTCATAATATGGAGATAAACATTTATAAAGGTTCAAGTTTGAAATAGCATTGAGGATTGAATATTCGTATTCCTACCTGTCAAGTGGAAGGGAAGAAGAACCTTAATGAATACTTCCAATAGAGGGGAAGAATATATCTCAATGGGAAAGAAGTGTCATAGAGTGACCATGTTTTAATGATTTCAATGTATCCTCTGTAGAAATAATGGCCATCAACCACCCCAATGACCAAACATATGATTATACCTCTAAACTAAAGAAGGACTTTTTCCATCAAAAAAATTAAATTGGAAGGATTGAAGCATTTATGTGTTTGGATCAACAAATTATGAATAATAGAATTATAAAATAGTATTTAGTTTAGGTTTTTTTCTAAGGGTTTTCAAGAATTTGATCAATAGTTATAATGGATAAGAAATTTGATTCTTGTGTAAGATTATATATTGATAACATGTGATTAAGTTGAAGATAACACTTAATTTTTCCCTTATGTGAAGATAATAATATTGGGTTGAAGAAATGTTATATTCTAATAAGTAAATTGGATGATTCTACTTTCTTGGGAACTAATTTTGGATTTTTAGACAAGAGGGTTATGTTATCATGGATGAAGTGTACAACTTTTTGGGTATTATGGAATAATATGTTATGTTTTAGAACTTGGAAAAATTCATGTTTTCAAAAAGTATATTTGATAATTCTGGTTGTTATTGTGACTCAATAGAATACATGATGAAGATTTTCAAATTTTTGAATGTGAAAACCAAGAACTTCCCTAAAAGATATGATAGTTAAATTCTAATTTTCTTTGGGTTACATTTTTCAATGTTGTAGATTTTCAGTTTTTGGAAGGATTGTAAGGTTGTAAATTTATGGGTTGTATATTTTATACTCCAGTTGAAGATTAATTGATTAATGTATTATCTCACTATAGGAGAAGTTTTGAATACATGATAACCCATGGTAACTAGTTTTGAGATAGATGGAATGACCTATCATTCAATTTATTGATCACATGATCTTCCAACACTTTAGAAATAAAAAATTCAACTTCAATTCCTTTAATAAGAGATGAAGTGGAAATTGTTAGAGGCGTTACAAATGCTATGATTTTTTTAAATCATGTAATAATATCTTCTCATCTTATTCAAATTTAGGGAATGGATCCGGATGACAGAAAATGTTTTTATAGTAATTTCTTTTGTGATGAATCATATGGTCCCTAGGATCATCATAGATTTATGGCATTCAGATTGGTAACATTATCCTAATTATATTCTATATAACTCTGCATCATAACATGATGGATATTTTTATCTTCTATATCCATGTATTCCTTCATGGAATCCTAGTATGTGTTATTTTTGGAAACCTTCATATATACCTTTCTTTATTTTAAATTAGAGGTCTCATTAATCCATTTTTCAATAGGGGATTTAAAATAAGATATTTTGAAATATCAAACCCATAGTTTTTAGTCTTATGTTTAAATTATGAGGACCTAGTATTTTGATGGAGGGGATAATTTAACACCTAAATATTCCATGGTACACTTCCTTTTTAAATAATTCAATATTGTGTGATGTACGCAACACTGAGTTTTGGGTCACCACGACCTATCAAACTAGCTATTTATAAAAAGGTTATGTATATTTTTAACCACATTGAGAATTTTATATATCCCATACAATTTAAATATTAATATTTTTTTCTTAGACATAATATGAGGAAATATTCAATTTTTTAGATAAAAGTAGTATTTTTAAAAAAAATGTAGTTTTCAATCTTTTAATGTATAGCCCTTTTTTAAATCCAATATTTGATACCTTTATATATTCAATTTGATGAAATTATATTCATATTTAGAATAGGGAAATAAAAGTACAGTTTGGACATATATTTGGTAGTTTTTTGATATCTTTTATATTTTGATGAATAGTGAAATATACTAAATTTTAATTGAAACAACTTTATTATCAAAAATAATTTATTATGTTAAGTTATACATTTTAGTGGTTTTAAATTATAATTTGATTATATTTTTATCATTCAATATAATCTTGGTTATTGGAAAGAATTTCACATTTAAATTGTACAAAAAACACTTGTTAATCTTTTGATAGTTTATACTCCTTAAAAAACCAACTTTTTGGTTTTGATAATGAAAATAAATTTTTAATTAATTATTTTAAATTCAGAAATTTGAAATTGAAAAAATGGATTCCATATTTTTAATTAGAAGTTCAAAATTATGATAATAGGTAACTTTTATTTTTTGACAGTATGAATAGTAACTTCAGAAATTATTTTTATTTAGCATGTTGAAAGGGTAAATCACCTAAATAAGAGTAAAACATAATCATATAATTATATAAAACAAACCTAAAACATGTCATATTCTTATTGGATAATATATGTCAAACCATGTGAATACTTGGGTCGATTTAGGGACCCCAGGGATCCACTTGGGTTTGATAATGAAATGTTATAAGAATTAATATAATATAAAGGAACATATAACACAAATATATAACTTTTACTAAATCAATTTTAATATTGGGTTATATAACAGATCTCTATTTATATAAATAGTAATAATAAATATAAAAATATTTCCTATCGTCGATTTATATTTATTATTTTTAGATATTATATAAATATATTTATTTGTAACACATTTATGATGCATCGATTACCTCATTTCTGAAAGATTCTAATTAACGAATTTATAAATATTAAAATAAATATAATTTGAATATTTTGATGCTATACACAATTTTTTTCAAGAAATTAACATTTTAAGGATGATTTAATGCCATTTTTCAATGGAATCGTGTTTTTATGGATTTGACAAAAATCAATTACTAAATAGTATCAAAATTAACATAAATTTGTTTTTAAAACAAATACTATTTAATTTAATGATATAAAATCCCTAAAAATCTAATGTTCATCCAAATATAATTGATATTGATAAAAAATCTCATTAATTATCATCTTTAGGTTCTCTTAGAATTTTATAGTAATGATATTAACCATGTATTATAAAAATACCAGAGGACATGGTAGGGGTTAACGTATTTTACAAACGGTGTAATCTAAAAGTAAAGGTTATTTTTATAACATAAACATGTCTAAAACCTATTATTTGAGATTATTTAAACCCCCCTTCATCCTATCCAATAAATAAATCAATATTTAGATTTATAAACTGAAAATTGTCTTGTAATAAATTAATATTTTATGATTTTTTCCTATAGTTCCACTCACCTATCTTATTAGTGTGCATCTCACATTCTCTTTAACTCACAACTCTAAATACTTTTGGATAGGTGAACCCCTTTCAATTAGACATCCCAATCTCCATAAATTCATCCTAGAGGCCTGTTTTTTGTCATAGATCCATCCCACAGAGCCCTTTTGTTCAAATCCAAAGGAAACACCCCATGAATATGTAAACATTTTATCGCTTCTTTCAACGTCCTTTTCTTCTAATAATTCTTCATTATATATTGTTTCCATACGAAAGGAAAAAATACAGTATCATACATATAAAAAGAAGTTAATATAAACATAAAATAATTAAATTCCTCATTTTATCCTTCCTACAAAAAATAATATCACCATGCGTGCATACGTACAACTTACCTTCTTAGGTCGTGGTATAATTTGTTATTCCACATTACATTATTTGGATGGGTATAATGATGAGTATAATAGACATAAATAATATATATGACATTATTATTATTATTTATAATTATTTTAACATTTAGTTACATATCATTTAATCGTTAAAGGAATGATATATCCGCTTGTGTGTAAGTGTGGCCTACACTCTCCACGACGCAATGAGATTCATTCTCCACTTTTACCATTGAAGAAGGATAAAAAAATTTATATTATTAATAATTATAAAATATATAAAATAATAAGTCTACTGGAAAGATATATATATATATATGTCTGTGTGTACATATATTTCATTCACTTACTTCCTTTCAATACAAAATTAAAACAAAAACATCGTTCATGCATACGTATGGACTACCGTCTCAAAAATCAGTGTATTCCATTTTATATATCTATCTATTATTTATATAAATATATATTACGAATAAATATGATTTTTAAAACATATTATACATTTTTTATGTATGTAAATCATTATATAAATAATATGATCAATGATAACAAGTCAAACCCAAATTATAAACAATTAGATATTACCCAAAATGTTTTATTAAGTTGGAATTATTTATAACCGAGTAATATAAAGTCATAAAAAATATTATATGATATCATAAATATTAATATGATTCTGATATAAGATACTAATATGTTTAAAAACATTAGACAAGAGTTTCCAACTCGTATGGAGTGTATCCGACTTAAGGTAAGGGTTATTTCCACTATCCCATTATTATACAATATTCTTTATGTGTAAGAATTTACTGGGAAATATTTATCATCCATATCCATACTTCATAAAAAATTTAAAAATAAAATTTTCAGGGATTATGGAATGGAATATTTGATTAGATCATCATTTTAAATGGTTTAAAGAATTTGTTTTCTAAATATACGTAATTACTGTCCATTTTTTCAAAATAGTTTTAAGGCTTTATTTATATAAACATGATTGTTTTGAAATGCTAATTAATTTAAAAAAATTCAATGTTATTAGTGAAAATTTGATTTTTAAAATATCTTTTAAATGACATCGTTTATAAATAGTGTGACATTTAAATGATTTCATCAAAAAATGATATTTATCCCAAAGAGTTTTATTGATCATTTCCAACTATGTCAGCATCCTTTACCATTACTATTCTATATTGAGGTTGATTTATTATAATAAAATGATCCATATTGTATTGAATGTTATATGATATTTTTGACTATGGATGTTCTATTTTTATACCATTCATGGATTATGGTTTATTTATTTACATTTCATATTCCAATCTTAATAAGAATGATTATGTTCTGTTTCAACATTTTCATATGGGGAATGCATTGGACTTAGTAAGTGATAAAAGAGGCCCAGTATATCCCTACAATGTATTGGTTAGTCTCATCAGTCAAACTTGTGTATTAGACCAATGCCTTTATAGAATATTGGGGAATGGTCTTAACATTAGGCCTTGATATAGTAGTTATTATATATGAAATTGTGCATTTTCTTGTTATGAAATTAGTCATTACATGTGATTATTCGGCATGTAGAATATACATGTGCACATTTATATGGTAATTTTTTATTTTTTTCCATATTATGATTTATTTTATGTTTAAAAGAGTATTATTTTTTTATACATCATTCCTTAAATGATTAATGCTTATGCTTAATTATTTTCCCATAACGAGTATCTATGATCACCCCTTTTTTGGATTTATTTTGTTTGGATACGAAGTAGCATATTATGATTTAGATGAAGGATTAAACTAGGGGAATAATGTTGTTACAAATGGATTATATATGTCATATATTATGTTATAAATTGTAATGTAAAGTTCATGTATGTAATCTATTTTCTAAGATAGATAATCTAATCAGTCCTTAGAGACTTGATTCCTTGCAATCATTCCAATGAATTAAAATAATGCACCACCTCTGGGATTCTGGGGTCGGGGAGTTACATCCCTTGTTGGGAAAATCCACCCATTCAGAATCATGGAAATATATACTACCAACCTAAGGTCTGAAGAGACCTTTGGGTTCACTCGGTATCTTCATGAGGTATAATCCCTAAATTATATAATGGTACTAATATGAGCTAGAACTGTTACGAACCTACTGCGAGGGATATTGATAAGGGAACATGGCAGTTAGCCTAAAACCGCAACACAGATAAAAATAACAATCCATGCCACAATATAAATGATTGAGTGCATTATAATCTCTTTCTTAAATTTCTCCTTCCTAATAAAAAGAATATAACTCATAAAAATTGGGGTTTTCAAGTGATTGTACTAGGCATCCGTAGAAGGAAAGAATTCTTCATTCATCTCTCCAAGAGGGGGGACACAACCCAGTTGATGGATATCCCGTAAGCTAATACCTACCTCGTAATGGGAGATATGAAATGTGTTAGTCCCAGGACACCAATGGATAATAAATCCCCGAAAAATTTAAGGCTAAATTTAAATTATAAATTGATATATCTATATAGATTCATAGAGATTAACCATATACATATCATTATAAAACACAAAACATTGAAACACCCAGAATGTCCATGCCCATTCGTCAAAAAAGATTCCATCGGGAGGGAGATACCATTTCGAGTACCATTTACCACCAATATTATTCAATGAATTTGAAAATACACTTGAATAACACAGATTGATAGGTTGATGTGTGATGTCACGACCATCCGGGCCCGAGGGAGAGTTTTCTAACAGATTTGGAAAACTCTATGGTCAATATGCAACCAGCGGACCAACTTCGGAATTTGTTTTTCGGATGCAATCAAGAGAAGCTGATATCCAACAAGATGACCAATTGAAGTCTAGTGTAGGAATTATAACATCATCCATTAAAAACCCATATCGAGGCTGTCGATAAGATAGTGTATAAAATTGTAGTACATATGATATGAAATTATTCAAATCTTCATTGCATGAATCAACATGGTTTTGGGGGCCATCACTCTAATTTTTAGCATCCATTTCCCATTAATTGGTAATGGTCGCTGATTTATGAGAAACAAAGACATCTAAACAAGTGCATGTTTCCCATGTCAGATATGTAT
Source organism: Viscum album (assembly GCA_963277665.1). Taxonomy (NCBI): domain Eukaryota; kingdom Viridiplantae; phylum Streptophyta; class Magnoliopsida; order Santalales; family Viscaceae; genus Viscum; species Viscum album. Next base: position 1,380,983,836 of record OY728166.1, read on the forward strand.
GATAAAATCTAATTATATAGAGAGATATAAATGTTTTGGTAGCATCTCCCACATCAAATGAATCAGTAAGGATTTCACAAACCATATAAGGAGTTCGTGAATCCTTTAATTTTTGATGGACTCGTAGGTCGCATTACCCTAATAGGGTATCATGTGAAGCAGATAACCTCTTTGGCGACTCATGATCATGTGACCTAAATATGCACTACTAAAAAATATTCCATTAATAGTGATAGAATTTATCAGCTATATAAAAATGTGATTACAAAGTCCTTGTTTATCCATATTAAAATAAGCACTGATAAAGGGAAACGTTTATTTGTGATAAAAAAACATTGACAAAAGTCACCATTTATCGGTGATTTTTTAGCACTAATAAAAGGGAACATTTTTCAGTGATTTTTTTAGCACTGATAAAGATCCACAATAAAATGAAATAATTAAACAAATAAGAAAAAAAAATTAACAATTTCTTAAATCAAAAAATTATTGTTAAAAATGAAGAAATTGAATACACATATATAATTTTTTTAAAAATAATAATTAATGTATATTAAAAAAAAATATATGTGTAAAATGAAAAAAGTTAAAAAATTGAACAAAAAAAATTAAAATGAGTAAATTAAAAAAATTGAAACACTGTATGAATTTAATAATTATAGGAAAAAATGAATAAATTTAATATATGTATATAAATATATATTATAATTATTAAAAAATAGAATATATTTAATATATATATATAAAATTATTAGATTGTAATAACTAAATAAAAAAATAAAAAAGAATAATTTTTTTAATTTTTTAATTTTTTTAATGAAATAATTATTAATGAAAACGAATAAGTAAAATATAAATATTTTAATTATTAATAGTTATAAATAATATATATTCAATATAAATTTATATAAAATGAATAAATTGTTAACTAGGGGAAAAATAATAACTTATTCATTTTTATTATTGTTTTATTTTTCAATTTTTCATATATCAAACTTCGTGTTAAATTGATTTCACACACAAAAACTTATGTAATTAATGGGTTTTTATATTCCAATGCACACAAAAGATATATTTACGCAACATATAGAAACACATAAACTGAATATTTTTGTAGTTTATTTAATATTTAGTATATTTTAGAATTTCATTATAACATGATGCATTTTATATATTATGTTTCCAGTAAAAAAAATATTTATTAATTTTTAATATTTTCACACTTAGTTTATTCATTATAAATATTTTTTTAATTTGATAATTTTATATTATTTATATATATAAATATTTATTTTCTATTTTGTATCAAACCAATATTTCATAGTACGTTATTTTTTCAATGTAACTCAATAACATGGGCTACACGCAACACCGAGTTCAAGCACACCACGACTTACCAAACTGGCCGTTCAAAAGTGAATATGAATAATATTAACAGTATTTTGAATTTTATATATTTTATATAATTTTAACATCTATATTATGTGTCTCTTAGACATAATATAAGAACAAATTCAAATTTTCAGATAAAAGAAATATTATTAAAAAATGCATTTTTACTACCTTTTAATGGTGAACTTTTTTAAATTCAATATTTGAAACTTTAATATATTCAAATTGAAAAAAATAAAATTATTCTTTAGAATAGAGACATAAAAATATAGTCTTGATAAATATTTGGAACTTTTATGATAAATTTTATATTTTTATTAATAGATAAAAATACTATGTTTTAATACAAAAGTTTATTAATCGAAATAATTTATAGTGTTAAATTATTCCTTTGAGTTTTTTTGAAGTATAATTATATTATTTTTTATCATTTAATATAATATGGGTCAATAAATGTAATTTCACATTTTAATTTGACATAAACACGTGTCAATTTTTTGATAGTTTTTACTTTTTATAAACTCGCCTTTTGGTTTTGTCAACGGGAAATAATTTTAAATTAATAAATGAAACTTCTATGTTTTGAATTTGGTAAAATGAACTTCATTTTTGAATTTTAAATGTAAAAATTTTCTTATGGTAAATTATTGGTATTTTTAGGAAAACATTAAATTTTTTATGAATAGTGACAAACACTATGTTATTATTCAAAACCGACTTCTTATTTAAATAATTATTTTTTTATTTAAATTTATATTAAGTAAAAATAGATATATAATACCTATATATGTTCAATGTTATTTGTTGGAGTCATTTTATAATAAATTAGATGTATAAAGTTTTATTGAACTTTTTAACGTTTTTTACCCACCTTCTTAGAGAATTTGAAAATTTGAATAAAACATAATTTTACAGCTTCTGTGAGTTATATTTAAAATAATTTAGGGACAAAATTTATATTATTAAGTAAAATAAGGTTCAATAATAAGAAAATAATTTTAGTTAAAGAGTAACTTTGGACTTTTGTTTACCCCGGTTAAAAGTAAATAGGATAATTAAGGGTAAAAATTATATTATAATTACCATAACACATGTCCTAATTCTAGTAGATAAATTTAATTTTAATAAAAACAACCATAAGTATAAAAAATGAAAAATATTTGGTCCACTTTGATTAGAAAAGGACATTATTTATTATTTTATTAAAAGAAGAGTTAAAAGTGATAAATTTGTTGTCTAATAACTAAATCATTTTTATATAGGGTTACACAAAATATATATTTGACTATAAATATTAATTATAAATATAAAAATATTTCCAACATAATTTTATTTTATTTATTATTTTTAAAAATTAAATTATTTAATTAACTTACGACACAATGTGATGCAGTAATTACCCTATTAATGAAATTTTAATATAATTGATATTATAAATATCCAAATAAATGTAAATTGAGACTTCAGATAAATTCCTATAATTTTATAGGTTAATATGTCATGTTAGAGTTGAATAGATTAATTTATCTCTAATTTATAAGGTTGTTATGACTTTCCCAAATACAAAATACCCAATAGTGTCAAAATAGATATATATTAATTATTAAAACAAATACTATATTATTGGTTGATATAATATTTTCAATAATCTTAGGTTCAGGAAAAGGGCTTAAATAATATTATATATGTCATTAATTAACCATTTTATACTCTCTTATATGTTTATAATATGTTTATTACCCATATAGTGTAAAATATGGGAAGACACGGTAAAAGTTAAACTGTTTAACTAAGAGATAAATCTAAAAAATAAAGTCAAAATGGCAACCTAAATAGGTATAAAACCTATTGGATGAGATTATTTTGAACCAAAATCACCTATGGATATAAATAAATTCATTTGGATCTATTATAAACTTTATATGATTGTATAATATATTAATATTTTAATCTCTTCCTAAAGTGATCCTCACCCCTCTTATAAAAGGGCACTTCCCCTTCTCTCAAAATCACACCTCCAATGACTTTTGGTTTGGCCAACCGCTATACAAATACACTTAGAAAATTTCTCACCTCTTCCTAGAGTCCTTAATTTTATCATAAATCCAACCCATGGATCCCTTTATATCAACTCAAAAGGAAACACCTAAAGAAGAGGTAATAAATTCACCACCCTATTTCAAGTTCTTTTCTTCTTCCACATTCTATTTATTTGTTGTTTCCAGGAAAAAATAATAACTCCAATACCTCCTACATACTATTATGTTACTATAAATATGGTACAACCATATTTTTTATTCTATCCTTCCTAAAAATGAAAAAGTCACCATATGTGCGTACGTACGGCTTACCATCTCCATGTTGTGGTGTAGTTTGTTATTCAAACACTTCTTATTTGGATGGGTATAATAATGATTATAAATGATGTAAATAGTAAATATAACATGTTAATTATTATGTATATATGATATAACATCCAATTACATACGTTTTTAGTATCAGTATAATGATATTGTTGCTCGTGCGTACGCACAGATTACTATCTTAACTGCGTGATGAGATTCATTCCCATGTTCACCATTCAACGATGATTATAAAAATATTAATTATATATAAGTATGTAATATATTACAAAATAAATCTATAGGATAGTTATATATATGTATATATATATTTTCATACATATATCTTATTCACATATATCCATTTAATATGATATGAAAACAGAAACAAAATTTATGCTTACGTATGACCTAACTTCTCCATAAACTGTGCCTTCCATTTCATATATCCATATATAATATATATTTATATTCTAAAAATATTTGATATATAAATCCAGTCTTATATTATGGAATTATTTAAATCATTATCTAAATGATATGATCAAGAATAAAAATATAAAACACGAATGATAAAGAAATTGATTATTACCGAAAATTTTAATTTAACATGGAAATAATTATTAAATGGGTAGTATAATGTCAAAAATTAATCATGTATGATATAATAAATATGGATATAGTTCTTTTATTATTTTATAACATACAATTGTTACTATACAGGAGGTTAAATGTACCCTCGACCAAAGGAATGTGCAAGGTAAGGTTTAATTCCTCATTCTCATTATTATTGGAGATTGTTTATGGGTGTGTTTTTATGGGGAAATATTTATTATCAATGTCCATGTTTCATAAAAGAGTTTTCAAATGGATTATTTTTAAGTAACTCTTTTATAAAGGCATCAATTTTAATTTTTTAAATATTTATTCTTCAAAATCATCCTCACTAATTTCCATGTTTTCAAAATGATTTTTTATGGATTTATTTATATTGGAATGAATGTTTTTGAAATTATAATTCCATTAAAAAGTTTCAATGTGGTATGGGAAACATTGATTCAAGAATTTCATTAAATGTTTTCCTTTATAAATTATGTGACTTTTAAATGTTCTCATGAAAAAGGGATATTTCTCTCAATGAATTTTACAAATCATTTTCATCTATTTCAACATCTTTTGATGTATTTTAATCTTGTTTGATGTTGATTTATTATGATAAAAATATTACATACTGTATTATTGGTTTTGTGATATGTTTGACTATGGAAGTGTTATTTTTATACCATTAATGGTTTATGGATAATGTATTGATATTTTTCATGCTAATTTTTATATTAATGCTTATGATATGTTTCAACCTTTCATTTGAGGAATTTATTGGACATATTAAGTGACAGGTGGATCTCACTATAGCATCTCTATGCATCTATAGGTCTCATTAGACAATTAGATGGAGAATTGGTTGAGAGCATTCCAAATTTAGTATGTGGTTTTTTCTAAGGCCTTGAAAAAATGATTCAGAATGTCTGGAATTATACATTCCCACATTATGAAAATAATACTGATGGTTCATGTGCTTATTTGACAAGTAGAATAACCATTACTATGTTTTATTATGGAATTATTTACTCACATCATATTTCTTCCATAAAGTTTTCTTGCTTTTTATTTTCAAAGACATTTGTTTTCAATTATTCACCATTCTTATTTTTTTGTTATCTTCCGCTAAATTTTTTTCCTTTTCTAAGCATCTATGATAACCCCTATATTATCATTATTTTTCCCAAGAATTTTAAAAATTGTATTATGATTGATATGCAGGGTTAAGCTAAATGGGAATAATGGTGTTCTCAAATAACTATCTATGTTGTATTTTATGTTTGAAAATGTAATGTGAAGTTGATGTGTGTAATCTATTTCCATGACTGCTAATCGGATTGGTCTTTTGGGACATGATTTCCTTGTATCATGATGATGTATTATAATAATGCACTGACTCTGGGTAACTGGGGTCGGGGTGTTATAGTTGGTATCAGATGAAGTTTAGTACAATCCTTGGAAACTAGATTTAGATAAATTCTGATTAGAGCACATTACCCTAAGATAGACTTTGAGGATTATAATAAAAGAAGTTCCTATAATTTCTTTACTGTTGATATTTTGTGAATTTTTCATGAAATAAATCTCTATCTGGATATGATAAGGTAGAGGCGGCTCTGAAAGATATGTACTTAGGAGTGAAAACTCTGACCCGGAGTTTTGGGCTTGACCTGAGGTATCCTGGTACATGAAAAGAGGCCTCGAGGCACTCCTTCTTACAACAATGATGTTGAATATTCTTTGGATAATTCATATTTTCATTTCAAGTCATTATGAAGGTTATAGGAGTAAATACTTTATCAATGAAAATATTTTTTGATTAATTATTATATGCATAATATTTTTGATTTACGTTAGGTATTTTACAAGTTTGGAATTATGCATGGTGATTCATAAACTAACCTACTTTATACCATTGTTTTGAATTGGTGCCTCATAGAAGAAATGAGAATTCAAAAATACATATTATCCAAATATTAAGAAGGATCATATATTTCATAGTATTAGGAGAATATTTAAAAGGTAAATAGTCTCACATGTATTCTCATCATATGATGAAATAATATAATGTGTTAATAAGGTAAATAAATAATTCTCAAGGTCACATGGCTTTGAAGGGAATCAAGAGAAGAAAAGGATCGAAGAGAGAAAGATAGATAATGGGAATAGGGGAAGGAAAGATTTTCCCATATGTGATAATTGTAGAAAGAATCACCTTTGTAAATGCTTGAAGGGAATGGGAGTTTGTTATATATGGGGAGAAAAAGGACACCAAGTACAAAGATGAAATGGTATGAAAAGGGTTTCAAATGTACAATGGTTCATCTAAAAAGAGTTGGGACACTGCACGAATCAATGTCTTAATCATCAGAGTATACCCCAAATGATGCTATAGGATAGTAATCAAGTTATTATACAACCGAAGATGAAGAGGACTGATTATATTTCCTATGTTGTTATTAAATTATTATTTCATTTGAGTATTGTATTAATTATGTACATTTTATTATAATTATATAGTATATGTAAGGATTGTATAGTATTACATTTTCATTGGGGACTTGAGATTGTGTGGAAACATGAAAAGTGACTCAATAAGAGGATAATGTTTTTTTGGAAAATATGTATTTGAGAGAAAGAAAAACCATAATATGATTCTGATACCGAGGTAGTGATTTTGGAATAATATATGATTGATTTGGATAAATTATATCAGATATTCTTGACTACCTTGAAACTAAATAATGATTTTTACATTCAATCATTGTTGGAGTTTACAACATTTTTGGATAGACGGAGTATATCAATTATTCTATAAATAATAGTAGAGGATGAATGTAATCAGTACGGTTTTATGGTAATTCAGGGTGTTACAGTGATTTAAAAGAATAGTTGATGAAGGTATTCACATGTTATTAAATTGAAAAAAGGATCTTCATTGTGTTTACCATCGTTATGAATTTTGGTCTATGAGTTTGGACCGAAGTATTTTGAAAAAGTATAAAGTCGGAATCAATTAAATTTGACATTAGATACTATTTTTAAGGAAAAATGATTTCTTGAGATAATTTATGGATTTTCTTAAAAAGGAAAATCTAGAGGTTAGGCGACAACCTGTCACGTCTGGCAAGGTGGTGAGACTTGAACCTGTAACTGAAGGGCGACAAGGGTGAATCACCTAGCACTGGCCTACATGATGTCCCAGTTTGTATATTGTTGTTTTTTAAATAGTCTGACAGATGAATTATAAATTATTTAATTTTGGAAGAATAAGCGAATATGATAAATTGAATATTTTTTATTTTTATGATCTTTTGGAGTGAAAGATGAGTTTGTAGTAGGAGTTAGTTGAAGGATAAAATTCTACATGTCATGTATATATATATATCATTTTATTATATGAATAAATTAATTCTTAATCATTAGGGAAGATATCTAAAAACTAAAAACGTGTTACCCTAATACCATATGTTTTTTTGAACCGATTATATTTTATATCATCTTAGGTTTTTGTCTTCAAGGCCTTAAATATTACACTTGTTTTTTTATTGATTTCCTCAATCACTCCCTATAAATATTTACATTTTTCTTCATTTAATTGTCTCTAATTCTCAGAAAGTTTCTTCTAATCAAGATAATAATTTCATGGTAACGTTTTAATTTCTCTTTCCCCCTTATTAAGACTACTTTTTATTAACCCATTTCCCAATGTGGGCTTTCTAAGAATGTATTTTCCTATTTTTTACCATTTAATTTCAATGAAAATTTTCAAATTGCGAGGATAAAATTTATTCAAGGTGGGTAGAATATAGAACTCCATGATTTCATAGTACATTATTTCTTCAAAATAACTCGAAAACTTAAGCTACACATGACATTGAGTTCAAGCGCACCATGACTTACCAAACAAGTCATTCAAGAGAAGTTATGATGAATATTAATTGAATTTAGAATTTATATATTATATATAATTTTAACATCTATATTTTATGTTTCTTAGACATAATATAAGAACAAATTCAATTTCTTAGATAAAAGATGTATTTTTTAAAAAAAATGAAATTTTACCGCCATTTAATAGATAACATTATTAAAATTCAATATATGAAACTCTTATATATTCATATTGAAAAAATAAACTTATTCTTTAAAATCAGGATGTAATACTTTATTTTCGATTAATATTTGGTACTTTTCTGATAACATTCATATTTTGATAAATAGTGAAAATAACATGTTTTAATTCAAAAAGAATTTTTTAATCAACATAATTTATAGTGTTAATTTATTAATTTAAATGGTTTTTAAATATAATTTGATTATATTTTTATCATTTATTACAATTTTGTTCATTATATGTAATTTCACACTCAAATTTGACATAAACACATATCAATCTTTTGAGAGTTTTTACTTTATAAAAACCCGTTTTCTGGTTTTTGACAACCAGATTTAATTTAAAATTAATAAATGAAAGATTATGTTTTTAATTTTATAAAACTGAATTCATTTTTGAATTTATTATTTCAAAATAATTATAGGGTAAATTATTTTTATTTTTCCAAAAACATTCAAAATTTGATGAATAATGAAAAATATTGTGTTATTATTTAAAACCGACAATATATTTAAATAAATATTTATTTTATTTAAATTTAATTTAAGTATATATATATATATAATACCTATATATGTTCATTGTAATTCATTGGAGTAATTTTATAATAAAATTAGATATATAAATTTTTATTGAACGTTTTAACGTTTTTTACCCAACTTCTAGAAGAATTTGAACTTTTTCTTAAAACAAAATTTTACCCCTTCTGTGAGTTGAATTTAAAAATTACAAGAGACATGGTTGACATCATTAAGTTTAATTTGGTTCAATAAGATGAAAATAATTTTTTGGTAAATAGTATCTTTTGACCTTTTTAAACTGCGGTTTAATGTAAAGAGGGTAATTAAGGGTAAAAATGAATTTAAAACTACCCTAAAAAATTTCCTAATTCTATTGGATAAGTTTAATTAGCCTAAAAATAACCATAAGAATAAAATAACTTCCTCATAGATTCAATTTTATTATATTAGTACATTTATTATTAGATTATTTAAAGAAGAGTTAAAAGTGTTGAATTCAATGATTAATAATTATACCATCTTTTATATTGGGTTTAAATTAATATAAATTCTATGATAAATATTAATTATATAGATAAAAGGATTTAATACGTAATTTTATTTTATTTAAAAATTTTGGAAATTAAATAAATTAATATATTTATGACACAATAAACGAAGCAGTAATTACCTTATTAACAAAATATTAAAATAATTGATTTTATAAATATCCAAATAAATATAAATTGAGAATTATGATTTAATAAAATAATTTTATTGGATAATATTACATGTTAGGGTTGATTAGATGAATTTTTTTCGAATTTATAAGGTTGTTCTGACTTTTACACAAACAAATTACCAAATAGTGTCAAAATTGACATAAATTAATTTTTAAAACAAATACTATATTATTTGTTGATATAACATTTCAAAAACTATAAGGTTCCTCCAAATGGCATAAATAATATTATATATTTCATTAATGAACTACTTGAGTTTCTATTGGATGTTTAGAGTAAGTTTATTATGCATATAGTGTAAGAATAAAGGAAGACATGGTAAATGTTAAAATATTTAAGTAAGAGTTAAATCTAAACGATAAGGTTAAAATGGTAACATAAACTTATATAAAACATATAGGTTGAGAGGATTTCGACCCATATCCACCTAAGGCTATAAATAATTTCATTTGGATCAATTATAAACTTAATATTATTGTATAATAAATGAATATTTTAATCTTTTCATAAAGAGACCCTCACCACTCTTATAAAAGGCACTTCCCCTTCTCTCAAAATCATATCTCCAAATCCATTTAGATCGGCCATACCCTACCCAAATAACCATAAAAAATCCCACCCATAAAACTAGAGTCCTTAATTGGATCCTAAAGCCAACCTAAGAAACACTTTATATCAACTAAAAAGTAAACACCCGAAGAAGAGGTAATATTTTCACCACCCTCTTTCGAGTTCTTTTTTTCTTCCACATCCTATTTTTTTTGTCCATAAAAAAATAATAACTCTAGTACCATTTAAATAATGTGATGTTTCTATAAATATTGTACAACCATATTCATTATTCTATCCATCTTATAAATTATGAAGTCACCATATGTGTGTATACACGGCTTACCGTATCCACGTCATGGAGTAGTTTGTTATTCAAACACTTAATTATTAGGATGGGTATAATAATAAGTATAATTGATGTAAATGATAAATATAACATGTTAATAATTATTTATATATTATATAACATCCAATTACGTACTATTTCACCATCAATATAATGATATTGTCGCTCGTGCGTATGCTCAGATTACCGTACCCACGACACGATGAGATTCATTTCCACGTTCACCATTCAACGATGATAATAAAAATATGTATTATTAAAAAGTATTTAATATATTAAGTAATAATTATACTAGATATATATATATACATATATATATATATATATATATTTACTTACATATATCTAATTCACTTACTTACATTTAATATGATATGAAATCGGAAACTGTGTTTATGCATACATATGTCCTACTGTCTCCATAAATGGTACCTTCCATTTCATATATCTATATATTATAAATATTTATATTACAAATATATTTTAAATATAAATCATGTTTTATATTCTAGAAGTATTTAAATCATGATCTAAATGATACGATCATGAATAACAAGTTAATCCACGTACGATAAAGAAATCAATTGATACCCAAAATATTGATTTATCATGGAAATAATTATTAAATTAGTTGTATAAAGTCATAAATGTATCATGTATGACATAATAAATATTAATATGGTTCTTGTATAATTTAATAACATACTATAGTCATTATATAAGAGTTTAAACATACCATCTACCAAAGGAATGTGCAAGGTAGGGGTTAATTTCTCATTCACATTATTATTTGAGATTACTTATGGGTACGTTTTTACTGGGGAATATTTATTATCCATGTCCATTTATCATAAATGGGTTTTCAAAGGGATTAATTTTAAGGGACTCCTTTATTGAAACATCAATTAAAATTTCTAAGTAATTATAATTCCAAATCATTATCATTAATGTCAATGTTTTCAAAATGGTTTTTTAAATATTTATTTATATATACATTAATGTTTTTAAAATATTAATTCCATTCAAAAGTTTCAATGTTTTATGGGATACATTGATTCAAAAATTTCCTTAAAGGTATTTCTTTCTAAATTGTGTGACATATTATTTTTTCATTAAAAAGGGATATTTCTCTCAAAGAGTTTTACAAATCATTTTCATCTATGTCAACATCATTTAATAGATTTTAAACTTGATTGGCATTGTTTTATTATGATACAAATATTCCATATTGTATTGAATGTTTTGTGATATGTTTGATTGTTGATGAGTTATTTTTATACCATTCAATGTTTATGGATAATTTATTGACATTTTTTATGGTGGTTTTAATATAAATGTGTAGGTTATGTTTCAACCTTTTCATATGAAGAATGTATATGACATAGTAGGTAATGGGTGGGGCTCACTATAGATCCTCGATGCATCAGTAGGTCTCACGAGACAATTAGACGTGGAATTGGCCGAGGGATTTCCCAATTTGATATATGGTTTTGGTTGAGGCCATAATCATTTTTAGAATTCTTGGCCAAGGCATTGACCAAATGTTTCAGAATGTCTGACATTATACATTCCCTCATTATTAAAATAATATTGATGTTTCATGTGGTTATTTTACTAGTAGAATAACCATGACTATGTTTTATTATGACATTATATAGTCAACTCATATTTATTCCATAAAGTGATCAAGTTTATTATTTTTAATGGAATGTGTTTTAAATTATTCACCATGACTATTTTTTATGTTATCTGCCACTAAATTGTTTACCTTTACTGAGTATCTATGCTCACCCCATTCATATGTTTTATTTTCCTAGGATTTCCAAGAAGTGTATTATGATTGATATCCATGGTTAAGATAAAAGGGAATAATGGAGTTCCAAACGAACTATCTATGTTGTGTTTTATGTTTGAAATTATTGGGTGAAGTTGATGTTTGTAATCAATTTCCAATAATTCAAAAATGCTCGGTCTTTCGGGTCATGATTTCCTTGTATCATGCCAATGTATTAAAATATTGCACTGACTCTGGGTACCTGGGGTCGGGGAGTTAAATATGTTTTAGTTTACTGAATATGTATTCATCTTTACTTCAATATATATATCAATATTTTTTAATAATTTATAATTAATAAATAAAACAAATCCAATTTAAAAAAAAACATAAGTTTGTAATCATTTTGGATTATTAAATTTCACTCACTTTTAAAATTCATGTGTTTAAGATTATATATCTCTTAAAAATGATAAAAATATAATTGAAAAAAATTATTTATCAATAAATATTTTTATAAATGTATATTTACTATATTTATAAATTATTATATTTATAATAATTATAAATAAATAATTATTATATTTTAGATATGTATTTATATAATTATAAATTAATATTTATATAAATCTAAATAATTATAAAATTTTATTCAATTTATTTAAATAATTGTAATTATAAATCCTTTTTAAGTCCTAAAATATTAGCACTGATAAAAAAATTTATTATTGTCGTTTAGTGATGATAATGATTGATCTTTATCAGTTCTAAAAAAATTTGTAATAATTGTTTATCAGTTCTAAAATTTTACTTCTAATAAATATATCTTTTATCACCACATATTAATATAATGATGATAAAAGGGATCTTTATCTGCACTTATCTGAAAATCACTATTAAATGTTTCCATGATATATTTCAAATAAGCCTTATAGCAACTCAGTCTCTCTATATTCTCATGTTATCATGGAACTCCTATGCTAGAGGCACGACTCCATTGCATTACCTCAGAAAAATCAAGGATAGAATCCAATGTATTGTATTCCTACATTTCCTCTATCACTGTTTGTTTTTTGGGTTCCAAAATTAATGGTTATGCACTGTTATGAACCATGATGAACCCTACATCTCATCTCCTTGCCATTAAAATACAATGAGTGGTTCTAATTCATAATTTTCTTTTATACACAATGGTTTTGAATAATTAAATGGATGTTTTTATAAGGTAGGGTATATCAATATATGTGTATGGGAGTGTTTTGATAAATAAAATAGATTTTTCACCACACGTTACTATGTAGGTAATATTATCTGTATCCCATTGCAATGACACAAGTCTTTAGTGATAGAGATGTGTGTCTAAGGTGATGTTAATACACTAATTAGTATTTATTTTTGTATACTAGGTAAATATTTATACAATATGGAATCAGAGTGAAATTAGGTATATTGGTATTTATTATATCCAAAATAAATAAACTTATATATATATATATGAAGTAATATATAAATATGTTAGTATAACATAATTATGTTTTGTACTTGAGTTACTATATGATGTCAAGGGTTTTTTGTTTATTTTTTCCTCGATATATCTTCTCATGTATCATTCCACATATTTAAGACTTGAAAGGTATGAAACAGTAAGAATATAAAAAATGCAGTGTTCTTATTTTCATTGTTTAAATTTTTTTATAGAATCAAAATAAAATTTATATTAATATAATCATGAAAAATAAATAAATATTGTATTCTTATTTAAATATCATTAATGATTAGGTTTATATAACTTATTAATTTATTTAGTTTATTTCACAGCCCCCATTATTGATATGATTAGTATGTTGTTTCATACCTATATTTAAAATAATGCTTCAAACTTATTTTGAATAATATTTAAAGAATGAAAATATATATTAAAAATGAAATGAATGAGAGAGAAGGTTAGGTGGTTCACATTTAACTTAGATTATTTTGTCACTATTTTTGAATGATTATTGTTTTTTGGAAGGGATAAATTATTTGAACCCCTAGGTTAATATAAAATATGTCACCACTTGGACCCCTAGATCTTTATCGGAATAATTCAATGAACATAATCTATATTTAAGAACATATATTGATCATCATATCCTAGAGGTAATTTTAGATCCACATCAAGATATGCGGTATAGTTATCAATGATGGGAATATATAATATGTATGGTTCCTTGATGATTTTATGGAAATATATCAAAATAATAAATTTAGGATTGCATTGAATATATTCATTTCATGTAAAAGAGTAGAAAATTCTAGAATAATATTAATCATAAGTTGAACAATTTACCCTTTAAAGCGATGTATGTTATTAGTGGGATCTTGTGCTGGATTAGAAAAATATCCAAAATTTGAAGGTGAGTAATCCATGAGTAGACAACAGTGATGTTGACTGTAGGTGAGCTGAGATTAATTTTTTCAAGACCATTAGAGTGGAGTATTTCCAATTCATCTTAAATTGAGGAATCATTTTGATTGTTTCCACCAGTGTAGGTTCTTAGAAAACATTATTCATTACTACATCTTTGATGTGAATCATTTCTATATATGTGGTTTGGTGTGGAAACCACAATGGTCCTTTTGAGCTATTCTTTCCAGGCACGGTCCTTAGATATGATTGGTATATTATTTAAGGGTGAGTAGTCTATGGATGATTCTATCCATGGTTCATATATAGGGATATGTACAATTCTTGTATATTATACTCTTGTTGATGATCATAGGATGCAGAAGAGTCCTTATATTTATTTCTGAGTGTCTCATATTTCATATGTGATTGTTATTTTAAACATATTTATATTTTTTTACATCAATATTTTATATAAGTAAACATATAGAATAGAGTAACCAATTTAAAATTGTATATGAGTATGTTATATATATATCTCCCTTGAATATACCAAAATAATTCAACCCCAACTCTATTAACACATTCCATCTTCTTATGATACCACTGTGAACTGCATCTCTATCTACTGTTTGGAATGAATATTTCAACACATTATAGTCATATGAAACTTAAATAATGTTTTAAAAATTAGGAACATGATTCACAATTATGGTTTTGTGAATAAGGATTCATTTTTTGGAAGATATATACACAATATAATAGACTCTGTTAATAAGATACCATAATTTCATGAATATTGCATGAAAATTATTACTTATTTACCAGAGATATAATACTTCAATATTTTAGTACAACTCACTTTCACTAAATTTATTATATACTTTCTAATACACCTTAATTCATTCCATCACTTGTTGATGGATTGCATTCCCTCATTCAAACTTTACATCCTCCCATCATTGTGGTTCTGAAGTTTCTTGTTGAAATAACTCCCACTCAGATTTTATTCATTAGTATTCATCAAATCCACCTTCCTGGAATTTAGTACAACATCTTCCAACCCATTCTATAACTCATTCATCCTTTTATCCTCCACATTTACTACTTCATGGGAACATAAAAAATGACATTGAAATATTAATCATCACAAAATGAATGATTTTTTTTGGATTCGTGATATGAATATTATTATATGAGTCCATCATCTAAATTTGACAACACATCATAAAAATTACTTTTATTTTTTGTGAGGTCACATTAGATCCTATTATAACACTGTAGTGAATAATATTTCGATTAGAATAATACTACAGTGATTTATATAATTTCACACTCGAAGGTATTCCTCAAAAAATAAGCAGGGATCCCAAACACTATTTTAGGATACATCATTATGATAAATTCCCTATGTATCTTGGAGAATGGGGTGGTTGTAAAAATATATAATTAGCACCACATCAATTCCAGCAGAAGTTTTTGTATCCTCTAAGAGCGACCCAAAATATGAAACATTTCAGAGGAATTGTTTGACAATAAGTGTTTTTTAGTGGATGTAAATGAATATGATTGGAACTCATGTGGATTTGAATGTTCATTCTGTTATTTTTTAATGTAACATGTTAGAATACATAATTAAAATTGCATTTATGTTTCTTTAAAGCCTCAGTGTAAACTAAACATTCATCTCCCAAACAGTTATTATTGCATTCTTATCTTGAGACTCATCCCCCATCTCATCTATGTTTCTTGAACATTTACGACTAGTATTCATCTTAAATGATAGACATTTCATTGTATGGGATAAATTTTGGTTATATTAGTTCATGAAACATAGTTTGATTCCTACAAAATATTTGAGATTAATATTAAACAAAAAAATGATACAATAACTATTTAGGAAGTATTTCATGAAGGAAATTTGGAACCAAAATGATGAAAGTAAGGATAGTTTGAAAGAGAGAGTCCAATCCATCATCAAGAGATGAAAGACAATCATTGTATGGGTATGAATTAAATAAAGGCATTGAATGTTAGTTCAACTGAAGTAATGATGTGTTTTATATATGTTCAAGATGGTAACAATTTTCCTGAAAGATGCATGAAAATCTATACTTTTATGCATGGAGAGTATAGTATTTTTTTTATTCATTAAAAATGAAATGACTGACTAATCATGCAGACAATGACTTCTCCACATGATGATGTTACCATTACTGGGGAATAATAGATTTTTTATGATGAAAATGGGGAATTCATATTGTATCAAAAACATGTAGTTGAAAAAAAAATGTTGAGGCATCCCACTGATGAATAAATTTATAAAGGAATGAATTCAATGTATAAAAATTTCGATGGTTGGAATAAACATGGACAACCTATTAACCGCAAAAATTCAATGTTCGTTAATTACCTAATGGCCAAAAGGATTATGAATGTACTGATTGATATTGATTCATGGAATTTCATCCATCCTATAATGAATGATATATTTTGGAATTATATAATTGCAAAGTTGTAATATACATTCTCTATTTAACATAAAATTATATATTTAAATGTTGATGGAATATTCATTATTCCCTGAAGACATCATTTATTTTAGAATATTTCTATAATATGATTTAACAAAGACTACTGTAAATGCTCAAAGAGAAATCTAGACACTTTATATGAAGTTATCTCCTAGGGATACTAAGGGGAAAATAAATCGCCACACTCCACATAGTTATGGACACTTAATTCGGGAAACATAGACCAATATAATTAATGATTGCAATGAGAAATAATTTCAGGTGTAATAAAAAATATAATATATTAATTGATATTCTTTATTTTATCAAACATGATTCAAAAATGTTCATTTATGAAATAGAAAAAGTGTGCTGGAAGCAAAGAACATGCTGAAAAAACATACCCCTATCACAAAGCAATGATGGGGTTTTATTCATTAGAGATGAAATAGGTTTGTATTTTAAATCAAGAATAGTAGTTTAATAATGTGATATGAAACAAAATATATTCCTTTATTTATATAGATAATGAACAATCAAAATATAAAGCCACTTCCATCCCACATCATCTACCCAGGAAGGAGGCTCGTGTTAGAAAGGAAGGTAATTTAGTTTTTGATGAAAAAAATAGTATGGGAAGAATTTGTAATAATGATATAATTTTAATTTTTTATTAATTATAACAATAGTAAATATAAATATATATGTTTTAATTTTTTATATGGTTTAGACACAAAAATCGGAAACGACTATACAAGAAGAAAAGCTAATTTCAGCACCTATGAGGTGGCACGAAAAATAGAGTTGTGTTAAGGGATTAGGATTTTGATTCACTCATGGAACAGATATTGAGAAGATAAAACAACATGGGGATACATATAATATGTTGTTATAGTTTCAAACATATTTCATCTCACTAAAAGATATTATTTTGTGTTTTATTTTGGTAGAACAGTGTATAAGAAATGGATCAAGTTGAACCGATAGTGGAGAAAAGATCCCCACCTAAACCATATGATCCAACTAGCTTTGAGTCTAGTAATCACCCCACAACTGCATACCTTACTAAGTATATTACATTTATTTACACTACTCTATGTTTTAAATATTAATCAAAAAACATTTGATAACTTTATTTTACTGAAATTATGTATGGTATAGTTGTATGTGATTTTTATATGTCTACACACAAAAACTAATGTGCTGTGATGGGTAAATTTTATTATCTACTAAGATACCAGCTACACAATCAAGACCTCCAAAAATATCATAGGATTGTAGGGATTGAGGTAGCTCATGACATGACTGTTGAGTTTCCCATTCAACTTGATTATCCGTATATGACAACGACCGAATTAGTTATTGAAGCATTCATAGTATTGATTTCTAATATTAAAAAGATTCATGAGGTAGGTCATTAATAGATTTTTTCGTATGAAAAAAATATAATAGTTTATGATAGAAGTTCTAATGTGACACATGATATTCCATATGAATATATCAGTGAAACAAATAAAGGTAAATATATTAAAATCTCATGAATTGACCTAGAAAACAAAACAAACATCCGAGAGTACCTTCTCACTACTAGTTCTAGAGTAACATTTATTTTCATTACATCATAATTAATAGAACACATTTAAAGATAAAATGATGTATTAAATTTAATATGAAGATAAAATATATGCAGATTCCTTCATAGATGTAATTGATCTCAAATCACTAACTAAGATTCTGAAGCATACATGGAAAAGAATCTCAGTTGTGAATATATATATACATATATATAAGGTACATTTCACTAATACATCTGTCCAAATAATGATCTAATACAATTATTAATGTTAATAAATATTCATATTTTGTGTAGGCATTTACATCACAGCTATGAAAAGGGAATATCATGTGAAATATGGCTTGGATTCATTAATACCTATATCATTTCTAAGTTAGATCTTACGATGAATGAGGAAGCAATCAAGAAGAAAAAAAGGCGAGTTACTCAAATAGTTTAATAATAAAATCAACAAACGACATAAAAATTTTTATTCTTACAATTAAAAGGTAAAACACTATAATATAATCTCTTCAAATATATATTTATTTTTTGTTACATAGTTTTATTTGTTTTTAAGACCCACTGGATGCAGATATTAGTCAATATGGACTCCCCAAATATTTATTTTTTGGATCAAATGTATAGACATGCAACCAACGAACCACACATGATTTCTATTGAGAATATGTAATACTCTTTTGTAAATATTTTATAGATAAGATTTGAATTATATGTTCAGTATATTTGTTAACATAAATTTTATTATAATAGTATGGTCCCTCAATACAGGCTCGATCATGGTATGAATTTTGTTTCAAAAGGTATAAATCCTATGGAGTACAATAAATGTAAACAAAATATTGTATATATAGATATATTTGACTATCAAAACATTTCAAAATAATTTACTTATTTTGATCATTTATTCTATAGTGTTTGATACAAGATAATGACATTGATTGTGTAAATTATGTTTATAAATTTATGATAGAAATCATAAATCATGAAAAGGCCAGTATCCCCAAATAGGTAATTTCTGAATGTAATAAAAATTTCATTAAGTATAATTCATAATAATATGTTCCTCTATATTTTCTTAATACTATCATGATTTTGGGAAAATATATTTCTCAAAAGAAGAAATAATTAGACTTAAAGGTTAATAGGTATTATACCATTTGTCAGATTGTATGCCAAAAAATTCATAGGTGATTACCTGTTGTGTTTTTGGTATATTGATATTTATGACCTTAGAATGTTATTTTAATTGTGAAGAATTATTGTAATAATGATTATATATTATTTTCGATCAATTTCACTTGGAAAATTATAATGGAGAAAATCAATTTTTTAGATGTGATGTCCTTCAAAAATAAAAATGTTGGGAAATTACGGAGGCATAGGTGGAGGCAGAGGAGAAGGTGAAGTTAGTGGCAAAGTCAGACGTAGAGTCGAATGCATAGTTTAGTCAGAGATCGATGTGCAGGAGGAGGTAGAGGAACATTCTAAGTTGGAGACTGGGTCAGAGAAGGATATGAAAATATGGCTTAAAATTAATAAAATTGTTATGAAATGATGTAGAATTAGGGTCATACCATGATAATGTTTGAAAAAAATTCATTAAAATTGAACACATCACTTTTCACTTATGATAAGATAATTTTGGATGTATTTTTAGTGACATATTGAAATACTTTTATCACCACTTGTTCAGGTGATTCTATACAAGGTAGTAATCTTCCTGTATGATCATTATCTATTAGAAGCATCATATTCTACACTACTATTATGATATTGAAATTTGTATAACATATAATAATAAAAAAATTAAATAATACAACTTAATTGATTTAATAAATATTTTTGTAATCAATCATCAACGTCAGTAGTTGTCTAAAAGAACTATTGTAGGAAAATAAATAGTTATACATCATGGTCAATGATGAGGGATAGTGTCAATGTTCTCATTATTAGTTTAAAATTGAAATTTTAATATAGAAAATTGACACTCACTAAAAACTGAGAAAACTCCCTAGAATTATATTGATAATTTGAGAAATAATTCATAACTAATTATTGATTTGTATGAATAAATATCATATCAAACCCACACAAGATTCCACCTGTATGGATAACTGTGTGTGTTTACAGTTTAAAATGGCTTTATAGTAAAAAAAATGTACTCAAAATTGATGAAATGCATTATGATTATTCTGATACTTTAGGGAAATGATCCATAAGACATTTAGGTTATATAAGAATAATATTTACTTCAATATGATGTGTGGTGTGATCAATGTGATTCCATGTGCGTAGTTTTAATCAAAATTGACATTAATTTTTTTTAAATGAGATAATTAGAACACTGTAAATGAAATTTTATTTTTTAGTTACATAATAAAAATGATCCATAAGTCATTTTTGATGTGTAATAATCTATCACACCAAAATCCGATGCACAGAGTGACTGATATCACATCATGTGTCCTTTATCAGTTTAAAATTGACATTTTATTACAAAAAATGTGTCACTCACTGAAAAACTGAGAAAATGTCTTTGGATTCTCTTGATAATTATAGAAATCAATTAATAATTAATTTTTGACGTTTATGATTCATTTTCATATCAATGCTATATGTGATCATACCTGTATGGAATAAAATGTCTGATTCTTGTTTAAAATGACATTTTAGTAAAAGAAAGGATGTGTACTCAAAACTGATAAAATGAACTCTTATTATTATTATACATTAGGAAAATTATACATAAAACATTTGGGATGTGTAACTAATATTTGCACCTCAATATGATGCATGGTGTGATAGATATGACTACATGTGAGCCTTTTTATTAAAAATTTACATTAATTTTAGTAAAAATAATTATTAACCAACTCAAAACTAAGAAAATATCTCTATTATTTTGGTGCTTTAGTAAAAATAATTAATTAGTCATTTTTTATGTGTAATAATTAGTATCCCCTTAATCTGACACAAGGTGTGATCAGTATGACTCAATGTTTCAGTTATTAGTTTTAAATTGTAATTTTAAAAAATAATCACTCACTGAAAATTAAATAACATGAGGATTTTCATGGTAAATAGGAATTGATTCAAAATGAATTTTTTGTTGTTTATGAACCATTCCAATTTAAAACACACACACAATGAATCATTGATGGCTCAATGTACTAGTTTCATGTTCAAAATTCCATTTTAGTGAAGAACAGAAGATGCATACTCTAAACCATGGAAACAAAGTCATATTATTTTGATAATTTAAGAAAAATATCCATAAGGACTTTGAGACATTTGTAAATCACCCTCACCAGAATCTATCACTTGATGTGACCGATATGACACTATGTGCATATTTTTATTCAAAATTGACTTTAATTTGAATGAAAAAACATCCAAAAAACTCACAACAGAGAAATCAGATTAGGATTGTTTTGGTACTATAGGAAAATGATCTATAAGTTCTTTTAGAAATTTAGTAATTAGATAAAACTCAATCTATCATATGTCGTGACTGGTATGACTCCAAGTTCAATTATTAGTTTCAAATTGATATTTTAATACCGAATAGTGTTCCTCACTAAAATCCAAGAAAATTCACTCATATTGCCTTAATAATTTTTTACAATGATTCATAATGCATTTTTGTCTTGTATGAATTAGTCTCAACTCAAACCAATACATGATGCCACCATTATGGATCAAATTGTATTTTTCTAGTTTAAAATGTCATTTTAGTAAAAAAATCATGTTGCGTACTCAAACCCAAAGAAAAATATTCTGATTTTTTGATACTTTATTATAATGATTCCTATGACATTTGGGACACATTGAACTTAGCCACACCACAAAACTACGCACGATGTGATTGGAATGACTCTAAGTGTTTCTCTTTATTCAAAATTGACATTAATTTTTGTGAATACAACTAACATACCCCAAACTAAGAAAAAATATTTAGATTGCTTTGGTACTTTAGTAAAATGATCCATATGTCATTTTTATATATAAGAATAAGGAACACCTCAATCTGTCCCATGGTGCTACCAGTGTGACTCTTAGTGTCCATTATGTTTAAAATTGATATTTTAATGAAAAAGGTGTCACTCATTAAAAACATAGAAACCCCACTCAATTTGACTTTATATTTTTGGTCATTGAATCATTATTAATTTATGAAAAGTATGAATCAGTATCATGTCAAACCCACATACGATTCCATCGGTATGGCTGAAAGGGTGTGTTTCCTGTTAAAATAGAATTTTAGTAAAAAATACAAGAGGCATACATAAAACCATGTATAACCATTATTATTGTTTTTATTCTTTAGTAAAATAATTCATGATTCATTTGGGTTGTGTATAAATTATCAATACCTCAATATGATGCATGGTGTGACCAGTATGATTTGAAGTGTGTCATCTTATTCATTATTAACATTAATTTTTGGGGAAAATGCAATTGAAATACACAAACATGATAAAACACATTTGGATTATTTTGGTACTTTAAGTAAACTGTCCATAAGTCATTTTTTTATGTTTAAGAATTAGCCATAACATAATATGACACATGGTGGGACATGTTTGACTCAAAGTGCATCTTTTTTTCAAAACTATCATTAATTTTAATTAATATAATAGATATACTCAAAACAAATAAAACACATTTGTATTTTATAATTATATCTAGAAAATGGTCCATACATCATTTTTGGCATGTATTAATTAGGCATACTACAATTTGACTCACGTTGTAACCAATAAGACCCCAAGTGTACCTTTTTAATCCATATATACCTTAATTTAACTAAAAAAACTAACATTATATATAATAGTGTTTTTCTTATATTTATTTATAGAAAATATTTCATTTAAATTTAGTGTAGGTAACATATTTTGGTTATTTATGTTTCTATTTCTAGTGATTTAGTTTGTTGTTACAGAACATTTTACATGTTTCTTATGCTACAGTGTATTATAGCATCACACTACAATTTTAAACATTATCAGCTCTACTAAATGCTCTAAAAAACATATCCTTTATTAGCACTTGTATAAAAAACATTAAAAAATCTTTTATCAGATCTTTTTGAATTACCTATAATGGTGTCTTTATAAGCACTTCTAAAATCACTAATAAAGATAAACATTATCGGCCCTCATAGAAGCACGAACAAATGAATCTTTGTCAACACATCTGCATGAATTGATAGAGGGTCTCTTTATCAGTGTGAAATAAATTCACGGATAAATGGTGTCTTTAATCAGAGATTTTAAAAGAACATATTAATGTATGCTTTATCACTGATTTTATTTATGCACATAAAGATAACCTTTATCTTCATTTTTCATGTACTGATAAAATCATTTGCCTTTTAACCATGATGATATTGTCATATCTTTTCTAGAAATGAAAATGTCCAATATTAGCACAGTAAAGGGTATGTTTTGTATTAGTGATGGTCACAAGAGTCACCCCAGTAATATAATCTAGTTGGCATGTCCCATAAACCCCTAAATGAAAACTATTTTCCTCATAACTAATGTCTGAGAAATTACTAATGTATATTTCATAATTGGATTAGAAAGGAGAATGAGAAGAAATAGTCTTGTGGAATATCTCTAGAAAAAATGATCTCTTGGAGAAGAATAATATATAAGGCTCACGATCAGTGTTCAAGAAACTATCGTTTTACAAAGGTATGTGATGACGATGAAGGGAAAACAATCTATTGAGATATGGGTGAATCATTGAATTAATTTCTCTCCACCACCCCATATTCATAAGGAATGTTTTGGAATACCTAACGTCTCCTAGGAGACCAAATGTTAACTGAAACACTGATTTAGGACATAACCAATGACTCAGGGGGGCATTTACCTTCCCCATAACCGGGTTTGTATCCTCGTAGATATCAATCCTAAGGGAGGAATGTGTTGAAGGCTACCAAATAAACATCATCAAAATCAAAAATTAAGGAAAACCTAAAATTGGTTTTTATACTCCCCCACAATGAAAAGGAAGGATTAAGTGGTTGAGACCTGTGAATTGTGTGATCATAAAAGGGATTCTGATTGTCGGACCATCATAATGTCATATGAAGTCCCCGAAAGTCGAACATAACCTATAGAAGATCCTATGGAACCCCCTTCCAATAAGTATTCCTCATCTTGTGAAGGATCATTAGACAACCAGTGGCCTTGTGGAAATTATCAAATGATTTTCCCCATGTAACATTGTTTTTCACTGGTTTATGCTGGAAATACCATCCAAAAATCAATAGAAATATAGACAAATATATCCAATACATGGAAAGACCCAGTGGTCATAAATCTCACACACCATATAATCATTGTGAATGATAAATTTCCTCAATGGGATTTAGAATATTTTTCATAACTCCCAAACCAATTAAAAATAAAATAATTGAGATAAAAAATGGAGGAGCTGGTAGGTACTTTTGATCATAAAAGACTTGTGACATAACTCAAACAAGAAGAAAGACACTGTGTGGCCTCGATGACATGTATGCCTCATCTTACAAAGTCCATTTATCTTATCAGCCTCGCCATGTTCACATCAACAGGTAAGTCAAGAAAATTACATGGTTCCCCTTTGGAGCACTAATGACAAACGTATAGGTTTGTCCACAACATGCTCATTCACCCCCATATGAACCATAATTGTTATGTGAGGCATCATAAAATAATATAGTAATTGGATTTGACACTACTCATGTAATATCACATACTCTCCAACCATTGAAAAGTAAAATAATGGTGATAAAAATTATATAAGGAGAGAGGTATTTTGTTGATATAACCCTTACGATGCGCTAAAGATGTCTGCAACGTGGTCTAATGAGAGCCCTGGACCAGACACCAGTTCCTCGCTAAATATCACAGGCATGCCTTCAAGTTCTTTTGATGGCCTGTGGGAGTTACCATGTGATAAAATTAATGTTCGCTGACATACCTGCAAGATCAAATAATTAACCATTAATTGGAAATAATTTTATAATGTAATATTTAACAGAAGAGACTCACTACCAATGAAAATCTATCGACACACTAAGAATGAACCACGAAAAAGAATCGCAATGTCGTGCGTTTCCATCCACCTTCACCAACTCCATCATGAATCTGTGTGAGATGCACTATGAAAATAAGTTATCAATTGATGTAGTGAGGCCTATAAATTCCCCACCCCATCCACAGAAAAGGTTGGAATCTTACATGATGAGCCTAATGAGAATATGTATAGAAGAACGCATGGAATCTCTAGCCTTATATATATCAAATTTCTCAGAACAAATTCATTTCATGGATGGAATGTTATATTTCAGTTAATTTAATGGTGGGAAGCCATGAAAATAATGTGCCATGAATAAAAGAATTACACATGATCATTCATATATCACAAGGAGGACTTCTATCAGGGCATGTGAAGGATGTATTGCATGACTGATGAATCACATGAGCTTCTAAATAATTGTACACCAAACTGTTCTATGTAATTCATGGTATAAGGGTTGGAATGATGAATAATGTTGATGAACATAAACTGAAACATGTTCACTAACCATCATGTGGTTCATGTGTCCCCCTCAAATATTTGTGACAACACCCGATCATGATTCACAAATCTAGTGGCGCTTCACAAACATTTTATCTAGTTTATGTGAGTTCATTTGGAAATGTCAAAATAAGTTGTGCGGTCCCCCTGGGTTTTACTACTTAGTCTCATGAAGTCCCTCTCGACTTTTCTCCAAACCTCGCGACAATCATTAGATTCCCCACCTGACTCATATAATGACACCCGATCATGTCAGCCATGTCTCTCAGACATATCCAGACATTATAAAATAGCTCATGTGAAAACATTCAGGTGAGTTAGCTAAGACCTGTGATTCTCCCTTTACATGTCAAATAATACTCGTGATTCCCTCTAGGGAATTTATCCATTACATATTGTACTATATACACAATCCATCCTTATCATATAATGGATTATAGGACACACGTTGTGGGTCTTTTGATATCCCCTAGATTGGTTAACTGGGTCATGTTATACCCTATATGCATGTGGACCAAGCCAATAGGAACACCAATGACTTGAAAGTAATCTTATATCCTTAGTGTGTAAACCTCGTCCAGAAAGGAAACTTCTATGTATAATCCTAGACTAGGGGAACTACAACAACTTAGATTCTAACCATATTTAGGATACATAGGCATCCTCACCTTGAGGATCAAGCTCCATATCTATTGTCCATGGTGAACATCATACATAAGTCCAATATTCAAATAAATAAAATTTTTCACTTTGCATCCATTGTTCTCATAATGATCATGGATCGACTGAGCTTATGTATCTCCGTTTGTTCTTTCATCTATGCCATGAATCCCGATGTTACAAAGGTACCATGAGGGTGTAAAATCTGAGGAACTGAACTATTAGATCTCTAATTCCTATAATGACAAGGATATATAGCATGAATTCCTCTCTCATGAGATGATATATAAATCTTAATTGATGTAGGATATGTGCTAATAATATTCCAACATCTGGGACTCAATCATTTATATGGGCCGATCACTCTATCTCATCCCATAGCGGATTAAGAAATACAACAGACTATGATGAATCTGATTTCTATAATAACTTTGATATGAAGGATTATTTTCTAATGGTCAAGATTTGTGATAAATCATCTCAAGGAGGTCCTAGAATGAACCCCAAAAGAATGAGAAATTTTATTGATCTTATTACATCCCATGCATCACACACAGATCCTAGCTCATATGGGCTTAGAGTATTTCAATAATCATATAATAATTGTAATAAATTTCTATAATGATAATGGTAACCACATCGTGTAATCCTTGAATAAGTGAACTATGGAAAAAATAATTCCCACTATAATCGGTATACATAGGATGTCCCACTAGGACTCATCCTCGAACACCCAGTGTCCCATAGAAACCAAATAATTTCATTCCGTTTAACATTAAATAGAAAGGGTTCAACAAACCCGGATAATGATTTCATCCAAAACCCTGATATATAGGATTCCTCACGATAGATCAATAACCTCCAAAGAATATTAAACACCTCCTTGAATGTCAGCACATTACTAAGAATTTGATTAACAGATCTGACATATAAGCAATCGCCCATTATATTATTGTTATGGAGAATCTGTCATACACAAAAATGGATTCACTAAAGTTACATTATTAAATTTACATAAAAACAAAATTATCCTAGGAATCATATTGTTAGGGTAACTGGTCCTATATTGAGGAGAATAAGAGATTCACGAACATATATTAAATCTATAAGAGAGTGCTGGAGTATGAAATAGTTCCCACCAAATGGGTTTGAACATAATCACCAGACATCCTATTAGCCAATGCGAGTCCCCAAGAGTCATTGGGCCTAAAAAACATAATACCACCATCCTATAGAATGATGTTCTGTACCTTGCGACATATGAGGAAAATATTTGGAGTTCTAGGAATGAAAAAAATAGAAAACCGTGTCTGAGTGACTAATAGAGGCCTAAAAACCACCCGCAATCAATTCTTCAAAAGAAGCCATTTCCATGCCTTAAATTCTGATAAAGTGATTGGTTACGACTTTATAGTTTTGGTAACATTCAAAAATAAACTAGTTTGAACCTAAGGTGTCATAGGATATAATTTTATAAGTAATTTCCCTTTAATAAGAAGTTGTCTCAGTATTATTAGCTTTTCCCACAATATGATTTTTTGTTTTATTTAATTGATTGAACATGAAGGAACCTTCTTAATGAAAAATGTAATGGTATGTACAACAATTTTACTCCAAGAAACTAAATATTATGGGATTTAGAATAAAAAATATTATTGTTAAACTCTCACTAATTTATCATTTGATAAAGTTGGAAATCCACGTCTGTTATATAGGCAAGTAAGATTTTAACAGCTTCATGTCTAGCTACTGGTGCAAATGTATCATCATAATCAATTCCTTCTTCTTCATAATGGACATGGACACCCAATATATCGTTTTTTATAACAATATTTCTAGCTTTATATACCTTATTCCTAAACACCCATTCAGTTCATATAGAGAGGGTATCCTTCGGTCTATCAATATGCTTCCAGACATTCTTTCTCTCAAACTGATGTTTCTCTTCATTCATATCCATCACCCAAAATTCATAATTGATTGCATCATAGATATTTTAGATTCATGTAGTGACAAGAATGATTATTTTCAAACTAATTTCTCAAGGAAGCTCAATGTTTTCCTCTGTCTAAATCTCCAACTATATCATATTAGAGAAGGGTTTTCATGGTTTTAGTTAGTCTAGTACAAGTAGGTCTAGTTATTTTAGGGTTATCACTTTGTTCTGGTTCATTATGGATATAGTCTCGAGAATTCCCAGAAATGGATGTTTGTATAGATTCATTTATTGGATGGTTAGAGGGTTTATTATTAATGTTTATATTGGACATATCCTCTTCAAGATTCTCTTGTGTGGTCTTAGTTTCATGTGGATCTGTTTCATCAGACATCACATATACATATTTCTATAGGAATTTATTTATCTTATTAAACACTATATATGTTTTTTCTCAATGTTTAATATCCTTGAAATATTCATTCATAAATTTTTGAGGAAAATTTATCTAGATTACCATTAGTGTTACAAATATAAAATATAAATCCAAACACATTCAAATAATTTACCATCTTTTTCCAAATATTCCACAATTCATAAAGATTTTTCTTAAATATAGGTTTCAGAATGAATTTATTTAATATATAACAAGTTGTATTAACATATTCCGCCCAAAAAATGGGTATTTTATAATCATTGAGCATAGATCAGGAAATTTCTTATAGGGTTCTTTTGTTTTTTCTACTACACGATTTTGTTGAGGTGTCATAGGGGCAGAGAAGATATGCCTATAGCCAATTTTTTAGAAACAATATTCAATGTCTTGATTTTCTAACTCATATTAGTGATCACTCTTTAAGGATGTAATTTTATTTCCCATATTCTTTTCTACATCCTTGCATACATGGTAAAAATAGATCAAGCTTCACCTTTGGGAGCTAACAAAAAATTCCAAGTATATCTAGAGAAATCATCTATAAGAACCAAAACATAGTTCTTCCATTGAGACGTCAATCTCTATATGGTCGAAAAAAAGTCCACATGAACAAACTCGGGAGGTTGAGAAGTTAGAACTACATTATTTGGGTTGAAAGAGATGTATTGTTGATTTAATTTTTGATAAGAAATACACACACTATTGTCTAAAACTCTAGTTTGGGAAAGTCCTTAACTAAAACATATCTTGTTAATTTATTAAGGGAGTGTACATTACAATATCATAGTGTTCAATGCTAGAGAGAAGACTATTTGTGCATGACACATTGGTAGGAAACATTTTATGATGCTAGTGTGTATAAATTTTTTAAATATACAATATCATTTCATAGAGAGGTAAATAATAAGTTTAATTTGTCAAAAAAACATGTAATGAATCATATTTAAATTTAAAATTAAACCTATAATCACACATTTTTGATATTCTAATAAAGTTATATATTAATCCATCAATATAAAGTACTTTGTATATTCAAATAGAGTTTGGGATACCTATCTTCCCTTAGCCAATGAATTTTCAATTAACATTTTCACCAAATGTGAGATGTCCTCCATCAATCAAAAAGACATTCTTGACGCTTGAGTAATATTCTTTGACGTGTCTAGAATAGCCAATATCCATGTACCAATTATTTTGATAGGATAAAATTTGGATGTTTACCTACAAAACAATGTATCTAAGAAATTATTTAGGTACCCATATTTTTTTGGGTCTATATAAATTAGTAATAAAGGCTTTGGAACCCCAAATTTTCTTATGGGATTTCTATATGTAGATTGAATTCTATTTGAAAAATAAACATTATTTTTTCTATAAAAACATTATGTAGTAAATGATTTCATAGAATAGAAACATGCATTAAAATTATTATTTTAGGATAGATAAGTATATTTTTAGATTTGGACATAAAATGTGTTTTAGATAAATTTCATTATCCTAGATTATATCCTATTCGAGTATCATACATAAGAGTTATATGTTTACCATGAAATTGAGTATGTGTGTTTTACCCCTTGGTATACTTTTTTAGATCCTTCATTAATTGATCATTAGATAACATCAAGTTATTATTTTTCTTTAGCAGTTGTGAATTTTTAACTTCCCAATAGTATGTTCATATTTAATATTTGTGGTGATTTCATGGTGTTTCATTAATTTTTTATAATTATCCTTCAGTTCAATACATGTTTCTTCTATCATATTACAATACTCAAATAGTTCTTCATTTTTCATATTTTTAGATTCTGATTCATCTCTAGAATAATATTCATTAATTACATGAGAGTTTAAGAGTACCATTGATATATTTTTCATACATTACATGTTTGTCGTATCTTATTTCTCATTCTGAGAAGAATTAAATTCACTTGAGTTTTCCTTAAATGCACTCTAGGTGTCCTTAATTTCATTATTATATTTTCAATCTGTATACTCATAATTTATTTAATATTTTAATTTTGGACGTCCAGATTTGACATACCCTTACCATTTTCATTCACAACAATCTATTTATTTAGATTCGTCATGCCTCATCCAATTAATTCTTCAATTCATATTGTTGTTATGTTTTTCTTTTTATTTTGGTCACATGAATAACTTTTTCTTGCTGTAAAATTTTCAAAATCTCTTGGACAATAGGTCCATTTCATCATCACTTTCTAAATAGTATTATCAACTACATGTTATAACAACATCATCTTGAACATTCTCTTTGTATTTAAACATGGATGTGGTAATCTTGAAGGATATAGATTTTCACGTTGGCTCTTCTTCCCCTCCATTCAACATTATTTTCTCTTCATACATCATTAATTTTCCAATTATATTATTCACTAATATTTTATCAATGTGGCATGATTATCATATGGATATTTATGTTCCTCTCCATCTCTCTAGTAAAAATCATAGAATCCTCATGATATGCTACTTTTGTGTGAGTACTTTTCCTAAAGATATAATGGTGTTCACAATTTCATTGAACCTGAGATACATATTATAAATATATTCATGGGGATTCTTTCTAAAGTTGGCATATTTAATAGTATATGTATTTAATATCAACTCATTCACATTAGTTTTTCCCTCATGGGAAATAGATAAATTTTCCCAAATTTTATGAGAAGTTTTACAGAAAGAAATTTGATAAAGTACATCATCTCCTAGTGAACAATATAAAGTATTAATATCATTATAATTATCGTTATCGGAAGTCTCGGTAGCATCATACCAAGTGTTTCTAGTAGTTTTACGGAGTTCATTTTAACTTTTAATGGCAGTCGAGATTTCAAATACCAAGATTTTGAAATTTATTTTCATTTTATGCTTCTTCTACGCATTATTTGTTCCATTGAAAAAATGTGGTCTATTATCAGTATCTCCTTCTAATCGATTGTTCATAATAAAAAGTTTTAATATATTTAAAAGAGATAAAAATTTAGTATTAATGGAAATTTTATGATCATTGAAATACAACTACAATCATTGTTGAATTTTTTTGAAAAAGAACTGAAAGCTGAAAAATAATAAAATCCTATGATACCAATTGTGGGTCAGAGTAGATTACTCTGGATGGGTGAAAAATGAGACCCTATAAAAATTTCTATTAAATATTGGTTCATTGAAAATGTATCCCAATTAAAAAAATAGGACAATTCATTTTGTAGTGAATTTAATAGAGTCATGAATATTATATTAAATTCACATGAGATTGATTCGCTCTCAATTATTCTAATATAAATATTAATATAAAATTGGAAACCAACATACTAGTTGAAAACAATTTTAATCACATGCTAAAATAACTTTCATAGTATAACAATTCTTGAATGAACATTTCTATAAAAAATAGTAAAATAAAATAACAATATGAAGATTTGAATTTAAAAAAAGTGATTCAGTCTCATGTTGAAACACGGTCCTCTCCACTTGGTGATCACCTTCCACAAATCAGTTTATATTAGTAAAAAAAATTGATCCAAGCCCTGGATATGGGTTCACAACATCACACATGGATGTCCAGGCCACACATGACCTCAAAAATTGTTTTTTGTGGGAAAAATGTCAAACCATTCACACAGAACATCATCCATGGTTATACATGTGATATAAATGGATAAATAGAGTTTGAGATTGTGGATAACAAGTATCCTCTAGTTTTTCATAGGAGACATTGTATGAAATAATAAGAAACACACACTACCTAGAAATTAAAATAAATGAACAAAACAGATATAATGATGTTCATTTATGTATAGAAGTCTATGTGTGTTATGAAGAGAAGCACTGGACTCAGTTGATGTAATGGAAATTATGTTTGAGTCCCTTTTTGGATGATGACTCCAAAACAGAGTTTCGTGGCATCTTTGTTCAAGCTTACAAGTGTATAAGATGTTCTACTTCTTGTTTGAAAAATCATTAGATCAGCTCAGCATGTTTTTCATGATCCTAATCTCCCAGTATATTCTTCCTTTTTAGTTCTATGGTATTGAATGAATTCTCAAGAGTTGTAGGAGTTCTTAGGTTTTCTTTTCTTTGTACTCTTATGCACTTATATATCTCCTTGAATGATCAATATTGTAATCCTTTTATACATCAAGGTCTAGAAGACATAATGATCTTCCCATGTGCACGTACCATATATTGTATTCTGAATATCTTAAAAAATAGCATTACTTAATGTAATAAGTATTAATTTATCTAAATATGATTGTTAGATATAAATTAGAATGAATAAAATAAAAACTATTTATATGACTACTGGTGAGTCATGTGTATCACTGAGTCAACAACATTAGTATATCAGAATTATTGACGCTCTATATCGGTGAGTCCTTTCCACATATATATGTGACTATAATAATTAATGTGTCCTTTTTACTATATATCTATCTGGGCATTGATATGTCTTCATTGGGGACTCATTTTGAACTTTCGGTATGTCGCCAACCGGTGACTCACCCATCGGTAAGCCCTTTGAACTATCAGTGCATCACCCATCAGTGATTCATTCATTGGTAAGTCCATTAAACTAACGGTACATCACCTATCAGTGATTTGTTCATTTTTTAAGTCATTTGAACTAATGGTTCGTTTCCCATCGGTGAGTCATCCATCGGTAAGTCCTTTGAATAATCGGTATGGCCGATCATTAGTGATATGTCCATCGGAGTGTTATTTGTTATATCGGTAAGTCCTTTATTGGTTTCCTTTGTGTCTTCTTCGATTGGTGAGTCCCCATCAGTGATTTAACCATTGGTGTATCCTTTGAACCAATTGGTGTTAGAGGCTTTGAAAAATGTTCAAAGTGATTGTCTTGTATAGAACAATATCAGATTAATCGAAATTTTTAATTACATGAAAATATATATTTTTAAATATATATAAATTCAAATATCCATCATTTATTGAAATATTGAGATGTTATATACCATGTGACATAATCTATTAATTTATAAATATTTATCAACATGATTTAAATTAAATAAAACATAATAAGAATTATCATGATTTATAAATAAGAACGATTTTTAATTATAAAAACAACTATCTAACAAAGGGTACAACAATTTTTGATAAAACATTATGCACTAATAATATAGTTTATAATCAATGGAATATTTATATATCAATCAAACAACTCATATAACCTCAAAAAAATGGGAAATTTCATCCTAGTCCACTCAATTTAATATTACACCATTCCCACTTTAGGGAAAATTAAATCCACTCCCACTTAAGGTAAAACCACAAGCACTACCTATTAAGTGAAAAAATATAAAAAGGATTGAAAATATTTATTTTCCAAACACTATAATTTTTTTTCCCTTATTTAAATTTCAACATTCTAATTATATTAAAAATAAAATATTCTAGTTTTTTCATCAATTCATGAAATTTAAAAATAAAAAACCATAGGTTTTTCAAAAAGATAATTTATGACTTTTCTAAAACAAATTATCCAACAAAATTTAAATTTCTATTAATTTACAAAGCACACCCCAGATTCTAATTCCATTGAAAATGTGTTTTGTTCCAAAATACATACAAAATAAATTAAATTTCCAATTAACATTGATTTTGGATTTAATAATAATATTGAAATATCTATAATTTAAATCAATAAAATAATGGATTGATCACATGGAAAAATTTCAATGGAACCACCTACCTTTAATCATGGTAATCATAAGACACAACACCCACTATAAGATTTTCTAACAATGAACAATGACAATAGAGATATTGAAATCCAAACTAGATTCAAAATAAAAAACTATTGAGTTAAGATCCATCGAACACATGATGATACATCACTCTCTAAGGTGGAAATGTAGATATATATTTAGAAAATGAATATAGGAAGGTTACATACTTGAGAGGAAAAAAATTAGGTTCTCTATGGTTAAATCGTAATTGGAAGGGATTTGGAGGAGCCAAAAAAAATCCTGATATCTGCCAAGACATGGTGTTTCATTTAAAGATGATTTTGGGTCAAGAGGGAGGTAAAAATATAGTTTTGGATTTTTTTATAGTTTTTTTAAAACAAAATTTACCATCCACACAGTTAGTTTGGTAGGGAAAATGGTTAATAAAATTGTGCTCCCAAACTCTACTCCCCTATAATGTGGTAAATGATATACTACTTGTTGGTTTCATGGTTTGTAAAATCATTTTTAAAAAATGATAACCCTAATTATATAGGTTTTAACGGTTTATACTGGTTGGGTGCGCAGTTTGGGGAAACTATGCACCAAGAAAGGACATTAAATAATTTCCCGAAAAATCAATTTTGATCCCAAAAAACCCAAGATAAACTACAACAATAACATGAATAGATAAGATGTTCAATGAGTACCTAAAACAATAATAGTATGTCAAAACCTCCCCACCATATAATCAATTTCCCTATAAATCCTATCATGGATTTTCTAGGGAAAAAGGTGAGGGCATTGGTCCCTCGTCTATTATTTTATCTCCCACATGACCTGAATTATAGAACCATGCTTCCATAGGACTCAAAATAAAGGTATCTTCTTCCCATGAATTACCCTAGTTTTATAATATAATAACCTAACATGATGCTCTGGTATAGATAAACCAGTCTCAACATCATGATCACTCCACCTCAAAATATGAGATGGATTAGAAATATATTTCTGTAGATGGAATACATAGAACATTTTATGTATCAACCTCAACTATATCAAATGTGATAAAAAAAATATCCACATATACATCTTTCTCAATAGCTTCCAAGGTACCCAAAAAATGAGGGTCAAGGTTCCCTTGATTCCCATGAAACTGATGACCGAAACAATGTGTGTATTTCCTGAAAACCTGATCATAAATGGGAAATTACAATGGATTGTGATGAAAATTAGAATATGATTTTTTATCATATTTTTTCTATAAAAATACCTTGAAAAAAGACAATATATTTTCTATCTTATCTTGAACCAATATTGATGTAACCACAAGTAAATCTCAAATCTCTGACCCAAACTATATATATTTACATGTATGATCATACAATACTTCAAATAGAACCATTCTTATCCCGTACTGGTAAAAACAATTTATAATAAAACTCAAGTATCCCCAAATTGTCATCCGAAGAACCACCAAAATTGAGGATGCCAGAATGTTGCATATCCCCATAAACCTATATAGTACAATCTGTTTGGACATCCTTTTTAAGAGGATATACCATACTCAAATAAACAAGTTTCCCTAGTGCATATTGAAGGACTCTCCGAAAGGGAGATGTAAAATGGGGATCCCTCTAAGATACTATAGCAGATTTATTCTCAAGAAAACGAATGATCTATTTCACAGAGTGATTTTCTAGCTCATCAACATTTTTTTTATTAAAAGTGTGTATAATGTGAGTCAATTTGGTCCGCCTATTGATCAAAAATCAAATAAAATTGTTATTTATTTTAGTTTTATCAACTGAACTACAATGTCAATATATATTTCATCCCACTACCATGTTAGCACTGGATGTGGATGAATCAAATCCAATGGACATTGGTGTAAGATCTTGACCATTGGAATGTATAGAAATGAAAAACTATGTCAATGATATCACATCTTATACCATGACCAACTAATTATGTCCACATATAATAAAATATATTTGTGTTCAACGGTTTCATAGCCCACTATAAATTATGAAAATCCCCCATCACATTTTCCTCATAGAGAATAGCACAAAAAACCAATTCGGAAAACATAGATCACCCTCTATAGATTATTTCCACAAAAAATAGTCTTAAAACCATAGATATTGTGTCTAATGATATGGAATTATTCATCAATATATTTTTCCAAAATAACAATCTTATGATGAGAATAGGTCAAATGAACACTATAAAAGACAACCTTTACAATTTTTTCTTGAACAAATATATAAAACTATGAAAAAAGTTTCATCAAGTTACACATTTCTAAAAATTCTCTCACTACCAATGATGAATTTTTTCTTCTCATGGAATCATCCATGACATTCCATTTCCCCAGGGTATTGGTGAAATCTAAATAAGAATAATATAGGTACTCTACCCAATGTATCTTGTAGAGATTTAAATATTATACAGAGAATATATAACTCAATATATTGTTGTTGGAATATATGGTAAACATTTCTCTAAATAGGAAATACAGCCAGATCTTAAGTTAATGTGTCACAGATGCTAGTTCATGTTCATGGGTCCAATTATTCTTCCCATGTGGCATAATATTTCAAGTGATATAGACAATAATGTGATCACCTTGTATGTGAACACATCCCAAACTCAAACATGATGCATCAACAAATATGTAGTATCCCAGCCCGACCATTCGAAAAGTCAAAACCAATGAAAAATTCAATGGTTGTTTCAACTCAACAAAAGAAACATTGACTTTTCTCATCCCAAGAAAACATCTATCCCCCACATGATAGAGTATTCATTGGGTAATTCCACTTAATTAAATTAATTATGAACCAAATTTAATACCCATCCAATCCCAATAATCATTTTATCTTGATAACATTCTATGGTAGATTGCATGTCGTATTTTCTTTCGCCATATCCGGAATAACTATGATTCAATGCTCTGACACCACGTGTCCCATGAACTTATCTTCCTAAATATATGCATAAAATTTACATATCATAGAATATGCTTGGTTATTTATCAAAATTTTGAGAAATGATCTTAAAATACACATTTGATCCTTCTAAGACATAGTTTAAACAATGAAATCATCCACTAATACTATCATGAACATAACTTGGTACTCATGGAATATCATATTCCTTAAATCCATAAACACTATAGGAGGGTTGGTCTGAAAAAATGCAATAAAAATATTTTTAATATTTGTATCTTCTCACAAATGTGTTTTTATTAATGTTATATTCTTTTATTCCCAATTTGTAAAAACAAGATAAAGATCAATCGTCAAAAACCACTTCACCCCTTTCAACTAGTCAAACAGATCATCAATCCATGGAAATAGATACATGTTCTTTACTATAACTAGGTTGAGTTTTTAGTAATAATCACTATGGAAAAGTAACCCATCATAATTATAATCAATGATAATATTCAATGCCTAAGGTGGAACACAATGAAATATAATGTTTTCCTTTTGAAGATCTTCCAACCGAGTCCTCATCTCTTTCATTTTATATAGTTCCATATGGAAAGAAGGAATAGATTCTAGTTTTGTAGCCCGAACTATATCAATATAAAACACTAACTCCCTTATATGTGGAAAACCTCCGTGGAAGATTTTTTTTGCAAACATGATGAAAACTGGATGGATTTCACAATAAAAATATTACCACTAGATGTTAAAAGAAATCACTGTTATTACTTCCCCTAAATCCCGATAAGAGTTTTCAAATCTTCTCACCCTCAAGAACCACTATACCTAAAATACAAAACACACCCAATTGTGGTATGTAGACTTGATCCATTAAAGATAACACTCCATTCTGGAATTATTAGAAATGAACCAATCCATCTTAATTATAAAAAAATTTGTTTTTTATAGAGATCCAAAAAATCACAAGTATGATCAATATATGATAAAGATAAGACACTAGAACGTTAATCATGAGCCTATTCTCCCTTTTTTCTAATGGTGGTAATAATATATATCTTACAAGACAAAATCACCGTAGGATGATTTATAAGATTCACAATATGAATTAAAATGAATGACCGGGACTCACTAGTATCAAATAATGAATTTAGTAAAGATGAATATATAATGATTATACCACTCATAGCTTCTAAACCAATATCTTATTCCTATGGAGACTCATCCACTGTGTGAAGTAGATTTGTTCTTGATTTCAATGGCTAGAACCCATTAGATATTCAATTGTTTGATTTCACCAGAGCACTCTTTACTGATGATGATATCAGCCCACTACATGGATAAAAATAGATATGATATTTTTTATTAAAGTGAATTGAGTGTTTGTTAGAACCAAAAATCATGGGAGCCTCATTGAACACATTGTGTGAATTAATTGGTTTTCCACAGTGAATGAATGTCAAAGAGCACCAAACATACAATGTAGGAGTTTTGCAAGAACATTTCTATCGAGGCAAAACCATGAGGCTGATCACTATTTATCATTCCTTTAAAATAACTCATATTATTTCCACTGGGACGGAATGGAACTCCCATCAACCCTAACATACCATCCAGTTCCAAATCAACCATGAAAACACAATTTGTAACATCATGAAAAGTGGTGAGGTTCATTAATAAAACAACATAGTGAATATCAAGTCAATGTCCCATCTAAAACTATCAAGTCTCCTTATTATAATTTGATATAATCTTAGGAGAAACCTAAATATTATAGGAAATTAAATTTATATATTCTATCATGGTCCTATCAGCCCTCATTAGTTTAAAAAACTTCATTGCCTTAGCCAACACCCGAGAATTTGGATATAACTAGTCAGTTAAATGTGCATGAAATTCCTTCTAATCTAATCCCTCATGTTTATTTTCTACCACCATTGAGTCCCACCATCTCCTATTAGGTCCTTCTTGCTTTAAGGGGAAAAATTTCACCTAGATCGCATCAACCCTCTCCATGTACTCTAAAGAATTTAAATCTCGCTTAACTAATCCTATGCATCTTGAGGATCATTATATCCTTTGAATGTTATTGGATTATAGTTAAGTCACTCTTGAAAATGATTCCATAAATCATCCCTTTATTTGTTCCCCAATTTTAGCCTGAGAAGGAAAGGGTGCAGGTTCCTCTTATAAAGCTTGGACAACATGCACAATAACCTTGAAAATTTTTTTTCCATGTGAGGATTTTCTCACTATAGATCATCAACAAATTCCTCATGGACCCTTTTCACACATCTTATTAGAGGCATGAAGCTACAAAAAATTAGGAATCAACATTGAATATGTCTGAATGTTTACTCAGAGAAACACCCAAACAAGGGAAACATGGAAATTAATCCCATTAGACTGACATAAAATATTTGGATTCCATCATATCCATATCAAAAAATTGAAGATGTCTAGAACTAATTCTGAAGATGCATTTCCCAAACCACACATGGTAACTGAAAGTTCATTTCAATTAAAGATTTCCATGAACTAAAACATAAATATATATAATGTCTTGAAAATATCTTTCAACTTTATACCAGCTTCAAAGAAATATATAAAACAAGAACTATTGATACAACTTTATCATGAACCATTAAGGAAACCCTAGTACCATAAGTCTTGCTTTGTAACTGAAATATCCTAAATGGTGTTCCAGATCTCCATGGGTTGGGGACTGCAACTTTGAATCATACAAAATAAAATATCAAATGAATTTTCCATAACAAATTGGAATAAATAGATATATATTAGAATGTTCAAAGAAAACTCCGATAGAAGATAGTACTAGAAGAACAAGAAGAAAATACAAAACCCAAAAGTATACCATCAATGTGCTCCAATTTAGATAGGGTCAAACTCAGACAACCCGAAGGTACCAACAATCCAATCCCGGTTGGTCAAAAAATTGATGATTTTTTTACTCACTAATTTTAAAAAATGTGAAATTGAGAGGGTCTCTATATTTTTCATCCGAAGTAATGATCCTATATACTCACTCAGTATCCCACTCTCACAAGATAATTTATTAGAAATAATTGTTTATAACATTTTAGATGAGCTACAAACACTTTTAATCTAGATGAATTACCCATGTGGATTCTATTAGTTCTCATAAGCATCACCACACTTAGAAGATTTTATTTGCTGAATTGAGGAAAATTTTTGATCAATTACCATAATATAAAGAAGTAGACCTTAAATATTTAATAACGATGTTTTCACACTTAAACTAGTTATATTACCCACTAGAGTACCCAGGAAGGACCAAAATCACCTAGTTCCTTTCATCGAGTAGCAGAAGCAGTTAATCCACTCTTTCCTAGAGGTAAAAAGAGATCATGGATCCCCATGATTTGAAGAATATATGAAAAATGTATTTTTTTTAAATTAGTAAGCTCTTCAATATTTCCACATATCCAGGGAAAAAACATCATTAAACTACTAGACTGTTGTAATCCTAAAGAGGCTGACCTCAGTGACCACCTCCATTATTTCCCCTTTAACATGAGGCCAATGCATACACTCTAGGACTACATCGTCTTAAAAGAAATCCTCCATTGTATGTTTGATTCCAAATTGGTGATACATGGGAATCCCCTAGTGAGGGTGACCTATGTGCCCACAACTGAGATAGTATAAAAGGGTAACAAGTAAAAATTAACTACTAAGAATGAATATAAAATTGATAACTATATGACTCAAAATATAGTTGACCAAGATCACAAAACCCTTAGGTAATAGATTTATAAACCAAATGAAATCAATGAGATAATAAAATAATTGTGCATTGAACACAGACATTAATGGTGATGAAAGGTAAAAACACACTGTCATGACCCACCTTCACCAAAAGGAGGGAAGGGGTAGCATATTGTCGGACCCTTCCTTCTTTAAGTTGAAGGAGAGATAATGACCCCCGAGACCCACCTTCAATAGGTCCCGGAGTGGCAACTAGCACCATGGGTATATAATCACACACAAGATGGATGGCATTACCCTTTTTATTTTAATAAGATTCGGAGATAAGGTAGTAAATCCCAAACCACAACAGAAGATGAAGGTAAAGGTAATTCCCAAAGTAAACCATTCCCATATTCATGTTCAAAGGTAAAAGATACAAGTCACAAGAACTCCAAAAAGTAAAGTACCATTAAAAGGAAAATGACAACAGCAACTGACCCAACGTTCGAGCTAGTACGGTCCCGCACGATCCCTGAAGTCCTCTGGGAAACCTGAAAGTAGTTTTATATATGTAGGTTGAGCATACAAGTATTATAACATCCCCAACCCAGAAGCCACTGAACGGGTGCCCCATGTTTGGTGGTTACATGACCTTAAGCACGCCTCCACGCATGCCAAAGGCTGTCGACTAGCAGCGGGGGTCTATGTAGTCATGTGGTGAGACATTACCCCTTATTTATCAGAGTAAGACACAACAAAATATCCAAAAAGGGGAAAACCATAACCAATAAACAAGGAACATTTATAACAACATTTCCAACAATAGATATGTCAGGTCATGCTACAAGTCCCAAATAGAACAAGATCCCAAAATAAGGACAACGGGAAAAATCCCCAAAATAGTCCAGACCCCAAGTCCAGATCCTCCAACAAGTGCTACCCATGCCACTCATTATCTGTCAAGGACCCTTTCCCTTATCCTGAGCTGAAAACATGAATTCCACTCGGGTACCCAATGGCGGCCCAAGCAGGGCGTGAGTACAATTCCGTAGGACACCACCAACGGTGTCTACAAAATATCCAGTATAAACAGGTAGTGCATGCAAAAGGGGTATTAATGTTAAATTCTATGTAATTAATTATGGTGTCATTAACAAATTCAATGAAAATCCATTACCACTTATATTACCATTCATTTCACAACAATTACCATTACTTACCATTTCATCACATTTCCATGGGTTAATCACATTCATCATGTTACATGGGTATAAAGACAAAAATCAAATGTAAGAGGGTAAACACATCGTTATCCTATCTCACTAGGACTGACCCCTCATAGCAACCATATCCTCACCTCGAAGCCTCAGTCCGGGTGGATGCAACCGTTAGGAGAATAGACCCTCATTCCCCTTTCCTAACCCATGCATTTAGGGTGGAGTTTAGAAACTCAGTCTTCACTCGACCTGTGGGCGTAGATCCTCAAGTCATACCCTACTCTACGAATCCATGTGAAGATGCTTATATATAAGTAACCAGCAACCATCCAAACTATTTCCCTTCGGCAAACACTATACAAAACAAGCCACGTGGGAAAAAACACAATTCCTTAACCCATTAACATAATACCATTTCACATCATTTAACAATTCACCCAATTCCCATGTGTTATTCCTATCTCACTAATCATTCAACATTAAACCCATAATCTATCCCATTACGATCTTTAATCTGTTTACGCATTTAACACCATTAACCCGTTCATCCTTCCCATGAATCAATCATTTAACCCCCTCAACTTTAACCCATAGGTTATTACCAAGTCTATGTGCATCACCTAACTTCTATTCCAAGTTCAACCAATCATGACAACACATTTATCAAGGGCTCCATAATTCATTACGACAAGGTCACTAGTTTATTATCAATCACTAAATACAGGAAAAGCCGACACATCCCATGGATTGCCCCAATTAGTTCTAGTCTAACCCAAAACATCACACAAGGATAGTAAGGGTTCCCATTTTCCATTTTGAACACAATTAGTAACAACATGCTAAGGTTATACAAAACATTATCAAAGGAAAGCTATAAAACAACTAAAAATTCACAAACACCCAAATAACTATGGTATATCACATGTAGACCACCTACCTTGAAACCATGATTGAACGCACTCCCTATCGAGTCCTTAGACCTCGATCCAACCGACCTTTGAAGCTTAAAACTAAACCTCACCCATAAGATAGGGTTGTAGAGCTTCGGAATGAGATGGAGAGAATGTACTAACCCTAAACCAAAAATAGAAGCAAGGATGAGGTTATCCTTAACCAAACCTTCGATATGCAACCAGCGACACCAAAAATTCCTTAGGATCGAAAGATTTTGATCTCTTGATGTCCTTGGGAGGTTTGGTTTGTGCCTTGGGTCTCATCCTACTATCAACATTTGACTTCTTTCGGTCCTGAGCTGCCTTCATACTCCCTCGTATAACCTTCCTCGTCGTGCTCTGCACCACTTCTAGGCCAAGAACACTTATTTCCCCAACCCCGATCCAGAACACGGGTGAGGAACATGGCCTTCCGTACAAGTCTTCTAACGGAGCCACGCCAATGGTAGAGTGATAGCTATTATTGTAGGAAAACTCTACCAGAGGAATGTGTCACACCCACGATCCCACAAAATCCAGAATACATGCTCGTAG
The DNA here is from genome assembly GCA_963277665.1 of Viscum album. Lineage (NCBI taxonomy): Eukaryota > Viridiplantae > Streptophyta > Magnoliopsida > Santalales > Viscaceae > Viscum > Viscum album. The sequence continues at coordinate 1,381,028,379 of OY728166.1, forward strand.
AATATTCTCCATCGTTTGGATGGTGTTCTCTATCTGTCCATCTATCTAGGGATGGAAATCAGTGCTAAGACGTAGCTAGGAGCCAAAATCATGCTGTAATACCCTCCAGACTCGTGAGGTAATCCTTTCTTCCCTATCCGAGACTATGGACCTCATAACTCCATGTAATCGCACCACCTCATCCACATACCTCCATGTTAAGGCATCCACTGCACTTGACTCCTTGATCGCCAGAATGTGAGCCTATTTCGTCAATCGGTCCACCACTACCCAGATAGCATCGTAGCCTACTTGAACCTTGTGTAGCCCTATGAAGAAATCCATAAAGATGTCATCCCACTTCCACTCGGGGACATCCAAAGGCTACAGAAAACTGCCTGGAGCACGGTGTTCAGCCTTCACCTGCTAACACACCAAGAATTTGGCCATGAACTCTGCCATTTCCCGCTTCACCCCGGGCCACCAGAACTGACCTCTCAAGCCCCGGTACAACATTGAAACTCCCGGGTGCACCGTTAGGGTGAGTTGTGGAACTCACTAAGAACTATCTCGCGCATCCCCTTAGGAAAAACATCTTTTCCTCGAAAAGAACATGATTCTGAATAACCTCCATCCACCCTCCCGGAGCATCACCTTGGTTAACCTGGTCACACAACACTTGGCTTTCTGAGTATCCCATTGGGACTCTTCTACCTGCTGCAATAGAGAAGACCGCACTGTCATATGATACAGACAATGTAACGCCCCGACCCCAGCTACCCAGAGTCGGTGCATTACTTCATAACATTGGCATGATCACAAAAGATCAAGTCTCGAAAGAACGATTAGTTTAGTAGCCTTGGAAACACTAGATACATTCATAAGTCTTACATTACATAATAAAGTGAAAAACTAATAACAATGTCTTCATAGTCCACACTCATATCCTCTTCTGACTATCCCTGCAGGTCATTCATAAAATACTTCTTCACATCCTGGAAAATATTAAAACATTGAAAGGGGTGAGCTCAGATGCTCAGTAAGGATAACAATATTGCGGAAGCTTTCATAAATAAACATAAAAATTTAAGGCAATGTATAACTAAACCAAAAGCCTTTTAAACTTGAACATCAACATAATATAGCAAAAGTAAAATGAGATAATGCCATTCACTTCTTCACATGGATATTCTACTGGTCGAATAATCACATGCAATATCAATAACCACTTTCATAATGAGGGAATGTATAATGCCAGACATTCTGAAACATTTTGTCAAGGCCTCGGCCAAGACGTCTAAAATGATTAAGGCCTCGGCCAAAACCATAAATCAAATTGGGAAAGTGCCTCGGCCAATTCCACATCTAGTTGTCTCATGAGACCTACCGATGCATCGAGGAGCTATAGCGGGCTCCACCCGTCACTTATTAAGTCCAATACATTCCTCATATGAATAGGTTTAAACATATCATAAACCATAACATAATCGTATCACATAAACATGCATAAAGGAAACATAACATTTCTACATTTCAATCACAAGATATCAATACAACACATTGATATAATAAAAATTATTTCAAAACCATTTTCAATACCAACATAAAATAACGTTAAAACTTTGTATTTATTTTTCATTAAAAAAATGATGGCTTGTACAGGAAGCCGAAACTCAAATAATGGTCACGGTGGCGGAGAAGTCGTTGTCGCCGCATAAGTACGGAAAGAAAAACATTCCCTTTTGTCGTTTAGCAAAATGATTCGTATAAAAAAGATTCCTTTTGAATAAACGTAAAAGTCAAAGGGGTTTATACAACGTATAAAAGAAAGTTGTGTATAAAACCAAATATGCCTCAATGAAAGGATATTGAGACGAAGTCCTTAAAAAGATCATTTTTAAAATAAAATATATCTATTATGTGTATTCACTATAGGTACGCATAAAGAACGTAAAAATACAAAATAGGACATAATAATATCATGACATAATTTGAAAGTAGGAGATTAACCCAAAGAATGGAAGTTGGGTTAAGAAGTTCCCTTACAAATAAAATAGATCTATAATGTGTATTCACTATAGATACACGTAAAGAAAGTACAAATACAAGATAGGACATAATAATATCATGAAGTAATTTGAAAGTAGGAGATTAACCCAAAGAATTGAAGTTGGGTTAAGAAGTTCCCTTACCTCGTGTCTGACTTGACTCAACCGTTCTTTAACCTCCTGAATAATAAACTAGAGTTAATATATACCTTATTAAGAACCATCTTCAATTTCATTATCCTTATTATATCACTTATTACAATGATATGAACATTATGTAATTATTTAAGTTAATAACGGTCGTTTTGTCGATCTTTGGTACTTGTGTCAACAATAAACTTCTTATAATTACAAGTTGTTTATGTGGTAGAATATCCATTATATCCAGAATTATATTCATGATTTAGATGTCATATATATCTTATATATCTAGTATATACATTCATTTATAATATTACATAACATTTATAGGTAAGAAATGAAATGCACCGTTCATGGAGACGGTAAGCCGTACGTACGCATGAACGCTACTTTCATTTCTATTTCGTATTTAATTGGAATGAAATCATAATGATATAAATGTATAATATAATTCCAGTATAATGTAGTGTATAATACCATTTACTCCATCCTTTATACATCCCACATATGGCATTAACGATTCAAATCACTTTGAGGGGGCGGTAGTCCGCACTTCCTAAAATGAAATTATCGCGTTTTACCCATAATAGAAATCATAAAGTATGCCATAAATGAGAAATACAGAAGCATAAGTAAAACATAAACACATTATATATCATATATAAATATAGTGACATCTTAATGGTCACCTTTGAAGGTGTTATATGAGTGTTGAACAATCATCGTTTCGTGAGGCAGAAATTCGCCATCCACAGAAACCGTATGTTCTTTAACCATTAGATGTAAGTGTGTGTAAGTGTAGCTCGAATCATTCTTATAACAACATACTAGTATATTGAGTATACTGTTGTTGTTACAAAAGAAATGAATAAAAAGAGTTTAGGGGGTTGGAGAAGAAAAATGAAACAAAACAACATTAGAGAAGACATTACCTCAAAATCGGGTAACTCTTTTTGATTTGAGCCAAAGGCTTCCTTGGGAAGAGTTCTTCCCAAAGTGTGGCTTCTAGGAGTAAGAGGGGGAAGTTGGGAGAGTATTGGGGCAGAGTTTTGCCGAGCCAAATGGCTTGAAAGTGTAAATGAGATGGGATAGGTGGGGGCCTTTTATAAGTGGAGAGGAGGGGCTCTTTTGGAAAGATTGAAATGTTACATTATTACACAATGATTTTCGGATTCTAAAGGTCCCACACTTATATGATTCGTGGATAAGGTGATAAGGGTTCGAAATCTACCCATCCAATAGTCTTTGGACAAGTTTAAGCCTTGGATTTTACATTATCTTTTCATTTTATTAAAATCGTTAAATAATGAGGTCATCGCTGCATCATAATGATGTCATAAATAATTTAATTTTTTTAATATCTAAAAACTATAAAAAAATACTATGATTTAGGAAATCTTTTTATCTTTCTAATGAATATTTATAATCAAAATTCAGACTTTTGTAACCCCACTTAAAAACTGTTTTAGTAAAACAACACATGTTTGTGTCATTTTTTACTTTAACATTAAATAAAAGGTATTTATGTCATTTTCCAACTAAAGTGGCTCCATGGGGTCCCCAAGTTGACCCATGGGTTGTCTTGGTCGGAAATGACTCATCCAATAGGAGTAGGACAAGTTTCATTCTCATCTCATATTATTAAAACATTATTTGTACCTTAAACTACACTAATTACCTCTAATCGCGATTAAGAACTTAAAAGTTACTATTCACCAAAAAATTATTTTAATCTCATTGAACCACATTTTACTTATTAATGACAACCATGTATGTCGGATTTTTGAAAATCAAATCACAGAAGTGGTAATATTTCATTTTAACGAAAAATCAGTTTTTAACAACCACTTAGTGGTTTCACTATTCATCAAAAATTGAAGTTTTTCAGAATAAGGCCAAAACTTCACCCTAAGCTATAATTGATATTCCGAATTCAAAAATGATGTCTATTTTAAAAAATTCCAAACATATAAGTTGCATTAATTAATTTTATAATTAATTCCCGCTGTCACACCAAATAGCGTGTTTTTAAGAAACAATTTATATCAAAAGATTGGCAATTGTTTATGTCCAATTTCAATGTTAAAATAATTCTAATGACCACCATTGGATAAAATGGTAAAAATATATTCTAATTATACTTTAAAACCACTAAATAGTATAACTTATCACTATAAATTATTTCGATTAAAAAAGTTGTTTTTAAGTATTTTTCACTATTCATAAAAAATTATAAGTTCTCAGAAAAATACCAAAAATTCAACATAGGCTAATTTCGATATTCCGAATCCAAAAATGAAGTCCATTTTGAACTATAAAATTTCTATAATTTTAAAAAGTGGTTATTACTATTCATAACAGCTACATTGATTAGTCGCGGTGTTTTAGAACTCGAAGTTGCGTACAATGCAAGCTATTGCATTTTTGAATGAGAAGCGTATCGTGGAAGCTCGGGGTGTTACAGACAACCTCTACCACCTTCCATTCTTTTTTTCCAGGTGCAGGGAAACTAACTCCTCCATCACCTTCCAAGAAACTGCCAACCCTCGATCCGCATTCTACTGCGACTTCCTGCTCAATTCATCGGCCACCAAATTTCCCTTTCTTGATGTGTAGGAAATATCGAAGTCATAGTCATGAAGGAACTCCATCCACCTTTGCTGCCGTATGTTCAAGTCCCGCTGGTAGAAGATATTCTTCAAGATTTTGTGATCAGTGAAGACCACAAAGAACTCCCCGACAAGGTAATTTTTCCACAACTTTAGTGCAAACATGACCGCCGCAAGCTCCAGATCAGGGGTGGTATAGTTACGCTCATGGGAACATAACTGTCTAGACCCATAAGAGATCACCCCTTGTCGTTTCATCAGCACACTCTCGAGTCCTTGTCCAGAAGCATCACATAACACCTCATATGCTTCCCCTTCTACTGGTAACCTCAGTACTGGGGAACTCACCAACATATCCTTCAGATAGCCGATGGCTGCTTCGCACTACCCATTCCACATGAATGCTTGGTCTTTCTTGGCCAAAGATGTAAAAGGTGCCGCAACATGGGAGAAGTTGGGCACGAGCCTTTGATAGTAACCTGCTAGACCAAGGAAACTTTGGACTTCTGTCACACTCTTGGATGATTCCCAAGAAACAAATGCCTTTACCTTCAACGGGTCCACTGAAATCCCCTGCTCAGACACTACGTGCCAAAGGAAATGCATTTCTCGCATTCAGAACTTGAACTTGGACAATTTCCTATAGATTTGGTGTCATTGGAGGACCTCTAAAACCATTCTCAGGTACTCTGCATGATCCTTCATTGATTTTGAGTAGATCAAGATGTCTTCAATAAACACGAATACAAACCGATCTTGGTATTCCCAGAAGACGGAGTTCATGAGTCCCATGAACAAAATTGGATCATTTTTTATGCCAAAAAACACGACCAAAAACTCAAAGTGCCCATATCTTCACCTCAATGCAGTGATGGACATATCTCCCTCCTTCACCCTCAGTTGGTGATATTCAGACCGTATATAGATCTTCGAGAACAAACCTGCTCCCCTCACCTGATCAAAGAGATTGTCTATCCTCAAGAGAGGGTAGCGATTCTTAACCATCACCTGATTCAGCCTCCTATAATCTATGCACAGTCTGAGGCAGCATCTGCCTTCTTCTCAAAAAAGACAGGAGCACCCCAAGGTGACGCACTTGGCCGAATAAAGACCTTCTTCATCAGATCATCAATATAAATACCCAGCTCCCGCAACACAGAAGGTTCCATTCGGTAGGGAGCCATCGAAATCGGACAGGCACCAGGTTGTTAGTCTATCCCGAACTCAACATCATGTCGTGGGGGTAGATTCTCCAACTTTTCAGGGAAGACGTCCATGAACTCTATGACGATCACTAGGACTTTCACCATCTCGACATCCCTCGACTCTACTAGTTCAGCTAACAAGGAAAGGATGGGCTTCTCTCTCCTGCTACTTTTCTGGAAACCCCGCTCGCCGATGAAAGTTACACGTTGACCGCCCAAATCTGAAAACATGACCCTTCCTCAGAAGCATTCAATGACATCACATAGAAAGAACAACCAGTCAATGCCTAGGATGACATCGTATGGATGTATCTATAGTATTAGAAGATCCCTGATAGACTGATGTGGCCCTATCATCATTCTACACCCTCGGAAAACATAATACAATTCGGTCTGACCTCTGACTGGCGTGCTCAGCACCAGGGTCGCGAAAAGCCTCTCGACGTTTAAACCCAAGGCATGGGATAGATTGGGTGTAACAAAGGATTGTGAATCTCCTATATCGAACAAGGCATAGGAAAGGGAACTAAACAAGATGATTATACCTCGAACAACTTCTGGCCCAGCTAGAACTGGTGCCTTCGTGGCGTAAAAGTGCCCATGCCCAGCTCCTCTGCTTCTAGGTTGTCATCCACCTCCCCAACAATGCCATGGTATAGGTCACTGAGGAGCGCCATGGGGTCGGCCTCCTTCTGCGACGTCCACCCTTGGAGGAGCGGGAGCTCGATGTCCCTGATGCTCCTAAATGGGCCTGGCTAGAAACTACTATTGTGGGGGCGGGGGGGTGCACTGGCCCTCCCCCACTGTACTGTACTCTGTCTGGGAACTGATTCTGAAGGTTCCCATAGCTCCCACAGACGAAGCACCTTGGTCCTGGGCCTGAAAGAAAAGGAAAATTATTGGGGGATCAGAACTGGAAGTGCTGAGGCCTACTTCATACTGGTCGAAACCTAGATGGTCCTGATGCTGGAGGCCTGCTGCCGACGACCTTCCCCTTCAACGAGCCCAATTAGATCCCCTCTCATGATACAACTCCCAGTGTGTGCATCCACTCCACCACTTCAGCTTTCTTCTGGACCTATATGTAGGTCAGTAAGTTGAAGGGAGTAACAACATTCTGAAGAGAAGGTCGAAGTGCCTCCTCCAAACGTCTCACCTGAGACTCCTCATCCAGAAAGAGGTCCGGAACAAATTGAAAGAGTTATATGAACTTGATCCCCAACTATTTTTCTGACATGCTCTCCTATTGGAGGGAGAGAAACTCCGGCCTCTTTTCAAAATTCATCGTGGAAGAGAGGACTTCTTCCTAGAACTCCTTCTCAATGTCATCCCATGCAACCTCAGCCTCCTTCTTTTCCCCGAGATAATGTGTCCACCACTGACGCTCTAATCCCCGTATCTGGCAGATGTCTATAGTAACTCAGTACTCCTTCAGAGAATGAATCAAGCCGAAAGCTATCACTAGCTCCTCGAACCATCTCTCGGTCTACATATCTGAGACGCTACCCTCGTACATCCCGAGGGTCTACCACTGAAAGGCACAAAGCGTCCTCTTCCACTAATTGTCCTCCACCTCTCGGTCAACCCTCTGTCAATCAGCCAAAACAACCTCCAGGGCATCGATCGTCTGCACCACTTGTGGTCATCTCCCAGGTGCCATAGCTGCAAGGTAAACAAGGAATGCCTAAGCCCGAATATTACAGAAGATTTAAGTTTTATGAGATTTTTTATTCATTTTAAATTCCCATAATACCAATGAAAGACATGAACACAAGTCATTATGATTCATGTACCTTTTCTAGGATCTCTACCCTACAATTAGTGTAGCCTCACTTGGTCATTCAGTATGCCCAGAGTCTTTGCATAGGATCATGGGGGGCCCTAAAATCATGTGTCCTAGCCAGCCTTCACTGACCTATTTCACGCACCAAGATCACCCAACAATGTTTCCCTACCATCCCATGCAATCCGCACTATGCCTATCTCCTGACTCCATCCTACCTCTCAACCCCACCATCTGATACCATTCTCTCATGACCCGCCTTCTCCAATAGGAGGGAAGGGACAACAGATTTCCAGACCCTTCTTTCTTTATGTTGAAGGATAGAAAATGACCCCTGAGACCCGCCTTCAATAGGTCCCAGAGTGGAAACTAGCCCCAAGGGTATAAAATCACACACATGATGGAAGGAATTACCCTTTTTATTTTAATAGGCTCAGGATATAAGGTAGTAAATCCCAAACAACAACAAAAGATGAATGTAAAGGTAATGCCCAAAGTAAACCAATCCCATATGCATGTTAAAAATTAAAATATAAAAGTAACAAGAACTCCAAAAAGTAAAGTACCATGAAAAGGAAAACGAAAGCAGAAACTACCCTACCGTCCAAGCTAGTTCGGTCCCGCATGATCCCTGAATTCCTCCTGGAAATCTGAAAGCAATTTTATATACATAGGGTGAGCATAAAAGTATACTCATCCAGGAAAACCGAATACTCTCTTGCACAAGTGGGGAGGCTTTCTAATTCCCCATGAAAAAGGAGATAACCAAAGAACCTAGAAAGGAAAACTATACACCCAAGAATCACCAAGGCACACTCCCCAAATAATGCAAGTCAGGTAATGTATATTAATAGCACATCGATATTCGGGTACCCCACGCCACTTTCCTACTGGTTATTGAAGACATGCTACACATCGTACCAATCCCACCATTATCACTACAGTCCCACTTCCACACCCCACCTGCCCTCACCTGGGCCACAACCACCATTCCCACCCGCAAACACCTCGGCCACTACCACACATCCTTTTTGCAATCACCCGGTCCAATACCACCATCCGTAACCACACCCGTAAACATCTGGGATACAAAAAACACATCCATGCCCGAAGACACCTGGGCCTCATCACAATGACTCTTGGTAAACAACCTACCCGCACACACCTGGTCCAACCACCACCAATACCCTTCCCAAAGATTCTTAGGCTATAATGGACCTCAGGCCGCCATAGCCTACCCGAAGAATCTTGGGCTATTCGGGAAAGGGAGTAGAAAAGGAGCTAATAACCAGCCACTCAGAAGAGTGTTGGAAAAAACACCCACCCCCATGAAATGGGGGTGTTTAGTGCTATCTGCTCCTATCGGGTGGGGCACAAATAAGAAACATAAAAAATACAGATATATGTATAGGTAAAAAGAACTCATCCAAACCTAGGGTTCCAAAACCTAAGCACAAACACCCTCATTACTATTCATTCATAAAAGAATAATGCAACACACACAGCCAAGTCACAACTCATTCCCAAAACCAATTCCCCATTTTAGCCATTCTCGTTTTCATGTTCAAGCGATCCCATTAGGTGAATTCTACACTAATGGGAAACTAACAGGCATAACCACAAGCCAGGTAATGAGAAATATTCAAACAATAATTTAAGAATTCACACTCGGTTCTCTTGTGAAGTCACAAGAACAAAGGGATAAGTGAGATCCCTCGAAGTACTCGAACCAAAGTAAGCCTCGAGATACAGCCCTGCATGGCTCTTGAACCACAACCAACAACTTTAAAACAATAGGGGATCCCATCCCCATCAATGTCAACCCATAAGCACCAAGAAGAACAACACACCTACTACCAAAACAGAGTAGGAAACTTCCAGGTTCAAGCACATCATTCATTAGGTTCTTCTTTTTGTTTGTTAATCGGGGTGGTCAAATAGGGATTCTTGTTTTACTGAACATCCATTTAAAACAACTGAGTTTTTTTGACTAACCAATTTCCATGTTACCATTATTTAGTCATCACCAAATAAAAGGGTTTATTAAGACACAAGGAAATACCACCAAAAACCATGATTTTCAGTGAGCACAAGCCCATACAATTCACAACACATATCAACATAAAAGAGTACAGCAGAACATCGATCACGCCCCCTTCATTATTTAAAGGACCATTCATTATATTCATTAAGATTGGTTTCATCAATCTCCACAGAAAAAATATCATACCCACCCCGCATGATACACAGTAATGTGAGGCGAAGGAAAAAACCCTACTCGGTCGATCATGGATCGATGTTCATCTCCACGCGCCATGAAATGGGGATGCACGACTTGTTGGGGATGAACATCGGGGACTCCAAGGGTGAGAAGGAAAACATCGATATAGGTGTACCACTTTCATCCTAAAGGGAGACTCCAAATTCACTCGGAAGAAAAGGAGGTCGGAAAAAAGGAATAAGAAGAATAAGAAATTCTCGTGCGATATATAGATATAATATCGTTGATACGGGATATGGGGATTTGAACAGCTTTAAAGTCGGATCATCGTTCCCCACGCAGTTGGGTGGTTACACACAACATGATTAATTGTTATTTAATAACTATCATCAGTAAAAGGTGGTAACAGTTGTGATTTTAAAGGATTTTATATAAAAGGAGGGTCCTGATACACGGACACATAGTTGGGTCCGTTGAGGGCCGCCCCACCCTTAGGAATTTAAACATTTATTAAGGGCTTAAAAACTACCTTGAACCACTCCCAAAAAGGTTAAAAAGTGCCTAAAAGTGGGGTTACAGGAGGAACTGCAGAATAAAAACCTGACAAGGCCGGGTGGCACCGATCGTGTCACAGACCGATCGGTCACCCTGATCAGCTGCACCGATCAGTCGTATCGATAGGTGAGGTACCGATTAGTGACACACGGATCGTTCCACACACAGATCGGCGACACACTGATCGGTGACACACCAATCGTGCCACACACTGATTGGTGAGGCACCAATCGGTGACACACCGGTCAGTGTGGCACTGATCGTGTCCCACAGGTTGGTTTCCCACGGATCGGTCGCATGATGATGGGTCGCACACCAATCGGCCGCATGCCAAACGATGGCACGCCGATCGGCCGCCCACCAATTGGTCGCACGCTGATCGGTCGCCCACCAATCAGTCCTACGCCGATCGGTCGCACACCGATCAGTCTCCCGCTGATCGTTCGCACGCCGATCGGTCGCATGTCGATCGGTTACACGCTGATCGATCTCACCCACTGAGATGCCACCCTTAGGATCCATATTTTGGCAATGGGATGGACCATGAGGGTCTCAGACATCACTCACACTTTAAATTTAAGGATTAGAAAAATGAAAAATATTTTAGATAGATATAAACTATATTGTTACCATTAATATTTCATAGTAGTACATGGAAAATAATTATTGACTAATATAACGAATCAAGGTTTAATTTTTAGTTGAAATAAAAAATAACATACAAGATTTCAATTGAAAACAAGTGAAAAAACAATAAATGGATTGTGGGGGAGGGGTATATATTATAAAAAATGACTAATGAAATTACTCTAAAGACAATACAAAGGTAACTTCAACAAAAAAAATTTTTATTTATTTTATTAAATTCTCACCCAGTTCATGGAGAAGAGGTGGATAAATTTATAGTCCAAGGTGGTATACTATTTTTATTCCTGATATACCAATTTATTTGACTTAACTATTTTTAAATTATACATTATAATATATAGAAATATTATTTTTCAAAGTTGTATATATAAGGATGTTTACATTATACCCACAAACTTTTGCTGCCATTGGACTTTTTGAGCCAATGTTATGGCCATTTTGTTAAAAATTGTTCTACTATCCATTTTATTCTGGACTTTTTTGGAAATCTATAATGTGAATGGTTATTTTTATAGGAAGATTACCTCAAATAAAAGCCATTACTTCAACTAAAATGTCAAGATATATATTTTCCTTCACAAAAAAATATCAGCTCAGTTATATGTCTTCATTGGGAGAAAAGGAAAGCATTGTGTGCATCTTTATAATCCCAGATATAATGGTGGGATGAACATTCATAGAAAAATTATACTACTTATTAGGGAATTTAAATTTTTATCCAAGATTAAATGTATTTTCCCTAGACATATGGGGTACAAAAAATAAATTTGAACATCTAGATTGATCCTAGAATGTATTACATTCTAGATGGTTTAGTTTTGTTGAATAATTCATTAGGCCTTCATATATGGTCTATTTGACCCTGCATATGTTAGTATTAGACACCTCTCCAGTTAAGGGATTTCTAGGAAATTAAATTAAGAACCCAAAAAACCAATAATTACACAATTTTAATTATTAGGGAGAGCATTATAATTATAATAGTAAACCTACAAGCATCTTGTTTTACTGAAAAAATGATCATAAATTCTATTTAGAATTCACGCGTGGGAATTTCACCCTAATTATGCACATTTACTTGAAAATAACTAAATGGAGTAGGAAAAAGGTTTTAAATAAATGAATACCATAAAATCAACCACACATAGGCTTGTGCATATCCTAATGTACATAAAATATAAAATACAACTAAATCATTTTCACTCACCAACAATGAATAAATTGTTTTTCTCCAATCAGAGGGTCTGGACTTGTTCACTCATCAATAATGAATTCCACAAAAAGATATTATAGAAAAAATTATCAATAACCAATTAATTTTTCATGATAAATTTTTGGAATGGAAAATGTGGTCACTCATAACTCACTCCACTCATGATGATACAAAAAAAATTAAGAAGGATCACTCATTCATCAAAAAAATTAATATAATAGACTAGGTAAGAGCTCTCAGCTTCCATTACATAATCAAATGTTCACAAGAATATATTGGTATTATTTTATTTATTTCCAGTTGATATAAAATGATAGTGATAAAATTTTAAAAATAAAATAAAAGATTGGTAAAAAAGGACAAGGAAACGAAATGTATATTTTTTTGAAATAGAACATGGAAAGAAATAGAAACACATATTTACAAGGCCCAGAATTTAAAAATAAAGAAAATATAGGGTAAACCCTTATTGGGATAAAATGATAATATATGTATAAAAACTGAAATCTACACTGGACGATAGAAGAATAGATTATGTATGTGTTCTCTTTCATCATGTTATTTATATATATTTTTTGAATGTTTTTCTTCAAAAAATATCATACTCATTTACAAACCTATGTTTTCTCCTCACAAAACAAATTGTAATATTTATAGAAATATTAAAGGATTATAAAAATTGATTCTTGACATGACCAAGAAACAACCACTAATTGTTTTAAATTTTTTATTTTCATTTTGGTTTTTTGTTTTGATTTTTTGAACATTTTACAATATCATTTGAACACGATTTTATAAACATATATATGGTCTAAAAATCACCAAATAAAAACATCACCCCATAACAAAATTTATTATTTCAACCATGAATATTATTACATCTTTAATATCATGGAAATGGTGGAATGATTGAAATCCATTCTGCCCACACTTACATTTCCATAAATCATGTAATGAGAACACATATAGATGATGGGTGGGACATGGGTTGGGCCTGTAATGTGGCAATAAAAAAGATATTTCATATTATCAAAAGGGCTTTAAAAGGAAGATCAATTTAAGGGTAATGGTACAATTTTTTTTATTTTGATTATTATGTGTCTTAGAAAATGCCTATATCATATTAATGTGTGCTATATTAGTAAATTCAGCTAGAATGTCTAAAACACAAGACTCACAATTGGGGGTAAAAAAGACACTAAATGAAATTATTATCATTTAATTACTTGGAATTAACTATAATATTGTTCCAAAAAGTAGTGAAAGAATCAATTTTCAAATAATAAATATTGCATCCAAATTTTATTATTCTTGAAATTTTCATTTGAAATTTTTTTCATAAAAATAGAAAATATTTTAGATGAAAAAAAGTAATTGAAATCCAAAAAAAATGTTGTATTTTTTTATAATTTAATTTTTATAATTAGTATAATTTTTTTAGTTTTTTATTTTTCATTATTTTTAATTTTTTTAAAATACAAACCCAAAATAATTGAAAAAAAATGGTTTGATGAAAAATGGTGGAAAATTGTAATATACAAGAAGAAGAAGAATGAAACAGAGATAAGTATAGATAAAGAAAAAATAAAAAGAAGATATAAATTGTGAGTAAAATAGAAAGATGTTCCCTTTTTCGATTTAGTGAGTTTTCATCTCAATCTAGTGGTTTTTCAATGGAATTCGATGTGGTTCATGGGTTGTGTGTTATCTCATGATGATTCTTAAGCTAATTCCTATTAATAATGAATTTAATTTTTTAAGAAGGGTCTTAGACTTCGACTACATAAAATGGGAAAAAATTGTAATAATAAATGGGCCTTTACAATGAGAATTAATCTTACCTGGGTGAAGTTGAAATAAATAGTTTTTATGAATTAACATTTCACCATGATGGAAAACCTTTTGTAGGATGTGTTTGTCATTGATTTCCTTAGCCTTTTCTTTGTTGGGATATAATTCTCATAATAATTTAGATAATGCTTCTCTATTTCATTGAACATATATAGTCTCTCTTCCCCAAATTAACCACGGTCCAAATTACATGTGTTGAAATCCCAAATTAACATATTTGGATTTAGAATTTTACATGAAATGATTTAATGAAAACTATAATAAATGGAGACAGCTCAACGGGTTTTTTATAAGAATTTTGATAAGCTCAAATAGTATAACTATGTCATTCTGGCCTGCCTTTTCTTGTGGGGTTATAAATTCAATCAATAACTCTTTTCACTTCCTTGTTAGAAATTTTAGTAATTCCACTTTTTTGTAGGTGATATATAATTGAATTATAATATGAAACCCCTTTATTTTGTAAAATTGATTCCATGGAACAATTAGATATATGATTCCATAAGTCTCTTATCATGGGATGAAGTGTTCAAAATCGATGGAAGATGTACTTTTTTTGGAATTCACTAATAGTATGTGAATCATCCATTCTAGTAGTTTTGGCCTCAAACCAGCTAGAAACATAATCATACAAAATAAGAATGTATGTGAATCAATTATAAGGGGGGAATGATCCCATGAAATTGATGCTTTAAACATCTAAGATCTTAAATAATATTATGATATTTTGGGGCACATCATTTCATTTAGAAATTGTACCAAACTTTTTGGTAAGTGGGACATGACGAAAAGAACACATGAAAGTACTTGAAGAGTGAGGTCTAGAATAATCCCAAGGCATGGACCATTCTGGTGGTCCTTGGTGGACCAATGTTTCCACCACCATGCATTGAATAGAAAATTACAAGATGGGGAAGGTTTATCTTCATCAAAACATCTCTAAGTTACCATGTTGTCCCAAGTTTCCCACTGAATATTATATTTCAAAAAATATAATTTTTAATTACTTTTTATATTCACTTATTTTTCTTTTGAAAACAATTAATGAAAATCAACAGAACCCAAGTAATTTACTATTGGGGTAAGAAATTGTAATTTTGGAGTTAGAGATGATATATGTTTAGCTGTAAGGCCTAGATCATTTTTTTCATAATGAGAAGAATAATAAATTATAATTAGTTGGCCTTTTATGGCGTTTTCTTTTTTAGATCTATCTTTAATCACTATTTGGAACTCTTAGATCATTAGGATCTATCTTTTTAACATCTATTTGGTATAATATTTTACAAGTAATATGTTTAAAGGTTAATGGTCTGAAAAAATGATGTTTTTAGCAACTTAGATATGAGTTTAAGATTTAATCAAGTAAAAAACCCCTATTAAAAAGTTTCTTTTTAGTCGTTATTTTTTGAGATTGAGTTTCATCCAATATTTTTGAGGCCTAATAGATGAAATGAACAATATTTTTTCTTATATGACCACGAACTGTCCCAATGGACCAATAAAAATAATCACACATCCATTGAATGATTAAGAACCAATATTAGGGTTAAATTATTAAAGAATATGTAAGAAGGATTTTTAGTTCAATGGAGGATCTCTTTATAGCCTCATCGAAATGGAAGGTCACATCATAATAGAGTATATGAGGGAGTGGCAGTGAAATCATAGTGATGTTATGGGTGAATCACTAATATAAACCAAAATGAACAAGGATTAAATAGACAGGGGTTCAGGAATTGATAGGATGACCTCAATATTTTTATGATCGACTTGAATTCCATCTTGAAAACTAATGTTCCCATCAATAATCCCAATAGTATACATGAAGAACCATTTTTTAAAATTCACCACAAGGATACATTGGTTCCAGTTTCATATGAACAAAGAGGGTAAATGAAAGCCTGGTTTAAACGAATCACCATACATAGTTTTGTCATCCATGAAAACATCAATGATGTGATTAATGTATTCAGAAAATATACTCATCATACACCTCTGGAGTGATTCAAGAGAATTGAAAAGGGAAAAAGTAATTATTCGATATGCAAACATTCCAAAGGGGAATGTGAATGTAGTATTTTATTGGAAATGTGGTGATATTTGAATTTGGATGTAGTTTTTGTTTCCTTGAAGATTGAAATAATGTGGATTTATTGATAATAATTATATCATTCTCTCAAGGAATGGATGAGGGTAGTGAACTTTTTACGTTTCAACAATCAATTTCTGATAATCGATGCATACATGAAATTTTTTTTCACTCTATTTGTGACAACATATCCATATTAAATTATGACAAAATTTATCCCAACGTTTTATGTACAATAGAAATTATACTAATACTTTCATTATCAAAATATGGGTAGATAATACCGTCTTAAATTACCATGGTATTACCTTCCCAAACTACATCAAGTATGAGTTGTTTGAGTCTTCTTTGTGGTTGTTTTATTGTCTTTGATTATTCTTCGAGATAGATGTTATGCATGCAATGTGCATGGTTAATTATTTGAATATCATCAATGATACAAATGAGGAAATGTTTTTTTCCTCTAAAACATGAGTAATTTTGGTCTCCTTAGTTTTACTATGTGAATTAGTGATAATCATTGTCTAATAGAAAGAATGAAACAAGGAATGAATATTTTAGGCGTGTAGGAAGGGGTTTCAGATATGTTTAATCCTTCATTTGTGGGACCGAAAACATAGTACGAGAGGAAGTGATTTCATTTGTATTTGATCCATTAAACTCAATTATATTGAATGTGTAATAGTAAAGATCGGAGTTGGAATTGTATTCTTGATAGTTTTAATCATCCTCCATGTTGATGTAGTCTATGAATGAATGGTCTGCATAATCTTTTTCATTTATACCTTCGTTAATCCTGGTGAAAACACAAAAAATACTCTCATTTGATAATAAAGAACTTGATAAAATGGCGTTGAATCCACTCACAGAAGTGTCCTTAAAATCAATGATGTAGAATGTTGAGTGATCCTTGTATGGGTATTTCATTTCTTGAAAAATATTGAACATGGAAAATTTGTTACCATATTCCATGGTTATGTTGCTAGAACGGACATTAACTTATAGTTATAGATGTCGTGAGGAAATGTATTCATTGAATCTGAGAAGATTGTTAAGAGTTTTTTTCACCATCCATTCTAAGGATATAAAAATAAGCTCATAAGATAAGATAGTTGTCTTGGATAAGGAAATACTCAATTATTCCATGAGGAAAGGTATTAAATTGATTGGATAACTGGATGAAGACAATCATTGGGTGAAAGTGACCAATACTAAGGTTGGAGAACTTGGATTTTGGCTTGATATTTATTGAGGATCCTAGGTCTATGAGGTTATCATAAAATTGGAACTCCCAATTTATCAAGGAGCTATAACGGTCCTTAGTTATTTTCATTTCATGGGTATGGATTGTTGGGTTGAAAAATTTTAAGTCATCATAAGTTCCCTCTTATGGGTACTCAATTCCATAAGATACATTTCAAAATCATTCGTTTTTTTATTTTATCTAATAGTGGAATATTGTCATCAAAATGATTAAACATGTCAATCATTTCATGATTGGGTTCAAAGGAATTCCTTGGCATTAAGAAAGCTTGAGGAAGAGTAACTAGGTTCCCTAAAGGAATAAGATGAGGTGAGGGAGTGGATTGAGGATATTATTCTATATTTTAATTATTTTTAATTTCAAGAACAACATTCGATGTTTTAGTTTAGGATCTGTCATGAGGTGTTGAATTTTTTTCCCAATCGATGTGAAATTTCACTTACATTACCCTTGGTGTTGGGAAATGGTTGATTTCATATTTTGAATTAATTTTATGGTTTCTTCTTTCTGAGGTGGGATGAAATTAGACCAATATGGTTCTAAATACATTTATGGAAAGAATGGGTGATGGAGGAAAGATATTCCACATTGCATTCCCATGTTTTCATCGAATAAGTGGAATGTCCCATTTTTGGATTTCCTTTATTCTGGTTCTTATGAAATAAATATTATTTTTTTTGGAATTGGGAAGGCTCACTAAGATAGTGGAATCCAGGATAAAAATGTGTTCGATTTCTCTTTTGTGGTTCAGTAACAAAATAAAAAGTTTACTAGAAGTTACCACCACCTTGACCAAATTGCTATTGGTTTGGATTTTATAGATGGAAATGTGGGGGTGAGAAATGTGATTACAACAAATAAAGCATATGTTATATTTATAACAGAAGTCATTAGAATGGGTTTGGGTGTATTTTCTACTAAACTGACCAGAATTTTGAGGGTTGGTGTTCAACTGAGCATATGAACCATTGATCTCTATTGGTCTAGATAAACAAGATTAATCCCCTAGATGTTTTGGACATGTGTACGTTGGATGAGATAGAGAACTATATATTCCACAATTGTTTATAGGATTAGGGAATATGGTTTGTGGAGAACATGTTGTTGGGTATTTGGCAGAAAACAATTGTTTGCGTACAAGACTGTTAAGTTCACTAATCCACTCGGTCATCTTTTTTGGCTGTATAAATTGATTCTCTTGGACTTAATTTATAAAAGAATGTGATTGAGTAGTAGTTTTTGTTTTTTCATCCATGTTACATATGAAATCTCATGTATTTTATAGAGTTTTTTTCATCAAGAGCACCTCCACTTTCATCATTAATGTGTATTCTCTACATAGCTTATAACACCTCATACAATATTTCCAGAATTATTTTTCCAATAGTTTGGGGGTTTGGGGTATCTTCCCAAAGATTTTTTGCCTCTCCTAGTACTCATGGAGTGATTTATTTGGAAAATAATAGATAACATAAATTTACATTCAGATATAATATGTTTGAGAAGTAGGAAAGAATTTCTCAAATATGAGCTTCTTGATGTCCTTCAATATAGAGATGAAAGTAGAAGGAATGCATTAGATCCATGAATTGGTAGATTTTCCTTAGGGGAATGGGAATTATTGATGTTTTAAGTAATCTAGAAAACACCTTGATGATTTATATTATACCACATAACATGAAATTATTTCAGGTGAATGTGTGGATCATCACTAGTTAGCCCATGGAAATAATGTAGAAGATGAATCAAACCCGAGGTTAGTTTAAAAATCGCCTTGATTTTTGGATATATACTTCCAAGGGGTTAGTAATTCGTATCAGGGTTTTTGAGTTATTTAAGGGCTTGTTCCCAATGATTGGCCATATCTAGTTGAATTAGATATGTAATGAATGGTTCTGGAGAGATTTGATTATTCATAATGTCCCTCCTATGTCTACAAAGTGTTCTATCAATTTCCTGGTCATTAACATATGATGGATCATTTAGAGGATATGGTGAATGAAACGATATTTGGGAAGGGCGAGGAATGTAGATTTTATCTCTTATTTTTAGATATTTGTTTATGTTTTTATTTTATTTTTATTTTAAAATAATTAAAAACCATAGACTACTAGTTTCCATGTCACTGAAAAAGACACCATTTAATTTGAGGCCAATTTCTACTTATTGATCATTGAAAGGTCTGGTTTTCTTCTAGTGTGTTTAGTGGCACTTGGTTCGAATCATTGTGGATGCAATAAATTTTAGAGTTGATTGTTTTTAATTGTTAGAAATTTGATTGGGGGTTTATTTGTAATGATTAGTGGAAATGTTGGATTAATGAATTTTGATTTTAAAATTTAATAAATATTTTGGTGTGTTCAATATTGGGGTTTTTTAGTATGATATCCTTGATAATTGGGTTGTATTAAATCAAATTAACACCCACATCACATGATGATTTTGATCCGAATTCCTATCTTTTGAGGCATTAATCCAATCATTAACATAACTGTGGTTCTAATATCAGTCAATAATTGTTTATTTTTTTATTTAGGGTTTAAATAAACCATGTATATCACATTTTCAACCAAACATGTCATTAATCTATGGAATTTCAAGTTTAACATACACAATTTTAAGCTATATATTATTCAACGATAAAAATCTCTGAATCACTTAACGTCAAAAAATTATTACTTACCTTAATGGATGAGTTACTAATCATTTGATATGGTTATTAATTTGGTATAATCTATTTCATGTTATGAGTTTTAATTTGAATGAATAGAATTAGATAAAAAAATAGTTATGTACTGAACAAATACATGAACAATGAAGAGGGTTATGAATTCACTATCGATTGAATAAGAAAGATAATGAAGATATGGATTTTATCTAGATTTAAACTATTTAAATCCAATAATATTTTAAGAAAGAGAATAGTTAATAATTATATATTAATAAGAAGATTAATTCAAAAATATTTATTTAATATAGAAACACACATTCACAATTACAATTTAATAATGAAAAAACAAACAAGAAATGAGATGTGGAGGAGAGGTCACCTTTTTTAAACACGATTATGTAAATAACACAGACGTCATTGGAAATGATCTAATCTTGGAAAATATCCCCCCTTATGTTATTAAATTACATCCCCTTTCAAGGGGAAGTGGGAGATGAATTAATTGACTAAGTTGGTAGATTATTTTTTACAAAATATGTCCCTCCAGTTGGATAGGCAATTTGATAATTTAAACAGCCCAATGTGGAGAAAAAATCTTCTAAATTTTTTTATATAGGGATGTCTTTAGTTTACCAACAAAATTTGGTGGCCATTGGACTTCTCTGAACCAATGTTTTTTCTATTTAACTAATAAATGTTTTATTATCCAATTTAATGCATAATTTTATGAAGTCCATAATATGATATTGTTTTTGGACAAGAATAATCTCTCACATCCAAATCATTTCATAAAAATTTATTTGAGTATATATCTTGTATTTCATAAAAAACAAAACCTCAATTAGATGTTTATATTGAGAAAAAAGTTATGTATTGTGTCATTAATTTAGATCCTAGAAAAAATGGGGGCAAGACATTCATGGATCAATTGGGAAACATATTTTTTGATTTCGGATTGGAAATTATTATCAAAGTTGAAATTTATTGTCCATGGAACTATTGTGGATAATCAATGAATTTGGACTTTTGTATTATGCCTAAAAAATATAACATCTCAGCTAGTCTTGATTATATTCCACATTGTTTTTTTATTGTCCATATTTCTCTACATATGGATGCATTGGTCCCCACTCATGTTTATTGATTTGTAGTAAACTGAATTATGAAACCTAAAAATAACTAATCAAAACATGTTAATAAGTAGGTTTATCGTTATAAATAAAATTGTAGTCTGCATCAAACCTAGATTAACTCAAATAATGTTTAAAAATTATTTTTAGTATGAAAACATTGGTATTTCTTTAAAATTATAAAAATTTAATTGAAATAAACTAAATGGTTTAGAAAATTTTTATGAATAAATTAATAAGATAAAATCCTTCATACATAAGTTTATGTATTTCCTCATGTACATCAAATATAAAACACAACTAAATCATTTTCACATACCAAAACGAAATATATATTTTCTATTATCAAATGATATATAATATTAACTCAACCCTACTGAATTCCACCAAAAATTGATACAAAAATAAGTATCGAAAAAAATATAATTTCAAGCCAAAAATCAGAGATGGAAAATGTGGGAACATATAACACACACCTCTTCTGATGATAAAAAAATTTAATAAGGTTTAGTCAATAACCAACCAAAAGTAAAAAATCAAAGATTTTGTATGAGCTGCTAGCATCAATTACCTATTATAAATTTCATAATAATCAAGATGTATTATTTTATATGGTTTTAAGTGGCTATTAGATTGAATGAATGTGATGACCAGAATCTAGGAAAAAGGGGTAATCTAGTAACATTAAAAAGCCATGAATTTTTTTTAATGATAAATTGAAGGAAAGAGAAAATAATATTTTCAAGGTCGTGAATATGTGAATTAAGACAAGAGAGGAGGAAATTTTGAAGTAGATAATGTCATGAAATATGTGAAAACACAATTCTTCTCTCGACAGCACTAGAAAATATGACACAAGTGTTCTTTTAACTTTTTTCAATCTTTTTATTGATTTTTGAGCATGAAAAAATATCAAAATAATCTAAAAAGCAATGTTATATCTCTTAAAGAAATTAAATTTAATATGTATAACACTATAAAAGGTTTAGGAAGAGTGATTTCTTACCTTTCCAGGATACAGTTCTTTCTTTTTTCATTTTTCGGTATTTCATCATTAAATTTTTTTTGAACACTTTTCAACATCATTTGTTCTAGATTTTATAAATTTGAATAAATTTATAAAAAATCATCAAATTACAACCTCTCCACCACATATAAATGTATGCATTTAGTCAAACATATGATGAAATATTGAATATCAAAAAAATGGTACCCAAAAATAAATCAATTCCCCTCATAGATAAATTTAAATAAATTATTCAATGAAAATATATATTCATGTTGGATGGGATAAGGACTGGGGCTTGTAATGAAGCTATAAAAATTTCTTATTCATGAATTTATTTTCCAAAAGAGGATCAATGTAATATTAATCGATGCAATTTTTCTATCGTGGTTCTAATGCGGATCAGAAAATGCCTTTATAATATAAATTTATGAAAAATTAGGAAATTCTGATTGAAGGTTCACATAATCAAGGGTCACTATAAAGGGGTCAAAAAATAAAAAAAATTAAAATATGGTAATATGTGACATTTTCATGCAATCTAATGTTGTTCATCATGTTTGGGGATGACTAAATATCTGCATAAAAAATTGATCATTCTAAATTTTTTTTTGAAAAACAATTCATTATCCAAATATGTAATGAAAATAAAAAATATAGATGAACAAAATTCATGAGATACCACAAAAATATGGAAAATAATTTAAAATTAAATGTTGAGTAATTATTACACTTTTTTTCTAGTATTTATTTATTTTAATTTTTTTATGTTATACATTTACATTACTGCTAAAGAATAAATAAATTTGTTTGATAAACAATGTGGTCAAAAATAAAAGAGTGATGAATATAAAGAAAGAGTGATAGAGATAGAAGTAGGGATAGATAGAGGAAGTAGAATATAGATATATGGATTCAAAGGGTTAGAGGTGTCCACCTGTTTGAATTTAATGGGTTTTCATCTTGATCCAGTGTTGAGTATATTGGATTGATGTGGTTCTTGGGGTGTGTGTCCTCTCATGGAGATTCTTAAGCTTATTTCCCTTAACGATGTATTTCTATTATGAATAAGGGTCTTGTTCCTTCAAGGCACAAAATAAGAAAACATTATTAATAATAAAAGAACCTTCCAAACGAGTATTAATTGTACCTTGGTGAAGTAAATATCGAGAGAAAAATAGCATTACCTCATTACCTTCATGTAATACCATTATTGGGATCCAATTTTCATGGAGTTCTTTGAATTTTCCTTGTATAGATTATAACTCTCATAAGAATCTATATGAAGGCCCTCTAATTCTTTTAACTACAAATATATATCTTCCCCAGATTTCACATTGTCAATATTAGAAATGTTTATAGTCCAAAATGGATTAAATTTTTTAATCAGAAAAATGACATGATTTACCAAAATCTATCCTAAATAGATAAATCCCAATGGGTGTTTTTTATGATGTTCTATAAGACCAATTCCCTTAACCAAGTCATTCAAGCATGTCATTTCTTATGGGATTAATAATTATCTTAAGAACACTGATTAACATCCTTATTTGAAATTACAGTCAATAAATTTGGTTGTGGGTGATATTAATTTTAAGTCTTATATATATCACCTATTTTATTCAAAATAGATTCTATGTCCTTATTGTAGAAATGAGTTTTTAAATCACATATCAAGGTATAGAGTGTTGGATATTGATATAATAAGTGGAGTATTAAGGAACTCAAAAATAGAATGTTAACAGACCCTTGTAATTGGTTTTTTCTAAACAAAACTAGAAACATTATTTACCACATTTATAATGTATGAGAATTGATTAGCATGTAGGTATTCCCCCATGAAATAAATTCCGTAAAAATTGAAGATCACACAGAAGATTCAGAGGTTATAGGAAATTTCATTTCATATGGAAATTATTCCAAACATTTGTTAAGTGGGACATGACAGATAGGGATCATGTGTGTCCTTGATGACTGAATTATAGACGAATCCTAGGTCCTGGACCATTTTTGTGGCTCTTGTTGTCCAATGTTTCAAACACTGGGAATTGATTGAAAAAATTCCACAATAGAGGAATGTTCATATTCATCAACAAATCTCTTAATTACATTGTTAGTCCATGTTTTCCAATGTGTATTATCTTCCCAATAATATAATTTTTAATTACTTTTTTACATCGCTTTTTTTATTTCTAATATTTCAAGAAAATATCCAGTAACCATGCAATTTATTATAGGGGAAAACAATGGTAATTTTATATTGAGAGATGATAGGTGTTTAGTTGGAAATTATGTATCAATTATTTCATAATGAGAAGAAATAGATATTCTATTCAAGGTATATTGCATTGAGTTTTATTTAACATGTCTATAATTAATCATAATGTCAATCTCATGGAAGATTAGGATCCATCTTCTTAGCCTCAAGTTCGAATAACATTTCTTAAGTAAGATCATTTTTATGAATGTTTTGTAAAAGTGATGATTTTGGCCCCAAAGAGATCGGTCCAAAATTTATCAGAGGTAAATGCTACAGTTTAAAGATTAATTTCAGTCATATTGTAGGTATATAGAGTTCCATACAATGTTTTGGATGCATAATAGATGACATGTTTAATATTGTCTCTTCATTAACCAAGAACGACCCCAATGGCCTTATTTGAAGAATGACACCTAAATTCGAAGGTTAAGGAATAATCTGAGTGTTTTGTTATTAGAGATGTTATAAGAACAATATTTTGTTCAGTGAAGGATCTATTGCAAGCCAAATAAAAAAGGTATCTAACAACATTTTGGAATAGCCAAGTGTGAGGGAGGGAAATCCTACAGAAGATATGGATGAATGACCAATATAAACCAGTATGAAAAAGGAATGAATGGATTTGGATAACTGACATGGGTTTATTAAGTTATTGGATCACCTCATTTGTGGTAGGACTTATTTGAATTCCCTCTTAAGACATTATTTTCCATAGATTAGTTCCATTAGTAAACATGAATAATTTATCATAAGGTTACATTTGATACAAATTTAAAGGAATAAATAGAGTGAATACAAACACAAATTAAATGAATCACCATAAAAGTAAAGGAATCCATGAATACCTATAATAAATTCAAAATTAATCTAGAAAATATAGTAATCATACACCTCTAGAATTTTTCTAAGGAATTGAAATAGAAAAAATGATTTATATGAAATGAATATGCTCTACAGGGGAATGGGAATGTAATCTTCTCTTGGTCATGTGGTGTAATTAGGATTTGTAAACAGCCGGTTTATCCATCATGAAAAAAATAATGCGACTTTAAAGAAAATATTAATAGAATTTTATCAAGGAAATGAAGTGGGTAGTGATATTTTAATGTTTTATAATTCAATTTCTTATAATAAATGCATACAGACAACTTTTCACTCATGTTGTAAACACATCTCCATGTTCATCTGTGACAACAATTATTCCACCATTTTTAGGTTCCACTAAAATCATACTAACCTATCAACTATAAGAAATTGGTTAGATAATAACATCATTAAGAATCTTAGTAATAACTTCCCCAACTACCTCATCTATATGTGGGTTGAGACTTGATTGGGGTTGTCGGATTGGCATGGATAAATATTCAAGTTGAATAATATGGATGAAAATTGATGGGTAGATTCCTATTATGTCATCCTGGGTCCAACCTATGGATTCTTTGTTTCCTCTATCAAATGAGAAATATTGTACATCTCGATTTTGTTAAGTGAAGAATATATAATGATGGGATAGGTCTAAATACAGAAAAGGAATAAATATTATTGGGGCATATGTAGGGGTTTTAGATTAGTTTCAAAAATTATTTAGGGGAACGAAAACATATTTATAGATGAAGAACATTCACCTTTCATTGATTAATTGTCTTCAATAAATTACATGGTTGTATAGTAGTGATTATATTTGAGATGTTATTCATGATATTTCTCAAGATACTCATGATTTATGAAGTATATTAATGAAATGTCCACATCAACTTCCAAATTTTTTACTACGTTAATCATGGTTCAAATATCAAAAAATCATCTCTCATTAATACATGATGAAAATAATGAAATGTGGGTTAATCCACTTGATTATGGTTACTTAGAAGTATGGATTGATAATTTAATGTGATCCTCAAACTTGTGTCAAATTTTATGAAAATGTTGAACGTGACCACATGGTCACCAAAATATATAGATAATATGCCAGTATGAACATCTATTTTAGTTCTTGATGTCCGCATTAATGGTATTACAAGAATATGAAAATATTTTCAAGAAGATTCATCACATTCCATTTCAAGGACCTAAAAAACATATGGGAATATAGTATCATTTACTCTTAAAAAATACTTAATTATTAGCTTAGGAAAACCAGTGCTTCAATTTGGTAACTGGATGAAAAAACTTATTGGGTGAATGTGACCTAGACCTTGGTTGGAGAATATGGATTTTTTTCATGATATTTATTGAGGCTCCTAGTTTTATGAGTGAATCATCAATTTTGAAACCCCCTATTTAGTATATAAATGTAAATGTCCTTTGAGATTTACATATCGTGGTTATATACTTCTGGGTTGAAACATTTTCAATCATCATATGTTTCCTCTTTGGGGCGAACTCTGAATACTCGGGTATTGGTTTGATGCCATATAATATGGGATTATTGAGCTCAACATGTATAAACATGTCAAGCAATTCAAGATCAATATTAAAGAACATCCTTTGGTAAATGATAGATTTAAGATAAGTAATTGGGTTTGTTAGAGGAATTGAAGGAGGTGAAAAAGTGGCTTTATATTCTTCTTGAGGATTTTTATTATTTTAATTTCCATGACCTACATTAAATGATTCCTTTGAGGATCCCTCGTGAGGTATGGAAATGTTTTTCCTTATTAATGTGCATTTTCACATACATTACCCTATGTGTTGGGAAATAGTTAATCTATATGTTTTGAATAATTGGATGATTAATGATTGTTATAATGGGTAGCTTATTGAATATTTTGGTTTTCAATGTTTTTATGATAAAAATGGTTGTAGGAGGAATGGTCTTCCACATTTTTTTCCTGCAGTTTCTTTGAAGAAGAGGCATGTCATCCATTGGTATTAACTTGATTTTGGTTCGTGGTAAATTTATTATTCTGTGTTTGGAATTGAGAAGGATTTCTAGGATAGTTGAAACCAAGAGGATTAGTTTGACGATTTATCTTTTTAGGTTGAGGAATAAAAGGATATGGTAGTAAATTGTTACAGACACCATTACCACATTAGAATTGGATTAGATTTTTTTTGAGGGAAAAAATGATAATGAGAGATGGGATAACAATACCTCAAGCCTCGGTTATATATATAATAGAATATATAAATGTGGGGTTGGGTAGAGTTTCAATTGAATAGACCTAATTTTTTATGGTTTGGGGTCTGTTGATAATATTCTATATTGAGATCTATTTTTCAAATGAATCAAATGGATTCTATTTATGATGTGGACTTTTGTTTGTTGGATTAGCTGATGAGCTATATATTCCATGATTTTTTATAGGTATAAGGAATAGATATTATGGGGAAAATGGGATTGGGGCTTTGGATACCATGGCTAGTTGATGGACAATACCTGTAATCTCACTCATCCATTTGGTCAACTTGTTGGAATTTATGGATTGATTCTCTTTTACTTGTTTGACATGGGTATGTACTTATTTATATAATTTAATTGTGATTAAAACATAGTTTCTTATGAGATCTCATGCAGTTGTACGAGTTTTTTTAATAAAATAACTACAACATGTCACTTCAATAAGTATTCAATCCATATCCAATAGCCCATTATAGATGTATTACACTAGG
Source organism: Viscum album (assembly GCA_963277665.1). Classification (NCBI taxonomy): domain Eukaryota; kingdom Viridiplantae; phylum Streptophyta; class Magnoliopsida; order Santalales; family Viscaceae; genus Viscum; species Viscum album. The sequence continues at coordinate 1,381,056,667 of OY728166.1, forward strand.
AGTTGGCCATAGTATTTTTGGTGTGGAGAAGTTTTGAAAATAATTTTGAACCTCTTCATCTACTCAGGGAGTGATTAATTGGGGAATTGATGGATACATTATATTTCCTTCAAGATAGATGTTTTTCAAGAAGTAGGAAATAATTTCTCTATGAAGATTCACTTAGTGTCATTCCACATTGTTATGTAACCAGGAGGTAGGTGGAAGAGCCCTGACAAAGTGGAGTCATTGAAGGAGAAATGGAATTCATGAAGTTTTATTTGTTCTCAAGATACCCCATAAGGCTTCATGGTTGGCACACCACATGGAACCCTTTGAGGTGAAGAAGTGGACACTCATCAGATAGACCATGAAAATGCGGTAAAAGATGAATCAAACCTTGTTTGAGTCAAAAATCAGCGTTGATGTTTCAATAATTAATAAAATGGGGTTGGTAGTTCATATCAGTGAAAAATAGTTATTTAATGTATTTTCCATGGTAGTGGCTTCAACTGGATGTGAATTGAATGGTTTTCTAATGATTTGATTATCCATAATAGACCTCCTCAGTCAAGAAACATTTTTATTGATTTCAATGTAAATAAAATCTGATGGATTTTTTGGGAGGCTATGGGACATTCAAATAAAAATTTTTATGATGATTAAGGTGGTTTTTTTTTCATTTTGTATATTTTTCTAAGTTTATATTATGTTGGAATTTTTGAATTTTTTTCAAATAAAAATCTACCATCTACTAGTTACACCAACCCTGAAATAATTCCATTTGAAGTGTGGATAATTTAACGATATCAACCATTTGATGGAAAAGTTATCTACAAATGTGTACATCAACTCTCCTATCAAATCCTCGACTATAGTATAGATTTTAGAGTATATTTATTTTGTAATTGACTATATTTTGATATGGGGGTTTGATTGAAGAGATTAGATGAAATTATTGATTGAAGAAGATTGATAAAATTATTTAAAAAAGATTGGGTGAGTTTATTATTGGTGATTTAGGATTATGATATACTTTATTTTTTATTTATATTGCATTTAATTAATTACCCCATTTTCAAAATTATTTTGATTAAAATTCATATTTATTGGGGATTTAATGCAACACTTCACTGAACTAGGGTTATAATATTAATCAATAGATTTTTATGGTAGTGTATTTATGGTTTTAATAATCTATGGAATTCAAATTTTATGAAAATCATTTCATTAATCCATGAAATTTTATGTTTAACACACACAACATTAATCATTAGAATATACAAAGAGAAAAATATCTCAATCACTTAAAATCACCGAATTATTACTCACCCCAATGACTATTTACTCCAACATTGACATGATTATTAGTCTTGTTTCATATGTTTATGGAGATTACATATAAATATAATGAAAATAATGAGATAGGAAAAACATTATGCACTGAACACACACACAAATAATGAATACAGTAAAAAATGCACTTTCGATTGAATGAGAATTCCAAGGAAGAAAGGAATTTGAACTTTATTTGAACTATTTTAAGATCATTATTGTTTCAAAATAGATCACATAAAATAATGGTATATTAATAAAAATAATAATTCATTAATATTTAATTTTAAATAAAAATGAACACACAAGATTAAAATTGAAAAAAAATAAAACAAGAAAGATATTGAATGTGGAAGATAGGTTTCTCTAGTTGAAACAAGATTATAGAAATTATTACCTGGAAATTGGAAATCAAATATGGAATATAGGTTTCTCTAGTATAAAAAAGATTATGGAATGTATTACCAAGAAATTGGAAATGAAATATTCATTAAAAATATTCTACTTATGTTCTTAAATTACAAACCCTTTCAAGGATAAAATAGGAAGGAATATCCTTCATATGTTCTAAAATTACAATCCTTTACAAGGATAAATGGGGAGTAAATTTATATCTCATGGTAGTGGATTGTTTTCATTAAAAATCATCCCCTCCACTTGGATCACCAATATGATAATTTAAAAAGCTGAATCATTGGAAATAATCTTCTTCAAAGATTTAGATGATGATGCGCGTAGCATGCCATCAATATTTGTAAGACATAATACTTTCGGACTCAATGTTATGGTTATTTTAATACACAATATTCGTTTGTTAATTTTATTCAATAATTTTTTAAGGCCATTGTGTGAATTGTTTTTTGGATAGAAATATGCACTAAAATACACATCATTTTTCAAACAAATTAGACGAAATTTCATGTATTTTAAAACACAAAATACAATCTCAATTGTTTTTCTAGATTGGGAGAAAATAAAAGGATTTGTGCCTCTTTGAAATACTAGATATAATGGTGGATGTACATTCATTGATCAATTGGGCCCCTTATTGGTTGTGTTGGTCCTTAAAATTGCAATCCATGATGAAATGTATTGTCCACATGCTTATAAAATTTGGAAATCTATATTAGGCCAATAAAATATAATATCACTTGTCCAGTTTCATTGAAAATTTCATTGGTACTTCTTGTGTGGTCTATATGAACTATCCGATGGCCGAATTGGCCCCCACAACTCTTTTATAATTTTGATGGAAGTTAAATTAGGAAACCTAAAAAATATGACTCACATAATTTGGATAATTAGTTTTATATTAATAATTAATATATTAAACATACTAAAATCTATATTAAAATAAATAATGATAAAAATAAATCCACTATTGAAATATGGGTGTTTCACAATAATTGTGATCATTAAATTGAAAATAACTAAATGGAGTATACAAAAAGTTATGAAAAATGAATAACATAAATATATCATACCATTTGATAAAAACTGATATATTCTAAACAAACCCATAACCATGGTTTTCTATTATAAATTTCAATTTCTGGAATGTCCATGAAAGATACACTGAGGACATTGGTTGATAACACCATATTGACACCTTTTTATTTGATATATCATGAGAAAGGAGTTATATTATACAATAAACGTCCATATGATGTATTATGATATTGAGACACTATCATGTCTCTATATTCATAAAATTTAAAGTTTCTAGACGTTAACATTGTACTATAGGCTGGATCGCCTAATTACACTAAGAAAGAGGCATATAGGTTCAAATAGTAAGTGTATCCAGCATCATAGTTAAATGATATATATTATTATTTATTATCTATCAAGATAAATAAATATAATTTCTACATGTATTTTAATAATTTTTCATGTTTGATTGACTGCATATATTTTTTCACATGCTATTCGAGGAAGTAAAATGTGATAAGAATATTGAATAAATATTTATTTTCTATTTAGGGAATAGAATATTTATTTATTAATATATGAATATTTAAATGATATTTATTAAATAAATAGTCAATATCCATCAATTGATAAATATGATAGAGGTATTAAAGACTGAGTTTAACATACATGTGAGAAATCATATATATAGAATATTATTGGAAGAAATAATATTTTATTTTTATTCGTAAGTTAGGAAAAAAGATGAAAAATAATAATATTACTATTATTATTATAGAAATGTGTTTATTAAAGGAATTAAATAAATAAAAAATGGAAGTATTGAAGTTATTTATTTCTAACACCTCTCATATATAAGACCAATTATATTATTTCATCATTGATCTAATTTATCTATTAGGTTTTTCCGCACTAATATGGAGAATCCTCTTAAGACTCAATGAGATCTCATCTTTATGAATTCTTTTAATAATATGGATAAATATTATTCCACCTACCACTCTCACATCTAGAGAGATCATGGAAAATGTTTTAGAAGATGTTCACATGGTGATCATCGGTGGACCCACCATGTGATGAGATCTATCATTCTAGCACCCATACATCCTTATGGTGACATTATATGAATTCTGGAACACATTTCAATCACCACTGGAGGTAATTTTCTCTAGATTCATGCAACACATTGATGGTACAATGGATATTTTTTGGTAGATTCATCATTGAATTAAAATCCCAACATGCTAATTCATTACATACTTACATTAATTATAAATAATATGTGATGATGTAATATCTAGTTCCATAATTATATAAATTGTCTTTATTCATTGATTCAATTGTGTTGATTAAGTGTTTTATCATCATGTAGATCTCATATTGAACATTGATCATGAAAAAAATAAAATTCAATCACGTCCCATGACACACTTCTATTATGCCCAGAACCTAACAATTTTATCAGTGTGTTCACATAAATATTTAAAATTAATAATATATCATTGATGTATTTACACATTTTTTTCAATTCATGTTTAATCATTCCTTGAATCTGAATTTTTTGATATCCCTCTTCCTTATTCGTTTCTCATAAATCTAATCAAAATAATTAATTTAATGAATGAAATACAATCAAGGAACTCATCTAGAGAGGACACAGATTCTAGATAGATAACACATAAGTACATGTTGTGTAATTGGGGTTACACGCCACTTACTATTGTTCAATTCATATGTATTAATTCAGAAATACATTCAAACCATATGAGTTGATGACACGTGGTGTATTTATTTGTTGCACCACATTTTTACTAGCCTATCCTAGTTCAGATTCAGATATAGTACAATCAATGTAGCCCACATAAATGGAATGTAGTCCCATTGAGTCACAGATGGTGTTTGTGTTAGCATACATAAACTACATGAATAGTGAATGAGTAACTTAGAGACCAGATGTAGTGCAATTTCTTATACATGTCGTGTACTCCAATTATTTGGGGCATAGTTTACACACTATGTCCCTTGAAGTGTGCCTCTGATAGAAATTGAGATATGTATAGTCCATGTAGATTTTCTATACACACATTGTACTTAAACCTAATTAGAGTGATTTCAAATTAAATTATTACACATTATAAACATTATAGAAATGTTCTCTTGTGTTGTCATTAAGTTCATAGGACACTCCATGTGATGGGTTTTAATAATTATAAAAATTTATAATTAATATATACATAATGTTATGATATACATATCATGAATGAGTCATATTATATTTGTTACTCTATCTGAATTAAATCATAACATGTTACCACGAAATAATGTAATTCATGAAATCATTATGTAGATAGTACAAGTCATGAAAGTGTGTGCTAATTCTTGTATTCCAAATATCATAAGAATAATCATCATAAGAGTATAATACATGTTGGGAAGATTTTGATGGGTATTCACCATGTTGTCTACAAGGTACATTTATGTACATTGATAATTTTAAATAAATTTATTTTTTTTAAACATTTAGGGATAAGAATATTAGGAAAATTTTAATGAAAAATCAGATAAAATTATTCATTAATTAAAAATTATAATTAATTGATTTGGGCACAATTTATCTTAAATTAATGGAATAGAGAGGCATATAAGATAGAACTAAAATAAATTGTCTTATAAATAGTTATTATCTATGACATGGTAAATCAATTAATTAAATCAACTTAATATTAACATGCATGTGATGAAGATAATTATTTTCAATTTACGCATAAAAGGATAAAATCCCACAATATTATATATTAATTCTGTATAACCATCAAATACAAATTTTAAAATCGAACCATTATCTAAAGTGATTGACCAGCCAGTGTTGGGTTCATTCAACTATCTAGTAATTATAACATTATGTTTTAGGTAGACTTTAATTATTTCACATCAAGGGTTTATATCAAAAGAAAACATTGTTGAAAATGAGATTTACGGGTTGAGGAAATACAATTTAATGATTTTCAGACTAGGGGGTCCACTCCGTAGATCATGAAATTGTGAGTTTATGATGATTTAATTTGAAATTTCTACCTTAAACCATTCAACTAGCTTGACCAACCAAATTGGTTGTAATGAAAAGTGGAATATGGATCCTCGCCGCTAGATTGTCCAAGAAACATAATATTTCGAAACCAAGGTTGAGGGTTATTTTGTTTTCAGAAAATATTGGGAGAATAATAAATATAATATTTAATTATTTTTATATGTTTTATAAGATAATGTACTAAAATTTAACTCAACTTATTTGTATAAAAACCATTAAAATGAATTAAACAAAATCAATGTGATCTATATTTGACAGGGATAAACTTATCATTAGAATAAATTTCCAAGAGTGGCAATTGTGGTTACACCTTATCATTCTCCATGAATTGAAATTATATGCAAGGGAAGAACCAATTCATAAATAGTGTAGTTAAGAGGCTAGTGATGATGCATAATATCCCAATGAAAAAAATTTAGATGATTCTAGATATGTGTAGTGTTTCATTCTATCATCCATGACCAAGGATGTTTTTAAGAAACATGATGACATGGATGCATGTAAAATGATATCTCATCTTTGAGATCTCAATTTAGAGAAGGTGACACAAGAGAGGTACGAGATCTACAATGATTTTTTTTTGTAACTATGTGTGGATGTTATAATCTAGTTTGTACTCAAGTAACCATTCTTATTTAATACATTGAATTTTATACATATTAAAAGATTAAATTGTCAGATGAGATTCATATAGATCTCATAATTTCATTATTTCCAAATAACTTCTCTATTTTATAGTTAATTACAATATGAGAAATGAGGATAAGGGTCTTTCAAACCTTGTAACATTGATTCTCCCTGTGGATAAGAACATGGGGCTTGATAAACCTATGGTACATAAGGTGAACAAGAAAAGGATGAAAAAAAGAAAAGTGGCCCAAGACTCATAATAAGACTAATGATCTTGAAAACCATCCTTTCATGAACATGAAGATCTAAAGGTATAGAAAAGAAAATGGGATTGTATGTTTTTTATGAGGAAAACTAGGTTAATGGAAGATTAGCTATACCCAACATAAAGGGAATCTAAATGTGTGTTTTTTATCAAGTGCAATCCTTCAATATCTACACATAGGGAATTTCATTCATCCTATGGTTCTCAAATATATATCCAAATATAGGTACCAAGTATATTTAAAAATATTTCTAGAGGAGAGAAGAATTTCAATTCTACTAATGGTGTGATTATGGACACCACACCCACTGGTGACTACCACCATTCTTTTCCAATTTAAATTTTTTTGGTTTTAAGTTATTTTTATTATGAACTGAAGGATAGCAAAAGAATAATTTTTCTATTATGAATAGATATAGATTGGTTTATTTTAATGTTTAGAAAGAAAATTTGTTTCATTTTTAATGGGAACATATGTTATAGTATGGAAAATTTAAACAATTTTTCTTCTGTATTAAATTATTAAAGACTAGTATTGACAATTGATAATGAATCATGCTCACATGACTCATATAAAATCCATTAATTTCATCGCCCTCATGGTCATTTAACCGAGAATAGCATGAATTTTTTTTTACCAAGATGGTTATTTAGACATGAATGATCAACATCCACTTGAAATATTCAATGCCTTATTTCATGGAAAAGTGAACAAACCACCATTATGTGGGAAGGGTGAAAGCGACCGATAGATTCTAGGTTTGGTAGACAATGATATATGTGGACCATTTCCAATAGATGATAGATGGGGATATTCTTATTTACTATCATTTTTTGGATGAAATATGTGGTTATGGATGTATAAAATTTATTAGGTATATGTTTTAGTCCTTTACTAGATTCAAATAATTCATGAATGATCCATAGAATACTATTAGAAATGGGATAAAAAACATCAATTAGATTGAGTTAGAGAAAATATTATCCATGATTTTATCAACATTATATAGGTGTTTGAGATTCTATCTAAAATCACTCCACCTTTCAAAGAGTCTATACCATTATCAAAATATTTCAGATGGTAAGAATCCATGAATATAGAAATGGATTCCATGTATCAGAACCTAGTTTTTGTTCTGGTTGATACACTAGAAGATGTAAATCCCATAGGATTCAAGTTGTTATTCATGAGAAAATTTGACATGGAAGGTAAATAAAATACCTATAAAGCAAGGATAACAGTTAAAATATATAAAAAGAGTCACAGAATTGATTTGGATGAAACTTTTCATGAGTTTCCATGTCTAAATCTATCCTAATTGTACTTTAAATAGCATCTTAACATTACTAAGATATTTTTAATATGTATGTGATGACTACATTACTCAATGGGAACCTTGTGACAAACCCGACCCAAGAAGCTTGGAGTAGGTTCATAAAGAACAGTGTCTAATTTTTTTATAGCAACATGTAGATAAAAATTACAGATCTCATTCCATCACGCATAATCCTTTCGATTATGTTTCTAGAAATTAAGATACAACAAATACATTTCATAAAAATCATGAAAATGATAAACATAAGATTACTTTCATCACATAGGAGTACTTATTGATTGAAAAATATACTACCACATAAAAATAAATTAAACATTTTGGGTGGGTATTTAAAATTCTTAGTAAGGGTTTTTAAAAATAAATTACTAAACTTATTTTTTATAATAAACAACATTTTAAACAATTACAAAATAATTTCTTAAAAAGAAAACTGAATATTCTGAAGCTCATCATCAACATTTTTCTTAGTTAAAATGATAAAAATTTAGGGTAATCTCATACATAGTTATTTGTAAATTTATTAAAAGGTTGTAAATAAAACATGATACAATGTAAGCATACTTGTAATAAATGAACTAAATGATACATATGGACATAGTGTTGACTAACCTAACATAGTGTGTCCTTCCAATGGTGTAGGTACAAATTACAACATGAAATAGTATTTTCATAGAGTTCTTCCCAAACAATATGTTAAATCACAAATCACATATAATGAAAGTAATGAAATGAAGGTTTGATTTATAGCATTACTATTGAATCATTGAAAATAGATGTTAATAATTATTTATAAATTATTCATTATTTTCCCATGTGCACTTTATACCATAAAATATGTAGAATTCTCTAAACCAAGGATTTTCTACAAGTCTAATAAAGACTTGGTCAGTCATATAAAAATACATAATGAGGGAATGTATAATGAAAGACATTGTAATATCTTTGTCAAGGACTTTCACCAGTATTATAAATAATCATTCACTACAAGCCCCGTGCTAAGACCATATAGTTAACAACCTCACATAATTTGTCTCATGAGGCTCAACTTTACGTAATGAATTAGAGCGCTATCTGGGAACACCCATCATATGATTTAAGTCCAATACATACCAAATATGTCTAGTATGGACATATATTAAAATTGTCCCATACCACATTGTTCATTTAAATTCTTAATCCATGATTTATCACAGAAGATAAATTTCATACATTCATTAATTATATAAAATTTCATAAATGAAGTTAATTATGAAATAAATATAAAAATGGCTAGGTTTTTTAGTATTTTGTCCTGGCTTCATCAAATTTAAAAGTGATATTCATGGAAAAATGACATTATTTTTCACATGAGATAATAACTAATGAATATAAAATAACATATTGTCACATAAAATAATAACTATTTCATTCAAACCATTGTCACACAAGTGTGGACATTTTTCAAACAAAAATTTACATGTTTATTGAATTTTTTGAAATTATTATTCATTTTTAAACCATACATTGTTAATGGAAGTTAAAAAAAATAAATTTCAAACATTGATATTCAATAGTATCTATTGTGGAAGATTAATCAAGAATTAATATTTAATAGTTATTATTTTAAAACATTCATTTCTTATGAGGAATTGAATCATAAGAAAATAATTGGGCACACCTCACTATATGTATTTATGAATGTAAATTTTTGTATTAAAAAAAGACAATTTCCGCGTTTATCTAATAATTATAATATGATTGTGTACATGTAATGAAATCATATTAATGATCCCTCATAAAAATTGTTGGAATAAAATAACAATACAATGTTTTGATATTATTTTCCTTTTTCTATTTGTAATAATATTCACAAATAAATTTAGGCCACAAAAATTACAAACTTAAATGGAAGGATTTACATAGGAACACATAATATGTAAAAAGAGACTATAAATAGATTTTTTATTTAACATGAAAATAGTTATACAACTTACTAACATATCTAATACTATATAGAAACATATGATTTCATGACTGAATATATATATATATATATATATATATATATATCAGGTATTCATAATCAAAAGAATCATTATGTAAATTATGTGGGACAAAATACTACCTTTTTAAAATTATAGTTCACCATTAAATAGGTTGAGTATGCTATTTATATAGAAACAGATATTTACCACTATAAATATCTGTCTTTGGAAAAAACCAAAATCATTACATAATGATCCCCTCAAATATTATAAACATTATAAGTATAAAATTAATTATATTAATCTATAATTAGAAAACAGAAAATAATTTTGGATTTTGAATGTTGTATGATACATATATACACAAAGTGTATATGAGGTATTGAATATCTAATACAATGTTTAATTTGATCCTTGCAAGCCTTTCATACCTAAAAAAATATTTTTTAATCATTTATATCAACCATAGGTAAACCAAAATTTTATTAGGATCAATGTATCTATTTATATAACTGTATGTACTCAAAGGGTTTTCACATAAGGAAAATAAATGAAAAATAACCCTTACATGTACTATATGTGTAGAGGACATCATAATAATATTAACCATTTTAAAATATGAAACAAAAAAATAGGTTATATATACATAAATCTATATACATATAAATGTATGAATGAGCTAATTGATTAAAAAGAATACTAAATAAGAAGACTTGTTTGTATTATACATATTAAAAACATCACATACACACTAATAATTACATTATAAAAACATAAGAGAATTTAGGAGTGGAGATTATATAAAATTGTACATATAAATATATATGTGTGTGTATATATCCATAAAAAAGTATATATAAGGTTTTACGTAATGAAATAGAAGCAGAATAATCCCTTATAATAATTATATGCATCAAAACATCAATTAAACACGGAAAACTGCCATTTGAAAAATCAAAAATAGTTTTGGTTTGGAAGTTATATAAAATCATATATACACAGAAGTGTAAATATGGGGTTTTCATATAAAAAAAAGTTCAAATAATCCCTTACATGTATTCAAAGAAGAAATTGAGTTGAGTAGTGGATGTTGTTAAGATGGGGAGAATAAATTCAGTAGAGTTATGTCTGAAATTAGGGTTTATAGAAGTTTTTTATGTATATATTTTATACATAATGACCCGTAAATAAAATATAAACAAATACCAAAAAAAATGACAACTGAAAATTAGTTCTCACATCATAATTAATATAAAACCAAATCTAATCAATGATTTAATTATTTATAAATATATATATATTGTTTATGGAACAAAAAATAGGAATCCAATGAAAATAAAAAAATAACAAGGGTGGACTTATAGGTAGAAACAATGGGTTGGGTTAGAGGAGAGTAAAGGAGGGTCATAGTAGTAGAAAAAGAGAATGATGCAGGAGGAGGACTATGGGTTGAGGACACTCATTTGGCAAGAGGAAGAAGATGAAGAAAGGAGAAATTTTAAAAAACATGTATGGTTGTGATCAATCGAAACTGATCAAACGGCTCAGGTGGGTTCATCAGTTTTAAAAACAAAAGGGAAGTTGAGATCATCTAATGATTGATAGGACCACTGTGAAGCTTTTGGGTAGTTTAGAAAGGATGTATTTATGAAATCTCACATTCCATGATCAAAAAGTTGAGGAAGCACAAAGTGGGAAAGTAGCGGAGGTGGGGTTCGAAAGCTGGATGGATTAGACAGTTGAGATATCAGGTGGTGAGATTGAACTTCCATGATTATATCCCCTTTTTAAAAAAACATTAGACATTGGAAAAGAGGCATTTTTCAGTCCTCCTTATAAACTTCACTGATCTGGGGCTACAGAAAGAAACTACGTACCCCCTCCACAATACCGCCACATAACGGTTCTTCATTATGAGCGTTCTTTACGCCCACAATCTATCATCAGCCACCCCACATAGTGGCACTACCTTGAAACACACATGTGCCACTGTGGGCGCACACTACAGTCGGTGTGAAACTCTGCATGCACTTTTTGTGTTCTTCATGAGGATCCTTTGACCTTAAGGTTCTATGTTAGATTCCCACAGGACCTTGAGGGCTTCGCCATCAAGGTGTCCCTTGGTTGGATGGGCCCCGAACCAAATTTTGGTAAAAAATATTATTTTCTAAAAACATAAGGACAGATATATATTATAATGATAAAAATAGACAATATATTCTTTCTTATATTTAAACTAAACCCCAAATATTATTTTTTTTCATAAATTGTATACATTTTGAGGGTTTAAATCCCCATAATTTCAAAATTATAATACAAAATTTAACTTCCACTATGACATAAAATGAATTCATTTTAAATAATTTTAAAATGTTTTATATTTGTTTTAAAAAATATAATATTAAATACATCTTTTTTTTGAAACCACAATTTATTTTAACTAACGATAACAGTTTAACCAATTTAAGACAAATAGAAAAATAATTGGATCATATAAAAATAATTAATTAAAAGTTCATTTCTATTAAAAGATAAATATGTATACACATTTAATAAATTGGGGTATTCATTCAAAACATTACATTCACTTAAAAACATTCATTTATTAACTATAATTTTACTTCCAAAACGTCAAAACACTCAAAGTTCATAAAGTACATAAAATAATTGTGATAATTAAAAGAAATATAATATTTTGAAAAAAAAAATTCACAAAATAATAAAAATACTTAAAATAATAAAAATACGTATAAAATACCTGACATTTAAAAAAAATTATGACCATTGAAAAAATCCCATCGGTACTCTCCATGACCATCAAGAATTAAATTTATTTCTGGGGCCTTATAAAAACTTTTTTATTTTGCTAAAAACATCAAAATCAAAATAATAATAATACTACTAATTATCAAAATAATAATATTATAAATTATATATGTTTTGGTTGATACATAATCTGCCCTTAATGGAATTGTATCCTCACAATTCCATTCCACTCCCAAACATCCACAACCCAATCTTCTGACATTAACCTTGAGGCCCCTTCACCAGGTCATCCACCCAAGATAATACACTGCTATCCTTATGATGATTCCTATGGTAGATTCAAGTTCTACAGTCTCCCTAGCCCAGATACTCCTTGAAAATTTAGGGTAAAACTTATTTATGTAGCACATAGGTTTCTAGATAGAGGCATGAGAGGTATGGAGCACAGATATTTTAGAATGAACTCAATACTTATAGATATTCCAAGCTATTATATGCTTGAGAGTTATGATCCCATTGGGAATCCCTTATATACTCAAACATATAACCCGAAATAGATAAGCTTTTCAAAGGTCACCCTCCAATGTTGCTTCCCAGAACATCCTTAAGGCTATGTCATTTTATGATAGAGTGATACAGGAGAAGACACCGTCATTATACTTTCTCATATTCCTATACAATGTAAATTGTGCATTTTCTATATAGTGTTAAACATAATAGTCTCCCGGATAGGACCGGGGGACATTTGGGTACCTGGACACCTGATATAGGCTTTGGTAAGATAAAAATATGTTAGAGATGTGATGTAAGATTATTAACATGACATAAATACTATTTTATCTATTAATTAGGTAGGGAGAGACTTTTTTGGAGAACCTTCAACTGCCATTTGAAAATTTTAAGAAGTAATTATACTTATAAAGTCATAAATAAATTTTTCATCTTGTTCTGATTTTCCATAGTTGTCTAAACCGATCCTTTGATACCAATTGTGATTACCCTGACCCAAGTATCTTACCTTCGGTTCCTAAATAATGGTGTGAAGTTTTTTATGAAAAAAGTAGATAAAAAATTCACATCTCATTCCATCGCATAAAATCATTTAGGTTTAGGTTCTAGAAACTAGATACAGCTGATACATTTCACAAAAAAGAAGACAAAGATAAACTTCATATTGTTGCCATCACATATGAGTACTCAAATCATGATAGATCTACTAACCCTGTAGAGAACCAAAGCTTTACGTACACAGACATTACATTACTTTTGTGGAATACTTAATACATAACAAAAATAGACACACAAGGACCGTAATAGTTTAGTGTCTTTGGAAAATCGGAATAAAATATCCTTATCATTGTGAAAGATCTTCAACATCTCCCAATAAAGATCTTCCCCTTTTTTTCTTACCTAAAACCTTAATTTATATCCTGGGTAAAAGAAAACATAAAAGTGGTGAGCACAAATTCCCAGTAAGGGTAAACATAGAGAACATAAAACAATCCATAAACATTTGAATGCCAAAACTTGAACATAAAATCTAAACATCAAAATCTTGAGCAAAGACATGAATCTTGGAAGTACGTAAGGAATATATCATAAGGTAAAATCAATCATGATAAAATAGAATTGTAATAATACATGTAATTGTGGAAACCATTAAGCACATGATATTATTTCCATGGTATCCAAGGCATTGCTGCGAAGACCATCTTAGTGGACAAAGTCCCTTTCTAGATCAAGTTCACTCCTCGTTCCAGTCCTGTATTACTGAACCAGTTTAACTTGTCGTTCCAGCCATGTCTATCTCATGAGATATAAATCATTACCCAATGCATTGGAGGGAGATATAGGTCCCACCCATCTCATTATGAAATCATTCTTACTTTTTCCACAAAATAAACAAACATCATTCATAATAACCCAATAAATAAAATGGGTTTCATAAACATCATCCCATCATCACATAATCCATATAAAAGAAATGGATATAATTTAATAATAAGAAAATTGAAACCATGTAAATCATAGAGACATGATACTTGAATCATACACATGTGAAATAATGTCATCTTAGATGAAGATGGTTTTGATAAAACACTTGAAATGAATTCTTGAGGAAAATATCCTTTTTTCTTCAAAATCATTTTCTCTTCACAAAATGTCGTGTAATTTTAGAAGAAAAGGTTTTTGTTGAAAATATTCAAGAAATCATTTGAAATATTTTTCATGAATATATGGCTTTATAAAACCATAAAAATCCATTCATCCCGTATAAGTTAAATATAACATTATCCCCGTACTTTTTTAGAAAAAGTCAAAAAAGTACCTCGTAATGTAAACAAAAGAAAGATTCCTTACATAACATGTAGTAAAAGTCAAAAATGGGAAAAAATTACTTTAAACATACATGAAAACACTTTTATAAAACATGGACATGGATGATAGAAATAACCCCAGTAAATACTTACGAATAAACAATCTCGGATAAAAATGAGATAGGAGAAGTTATCCCTTACCTTAGGTCTGATATGCTTCGTACGTATCCAAAACTCCTATATAATGATTTAAATAATTTAATTGACTTATTACAGAATCATATTCATTGTTATTATATAATATATGGTTCACTTATGACTTTATATTACCCGTTCTTTTGTAAATTCATGTTAAAGTAGCATTTGGGTAAAATCGTTTCATTTGTCGTTCGTGTTTTAACTTGTAATTATTCATATGATTACTTAGATCATGATTACTTACATCCAGAATGTAAAACATGATTTATATATAATATATATTCAGAATATACATATATATAATAGATCGATAAATGGAAAGAAATACACCGTTCATGGAGATGGTAGGCCGTACGTACGCATGAACGTTGTTTTCGTTTCCTTATTGAATTGAATGGAATTAAGTATATGATATATATATATATATACATAAATCCAGTATAATTATTATGTCATATATTACATGATTACATATTATACATACCTTATAATCATTCTTGAAAGGTTAACATGGAGAGTGAATCTCATCACGTCGTGGAGACGGTACTCTGTACGTATGCACGAGCGATGATATCATTCCCAAGATCGTGGAATTGTATTAAAGTGTATGTATAATATTACAGAATCAATATCACTTTACAATAATAATATATATTCATTAATTTCACCATTATACCCATCCAAGTATGGTGGTGGGGTAAAATAGATTACACCACGGCGTGGAGACGGTATTCCGTACGTACGCACGCACGGTGATTTCGTTTTCCGTAGGATGGATAGATGGTGAAATATGGTTGTTTCATACTTATAATAACATATCAGTATATGAGTGATACTTATGTTATTACCTCATAATTAAACAATTAAAAAATAAGATGTGGAAGAAGAAATAAGGTTGAATGAATCGGTAATAGACATTACCTCTTCTTTGAAGCGCCTCTTTGAGACCTCCTCATTGGGCACTAAAATTGGTCTTTGAAGAAGACCAGAACCACTAGTATGTTTCAAGGGAAGTGGATAGGAGAATTTTTCATGGTTTGTCCAAGATTGAATTCTCAAAGTGGTGTGAGGAAGAGAGGGAGGAGGTGCCCTTTTATAAGGGAGGATAGGGGCACCTTTGAAAATATATGAAATATTAGTTTATATTAAAATACCAAGCCCGATTAAAAACATCCAAAATGACTCATATCCGGAACATTAGATGATATAGGTATGTAATATCATCAACCAATAATATTTAGACATGTTATGAATTTATTTTAAACATTATCAACATGATTTATCCTTATTTATCAATTTAATTTTATTTGCGGTAATAATATTTTAAATTTTAAATTATTATAAATAATTACATATATGTTGTTAATTTTTCATAATTTGATACTTTATGAAATTTACGACCATATAAATTCAAATTTATAATTTTTAAATATTTTTGTTATTTTTAAACAATTTTATAATATGTTATTTTTATAAAATAACAATAGTGTCAATTTTGACACTTTTCATTTATTTGAATTTAAATAAACAATATACAGAATATATGTTCAAAATAAAAGATTTAATAGATTAATAACATGTCATAGTTATCTATAAAATTAGTGGAGCACATTAAATAGTTCATATAAGTTTTATTTTAATGTTTTTAAACCCATTTATTTGATATTTCTCTTAATAAAATAATTTCAACATCATTATTATGTCACCTTTAATGATACTTATTTAATACCTAAAAATTCTAAATAAATTCATATGATGTATATAATTTTATTATATTTCTGGACACTATTTATATCCGAAATTTCATTAAGTGTATCACTAAATTAAAATTATTATACTTATAAGATTTAAGAAAGTGACATGTTGTCACTTTCTTTGGTTTTAATAATAATTAAATTATTTTCATGGACAAAAGTCCATTAAATTAATCTAATCCGACCCTTAAGAGATATGGGTCGACCTTTAGTCATCCAATAGGATTTTTTCAGGTGTTAGGGTAATTTTATAATCTTATATTTACCCTTAATTACCCGATTTACCTTTAACTATGGTAAATAATGTTTAACATAGTTACTATTCATAATGCCCACAAAAGTAGCTTATTAACATAATTTGGACCAACTTATTCCAAATATGGAATCAATTTTTCCAAATTTAGTACTCAAAAGTTGCAGAAATTTAATTAAAATTAATCTCGTTGTCGAAAGAAAACGGGTTTTTGTTTAAAACATTACAAAAGATTGAATTGATTTAACCTACGAATTCAAGGAAAAATAAATGCTAATGACATTATATTAAATGGTAAAAATATATTCAATTTATACTTTAAAACCATTCAATATTATAATTTAACCATATAAATTATTACGATGAAAAAAGTTGTTTTTAATTAAAATATAGCATGTTTTTACTATTCATTAAAATATGAAAGTTATCAAAAAATTATCCAATGTAATTTTTTATATTCTGATTCAAAATAAGAAGATTATTTTGTAAAATTGAACTTATAAACATTTCAAAAACTAGATTAAATGTGGATACGCCATCAAAAGGCGAAAAAACTACACTTTTTGAAAAAAACTTATTTTACCCGAAAAAATTATTTTGTTCTCATACCAAGTTTTTTGAAAATGTGTAAGATGAATAATAATGTTATAAAATTCAAAATGTAGTTAATATTATTCATAACAGCTAGTTCATAATAATATTATAACCATATATCATTGTTTAGTGAAAGCTGATATTGCGTACAACACACGCTATCGAGGAAAGTCACGATTGCGTGTAATTCAAGCCAAGTCAGGGTTGTGTGTTTTTCAAGACTCATTTGTTGTTGATTTTAAAAAAATACAACCATATTTCATTTATACATTGAATATATATATATATATATTCTCAATGTTATGAAGAATGACTATTATCAAACGAACATGAAATTGTGTGTAACACAATCTAAGAATAGTGTTGTGTATACTGCAAGCTAATATGGTGTTGGATATAGCACAAGATAATCTTGATGTAGCATAAAACACATGACATAAAATAAATTAAAAAGAATACTTATCATAAAATATCGGGTTGTTACATTATACCCCCCTTAAAATGAATTTCTCCCTCGAAATTCGTTGGGGTTATAAATGGTTTACTACTCGAAAGATTCTTTAATAGAAACCCACATCATAAAAAGGAAAACCAAAACTTGGCTTTAAAAACTAAACTATGAAACATAACGGTTACCCAAATTAACTCATCACTGGGTTTCCACTTAGGAGAACATAGGTGAAAATATGGATATGGAAGAAAAATCTAACCATCAAGTTATGATGGAGAGTGGTAGATAACATGGCTATGAAAAAGCCATCAATCACAAAGCCATAAGTTTTTTATGATCTAAGGTACCATCTGATTCATCGGATATAAGAGAACTAGGACAACATTTTTGGTTTTCAATATCATTTCCCAAAAGTTGAAAATTTTTAATTAGAAGAAATACTTGCTTGATTTTCATACAATCTCACTGTTGTTCCTGCTTTGAACAATTTCCACTTCATCTCTTAAAGAAATAATGTTGAATTTGTTATTCGTGAAGTGCTAACAGATCATTAGATAGAATGATGGGTCATTCCACCTATTTCAAACAAAAGGTTAGCAAAAGTTATCAAATATACATAAGTCCATCTATGGTGTGGTTAATCATATACGATTCCAAAAATGAACTTATACTTCATATATCATACCACTTAATAAAATAAAACTAGTTTCTACTCACCAGAAACTTCCTGTAGGGCAGTGGTAGGCGATAAAGGTTTGTCGCACTTCGGTTGTGGGTTTGATTTTCATAGCCTTGTCTGACGCGATGGGTTGTCGCCCGTCCTGCAGGTTGTCCTTTTTCTAAAACTACATTTCTATATCATCCCATCAATAATATCGAAAAATGTTCTATCCTTTAACAATACTAACTTATGTCCAACATAATCCATTCCAATCTTTAGGCTTATCCATAATATTGCAGTCCATTCTCATATTATAGTGAAAACGATTACCAGAGATTTCATATAACAAGCATGTTAATACCATTGTTGATCCCCATATATCAAAAGATATGTCTTGTTGGTCACATTCCAAACATTCGAAGGCCTTAATCATGTATTCTCTTGAAAAATTAATACCCCATGAATCTTAGTGAAAACATGGGTGCTGTAAAAAGTTAACTCTTTCCACATACCAAAACCCCTAAATTCTATATACTCAAACCATGATATAACTATATCCTTATATCAGTCACGAGCTCATGAATACTATCAAACATTTCATTTTCTCTTTATCCATTTATTATGCGCATATCATCTTTTTTCCAAAAATATCTCAATCACTTTCCATGGTTATCGGTACCATAAAATTATTGAAAACCACAGTAGACCAGTACATAAATATTCCAATATTCCACGATACTATGTAAAACATTATTTTGGAATCCCATTACATAAACACTTAATCATTACACAGCTTCATTTTCATACTCAACATCACAAATAGTGATCGCATGAGACTTCCCTTTACCATTTTCCTTAATAGGTTGCTCATGTTGATCATAATTAACCCATGGATTAGGTCATTTATTAGTATAATGCCCCATTTCCTTGCACTTGAAGCATTAAAGTGTTGGTGGTGCGCTCTCTGTAGTCTTTTCTTTATTCACATCATTAGCAACCCTTTTTCCATTACTTCGACACTCTGCTTCTCGATGACCTTCTTTTCCACACTTAAAACATTTTCTATTACCTTTTAGGAAATCTCCACCATGCTTCTTTCCACACATTGAGCATAAGGAAACATTCATCTTCTTTTCACCATTATTTTGAGATTTCTCCTTGAACTCCATCTTTCGTTTCTTGTCAAACCCATGAGATGGATATGTTACACCAACATATTATTCTACCATGATAGCACTACACACAATTTCTTCATAGCTACTGAAGTTGCTTATAGCTAATGCCCTTAAAAGACTGGGTTTTAAGCCACTGAAAAATCGATCAACATTACTTTCAGGTTGGATGATAAATCCAGATGCATACCTTGCAAGTCTTGTAAAATTCGCTTCGTATATACCAATAGATTCATCATCCTTCTGCTTAAGCTCAAGAAACTCTTTCTCCCTCTTTGTTCAAAGAATAAGAGGGAAGTACTTATTGAAAAATAAGTTCTTGAACTCGTCCCATTCCATGGACTCAATTTCAACTCTTGGCCTCGTATTCTTGATAAGATTCCACCATTTATCACCTTCACCTTCCAAACGATATACTGCTAAGATGAATTTATCATGTTCAGAACATTGAAGAACAGAAAATATCTTTTTAGTGGTACTGATCCATTGTTCAGCAACAAGTGGATCCGATGACCCACTGAAAGAAGGTGGATGTTGCCTCATGAAGGACTCAATAGAATATTGTTCCCTTCTCTTCTCATTTGGAAGTCCAGAATGATTCATAGCTTGTGTAAGTATAGCAATAATATTTTTCACTCCATCTCCCATAACATTTGTTTCTTCAGGAGGAAAATCATTGCATTGTCCATTACATTGATCAACAGGGTTCCTTCGGGTTCCATCCATCGTCTAAAACCCAAAAAGAATAGTGTGAGAGGCAAAAATCATGCTAGGGAAAAAATATAATAAAGGGGGAATACCTATAATATCTAATATCGTAGGTTTAATTATAAAATTTTTACCGTAATTCTAGGACTATAACCTATACTTATACTTTACCTTAGGGACATCCCTAGACATATATTAGAAATATCTCTAGGGATCTCACTAAATTTCTCACATCCTAGTTTCCAAAGGTTGACTAAACCTTTCCTCTAATACCAACTGTAGAGACCCAAAGCTCGACGTACATGGAAATTACATTAATTTTGCAGAATACTTAATACATAACAAAAATAGACACAGAATGACCGTAATAGTTTAGTGTCTTTGGAAACTCGGAATAAAATCTCATTATCATGGTGAAAGATCTTCAACATCTCCCAATAAAGATTTCCCTTTTTTTTCTTACCTAAAACCTTTATTTATATCCTTGGGAAAAGAAAACATAAAAGGGGTGAGCACAAATGCCCAGTAAGGGTAAACATAGAGAACATAAAACAATCCATAATCATTTGAATTCCAAAACTTGAACATAATATCTAAACATCACAATCTTGAGCAAAGACATGAATCTTGGAAGTACGTAAGGAATATATCATTAGAGAACATCAATCATGATAAAATAGTATTGGAATAAAACATGTAATTGTGGAAACTATTAATCACATGATATGATTTCCATAGTAGCCAAGGCATTGCTGCCAATACCATCTTAGTGGACAAAGTCCCTTTCTGAATCGAGTTCACTCCTCGTTCCAGTCCTGTATTACTGAACCAGTTTAACTTCTCATTCCAGCCAAGTCTATCTCATGATATATAAATCTTTACCCAATGCATTTGAGTGAGATATATGTCCCACCCATCTCATAATGAAATCATTCTTACTTCTACCACAAAATAAACATACATCATTCATAATAACCCAATAAATAAAATGGGTTTCATAAACATCATCCCATCATCACATAATCCATATAAAAGAAATGGATATCATTTCATAATAAGAAAATTGAAACCATGTAAATCATAGAGACATGATACTTGAAACATACACATGTGAAATAATGTCATCTTAGATGAAAATGGTTTTGATAAAACACTTGAAATGAATTCTTGAGGAAAATATCCCTTTTTCTTTAAAATCATTTTCTTTTCACAAAATTTCATGCAATATTAGAAGAAAAGGTTTTTGTTGAAAATAGTCATCAAATCCTTTGAAGGAATCTTCATGAAAATAAGGCTTTATAAAACCATAAAAATCCATTCACGCCGTATAAGTTAAAAATAACATTCTCCGCATACTTTTGTCGAAAAAGTCAAAAAAGTACCTCGTAACATAATCAAAAGAAAGATTCCTTACATACCATGAAGTAAAATTCAAAAATGGGTAAAAATGACTTTAAACATACATTAAAACACTTTTATAAAACATGGACATGGATGATAGAAATAACCCTTGTAAATACTTACGAACAAACAATCTCGGATAAAAACGAGATAGGAAAAGTTATCCCTTACCTTAGGTCAGATATGCTTCGTACATATCCAAACCTCCTGTATAATGATTTAAATAACGTCATGGGCTTATTAAAGAATCATAGTTATTGTTATTATATAATATATGGTTCACTTATGACTTTATATTACCTGTTCTTTTGTAAATTCATGTTTAAGTAGTGTTTTGGGTAAAATCGTTTCATTTGTCGTTCGTGTTTTAACTTGTAATTATTCATATGACTACTTAGATCATGATTACTTACATCCAGAATGTAAAACATGATTTATATATAATATATATTCATAATATACATATATATAATACATCGATAAATGGAAATAAATACACCGTTCATGGAGACGGTAGGTCGTACGTACGCATGAATGCTGTTTTCGTTTCCTTATTGAATTGAATGGAATTAAGTAGATGATATAAATATATATATATATATATACATAAATACAGTAGAATTATTATGTCATATATTTCATGATTACTTATTATATAAACATTATAATCATTCTTGAATGGTTAACATGGTGAGTGAATCTCATCAGGTCGTGAAGACGGTAGTCCGTACGTACGCACGAGCGATGATATCATTCCCAAGATCGTGGAAAAGTATTAAAGTGTATGTATAATATTAAATAATAAATATCACTTTACAATAATCATATATATTACTTAATTTCACCATTATACCCATCCAAATAAGTTGGTGGTGGAAAATAGATTACACCACGGTGTGGAGATGGTATTCCGTACGTATGCACGCGCGGTGATTTCATTTTCCATAGGATTGATAGATGGTGAAATATGGTTGTTTCATACATATAATAACATATCAGTATATTAGTGATACTTATGTTATTACCTCATAATTAAACAACTAAAAAAGAAGAAGTGGAAGAAGAAATAAGGTTTAAAGAATCGGTAACGGACATTACCTCTTCTTTGAAGCGCCTCTTTGAGACCTCCTCTTTGGGCACTAAATTTGGTCTTTGAAGAATACCACGACCTCTAGGATGTTTCTATTGAAGTGTAGAAGAGAATATTTCAGGGTTTGGCTGATCTTGAATGCTCAAAGTGTTGTGAGGAAGAGAGGGTGGAGGTGCCCTTTTATAAGGGAGGAGAGGGGCACCTTTGGAAATATACGAAATATTAGTTTATATTAAAATCCCAAACCCACTTAAAAACTTCCAAAATGACACATATCAGAAGATTAAATGAGATAGGGTTGTAATCTAATCAACCAATAAAATTTAGACATGATAGGAATTTATTTTAAACTTTATCAACTTGATTTATCCTTATTTATCAATTTAATTTTACTTGCGGTAATACTATTCTAAATTTTATATTATTATAAATAATTACATATGTGTTGTGAATTTTCCATAATTTTACACTTTATGACATTGTAGACCATTTAAATTTGTATTTATAATTTTTATATATATTTTTTTTAAACAATTTTATAATATGTTTTTTTTTTAAAATAATAATAGTGTCAATTTTGGCATTATTCATTTATTTGAATTTAAATAAACAATATACAGAATATATGTTCGAACTAAAAACATTAATAGATTCATAACATGTCATATGTATCTATAAAATTAGTGTATCACATTAAATAGTTCATATAATATTTATTTTAATATTTTTAAAACCATTTATTTGATATTTCTCTTAATAACATAATTTCAACATCACTATTACGTCACCTTTAATGATACTTATTTAATCCCAAATAATTATAAATAAATTCATATGATGTAGATAATTTTATGAAATTTCTGGATACTATTTATATCCTAAGTTTCATTAATTTTATCACAAAAGTAAAATTATTATACTTATAAGATTTAAGAAAGTGACATGTTGTCACTTTCTTTGGTTTTAATAATAATTAAATTATTTTCATGGAAAAAAGTCCATTAAATGAATTTAATCATACCCTTAGGTGATATGGGTCTACCTTTAGTCATCCAATAGGATTTTGGGAGGTATTATGGTAATTGTATAATCTTATATTTACCCTTAATTACCTGATTCACATTTAACTATGGTAAATAAAATTTAACGTAGTTACTATTCATAATGCCCAAAAATAAAAAAGTAGCTTATTAACATAATTTGGACCCAATGATTCCAAATATTGAATTCATTTTTCCAAATTAAATACACAATAGTTGCAGAAATTAAATTAAAATTAATCCCGTTGTCGAAAGAAAACAGGTTTTTGTTTAAAACATTGCAAAAGATTGAATTGATTTAACCTACGAATTCAAGGTAAAATCAATGATAATGACATTATATTAAATGGTAAAAATATATTCTATTTATACTTTAAAACCATTCAATATTATAATTTAACCATATAAATTATTATGATGAAAAAAATTGTTTTTAATTAAAATATAGCGTGGTTTTACTATTCATTAAAATATGAAAGTTATCAAAAAAATATCAAAACATTATCCAATGTAATTTTTTATATCCTGATTCAAAATAAGAAGTTTATTTTGTAAAATGAAACTTATAAACATGTCAAAAACTAGATTTAATGTGGGTGTTCCATCAAGAGGCGGCAAAACTGCATTTTTTGAAAAATACTTATTTTACCCGAAAAAAAATTATTTTGTTCTCATACCATGTTTTAAAAAATGTGTAAGAATAATAATAATGTTATAAAATTAAAAATTTAGTTAATACTATTCATAACAGCTAGTTCATAATAATATTATAATCATATATCATTGTTTAGTGAAACCTGATATTGCGTACAACATACGCTATCGAGGAAAGTCACGATTGCGTGTAATTCAAGCCAAGTCAGGGTTGCGTGTTGTGCAAGACTCCTTTGTTGTTGCATTTAACAAATTCCAACCATATTTCATTTATAAATTGAATATATATTTATATATATATACTCAATGTTGTGTAGAATGGCTATTATCAAATGATCTGTAAATTGTGTGTAACAAAATCTAAGAATAGTGTTACGTATACTTTAAGCTAATACGGTGTTGTGTATAGCACAAGATAATCTTGTTGTATCATAAAACACATGACATCAAATAAATTAAAAATAAAACTTATCATTAAATATCGGGTTGTTACAAAC
The DNA here is from genome assembly GCA_963277665.1 of Viscum album. Lineage (NCBI taxonomy): Eukaryota > Viridiplantae > Streptophyta > Magnoliopsida > Santalales > Viscaceae > Viscum > Viscum album. The sequence continues at coordinate 1,381,082,253 of OY728166.1, forward strand.
CCTGTATAAATAAATAGAAAATGTATGGTGATCATTTAAAATGATCATAAAGGGCTTTTAAAAAGCAATAAATGAAATTCCATTCAAAAACAAACAACCATTGAAATAATTACATAACATTTTGCTAAAAGTAAAACAACATTTTATGAACCATGTCATCAACATTTTTCAAAGTTTACTTAAAAAAAATTAGGCTAATCTCAATCTTAAGTATTTATACATTTATTAAAAAACAATATATAAAACATGATACAAAGTAAGCATATATTTACCAAATACATGAATTTCTACATATAGACTTTGAGTTGTCTAAAAAAACATAGTGTGACATGCCCAACTTTTATATACAATGTAGAACATGAAATAATATATAGTTTTATATGTGCACAAACAATACGTTAAATCACTTATCACATAAAATTCATGTCATGAAATGATATTTGGATTTCATTCATTGACATTTTAGCTCCAAAAATAAATGTTGATATTTCCTTATATATTATTCCTCATTATTCCATGTTCACATAAAACCATAAACATAAGTAAAATTTCCTAACCAATGATATTTTACTAGTAGAATAACCACTTGGTTGGTCATATACTAATAAATAATGAGGCAATATATAATACCAGACTTAATATTATCCATATCAAGGCATTACAACAAGACCATAGATAATCATTCTATAAGGGCCTCATGCCATGACTATACAGGTAAAAACCCAACATAATTTGACTCCTAAGACTCAAATTTACCCAATGCATTGAAACTCGATCTAGGAGAACCCAACATAACATGTATGTCTAATAAATTCCTCATATGTCCAGTATGGACATATATTCCAAGTTTTCTATACCACATTGAACAATTTAATTCTTAATCCAAGAGTCATCAATAGAGTTAAGTTTCATACTTGCATTAATTATAAACAAATTCATGATTGATTTTTATTATTAAATAACTATAAAAATGGATAGGTTTGTTAGTTTTAGGTTATGGATGAATCAAATTTAACAATGATATGATTGGAAAAAATGACATGGTATTTCACAAGTGATAACAACCAGTGCACATAAAATAATGGATTGTCACATAAAATAAAAGTCTTGCATTCAAAACCTTGTTACATGAATTTGAAACAATTTAATATAACAATTTCCATGTTTGATTATGAAACGTTCATCGAGGAATGCACGTCCATCTATGAGGACGAAAGGCGCGGTTTTGTTGCACCACATTCCTGCTTTCCAAAGGTGGGTGGCATGTGTTACTTATTCAGGGATGTCTTCCCCTTGATTGAAACGGGAAGATGAGATGTCAGTTCTTCCTTCCATGGATTCCTCCTCAGAACTCATCACCTAGTCCGGGTCTCCCTTATACACTTAAGACGTTGTTGATTAAACTATTACATGTTCCATATCTTCATGGACACTAATTAATTACACTACATCTATTGGGACATTCCAAAGTGTACTGTTAGGGTTGCATCCTTCGGTTAGGGGAGTAGTCTCATTGGATATCATTGGCGTGTGTGGATGCTGGAAAACTGGCGCATCTCGGTTTATTCCCCATATTATAGTAAATCTCGAGGGTGAGGAAGCCCGATGCATCCCATGTTGAATGTGAGTAATTATATACCATAGGCATGTCTCTATGGTTTTTCTCAGAATATTATGTTTAACACAAGGAATGCTACAATCTTAACATCTAGAAGAGACAGATTGGACTCATTAGAACACTGACTAGAGTGGATCAGATGAGTGTAACCCCTGGAGGTCACTCTGATGTAGGTGGGTTGACATTACCTCACCGAGATGTCATGGCCTGGGTACGAATCAAGATGGATGATGGGGTGCTGAGTGAAATGTGTAGTGAATGGAATGTGACCACCGTGAGGATGATGGTTATAATGACCCATACTTTACATACATTTTTATTACTTAAGAATTTAAGCATACTTATTACAACACATAACCAAACCCTGAAAGGACCGTATAGGTATAATTTCTTTAGAAAACAGGAAACATAACCATCAGGTTCAGAAATCATCTACATTGTCTCCTGCTTATTTCATCTAATCTAGAGTCCCTTTTGAAATATCTTACTTAATACCCTTATTCATGACCTGGGGAAAAGAAAACATACAAAAGGGTGAGCTCAGATGCTCAGTAAGTGTAGAGAAAGGAAATATCAATCATATCATATTCATAAGAACATAACATGTTGAAAATCTTAACATGAAAAAGAGATCATACTCTCATTAAATGGGATAAATCATAGTAGTGAAATGTATTCCCAATAATCATATCAAAAACATGAATCTTTGTGGCATACACACATAATAATAGAAAATAATTTCTTAGTAGTCAAGACTCATTTCCAAGACTATCATATCAGACAAAGTCCCTTTCTGAATCGAGTTCGCTCCTCAATCTCGTCCTGTATCGCTGAACTAGTTTAACTTTCTGTTCCATCCATGTATATCTCATGAGATATAATTCTTTACCCAATGCATTGAGGGGAGATATAGGTCCCACCCATCTCATAATGAAACCATTCTTATGTGTGCCACAAAATCATTAATCATAAATCATATCATAACCCCTGTAATAAAAATCAGATTCTTAAACATCATGCCATCATAAAATAATCCATATAAAATAAAAGGAATTCCTAAAACTAATTCCATCATAACATAATACAATAAATGTAAAAAATATTTATATAAACAGAAACCTATATTATCATATATGGAAAATAATTTGGATAAAACACTTGAACTACATTCTTGAGGAAAATATCCTTTCTTCTTGAAATTTTTTTTCAATTCTTAACAAGTCATACAATTTTAAACAAAAATAGTTTATTAAAAAAAACATGAAAACTTGTAATGTAATCTTCCTGGAAATAATGTTTTATGAAATCTTAAAAATCCATTCATGCTGTATAAGCTAAAAAAATATTCTTCTCGTACATTGGTCGGAAAAGTCAAAAAGTACTTCATACTAAAAAAAGACCAAAGATTCCTTTCATATATTTTACTAAAAACTAACCAATGGGTATAATTGGATTTAAAAAATTGTAGGAGGATATAAATAATATCACATATTGAGTAAACATGGATGGGGATGATAAATATTCCCCCAGTAAATTCTGAAGTATAAACAATCTCGGATAAAAATGAGATTTGCCAGATTTTCCCTTACCTTAGGACTGATATGATTTTACATGTCTGAACCTCCTATATAATGATTTAAATAATGTCAATGACTTATTCTAGAATCATACTCATTGTTATTATATCATATATGGTCATATTCTTAGCTTCTTATTAGTAATATTGCATTGCCACATGTTATTCGGATATTTATTGCTTTATGTTCTTATGCGTGTTTTGTCAAATAAATTCTTATTCCTCTTCTTAGGTTATGGATAATTCATTTACAGAATGGTAATAGTAAAATATTTATCATATTTATTCATTCAATTCGTTTATATAATCATGGTTTAGTGAAGATCATGTATAACGAATCACATCGCATCGGGGAGACGGTAAGTCGTACGTACGCACGAGCGACGATATCGTTCGCATAAATATTTAATGGGGTTGGAGTGGATGATATAATATATCATAATTAATATCATGTTATTATAATGATATATAGTTATTTTATACACTGTTATACACATCCATGTAAGGTGGTGGTGGAAAACAGATTACACCACGACGTGGAGACGGTATTCTGTACATACGCACGCGCGGTGATTTCATTTTCCATAGGATGGATAAAAGGTGAAATGGGGTTTTTTAATATGTATAATTACATATCAGTATATTAGTGATACTTATATTAATACTTTATAATGAAACAACTAAATAAGAGGATGTAGAAAAAGGAAGAAACTCGAAAGAATTGGTAGAAGAGATTACCTCTTCCTCGACGTGCCTCCTTTAAACTTCCTCTTAAGGGAAAAGAGTTGGTCTTTTGAGAAGACCAAAACCTATAGAATATTAATAGGGAAGTTTAGAATAGTAAGGATCCGGGTATGGACAAACTGGAAGTCTCAATATTGTGTAAAGAGGAGAGGGATGAGGTAGCCTTTTATAATAGAGGAGAGGGGCACCTTTGGAAACCTCAAAAATATTAATTTATAATAAATCAAAAACCACTTAAGAACCTCTAAAAATGACTCATACTCAAATATTAGATGTTATCGGGTTGTAATCTCATCATCCAATAAAATTTAGACATTTTGGAAGTTTATTTTAAACCTTATCAACATGATTTATCCTTATTTATTATATTTATTTTTATTTGTGGTAATAAGATTATAAATTTTAATTTGTTGTAAATAATTACATATGTGTTGTGAATTATCAATAATTGGAGACTTTATGACATTTTCTATCATATAAATTTTAATTTATAATTTTTAAATATTTTCGTGATTTTTAAACAATTTTATATTATGATATTTTTATAAAATAACAATAATTTTAATTTTGACACAACTCATTTATTTGAATTTAAATAAAATCCTCACAGAAGAAATGTTCAAAATATAATATTTAATAGATTCATAACATGTCATATTGATCATGAAAATTAGTTTAGCACATTAAATAGTGAATATATTATTTATTTTAATATTTTTAAAACCATTTATTTGATATTTCAATAAATAAAATAATTTCAACATCACTGTTGTGTCACCATTAATGATAATTATCTAATTCTTAAAAATTCTAAATAAATTCCCAAGATGTAGATCATTTTATTATATTTCTATAGACTATTCATTTTTGAAGTTTCATGAAGGTTATCACTAAATTAAAATTATTATACTTATAAGATTTAAGAGAGTGACATGTTGTCAATTTCTTTGGTTTTAATAATAATTAAATTATTTTGTTGGTCAAAAGTCCATAAAATTAATCTATTCAGACCCTTAGGTGATATGGGTCGACTTTTAGTAATCCAATAAAAGTTTGGCAACTGTTAGGTTGTAATGACCCAAAGTTATTTAATGGAAATTCCCTTCTTATATTTATGTCATTAAATAACATGAAATCACAACATAATGAACTACTAAGTGATAAGTGACCTTTCAACATATGTTTTTCCCTCCTATGTTTGGAATTTTGAAAATCTGACACACAAGGTTGTGTTCAAGTTGATTTTTGGGGTCTAATGAAACAAAAATAATTTTTGGTGACTAGTGACCTACCCTTATGAATAGTAACATGCCCTTATGAATAGTAATATGACCCTTATTAATAGTAATGCATTGAACGTAAGAGTAACATTACCTATGAATAATTAAATAAAATTTAGACAACTTAGAAAGTGACAATTTGACCTTAGTAAACGTTTTGGTAATTTGTAAGTGATAAATAAATATATAATTAATTTATTTAAAAGAATATTTATTCCCTAAAATGAATTTATAAATTATTGAATCAATGTCTTATTGTTTTATATAATTTTATAAGACCCTACATAATTTTTGAAAGCACTATAAAATCATTTTTAACTTTTAATAACTGTTTTTTTAAGTAAATTATGATTTTAATTAAATATTAAATTAATAAGATTTAGAAAATTATTTTTGAAAAATGAACTTCATTTTTGGATTCTACTTGTCGAAAAATGGAAGGGGTAAATTTTTGGGTTTATTCTGAAATACATCAATTTTCGGGTGAATAGTAAAAAATACAGTTTTTCGCATAACCGGTGCATACTAAATTGCATCATTGATGATGTAATGATGACATAAACAATCTAGATCTTTAGTTTCGGCCAAAACATATTAAATTTCATAAATTGTTCCTTAAAATACAATAAATCCAATTCCCAATCCTAAAAAAACTTTCCAAAGCCTAATGTCAAAAGGTGATTTCTAAAAGGGTCTTTTTCTCTTTCTTTCACTTTCCTTTTAATAAATTAATGAATTCAAATTATAAATAAATATTAAAGCCAAAAAAGAATTATATTATATTAATATATGATTTAGGATGCCAAAAAACTACTATTACAAGTCTAACTCTTGATATATTACATTATTTAATATTTTATACCAAAATCACCTCCCTCCTCATGTATAAATAAGCCCCCCCCCCCCCCCTCCTCTTTCCAAACCAGACCTCTAAAGCTTCATGAATTGCCTAAGATCTATCCAAGAATCTCCCCTAGCCCCTCCACCACGTCCAAGAGCTTTGGGTCTCATCAAAAGGCCAAGATTAGGCCCTTAAGGAGGTTCTCAAGTGAAGGATTCAAGAGGTAATTTCCCTCCCTCTTCTCCTTTATTTTCCTTTCAAGTTCAAGTTCATTTATTGATCTCTCCCCACCTATTTTCATATAAATTGTATTGTAACTCCAGTATTTTACATCTACTAGAATGTTATGATTCTACTGGGATATTATATCACCCCACCCCTGTAACGCCCCGACCCCAGTTACCCAGAGTCGGTGCATTATTACATAACATTGGCATGATCACAAGAAAGAACAAATCTCGAAATACCGATTGGTTTAGTAGCCTTGGAAACAATAGATATATTCATAAGTTTTACATTACATCATAAAATGAAAAAATACTACAACAACATAATGTTTCCACAATCCACACTATTAACCCCTCATAAAATCCCTGCAGGTCATTCATAACTTACTTCTTCACATCCTGGGAAAAATAAAACATAGAAAAGGGGTGAGCTCAAATGCCCAGTAAGGATAACAATATAGCGGAAACTTTCATAAATAAGAATAAACATTTAAGGCAATGTATAACTAAAACAAAAGCCTTTTAAATATGAACTTTCAACATGGTATTGCATTAATAAAATGAAATAATGCCATTTACTTATTCACATGGATATTCTACTAATCGAATAATCACATGAAAAAATCAATAACCACTTTCATAATGTTGGAATGCATAATGCCAGACTATCATAACCACATAGCCAAGGCCTCGTGCCAAGACTACAAATAAGATTTTGTCAAGGCCTTATGCCAAGACACTAGTTTGTCTTATGAGACCTACCGATTTATCTAGGAGCTATAGCGGGCTCCACCCGTCACATATTAAGTCCAATGCATTCCCATATGAAAAGGTTTAAACATAACATAAACATTCATATTAAAAATAGCATATGAAATGTCAATACGTTCACCATAAACTATGAATGGTATAAAAATAGCACATCCACAGTCAAACATATCACAAAACCTTCAATACAATATAGAAGTTTTTTATCATAATAAATCAACTTCAAATAATCTTAAAATCCATCAAAGGATGTTGACATAGATGAAATCAAAATTCTTTTTAAAGAAATATCTCCTTTTATTTTGAAATAATTTAAGATCCATATAAAATAAAACATTTTCTTTGAAAATATTCTTATAAGCTTGTAAGGGAATCTTTGAAGATTTTATAACGGCGGAAAATAGCCGCACCCGCCGTATAAGTTAAAAAACATTCTTACTATAATTCTGTCGAAAAGGTTAAAAAGGACCTTGTTTTGAAAATGACCGAAAGATTCCTTTATAAACCACTTATAAAAGTCAAATAGGGTATAAATGACTTTAACTCATATTCTAGTAAATAGTAAAAATGTTTTGAAATGCATTTTTAAGAAACATGGATGTGGATGATAAGGAGATCCCGGTAGATTATTACGTATAAACAACCTTGGATAATGAAGAGGTTGTAAAGTAAACCATTACCTTGTACTTTTCCTTGGTTGGGGTAGGTTAACCTCCTGTATAATGGTGAAATAGTTGTTATTAAATTATACAAGAATAATATATATTAATATGATATCATATATGATCTTTTAACATTGATTTGTTAATAATATCTTAGAATTATCATCGTTTCGGGAGTTAACTTACTCATTTTCTTTTATATGTTTTGTTACATAAGCCATTGTTGTTGTATCTTATTCATATCCAGAATGATATCCAGTCCTTAAAAATTATTTTTAAATCATCAAATGATAATTATACTTGAATGGATACGATGGAGAATGAATCTCATCGCGTTCGTGGAGACGGTAGTCCGTACGTACGCACGAGCGACAATATCATTCTTTTGATATTAAAATAATATATAAATGGATGGTATATCATATATACAGAATCATTAACATGTTATATTTATTATTTACATGAGTTACACATCATTATTATACCCATCCAAATAATATTATATTGAATAACAATTACACCACGACGTGGAGACGGTAAGCCGTACGTACGCACGTATGGTGACATGTTATTCAAAGGGTGGATGGAATAATGAATATGATTGTACCATATTTATAATAACATCACAGTATATGTGAGATACAGGAGTTATTATTTTAGAATGGTAAGAACAAAGGAAGAAGAAGTGGAAGAAGAAATGAACTTGGAGAAGGGTGGTGAAATCATTACCTCTTCTTCGGGTTCTTCCTTTTGATTTGATCAAAAGGGCTCCTTATGTTGGCTTTATGATCAAACTAAGGCGTCTAGGTTGTAGTGATGGATGTTGGGAGAGTATGTGGGCAGAGTTTGGCTGAGACAAAAGGATTTGAAGGTGTGAAGAAATGAGAAGGAGGAGTGCCCTTTTATAAGATGGGTGAGGGGCACCTTTGGAAAAGCTAGAAATATTAATGTATAATAAATTCATATTCGGTTTCTAATGGCTCCAAAGTTGATTATTCAAAGGTTAAGGTGGGGATAGGGCGAAAACCACTCAACCAATAAAATTTAGACAGGTTTGGGTACTTATATTAACCTTATCTTTAAGTATTAACTCTAAGTTAATTAGTTTCACTTTTACAATGTCTCTTTGTATTTTTATATAATATGGTTAATAAACTTACTATATACATCCAAGAGACCTCCAAGTGGTAAATTAATGATGAAACTATCCTGATATAAGCCTCTTGGCCGAACCTTAGATTTTTAGGAATTTAATATCAATTAATAATATAATATTTGTTTTAAGAACTCTTTTATGTCAATTTTGACACTATTCAATAGTTGATTTTTGTGAAACTCATAACAGATTGATTACTTAGAAAAAAGTCAATTAAAGCAATCCTAATATATCATATTATCCTAGAAAAGTAGTTTAATTCATTAAAAGTTTCATATTATATTTATTTGGGTATTTATAATATCAATTATTTTAATTTTTCACTATTATAGTAATTACTGCATCATCATTGTGTCATATATAAAATAAATTATTTAATGTCTAAAAATTATAAATAAAATATCATTATGTAGGAAATCGTTTTATCTTTCTAATGAATATTTATAATCTAAAATCCAACATATATAACCCTATGTAACAATTGTTGTTCTAAAAGATATATGCTTGTGTCATTTTTGTATTTATTTTAACTAAATTAAAATAAAGTGTCATTATCACTTACAAGTGGATCCATGGGGTCCCAAAATAGACCCAAAGATTCCCATGGTCGACCATGTATCAACCAGTAGGGTTAAGACACGTTTTAGGGTAATTTAGTATTATTATAATATTATTTTTTAACCCTTATTTATCGGATTTACCCTTAACCATGGTAAATAAAATATTTACCGCAGTAATTATTCAAAATGTCTAAAAATAAAAGTTACATATTTTACACAATTTGAACATCCTGATTCCAAATATGGAATCCATTTTCCTAAATTCAAAACACAGAAGTGGCAGAAATTAATTTAAAATTAATTCCCGCTGTCAAAACAAAAAGCGTGTTTTTAAGAGATAATAACTATCAAAAGATTGACACTCGTTTATGTTCGGTTTAATTGTAAAATTATGTACAATGACCAACATTATATTAAATGGTAAAAATATATTCTAAATATAATTTAAAACCACTAAAATTCATAATTTATCACTATTAATTATTTTGATTAAAAAAGTTGTTTTTAATTAAAACTTAGTAATTTTCACTATTCATCAAAATATGAAAGTTATCTGAAATGTACCAAAATTTCACCATAGGCTAAATTCGATATTCCGAATCCAAAAATGAAGTCCATTTTCAAATATAAAATATATATAATTTCAAAAAGTAGGTATTACTATTCATAACGGCTAGTTTGATTAGTTATGGTGTGTTAGAACTTGGTGTTGCGTACAACACACGCTATCACATTATTCAAAGAGAAGCGTACCGTAGAAGCTTGGGGTGTTACATTCTCCCCTCCTTCAAATAATTGCGTCCTCGCAATTTCTAGGGTATTTCTGCATAAAAAGACTCGGGTGGTTCTTCATCATAAGTTCCTCGGGTTCCCACGTTGCCTCTTCCATCTTATGGTTTCTCCACAAAACTTTTACCAGACGCGTCGTCCGGTTTCTCAGCACTTGTTCTCTCGTATCAAGAATCTTGATGGGCTCTTCGCAATAAGACAGATCGGGTTCCAGTTCTAATTCCTCATAGGTGAGTACATGTGTCGGATCAGGCATGTATTTCCTCAATAGAGATACGTGGAACACATCGTGAACTTTGGAGAGACTTGGCGGTATTGCCAATCGGTAAGCTACAACCCCAATTCGTTCTAGAATTTCGAAAGGTCCGATGTACCTGGGACTCAATTTACATTTCTTACCAAAACTTATGACTCCCTTCCACGGGGATACCTTCAGAAAAACATGATCACCGACTTGAAATTCCAAATCCTTCCTTCGATTATCGGCATAGCTCTTCTGCCTACTTTGAGCTGCTTTGATGTGATTTTGGATTACTTTCACCTTTTCCACCGTTTCCTCCACCAGTTCTGGGCCTACAAGTTTTCTTTCACCAACGTCATCCCAACAGGTTGGTGTACGACATCTCTTTCTGTATAACGCTTCATATGGTGCCATCTGAATACTCGAATGGAAGCTATTGTTATAGGAAAATTCTACCAGAGGTAAATATTGATCCCACATACCCTGAAAGTCAAGTGAGCAAGATCTCAACATGTCTTCTAAGGTTTGAATAGACCGTTCTGATTGTCCGTCTGTCTGAGGGTCATAAGCAGTTCTCAAATGAAGTTCAGTATCCAGGGATTTCTGAATACTTTTCCAGAATCTTGAAGTAAAACGGGGATCACGATCAGAAACAATCGATAGGGGTACTCCATGAAGTCTCACAACTTCATTAATATATAGTCTTGCTAGACGTTCCAGGGGTAGATCTTCTCTTATAGAAAGAAAATGTGTTGTCTTGGTAAGACGATCAACAATAACCCATATTGCATCGTTCCTTCTAGGAGTCTTTGGTATCCCCATGACAAAGTCCATCGTAACATTGTCCCATTTCCACTCCGGTATGGGAAGAGGTTGCATGACTCCCCCAGGCTGTTGCCTTCCAGCTTTCACTTGTTGACAAACCATACATCTTGACACAAAATCAGCAATCTCCCTCTTCATGTTGTCCCACCAAAAATGTTCCTTCAAATCTCTATACATTTTGGTGCTCCCAGGGTGTATAGAGAAATTGGAACTATGAGCATCATCTAGAAATTCCCTTTTCAGATCAGGGAAATCGGGAACACAAAGTCTCTTCCCGAATTTCAAAATTCCATCTTCATACACAAAGTCTCTCAATCTCCCATTATTCACAGCTTTAATCTTCTTCTGAAATTCTTCATCATCGGTCTGAGAACTCTTAATCCTTTCTAGTAAAGATGGTTTGGCAACCATTTGAAAAAGCATTGATGTTTCACCTTCCCTGGTTATTCCCATGTCCATCTTCACTAGATCCATGAAAATTGGATCCCTTTCAATTCTCATCATGTTCAGAACTCCATGGTCTTTTCTTCTCAAAGCATCTGCTACTTTGTTTGCTTTCCCCGGGTGGTAGTGTATCGTACTATCATAATCCTTGAGTAATTCAAGCCATCTCCTTTGCCTCCTGTTGAGTTCTTTTTGTGAGAAAATATACTTCAAACTCTTGTGATCAGTATAAATCTCACATTTTTCACCATAGAGGTAGTGCCTCCATATCTTCAAAGCAAAGATTACAGCTGCTAACTCAAGATCATGTGTAGGATAGTTTTGTTCATGAATTTTCAACTATCGTGATGCATAGGCAATAACTCTATCATTCTGCATAAGGACACAACCAAGTCCTTTCTTCGATGCATCACTATAAATAACGAACCCATCATTCCCCGATGGTAGAGTCAATATAGGAGCATTGACTAATCTTCTCTTCAGTTCTTCGAAACATTCTTCACACTCTTTTGTCCAAACAAATTTAACCCCTTTACGTGTGAGCTTCGTTAATGGGTTAGCCAATCAGGCAAAATTCTGGACGAAACGTCGATAATAACCTCCCAAGCCAATAAAACTACGTACCTCAGTTATACTCGTAGGTGCTGGCCATTCTTGGATTGCCTTGGTCTTAGAAGGATCAACAGAGATTCCATCATTAGAGACAATATGGCCAAGAAAAGAAATCTCCTGAAGCCAGAATTCACACTTGCTAAACTTCCCATATAATTCATGCCTCCTCAGAGTCTTCAAGATAATGCGTAAGTGATTTTCATGATCTTTGTAGGTTTTGGAGTATACCAAGATATCATCAATAAATACCACCACAAATTCATCGAGATACTCCTTGAAAACTCTATTCATCAGATCCATGAATACAGAGGGTGCATTAGTCAATCCAAACGGCATTACAGTAAACTCGTAATGCCCGTACCTGGTTCGAAATGCTGTCTTCGGAATGTCTTCCTTCTTCACACACAACTGATGGTATCCAGATCGAAGGTCAATCTTTGAAAAGTATTGAGCTCCATGCAGTTGGTCAAATAAATCATCAATACAAGGTAGGGGATACTTGTTCTTTATCGTTATAGCATTGATCTCCCTGTAGTCGATACATAACCTCATAGATCCATCTTTCTTTTTAACAAAAAGAACAGGGGATCCCCATGGAGAATCACTTGGGCGAATAAATCCCTTATTACTCAATTCCTCTAGTTGTTTCTTTAGTTCGACTAATTCTACAGTGGCCATTCTATAAGGGGTCTTCGTTATATGCCTTGATCCAGGAATCAAATCAATGGAAAACTCAACTTCTCGTTCTGGAGGATGTCCAGGTAAATCTTCCGGAAATACATCTACAAATTCTTTCACAACAGGTACATCCTCTATTTGAACATTCCTTTCCTCACCGATAGTTACTTCATTCTCTTCCTCCCCAATAATTGAATTTAGTTGAGCTACTGGGGGTGGATCTAAATAAGAATTAGGTGGTGACGATTCTGCTCTAAAAATAAGGTTCTCCTTATCATTATCATCAAGAATCGTAACCTCTTTCTTCTTACAATAAATCTTCGCATCATAGTCCGAAAGCCAGTCCATACCGAGGATTATATCAAACTCAATCATAGGTATGACGATGAAATCAGCAGATAAAGAAAATTTATGTGCTCTAATGGTGACTGATTCACAAAACATTGTTGCAACGATACTTCCCTTAGAAGTTTTAACTGAAAACTCCCTTATTAAATCAAATTGGAAATATCTAATTTTCTTAGCAAACTGGGAAGATATGAAACAATGTGATGATCCAGAATCAAATAATGCATTTTCTAAACTTGAGGAAACCATTAAATTACCTGCCACCACGTCTTTCGGAGCTTCTACCTCAGCAGTAGTGATAGCATAAGCCTGGCCTTGATCCCTTGGCCTTTTCTGAGGTAAGTTCTCCTGACGCTTAGGACATGCATTTGCATAATGCCCCATCTCCATGCAATTGTAGCACTGAACGTTGGTAGCTTCCTTCTTCCCCTTGCAATCATGAGCTTGGTGGCCTTTTTCACCACACTTGTAACAGACTCCCATTCCCTTCAAGCAAGTACCAGGATGTTTCTTCCCGCATTTACCACAAGATGGATATTCAACCTTTCCCTTATTCCCCTTATTTCCATTCCCAGATTGATCAGCAGGTCTCTTCTTCTCTTGCTTTGCTTTAAAGTCATAAGACTTAGAGAATTCCTTTTCGGTCTTGATAGCACATGAGACAATGTCTTCGTACGATGAAAAGGATTGTGAGACTAACGCTTGACGGAGAAATGGTTTTAACCCATCAAAGAAACGATCAATCTTACTTCTTGGGTTGCGAATATAATCTCCAGCATACCTCGCTAACCTTGTAAAGTTAGCCTCATACTTTGTGACATTCTCATCCTCCTTCTGTCTCAGACTCAGAAATTGCATTTCCATATCTGCTCAATGGTCGCGAGGGAAGTATTTTTCTAAAAACAGATCTTTGAACTCCCTCCATTCCATATTTGATACTTCATCATCTTCCTTCATGTTTTGAATCAATGACCACCATTGATCAGCATCTCCAGTGAGGCGGTAAACTACCATGATAACTTTTTCCCTTTCACTGCTCCCCAAAGCCTGAAATATTTTCTCTAGGGAAAATATCCATTGCTCACCTACTAATGGATTTTTATTCCCATTGAACTTTGGTGGTTGTTGCCTCATGAATCGATCTAACATTGATCCTCCACGCTGCGGATCAGGGTGCTCCATACGGGTAAGGTTATTATTCATAACCTGAGTAAGTTGTCCCAGTATGGTGATTAGCTGATCAGCACCAATTGCATCACCAGCCCCACTATAATTATCTTGAGCAGGAGGGAAATCCCTACATGGAGTGCGTGCATTGATACGGTTTCCATTTTTCCACTAGGCGCCATTTCTAAACAATGGCATAAACTAGATCAGTTTATGAATCAAAATACATAATCCCATACTTATAAAACACTTAACATAAATTGAACTATTTATGGATATAATCCATAATCATAAGAATTTTTTCTTTGAGGATGTATATACTCATAATCCCTTCAAAATGATTTGTAAAGAAAATGAGAGTTATCCTAAGCATATCCCTCGGGAGTGTCGTAACCAAAGGTGCAGCAAGGCCCGTTGTCGTGCACCAGTTCCCGTTCGAGTCTAGCTCAAAACGGTGTTTTCGGGTTTTACCCCTAGGTACATCTGTGCCAGAGCCGCCTCTACCTGCTCGTATCCAGACAAGGATGTATTGCTCGGAAAACTCACAAAATCTCTACAATACCAAAATTCTAGGAAGTTCTTCTATACTAATCCTCAAAGTTCATCTTAGGTCTACGTGCTCTAATCAGAGTTTATCTAAATCTAGCTTCCAAGGTTTGTACTAAACTTCCTCTGATACCAACTGTAACGCCCCGACCCCAGTTACCCAGAGTCGGTGCATTATTACATAACATTGGCATGATCACAAGAAAGATCAAATCTCGAAAGACCGATTGGTTTAGTAGCTTTGGAAACACTAGATATATTCATAAGTTTTACATTACATCATAAAATGAAAAACTACTACAACAACATAATGTTTCCACAATCCACACTATTAACCCCTCATAAAATCCCTGCAGGTCATTCATAACTTACTTCTTCACATCCTGGGAAAAATAAAACATAGAAAAGGGGTGAGCTCAAATGCCCAGTAAGGATAACAATATAGCGGAAACTTTCATAAATAAGAATAAACATTTAAGGGAATGTATAACTAAAACAAAAGCCTTATAAATATGAACTTTCAACATGGTATGGCATAAATAAAATGAAATAATGCCATTTACTTATTCACATGGATATTCTACTAATCGAATAATCACATGCAAAAATCAATAACCACTTTCATAATGTTGGAATGCATAATGCCAGACTATCATAACCACATAGCCAAGGCCTCGTGCCAAGACTACAAATAAGATTTTGTCAAGGCCTTGTGCCAAGACACTAGTTTGTCTCATGAGACCTACTGATGCATCGAGGAGCTATAGCGGGCTCCACCCGTCACATATTAAGTCCAATGCATTCCCATATGAAAAGGTTTAAACATAACATAAACATTCATATTAAAACTAGCATATGAAGTGTCAATACTTTCACCATAAACTATGAATGGTATAAAAATAGCACATCCACAGTCAAACATATCACAAAACCTTCAATACAATATAGAAGTTTTGTATCATAATAAATCAACTTCAAATAATCATAAAATCCATCGAAGGATGTTGACATAGATGAAATCAAAATTCTTTTTAAAGAAATATCTCCTTTTATTTTGAAATAATTTAAGATCCATATGAAATAAAACATTTTCTTTGAAAATATTCTTATAAGCTTGTAAGGGAAGCTTTGAAGATTTTATAACGGCAGAAAATAGCCGCACCCGCCGTATAAGTTAAAAAACATTCTTACTATAATTCTGTCGAAAAGGTTAAAAAGGACCTTGTTTTGAAAACGACCGAAATATTCCTTTATAAACCACATATAAAAGTCAAAAAGGGTATAAATGACTTTAAATCATATTCTAGTAAATAGTAAAAATGTTTTGAAATGCATTTTGAAGAAACATGGATGTGGATGATAAAGAGATCCCAGTAGATTATTACGTATAAACAACCTTGGATAATGAAGAGGTTGTAAAGTAAACCCTTACCTTGTACTTTTCCTTGGTTGGGGTAGGTTAACCTCCTGTATAATGGTGAAATAGTTGTTATTAAATTATACAAGAATCATATATATTAATATGATATCATATATGATCTTTTAACATTGATTTGTTAATAATATCTTAGAATTATCGTCGTTTCGGGAGTTAACTTACTCATTTTCTTTTATATGTTTTGTTACATAAGCCATGGTTGTTGTATCTTATTCATATCCAGAATGATATCCAGTCCTTAAACATCATTTTTAAATCATCAAATGATAATTATACTTGAATGGATACGATGGAGAATGAATCTCATCGCGTTCGTGGAGACAGTAGTCCGTACGTACGCACGAGCGACAATATCATTCTTTTGATATTAAAATTGTAACAGCCCGAGATTTTATGAAAAATATTCTTTTTTATTTCACTAATGTCTTGTGTTGTACGCTACACCAAAAGAAGCTTGCACAACACGCATCCTTGACTTGCCTTGCATTACACGCAATCGCAACCTTCCTCGATAGCGTGTGTGGTACGTAATACTGAGTTTCACGAAACAATGATATGCTATTAAAATATTATTAAAACTAGCCGTTATGAATAGTAATAACCACTTTTTAAATTTTAGAAATATTATAATGGACTTCATTTTTGGATTCGGAGTATCGAATTTAGCCTAAGGTGAAATTTTGGTACTTTTCGGATAACTTTCATATTCTGATGAATAGTGAAAATTACTAAATTATAATTAAAAACAACTTTTTTAATCGAAATAATTAATAGTGATAAATCATTAATTTGAGTGGTTTTAAAGTATATTTAGAATATATTTTTACAATTTAATACAATGTTGGTCATTGGATGTAATTTCACATTTAAACTAGACATAAACAAGTGTCAATCTTTTGATAGATATTGTTTCTTAAAAACACGCTATTTGTTTTAACAGCGGGATTTAATTATAAAATTAATTAATGCAACTTTTATGTAATGAATTTGGTAAAATAGACTTCATTTTTGAATTCGGAATATTAAATATAGCTTGGGATGAAATTTTGGCACTGTTCTGAAAAACATCAATTTTTGATGAATAGTGAAACTACTAAGTGGTAGTTAAAAAAAACTGAATTTTTCATAAAACTTAATTTTACCGCTTCTGTGAATGGAATTTCAAAAATCCGAGAGACACGGTTGATGTCAGTAAGTAAAATGTGGTTCAATGAGATGAAAATAATTTTTGGTGAATAGTAACTTTTTACTTTTTTTACCGCGGTTAATAGTAAATAGGGTAACTAAGGGTAAATATGATATTAATATTACCCTAACACATGTCCTAATTCTATTGGACAAGGGTAATTCGACCAAAAACAAACTTAGGAATAAAATATGACCATTTAGGCCCACTTGGATTAGATTAGGACATTTATTATTAATTTATTTAAAGAAGGGTTAAAATAGTTAAAATCAAAGTTTAATAAGTAAATCATTTTTAATATGGGGTTATATATAAGATAAATTAGATTTTAAATATTCATTAGAAAGCTAAAAAGATTTACTACATGATGGTATTTTATTTTTAATTTTTAGACATCAAATAATTTAATTTATTTACGACACAATGATGATGCAGTAATTATCTTATTAATGAAATATTGACATAATTGATGTTATAAACACCAAAATAAATATAATTTGAGCCTTTTTATGAATTCCACTAATTTTCTAGGTTACTATGATATATTAGTGTTGATTTAATCAACTTGGTTCGAACATATAATTCTGTTATGACTTTCACAAAAATCATATATCAAATAGTGTCAAAATTGACACAAAATAGTTTGTAAATCAAATATTATATTATTAATTGTTATTTTATTCCTAAAAATCTAAGGTTCGGCCAAATGACTTAGATAAGGATATATATATTAATAATAAACAATTTGGGGTTCGTTTGGCATGTTATAGTAAGTGTATTAACCATATAGTGAAAGAAAAAAAAAGACACGGTAAAAGTTAAATTATTTAACTTAGAGTTAAATCTAATTGATAAGGTTAAAATAAGAACCTAAACTTGTATAACTCCTATTGGTTGATAGGATTTCGACTCATCCCCACATTACCTTCGAAATAAGACCCTTTGGAACCATTATAAACCGATTTTTACTTTAATATAAAATAATATTTTGGGATATTCCTAAGGTGCCCCTCTCCTCCCTTATAAAAGGACACCTCCTCCCCCTCCTCCTCACACCAATTTGAGCACTAAAGCTCGGCCAACCCCTGCCAAAATCTCTTCTCCACTTCCCTAGAAACATCCTAGAGGTTCTGGTCTTCCTCAAAGACCAATTTTAGTTCCCTAAGGAGAGGTCTCCAAAAGGCGCTTCAAAGAAGAGGAGGTTCGGACACATACGAAGCAAATCGGACCTAAGGTAAGGGAAATATCACAATCTCATTTTTATCCGAGATTGTTTATTCGTAAGTATTTACTGGGGTGTATTTTATCATCCACATCCATGTTTCATCAAAATGTAATATTATTTCCATCCACCTAAAATTGTTTAAAACCATTTTTACCCTTCGGTGAGTTTTTAGTAATATGTATGAAAGGAATCTTTTGTCGTACGAGGTACTTTTTGACTTTTCCGACAAAAGTACGAAGAATGTTTTTTTTAACTTATACGGCACGAATGGATTTCTACTGTTTTATAAAGCCTTATTTTCATGAAGCTTCCTCTAAAATATTTCATGACTATTTTCAATAAAATCTCTTTCTTTTAAAATTGCATGATGTTTTGTGAAAAGAAATTGATTTTGAAGAAGAAAGGATATTTTCCTCAAGAATTCAATTCAAGTGTTTTATCAAAATTATTTTCCATCTAAGATAATAAAGGGTTTTTTTCTATCCATATTTTTACATTGATTTGACTACTTTGTGATGGAATTATGTTTATGAATTCCTTTATCTTATATGAATTGATTTATGATGTCATGATGTTTCAAGAATCCCATTTTTGTTACATGTGTTATGCGATGATGTATGTTTTATGATTATGTGGCACACATAAGAAAGGATTCATTATAAGATGGGTGGGACCTATATCTCCCTCCAATGCATTGGGTAATGATTTTATATCTCATGAGATAGACATGTCTGAAATGGTAGGTTATACCGGTTCAGTGAAACAGGACTGAAACGAGGGTTACTCGATTCAGAAAGGGACTTTGTCCACTAAGATAGTCTTGGCAATTAGTCTTGACTAATAAGAAATGATTCTCTATGATTATGTGTGTATGACACAAAGTTTCATGTTTTAAGTTATGATTATTGGGATTACTTTTTCACTGCCATGATTTATCCCATGATTATGAAATTATGCTCTCTTTTGCAGGTTATGATTTCCAAAATGTTATGTTCTTATGAATATTATGTGATTGATATTTATTTTGTTTACCCTTACTGAGCATTTGAGCTCACCCTTTTATGTTTTCTTTTCCCCAGGATATAAAGAAAGGTTTTAGGTAAAAAAAAAAGATCTTTATGGGAGATTTTGAAGATCTTTCACCACGATTAGAAGATTATAGTCCGAGTTTCCAAAGACACTAAACTATTACGGTCCTTGTGTGTGTGTTTTTGTAAGGTACTAAGTATTCCGCAAAAGTAATGTAATGTCAATGTACGTCAAGATACGGGTCTCTACAGTTGGTATCAGAGGAAAGGTTTAGTCAACCTTTGGAAACTAGGATGCGAGAACTTTAGTGAGATCCCTAGAGATATTTCTAAGGTATGTCTAGGGATGTCCCTAAGGATAAGTATACGTATAGGATACAGTCCTAGAACTATGGTAACGATCATAGAATTTAACCTAAGATGTTAGATATCAAGGATACTCCACCTTTATTATGTTGTTTTCCCTAGCATGATTTTTGCCTCTCACACTATTCTTTTTGGGTTTTAGACGATGGTTGGAACCCGAAGGAACCGTGTTGATCAATGCAATGGACAATGCAATGATTATCCCCCTGAGCAACCATACGATATGGGAGCTGGAATGAAAAATCTTGTAGCCATGCTCACACAACTTTCTCAAGCTATGAATCATGCAGGACTTCCAAACGAGCAAAGGAAGGAGCAACATTCTGTTGAATCCTTCATGAGGCAGCGTCCGCCTTCTTTCAGTGGGTCTACTGATCCATTAGTTGCTGAACAATGGATTAGTACTACTGAAAAGATATTTTCAGTTCTTCAATGTTCTGAACATGATAAAGTCATCTTAGCAGTATATCGTTTGGAAGGTGAAGCTGATCAATGGTGGAATCTTATCAAGAATATGAGGCAAAGAGATGAAATTGATTCCATGGAATGGGATGAGTTCAAGAACTTGTTTTTTAGTAAGTACTTCCCTCGTATTCTTCGAACGAAGATGGAGAATGAGTTTCTTGAACTAAAGCAAAAGGATGATGAATCTGTTGGTATATACGAAGCGAATTTTACAAGACTTGCAAGGTATGCATCTGGCATTATCATCCAACCTGAAAGTAAAGTTGATCGATTTTTCAGTGTCTTAAAACCAAGTCTTCGAAGGGCATTAGCTATAAGAGACTTCAGTAGCTATGAAGAAATTGTGCGTTGTGCTATCAAGGTAGAAATGGAAGTTGGTGTTACATATCCATCTCATGGTTTTGACAAGAAACGAAAGATGGAGTTCAAGGAGAAATCTCAGAATAATGGTGAAAAGAAGATGAATGTTTTCTTATGCACAAAGTGTGGAAAGAAGCATGGTGGAGATTGTCTTAAAGGGACTAGAAAATGTTTTAAGTGTGGAAAAGAAGGTCATCGAGCAGCTGAGTGTCGAAGTAATGGAAAAAGGGATTCTAATGAAGTGAATAAAGCAAACACTGCAGAGAACGCACAACCAACACTTCAATGCTTCAAGTGCAAGGAGATGGGACATTATGCCAATAAATGCCCTAATCCAAGGGTTAGTGATGATCGACATGAGCAACCACTTAAGGCAAAGGACAAAGGGAAGTCACATGCGATCACTATTGGCAATGTTGAATATGACAACGATGTGGTGGAATGATTAAGTTTTTATGTAATGGGATTTTAAAATAATGTTGTATCATGGAATATTGGAATATTTATGTATTGGTCTAATGTGGTATTCAAAGTGATTGAGATATTATGCGCATAATGAAGGGAAAACGAGAAAATGAAATGTTTAACAGTATTCATGAGCTCATGATTGATATAAGGACTAAGTGATATCATGGTTTGAGTATATAGAAATTTGAGGATTTTGGTATGTGGAAAGTGTTAACTTTTAACTGCACTCATGTTTTCACTAAGGTATTCAAGAGAATACACGATTAAGGACTTTGAATGTTTGGAATGTGACCAACAAGACATATCTTATGATATGTGGGGATCAACGACAGTATTAAATCTCTGGTAATCGTTGTCACTATATTATGAGAGTGGACTGCAGTATTATATATAAGCCTAAAGATTAGACTGGATTATGTTGGACATAAGTTAGTATTGTTTAAGGATAGAAGATTTTAGATATTATTGATGGGATGTTATAGTAACGTAGTTTTAGAAAAAGGACAACCTGCAGGACGGGCGACAACCCATCGCTTCGGACAAGGCTGTAGGAATCGAACCCACAACCGAAGTGCGACTGGCCTTTATCGCCTACCACTGACCTACAGGAAGTCCCTGTTTAGTAGAAACTAGTGTTATTATATTAAGCAGTATGATATATGAAGTATAAGCCCATTTTAGGAACCATATATGATTAATCTCACTATAGAATGACTTATGTATATTTAATAACTTTTTGCTAACCTTTTGTTTGAGACAGATGGAATGACCCGTCATTCTATCACATGATCTGCTAACACTTCACAAATAACAAATTCAACTTCATTTATTTAAGAGATGAAGTGGAAATTGTTAAAGTCACGAACAACAGTGAGATTGTACCAAAATAAAGTAAGTATTTATTCTAATTAAAATTCTTTAAATTTAGGGAAATGATCTTGAAAACCAAAAATGTTGTCCTAGTTCTCTTATACCTGATGAATCAGATGGTACCTTAGATCGTCACAAATTTATGGATTTGTGATTACTGGGTTTTCCATAGCCATGTTCTCTACCACTCTCCATCAGAACATGATGGTTAGATTTCTCTTCCATATCCATATTTTCACCTATGTGGAAACCCAGTGATTAGTTTATTTGGGTAATCGTTACATTTCATACTTTAGTTTTTAAAGCCAAGTTTTGGTATTCCTTTTTACGATGTGGGTTTCTATTAAAGAAACTTTCAAATAGTAAACCATTTATAACCCCGATGAATTTCGAGGGCGAAATTCATTTTAAGGGGGGTAGAATGTAACAGCCTGAGATTTTATGAAAAATATTCTTTTTTATTTCACTAATGTCTTGTGTTGTACGCTACACCAAAAGGAGCTTGCACAACACGCATCCTTGACTTGCCTTGCATTACACGCAATCGCAACCTTCCTCGATAGCGTGTGTGGTACGTAATACTGAGTTTCACGAAACAATGATATGCTATTAAAATATTATTAAAACTAGCCGTTATGAATAGTAATAACCACTTTTTAAATTTTAGAAATATTAAAATGGACTTCATTTTTGGATTCGGAGTATCGAATTTAGCCTAAGGTGAAATTTTGGTACTTTTCGGATAACTTTCATATTCTGATGAATAGTGAAAATTACTAAATTATAATTAAAAACAACTTTTTTAATCGAAATAATTAATAGTGATAAATCATTAATTTGAGTGGTTTTAAAGTATATTTAGAATATATTTTTACAATTTAATACAATGTTGGTCATTGGATGTAATTTCACATTTAAACTAGACATAAACAAGTGTCAATCTTTTGATAGATATTGTTTCTTAAAAACACGCTATTTGTTTTAACAGCGGGATTTAATTATAAAATTAATTAATGCAACTTTTATGTAATGAATTTGGTAAAATAGAATTCATTTTTGAATTCGGAATATGAAATATAGCTTGGGATGAAATTTTGGCACTGTTCTGAAAAACATCAATTTTTGATGAATAGTGAAACTACTAAGTGGTAGTTAAAAAAAACTGAATTTTTCATAAAACTTAATTTTACCGCATCTGTGAATGGAATTTCAAAAATCCGAGAGACACGGTTGATGTCAGAAAGTAAAATGTGGTTCAATGAGATGAAAATAATTTTTGGTGAATAGTAACTTTTTACTTTTTTTACCGCGGTTAATAGTAAATAGGGTAACTAAGGGTAAATATGATATTAATATTACCCTAACACATGTCCTAATTCTATTGGACAAGGGAATTCGACCAAAAACAAACTTAGGAATAAAATATGACCATTTAGGCCCACTTGGATTAGATTAGGACATTTATTATTAATTTATTTAAAGAAGGGTTAAAATAGTTAAAATCAAAGTTTAATAAGTAAATCATTTTTAATATGGGGTTATATATAAGATAAATTCGATTTTAAATATTCATTAGAAAGATAAAAAGATTTACTACATGATGGTATTTTAATTTTAATTTTTAGACATCAAATAATTTAATTTATTTATGACACAATGATGATGCAGTAATTATCTTATTAATGAAATATTGACATAATTGATGTTATAAACACCAAAATAAATATAATTTGAGACTTTTTATGAATTCCACTAATTTTATAGGTTACTATGATATATTAGTGTTGATTTAATCAACTTGGTTCGAACATATAATTCTGTTATGACTTTCACAAAAATCATATATCAAATAGTGTCAAAATTGACACAAAATAGTTTGTAAATCAAATATTATATTATTAATTGTTATTTTATTCCTAAAAATCTAAGGTTCGGCCAAATGACTTAGATAAGGATATATATATTAATAATAAACAATTTTGGGTTCGTTTGTCATGTTATAGTAAGTGTATTAACCATATAGTGAAAGAAAAAAAAAGACACGGTAAAAGTTAAATTATTTAACTTAGAGTTAAATCTAATTGATAAGGTTAAAATAAGAACCTAAACTTGTATAACTCCTATTGGTTGATAGGATTTCGACCCATCCCCACTTTATCTTCGAAATAAGACCCTTTGGAACCATTATAAACCGATTTTTACTTTAATATAAAATAATATTTTGGGATATTCCTAAGGTGCCCCTCTCCTCCCTTATAAAAGGACACCTCCTCCCCCTCCTCCTCACACCAATTTGAGCACTCAAGCTCGGCCAACCCCTGCCAAAATCTCTTCTCCACTTCCCTAGAAACATCCTAGAGGTTCTGGTCTTCCTCAAAGACCAATTTTAGTTCCCTAAGAGGAGGTCTCCAAAAGGCACTTCAAAGAAGAGGAGGTTCGGACACATACGAAGCAAATCGGACCTAAGGTAAGGGAAATATCACAATCTCATTTTTATCCGAGATTGTTTATTCGTAAGTATTTACTGGGGTGTATTTTATCATCCACATCCATGTTTCATCAAAATGTAATATTATTTCCATCCACCTAAAATTGTTTAAAACCATTTTTACCCTTCGGTGAGTTTTTAGTAATATGTATGAAAGGAATCTTTTGTCGTACGAGGTACTTTTTGACTTTTCCTACAAAAGTACGAAGAATGTTTTTTTTAACTTATACGGCACGAATGGATTTCTACTGTTTTATAAAGCCTTATTTTCATGAAGCTTCCTCTAAAAGATTTCATGACTATTTTCAATAAAATCTCTTTCTTTTAAAATTGCATGATGTTTTGTGAAAAGAAATTGATTTTGAAGAAGAAAGGATATTTTCCTCAAGAATTCAATTCAAGTGTTTTATCAAAATTATTTTCCATCTAAGATAATAAAGGGTTCTGTTTCTATCCATATTTTTACATTGATTTGACTACTTTGTGATGGAATTATGTTTATGAATTCCTTTATCTTATATGAATTGATTTATGATGTCATGATGTTTCAAGAATCCCATTTTTGTTACATGTGTTATGCGATGATGTATGTTTTATGATTATGTGGCACACATAAGAAAGGATTCATTATAATATGGGTGGGACCTATATCTCCCTCCAATGCATTGGGTAATGATTTTATATCTCATGAGATAGACATGTCTGAAATGGTAGGTTATACCGGTTCAGTGAAACAGGACTGAAACGAGGGTTACTCGATTCAGAAAGGGACTTTGTCCACTAAGATAGTCTTGGCAATTAGTCTTGACTAATAAGAAATGATTCTCTATGATTATGTGTGTATGACACAAAGTTTCATGTTTTAAGTTATGATTATTGGGATTACTTTTTCACTACCATGATTTATCCCATGATTATGAAATTATGCTCTCTTTTGCAGGTTATGATTTCCAAAATGTTATGTTCTTATGAATATGATGTGATTGATATTTATTTTGTTTACCCTTACTGAGCATTTGAGCTCACCCTTTTATGTTTTCTTTTCCCCAGGATATAAAGAAAGGTTTTAGGTAAAAAAAAAGATATTTATGGGAGATTTTGAAGATCTTTCACCACGATTAGAAGATTATAGTCCGAGTTTCCAAAGACACTAAACTATTACGGTCCTTGTGTGTGTGTTTTTGTAAGGTACTAAGTATTCCGCAAAAGTAATGTAATGTCAATGTACGTCAAGATACGGGTCTCTAAAAAAATAATATATAAATGGATGGTATATCATATATACAGAATCATTAACATGTTATATTTATTATTTACATGAGTTACACATCATTATTATACCCATCCAAATAATATTATATTGAATAACAATTACACCACGACGTGGAGACGGTAAGCCGTACGTACGCACGTATGGTGACATGTTATTCAAAGGGTGGATAGAATACTGAATATGATTGTACCATATTTATAATAACATCACAGTATATGTGAGATACTGGAGTTATTATTTTAGAATGGTAAGAACAAAGGAAGAAGAAGTGGAAGAAGAAATGAACTTGGAGAAGGGTGGTGAAATCATTACCTCTTCTTCGGGTTCTTCCTTTTGATTTGATCAAAAGGGCTCCTTAGGTTGGCTTTATGATCAAACTAAGGCCTCTATGTTGTAGTGAGGGATGTTGGGAGAGTATTTGGTCAGAGTTTGGCCGAGCCAAAAGGCTTTGAAGGTGTGAACAAATGAGAAGGAGGAGTGCCCTTTTATAAGAGGGGTGAGGGGCACCTTTGGAAAAGCTAGAAATATTAATTTATAATAAATTCATATTCGGTTTCTAATGGCTCCAAAGTTGATTCTTCAAAGGTTAAGGTGGGGATAGGTCGAAAACCACTCAACCAATAAAATTTAGACAGGTTTGGGTACTTATATTAACCTTATCTTTAAAAATTAACTCTAAGTTAATTAGTTTCACTTTTACAATGTCTCTTTGTATTTTTATATAATATGGTTAATAAACCTACTATATACATCCAAGAGACCTCCAAGTGGTACATTAATGATGAACCTATCATGATATAAGTCTCTTGTCCGAACCTTAGATTTTTAGGAATTTAATATCAATTAATAATATAATATTTGTTTTAAGAACTCTTTTATGTCAATTTTGACACTATTCAATAGTTGATTTTTGTGAAACTCATAACAGATTGATTACTTGGAAAAACGTCAATTAAAGAAATACTAATATATCATAATATCCTAGAAAATTAGTTTAATTCATTAAAAGTTTCATATTATATTTATTTGGGTATTTATAATATCAATTATTTTAATTTTTCACTATTATAGTAATTACTGCATCATCATTGTGTCATATATAAAATAAATTATTTAATGTCTAAAAATTATAAATAAAATATCCTTTTATAGAAAATCGTTTTAGCTTTCTAATTAATATTTATAATCTAAAATCCAACATATATAACCCTATGTAACAATTGTTGTTCTAAAAGATATATGCTTGTGTCATTTTTGTATTTATTTTAACTAAATTAAAATAAAGTGTCATTATCACTTACAAGTGGATCCATGGGGTCCCCAAATAGACCCAAAGATTCCCATGGTCGACCATGTATCAACCAGTAGGGTTAAGACACGTTTTAGGGTAATTTAGTATTATTATAATATTATTTTTTAACCCTTATTTACCGGATTTACCCTTAACCATGGTAAATAAAATATTTACCGCAGTAATTATTCAAAATGTCTAAAAATAAAAGTCACCTATTTACACAATTTGAACATCCTGATTCCAAATATGGAATCCATTTTCCTAAATTCAAAACACAGAAGTGGCAGAAATTAATTTAAAATTAATTCCCGCTGTCAAAACAAAAAGCGTGTTTTTAAGAGATAATAACTATCAAAAGATTGACACTCGTTTATGTTCGGTTTTATTGTAAAATTATGTCCAATGACCAACATTATATTAAATGGTAAAAATATATTCTAAATATACTTTAAAACCACTCAAATTCATAATTTATCACTATTAATTATTTTGATTAAAAAAGTTGTTTTTAATTAAAACTTAGTAATTTTCACTATTCATCAAAATATGAAAGTTATCCGAAATGTACCAAAATTTCACCTTAGGCTAAATTTGATACTCCGAATCCAAAAATGAAGTCCATTTTTAAATATAAAATATATATAATTTCAAAAAGTAGGTATTACTATTCATAACGGCTAGTTTGATTAGTTATGGTATGTTAGAACTTGGTGTTGCGTACAACACACGCTATCACATTATTCAAAGAGAAGCGTACCGTAGAAGCTTGGGGTGTTACAACCCCTTTCCCTCTTCCTTTTATTTTATTAAACAGAACGTTGTTCACGAGGTGTTAAATTTATCACCTTCAAAAACGACATGTTCTTTTCCACCATTTCTACCTTCAAATATGGTCATGAAACCATTTTTATGGTTGAATCAGAATATTTTATATGTATAATGTTCTATTTTATGTTCTGGAAATAACTTATGGCCATATTACTAAGTGAAAAGTTAAAACAAGTTTGTTGTGATCCAAAAACCTCTCCAATTAACCCAAACATTCATCATTTAATTGTTACCTAATGATTCACCCACATGGATATAATATAATTCATTATAAAATCATGAATGATCCTGTAATATCACTAATAACATGTAATATCATTTCTGGATGTTTACCCATGATCAACCTGAACATTAATTTAAGAATACAAGTGAACCACCCAAGAAAACCCATAAAAACAAACATCCCCGAACAGTGTATTTAAACTCTATAAGTCCTCCAAAGGAACATAATATGACATAATGAAACCATAATGAAACATATTAATTTACACATGGTTCTGGATTTCTAATTAATGAATATAATGTCATTATACAGGACATTAAAGGGAAGGAAGCATTCTGGTACAAGGTAAAGGGAAATTCTCAAACCCAACATTCATCATTTGGGTTCTTCCTCTTTAAATCCATTTTTGATATGGTCACTCCTTAAAGATAATTTTTTCATCATTTTCTTTCCTTTTCTGGGATATAAATATTTTCAAATGATTTTTATCTCAATCCAAATGTTTTCCAAAAGAACTCCTCTTTTAAGAACTCAACTTTTACCTCTCATCCATGGTTAATGGTTCTTGTCTCAAGTATGATGTTCCCTCTTTATTTTGTGAACCCAAAGTTATGAATGTGTTCTTATGAGATGAAACCCATTCCTTTTCATGGGTTAGTTATGTTCATTTATGTTATATGTTCATTGTGGCATGCATTATAAATGATAATGTTATGATGTGACGGGTGCGCCCGGAATTATATAGCGCAATATGAATGTTTAAATGTGACGGGTGCGCCCAGAATTATACAACGCTCCAATGCATTGGGTAAAGTGATGAATATAATGTGTAAATTTTAAATGATGTGTTATCAAGATGATATCTTGGTTCACAAGTATGTGTGGTAGTTAACCACAAATACATGATGTTTCATTTTTATTCATTTCCACATTTCAAGTCTATTATTTATGCTCCTCTCATGATCATGATCTTTTGACTATGTTATGATTATGCTCATCCAATGATATATTGTTCTTATATATCCTCTTACTAGGCTTTTATCTCACCCATTTTTATGTACATCCTCAGGTGGCTACATGTACTAAGGAGAGGAAAAGTGCCAATAAGAAGCTATAGAAGAAGAAATTAAATCGATGTTTATGCTCGATGTTGTATTTGTTATGTGTGGTCCTAGTTTTCCCAAGACACTAAACCTTTGGATCCTCTATCTGTAATACTATTATGTTTTTTACCTTTGAAATGATGTAATAGTAATGTAAGAAAAGGCTGGGTCACTATAGTTGTTATCATAGGCAACGTTTAGTTAATTTGGGAATTAGGATTAGTGAACCCTAGAGAAAACCAACAACATGAGACTAAGTACAAATATGCACATAAGAATATTTACCTAGGGATCCCAAATGTTAATTTTTTGGTATAATTGTCTAAATTAATATGTTATTCACGACTTTTTTAGTTATTCTTTGTTCTAACATTTTTTATTTTATAAAATGGTGGGAATTAGAGAAATCAGGCCAAAAACTCATGTGAGGCCCAATTTAACAATTGCCCGAACGACATCCCCAATGATTTGGGAGGTGGAGTTCAAAACATCATGGAGATGCTTACCCAATTATCTCATGTTATGAATAATAACCATAATAATAGGGAACATCCTCCTTCACCAAAGAGGGAGAAACTAGCTATCAAATGTTTTATGCGGCAACGACCACCGACGTTTTGCAGATCTTTTGATCCACTAGTTTTGGAACAGTGGGTCAACTCCATGGAGAAGATCTTTTTTGTACTTCACTGTTCTGAGACGGAGAAGGTGACTCTAGCCTTCTA
This sequence comes from Viscum album, assembly GCA_963277665.1. Taxonomy (NCBI): domain Eukaryota; kingdom Viridiplantae; phylum Streptophyta; class Magnoliopsida; order Santalales; family Viscaceae; genus Viscum; species Viscum album. The sequence goes on from OY728166.1 coordinate 1,381,112,675, forward strand.
TTATCTAGATGGAGAAGTTGATCAATGGTGGGATTTGATTAAGAAAACCAAGCCAAGGGAGGAAATTGAAGCGATGGAATGGGGATACATTAAGATAATGTTTCTTAAAAATTATTTCCCAAGAACTCTTCACACAAAGATGGAGAGAGAATTCATAGAGCTCAAGAAAAAAGAAGGATAATCTATCACAACCTATGAAGCAAATTTCACAAGGCTTTCAAGGAACGCTTCGGGATTTGTTATCAACAATGATATCCAAATTGATAGATTCTTTAGTGGATTAAATCCACACCTTCGAAAGGCTCTTGCAATTTGAGGCTTTGGGAGTTATGAAGAAGTTGTTCGGTGTGATCTCAAAGTGGAGATGGAGTTTGTAGAATCGTCCCATTGATATGGTGATATGAAAACAAAGATGGAGTTTCAAGCTGGTGGATCTAATGATAATGGTGGGAAGAAAAATAAATAACCCACATGCCAAAAATGTGGGAAGTTTCACAATGGGAACCGCCTCAAAGGGACAGGGAAATTATTCAAGTGTGGGAAAGAAGGACACCATGCTCAAGAGTGTAGAAAAGACAAGAAAAAAAAGGATAATGTAGCCGATGAAAGGAGATAACCACTCGTAGTTCAATGCTACAACTTTAGGGAGCTAGGGCACTATACAAACCAGTGCACTAAACCTCAAGCTCTTGAGGGTAATCAGCGTCAACAACCACCAAATCCAATGGAACAAGGGAAGGCTTATGCCATCACTACTACGGAGGTTGAGCATGATAATGAAGTCGTACAAGGTACACTTCCTATTCACTAAATAATGGAAAAAGTATGATTTGATTCTGGTTCTACGCATTCCTTTATATCTTGTAATTTTTCTAGAACTATAGAATCGAAGGCCCGAAACCTTGAAGTAGAGATATATTTAAAAACACCATGTGGTGAAATCATTTCAACCCAAGTGTTTGACTCTTCTCCTGTTGGTGTATGTGGGAATATTCTTCTAGAAAATCTCGTAATACTTCCCTTGGTGGAATTCGACCTATAATTGGAATGGATTGGCTCTCGTTATATAGATAACATATCAATTTTCGGGAAAAAGAAATATATTTCCATATTCCAAACCATCCCATGATCCTCTACAGATGAAAGGAAGATCATGAATCTATTTTAAGAAATCCTTCAATGGTTTTGGTGTTGATTCCCTATGAAGAAGCATACCTCGCCCAAATGGTTGAGTCAAAGGAAAGTTCCAACACTGAAGAAATGCCCATCGTGAGGGAATACGACGATGTATTTCCCGAAGAGTTACCCAGAATTCCCCCGGATCATGAGGTAGTGTTATCAATTGAACTCATACCGAGAGCTACTCCCATCTCGAAGTTCCCCTATAGGATAGCTCCTATCGAACAGGAGGATTTAAAGAAGCAGCTACAAGAGCATCTGGAGAATGGGTTCATACGCCCTAGTGCATCACCTTGGGGTGCACCAGTTCTCTTTGTGAAGAAGAAGGATAAAATCATGTGGTTGTGTATCGATTATCGGGAACTCAACAAGATCACCATAAAGAACAAGTATCCTCTCCCAAGTATTGATGACTTGTTCGACCAGTTAATAGGATCTCAATACATCACCAAAGTGGATCTTCGTTCTAGATATCATCAAGTAAAGGTGAAGAAGGAAGATATTCAGAAGACTACATTCCGAACAAGGTATGGGCACTATGAGTTTTTGGGGATTCCCTTTATAATTACTAATTCCCCTGCAATATTCCTGGATTTGATGAATATAGTCTTTGGATATTACCTCGAAAAAATTGTGGTAGTGTTTATCAATGATATTCTCATCTACTCCAAGTACAAGGAGGAGCATGAAGAACATCTAAGACTTGTGTTGGCGACATTGAGAAAGGATAATTTGTACACCAAATTCAGCAAGTGGGACTTTTGGATGAATCAAGTCACGTTCTTGGGACATGTGATCAGAAGTGAGGGAATTTCTGTGGATCCTTCAAAGACAAAGGCGATTGAGGAATGGCCCAGGCCCTCTAGTGCCACAAAAATCTATAGTTTTCTTGGATTAGCTGGGTACTACTGACGTTTTGTGAGAAACTTCTCACCATTGTCAAGCCCGCTAACTATGTTATCAAGGAAAGGGGTAATGTATGTCTGGATGGAAGAATGTGAGGGAATCTTCAAGGAGCTAAAGAGAAAGCTGATCACTGAACCTGTACACACACTACTGAAATGTGGAGAATGTTTTGTGATATACAGTGATGCTTCAAAGAAAGGCTTGGGTTGTGTACTCATTCAAAATGATAATGTGATAGCTGACACCTCACGATAGTTGAAGATCCATGAGAAGAACTACCCGACGCATGATCTAGAGCTGGTAGTCGTGATTTTTTCCTTGAAAATCTGGCGGCACAACCTTTATGGAGAGAAGTGTGACATATACACTAACCACAAGAGGCTAAAGTATATATTCACACAAAAGGAGCTCAACATGCGTCAATGGAGATGGTTAGAGATAATCAAGGATTATGATTGCTCTATTCACTATCAGCATGGTAAGGCGAACAAGGTAGGTGTTGCTCTAAGAAGAAAATAAACTTCTACTCTATCCATATTGCAAATTGAGAAAGACCCTATCTTCTTGGATATGAAAAGAATGGATTTGGAAATCATAAGGGCAGGGGATACATCCAACCTTTCCCAAATGATTGCACAACCATCCATCCAAGATAAGATTAAGGAAGCACAAAGGGTTGGTGTGGAGATACAAAAGAGGGTGAATGCAGTAAAGGAAGGAAAGCTGCAAGAGTTCCATATCGACGATGATGGTGTGATTCGGTTTGGAACGCGGATTTATGTGCCTTCATCACCTGCGATAAAGAAGGAGCTATTGGATAATGCATATAGCTCAACTTTTTCTATCCATCTTGTGAGTACCAAGAGGTATCGTGATCTCCAAGAACACTTCTGGTGGGCTAACATGAAGAATGAGATTGCGAAATATATATCAAGGTGCTTGGTATGTCAGAAAGTTAAAGCTGAGCGACAAAATTCCAAGGGTATGATGCAGCCATTGCCTATACGCATGTGGAAATGGGAAAATGTTACTATGGACTTTGTCACAGGCCTCCCAAATACGTCACAGGGAAATAATGCGATATGGGTTGTGGTTGACCGACTCACCAAGACTTCCCATTTTATCTCTATTTGGGAAGACCTCTCGCTTGAACAACTTGCTAATATATATGTGAAGGATGTGGTGAGACTGCACGGTGCTCCACTCTCAATTGTCTCTGATCGTGATCCAAGGTTCACAACTAAATTCTGGAGGAGCCTTCAACATGCTTTGAGTACTGAATTAAATTTCAGCATGGCCTATCACCCCCAAAATGATGGCCAGTCTGAAAGGACTATTCAGATACATGAAGATATGCTAAGATCCATCTCTCTAGATTTCAATGGTGGATGGGATCAGCATCTCCCATTGGTTGAGTTCTCATACAAAAATAACTTCCACTCGAGTATTCATATGGCTCCGTATGAAGCTCTTTATGGGAAGCGATGTAGAACTCCAACATGTTGAGATGAAGTTGGAGAAAGAAAGCTACATGGGCCCGATCATGTTCAAGATATGACCGAGAATGTTCAAGTCATCCAGAAACACATCGAATCTACTCAAAGTCATCAAAAGAGCTATGCTGACAACCGTTGAAGGGACTTGGAGTTCGATGATGGAGATAAAGTCTTCCTTCGTATATCTCCATAGAAGAGAGTCATGTGATTCGGGAAGAAAAAGAAGTTAAGCCCAAGGTATATTGGCCCCTTTGAGATCCTTGACCACATAGGAGCTATGGGCTATTGTATAGAACATCCATCGAATATGGCTCAGGTTCATGATGTGTTTCATGTATCACTACTGAGGAAGTACATACCATACCCCTCACATGTACTAAACTCAGAGGTGGTGCAGTTGGAAGATGATCTCTCCTATGAGGAGCAACCAGTAAATATTCCAGACCAAAGTGATAAGTTTCTACACAACAAGACAACCCATATTGTCAAACTATTGTGGAGGAACCATAAGTTTGAGGAAGCAACTTGGGAACCATAAGTGGCAATGAAGGAGAAGTACCCTCACCTTTTTGTGTAAAGTGAAATTTCGGGGGTGAAATTTCTTAAGGGGGAAGAATGTAACGCCCCATAGTTTTTTAATGGAAATTACCTTCTTATATTTATGTCATAAAATAACATGAATTCACAAACTAATGAACTACTATGTGATAAGTGACCTTTCAACATAAGTTTGTCACTCCAATGTTTGGAATTTTGAAAATCCGACATACACGGTTGTGTTGAAGATGATTTTTGGAGATTAATGAAACAAAAATAATTTTTGGTGAATAGTGACTTAACCTTATGAATAGTATCTTTCCCTTATGAATTTTAATATGACCCTTATGAATAGTAAATCATTGAACATAAGAGTAACATTACCTATGAATAATTAAATAAAATTTAGACATCTTAGAAAGTGACAATTTTAACTTAGTAAACATTTTGGTAATTTTTAAGTCATAAATAAATAAATAATTAATTAATTTAAAATAATATTTATTCCCTAAAATGTATTCATAAATTATTGAATCGATTTCTTATTAATATAGATAATTTTATGGGGCCCTATGTAATTTTTGAAAGCACTATAAAATCATTTTTAACTTTTAAAAACTGTTTTTATGTAAATTATGATTTTAATTAAATATTAAATTAATAATATTTTGAAATTATATTTGAAAAATGAAGTTCATTTTTGGATTCTACACGTCGAAAAATGGTAGGGGTAAATTTTTGGGTTTATTCTAAAATACTTCAATTTTTGGGTGAATAGTAAAAAATTCAGTTTTTCGCATAACCGGTGTATACTAAATTGCATCATTGATGATGTAATGATGACATAAACATTCTGGAACTTTATTTTCCTCCAAAACATATTAAATTTCATAAATTATTCCTTAAAATACAATAAATCCAATTCTCAAACCTAAAAGAACTTTCCAAAGCCTAAAGTCAAAAGGTGATTTCATAAAGGGATTTTTTTCTCTTTCTTTCACTTTCCTTTCAATAAATTAATGAATTCGATTTATAAAGATTAATTAAAGCCTAAAAAGAATTATATTATATTAATATATGATTTAGGATGTCAAAAAACTACTATTACAATTCTCACTCTTGATATATTATTTTATTTAATATTTTATACCAAAAACACCTCCCTCCTCATGTATAAATAAGCCCTCCCCCTCCTCTTGCCAAACCACACCTATCGTGATTCACGAATTGACTAAGCTCTGCCAAATAATCTCCCCTATACCCTCCCCCACGTCTAATATCTTTTAGTTTCATCAAAAGACTAAGAATAGGCCCTTAAGGAGGTTCTCAATTGAAGGATTCAAGAGGTAATTTCTCTCCCTCTTCTCCTTTATTTTCCTTTCAAGTTCAAGTTCATTTCTTGAACTCTCCCCACCTCTTTTCATCTAAATTGTATTGTAACTACGGTATTATACATCTAATAGAATTTTATGATGCTAATGGGATATTATATCACCCCACCCACTTTCCCTCTTCCTTTTATTTTATTAAACAGAACGTTGTTCATGAGGTGTTAAATTTATCACCTTCAAAAACGACATGCTCTCTTCTTACATTTCTACCTTCAAATATATTAATTAAACAATTTTTATGGTTTAAACATAATATTTTATATGTATAATGTTATATTTTATGTTCAGGAAATAACCTATGTCCATATTACTAAGTGAAAAGTTAAAACAAGTTTGTTGTGATCCAAAAACCGCTCAAATTAACCCAAATAATCATCATTTAATTCTTATCTAATGATTCCACACATGGTTAATTCATTATAAAATCATAAAATCTCTTGTAATATGACTAATAACATGTAATATCATTTCTGGATGTTTACCAATGATCTAGTCGAACTTCAATTTAAGAATACAAGTGAACCACCCAAGAAAACCCATAAACACAAAAATCCCTGAACAATTTTTGTAAATTCTATAAGTCATCCAAAGGAACATAATATGACATAATTAAACCATAATTAAACCTATTAATTTACAAATAGTTCTGGATTTCTAATTAATGAATACAATGTCATTATATAGGACATTAAAAAGAAGGAAGCATTCGGGTACAAGGTAAGGGGAAATTCTCGAACCCAACTTTCATCCTTCGGGTTCTTCCTCTTTCAATCCATTTTTGATATGGTCACTCCTTAAAGATAATTTGTTCATAATTTTCATTCCTTTTCTTGGATATACATGTTTTCAAATGATTTTTATATCAATCCAAATGTTTTCCAAAATAACTCTTCTTTTAAGAACTCAACCTTTACCTCTCATCCATGGTTGATGGTTCTTGTATCAAGTATGATGTTCCGTCTTTATTTTGGGAACCCAAAGTTATGAATGTGTTCTTATGAGATTAAACCCATTACTCTTCATGTTTTAGTTATGTTCATTTATATTATAAGTTCATTGTGCCATGCATGATAAATGATAATGTTATGATGTGACGGGTGTGCTCGGAATTATATAGCGTAATATGAATGTTAAAATGTGACGGGTGCGCCCGGAATAATACAGCGCTCCAATGCATTGGGTAAAGTGATGAATCTCATGAGTAAATGTGAAATGATGTGTTAACAAGATGCTAGCTTGGTTCACTAGTATGTTTCGTAGTTAACCACTAAGACATGATGATTCATTTTAATGCATTTCCACATTTCAAGTCTATTATTTATGCTCCTCTCATGATCATGATCTTTTGCCTATGTTATGATTATTCTCACCCCATGATATTTTGTTCTTATCTATCCTTTTACTGGGATTTTAGCTCACCCCTTTTTATGTATATCCTCAGGTGGCTACATGTAGTAATGAGAGAACAAGTTCCAATAAGAAGCTATAGAAGAAGAAATTAAATGGATTTTTATGCTCGATGTTCTATTTGTTATGTGTGGTCCTAGTTTGCCCATGACACTAAACCTTTGGATCGTCTATTTTTAATACTATTATTTTGTTTATATTTGAAATGATGTAATATAAATGTATGAAAAGGTCGGGTCGCCATATAGGGTAATTTTATGATCTTATTTTTACCCTTAATTACCCGATTTACCATTAACTACAGTAAATAAAAATTACCATAGTTACTATTCATTATATCAAAAAACTTAAAGTAACCTATTAACATAATTTGGATCCAATGAATTAAAATATGGAATCTATTTTCCAAAATTAAAAACACAGAAGTTGCATTAATTAATTTATAATTAATCATGGTGTTATGAAAACAGGTTTTAAAAGTTAAAACATTTCAAAAGATTGAAATGTTTTTACCTATGAATTCAATTTAAAATTAATTGTAATAACATAAATTATATTAAATGGTAAAAATATATTCCATTTATACTTTAAAACCATTAATTATTATAATATAACCATATAAATTATTGCGATGAAAAAAGTAGTTTTTAATTAAAATATAGCGTGTTTTTATTATTCATTAAAATATGAAAGTTATCAGAATAATATGAAATATTTGTCCAAAGTAAATTTTAATATCCTGATTCAAAAGAACAATTTAATTTTGTAAAATTGAACTTATAAACTTGTCAAAAATTATATTTAATGTGGGTGTTCCATCAAAAGGTGACATAACAACATTTTTTGAAAAATACTTATTTTACTCACTAAAATTATTTTGTTCACATACAATGTTTTATAAAATTTTTTAAGATGAATAAAAATGTTATAAAATTTAGAATGTTGTTAATACTATTCATAACAGCTAGTTCATAATTTTATAATAATATATCATTGTTTAGTGAAACTCGGTATTGTGTACAATGCAAGCTACCGAGGAAGGTTGCTCTGGTGTGTAACGCAAGCCAATACAGTGTTGTGTGTAGTGAATGATTCACTTGGTGTTGCATATAAAATAAGACTTAAAAACGTTATCTCTCATAAAATATCAGGTTGTTATATTCTACCCACCTTAAAAAATAATTTTTCCCTTGAAATCCATCACTTCGTAAGAAACAGATGAGGATACCCCTCCCTCATCATATCCTCAAGTTCCCATGTAGCTTCTTCTAAATGGTGGTTCCTCTATAAAACATTAACCAAGAGAGTGGTCTTGTTTCATGGAACTTTTTCTCTACAATCCAGAATCTCTATCGACTGTTCTTCATAAGAAAGATCTTTCTCCAGCGGTATGACTTCTGAGCTCAGTACATGTGAAGGATCAGGTATGTACTTTCTCAGGAGAGATACATGGAACACGTCACGCACTTTAGAAGGATTATATGGAAGCCCCAATCGATAAGCTTCCTTCTTAACATGATACAGTATTTCAAAAGGACCGATATACCTAGGGCTCAGCTTTCCCTTCTTCCCAGATCTCATTACTCTCTTCTAGGGAGATATTTGTAAGAACACTTTATCACCCACTTCAAACTCTATGACTTTTCTTCAGTTGTCAGCCTAACGTTATTGTCGACCTTGAGCTGTTCTTATGTGTTGTTGAATAGATTGGGCCTTTTCTGCCATCTCATCAACAAGATCAGGTCCCAATAGCTTTCTATCTCCAACATCATCCCATCAAGTTGGAGTTCTGCATTTCTTTCCATAGAGAGCTTCATAAAGAGCAATTTAAATACTGGATTGAAAGCTATTATTATAAGAAAATTTAACCAACAGTAGGTGTTGATCCCAACCACCTTTGAAATTCATAGAGCATGCTCTCAACATGTTTTACAATTTTTGAATTGTCCTCTCAGACTGGCCGTATGTCTGAGGATGATAAGTAGTGCTGAAACTCAACTCTATATCTAGAGTATGTTGAAGAATTCACAAAAACATTGAGGTAAACCTAGAATCATGATTTGATATAATATAAAGTGGTACTCCAGGCAAAATTACCTCTTCCTTCACATATTTCCTGGCAAGCTGATCAAGAGAGAAAGACTCTCTAATAGCAATGAAGTGTACCGACATTGTAAGATGATCAACTATAACACCGATAGAATTATTTCCTCTGGATGTTTTGGGAAGTCTAGTGACAAATTCCATAGTGATGTTTTCCCATTTTCATTCTGGTATGGTTAATGGTTGTAACATCCCCTTAGACGTATGTCTCTCAGCTTTAACTTGCGGACAAACCAAGCATCGATAGACATATTCAGCAACATCTCTTTTCATTTCATCCCACCATAAGTACTCCATCAGGTCCCTATACATCTTCGTGATTCTAGGGTGAATAGAGAATGAATAACTATGATCTTCATCCAATATTTCTGTCTTTAATTCTTGGATGGGAGGAACACAAAACCGATTCTGGAACCTTATTACTTCATCACAATCAATGTGGAATCAGGAACATTGTTCACCTTCTTTTGTAACTCTACATATTCTTTCTGTGCCTCTTTAATCTTCCTATGTATAGATTGTTGAAAATTAATTTTAGAAAGATATGATATTTTCCCTTCCATTATAATTCCAAGATCCATCCTTTGTAAATCCATAAATATTTGATCTTTTGTGATCCTCATCATGGATAAGCTAGCATGGTCTTGTCGACTTAATGTGTCTACCACCTTGTTTACTTTCCTAGGGTGGTAATGAATTGAGCAGTCGTAATCCTTAATCCTCTCCAACCATCTTCTTTGGCCCATATTCAGCTCCATTTGTGTGAAAATATACTATAAACTTTTATGATCAGTATAAATATCACACCTTTCACCATAAAGATAATGCCTCCAAATATTTAATGCATTGATTAACGCAGCTAACTCCAAATCATGAGTTGGGTAATTTTTCTCATGGATTTTCAACAGTCATGAGGTATAAGATATCCCCATATCATTTTTAATGAGAACACACCCCAGACCCTTCATGGGTGTAGCACTGTAGATCAAAAACGTTTCTCCACTACAAAGCAGTGTGATCACAGGTGCACTAGCTAACCTTCTTTTTAGCTCTTTGAAATTCTCTTCACATTCCTCCGTCCAAAAAAACATAACTTATTTCCGAGTCAATTTGGTGAGTGTGTTTGATAATATTGAAAAATATTTCAATAAAGGTCGATAGTACCCAGCTAAACAAAGAAAACTTCGGAACTCAATTACTATTTTTGGTCTTGACCATCTTTCAACAACCTCTGTTTTTGCTGGATCAATAAATATCCTCTCTTTTGAGATTATGTTACCCAAATATGCAACTTTTTGAAGAAAAAAATCACAGTTGGTATATTTTTAATAAAGCATCTCCTTTCTCATGGTCTTCAACACAATTCTCAAGTGATCTTCATGTTCATCCTTTCTCGTTGAATAGACAAGAATATCTTCTATAAATACTACCACAAACTGATCAAGATAGACTCTAAAAACTCTATTCATTAGATCCATGAAGATAAAAGGTTCATTAGTAAGACCAAATGTCATCACTATAAATTCATAGTGTCCATACCTTGTACGGGAAGCCATCTTTGGTTTATCCTCCCTTTTGACCCTTAATTGATGATACCCTGAATGAAGATCAATGTTGGAAAAGTATTGAGCTCTGCGTAGATGGTCAAATAAGTCATCAATGTGTGGGAGAGGATATTTTTTCTTGATAGTGATCTTGTTAAGTTCTCAATAATCAATGCAGAGTCTCATTGATCCATCTTTCTTCTTAACAAACAGAACAAGTGCTCCCCAAGGTGATGCACTATGGCATGTGAATCCTTTATCAAGATTGTCTTGGAGTTGCTTCTTCAATTCCTATAACTCAATTGGGGCCATTCTATAAGGTGACTTTGAAATGGGCATAGCACCCGGTACGAGTTCTATTGAAAACTCAACTTCACAATTTGTTGGAAGACCAGGAAATTCCTCTGGAAAGACATCATCAAACTCCCGTACAATGGGCATATTCTTAATCATGAGTTTCTCTCAAGCTATTTGAGGTAAATAAACTTCATTTTTTGGAATCAAGACCCATAAGATGGAAGAAATATCCACAACAATGTTATGTTCATCCTTGCATCGATAGATGACCATAGATTGATTTGGAATATGAAATGTGACTTCCGTTATTTGGAAATCGTTATGAGCTCCATATAAGGAAACAAATCCATACCAAGAATCACATAAAATTTCACTATATGAAGGATCACAATATTTATAGGAATCATTTTCCCATAAATGTCAATCAGAGAAGAATTTTAAACTTTTGATGCGACCGTTGTGCCATTATGAGTTGTAACAGCTAACTCAACATCTAATTGTTGAGGTAATACGACGATACCCGTAGAAAATTCTTCAGAAATAAAAGAGTGGGTGGATCCAGAATCATATAAATCATTTTTTTACTTTATAGTGGATGGTAAGTGTACCTTTCACCACTTTATTATCATACTCCACATCACCGATAGAAATTGCATGTGACTTTCCTTTGTCTTTGGCCTTAAGAGTTTGTTGACATCGATCATCATCAACAACCCTTGGATTAGGGCATTGAATAACATAATTCCCCATTTCCTTGCACTTGTATCATTGATGTGTAGGAGGTGCATTCTGTGTAGCCTTTTCTTTGCTTGCCTCACTAAACTTCTTTATCCCATCATTGCAGAATTCAAATGCCCGGTGACCTTCTTTTCCACATTTTGAACAATTACTTGTCCCTTTAAGGAAATTCCCTCCATGTTTCTTTCCACACATTGATCATAATGGTAAAATCATATTCTTTTCAATGTGGTGTTTATATTTCCCTTTGAATTCAATTTTCCTCTTCTTATCAAACCCATATGACTAATGACTTTCTGCAATCTCCATCTCAACCATGAGAGCACATCGAAAAATTTCCTCATAGCTATTGAAGACCCTTATGGATAATGCCCTTCGAAGACATGGTTTTATGCCAATAAATAATCAATCGATCTTACTCTCTAGTTGGATAATAATTCCTGAATCATAAATTGCAATTCTTCTAAAATTTTCTTCATAGGTACCAATAGATTCATCATCCTTTTGCATTAGTACAAGAAAATACGTCTCGATCTTTGTTCAAAGAATACATGTGAAGTACTTATTGAAAAATAAGTTCTTGAACTCGTCCCATCCCATGGACTCAATTTTTCTCTTTGCCTCACATTATTAATAAGATTCCACCATTGATCAGCTTCACCATCCAAATGATATACTACTAATTTGAATTTATCATGTTCAGAACATTGTAGAACTGAAAATATTGGTTTTAGTGGTACTAATCCATTGTTCAGCCACTAATAGATCAGAATACCCACTGAATGAAGGGGGACACTGCCTCATGAAGTATTCAACAGAATGTTTCTCCTTCCTTTGCTCGTTTGGAAGTCATGCGTGATTCATAGCTTGAGAAAGTTGTGTGATCATGGCTACAAGATTTTTCATTCCAGCTCCAATAACATTTGGTTGCTCAGGGGGACAATCATTGCATTTCCCGTCACATTCAGCATTAACAAGGTTCCTTCGGGTTCAAGCCATTGAATAAAACCAATAAGCATAGTGTGAGAAACACTAATCATAATAGGTAAACCACATAATCCAGAAAAAAACTTTCACACCATAGGTCTTATCATAGGTTATTCATGGCCATTTCTAAAACACTTATATTGTGTTCTATGAATAGACTTATCCTTAGGGTTCTTACAAAGGCTTTCACATCCTAGTTTCCAAAGGTTGACTTTACCCTCCTCTGATACCAACTATAATGACCCATACTTTACATACATTGTTATTACTTCAGAATTGATGTATACTTATTAAAACATATAACATAACCATGAAAGGACCGTATAGGTATAGAGTCTTTAGAAACTGGGAAACATAAACAAATGGTTCATAAATCATCTACATTGTCTCCTGCTTATTTCATCATATCTATAGTCCCTTTTGGCATATCCTACATAATACCCTTCTTCCTGAACTGGGGAAAAGAATACATACAAAAGGGTGAGCTCAAATGCTCAGTAAGGGTAGACAAAGGAAATATCAATCATATCATATTCATAAGAACATAACATATTGAAAATATTAACCTGTAAAAGAGATCATAATATCATGACATGGGATAAATCATAGTAGTGAAATTTAATCCCAATAATCATATCAAAAACATGAAACTTTGTGGAATATAGACATAATCATAGAATATCATTTCTTAGTAGTCAAAACTCATTTCCATGACTATCTTAGTGGACAAATTCCCTTTGTGAATCGAGTTCACTCATCGTTCTAGTCATGTATCACTGAACCAGTTTAACTTTCCGTTCTAGACATGTCTATCTCATGAGATATAAATCGTTACCCAATGCATTGGGGGAGATATAGGTCCCACCCATTTCATAATGAAACCATTCTTATGTTTGCCACAAAATCATTAATCATAAATCATAACATATCCCATGTAATAAAAATGGGATTCTAAAACATCATGACATCTTAACATAATCCATATAAAATAGAAGAAATTGTTAAAAATAATTCAATCCTAACATAATCTAATCAATGTAAAAAATAGGGATAGAAACAGAACCCTATATTATCATGGAAGATAATTTTGATAAAACAATTAAACTCTATTCTTAAGGAAAATATCCTTTCTACTTAAATTTTTTTTCCTTTATTAACATGTCATAGAATTTTAAATTAAAAGAATTTGATTAAAAATGAACATCAAACGTGTAATGGATGATTCAATGAAAAAATATTCTATGAAATTATAAAAATCCATTCATGGAATATAAGTTAAAGAAACATTATTCTCATACTTTGGCCAGAGAAGTCAAAAAGTACCTCATACTAAAAAACGACAAAATATTCCTTTCATATCATTTACTAAAAACTCACCAATGGGTAAAATAGGATTTAAAAATTTGTGGGAGGATAGAAATAATATTACATATTGAGGAAACATGGATGTGGATGATAAATATTCCCCCAGTAAATTCTGAAGTATAAACAATCTCAGATAAAAATGAGATTTGTGAGATTTTTCCTTATCTTAGGACTGATATGCTTTGTATGTGTACGAACCTCCTGTATAATGACTTAAATAATGTCATTTACTTATTCTAGAATCATAATAATTGTTATGATATCATATATGGTCATATTCATAGCTTCTTATTAGTAATATTTCATTGCTACTTGTTATTCATATGTTCATTGCTTTATGTTCTTCTGCGTGTTTTGTCGAATAAATTCTTATAATTATTTTTAGTTTATATCTATATCATTTACAAAATAGTAATTTTATAATATATATCTTATTTATTCATTAAATATGTTTATTTAATCATGGTTTAGTGAAGATCATGTAGAATGAATCACATCTCATCTTGGAGACGGTAGGCGGTACGTACGCGCGAGCAACGATATCGTTCCCATAATTTTTGAATGGTCTTGGTGTGGATGGTAGAATATCTCAGAATTAGTATTATCTTATAATAGTAATATATAGTTATTCATTACACCATTATACCCATCCATTTAAGGGGGTGGTGGAAACAAGTTACACCATAGTGTGGAGACAGTATTCTGTACGTACACACACACACAGTGATTTCATTTTTCGTAGGATGGATAGAAGGTGAAATAGGGTTGTTTCATATTTATAATAACATATCAGTATATTATTGATATGTATGTTATTAATTTAGAATTAAACAACTAAATAAGAAGAACTAGATGAAGGAAGAAACTTGAAAAAATCTGTAGATGAGATTACATTTTCCTCGACGTGCCTCCTTTAAACATCCTCTAAAGGGAAAAGAGTTGGTCTTTTTAGAAAACCAGAACCTCTAGAATATTACTATAGAATTTGAGAAGAGTAAGGAGAAGTGTTTGGCCGAGCATGAAGGCTCAAAGTTGTGTAAAGAGGATAGGGATGAGGTGCCCTTTTATAAGGGAGGAGAGGGGCACCTTTGGAAACCTTAAAAATATAAATTTATAATAAATCTAACCCCACTTAAAAACCTCAAAAAATGACTCATATTCAAATATTATATGAGATATGGTTGTAATCTCATAATACAATAAAATTTAGATATGTTTGAAATTTATTTTAAACCTTATCAACTTTATTTATCCTTATTTAATCTATTTATTTGTATTTGTGGTAATAAGATTCTAAATTTTAAATTTTTATAAATAATTACTTATGTGTTGTGAATTATCCATAATTTTATAATTTATTAAATTTTCCACCATATAAATTTTTATTTATAATTTTTAAATGTTTTTTTTATTTTAAAACAATTTTATATTATGTTATTTTTATATAATATCAATAGTGTCGATTTTGACACAATTCATTTATTTGAATTTAAATAAAATCCTCACAGATTATATGTTCAAAATAAAATCATTAATAGATTCATAACATGTCATATTTATCTATAAAATTAGCAGATCACATTAAATATTTCATATATAATTTATTTTAATATTTTTAAAAACATTTATTTTATATTTCAATCAATAAAATAATTTGAAAATCACTGTTGAGTCACATTTAATGATAATTATTTAATCCCTAAAAATTATAAATAAATTCACCTGATGTATATATTTTTATTATCTTTCTAGATACTATTAATGTTGTATGATTAAAAAATACTATCACTAAATCAAAATTATTATACTTATAAAATTTATGAGAGTGAAATGTTGTCACTTTCTTTGGTTTTAATAAAAATTAAATAATTTTCTTTGTCAAAAGACCATAAAATTAATCTATTCCGACCCTTATGTGATATGGGTAATATTTTATTCATCCAATAAAATGTTGGCAAGTGTTCGGGTAATTTTATAATCTTATTTTTACGCTTAATTACCCGATTTACCTTTAACTGCAGTAAATAAAAATAACCGTAGTTACTATTCATAATATCAAAAAATTAAAGTAACCTATTAACATTATATGGACCCACTGAATTAAATTATGCAATACATTTTTAAAAATTCAAAACACAGATGTTGTAGTAATTAATATAAAATTTACCCCGTTGTTAAGAAAACGGGTTTTAAAAGTTAAAACATTCCCAAAGATTGAAATATTTTTACCTATCAATTAAATTTAAAATTAATGGTAATGTCATATATTATATTAAATAGTAAAAATATATTCCATTTATACTTTAAAACCATTCAATATTATAATTTATCCATATAAATTATTGCGATGAAAAAATTTGTTTTTAATTAAAATATATCGTGTTTTTACTATTCATTAAAATATGAAAGTTATCAGAATAAAATGAAAAATTTATCCAAAGTAAATTTTTATATCCTGACTCTAGAGAAAAATTTTATTTTGTCAAATTGAACTTATAAAACAGTCAAAAATTAGATTTAATGTGGGTGCGCCATCAAAAGGTGGCATAACTGCATTTTTTGAAAAATACTTGTTTTACCAGAAAAATTTATTTTGTTCACATAACATGTTTTAGAAAATGTGTATAATGAATAATAATGTTATAAAATTAAAAATTTAGTTAATACTCTTCATAACGAATTGTTCATAATATTATAATAATATATAATTGTTTAGTGAAACTCAGTACTATGAACAATGCAAGCTATCGAGGAAGGTTGCTCTTGCGTGTAACGCAAGCCAAGCCAGTGTTGTGTGTGGTGAAAGATTATCTTGGTGTTGCGTATAACATAAGACATAAAAATAAGCTATTTCTCAAAAAATATTAAGGTGTTACAATGGTAATGTTTGGCTTGAATCTTAGGGAGGCTTCCAACATATCCCCGTGGCAGGGAATCAAATTCCACGTAGTTTAGGAGGGAGATGGGACATATAAGGAGGTGACCCGTCAGAACGGACAAATGGATGGGACTTGGAGGAAATGGAACCTCTGGGTTGGGACATAACCTTCCCGAGACACATAGGATCGAGGGAAAGATCAGGTGATGAGCATGATTTGGGGTGTACACATAGGAAAACAACCTGATGATGTGTATGGGGCTTACATGTGGTTAGCATCCCAGGTAGGTCTGACATCACTGGGATGGACTAAATATGTGGGTCCCCGCTAATGGGATTACAATGGAGGGCTGCTGAATAAGAGATGCACCACCTTACCACTGATCAGGATGCAACGACTTACCATAGATTGAGGGACATAATGGCTTACCGCTGCATGTGGCAAAATGGATTACCACTGAATGGGGTATATAGTATAATAACATGCAGTTTGTGGGTGAATCGACGTGAATAAGGATCTGGGGTGCAAATGGATGGTGTAGGTGAACCGACGTGAAGGTGGGGTGGAACGACTGGGTGTTGGGCTTGAATCTTAGAGACGCTTCCCACATACCTTGCCTTGACATGGATCAATGTCATTTTTTTTAGGAAGGGGGTAATTTGGGGCTTATTCTCTAAGGTAGCCCAAAGTGTTGGTGAACTAACCTGAAGATGGTCCGAACGAATGAGGTGGTGGGATTGAACCTTGTGGAGGCTTTCTACGTACCCTACCTTGGCAGGGATCAAAGTCCACATTGTTCACAATGTCGGATTGGTGAACTGATGTGAAGATGGTTGGGACTGATGGATGGAAATGGGCATGAACCTCAGGGAGGCTTCTTACGTACCCAACCTTAGTAAGGATCAAAGTCCTCATTGTTCTAAATGTTGTGGGTGAATTGATGTCAAGGGAGTCAGAATGACCGGGTGTTGGGATTGAACCTCCGAAAGGGTTCCTGTGTACATTACCTTAGCATGGATAAAAGTCCTCATAGTTCAGAATGGAATGTGGCTTACACTATAGGGTACTTGGAGAAGATGTCATGGTTGATGCTTACTCTATGCCAACGTGAGTCATTCTCTGTGTGAGAAACAAGAGGCATCAGAGACCTGACGATCATGTCAGGAAAGGTGTGCCAATAAAAAATGGATTGGGGCTCATGTAGTAGGTGGCTCAAAGAGGAAACATGGGATTACACATGGTTAGCGGCCCAGGGAGATGCAATTGGGACTTACTCTCGGATGGAGGCACAATGGTGACAAAGCCCAACAGGAGAGGGATACGGCCCTGATGATAGGAGGATCACTGTTCCCACCATGCCCTTTGTCGGCCTTTGTCACCGGAAAAGAAAGGAGGATTAGGGGTACTACCTCCTGCAAGAAAGGGTAGGGGGCTTACACCCAGATGGTTGCCCTTCCCCGTGGACATGTGTATGGGGGGGGAAGTCACAGATTAATGTCATTTGTTGAGGATGATGGTGCATGGAATTTTAACGTCTGGAAACTTGGATGTGGTAGGTTTGCTCCGCATCCCTAGGACATACATAACTGGTACCATCTACACCTTAGTGAAGAGAAGGGACAATCAACGTCGTGACTGGGGTGTGTTGAGAGGTGATCCCATTGGGGATCCACTTTAAAGTGGTTAGGAGAAGAAAAAATAGATGTTATCCTGCCTATGTGATGAAGCATGAGGTGAAGTAATTCAATGGGCAGTATCATCCAAGGGACTTTGAAATTACTCAGTGAAAACCGGAGGGGCCACACAATAAATGAGCGCGTGATGCAGGTTGGATGCACGTATGAGTGGTTTAAACCTGGTGCCTTAAGGTGAGGGTAGAACATGGAGCACATGTTCGAGAATGGGCCGAAGCAAAATAGGAAGTCTGTGTGCAAGATGATTGGTTGGTGTGCAAGAATAACGGTTGGCATGCAAGTGGGTCTTGTGGCACCCAAGACAGAGGTGTTGCGCGCAAAAAGAGGGTTTTTGTGCAAGTCGTGGGTGTTGCGTGCTAGATTCAGGCTGCGCATATGTCGGTTCGGAGGCACTCTAGAAAAAGGATTTGCGCGCAAGTTGGACAAGTGGTGATCAAGGACGCCTGATGCAGAGGGGGCCTTGCACGCAAGGAAATACCCCTTGGGCACAACGAAAATGAAAATTTACGAGGATCTGAGGGCACTTTTGACGGAGACCCAAACCTATCGCGCAACAGCCATTACATGAAAGCCATGGGCTTTCACGTGGCCACGGAAGACGAGTTTTTCACACAATAATGATTCTATTAGTCTCCAGTTACCATACCCCAAAGAGAAGGGAGATGTTTTGTTTTATATCTGTAGTCCCTGTAGTGCTGCGCAAGGGACCGGTGTGCAAGGGACCAGTGCAGAAACCACAGTTGTTGCCGCCTCAGGTGCAGAAATGGTGTCGACCATGAAAATTGTTGTTCAATGTTTCCTTCAGTGTAGAACCAGTCCCATCCACGCAATACCCCTTTCGATGAGGCCTTGGGAATAGAAGCAGGGGCCGAAGTATCCGGCGCACAAACGGGAATTCCACATTGACTTTGGCACAGAACAAGACCCGACCATGCAAACGATGTTCATTGTCGCCTTCGGCGCGGAACGCGCCTGCGTGCAAAGGACCGTTCGTTATTTCATTCATCAAAAAAATATCCCACCACACGAAAACACCACTTTGATGATGCCTTGTGTGCGGAAGCAGGGCCGGAGTGACCTGTCGCGGAGGGTACCATTTTTGGGCACTATAGTGAATGCCGACACAAAACGGTTTGTGTGCCAAGGCCGCTTGTGTGCACTTGTTCAATTTAGTGTCCACCCACCCACCAGGCCCCAGGATCTCCTTTTCTTCGTCCGTCTTACATCGGAGCTCTTTGACCCACCCGATGTGCCCCTCCACTAGATTCTGGCCTCAATAAATACCCCCCAGAATCGGAGCTGAATCGAAACCCGATGGTTGGATTCGGAGGGTATGCTGAAGAACAGAAATGAAATCCTTGGTGGCATTAAAAACCACATATTTTGTGAGAAAGAGGGTTGCAGGGGCACAGAAGATGTGTCCACGCATTATAAATAGTCTGATGGACCCACATGGCCCTACTTTGACTTTTTCCCTGTGATTGGCTTGCTTGCTCTCACATGCGAAAAACTTCCAATTCTATGCGTAAGGTTCCATGATTGACTCCGAGTTTTGTGCACCATCCAGAA
The DNA here is from genome assembly GCA_963277665.1 of Viscum album. Taxonomy (NCBI): domain Eukaryota; kingdom Viridiplantae; phylum Streptophyta; class Magnoliopsida; order Santalales; family Viscaceae; genus Viscum; species Viscum album. The sequence continues at coordinate 1,381,132,767 of OY728166.1, forward strand.
TTTTTCCACGCACATCAACCGTCATTCATACCACCAATATTACACTCTGTATTTCCTTTCATTCGCACCACCACCGTCTTGCATGCCTATTCCTCCATCTTTCGTGCTAACCTCATCAGTGTACTAAAATTGGCCGCTCATCATACCGATGTTGAGACGGATGTTTTCATAGCAACAAGGAGAACACAAATGATCATGAAACCTCGAATTCTTCATGCAAGGAGGTTCATTTCTAACAATCAAATTCACTTTGGCAGGTTGATGCAAGCTCAAAAGGAAAACGTCCTAAGTAGTAGCATGTTGCTATGGAATTTTAGTCTTCTGGAAGAAGTGTTGATGCCAGGTTTTGAGATGGTCACGCCGCGATCATGGGTGCTGCGCAATGATTGTCTTCCACAATTCCACATTACCATAAATGGACATCCTACTAGGGTGAAACAGAATACATCCATCTAAATCCTGAATCCGAAGACCAGGACGGTTGCAGGAAGGGATCTAGTTCCCAAGGAATCTCCTGCAATTTATTCAAGAACTTTCAAAATCATCATTACCGGTGAAACAACGGGCTGGAAGGATTGGGATTTGAGATCTAGGGGAAACATTACCAATTACTGGGCATGGGAATACTGGGTACACCATACATGTGAGGATTTTGGGATAGAGTTGTGGTCCATTGTGTTTTTTGAGGCCTTTTGGACATCTCAATTCCACTTTTACCGACAACAAGACTTAGTAGCAGAGCCGTTTAGTCAGTGGTCACCTGATACCAATACTTATCACCTCCATCGTGGGGAGGTGGGCATCAGTGTGTGGGATATCCATTGTATCAGAGGTATCCCATTGGAGAGGTATCAGTATGATGAGTTTCTTCCGACATAGAATGTCCGTGGGGATAGGACCCACACCCCAATTTTGTCATGGCACCTACTCGATCAAGATAAGTAGTAACTCAAATTAAAATATATCCTAAATGACATATCCTAATCAGGGTGTTTTAGTCTCTTCCTAACCCAGGAGACTACTGTGAAAATGCTAGGTCAAGGAAAGAAAGGCTCGATCACATCTCAGAGGGGAATGGAAGGATCATAATAGAAGATTTTAGAGATTCGAGAATATTGATCGTGGGGAATTCGCATAAATGAAGGTCTATAGCCGAATGTGAGATATGTCGGGTTCCTCTCTATGTTATTAATTGGCTGGTTGTTACCTATGATGGACATAAGAATGGGTGTCCTCCTGGGGATTCTAGTGATGGTCGGGACCATGGCGGTAAAGAACAGGGTTAACCTAGGAGTACCAATGTTGGCTACGCTATACAGTATCCTAGGGAACATTTCAAGGGGATGTACACCCAGGATGATATGCGGGCCATTATAAATCCTCCATGGTTGGGTCACAGCCCACTGTTGTGGGTATGACTTCCTGAATACCATCCGCCATCTTGGAAATGGTATACAACCATCCCTCTTGAACATCACTGGGATCCGCCAATTGACACTCAGGGATGACGGAGTCAACCCCACGATCGGTAGCCACACTCACATTGACATCCACCCATTCCATACCCCAGTATCCCAAATGGTAGAAAATGGGAGTGGTCCACTAGAGCAGAGAGAGTACCTGCAAATATCTGGGGTGGCATGCTGGTGGCCCAAATTGACGACAAAATCTTCTGTGAACCCTATGAGTAGACCAGTTTTTCCAGGCAGTTCGGGTCCATGCAACAGATTCCCAATAAATTATATATAGATGTATGTGAAGATAATAATTCATGCATTCTCCACCAGTTGTAGCTTATGTTCATGACGTCAGGCATGGGCGAAATCATTACTCTTACCCCCAATGATTTTTGTGTAGGACTGTCGACAGAGTATGATGAACCCTGGATAAGGACTTAGCCCAAGGAGAATCTTTGGAAATGAGATCAGAAATCAAGGAAACTTGTGAAGAGCCAAATGTGAAGTGAGTTCGGTGAGGTGACATGGGGGAAGTGAGGTAGAGAACGGGTCGGGGGATAGCGCGGCGCAGGCCGATACTTCATTGACAGGGGTAACACAGATAAAAAATGTGCCTCTTACCTCCATGGAAGGGTGGTCTTGTTCACATCCTTAGGGTCTAAAAAGGGACATCCCATGGAAGAATCTCAGTTACTTCCTGATGTCGTTCACCGATGCTATATTCCCTTTTATGTGGTCTGATTGGAGAACACTGCAACAATCCATGTCCACAGAAGAGTTATGGCGGAGTTTGATGCATACCGAGCACGATCTACCAGACATAGGGTGAATCTAGATATTGGATAAGGTAAACATTCATCATTGTCCTGCATACCTAATATCCAAGGACATGTACGCAGGCTAGTGGGGGCGATATGAATACTCGCATCTCTGTCTGAATTTAATGCCTGTCCAGCCACGAGATCCAGAGGGGCAACAGTCTGAGGAATAATGTTTAGAGGAGGAAGAAGGAGGAGGAGAAGATGAATAATAATAATAATAATAATAATAATAATAATAATAATAATAATAAGGGGAGGACCAAGTCAGGGGTCTTGGTGGAAAGGGGCCTTTAGATGCTCCCACTCACCAGAGGAGTTCCTGGGGGAGTGATGAAATTGTTGGCACCAATACAGAACATGCAGAGCATCTTAAGGTATGGTTTGAACCTTATACCGGTCTTAATTTTTTTATAGTCTCACTTTTTCATCAATAAATAATCCTATTCAAGAAAAAATGGGCAAGGGTCCCCAGGATGCCTTCCCTTCCGAGGGCGTGGGTACCCTTGTGGAGGCTAGGGAGGAACCTCAGGGGTCAGTCCTTGGGACCGGGCGTAATGGGGAACTGATGTCAACTTGACTAGGAGATGATGAGATATGAGGAGATCCCCTTACCATGCCCATTTGTCAAGTGGAGTCAACCTCAATAATTCAGTTGACAAGCACTAAAGGCTCCCCCGTTGTAGGGGGACCCACCATGACACATGATTTGGACACCGCTGCACATGGATTCAGTAAGTCCTTTCTCCCTTGTTTTTCCTCTTTGTTGGAGAATTCAGTTAATCAACATATTGTGCATTTATTACAAGGATGGACTCACAACAAACCGTAAAATCTATGACATATGTAGGAGTGGAATGGGTAGCGATTGTTTCAGCCTTTGTAGAAGAAATCATTCTATGAAACCCTAGCCCAGTACTCGGTGAGCTCAAGATCACAATGAGAGATGGTAATGCCACCCAGGTGGAACTCCAACCTGATGAGAGAGAGGTCGCTAATGAAGTAGAGGTTCCTAGAGAAGATCATGTTTCTGGTCTCCTTGCTGCTTTCCCTGACTATCAGCCTACGGATCTGGAAGAGACAAATTATTCTAATTCATAGGCGGCCGACAAAAGCCGTATGACGCGTCACAGATGGAGGAAGTGTATCATGATCTTTCTCAGTCAGCCTAAGACACAGTGTCTAAAATAGATGGGATCTTTCCATACCTGGATACACCTTCTTTGTGCTAGAGGGGTGGATCATCAACACCTTCATTTGACACTATGTGATTACAAGGTCAAGAAACTGCATGAGAGACGCTAATTCTCTCACATTGCCCAATGTCTAGAAGAGTTGGGGAGTACCTGAGCCTTTATGTAGGTAGAACAAGAAGTCCAAATACTCAAATAATAGATGAAGGATAAGTAGGTATTCATTGCAAACTACTCCGAGCTTATGTAGAAATTGAGGGCCCAGCTAGCGGACGTCCAAGAGAAGCTTGTGGATGCGGGTCACCAAATGACCGCACTCCAAACTAGACAGGCACAAGAACAGGCTAGGGTCTGTAAACTGCACCCTGTATCCACTGATGAAGAGAATATTCTCAAGGGGTGGGAGGAAATCCTGGAGGCCACATGCAAAAAGGGAGTGGCTCTAGAGTGATATATCCAAGATGCTGATCCCTAAGGGCCCTGTTTTGGTCGAACTCATAAACAAATTTCTCCTTAATGTCCCTTATTTTGAACTGCGTGTATGCATAGATTTATTTACTTGTTCATTTGGTTTAATTCATTCGACAAAAATCATGACATAAATAGTAATACATTCCTAAGGTTGTGTGGGTCATACACGGTGTGAGAAACAAGGGATGCTTGCACTATTACTTCATTTTTATGTAGGAGTTCCAACCAAGATTTGGGCACCTGAGGTTCGTACAACCAATTCAGATTCTCAGAAATATAAGAGAGATACCTGACTAAAGAATGATGTTCTCAGAATAGTCGATTATTTGTTTTGCCGATGTGCTCTTGTGCACGAACAAAGTAACGCGAGGGGCGCTGGAACAAATCCGAAGGGGGGGGGGGTGAATGTTGTAAATCACAATACCCTAGATTTGAATCATTGTAGTGGTGGTGTGATAATAAAGTATAAATATTGATCATTTTTGAAACATGGTATCCATATAGTTTTATCCTGAAATGGGGACAACAACGAGGGCCGATTGCTGACCATGTTCGAAACACGGGGCCTGGCTCAGAATGTCATCCATTAGTCTTTTGGAACATTGGCCTAAGACAATAGGCAGGACATACGCCAAGTATTCATACTATTAGGGGGTCTCTTTAGATGTTAAAGAGGTTGAGGATCCAAACAAAAGGCTCACGCAGCTTGGATATGGACGATGGGAATGTCCCCCTGAAAATTCCAGACGTCGGGCTCTTTGTCAGAACACATCTAAGTACGACAATGAGATGCATCTGATAGAGGGATTCGGGTCCCTTCCTAGTAACAAGGGTCCTGGGGTAGCACACATTCATCTGAATCTCCTAGGGTGGACCAATAAGGGGGATTAATTTAATGGGTTGTGCATTGAGTGGCGTATTGGCCAAACATGATTTGGAGTTCCCATAAAGAGATCTTAGTTTTGGGTCATAGAACTCGGTCCACACCAGGAAAAGATCTGGGAAGCACATAGTGCAGCTATCAAAAATCTAATGTGAATGAGAACCTAAGAGGAACTCATCCCACCACATGTTCCCAAATGTGTTCGGGCCAAGGGCCTGAAAAATGAGGGACAAGATTTGTGGATTCCTGGGGCTGGACCTGGAGAAAAAAATGTCTAGGCATTCTTACATATCCCATGAGTATGGGAATAATGCCACATATAGTTCAGGAATAGATCATAGTATACGTTCATAGATCTCAGACCATGGATGGTAGGAAATATGTGACACATGGTGATGTAATTAAAAAACCTGATGTGAATGAGGATATGGTCCGGATCACTATGCGCTCCTTGGGGGATTTTTTAGGTCGGGGACCGAACTTGAAAGTTAGGCTGAGCCCAAAAAAAGGTGCATGGACGTTCCTATATACCCAATGAGGATGGGGATCAAGCTGCATGTAATTATAAGATAAGGTTCTGCGGGTCTGGCCCTTGCACCCAAAGGAGAGGTTTTTGATAGACCATGATTGTTCCATAGGATAATTTTTTTTGGGTGTGAAGACATGGGTCTAGGATAAAATGTAAAAGTATCACCACCGTAATCAAGCCATATGTAGGCATTGAAAAATGGTACGATGTGAAACTGATACCAAACATGGCGCCCCATTGGGTGAGGACATCACAATGCAGTGATGTTGTTTCGTCGTATGGACAGGATGATAATGTCATAGTTTATGGTTTTGTTATGGGACCAACAATGAATTTTTAGCATCGTTCAGGACATACACAATAGTTTAATGTCATTTGGTACCGAGCATCATAGTTTAAATTCATATATATCATACTTATATAGGAGGGATGAGGTTCCATACGGGACACACACGACATGATAAATCATACCCGATGTGAATAAGGACAATGTCCACACCGTTTCGTGTGCAATTTTGAGGTGAAAAACCTCTGGTCCAAAAGCCGTGAATGATTAAAAGAAAAAGGGGGCAGGAGAAACTGGTTCCCTATCGAGCTAGACCTGAAAACAAGATGTATTGTTGTTCTTACATATCACATGAGAATGGGAATCATGTTGTACGTAGTTCCAAAATAGATCATAGTTCATGGTCTTAGAGCCCAGACAATGGAAAACTATGGAATATTCCATGTATGTGCGGAAATTAATCCTATCCTTAAGCCTAAGTTGGTCAAACTCATTATAAGAAACAAGGGTGGATAATGTATTTGAAATATGTCAAATACATGCAATGAGAAAAATTGGTGGATCCCCAAATGATTTCCTTATCACAGTGTTTTCCTCCTAACGTGCGGATGTGCACTGAGGAATAGGACCAAGAGTTTTGAAATTATACTTGGACATGATGAGGTGGAGAAGGATGTGAGTCATGTAACCAACCTTTGGGATTAATGAGGATGTCATGTTGTTGGAGGATAACTGTTGACCGTGTTCGAAACATAGCATCCATATCGTGTGGCCTGAGGTGGGAACAACAAACGAGTGTCAACTACTGACCATGTCTGTAAAGTGGGACTTGTATCAATTTTTTTCTCCAAACCCTTGATGATGTTGGTCCTTAATGGTAGGAGGGGCCTTGGGCTGAGTATCAATGTCATTCGGGTGTCCCTTTGGGTGTGAAAGGTGATTGAAACCCAAAGGAAGGGGAACACGAAGCCTGAGAAATGGGTGAAAGCATGTCCGGGTAGACTCTGACAATACTGTTACTAAAATAGAGTACCCATGGGAACATTATTGAATCACCGAAGTGGACTGAGGGATCATCTCGAGAGTGGAAGATTAGAAAATACGAGTGCAACATAAGGGGATGGAAAATTGTCAGGGGGATGAGGTAAATGTCGTGGTTCTTACAAAACCCAACCTGAATGAGCACATAATATCATACCACACCATATACCCCTCTCCCTAGGGGAATGCAGTACAAGGATCCAAGATGAGGCTGGACTTGAAGAATAAACATCTGGGCGGTCCTACGTACCCAATGAAGACGGAAATCAAGCCCCGTGTATTTCTTATTTCGAGTAATGTTTAGTTTATTGTCATGCAGTAAGGACACAAATGGGGGAGGTTCCCCACATAGAGGGTGTGTACGGAATGGAGAGTAACCCGGTGTGAATGGGGACATAATCCCATACCACACCATACAACCCTAAATGAGAACATGGGCCGGGGGACCGAAAGGGCCATGTGGCTTGAGGCTGAGACTTGGAGAGAATGTCCTGGCCAGTTTGTAGTTTATCCTCTTACAGGGAGGATGAAGGAGATCAAGGCTTATGGTCATAGATCATGGAACATATATGCCTAGTTTAATTTCATATGTGTGGGACAGAAAGGGCGAATAATCGTTCTTATGGAAGAACACAAAGCAGCAATGCTGATTGAAGAAACCTATTGACCAGGTTCGCAACACAGTACCCACCCTTATATGACCAGAGTTCAGGGAAAAAATTGAGCGTCGATCGTTGAACAAATTCACAACACGGGACTGACATCAACATGATGCCTGAAATCCTCAAGGACGTTTTCCCATAATGGTAAGAGAGCCCTTATGCCTAGCATCAATGCCATTCGGGGGTCCTTTTGGATATAGAGGGTGATGGAATCAAAAATGATGGGGCTCACAAAGCATGGAAGGGCATGTGCTTGTGGGACAGTGGTCTATGATTGTCATTGATTGAAGTTAGATGCATCCCAAATTAATTACCCATTCTTATAACTTTAGTATAGCATAGGTTCGGGGTCGATCCACAGGGAACCGTGGCATGAATGAATTTAATTGAGTTAATACTTAATTAGGTGAAGTCTGCAAAATTTAGAAACGATTGGGTTGATTTTTGGGCTTTGATTGAAACTAAACTGATTTACTTTGAAGAATAGATACAATTTGAAAGAAAACAACGGGTAAATTTTAAGAGTTCTTTGAAATGGAAAGAAAAGACGTGTCGGGGTTGTGGTGAATAAGGAGTTTTTTTGCAGATTGTTTAAATGGTTCTGTTGTTCATAATAATTCAGTCATTCAGGATTTCATTTTGTTACAAGATTTTCTTGGTCTGGTTCCTCTTGTTTGGAATTAGAGCAGTTGACTCCTTGGTCCAGTAGTCAATGTCCTTAATTCTTTATTACGTCCAGTCCATTACTTTATGAGGTGAAAACCTTCCAATGGTCATGGATGTTTTCACTGTTACTTTTCTTTTGTATCGCTGAGAATAATTCCCTTGGTCTGGCTAAGAATTCTCAGTTATATTAGACAGTGGTTTAAGAAGAGTAAGATGAATTACAATGATTTAAACACAACTATATGAAACAATATAAAAATTATGATCCCATCATCCATAGCCCCAACATGAGGGGTTTAGTTACACGTAGAATTTAGGAGAGAAACGACACTTGTGATACCTGAAAGATTCATCGTGTAGGTGTTGCGGTAGAGTATCAGAGGGTGGAATGGCGGAATAGCGGAATGATGGCACCACGGTGGCTTCAGGAATGGTGTTAGCAGAGCTTCTCTCTCCTCTCATGGTTCTGAACTCCTTAAATTCGTAGTCCAAGGCCTCATTTTATCTTAAAATAAAGTACACGGCGTGTATAGAAAGTACACGCCATGTACTTTTCGTCAACGCGTATTGGCGCCATTTTCTCCGCTGGCAGGTGGCCGAGCATGCCGTTCTTGACTTTTTCACACGGCGCCGCCTCCAAGTTGAGTCAACGCAATGTGTAGAGCCGCCATACATGGCATGTAGCGCTGCCAACCCCTTATAGAATCGTATACACAGCGTGTAAAAGTTCAAACATGCAGTGTCTTCATCAACGGCCACATGGTCGTGTGGCCTTTTCTCCGTAACCGCTGCTTCTAGAAATTGGTACACGGCATGTAGCGCCAACCCACATGGTGTGCATCTCTTCCTGGAGACATGGGCGTGAACTCCCTACTTAGGTCTGTGTCCTTGTCTGGATGTACAAGGCGTGTATAGAAAGTACACACCGTGTAGTTTCAAAAATTTCACAAACTTCCCTTGATCCGTGTATTAAGCCAGAAAGCTCCTTCAAGTAAACAGTTTCACCAAAATCAATGAATATGTTCATGAAACCACAGATATTTTCTGAAAACATGCTTTTATCTTCAATTATATATATGGAAATGTGTACACAAATTGGGTGCATCAAATTCCCCCAAACATAGTTGTTTTCTTGGCCTCAAGTAAAATCTCAACATCTAATTAAGAGAGCCTATACTTTGAAAAGGAAGGCATTTAATTAATCAAATGTATAACTGATAAAGTTACTGAGGAAAAAATTCTAAAAGTCACAAACAAATTCAATTGATAAGATATTAAAATCATGCCTCATATATATTGTAATTAACTACTCTCATCCTCTTTCAACACATTTTTCTCCCTTTCAAAAATAAGCATGCCACTTGATGATTTACCTTAGCAGTTAAAATCACACTCTACACTCAATATATTTTTAATCTAAATTATGCTCAATCCAAGGCATATACATTCTATCCATAGGTTTTCAAGATATCTTGTTCTCCACTTCAGAAAAATTGAATTACAATAATCATGAGGGCTTTTTCAATAAGGTTTAGATGTTTCTGCGGCTAAGGGTTGGTAGGTTCAGATGTGAAAATAAATTGTGAGGCTTGAAAAACGATGGCTAATTCCTTTAAACAACATTGCATGATATTCAAAGTAAAGCTCATTGAAAATACATCCTTCAAAAGCTTAGTAAAATGCTTTTGTAATCATTACCAACTCCCTTAGGTAAGTAGGGTTTATGGGAAAATATTTATAAGGTCCCCTTGTTGTTTGTTTGTCATTTTTTTTACAACGCTAAACAAAAAAACAGAAGGGCATCCCTTATGAATACAATGAGTACATTTGGAACCCATTCTACCTCAAATAATCAAGAGGCACTCCCCCACACTTTATTTCATGGTTGTACAAAAAAATATGCCATGTATTTCCAACTCCCTCTTTAAAGCTTAAATGAATAATCATGCAGAGTTTAAAATGAAATAGGGTAGGAAGGGAAATAGGCTTGTAATGTGGCTTCCTATAAAGGTTGTTCATGGCTTAAATGGGCTTAACGAAGATTAAATGTAGGGTAGGTCTCATGATAAAGGGGTTGAAACAATCTAATGCCTCAATCATGTTAAAGTAATTAAAAAATTTCATCATATTTCGAAAAGAAAAACATGCAAATTCTGGTAGTGATGCATATCCTAAGAATCTCTCAAGAAACAGGGTATTAGAAAAGAAATAAGAAAATGGGTTTAGAATACCTCTAAAGAGTGGAAAAATAATAAAGGGACAATCAAGTCATGACATGCATATAAATGATTAGCCAAATTAATTTAATTTAATCAAGGATGAAAGGTTGTAATTGAAACTATATCAGAAATCATTTTAAAATACATAAAAAACGAAAAAGCATGTAACCATTCCAAAAGTTCCTATTGAAAACTCTAGCATTTATAAGATTGATTAAAAAAATTTCTTTACATTTACAAATATAGAGTCTAATAATGATGTCTGCTAGGTTTGTTTAAGGTCAAAGACTAAGGTGAAAGATATAGATGCTCCCCCACAATTAACACTGCACATGGTCCACCAAGTGAAACACTAAGGTAAAGGGTAGGAAGCGGGGAGAAATGGGGGACAAAATGAGGGAAAGTATTGGAACAAGTAAATCCAAAAAGAATGAAAATATGGAAAAATACTCCCCTCGTGAAAAGTGATGCCCAAAGCGCTCCATGCCCATACCTGTGACTGTTGAGAAAAAAACTACAAACATGCATAACATCACAGCACAGAAAATGACAAAAGAGATATATAAGATAACGGAAAATGTCACTATCATGGGGTCACCTCAGGGGAGGCATCATCCTGTATAGAAGTGGCCGGTAGAGACAGCGCATGAGCCGTGGAAGGGTGAGGCTCTAACTAGGCATTGGGAAGGGTAGCTGAAGAAGTAGGAGCCACATGTGCTAGACTTGGGATCGAAAGCTCAGCAGTAGGCCCTGGCCCGGCAGAAGTGGTAGCAGTAGATCTCACTGTAGTCATTGGAACGGAATCGGTGGCCGGTGCAAGAGACAGCGGTGGAGCAGCAGTAGAAGGGCTAGGAACGGAGGCAGATGCTGGTGGCTGAGGCAGTGGAACACCAACATGCTGATAAATATTCACCAACAGATGATCCATCTGGTCCTGGAGTCCATCCAGACGAATCAAATGGCGTGCAATGGTGTCCTGGCGGCTGATGATACAGGCTAACTTCTGCTCCATTGTGGCTAGGTGGAGGGAAATGGCCGGATCGACCGAGGGTGCGGGGGGTATGTGGGAAGGGGGATGGGACATAAAAAGGAAGGTCAGAAGAAGTGGGGTCAGTAGGAGGTGGGTGAGGTGGAGAAGCTGGAGGGGGTGGGGAAGGAGGTGCGGGGTCAGCAGGTGGGGCAAGGTCAGCCGATGGCGGGGCTCGAGCCTGAGCAAGGATGTAGGCACCCCCTGCTTCCGGACCAATCCCATGAAAATGAGCATGAGGAAGTCCATCTTCTATGGTGAACAGATCAAGTCATGAGGTAATGAGGGCTTGAATACCCCCAAGTGGTGGGCAAGACGGGTTGTGTAAAACCTGTCATTCAGGTTGCCCTGACGGCCGGTAAACATGGAGTGAAAATAGGAGGCAGCAAGAAAGGGGAGGTCCGGGTAGGTGTTCCAGATGACACGGGTAAGAAGCTCCATGTCACGGCCGGCCACGACTCGCATATCTTCATGGTGGGGGAAGAGGATGGCGCTGAAGCATCGGTGGGTGAAGCGAAGGATGGGGTCGGCTATAAGAGTGCTCTTCTGAGAAGTGGGGGAGTACCGGTGGTCAGGCCCAGCGATATCCCGCCACATGGAAATGAGGTCAGAGCGCTCGGGCCAGGTCAAGTCAGAAACGGGGGGTGGGGTGAAAGGATGGGGGTAGAAGCCGCACCCTCGGCCGAAATCTGTCATCGTCAGAGAAAACCGTCGGCTGCCTAGCCGGAACCAAACTACAGGTACCGCATCGCCAGATGTCTCTCGGTACTCTGCTCCATCGAACTCAAAGGAGGCCAAAAACTCCAAAAATAAATCTCAGAACACAGGAGTGCTGACCTTGAAAATCTCGAGGAGTGCGGTGTGCCGGAGAAGTACCCCCAACTCCTCCCCAATACCGAGCCGCTGCGGAATACTGCAGTCAAGGTACCGACCACTCAATGGTATCGACCGACGAGAAAAGCGTCGGAGACTATCGTATGTGAGGTCAGTGACTGGGAAAACTGTGCAGGGATAGGGAGCACCTGCAGGTCCCGGCCCAGGTGTCGGTGCAGCAGCAGCATCTGGCTCTGGAGGTGGATCTGCCGAAAAAGAAGGTGGCTCGGTGGAAAGGGTGATCGAAGAGGGACCAGCTGCTGAGGATGATGGTACAAAGAAAGTGGCAACTGGTGAAGCAAAATGAGGCCCCGCCTCATCTAAGGGAGTGAGTGGTGGTAGAATGGACAACAGAGGGAGCTCAAAGACCAGAGTGTCAGGGTCCGGCTGAGTAGGTGGTCGGAGTCGGATCTGATGATAACTAGACTCCTCGCCCTCAGTGGAGGAAGTTGGCCACTTCCCGCACGAATGATCATGATTTTCCATATCCCGAAATAAAAGGAAAAAGAAAACAAAATAAAAAAAATAAATAAAACAAAGAAAATGTGAGGAAACTGGAAAATAAAAGTACAAGGCATATACTTCAGAGTACAAGGAGTGTAGTCAGAAATGGAGAGTATCCCGTGTTCTCTGGAAATACACATCGAGGGTGGAAAGAGACAATGTAATAGGACACAACGTGTACCAAACATACACGCCATGTTCACATCAAAGTGTAGGTGGTCGTGTAACAAATGACAGGGCCATGTTTTTATCAGTTCAGCGAAAACAATACATGTCGTGTAGTTTCTGGACATGGCGCGGACTGCACACAAAGAACATGCTCGTGCAGTGGGGGAGAAACTGGCTGGCCATAGATATAAAGGACACGGCGTGTACCGAACATACACACCGTGTTCTGGAACATGGGGTGACAGGTCATGTTATGCACCATACACGAAGGGGCCAACACAAACAATGGACACGACGTGTACCAAACACACACGTCGTGTAAATGAAGATGGTGTGTGAGACCGTGTGCAAAGGTGTACTCGGGAATGATGAAATGGACACGGTGTGTACCAAACATATTGACCATGTATATTCAAATTTCTGAAAAACAATTCTGAGGCCGTGTTCAGAAGTACATGGCTTGTGTTCTTCATTTCGTGGCAGTGTACTGCCGGAAGCTGAACGGTCGGCCGATCCGAAAAACACCCTAAATGAGTCTAAAAATTTGAAACAGAGGGTGTAGAATGGTGTACCTAGATCGAGGATCACAATGTGATAGGAATCAGAACATGAAACGCCCCAAATTGACAGATTTGGCAAAAGGAGGTTCGGATGGCATTCGGGAGAAGAAACGGGTAGAAGGGAGGAATGGGGCGGCCGTGAGACATGGCCTTAAGCCGGGTGGCCCACGGCTTATATAGCTGAGGTACACGGCATGTATGTAAAGTACACGCCGTGTATCCTGTTTTTTTTGAATTATAAAATATAATTATTATAGTAAACTATAGAATATTTGTTATTAAAAATAGAAATATTTACAAATTATATTATACCTAAGCCTATACACGATGTATATCAGTAAATACATGTCGTGTATTTTAAAATAAGAAAAAGAGTACTACAACCTTTGGTCCGGTGTTTGGGGTGGGATTCGATCCGGCAATCGGCTGATTCGAACGGACGCCCTCACCCACAGGAGAAAAGGTTGTTCTTCTTTTCATATTTATTATATATATATATATATATATATTCTATACGGACTATACACACGGAAAGAAAGAAAAGCACGACTTGTGGTTTTTATTTAGGAAAGGATGGTGGTGAAGCGGGGAGATTAGCACGATTCGAAACCGGGTCTTGTGAACCTGGTGTCGAGACTTTTACAATCCGCCAACTTCACCCGCCTGTAATTTCTTATTTTAAAATGTTTTAATTTATATTTGAAGAATCATGGAGCACACGGCGTATATCAGAGTACATGTCGTGTGGTTTTATTGAAAGAACAAATGATGGAAATGGGACGGTTGTCTGGATTCGAACCCGAGTCTTTTGAAACCAGATTACAATTTTAGAAAACCGGCCCATCCCCATCATGGGTTTTATTATGAACATTTATATATATATATATAGATTTAAAATACCACACATTTTGTGTAATTAAAAGGAGGAACCCCGTGCTGAAGGTAGGTCAGGAGGATTCGAACCGAGGACGGATCGAATAAACTCTAGTGACTTTGCCATCGGCACCGGTATCATCCCTGGTTAGTTATTTGTTATTATATAGATTTATACTATTAAGTTTAAAAATTATTAAGATATGTACACGCCATGTATATAACTGGGACACGGCGTGTAACCTCTAGGTCGCCTCCCAGGAAGCGCCTTTGTTTTAGGTCGTTGGCTTGACCTATTTACCTTGCTTACCAGAGGAGTATGGTAGAAAACGTTCCCACCATGTTATCTGTTGGATGGTAAGCTTTAAAGTGCGTCCCGTTTACCTTGAATGGTTGACCATATTCTCCATAAATTTCTACCGCTTCGTGATGGAATACGCGGATAACGTGGAATGGTCCCGACCAGCGTGACTTTAAGTTCCCTGGAAATAAGCGAAGATGAGAATTAAAGAGAATTACCTGATCACCGGGTTGGAATGATTTTCGTGATATCATCTGCTCGTGAATGGCTCTTGTCTAGTCCTTGTACAACTCGGCGTTCTCGTATGCCTCTAATCGGATCTCCTCTAGTTCCGACAGTTGGAACTTCCATTTCTCGTCAGCTGCCTTTATATCAAAATTCAGGGCATTGACGGCCCAGTAGGCTTTGTGTTCCAATTATACTGGAAAATGGAAGGGCTTTCCATAGATGAGGCAGAACAGGGACGTTCCCATTGGTGTTTTGAAAGCAGCCTGATATTCCCAGAAGGCATCATCTAACTTCTTGGTCCAGTCCTTCTGTGAAGTGTTCACTGTTTTTTCTAGGATCTTCTTGAGCTCTCGATTGGAGATCTCTACCTATCCACTGGACTGGGGATGATATGGTGTCCCCATCTGATGATTTACTCCATACTTTGACAGTATTCCTCTCATCAGTGTGTTGTAGAAGTGGGTCCCTCTATCGCTGATCGGTACTCGTGGAACTCCAAATATTCTAAATATATTTTTCTTTATGAAATTTATGACTACCTTGGATGTGTTGTGAGCTGTAGCAGTATCTTCCACCCATTTGGAGATGTAGTCGATGCAGACCAAGATGTAAGTGTTCCGAAAATATGGGGGAAATGGACCCATAAAATATATGCCCCAGGCGTCGAAAATCTCAACCTCCATGATGGGGTGCTGAGGAATCTCGACTCTACGACCCACATTACCTGTCCTATGGCACCGATCGCAACAGGAAACAATGGACCGAGCATCTCTATGCATGGTGGGCCAGAAAAATCCAGTCTGCAGGATCTTAGCTATGGTACGGTCCGGGCCATGATGTCCTTCTACTTGTGAGGCGTTACAGAACTCCAGGACACTGTGAACATCATTCTCCGGGATGCAACGACGGATCACTCCATCTGCACAGGATCGAAATAGTAGAGGATCCTCCCAGAAGTACCTTTTCACATCAGAGAAAAATATTTTCCTTTTCTATAAGGAGAGGTCAGGTTGAACAATACCTGTAAATAGAAAATTAGTGATATCATCATACCATGGTCGAGGTGTTTCACAGATCAAAAATAGGTTCTCATAAAAAAAATCCTCCCTGATATCCCGGTCTTCTTCCTTCTCTAAGTGAGGCAGCTCGATGTTGGATAGATGGTCTGCAATGAAGGTCTCACCCCCTTTCTTATCCCGGATCTCAAGATCGAATTCTTGTAGGAGGAGTACCCAAAAGATCAATCGGGGCTTCACGTCTTTCATGTTGAGTAGGTACTTTAGTGCTCCATGGTTGGTATAAACAATAAATTTAGACAACACTAAGTAAGAATGAAACATGTCAAATGCAAAAACCACTGCGAGCATCTCCTTTTCTATGGTGGTGTAGTTAATCTGTGCCTCGTTGAGCATCCTGCTGGCATAATAGATAGGTCAGAAAATCTGGTCAAGTTGTTGGCCCAAGACTGCTCCCACTGCGTAGTCGCTCGCATCACACATCACCTAAAATTGTTCCTCCCAGTTGGGAGAAATCATAACTGGATCTTCCACAAGGTGCTACTTTAGATTCTCAAAAGATCTGGCACAATGGTCATCGAACTCAAATATGGCATCCTTGGATAGAAGATTGGTTAGGGGTTGGGCTATTTTGGAGAAGTCGCGGAAAAACCTCCAGTAAAATCTTGCATCCCCCAAGAAGCTGCGGATGGTGTGGACAGAAGTCAGTATTGGTAGTCGTGAAATGAATTCAATCTTCGCCGGGTCAACCTCTATCCCCTTCGCTAAAATTTTGTGGACAAGGACTATGCCACTTTTCACCATAAAATTACACTTTTCCCAGTTCAAGACTAGGTTAGTGTGCTCACATCATTCCAAGACAAGCTCTAGGTGTCGTAAAAAAATGGTAAATGATTTTCCATAAACGGATAAATCATCCATGAATACCTCCAAGATTCGTTCCGCCATGTCGTGGAAGATGGCCAGCATACAACGCTGGAAGGTGGAGGGGGAATTGCACATGCTGAAAGACATCCTTCGATCAGCAAATGTGTCGTAGGGGCATGTGAAAGTGCCCTATTCCTGGTCCTCCAGAGCAATGGAGATTTGGTTGTAACTGGAAAAACCATCGAGGAAACAATAGAAGTTGTGCCCTGCTATCCTCTCTAGCATTTGATCCATGAATGGCAAGGGGAAGTGATCTTTTCTTATTGCATCATTTAACATCCGGTAATCCACATAGACTCGCCAGCCCATGATAGTGCGTGTAAGGATGAGCTTTTTCGTTTCATTTGAAATCACAGTGATACCCACCATTTTGGGTACCACTTGGAGAGGACTCACCCACGGACTATCCGAGATGGGATAGATAATGCCTGCATCCAATAATTGTATAACCTCCTTCTTTAAAACTTCCTTCATGGGAGGATTCAAGCGTCGTTGTGGTTGCCGAGATTTCTTGGAACCCTCTTCAAGTAGCACCTTGTGATTTCAAATTGTAGGGATGATTCCCTTCTAATTAGCAACTATTCACCCAATAGCATGCTTCCGCTGTTTGAGAACCTACAGAAGTGCATCTTCCTTTTCCTGTGATAGTTATTCATTAAGTATAAAATGAAATGTTTGATTGGGTCCTAAATACCCATACTTGAGAGAAGATGGAAGAGGCTTCAGTTCAAGATCAGGTGCCTTTAAAATCGAAGGCACAAGTGGCTGCACCTTGTCCCGTTCCAAACTATCAGGAACAACTGCATGCTGCTAATAGTGGCCGCCCTGGCCTTCTAGGAATTGCAAGTCTTCTGGGGATTCTTCTAATAGAATATCTGGATCAGTTAAATTATTCGAAATAAAAGAACATACAAGTTCATCCCCTTTGTCACTAAAATGATTATCCATGGTGGACACTGCATAACAGTCTTTATTCTCTGACAAGGAAGCACGTTTGATGGCTTTGAGGACGTTATAGGAAACTCTTTCATCACCTACCCGGAAAATCAACTCTCCTGGGTGCACATCGATTAGTACCTTCCCAGTTTCCAAGAAAGGCCTTCCATGTATAAGAGGTGCTTCCTGGTCATCTCCCATGTTGAGGATGATGAAATCAGCAGGGAGAATCAGCCTACCCACCTTGACCAGTACGTCCTCCAGTAGTCCCTTCGGGTTCTTGATGGATCTATCAGCAAGTTGAAGGGCGACACGGGTAGGCTTGAGCTTGTGGAGTCCCAACTTCTTGAAAACTTCGAGGGGCATAAGGTTCATGTTGGCCCCTAAGTCACAGAGGGCCTTCCCAAACTCACAGGATCCAATAGTACAATGAATGGTGAAACTACCTGGATCTTGGAGTTTGGGAGGAATGAAATGTTGAACCACCGCGGAGCGCTCCTTCGTTAGTGCAATAATTCCCAAATCCTCCATCTTCCTCTTATTCGAGAGGATTTAATTCATGAATTTGGCGTATATTGGCATTTGTGTCAGGACTTCCGCAAATGGTATGTTGATATGTAGCTTCTTGAAAACATCCATAAATTTGATGAATTGGTGTTCCAGCTTCCTCTGCTTCAATCTTTCCGGAAAGGGTAAGGCAGGATTGAATGGTTGGATTACTTCCTTTTCTTTATTTTTTAAACCCTCCTTCTGTGGGATATTAGATGAGGAGGGGTCGGTATTGGTACCTTTTTCTTCAACAGTGGGTGTGGATGCACCTGTCTGTGCTGATTGGTTCTGGTGGAGCTCTTTTCCACTCCAGAGCATGATATCATTTGCCTCCTCCCTTGGATTATTTTCGGTGTTCCCCAGTAGTGTACCGGGCTACCTCCCTAAGAGTTGACTTTCCAACTTGCCAATCTGATTCTCCAAGCCTCGAATCAAAGCTTCATGATTCTGGAACCGAGTCTCAGCAGTAGATATGAATTTAGTCATCAGATCCTCTAACCTTGAGGCGTTCTCCTGCTGAGGTGGTTGTTGAGCCGGTGGAGGAGGTGGCTGTCGTGGATGCTATGGACGAGGGTTTTGATACCCTTGTTACTGATAAAGACCCTACTGGGGTTTTTGTGGCCTTTGGAATTGGTTCTGATATAAAGTTTGGTTGTAGTTGGGCGGTCGCTGGGGTGGAGGATTCTGCTGTTGTTGGCCCCAGCCTATGTTCTTTTGATCTCACCATGCTGGGTTCTGGTACTGCTGGTACTGGTTTGGCCCTCGATTTTGGGCAACATAACTCACCTATCTCTTCGAGGGGCCTCCATCCGATCCCGGTAATTCTTCCATGATGTGGTTATCACCACAGTCACCACATGCTAGATGGTGTGCCGCATGAACTTGAGATGCTCCTTTGAGGTTCAGTGTGTCGATTTTCTTGGACACAACGTCCAACTGAGTGGCTAACATAGTGGTAGCATCAATGTTGTGCATACCTCGCTTTTAATTCCCCCGCATGGAGTGCCACTGGAATCTATTGGCTGACATGTCTTCCAGTAGTTCGAATAGTTCTTTAGGGGACTTCTGCATCACCGTACCTCCAGCAGCAGCGTCCACCACGAACTTGGTATTCGTGGTAAGTCCTCCATAGAAGGTCTGGACTTGCATCAAGAGTGGGAGTTCGTGATGGGGGCATTTTCGTAACATCTCATTGAATCCTTCCCAGGACTCATACAACGACTCGGATTCGTGCTGTTGGATGTTATGAATCTCATTTCGGAGTGTCACCGTCTTGGATGGTGGGAAGTATTTGGATAGGAACGCCTGGGCTAGCTCCTCCCAGGCGAGGATAGATCGTTGTGACAACCCCTTGATCCAGTCCTTTCCCTTATCCCGTAGAGAAAATGGGAATATAATAAGATAGGTGGCGTCCTTGGACATTCCATGGTACTGAAAGGTGTCGCAGATCTCCAGAAAATTGGATAGATGGGCGTTCGAGTCCTCACTAGCCAGGCCTCTAAATTGGACGGTGTTCTGGATCAGCTGAATGATAGTAGGCTTGATCTCGAAGTGTTGGGCCTGGACCGGAGGACGAACGATGCCCGTATCAGCTCCTTGAATCGATGGAAGTCCGTAATCCATAAGGGTACGTCTTGGAGGTTGTTGTTGATGGGGTTGATCTTGCATAAACTGCTCTTGAGGGGAAAAGAATTGTCGTGGGAAGAGTTTCTGTGGTGACCGTTGGTAATCCCTTGGGAGGAATTCCATGAAGGCTCCAGGAGGTTACTTAGGTAGACCAGCAGCGGGAGGCTGCTGATCCTG
Source organism: Viscum album (assembly GCA_963277665.1). Classification (NCBI taxonomy): domain Eukaryota; kingdom Viridiplantae; phylum Streptophyta; class Magnoliopsida; order Santalales; family Viscaceae; genus Viscum; species Viscum album. The sequence goes on from OY728166.1 coordinate 1,381,152,757, forward strand.
GTACTGATGCTCAGTCGCAGCGTCTACGGCTTGTGCTCCCTCTTCCTTGTTTGCCATGGGTTGTGGTTGATGGTTGTGAGTTTCTATCTATGTACACCAACGATGAAGCAAGGTCCGTTCGATTTATGGGTCAAGCGGAACTAACTCCGAAGACTCGGCACTTCTGGATCGTGTAAAGCGTCGAAACATACACTAGAAGTTCTGCACAACACAAAAACGAAAACCAGGCCTAAAAGGGAAAAAACAAAAAAACACAAATTTGAAATGGGATTAGAAAAGAGATTTTTGATAATTTTTTATTTTTATTTTCACTTAAATCAATTATTAACACAATTTAAATCTTATCACTAAAACCAAATGGTGCATCCCCAACAAAGGCGCCAAAATTTGGCCTACGCTTGTCGTTGATTGAATTTATATGCGTCCCAAATTAATTACCCATTCTTAGAACATTAGTATAGAATAAGTTTGGGGTCGATCCACAGGGAACCGTGGCGTGCATGAATTTAATTTAGTTAATACTTAATTAGGTGAAGTATGCAAAATTTAGAAACGATTGGGTTGATTTTTGGGTTTTTATTGAAACTAAACTGATTTACTTTGAAGAATGGATACAGTTTGAAAGAAAACAACGAGTAAATTTAAATAGTTATTAGAAATAGAAAGAAAAGACGTTTCGGGGCTGTGGTGAATAAGGAGTTCATTTACAGATTGTTTAAATGGTTGTGTTGTTCATAATAATTCAATCATTCAGGATTTCATTTTGTTACAAGATTTCCTTGGTCCGGTTCCTCTTGTTTGGAATTAGAGTAGTTGACTCCTTGGTCCGGTAGTCAATATCCTTAATTCTTTATTACGTCCAGTCCATTACTTGAATCGGTGAAAACCTTCCAATGGTCATGGATGTTTTCACCATTAATTTTCTTTTGTATCACTGAGAATCCTTTCCTTGGTCTGGCTAAGAATTCTCAGTTATATTAGACAGTGGTTTAAGAAGAGTAAGGTGAATTACAACGATTCAAACAGAACTATATAAAAAATATATACAAATTATGATCCCATCATCCACAGCCCCAACACGAGGGGTTTAGAAACACATAGAATTTAGGAGAGAAACGACACATGTGATACCTGACGGATTCATCGTGCATGCATTGAGGTAGAGTATCAGATGGTGGAATGGAGGAATAGCGGAATGATGGAAACTCGGTGGCTTCGGGAATGGTGGTAGCAGAGCTTCTCTCTCCTCCAATGGTTCTGAACTCCTTAAATCCATAGGCCAAGGCCTCATTTTATAGAAAAATAAAGTACACGGCCTGTATAGAAAGTACACGCCGTTTACTTTTCGTCAACGCTTATTGGCGCCATTTTCTCCGATGGCAGGTGGACGAGAACGTCATTATTTACTTTTGCACATGGCTCTGCCTCCAAGTTGAGTGAACACGGCGTGTAGCGCCACCATACACGGTGTGTAGCGCCACCAGACCCTTTTAGAATAGCAGACACGTCATGTAAAAGTTCAAACCCGTCGTGTCGTCATCAACGGCCACATGGTCGTGTGGTCTTTTCTCTGTAACCACTGCTTCTAGAAAGTGGTACAAGGCGTGTAGCGCCGAACCACACTCCATTCATCTCTTCTTGGAGACATTGGCGTGTACTCCCTGCTTTGGTCCGTGTCCTTGTCTGGATGTACACGACGTGTATAGAAAGTACACGACGTGTAGTTTCAAAAATTTCACAAACTTCCCTTGATCCATGTATTAAGCCAGAAAGCTCTTGAAAGTAAATAGATTCACCAAAATCAAAGAATATGTTTATGAAACAACAGATATTTGCTGAAAACAGGCTTTTATATTCAATTATATATATGGAAATGTATACACAAATTGGGTGCATCATACAGATTATAAATGTAGGGAGAGATGTCTCAAGGAGATATGTGTGGCGTAGGGTATAGCCTGACATGAATAAGAACATAAGTCTTCACCACAACACACAATCCAAAATTAGTACTTGGGTCAGGGGTCGGGAGAGGCCAAGGGGCCGAAAACGGACAAGGGGCCTGAGGCTGGGCATCCCAGCATACTTTAGCCATATGACCTCTCTTGCAGTTACAGCCTCTTCACAACTACTAAGCCAACGTGAGCAGTGCTCACTGTGGGAACCATGTAGTCGTACTTGACTTTACCTTTTATATATGGGTAAGATTACTGGAATCGTTCAAAGGGAGTTCATCAGTTGGAGATATAATGGGGTAGAATTAACCACTACACTCAATGTTTGGGACTTCTTGGGCAGGCTCTAATTATAAAGGATAGTTGTTGACCATGTTTGAAAAACAGTTTCCTTATACTGACCTGGGATGGGAACAACAAATGAGCATTAACTGCTGACCATATTCACAACGCGAGACTTCTATCAACTTCTGGCTCAACATCCTTGAGGGCATTGGCCAAAAGCTATAAAGGATCCATTGGGCCTATAATACCTTCTATTTTGGGTCCCTTTTGAATAGGATGGATGATGGAATCCCAATCAAAGGATTGGATGAATCATAGATGTGCCCATACATTTTAAAGTCAAGAAGGGCGGTGAAAGAGGCGGACACCTCCAGGAGTGAGACTTATGGAGGAATAAAGATGGTCTCAATGTGTGTTTGGGAAAAGACATACACCACACCATATGTATTAACATGATGGGAGATTGTGGTGTTTGGGTTGGGCCAACAGACGAAATGTCTGGGAGTTCCTACGTATCCCACGATGATGGGAATCAAGCCATACATAGTTCTTGAAGGCCATGCAGTTTAACGTTGTGCAGTGAGAATGTGGGAGGATAGAAGAACAGGGAGTTTGGACATGGTGTGACAATAGTAATCATCACATGAGTGGGGATAAAAAAGCCTACAATATACCATGTAACAATCCCCTGAGAGAACTAGACCCAGGGGAATAGAAAAAGAAGTCAGTTTTTGACTGGGCTCTAAATGAAATGATTGGGAGTTCCTATGTATCCCATGGAATGGGAATCATGCCACATGTAGTTATACGGGTGTAGTTTAACATCTTGTAAGATGAAATGTTGTTTAACGTCTTGCGGGACGAAGCTGTTTAGGGTCATGTAGGACCAGACGGTTTATGGTAATGCCAGACCTGATTCTATTTAAGGTCGTGTAGGACCAGACAGTTTAGAGTCATGCCAGACACAACAATTTAAGGTCATGTAGGACCAGAATGTTTAGGGTCAAGTTGGCCCCGTCATTTTAAGGTCATGCAGGACCATCTGACTCAGGCAATGTATTTCATGAGAAACATGGAATTGGTGGGAGGAGTTATAAACTCACCATCCATGGTCACTAGGGAGTATTCTCCATTAGAGTAAACCCTGTGAATTATGTAAGGTCCATTTCATACAGACTCCAACATGGGTTTTTTCCTTCCAGGTATTAATAGTGTCTTAAGGTCCAATACCAAGTCGTCTTGCAAGAAGGATAAGAGATGAACATTTTGTTGAAATATCTTGCCGTATTATTGTGATGCCTTTCCAGATTGTGTAGAGCCCGAAGCCTACTCTCATCGAGTGATTCTAATTTAGTGAGTCGATTTTGAGCTACCATATCTAGTGGATGCTGGTCATAGACCATTTTGCATAATGTAGTCAGTTGTATCTTGATGGGAATGATGGCCTCAGTTCCATACACTAGGGAATATGGGGTCACTTGGGTGGAATGACAAGTCATCGTCCGGTAATCCCAAAGAGTGTTGGGGTACTTGTCCAGCTGACTCTTATTATTCTCAACAACCATTTTATGAAAAATGATAGAGAGTTTTTTGTTGAACACCTCAATCTGTCCATTTTCCAGTGTGTGGTAGCAGGAGGTATGTTTTGAATGGATGTTGTACTTGGCGTACAATTTCTTCAACATAGATGCTCAGAAGTTCGTGCCATTATCAGGGAGGACAGTGTGAGGGACTCCAAATTGGTAGATGATATTGGAGCTCACGTAGTCAATGATAGAATGGGCCTTGACCTCCTTGTGAAGAACTTCCTCTGCCCACATGGAATAGAAATCTGTAGTGGTCAGGATTAACCGACATTGATGAGTTCTCGCCGACGGATATGGACCCATGACATCGAGTCTCCATACCTCAAACATCCAAGACAACATGATATAGTGGAGAGTTTCGGGAGGTCGGTGCATGAAGTTTATATGAATTTTTCATGCAAGACAACTCTTGGAAAATTTGATGCAATCATGGATCATAGAGGGCCAAAAGTACCCCAGCCTCCAGATCTGCTAGGACTACTTCAGCCCAGTCTGCTGGGCGGCTTAGGAACCGGAATGAACCTCTTGAATGACCTGAGAAATCTCAACTCCATGTATGCAAAAAAATAGAAATCCATCGAACCCATGCTTGTAGACGGTATGCTCATGATTGTGACCACTCCAGAGGGTAAACTATAGTGCACGACGTCGTATTCGCTCACGCTTGGCCCGATCAGCCAGTAGGTAACCATTTTGGAGATACTTGACAGAGGGACCTCTCTAGTCAGGGGTCACTTCATCCACTGCATCTGAGGAACCTGGGAGTCCTGATGTGGAGGCCCCAGTGGTAATATGGCTTACCCACAGGCCATCGTCATTATCTGGGGTGATGGGATAAATGACTCTCCAATGTGCCATGTGTATAATCAGATCATCCATCTCGGGTTCTACATGTGATGCATCTAGGCTAGCCAGGGCATCTGCTCGACCGTTATGAGATCGCGGGACATGAGTAACTTCTGGTCGAGATGGGAATTTTTCCATTAGCTGGCCGGTGCGCTCCAACAATGGTATGAGCTCTGGTTTTCTAACGACATAGTCACCGTTGACCTGCCTGATGCCTACTTCGGAATCCCCTTTAACATGAGAAATGGGGCACATCAATCTCGAGGGCCTACTCAAGGCTAGTGATAAGATCCATATACTCTTCCATGTTGTTGGTGAAGCCTTCTGATATCAGGAATGAGTATGGAAGAATGGATTGTGTCTAGGTAATGAAGAAGATACCCCGACCTACCCTGTTGAGCCTGTGATCATTGAGCCTCATGCTGGTGGGGCTTTGGGAAGCCCCATCATAGTGCATCTTCCAACACGGGATGACATGATTTACTGAGAGGATTGCCTCATTAGGAAAATCAAGATCAAAGGACTGGATAGTAGAACATGTATGGGCAATAAGGAAGTATGCAAATGGTTACCCATTAATATCTTTTTGAGGGAAAAACCTGATAGCGAACTATTGAAGAATCACTGCCCATCGTGCTAGATGGTTGGTCAACATTGGGAATTTCATAATGTACTTCAGCAGGTCTACCTGAGACACCAGTTATACCTCATAGTGATGCAAGTAGTTTCAAAATTCTTGTACTGCGAATACCAACGCAAGGCATCTCTTTTCGATGCAGGAGTATCTGGTCTCTGTATCGATGAGCATACAACTAAGTTAGTAGAGGCTGTTTTCTATACCCTCACTATTCATCTGGGCGAGAAGGGCGCCAAGAGATCGTTCTTTGGCAGTCACGTACAAGATCAGTGGTCTTCCGGAGATTGGTGGAATCAAGATCGGAAGCTAGAGTAGATACTTCTTGATTTCCTCGAATGATGTATAGCACTCTTTGTCCCACCCGTAGGTGGATACATTCTTCATGAGCCGAAAAAGGGATTACACTTACCGACTAGATTCGTAATGAATCGATGTTTGTAGGATAAGTGTCCTTGGAAACCTTGAAGCTCCAGAATATTTCTCAGGGGAGGTATCTGACTGATGGCCTTGATTTTCTCAAGGTCAATCTTGATGCCTCGGTACCTAACAACAGTGCCAAGGAACTTTCGATAGGTGACCCCGAAGTCACACATCAATGGGATCATCTTCAGGTGGCAGCAACGGAGGAAGCCAAACACTTTCTCGAGGTCCTTGATATGGTCCCAGTGTTGGAGAGATATGATAACCAGATCATCCACATATCATTCAACCAATGTCGCAAGGATTGGCATGAATATGCTATGCCTGGCCCTCTAATATGTGGCACTTGCATTCTTTAAGATGATGGTCATAACCTCCTAATAAAATGTACCTTGCGACGCCCTGAAAGCTGTGGAACCCTCGTCCTCCAGGACCATTTGAACCGGGTTGTATTTGGAGTAACAGTCCATGAAGGAGAGGTCATGGAACCCATCTATAGCATAAATCATCAATTCCGTCATAGGAAAGGGAAAATAATCCTTCGGATAGTGACAATTCTGACCGCGGAAGTCAATGTAGACTCTGATCTATCCGTTCTTCTTCCTGACTGCCACAATCATGGCCTACCATTTGGGGTACTATACCACCTTAACGAAGTTGGCCCTGATGATCTTGACAACATCATCCTCGACAATGGCACCATGAGAAGGGTTCATTTTTCAGGGAGGCTGCTTGAACCCGTGACAAATTGACGGAAGACCGAGGTGGTGGACAACTACCTAAGGATCTTGTCCTGGCATGTCATTATAACTCATGGAAAACACATCACGGTGTTGTTTTAGGAATTCTATGTACCAATGCTGCTCCACAAGGGACATGGCAGTGCTGATCAATGTGGGTCTCAGATCTGCCTTGCTATCGAGGTTCACCTATACCAGTTCATAGACCATGGCAGAGGCGCCCTCTTCAAAGGTCAGGGGAGCTCCCTCCAAATCCTCTTCTTCACTTATGGAGGAGGGATCCTTCGCGGGTTATGATTCCTCTAAAGTGACAACCCCCTGTGAGAGGCCGTTACTATCCTAGGTGGTAGTGGATATCATATTGGGAGGTTCACGTGCTACCGAAACCATCACAATGAAGGTTGTGATCTGATCCAGTCTAGTTTTCGGCCCAATGGGCCACACTTGATGATGTCAAAGAAATAGTTTCACATCATCTTGAGCCAGTTAATTCCAGCCTGAAAAAATAGGCATGTACGATGTACTATTGTTGCAATGGCATGGACATCCTGATACCTTATGGGGGTAGGAGGTTTTGGGATCACCTGAGCCTGATTTGTATAGGAGTATGAGGTGATTTACCACAGTCACATGGACTTGGGAATATGCTTCTCCCTTGTACCAGAGAAAACAAAAAATTGCACCATGTGGGGGTTTGTGGCCCCTAATCGATGGATCAAGATGACATAGGTGTCATCCAGAACAGTCTAGGGGTCAGTTGTAACCATGAAAGATTCAACCTCACTGGTATGAATATGCTTCTACTTGCTCTTGTAATAGTAGGCATCCAAGAAGTGGGCTTCAGAAGATCCTAAAGGAGACGCATCACCTTGGAGCATGCCCACACAAACATTTAAATAGTACTTGAGGCACTGGTGATACAACAAGGGAACCACCGTGTAATGTTGAAGCCATGGTCTGCCTATCAATGCATTATACGTGATTTTTTGAGAGACAAGCATAATCTCATTGCTGGAAACTAGGCCACTGAACTGGGTCTTCAAACAGATCTTGCCGACTGGGGTCTAATTGGTCCTATCGTATCCCTAGATTCTTATGTTGGAGGGAGTCAGGTCATTTTTGAATAACAAATGTTTCCACAATGTTCAGGTCAGGAACATGTTGATCCAAGAGCCCGTGTCGAGAAGACAATGGAGGACCTCGACGTCCTTCAACCAACCCGAGATGTACAGTGGTTGAATGTTCCCCAGTATGGGAGAGCCTACATCTTCTCCAAAGAATGAGATAACATCCTGGCATTCAACATTCTCAACCACTTCACCATGAAATGCTTCAGTGGCTGCTACATATGTCTCAAACTCGTGGGGGATTATAAAATCCTCAACGACGGCCTCACACATATCTGATGAAAGGTTAAGGGCCTTTAGGATAGAAAGCCCCCACTAGGATGCTGGAACGGTGCATGAAAACATCATACTTGCGTGCTAGGAGAGAACTTCTACTTGTAGGAGGCGACTCTGTGACATGAGGCATGGCGGGCCCTGCCGACTGGGCCGGCGGCTGATTGTTGTTGGTCATATCCTTCTACTCACAAGTCGAAGCCTACAGAGTAGCTACCGGATGAGGGATAGATGACTAAAACTTGCCTATAGTAGGGTTAGGTTGGTCGCAGTAGGGTCGAAGTCACTCTAACTGATCCAGCAACACAAATAGCATTGGAGGCGGGCCTAATGACACCCGATGAGGAGGCTATGCATGGTGATCTCTAAGTTGGGCCTGCTATCTGGTCTCAATGGCATGCACGGACTAGATGGATGTTCCAACTAATGTGCCTCTATGACCCATATGGTTGTGGCTCCGCTAACTTTGGCATCGTCTGGGGATGTTGGAGAGGTTCATCTGGCGCTCCCCGTCATCGAGATTCATATAGGGATTTACCTACTCCACGGCATTAACCGAAGTGTACCCTTAACTATCACTTGAAGATTCATCCATTACTAGGAGGATTTTGGGAGTAATCACCATCTCTGAAGGCATGAATTCACCGAGAGTTTGGGATGATGGTGGCATTGGGAGGGCGTGTTGCATTCCCTTGCGCCGTCGATGCTTGCTTTTCCAAGAAGAGAACGGTTGAGATGATGATGAAGAAGTAGCTTCTGCATCTTCTGAAGGCTCATACTGATTTAGGTATGAACGAGTGATACCATGGGAACAAGAAACCATTTTACAAGCCATCCATTCATCATACATATGAGACTCACGGTTAGAAACCTGCTTCCACTCACCCTCGTTGTCGATGATGTTGTCTGGCCTTACGACGACACATAACACTTGTGCCGGTGTCGGGCCCAACCTAAATATGTTCTTATCGACATGTTCCTAATACTAGTCTTTGAACACACAGCACAACTTTATGGTGTTCCCCAGGATCTGATGATAGGTGCAGTAGTTGGGGCGATTGGTGAGGTTTGATTCTTCTGGCATTTTGCACTCAGGTAAACTCAAAATCTATTATTACAAGGTACTTTTGAAATAGTCGGGGACCTGATTCTCATTGAACATATAGGTCTGGTTTCTTTTGTCTGAAAAGGGGGACCTTGGAGCAATCCCTTGATGAGGAGTAGGAGGAGCCTGTCGAGGAGGCGGAACATGGTTGTCCCGCCTTGGTGGTGGCTGTGCATTAGGGGGGTCAGCATCCGATTCTGAGGAATCCACTGTTGGGATGGAGGTAGCAACTTTGGTAGTGAGCATCTGCGAGGATGGGGAGGTGGCTCCACTGGTAATAATTCCAACTGTCTGGGGGCCTCTTATTGGGCCACCGCAGCTGTCTTAGCTCTAACAACCCGTCTCGCAAGAATTGTAGCAGGAAACGGACGTGTCTGGCTGGCATGTTGTAGGGCTTCTTCTAGGAACTGGGCCTTATCGGTGAAGTCTTGAAATCCCTCAGGGTAGTTCTGTGTTATCAGAGATGGAATTAGTTCCATCATGACATTTCCTACACACGTCATCAGTAATTGTTTCTGAGTCAGTGGCATGTCAAGGAAATATGTAAGATTGTTCTACCAGGTGATATAGTCCACGAAACGCTCATCAGGCCTTTGTTTTCACTTGAATAGCTTTGTGATGCTCGTTTTCCACGTCGTGGAGCTGAAATGGTAGAGGGATTTCCAGTGATGGTCCTCTTAGTTGGTTACGAATCCGATAGGGAGTGAGCTTTACCAAACAAATGCTGGCCCCTCCAATGTCTACACAAGGAATCGAAGTATGGAGGCCTCCTACTGGGATGAAGTTCCTAACATGGGCCCAAACCTTGTGTTGAAGTGGACCACGTTCTTCGGCAGGTCCCTCGTACCGTTAAAGGGGGAGAAGGTGGGATTCCCAAAACCCAATGGTGCCAACATATCATCCACACATGCTGGATATGGCTTTCCATTAGGCGAGATTTCCACCTATCGTTTTTCCAATGCCTCAAGGCAAGAAATGAGTGCCAACATTGGATCATCTGGGCATGGGTCCCTGTCCTAACAGGGATCCCTAACCATGAGCGCATTGGAATGTTCTTCAACATGGTAAGTAGGCCCAATGGCTCATGGAGCAGCTGGTGGCACAACCCTTGGGGTGGCTGGGGGATCCTGAGCTAGGTCCCTTGGATTTCTATGCCACTCGGGTGGGTTTGGAAAGATATACCACGCCCTCTATAAGTATGTTCCGTCCTCAAACGTCTTTTGATGGGTATGACAGTCAGGGTCTCATGGAGGAAGCTCACCAAGGGGAAGTTGTTTCGGCCCCTACTGCTCGGGCCTAGGGTCACTGTAGTCCTTTTGTCGCTCTGCAGCGTGCTAATACAAGATGTTATCGACCAACATATTTTTCATGGAACGTTGTTGAAGCAATGTGTCCTTCTTAGGGTCTTTCTCTGCCTTCTGTATTGAGGCGGATGGGTCTGAGTGCTTTGCAGCTCCAACATTCCCTTTACACTTACCAAAATTCTGACTGAGTACAAATACATCGGTGGGCACACGGAGACATAGTTGGTTCCTCTCTTAGCATGTAACCCTTCCTGATTGGACCATTAGTGTTGGAACACCCTCGAGGGGTAATTCCCCGTCAAGATTATCATGGTCATCCTTTTCATCCACTTTTTATTCCATGTTAACTATGACCCTTCCTGGGGGAATATCCTCGATATCGCCTAGCGAGTGGGCTGTCGCTGGATAAGACTGAAGAGGAGGGAATCATTCTACCCCCAACCACAAATTTGTGCATGGGGGGAAGCCTCCATGATGATTTTTCAGAGTATCTTGAAACTCTAAACAAATTTCTCTTGGAGGACATTACGACGGCTTGGTGACTGAGGGCGCTGGGCCACAGAGATCGCAACCAGATTGACTAGATGACATTGCACGCCAATGTATTCAAGATGCACTTGGATCCTGGGGTAAAACACTCACTGATGAAGAAGTTGAAAGTTCATCTCCCCTAGGGTTTAGCAGAAACATTCAACCTCCACTGGGGTGAGGGATTCCAGCACACAAAAATTCAGTACCGCCACGGGCCAGAACATCTTGGGGAAGTGTTATACTGTGAGGATATTACATAAGCTCCTCATATTAGTTCTAGGGAATGTGCCTTCATTACCCCACTCGTACACTGGGGGTGGATGAGGAACTGAAAGCGGTACTGAAACAGACTGCTGGGATGGAAGGCTGGTGGGTGGAGAGTACGAAGAATAGGCTGACTGGCCGCCGAATCTCAGGTTGTCTTCCAAAGTTTGAGGCAACCTGGCCACTACGTCATGATAAGATGGGCTAACTCGTGCAATTCCTGGCATAGTGGATAGGGCTACTGGTGATAGGTCGCCCTACAACTCTCCATCCATCGGTCCCCAGAATAGTTCTATGTGATCTCTTATTGAGGTAGAGTGCACTTCTGGTGACGACGGTAGTGATTTCATGAAGGTGACCTATGGGGTAGCTAGATTTTCATCCTCATGTATATACCTACGAAGGGAGGCATTAATCCAATGGACCATGCATTCTAGGAGTATTAGGCTGATGCACCTTGTTCATGCCCCAACATTTGACTCAAATGAGTGAGGGGGGGGGTGTTCCCGAGCTAATTCGTATTCTGCTTCAGAGTCTGAGAAGCAGAATGGTTTGATATTTTTCTGGACCATCCTTGAATTCTTCTTATTAGGTTTATGACCCACCTTCCTACTCCCTAGGTGGTGCCTCGCGATAGGGCTTATTTCTTACACGAGGTCCTTCGGATGCACTGATGTTGAGGCGGAAAGGGTTTCAACCTGAGTAAGCTAGGGTGCAAGGAGCACTGGGAAAAATGTCAATGGGGACACGGGGAGGACCTCCATGGATAACGCTGGAGAAGGAAAGACCTCCTCTAGAACTAGTATGATAATGGAGAAGAGTATGAGGAGGCCCCTTGTACAGGTCTTTATGAACATGGGTAGGAACTCCGTGTTGGGTGCTAGTGAGGTGAGGCTGGCCTTCACCCCTCTGGTTGTTGAGGATAAGAGGTCTTTCACCAGTAGTTAAGAGGACACGTGGAGGATCCCAATTTTGATGAGAGACCAGATGTGCAATGTTCCTACACCGACAGCCAAGGGTAGGAGGAATGACTCCATAAGTAGTGTAATGGGTATATGAGAGACATCTACACTGTGTGTCACTGCTATTGAGAAGAACCTCATTTGGATTTAGGGTGGAAAGGGGTGGACCCCCATGAAGAGCATTAAAGCGGGGAAGGCCCACGCTCTCTGTTGTAGTGCTATGGGGGGGACCTCTGTAATGGGTGGAATTGTTGCAGGTTAGCTCACGACGATCACTACTTGTGTCGGCGACCATGTGAGTCGACCCAGCCTACATGTGGGGCGGTTGGGGCCTCAATCTTAGTTAGACATATAAGTGCCCCTACTTAGTGTATACAAGGAAATGATTATATGAATTAGTGGTGGATCGAGCCATAGTAGTCATCGACGTTGACGCTCTAGGGTGGACATCCTATTTAGCTTGCGCCCAATGTTAGTGTTGGGTCAGATGAACCAGAGCTGGTAGTGCAGGTACATGGCCTACCTACTCGTCATCCAGCAAGACCATGCGATGGCACTGATGTGGCCGGGTGGGATCCCTCGTTGGGAGCCCCTTGAATGGGACTCTGACCGAGCTGGACTGGAAGTCACCTACCGCGTTAGTGTAAGGTAGGGAGTCATCAAATCATTCCAAGGAGAGGCTCTCGAAACAGTTATATGTCAGCATGGGGTGTAGCATCTCTCTATGTGGACCTTGGGGGTAGCATTAACAATGAGGCACAGATTCCTATGGATCTGGGCAGGCCATATCCCGAGTCAGTATTATGCCCTCCTCCTCGTATTGGTGTACAAATTCAATGATCACCCTTCATTGGATGATTTTATATGGGGAGATAGGGTGTGGGTGCACCATTTTCACGGGTGTAATGGTTGTCACGGAAGAGGTAGAGCCAAACTTTACTATGACATTGGCATTTCCCCTACCCCTGCATCGGTGGGCAGGTGGTGATCGCATTCTGGGTTCAATAACATGATTCTAGAGGAGCAGGGAGATTAACTCATCCATGATGAAAGAAAAAGGAATTGACGACCAATGATCCAGCACCATTCTGTCATCCATGACCGGTAAGAGGGATCCATGTTAACAACGTCACAGAACAGGATGTCCAACGTTCTACTGCCCCAACTTCAAGTGAGTTTCACTCCAGGACCTCTATTTTCTAGACGGAAATTGGGGCTAGATAATTGGATCTAGTGAAATGCTAGTCCATATATTCCACGAATTCTACTAATATCTAAATTTAGAATAATAACTTCACTTCAGGTTCATCATTTCTGTTTCCAACGATTTCGCTGGGGCACACGCATCTGTCTGTGAGGATGAAAGGTGTGGTTTTTTTCCCTACATTCCCACTTTCCAAAGGCAGGCGGCATGTGTTCCTCATTTAGGGACTTCTACTCCTTGATCTAAGAGAGATGTTGGGATGTCATTTCCCCTTTCTGGGTTGGGACATGGCCTTCCCGAGACACATAGGATAGAGGGAAAGATCAGGCGATGTGCTTGAATTGGGGTGTACACATAGACAAACAACCCACTGATGTTTATGGTGCTTACACGTGGTCAGAAGCCCGGGTTGGTCGGACATCACTAGGATGGACCAATGATGTGATTTAGATATAATGGGATTAAAACATCTTTCCACTAATTATGAGACACAACAGATTACCACTAATCAGGATGCAATGAATTGTGGATGATTGAGGGACACAATGTCTGACCGCTTCATGGGGCACAGCGGCTTACCGCTGAATGGGGTCTATATTTTAATGACATGCCAGTCGGGGGTGAACCGACGTGAATAAGGACCTAGGATTAAGATGGATGGAGTATGAGAACTGACATGAAGGTGGGTTGGACCAACCAAGTGTTGGGCTTGAACATTAGAGAGGCTTCCTACGCACCTTTCCTTGTTAAGGATCAATGTCTACATAGTATGGAAGGGGGCATTGGGGGCTTATGATCTGAGGCAGCCCAAAATATTAGTTAACTGACATGAAGATGGTCAAAACGATCAGGGGTGGGCTTGAACCTCGTGGAGGATTCCTATGTACCCTACCTTGGCAAGGATCAAATTCCACGTAGTTCGGAATGGGGGCTTGGTGCACCGACGTGAAGATGGTCAGGACCGATGGATAGCGGTGGGATTGGACCATAGGGAGGCTTCATACGTACCCTTCCTTAGCAAGGATAAATGTCCTCATAGTTCCAAATGGTGTGGGAGAACTGACGTGAAGGGAGTCGGAATGATCGAGTGTCGGGCCAGAACATCAAGAAGTCTCCCTACATACCTTACCTTGTAATGGATCAAAGTATACGTAGTTCAAAATGGTGTGGGGATTACACTCTAGGATGCCCAGAGATGATTACATGGCCGATGCTTACTCTAATCCCACGTGGGTCATGCTTGGTGTGGGAAATAAGAGGCAGTAGAGAACTGAAGATCACATCGTGAATGTTGAATCCGCAGAAAGTGGACTGGGGATCGCGTAGTTGGCGGCCCAAAGAGGAAACAAGGTCTTACACGTGGTTAGTGGCCTAGGGTGATGGATATTGGGACTTACTCCAGGGTGGAGGCATAATGGTGACAAAGCCTAGTCGGTGAGGGATTTGTAATCGAAGAAAGGAGGAGCACCATTCCACACTACCCCCTTTGCTAGCATTTGGCACTAGAATGGAATGGAGGAATAGGGGTACTACCTCCTTCCAGAAAGGATAGGGGGCATAGAAAAAGACGATTTCCCTTCCCCACAGATAGGTGCATGGGGGGGAGTCTCATTTTAACGTCATGTGTTGAGGACAATGGTGCTTAGCAGTTTAGCACCCTACAACTCAGACAAGGTGGGTTCGCTCCGCAAACTGAGGACATACAGAAACAGTACCCTCTTCACCTTGGTGATGATATGGGGCAGGCAACGCCATGACTGGTTGGTGACAAGAGATGATCACATTGATTTTCCACATTAGCATGGCTATTTGAAGAAACAATAGTTGTTAGCATTTGTATTAAAAGAATCATGAGGCGAAGCAACCCAACAGGAAGTATCATCCAAGGGACTTTGAAATTTCTCCATGAAAACCTGAGGGGCCACACGGTGAATGAGCATGTGAAGCAGGTGGGTCGCACGTAAGCGTGGTTTGAACAAGGTGCCTCAAGGTGAGGGAAGCACAAGGAGCGAGTTTCGGAGAATGGACCGAGGAAAAATGGGTTGTCTGCGTCCAAGAGGATGGGTTGGCATGCAAGACAGTCAATTGACTCGCATGTGGGACTTGTGGCATGCAAGACGGAGGTGTTTCATACAAAACGAGGGTTTGCACGCAAGTAGGTTGTGTTTCACACAAGATGCAGGCTGCACGTGAGTCGGACCAGAGGCTCCCAAGAAGATGGATTGTGCATAGGTTGGATAGGTGGCACTCTAGGACGCTTGACAATGATGGGTCTTGTGTGTAAGACAAGACCCCATGCGCACAAAGAACTTGAAAATTTACGAGGATCTGAGGGTACGTCCAAAGGAACCCCCAACCTATCATGTAACAACCATTACCAGAGGGACATGGGGTTTGACGCAGTCATGGTAGACAAGGTTTTCACGTAGTAGAGAGTTGCTTCATATTCGGTTACCGTCCCCTAAAGGGAGGAGAGATGAGTTTTTTTATTTACAGAGTCCCTGGAGTGCCACACAAGGGACTATCGCGCATGGGACAGGTGCGGAAACCATGGTCACCATTTCCTTGGGTGTGGAAATGGGGCCGGCCGTGCAAACAGGCATTCGACGTCTCCTTCTACGTAGAACTGGTCCCACCCGCCAAACCCCCTTTCGAAGATTCCTTGGGAGGGGAAGTGAGGGCTGGAGTGACCCGAATGCAAACTGGTGTTCCACGTCGCCTTCAGTGCGGAACCGGACCCAGCATTGCTAACGATGTTCGTCGTCTCCTTTGGCGTGGAACGAGTCCACGCGCAAATGGTCGTTCGTAATTGCCTTCAGCACAGAAACAGGACCCAGCACGCAAACCCCCCTTCGACGACGCCTTCGGTGTGGATGCAGTGCCAGAGGGGTTGGTCACAGAGTTCAGTGTTTTGGGTGCTGAAGCGAAGGCCGATGTGCAATGGTTTGCGCGCCGATGGCCACTAGAGCATGTTTTTTCAATTTTTCGTGTGCCCACCCACCGAGCCCTGGGATCTTATTTTCATTTTCCCGACTTTATTTGGAGCTCTTTGGAGTCAACAATGTTTTATGAATTGGTGATACTTTTTATTCATGTTAAATCCAAACAATGTTAATTGATGTGTCAAAAATGTTAAATCACAAACTTTGATATTCTATATTATCCATTGTGGCATATTCATCATGAATTATTATTTAATAGTCATGACTGTAAAATATTCATTTCATCTAAGAAATTTAAACATAAGAAAATAATTGGGCACACTTAACTATATGTATTTATTCCTATAAATGTATGTATTAACAAAAAAATAAGTCCACCCTTTATCTTATAATTCTAAATTGGGAGTGAGAATATAATGATATCAGGTTAATACTACCTGATAGAAATTTTAGGCATTCAATAACAAAACAAGGTATTTTTATTGTTTTCCATTCTCAGTTTGTACTCATATTCACAAATAAATTTAGGCCTTGTAAATAATAACATCAAATTCATGGATTCACTTATGAATGTAAAACATGTAAAAAGAGATTATAAATATATTTATGCTTAAACATGAAAAAAATTAAATAACATACTAAAATAGCTAATTCTATTTAAAAACATATGATGTAATGGTTGATATATATATATATATATATATATATATATATATATGTGTTTTTCATAATCAAATGTATCAATATGTAAATTATGTGGGCCATAAAACACCCTTTTTAAAATGATTGTTCCCCCTAAAAATGGTTGAGTATGCTATTTGTACAAAAACACATATTTGCCACTAAATATATGTCTTTGTCAAACCCCAAAATCATTAATTTGAAACCTCCACAAATATAATATGCATTATAAGCATCAAATAAATACTAGTAATCAATTTTTATAAAACCCAAAAAAATTAAAGATTTTGTATGTTGTTTGAACCATATGTACACAATGTGTATATAAGGGATTATATATCTAATACAATGTTTAATTTTATCCTTGAAAGCCATTATTACCTAAAAACCATTTGTGAAATATTTATATCTACCTTGGGAAAACCCAAATTGAATTAGTATCTATATATATAACTGTATGTACTCAAAGGGTTTTGCATAATGAAAATTAATGAAAAATATATGTTAAATGTACTATTTGAGTAGATGACATCATAATAATATTCATCATTAGAAAATATGAAATTAAAGGAGGTTTCATATATATATATATAGATATAGATACACATACATATATATATATATATATATTAATATATTAATATTTATGGGTTAATTGAATACAAAAAACACTTACAAGTGCTATACATATTAAAAACATTAGTTACACACTGATAATATTATTTATAAAACCTAAGATGAGTTAGGAATGTTTTTTTTAAAATTGTATATATATATATATATATTCGTAAAAATTCAAAAGTATATATAAGGGTTTTCCTAATAAAATGAAGAAACATATTTCCTTACATGCATTATTCGCATCAAAACCTCAAATAGACACATACAATCTCTATTTAAAAAATATAAAATAATTTTTTTTTCAAATTATATAAAATAGTATATAGTCATAATTGTATATATTGGTTTTTAATATAAAAACATGATTAAATAAACAATTACATGTCTTAAAAGGAGGAGATTAAGTTGAGCAGTGGATGTTGGTATGTTTAAGAGAAGAAATCGGGTAGTGTAATTTGTTCAATTTAGGATTATATAATAGGTATATGTATATATTTTATACAAAATGATTCATACATAAAATATAAACAATGGAAAATTAAAAGCGTGTTCTGAAAATCAGGTCTAACACCCTAATTAAGATAAACCTTACATTAATGGTTGATTTAGTTATATATATAATGTTTGTGATAAAATATATAGGAAGCCAAATAAAAAAAAATAAAAAGGGTAGACATATGGGTATAAACTATGGGTTGGGTATGAGAATAGAGAGGGAGTGTCATGGGAGAGGAAAAAAGTTAAAGAAGAGGAAAACTGTGGGTCGTGGCCAGTAGTTCGGCGTGAGGAGGAAGAAGAAGAAAGTAGGAATGTTGAAAAAAAGGGACGACTGGGATTGATCGAATTTTATTGAACAACTAATGACAATTTTTTGTTTTTTAAAATGAATGGGTGGTTGCGATCCACAATGGATCGATCAGAAAATTTTGAATATTGTAAGTAGATTTAAAAGGATGGACGTCTGAGATATCACTTGGAGGGATCAGTTGGTCCACGTTAAACATGGATGAATAGTTGAAGAAGTGGGATTCGAATGCGAGATGGATTGGATTGTTGATATCATACTGGGCAAGATGGAATGACAAGGATTTGATCCCACTTTAAAAACTGTGTCCCACATCGAAATGGTGGTTGTTTTGAGTCCTCAATATAAACCTCGATTATCATATGTAAGGGAAATTATCTCCCTTCCCCCTCCCCTATAACACCTCATACCGGTTATTCACTACGGCTATGATTTGTGCCCACCCTCTTCCACTGTGCCACCAGGCATGGTGGCACTGCCTTGCAACACCCATGTTCCCCTATGGGAATGCACTAGTACTAATGCGCAACTCGGCATGAAATTTGCGTGCACTCTCTGAGGGTCCTCTTACATCAGGGTCCTATGTGAGATGCCCACGTGACCTTAATGGCTTGGACTACATGTTTGGCCTCATATTGGTGCTGACTCACCCAAATATTTGTAAAACCAAGGCTTTATTTTTGTTAAACCATGGAACATATATATATATATAATAATGTTAGAAACAACGAATATATTCATTCTTATTGTTAAAATATAGTCCAAATATCATTCTCTTCATAAATTGAATACTTTTTTAGGTTTTAAAGAATCATAAGATAAAAAATAAATTAACTAATTAACTTCCAATAGGACAAGTCAAAAATTCATTTTTACTCATTAAAAAAAGTGTTAATTTTTTTAAAAATCTAAATTTTAAATACATCATTAATTTGGAACCATATTTTATTTTAACTAAAACAAAACTTTAAGAAAATTTAAAACACGTAAAAAATAATTGAAAAAATTAAAAATAATTTATTACATTTAATTTATATTACAAGAAAAATAAGTATACAATTTTATAACATAGGACGGTATTCTTTCAAAATGTTACATTCACTTAAAAAGACGAATTTATTAACTAAAATTTTACATTCAGGCATTAAAAACACTTAATGTTCATAAAGTAAAAAATAATAATTAAGAATCTTAAAATACGTAGAAAATTTAAAATAATAAAAATACTTAAAATAATAAAAATACTAAAAATAATAATAATACATTAAAATACCTAATGTTTATAAAATTTTATGACCATTAAAATTAAATAACAAATGTCATCTCAATGACCATCAACGGTAATATTTAATTTTTGGGCCTTATAAATACATTTTTGGGTGTTCAATACATTAAAATAGAACAATAATAATACTAATAATTATCATATTATTATTAAAAATTATATATTTTTCTACGTTACAGACCATCATGAATATGTCTATATGACAAAAAAATATGGGTTTTTGAGTCGAGGTGATTCCAAAATGATTTTAATGTTGTATAGATCAATTTATGGATATAAGAAATCATCTAGGTCATGAAAAATTTGATTCTAATAATATATAAAATAAATTTGGTTTCATTAATATCGAATTTGAGCATTCTATTTATAATTGGTTTAGTGGGAATGCATCCATAATACTACTAGAATATTATGATGATATATTACATTTGGGAAATGTTATATTAGTGTAACAGTCTATTAAGGACTGGTTAAACAAATGTTTCTCCTTGAAGGAATTAGATGGAGAAGCCTATATTTTTGGGATACGATGGGTCCATGAAGATAATTATACAATGTCAAATAATATATATTTACTATATAATAAAGTTATTTTTTATGGAATATTCAATTATGGAATTTGTTCCAATGTAACATGGTTTATATCTTTCTATGAATTTTTTTTCTCATACACAAAGAGAGAGAGAGAGAATGAGTAAGATCATATACACCTATCCAATATGATCAATAAGGTATACCATGTTATTTAATAAATATGATGATTCCTGTTTATTAATCATGTTAGTTAGATATCAAGAAGATCATGGAATACAACATTGGTCTGGTGTTATGTCTATTCTTAAGTATCTAAGAAGAAATAAGGACATCTCCCTAGCTTATAAAGGATATGTGGAGCTAGTCATCATGGGTTGTAATAATTCTAGATTTCAAGTATATAATAAATAAAATAAATCATATTTATAAATTGATCTCTATCTCGATGGTGGACTAGTGATCTGAATGATATCAAAGCAGTGAGTCGTTGCTAATTCTAAAGAAGGGTAGGAGTATATAGTAGTTTCGGATTCAACCTAGAATGTTGTTTGGATACAGAACACTTTCTAAGTGTTTCATGCGTTAAATTCAAGTAAATACCATTTCACATTGTATTTTGATAACAATAAAGTGGTGACTCTTGAAAAAGAGACAAGGTCACACAAACCGAAAAAAATACTCCGTAAGAATCAAATATTGATGGCTCTTTATCAGAGAGGTGAAGTTTAAATAAGAAGATTATCCATAGAATAAAATGTGGGGGAACCCTTGAATAATTTACTATCTAAGATAAATCATTTGTATCAAGTGAGATCTAGAATACTGATGGTTGTTAGTA
Organism: Viscum album; assembly: GCA_963277665.1. NCBI lineage: Eukaryota > Viridiplantae > Streptophyta > Magnoliopsida > Santalales > Viscaceae > Viscum > Viscum album. The sequence goes on from OY728166.1 coordinate 1,381,173,702, forward strand.
GTTCGATCTAGTGAATGTGGGAGTCTGTTGAAGTGGGTTCCCTAAAATTGACTTCTGTGTACTTTTTTATGTCTTGTATTAATGAATTACACGATAATGGATTTTCCCCGCTATTCTTAAGGGAAAGCTGATATATCAGTACCTTTGATGGAAATTATATTTCCTAAATAAATCCATGGTCATAATGTTCGATTGGAATGTTCAATTTTTGTAAATTCTAATAAAGAGACTATGAGAACATTGGTTGATGGAAAATACATGAAACATTATTTATTAGAGATATCATGGAAAAGGGATTATATTACATTGTAAGAATCCAGATGTGGTATTATGTAATTGTGTCATTAAATTATATCTCTACAGGTGCCTCAGCGTATTCAAGATGAAATCCTTGGACTTCAGGTAGGTTTTCCTAATTCAAATATGAAATAGGCCATTAGGGTCTCATAGTAAGTGTATCCATAATCACATTTATTAAACATATATGAATATATATTATTTACCAAGTTGAATAAATATTATTCCCACATGTTATTTAATCATTATTCATTTTTCCTTGATCACATATTTCTATCACCAGCTATTCAAGAGAATAAAATTTGAGAAAAATATTTAATAAATAGTTCTCTTTTATTTAGTGAATATATTATTTATTTATTTATCGGTGAATAATGCATTCATATTAATTTCATAAATAATAATCATTCTGACTTGATAAATATTATGGTGTAACGGTGGACCGATTTTAATGGTCTGGTGATAAATAATATATATTTTATATTATTTAAATAAATAAAATTTAACTTTAATTCCCAACTTAAGCGCATGTCGAGAAATAATAATAATAATATTATTATTAGGAAATGGGGTTCGGTAAGGGATTAAATAAGAAATACGGGGTGTTTGTGCAATTATTTATTTATATAACTTTTTATATATAAGCCCAATTATATTATTTTATCATTCACCCTATTTATTTGTTGGGTTGTGCACATCAGATATGGAGAATCCTCTTAAGCCCTAGAGAGCTCCCATCTCCATGAACACTCCCAAGAAAAAAGAGTGATCGTTCTTCACCCACCACTATCTAGTAAAGAGAGATCAAGGTGAATGCTTTGGAATTGGTTCTCCTAGAGATCAGTGGTGGACAAGTGATCTTTCATCACCTCCCACTATCTATAAAAGAGAGATCAAGGTGAATTATTTGGAATCGGTTCTCATGGAGATCAATAGTGGACATCAGAAGCAATATAATCTTCTATGCTATTACCCTAAGATAGATACAATGATGTTTTTTAGATTTTTGGAACACATGTGGGTCATTGATAGATAATAGAGTCTATATATTTCTACAATGTGATGATGGTACAACACCAATATGTTGATCTGTCCATCAAAGAAGAAATAATTGCAAAAAAGAAATTATTTTTTTAATTAAATTAACTATAAATAATATTTGATTACTCTTCCTCTTCTTCTAAGATTTTATCCATTTCATATTTTTTTATTCAATTATTTTGATCATAATTATTTTCATCAGGTAGATCTCAAATTGATCATTGATCCTGATAGAAAATAATGTTAGACATGACCCATCAGATGCTTATGTGATTTCATGAACCTACAGATTATAAGAGGCTCTGGTATATATTTACAATGACTGAGTTAAATATGCTCTATCAAAGAGGGTTAAAGTATATTAAGGAATATGACTACTCGATCCACTACCATCATGGGAAGGAAAATAATGTTGCAGTAATATAAGTATAAATTATCTAGAAATATTATATCTAATGATTATTGAGAATGATATGGTCTTCTTGTAGTTGAAAAGGATAGACATGGGAATCATAAAGGATGTAACATCATCAATTGTTTCACAATTAATTTCCCATCATTTATTTTTGTAAAAGATAATGTATGGTAACAGTAATGATGTAGAAATTTAGATTAATGTGGAAGTGATATGAAAAGAGAAATTCTCAGAATTCTATATTAATAAAGAATGTGTTGTAAGATTTGGGTCACGATTATGTGTACCATAAAATACTATATTAATCATAGAGATGTTGGATGATGCACATAGATCATCCTACTTCATCAATCATGGGAGAGAAAATATTTATCGAGATCTTCTATAGAACTATTGGTGAGATTATAAAGTGAAATAGATCATGTATATACATAAAGGTGTCTTGTATATCAATAATTGAAGGCTGAAAAGATGAAAACCCAAGGGGATGATACAACCATTACCTATACCAACAAGGAAATGAGAAAATATAATTATGTAATTTTCCACTGATATTCAGAAGATATTAATATAAATTATTTCTATATGGGTTTTGGTGAATCAACTGTCAAAGATTTTTCACTTCATTACAATTTGATAGGACTTCTCACTCGATCAACTGATAATGATATACATAATATATGTGGTGAAGCTACATGGAAAACCACTATCTAATATATCTTTTTATGACCCTATATTAAACATAATGTTCTCGAAGAGTCTCTAACATGATCTAAATAATAATGGAACTTTTGCATGTCTTATCACTATCAAACTGCTAGCTAATCTGAGTAGACTATTTGGAGAACTGATGTCATTTTTAGAGCATGCTCATTATAATTAAAAGGATAATTTGATCGACATCATACTTTGGTTGAGTTCTTATATAGTAATAGTTTCCACTCAATCATCCAAATAGCCCTGATGATTCCCTTTAGGGGAATTGGTGTTTAACACCTACATGTTGGGATGAATTTGGTGAAAAAAACTTATATATCCATCAATCATCGAGGAAATGGTGAAAAAATTAAATACCATTTATTATTACATCAGGGAATTTTATAGTCAAAAAAATATTATTGTTGATAGTCATCGATAATACCTATAGTTTTCAGTTGGAGATAAGGTATTCCTTTATATATCTCTATGGGAGGAAGTGATGATATTTTGGAAGACTGGAACGATTAGTCCAAGATACATCAGAATCATTGAGATACTGGATTGCATTGGAGTAGTGGCATATAGAATAACTCACCCACCTAAACAATATCATGTACCTGATGTGTTTCATGGATCCCTCTTGTGTAAATACATATTAGATCCCCCACATATAATCAATTGATAGTTGGTATCATTGGATAATGTTCTCTTCTATTAGGAGTATTCAGTGAAGATGTTATATTATAGAGATAATGATCTATGAAATAAAAAAAATTCACCTGGTCAAACTGATATAGATAAGACAAATTGTAGATGTTATTTGAGGAATATAGGAGGTGATTAAACATAATTATCCACACATGTTTTATTTGGTGAAAAGAAAATTTCATGGGTGAAATTTCGTAAGGGGAAGATTGTAACAACAAAATATTTTATAAATAAAATTCTATTTATGATTGAATTAAATTCCCTAATATGGTTATAGATAACACATAAACTTATTTGGTATTATTGTATCCTATGAGATTTAAAAGATCATTAATCATCACATCCATTGATAATATATCCATTAAACAGTGACCATATAATTAGTATTAATACTGAGTTGTCATAAATCCAATTAACATATAAAAATGAAGTAATGGCCATAACTATTAGGATCATACAAAATGAATACCATTTATTAATTCTTCCAAGGTAGGTAGAATCATTGAAATTTAACCTTGAACAATCCCAATCCCAAATCCAGCAACCAAAAAATTAGAAAAACCTTGTACGAGAGAAGTTCAAGTTCCTCGAGATCACAAAACAAATCATGTATGCCGAAAAAACCCATGAAAATGTCACCATCACCCACCATACCCTCAAGGAGTTTGCTGGTGTAACAATGCAATTAATATGAGGACCCTAAAAATATTAATATTAATATTTTATTTAAAATATAATAATGGTTATATTGATATCCTATTATTGTTACATTGTGAATGGTTTTGATTTATATACGATAAAAAATTATATTTTTTTGTATTATGAAATTTTAAATATGTCAATTTTTATAAAAATTAATTTTTTTTAAATAAATCATACATTAATATTATAATTAAATACTTTTTAATAAATATTAATGATAATATATTTTTTTTGAGAATTAAATTTAATTTTTAGAATAGTTCGACAACGCTTATTATTAAAAAACCAATCATTTCTCAATAAATTTATATTTTAATTTTAATTATAAATGTTCACATATATATATAATCAATTTGAAAAATTAAATTTTATTTTATGGAATTATCTTTTAAAAATTACCATGGAATATTTTTTCATAATTTTCTGATACAATCAATCTATTGGGTAAATATTAAATAAGGTATAAATATGTAGTGTCTATTATGACATCATAAGGAAAGAAAAGTGGTTTAATAACTGATATAAATGGCATCCATGGAGATATATATGTTCCCCATTAAAATAATGTAATTTCTAGATTATTTTATTATTTTTGAAAATACATTATGAATCCTATAAAGCATATATTATATTATTATGTTTCAATTGAAATCTTTATGAACATGAAATAGTTCTGCACCACCAAGGGTTAAATTTTTATGAGGTTTTCCCTTTGACATATAAAATAGAGAAATACACGCCCCTTTAAAAGAAACCAAGGTAAATCCTTTGGGAAAGTTTTTATATTTATTATATTATTATATTGATTCGAAAACTTATGTTTGAGAAATAATAAATAAATCATCTCTCTTTTCGAGTAAAACACACCCAATATACCCTTCCTCTTAACTCAAAAACATGGATCATGTAATTCCTTTGACTTGACCACTACAGTGTACTCCCATGGTTCCCCCAGACTCTCTAGAATCTCACCCCAATCTATTGGAATTACTCTCTCAGGGTAAGGTTATAACGACCCATACTTTACATACATTGTTTATACTTCAAAATTGAAGCACACTTATTACAACATATGACAAAACCACAAAGGACCGTATAGGTATAGTGTCTTTAGAAACTGGGAAACATAAACAACTGGTTCATAAATATTCTACAGTGTCTCCCATTTATTTCATCATATCTAGGGTCCCTTTTAGCATATTCTACTTAATATCCATCTTTCTGACCTGGGGAAAAGAGAACATAAAAGGGTGAGATCAAATGCTCAGCAAGGGCAAATAAAGGAAATAAAAATAATATCATATCTTTTTGAAAATCATAACCTGCAAAAGAGATCATAAAATCTTAACATGGAATAAATCATAGAAGTGAAAATGAGATCCCCATAATCATAACATAAAACTTCAAACTTTGTGGCATGCACACATAATCATGGAAAATGATTTCTTGTTAGTCATGACTCATTTCCAAGACTATCTTAGTGGACAAAGTCCCTTTCTGAACCGAGTCACCCTCGTTCCAGTACGGTTTCACTAAACCGGTATAACCTATCGTTCCAGCCATGTCTATCTCATGAGATATAAAATCTTTACCCAATGCATTGGAGGGAGATATAGGTCCCACCCATCTTATAATGAATCCTCTCTTATGTGTGCCACATAATCATAAACCATACATCATAGTGTAACCCATGTAATAAAAATGGGATTCTTAAACAACATGACATCATAAAACAATTCATATAAGATAAAGGAATTCATAAAAATGTTTCCATCACAACATAATCAAATCCATGTAATAATAGGGATAAAAACAGAACCCTTTTATTATCTTAGATGGAAAATAATTTTGATAAAATACTTGAACTCCATTCTTGAGGAAAATATCCTTTCTACTTCAAAAACATTTTTCCTTTCATAACATGTCATACGACTTTAAAATAAAAGAATTTGATTAAAAATAAACATGAAAACTTGTAAAGGAAGCTTCTTGGAAATAATGTTTTAAAAATCCATTCATGCCGTATAAGTTAAAAAAACATTCTTCGTACTTTTGTCGGAAAAGTCAAAAAGTACCTCGTACGAAAAACGACAAAAGATTCCTTTCATACATATTACTAAAAACTCACCGAAGGGTAAAATGGATTTAAACAATTGAAGGTGGATGGAAATAATATTACATATTGATGAAACATGGATGTGGATGATAAAATACACCCCAGTAAATACTTACGAATAAACAATCTCAGATAAAAATGAGATTGTGATATTTCCCTTACCTTAGGTCCGATTTGCTTTGTACGTGCCTGAAGCTCCTGTATAATGGTTTAAATAATGTTATTGACTTATTTCAGAATCATACATATTGATATGATATCATATATGGTCATATTCTTAGCTTCTTGATATTAATATTTCATTGTTACTTGTTACTCGGGTCTTTATTGCCTTTTGTTCTTATGCGTGTTTTGCCGAATACATTCTTATTCTTCCTTTAAGGTTATAGATACCTTATATCCAGAATGGTATTAGTGTAACATATATCATATTTATTCATTCAATTTATATAATTACTATGTAATGATGATCATGTAGAACGAGTCGCATCACATCGTGGAGACGGTATTCCGTACGTACGCACGAGTGATGATATCGTTCCTATGATCGTGGAACTGTATTGGAGTATATATATATTATTTCAGTATCAATATTACTTTATAATAATCATAAATAGTTACTCATTACACCATTATACCCATCCTTGTAATGTGATGGTGGAAAATAGATTACACCACGGCGTGGAGACGGTATTCCGTACGTACGCACGCGCGGTGATTTCATTTTTCCGTAGGATGGATAGAAGGTGAATTAGGGTTGTTTCATATTTATAATAACATATCAGTATGTAAGTAATACTGATGTTATTAAATTATCATGACACAACTAAAGAAGAAGAAGTTGAAGGAGAAAGAAATGGAAATGATCGGTAATGGATATTACCTCTTCTTTGGAACGCCTCTTTGAATCCTCCACTTAGGGAACTAAGATTGATCTTTGAAGAAGACCAGGACCTCTAGGATTATTCTAGGGAAGTGGAGAGGAGAACATGGTAGGGGTTTGCCGAGATTGAGTACTCAAATTGGTGTGAGGAGGAGGGGGAGGAGGTGCCCTTTTATAAGGGAGGAGATGGGAACCTTAGGAATATCTCAAAATAGTATTTTATATTAAAGTCAAAATCGGTTTATAATGGCTCCAAAGGGTCTTATTTAGAAGCTAAAGTGGGTATGGGTCGAAATACTATCAACCAATAGGATTTAGACAAGTTTATGGTATTATTTTAACCTTATCAATTAGATTTAACTCTAAGTTAAATAATTTAACTTTTACCATGTCTTTTTGTTTTCTTTCACTATATGGTTAATACACTTACTATAACATGCCAAACGAACCCCTAATTGTTTATTAGTAATATATATATCCTTATCTAAGTCCTTTGGCCGATCCTTAGATTTATAGGAATAAAATAACAATTAATAATATAATATTTTATTTAAAAACTATTTTGTGTCAATTTTGACAATATTTGATATATGATTTTTGTGAAAGTCATAACAGAATTATATGTTCGAACCAAGTTGATTAAATCAACACTAATATATAATAGTAACCTAGAAAATTAGTTTAATTCATAAAAAGTCTCAAATTACATTTATTGTGGTGTTTATAACATCAATTATGTCAATATTTCATTAATAAGATAATTACTGCATCATCATTGTGTCATAAATAAATTAAATTATTTAATGTTTAAAAATTACAAATAAAATACCATTATGTAGGAAATCTTTTTAGCTTTCTAATGAATATTTATAGTCGAATTTATCTTATGTATAACCCCATATTAAAAATGATTTACTTATTAAACATTGATTTTAACTATTTTAACCCTTCTTTAAATAAATTAATAATAAATGTCCTAATCTAATCCAAGTGGGCCTAAATGGTCATATTTTATTCATAAGTTTGTTTTTGGTAGAATTACACTTGTCCAATAGAATTAGGACATGTGTTAGGGTAATAATAATATCATATTTACCCTTAGTTGCCCTATTTACTATTAACCGCGGTAAAAAAAGTAAAAAGTTACTATTCACCAAAATATTATTTTTATCTCATTGAACCACGTTTTACTTACTGATATCAACCGTGTCTGTAGGATTTTCGAAATTCCATTCACAGAAGCAGTAAAATTAAGTTTTATGCAAAATTCAGTTTTTAACCAACCACTTAGTGGTTTCACTATTCATCAAAAATTGAAAGTTTTCAGAAAAATACCAAAATTTCACCCTAGGATAATTTCGGTATTCCGAATCCAAAAATGTAGTCCATTTTGAAAAATAAAATTAATAAAATTTCAAAAAGTGTTTATTACTATTCATAACGGCTAGTTTTAATAATATTTTAATAGCATATCGTTGTTTAGTGAAACTCGGTATTGCGTACGACGCAAGCTATCGAGGAAGGTCATTATTGCGTGTAAAGTAAGCCAAGAAAGTGTGTAGTGAAGGATTCCTTTGATGATATAAAAACAAAATATTACTCATAAAAATCTCGGGTGTTACATTCTACCCCCCTTAAAAAGAATTTCTCCCTCGAAATTCGTCACTTTGTAACAAACAGATGAGGATACTTCTCCCTCATCATATCCTCAAGCTCCCATGTAGCTTCTTCAAGTTGGGGGTTCCTCCATAAAACTTTCACCAATCGAGTGGTCTTGTTTCGTAGGACTTTTTCGCTACGATCCAGAATCTCTATCGGCTGTTCTTCATAAGAAAGATCTTGCTCCAGCGGTACAACTTCTGAGATGAGTACATGTGAAGGATCTGGTATGTACTTTCACAGGAGAGATACATGGAACACATCGTGAACTTGAGAGAGATTCGGTGGAAGCGCCAATCGGTAAGCTACCTTCGCAACACTATCCAGTATTTCGAAAGGACCGATATATCTAGGGCTCAACTTACCCTTCTTTCCAAATCTCATAATCCTCTTTCAGGGAGCTATTCGTAAGAACACTTTATCACCCACTTCAAACTCTAGGTCTTTTCTTCGGTTGTCGGCATAACTTTTCTGTCGACTCTGAGCTGCTCTTTTGTGTTGTTGAATAGATCTGACGTTTTCTGCCATTTCATCAACGAGATCAGGTCCTAATAGCTTTCTTTCCACAACTTCATCCCAGTAAGTTGGAGTCCTGCATTTATTTCCATAGAGAGCTTCATAAGGAGCCATCTGAATACTGGAGTGAAAGCTATTATTATAAGAAAATTCCACCAAAGGTAGGTGTTGATCTCAAGCTCCTTTGAAATCCATAGAGCAAGCTCTCAACATATCTTCTAGGGTTTGAATTGTTCTCTCAGACTGACCGTCTGTCTGGGGATGATAAGCTGTGCTGAAACTCAACTCTGTATCCAGAGTATGCTGAAGACTTCACCAGAACTTCGAGGTAAATCTCGGATCCCGATCAGATATAATAGCAAGTGGTACTCCATGCAATCTTACCACTTCCTTTACATATATCCTGGCAAGCTGATCTAGAGAGAAATCCTCTCTAATAGGAATGAAGTGTGCAGACTTTGTAAGACGATCAACTATAACCCAGATAGAATTATTGCCTTTGGATGTTTTAGGAATTCCTCTGACAAAGTCCATAGTGATGTTTTCCCATTTCCATTCGGGTATGGGGAATGGTTGTAACATCCCCTTAGACTTCTGTCTCTCAGCTTTAACTTGTTGACAAACCAAGCATCAAGAGACATATTCAGCAACATATCTTTTCATGCCATCCCACTAGAAGTACTCTTTCAGGTCCCTATTCATCTTCGTGCTTCCAGGATGAATAGAGAATCAAGAACTATGAGCCTCATCCAGCATCTCCTTCTTTAATTCGGGGATGGAAGGAACACAAACCCGATTCCTGAACTTTATTATCCCATCACAATCAAGGTTGAATTCAGGAACATTTCTCACCTTCTTTTGAAACTCGACATCTTCTTTCTGTGCCTCTTTAATATTTACATGTATAGATGGTTGAACATTCATTTGAGAAAGATAAGATTTTTCCCCTTCCATTATAATTCCAAGATCCATCCTTTGTAAATCCATAAATATTGGATCTTTTGTGATCCTCATCATGGATAAACTAGCATTGTCTTGTCGACTTAATGCATCTGCCACCTTGTTTGCTTTCCCAGGGTGGTAATGGATTGAGCAGTCATAATCCTTAATCATCTCCAACCACCTTCTTTGGCGCATATTCACCTCCTTTTGTGTGAAAATATACATTAAACTTTTATGATCAGTATAAATATCACACCTTTCACCATAAAGGTAATTCCTCCAAATCTTTAATGCAAAGATTACCACAGCCAACTCCAAATCATGAGTTGGGTAATTTTTCTCATGGATTTTCAACTGTCGTGAGGCATAAGCTATCACCATATCATTTTTCATAAGAAAACACCCCAATCCCTTCTTGGATGCATCACTATAGATCACAAACCATTCTCCACTACTAGGTAGTGTGAGCACAGGTGCACTGGATAACCTTCTTTTCAACTCCTTGAAATTCTCTTCACATTCCTCTGTCCAAACAAACTTAACTCCTTTCCGAGTCAACTTGGTAAGTGGATTAGATAATTGTGAAAAATATTTTACAAAACGTCGATAATATCAAGCCAAACCAAGAAAACTTCGGATCTCAGTTACTGTTGTTGGTCTTGACCATCTTTCGATAACCTCTGTTTTTGCTGGATCCACAGATATCCCCTCTTTTGAGATTATGTGACCCAAAAATGCAACTTTTTGAAGCCAAAATTCACACTTGGTAAATTTGGCATAAAGCTTCTCCTTTCTCAGGGTCTTCAATATAATTCTCAAGTGATCTTCATGCTCTTCCTTGCTCTTTGAATAGACAAGAATATCACCTATAAAGACTACCACAAATTGATCAAGATAGTCTCTAAATACACTATTCATTAGATCCATGGAGATAGTAGGGGAATTAGTAAGACCAAATGACATCACTATAAATTCATAGTGTCCATACCTTGTACGGAAAGTCGTCTTTGGTATATCCTCCCTTTTGACCCTTAATTGATGATACCCTGAACGAAGATCAATCTTGGAAAAGTATTGTGCTCTGCGTAGTTTGTCAAATAAGTCATCAATGCGTGGGAGAGGATATTTGTTCTTGATAGTGATCTTGTTACGTTCTCGATAATCAATGCAGAGTCTCATTGATCCATCTTTCTTCTTAACAAATAGAACAGGTGCTCCCCAAGGTGACACACTAGGGTATATGAATCCCTTATCAAGATTCTCTTGTTGTTGCTTCTTCAATTCCTGCAACTCAGTTGGGGCCATTCTATATGGTGTCTTTGAAATAGGCAAAGCACCCGGTACGAGTTCTATGGAAAACTCAACTTCACGATTTAGTGGAAGACCCGGTAATTCCTCCAGAAAGACATCATCAAACTCCCGTAAAATGGGCATATTCTTAATCGTGAGTTTCTCACCAACCATTTGAGATAAATAACCTTCATTTAGTGGAATCAATACCCATATGATGGAAGAAATTTCCACTAGAAGGTTATGTTCAACCTTGCATTGATATACGATCGTAGATTGATCTGGAATATGAAATGTGACTTCCCTTCTTTGCCAATTGATATGAGCTCCATGTAGAGAAAGCCAATCCATGCCAAGAATCACATAAAATTCCACTAAAGGAAGGATCACAAGATTTGCAGGAAGCAATTTCCCACAAACTTCGATCGGAGAAGAATTATAAACTTTTGATGCGATTGTAGTGCCATTAGATGTTGTCACAGCTAACTCAACATAAAATTGTGGAGGTAATACGGTGATACCCATAGAAAATTCTTGAGAAATAAAAGAGTGGGTGGATCCAGAATCAAATAAAACATTTGCTACTTTAGAGTGGATGGTAAGTGTACCTTTCACCACTTCGTTATCGTACTCCACATCGCTGATAGAAATTGCATGTGACTCTCCTTTGTCGTTAGCCTTAAGATTTTGTTGACGTCGACCATCATCATCAACCCTTGGATTTGGGTATTGATTGGCATAATGCCCCATATCCTTGCACTTGAACCATTGAAGTATAGTAGGTTCATTCTGTGTATCCCTTCCTTTGTTTGCGTCATTAGACATCTTCTTCCCATTATCACGGCATTCAAATGCCCGATGACCTTCCTTTCCACATTTAAAACATTTACTTGTCCCTTTAAGACAACTCCCTCCATGTTTCTTTCCACACTTTGAGCATAAGGAAAAGCTCATCTTCTTTTCCGTGTGCTCTTTAGATTTTTCTTTGAATTCCATCTTCCTCTTCTTATCAAACCCATGTGACTGATGGGTTATTCCAATCTCTATCTCGACTTTGAGAGCACATCGAACGATTTCCTCGTAGCTATTGAAGTCCCTTATGGCTAACGCCCTTCAAAGACTTGGTTTTAAGCCACTAAAGAATCGATCGATCTTACTCTCAGGTTGGATAATAATACCATAAGCGTACCTTGCAAGTCTTGTAAAATTTGCTTCATAGGTACCAACAGATTCATCATCCCTTTGCTTCAGTTCAAGAAACTCTTTATCCATCTTTGTTCGGAGAATACGAGGGAAGTACTTATTGAAAAATAAGTTCTTGAACTCGTCCCATTCCATAGACTCAATTTCATCCCTTTGCCTCGTATTCTAAATAAGATTCCACCATTGATCAGCATCTCCTTCAAAATGATACACTGCTAGGATGACTTTATCATATTCAGAACATTGATGAACTGAAAATATCTTTTCAGTAGTACTAATCCATTGTTCAGCAACTAATGGATCAGTAGACCCGCTGAAAGAAGGTGGACGCTGCCTCATGAAGGATTCAACAGAATGTTGCTCCTTCCTTTGCTCGTTTGGAAGTCCTACATGATTCATAGCTTGAGAATGTTGGGTGAGCATGGCTACAAGATTTTTCATTCCAGCTCCCATATCGTTTGGTTGCTCAGGGGGACAATCATTGCATTGCCCATCGCATTCCGCATTAACACGGTTCCTTCGGGTTCCAGCCATTGACTAAAACCAAGAAGAATAGTGTGAGCAACACTAATTATAATAGGTAAACCACATAATTCAAGAATAAAATTTCACACTTAAGGTCTTATCCTTGGGTATTCATGGCCATTTCTAAAACACTAAGATTGTGTTCTATTCTTAGACTTATCCTTAGGGTTCTTACTAAGGCTTTCACATCCTAGTTTCCATAGGTTGACTATACCTTTCCTCTGATACCAACTATAATGACCCATACTTTACATACATTGTTTATACTTCAAAATTGAAGCACACTTATTACAACATCTGACAAAACCACAAAAGACCGTATAGGTATAGTGTCTTTAGAAACTGGGAAACATAAACAACTGGTTCATAAATATTCTACAGTGTCTCCCATTTATTTCATCATATCTAGGGTACCTTTTAGCATATTCTACTTAATATCCCTCTTCCTGACCTGGGGAAAATAAAACATAAAAGGGTGAGCTCAAATGCTCAGCAAGGGAAAATAAAGGAAATAAATATCATATCATATCTTTTTGAAAATCATAACCTGCAAAATAGATCATAAAATCTTAACATGGAATAAATCATAGAAGTGAAAATGAGATCCCCATAATCATAAAATAAAACTTGAAACTTTGTGGCATTCACACATAATCATGGAAAATCATTTCTTGTTAGTCATGACTCATTTCCAAGACTATCTTAGTGGACAAAGTCCTTTTCTGAACCGAGTCACCCTCGTTCCAGTCCTGTTTCACTGAACCGGTATAACCTACCGTTCTAGACATGTCTATCTCATGAGATATAAAATCTTTACCCAATGCATTGGAGGGAGATATAGGTCCCACCCATCTTATAATGAATCCTTTCTTATGTGTGCCACATAATCATAAACCATACATCATAGTGTAACCCATGTAATAGAAATGGGATTCTTAAACAACATGACATCATAAAACAATTCATATAAGATAAAGGAATTCATAAAAATGTTTCCATCACAACATAATCAAATCCATGTAATAATAGGGATAAAAACAGAACCCTTTTATTATCTTAGATGGAAAATAATTTTGATAAAATACTTAGACTCCATTCTTGAGGAAAATATCATTTCTACTTCAAAAACATTTTTCCTTTCATAACATGTCATACGACTTTAAAATAAAAGAAGTTGATTAAAAATAAACTTGAAAACTTTTAAAGGAAGCTTCTTGGAAATAATGTTTTAAAAATCCATTCATGCCGTATAAGTTAAAAAAAACATTCTTCATACTTTTGTCGGAAAAGTCAAAAAGTACCTCGTACGAAAAACGACAAAAGATTCCTTTCATACATATTACTAAAAACTCACCGAAGGGTAAAATGGATTTAAACAATTTTAGGTGGATGGAAATAATATTACATATTGATGAAACATGGATGTGGATGATAAAATACACCCCAGTAAATACTTACGAATAAACAATCTCGGATAAAAATGAGATTGTGATATTTCCTTTACCTTAGGTCCGATTTGCTTTGTACGTGCCCAAAGCTCCTGTATAATGGTTTAAATAATGTTATTGACTTATTCCAGAATCATACATATTGATATGATATCATATATGGTCATATTATTAGCTTCCTGATAGTAATATTTCATTGTTACTTGTTACTCGGGTCTTTATTGCCTTTTGTTCTTATGCGTGTTTTGCCGAATACATTATTATTCTTCCTTTAAGGTTATAGATAACTTATATCCAAAATGGTATTAGTGTAACATATATCATATTTATTCATTCAATTTATATAATTATTATGTAATGATGATCATGTAGAACGAGTCGCATCACATCGTGGAGACGGTATTCCGTACGTACGCACGAGTGATGATATCGTTCCTATGATCGTGGAACTGTATTGGAGTATAAATATATTATTTAAGTATCAATATTAATTTATAATAATCATAAATAGTTACTCATTACACCATTATACCCATCCTTGTAATGTGATGGTGGAAAATAGATTACACCACGGCCTGGAGACGGTATTCTGTACGTACGCACACGCGGTGATTTCATTTTTCCGTAGGATGGATAGAAGGTGAATTAGGGTTGTTTCATATTTATAATAACATATAAGTATGTATGTAATACTGATGTTATTACTTTATCATGAAACAACTAAAGAAGAAGAAGTTGAAGGAGAAAGAAATTGAAATGATCGGTAATGGATATTACCTCTTCTTTGGAACACCTCTTTGAATCCTCCACTTAGGGAACTATGATTGGTCTTTGAAGAAGACCAGGACCTCTAGGATTATTCCAGGGAAGTAGAGAGGAGAAAATGGCAGGGGTTGGCCGAGCTTGAGTGATCAAATTGGTGTGAGGAGGAGGGGGAGGAGGTTCCCTTTTATAAGGGAGGAGAGGGGCACCTTAGGAATATCTCAAAATATTATTTTATATTAAAGTCAAAATCGGTTTATAATGGTTCCAAAGGGTCTTATTTCGAAGCTAAAGTGGGGATGGGTCGAAATCCTATCAACCAATAGGATTTAGACAAGTTTATGGTATTATTTTAACCTTATCAATTAGATTTAACTCTAAGTTAAATAATTTAACTTTTACCATGTCTTTTTGTTTTCTTTCACTATGTGGTTAATACACTTACTATAA
Organism: Viscum album; assembly: GCA_963277665.1. Taxonomy (NCBI): domain Eukaryota; kingdom Viridiplantae; phylum Streptophyta; class Magnoliopsida; order Santalales; family Viscaceae; genus Viscum; species Viscum album. Next base: position 1,381,189,358 of record OY728166.1, read on the forward strand.
CATGCCAAACGAACCCCAAATTGTTTATTAGTAATATATATATCCCTATATAAGTCATTTTGCCGAACCTTAGATTTTTAGGAATAAAATAACAATTAATAATATAATATTTGATTTAAAAACTATTTTTTGTCAATTTTGACTATTTGATATATGATTTTTGTGAAAGTCATAACATAATTATATGTTCGAACCAAGTTGATTAAATCAACACTAATATATAATAGTAACCTAGAAAATTGGTGTAATTCATAAAAAGTCTCAAATTACATTTATTTTGGTGTTTATAGCATCAATTATGTCAATATTTCATTAATATGATAATTACTGCATCATCATTGTGTCATAAATAAATTAAATTATTTAATGTCTAACAATTACAAATAAAATAAACTTATGTAGGAAATCTTTTTAGCTTTCTAATTAATATTTATAGTCGAATTTATCTTATGTATAACCCCATATTAAAAATGATTTACTTATTAAACTTTGATTTTAACTATTTTAACCCTTCTTTAAATAAATTAATAATAAATGTCCTAATCTAATCCAAGTGGGCCTAAATGGTCATATTTTATTCCTAAGTTTGTTTTTGGTCGAATTACACTTGTCCAATAGAATTAGTACATGTGTTAGGGTAATAATAATATCATATTTACCCTTAGTTACCCTATTTACTATTAACCGCGGTAAAAAAAGTAAAAAGTTACTATTCACCAAAAAATTATTTTTATCTCATTGAACCACATTTTACATACTGATATCAACCGTGTCTGTCGGATTTTCGAAATTCCATTCACAGAAGCGGTAAAATTAAGTTTTATGCAAAATTCAGTTTTTAACCAACCACTTAGTGGTTTCACTATTCATCAAAAATTGAAAGTTTTCAGAAAAATACCAAACTTTCACCCTAGGCTAATTTCGGTATTCCGAATCCAAAAATGAAGTCCATTTTGAAAAATAAAATTAATAAAATTTCAAAAAGTGTTTATTACTATTCATAACGGCTAGTTTTAATAATATTTTAATAGCATATCGTTGTTTAGTGATACTCGGTATTGCGTACGACGCAAGCTATCGAGGAAGGTCGTGATTGCATGTAAAGTAAGCCAAGAAAGTGTGTAGTGAAAGATTCCTTTGATGATATAAAAACAAAATATTACTCATAAAAATCTCGGGTGTTACAAAGGTACCACTTTCTCTGCATTTCAATTAAAGAAACTTTTTTTTATTTCAGTTTCTAAATATTTATCGGATGTATTTAATGGACATTAAAAATACCCCATAATATAAAAATTATGTCCTATTAATTAGAGATCATTTACCCCCTCTCATTATAACATTTAACATGGTTTTTACTATGCCAAAATTTATTAATTGATCCTTTCATTCTCCTCTTTATTCAATAATCATATCCACTTTATTCCTTTTATTTCCAATTCATAATTTTTTGATATTCTTTTCAACATTCATATTAATTTCAATTTGATTTCAAAATTATGATATACCCCTTTCACTCTCATTATAAAATTTTATGAATCAATATGTACTACCATTATTCTATGGAAAATACAATGTGATAATCCATGCCTTACCTTTGCATTATGAATACCATTGTTATTTCCTCACAAAGGTATTCACATAGACCAAACTATACTCCATATATATTGGGGAATTGTATGTATGAAATCCATAATCCCAGATCTTGGAATTAAATTTGATGAAATATTATCCTATGTTGAATGATCTATATGGCACACTTATGCATGTACATGATATTAAAGTGACGGGTGTTCTCAGAATTATATATTGATCCAATTAATTGGGTAATTTTTTAGAATCATCAGAAATCCAGAAATGGATTAGGGAGTGATCTTATTCCATCATATTACTTTTCAAAACATGTTATGTCTTTGAGGTTAGCCATGAACATGGTTTATTAGGACATGATTAATGTCATTTCCACTTTACCATGTTTCCTTTATGTTATCAAGCTACATGATTCCTCTTTTTCATGATTGTGGTTCTCACAGTTTTTATGTCCCATTAAATTTACAATTGTATAAAATTTAAAAATTTCTTATTGTTATAACTTGTTTATTCCCTTATTGGGTTATATCTCACCCCTTTCTGATGTATGTCCCTATGTTAGTCATTGAGTTTAAAAAATGATTGAATATTATGAGAATGTTAGGGATGTTTTCAATAATTTCTATGTTCCATATATTTTAAATATGTAATGTAATGTGCCTAATTACCTATATAAACTAGAATTATTGATCTTGCGGGTTTTTAAATTTTTTCTATTATATAATAAATCATTAATTAACGTTTAATAAAGGCATGGGTTTTCATAATCCATACTGCTGCAAATAACATACTTTAATGTAGAATGTGATTCCAAGCTAGTGATTAAAAATATCAATAGAAAATATGTTATGAAGAAGGAATACTTTTTCCACTCAGGGGTTTCATTATAGGGTTAATGACATAATTACCTTTGGAAACCACAATACATCAAATTCCTCAATCAATAAACGTACAAGCTGATTCACTGGATAATGATGCCCCAGCCCTAGACAATCCCCATCAGGATGAAGTAGTATTCTACATCACACATGGATGGGTAGTCTCCCTGGTCATCATTTATGAAATAGAGGATATTAATTAGATCAATGCTACACTAGACAATTATGAGATGATATCCACCCCAATATGGATGTATCCCACAATAGATTACATCGAATAAGGGTCCCACGTTTCAAAATGATCAAAATGGGAACATATTCAATGTCGAGCAGAAAAATGAACCCTTTCATGTTGTGAAAAAAGATTATAAATCCATCAATAAAAATGGGTTTTAAGGAGACCAACATAGATTCATTGTAGATGCAGATACTTATTGCATAATAAAGGACGTCCATGAAGGCTCCTATGATGTGAACCTATTGGGAACCTTGTTGTCCCATCAAAGTATGAGGCTTTCTTTACAACTACCTAATGATGATGAAAGACTAAATATAATTCACCTAGAGGAGTCATGCATGTCAGATTCATAAAAATTTAATCCATTGTCCCTTGAAATTCATATAAATAGCTAATTTTTCTTGTTCATTTTATATATGTGGACATTGTATGGACACATCACCGAAATAAATTTAAGCACTTGACATAGATCTGTAGACACTGAAATCTTCATAATGCCTATTGAGGGAATCCTTGGATAAAATGAAGGCATATTTAGACTTGATAACCAATTACTGGAGGAACCGAGGGGATGTGCGAAAAATCTATGTGATGCTAAAAAACCTCTTTCTTGTGTGAAAAATAGTGGGACCAAAAGGAGTTTTTTGTGAGGGCATTGAAACCTCCACGCCACTGACACTGGGACCGTTTTTTCCACACCGGTCAACATCCACGTGGTACGGGTGACCCTGAGTGAGGAGTTTTACATGCGGGCACTAAAACATCCATGCCACCAACACTTGGACATGGGTTTTTTCACCAGTCGACTTCCACACAGACCAGATGACCCTAAGCACCTATTAATAGATGGGAGCCCATTCCCCTTCTAGTGGATGAATAATCTGGTACATCTCCTTTTCACATAATTCACCTCTTCCACGTGAAAAATTTGAAATACAGGTATGGGATTTTCCAAGACAGGTCTCTCAGTAGTCCACCTTTTCGGGGACCACTAGTGTTTGACCCTCACCCAAATCCTCACATATTGGCCCTATTGTACGCAAGTCCCTTAACCTGCATGCAAAACCTCGGCCCCCTTTTGCTTGAAACGGTTGCAGTTCCATGCCAATTGTGCACAAACATCCTCTATTATGTGCACACCTTTCTTTCCTCTCACACCGACCTTTTGCGTGAAGCTGCTCTTGTTGCACGCATATTGCACATAAACCCCCCACTATTGTGAGGAAACCTTCATTTCCACTCACCCAACCTTTTCCACACATATAATACATTTTCGAGCAACCCACCCTCCTTGTGTGTGCTCTTTCGCATGTGTTTGCTGTCCCAATTTTGAGCATCATATTTGGGTGATTCATACGCCCACAACATCAATGTTACACATCCTTATCTATTACGACCCTCTATGTTCATATGAAGTAAATTCAAAGTCCCTTGGGTGGCGCTTCCTATTGAGTTTCTTCACCTCATTCTTCATCACAATGACATGTGAAAAGATATTTATTCTTCACATAGCCATGCTAAAGTGGACCCCTCATTGGATCACTCCATGACACCATATAAATACTACATTTTTTATGCCTTCCCTTCCCCAAGGGCGGGCATGTATCAGTTATGTATGTCCTTGAGGGTGCCAAGTGAAATCGGGTCATTCGAGCTGCGTGACGTTAAACTAACATGAACCGTCGTCCTCAGCACATGACGTTAAACTATAGCCTTTCACCATGCATCGCGTGGAGGGTGACCCATCTCAAACATTCTCTACCCTCATGGGTGTCCAAAAAAGTGAAATATTCCTCACAAGGAATGAGATTCCTTTTTCCAGAGTGGCGTCCTTTATCAGGGAAAGGGTAACCACCATAGATTAATCCCCTAGCCTTTCATGTGGGAGGAATTATCCCTGCACCCCGTATCTTATTATTCGCCAATGACCATAGAGGTAATGGGAAACAGAACCCTCATCTATTCTATTCCAAATCCCTCTCTCATTGGTCTTTTTCGCCACTCAGGCCTCCATCCTGGAGAGAGTCCCAATCTCCATCTACATGGGATACTAATCATGCATTGTCCCCTATTTCCAATTCGGGCTGCTAAACACATGTCAACCCAACTCCACATCCAATGGATGCACCCTTCGTGATGTGATAGTTGTGTTTTTTTTCCTCTTGTTTCTCACATCGAGCATGACTCATGTGGGCTTAGAGTAAACATTGACCACGAAACTCTCTCTGTATCCTAAAGTGTATGCCCCAAACACCATCCCAAACTATGTGGACATTGATCCTTGTCAAGGAAAGGTACAGAGAAATTATTTATGATGTTCAGTCCCATCAACCATTGGTCTCAACAACTTCACGCGGTTCAACAAAACCACTTCTGAATAATGGGGACATCGAACATTGCTAAGGCAAGGTACGTAGGAAGCCTTCCTGAGGTTCAATCTCGACACCAATTGGCCTCAACCACTTCATGTTGGTCCACCCCCATCCAGAATGACATTAAACTGTACATAGATTTTTGAACCCCATGACACCATATTGTCCCCCCCATCTAGTGGTAAGCCATTGGTACCCTATACAGATGTAATACATTATGAACCCATCCAACAGTAAGCCATTGTGACCCCATCCAACAGTAAGTCATTATAGTCCCCTCCATTAGGACTCACATTTCTGGTCTTCCCCTCTAGCGTCAGACCCGTGATCGGGCTGGTAACCACACATAGGCCCCAACATGTCGTTCGGTCATTCTCCTCCACACGCCCCCCAATTTCATGCCCCAACACAGAGGTTCCACTTCCTCTAGGTTCCATGCATATTGGTCACCCCTTCAGGTGTCCCATCACCCTGCCGAACTACATGAACATTGATTACCAGGCATGAGGATACGTATTAAGTCTCTTCAAAGCTCAAGTCCAACATTACTGTCACCTTCACGATGGTTTAATTTCATTCCCCCACCACTTCATTTAACTATCCCTATCCATCCTGATCTTAATCGGGCCTCCATATCTCGGTGAGATCATGCCATTCACCTCTTTATTGTTCCTAGTAGAAACTAGGAATCTAACCATGCATTATCCCCAACATCAGTGTTCCCTCCTGGGGTTGTACCCATCTGATCCACTCTAGTTAGTGTTCTGATCAGTCTGATATGTCTCCACTAGACATTAAACTCGCGACATTCCCTGTTTTAAACATGGGAAGATGGGGAAAACCTTATACACATACATTTTCCATATAATTCCTCGTATTCAATGTGGGATGCCTCGTGCTTTTGATCCCTCGAGAAGCCATATTCCAAAGGGTAGAAAACCCGAAGTGCTAGTGCTACAGCACCCAAACACACTAGTGATGTCCAATACGAATACCCGCCCGACTGAAGGTCGTTGCCCTGGCTGGACCCTTTGAAATGTCCTGAAATAAGCAGTGTAATTAACCGCATCAAAAAAGACTAGGCACTAGCAAGTGTTTCACGAACAATGTCTTATGTCTATAAGGGAGACCTGGACTAGGTGATGAGTACGGAGGAAGAATCCATCAAAGGAAAAACCGAAATCCTGTATTCCCATTTCTATCATTGAGAAAAATACTTGAATAAGCGATGGATTCCGTCTGCCTTTAGATAGTGGGAATGTGGCGATGCAAACAGTGCTTCTTTGACATATGTATTTGTGCCCCAACAAAATCTTCAAAAACATAAATGATGAACCTGACATGAAGTTATTCTACTCAATATAGAGAATAGTAGAGTTTGAGTCATTAGTGGACTAGTGTGTCACCAGATCCAGTTATCTGGTGCTAGGTCCCACAAATAAAATAGTGTTCCTGGAATGCAACTCACTATATGTTAGTGAACTTAAAATGTTGGAAATATTGATCTACGATGTTTTCAGAGTGGAAATTTATTCACATCGATGGAAGACATAGTGATGTTGTGGCACTGGACATCGATTTCCTTTTTTACAGTAGTAATGGTTTAATCTCTATACCTTCCAAGACCCCAGAAACCATGACAGGAAACCGATCACCGCCCATCCACAAACTTAGAGGTAGGGGTAATCTTATCATGGTATTCCAATGTGGTTCCACCGCTTCTTTGATGGTCTCCACATCCACAATAGCTGGATATGTCCTGAAAGGACCTAGATGTGTCTACACCTTGTCGTCACTTCCATCCCCCATGGTAGTGAAGGGAGACACTTTTCCCCACTCTGACACACAATTGATTTGGGAGCCTCTCCCTAGAACACACCAATGACTCCCTCACCTATGCCGATGAGGTGGGATATGTTTGAGCCAGCCCGACCAGGATCTCATTCTACGAGCCCCCAAGGAAGGAACCCATTAGGTTGCACCAGTTCCACCACCTAGCCCCGCGAGTCGAGTAGTATCTAAGATATGTGCATACATAGTCGGCCCCAGTCCAGCTAACCCAACTCCAGCCTTGGGTGTTGTCTGCCCCATGTGTATGCTGACCAGCGTCCCTCATACACCCGACCAGATCGAGGTCCCAACCACCCCACATGTTGGCTGGGTTGAATCTCCTTGTCACAGCTGCAGGGCGTGCCCACCATGGACCGACCCGCGACAACGGCACGCAGTATGAGGGTCAGCCCTATACCACCACCATTAAGAACGTGGGTCATCCCCGCATGCAAGATCAGTGTAGAGGTTTGCCCTGTGCCACCTTAAATCCAAATGAGGGTCATCCCCATGATAGTGACACACAGTATGGAAGCATGTTCCACCCTAATGACACTAGGTATGGGGCCATTCCTCTTGCCATAGGTCGCTGTCACTGAGATGATATACATCTATTCAATATCTATTGTGGGGTTCTCCAACATGTCCTTATAGGGGATAACAAAGGTCCTCCTAACCTAATAAATTAGAGAAATGATGGTCATCCATGATCCATTGGAACCTCGCACAGAGGTCCTACTAGTGTTTGGATTGAACAGTATGAGGACCCTCCTCGCACTGACACTGAACAGAGAAACAATCAAGGAGGTCTAAACCGTGCTCTTTCCAGCTTCAACAGAGGTCCTACCCACTCCAGTAGTTTTCACGGTGATTCCTTCTGCACGACAGTCAGTGGACATGGAGGTACTCCTAGTGTTCCCTTTAAAATATTTCCATGTGCTCCTCACACCCCATCTCACCCCGGCAGAAGTCCCCTCTGCCTCAACACCAGTATGGATGAAGGTCCTACTCGTGCCGAAAATCTACCCTATACAGAAGAACGATCCAGGGGTAGGTGGGAGGGTCTTCGCTACCAAAAAATAATATCAAGAAAATTCACACCGATATTAAACCGGTATGCTTCTCAGATCTTATAGTGGAATATGATTCATCAATGAAACACTTACCTCAATCCTTCGTGTATGGGGTTGGGGCAAGAACAAGGCACATCAACCTCACACATCTGATATGCGAGGTCCACCGGATCCGTGCCTCCATCAATATATTCATCCAAGGGGGGAGGGGGAATTCAGCATGTACCTAGGGTTCGGCTGTGAAATTGACAGCATCATCACTTGTATCATTCTCAACCACGACCAAAGATCACGAAGAGTTATTCTAGGGATCAATGACAATTGAGAAACAACATGATCCACCGCCACATACTATAGTCCCTATGCCAGAAACTATGGTCTCCATCCTATCTTATCGCAATGTGGTGGCCATGTCATTGGACTCTTTGGAGGATAGCCTGAGATGCTGCGGTTTTTTAGCTCGCTCGTCATATTGTCCACTAGATTTCTTTCCATCTCAGTGGTCGGACATAGTATTGCTACCAGTTTCCCAAATGCATGTAGTTGATGGGGGTGGGGGGAAATCAATGAACAGACCCTGAATTTTAGTTGACGATCTTGTGGGACATTCTTTAATCCGATCATTTCCTTGAGATGTTTTGGCCGGTTACAACACTAAATTTCAGCTGGCCAGAATTTGTCACCCAAATGAGGTTAAATGCTTTCTCCATACCCTTAGGGCCACTCATTTTCATATCTATCACCGACGAGTGGCCTACCAAAGGATCCATTCTTACTTTGAGGAATTTGGTCAACAATGTCGTTTGGTTGATTTGTTTGCTCCCCCTATGGCCCAACACCCTGAGTTACCAGTCCGCCATAAGACCCTCGAACAGTGATGTGTCTAGAGATTTAATGTTCTCCCCAACATAAACATGGAGGCTTATCTCCATAAGAAAATATGTGGTCAGGGTTAGTACACACCCCTTTTTTCAGTTCTATCCGGTTCTAACCCAATTTGTCGGGCGACAAAGACCATAGGCCTCCAAGAAGGGTCGTGGTTAACATGGATGACCTATTAGGGGGAGAGAACGAGTTCGAGATTCTCGAAGAGGACCTACCCCCGAGGGAGTCTCACACAAATTTGATTTGTTATAAAGGATCACTCGCCAGCAAAGGAATTTTTTGTGCCTTCCTGAACCTACCGAGTCATTAACACTAAGTTGGAATATAAATAAGCCAAAATAGAAAATTTGAGATGAAAAACCCTCAGACCCATCCGAATTAGTAGAGAAGGTAGAATAAGATCCCAAAAAGGTCATGTTGAATTAGAATCTTACATAGCACAGGTGGATGGTCGATGACCTCCTTTCTAAATGCGCTATGGAGTGACGACCTAATGAAGGTGATCCTAAACATGGGAAGTAGGGTCAAACACAACTACCCCTCGACAAAATGCCTCCAGGTGACCCAGATCTTCCTTCCCCCATAGAGGGGGACAAATCAGGAGTCTATGGAATGTGGGAACATTCGGTATCTCCAAAAAAACAAAATGGCATAAAAATCCTCAGGACCCAGCTAAGTTTCCCCCAGCTACTTCGTAGGTCATTCCACAAACTGCTCCATGAGCTGTCAGGCCTGCTTATCATGTTGAAGAACCCAACAATGCATTGCTGTTCAAGGATCCCCTTCAATATAGGAACCCCACCCAGATGATCCAATGTAGGCACTTATTTTCGTCCTCAAGGTGTTGGAGACTTTATAGGTGTAAATCCTACCTAATGGCAAGCCATATCTGGTGTGGGTGGATGATATGAAATTAACCCTAGGTTTTGAAAATCCCACTTCCCCCCCCCTTCAACAAGGCTAGGTACCCGCTACACCATCGAGACCCCTTTATCTTATGGTGTGGACCCATGTTGGGATCTCTGGCACAGTAGGAGGTCACTGAATATTGTTTTTTTGTGCAGATATTACAAGGTCCTGCATTTTTTAGGTACAATTAGCTACCCATCAGATCAATAGCTGGTTGAGAAGACCTCATTATGAAATTTAATTATTAGTTCAGTTTCTCCACTAAGAATACAAGAATTTAAGACCTCATTAAATGCGAGAATATTTCTGATGAGTGTGTAACATACTTTGTCACCCGGTGGAAATTTCTCACAAACTCCTATAACATTCCATTGACTCAGGTAAAACTGTTAATGATGTGTGTGGGGAAGGTCAAGAATGAACTGGTCCCCTCCCTTATTACTCATAATTACCTCGAGGGATTCCATGAATTTTTTGATAAGGCCCAGAACCTAAAGAGGCCATGCAATAGGCCAGCCAGGCACATCCATTGCCTCTTACATTACCCGTGAGAAGGGCCTCCAGGGCTGAGCCTGCCGCGATGGCCCAAATAGAGGCCCCTAAACAACTGGAAATATTATTGTAAGAGCTTCCTCTATAGCCTTATAGGGGCCCTCCACCTAGGGTGTAAACTCTATCCCAGTAGTTCCCACCTTAGAATCCGAAGGTTCCTCCAAGAAACGCACTGCCAATACCCAGACGAGATAATCAGGCTCCCCATCCTTGATAGAATCCTCCAACCCCTCGTCATGTCCAGGCTCCCTGATACCTATCCTGGATAATAGAAATTGAACCTACTCGTTTAATAAAGATCAGGTCCTAGGTTATTTCTGATGTGCCTTGGAATAGGGGATTTTATTTTTTCCAGAATTTCGGAGGCCAGAATAGGCAAACCACACTGATCCCCCTAATTACCGCCCCTATCAATGGATCCTATGGCACACCCTCAGATGGTGGAATGTGTTTAAAGAATGGATTCAGGACTGGGTGGATAAAAACATAGTCTGATTAGGCCCAACTTCAGAGGTAGTGTCATGTGTCTTCATAAGGCCAGAAAGTAGTAGTGACAACATAAGCGAGTGGCATCAAGTTTCTATCTGTATTTCCTAGAAGTTTGAAATTTAGATGGCTCGTAAGATAGTCATCCATGCCCATGGTATTATCCGTAATTATCTAATTCAATCCAAAACATTAGATAACGGATGCTATACCCATCTAGTATATCTGATTCAACGACTCAATCATCCTCTTCCCAGAAGAGAAAGTTGCAGTTATGTTGGGAAAAAAATGTCCCCCACATATGAAATCACCATCTCCATCTCTCGAGGACATCTTACCCCTAGAGGTGGAGATCCCCCTATGAATCCATCCAGTAGTAGATGACACTTCATGTGACATTGAAGGGTATGCATTTGTTAATACTGTAGAGATCATAAACCCCTATATGATTCCAAACGGTGAGGAGCATCAGACGGATCCTCCCCATGTTCCAAGTCACGGCTAGCGTTGATAGAGCCAAGTACATATAGGTCATAGAAGTGCCTCGATCAGTACATCTAGTCAAAAAGTTCATGCAACTGAAACTAGATAACATGCCCATCACAGAGCTCATCACACACAACCTTCTCATTTGGTGTCATAATGTCTGTCTTCACCTTTGTTTATGTTGTTGGATCAGGTGGAACCCTCCCAACCACACCATAATCATCCATTTGGACCTCATCCAGTAGTCACCCATAGGATTTGACTAGAGATAAGTAGGATAATCCCATCACTAGTTAGTCATCGGTCTATCTGATTGGGCCCACCATACCTCCAATCATAGAGAGACCTTTTTTAGGTATAAGTTATTTCTTGGAACAGAAGTATGATATCTTAAACCATCATTCCTATATTCTGACAAGGTTCTCTATCCATGAAACTCATAGAACCTCAACGGATATGCATGAAACACTCACTAAGGCTTTGAGAAGCACCCTCTAGTTCGATATGGTGGTAGAAGTCGTAGAGGCCTTCCACTCTAAGGGAGTTGAGCATGCTAAAATCTAGTCCATTATCTCATTATCTATAGAAGATAATGGATCTCCCATATAGGGGGACATTCTAACAATATACATCACTAAAGATTTTAATGGCGGGGAGGTTTATCGTTGTCTCGTCGACACAGGCTCTGGAATCAACCTAATCCCAACTCAGGAACTCTAAAAAATGGGGATATACTAAGATGATCTGAGTCCTTCTGACCTCAAAATACTGGTTTTTGATCAGATAAAACAAACAATGGTCAGAATGATCCACATGAAGTCCCAATTCGATTGTCTAGTGGATAGAACAGAGTTCATGGTTGTATCCCAAGACACTACCTACAATGCGTTGATGGGCAGACCATGGCTCAACCTTCATGCATAAATCCCTTCATCATATCAGCAGTTCCATAAGTACTCTCTAAGTGGTCATGTGGGAATGCTCCAAGGTGACACATCTCCCTTTCCCTCTTTTGAATCCCACTATTTGGATGTCGACTACTTCCACAGCACAGAAACTCATATTTAGGCCAATGAGGTTAATATTTATATGACTACGACCAACATGTGTACAGATCAAGATTATGCTTACATGTTTCAGATACTATAATTGGAGGCTATAACCATAGACATTGTACAATGATTTTTTGTTTCTGAATTGCTTTGAGAACCCATTTTCATGTTTAAGCAGCACCAGAAGATCACCTCATAATCTTACAAGAATTAGGACCAGGTGATTCCAGATCCCCCAACACCAATAAGATATCAATATGTCCGATCAATGGAAAAAACAATGCACCATACATGCTTGTTTCTCCTGGCTGGGATAAACCTGAACCAGCCAACATGTCACTATTACTTTGATATCATCCTGTGTGGATCCATAGGCTGAAGAACAGATGGGATCAAATTGAAAACATTCATCACTATGGTTTCGGTAGTATGGGAGTCCCCTGATGTAGTGCTAAAAACCACTCAGGTTGGTACTAGTCTCCCATCAGGATTATTTGACTCAGAGGAAAATCCTCCCACAAAGGATACCTTATCCATATGTGAAGAATATGATTTATAGGTTTCTCCTTCTACATTATAAGATGGATTCTCCACCATTGTCGGTGAATTGTTATATGTGAACATCAGTAGCGAGGAGGATATGAAGCCCACATTGATCAGTGCTACAATTCCAATCGAAGAGCAACAAAAGTACAAGGAATTCTTGAATCCACATCGTGATGTATTCACCTAGAGCTATGATCAAATTCTATGACTATATACTCAGGTATTTGACAGCAAACATGGTCAATGTAAAAATCATTGTGGGTTTATGCAGACTCCCATAAAGATGCACCCTTATCATGGTTCCATTTTCGAGGCCAAAGATGATAATCTCATCAGATCCAGTTTCATTATGGATTTCTAGTACCCCAGATAGTTTGGAAACAACGTGCCTATCGGAAAGTGTTCGACATCCACTGTTTTCACTACTTGATGATAAACCCATTGAAGTGTGCCTTTAGGGATACCACTATAATATTTCTCAGTTGGTTGTCAAATATAGGGGCATTGCGATTGACCCAAAGAAGATCAAGGCCATTAATCAGATGTGACCAACGAGAAACCTCTAGGTGCTTCATGGTTTTCAGGGCCATTTGGACTACATACGGTCATTCATCATGAATATGGATGGAAAGTGTAAGCCATTTTATCGACTCATGAAGAATGAAAATATCTAATAATGGGTTGAATAATGCCATACTTCCTTTGAGGAAATCATGTAGTACCTATTCCAACCTCAAATATTAATTCCACATGTCACCAGAAAGCCACTGATCCATTACATGACCACCCTATAATGGTCTCTCAGTGCCCTTCTCTCCCAGAAGAACAACTAGGGGACACGGAACAGTCTCTACTATCTTAGTCTGATGATTAATGATATGGAGACCTGTTACTCTCCTATCGAGAAAGGATGCCTTGTACTGATAATTTCAGTTCAGAAATTATGACATTACTTGCATCACCAAGAGGTTCATCTGGTGTCCCGAGTGGATCCGTTGAAGTACATCCTAAACCGCCCAATATTGAAAGGAGATGTAGCTCATGGGGTAGTAATCCTTAAGCAATTTGACATCAGGTTTTTCCCTAAGAATTTTATTAAGGGGAAAGTGTTGGAAGACTTCCTTATATCCCATCCAGCTCTATCAATTCAGTCCATGGACCTCATATTTGTCGATGATGTGATTATCTTGGTAGACCAGGCCATGCCTTACTAGAAAATTCACAGTGATGGTTCTTCCTTAAGCTCCACTGGTAGAAGGCTCAATGACCCCATGCTCAATAGTGTAGGCCTGGGTATTATCTTCATTACCATTGCACAAGGCATTCTGTCAAAATCATTCATATATTCACAAGGATGCACAAAAAATGAGGCAGAATATCATGATATCATTACTAGTCTCAAAGTTTCCATTCATATTGATATTTCCAACTTTCACGTGAAAGGGTACTCCGAACTAGTCGTCAAGATAATTAACGGTGACCATATCGTCTGAAATCCAGAGCTCATAACATTTTTGGAATGCACTCTCTAGCAGAGGGCCCAATCTTCAATCTCTTCCAGATGTTACTCATGTCCCTCGATCATAGAACAATAGATCTGACTCCTTAGCCAACCTAGATTAATTAGTTGTAGATCCTGAATATGATGATTTTTCCCCATGTAACATCGGAGAGCGATCTCTCCCATCACTCAAGAAGATGATGATTTCTTACAGGTTACCACCTTACTATTGAACCCTCGATGTCAGGACCTCCAGGTCCCTTGGATGTAGTGATTAAGGGGACTCTTGATTGGACAACCTCTGTTGTCATGTATCTGCAAATCAGTAATCTACCAGATGGATCGGGTAGAGAGTGAGTGAATCAGATTCTTCATGTTATAGTTTACCCTCCAGGATGGTCCTGGTCATTAACAAATCCTCTACAAGAGCAATTTTGATGGGGTTCTCCTCTATTTCATTCAAGGAGTAGATATTTCTCATTCATGTAGGAGGTCCATTCCAGTTCCAATGGGACTCCTCTGACCGGGCCGAAACTATATCACCAGATCTAGACACTGGGGTATTGTTTTCCCTCCACGATCCATGAATTCATTGAGTTCTCCAAAAGGATTCATGAATTCCAAATTCATTCCATGATTATGCATCGACTTCTAGATCCTCTCCACCCTACCATCTACTCTTATCCCTTTGCGGTTTGGGGAATCAATGTCATGAGACCATATCCACTGATGATATCTTGCAGGTTCATGTTCATCCTGACCACTACAGATATCTTCTCCAAGTGGGATGAGGAAGTCCCAATCAAGGAGGTCTAGGCCAATCCTATCTTTAACCTTGTGACCTCAAACATCATCTATAGTTATTTAGTTCCACACGCCGTCCTCACCAATAATGGAATTAACTTTCAGGAAGTTGATCGGAAAAATAATATACTAAGTACAACATCTATTCTAACCAGACCTCCCATTATCAAGCCCAAGAAAATGGAAAAATCGAGGCATTCATCAAAACCCTCTATAACATTATATAGAAAATGTTTGGTCAGAACAAGAAGAGTTGTTCAGAAAACCTCCCAAATTCCCACTAGGATTATCGGACGAAGACTCGTAATTACACACAGGTGACCCCATACTCCCTGGCGTATGGAAAAAAGATCATCCTTCCCTTAGAGATTCAATTGTATTTATTATGCATAACTGTCTATGCTCAGCATGCATCAGATAACGTATATGATGTCTGACTAGATTAATTGGAAGCACATGATGATAACAGGCTTCATGCCCTATACAGTTTGGAGAGGCATCAAAACAAGATAGCTTTAGCATTCGAGAAGAAAGTTTTCCTTACCTTCTTCTTACAATGGGACATGGTGTTGGCCTTGAAAACAGCAATGATACATGGAAAAAAGACACCAAAGATAGAGCCAATGTTAGAACGACCTTTAATTATTCACAAGGGTTACCCTAATGGAGCATACTTCCTAATTACCGTGGATTGAGAGCGTATAACTCTTCCCACCAATGCCAAGTTCCCCATGAAATACTTCACCCGAGTGATGAGGGTCCTACATGACCATAAACAATAGAGGTACCTACATGACCTTAACTGTAGATGGTATTACATGACATTAAACTATGGGTCATCCCATATGACATGAAACTGTTAACAATCCTACATGATCAGGAACTTTCCAACCCACAATGACCTTAAACTATCCAGTCACATACGACCATAAACTATTATGTCCTGCATGACATTAAATAGTTTTTCTTCCCGTTTGATGTCAGGCTGTATTTCAAGAACTACATTTGGCCTGATTCCCATCCTCATGGGATACACAGGAACACTCAGTCACCTCATCCAGAGTCCAGCACCATGCTCATCTCATTTGACTACCCCTCTTGGGTGTAGTTCCCTTGGCGGATCCCTTGTGGTGCAACCTAATTTTCAGTGTTCCCACTCACGGTAAGATTACGAAGGTCACGCCAAGTGCCCCTCCACGTTATTCTATCCTACCATGTCTATACTGAATGACGTTAAACTACATGGATCTTTTATAAGTAAATATGGATTAATTCCCATCATTATGGGATATGTAGGATTTCCTGGACATTTTGTCCATAGGCCCTGTTCCAAACTCCAAGGTCTCCCCTTGAGTCTCATCCTGTATGATGGTAAACTGCACATTCATATTCATTCATTTCTCATCCCTCCATTTTGGGTATCCATCACCTTTCACATATTAAAGGACCTCAGAATGACATGTATTTTTTCCCAAGGCCTATCCTACAATTTAAGGAAAACGCCCACAAGGACATAGGAGGACCTGTTGATATATGTCCCACCTTAGAATATGGTTAGTGGTTGATGGTCATTTTTTGTTCCCATTTCAGGCCACATGATATGGATTTTGTGTTTCCAATACAGTCAACAACCACCCTCCATCATTTTGTCCACCCCTATAAGTTCCAAATGTTGGGTGAAATGATTTCGTTTTGTCCTGCTACCTTTTCAAATATCTGTCCACCTAAGACCAGATCATTGATCTAGTCAGGACATACCTTAGATGAAATTCTTTCCCAATTTCCATACTCTTATATTCTAGGGAGAGTCTGATCTTATTTCTTGTTTCCCACATCATGCATTTCTCACGTGGGTTTAGGATCTTTGGTATGCAATTACCGACATAATGGTTCATGTGTCTATAGTTGGCCTGGAAACCCTTTTCCTAGGTCCCTCAACCATTTTCTTCCCCCATGGAGGAAGTCCTCATCTATGATTTTGTGGTGTGGAATAGGTATATGTATTCATTCACGTCGAATTTGCAAGAGCGGCGCCGCATACTTCCCTTCTGAGAGTTAGTCTCTCATTCCCCATTTTCTATAAACTTTTCTTTCCCCTCGGCTCGAAGTTTAATTCCTAGAATCATGCGGGGTGTGATGTGGACCTTTTCCTCATTCTTGTCAGGTATGTTTTACCATGTCATGCACTTCCCCACTTGAACATCATTTCTGCTATATATATCTGTATAATATTACATTAAACTATATTTCCTAGTCCCACGTGACATTAAACAGTTGTGTCATTACTATAAGTCGTTAAAGTATAGGGTTTGGTCCTACCACATGAACCTAAACTATGAAATTATCGTCCTAGCCACATGAAAAAAACGGAACCTCATTGTGATGTCCTCCGTTGAGAGGACATCATGTTTTGTATCGGTCACCCACCATACGAATTAGAAACACCTATATATAGCTTGATTCTTATGGAGACTCCTGAACTCTCCACCTTATGTCCATCACTTCACAATTAAACACACACATTCGTCCTAAAGGATGAACAAGATCTATCAAATACCATGTATTTTAGTGCAGAGGCTATTCCTGCACAACCTTATTATCCCTAGAACTGGTACCTTACCATTCCACTTCCAAAATAATGCATGTCTTGATCCACATCATCAGGGGGTACATAAAAATAGACACACACTTTTCCATGGTCTCAGCATGACTTTCATATTTGGTCCCCCAACCTAAAACCTTCCCAAGTAGAAAATGGTAGTATGGACATATGTCTTCAATCACATTGGGTTTTACACTATCCACACCACATGTTTACCTCACTCATTTCCATCTATGTTCTGAGCTCAATGACTAGAAACTAATATCTCCTCGTGACCTTGTCGCATGATGTTAAACTACACAACAACTTCTAGAACTACATATGGCTTGGTTCCCACCCTGATGGGATATGTTGGAATGCCCAGACATCTTTTGGTCCAACAACAAGAATCCCATAAATCATGTCTCTTTTCTGACCCCTTTGGCTAAACTCATTTGCGAACACATAGTGATATGTGAAGCTACTATCCTCATTCTCTCTGTGATATATACCACTCCTCAGATTCCTATTCATGGTTACTTTGTCTTAAAATAATGATGTTGTGCTATATATCTACCCCGAACAAGTTCAAGATGCCCCGTAAAAACTGTGTGACATGCTGGTTCCCTCGTCAGAGAGGATTTCCCCTACTAGTGCTAGACCCCAACCACACTGTTATGAAAAACTATGTTTGGATTGATTCTCTCCATTATGTGATACATAGGGACACCCACGAATTGTACCTCAGGCCTAGCCCCATGGTTCTTAACCCTTTCAACCCCCATCCCCTAATCACAGTCCATGTAGTATGAACTTAAAACTGTGTGCATCGTCTACACTGGGTGATGTTAAACAATGTGTTCATCGTCATCCTAGGTATGATCTAAAACAACAAGGAATTCTAGGTCCTCACTAGAGAGGTCCTATTCGGAAGAAGGTATGATCCTTGATCATACCAATGCGCTCACCTAATGTGTTTCCAGCACGACAGTGTAATTTCAAGAGTGTTGAACTCCATTCGAACAACCAATCATTCTACCCACCTTGATTTGTGAACCCTTTATTTGGATCCTCACCCTCTTTCATGTTTAAGGGAACCCCCTAATAGTACAGATTCTCATCCTATGGCTTTCCTACTATCCTGGGCTAACTTTCTGGAAAACCAAAGAATGAAATTTCGATTCAGGCCTTGTGTTTTGAACATGGTCAGTTGTAGGCCCTCATTTTTTATCTCCATATCAGGATAATGAATTAGGGGTACTGTATTTTGAATGTGGTAAATAGTTCTCCTATAGTATCCTTACACCTTGAAAATGTTCCAAATATTTGGTATCTTGCTTCACAGTTTCTACTCCCCTCTGTTTGGGTTGGTTCTAACACCCATGTAATTACACCACTCATGCACTAGAGCACATTGGTAAAACAAAAACACTAATACTCTAAGAATTTATATCTCCAGTTAGGCCTCCCTCTCTTATTCTCAGAATCCCGGGTATGTCATTTATACCTCGTATGCCTGAATATTGGCTGGAACTCCCACATTCAAATAAAATGATGATGCGACCAACCCTTGTGGTCCCACGTGATATTATGTATAAATTGATAATTATTTCACTATTATGGTTAGAATGCATTAAACTGAACAAGAAACTATATAATCCATTCACATACATAGTTCCGAATAAGAATCAATGAACGAGGATAGATTTATGGGTTCACAAAAAATAGGGCCCCTAAGGATCAGTGTTTTGAATGGATTACTCTAGTGTTTCCACCCTCTAGTTTGTGGCCTCTATCATTACTTGTCACCCCATGAGATCCTTATCTTCATCATCTATCACTGAGAGATGATTTTTGGCCCTAGAATGTACTCGCGCCTATTCAGTATGATGCTCAACTATTTGATGGCTTGCCTCCACTATCTACTCATTGGCGTCTTCCAGTTGGTCCGTCAATTGCATAATGATCTTAGAGTAGTTTGAAATGAATGCCTCAATTTCTTTTGTTTTATCTTTAATGTGTATCACATTCTGATCCACCTTCAACAATTCTTGGGAATTACCTAACTCTTTCATGTACTAGTCAATGTCGGAGCATTGGTTGTTCTTATGTAACTTCTTAGCCATGTTGTAGAGGATTGTTAGAAGAAAACGGTGAGCACCAACCCCTCCAGCACAGAGAAATCGCAAACAGGTTTACGGTTATCCCATCCATTTTATCCATTCTTCCTATGGTTGAACGAGGAAGAATTTGATACACATCCACCCCTTATGCCGCATTATCCGGATCTAATCAGATACTTCTGAATCAGATTCATCCATATCCTCTAGGGCTGCGAGATGATAGTCGGGGAATGATGCCAAATGATTAGTGTAAGATTCTCTTTATGTTATTCCTCCTAAGGTATTAGGCTCCTCAATATATGTGTGTCCTTCATCTCTCAACTCGGTCTCATCAATTTTACCCCTGCCAACTTCAGACCTCACCCCAACATTGACATCACCAGTGTCCACAACCCTTCACCCACCATGTGCCCGAGGGGGCATGGTTTGAGAAGCATGTCCCAAGTGGGTCGTTGTGTTCACCATCAAGTCATCCATAGATGGTCTAGATTTGATAGCTAGTTGAGCCTCCAATGCTATGATTACTGCAAAAACAATGAATTCCCTATTAGCTAATTTTGTGGATGAACAATATAGGCATTTAAGTGATGAAACTTACAAGAGCTCAAAGCACCAGCTTCCAGATTTTATGTTGATATAGGAGCCATCACTGTAGGTGATCCTTAAACTCGAATTAGTTCAATGATGGGTGTCTGCACCCCACCTTGTTCTATCACTATGTACTCCCTCCCTTCGGATGGAGATTCATGTCCAGCACTAGTATGCATATGAGAAGAGAAACAAATCTGATTGATGATTGAGAATGAAGAAAAGGGGATAGGCTATGATAACAATTGTGATGTACCTCGAGTAGCTCATCTATTTCCATGTCAGATCCAGTAATCACCCTAATCTCTCAATGACTCCCTTGGTGGGATGTCTCCTATGACCCCCACCTCAAAGTTCCTCTTCAGCTTCACCTATTTCCACATCCCTTTCTTCTCCCACATCATCTCTTGACTCACTCTCCTCTGGATACTCATCATTATCATCATCCTCAGACAACATTCTTTCTGGATCATGCTCCTAGCCGAGCATTACCTTCACCAAGAGAGGTTTTTCTTCACACCAACCCCTCTATCATACATATGCCCCAAGGAAATCCAATACGTGTGCTGAAGATGGAAGATCTCATCGTCATCAATCCCAATGAGTCTGGCCTCAGGCAACTGAATTCCATCAAATATTTTCTTTTACCAATGGGATTTGGAACCTGTCGATTTCTGCAGGGTTAACTAGGATGACCACATAGTATGGAAGATTGCATCCGTAGAAGGATGAAGTGTATACCTTTTTGGTTTCCCAGGTAGCTCCTTGACCACTCTGTGAGGTTTTCAGAAGCCCATATCTCCCCAGAGGACAAGTGCATCACCACAGCTTGTGACCTTCCTACTGTTGTAGTCCCGACCTGCATTGACCTAGTTGCCTGACTTGCTTCCATACATTCCTCACTGACAGTGCCTTGTCTTATCTATCAACACCTAGGATCTACACTTTCCATATTGAGCTTCTAGAATCCCTTCCACAGGATCCCTTCAAGTTATTCCATAGTCCAATATACGACATATTTTATTGAAAGTCCAAAATCAACAACGGTGGGGGAAAGTTAATGGATTTTTCAATAACCGTAAGTTGTAAACATCAATGAAATTTCGAAACGAACATAGGGAAACCTCTCCTCCCAGACATATTTATACACATTATTCGACATCCGATGGAGGCATCCAAACTATCTGGCCAATCTCGAGGGGACATAAGGATCTCGAAGAATATTCCTATCAACCGGATCCATAAGCATCCATCCTCTGGTTCTCAATAAGTATTCCCTTTGCTCTAGTGAGCCTTTCCCATTGTCTATCATCTGACTAGCTAGGGTGAGGAATAGACTAATGGTAAATTTATCTGGATTTCCGATCATGATCTCTATCCCCTCGTCATTGAGCGTAAATGGAATGACCCTAGCAATGTTCAACAAGGAATGTCACAAACCGTTACTTGGGGGATGAATGGAGTTTGGTAAGGTGTACCTGCCACAGTGAACCAAGATCTAGACATGAATGATTTCGAAAAGGCCACAGATCCTCCTTGGTGAACCCCCTCTAGAAATATTCCCAATGATGGTGTATAGATAGGATAACACATGGACCCCCATGTTAATCCTCTTATTATCTACCATAATTCTAGCCATCACTAATGTTGCTAGAAGAAGTCCCATCATCATTACCCTCATTGGTAGGTGCAACCCACTTAAGAATGTTGTATGAAATACAGAATACCAGAAATTCAGGTTTCAACATTCATTCACACTAATGTCCCGATATTGATATTCCACACCTCCATGATCCAACAATATGATTCACTTTTTCTCTTATGTTCTGCAATCAGACATCATCTTCCTCACCCCGACATCATGATATTCTGGTCTTTTTTCTGAAACAATCTGATCCATTGTTTATAGGAAATGTACATCAGGATGTCAATGTCCCTAGCCTCTCCATGGGCAGCTACAATAGATGCCATGTTAGGCTGGGAGTCCATTAACCGTCTCCCCAGATGTTCTCTGTCAGAACAAATTCAGCATACTTGTGCCCATAAAATGGGATGCACACGATACAATGAACGTCAAAATGATTGATTCCTACCTCTCCATGATGGAGATGAAAGGTGTTGGTATCATGGGACAACTAGGTAAACAACATAGGCCCATGTTATTATTGGTTGTAGAAACGGAACTGTGATGCACACAACACCTTGAATAGCCCAATGTGTCGCATTTCTGATCAAAACTAATCTCACAATTTGCATAACCAATATACCCGGACCAGTCAATTGTAAAATTACCTACAGAGCTCAAGGCCCAGTCTTACAGTAATCCATTATCCTCATCGGTGATACTTTGTCATAATGTACTTCTGTAATGGGCTGAAAATCATCTAGGATTGGCTCATTTTCTAATGTGGTTCTAGTCCTGGGGTCTAAAAAATAAACAACCTTATGCATAGTTTCTCTAGTAGGATGTCCATTGTTTGTTATGTTATATCGGGGGAGATAATCCTCACGGGTCACCCATGACAGCGGCGTATTGACTTCAAATCCTTGAATGGGTACAACCTCTAAAATTCTGAAGTCCTATATTGGTTGGTAGTTAGACATCACATACATCTTCTGGGCTAGGGTCAACGTGTTTAAGAGAGTTTGGGTGTTGGATACAACATTCCAGGAAATATAAACCCTAGGGTTTGGGTCTATCTAGGCCCTTTGAGCAGTATATAAAGTTTCTCTCTTAGAGTCACCCCTATTAGTAACCATCTTCTTTCGGTACAATCCGAGGGAGCCTCCACAAAAAGGCCAACACAACACAAAAAAACATTTAAGAAGCGCGAAAAAAACCATGCACATAAAATCATGATCGAATTCAGGGGATTGCGCGCACCATAGGTCAGATTATTCACAATGTCAAGGGATATTTTCTCCACACAACAGCTCTGAGCTTATCGCGCGAGGAAATCCATACGATCTATGGGACACCCGAGGATTTTATATAGACACAATGACATGGTTTTCCATGCTAGTCGACTTCCGCGCAAACATTATGAACCTGAACTCTTATAAATAGAGAGGATCACCTTCCCCTCCTGGAAGATGAAGAATCTGAACCGTCTCCTCTACACCTAATTCACCTCTTCCCAGCCCAAAAATGATATCAAGTTATGATATTTTCTACAAAAGGTCTCCCAGGGGTTCTCCTTTGTGCGGGACCACTAGAGTTTGACCCTTCCCCAAAACCTAAATTACTAGGTCAATTGCACGAAATCCCCTCAATTCGTGCACAAAATCTAATCCCTCTTTTGGGAATAGCTATTCCAGTGGCATGAATATTGTAAGAAAACATCCTCTATTTCATGCACACCTTCATTTCGTCTCACCCTGGACTATTGCAATCAATCCTCCTCAATTTCAGGAAAACCATCTGTTCCGCTAATCCATCCTTTTCTGCGCAGCTGCTCTATTTTCATGCAACCCACTCTCCTTGTAAACTCTCTTTAGCACGAGTTCAATGTACCTATTAAGTGCATCAACCATGGGTGATACTTACGCCCAGAACATCTATGTTACACACCCCTATCAAGTACGACCCTCATGGACTGTACAAAGTAACATCAATGTCCCTTAGGTGGCACCTCCTGTTCCGTTGCTTTTCCTCATGCTTCTTCGAATATGCATGATAACAACTATTGATTCTTCACATAGCAATGCTAATGTGGACCCCTCTATGGTTCACTCCATGAAAACCCCTCACCACAACATTACTGATGCCTTCCCACCCCAAGAGAAGGTGGTATTATTTATTTATGTTCTAGGGGGTTCTGAGTGAACTCGCCTTGTCCAAGCTGTTGGACGTTAAACATCAAAGAACCATCGTTATCATCACATGAAGTTAATCTATATAACTTCTCCATTCATCAAACATGGAGTGCCCCATCTCGGGAATTATCTAACCCCACTGGTCTCCCCGAGAGTGAAATCTTCATCACATGGAACGAGATCCTCTTTGCTAGAGGAACGTATGTCCATGCAGAAAGGGGAACCACCAGGTTTTAAGCCCCTAGCCATTATTTTGGGAGGAAACATCCCTTCTCCACATATATTTTTCCTAGAAAATGACCTGATGGGTGGATGGTCACCAGAACCCTCCTCTCCTTCATTCCAAATCCCTATCTTGTTGGGATTTTTTCCACTCGGGCCTCCATCCTGGAGTAAGTCCTAATATCAATCTCCCTGGGCTACTACCCATGCATAATCCCTAGTTTCCTCTTTGGGTTTCTAAACACATGTAATTCCTACTCCATTTCCCATAGAATCACCCTTCGTGATGTGATAATTAGGTATGTGATACCTCTTGTTTCTCAAACTGAGAATGAATATCATGGGCTTAGAGTAAGCATTGATCACGACACTCTCCTTGGGATGCCTGGACTGTAAGCCCCAAACACCATTCTCAGCTACCTGGAATTTGATACTTGTCAAGGAAAGGTATGTTGGAAGCCTTTCGGAGGGTTAGTACCAACAACCATTGGTCCCGACCACTTCACTTCAGTTCACCAACACCTCTTCTAAACATCGAGGACTTTCATCCTTGCCAAGGCAAGGAACGTAGGAAGCCTCCCTGATTATCAAGACCAACACCCTTTTCTCTCAACCACTTCATGTCTGTCCAACCCCATCTTGTATGATATTAAACTATATGCCACTGTATGTCCCACATGGAACAAAACAATACTCCCATCGAGAGGTAAGCTATTTTAACCCCATCCAGTGGAAAGCCATTGTGACCCCATCATGTGGTAAGCCATTCTACCCCTATCCAGAAGTAATTCATTTTGACCCCATCCTACGGTAAGCCGTTGTGACCCCATCCAACAGTAAGGCATTATAGTCCACTCTATTGGGACCCACATTTTTTGTCTTACCCTCTGGCATCAAAAAAACGCTTGGGAAGGTAACCACGCATAGGCCCCATCATGTCTTCATGTGGTTGTCCTACGCACGCAACCCAATTTCATGCCCCAACCCGTAGGTTCCACTTCCACCGGTTTCCATCCATATGGCTTGCCTCCTTAGGTGTCACATCACCACATCGAACTATGTGGACATTGATTCCCTACCACCGTGATACATATGATGTCCCTTAATGGATCAAGACCAACACTACCATAACCTTCACAATGATTCTATCTCAATCCCCCACCACTTAATTTAACTCGCAGTGTCCATCCTGACTCTTACCCTTGCCACCACATCCTAGTGTGATCATTCCCTTCTCCTATTCACTATTCCCAGTAACAATCGGGAAACATACCACTTGCTATCCTCCAGCATTAGTGTTACCTCTTAGGGATTCCGGCATTTGATCCACTACAGTTTGTGTACTAATCATTCAGATCTATCTCTACTTGATGTTAAATTTGTAACATACCCACTGTTAAACATAGGAAGCTAGGGAAAACCTCAGATACTTACTTATGTCATATAATTCCCCTCATTCGAGATGGAATTCCTAGAGCTTCTCCCCCTAGAGAATCCCTTTCATAAGGGGAAGACACCTAGATGTGCTAGTGTTCCAACACCCTGATATGCTAGTGATGTCCAACATGACTACTCCCCTGACTGAAGGCTTCCACCCTAATCAAACCCATTGAATGTCTTGACAGAAGAAACATAATTAACCAACATCCATGAAGACATGGCACTTGGAAGAGTTTCATGAACAATGTATTAATTCTATATGGGAGACCCAGATTAGCTGATGAGTTCTGATGAGGAAACCATGTAACGAAGAACCAACATCACATCATTCCATTTATATAAGGGGACAAACGTCCCGAAATAAGCAACGGACGCTACCCACCTTTGGAAAATGGGATTGTGGGGAAGAAAATAGCGTGTCTTTGACAGAAGGATGAACACCCCAGTGAAATCATTTGAAAATACATCCTTACTACTACCTAGTTATTTTAAAAGTATGATAAGGATAAAACACAAAAGTAATTCAAGAAAAATAGTATGCTCAACATCTTGAATTCCAACATTATCACCATATTTGGGGTCCCTCCCATGATATTGATGGAAAATGGAACCAATTAATATACTTGTGTATTGAAGAGGTCGTATCTGAAATATAAAATCAATTACAACCATTTCTATCACCATCACGAAGAATTAATTTGGTAGATATTGGAATTAAAAAAGTAATTTCTATAAAGATCCTTAAAGAGTAGTTTACGAATAAAATAGGTCTTGGTCAGATAATCTCATTCATTGTTTATAGTGCTATCATATAAGAACCACCACAACCATAAAAGAAACACTATCTTTTCTGGTTTGTTGACAAGACACAATGTTACCCAGTTTAGACTAGTTTACCTCACTCCAAACAACTATTCATGAAAAAACAATAAATGATGAACAATCACAAAATTATCTATATGAGTTAAAACTAATCGATAAGAAAACATTTACGTACACTGCACAACCTAAAAGTCTATCAGAATTGGATTTTCTGATCCTTTAACTAAAAGGTTTGCCTATTTTTTATTCCTCTAAGGGAAATTAGTATTTTCCCTCATAATTCTGATGATATCAGTTAATAAACCCCAAATGTAAGAACCCATGTGGGAAGCACCTTATGTCCTACACAAGGTCTACTCTAATGGGGAATATTCATTAGTCGTAACGTATGAGGAATGCATTACCCCCGAACAATGAAACCTTTATTAATAAAAAACTTTCCTGAATTTTACCATGATAAAAAAAACGCTCTCGTAGAAGGAATTTAAACATCCAACCTTCCCATATCATTACCACATGGTGTTAAACTGCATAAAATATGTTCTTTCCCCATAAAAATTTACAACATGGATGATTTCCTTACCATATAATATTAAATAACATGACATAAGTCATTACCGCATGATGTTAAATGAAATAACTTTTGGTGAGATTTTGGGAACAATTACTCTTCTTAATATGAGAATTATACACATAGAGAGTTTTATGGGTATGGGTTTTCTATATTATTTTTTTTCTTTTCCATTACTCTATATGACTATAATGTAGTATCACATGACCATGATTGTGAAACCTATTCATTAGATTTATTTCTTTTTTAACTAAAGATATAACATCATTGGAAACACATTTTACAAGAGTTGAATCTATGTTAAAATAAATTATGTGGATCCCCTATCCCAATGTGCATGTGAGATACATATAAGGGATCATGTCTGTTAACTATGTTCGGATTGATTCCTATTAATATAGGATACATAATAACACTAGGATATCATATCATACACCCATATGAAATATTATAAAGAATAAAAATACCAATCCTTGCATATGGGTTAGATTTTTATAGGGACGTTTTATATATTAGAACTATGTCTGCCTCTATTCATGTTACTACATGATATGTAGTGTTGCTTAGATCACATATCTGGTATGAAGACATAATACAATAGAAAAACAATGAGAAATTCCCCCTATTTTAATATGGTCCAAAAATATATTTGGATATTTATATAAAAATATGTGTTTATTTATTAATATTAAAAGCTGGTATGTAGTGATACCCATAAATATAATCAGGGTGCCTACCAAAACAAAAAAATCCCCCTCCCCTTACACTTGTGTTAGAACTACACATGGGATTTATATATATTAGAACTATGTGTTTCTTGATTCCTATTGCTATAGAATACAGGGTGATGCATGTATCCAACATATATGGCCTCTACAAAATATATAAAAGTTAAAATCTGGTCCTCCCTTTGTTTGGTTCAGATTTTTGTAGGGATATTTCTCTACAAAAACTATGTGTGGATTTATTTCTGTTGTCATATGATACATAGTGACACCTAGATCATAAAATTATGGTATTGAAATGAGTTATCAAAACTTTGACCATATTGTTCTATGATAATGAAATATTTATAGAGATATTATTGCTCATTAAAATGTGAAAAAAAAATCACCATCCAAGAACTCTCATGAAGTGTAATTGAATTTCCAGTTGTCCCTAGTTTATCGTGATGAGAAAGAGAAATGTGTGTTTATGGAACCTAGAAATACACTTTGAAAAGTGTGATTGAGGTGTGTTTTATTCAAACAGAGTGAAAAATGTACTATTCACAAAATGTTATTCTAAACGACCCTATCCTAGTCACATGATGTTGAACTACACAACGAAATTTTATCACATAGAACAAATAATTCCACATAATATTGTGTAATTAATAATTTCATGTTTAATACCTTCACCATGAGAATGTACTCAACAAAAATTTCCATAGACATCTTGGTACTCAAGAACATCTTGAATCATACATTCTCTAAGAAAAAATTCATATATTATATATTTGATTTAATACAAATGAATTTCATGTTTTGATAAACTTTTCATGGAACACCATGAATATCGATAACATATAATATCAGTTCCCACATATAGTGAAATGGTAACAATGATTGGTTGACTTGAAGGATTCCTAATAGGATTATCTAATGAAAAACATTACACCTCAGAGCTTGTGCCTAGTGGATAATTTGGTCACATGGTAAATACCCCTGAAATACAAAAACTATTTTCTCTACTCCACATAATACTGGATTCATTCACTATAAATGGCTGGCAAGTACCCACTGGTATAAATATCATGTAGACATATATAATCTTGAGTTATTATTATCCCTTTAAATAACCCAACAGTTCAACTGGATTCATATTCCATTAATGTAACCCTTTCTTTAATTGTATTCAATATCAAAATAATTTAATAACACCTTATTCTAAAAACCTTTTAGTTCAAGGCATGTATCTCCAATGAAGGCCAAATTCCATTGAGTAAAAAAATCGTTATAGACATCCCATTTCCCAATAGAAAAATAATTTGTACCATTTTCATGCCATTAATTAAATATATCTCAAGGGAATATCCTCTTAGATTCACATGAATCTTGTGTTCATGTCCTCCTCATTCTCTATTTCCAAATATGGGTAACAACGATTGACTAATTATCAAGGGACCCTAATAAGATTTTTAGTGGAAAACATAAAAACTATGATATTATTCGTTGGGGATGTTTTGGTCCCTGAAGAGACCAAACTAGAATTCACTAGTGAATCACACATTTCCTTATAGGTTGTGCATAATGGATATTTTATCCATAGAGGAAAGGCCACCACTTAAAAGAATATGCTATTACTACAATGATGTGAAATTAATCCCTCCAATAATCATGAAAAAACCCATGTTATATGTGTTCAAATACATGATTTATTTTATTCATTTCTCCCCATGTATTATAAGTAGCATCAAAATCACAATGTTTATTGCATTCATACTATATGTCCTTTTGGAATGATATGATACTAATTTACATTGAGGTCCTCACTGAATGACCATAAACATTTAAATGCTTACTTCCTAGTAATATAAAGTTTAAATAAATAAAATATGGTCCATATTGGAATACATTAATCTTATTAGAGTGGGATACACCTTGTGGCCATTGAATGGAATGACATCTAGGTCTGGGCTAGATGGTTAAAAAAATTCCCTCCCACTTAATTTGGTTTCGACTTGTTTATGGTATTTTCTGAATATGAACTATGTGTGAATTGATTCTCATATTGTTGGATATATTGTGATGCCCATATCCTATAATCCCACTACCAAATGAAATATCAATAAATATAATAATTTATAATTCCCCCAGTATTATGTATGAGTCATATTTACTTCGAAACCAAATATTAGAACTACATGTGGAATTATTCTCATTCTCATGAGATATGTACTATGACATGTATTTTACATTCATTTGATTTTATGTTAATTATCCCTTAAATTATAAAAAGATTACTGTATATGTATTTGGATCATGGTCCAAACCGTAGTTCCAAGAGAAAAAATAATTTTCCCCGATCTTTATGCAATATATATATATATATATGGAATAATATATAACAATTAATTGTGGATTGATTCAGATTACCATAGGAAACATAGTGATACCTCGATCTCAAATAATTGGCCCTTCTACAAAATAAAATGAAAAATATCCTCCCTATCTATGGGATAGGCATGTGTGGAGAATTATCAATATAATTACTACTTGCCTCTTGATTCATTTCATCAAAGGATATGTAGTGACACATGGATATCAAATACATGGCCAAAATGTACTATATAAAAAATAGTAATACATTAACAATTAAATACCCCTCCCAAAAAATGGGTTGTACCTATGTGGGGATTTAGTTTTTATTTGAACTTTAAATAGACTGATCCCTATAATCACAAGATACATAATGACATCTGTATTATTTATTTTCGGCACATCAACCAATATTAATTAATTTTAATTATTTTACTTGATACGAAACCAACATCACAGGTATTCGTACTTCTACTAAAATGAATATTACCCCATATTTTTCTCTCATATACTATCACACATCTCAATATATTGCCTAGTGGTCTCTTTTTTATCATTTCTAGCATGAATCATGAGATATTTGAGACACTAGTAAGATGCCATTACCAATGTAATAAATATTTATCATATTAAAAGACAAGGAACCTTGCCATAGTTTCATGTCTTTGAACTATATGACATGAGGACTTCACATTAAATTGATCACCCTTATGATCACATACTAAAAAATTCCATATCTTATCCATTCACCATAAATTGTTCTTAATACTTTTATGCTATCCTTTATGAATATTAAAACCTTCTTGAATATTATTTTCTCCTAGAAACAACTTATTATCCATCATATATGAGTTAATACCAACCAATTCCATGTGTTTTTACACTTCTATTGATACTATATAGACCTTGAGACCACAGACACTTGGTTCTCCCCTCTAAAAAATTAGTAATATAAATTGGATTGTTCGATGAGGGGTATACTATGATTATATTGTGAATAATGAAAAACTTTAAAACATGCACCTAGTGAATATTTTGGTCTTATAGAAACCACCTAAATATTAATGTTGTTGTCTTGAATATGATGTTTATAGGCTTCTACAATTATTAATATTTGATATATAACCACGAGTATCCACCTCATTATGGTTCAGATATTCATGGATTATGATTTAAATATCACATAACTGATCTATTCTAGAGGATTCTAAATCCATTGAGGTTAGTCATCATTGAAAATCACCCATTATCAAAAGATATATTATTAAAACATTTTTTGTACCCATATATTTTGGGTTATGTATCTCTAATGTCTACAAAAAAATCCCTGAGTTATTCCTTCCAATTGATGATGCAACCTAGTCACATGATGTTAAACTACATAACTTATATTCTATCTTGTACGACCAATAACTATTTAGTTGAGGCCTTCTAGTACATTCAATCCATAAATATATGATAAGGATGAATTCTTCACCACTATACTAGGAGAGGATATTGGACTACACATTCAATAAATATGATCTCAATCTATGTAGAAGTCCCTTTTGTTTAATATAATTTCAAGGCTCACCGTGGGATTATAAAAACATCCCCTCCCAACATATGAGACAAGTCTTGTGGGGACCAATCATTGTGAGAACTACTTATGGATTGATTGTTGAATTATAAAAAAACATCGTGATGCCATAGCATATTTTCATGAGCCCAGTCACCAATTAATCACTGTGACAACCTTTCCCAGTGGTTGATCCATATTAAAAGTATCAAATATTGTATGTCCAAAAGAATATAATGTTCCCCCCACTATTCGAAGACTCCACCAAAACCAGATCCCTTTTCACTAATGGTATCATTTATTTTTAGATATCACACATCTGGTTAATAGTGGATGTCTTATACATCAGGGGAAACATTCCCCACTCATTTGTATATGTGTCAAATCCCTGTAGGGGGACAATTAATTTCTCCATAAATATGTGTGGCTCGATTCCAATAATAAAAATGTACGTTGTGATTCCTATGATATTTAATGAAATGACCTAGCTAAAGAATATAGAATATATAACCTTCATCCTTCCACATAAATTTCAAATAAATTATAAGGTATATCATTGATGGATATGGATATGGTGTGATTCATGAAACACCCTATGTTTTTTTGGAATAACTTTATTAAAATTATCTTATTTTTTCTATAGAATGTATAAAATATTTTGAATCCATCATAAAATATTCATTAAATTTAAAGATATGAATACTAATAACTATATTATAAAAATTATATATTCTATACTTTTACAAAATAAATTCATGATTATATTCAAATAAAATTCTTTTAAAATAAATGTAATGTTTTTACATAAAAAATAGTGTTTAGTGTAAAAGGAATTTTAGGTCAATACATTAATCACTATTGGTAAATGATTTTAATGATATTTATATATTATTTAAATCAACAATTTTTTTAAAAATTTAACAGATATTTTTGTAGGCATATGATAATAATAAATGTAGTTTTAAACATTTACATGTTTTCCCCTAAAAAGTTGATTTTTACACATTATACACACATATCATAAAATTAATTTCATCCATTTATAAATATTGAATTTTATAATTTGAATTACATATTCAAATTCATGAGGATAAAATTAGGTAATTGGGCCCTTTTATTGGTGATCAACATTAATAATAACGATGGTAACATTGTATCACATTGGTTATGAGTAAATCGTGTTAATATAGGTTAAAACTAATTCATATGTATATAATAATTAATTTTAAATATTATTCAAATAATTTAATCATGATGGTACCACCTATGTTTCATAAATTAGTTATTTAATTTTTTTTATTTCTGTGAAAAATACTTAAGTATTATTAAAACCAAAGGAAGTGACAAAATGTTACTACCATAGTTTTAAATATCATTTATGTGTTCATGTAGTAAAAAAAATTAATTATGAATTAATAATAATAAGATATTTGATCGTAATGAAATTTTATTCATGAAGGTAATTTATTAATATTTTGTAGTAATTAAATAAATATATTAAATTCTTATACAACACTAACACATTAAATAATTAATTAATAGAAAAATCAAATAAATGTTATCAATAATAATCCATGTAATATAATTTGAGATATTTATGGTTATCTGAAAATTATTTGGATGAACACGAAATTTTTAGGATATAATAAAATAGTGTTATCAAATTTACCTTTTTGTCTTGATGTTTTAAGGTCAACGTAGTGAATAGTGTCAGAAAAAAATGATATTTTATGGGATTAGTATTTTAATAAATTATCCAAAAATCATGAAAATATAATATAAAAACTAAGGGAATAAGATATAGTCCAATATTCAATCCCCTATGCATTTATAGTCTATTTTAAATAATTAGGCTCTAGAATAGTATTACTATATTATAATATTTTGATACATTCCACATGTTCCCCTCACCAAAATTATTAAAGGAAACATCATCCTTAACATGATTACTCCACTTTGAGCATACTATACTTAACATAATCTACAAGAGTGTTTTCTCAACATCCCTACCCATGTTATGGAGGATCTGGTCTTCTCAAAAGACCAATCCTATATCACATTTATGGATGGGAATTATGATGGGTTTAATGTTTATATATAATAATTCTCAAATAATTGTAATTTTTTAATAATAATATCATGTTAACATTCTTATCATCCGATCATTTGGTAAACAAAAAGATCACTCATGCGTACATATGGACTATTATCTCAATTATGCGATGTGATTAATTTTTCATTAATATTTCACATTGATGGTAATAAGGATAATTTTTTTGAATATATATAATATATATGAAATAAGAATGTTTCATGGATGTTTTATTATTATTTACATTTATTTCAATCCATTATATGAAAAATAGATGTGACATTCATGGGTACGTACAACCTACTCTCCGTGAATGTGTAATTCATTTTTATATCCCACGATTTTATGAATTATTATAAATATTTATATAATGAATAAATATTTTGATAATACCATTATTAATATTATGGAAAATTATGGGACCAAGATCATAGAATAAGGATTGGGACTACCATATTGAGACATGATTGGGAAAAATGTTGTTATCTCCATGAAAATAGATTTTAAAAAACAAATTATTATTAAACAGGTGATATGATGTTATAAATAAATCATACATTGATTGATGAATTTATAGTTAAGGAAAAAATGTTTAATAAATAAATTTTTATTATATATTATATTTTATCATTAACAAAGAAATTATATACTTGAGGTAAGAGTTTATTTAACAATCTCATCGTTATTAAGGATATATAATATTTAAATCTCTATTAGGGAATATTTCTCAAACACGTACATGTTTTATGAATTTCTTTCAAAAAAGAATTTAATTTTGTTTAAAATCATTTTTAGCCTTATTTATTTTTTAATAATAAGTTATGAACTGAATATTTTATTTCATCTTCCAAAAGAGGAACTTTGTGGATTTTCCAAAACAATATAGAAGAATTTTTTTTAATTACACAATGAGAGACAATTTTCCCACCATCATGATGAATTAATGAATTAAATATTCCATTAGATGAATATATGATTTTTTATATAAAATTTTTCCTTTATAATTGCATGTATTTTTAAAAATACTTTTAAAATGGACATGTTATTTTTCTATAGAATTATTTCATGGTATACATTGATATAAATTTACATTAAAATAATATTATTTGATGTTTCATATTATTTTCTAGGAATATGATACAGTGATATGATAATTATTTTTTCACTAGTTGTTTTCTGTTTATAACAGTACTATTTTTATGAAACCTATTTTTTTCCATAGGTTATGTGGTGATGAAATGTTATAAACCCTAATTCATTTCATGGGTTTTGAAATGTTATTTTTTTTATAGATTACATATGTAAGGTTTTAATTATGTGATGAGTGATACCTATATCTCTCTATAATACATTGTGTTTAAAATTATATCTCATGATATAAATAGGACTATAATTTAGAGTTATCCTAGTTTAGTAAGGGACTTTTTCCACTGTGATATTATCGGGAGTGAACATCGAATACTAAGATGGTTTGTGGAGTGATCCCATTCTACAATAATAGTCACAATAAATATCTTTGACTAATATGGAAATGTTTTTCTATTCTTATGTTTATATAAACATTTCATGTCTTAAGCCAAAGTTATTATTTCCATTATCATGTTCTATTATGATTCATTTCTTGTGAACATACACGTATTCCATGATTCATAATTAGGATTTTTTTAGATAAAGGATATTATTTTCATATGTTATTACCTTATTCTCATGCTATGATTGATAACTCCCTTGTTTACCCTTATTGAGAATCTAATACCATCCTTTTCTTTTATTTCATTTCCGTATGATACAATGAAAGGTATCAAGTTTGATACATCAAAAAGGGTAATTGTTACAATGAAATTAGTTTGAGAAGATGTATATTGGTTATGAATAGGTTGTTTTGTTTCCAAATTTCCAAAGGAACTATACCATTATGACAATAAGATGATTTTTCAGTAAAATTATGAATATTCATCTAAAAAGATGTAATATATATGTATGAAAATATAAGGTTTCAATTATGGATATTAAAGGATAGGTTTCGTTATCCTTTTTAATATTGGTTGACAAAACATTAGGGACGAGGAAAAATGTTAGATAAAATTATAATGTTTTGATACTGATTATGAATGACCTTAGTTAAACCTAAGGTGTTGGGATTTAGATAATATATAAATGAATATTTTCATGATTATGTTGTTTTCTACTAAGATTTTTTGGTTCCTGTAAATTGTTGGTAATTGAAATAATCATTTTAATTTGAATGAGATGGAAGGTAAAATGATTGTCCTCTTGAGTATATAAATGTTGTAGCATATTAAATAATGAATCTTACTAATATGGACATGCACTTTTATTAGGCTATGAATCATGCAGTGTTTCAAAATGAATAATGGTGGAAAAAACGTACTGTTGAATAAATCATTATGAAAAATCCATTTTAGTTTATTGGATATTAAAATCCACTAGTGGTTGGGAAATGGTTAAACAACATTGAGATTATAATTTATGTTCTTCAATACCTTAGACAATAGAATGTT
This sequence comes from Viscum album, assembly GCA_963277665.1. Lineage (NCBI taxonomy): Eukaryota > Viridiplantae > Streptophyta > Magnoliopsida > Santalales > Viscaceae > Viscum > Viscum album. The sequence goes on from OY728166.1 coordinate 1,381,225,975, forward strand.
GTCTAAACTATTTATCTTATTGAAGGAGAAACATGTAAATGGTGGAATATTATCATGAATATGAGGCAAGAAGATGAAATTGGATCCATGGAATGAGATGAAATTAAGGTTATATTCATCAGTATGTACTTCCATCATATTATTTGTACAAATATGGGGAAATAATTTAATATTTTGAAACAAAAGGATGATGAATACAATGCAACATATGAGGAAAATTGTACTAACTTTCAAGGTATGCCTCTGGTTTAATTATCTACCATCAAAGTAATGAGTATTGATTATTTGGTGGCCTACAATTATGTCTCAAAATGGTATTAGTTATAATAGTGTTCAATACCTATGAATAAATTGTTCAATGTTCTCCTATGGTGGATTTATAAATAGGAGTAATGTCATGTCCTAACCCAAACAAGAGCTCGTGCTGCAACTATCCCATGCCCACCTCCATTGGTCAAGTGGGTGGTTAGAAGAACAAAAGTCAAAACTAAATTCAGGGAGCCGTATCGTAAAATCATATACACATTCAAAAAACAAACATAATGAAAATTTATTTAGGGAATGAAATTAATAATGAAACAATGCTATATATATAACAAAAATTCAAAACCACTAAACAAAAGGAAGTATGATAGTATTTATTGAAATCAAATGTGGGAAAATTACATACAGAATCTAGAAATATGTCCCAACATGAAATTTTTTGAAATGAGTAAACTGTTGAGAGATCCCATCATAGGTATACCACTGAACGCGGTCCAAACACCAAATATTGATAAGCTCCTTTGAAGTCACAATCAACCTGTCTTCCATTGAATAAAATACATGATACATGTTGGGAGAAGTCCACGGAGGGGTGATTATACACATACCTAGTTGAATGCCCCATGAATGTTATGTGGGAGCTGTAAGGGATACAACTACAAAGGAATGTAGTATATAGAACAAGGTATAAGAATCCTAAATGGGAGAGTAAGGGGATCCCCATATAATAGCTTCTGCCAAGGAGAAGTGTGTACAAATGATCCAAGTAAAGTCCATCTACGAAGCCCTTAACCCCATGTGTCTGCGTAAGAAACTCTAGTCGAAGGGACTCAATCACCACATCTAGTGATTATCACCATTGGGCATCATGAACTTGCCTTCATGATATTAGTTTGTTTCTTAAGAATGGTCCTCTTTGGGGAAATATTGCATCTTTCTCAGTTTTCCAAATGTATGTTAGATCTTGCTTCATTATTTTGTAGCATAGTAGGGGGAAAACAATTTCATAGAAGATGACCCATACCCTAGTGATTCATGGTGGTTCCACTTTGATAGTAGTCATAGAGAACCCTCACGCCATGATGATAGGGGGTCCCACTCTCATGTCATGGGGAATCACTCCTTTGTACAATAGGGGGTTCACCCTAGTCATCGACGACTCATGCCCTTTGCCAATATGGGGTTGACTCGATGGGTAGAGGACATGCACCCATGTCGATGAAGGATTCCACTCTAACGGTTGAAGAACATGCTTTTTTAACACATTGGGGGTTCCACTCAATGTCATAAAGGACCGACACCCTACCCAATAGGGAGGTACGAGTTGAAAGTAACTATAGAGCACCCACTCCCTTGTTGTTGTGGTTTTCCACTCTAGATAAAGTCTCTGGTGATCATGCCTAATCCCAACCATCATTGAGAGTCACCTATAATAGGTGTCTTTCATATAATATCCCACATTATATCTCATAAGCCACCATTGAGGGCACCATCAAGTTCTATTTAGATAAAAAAAGACATGCTACTCACGGGCGAAAAATCATAGACTAAAATAAAAAGATATGAGATGTAGAAGATCCATAATGATGTACATGTCATATATGGGGTCCACATGACATGTGACCTTTGATTTTTTATTGGTCATGTACCTAGACATAATAATGTACTACAATATATATATTTACCCCTAGGCATGCCAATGTACGCCCAGAGTACATCGTATAACTGGCCAAAATGCATTTTTCGATAAGATGATCATTATTGGTCTGAATGGAAGAAATGTTATTTCAATAACATGCCTCCTCAAATGGCCCAATATAACCAAAAATATCACACCATTGTGATCCTTTCAAAAAATCACAAAGGATATACTATTCATTTTCCCGAATTTGACATCCATGGATGAAGCTGCATTAACCAGTATTTTTTACGAGTAGTGCCTTATGTGGCCAAAATCTCAATCCCAAAATAAAATATACAGATCACATCTCGGAAGTCCTCTCAAAATAACGCATCATATTGGCTATTCATTTTTCTAAATCAGACAACCAGTGGAAAAGCTTTATTTCACCAAATTAGGCAAGAATGGTGCTTCATGGGAATGATCCACAAGTCCAAAATAAATACTTTAAATTTTTACTGAGAAGTTAGTCATAATTTCCGTGTCTCAAAATCATATATGGTTCGTCATTCTGACACCATATAAGGGAGATGTGTCATATACCAGGCTACCTAAAAATAATAATTTAATTCTTATTAGGTGTTTCGTTAACTCGAGCTATGTGTTCAAAAAAGGTATCGCACATCAGGTTTAAAATGATCATCTCGATTTCTGAATTACACTTATGCTAAAGGTCGGATGTCATAAAATTAACGCATGACTGATTTTTAGTTTGAAAACATATTAACAATCATAGATTATATTATTACTATTTTTCTTTAAATCATGTTTCTCTCAATTAATTACACTCAAATAAGGGTGGGGGTGCACCACCATTTTGTATGCACTAGAGATCATACCTATTAATGAAATTTAATCCCTCAAATTTCCACTATCAATTAATTTAATAAATTTATTATATTATTATAAAAAAATATATATTTATTTGGAGTCATGAACCTCACGACTCCTAATGAACGACACCCCGAACAACACAAATTTCACTATTAATTCCTCACATTAAACTGATTGTATTAAAATATTTTTTCTTTTATAAATAAAAATACATTAATATAATTAATCGACACATTTTATTCTCCACCATTATTATTTTTATTATTAATTATTTAATTCTCACCACATTGTCAATGTCTAAACACATCAACAGAGTTCTGAGTCTATCCACCATCATGACAGCACAACACAGTATTTGACTTGAGATCACATGCATGACCTCTACTTAAAAATGACCATGTCACAGCACACATCTTGGCCACATTCCAATAAAAAAAATAAGGGTTATTAACCCAAACTCGAACCTCCTCAAATCTCAAACACACACCAATGGTGTCGATATGATACATTCATCAAAAACCACCCCCCATTTTTATTAATATTTCCTCAAATCATTATTTTGAATTTCGTTTCTGCCACCACAAAAAATCTAGGGTTTTGACCATGTTTGAATCCATCATAGATAAGTTGAATAGTTACCTATTTTCCAACGATTAAATCTATGAAGAACTGTGGGGGTTGAAACAAAAAAGAATGATTTAAATGTCACCAAATCATTTTTCTAGGTATACGAACCATAATGTGGAATCAAGGATATAAAAATCATTAAAAGAATGATATAATTTAACTTTGGTATGCTGGAAAATTCAAAAGATGTATGGTGTGGCAATGATTGAAGATCCAGAATCAATCTACCAAAACTTCTTGCCCACAGGAGTAAAATAAAAAATGACGAGGCCATCCTAAATTATAGATTGATCATTGTTGGAAAACATGTTTTCCAAAAATTTGAGGGATGTTGTTATGTTCACTACATCAGGATATACTATAATCTAGAGTTTCATTATCTTTTATCATGATTCACCAATGGAAGAAGGTGATACCTCTTGTAAAATTAATGGGACTGTCTGGCTAAACATGGATTGGTTCCCAGGGTGATATATCTATTTATTTTTCGTCTTGGTCAAAAACAAATTAATTAGTTAATTAACACACTAAACGTATCATCAATTAATTCCCCATAAAAGAATCCCATGATGACCAAAATTATGTCACATTTAGGAAAAACACTTCATTATAATCACAATAGTGGTTTTAGATTTCAAATTGGGGTCCTCATTCCTGAGTTATTTGGAATATCAGTAAAAATAAAATAATTTTATTTATTAATTAAAATTTGAGTTACAATCCTTTGTGACATTTTATACAGATGATCCATTCCAAAAAAGGAAATTCTTGTCTAGGTAAAAACCAATGTTCTGTACTCAAATTTTCCCTCTTATTTTTAATCCTAACATCTATTTAAGAGATATTACATTACTTCTGAAAAACTACATGAGCACATTAAAATTTATATTTAATGTTTTTATAAAATTAATTCTTGGGAACAATAGGCCTCATAATATCATTCTATATCAGCACCTGGCTTTGGATATAATCATGGAAATATGCCAAATACTATAACAAATAAAACCAGGGTATCTACATTAAACCCTTCTTCAAACGTTTTTTCCTTAAAAAGCACAAATAGTACAAAATGGTGGGGATTCTGAACATGCATATGGCCTTTCCATACATCATCCCTAAAATGAGATGTATAGACAAAGGAAAAACGTGAAACATCCTAATCACCTCCTCTCACATCATTATTGAAATCGTCGTTCATTCTAAAAAAAGGATGGTGTGATCCCCATTTTAAGAATATCCACCATGTGAAACTATAAAAGATATATTTTCATGTAGTATCTCACAATTGGTGTCCCATATAAGGTAGTGCATCCAAATTATCAGGGGGAAGACAAGTGTTTCCCTATCTAGGTAATGAGCCAGGTTGTTCTGTTGTTGGGGTCTCAAGTGCCTATACCCATATGTGATATCTACCTACTACTGCTTCAAGTTTGACACTAAGCACAGAAGGTTACCAATAACCAAGGATGGAGGGTAGACTCTTCCAACCATGAGAAGATATAAATTTAAATCATGTTGAATACCATGTATGTATCGTCCTCTTTTGATGTAGAGTAACCCCAAAATAGAAAATCCACCACTAACATAGAGAATCCCAAGGAAAAAGGGTAATGAAGAAAAACTCCACTAGAAATTCCAAGACCATCTTAGACAATCCATCAAACAACCACACCATGAATGCATATATTTTTGGGACTCATACACCACACCTCGATAATACCATATTTGGGTGGCACTGACTCACCATCACATTTTTTCTCGCATCACAAAAATGTGTCTTAGTCGGAGAAGTATAGTGACCTGAGCCTTTTCTTACATTAACACTATATCATTCTAATGATAAAAAAAATAATAGTATTAAACATAGAGGATCTGACGGTTTAGTGTGTTGGTCATACTGGGACCATACATAACAATTATAACATCAATCATAAACATTTATTTAATTTCTTCTTCTCTAGATTCTTACCAGAACTTGTCGTCTCCGTAGTACATGCAACCATCAGAGGATATACATCAAAAGGGGTGAGCTAGATTCCCATTAAGAGTATATATAAGAACAATATAGCATGGGGTGAGCATAATCATAACATGGTAAAAAGATCAAGAACATGATAGGAAGCATAAATATAAGACTTGAAATGTGGGAATGCATTAAAATGAAACATCGTGCCTTAGTGGATAACTACCACACATACTTGTGAACAAAGATAGAATCTTGTTCACACATCATTTCACATTTAATAATGAGATTAATTACTTTACCCAATGGATTGAAGCACTGTATAATTTTGGGCGCACCTGTCACATTGAAACATTCATATTGCGTTATATAATTCCGGGCGCACCCATCACATCAAAACATTGTCATCATCATGTGTGCCACATAGAACACATATAAAAAATGTAAATATCTAACACATGGAATGGAATGGGTTTCATATCATAATAACACATTCATAAGCATTTGATTCCCAAAAGAAAGAGGGAATAACATATATGTTACAAGAACTGTCCACATTGAGTGAGAAGTAAAAGGGGTGTTCTTAAAAGAGGATTTATTTTGGAAAACATTTTGTATGACAGAAAAACCAGTGAAAACATGTATACCCCAAAAAAGAAAATACAATGATGAACAAATGATCTTTATGTAGTAACCATATCAAAAATGGGGTGATAGAGGGAGATCTTGAAGGAAGAAAATTGGGTTCGAGATTTCCCCTTACTTGTATATGAATTCTTCCTTCTCTTTAATGTCTTGTATAATGACATTATATTTTTTAATTAGAAATCCAGAACCTTTTTTACATTAATATGGTTCATTATGGTTTCATAACACAATTTTATGTTCCTTTTGATGAGTTATAGGGTCTAAAATCATTGTTCGGGAATTTTGTTTTTATGGTTTTCCTGAGTGGTTCACTTGTATTCATAAATTGAAGTTCGGGTAGAACATGGGTAAACATACAGAACTGATATTACATGTTATTAATTATATTACAGGAGTTTTGATGATCTTTTAATGAATTATGTTAGGTCCATTTGAATGAATCATTAGATAAGAATTAAATGAAGATTGTTTGGGTAAATTTGGGCGGTTTTTCGATCACAATGAAGTTGTTTTAATTTATCATTTGTTAACATGTTCATAAGTCAGTTCCAGAACTTTAAATAGGAAATAATACATATAAAATATTATGGTTCAACCATAAAAATGGTTTCATGACCAGATCTGATGTATAAATGGAAGAAGAAAGCATGTCGTTCTTGAAGGTGATAAATTAACAACTCACGGACAATGTTCTCTTTAATAAAATAAAAGGATGAGGGAAAGAGGGTTGGATGATATAATATCCCATTAGAATCATAAAATTACATAATATGTATAATAATACAGTTAAAATAAAATTTGTATGAATATAGGTGGGGAGAGATCAAGAAATTAACTTGAACTTGAAAGGAAATTAAAGGACAACAGGGAGAGAAATTACCTCTTGAATCCTTCTCTTGAGAACCTCCTTAAGGGCCTAAGCATGGCCTTTTTATGAGACCATAAGCTCATTGACGTGGAGGAGGGGCTCGGGAAGGTGTTTGGGTAGTGTTTAGGGAAGGATTGGAGCTTGAGAGGTGTGAGGAAATGAGGGTGTGAAGGGTGGCTTTCATAGTGGAGGGGAGAGGGGTTTCCCTAATATAAAATTCATTAGTTTATTATTTATTCACAAAATAGGAATAGTTGGTATTTGATGACCAAGAACAGTCATATTATCATGTTATCCCGACCCAAGTGTAATTACATCAACAGAGCATCATCAGTGACTCAATTAATCCGTTATTTAGTGTTTATTGTGAATTATCGGATTCTACTATTCATAAAAAATTCAAGTATCTCAGAAAAATCCCAAAAATTTACCCCAACTATTTTTTGATGTGTAGAATCCAAAAATAATGTTTATTTTTCAAAAATTATTTTCTAAATATTATTAATTTAATATTTAATTAAAATCATAATTTACTTAAAATACAATTTTTAAAATTAAAACTGATTTCATAGAGCATTCAAAAATTACGTAGGGTCTTATAAAAGTTATCTAAACACTATAATACATTGATTCTATAATTTATGAAAAAAATTTATGGATATAAATTTTCATTTAAATTAATTAATTAATTATAATTAATTTTTTAGGACTTACGAAATACATAAACGTTTACTAAGTTCCAATTGTCACTTTATAATATGTATTAATTTTATATAATTATTCATAGGTAATGATACTCTCATGTTGGATGGTTTACTATTCATAAGGGTCATATTACTATTCTTATGGGTATGTTACTATTCCTAAGGGTACATTACTATTCACCAAAAATTATTTTTGTTTCATTAGACTCCATAAATCATCTTGAGAACCACCGTTTATGTTGGATTTCTGAAATTACAAACACCGAAGTGACAAAGTTTTGTTTCAAGGTCAATTATCACATAGTATTTCATTATATTGTGTTTTTCATGTTATTTTATGACATAAATATAAGAATGTAATTTCCGTTGAAAAACATTGGGTCGTTACATTCTTCCACCTTAAGAAATTTCGACCCCGAAATTTCCCTTTACACAAACAGGTGAGGGTGTTTCTCCTTCATTTCCACTTCTGGTTCCCAAGTAGCTTCCTCAAACTTATGGTTCCTCCAGAACACTTTGACAAGATGGGTTGTCTTTTTGCATAAAACCTTATCTCTCAGATCCATAATTTTTACTGGCTACTCCTCATAGGAGAGATCATCTTCCAGCTGCACCACCTCTGAGTTTAGTACATGTGAGGGGTCTGGTATGTTTTTTCTCAGTAGTGATACATGAAACACATCATGAACTTGAGCCATATTCAGTGGAAGTGAAAGAGGATAGTCCATGACTCCTATGTGTTCAAGGATTTCAATGGGGTAAATATACCTTGGGATTAGCTTCCCTTTCTACCTGAATCACATGACTCTCTTCCATAGAGATATTCAATGGAAGACTTAATCTCCAACATCTAACTCCAAGTCCCTTCGACGGTTGTCAGCAAAGCTCTTTTGCCAACTTTGAGAATCTTTGATGTGTTTCTTGATGACTTGAACCATCTCTATCATCTCTTGAACAAGATCAGGTCCAAGTAGATTTCTTTCTCCAACATCATCCCAAAAAGTTGGAGTTCTACATCACTTTCCATACAGAGCTTTATATGGATCCATCTGGATACTCGAGTGGAAGCAATTTTTGTATGATAACTTAACCAATGTAAGATGCTGATACCAACCACCTTTGAATTCCTGAGAGGAGGCTCTCAGAATATCTTCAAGTGTCTGAATAGTATTTTCAGACTGGATATCAGTTTGGTAGCGGTAGACCATGCTAAAATTTAATTCAGTACTCAGAGCATGTTGAAGGCTCCTCAAGAACATAGATGTGAACCTTGGATCACAGTCAGAGACTATTGAGAGTAGAACACCGTGAAGTCTCACCACTTCCTTCACATATATCGTTACATGTTTTTCAAGCAACATATCTTCCCAAATACCTATAAAATCGACAGTCTTGGAGAGTCGGTCAACCACAACGCATATCACATTATTTCCCTTTGACGTCTTCGGGAGACCCATGACAAATACCATACTAACATTTTCCCATTTTCTCATGGGAATAGGAAATGGATGGATCATAACCTTGGATATTTGTCGCTCAATTTTAACATACTGACCTACCAATCACCTTGATATATATTCTGCAATCTCTTTCTTCATGTTATCCCACCAGAAGTGCTATTAAAGAACATGATACAGATTTGTACACCTAGGATGGATAGAGAAAGTTGAGCTATGTGCATTATCCAATAGATCCTTCTTTATCCCATGTGATGAAGGCACACAAAGCCACGTTCCAAACTGAATCACCCCATCATCATCGATATAGAACCCTTGCAGCTTCCCTTCCTTTACTCCATTCACCCTCTTTTGTATCTCCACATCATCCCTTTGTGATTCCTTAATCATCTCTTAGATGGATGGTTGTGAAATAATTTGGGAATGGTAGGATGTATCCCATGCCCTTATGATTTCAAAATCCATTCTCTACATATCCAAGAATAAATGGTTTTTCTCAATCCGCAACATGGATAGAGTAGCAGGTTCTTTTCTGCTTAGAGCATCAGCTACCTTGTTTGCCTTTCCAGGATGATAGTGAATAGAGCAGTTGTAAACCTTGATTATCTCTAACTATATCCTTTGATGCATGTTGATCTCCATGTGTGTGAATATATACTTTAGGCTCTTGTGGTCGGTGTATATGTCACACTTCTCTCCGTAAAGGTAGTGCCGCCATATTTTTATGGAAAAAAACACGACTTCAAGCTCTAGATCATGCGTCGGGTAGTTCTGCTCATGGATCATCAACTGTCACGAGGCATAGGATATCACATTGTCATTTTTCATGAGTACACAAACCAAGCCTTTCATTGAAGAATCACAATATATCACAAAACTTTCTCCACTTTTCAGTAGTGTGAGTACATGTGTAGTGATCAATCTTCTCTTTATCTCCTTAAATCTTCCCTCACATTCTTTTATCCAGACATAATTTACCCCTTTCCTTGTTAACTTATTTAGTATTCTTGACATTCATGAGAAGTTTCTCACAAAATATCAGTAGTACCTACCTAATCCAAGAAAACTATAGATTTCTATGACACCAGAGGGCCTGACCCATTCCTCGATCGCCTTTATTTTTGAAGGATCCACAAAAATTTCCTCACTTGTGATTACATGTCACAAGAACATTACATGTGTCATAAAAATTTCAGACTTTCTGAACATGGCGTACGAATTCTCTTTTCTTAATGTCATCAAAACAAGTCTTAGATGTTTATCATATTCCTCCTTGCTCTTGGAGTAGATGAGAATATAAAAAATAAACACTACCACAAATTTTTCTAGGTAATGTCTAAATACTATATTCATCAATTACATGAAGATTACAGGGGAATTAGTAAGTCCAAAGGGCATCACAAAAAACACATAGTGCCCATACCTTGTTCAGAAGGCAGTCTTATGAATATCTTCCTTCTTCCCCATTACCTGATGATATCCAGAATGAAGATCCACCTTTGAGAATTATTGTGCTCCTCTTAACTGGTCGAACAAGTCATCAATCCTTGGGGGAGGATACTTGTTATTTATGGTGATCTTGTTGAGTTTCCAATAATCAATACACAACTGCATTGTTCCATCCTTCCTCTTTACAAAGAGCACTGGCTCACCCCAAGGTGATGCACTTGGGCGTATGAACCCTTTGTCCAGATTCTCTTGGAGCTGCATCTTTAACTCCTCCAGTTCGATTGGAGCCATCCTCTAGGGACACTTCGAGATAATAGTAGCTCCATGTATTAGTTCAATTGAGAACATTACCTCACGATCTAGGGGAATTCCAGGTAACTCTTCGGGAAATACATCGTCTTATTCCCTCATGATGGGAATTTCCTCAATGTTGGAACTTTCATTCGACTCAACCATTCAGGCGAGGTATGCTTCTTCATATGGATTCAACACCCACACCACTGAATAATTTTTCAAAGGATATTGATGATCTTCCTTGCATTTGTAGAGGAGCATGGTATGGTTCAGAATATGAAAAGATATTTCCTTTTCCCGATAGTTGATATGTGCTCTATATAAAGAGATCCAATCTATTCCCATTATAGCATCGAATTCTACCATGGGAAGTATTACGAGATTTGCAGGAAGAATCTTCCCACATACGCCAACAGGAGAAGAGTCAAACACTTGGGTTGCAATTATTTCACCACTTGATGTTTTTACAGATATCTCTACTTCAAGGTTTTAGGGCTTCGATTCTATTGTTCTAGAAAACTTGCAAGATATGATGAAATGCATAGAACCCGAATCAAATAAGACTTCTTCCATTCTTATGGGAATAGGATGTGCACATTGTACGACTTCATTATTATGCTCCACCTCCACAGTAGTGATGGCATAAGCTTTCCCTTGTTCCTTTTGCTTTGGTGGCTGCTGACACTGATTACCCTCGATAGATTGAGGTTTAGTGCACTGGTTTGATAGTGCCCTAGCTCCCTAAAGTTGTAGCATTGAACCATTAGTGGTTCTCTCCTTTCATCGACTACATTATCCTTACTTTTCATGTCTTTTAGACACTCTTGAGCATGGTGTCCTTCATTCCCACAGTTGAAACATTTCCCCATCCCTTTGAGGCAATTCCCATGGTGCAACTTCCCACATTTTTGGCATGTGGTTCATTCATTTTTCTTCCCAACATTGTCATTAGATCCACCAACATGAAACTCCATATTTCATTTCTTATCATTATAGCCATGGGAACATTCTCCAAACTCCATCTCTACTTTTAGGGCACACTGAACAACTTCTTCATAACTCCCAATGTCCCGAATTGCAAGATCCTTTTGAAGGTGTGGTATCAATCCACTAAATAATCTATCAATTCCGCTATCATTGTTGATAACAAAACCCGAAGAATACCTTGAAAGTTTTTTGAAATTCACATCATAGGTCATGAGCGATTCTCATTATTTTTCTTAAGCTCTATGAATTCTCCCTCCATCTTTGTGCGAAGTGTTCTTCAGAAATACTTTTTAAGAAAAATTATCTTCAAGTCTTCAAATTCCATCTCTTCAATTTCCTCCCTTGTCTTGGTGTTCATAATCAATTCCCACCATTGATCGGCTTCTCCATCTAGACGATAAATAGCTAGGGTCACCTTCTCTATCTTAGAATAGTGAAGAACAGAAAATATCTTATCCATGGAGTTTACCCACTATTCTGCAAATAGTGGATCAGAATTTCCACAAAAGATGGGTGGTTGTTGCCGCAAAAAACATTCGATAGCCAGTTGCTCCATCATTGGTGAAGGAGGACATGCCTCATTATTATGGTTATTGTTCATAACCTGAGATAATTCGATAAGAATATCCGTGATGTTTTGAACTCCAACTCCCAAATAATTGGGGGTGTCATTCGGGAAATCATTGCATTGGCCCTCGCATGAGTTGTTGGCCTGATTTCTCCGGGTTCCCACCATTTTCTAAAATAGAAAAGGTTAGAAAAAAATATTTGTAAACAATTCAAAAATACATAACGTATTCATTTGAACAATTTATACTAAAATCATAACATATGGGATCCCTAGGTAAATATTCTTGTGTGCATTTTTGTACTTAGTCTCATGCTATAGGTTTCCTCTAGGGTTCACTAATCAAAATTCCCAAATTATCTAAACCGTTCCTCTAATACCAACTATATATACCTGAGCCTTTTCTTACATTAAAACTACATGATTCTGAAGATAAAAAACATAATAGTATTACAAATAGAGTATCCAACAGATTAGTTTCTTGGGCAAACTAGGGCCATACATAACAATTACAACATCAAGCATAAACATTTATTTAATTTCTTCTTCTCTATCTTTTTATTGGCACTTGTCCTCTCCTTAGTACATGTAGCAACCTGAGGATATACATCAAAAGGGGTGATCTAGATGCCCAGTAAGAGGATAGATAAGAACAATATAGCAAGGGGTGAGCATAATCACAACATGGAAAAAAGATCATGAACATGATAGGATGCATAAATATAAGACTTCAAATGTGGCAATGCATTAAAATGAAAAATCATGTCTTAGTGGTTAACTAACACACAAACTTTTGAACCAAGATAGAATATTATTAAAAAATCATTTCACTTTTACTCATGAGATTCATCACTCTACCCAATGCATTGGAGCTCTGTATAATTCCGAGCGCACCCGTCACATTGAAACATTCATATTGCGCTATATAATTCCCGACACACCCATCACATCATAACATTATAATCATCATGCTTGACACATAGAACACATATAAAAAATCTACATAAATAACTCATATAATGGAATGGTTTTCATATCATAATAACTCAATCATAAGCTGTTGTCTCCCCAAAGAAATAGGTAATAACATATATGTTACAAGAACCATCCACTTTGAGTGAGAAGTAAAAGGGGTGTTCTTAAAAAAGGAGTTCTTTTGGAAAACATTTTGTTTGACATAAAAACTAGTAAAAAAATGTATATCCCATAAAAGTAATGAAAATTATGAACAAATTATCTTTATGGAGTAACCATTTCAAAAAATGGAGTGAAATTGGGAGAACCTAAAGGAAGAAAATTGGGTTCGAGATTTCCCCTTACTTGTATCTGAATGCTTCCTTATCTTTATTGTCATGTATAATGACATTATATTCATTAATTAGAAATCCAGAACCTTTTGTACATTAATATGGTTCATTATGGTTTCATAAAGTGATTCTATGTTCCTTTGGATGAGTTATAGAGTTTAAAATCATTATTCGGGAACGTTTGTTTTTATGGTTTTCTTGAGTGGTTCACTTGTATTCATAAATTGATGTTCGGGTAGAACGTGGGTAAACATACTGAAATGATATTACATGTTATTAATGATATTACAAGAGTTTGGATGATCTTTTAATTAATTATATTAGGTCCATGTGGATGAATCATTATATAAGAATTAAATGAAGATTGTTTGGGATAATTTGGGCGGTTTTTCGATCACAGTGAAGTAGTTTTAATTTATCACATTGTAACATGTTCATAACTCAGTTACATAACAATAATTAGGACATAATACATATAAAATATTTTTTTAACCATAAAAATGGTTTCATCGCCAGATCTGATGGTATAAATGGAAGAAGAAAGCTTGTCGTTCTTGAAGGTGATAAATTAACACCTCACGAACAATGATCACTTTAATAAAATAAAAGGAAGAGGGAAATGAGGTTGGATGATATAATATCTCATTAGAATCATAAAATTTTATTATATGTATAATAATGGAGTTAAAATACCATTTTGATGAATATATGTGTATAGAGATCAAGAAATGAACTTGAACATGAAATGAAATTAAAGGAGAAGAGGGAGAGAAATTACATCTTGAATCCTTCTCTTGAGATCCTCCTTAAGGGAGAAAGTGTGGTCTTTTGATGAGAACAAAAGCTCTTGGAAGTGGGGGAGGGGATAGGGAAGGTTTTTGGGAAGAGTTTAGAGATGTCTCGGATCTTTAGATGTGTGAGGAAATGAGGGTGTGAAGTGTGGCTTTTATAGTGGAGGGGAGAGGGGTTTCTTTAATATAAATTTCATTAGATTATTATTTCATCACAAGATAAGGAATAGTGAGTATTCCATGACCATGAATAGTTATCTTATCATGTGATCCTAAACCAAGTGGGATCACATCTGTAGAGCATCATCAATGACTCAATTAATCTATTATTTAGAATTTATTGTGAATTATCAGATTATACTATTCATCAAAAATTCATGTATCACAAAAAAATACCAAATATTTACCCCAACCATTTTTTGATGTTTAGAATCTAAAAATTATTTCCATTTTTCAAAAATAATTTTCTAAATATTATTAATTTAACATTTAATTAAAATCATAATTTACTTTAAAAACAGTATTTAAAATTAAAACTGATTTTATAGAGCATTCAAAAATTATGTACGGTCTTATAATATTATATAAAAACTATAAGATATTGTTTAAATAATTAATGAATACATTTTATGGAAATAAAGTTTCATTTAAATTAATTAATTAATTATAATTAATTATTTAGGACTTACAAAATTACAAAACGTTTACTAAGGTCCAATTTTCACTTTCCAGGATGTCTAAATTTTCTTTTATTATTCATAGGTAAGGTTAATCTTATGTTGGATGATTTACTATTCATAAGGGTAATATTACTATTCATAAGGATATTTTACTATTCCTAAGAGAACTTTACTATTCACCAAAAATTATTTTTATTCCATTAGACTCCAGAAATCATCTTGAGCAGAACCGTGTACGTCGAATTTCTAAAATTCCAAACACAGAAGTGACAAACTTTTGTTTAAAGGTCACTTATCCCTTAGTAGTTCATTATTTTGTGTTTTTAATGTTATTTTTGGACATAAATATAAGAAGGGAATTTCCATTGAAAACATTGGGTCATTACAGGAAGAACCCCTCTTCATCATGCATTTGTATCTACATCAACCAAAACATACACATGGTTACACCAAGGTCCCACTTTATCCTAGTTTAAACATAAAACAGGGAACATAAATAAAAGAATACTTCACACAATGAATAATAATTTATATTGTAGAAAGTAGAAGTGACAAAGAGTGTACCACCTTTCATCTCATGTGATGTGGGGTCATAGAGATCAAAATCCAATAGCTATCTAATGACCAAACTTCTATCTCCCTAGGCCAATCCTAGGATATCTGGTGGTAGTGAAGGATCTCATAGAGATGTATACTACCCATAGATCCTCCTACACCCCTTCTTACTCGGTCATCCTAGGGTCCACCCTGTCCATGCTTGGGAGATCCATGACCACAACATTATCTCTATTGTGGTTGTACTTACTTGATATACATGTTCACTTCATCTTGTCTAGTCAGGCAGTCAAACACCCTCTAACCTCACCCATCACAAAAATATCTCCTCCCTTGTATAGGTTTCCACGGTCCTCTGCACTATTCTTAAACCTCACGACCTCATACGTTAGCCTGCTTGCGGAAAGGTCACATGTTCTGAGATCTCGAGTTCATGAAAACTATTGTAGATTATTCAACTCTATTTCATCCATTCCTAGCTCTAGTTTTCTAGTGTCTCTCTGATATAAATATTGTAATATCTAGTTCCCACTCGAACACCTCGCCATATGTGGTGATGCACAAGGGAACTACACTCGCTTGGACCTCTCTATGGAGTCTATACTCAAACATGTGTGATTGAAAGTAGACATTTTAGATCCTATCAAGAGATGATAGCATAAGGCCTATGAACCTAGCTGTTTAATTATAAACTACAATACCTCACTGCTTAAACTCTAGAGCCTCTTGGATCTGAAAATATGTAAGCAGGAGGAGAATTAATCCTCACAGAACAACTGCTAGAAGGCGTCCCACTAGAGTGTAGATACACTGTGCATCTGAGTAAACATGCTCCACCATGCCCATCTTATCCTTTGAAATTATTGCCTTTAAAATACACCATTTTATATTTTGGGGTTTGAATAATCTTGACAATGTAGACCAACAACTCTATCCAATAATCTGATTCCTGAGGATATAGCTTGTTGTGGAACATCAGTGGTCTCTTCTAACATCCAAGGTAAATAAAAAGTATGAAATTTTCATATTTATTAATATTTTTGAATAAAATGTTAATATTACTCTAAATTTAATGCTATGTGCGATGGCGTACCCAATACGCAACAACAAGTTTTTTTGAAATCTTACTTTGCACACTAATAATATAATAATATTATTTTAAATGGTAGTTAACATCTAGCTGTTGTAATGGTGCGAATGAACAGAACTAACTACAGAATGATTATATATGTCTGTTAAATATTTTAACAATTACCGAATAAATTCTAGAGCTTAAAATGCGAATGAATCCAATTTTAATCATAAATATTCTAAAATTCTTTAAAAGGTCGATTAACAACCTTTTGATGGAGAACCCTTTTTAAATCTACTTTTTGTCAATTTTATATGTCATATTTGAAAAAATAAAACCCTTCTTTAGAATTAGGACATCACAATTTACTCTGTGTAATTTTTTGTTATTTTTCCGATAAAGTTCATTTTTTAATGAATAGTGAAAATGTTGTATTTTAATTCAAAACCTCCTATTAAACTAATTTATTTATATGGTTAGATTAACATTATAATTGGTTTTAAAGAGTATTTAAAATATATTTTTACCATAGAATCCAATGGTGGTCATTGGAATTAATTTAACTTTGAAATTGGACATAAACAAGTGCCAATATTTTGATAGATATTGTTTATTAAAAACACGCTATTTGTTTTAACAATGTGAGTTAATTATAAAATTAATTAATGAAACTTATATTATTTGAATTTGTTTTAATGGACATCATTTTTGAATTTGTAATATCAAATTTACTTCTGATAAATTTTATGTACTTTTGTGAGAAATGCTCATTTTTAATGAATAGTGAAAAAGATTTGCATTTTACATCAAAACTACTTTTTCTTCTAATTTAATTATATAGTCATATTGTCTTTTAGTTTGTTTTAAAGTGTAATTAAATTATATTCATATCACTTAATAAAATTTTGTTCATTGGAATTAATATGACTTTTCAATTAGATGTAAAAACTAGTCAATCTTTTGTAAATATTTACTTCTTAAAAACCCGTCTTTGGTTGTGACAACGAGAATTTTCTTAAATTAATTACTATAATTTATATGATTGGAATTTGGGAAAATGGATTCCATATTTGGAATCAGAGGGTCCAAATTATTCAATTAATACATTTTTGGATTTGGACATTATGAATAGTAACAAAGGTAATTATCTTTTATTATCATGATTAATTAGTAATCGGGTAGTGGATGGTAATAAAATAATATCATTATAATAAAAAATGACCCCAAAATGTGTCCAAATACTCTTGTTTGAGTCATGGACGACCATTGGAAACTTGTTTCCAATATTGAGGGCCTATGGAGTCACATGGGTGTGATAGTGACATTTATGACTTTATTTAAAAAAAAGCGAAATATAACAATGATTTGTATATCATAAGTAAAACAAATTGATTTTTTTACATAAATGTACTCTTAGACTATAAATCGTCATTGAAAATATAAAAATTTTTCTTACATCATGGTTTATTTTTTATAATTTTTAGACATTAAATAAATAAATTTATATATGACACCATGATGATGCAGTGATTACCTTATTAATGAACGATTTAAATAAAATGAAAAGATAATGTAAAATCTAAGACATAAACTTCTAAAAAACCTATTGTATGGGTGTATTTAGAACACTTATCAGCTTATCCACAAAATATATCATTTTGGGACCTTTAAAATCCGAAAATCATTTTATAATAATGTTATATGATAAGACTTTCCAAAAGTGACCCTCCTCCCTCTTATAAAAGGCCCCCACCTCTACCCCCTTACCCAAACATATCAAGCCCTTGGCTCATCCAACCTATTCTAATATTATCTCTACACATTCCTATATTACTCCCAGTAGCCTCACTTTGGGAATAAGTCTTTCCATGGAAGCCTTTGGCTCAAATAAAACAGAGTTACCCAATTTAGAGGTAATGTCTTCTCTCGCATTTATTTCTTTTATTTTCCCTATTCACTCATCAGTATATTCTTATTATTTGATACATAATAACACCAATATCTTCAATATACTAGGATGTTGTTATGATATGGATTCTACTTACAGTTACACAGGCCTCCGTCTAATGGTTAAAGAACATACTGTTTCTATGGGTGGCGAATTACTACCTCACGAAACGATGACTGTTAAATCTTATTTTAACACCCATCATGGTGTCCATTATGATGAAACTATATTTATATATGATATATGTTATATTTATGACCTCTATTTTATTCTTTATTTTATATTTAAAACATACGTTTATTCTTTGCAAGTTGTGCATATGCAATAATATCTTATGAGGAAGTTTGGACAACCAACCCCTCAAGTGATGTGACACATTCATTCCAAACATGAAATTTATAAAGAATTTAATTAATGAAAATATGTTACCTATAAAACATATATATTATACTGGAATTATAATATATCTATTTCTCATTTAGTTTTAAAGTCCATTAATATGACAAAAAAATGAAAGTAGTGTTCATGCATACGCACGACCTACCATCTCCATGAATGGTAAATTTAATTTCTTTTCTCCATACATTATGTAATATTATTAAATACATAAATAATGGATATATATGATATTTAAAATTATGTAATCCATTCCGGAGATGATTTAATAATAACTACATGGACCATTCTCTTCAAACGAGTTCATTTTTTTACTTGTGTAACAAACATCGACAAAACATATGATATGAACTCCCATAATTAAATAATTATTATAACATGATAATATGAGATATTAATTTAATAATAAACTTTAAAGGAATTACTTAAGAAATTATAAATTGACCATGCTTTATTATTTAGGAATATAATGAAATGAACAAGACAAGTCAGACTTGAGGCAAGGGATTTCTTATCTCTCTTTTAATTCCGTGATATTTCCATTGTTCGCCACTTATTTATTGCTTGTGGTGTATTGTGTCCTGACATTTGATATATATTATAATGAATATATTTATATTCATGGTACTCTTTGATTCATTTTCTGCTTATTATCTTTTGGTCATACGACTTGATTTATTACTATGAGGTATGGGGTTTTATCTCACTTTTATTCCCATGAGATTCATTCTACATTTGCCACTATTTCCTTTTGTGTGGTGTGTGTACTAACCATGATTTTTTCTTTTCTGTAATATACATTAATTTATGATTCTTTACATCTTTATTGTATGATTTTCCTACCATGGTGTGTGTTTTTAGAAAGTTACACAAATCAGTAAGGAAACGTTTCACCCTCCTCTTTTTAATAGACTTATTTTTGTTAGGTATTTTAATTTACATTTTTTTTATTTGAGGATAAACTCTTATATATCCTTATTTGTTTAAATGTTTTGTCCAAGTTATTAGATACCCTTTTTATCTATCATCAACTAATTTTCTGAATTATAATGTGACGTCGTTAGGCGGTCGAATATCAGTAAGAGAACTTCTTAACCCAATTTCAATTATTTAAGTTAAACCTCTACTTCTTGATTATGTCATACTATGAATATGAGGGGAGGAAATATGATTGTTTTACACTTAATATACAATTATATTGTGTGTATTTATATTTTTCACACATAACTATGAAATTGATTTATCCTTAATCTAATGATATTGTCTTTGTACGGGACTTCGTCTCAATATCCTTTCATTGAGGCATCTTTTGATTTCTACATGACTTTATTTTATACGATGTATAAAACCATTTTGACATTTAATTTCATTGAAGAGGAATATCGTTAAACTAAGTGTTTTACTAAACGAAAAAAATAATTATTTTGTCTTACGTATGTGGTGACAATGACTTCCCCACTGTTATGACCATTATTGGAGTTTCAGCTTCTTCTACAAGCCATAAAATTTTTTAAAAGAAAATTAAATACCATGTCTTACTTTTATTTTATTTTGGCATTTAAAATGGTTCTAATATTGTTTTGATTATATCAATGTGTTGTATTAATATCTTGTTATTGAAATGGGGAAATTTTATTTTTCGTTTATGCATGTTTTACGTGATACAATTATGTTACAGTTCTTGGGCATTATTTTTGAAGACGAGTGGTTCCGTGATAAACTAATGTTGGGTGATCCCGAGATAGCTCTCCAATGCATTGGGTAAAGCAAAGGAGTTAAACGCTAAGGTTTATTTGAAGAGATTTAGGTAATATACTGTGATGGGTATTCCAAATGTAACCATGAGGGTTACTCCCTACATAAGAATGCAATGAAATCCTCAAGTTACCTTTATGTCTTATGGTTTTTATGAGTTACTCATAAATATTACGATTTAATGAGGTATGTTATGGTGATTATGTTTTATGAGTAAAGTATGATTTCATTGATTCTTATTTATACATGGACTAATGTTTTCTTTCCATATTTTATATCCCTTACTGACCATTTTATGCTCATCCCATGTTTTTGAAATGTTTTTCACATGACATAAAGTATAATAGGGTCAATTATGGGATGAAAGAAAAAGTCAGGGTGTCTAAAAAATGGAACTAGACATGAATCTTTTGTCCAAGAGTTTTTATTTTGTAAAAAAAATGAAAACTGAGAAGATGTGTTGACATTGTAATCGCTGATATGTAATAGTTATGTCCTAATTCTCTAAAAAACTAAAACTAAAAAGATCCTCAATGTTAATTACTAATTTTATTCATGATTATGTAATGTATTAAGACTGGGGCCTTATATATGGTATCAGAGATCGGTTTAGATAACCATAGAGGTTAGGGTATTCTTTAAGCATAACTGACATTACCATAATGGTTAGGATTTCAGAAAGAGTCATAGTTTTTTAGATAAAGTGAATGAGTTTAAGATAACATGAATAATTATATAAGAGTTTTATATGATTATTTTACTAATATACTCACACTGACCATTTTGGTTTTAGTAAATGGCTGCATCAAGCAGGAACCAATGTAATAGTGGATGTGAAAAAAACTGTAACGGTTTTCCGAAGGAGAAAATGAATGTTATGGGATCTACAATGAGAACTCTTGTGGTTATTCTCGACCAACTATCTAGAGTCATGATTGACCACCAGAACCATATTGATTTTTATAAGGCATCATATATGCGAGAAAAAAATCCCAATGGATGTTCAGGTAATAATAATAAAGGTAAGAATGTTCAAAAACCTATGTGTCAAAGATGTGGAAAGAAACACCTAGGAAAATGTTTCAAAGGGACAAAAAGATGCTATAGATGTGGAAATTAAGGTCATAAAGTAAGAACCTTCCATGAAAAAAGGAAGAATCTAGTTGACTCTATGAAAGGGAATGATTTTATTTATGAAGGATCAATTGAATGTTTTAAATGTGGTGCACATGGTCATTATGAAAACACATGTTTTACAAAGATGTTTTGAGAAGGGGATCACCAGGATCGTACAAATATTCGTTTTACAATACCTAATTCCATTCCCATTAAGGATGAATAAACATACAATGACTAATGAAAGGTGTGGATTATTTCTTATCATATGTTTTCCTATTATTGAAATATTAGGATATGATTCATGATTTTGTTTGTAGGAAAAAAGTATTTCAGAATAAGTTGGAAAGGAATATGTAATTGATCATGATGAATTTTGAATGAGTAAGAAGTCAACATATAAAGGAATTAAGAGTTATGGTTGATTTTTGGTTGGTGAAATTCTTACTAGTATTAAGTCCCTTTTGATGATGTGATTACATTATAAGACTTTATATAGTATGTGTAACCATGATGCTTGTTATATGAAAATTTTATTCAAGGAATAATTATCTTTTCTTTTGTGGGTATTGTTATAAAGAACCATTTGGGTTATATTATCCTTAAATTTGAGGTAATTACCGATTAAAACATTTTGGGAAGAAAAACGAAATTTATTAGATAAAATTTCTGGTTAAAATATGTTATGGTTATTTTTGATGAATTTAGCTCTTTTTGGGAATGTTTTAAATTATGTAGTTTTGGAAACGGGGAAACACGCAAACCGTGTGACAATCTGTCACGTCGGCTGAAGATGTGGGAATCGAACCCACAACCAATGTACGAATGGTATTTATTTCCTACCACTGGACTACATGAAGTCCCTAGTTATTATGACTTATTATTTTTAGTCAGATGATTTTATGAATCAAGAAATAAGTTGATTTTGTGTTTTCAATGGAAATTATTTACCTATCATGGAGGATGTGAAATTAGGTTAATTACATTTCGATTTGAGACCTTAGGAGTAACTGATTTTATTTGGAGATAAATGTTAAGATTTACCTTGGGTGACTATGTGATTAAATACTTCAGAGATTTTGTTTACAATCTTAGTTTGGATTACTTTGAAGTGTTTTGTGGATAGCTGTTTATTTAATGGTCTTTCTTGAACCGTGGTATATTTTTGTTGAATTTTGGAGATTAAGAGTAGTATTTATTTTTATAATGGAATATTTTTTTAGGGGATTATCTGATCTTGTACTAACCATTTTGTTTTTGGTTAAGGTCTAAAGACATGGTAAATATGTAGTTCATATTTTGTGGATTAGGTGATTTTCAAGAAGTTGATTATAGCGCTCTTAATGTGAACAAGTCATCCTAAATACTCATCTTTTGGAGAAAATATTAGTTTTTCTAATAAATCTTGTAAGAGATGAAAGTAAAAATGATAAGTAAGTATGTTTACTTATGATTTAGTTATGCTCATAACTTAATTCCTCAATTAAAAGTAACTTAAAACAAAAAAATTGTCTGTTATCTTTTCCTACTGGGGAATCAAATACTGTTTAACCCATCACAAGTTTGTGATTTTATGGTGTTTAACATTCTCCTAAACATGTTTTCTATCACTCTCTATCAGAACATGAACCTTTCTTTTCACTTCCATATCCATGATTTCAATTAATCCTAGTATTTGTTGTCTCGGGTGGCTTTTTTACTTTCCTTTATTTCATTTAAAATGATAGATTAATTTACTCCTTTTCTAATTCGGGACTTTCAATGATGCTTCCAAGCCCAATTTTAAAACTCCGGGGATGCAATTCCAAAAAGGGCGGAGGTATGTAACATCCCAGGTAAATAAAGAATATGAAATTTTCATATTTATTAATATTTGTGAATAAAATGTTAATATTACTTTAATGTTAATGCTATGTTCGATGGCGTACCCAATACGCAACAACAAATTTCTTTGAAATCTTACGTTGCACACTAATAGTATAATAATATTATTTTAAATGCTAGTTAACGCCTAGCCATTTTAATGGTAGGAATGGACATAAATAACTACTGAATTATTATATATGTATGTTAAATATTTTAACAATTACCCAATAAATGAGAGAGGCTTAAAATTCGAATGAATCCAAATTTAAGCACAAATATTCTAATATTCTTTAAAAGGTCGATTAACAGCCTTTTGATAGAGAACCCTTTTTAAATATATTTTTACGTCAAATTTTTATGTAATTTTTGAAGAAAATAAAATCTTTCTTTAGAATCAGGACATCAAAATTTAATTTGTGTAAATGTTTGTTATTTTTCCAATAAAGTTCATTTTATTAATGAATAGTTAAAATGATGTATTTTAATTTAAAACATCCTTTTAATCTAATTTATTTTTATGGTTATATTACCTTTTTAATTTGGTTAAAAGTGTAGTTAAAATATATTTTTATAATTTAATCCAATAGTGGTCATTTTAATTAATTTCACTTAGAAATTGGACATAAACATGTGTCAATATTCTGATAGATATTTTTACTTAAAAATATGCGATTTGTTTTGCCGGCGGGAATTAATTATAAAATAAATTAATGAAAATTATATGTTTTATTTTTGAAAAAATGGACATAATTTTTGAATTTTTTTAATATAAAATTTAATTTATATAAATTTTTGGTATTTTTCTGACAAATGTTCATTTTCAATGAATAGGGAAAAATACTGCATTTTACTTCAAAAATTCTTTTTCATCTAATTTAATTATATAGTTATATTATCATATTAATTGGTTTTAAAGTGTAATTGAATTATATTTTTATCACTTAGTACAATTTTTTTCATTTTACGTTATTTTACTTTTCAATTTGATGTAAAAATAAGTCAATCATTTGATAAATTTTACTTCATAAAAACTTTTCTCTGGTTGTGAAAACGAAAATTATTATTAAATTAATTACTGAAATTTATGTTTTTGGAATTTGGTAAAATAGATTCCATATTTGGAATCAGAGGGTCCAAATTATGTAATTAAGACCTTTTTGTTTTTTGACATTATGAATAGTAACGACGGTAATTATCTTTAATTATCGTGATTATTTAGTAATTGGGTAGTTAAGGGTAATTAAATAATAAAATAATAATAAAAAATGATGCAAAAATGTGTCCAAATCCTCTTATTGGGTCATGGAAGACCTTGGGATGTTTTTTTCCAAACATGAGGGCCCATGGAGTCACATCATTGTGATAGTGACATTTATGACTTTATTTTTTTTTAAATGAGAAATATAACAAAGGTTTGTATATCCTAATTAAAAAAAAATTAATTTTCATTAAATAAATGATATCTTTGACTATAAATATTCATTGGAAATATAAAAATATTTCCTACACCATGTTATTTTTTTTAATTTTTAGACATTAAATAAATAAATTTATTTATGAATCCATGATGATTTTGTGGCTACCTCATTAATGAACGATTTAAATAAACTGAAAAGATAAGGTAACAACTAAGACATTCACTTGTCTGAAACCTATTGGATGGGTGGATTTCAAAACCTTATCACCTTATCCTCAAAATATATTATTTTGGGACCTTTAAAATCTGAAAATAATTTTATAATAAATCAACATTTCAAGACCTTCCAAAAGTGACCCTCCTCCCTCTTATAAAAGGCCCCCACCCATACCCCCTTACCCACACCTCTCAAGCCCTTGTCTCATCCAACCTCTTCTCATATTATCTCTCCAAAGACCTATTTTACTCCTAGAAGCCTCACTTTGGGCTTAAGTCTTTCTATGGAAGCCTTTTCCTCAAATCAAAAAGAGTTACCCTATTTAGAGGTATTATCTTCTCTCGAGTTTATTTATTTAATTTTACTTCTTCACTCACCACTATATTATTATTATATGATCCCATAATAACACCAGTATCCTCAATATATTACTATGTTTTTATGATAAGTATTCTACATACACTTACACACACCTCTGTCTAATAGTTAAAGAACCTACAGTTTCTGTGGGTGGTGAATTACTGCCTCATGAAATGATGATTATTCAATCATCTTTTAACACCTCTCAGGGTTTAAATTTTGATTACGCTATATTTATATATGATATATAATATATTAATGTCCTCTCTATGATTCTTTATTTTATATTTAAAATATACCTTTAAGCTTTGCATGTTTTTCAAATGCGATAATTTCAAATGAGAATGTGTCGACAACCGCCCCCTCATGTGTTGTGACTCATTCATGCCAAACATGGAATTTATAAAGAATATAATTAATGAAATTATGTTAACTATATAACATATATATTATACTATTATTATAATATATCTATGTATCATTTAGTTTTTAAATTTCATTAATCTGACAAAAAATGAAAGTAGTGTTCATGCGTACGTACGACCTACCGTCTCCATGAACGGTACATTTCATTTATTATCTCAAAAAATTATTGAATATTTTCATATAAATATATATTGTATATATATGATATTTAAAATCATGAACACTATTCTGGGGATGATGTACTTATAACTACATGGACCATTCTCTTCCAACATGTTCATTTTTTACTCATGTTCTGAACATCGAAAAAACATATGATATGTACTCACATAATTAACTAATTATTATAACATGATAATATGTGATATTAATTGAATAATAAAAATTAAAGGATTTATTTAAGAAATTATAAATTGACAAAGGTTAATTATTCAGGAATATTATGAAATGAACAAGACAAGTTGGACTTGAGGTAAGGGATTTCTTATCTCTCTTTTAATTCTGTGAGATTTCCATTGTTCTCCACTTATTTATTGTATGTGGTGTATTGTGTAAATTAATTTTATATATATTATCATGATTATATTTATATTCATGGCATACTTTGAATCATTTTGTGCTTATTAACTTTTGTTCATATGACTCGATTTATTACTATGAGATAAGGGGTTGTATCTCACTTTTATTCATGTGAGATTCATGCTACATTTTCCACTATTTACTTTTGTGTGGTGTGAGTTCTTACCATGATTGTATTAATTGTGTAATATACTTTAATTTATGGGTATTTACATCTTGTTTATCCTATTCTTCTCTCATGGGGTGTATGTTTCGAACGTTACTGAAATAGGTAAGGGAACCTTTCACCCTCCTCATTTTAAAAAACTTCTTTTTGTTAGGTCTTTTAATTTACATATTTTTATGTTGGGATATGTTCTAATAAATCCTCATTGCTTTAAATTTTATGTCCAAGTGATGAGATACCCTTTTTATCTCTCATCAACTCATTTTATGAATTTTAAAGTGACGTCGTTAGGCTGTCGAATTTCTGTAAGGGAACTTCTTAACCGAATTTCAATTCTAAGGGTTAAACCTTTACATCTTGATTAAGTTGTACTATTAATATGTGTGGATGACATCAAATTTTTTTACACTTAATATCCACTTATATTCGGTGCATCTATATTTTTTACACATAATTATCTAATTGATTTATCCTTAATCTAAGGATACCAGCTTTGTACGAGACTTCATCTTAATATTCTTTCATTGAGGCATCTTTTGATTTCTATACGACTTTACATTATACAGTGTAAAAACCCCTTTTGACTTTTAATTTCATTCAAAATGAATCATTTTACACGAAGCATTTTAATAAACTACAAAATGAATGCTTATGTCTTACGTATGCATCGAAAATAACATTTCCACCGCCGTGACCATTATTTTAGTTTCAGCTTCCTCTAAAAGCAGTAACATTTTCTAAATGAAAAATAAATACCATGTTTTACTTTACTTTTATTTTGATATTGAAAATGGTTCTGATAATGTTTTGATTATATCAATGTGTTGTATTGATATCTTGTGATTGATATGTGGAAATGTTATGTTTCCTTTATGCATGTTTTATGTGATACGATTATGTTATGGTTCTTGGGAATTTTTTATGAAGACATGTGGTTCCTTGATAAACTAAGGGAAGGTGAGCCCGAGATATCTCTCCAATGCATTGGGTTACACAATAGAGTTAAATGCTATGGTTTTTCTGAAGATATTTAGGGAATATACTCTGATGGGTATTCCAAATGTAACCATGAGGGTTACTCCCTATGTATGAATGGTATGAATGCCACAAGTTACCTTTTTGTCTTATGATTTTGATGTGATTTTCATAAATATTTTGATTTCATGAGGAATGTTAAAGTGCATATGTTTTATGAGTAAATTATGATTTCATTGATTCTTATGTATACTTGGACTAATGTTTTCATTCTGTATTTTATATCCCTTACTGAGATTTTTATGCTCATCCCATATTTTTGAAATATTTTTCACTGGACATAAAGTGGATTAGGGTGAAGGATGGTTTCAAGGAAATGTAATGCTATCTAAAACATGGAACAAAACATGAATCTTTTATTCAAGATTTTTTATTTTGTGAAAAAATGGAAATAGAGTAGATGTGTCTACTTTGTAATCATTGAGATGTAATAGTTATTTCCTAATTCTATAAAAATATAAACCTGAAAAGATCCTCAATATGAATTATTCATTTAATTCATGATTATGTAATGTTTGATGGTCGGGGCCTTATATCTCTAATATTGGAACTTGTCAAGTGCAGTCATAATATGCACATCTTCAGCCTTATCAGTTGGGATAATATGCTACAAAAAAACTAGAGTTGATGAAACGTGCCCAAATAGAGTAAGGGGATCATGTGATGGGACCTGAACTGAAGTATCTTCACTCATCCAATTGTCACCACAAATCAATGCTAGTATCCTGGATGGATGTCATCATAGTGGTTTCTCGGAAGTGTCTGAGACATACCATAATCATTTGAGCATATATATACATAACAATGGGGTGATGACTCTAGAAGGATAGTCAAACACTCAATCCTATATGATGCAAGTTCCATTGATCAATGCAAAAAATTTCTCATCGTACTGAGTCGGCATGTTGGTATTAAAGATCCTAGTGAATGGATACTTCAGACGTCACACGATACCTAGACTCCATGATCTTATAGACGCACTTGAGAAAGATTGAAACTATTTCACTAAATCCAACCAAACCTGTTTTATTGAAACATTCGAAAAATGTCTCAAGGGTTAAACAACATTTGATACCAATCTATCATAGCCCCACAGAATCTAGGGCTCAAGACACAACTACCCCAAGCTCACCTCCATATTCTAGGGGTTGCGACAAGAATTGAAGGTACAAATAAACTCAATGAAGCATTTTCCTATAAAGCTGTACACATGTATACAAATAAAACAACGAGAAAGTTCATAGGTATAAAAATAAAGAATGAAACACTGATATAAATATAAAAAAAATTCATGAAGCACTAAACATCACAATGTCATGTAATGTATAACAGAATTAAAAATGGAAAAAATACACACCCAAATAAGAAATATTTCTCAAAATGACAAAACTAGATAATTGTAAATAGCTGAGGGAGACCATCTCCTGCATCTCAATTAATGAACACTATACACAGTCCTAAATACCCATATCCCTAAGCTCCTATGAAGTCACGATCAACCTGACTGTTGATTGAAAAATACTTGACACGTGTAGGGAGAATCCCACTTATGGGTGAGTATATTCATACTCAGTATAACACCTAGAAAAGGGTGAAGGTGATAAATTAAAAATTAAATGAAGAGGAAAATTAGTATATAGAACATGGTACATGAATCCCAAAAAGAAAGAGTAAGTGGAACTCTATCTCACACCTAATCCTAAGAAGAAGAGTTGCTAAAAGTTCCAAGGCAATTCCATCTATGAATCCCATCACCTCATGTTTCATCCCTTGAAACACAAGTCATAGGGACTCAATCACCACACCATTATACTATCTACTTTGGGCGGCACTGACATGATTTCGTGGTTTTATGTCACGTCTCATGAATGCATCTTAATGGGGGAAAGCATCCCTTTTTCTTATGAGTCCAAATATACATGAAACCAAAACTCATCTTTATTCCTCATATTAGAATGAACACTATTTCATAGTAGAGGAACCAGACCATAGTATGTTAGGGGGGTTTTATTCTGATAGTAGTTGTATATGTATCATGCCCACATAGATAGGGGTTTCACTATAGCTTCACTGGGACCCATGCCCTTGTACAGTAGAAAGTTCCACCCTAGTCATTGAGGACACACGCCATATGCCAATACAGGGATCAACTATGAAGGTAGGGGACCTTCATCTTTGCTGATGAGGGTTCCACTCTAATGGTTTAGGACCCGCACCTTGGTATCTCAAGGGGGTTCCACTCTAATGGTTGAGGACCCACACCCTGGAACATCTCATATCATATCTTGAAAGCCACTATAAAGGGAACCATCACATTTTATGTGAAAAAACGCATATTATAGGCTAATCATAGGCAAATATTTGAGTACATCAGAATAAGATATGGGAGGTAGAATATTCATAATGTGGTAAATAAGGCATTTGGGGCCCACATGATGTATAACTCCACCTCGTCACCTGGTCGTGTACCTAGAAATACTCGGGTACTAAACTATTTACCTGTACCCCTAGGAGGTCTAGTATTCTCCCAGAGTATATGGAAAAAATGGGAAAATGGATGATGATCGCATGATTATCAGCGTTGGTCTGAGGGAAAAAACATAATTTCTCTGTAATTCCTTCTCAAACGGCCATGGATAAAAAAACCAATCACACTACTGTGATCCATACTGAATCATGATTGTGATCAACTATTAATTTTCCTGAATTGGAAACCTATTGAAGAAGATGAATTTCATAGATTTGTCTACAAATAGTTTCTTATGGTGCCCATATCTCAATCCTAAAATAAAATACATGGATTACACCACTTTGATCCTCTCGAAAAAAATATCATTTTAGTATATTCATTTTTATCAATTAGACACTTGGTGAAGATCACATTTAAACACATTACATGCGAATGCAGCTTCATGGGCTGGAGACAGAAGTCCAAAAAAATACTTTAATTAGGTCTTCAAAAGGTCAGATAAATTCAAGGTCTCATCATCACAAATGGTTCACCATTCCAACACTAAATGAGGGGGAAATATTAGATAAAAAACTACGTAATAATAATATTTTTTTTATTATTGGGTGTTTAATTGTCTTAAGGAACGAGTCTGAAAAAGGTATCCAACATCTTTCAAAAAATGACGATCTCAATTTCAAGATTATGCGACCACTAGTGGATCGTTAATCAGATGCCACATGATGATGACATGACATATTTATGTTTCGAAAAAAAATAATAGATATAATATTTTGTATTTTTTTCATTAATTCACCTTTTTCTTCAATGAATCATTCTAAAATGAGGGGTGGGGGTTGCATCTCATTTTGTATGCGTAAGAGTTCATTCTTATTCCTGAGTTTATCTACCGGCATGCAAACGCCAAGGAATCTCTTTCATGAGATCATGTAAACGACATCATCTCGAAATGGACCCTATCACACTGCACGCCATCACCACTCGCCCATTGGGAATACATGGGTTATTAACCTGATCCCAAAACACCTCCGTTCATAGACACCCACATGCAGTACTGATAAGATCCTTTTAGCAAACATCATCCCATTTTTTATTAATCAATCCCGAACTATTGATCTTCATGTCGTTCGTGCCACCAAAAAAATTACAGGGGGTTTGGCCACATTTGAAATCTCCCTAGAAAAGTAAAATCATGGTCATTTGTTCCAAGAATGAATAATATGAAGAATGGTTGGGGAAATCAATAAAAAAATAATTAAACGTCACAGTCCAATAATTCTTGGCTGATAAACAGGAGTGGGAACATGGGATAGATCAATCATTAAACGAAAGAAATTATTGAATTTCATTATGTTCGAACACGAAATAATTATCGGGAGGATTTAAGATTGAAAAACAAATATAAATATAATCAAACATTAAATCCAGTACCATAAAACACCAATAGAGGAGTCCTACCACAATTACTGATTGATCATTGATGATGAAGACATTTTCCAACAATTCAAGTGTTATTTCAATGTTTAAAGCATCCTAATCTGCTCTAATATGGCGTTTTATTGTCTCTGATCATTATTCTATAATGGAAGGAAGGGGACAACTCTAGGAAAATTACATAGATTATGAGGATAACTGTTGGATGGTTTCTATGTCAATATATTTATATGTTTTACATCTATATCAATAAAGGAATTTAATCATTAATTAAACCACTAAATATACCCTCACCAATTGTCTCACCCGAACATCCCACATCGACAATAATTAGGTCACACATATGGAAAACAACATATTACGAACTCAACAGTGGGGTCAGATTTCAAATCTAGGTCCCTGCTCAAGAGTTATTTGGATATACTGTAAAAATAAAATAATATTATTTTATTATTTTATTTACATTTACATTCTTGGTTAATTTTTCTATAGAGAAACCATGATTAAACAAATTTATGTCACATACAGGGTAAAATCCATGTTCTAGACTCAACTGTTAACTCAAAATTATAATAAAAGATTCCTTTTAGGAGGTATTTTATTATTTCTGAAAAATGTATTCGCACATAAATAAATGAGATAATATTTTTCATAACATTAATCCTGGGAACACCAGGCCTCAGAATCACACTCTTTCTCAACATATGGCTCTAAAAACATTACTAGATATATTCAAAAGACATTCAAAGGAATAAAAAGGCATATACCGGTTACACATAATACTCATTTTATGATAAGAATATAAAATGGAAGTGAAATTCAATTATATCCACCAAGTATAAATAATATGAGATTTTCTTTATGGTCGAAGTGTAGATGAAAACCTGAGGTAAACTATCATAAGTGGATTGGTAAATTTTTCCGGTGTGTAATGGATAGTCATCATACAATCTAATTTCAAATTGATGGGACTAAGTTATCTAGCCATTCATATTAACGAAATTATCCACTAACTGTACCACCCACAATCTAATGATTCAAATGAAAGGAGTTGATAATTACACAAATTAATTCATGAATATGAATATTTTTTATGAACAGAATCAGTCACCACATAATAAAAAAGTCAAAGGGCAATTTTATGTGATAGAAACTTCTGATGTGGATAATTAGAATTATAAGGATAAAGGTATACTTATCATTCCCTGTAGAACATGTATTGTCTTATTTGATTCTAGATCCACCCAATAATTTATTTTTGAATAAATTACTAATGTGATCACCATACCACCTTAAAATTTAGATTTTGAGTAAGCTGTCAAAACCAATAATGGAATAATGGCCACATATCATGTTTATAGTTCATCAACTATTGATGTTTGTGGGGAAATGATTCTAGTAAATCATGTCACTCTACCTTTAGTTGAATTCAATGTTATTAATAGCATGGATTATATTTCTCTATATGGATCTAATATTAATTTACATGTAAGGGAAGTCTCATTCCTTATTTTAATAAACCTGTAACCATTTATCAATGCAAGGATGAATATGAAATTCAAATGGAATTGTTTCCACCTTGTGGGCCCTAATTTCTATAAGTGTAGTTTATCCATCTCTCATGGTAAGATAGAAGATCAATATTAAGTATACACCTATTGTATGTGAGTTTGTTAATGTCATTCTTGAATTATTTCCTATTCATCTACCAAATAATGAAGTTTATTTTTTCAATATAACTCTTACTGGGGGATATCGTTGTTTCATATAATATTTTTAGGATGGCCTAAATTATGTTTTAGGAATCAATGAAGAAACTCTAAGAGAATATTTATAAGGAATTAAGATTACATAGTGCATCACTTCATGTTGAACATGTTCATTGGGTTAGGAAAAATTATGGGTCAATGTGTCTTTACACTGGTTATCAATATCTTCAAAAATATACAATAAGGTTAAAGTACCCTCTCCCTTGTATTGATTACTTATTTGATGAAATAAAAAGAGATCAAAAGGTTAACCTGATTTATATTAATTTTGGAGTACATCAATTAAGGGTCATGAGGGTAGATATATCCATGATGGAATTCCATACATGGTATGAAAACTATAGGAATACATTTATTTATTTTTCTCAATCTAAATACCCCACTATATTTATATACATAATGATGAGTTTATTTAGATATTATCATGATCAATTTGTGGTAGTCTTTAAAAATGATATTGTTTTATATTCAAGTGAAAATATGTAATATGATTATCACTTAAAGATTGTGATAAAGACCTAGAGGATGGATAATATTTATAAAAAAATTTCCATGTGTGAATTTTGATTAAGAAACATTCATTTTTGGTTATATAATATCATGTGCAGGTATATAAACAGATCCATCAAAGATAAAAGTCATTGAGAAATGTACTAGGATAAACACAATGGCTGGAATTCAAATTTTTCATAGGATGGATGAAAATTATTGGTATTTGTTGAAATATTTTTCAGAATATTCTAATCCAATAACTATGTTGACTTGGAAAGATGATATGTTCATATATATAGAAGCTTGTGATACAAATTTCAAGGAGATGAAAATAAGTTTGATCAATGCACATGTGCTCACACTACCCTATAGTAAAGAAAAGGATTCATATATATAGTGATACATAAAATAATGGACTTAGATGTGTACTCATGGGAGATCATATTGTGATTTCTAATGCCCCATGTAAATTTAATTTCCATGTAAAAATTTATTCAAGTCTTGATTTCGAGTTGGTTGCGGACATTTTTTCATAAAAAATATGGAAGAAAAATATTTATGGATAACTCTATGAGATATATACATATAAAAAATATTAATGTTTACTTTATATTAAAAATATATTTATATGAAACAAATAATATGGTTATAGCTAATTAAATATTAGGACCACTCAATTCATTACAACCCTGAGAATGTTAATAATGAGGAAGATGATTTGACCCGAAATTATCAATCTATATTATATTAAGAGGATAAAAATGAATCAAAATTTATGTATCTATAAATTATGAATATGAAAATCATAATTAAAGGGGTGAAATATTATATTTCTCAAATTAATGTTCAACTATTTATACATGTGATGAATAAAGAGCAGTTGAATGATGATTTTGAGCTGCAAAAGAAGGTGGGTAATGTTGCTAAGTTAAAACATGATTATGATGTAATAATATGGTCTAAGAATCGTGGTTGTTACCCAATCATACAATATTTGAAAATAGAGAGATTTTCTAAAGCACATAGTTCTTCATTATCTATTTAGCATGGTTGTAATTATATGAATTGAGACATGAAAGAGTAATTATAGTGGGATATCATGAGGAGAGATATTGGAGAGTCTTTTTCATGATTACTGGGTTTTTAGAATGTTAAGGTTGAGCAACATAATTCTATGGGGATGTTAAACCCATTATCAACACCTGAATGGAAATTGAAAAATAACAACATTGAATTTTTTTGGACTACTAAATAAATAAAAGGCAATAATGCTATATGGGTTATATTTGACCACCTTGATAATTAATGACAATTAACTACCATCAAATATTATTTATCCCTTGATCGAAATGATATATAATATTTTATGGAGTTAGAAATTTTTCACAAGGTAGCACTTTCCATTTTATATGATTGGTATCTGAGTTTTAACTTGATTTATTGGAGAATTCTTATGTAGGATCTAAATATATAGTTATGTTTCAACAATAATTATCATCCTTAGACCGATGGATTGTCTGATAGGAACATTAAAACTCTAGATGTAATTTTTAGATCTTATTATATGAATTTCAAAGGTGGTTGTCGTCAACACCTTCCTTTGGTTTCAATTTCTTATAATAAAAGATTATAAAATAGTATTTAGATAGGTCATCATAAATCCCTATATTGCTTGAAGTGAAAACTCCCAAAAATATGTAAGTAAGTTAGAATATGAAATTTATTGGACATGATATAGCTAATTATATTCATAGAAGGTCATATCCATTCAACAACACATACGATCAGCTTAGAGTCGATAGAAATGTTATGATGAAAATTGTAGGAAAGATCTCTAGTTTAAAATGAGTGGCATGGTATTCATACGAATATCCCCCTAGAAGAGAGTGAAGATAATAAGAAATAATTCAGAGCTAATTCCTATGTATATCATCCCTTTATAAATTATTACTCATATTGGGATGATATCTTATCGATTGTTTCTTCTATAAAATCTCTTTCTAGGTCATGATGTATTCTTTGTATCTATCTAAATGGAGTATATATATGATATTTATTATATAATAATGTATGAGGTTTTTCTAATGGCAAAATATATTTATTATAAAGAACAACAGATATCTATTTTCTATCATAGATACGATGTCCTGCAAAAAAAGACCACTCACTCGGTTAATGTTTTTTATTGAATCCACCAATTTGAGGAAGATAAATGGGAACCTGAGGATGTGATGAGGTAGGGGTATCCTCATATCTTAGTATCCATGTGATGAATTTTGAGAGTGAAATTAATTTTAATCAGGGTATAATGCAAAACCCCATTTTTTGTATGATATATTTTTCATTAAATAATGTAATTGGTTTGACAACATGTGTTGTACACAACATCATGTTTAAACGAACTGAATATAATTAATAAAATGTCATTTTCCCTTTATCACCTAGCTGTTATATTGGTAAGTATGAATACTAATAAATAAATTATAAAAATTAAATGGTCTATACATTTATAAAATAAATTCCTGATTAGAATTAATATAAAATATTCAATTTAAAATAACAGTGTTGTTTATCAGAAAAATATTTTTTATGCAGTAAAATGAATTTTATATACATATATTAATCACTATTGGAATAATGTTTTAATGATATTTATATATTATTTAATTTATCAAATAAATTCAGAAATGAAATAATATTTTTCAATGAAAAGTATAATAATAAATCCAGTTTTATGAATGAAAATTTATTTTCTCCCTAAAAATTAGTTGTTGTATTATTTTGTGCCCATAATTTAAAATTAATTTATACCATTTATAGGTATTGAATTACATAAAATTAATTATATATTTTGAATTAGGATGATCTAATTTTTTTAATTATCCCCACTTAATATTTGGTTAATATGAGTAGTAACTATTACAAAATTTATCACCTCAGTAAAGTGTAAATCAGGATAATATTCGTTAAAACTATGTGATAAGGCCATAATTATTCATCATAATTAAAATTGGTTGAAAAAAATTAAAACCATAACACATAAGGTTCAAAATTAACTTCTTTAAAGGAAACATGAAAATACAAATACATATATATTATTTAAACCAATATATGCAATATTTCACTCTCTTCATTTTAAAAATTATTTATGTGTTCAAATAGGAACATAAATTAGACATGAATTGATATTAATATTAATTTTGTTCCTAAGTAAATTATATTAATGATGGTATTATATTTATAATTTTATTGATATAAATAAAAAACTAAAAAGCTTACACCAGGATGATGCATTAATAATTCAATTTATAAAAAATACAATAAAGGGTATTAAAAATATTAAAATTAACATAATTTGCAATATATGAGGTGTTAAAAAACTTATATAGATAACCATGAAATTTTTAGTATATAATATATAATTTTTTTTTAATTTTAAATGCTGTCTTAGTTTTTTTAAACTCAAATTAATGAATGATATGAAAATAGACAATAATTATATTTTATGGGAATATTATTTTTATAAATTATTTAAAATTAATAAGAAATTTTAAATAGTAAAAAATGGGATAATATATGGTCTAAAATTTCATATTCTATGCATTTATATTCCATTTATAAGAATTTTTCTTGAGAAAAATATTATTATATTTTAATCTTTCGAAAAATTAGAAAAGTCCCCTCACCTCAATTATATTAAGCGAAATCTTCCTTCCCTAAATTACAAAACATTTAGCCTTATAACTCAAAACATATATGGAACACTTATTTATACCCTTAAATGGTAAATTGTTTTAGGTTATGGTATTCTCTAAAGACCCAACCTAGATCCTTTTAGAGGAGATCTGAATATGTCATTTCGAAAAAGATATAATCGCTCTAACTGAGTACTTTATTTTTATATTCTTCTTTAAATAATTTAAGCCAATGATATTCATCATAAAAAAATAAATTTAATATCTTCAATATTATGATATGGTAGTATGATTATTAAAAAACCATTATACACCCTCGTTGACATGAAATAATGCGTGAATGTATTTCTCAGGCATACGTAAAGCTTACCGTCTCTATGTGGTGATAAAATTAAATTTTCATAATAATATTTTATATTTTATAATTACTTTGGGATTAAGGTTTTTATATATTATATTAATGAAATAATTGTAAATATATAAATATAATATTATTTCTACATTATTATTATCCAGTCGGTTTAGAAACAATGATGTCGCTCGTCTGTATGTATGTACTACCATCACCAAGATGTGATGTGATTATTTTTTCATTTATATTTAACATGGATAATAATAATGGAGGATTTTATAAATATATATTGTATATATGATATAATAATGGTTTTAGAATAGTGTATTATAATTTTAATTTCTTTCATACCATTAAAAAAATGGAAACAACATTCATGTGTATTTTAACACCCCGAGATTTTATATGATATATTATTTTTAATTTATTTCATATCTTCTATTGTACGCTACACAAGGATTATCTTTCCCCATACGCAACACCATATTAGCTTCCACTATACGCAACACTAA
Organism: Viscum album; assembly: GCA_963277665.1. Lineage (NCBI taxonomy): Eukaryota > Viridiplantae > Streptophyta > Magnoliopsida > Santalales > Viscaceae > Viscum > Viscum album. Next base: position 1,381,264,729 of record OY728166.1, read on the forward strand.
TCTTGGATCGTGTTAAAAACAATTTCAAGTTTGTTTGATAGTATTTATTCTATGTAACATTGAGTGTATATATATATATATATTCAATGTATAAATAAATTATGGTTGGATTTTGTTATACGCAACAACAATGGAGACTTTCACTACACGCAACCCTGACTTGGCTTGCATTACATGCAATCACGACCTTCTTCGATAGCATGTGTTGTACGCAATACCAGGTTTCACTAAACAACGATATATGAATATAATATTATTATTAACTAGACTTATAAATAGTATTAACTAAATTTAGAATTTTATAACATTATTATTCATCTTACAAATTTTCTAGAACATGGTATGAGAACAAAATAAATTTTTCATGTAAAATATGTAATTTTCAAAAAATGGAGTTTTGCCACCTTTTGATGGAGCACCCACTTTAAATATAGTTTTTGACATGTTTATAAGTTCAATTTGAAAAAATAAAATACTTCTTAGGAATCAGGATATAAAAATTTACTTTGGATAATTTTTTGATATTTTTCTGATAACTTCCTTATTTTAATGAATAGTAAAATCACGCTATATTTTAATTGAAAGCAACTTTTTTCATCATAATATTTTTAATGGTTAAATTAAAATATTTAATGGTTTTAAAGTATAAATAGAATATATTTTTACTATTTAATATAATGTATTCCATTAGTATTGATTTTACATTGAATTCGAAGGTTAAATCAATTAAATCTTTTGCAATGTTTTAAACAAAAACCTGTTTTCTTTCGACAATGGGATTAATTTTAATTTAATTTTTGAAAATTCTGTGTATTGAATTTGGAAAAATGGATTCCATATTTTAAATCAGTGGGTCCAAATTATGTTAATAGCTACTTTTTATTTTTGGGCATTATGAATAGTAACTATCGTAAATTTTATTTACCATAGTTAAAGATAAATCATGTAATTAAGGGTAAATATAATAATATAAAATCACCCTAACACTTGTATTAATATAATTGGATAATTATATTTCATCCTAAGGAATAATTTGGATAAAATGGAATCCATTATAACCCACTTGGATGTGATTAAGACCTTTATTTTATTTTATTTAAAGGGAAGTGAAATATGTCTCACTCAAACTTTAATAATTAAAGTATTTTTAATATAAGGTTATATAGAATATAAATTCATTTATAATTACTCATTTTAATTCCAAAATGTTTTTCCTTGTTATATTAATTTATTTTTAATTATTAAGAGATATCAAATTACCTTAATACCTTATACATTAATGATGCAGAAATTATTTATTTAGTGAAAAATCAGTAATATAGTTTTTATTGAAATAATAATACCTATTAAAAGGCCCAAAAACCTGACCAAAACTTATTGGTAGTATATATATAAACCATAATCATCCAATTACCGAATATATGACCGTTGGGAGTCTTATTAATGTGATTATGACACTTATATTATTTTCTTTTAAATGTTGTCAAAGTTGTCACCTTCATAATTTAATAAATATAAAATTTTAAAAGTAGAGTGTTTTCGAATATAAATCCGACTAAAAGTATTCTTATGAAATATATAACATTTATATTAATCCTAGTATTTTATTTTTAATTTTTATACATCAAATATGTATATTCAATAATTATACAAAAATGTTGTAGAAATTATTTTATTAAGATATGTATCAAATAAATGGTTTTAAAAATAGTAAAATAAATATTATATGAACTATTTAATGTGATCTAGTAATTTTCATGATGCATATAACATGATAGGAACCTATTAAATATTTTAGTTCGAATATATCCTCTATGTGTATTTTATTTAAATTCAAATAAATAAATAGTATCAAAATTGACAATATTGTTATTTTATAAAAATAACATATTATTAAATTGTTTAAAAATCACGAAAATATTTAAAAATGATAATTTCAAATTTATATAGTCTAAAATGTCATAATGTATCCAATTATGGAAAATTAACAACATATAAGTGATTATTTATAACCATTTAAAATTTAGAATTTTATTACCACAAATAAAATTAAATTGATTAAATAAGAATAAATAAAAATGATAAGGTATAAAATAAAATAAAAACATATCTACATTTGATTGGTTGATGATATTACAACCCTATATAATATCATATTCAAATTGAGTCATTTTTTATGGTTTTTCTGTGGGTTCTGAATTTGTATTAATCTAATATTTTTGAGGATTCCAAAGGTGCCCCTCTCCTCCCTTATAAAAGGGCCCCTCCTCCATCTCATCTCTACAATAATTTGAGCCTTCAATATCGTCCAACTCTGCCAATTTCCCTTATAAACGTCCCTAGAAATAATATAGAGGTCTTGGATTTCTTCAAAGACCAATTTTATTACCCTAAGAGGAGGTTTCAAAGAAGCGTGTCGAAGAAGAGGTAATATCTGTTACCAATTCTTTCTAATTTATTTTTTCTTATACTTATTATTATTTATTTGTTTCATTATAAAGTAATAAAATAAGAATCCCTAATATACTGATATGTTATTATAAATATTAAGCAACCCTATTCCACCTTTTATCCATCCTATGGAAAAAGAAATCACCGCGCGTGCGTACGTACGGAATACCATCTCCACGTCGTGGTGTAATATTGTTTTCCACCACCACCTTACATGGATGGGTATAATGTTGTAAATAATTACTAAATATGATTAATATAACATCATAATAATTCTATGATATTATATCATCCACTCCAATTCCATTCAATAAATACGGGAACGATATCATCACTCGTGCATACGTACGGATTACCGTCTCTACGACGCGATGAGATTCATTTTCCATGTTAAGAATTTAAGAATGGTTATAAATTATATATAATAAGTAATAATTAAATATATGAATTAATAATGCTACTGGATTTATGTATATATATATGTATGTCATCTACTTAATTCCATTCAATTCAATAAGGAAACGAAAACAGCCTTCATGCGTACGTACGACCTACAGTCTCCATGAACGGTGTATTTCATTCAATTTTTGATCTATTATATATATGTATATTCAGAATATATATTATATATAAATCATGTTTTATATTCTTTAATTAAGTAATCATGATCCAAGTAATCATATGAATAATTACAAGTCAAAACACGGACGACAAATGAAACGATTTTACCCAAAACACTCTTTAACGTGCAATTTACAAAAGATCTGGTAATATAAAGTCATTAGTGAACCATATATGATATAATAAAAATTAATATGATTCTTTATTAAGTTAATGACATTATTTAAATCATTATACAGGAGGTTTGGATATGTATGAAGTATATCAGACCTAAGGTATGGGATAATGTTGCAATCTCAATTGTTTTCTATCTGAGATTGCTAATATGTAAGTATTTAATTGGGTTATATTTATCATCCATGTACAAGTTTTATAAAAATGTTTTAATGTATGTTTAAAGTCCTTTTTACCCATTTTTGACTTTTACTACATGGTATGTAAGGAATCTTTTTTTGTTTACCATATGATGTACTTTTTGACTTTTCCGACAAAAGTATGAGAAGAATGTTATTTTTAACTTATATGGTGTGAAAGGATTTTTACGGTTTCATAACACCTCATTTTCATGAAGCATACTATACAAGATTTTATGAATATTTTCAAAAAAATAATTTTCATTTAAAATTTTATCGAATTTTTTGAAAAGAAAATTATTTTGATTAAGAAAGGATATTTTCCTCAAGAATTTATTTCAAGTGTTTTATCAAAACTATTTTCAATCAAAAATGACTTTATTTAATATGTTTATGTTTCAAGTATAATGTATCCATTATTTAAATGGTTTTATTCTTCTTATGATGAAATTATATCCATTTTTTATATGGATAATGTTATGATGGCATTATGTTTAAGAATCCCATTTTTATTACATGGTTTAAGCTATGATGTATGATTTATGATTTTGGGGCACACATTAGAATGGTTTCATTATGATATGGATGGGACCTATATCTCCCTCCAATTCATTGGGTAAATATTTATATCTCATGAGATAGACATGGCTGAAACGACAAGTAAATCATGTTTAGTAATATAAGGCTGGAACAGCATGTAATCCCGGTTCAGTATGGGACTTTGTCCACTAATATAGTCTTGGAAGCAATGCCTTGGCTAATATGGAAATCGTATCATGTGATTAATGTTTTTACACAATTATAAGTTTTATTTCAAAGCTATTTTATCATGATTTATGTTCCATTATGATCTGTACCTTACGTATTGCCTTGTTTTATGTCACTGCTCAAGATTTCGATATTTAAACATTATGTTCATATTTTTATGTTTAAATGTATATGGTTTGTTTTATTTTCTCCATGCATACCCTTAAAAATAATTTGAGCTCACCCTTTATATGTTTTCTTTTCCCTAAGATATAAAGAAAGGTTTTAGGTAAGGAAACAAAAGGGGAAGATCTTTATGGGAGATATTGAAGATCTTTCACCATGATTAGAATATTGTATTCCAAGTTTCCAAAGACACTAAACTATTATAGTCCTTTGGTGTCTGTTTTTGTTATGAATTAATTATTCTAAAAAAGTAATGTAATGTCCATGTATGTCAAGGTTTTGGCCTCTACAGTTGGTATCAGAGGAACATTTTAGTCAACCATTGGAAACTAGGATGCGAGAGCTTTAGTGAGATCCCTGTAGATATTTCTAAGGTATGTCTTGGGATGTCCCTAATGTTAAGTATAAGTATAAGTTATAGTCCTATAATTTTGGTAAAAATATTATAAATAAACCTAGGATGTCAGATATGGAAGGTAATCCCCCTTTATTATGTTGTTTTCTATATCATGATGTTTGCCTCACGCGATCCTTTTTGGGTTTTAGACGATGGAAAGAACCCGAAGGAACATTGTTGATCATTTTAATGGACGATGCAATGATTGTGCTCCTGAACAAACCAATGTTATGGGAGATGGAATGAACAATATTATTTCTATAATTACACAATCTATAAATCATTATGGACTTCAAAATGAGCAGAGAAAGGAACAAAATTCTGTTGAATCCTTCATGAGGCAGTGTCCACCTTCATTCAATGGGTCATCTAATCGATTAGTGGCTGAACAATAGATCAATACCACTGAAAAGATATTTTCAATTCTACAATGTTTTGATCATGATAAAGTAATCTTAGCAGTATATTGTTTGGAAGGTGAGGCTGATCAATGGTGGAATCTTATCAAGAATACAAGGAAAAGAGATGAAATTGAGTACATGGAATGGGATGAGTTCAAGAACTTATTTTTCAATATATACTTCCCTCGTTTTCTTCGAACAAATATGGTGAAGGAGTTTCTTGAACTAAAGAAAAAGGATGATGAATCTGTTGGTATATACGAGGCAAATTTTACAAGGCTTGTAAGGTATGCATCTGGATTTATCATTCAACCTGAAAGTAAAGTTGATCGATTCCTCAGTGGATTAAAACCAAGTCTTAGAAGGGAATTAACTATAAGATACTTCAGTAGCTATGAAGAAATTGTGCGTTGTGCTATTATGGTAGAACTGGAAATTGGTGTTACATATCCATCTAATTGTTTTGACAAGAAATGAAAGTTGGAGTTCAAGGAAAAAACTCAGAACAATGGTGAAAAGAAGATGAATGTTACTTGATGCTCAAAGTGTAGAAAAAAGCATGGTGGAGATTGTCTAAAATCTACTAGAAAATGTTTCAAGTGTGGAAAAGAAGGTCATAGAGAAGTGGAGTGTCGTAGTAATGGAAAAAGGGATGCTAATGATATGAATAATGAAAAGACTGCAAAGAAAACACCACCAACACTTCAATGCTTCAAGTGCAAGGAAATGGGGAATTATGCTAATAAATTCCCTAATCCAAGGGTTAATGATGATCAACATGATCAACCACATAAGGAGATGGATAAAGGGAGGTCACATGCGATCACTATTGGCAATGTTGAGTATGACAACGATGTAGTGGAATGATTATGAGTTTATGTAAGGATATTCCAATATAATGTTGTGGAATATAATTTATAGTAATATGGAATATTATAATATCTATGTATTGGTTTATTATGGTTTTCAATAATTATATGGTACCGGTAACCATGAAAAGTCATTCAAATAATTTGGAAAGCAGATGATATGCGCATAATAAAGGGATAAGGAGAAAATAAATTGTTTGATAGTCTTCATGAGCTCATGATTGATATACGGACTAAGTGATATCATGGTTTGAGTATATAGAATTTTTGGGATTTTGGTATGTGGAAAGATTTAACTTTTGAAATCACTAATGTTTTCACTATGGTTCTATGGTAATTCATATTTCAAAAGAATACATGATTAAGTTATTCAAATGTTTGAAATGTGACCAACAAGATATATCTTATGATATATGGGGGATAAATGATGGTATTCACATGCTTGGTAGATGACATTTCATGTAATCGTTTTATTTATACTATGAAATTGGACATATATATAAGCCTAAATAATGGAATGGATTATGTTGAACATAAGATAGTATTTTTTAAGGATAGAAATTTTTTCGATATTATTTCTGAAATGTTATAATAGTATAGTTTTAGAAAAAGGACAACCTGCAGGATGGGAAACGACCCGTCACGTTGGACAAGGTTGCGATAATTGAACCCACAACCAAAGTTCAAAAGGCCTTTATCACCTTCCAATAACCTAAAAGAAGTCCCTGGTTAAGTAGAAACTAGTTTTATTTTATTAACTGTTATGATAGATGACATATAAGTCCATTTTTGGAACGATATACGATATATTGACTTATGTATATGACTATTTCTAACCTTTTGTTTGAGACAGATTGAATGACCCATCATTATATCACATGATCTACCAACACTTCACGAATGACAAATTCAAATTTTTTTATTTAGGAGATGAAGTGGAAATTGTTTAAGGCATGAACAACGGCGAGATTGTACCAAAATCAAGAATGTATTTCTTTTGATTTGAAAACTTTTCAACATTAGGGAAATGATCTTGAAAACCAAAAATTTTGTCCTAGGGACCTCATATCAGATGAATCAGATGGTACCTTAGAACATCACAAATTTATGTCTTTTTGATTGTTGTATTTTTCATAAGTCATGTCCTCTACCACTCTTCATCAGAACATGATGGTTAGATTCCTCTTCAATATCAATATTTTCACCTATGTTCTCCTATGTGGAAACCCAATGATTAGTTAATTTGGGTAACCATAACATTTCCTACGTTAGTTTTTAAAGATATGTTTTGGTATTCCCTCTTATGATGTGGGTTTCAATGAAAGAAACTCTCATGTAAAAAAACCATTTATAACCCTGACGAATTTAGAGGGAGAAATTCATTTTAAGGGGGGTAGAATGAAACACCCCGATATTTTATAAGATATATTATTTTTAATTTATTGCATATCTTCTACTGTACGCTACTCCAAGATTAACTTTTTCTATACGCAACACCGTATTAGCTTGCAGTATATGCAACACTAATCTTAGATCGTGTTAAACACAATTTATAGTTTGTTTGATAGTAGTTATTCTACACAAAATTGAGTATATATATATAATATATATTCAATTTATAAATAAAATATGGTTTTATTTTGTTATATGCATCAAAAAAGTAGACTTTCACTACACACAACCCAGACATGTCTTGCATTACATGCAATCGCGACCTTCTTCGTTAGCGTGTGTTGTACGCAATACTGGGTTTCACTAAAAAATGATATATGGTTATAATATTATTATGAACTAGACATTATGAAAATTATAAAGTAAATTTTGAATTTTATAACATCATTATTCATCTTACACATTTTCTAGAACATGGTATGAGAACAAAATAAATTTTTCATGTAAAATATGTATTTTTCTAAAAATGTAGTTTTGACGGCATTTGATGGCGCACCCACCTTAAATATAGTTTTTGACATGTTTATATGTTCAATTTTACAAAATAAAATTATTGTTTGGAATAAAGATATGAAAATTTAATTTGGATAAATTTTTTATATTTTTCTGATAACTTTCATATTTTAATGAATAGTAAAAGCATGCTATATTTTAATTAAAAACAACTTTTTTCATCGTAATAATTTATATGTTTAAATTATATTACTTAATAGTTGTAAATTATAAATAGAATATATTTTTACCATTTAATATAATGTATTCCATTAGCATTTCTTTTACGTTGAATTCGAAGGTTAAATCAATTCAATCTTTTGCAATGTTTTAAATAAAAACCTGTTTTCTTTCGACAACAGGATTAATTTTAATTTAATTTCTTAAACTTATGTGTATTGAATTTGGAAAAATGAATTCCATATTTGAAATCAGTGGGTCCAAATTATGTTAATAGGTTACTTTTTATTTTTTGTCATTATGAATAGTATCCATGTTAAATTTTATTTACCTTAGTTAAAGATAAATCGGTTAATTAAGGGTAAATATAATATTATAAAATTACAATAACACTTTTCTTAATATAATTGGATGATTATATTTCGTCCTAAGGAATAATTGGGTCGAAATGGAATCCATTATAACCCACTTGGATGTGATTAAGAACTTAGTTTATTTTATTTAAATGAAAGTGAAATATGTGTCACTCAAACTTTAATAATTAATGTATTTTTAATATAAGGTTATATAGAATATAAATTCGGTTATAATTACTCATTTTAATTCTAAAATGTTTTTACTTGTTATTGTAATTTATTTTTAATTTTTAGGAGATATTTAATTACCATAATAGCATATACATTAATGATGGAGAAATTATTTATTTAGTGAAAAATCAGTAATATAGTTTTTATTGAAATACTAATACCCATTAAAAGGCCCACAAATCAGAAAAAAAAATTATTGGTAGTGTCTATATACACCATAATCATCCAACTAACTAATATAGGACCATGTGGAGTCTTGTAAAAGTGATTATGACACTTATATAATTTTATTTTAAATGATGTCCAAGTTGTCACCTTCATAATTTAATAAATATAAAATTTTAAAATTTGTGTTTTTTAAAATATAATTCTGACTAAAAGTATTATTATGAACTATATAATATTTATCTTCATCCTAGTAATTTAGTTTTAATTTTTAAGAAACAAATAAGTATATTTAATAATTATACAAAAAATGTTGTCGAAATTATTTTATTAAGAGAAGTATCAAATAAATTGTTTTACAAATAGTAAAATAAATCTTATATGAACTATTTAATGTGATACAATACTTTTATAGATGAATATGATATGTCAGGAACCAGTGAAATATTTTAGTTTGAATATATCCTCTGTTTGGATTTTAATTAAATTCAAATAAATGAATAGTGTCAAAATTGACACTATTGTTATTTTATAAAAATAACATATTATTAAATTGTTTAAAAATCATAAAAATATTTAAAAATTATAATTTAAAATTTATATAGTCTAAAATGTCATAAAGTATCTAGTTATGGAAAATTAACTACACATATGTGATTATTTATAACCATATGAAATTTATACTTTTATTACACAAATAAATTTTATATAGATTAAATAATGATAAATCAAGATGATAAGGTTTAAAATAAACTCAAAACATGTCTAAGGATTGGTTTATGAGATTACAACCCTATATAATCTCATATTCGAATTTAGTCATTTTTTGAGGTTTTTATGTGGGGTTTGAATTTGTATTAAACTAATATTTGTGAGGATTCCAAAGGTGCCCCTCTCCTCCCTTATAAAAGGGTACCTCCTCCCTCTCATCTTTACACAACATTGAGCCTTCAAGATCGCCCAAAACCTCCCCATTTACCTTTTAAACTTCCCTAGAAATATTCTAGAGGTCCTGGACTTCTTCATAGTCCAATTTTAGTGCCCTAATATGAGGTTTCAAAGTGGCATATTGAAGAAGAGGTAATATCCTTTACCAATTCTTTAAAATTTATTTCTTCTTCTACTTCCTCTTATTTAATTGTTTCATTTTGATGAAACAACATCAGTATCAATCATACACTGATATGTTATTATATATATGAAACAACCCTATTCCACCTTCTATCCATCCTATGGAAAACGAAATCACCGCGCGTGCGTACGTACGGAATACCGTCTCCACACCATGGTATAATCTTTTTTTCCACCACCACCTTAATTGGATGGGGATAATGGTGTAAAGAATAACTACATATGATTATTATAAAATCATAATAATTCTATGATATTATATCATCCACTACAATTCTATTCAATAAATACGGGAACAATATCATCGCTCGTGCGTTCGTACGGATTACCGTCTCCACGACGCGAGGAGATTCATTTTCCATGTTAACAATTCAAGAATGATTATAAAGTATATATAATAAGTAATCATGAAATATATGACATAATAATGCTACTGTATATATATATATATCTATGTCATCTACTTAATTCCATTCAAATCAATAAGGAAACGAAAACAGCGTTCATGTGTACATACGACCTACCGTCTCCATGAATGGTGTATTTCTTTCCATTTATTGATCTATTATATATATGTATATTATGAATATATATTATATATAAATCATTTTTTATATTCTGGAATTAATTAATCACGATCTATGTAATCATATGAATAATTACAAGTTAAAACACGGACGACAAATGAAACGATTTTACCCAAAACGCTCTTTAACGTGGAATTTACAAAAGAACGAGTAATATAAAGTCATTAGTGAACCATATATGATATAATAACAGGGAATATGATTCTGTAATAAGTCAATTGAATTATTTAAATCATTATACAGGATTTTTGGATACGTACAAAGCATATCAGACCTAAGATAAGGAATAATGTTACAATCTCAATTGTTTTCTATGCGAGATTGCTTATACGTCAGTATTTACTAGGGTTACATTTATCATCCATGTCCAAGTTTTATAAAAATGTTTTCATGTATGTTTAAATTCCTTTTTACCCATTTTTTTCTTTTACTACATGGTATGTAAGGAATCTTTTTTTGTTTACCATACGAGGTACTTTTTGACTTTTCCGACAAAAATACGAGAAGAATGTTATTTTTAACTTATACGGCATGAACTTATTTTTACGGTTTCATAACACATAATTTTCATGAAGCTTACTCTACATGATTTTATGAATATTTTCAAAAAGATACTTTTATTTTAAAACTTCATGGAATTTTTTGAAAATAAAATGATTTTGAAGAAGAAAGGATATTTTCCTCAAGAATTAATTTCAAGTGTTTTATCAATACTATTTTCGATCTAAAATGACATTATTCAATATGTTTTTGTTTCAAGTATAATGTCTCCATTATTTACATGGTTTGTTTCTTCTTATGATGAAATGATATCCATTTTTTAATATGGATTATGTTATGATGGCATTATGTTTAAGAATACCATTTTTATTACATGGGTTATGCTATGATGTATGATTTATGATTTTGTGGAACACATAAGAATTGTTTCATTATGATATGGGTGGGCCCTATATCTCTCTCCAATGCATTGGGTAACGATTTATATCTCATGAGATAGACATGGCTGAAATGGCAAGTAAATTTGGTTTAGTAATACAGGGCTAGAACGACATGTAAACCCAGTTCAGTAAGGGACTTTGTCCACTAAGATGGTCTTGGCAGCACTGCCTTGGCTACAATGGAAATCATATCATGTGATTAATGTTTTTCCACAATTACAAGTTTTATTTACAAGATATTTTATCATTATTTATGTTCCATTATGATCTGTGCCTTACGTACTGCCATGTTTTATGTCACTGCTCAAGATTTCGATGTTTAAACATTATGTTCATGTTTTTATGCTCAAATGTATAAGGTTTGTTTTATTTTCTCCATGCTTACACTTACTAAGAATTTGAGCTCACCCATTATATGTTTTGTTTTCCCCAGGATACAAATAACGGTTTTAGGTAAGGGATGAAAAGGGGAAGATCTTTATGGGAGATATTGAAGATCTTTCACCACTATTAGAAGATTATATTCTGAGTTTCCTAAGACACTAAACTATTACGGTCCATTGGTGTCTGTTTTTGTTATGAATTAAGTATTGAAAAAAAGTAATGTAATGTCAATGCACATCAATATTTGGGCCTCTACATGTACGTCTTCCCAATTTTCTCCATAAACATTGTAATTTATTTTTATATCTATAATTTTTATGAAAGATTAAAAATATTTTTAAAATATATATATATATATATATATATATATTATTAAACCACAATGAATATTTTGGAAATTTATGGGACCATGATCAAAATAAAAGGATCAAGATAATCAAACCGAAATATGTTTAGAAAAAGAAGCATTTATCACCAAAACAATGATTTTAATGAACAATTATCAATAAATGGGAGATAATATGTTAAAAATTAATAATAAATTGTATTATTGAATGATCATTTTTACATAATTTTTTTATAAATACATATTTATTATATAGGTATTTTGAACATGAACAAGGAATGAAGAGACTTGAGGTAAGGATTTATTTTACAATATCGTCATTATTTATAATTATTTATATTGAATTCTCAACTGGGGATATTTATTTTACATTTACATTTTTTGTTAAAATTTTCCATAATTTTTCATTACTATTTCATAAAATAAATTTTACCTTGCTTTTAATATTTTACAAAAAATTATTGAATTGAATCCTTTTCATTTTCTAAATTATTTTATTTACCAATTTTATGAAAAATATAGAAGGAATGGTTGTTTCTAACTTACACGATATGAGACTAATTTTCTACTATATTGAAAACATTCTGATATAAAGTTCATTTACATGACTAATAGTTTATTTTTGAATAAAATTTTTTCATTTATAATTTTATTCTTTCAAGAAGATGATTTCAAAATGGATAGGATATTTTACCCAATAATTATTCCACGCGATCTTTCAAAATAATTTTCGAACTAATAAATCATTATTTAGTGTTAAAAAATATTTACTATAAATATGATCAAAGGATACCATCCTTATTCTTTATCTGGATGGTTTATGTTTTTGATGGCATGATTCTTATGAAACCTATTTTTCTTCAGAAGTGATGCTATGATGACATTTTTATGAAGCCCATTTATTTTCATGGGTTTTTATATGATTTATGTTCTTGTGGAACAAATATATGTGATTTTAATTATGTGATGGGTGTGAAATATATCTTCCTCTAATTTAATTGTTAAATAATGATATCTCATGAGATAAATAGGTTATGAATGGGGTTTGAACCCAGTTCATTAAGGGATATTTTCCACTATGATAGTATTCAGAGATAACCTAAATTACTATGATGGTTTGGGGAGTGAACACATTCTAAAATTATAGTCTTTTAAAAGTAACCAAACAACAACATAAATGAATTAGAGTGCTTGTGTGTGTGCCAAAAATCCAGGCCTTTTGACAATGTTATGATCTTATGGATAATGTTACATTATGATTCATTTATTTTGAACTACCAAGATATATTACATGATTTATGATTATGAATTTTTTATATCTAAGGTATAATTTTAAATTTTTTCCCATTATAGTCATGTTATGATTAATATCACTCTCATTTACCCATACTGAGCATTTGAGATCACCCTTTTCATATGTCTCCATTCCCTATGATATAACGAATGGTATTAAGTGTTATACATCAAAGGGGTAATAGTTATAAAGAAATAAGTGAGAGATGATGTATATATTTTTTTGACCCAATTGTTTATGTTTCCAACCTTCTAAAGGCACGATACAATTATAAACTAAAGAAAAATGTTTGTTTAATGTGGTGAATATTCATCTAAAATATGAAATATCTATGCATGTAAAAAATAGAATGCTATATCTCTTGATCATTCAATATTAATATGGAATACCAGAGAAGACCAACTTGGGAATTTGTATATGAACATAATATATGATTAACCATGTTGTACATTAATCTACTTAATGATTGTTGATTTCTATGTGACCTATCCACTTACACCTGAATCATATTTTCATATATATTATTTACACGTAAATCGTGTACATTAAAAAGGGAAAGAAACATATGGATTACCATCAGCAAACCTATGAAATGACATATAATTCATTCAAAATTAAAATTACCAATGCTAGTGTAGGGTGTCATGAGGGATATATTTCCAAATTTCACTTCGGTTCCCATGTCCCTACTCCAAGAAACTAAACTAAAATGAAGAAGTCATAACTAAATGATGCTAAAATAAAGTTACGAACATCCCCACTACATGAGATAAAATTATATAGGACATGATCCATCATAAATCTCTATTGAAAACCCATAAGGGATTGAACTTGGTCAACCAATGTTCTAGGTGCTTCTATCAACTTTTTAATCACAGAAATCCATAAATCACACATAATATCATGAGAAAAACATGTTTTTAAAAATCACCCATATCCCATGCAAAAAAGAGAAAATATCGCTCTATTATCTCATGCAGGACTCGAATATGCATAAGTTCCCTAGACCCATTAACTAGAGGTATTTCAGCTGTGAAAGAAGGGACTCAAGATCAATGTAGGTCCTGACATCATCATATTGGAAATCATCAACCCTCTATGATTAACAATTATCCATAATGTGACTAACTCATACTATTGCTCATGATCTGATAACCTTGAGCCATTTTTTAAAATTTACTCTTATATTTCTCAAAATTGTAGTAGAGCCCTCTTAAAATTGGTAATTCTAATTATGATATTATGTAATACTCTAATTATTATAGGTCTTGTGACTCATGAAATTAGTCTATATGAACAATGTAAAAATATGTATGTCCTAAAATATTAAACACATACATTCCAAATTAGAATATTCTTAATTGAAATTGAATGAGGAATGATTCTTGTCATTTTGAAATCATGTGAATCATGGTTTGCGTAAAATTCTAGTATCTTCTTATTAAAATCTTCATATCATGTTTTTAAGGAAAAATTTAGATCATAAATTAAAAGTAACAATTATATTAAACACTATATTGTAGAGATATTTAATTTAAATTCATTCTTTATGGAATACTTTTTTCTATGAAATAATTATAGCAATAGTTTATCTTTCCCCCTCACTATGATAACGGTTTAGTAGGTAGTGGAAAAACATTTAGTGTTCTAGAAACGTTATTAAATATTTGTTTTTTTTCACAAATTAAATTAATTTATTCAATGTCTTCTTTCGTACGTATCTATGTTATTTTATTTTTTATACATCTCTTAAAAGCTCATTTCATTGAGTTATTCCTATTGGTTCATCCCATCATTTTATTTCTAACCGGGGTTGAAAACTCTAAAGGTACCCCACATTCAATCTCATGTGAATGACACAATGCCATAGAGATTACACCTAGAAGATGTTTTGGTCCTAGGGAATTTTTTTCCTGTAAATCATTAAGCTATTAACATAGATGTGTGATAGAGAAGTATATTTCATAAATTCGTTTTTATATTGAGATATAGCACTTTTGATTTATAAATGATTAAAACTTTAATGTTTATTTAATTAAATTTTTTTATATTTGATATGAAGATATTTTTAAGGATTAATGATAAAAATAATACAAAATATCGCATGATGTCAACTTATAGATGGCCTCCCATGATATTGGATGGCTATGGGAAAATTTTGTGGCATGAAACTAAAAAAATAATTGAAAACTATCTTCCAAAGTTACAAAATCAAGATTCATTTCATGAATCAAGTATTGGAATTGAAAATTAGGCATTACGTGAAGAGAAAATAGGATATGATCTGATTGATAAGATGAAATAATATTTCTTAGTGTGACTTCCTATTTGACCCCGTGAATTCATCCTCATGGACCCAATAATGAGATGATTCTACATAACATTGGAAGATAACATCAAATTTATGCCCATATCAACAACCAACACATAGAGAATGAGCGGAATATTATAATTTATCTTCATAAATGGAAAATTAAATGCATATTTATCCCCATGGAGTTCTAAAAAGAGAGGATTTAGGGGCTAATATTGGGGAAGACTTTGGATACCAAATCACGGGGTTAGAATATAAGTTATGTGGGGTCCTCCACCACTCTATGAATTAATTTTATTCATGAATTTGTTTTATTTTCTCTTTCTTCATTATTCCATCATCACTTGGATGAGGGGATAATATAGGCCTTATAAATGTGTAATGTATCCAAAGGGAAAAGTTGAGTTCAGATTTTTTACATTGATTTATTACGGTTGCTGTAATTTTGAATAAAATATTCAATCTCTTTATTTTTGTCTAATCAAGATCAATTATTAATGAAATTATAATAAAAAATTAATTTTGAAACTAGTTATGCTAATTCCAACATGACCATTGTCACATTTTGTGTAATTATGTTTCAATACGGTTTTAAGAAAATATTGATTCAGTAATTCCCTAAAGTAATTGAACTAAGAAAAATGGGGATCCCCACATCATGGAGGGTATTTTATAACCATTGAATCAACCTTCTATTGACTTCACTACTAATAATGATCAATAAAATTAATCTTTATTCCTCCCTCATATAAACCAAAAATATATTAAACCCTAACATGATTTGAAATTATAATTTACAAACAATTAATATAGCATCACTATAAATTTACTAAAAATGTCTTTGAATGAAAAACCAATTCGTTATTTATTATTCAAGTTAATTAAATCATATTAATAAAGTAAAAATATTATTATATTATCTTTATGGGTCTGACACTCTAAATCTATACTATGTTCATTTTAATTAATTGTATTCTCATTTATGAGTTTAATATATATTTTTTGGTTATCCCCATAGGGAGTTAAAAGTAATATTATTTTCTTACCAAAATTGGAATTTTTTTAGAGATACATACATATTACTTTTTATTATTTTAATTATAGAATAATTTTTTTTTTATTTTAATTTCCATATATACACTGGGATTTTCATTTGGTAATTTTTAAAATATTAATTCTAAATGATTGTCTACCACATGCAAAAAAAAGAAATATAAATCTTTGAGTTATTTATAAAACCTGAGAAAATAATGATGAAGAATAAAGAAACCTAAAACTTGTACAACACATAGAATTTAAAAAGTAATATGGTGCTTATAAGAGATCTAGGACATCACACACACATAAATTTCATATGACTGTAAAACACAATACTAAAATCAAGCATCTTGGTTCCACCTATTCATGATAACTACATTTAAATTCAACTAAATATCATTACGATGATATAAAAATGATATACAATTTTGGACTACCTTACAATGACACAAACATGAATTTAAAAAAAACATTGAGATATATGACACATTTTAGTACTATAATGTCTCATGTGACGTGATAAGGCTCTAACACATATAACATCCATTAAGAGATTGAACATGGGAATGGATGAAAAGCGTTCAAGTGAATTGCATCTCTACATGGGAAAAGTTGAAATGAAATTATCATACCCACATTATCTAACCTTCTTAGTCAGTGTATATATGGTTGAGTATATTAAATTAAAATCTGTTCAAAGTTGAATGTATGTACTGTGCTTGGTAACATTATAAAGACATGTCATGTAAATATTTATGTAATGGAATAAAATTATAATTATTAATAAATATGATTTATAAGGGGGTTTCATAGATAAACATATTGATTTTGGATGATACAGCTGAAGAATCGTTAATAAACAAACATTTAGAGGAAATATGTAGACTATTGGAAAATATGGAATAAAAAAATATTAATTAACGATAGACATAATAAACATAAGAGGAATCCACATTGTCAAAAATAACATATGTATGGTGGTGTAAATGAAATGTCTAAAAAAGAATATGGATTGAATGTTGGGCCAATAGTTCCTCAAAAAGAAAAATTCCAAAAAATCATTGAGCGGTTTAAATAAATATAGCTAAAAATTAAGTAATATTTATGTTGAGGAATATAAAATTATTTTCATAAGATATGATCACATGCTCTATGTGATAGTTCATTGATCACAAGATTACCAATGAACATGTTGGTCTAGTTTATGTTATGATATTTCGACATGTTGGCCTAGTTCATACAATATCCACTGGACATGTTAGTTATTTCATGTGAAACCCATCCTACATGTCATTTTGGTTCATGTGAAAGTATCTATAAATGTTATCTAGATATGGTGAGGAAACTAAAATATGTTATCCAGGATGACTTGATGTCTTTTAGACCAGTCAGTAAGGTTTAAATGAAAGAAACTAGACATGTCGGTAAGATAACATGAAGTCCATCAAATATATATTATTTTTTTATGCAAATAAATTTTGATATATAAGGAATCCATACTTATACATTTAATACATGTTAGTCATACATCTGTGGACTTGTTATACTTTTGAGAAGAAACTTATTTGGACATGTAATCTATTTAAGAGAGACATCCTCAAACATGTCTAGAAGAAATCATTAGACATGTTAGCCTTATATAGCTTGTACACTTGGATATGTACCCTTAAGCCATCTGAACCCTAGACCATGAGTATTTGGACGAGTACCCCCTTTATCTTATGAATTTTTATAATTGTGTTAGGTGGTGTACTCATGTAACAATTAACGTGAGATGACCATTAAGATGGTCCTCGTTCCATCTGATCTTATTCAATATATCTCACATGGTCCCCAGTCGTTGTTCATTAGAAGATATGGGGTGGATATGTGACATGGGAAACTACATTTCTGTAATACCCCTGAAATTCCATAGGAACAAACTTTACGTATGGTTATATAATCATTCCATGTCTATTAGTAGATTAGAAGTGGGTTTATACTTAGATAACCTTTTAGGTGTAAGCCCCAACAATGTCCTCAAGAACTATAGACCCATCATCTCATTAGAGACAAAGTGAACTATGCTAAATATGATCCTTTTTAAAAAATGATTTGTAGGATTACATCCTAATTACCTATATCCATATCAAACATGAAAATAATTCCATTTTATTTATCTTCATATCCATCAAATGATTTATAATTATATTCCATTAGTGTTTCATCAAGGTGTAAGTTCCGAACAATTTAGTCATTGTTCCCGATCCCTTTTTATCTCATGTTTCTGATACTGAGAAGTAATCACAAGATATTATGGATTTTTAGTGATCATACCACTATAACAATAAAAATACCCAAATATGGAATCCTCTATGTGTAATATCTAATCAAAATTATGAAAACCACAGTGTGTAGGCTCCATAAGTGAAATATAAAATATATGATTCCTATTATTAATACGATATGAAGGATTCCTTCATAATGCCTAATATTATTACCCAATATATAATTGACTTATCTATTTACATTACTCATTATGATAAACATCAAAACATTTTCTGGAACGAACTACATAGTTTTCAATTCCTATTTTCACAGAAAATATAGGACACCTCTTGGAGGCTCAATCCCAATCCAAAACACCAATTGCCTACCTAGATGCCAGTAAAATCCAATGTCATTAGACATATCAATTAGAAAGATAATAGTTATATCATTATTATTAAATATTGGGGAATATCAGGGAATTTTTATACATTTAGATAGTGTCAGGAATAGAATTCCACATTGCCTAAATCAAAAGTCAATATCCAATTGTTTTATTAAGGTAACCAGTCCCTTATAAACACTTTTATAGGATTCATAAACATATCATATATCAATAATAGATTCCATGAGTAGGAATTCACTTCCTCTAAAATTGTTATATGATCGAATCCACCAATTCTATATACCAATGCAAGCTCTTAAGTGTCATTCGGTTAAAAACCCCAAATTACCATCTACCATTAGGAAGTAGGAAAGCATGTCATTAAATATACGGTTGATGATGGTAGTTTATATTGATCACATAAATGGTGAACCTATTTAAATACTTTAAACTATGTAAAACCTATAATGAATATTAATTTATAGTATGTCTATTTTATGATGGTCCATTTATAACTTTTTTAGAAACACATGTATTATGTTTATATCTCACAAATCAAAATCCATGATCAGGATTAAAATGATTAGAATGTTATCTAAAAATAAAATATATTTTCTATATAAGATATTTAGATTAGAATATTATAATTAATAATTTTTTATGAATATATTTAGAGACATTGATCATGAAAATATGTTAGTGGACCCAACACTCAATAAAAAAAATTTGTAGAAAGGAAGAAAAAGAGACCTCTTGATGTTTACAGAACCACAATAAATGAGAAAGAAACTTCAAGATATTTTTTTGTAAGCTATAACATGAACTATAATAATTTAAAATATATGTTTTAGGACAAATTATGACCTAAACCATTATGAAATATAGTTTAAGATAATGTAAAATTTGAAACACAGTATAGTGCTTAGAAGTTTATAGTTGATCTTGAATAAAGGAAAAAAATGTTGATTTTTTTAATAATCCTTAAATTGAAATATTCCATGGTTATACACCAAATGGATTAATTTATAGGTGTTATGACAATAAATATTAGAATGTATCCTTTTTTAATAATGTGATAGTCATTGATAAAGAAGATGAGGTTTAAAAAATAAATCGTTGTATATATTGATTATTTTATAGTTAATTCAGAACCTATTGAATAGAATTAATAAAATATATGATTTACAATATAGAAATTGAAACAGATTACCCTACATATATGTTTGGGGATATAAGGTCTATATAAAAAAAATACACGACAGAAGAAACATCATGATTTTCATAATATAGTTTGGGATCAGAACCAAGGGGTGTAAACATGGAGAAAACTAAAACATATTATCACAAATGATTATTGTCAATAATATAACAATAATGCAATGAAAAATATTTTGGGAATAATGAATGGTAGAAATACATGAATGAATATCTTAATAAGATAAAAATATCTTTTAATGAGTTCTTTTTCCTAGGTCTAAGGATAATAAAACCATCTACATAAAATGTAATTTCATGAATATCATAAATAAAACATATACAGTTTCATGAAATAAATATGGGCTTCTATTAAAATAGAACACACAAAATGACGGTATTTAATTTAATGAATCATTTTTCCTTATTATTAGGGTTGAGATATTTTATGTTTCCTCTAAATTGTAGATCATGAAGCATTGAAGTTGTATAATTAGATTAAAAGTATACATTTTGTAATGGTAAGATAAATGAGGATGCTTATATATATAAAAAACATGTTTATACTTGATAAAAATGAAAGAAAAGTAGTGAAATTGAACAAGGATAATTATGTGTTTAAGAGAACCCCAAGAGTGTCGTATTTTATGCTATATTTGAACAAAAGAAGCATTAAATTATGGAATGTAATTGTAGATATCAACCTATATCAGTGGAAAACATACAATCCATCTCTGATTTTTATTATCTGTGTTGACGTTATTATCTTTTCATGTAAATATGAGAAATTTCCTGATGAATTTAATACAAAAATTATGAAGAAATCCAAGATGTCCATTATTTTTTGGATAAAATTGTTTTTATGTTTATAAATTACACAAGATATTAGTCAAATATTTAACGCTTATGAAAAAATTTGACTTGGATTCATAAAATATTTATAACATTGAATAATTTAGAGCGGTTCTAACACTAAAAAAAGTATGTATAAAGCTATATAAAAATGTTGATGTTAAGTCTGTCAATGATAAAGAATTTTTTATGTTGATTGATTGTATTTTACACTTTACTTCCCATAAGATAGAACATTTTTATGAATCTTTGTAATTTTTATCAATATAATCCAAAAGATAAACATTTATTTTAATGAAATTGTATTTTTAGATATTTTAAACCTACTTCTAATTATGTGATTTTTTATAAGATAAAATTATATTTGTATTGAATGGTCTTTATTGATTTTAATTGGGAAGGTCATCTTGTTTATAAAAAATACACACCAGTTAGGGCATTATATATTGGTTAAATATTTTTAGTATTTCATTCAAATATGAAATCATCAGTCACTTTGATCTCTACTAATGCTATGTATGTGGTTGTGAAATAAGATTCTAGAAAAATTATGTGGGTGTAAATTCATCTTCAGTATATGTAAATTATTGATTAATATCCACTAGTCAATGATCATGATAAATAAAGTGATACTAATATTTCCATTAATAAAACAAAATATAAATTATTAAATAATATTTATATAATGTATCTTTTATAGAAAGATAATGTTTATGTAGGAATATTGAAGCAACAATTTGGTTTATCCAAATAGAATATGGTAATTATTCTTAAATAATAACTTCCAAATAAGTATTTTGTTGATAAAAATATGGTTGTATCCAAATTCACAATATTAAGGTGTTTTTATATTATTTCCCCTCCTCTTCTAATTGTATATTTTATTAATAAAGAGTGTAGAATTAATTTATTGGGTAGAAAATAGCATGCTCATGAATGTTTATAATCTATCATATGTGATATTGTTGGAAATTTATTGAAAATCAGTTTTTAATTTTATTACACAAAATTATGAGTTTTGATACATTATCTATTTACTTACGGACTAATAATATATATGAATAAATCTCTTTTGTTTTATATACAAGCTATCACACATAGACATATAGTTGATTGATTTATAGATCACATCCTTAATGTGTTTGATAACATCACATTAAAATTTATTTTTATATTTACAATCAAAAATGTGGACCAAATTTATTCTACATTTTACTTTCATTTAATAAAATAAGTGTTGTAATATTTTATATTTTACGATATAATGAAATTTTGAAACTATAACTTTCGATATTGATAAAAAATGCAAAACAAGAAATTGTTAAACAAACTTATAGATGGTGTTAATTGTTTTAGTAATTATGGATGGGTATTTATTCATATATATTGAGATATTTTGGTATATATTTCAAGATAATTTTAAATATTGTTTTGAGTATTATTAAAATAGATTTATATTTTTCAATGGATTTAGAATACATGTGTAATCTATTTTTAATAATCATGAAAAATAAAATGTCATCAATTATATTGAGATATAAATTATTTTTAATATGGAACATAAAATATTCTAAAAAATTAGGAATTTAAAATGTATCAGGAGTTTACATAGTGATGTGTAACATTATTCATATGTAATGTGGGATATTCTCACTGATATGTAATATAATAAAAATGTATATTGAGAATACTATCAAATTCATGAAAAATGGGAATGTAAAAGTTGATATTCTGTCACATAAAACGATTCAAGTACTATAAAATTTACTTTCAACTATATAAAATAAATTCTTGGTGATATGTTTTATTTTGGATGATATATAATATAATCATATTATTATGAAATATATTCAATATGTTTGGAATATATGAATTGAGGTTTAGACTATAAAATGGTAAAGTATTAATCCAATATGATTGTATAATATTTGTTAGAGAATATAAAATATATTTGATATCGAACGTATGATATTTAAGAAAGAACATTTGGAAAATAATTTAGAAATTGAAGATAATATTAAACCCACTACAGTGCTACGTATGAAATTATATTTTTTCATAATTATTTTAAGATTATATATATATATAAATATGGGATTTTTAAATGTTATAATTTTATGGTTTTTGTTAAGCTATACATATCATTATTCTAAATGATCGAGAAATGTGTCAATTAAATTCCTAAGGACGAATGAATGAAGATAAATTAATATGATCCATCTATGTTAAATTCTTGTATTTCAAGAATGAATAACTGATATTATTTATAAAAATTAGTATTGGAAGAATCATTTAAAATTATTCGTTACTTATCGTAATGAATGGTATATATGAAAATGAATTTTAAGATTATAGGAACCTGACATAGGAGATTATCCAAGAGTGTTGTATAGATTTAGGATCATAGGGAGTTAATCTAGATGTTTGGTATGGGGAATCAAAAATTACAAAATCATGTTTTTATTTCTTTAATTTATATTTTAAAAATTCAATTACAGTACATAACAATGATTTTTTGGGGAGCATATATAAAATTTAAGAACAATAATAAAATAAGATATATAGTGCAGTAATAAATCTAAATAGAATATAGAAGATGTTGAAATCGTATGGGGTTTCTATATAAGGGTAATAATACCAAGATCGCGTAAGTCCATTATTAGGTTTATCATAAATTTGTTACCATTATTCAAATAAGGATTGTGTTACTTATTTGAGTAAAAAGTTGTGGATTGTATGGAATTGGTTTTTTCCAATGGTTTTATTATGTTCAAAAATATAAACTTTCATAGAGATTCATTTTGTAAAAAGAGGAGATTTTTATGAAACTTATAAAGAATATAATATAATGCAGATTTAGTCATCCATCATTTAACTGAACCTTATTGACAAAACAACTGTCTTACCTTTATTTGTATGAAATGGTTAATCAAGGTGTATAATGATGAATAACTTAATGGGTGATGGTGGTTTGGGAAGAAAATTTATGAAAACTTATTCAACACACATATAAATTTCAATAAAATATAACGTGTTCATATCACAACAAATAATCAACAAGTGTCACATAACTTTAAAATGGTTTTTTAGTGGCACCTTGGTTGAACATATTTAAATTGATTATTTTATGGTTCCAATTGGTTGAGTGGGTTATATATTGAAAAGTAATCATATTTTCTACATAAAATATGTTTAAATGTGTATTTTATATAAAATTTTCATTTAAAGGAAACTAGTGATATAATAAAACTATTGGACATGGAGTTTCTAAACAAAGATGGGGTTATTCAAGAGGACATTCATGGTTTTTTATTTTGGGAATGCATGAGTAAAGTCAAAATGTAATAATCCTTACAAATATTCTTGAAAGAGGTTTTTAAAATGGATTTTAATGGATATATAATGTTGGATTTTTTAGACATGTTTTGCTTCATTTGAAAAAATTTACCTAGTTATCAAAAACTTTCCAAAATATTTATGTTCTAATTACCTATAGTTTATTTTTTATGTTATTTACTATTTCATTATGATATAATATAGTATATGAAATGTGACTTCCCATTTCATTTCGTTATATTGAGAAGTTGTTGCATGGTTTAATGACCTTTAAGTGACACCCCAAGATGTGAATGGATTGAAATAAATATCGACATACATCAATACATGCGGGGGACGACTTTCCATTTTTGAATAAAACATAAAATAACATAAAATAACAAAATAGGCAATATACTATTGAAGGAAAAATGAAATACAACTAAACTATACCATTTTTAACCAAACCAAACTAAAATCAAGTGCACAATGGAAGACTATAATATAAAAGTATACAATGGATGACTAAAAGACCAACAAAACATAAAGAAAACATCAACTCTAAATATCCAAGAATCACCATGCACCAACTCCCCTAAAATCCCATGTATCACTATGAAGTGATAAATATGTGTGATACATTACCTTTTATCATGTCTCAATAAACAACTATAAAAGAAATAAAGATACAAATGAGGGTGGAGTACTAAAACTCAATTGATTTTCCCCAAATGAATTTCCTACTCACTCCATTGGGATAAAACATGTTAACAAATTTATATAAAACAATTTACATAAACAATTCATATTTTATATAGTAATTCAATGAAATTAAATTCATAAAATAGGTTTCTAAATACAAACAACAAACTATACTATAATACATTTCACATTCCTTTAATTTGAATATCAATTCCAATACACAGACCCATTGATCTGCACATGCATGATTCATTATAACCATTCCATATTCATGAGTGGATTCCCTTTAATATTTCATGTCATCAAAACAAGAATTAAATCATTTGTTCAATTACACCTTTGTCAATCCGCCTGAAATCATTTTTTAACTGGTAACATAAAATGAAATATGAACAAACCCCGACAATTAATGCCCATCCATAATAAAACCATTTCAATAAAACAATAATTTTATTAAAAACTATTTGTAAAAAACATTATCACATGAATAAAACATGGGATATTTTAAAATCTGCATTTTATGACCATTTAACAAAAAACATTTTCACAGTAATTTCATAATTTTACAACAATTAACAAACTGTCACTAAAGAGGTATTGACCATGATTTTCACACCCATTTCACAAAAACATAAATTAAAACTATCAATTTTAATACATTAATTCATTTTCAAAATAAAGGATACAAGAGGGAAGTTACCTACCTTTGTGTTTAAGATTAAAACAAATAAATACATGAAGAAAACCAAGGAAACCTAGTATAATATCAACAATCCTTCCTTAGATCACTTACCCTATAATTTAAAATTCCAAATATAAACATATTTGTCATCAAATATATTTTATCTATTCAATAGGGAAATATATTATAGAAAAAAAAGTGATAGGTTATAGGGTATAAGATATATAAGCAAGAATAGCCAATAACATTCACTTACCATGACAGTTCTGCTTCAAAACACCAAGGGGAGCCTTCCTATCGATTATAGATAAATGGGATAAGCTTACATGAACTTTTGGATGATTGGATATTATATTAGGACCACATAGAGTAAATAATGAATATGATAGAGTCTAAAACATGTGAGATCTGCAATTTTAGGTTCTCACTTTCAACCAGTGCACTGTTTGTCGCATGGTCAGTCCAAAGAGGAGATAAAAGTTTTCCAAAAACTTTCTAATGTAAAGAACATTACAGGGTTTCCTCAAATGGTTACCAAACCATGATCCCACCATTCCAAGCCCTCTACATAAAAGATCAAATGTTTTCCTATGATTTTATATGTTTTGGAACAATTTTGTGCTACCTGCATGACTTCCATTTTCCTCTGTCTCATTGGGAATAGTATCCTATAGGTGTTACATGGTTTTCCCAAATCATGCATCCCATATATACCATTTTAAAATCATCTAAAACAACTGAATGTTTCTCCAAAATCTCCCAAAATATACCTATAATCATTTCATAGTAAAATAATATAACAGAAGGGTAACATTCATGAAACTGCATGACTAAATTCTCCCCACCATTGAACATTCGGTCCCCATAAAGTAAAAAACCATCCTTGAAATGAAAGTCTTTTTTCCATTTTTATTTCATTTCATTCTCCCATTTCCATGATTCTTCTTGAATCTAACCAAGATTCCACAAAACCATCAATGGAACAATGAATTTACTATGTAAGACTTTCCCATACCTAACCAGAATCTACACTCAGATATGTTACATTAATGCATCTAGCACTAGTTCCACATGATCCCGTCAAATAACATGGATAGGATATGGCTGATAATTTTTCAACTGAAATTCATGAAGGAAATTACATACCACACTAAATGATGGTGGTAATTCCAAGTGATATTACACCTCACAAACTCGTTCAAGTATCTTAAAAGGATTAATGTATCTTGGAGATAACTTTACCTTATACCAAACATTTTGATTTCCAAGACTTGGAATGATTATAAGGGACACATGATCACACTCTTTGAATGAAAGTAAGCATCCATGATGATCTAAATATGATTTCTGAAGAACATAATCCATCACTATATATTTTTCGATCAACTGAATCTTCTCCATTATTTCTTGGAGATGGATTGTCCAAACTATTTATGTGTTACATGGTTCCATTAATAAATGTTGGGAATGAAAAGAATTCCTCCACAATTCATTAAATAGAGTCTATTTTATACAGGATTGATAAATTGATTATATGATAACTGAACTAATAGAATTTTATCTTCCCTTGAGCTCCCAAAATCCATTACACAAGCACACAACATGTCATTCAAATCTGTATAATATTCTAAAATTTTCAATCCACCTACGGATTCAACGCCATACTCATAGTCAACTGAGTCCCAAGGGATTTTATTAAGGATTTCCAGAATCTCTATATAAACCTAAGATCACTTTCTGAAATGATTAAAATTGGTATTCCATACCTCTTTTCCACTTCATGAATATATATTTTTGACAATTCCTCCTCCAGATGAGACTAACGAATAGGGATGAAGTCTGTCAATTTTGTGAGCTGATCCAATAGAGCCCCATGGAATCTTGTTTTAAAACCATTCATTGGAGACCTGTTATAAAATCCACATCCTTTTACTCCCACTTAAAATTAGAATATGTAAATACTGCAAGATACATACTGGTTGATGATAATCAGCTTTAACCTATGGACCTGTTTAGTATATTGAATCAAATGTACTTGCATTCCATTTATTTTCTAATACAACAAAATTATGATTTTTCTCTCCTTATAAATATTATATATTCTAGTATGGATAATCCATACTTAATTGTGATAATAATGATGAGGTTGTTCCTAAAAAGCCATAGGTGTTAAAATACAACTTCTGAATAAAAAAGTGAACACTTATCTATTATTCAGCTACAAATGACATCCCCACCATTTAGTTTCGACCTCACCACCACTCATTTTGAATCAAATTATTATGACTATTTATCCTTATTCATAAAATTTAGAAGAAAAGAAACATGAAATAAAACAACAAATTCACCTTGGTAGTCACTTTCCAGGATCATGTTAGCTATCACATACATCAAATGCCACTGATATATAAAGATAATTTATCCAACGGAGAATAATAAATTCTTATTAATGCATCTTCAACCATATTTCCTTTACAAGGTGTGGAAATCATGTCAAAGTCAAACATTTTGAGTTACTTCATCCACCTTCTTTTCCTCATGTTCAAATCCCATTGTGATAGAACATGCTTCATTATCATATGATACATGAGCACATCAAAATTATCACCAAAGAGATAATGAACCCATATTTTCAAAACATTTACTATAGATTCTAAATCAAGATCACGTGTTGGATAATTTTACTCATGCACCCATAAAATATTTGAATCATAAGAAACAACTAGATCTACTTGCATCATAACACATCCCATCCTACATCTCAATGCATCAAAATAAGACTTATACACTTTTCATGATTCCAGTAAAATCTTGATTGGTATAGATGTATGTTGAACTATTAGCTCTTGATAAAACATATGAGATTATACATCCAATAGGAATGAAACATTATTATTTATCAAATACATCATAGGCGAAGTTAATAATGATAATTCATGAACATATCATCAATAATAACCAGCTATACTAAGAAAACATCATATCTTGAAGACACTCTTTGGGGATGAAAATAAATAAAATATTTTACCTTTTATGGATCCATAAAAATTAATTTTTTAGAAATAACATGGCCTGGTATGTGTACCTCTTATATCCAAAAATCTCACATTGATAATTTGGCATATATATGATGATCCAAAAAGATTCCCACCACTATTATGAAGTGTTTCTCATGCTCTGCCCTTGTGGTTGAATACACCAAGATCTCATCCACAAAAACCACTATAAATGAATATAGATATCACTAAAATATATTATTAATAAATTCTATATCGACTTTTCGTTCATTCATAAGACAAAAAGGAATAATGGCATATTCATAATGGCCATATATGATTCTAAAAGATATCATCAGATATATTCATTACTAAACTATAATTAATGATATCCTGATCACAATTAAATCTTAGAGACCCATTGATATCCCATTAATTGATGAATTAGATCATCAGCTAATAGAACTGGATACCAATTATAGGACATCCCAGACTGAACTGCAATGTGTAACATTCCCTAATCCCTGTTGGCCACATGACCTCAACACGTCTCCCTATAATCCAAGGGCTACCAACATGAAGTGGGTGTTTAATGTTGAAGTCAATGTGGATTCATTACCCCCATGTTAGTGTTCAAAATAAATATAGAAACAATTAGCAATAGAAGAAGCATAACCAAAAGACGGAATAATTAATGAATGAATAAATGGTTAAAAAATTACAGTGGAAGATAGAATAATTAATACGAGTGTCTCATAGGAATCGTCTCAAACAAATATTCATGTATGGAATTCTAGTAAAAAAATGGAACAAGATATGGAAACATGTATACATAGTACAAAACTATATAAGTGAAATAAAACTCAGAAGGAGTTTCATAGAATCTTAAGCATAAGAACGATCTTCTACTTCTACGCTCCATCTAATAAAATATAGTTAACAACAAAATGAGTGGTTATATAATCTAACGACACCTATAAGAAAACAATTTGGTAGGGTTCCGTAGGTAGGCACAATAGGTTGTGAGCTAAATCTCATTATGCCACAACTAACAATTTCTAGGTATAATCTGAGTGGCGCTCGTATGTAAATAGTGTGTAGCTTATAGTAGGAATGTAAATCAATACAGAATTTATGGATTAACCTAACACAAATGTTTAAAGGGACACCTATCGGTTCTACATTCTTCAGCTCAATTCTGGAATGTATGATCAAATCACTATATATATATATATACATAAGTTATCCCATTCCTGATGTATGAATGCATCTCATCCATAAACACACACACATAAATATATATATATATATAATATATTTGGTGGGGTAATAATTCATCCAAATCATAGAAGATACTATCCTAGGGTCAAAATGCCTCCCATCCAAACAAATTCTTTAACTAGAACACGGTAAGAATGCCTCCTGCCCAAAAAAACTAGAATAGTGTAAGAATGCCTCCCTCCCATAAATACTAGATGGTAGAAATGGCGTGGGGAAGGAATTCCTCACATCCATACACTTATGAAGAGTTATGACTTTAATAATGACATAATCATTGACAATAAATATTATACCCCAAACTTAATTTGTATAATAATAATAGTTTTAATTATTAAACATGGCTTAATTTTCTAAACAATTCCCAAAATATAAACACAAGACTTTTATTCATTTAAAACACTAGAAACAGATACATCGAAACAAGTCCTATGGACCATAACTATCCAAAAATTCCTACAAGTAGGCCAATCACGATCACTGGTAGGCCCCAAAACACCACAACCATACCAAGATAGTAGTGGATTTCCATTGGATCTACAATAACTAAGAACATTATAACTAGAACCGCAACAATCTTACTGAGAGGTAGAGTGATTAAGAGCCCCATCTTATGTTCCTTGGTGTATGAAGTTGGAATACCCTAATCGTGATTTTATAAGACCTAAATTTCACCATTTACATTTATGTGATAATTGAATTTTCAATGGAATTAATTATATCCAGTGGGTATTCTATTTTGATTATTTATGAATATTGAAAATTTCGATGTATTTCAAATAAACGTTAATTTTAATAACACTTATTTATATTTTATGATTTCAAAACTAATTTCAAGAACTTTTCATTAATGTTTCAATTATTTTAGACATTCTAGTTTTATAAATTAATGTTTTGTATGAAAATTATAAATTATTTTTTATCATAATAAGTAATGTTTTTTTGATGTATGAAATACCTTTGAAATGTTCTAAGTGATTTAGTTCTTTTAAGTCATATAATTGAACACATTTAATTGAGTTTATCTTTCAGAAACATGAAAATTGAAGTCATAATTTTTTGGTACAAATGTCTACATTAATTCAATGAAAAATATTTAATTTGTTTTTGAATTTGATAACATTTTTTATGAATACTTTTATTAATTAAAAGTTATATAGTTCGATTTGTTTATTTTAAACATAAAAAGTTAAGTATAAAACAACTTCTATGAAAGTAAAAATAAGTGGTATATGTGTAATTTTCATAGATAGTTATTTTGAATATTGGGTTACTAAAAAAATTATAAACCAAATTGGTCAACCCTCTAGCTAGGCCAACGGAGGCAGCACGCACTAGCGGCCAAGCCTAGATTTTGGCCTCACCAGAGGCCGGCCCTCATGTGTGTCATGTGTCTAAAGTGCATGTAGGATCTCGGTAGTAGGCCACCGTGTGATGTAGCACAATGGAATGGGTGGGCACTGTACTGCGCCCATAAAGAATCCAGTGCGGGGCGGCACCGAGGAGGGGGAAAGAGATTTCTAATCTGTGCTTGGGAGCTCCAGCCTTACAAGGGGGTGTCAAACGGAGTTTCGTTTCGATGTGGTAAAATAATTTTCAGTGGAAATGAATATGGGTCATCTGATATATCTCATATATAATCTCAGTCGTTCACTTGGTTTTAAATCTCACACCTTGCCTTATCCGTCTGATCTTATTCAAGATCTAATCTCAATCGTACATCATTTTGAAAAACTACAGACTCATCCTAGCTGTCCGATCAAAGCTCGATCGATCTAGACCATTCATCTCATCTCTGGATTTCTTCACTGCATCGTCCTCCTCTACCTCACACCAACCAGTGAGTTTCCCAGTGTTTCTCCTCCTTCATCTTCTTCATCTTGTTTTATTTTTCCTTGAGATTCCCCAACCTTCTCCTTGGATCGGCCTTGACTTCTACCCATATCCTTTCTTTTTTAATATATTTTTATTAACCCAATCTTTACACTCAATTTTTCCACAAACATTATATATATATATATATATATTAATCAACGATTTATTTTGAGTTATCTCATTTGGTAACATATTTGGTGTGTTTTATCTTGGTCATGTTTTATTTCATTGTTTATATGTTATTTATCAGACTTTATATATAAAATATATGTATACTACCTATATAAACTCGGTATTTTTTCACCCTTAATTACTATATTTCTTCTCCTTGATGTGCAATCATCAATGTCCCTACCTTGGTACACCCCTGAAGTTAGGTATGGGATAATTTTTTTATGTTTTAATTTAAAAAAACTCTAATATTCTTATGAATATATGGATATCACTCTATATATATATATATTCAGTTTATTCTAAACCTTATTACACTTAGACTGTCAAGATATATTTTGAGTATATTACACATGAATGGAGTATATTATTCAATCATGAAAAATAATTCTTGTCCATTTTAACGTTTCACATATTATATAAGTTGTAACAACATATTTTGAAATTTCATAATCTTATATGTTTTTTTTCTTACATACTATTTTAGGTTTTATGATCACTGATTAGTGAACTTTTGTTTTCAAGAATTTTGATCATTTCGATACATGAAAAAACATGAAAGGGTCCTAATCTATCAGGTTTTTTGTACCATTAAATATAATTTATGTATGTGATGTTATGTGTAAATTTATATGGATATATATATGTATATGTATATATATATATATATTTGGGAAAATCTGATTTTCCATAAAACCAATCTGTGTTGGATTAAAACATGATTATGAGGAATATAACGGTTGCAAGAATTTTTTTAGTCTTGTTTGGGTTATGCAAGATTTCAAGCATACACCATGTGTACATATATATGTATATATATATAAGATATTTCCACTGAGTTTCAAATACACATTAATACATATGTGTATTTCAAGAATTATTTCTCAACAAAATGGTATGATATATTTCATGTTCAAGTATAAAAATAAATTCATGCATGATTACACTTGTTTAATTATTTATTTTATGCATGAACATTTCACTAAGAAATAATCCACACTTTGTATATCCCAAATTTTCACAAGAAATGCTTGGATCATTGGTTGTTTATGATTTATCCTTTTTTACTTTTCTTGGATTAAATGATTATCCCAATGTCAATGCATGTAATCTTGGTTTTTGAAAAAGGACATGTTCTTAAGAGTTTAATTCAAGTGTTGTTATTTCATGTGATAACCTGTCATTTTATGTGAACTAATTATTAAAACATGTGTAAGGGTATGTTGTCTTAAATCTGGAACTAACAAATCTAGTTTTTTATCAATCAATGCATATTTCAATTAATGAAAGTGAATGTATGCAAATTATTATGTATTAAGAATGTATGTTTTCTATGTATTATGACACTAAGAAGATGAGACCATGCTAAGACAAATGAGGATTGTGTTCGACATAAATTTATGAGATGGGTGTGCTTGAACTTATACTATGCTCCATTGCATTGGGTAAAGTGATGAAGTCTCATGAGTCAATTAAAATGATGTGTGAACATGACTTAACCTTTTTTCACAACTATGTGTGTTACTTTAAAACAATCATGTTGCGTATCTACCCATACGGTCTTGATGCAAGGACTTGAAAAAGTCTGACATTATACATTTCCTCATTATGGAATCGTAAATGATCAACCAATGGATTGGGGATCCTTATCAGAGAATCTTCTATGAAAATGGACGTGAAAGCATAATAGATAACCTAGTATTCAAATGGATAACTATACAAGGAAAAGTAATCAATGTTATAGTCTTATGATTTTCATTAAATTACTCATAATACAAATTCTTATAATCTCAACTATTCATTTAGAGTTGGGTTGATCAAGTTATTAATTATGCCTATTTCAATTCATACATACACATGCACACTCAAATTAATGTTTTATTAGAAGTTTTTAAGTAATCGTAATTATCTTCCATGAGAATGTTCTTTTACCACTGAAAATATTGACGATGTGCCTTGAAATGTAATTTCTTCCTCTAAAGAAAATTTTTTATGATTATTTATAAGGTGGTTATTTTGAAGAAAATTTCTTTAAATGTTTTAAAACCCTTAACTAGGAATTTTTCTACACACCCTACATTTTAATTTATGTTTTAAAAAATTTATCTATTTTTCCCAAGGTTTGATTACTCTTTATGACAACATCAATTTGAAGATTATCACTGTTATGTTTTCAAAAGAAGTGATTCAGCAACATCTGATTTTCCCAGATCATAAACTGTAATGATCATCTTTATTGGGACATGATGTGCTATTTTAATATGCCTATTTTTATGATGAAAAATTCACACCATGTTTCAGGCTCCGATTTCAGACTTCTGGGGTCAGGGTAATGATAGTTGGTATTAGAGTATCGGTTTAGGAAAACACTAGAAAATTAGAGCAACCATATATTAAATGATTTCACTATACTTAAAAAATAATTCTCAATATTTTAGATAGACGATGAATCATAACTTTTATCTCTTCTAACAAAATTACTAGAGACTTTAGTGGGAAAATCATTTACCAAATTCTATGAGACTTTTGAAAATAACTTTTTATAATGAAAAACCCTATACCATGTATCAAATTCTCAATGTGTACTCCAACTTCATAGAGGAGCATGCCTCGACTATATTTTTATGATGCATGCCCGATTTCCGTTCTAGGTACGACAATCAAAACACTTTTAGGGATGGTTTATGTTTTTTACCCAAGATAATAATTGGTTATCTCAGGAGGACATCCAAGAGGTTATACAAGGGGGTGATCTACGAGTGGCATACCATTGTTAGATTTCGACATATGGTCTCTGTTGTCACGTTATGGATTATGAAGATCTTAAGGATGAGCTTACTAGTTTGCATTATCGACATACAGTTCATGCTGATGATGCCCAACTTCATACAAATCATTCATGTCTCACCCTGAACTATAGATTTCCACATTTGGTTTATCTTAGTTGTATATGTTGCGTTTGGAACCAAGGTATCGATGCCTTTGGAACCACCTTGGGGATCTGTTTGACTGGGAACCCATGAAATCACAAACATCGGTAGTACCTATGAAAAGAGGTCACGATGATTATGTAACACCTTTAGTTTACGAAGCTTGTTAAATGAATAATTTCATGTTTTATGTGTTGGTATCTTATTATTCATTTACATATTATTGACTCTACTGTAATCTAGTTAATAATTACTAAGTAAAACATGTCCCTTTTTTATTTTTTATTTTTCTTTTAGATGGAAGATGTGAGTTCATTGATAAAACTTTTATCACTTCTAACTGAATTTATAGAATCCATAATCACCAAGACATGCTCAGAATACTACCACCCTTTTAACCACCTTCTCCAGTCTTTCAAATGTCTTTATAATGTGTCCCATAGCCCAAACTTCCATCAGTCTTACTAGGGAAACTGTCAGGATTATCGCCGCAAAGAAACTACAGAACTAGTAGAGTATAGGTGGAAATAGAAGTACTATGAAGGTCTCTTCCCTTTCTTTACCTTTTCCAGGAACTACCTAGACATGCGGAGGTTTTGTGAAGCTACCATTGAGGGTGACACTCGAGCAACCTATCTCTTCTAGGTCCTCAATTTCAGTATGTATAGGATGCTTTATGATTTCGAAGTGTTCAAGGAAGTGGTGGTTCGAGATATTAATAGGGAGGTAGCCCACACCCCAAACTCCGACCTCTACACCTCTCATGACACTCATTAGAACGCCAAATTTTTTATGCATAGGTTTGACCCTAACTACTCATGGTGTATATGTGCCAAGGAGATAAAATGGACTGGGAACTAATATCGGGATCCACTTAAAAACATTAGTAGATTATCCAAAATGTTGTTCCTGGAGGAGGGGACCTTGTGTTTAAAATATCTCTATTTTAGCTAGTAGTTTCTTATTGGTGTAATAGAATTGTGAGGGTGAAATTCATTGAAGGATGGGATAATGTGATACCCTAAAATTAATTTGTGTAATAATAATAGTTTTAATTATTAATCATGGATTAATTTTTTAAATAATTACCGAAAAATAAACAGAAGACATCTATTCATTTAAAACATTGGTAACAAATACATGGAAACAAGGCTTAAAGACCATAACTAACAAAATATTTCTACAAGTTGTCCAATCATGATCATTGGTAGACCCCACAACACCACAAACATACCAAGAATGTAGTGTATTTCCTTCGAATCTGCCACAAATAGGAACATTATTACCATAACCGCAACAATCGTACTAAGAGTTTGAGGGATGAAGAGCACCATCTTCTGTGTCTCAGTGTTTGATGTTGGAATACTTTAATTACTTTTTTTAAGACCTAAATTTGATCATTTTCATTTAGGTGACCGTTGAATTTACAATGGCTATAACTGTAACCATTAGGTATTCTAGATTAATTATTTATGAATATTGAAAATTTAAAATCATTTCAAATATATGTTAAAGTAATTAACTCTTATTTATATTTTATGATTTCCAAACATATTTCAAGAACATTACTTTAGTGTTTCATATATTTTAGACATTATGGTTTTATAATTTAATCTCATGTATTACAATAATATATATTTTTTGAACATAATAAGTACTGATGTATCTAATTAATAAATCACATTGAAATGTTCTAAGTGATTGAGTGATTTAATGTCCTATCATTGAAAACATTTAATTGAACTTATCTTTCGGGAACATGAAATTTGAAATTGTAACATTTTGGTACATATGTCTACTTTAATTCAAATAAAAATGTGCATTTTTTTTGAATTTGAAAACATTTTTTTATGAATACATTTATTAATTAAATGTTATATAGTTTTATTTGTTTATTTTATACATCCAATGTTAAGAATAAAAAACATTTTATGAAGGTACAGATATTCTGTATTTGTGTAATTTTCTAATATAATTATTTTGATAATTGGGTAAATAAAAAATATTAACCCAATAGGCTAGCACTCTAGCTGGGACAAAGGAGGCATCACACACTAGCAGTAAAGCCTGGCCTTCTACCTTATCAGAAGACAGCCCACGAGCATGTCATGTGGTTGGAGTGCATGAATGATCTTGGTAGTAGGCTACCATGCAGGTCGACATGACGGCGTGGGGGTACGGTAGTGGTCCTATAAAGAATCCAGTGCGGGGCGGCACCGAGGAGGTGGATGGAGATTTCTGAGCTGTGATTGGGAGCTCTAGCCTTATAAGGGGGTGGAAAATGAGTTTAGTTTCAATTTGGGATGGGAATATTCAGTGTAAAATGAATTGGGGTCGTCTGATCGATTTTAGATCTAATCTCGACTGTTCACTCTGCTTTGAATATCGTCCCTTTCCTCATCCGTCCGATCTTATTCATGATCTAATCTCAACCCTCCTTCATTTTTAAAAACCATAGACTCATCCTAGCCATCCGATCAAATCTCGATCGATCTAGACTATTCCACTCATCTACGGATTTCTTATCTGTGTCGTCGTCTTCTACCTTGTGCCAACCAGTGGCTCGCCCATTGTTTCTCCTCCTCCTCCCCCTCCTCCTTCTTTTCTTATTCTTCGAGATCCCCCACCCTTATCATTGGATTGGCCTTGAACTATACCCATATCCTTTCTCATTTATTTTATTTTTATATACCGATTCTTTCTACTCATGTTTTCCACAAACATTATATATATATATATATGTGTGTGTGTGTGTGTGTGTGTGTGTGTGTTTTAATCACTGATTGATTTTGAGTTCTCACATTAAGCAACATGTTGGGTTTTTTATCATAGTCATGTTTTAAGTCATCGTTTATATTTTATTTATGAAAATGTAATCTACCTATATAAACCATGTATTTTGGAAACGTAATTACTTGTGTTCTTCTCCTCGAGGTGCAAACATCCACTACCCTACCTTGGTACACTCCTGATGTCAGGTAAGGGAAAAAGTTTTCCTATGTTTTCCCTTTGTAATACTCTTATATTCTTACGTATATATGGATCTTTCTCACTCTATAAATATATATACATTTTATTCTAAACCTTATTTCATATATACTATCAAGATATATTTTGAGTATATTACACATGAAAGGTGTTTATGCTTCAAACCAGAAAAATCTTTCTTTCCCAATTTATGGTTTCACAGATTATATAAGTTGTCCCACCCAATTTTGAAATTTTAAAATCTTTTATTATTTTTTTAAAAAAATATTTTGGGTTTTATGAACTTTGATGATTGATCATCTGTTTTCAAGAATTTTCTTTTTTTTTGATATATTAAAAATCATTAATGGGACCTAATCTGACACGTTTTTTATGTACCATTAAAAATAATTCATGTATTTTAGCATATGTGTGAAAGTATATGGATATACATATATATATGTATAAGTTTGGTAACATTGGAGTTTCCATATAACCAATCCATATTGGTTTAAAATAAGATAATGATGAATATAACAGTTTCAAGAATCTATTTATTCTTGTTTGGGTTTTGCACGATTTCAAGAATACACCATGTGTACACATATAATTATATATATAATATATTTCCCTTGAGTTTCAAATCCATATAAATATATACTTGTATTTCAAACGTTATTTCTCATTAAAATGGTATGATATATTTCATGATCAATTATAAATATACACTCATGCATGAGTACACATGTTTAATTATTTCATTTATGCATGAAAATTTCCCTTTGAAATAATCCACACTTATTATTTACCCAATTGTCACTGGAAATGCTTGGATTATTGTTATTTTATGACTTAACCATTTCACTTTGCTTGGATTAAATGAGTATCCCAATGTCAAAGTTTGTAAGCATGGTTTTAGAAAAATGTCACATTCTTAAGAGTTTAATTCAAGTGTTGTTATTTCATGTGATAACCTATCATTTTATGTTAACTAATTATTACTACATGTTTAATGGTATGTTGTGTTAAATCCTGAACTATAAAATATTTTTTTTCACTCATTTCATAATTCAATTAATGAAAGTGAATGTAAGCAAATGATTATGAATTAAGAATGTATGTTTTCTATGTAGTATAGAAACCACAAAGATGAAACCATGATAAGACATATGGGGAATGTATTGGACTAAAATTGATGTTATGGGTGCGCCCGAAATTATACAGTGCTCCAATGAATTGGGAAAAGTGATGAAGTATCATGAGTTAAGTGAAATGATGTGTGAATATGATGCTAGATTTTTTCACAACTATGTGTGGTATTTTTACACAGTTATTTTGGGTTTCATCCCATAGAGTCTTTGCGCAAGGCCTTGAAAAAAGACTGTCATTATATATTTCCTCATTATGGAATGGTAAATGATCAACCAATGGATTTTGGATCCTTAGATAAGAATCATCTAAGAAAATTGAAGTGAAATTATAAGGAATAACCTAGTATTCAAATCGAAAATTATAATGGAAAAGTAATCAATGATAAATTCTTATTATTTTCTTTTAATGAATCATGATACGAATGCTTATGATCACAACTATGATTTTAGAGTTGGATTGAACACATTATGAAATATGCCCATTTCATTTCATACATACACATGGAAACTCTAATTCATGTTTTATTAGATGTTTTTAAGTAAACATAATTATATTGAATGAGAATGGTATTTTACATCCGAAAATATTGATGATGTGACTTGAAATGTAATTTCTTCCTCTTAAGAAAATGTTTTATTATTATTTTCAAGGTGGTTATTTTAAAGGTAATTTATTCAAATGTTTTAAAATCGCTTATTTGGAATTTTTATCCTCACCCTACATTTTTATTTAATTTTTAAAATTTTAGCAGTTTTGCCCAAGCTTTGAGTACTCTTTGGGACAAAATCAATCTGAACCTTTGACTTGTTATGTTTTTAGATGATGTACTTCAACAAAATATGATTTTACAATTACCTAAACCAAAATGATCCTCTATATTTGGAAAAGATGTGTGATTTATGTATGCCTGTTTTTTTGAAAAAAAATTCACACCATGTTTCAAACACTGATTTCAGAATTTTGGAGTTGGGGTCATGACAATAAGTAATACAAGGAAACCCTCTTGCTTCATTTCATGTTTAACATACTAAACCATTTAATCAAAGACTGTATAATATAACTAAGGTAAATATAAATCCCTGACCTACCATAATATCATTACATTTTTACCGTTACATTTTATGGTGTTAATGGATTTTGAACCCCACTAACCAATTCAATCAATCACAACCATTTTCCTAACATATAAAAGAAATTATAAAGGCAGAAGCTAATAAAAAAGGCCATATCAAATAGTTATGGGGTCAAATTGGAAATTCCATGCCTATGGAAACCAAACACCCAGGGGATGTTAGGGATTGTTCAAAATACACATGGAGCCATGGAAAATCTGTTTAATACAAGTTTAAGCTATATAACTCATAATTTTACATTTGGGATAATTGGACTAAATTGGCTAATTTCGAAGTAACACCCCTTGGGAGTCCAGAACGAATAAGGGAAATCTCTAAAACCCAAACCATGGGTACATTAACCAATGTCATCATGACAGGGCCAATTAGACCAGAATAATTAAATAAAATAGAGGATCTCAATAAAGGAAGACTCACAACACAACATGTATAAGTGTGAGACCACTAAAACAAAAATGGGAAATGATGTGACCACCTACCATCGAGTTGAAAATGACTACTTTCTCAGTATCGACCACATATTCAGAGTAGATAGAAGTATATATATGTTTCTATCAAATGCACTAAAAATAGGGAAATTGATCCTACTTTTAAATAGTTCATATAATGGTGGAATATAAAAAACAATGAGGAGAACATGATGGTATCCATAACTCTACGCATCCATCCCTAACGATGGATTGATGACTGGACACCGAATGAAGGGGGAAAAGAGAAACGTAGAATGAAACCATGGGGGATCAAGATAAACAGAGTGTTTATTGTGTGAAAAGGGTATATGGAAAGGGAAATAAAAACATAAAATGATGGAGGAGAAAATGGTAATTTTACCATAAAACTAGATCATATAATTTGGGCACACATAAAAGGAATCCTTGCACAAACTGTGTGAAAGCCACTGCCCCCTTAGAGAAAGTTTTCATTCTCCCGGTGCTCGTTTTACCAAACAATGAACAATCCTTGTGAAATGGATCAGTGATTTTTTGCAATCGTTTTCAGTAGGTCACACTACCATACACTTGGGCCTGCACAGTTTCTCCTAACTATGCTGTCTAACCTAATTTCACCTTTTCAGATCTCTGGGCTATAAAATTTCCCCAGACACTCCCTTAACATCCTTATCATAATTATAATACATCATTAAGACCATTTATGCCATTAAAAAAAGAAAAACTAATGATTTATACCTTGGTCAAAGAGTTGGGTTTTTACAACCTAGCCACCATAAAGCATCTTGTCCCCAAATTTCCATTTTTAGGGTAAACATGTACTATTATCCAACAGTTTCGGCCACTAAGATAATACATCAATTTCTCACTCCAAGGTGTCGTCTTGTACCCAGACGTGATCCCATAACACCCATACAATAGGAACACGCTTTCCATATAGTGTATTCAAACTCTTATAAAAAAATGATCTGGATACTCCTAAAATAAAGAATCCATATATTGCTCAACCATATTAGGTTGAAAGACTTGGGATGGGTATAGATAATACAATATAATTTGAGATACATGAACGAAACCATGCATAGACTGATATCTCTTATGAATTTTCAAATGGTAATACACCACTCTAATCTGCTTCACAACCTCAAATGGTCCAATGATTATCAGTGATAACTTACCCTTCTTCCAAATACGTCTATCCCCCAACCTTGGTGAGACTTTAATGAAAGCTCAGTATTTTACAATTATTTCAAGAGTTAGATATCCCTTATTTTCATATGAAATATCTCTAGGTGGAGAAGTCAACATATGAATATGAATCATCTGGACCGACCCTTATGTCTCATGTAGGAGATGAGGCCCATGGAAAGCTGCATCCCCTGCCTCAAACCAACACAATTGGGTGCGAAGAGGTCTACCATACATGGCTTTGTGAGGATCTATGACAATGGTATCCGTGATGTTATTCTTATAGAAAACATTATGAGGGGAATTTGATTTCTCTATGAACCCCCAAATTCAAGAATTCATGCATGAAGCATATAATCTAGCATCTGAATTATGCACTCCATTATCTCACAAGTTTAAGGGTGATAAGACGTGCTCAATTGTACCTCCATACCCAAGTCCTTCTGGAAGAACTTCCAGAATCATGACATAAAACAAGTGTCTCTATAAAAAATAGGAGACTGAGGTTATCCATGAATATGTACCACCTTATTGATGTAAAACCATTCTAGGCCATCAACGGAAATGGTCTCTCGCATAGGTGAGAAATGTGAGACCTTAATCGGGTGATCAACGACAACCCACACTACATTGTCTCGACAATGTGATCAATGCAATTATGTTATAAAGTCCATCAAAACATCATACAATTTCCACTAATTAATTGACAATGGAAATAGACTCTCTTCCATATGTTGATGTTCTACATTTATCTACTTAAAGGTGGAACAAAACGCAATGAAACTCTCTAACTCCGGCTTCATGGAAGGCCACCAATATTGACATCATAGATCACTATATGTTTTGGTCAAATTAGGGGTAACTGGCCATGTTGAGGCATGAAAATAGCTTATAATCTCCTCTATGATATCATGGGGGAACCCAAACACACCCATTAAACATAAGAGTATCATCCCCATCGCCTGTCCAACCAGAACATGCATCAACATCTGAGACACTCTCTAGTAGGAATAGACCTTTATGATCATATAGTTGTCTCGACCATACTCATTATTGAAGGGAATATTTCTTTGCTGAGGATGAGAGGATTTCATGAACATGGTACTATAAATCCTCAATGTACATCTCTGAGAATAATTCCAGAAGCTTCCACTTGTCACTGGGCTCTAAATCATCCTATATCTAAGCCTTTTAGATCAGAACATCGGCTACTGAAATTTCATTCACTTTAGCATAGAAAAGATAGAAATCCTAATATTTCAAGTTGTTGACCCACCTATATTTCCTAAGATTCAGATCCAATTATGTAAAGATGTATTTTAGGATCTGGTGGTTTGTGAACAACACAAAAAACTCTCCCAATAAACAGTGTCTCAAATTTTGTAATACATGCACAACCATTTAGATTTCTTGGTCGTGTGTTTAGTA
Organism: Viscum album; assembly: GCA_963277665.1. Classification (NCBI taxonomy): domain Eukaryota; kingdom Viridiplantae; phylum Streptophyta; class Magnoliopsida; order Santalales; family Viscaceae; genus Viscum; species Viscum album. Next base: position 1,381,308,609 of record OY728166.1, read on the forward strand.
ATTTAGCTCATGGGGCATCAACTAATGAGAACCCTACACAATGACTCACTCACCCTGCATTAGAACATATCCAAGCCTAATTTAGGATGCATCAGAATAGACCATGTAAGACCTACCTGGATCTAGTAGAATAAGTATTGTTGATGAAGTATGTCTTCTCTTCAAATCCTAAAAATCATCTTCACATGATTCTGACCACATCTTTTTAACTCCCTTTTTCATCAAACCTATAAGCAATGCTACAAGGAGTGATAAATCACGAATGAATCGTCTATTATATATGGAAATACCCATGAAACTCCGGATAAAAAAGACATTCATGGGATGATCCCATGAAATCAGAACCCTCACTATCTATGGGTCAATAGAAAATCATTTCGTTGAGATGATATGACCATGTTAGTGGACATTATTTATCTATATGTTGAATTTATTGAGAATAGAATAGAGCTGTGGTTTTCACAAAATGTTCATCACAGTATCAAGATGGATTTCTTGGTCATGTCTCGAGCAAGAATACGCCAGTATATCGTCCACTATGAAAAGGAAAAATAAATCTAGTAACAGGTGGAAAACCTGATTCATAATATCCACCAAGATAGAAGGGGAATTTCTGAGTCTTAAGGGTATATCATGGTACTAATAGAGGCCATACGTGCTCCTGAAAGCTGTGAAAGTTATGTATGAAGTCTTCACACACACTTGATGGTATCCCATCTTCAGATATTATGTTGAATACAACTTTTATCTTTGAATATTATTAAATATGTCATCTATTCTAGGAAAATATTACCAGTTCTATATTTTTAGTTGATTATACTGATGGTAATCCATATGAAGCCTAATTTTATAGTCCATCTTCAGAGAAAACATGATAGGTTAACCCCATGGAGAAGTTTTGGGGTGTATATAACCTTTCTTATTGAGATCCTCTATATTATTTTTGTATTGAAGAAACTCCTTAGGTGCACCAGATATGGAGGAATGGCCACATGTGTTGCTCTTGGAACAAGATAAATATAAAACATTACCACTCTCTTTGGAGGTATACCATAGAAACCATCAGAAAAAAGTTCTCTAAATTTCTCCACTAAGGGGGAAAACGATGGGTTTCAACCCCTGATAATCAAGGTAATGAATTGTAACATGTTCTGTAACAGATCCTAGACTCTACTTCCCGGGTCCCGTGCAAGTCACCAAAACATACCATTATACCATATGCACATTCATAAACCCTATGGTGATATAAATTTCACCATCCAATGATAGAAATAAATATGTAACCTGTATGAAACTAACTAGTGTATTAGAGTTATTTTGTCAAAACAATTCTTTTCAAGAAAAGACGTGTTCCATTCGAAAAGGTAACTAGTTATCTCTAATAGAATGTTCTGACAATGAATAATACCCTTAGAATGGACATCTGGCGGTGTATCTACTGTCATGACTCCAAGATAATACTGAAGGTCATGTCCTAGACACATAGTGATAGACTAAGATAGGAACTAGTGTGAAGCACCTGTATCAAACAAAATAGGAAATAAAGTGGATTCTACTAGAATAGTATCTCATATAGTATAAGGTCCGACTATCAGTTCCTATGACATAATATGATCTAATTCTAACTGGCCTGACCAATAAACTTGAGTCACTCCATAAATTCCCTTAGTAGGCCCACTCTACTAGTGCAGAGAATCATATGTCTGGCTTCCTCTTCCTCGACCACCACCTTGCCTTGATTGACGAATGATATTCCAACTGCTTCACTCTCATTATCCAATCGACCCAAATATTTATTTAGTAGTAGGAGAAGATCCCTACTTACTAGGTACTTGAGTGAATGTTTTATAGGAATAGTGGAGATTTTCCATACATCCACATCCTTTTCACTCCACTAGAATCCATGAACACTGGCTCCTGAAATGTCTTGGAATGCTGCACTTGAGAGAGAAAGAAGAACCACCATCATAAGGATCTCGAGCATATCTACTCCTACAAGATTCTCCAAAACATCTCTTTTTCCCCAAGTAAGATCAACTAGATTCATTAAGTGCTAAAAATCACAAGCATCCACCCTCAACCTCTCTAAGACTCTGCTCTATAATCAGGACAAGGATGGCGATATCAAAAATAGTTGTGAAGCTAAAAACATTGACTACTGATTGGAAAAAGTTTCACATCCCATCCTATAATCAACTAGTTTTAATAAGGTCATTAGTGGAATGTGAATGGGTGAAAAGATGCATCATAGAGAAATATAATGAGTACACCATAACTAACAGGGTCCCTTGCTATGGTTTCATGAACTCTCTAGTCTGGTCATCACTCAGAGGATACAAAAATAATTAGTTATAGAACATAGTTTGGTTGTTTTTCCAAACCATATCTCTATGTTTCCTTATTTGGGTGAGGACATCCCAAATATTTTTGGATGAGTCAAATAGCATGTAGGTGGCTCTCTTGACTCTCCACTCTGGAGTTGTCTCATGGTGCTCGTGGATAGAGTGGATTGCTTGAATCTTGGATTTTGTAGCAAAAGGTACGCCATCCCCTGAGAAACTAGAAGCAGGATGTGACTGAAACTCATGAGTCAACTCTGCCATGCTCTAGGCAGGCCACACTACACCAAGAATATTCTGTTTCTTTCGCATGAATTCCTAATGGAATTGGGTATCAGTGCCAAATTTTGGTATTCGAGGAGTTACCAATGGTGGCTCGACTGGACAAATAGCTGATGGCATAGGGCCCAAAACTGAAGGAACATGGTTGTCTCTACCCATAGGGTGAACAAATAGAGGATGTTGTGGAATCATAATGTTACAATTCTTACAAACATCCTAGTAGAGATTTAACACTTTATAAAAAACTATTTTATGAATTTAGGAAAAGAATGAAATCCTTCGAAAAATAATGAACATGCCTCTATTCCTTGTTCTAAATCTAGGTCTAGATGTTTGAACAGACCATAACAGGCCATAAGAACGATAAAAATGCACTACCAACTTTTAATGTCAGTATCAGGTCAAGTTTCCGTGTTAGGAACCTGTAAAATGGTTATACCCGAGTTAAAGTGAATTTTAAATGTTGAATCCAATGATATGTCATTTTCCTGACCAAAAGGGACCATAAACCTTATGAATCAAAATATGATAGTCCCCTAAATGTTGTATTCATTTTTTGGTGCTCTTACTCATGTGATTTTTTCATACCCAAAATGGATGATAGATATGGAATCCCATTTGATGATATATAAGGTCTCATACACCATATAAATCATATAGTGACACCCACTAAAATCATACCATATAATGATTCAATTCCTTTAAAATATGTCAGAACAATTATATCCATATAAAAATGCACAAAAATATATAATATGCAATACTTGATGAAATGTTAAACACACAATGGAATAATTTGGGGCCTAATAATATTGTACCTATTCTGGTGCATGTTCTAACACTTAACAATTAGTTCCTTAGGTTTATCAATGATATCAATATTCCAATATAGTCAATATCAATGACATCACCAAACATATAATGCATTAAATGATGAAATTATATCAATATTAATAACAGAATCATTAACAAAAATGACCCAAGTGACTTAATCCATAACCAGTAAATGGGATCGCGATGCCCATTTATGGGTTGTGACCAAGTCCTAGACAATCTCAATCTCCAATATATCATCACCAAATACAAAATAAGAATGGAACCACTTATGATAACAATTTGTGACATCCTAGACTCAGCCTCCACATTTCTTGTGCCCCGAGCCCAGTTGGCCACACGACCCATAGAACATCTCCTCATATGCCAAGGGCTGCCTACATTTTGTGGGGTTTAATGGTGAAATCAGTGGGGAGACATTACACCCATTTAAAAGTCCACAGTAAAGATAGAAACAATAAGAAATAACGGAATCATAATCAAAAGATAGAATAATTAAACATTGTAATACTGGATAACAAGTACATCAGATGAGTGTATAATTAATACAAGGGTCTCATAAGTAGTGTCGAATAAAAATATGAATTCATGGAATGAAAGTACAAAATGTTTACAAGAGAAAGAAACATGAATGGATAGTATAGTACTACTAATGTGAAAAAAATATAGAATATTCTCCGTAGAATATCAAGCATAATCTGGGTCCAATTTTCCTTAACTACATCAATGAAAAGAGAGTCAACAACCAGATGAGTGGGGCTTGCTACTATCCATACCTAAATTAAAATAATATACACGGTGCCAAAGGAGGCCCGAATAATGTGTGAGATAAATCTCATAACACCACCACCAATGGCGTATACATTTAATCTTAGTGGTGCTCATACGTAAATGGTGTTCTACTAGTAGTAGGAAAGTTACATAATAAAGAATTTTATAATCCCCCCCCCCAACTCGGGTTTGAAGGGTCACCTGAGAGTTCAACCTACATCAGCTCAGTGCTAGAATGTCTGAACAAATCACTAGGTATATATATAGAGGTTATAACATGCAATATGTAAGAATTCATATTGTCTATAAAAACACAAACCCACCCCCACCCCCCCCCCCCCCACACACACACACATATATATATATATATATATATTACCTGGTGTGGTGTAAGAATTATTCCAACCCATATAGAATATTGGCATGGGGTTAGAATTCCTCCCATCAAGATAGAGGTTATAACTGGAAGAGGGTATGAATGCCACCCAACCAAACAGAGATTATAACTGGAACATGGTATGAATTCATCCCACCAATAAATATAGTATTGTAGCAATGACATGGTGTTAGAATGCCACCCACTCATCCATCAATATAGATTCATTACTATAATAATTACATAATCATTTAAAGTAAACTATTCAAGGGAAAACCTCTTGAATCATTTCATATTTAACAATTTTATCCATTTAAGAAATTATATTACAAAATAAATAATGTCAAGGGAAATCCATGACCTCCCTTAGGATCCTACAATTTGTGGTTTTTCATTTCATAAGGTTCAATCCATCTCAAACGAGATAACTAATTATATCAATCTCTCAGTATTTCCCAACATAGAAAACCAATTACAAATGTATAAGAAATTGAAAAAGGACATATCAAAAAGTCACTAGGTCAAATTGAAAATTCCATGCCTAAGTGGTCCAAACTCCCAAGGGGTTTCTTTTATTATTCAAAATAAATTGGGAACTATTGTAAAATCAATTAAAAACCATGTCAAAAAATATAAATCATGATTTGACATTTTAGAAAATTGTCCATTGATGGAAAATTTGGGTTTAACAACCCATCATAGTCCATAATTAACAAAATAATTATATAAACCCATAACCACGAGTCCATTAACCCATGTCATCATACTACAGTCAATTTGAAATAAAAAATTCAACACAAAAGAGGTTCCCTACAAAGGCAGGCTCATGGTCGATTATGTTTAATTATGAGATAGTGAAATCTGAAATGGAATATTATTCGACCACCTAATATTTAGTCATAGAGGAAGACTCACTAAGTATGACCTGCATATTAAGAGTAAGTTGGTGTATATTTGTGTTTCCGTCGAATACCCTCAGAATAGGGTGAAAGATAACACTTTAAAATAGTGCTTATAAATGTGGAAAATATCAAAGAATGTGGGAATAATTAGGTTAGATTTACATCTTGGCATCCAATGACACCAGATGACTGATGATAAGACACCAGATGAAGGAACAACAGATGATCGAAGTGGGAGGGGTCTATAAGATCTCCAGGAGAATGGATGGACTACTGTGTGAAAATGGGTGAAGAAGATAGAAATAATAACTTAAATGTGTGTAGGGGTAAAGTTAAATGACTTTCTAAAAAATATCTTGCACGATTTCTATGAACGGTTAGGGAAGTCATGTGCAAACCATGTGAAAGTAAATGTCTCCTTATATATGGTCTTCACGGTCTCAAAACATGATTTCCCTATCCTTATGAAAATTGTGTGAAATAGGTCATTAATTTTATGAATCCCTCTATAGTAGGTCACATGATCATGCACTTGGGCCCCCATGGTTTCTCCTGACCATGAGGCCCAACCTTCTCTCCCCTTTTCCAGAGCTCCTGGATCAGGATGTTCTCCATATGCATCAAAACCCTCCATAGCATGATTAGCAGGCCTCATTATGAAAATTTAATACATTCAAAAATTATTACTAATTATCTGGTCATTATTAAAAGTGTAATTTTGTTACATATTCCTTATCGTACATGGTTATGCTTACGATAATACACACACACCTTTAAATTTCAATCCTCCTTTTTTTCACAAACAGGATCAGTGTTGCATGGGGGGGATGTTTAAGGCTGAATAAACGCTTTTCATTTTTTTCTCTTGAACTGAACATTCAATTCCATTTACTCTTTTGTTCCATCTAATATGAAGGAAGGGATATGGGACTAGTACCTTGAGGGATATTGATCATAAAATCCTCATCCATTATAGGTGGAAACTATAAGAAGTATTCATGAAATATATATATAAAATGATCCACCACTACAGGAAAACATTTCATGTCAATCTCGTCTATCAATTTTAAAAACATTGAATCCAAATAGATGATAATTTTCTAACTGATGGTGACAACAATCAAGTTTCACATAATTTCACATTCTGGTATCTGAGAAATGGATTCTCGATGCCCTCTTCATCTGTAAAACTGACGCTTTATATATAATAGTCGATGTGAGGTATGAAAATCATCAAACAATACATACAATATATTATATCATAGACATCCATATGAATCATATATGAATCCCATTATTATTTGGCCCCATCAGAAATTATAGAACATTCTCTGCACACAATGTCTTGACACTCTATTTGACCAAGAACATATTGATGGTTAATCATAGAAGGAATCATCTAAAATTTTAATCCTATAAAATATACATCACGAGAAATATTTAAAGAATTGGATGCACCCATATCCAATAATACCTTCATAAGGGTAGAATTAAAATAAATTATTTCGTGCACAATAGATGGTAAACATTGATCATCCATAATAACCAATCTATCTCAATTTAATTTTATCATCAATACACATTTCCCCATGGTTCCCTATTGAGATTATACTAATTGGAGAGTAATACAATTCCTAAAAGAACCATGTATAGATTTTTGAATATTATGATATTGATTCATCAATCTATTCTTGGTCATGGCATATGAAGTCTAGGACACCAGAGAAGTTTCTCGAACACCTAAAATTCAAGCATTATAGTAAAAACACTAAATATGTCCCAACTTGTGGCAGTTATTTCATGCAATGGGAGGTGATGTATAATATCATTTGATGGTGTCAAAATAACCACATTGTAAAAATCCATCTTTACCATTAGGACATGGAGAACAATTCACCAATATTGTGGTTTGATTCTGATCCATTCTCCCACAATTTAAATACATTACCTCTTCCATATTTTCCTATAATTTGAGTTCCCACCATTCCCCATAGGCTTCAAAATTATTTCTCCCCTCATAGATCATGAGATGTCTCTTTCAGCCACGATTTCTTCATAGACCAGCTGGGTATATTACGTAATATAGAGCACAACAATCATCGAGTGGATTCCCTACCATTGCAATGTTTCAAATTTGATTTCCTTCAAAGACACACTAGCAGAAACATCAAGTAAAATTTAAACTATATTCATGAATTTATCCACACACTCCATAATTTTGTGGATTTCGTTATTCAAGATGAATAAATCCATTGATCAAACAATTTTGAATGTTTGAGGATAGAACATTTTCTTAATCAATTATTCAAAATAATCCCATAAAATTCCTTGTTCTAATTTATCCTAAATAGCTAAATCTGACATTAGGCATACCAGATCCTCTAGAATATACGACACTCTCTTGATTTTCCAATATGCTGGTGAGCCACGAAAATAGACGATATGATTCATCCATCTCATCCACATCTCTGCTTTCTCTGTATTGGAATCACCAAAAATGATGGGTGGAATATAATTCTATAAATGGATGGAGTGATCCACTTTCCCTGCATCATCCCATTGGTTCCCACTATCAATAGCTTGAAAAACATGGACATTACTATAAACAATATGTGGGTTCACATGTGGCATAGGTATACCACATTCATAGTATCTCCATATGATTTCTTTCTAAGAAAACTACCAACTTCCATTTTCAAGAATCACCACAAATTCCATATGTCTCACTCTCCATTAATTTGATGGATTATATTTAAAATTATACAACATCATATTATGGTAGTAGTGTGTTCCAAAATTAACTTACTTCATGTTCAATTTTTTTTCTAAAATATAATTTTATTTGGAAAATAAAATCATTTTTTAAATTCCACAACAATTAAAATTTCAAATCATACATTTTAAAATAATTTCAACAGTTTTTTAAATTCCATTCTTTTATATAGATTCATAAACCATTACTCAAAATGTTTTACGCACTCCTAGAGGGAAGTCAATTCTATAATGCATGTCATACTTGTCTCATTTGATAAACCCATGGATATGAGATTCAAAATCCTATAAGTGACCCCAAAGAACTTGTGTAACCACATCCCTGGTAACATGATGTTGAAAATAAAATGGTTAGCTACATTTTTTAGGCTCCATATATTATGTTTCATAAATCCTACTCATTTCAATGATCCCAGCACTCAGAATAAAACCAAATGGATTGACAAATCCAAGACTGATAACAAACAACAAGCCACAAAACACATGTTCTAGAAAGATAATCATTAGGAATAAATAAAAATACTTGTACTTAATAGATTTTGGATTAAAAAAACTAATTCCACTAGTTACATTAATTTTCATTTCAGTACCATAATAAGGTGACAAATAAATACTTGGCCTTAAGATAAATCCCCAATATGCCAAGGTCCAGAAATAAATTTTGAAGAGATTCAATACATGTGGGGGATGATTTTAAATTTTGGAATAAAATAAAAAACCAATAATTCCATGAACAAATAGATGTTACAGGATACATGAAACAATTAAATAAGAATCATCCATTTCATTGATAAAAAATGAAACTAAGACTAAGTTCACAATAGAAGTCTACAATATCAATGTTTAAGGAAGAATACAAAAAGACTAACACGACTCAAAGACAACTAAAACTCCAAAGATCCAACATATTCCAGGATCAAACACCACAAAACATACCAAGTATCAAGAAGTAGTGATAATGATGTGTGATACATTACCTTTTCTCATATCTCGATACCCAACTTTTGAAAAAGTACCAATGTGACAAAGTAGGTGTGAGTACAAAAATGATATAGGTTTTTCCCAAATGACAACCTTAACAATTCCACCAGGATAAAAAATATTATTGAATTTATATAAAACAATTTTTATAAAAAAAGGAAATAATATATAGAAAATTGAATCAATGTGATACTAAAAACTAGTTTCCAAAAGAAAAAACCATACTATACATTAAAACATTTCACATTCAGTTTTTTTGGTATATTCATTCAAGTCCACATAGCTATGTATATACACATACATTCTTAATTATGAGGTTTCCATTCTCATGAGCAGGTTCTTATTGATCTACAAAGTCATCACATGGTAATTAAATCCAACGTGGCATTACACCTTTGGCATTCATAAGTAAGTCATATTTCAATCAGCCTCTTAAAAATTCAATAGGAAAACATCACAATCAATTATTCTAAACCACACTAAAAACATATTAATAAAATAAACATTTATTGAAAATAATTTTCACAAAACCTTTTCCAATAAATCAACCAAGTAATATTTTAAAATCAATATTTAGAAACCATAAAACAACGAACATAACACAACAATTTCACGGTTTCGGAACAATAAAAAATCCCTCACCAAAAACTTTTCTACCATGATTTTAACCCGAATTTGTCAAAAATATTTGGTTAAAAAAAATTAAATTTTAATGAGTCCTTAAAATTTTAAATATAGGTGTCATGATTGAAGCTATGTACCTTAGGTTTTGTGAGGAAAATGAATAATGACCAGAATAATGTCAATGAAACTGGGTTAAATCCCCCCAAAACCCACCTTAGATCTCTACTCATATAATCATGAATACCAAATACCAACATATTTGGAATTATATATTATATATATATATACATAGAGTATATAGATATATGAAAACTGGAGAGGCATATAAGGTGATCTATGAAAAATAACCAAGAATGACCAAGAATGATCACATACCGGGAGGATCCATCTTCAAAACACCAATTGAAGCCTTTGGATGACCTCAAAATTGATTGGATAATCTTCTTCAACCATTAAGAAGAGAGAATATATAATTACAGATGCATAAGGGGAAAAATATTGCATGTAGAGTAAAAATCACATGACATCCACAATTTTTGGATCTCACTTTTAACTCATTCATTGTTAGTCGCACAGTTAGCCAAATCTTGTGTTAACCATGTGCCGACAACATCCTCAAGGAAAGAAAATCCCATGGTTTCATTTTATAGTTTCCAAACTATTTTTAAACCATTAATAATACATATGTCAACCATAGAACAATTTCTCTTTGAATATTTCACTATTTGGACAAACCATTCACTTCCTGTGTGAATTCCTTTTAGCCCCGGCATCACAATGCATTGTTTCCTATAAATATTGAGTGGTTTTCTGAAACTGTTCACTGCTCTTTCAACCTTATAATAGACCCAAAACATATCAAATGTTATCCAAAATCTCCCAAATTTCACCCATATAATTTAGATACATAATAATGTATAATGGAAGGGTTATGTTTATGAGACTGGTGGTACTACAAGAAAAAGTGGGATAATACATCCATCGAAAATGAGTAGGTTATATTATATTTTATTGATTGGTAAGATTCATTTATAATTATTCTATAGTAATAATATGTTTCTATCATGATAATACATGTATTTGATATAGAATGTTTGATTAGTGAGTTGTTTATTAATGTATTTTAGTAAATAAATGTCTGTGGTTATGGTTTTTAATAGTCATCAATTCACAAGGGAGTACCTATCAAAAAACAACATTTGTTGATATGGCAATTAGTCCCTATGTTTTTTGATTTATATCACACGATAGATTATTTTATGGTGGTTCTAGTGACATTGATGATCCTTAGTGTGCAATAAAAAATGGTTTAAGCAGAGTTGAAGTTCCACCTCTATGTTATAGATACGAGGAATGCGATATTATTCCTGGTCGAAATTGGTTTATTCTAATATGAAAAGAATTAAATAACATATATTGTGATAATTACTATGACTAGTTTTATGGAACTCAATATTGACCTTTGACTCCCATGGGAGGTGATATCTTAGATGACCTTTTAGATAAGTGATTGAATCTAGGAACTTTTCTATTATTGTTTTGATGTTAAATAATTTTTAGGTTTTCATATTATGAAAAAATCACTCTTTATAATATATTTTACATAGGTATTTGGATGAATAGAGATGGTTGATGAAACACTCTTTAGATGGTGTCCAACCCATATGATATGTTGGCATGATGCATTAAATAGGGATGACATGTATCTTTCCTAAGACATACGTGAGGTATATCCTTGTCCATGAAACGCAATGTATGTTTAAGATGATAGAGGTTTTGATGAAAAATCCATGTTATCAATGTGTATTTAGAGAACTGTAAAGCCCATAACAAGGTCAAATAGAATGGATAGGGAGTGCATGAATTTCCCTTGAAAAATTATATTATTTAAAAAATAGTCTTACAATTCTTTTGTTAAATAATAAATACAATAAAAATCAATTGAATGTTTAAAATGTGTAATTGGTAAACAAAAAATAATATAAATAACATAATTTAAATTTTTGAAAACATTTTAATAATAGAAGACAAAAAGGAAGACCAATTAATAAATTAAATGATTAAGTTTATTCCTATTGAAATGACCTGGAAATTTTCATGTAATTTTTGTAATTATATGGGAATTTTACCAGTCTGCAAAAATTAGCAGTGCATGATTCAGAGGTTCGGAGTGCCCGGAATAAATTTCTGAACTTGTTTTGGTACAATCAGTAATCATGTGAGGTGGTTTTTATAACTTTTGAACCGGTGCTCGTAATTGAAATATGCGGACACTGTTGAACTCACAGGGAAGGTATTTACATAAGGAGACATTCATCTCAATGATAATTGGTTGATGGTGAAAGATAGTTTTCGTGTTATTTTTGTGGAAATAAAAATAAAATAAAGAATAAATTTTATATTATTATCAACCTCCCAATTGAATGTTCGGTGGTGGGGACCACCCAAGATTGAAATCCCCCAATTCAATTCCCTATTGGTGGGGACCACCCGAACCCCTCTTAATGGGGGAAAACCTCTCAACTCCCCATTAATATAATCCTCCCATTTAATTTTGCAAACATCATCCCATTTATTTGTGGCAACATTAAGATAATTAATAGCCAACTCTTATTAAATTATTAAAACATAATTTAATACGTGGGATATTTCATTTTGGTTGGATTTGGTTGAAGTGTTTGCAAAAGGAAGAATCATGAGATAATTGTGTAGAAACATTTCCTTTCCAACGAAGAATGCCTAACCAATGTAGAACGAGGAACCGATATCAAGCCCAGATCGGAAGAACTTTGTGAAGGAAACGAACATTGATATTATCCAATGACTTTGACTTCTTTCTCGTGAAATCATCTAATGAAAGAAAAGGTAGGGTTTATTTTGTTTTGAATACCTCCTTACCCATTCTTTACATTCTTTTTTATTCAAGAAATAATAAGCCACTTGCTATTGCTCTAACACGGAGGGAATGAGGAAAACAGACAAGGGCCAAACTCTCCGAAATCATTTATGTTTTTTGATGTGTTCATTTTGATGGATGAGGATGGTGACTAGTGTCGTCGATTGTCACTACTAGGTCTCGAGAGCGACGGTCGACACCACAGCCGGCCGTGAAGATGTTGGCGGTGGGACTGCGCCGCTAGAGAAGAGTTGTGGCCCGTCAGCCCTAAAAAATCAATGGCGGAGGCTGACACCTAATCCATACACATGAAGGGGAGTGAGGCACATGTCAGTGTCAAACATCGTGAAAGTGCCATGGCCGTGTGCCACAGCGGCGAAGGGAGAGTGGCCGCCGAGTCGGCCACGGGTTAGGGTGAGGCGTGTGACCACACCGCGTGAGGAGAAGGTTGGTCGTCCGTCCATCCATGGTGGGACGCCGCACCATAGGCCTCTACATCATGGGCTTCCACTGCCTTACTGTGGGATGAGCCGGTTGGCCGGGCTAGGCCTCGTGGGTCGGGTTGGTCCGACCGAACCCAGACCAACTTCGACCCTTTTCGTTCTTTTAGCCATATCTTGAGAAATGGGCATCTATTTGACGACCCGTCTACAGTGATATAAGACTTCGATCGAGATGTTCCTTTCTAGTATACCCGCAATGGGTTTTCAATAAATTTGGGGTATGACCAGGTTGGATCGAACACGAATCCAATCGGGCCCTCAGGACTAAAAGGAAAATAATATACAGACTCTGCGTCTAATTGACACATCGTCTGTTGAATTGGGACCACTTTCACATGGAGGTCCTTTGTGATATATCCCTGTGGGACTTCATGGTAGTTTGAGTATCGATAGGTGGAATGTGTAGCAAACCCTCCTGGAATCAAGCGATCATAGTGCGGGAACCCTATAGCTTGTTGTAACATGAGAAAGGGATCCTATGTATTTCGGTGCTTTGGGATCATTTGTGGGTCTGTGTTCGAGAGACTCACTTGGATCCTCTCTAGGAATCCACGTGGGACTAATCTAGGATCCTACATGGGTCTGTTCTACTAGGATCCTATGTGGGTCTGATTATATACTAGGATCCAATGTGGTTTTGATGATTTAGGATCCAACGTGGGTCTGATGATTTAGGATCCTATGTGGGTCTTCATATTAAAATAGTAATATAAATCAGTAGTAATATCTAACATATTTACTACTGTACCTATGTTATACTTTGTGTGAGATGAGTCTTTACATTTGATGTAATATTCTGTGTGATGTACCTTTGTGGTACGTACCTTCATGGTGACACCTATTTGGAATTCTTCTATGTGGTGTACCATTATGGTACTTACCTTCGTGGTGATACCTTTTTGGTATTATTCTATGTATTATACCTATGTGGTACTTACCTTCATGGTGGTTACCTTCACGATATTCATTCCATCGTGGAACATTTGTACATTGGATAAGGGTTTGGGCCTAGTGTTGAGAAGGGTTTACTTGATAACTCATGTATTTTTATAGGTATATACCTAAGTAGGGTTTTAAGATGCTAAAATGATTTTTGGATTATCCTTTGTGGATTTTGTGAGACCGTTGTGGGTTTCGTGTTACCTAATGAGTATTTTTATACTCACCCCTGCACGAGATAAGCCCTCACCTTGTTGTGTTTAGGGTAGACGACGAACAACGCTGACTAAGGACGAGAGTACTAGGACTGGAGGTAGCTCGGAGGTGGATATTAGTTGACACGTACCACAAAGATGACTGTTCAAGAGTTGTACCTACCCTTTAGGTAGGATTCATGGTGTGTGATCACCGAAGCTGTTCAGTTTTATTGTAACTCCATTGTTTAACTTGTTCTTTTCATTTTTTTTACTTTCATGTGGGGATTGTATTCCTTCCCCTTTTTATTCTCTTCACTCATTTACCTATACATCATACTTTGTTCTCGTATCCTGCTTTGTGCTTGGTCATTTGAGTTTATATGTTATAAAGGCAATGCCTTCCCAATTTTAGGTAATACGTCTTTCGGTGCTAGTTTCCAGCCCCTGTCGTATGGAAGATGGGCTTGGCGTAGTCACAGTGCTGGCCCCGAGGGGTGGGTTGTAGAAAATTGGTTTCATAGGATTCGGTTCTACCTTACAAAATTGGAATTTGATATTTATTTTAATTGAAACAATGTTAAGTGTTATGAGTATCGTTATCATTTTAGGGAATCGAGTGTTGGGCCAGTGACCGACGTATCCATACATCAGGACCCTGACATATGATTTCTTATTCAGTTCACGAAAGCCATGATTTCATGTGCGTTTCGAAATGTTTTCTTTGTGAACTTTTTGAGTCATCTCATGAGGTATGACTTAATAATCGTGAAACACATGTTTATTTTTAGGATTCCTCCTTGCAGACATGAAGCTATGGTTTCAGATATAGTACGTGTTGATAGCCCAACGAGTGACGAGGCCTCAGTGCATTTCCATTTATCTGTAGGAGCACCAGCAGTACCATTATCTATTAGTCCACTGATGCCACCAACCCTAATAGTAGAGGGTGCACACAGCTTGAGTGTGTTACATGAGTTACAGAGCAAGAGGCCACCAAGGTTCCGGGGTGAGACAGACCCACTGGCGGCTGAGGATTGGTTAGAGGCCATAGTGAGAGTGTTCCGATTAGTAGGGACACTAGCTGATCTCATTGTTATCATTTCCACCAGTCTCCTATAGGCAGTATAAAACAGATGATGGAGCATGATGCTCTAGGTTCACAATGAGATGTGACATTTCACTAGGTTGACTTTGAGATCCAGTTTCAGGCATAGTTGGTCTTAGTGACCCTTCACATAGTGAGAATACAAGAGATTCTTCAATTTTAGTAGGGCACCATGAATGTGGATCATTACTCAGCGAGTTTCACCAACCTCTCATGTTATCCACTGATATGGTGCGAGACCAATTCTCCAGGGCCTGGACATTTGAGCAGGGACTTGAGTGGGAGATCAGGGCTTTAATTATTTCTCTCAGCATCCTAGTATAGGAGGGGGTGTTAGAGAGATCCCTCTTAGTAGAGAGTTTTATTTCTGAGTAGTAACTAGCCGCGAGACCTACCATCGGGCGTCATGTAGCAATGTCTTCTTCATCTGGCAGTAGATAGATGTCACAGAGGTTAAATTGGACCAAACCTACAAATGGAAGACCGCATGATTTAGGTTCGATTTTTGGGGAATAGGAGACATATCCAATCATGTGAGGAGAAGGTAATGTTACACATGCGGCGTTAAGGGTCACATGGCTTGTGACTACCCGACCCGCCGGGTGGATGATTATCAGATGATCAAAGGGCCACCCAAGTAGAGTTAGAGTTTCGACCTAGGGGGTCCACATAGATCAGGCAGATGTGGTAGAGGAGGTGGCTGTTTTAGTTGGCATTTGGTGATGATTCGAGATGTTACTGCCACAACCACCAGGTGGTCCATCCCGACCACATGGAGGAGGAGGACATGGGTGATCTCTCCTCTAAGAAGTTGAGGCCTACAACAATGGCACTCCAGAGATGATACCAGTTACGATTTGTGTCTAATAAACCTTAGTTTTAGTACCTATAAACACAGGTTCCAGTCATTCTTTTATTGACACTACCCCCGTTCGAAGCTTGGAGATTTTGTTGAAGTCGTTGGCTCGATCCTTAGGGCTAGAGACACCTATGGGATTGGATTCAACGATTACACACTGGTGCTGGAAGTGTGAGCATACACTAGGAGGTGAGAGCTTCGGCTTGGATCTCCTAGTAGTGGCGTCGAGGCCTTACAATGTTATCTTGGGTATGGACTGCTTGTATATAGTCCATGCTCAGATTGACTATATTAGGTGAAAAGTTACATGTTTTGACACTGATGGAACTAGTTTTACCTTCACTGATAAGAAGGGAGCCTTTCCAGCACTGGATGGACTTACCTGGATGAGAGTGAATCCAATCACTCATCAGTTGGCTAGCCTTACCCTCAGAGCAGTTGATGTGGAGAGACTGAGCTATCCTGTAGTGGTGGACCAGTTCGAAGAGGTCTTCCCTGATGATGTACTTAGTCTACCTCCTCACATAAAGGTAGAAATTTAAATTAACTTTTACCTCAGGATGACACCGATATCAACACCAGCTTATCAGATGGATCTTACAGAGCTTCATGAGCATCAGGTACAGCTGGAGGACTTACATAGAAAGGGGTTCATCCGACCCTGTGTTTCTCCTCGGGAAGCCCCGATCTTGTTTGCCATGAAGGCGGATGGGAGCTTGAGACTTTTTGTTGACTATCGATGAATGAACTAGGTGACCATGAAGAACAAGTACCCACTCCCGTGGATGGAAGACCTCTTTGATCTACTGAATGGAGCACAGTGGATCTCGAAGATAGACCTCAGGTCAGGCTACCACCTGCTCAGGGTATGAGACGAGGATGTGCAGAAGACAGATTTTAGATGTCAGTATGACCATTATGAGTTTCTGGTCATGTCGTTTGGCATGACCAATTCTCCATTAGTGTATATGGTAATCATGAACATGATCATTCAGATAATCCTTGATCAATTTGTAGTAGTCTTCATTGAAGACATTCTGAACTACATGACATCTGAGGAGGACAGTGCCTATCATTTGCAGATAGTTTGGGGCACACTTCCAAAGCCCCAACTTTGTGGTAAGTTCTCGAAGTGCCAGTTCTATATCCGATAGTTTTATTTTCTAGGAATTTTCTTCTTCGAAGCTTTAGTTGCGGAGGATGCATCAAAGATTGAGCCAGTAAATTCTTGGGAGCCACCCAAGAGTGTGCCGGAGGTACAGAGTTTCTGGGGTTTGGCCGGATACTACTAGAGGTTTGGGCCAGATTGTTCCAGAGTTGAATCACCTTTATCAATAATGAATATGAAGGGAAAAACCTACGTGTGGTCAGAGATATGACATCAGAGTTTTTAGGAGTAAAGGCAGAGGCTAAATAGGGCCTCCATCTTGAGGCTTATGGAGGAGGACATTGGGTACGTAGTCTACTGCGACGCATCAGGGACCTGACTCATATATGTCCTGATGTAGGAGCCAGCAATTATTGTATATGGTTGATGAAAGCTGATGAAACATGACCAGAACTACATTACCCATGACCTTGAGTAAGTAGTAGTGGTCTGAGACATAAATATGTGGAAAAATTACTTGATGGGAGAGCTTTTCACAGTCTACTCAGACCACAACAGTCTTAAGTATATCATTTCTCATAATGACATGAACCTGAGACATCGACGTTGGTTTGAGTTCCTACTAGACTATGACATTGAGATTGTATGTACTTCTAATAAGGGGAACATTGTAGCATATGATCTCAGCAGAAGATATATTATACTGTTGATA
This sequence comes from Viscum album, assembly GCA_963277665.1. Classification (NCBI taxonomy): domain Eukaryota; kingdom Viridiplantae; phylum Streptophyta; class Magnoliopsida; order Santalales; family Viscaceae; genus Viscum; species Viscum album. Next base: position 1,381,326,809 of record OY728166.1, read on the forward strand.
TGTGAGGTGACGAAGAAGCTGGACTCTTTGCAAATATCCTTTGTGGATCAAGATGCAACATCTTTCCTTCAGTCTCATACATACACTTCCCCACTTCTTCAGTGAGTTAGGGTGGCGCAACATGGTGACACTGACTGCGAGTCTCGACATGCTCAGATATCAATAGGATATGCACATGATGGATTTTCCGAAGGTGGGGAGCACATCCTCCTATTCAGAGGATGTACCACAGTACCAGTGTCACTCCGGGGGGATGTGTTGAGGGAGTTACATACATCCCCTCTATCGGTACATCTAGTAGTGGCGAAGAAGTATCAGGACCTCTGATGATAGCAATGGTGTCCAGTAATGAAGAAAGAAGTAGTAGAGTTTATCTCTTGGTGCCTCACTTGACATCATAATAAGGTAGAGCATCAAGTAACATCAGGCTTTGTTCATCCATTAGACATCCCAGAGTGGAAATGTGATGAGATATCCATGGACTTTGGGACATTATTTCCACGTACATCCTGGGGTCATGATTCTATATGGGTGATCATCAACTGACTCACCAAGTCTTCCCACATCCTACTGATCAGAGAACAGGGTTCAGTAGAGAGATTGGGATGCCTCTATATGTAAGAGATTGTGAATACATGGAGTACACTTGACGATTGTCTCTGATCAGGGTACACGTTCCACATCTCAGCTATGTAGGAGTTGTAGGAGACTTTCTGGACGCTGCTTCATTTGAGAATTTCCTTCCATCCTTAGATGGATGGCTAGACTGAGCAGACCATTTAGACCCTCAAGAACATGTTGCGTGCTTACACCGTCGACTTCGGTTTCTACTAGGAGGATCACTTTCCCATGGTGATGCCTTCACACAATAGCAGCTATCACTATACTATTAGGATGGCACCTTTCAGGAATTTTACAACCAACCATGACGATCACCTTTGTGCTGGACTAACCTTGGGGTGTCAACACTTATGGAACCAGAGATGGTATGGGCAACCACATATAAGGTGCAGATCATCTAGGAGAGGATGAAGACTACACTGTGTAGGCATACATCTTATTATGACAAGAGATAGATAGCTCTGGAGTTCAAGGAGGGTGACCATGTATTCTTATGGGTATCACCTTGACGAGGTTTGCAAATATTTGATCAGGGAAGCAAGTTATCTTTGTTATTCATCGGACCATTTCTGGTCCTCAGTAGAGTTGGTGACGTGGATTACCTCTTAGATCTTCATCATCTGTTGCACTGGGTGCATGAAATTTTCCATGTATCATAGCTGAGGATATACGTGCACGACACATCTCACGTCATCAACCACGGCGAGCTAGACATCGTCAACGGTGTGACATTTATAGAGGTTCTAGTGGAGATTGAGCATCAACAAGAGTGGATCCTTTGTGGGAAGTTGATACCTTTGGGGTGTGTACATTGGCATCATGTGAACCTCTAGGAGAGCACATGGGAACTGATGCTTATATTCATGCAGCATACCCCCAATTGTTTAACTAGTTTTTGGATGTGGATTTTGGGGAAGCAAAGCCCTAAGTTGGGGGGAATGTAAAGATCAGGAAATTTTGATGTATTTTTTTTAAATAAATAGGGATTTTACGAGTCGATGAAAATTGATTGCACGTGATTCCACAGTCCAGAGTGCCCAAGAATGAATTTTTGACCTTTATAGGTACATTCAGTAAACCAGTGAGTGGGTTTTCGTAAATTTTGAAATAATGCGTGGAATTGAAATTCGAGGACACTGTTGAACTCACAACGCTTGTATTTACATAAGGAGACTTTCACCTCGAAGATAGTTGGTTGAGGGTGAAAGTTAGTTTTTGTGTTTTTTTTTTGTGTAAATAAAAATAAAATAAATAATAACATTTATTTTATTTTTTACATCCCAATTGAAAGCTTCGTGGTGGGGACCACAACAGCTAGAAAACCCCCACATAAAATTAATGGTGGTTGGGACCACCCAAACCCCTCTTAATGGGGGGACAACCACTGAACTCCCCATTAATTTAATCCTCACATTTAATTATGCCAACATCCTTCCATGTATTTGTGCCAACATCCGGATAATTAATAGACAACTCTTATTAAATTATTAAAATTTAATTTAATAAGTGGGATATTTCTATTTGGAGGGATTTTGGTGAATTGTTGGAAAAAGGTATATTCATGGGATAATTGTGGAGAAACTCTTCATCTCCAATGAAGAATGCCTATCCAATGAAGAACGAGGAACTGAACCCGATCCCTGATCAGAAGCACCTTGTGGATGAAATGAACGCCGATGTTCTCCAAAAACTTCATCTTCTTCCTCATGAAATCCTCCAATGAATGACAAGGTAGGGTTTGTTCTTTTGAATACCCCCTTACACGTTCTTGACGTTCTTCGTGATTCAATAAATAATAATCCACTTACTTCTTCTTTAATGCAGAGTGTACGAACCAAATGAACATGGCCCGACCTCTATGAAATCATTATAGTTTTTGATGTGTTATTCATGATGGAGGAGGATGGAAATTTGTGCTGGAGATTAGAACCGGTGGGTCTCAAGAGCAGTGGCCACCACCACAGTCGGGCGTGAAGACGGTGGTGGCGCAACCACACCACTGGAGAAGACCCACGACCCGTCGGCTGTGGCGGAGTAAGGGTGGTGGCCGACACCCCATCCGGTCGCACGATGGGGATGTCGGTGCGCGTCCTCATCACCCCACATGAATGTGCCACAACCTTGTGCCGAGGGGGTGAAGGGTGGGTGGTCGGCCGAGCTATCCATCAGTGATGGTTCGACACAAGACAACACCGTGAGAGGAGGAGGTAGGTCATTCAGCCATTCACGGTCGGCCGCTACACCATAGGCCAGGCTGTGCTAGGGGGCTAGTCCAGACCCAGTGGTCTTGGTCAGGTCGGCCCAAGCCTGGTTGTTCTGGGTCGGTCTATCCAGACCCGTACCAACTTCGACCATTTTTGTTCTTTCAGCTATATCTTGAGCTACGGGTGTTTGTTTGGAGAACCATATACAGTGCCATAAACCTTCGATCTAGATGGTACTTTTTGGAATACCACACTTCAGTTTCTGATAAAGTTGTTGTATGTCCAGGATGGATCGAACACGAATCCAACTGGGACCTCGGTACTAGAATTCAAATGACAGAGAGATCGGGCATCTGATTTATGCATAGTCTATTGCATTGAGACCCCTTTTACTTGGAATTACTTTGGGATACATCTTCATCAGGATTAATGGATGTTGAAGTATCGACATGTGGCTTGAGAAGAGGATACTCTCAGAATAAAGAGAGCATAGTGCGCGAACTCGCTAGCTAGTTTTAACATGAGAATGTGATTTTATGTGGCCTGTGCTTTGGGATCCTTTGTGGGATTGTGTTCAAGAGTCTCACATGGATATGAAATAGGAATCCAAGTTGGAAAACTCTTGGAACTTACGAGGGTTTGTTGTACTAGGATCCTATGTGGGTCTGATGATGTACTATGATACTATGTGGGTCTAATAACTTAGGATCGTATGTGGGTCTGATGATTTAGGATCATGCATGGGTCTGCCTCTTAATAGACTAAGATGATTCAATAGATATATTTAATCTTCTTTAATACAGTACCTATGTTATACCTAGTGTGAGGTGAGTCCTTATCTTTGTGGTAATATTCTGATGGCGTACCATTGTGGTACTCGTCTTCGAGGCAATACCTTTGTGGTATTCTTCTATGTAGCGTACCATTGTTGTACATACTTACGGGGTTATAACTTTGGGGTATTCTTTTGTGTGGTGTAACTATAAGGTACTTACCTTAGTGGTGGTTATCATTGTGGTATTCTTTCATTAGTGGAAAATTTGTACATTGGCTAAGGATTTTGGATTTTATTGAGATGGGTTCACTTGATAACATACGTATATGTATGGGAATATACATAAGTAGGGTTTTCTGCTTCTTACATTCTTTTTCATTTATCCTTTGTGGATTTTGTGAGACCTTTGTGGGTATCGTGGTCACTACTGAGTATTATTATACTCAACCCTACATGGGATATTCCCACACCGCGTTGTGTTTGGTGTAGATGAGGGACAACGCTGACTGAGGATGAGAGTACCAGGACTGGAGGTAGCTCGGATGTAGACATTAGATGAGGCGTACCGTAGAGACGACCGTTCAAGAGCTGCACCTACCCTTCATGTAGGATTCTTGATGGGTGATCATAAGAGTTGATCAATTTACTTGTACCTCCTAGATATACATGTACTTTTTATATTTCTTGTACTTTCCAGGTGGGCTTCTATTCTAGCCCCTTTTTACTTTCCGTACTCTATTACTATACAACTTAATTTGGGATCGTATCCTGCTTTGGACTTGGTCGTGTGATTTTAATGTTTATAAAGGCAATTACTTCCTTGTTTTAGGGAATATGCCATCCGGTGCTAGTCGCCAACCCCTGGCCTATGGTAGGTGGGCATGGGGGTAGTCATGGTGCAGGCCTTGGGGGAAGAGTCGTGACATCTACATGGAAAAATTGATTAATTAATTAAAATAAAGGGATTAATAAAAAAATTTGGAATGTAAATTTGTCACGAAATATGGTATGAATTTTTAGTAATATGTCTGTAATATTTAATACGGCTCCATATTAAATGAATTTAAGATTAAATGCATTATTCTCTTTGATTACATATTAAATAAGATAGAAAAAAATCCATTTCTTTTTTAGTTTTTAGCAAGTAAAAAAAATTGACCGTATGTTTTTAAAAATTATATCTAGAAACATAAATGATAAAAATTCAATTACATTTTAGTGATTTTGAAAAAAAAACTTTGTTCCTAACATTGAATGAAGTGACAACCAATGATAGAATAATGAGAATGAATAGAGTATTTATATTTGAAATAATTTTTTAACATGTTAATGATTATTTAAAAAAATTTGATAAAATAATAATACATGATGATAAATAATTTTTAGTATGAATATGTTCAAAATAGTATCACACGCTGTATAGAATGATAGTTATCATAGATAAGGATAAACCTCTAGAGAGAATTGTAGATCGTAACATGTTGGCGTTGTAGAATTGATGGGAATATATGTTTCCAATGTAACGAAAAGGTCTATGTTTATCCCCAAAAATATTTAGGAACATTATATAATTAAATAGTTAAAATGAATCCAAATAATATTATAATTAATTCAATTTGACCCTTATGAAACACTGGCACCAACAAAATCATATTCACGATAGCTTCCACCATGTAACCAATGTGGGAGGTACTAAAATCCAAGATCCTATAGGACCCAAAAAAATAGTTGGTGACGTCCCACTAAATTTCTAGTGAAAATATTATTCCATGTATGATTATATCCATATAAATCATCTAGATAGTGCTCCAACACCATCTAACTATTGGAATTATTTTGTAAGAGGAAGCAATTAACTACACTACTGGCTGGAATATAGCTATACACCGACCCAATGGTGTTTTTTATCAGGTGAAAAAATATTATCATTAACTCATAGCTTCCTTCCATTCCTTAGAATGTCATAGGAACCTCAATCCATGAGTTAAATATTAACATTGAGACTTATCTACGAATATTTCATGTTTATTTCTATGTCCTCACATGATTTCATCAGGTTTCTAACTATCAATCAATTAAATAGAATCATTAGACATATAAAAGTGTGTTTTTGGTCATTAAAATAGGATAAGGTCAGAAGAACAATAATATACTTCCATTTAATGATCACAAAAAATTGAATTATATGTGAAAAAAAATCAATAGTAAATAATTTAATATAAAATTCATAAAAAATCAAAATAAACAAGTTATAATAATTAAATTTCTCACCAACAATTATATTTATTTAATACATAATAAAATATAAATTAATACAATAAATTTAAATAATTACTCGATGTTTCTCAACATATTCAGGTTTCTTCAACATTTAGAGTATCAAAACACATTTCAAAACGAGTATTCGGTGAATAAGGGAAATATAAAAAAATATTTAACATCTGTAATTATTTTTCAGGGAAGATAAAAACAATTTTTTAAACAATTAATAAAATAATACAATTAAAATATATACTTTTAATTAAATATAAGATAAAATAAAAAATATTTTTTTTAAATTAATAATTATATAAAGTGAAAAATAAAACATATACTTTTTTTGGAAATGTCTATGATAAAAGAAAATTTAGAAAGGGAGTTTCTCTTATAGAATAATTTAATTATTAACAAAATTATATCCCTATAAAATATTTTGTTAGGATAGATAATAATATAATACCCTTTAAAAAACTAAATGAAGAGATAACAAATTAAAAAATCAATTAAATATCATTCCGTCATTATGTTTTAGAAAATGTTTGTCAATAATCCACATAAAATTCAACAATAGGGTCCAAACAAGTGTACAATAAATGATGAGAACTCATGATAAGGATAATGAGTACCTTAAAACCTTATCAATAATTTTCATAAAAAATCCCTATATGCATGTAAACCAAATCCACATCATCTTATTTGTAAGTATAATGTTTTTATTTTCTTGGAGTCTCAAATTGTAATAAATTTAATTAAATTATGAATTGTTTGAATAAAAATTATCCTAAAAAACAATTATAAAACATATGATTTTGGAAGTCCATTTTGAATATTTTTGAATAATGATGATAAAAAATATTAAAAAATATAGGGTTATTAAATATGTATCATAAGATTATCAATATCTATTAACCTTTAATGATGTAAAAGAGATCAATTGGATGGAGTTTATTGATGAAATCGATTTGTTAAAGGTTTTTTCAAATAAATTCAATAATAGTTTCACCTATTGAAAGTGATCTAAAATTAAATGGTGTCGCAAATTAATTTTTTTATTAGGAGATTGTTGGATAGTTGTTTCAAACATGAGAGAGATGTGATAATATTTTCTGCAAAATTATAATAGAGAAAGCTGTATCCCTATTATTTGGGAGTATAAAATACGTGTGGATTTGTTTAATAAATTGATTTTATAAATACAAACAATGTTTTCCTACATAATACTCAATGAGGGAATCTATTTTACTTGTAGGAGACTAGTATATATCAAATCTATTTGGAATCATTCAGAATAAGTGTCAGATAAATAAGTTCGGTTAACAGATGTTTCAATTGGATAAAATTATTAAATTATTTTAGTTCATTTCAAATAGAGAAAAACTATTTTGATTTATCTTAAATTTTATACCATTTTATTTGATTGGAACAATCACAAAATAATAATATAAACATGATGTATGACTCACAGTAATGTATAGTAGACTTATAATCACACATCTATAAATCATGTTGTCACAAAATTGACAATTCCATCAATAATTTTCATAAAATTTGAACACTTGGGTTCTTCAATTTCCTTAAAATTATCTATGATTTTTTAAAAAAAATATCATTATTTTATGGATTTTTTTTATGATATGATCTATTAAAATATTTAGGAATTTGAAAATAAAGTAAACAGTTTGTGCTCTCCTGTATATACTATTTAAAAATTTAATAGATTAAATTTGGAAATTAATTATAATGTGTTTCATTGGGTTTTTTAAAATAAAATCACCAATATAATTTTGTAAAACAAATAAATAATGTGAAAAATTGTTTACATAAAGGGTGTAATCAAATTTTATTATTTTGAAATAGTTTGATAAAACGAATTCAGTAAACCTATCATATGAAGCCCAATTGATTTTTTTAAACATTAAATAAATTTTTTTTACTTGAAAACATGATTTTTTATCATAAAATTTTCAAAATAATGTGTTTGATCGATAAAAACATTTTCATAATTAAAAACATTTAGAAAATAACATTTGAAATAAAAATCAAAAAATAATAAAATAAAAAAGAGTGGTGAATCCGAAAAAGAATTTAATGGATTAAAGCCCTAAAATTGGTGAAAGGGTTTCATTGTAATAAATAATTTTTTTTTGAATTTAATCATTAGTAACACGTAAATCCTTATAATTAATGATAATTCACTAAAATTAATGTTTGTTTAAAAAAACCCACTTGGTGCCAAAAATCAGATGAATACTAGGACGTTTCACATAGGTTCAAACATTTTTCCCTTGAAATTGGTTTAACTATTACTATACAAAATGTATAAAATAATCATCATTAATAGAATAATCATGGGATTGAAGTTCTATATGAGATTGAAAATATTGATTTTAAACCTCATTTAAGACCAACGTCATACAATGAGTTATTGATTGTAATTCATAGATAACATTCCCAAGGGGATTGTTTTTTGGATTCATCCCCTGAAATGGGTAAAGTAGTAGTAGGGTATGCAATAAAAATTTTCAATTAATTTATAAGACTCATTTTTCGGTAAGTATAAGCTAGATTGATCCCCATTATCATCAATTTAAGGATGTGATATTGTAATACTCTCATAAAATTTCATATGAATTGACTATTTGATGGTATTGGACCTATTATTGAAGACATGATATGTTATATTTTTTACATTACTCTATAAAGAATGATTTATCATATTTGTGGTAAAAATATCTTACATTATTTTTGGTATTAAGGTTCAATATTTTACAACATTAACATTTAAGAATCTTTCTTTAAGAATTTTTCCATTAAAAACATCATAACTTGTTTTTCATATATCAGGTATTATAAAAACACAGTTAAATATAAATCATGAAATAGTGATAGTATATACTATAGCACCTTAAGATTTCAAGAATTAAAATATTTTTGATAGTGTATTTGACAAGAAAACACAAGCCTAAACAAACAATGAAACTTTATTATTAAAAAATGTCTATTATAACAAGGACATTAAATTAGCTAGTATGAATATGATTAAGTCATTTATAAAATATATATAAAGGACCTAATGAACAAAAAATTATTGTAAACATATTATTAAATAATTTATCAATTTTTATTAAATAATTGTTTTTACTTAAAAATAAGATTTGTTCAAAATTAATTTTTATTTTCTATTTGGATGATTAATTTAATGAATTTGTTAAACATTTAGGAATTATATTTTATAATAAATTATTATTTTTTAAATAATAATTTCAAAATTATATATGAGTGAGTTTTTGATATTTTTATGAAGGTTTAATTTTCCTTGAATAGTCAAAATAATTATTTTTATTGAATTTTGAATTTTCTTTTTGAGTATTTACAAAGTAAAATTCTATTTTGGATTAGATTTACAATTCCATTAGTTAGATTGGATATAAAAAAAACTAAACAACATTATTTTGAAGGAATTTTACACTTGAATTTGGTATAATAATATTTTCATAACTAAAAGGAATTTTTCTAAAAAATCAATTTTCATTTTGTTTTTCAGTACTAATTTAAAATTATACTAATTTATTTATATATTTTAAATCAGGAAAAAATAATTATATGTTCTATATCCTATGGTAAAAATTTGGTAAAAAGTTTCTTTTTACGTTCATTACTAATAGTAACAATAGAAATTATTTTTTACCTTGGTAAAGGTAGAATGAGTTAATTAGGATTAAAATATAATTTTATAAAGATGAACATGTGACCCTAATAGTTGTCAATATTTTACTAGATGAGTAAATTTCATACATTATAATCAAATGTTAGAATATTTTTCAATTTATATCTACATGGTTTTTATTATGACCTTTATAATTCTTTATGTATAGAAAATACAAAAAAGTAATTTTGTATTTTTAGTATCATTAAAATATTTGGATAGAGATATATAAAATAAATGATTAGTTATAAATATTATTATTAAGGATAAATAATTTTTATTTATCATGGTAATTTATTTTTATTTTCTTATAATGAAATAATTACATTAAATTAATATTAAATGTTGGATTAGTAATTATTTAGTTGAAGGGGAAATAAAATATATGTTAACAAAAACCATAATAGTAATATTATTTAAATATATTTGTGATGACCCAGACTCTCTTGGTCCTTCCCTTTGCCAAAATCCGGGTTCTAAAGGAGTGGCATCTCGGCGAGACCGATCGGCGAGACCGATCGGCGAGACTGATTCGTGCGACCGATCGGTGGGACCGATCGGTGAGCCCGATCATGGAGACCGATCGGCGTTACCCAGCCTTGTCAAGTTGTTTCCAGTAGCGCTCCTTTGCGTAAATAGGGTTTTAAACCCTATTCTGACTCATTTAAGCGTGTTTTTAAGACCCGTAACGCGCTTAAGAGCTTTAATTAAATACTTAATCAATTCATGAGTCGTCTTAAACCACCCGACCCCATTTTTGTGACGAGTAGAGCCGCATGGTCATCCCACGACCCCCGCGCCTTACGCGGTTTCACGTTCTCACCTCAACCGTCCCCGGCTCTTATAAACTAAAGGTTAGCCATGGTTTTTCCTTTCCTCTATTGTGGCTTTTCGCAAACAGCTTCTGGTGCGTCGGGCGCATCTTTATCCGTAAAGTTCCGTGCCCCCGGCCTAAACGCCAATTATCTATCAACAGGTAGGGAATTTCTCCTTCGTCTCTCTCTTTTGTGTATCATGCGGGGTGGGCGTACTTTTGATCCTGTAGAATTGGGTAAACCATACCTAATTAAAGATAATGAACTACTTTTATAAAGAAAGAAGAGAGGGGGCTGTTATTTTTGATGATGTTTCTTCTATGACCATCTTGTTGAGTTGTTCTGGATTATGCCTCTGGAAAATAGAGGTCGTTGGTGGTCGTTGTTTGTGCACTAATGAACACTGCTGATGTTTTAAATGGCTTGTTTGTGGTTGTAATCACCTGCTATGAAAAGTGAATCGGTTAATCACGTATATTCAGATGTATAATTGAAAGCACCGGGATCAACCCTTCTGTGATAACTCCCGGTTAGAACACACGGAAATTTGAATCATGGAGTGTGATAAGTCATTTAAATCTGAAAATACCTGCAAGGCCCTACTTGTGTTGATGGTGGTAGTTGGTTTTTTTCCTTTCGGGCTGATTGCTGAAGAAGTGGGAGGGGATGGTATCCCCTGTTATCTTATACTCTCGTTGGTTGTGTGAATTTGGGGATGGTATCTTCTGTTGGTATGGATTCGGGGGTTGTGAGTTTTAAATCTGGGTGGTTACTTGTTTATATCACGAATTGGGGTGGAATCCTTTGTTTTCGGGAACAAGGTGTGGGCGTTTTGGTTGATGTTTGACTGTTTACTTTCCTGGACTTATGCCTATGCCTACTAGTTTCCCAGTAGTGCTTAAACATAAACATTATTACTGAATGTTAAAAAAGAAAGGTGTCAAATGGGTTGTTAGCATGAGTTGTGACTCGGACTTGAGTGTTGTTGTGATATGTAGGCTGTCTGAAGAAAAACCTAGCTTGGGTGAGTGCTTGTTACCCTATATATATATACTTGTAGCTTTTTGTTTCTTATTTACGCCCCACCCAAGTGGAGCACTTAGTGCCGAACACCCCCATTTCATGGGGGAGGGTGTTTTTCCCAACACTATTCATAGTGGCCGGTTGTTAGCTCCTTATAGCTCCCTTTCCCGTATAGCCCAAGTATCTTCGGGCAGGCTGCGATGGCCTGAGGTCCATTATTAGCCCAAGAACATTAGTGGTGGGGTAGTGTGGTGGTTGGCCAGGTGTGTGTGGAAGGTGGTTTCCCAGGTGTCTTCGGGATGAGGCCCAGGTGTCATCGAGCGTGGCAGTGGATCCTTTAGCCCAGGTGTCTTCGGGCGCGGTGGTGGTTGTTTTGGCCTAGGTGTTTGCAGGCATGGTTACGTGTGACAGTTGTGGCCCATGTGTGTGCAGGCGGGATTCAGCAGTGGGATTGCGTGCGGTTGAGGAACAGGTGTGTGCGGTCGGGATTTCGGTAGTGGGACTGCGTGTGGTTGTGGCACAGGTGTGTGCGGGTGGGTGCGGCAGTGGGACTGCGGTGAGAATGGCAGGATTGGTCTGATGCGTAGGATGTCTCAATAACCAGTGGGAAAGTGGCGCGGGGTACCCAAACATCGATGTGCTCTTATTATATATAATACATGACTTGCGTTATTTGGGGAGTGTGCCTTGATGAGGCCTGGGGTGGATAGTTTACCCTGATAGGTGATTGGTTTACTCCTTTTCTCACGGGACTTTAGTACGTTCCACCACTTGTGCACGAGAGTCTTTGGTTTTCTCTTCTGAGTGTACTTGTATGCTCACCCTACGTATATAAAACTACTTTCAAGTTTCCAGGAGGACTTCGGGGATCACGAAGGACCTTACTAGCTTGGACCTTTGGAGCAGTTGCAGTTGTTGTTTTCTTTTTTCTTTGGTACTTATCTTGTAGTCACCTTTTTGCACTTTGTGGCCTTTAATTTTGAAACATGCATGTGAGAATGGTTTACTTTTGGCTTTACTTTTCTTTCTACAATGGTGTTGTTGGGTTTTCTCCTCCTTATCTCTCGATCCTATAAAATAAAAAGGGTAATGCCTTCCATTTCTGAGAAATTTCTATACCCTTGGTGCTAGTCGCCACTCCGGGACCTACTGAAGGCGGGTTTCGGGGGTCATTATCTCTCCTTCAACTTAAAGAAGGAAGGTCTTGGAAAATTGCTGACCCTTCCCTCCTTTTGGTGATGGCGGGTCGTGACAGAATGGTATTAGAGGCGGAGGTTGGTTGAGAGATAGGATGGAGTCTGGAGTTAGGCACAGTGAAGATTGCATGGGATGGTAAGGCAACAGTGTTGGGTAACCTTGGCGCGTGAATTAAGCCAGGGAAGACTGGCTAGGGCACGGGATTTTAGGGCCCCCTGTGATCCGATCAAAGGACTCTGGACCTACCGAATGACCAAGTGAGGCCACACTGATTGCAGGGTAGAGACCCTAGGAAAGGTACATACATCATAATGACTTGTGTTCTTGTGTTTCTAGAATTTCTTGGGAGATAAGAATAAATAAAATTTTATGAAGATTTAAGAACGATATTCGGCACTACTTGGGCTTAGGCATTCCTTGTTTACCTTGCAGCTATGGCACCTGGAAGGCGACCACATGTGGTACAGGTGATCGAGGCCTCGGAGACTACTTTGGCCAATCAGCATAGAGCTGATTGAGAGGAAGAGGACAAACAGTGGCAGAAGACTCTTTGAGCCTTCCAGCGATAGGCCCTCGAGAAGTATGAGGGCAGCACCTCCGATATGAATACGGAAGGCTGGCTAGAGGAGCTAGTTATAGCCTTCGGCCTGATTCGGGTCCCGACCGAGTACTGGGTTCCTCTGGCCGTTAGCCAGATGCGGGGAGCAGCACGTCAGTGGTGGATGCTTTACCTGGGGGAGAGGAGAGAGTCTGAGGTGGCTTGGGTGGATTTCGAGAAGGAGTTCCGGGTGGAATTCCTCTCCTCGACGATGAAGGCAGAAAAGAGGCAGGAACTACTCTCCCTCCAGCAGGGGAGTATGTCTGTGAGGGAGCTAGGGATCATGTTCAAGGACCTCCTACATTTTTCTCCGGACCTCTTTCTCGACGAGGAGTCTTGGGCAAGACGTTTGGAGGAGGCACTCCGACCCTCCCTCCAGTATGTTGTTACCCCCTTTACCCTGCTGACGTACATGGAGGTCCAGAAGAAGGCCGAAGTGGTAGAGAAGATGCATGCTCTAGGGGGAGTGTCGTGAGAGGGGATCTAGCTGGGACCATCGAAGGGGTAGGCTCTCAGCACCAGTCCTCCAGCTTCAGGACCCTCTAGGTTCCGACCCATAGGGAGCAGGCCGCAACCGTTTCAGTTTCGATCCCCCGGCACTCGCCCATTTCATACGGGCCCAGGACCGCGGTGCTTCATCTGTGGGAGCCCTGGGCATCTCCGGAGTCAGTGCCCCGACTGGGTGCAGTACAGTAGTGGCAGTCATCCCCAGCACCCGCCCCAGCAGCAGCTTCCAGCTAGACCTTTCCAGCAGCCGCAGCAGGGACAGCGAGATCCTGCTCCTCCGAGGGCAGACGTAGGAGGAGGAGTCCGACCTTAGGGCGCTCCACAGGGACCTCGACCAGGGCGTGGTCGGGGAGGTGGTCGACAGCCGAGGGGCAGGGGAGCTGGGCGTGGACAGTTGCACGCTACAGAGGCAGCAGTTCCAGCACGACCAAAGGTTGTTCGAGGTACGATCAGTCTGTTTAGAACTCTTGCTTATGCTTTGTTCGATACCGGAGCTTCGTACTCCTTTGTTGCACCCAGTCTAGCCCGTGCATTGGGACTAGATTCTGAGAGACTTCCTGTTCCCCTAGTGTTGAGCACACCAGTCGGAGGTCAGACTGACTTGTTTTTCGTTTGTCGGGGATGTAGACTGATGATAGGACCACACCAGTCGGTTAGGGATCTTCTTCTACTACAGATTCAGCCATACGATGTCATCCTAGGCATCGACTAGCTATTTTCTGTGTGTGCCGTCATCGGCTGTTTTCGAAGAAGTGTGGTGTTCTCAGAATTGGATAGTCGACGTGTTACCTTCACCGGCGAGCAGAGCAGTCTGAAGGGAAATAGGATAGAGGAACCTCTCCTCTCCTTGGTGACCGAGCTGACAGTGGAATCAGTAGATGCGGAAATGGTGGAAGTGCTAGAGATCATCCGTGTGTTTATGGACATCTTTCCTGAGGAGGTTATGACTCTACCCCCTCGACGTGATATTGAGTTCGGGATAGACCTGCAGCTCGGTGCTCATCCAATCCCGATGGCTCCATACCGAATGGCATCTTCGGAGCTACGGGAGTTGCGGATACAGATTGACGATCTGATGAAGAGGGGTTATGTTCGTTCGAGTGCGTCACCGTGGGGTTCCCCGGTCTTGTTTGAAAAGAACGCAGATGGTGGTCTTAGGTTGTGCATAGACTACAGGAGGCTGAATCCGGTGACGATCAAGAATCGCTACCCTCCTCCAAGGATAGATGATCTTTTCGACCAGATGAAAGGGGTAGGATGGTTCTCGAAGATTGACCTGCGGTCTGGGTACCACCAGCTGAGGGTGAAATAGAGCGACATCCCGAAAACAATGTTTAGGTGAATGTATGGACACTTCGAATTTGTAGTCATACCCTTCGGTGTTACGAACGCCCCGGCTGTGTTCAGGGGACTTATGAACACCATCTTCCGGGAGTACCTGGATCGGTTCATGGTTGTGTTCATCGACGACATCCTGGTCTACTCTAGATCAGAGGAGGACCATGCAGAGCACCTGAGGACAGTTTTGGAGGTCCTCCGACAGCACCAGCTCTAGGGGAAGTTGTCAAAATGCATGTTCTGGACACGAGAAGTGCACTTCCTCGGGCACGTAGTGTTTGAGCAGGGGGTAGGGGTCGACCCATCAAAAGTTGAGGCGGTTGTTTCTAGAGCAGCCCCCAAGAATGTGGCAGAAGTCCGAAGTTTCCTCAGGCTGGCGGGTTACTACCGGAGATTCGTAGCCAACTTCTCCCGAGTAGTAGCCCCTTTGACGGATCTGACCAAGAAGGACCAGGCATTCGTATGGAGTGAGTAGTTCCAGTCAGCCTTCAGCTATCTGAAAGAGAAGTTGGTCAGTTCCCCAGTGCTAAGATTACCAGAAGAAGGGGTGGCCTATGAGGTATTCTGTGATGCTTCGGGACAAGGCCTGGGATGCGTGTGGATGCTGCGACAAGGGGTGATCTCTTATTGGTCCAGGCAGCTGCGTTCCCATGAGCGTAATTACCCCACCCACGACCTGGATCTTGCAACAGTCGTTTTTTCGCTAAAGTTATGGCAGCACTGCCTCATCGGGGAACACTTTGTGGTCTTCACGGATCACAAAATCTTGAGGTATATCTTCTCCCAGCGGGACATAAACTTGCGACAGCGGAGATGGGTGGAGTTCTCCAGGATTACGACTTCGAGATCTCTTATTATGAGGGCAAGGGCAATGTGGTGGCCAATGACATGAGTAGGAGGACGCAGAAGGATGCGGTCTGAGAGTCGGCAGACGCCTAGAAGGAAATGGAAGAGTTGGTTGCCTTACACTTGGATGCAAAGATGGATAGCGGTAGAGGCTGCCTATATCAGATGATAGTGCATTCATCCCTGTTTCAGCAAGTGTAGGAGTCTCAGTGGGGAGACCTAGAGTGTGAAGTGATGTGTGACCAAGTTGACCAGGGCAATGCTCCGGAAGGATGGCCCGAGGTTGGTCAGAACCAGATGCTTTTCCAGGGAAGGTTGTTTGTCCCAGAGGCGATGCAGAGAAAGGTTCTCAGTGAGTTACACAACTCACCCCTGGCAGTACACCCAGGAGTTTCCAAGATGTACCAGGGGTTGAAGAGGCAGTGTTGGTGGCCCGGAGTTAAGCAAGCAGTGGTAGAGGTTGTGGCCAAGTGCCTAGTGTGTCAGCAAGTGAAGGCTGAACACCGAGTTCCAGGCGGCCTAATACAGCCCCTAGATGTCCCCGAGTGGAAGTGGGATGACATCTCAATGGATTTCATCACGGGACTACCCAAGGACCAAGGAGGGTACGACCCCATCTGGGTGGTAGTGGACAGGTTGACAAAATCGACTCACTTTCTAGCGATCGGGGAGTCGAGTGTTGTGGATGCTTTGGCATGAAAGTACGTGGACGAGGTGGTGCAGTTTCATGGAGTTCCAAGGTCTATAGTCTCGGATAGGGATGCACGGTTTACCTCGCGTGTCTAGAGAGGATTGTAGCATGTGTTTGGCACCCAGTTACGCCTTGGCACTTCTTTCCATCCCCAGACAGATAGAAAAACAGAGCGCACCATCCAGACCTTGGAGGATATGCTGCGATCATGTGTTCTGGACTCAGGAGGGTCATGGGTTCAATACTTGCCTCTGGTAGAGTTTTCCTACAATAATAGCTACCACTCTACCATTGGTGTGGCCCAGTTTGAAGCTTTGTACGGAAGGCCATGTCGTTCGCCTCTGTGTTGGACCTAAGTGGGAGAGGCAGGCATCCTTGGTCCGGAGGTGGTGCAGAACACGACAGAGATGGTTCAGCTCATACGGGAAAGGATGAAGGCAGCCCATGACCGACAGAAGTCGTATGCTGATACCAGGAGGAGGCCCTTGGAGTTTGAGGTTGGGGACCACATGTTCTTAAAGGTCTCCCCTCGGCGTGGGCAGCGGAGGTTCGACAAAGGGAGTAAGCTTTCTCCCAGATTCATCAGACCCTTCCAAGTGTTGTGGCGGGTCGGCGAAGTGGCTTACCAGCTAGCGTTGCCACCGCCGCTACTAAGGATACATGATGTATTTCATGTGTCCCAGCTCTGTCGGTATCTGCACGACGATTCACACGTCCTTGGTTGGGGTGAGCTAGACATCGAGGACGA
Source organism: Viscum album (assembly GCA_963277665.1). Lineage (NCBI taxonomy): Eukaryota > Viridiplantae > Streptophyta > Magnoliopsida > Santalales > Viscaceae > Viscum > Viscum album. The sequence continues at coordinate 1,381,344,137 of OY728166.1, forward strand.
CGTGACCTTTGTGGAGAGACCATTGGTGATCAAGGATCGCAAAGAAAAGGTGGTTCACGGGCGAACCATTCCCTTGGTTCGCGTGTTGTGGAGACATGGTGGGCTTGAGGAGAGTACGTGGGAGAGGGAAACACAGATGCATACCCAGTACCCAGAGTTGTTTTATGTTTTTTCCATGTTTTACCTGTTGTGATAGAATGTTTTGTCTTTTGGCTATGAAATGTACTAGTTTTCTTCCTCTGCTTGTGTGTGAAAACCCCCGGCTATAGGGAAGGAGAGAACCCGACCCCTAATCAAGACGCATTAAGGTGAATGCGAATAAACCCGTGCGGGTGAGTCAGTGCCGCCCAAAGCAGATAATATCTTGACATGGGGGAGGAGACTCCCCAACCCATGTGCCCAGGCAGTTTGGCATGGTATGTTGCTTAGTTCATGACAGGAAGATGTTCTTAGATAACGATGAGGTTCACTCTTGAGAGGTATCTTTTGGGGTGGTTGTTCAGACCCGCCCTTTCCTTTTGGGTTGTTTAAATTCTCGGGGAAGAGAATAGTTTGAGAGGTATCTGATGTGATGACCCAGACTCTCTTGGTCCTTCCCTTTGCCAAAATCCGGGTTCTAAAGGAGTGGCATCTCGGAGAGACCGATCGGGGGGACCGATCTATGCGACCGATCGGGGGGACCGATCGGCGCGACTAATTAGTGGGACCGATCGGTGGGACCGATCGATGCGACCGATCGGTGGGACCGATCGGTGAGACCGATCAGGGAGACTGATCGGTGAGACCGATCAGTGAGACCGATCGGCGCGACCGATCGGCGTTACCCGGCCTTGTCAAGTTGTTTCCAGTTACGCTCATTTGCGTAAATAGGGTTTTAAACCCTATTCTGACTCGTTTAAGCGTGTTTTAAGATCCGTAACACGCTTAAGAGCTTTAATTAAATACTTAACCAATTCATGAGTCGGCTTAAACCACCCAACCCCCTTTTTGTGACGAGTGGAGCCGTGTGGTCATCCCATGACCCCTGCGCCTTACGCAGTTTCGCGTTCTCACCTCAACCGTCCCCAGCTCGTATAAACTAAGGGTTAGCCATGATTTCTCCTTTCCTCGATCGTGGATTTTCGGAAACAACTTATGGTGCATCGGGAGCATTGTTATCCGTAAAGTTCCATGCCCCCGGCCTAAACGCCGATTATCTATCAACAGGTAGGGAATTTCTCCTTCGTCTCTCTCTTTTGTGTATCATGCGGGGTGGGCGTGCTTTTGATCCTGTAGAATTGGGTAAATGAGACCTAATTAAAGATAATGAACGAATTATATAAAGAAAGAAGAGAGGGGGGATGTTATTGTTGATGTTGTTTCTTCTATGACCATCTTGTTGAGTTGTACTGAATTATGCCTCCTGAAAATCGAGGCCATTGGTGGTTGTTGTTTATGTACTAATGAACCCTGCTGATGTTTTAAATGGCTTGTTTGTGGTTGTAATATCCTGCTGTGAAAAGTGAATCGGTTAATCACGTATATCTGGCTGAATAACTGAAAGCACCAGGATCAACCCCTTTGTGATAACTCCCGGTTAGAACACACGGAAATTTGAATCATGGAGTGTGATAAGTCTTTTAAATCTGAAAATACATGCAAGGCCATGCTTGTGTTGATGGTGGTAGTTGGTTGTCTTCCTTTCGGGCCGATTGCTGGAGATGTGGGAGGGGATGGGATCCCCTGTTCTCTTATACTCTCGGTGGTTGTGTGAATTTGGGGATGGGATCTCTTTTTGGTATGGATTCGGTGGGTGTGAGTTTTAAATCCGGGTGGTTACTTGTTTATATCACGTATTGGGGTGGAATCCTCTGTTGTCAGGAACCAGGTGTGGGCGTTTTGGTTGAGGTTTGACTGTTTACTTTCATGGACTTATGCCTATGCCTACTAGTTTCCCAGTAGTGCTTAAACAAAAACATTATTTCTGAGCGTGACATAAGAAAGGGGACAAATGGGTTGTTAGTGTGAGTCGTGAATCAGACTTGAGTGTTGTTGTGATCTGTAGGCTGTTTGAAGAAAAACCTAGCTTGGGTGAGTGCTTGTTACCCTATATATATATACTTGTATCTTTGTGTTTATTATTCGCACCCCACCCAAGTTGAGCACTTAGTGCCGAACACCCCCATTTCATGGGGGAGGTTGTTTTTCCCAACACTATTCATTGTGGCTAGTTATTAGCTCCTTTTCTGCTCCCTTTCCCGAATATCCCAAGTATCTTCGAGCAGACTGTGATGGCCTGAGGTCCATTATTAGCCCAAGAACCTTCGATCGGGGTAGTGTGGTGGTTGTCTAGGTGTGTGCGGTAGGTGGTTTCCCAAGTGTCTTCGGGATGAGGCCCAGGTGTCTTCGGGCATGGCAGTGGATCCTTTATCCCAGGTGTCTTCGGGGCGCGATGGTGGTTGTTCTGGCCTAGGTGTTTGCAAGCATGGTTACGTGTGAACGGTGTGGCCTAGGTGTGTGCGGGTGGGATTCAGCAGTGGGACTGCGTGCGGTTGAGGCCCAAGTGTGCGGGCGGGATTTCGGCAGTGGGACTGCATGTGGTTGTGGCCCAGGAGTGTGCGGGCGGGTGCGGCAGTGGGACTGCGTTGAGAATGGCGGGATTGGTTCGATGCATAGGATGTCTCAATAACCAGTGGGAAAGTGGCGCGGGGTACCCAAACATCGATGTTCTCTTATTATATATATTACTTGACTTGCGTTATTTGGGGAGTGTTCCTTGGTGAGGCCTGGGGTGGATAGTTTACCGTGATAGGTGTTTGGTTTACTCCTTTTCTCACGGGTCTTTAGTACGTTCCCCCACTTGTGCACGAGAGTCTTTGGTTTTCTCTACTGAGTGTACTTGTATGCTCACCCTACGTATATAAAACTGCTTTCAGGTTTCCAAGAGGACTTCGGGGATCTCACAGGACCTTACTAGCTCGGACCTTTGGAGCAGTTGCAGTTGTTGTTTTCTTTTTTCCTTTTGTACTTATCTTGTAGTCACCTTTTTTCACTTTGTGGCCTTTTCTTTTGAAACATTCATGTGGGAATGGTTTACTTTTGGCTTTACTTTTCTTTCTACCATGGTGTTGTTGGGTTTTCTCCTCCTTATCTCTCGATCCTATAAAATAAAAAGGGTAATGCCTTCCATTTGTGAGAAATTTCTATACCCTTGGTGCTAGTTGCCACTCCAGGACCTACTGAAGGCGGGTTTCAGGGGTCATTATCTCTCCTTCAACTTAAAGAAGGAAGGGTTTGGCAATCTGCTGACCCTTCCCTCCTTTTGGTGAAGGCGGGTCGTGACAGAATGGTATCAGAGGCAGAGGTTGGTTGAGAGATAGGATGGAGTCTGGAGTTAGGCACAGTGAGGATTGCATGGGATGGTAAGGCAAAAGTGTTGGGTGACCTTGGCCTATGAATTAGGAAAGGGAAGACTGGCTAGGAAACAAGATTTTAGGGCCCCCCGTGATCCGATGCAAGGACTCTGGACCTACCGAATGACCAAGTGAGGCCACAATAATTGTAGGGTAGAGACCCGAGGAAAGGTACATGCATCATAATGACTTGTGTTCTTGTGTTTCTGCGATGTCTTGAGAGTTAAGAATAAATAAAAATTTTAAGAAGTTTTCAGAACGATATTATGCACTACTTGGGCTTAGGCATTCCTTATTTACCTTGCAGCTATGGCACCTGGAAGGAGACCACATGTGGTACAGGATATCGAGGCCCCAGAGACTACTTTGGCCAATCGAAAGAGAGATGATAGAGAGGAAGAGGATGACCAGTGGCAGAAGACTCTTTGAGCCTTCCAACGGTAGGCCCTCGATAAGTATGAGGGCAGCACCTCCGATATGAAGATGGAAGGCTGGCTAGAGGAGCTAGTTATAGCCTTCGGCCTAATTCGGGCCCCGACCGAGTACTGGGTTCCTCTGGCCGTTACCCAGATGTGGGGAGTAGCACGTAAGTGGTGGATGCTTTACCTGGGGGAGAGGAGAGAGTCTGAGGTAGCTTGGGTGGATTTCTAGAAGGAGTTCCGGACGGAATTCCTCTCTTAGACGATGAAGGCAGAAAATAGGGAGGAAATACTCTCCCTGCAACAGGGGACTATGTCTGTGAGGGAGCTAGGGATCAAGTTCAAGGACCTCCTACATTTTTCTCCGGACCTCTTTCCCGACGAGGAGTCTCGGGCAAGACGTTTGGAGGAGGCACTCCGACCCTCCCTCCAGTATGTTGTTACCCCCTTTAGCCTGCCGACGTACATGGAGGTCCAGAAGAAGGCCGAAGTGGTGGAGCGGATGCATGCTCTAGGGGGAGTGTCGCGAGAGGGGATCCAGCAGGGACCATCGAAGGGGAAGGCTGTCAGCACCAGGCCTCCAGCGTCAGGACCCTCTAGGTTCCGACCCATTGGGAGAAGGCCGCAGTAGTTTTAGTTTCGATCCCCCAGCCCTCGCCCTTTTCCTACGGGCCTGGGACCGCGGTGCTTCATCTGTGGGATCCATGGGAATCTCTGGATTCAGTGCCCCGACCGGGTGCAGTACAGCAGTGGCAGTCATCCCCAGCACCCGCCCCAGCAGCAGCTTTCAGCCAGACCTTTCCAGAAGCAGCAGCAGGGACAGCGAGTTCCCGCTCCTCCGAGGGCAGACGTAGGAGGAGGAGGAGGCCGACCTCAGGGCGATCCACAGGGACCTCGACCAGGGCGTGGTCGGGGAGGTGGTCGACAGCCGAGGGGCAGGGGAGCTGGGCGTGAACAGTTTCACGCTGTAGAGGCAGCAGTTCTTGCAGGGCCAGAGGTTGTTCGAGGTATGATCAGTCTGTTTAGCACTCTTGCTTATGCTTTGTTCGATACCGGAGCTTCGCACTCCTTTGTTGCACCCAGTCTAGCCCATGCCTTGGGTCTAGATTCTGAGAGACTTCTAGTTACCCTAGTGTTGAGCACACCAGTTGAAGGTCAGACTGACTTGTTGTTCATTTTTCGGGGATGTAGATTGATGATAGGACCACACCAGTCGGTTAGGGATCTTCTTCAACTACAGATTCAGCCATACGATGTCATCTTAGGCATCGACTGGCTATTTTCTGTGTGTGCCGTCATCGACTGTTTTCAAAGAAGGGTGGTGTTCTCAGACTTGGACAGCCGGCGTGTTACCTTCACCGACGAGCGGAGCAGTCTGAAGGGAAATAGGAGAGAGGATCCTCTCCTCTCCTTGTTGTCCGAGCTGACAGTGGAATCAGTAGATGCTGAAATGGTGGAAGTGCTAGAGATCATCCGTGCTTTTATGGACATCTTTCCTGAGGAGGTGAAAAATCTACCCCCTCGACGTGATATTGATTTCGAGATATACTTGCAGCCTGGCGCTCATCCAATCTCGATGGATCCTTACCGGATGGCACCTTCTGAGCTACGGGAGTTGCGGATACAGATTGATGATCTAATGAAGAGGGGTTATGTTCATCTGATTGCGTCACCGTGGGGTGCTCCGTTCTTGTTTGAAAATAAGGCAAATGGTGGTCTTAGGTTGTGCATAGACTACAGGAGGCTGAATCAGGTGATGATCAAGAATCGCTACCCTCTTCTAGGGATAGATGATCTTTTCGACCAGCTGAAAGGGGAAGGATGGTTCTTGAAGGTCGACCTGCGGTCTGGGTACCACCAGTTGAGGGTGAAAGAGAGAGACATCCTGAAGACAACGTTCAGGTGCAGGTATGGACACTTCGAGTTCGTAGTCATGCCCTTCGGTGTTACGAACGCCCCGACTGTGTTCATGAGACTTATGAACTCCATCTTCCGAGAGTACCCGGATCAGTTCGTGGTTGTGTTCATCGACAACATCCTGCTCTACTCTAGATCAGAGGAGGACCATGCAGAGCACCTGAGGACAATTTTGGAGGTCCTCTGACAGCACCAGATCTATGGGAAGTTTTTAAAATGAATGTTCTGGACACGAGAAGTGAAATTCCTCGGGCACGTAGTGTCTGAGAAGGGGGTAGCAGTCGACCCATCAAAAGTTGAGGCGGTTGTTTCTTGGGCAGCACCCAAGAATGTGGCAGAAGTCCAAAGTTTCCTCGGGCTGGAGGGTTACTACCAGAGATTCATACCCAACTTCTCCCAAGTAGCAGCCCCTTCGACGACTCTGACCGAGAAGGAGCAAGCTTTCGTATGGAGTGAGCAGTGCCAGTCAGCCTTCAGCTATCTGAAAGAGAAGTTGGTCAGTGCCCCAGTGCTGAGATTACCAGAAGAAGGGGTGGCCTATGAGGTATTCTGTGATTCTTCGGGATAGGGCCTGGGATGCGTGTGGATGCAGCGGAAAGGGGTGATCTCTTATGGGTCCAGGAAGCTACGTTCCCATGAGAGTAATTATGCCACCCATTACCTGGAGCTTGCAGCAGTCATTTTTGCGCTAAAGTTATGGCAGCACTACCTCATCAGGGAACACTTTGTGGTCTTCACGGATCACAAAAGCTTGAGGTATATCTTCTCCCAGCGGGACATAAACTTGCGACAGCAGAGATGGGTGGAGTTCCTCCAGGATTACGACTTTGAGATCTCTTATACTGAGGGAAAGGGCAATGGGGTCTCCAATACCTTGAGCAGGAGGACGCAGAAGGATGCGGTCCGAGAGTCAGCAGACGCCTGGAAGGCAATGGAAGAGTTGGTTGCCTTACACCTGGATGCAAAGATGGATAGCGGTAGAGGCTACCTATATCAGATGACAGTGCAGTCATCCCTGTTTCAGCAAGTGGAGGAGTCTCAGTGGGGAGACCTAGAGTGTGAAGTGATGCGTGACCATGTTGACCAGGGAAATGCTCTGGATGGATGGACCGAGGATGGTCAGAACTCGATGCTTTTCTAGGTAAGGTTGTTTGTCCCAAAGGCGATGTGCGGCAAGGTCCTCAGTGAGTTCCACAACTCACCCCTGGCGGTACACCCAGGAGTTTCCAAGATGTACCAGGGGTTGAAGAGGCAGTTTTGGTGGCCCGGAGTTAAGCGAGCGGTGTCAGAGGTCGTGGCCAAGTGCCTAGTGTGTCAGCAAGTGAAGGCTGAACACTGAGATCCAGGCGGCCTACTACAACCCCTAGATGACTCCGAGTGGAAGTGGGATGACATCTCAATGGATTTCTTCACGGGACTACCCAAGGCCCATGGAGGGTACGATGTCATCTGGGTGGTAGTGGATAGGTTGACGAAATCGGCTCACTTTCTGGCGATCAAGGAGTCGAGTGCTGTGGATGCTTTGGCACGAAAGTACATGGACGAGGTGGTGCAGTTGCATTGAGTTCCGAGGTATATAGTCACGGATAGGGATGCACGGATTACCTCGAGGGTTTGGATAGGATTGCAGCATGCGTTTGGCCCCCAGTTACGCCTTAGAACTGATTTCCATCCCCAGACAGATGGACAAACAGAGCGCACCATCCAGACCTTGGACGATATGCTGCGAGCATGTGTTCTGGACTCAGGAGGGTCATGGGTGCAATACTTGCCTCTGGTAGAGTTTTCCTACAATAATAGCTACCACTCTACCATTGGCATGGCCCCGTTTGAAGCTTTGTACGGGAGGCCATGTGGTTCGCCTGTGTGTTGATACGAAGTGGGAGAGGTAGGCATCCTTGGTCCGGAGGTGGTGCAAAACACGACAGAGAAGGTTCATCTCATACGGGAAAGGATGAAGGTAGCCTAAGACCGACAGAAGTCGTATGCTGATACAGGGAGGAGGCCCTTGGAGTTTGAGGTTGGGGACCACGTGTTCTTAAAGGTCTCCCCTCGGCGTGGGCAGCGGAGGTTCGGCAAAGGGAGTAAACTTTCTCCCAGATTCATCGGACCCTTCCAAGTGTTGCGGTGGGTCGGCGAAGTGGCTTACAAGCTAGCGTTTCCACCACCGCTACTAAGGATACATAATGTCATTCATGTGTCCCAGCTCCGTCGGTATCTTCACGACGATTCAAACGTCCTTGATTGGGGTGAGATGGACATCAAGGGCGACGTGACCTTTTTGGAGAGACCAGTGGTGATCGAGGATCGCAAAGAAAAGGTGCTTCGCGGGCGAACCATTCCCTTGGTTCGCGTGTTGTGGAGACATGGTGGGCTTGAGGAGAGTACGTGGGAGAGGGAAACACAGATGCGTACCCAGTACCCAGAGTTGTTTTAAGTTTTGTTCCATGTTGTACCTGTTGTGATAGAACGTTTGGTCTTTTGGCTATGAAATGTACTGGTTTTCTTCCTCTGCTTGTGTGTGAAAACCCCCGACTATAGGGAAGGAGAGAACCTGACCCCTAATCAAGATTCATTAAGGTGGATGCGATTAAACCCGTGCGGGCGAGTCAGTGCTGACCAAAGCGGATAATATCTTAACATGGGGGAGGAGACTCCCCAACCCACGTGCCCGGGCAGTTTGGCATGGTATGTTGCTTGGTTCGTGACAGGAAGATGTTCTTTGTTAACAATGAGGTTCACTCTTGAGAGGTATCTTTTGGGGTGGTTGTTCGGACCCGCCCTTTCCTTCTGGGTTGTTTAAATTCTCGGGGACGAGAATAGTTTGAGAGGTATCTGATGTGATGACCCAGACTCTCTTGGTCATTCCCTTTGCCAAAATCTGGGTTCTAAAGGAGTGGAGTCTCGGCGAGACCGATCGGTGGGACCGATTGGTGCGACCGATCAGCGAGACCAATCGGGGAGACCGATCGGCGCGACCGATCGGTGAGACCGATCGGCATTACCCGTCCTTGTCAAGTTGTTTCTAGTAGCGCTCCTTTGCGTAAATAGGGTTTTAAACATTATTCTAACTCGTTTAAGCATGTTTTTAAGACCCGTAAAACGCTTAAGAGATTTAATTATATACTTAATCAATTCATGAGACGACTTAAACCACCCGACCCCCTTTTGGTGACGAGTGGAGCCGCGCGGTCAACCCACGACCCCCGCGCCTTACGCGGTTTCACGTTCTCACCTCAACTGTCCTCGGCTCTTATAAACTAATGTTTAGCCGTGGTTTCTCCTTTCCTCGATCGTGGCATTTTTCAAACAGCTTCTGGTGCATCAGGCGCATCGTTATCCGTAAATTTCCACGCCCCTGGCCTAGACTCCGATCATCTATCAACATGTAGGGAATTTCTCCTTCATCTCTCTCTTTTGTGTATCATGCGGGGTGGGCGTGCTTTTGATCCTGTAGAATTGGGTAAACCAGACCTAATAAATGATAATGAACGAATTCTACAAATAAATAAGAGAGGGGGGGATGTTATTGTTGATGTTGTTTCTTCTATGACCATCTTGTTGAGTTGTTCTTGCTTATGCCTCCTGAAAAAAAACGTTCGTTGGTGGTCGTTGTTTTTGCACTAATGAACCCTGCTGATGTTTTAAATGGCTTGTTTGTGGTTGTAATCTCCTTCTGTGAAAAGTGAATCTGTTAATCACGTATATCCGGCTGAATAATTGAAAGCACCAGGATCAACCCTTCTGTGATAACTCCTGGTTAGAACACACGGAAATTTGAATCATGGAATGTGATAAGTCGTTTAAATCTGAAAATACATGCAAGGCCCTGCTTGTGTTGATGGTGGTAGTTGGTTGTTTTCCTTTCGGGCTGATTGCTGGAGATGTGGGAGGGTATAGGATCCCCTGTTCTCTTATACTCTCGGTGGTTGTGTGAATTTGGGGATGGGATCTCCTGTTGGTATGGATTCGGTGGTTGTGAGTTTTAAATCCGGGTGGTTACTTGTTTATATCACGAATTGGGGTGGAATCCTCTGTTGTCGGGAACTAGGTGTGGGCGTTTTGGTTGATGTTTTACTGTTTAATTTCCTGGACTTATGCCTATGCCTACTAGTTTCCCAGTAGTGCTTAAACATAAACATTATTACTGAATGTGAAATAAGAAAGGGGACAAATGGGTTGTTTGCGTGAGTCGTGACTCAGACTGGAGTGTTGTTGTGATCTGTAGGCTGTCTAAAGAAAAACCTCGCTTCGGTGAGTGCTTTTTACCCTATATATATATACTTGTAGCTTGGTGTTTCTTATTCGCGCCCCACCCAAGTTGATCACTTAGTGCCGAACACCCCCATTTTATGGGGAGGGTGTTTTCCCAACACTATTCATAGTGGCTGGTTATTAGCTCCTTTTATGCTCCCTTTCCCGGATATCCCAAGTATCTTCGGGCATGCTGTGATGGCCTAAGGTCCATTATTAGCCCAAGAACCTTCGGGCGGGGTAGTGTGGTGGTTGGCCAGGTGTGTGCGGTATGTGGTTTCCCAAGTGTCTTCGGGATGAGGCCTAGGTGTCTTCAGGTGTGGCAGTGTATCCCTTAGCCTAGGTGTCTTTGGGCGCGGTGGTGGTTGTTCTGGCCTAGGTGTTTGCAGGCATGGTTACGTGTGACAGTTGTGGCCCAGGTGTGTGTGGGCGGGATTCAGCAGCGGTACTGTATGCGGTTGAGGCCTAGGTGTGTGCGGGCGGGATTTCGGTAGTGGGATTGCGTGTGGTTATGGCCCAGGTGTGTGCGGGCGGGTGCAGCAGTGGGACTGCGGTGAGAATGGCGGGATTGGTCCGATGCATAGGATGTCTCAATAACCAGTGGGAATGTGGTGAGGGGTACCCAAACATCGATTTCCTCTTATTATATATATTACATGACTTGTGTTATTTGGGAAGTGTGCCTTGGTAAGGCCTGGGGTGGATAGTTTACCTTGATAGGTGTTTGGTTTACTCCTTTTTCTCACGAGACTTTAGTACGTTCCCCCACTTGGGCACGAGAGTCTTTGGATTTCTCTACTAAGTGTACCCATATGCTCACCCTATGTATATAAAACTACTTTTGGGTTTCCAGGAGGACTTTGGGGATCACGCAGGACCGTACTAGCTCAGACCTTTTGAGCAGTTGCAGTTGTTTTTTTCTTTTTTCCTTTGGTACTTATCTTGTAGTCACCTTTTTGCACTTTGTGGCCTTTACTTTTGAAACATGCATGTGGGAATGGTTTACTTTTGTCTTTACTTTTCTTTCTACCTTGGTGTTGTTGGGTTTTATCCTCCTTATCTCTCGATCCTATTAAATAAAAAGGGTAATGCCTTCTATTTGTGAGAAATTTCTATACCCTTGGTGCTAGTCGCCACTCTGGGACCTACTAAAGGCGCGTTTCGGGGGTCATTATCTCTCCTTCAACTTAAAGAATGAAGGGCTCGGCAATCTAATGACGCTTCCCTCCTTTTGGTGAAGACGGGTCGTGACAATATTAATAAGTTAATTTTTTTATATAAATATAACATGTTATGGATGTTTTAAAAGAACATATTTTAATTTTATCAATTTCTATATGTTTTAAAGCCAAACTAAATTCATATTGTCAAAATTGGAATCAATGAAATTCTATAATTAATAACATTATATTAATGCATTTAAAATTCATATGTATGTCATATTAATAAAAATGGAGGGATACAGATTATAATATCTACCATGGTCCATTTATGTGTGTTTTATCATTTAATGGTAACTTTTATTTTCCCTAAGGAGTAAAAACATTAGTGACATAGTAATTATCATAAGGGGTTAAAATGGGTTAACAAAAAAGGTAAGGGTATAAACATCACCGAAAAATGTACTATATTTGTTTAATGAGAGTATTTCAAATTTGATCCACCTTAAAATGAATTTTTTTTTAATTTAACATAATACAAAATTCTAGGAGCACCCCTATCCTCTCTTAGGAAAGGAAACATATTCTTCTCTTTTAATCACACTTCAAGAACCATTTTTTTGATCCAATAACAAAAAAACACATGCCTAAAATACATCCCCATGTTATTGGGGAATTGGTTTCCCATAATATGAACTTAGAGGTTCTTTTTTCTCTAATCCTTGTTAGGTTTTCTGAAGAAAAGGTATAGTTCTTAACTATGAAATTTTGTTTTTTTTATTTTGATAATAACTTAAAATACACTTCATACATTTTGAAATAAAACCCCAATTATATATCATTTAATGATATGATATTATGATAATTTTATATTCTATATCATGCTCATATTTTGGAAAATGTGAAATGAAACCATCATTCATTTGTACAAAATACTAGTACCTCGAGAGTTGATATATTTTTTCCATCGACTCCTCTTATAGATTGTTGTAATAACAGATTTAATTAATATATATATATATGATATTTATAAAATATATATAATTTCAGATAGGTAATATATAATTTATTCCTTAAACATTTCATTCAATAGTAAATGGTAATGTTCTTTACGTGTGCCTATAGACTACCACCGCCACGAAGCTATGTGATTAAATTTTCATCAAAAGATCACATGGTTGATATATTTAGGTATATTTAAACACAATAAATGGTATTAATTACATAATTATTTTTCAGGAAAATTGAATTAATGTTTACAATATTTCCATAGTGATCTTTGAATAATAGAATCATAACTCATGCATATAGGAAGCTTGTTGTCACTACGAATGTTACATAGTTCATTTTTCATAACCATAGTTCTTATATGGATTTAAAAGTATACTTTGTGTAATATATGATAATTATTTCATGAAAATTATTATAGAGATGATGGAATAATGACCACTTTGACCATATCCAATATAATAAATATAGTTTTGACATAGGATCCAAATATCATGAAGAAAACCAACATAAAATGTAAATATTAAGTAATTAAATATACAAATTGCATTAATTAATATAAAATGAATGATTATGTAATGTCATATCCAAAATTCCATTAAAGTAGTGTCCTAATTCAATTAGTTACTGAACCTTAAGTGTGCCTCCTCATAGAACATAGGTAGATGACAATAAGAGAGGGCATAACAAAACATGTGGGAAGATTATAATATCATTACTAGAGTAAAAAAACAAGGAAAATAATAATAAATTTTGACATTAAATAACAATAAACAAAAAAATTCATAAACAACTCCCAGAATAGGTAAATATAAAAAAACCAATACGCTAAATATGTCATGTAATGAGATTCTAAAATGATAAATAAGAAACTAATATATACATAACAGTCGATCCATACAATTGGCCCAGATATATGGTATGGTCCCCTCATCCACGTTCCATCCCATGACCAAAATAAAACACAACACCTTTTCCCTTATCTGAACTTGGAAACTTGATGCCTTCTCTTGTACCGAGTTTCATCCGGAGAAAAATGATTGTAAAACTCAGTGGGCCACCACCAACAGTTCCCTAAAAAACATTTTAATAATAGTTTATATTAAAATGAAAATAATTATTAAACAAGAATGTTAATTTAGAAACGTTTTTAGAAAAATAAATTATTCATTTTTCCTATGGGCCCATGATTCCCATTATGGAACAAACACACAAAGCTGCTTTGGACCATACTGAAAGTCAAAACCATATAATATAATGTGCCTAACACTTTACATCACGTGGTAATTCATTAATAAATTCAATTAAACCATTATTTCATAGATCATCACTCTATGTATAAATATTTATTTATACCGTAGGTGTTTTGATAATCAGTCCAATGCCAACATTGTACAATACATTATTATGGCCTAGAAAAATAGTGTAGCCTATACCAATGAAGAGGAACCACAGTCCAAATTTCCAACCATACCATAAATCATGATTTTAATTTTTCATCATCAATGTCCTTTTCTCAATTAGTAACAACAAGGTTAAAAAATTTCAGTTAAAAATATACACATATTTCCTTATTTCTAATACATTCATGTCAACCTATAACTAGTCCATTTTACCGTTCATTTATAAAAAAACTATGAATGATATATTTATACCATTTAATAACATGGGAATTTTTTCCTTTAATAATTTATCCTTTTCTACCATAACTTTATTTAACTCATTTGACCTTACAAGTCAATTCAAACAAATACTTTATGCCATATTAACATGAAAACCATCAAAACAATTGGTTTAATATTTGTAACCCTTTAAATTATTATTTAAATACTCAATTTCTATGTTCACAGGAGTGAAACACCCCATCTGAAACCATAAGCTTAAACTAATCATGATCAATATATCAAATGGGGTCCATGAATGGTCTAAAACAGCACACAAAAATCTAATTTATCATTAATTAATTGAGAATAAATTGTGCAACACAATAACACAAATTGAAAAACCACATACACTTGAATAAACATAATGAATATGGTAAATAAAATACATACCACCTACCAATGAATTATAGAAAAACATTCACACAACATTGACCCTTGATTCCAAAAAAGACAACCACTAACACCCATGATAAGAATTTGATATAGAAATCAGTGTATATGAGCTTCTGAAGAAGATAAAACTACAGATCATGGTTCATAATGAAAATAAAATAAGTTAGAATCATATAATCTCCATAGCATATAATTTTCACTGAATTTTACTTCAATGACCCAAGATCAAAGGAGAAATTCCCTTGAGGAAGGAGGGAGCCAATACTTTTCATGCTTACTTTCTAGAAGAGGAACAAGGAAGATAATTTTGTAATAACCTTTAAATCCTAATAGAGTTAAATGGTAACCTTGTCAATTTTAATGTGGCGCACATTTTGGCCACATGGTTTTCCAAACCATGTGCTAAAACTGTTGGCTTCCTCTAATCAGGGGGAAGCTATACCACATGGTTTGTTTGGGCCACTTGTATAATTTGAAAACCATGTGGTATCTATGTTGTTTAATATGTCCATGAGGGTCTTCATACCCATAGTTTCCTATGAAACCATGCACGATTTTTATCCATGCTCCTACATCATCTAGAAAGCATGGATTTGGAAGACAGTTAGTACTAAATGTTATGTAATTAATACCTATCAGCATAATAGAGTATTTCCCCCATCTATTTTTTTCTTGAACCCCCGGAACAATACCATATCATTTCCTAATCCTAGGAGGCATTTCATTAACCAATTTAGTGGGAGTTAAAATACAACAAAAAAGTACCTCCTAAAAGTTTGATATCTTACAACCTCCCAACCTTATAATGTCTCATCCTCCAACTCCCTTTTCTAGCATCATTAACCCCCAAATCCTGAATGGTGGGTACACTAGTCTTTCACATCAGCATCCCACTACCATGTTTCCCCACGAACATATTCATACTTACACAACAATCGAACCAAAGGAATGGCCTTACCAAGATGAATTTTTCTACTATCATCTATAAATCAAAATAGATACTCCTTAAAAAACACATAAAAATCAAGAAAAATATCATAAACATCAATTATATGAGAAGAGTCATGATGATACTATATAAGGAGCGACACATGAAACTCCTAATGTGTAACGCTATACTACTATAGAAGATCTAATCAGAATGTTGTTGGTCTAATACTCCTCACAATATCAACTTGACCAACAATACTAGATTCGAATTTTCCTATTTTTAGATCCAATGGTGGTCCAATATTAGTGACACTTATGGAAGAAATATTCACAACTCTTTAAAATTAATATTTCTATGAAATTGATTAGTATTTGAGTTCTACCAAAATTATTCTATATCTATATTATTTCGGATCAACTAAATGTACTCTGACATCAATTAATTGATTCTCAATCTAAACCACTATGATTATCTTAGTCTTATCTAAAATAACTGGGATCTATAATGCCTACCATAAAATTTAGCATATTATTCAATTAGAACTGTCTTATGATAAAAAATTTTATAGGAAACCCCAATAACTACTAAGTTATTCTTCCATGTTTCAAAAAAATCTAAGACACATTTCCTTAGAATAACCTCTAATACTTGAATAGAATGATAATATTTCCTATCCATGAGGAGAAGAAAGGCTATAGTCAAAAAAATATGATTACCATAATACATTTACAATCATTTACAAATGATTAAGGTAAAATGTGGATCTATATATAAATAATGATTCATGGAATTCCATTCAAATTCACTATCTCCAAGACATACAAATTTCCAAACTGATCAACATTGAATGACCCTCAAATCAGTTTGAAATATTATACATTTTTTAATTGATCCACAACAACCCATATTCCATCTCCCCTCTGTAATGTCCATTTCAAAACAAAAAAAAATCTATCATAACACAACCAAACATCCATTCTCGAATTTGAAATGGGTATAATAGACCATAAGGGTGTCGATCTTCAATATTCACCTATTGACATTTGTAGCATCACATGAAAAATCCGATGATTTAATTCTTTATTCCTAGCCAACCATTCTGGAAAAGAATATCATAGAACAATTTTGTTAAACTAGTTTGAACAACTCACTTCAATTCATGAATCTTGTGAACCATCTAATCATTCATAAAAGTAGGAACAATAACACCACTATGAAAAATGATGATCTCATTGACCTCGATGGTCTAGTTGTGAGAAATATGTCCACCGTTAGGACTATCCCTAAATTTTTGGAATTTTGGATCCTCATACTTTCTTCCCTTGATCATGACCAATAAATATGTCTCAACAGATAAAAACATGATGACCATTTACTCTTACATCTCCTAAAATATTATAAGTATATCAACAAACAAGATTAACACTTTCCACATAGGAATAGGCTCTTTGACTTGATGAGTCTATCATATTTCTCAACACATCTGCAACAAAATTTTCAATTTCTAGAATGTATGGTAGATCAGAATTGAAGGAATGCATATAGTCATCCAATATTCATGACATAATATTCAAATTACACTAGTAAAAGTTATATTTGAGGCACTTATGATCAGTAAAAATAGTAAAAAAAATCCGAGAAGATAAAGTCAATGAAAAATTAAAGCATATACCATTGTAGAAAACTCGATATCATTCATATGATAGTTTTGTTTATGAGGACAAAAATATTGTGATCCATGTGTCATTTCATGATCTAAGTTCATTAACACTACCCGTAGACTAATTCTGGACACATTAAAAAACAAAGTATACTCCCCACCGAGATAATATAAAATAACAATTCGTGCTATTTTAAATCTTTTTTTTATCTAGTGGATGGAATTATAACATGCTTCATACTATTCAAAACATAAAATCTACTTGTTCAGTCGTGAAAGTTTTAGTTTCCTGGAAGAAAAGAATTTGATCAACCTTGAGTAATAACTTTACAAACACAAAATAGGTCTGCATATCATAAATTTTCTAGGGATTCACCTAAGAAAAAACTGTTTAAACCTTCTTGGTGTCCACTAACAAAATTTCTTCTGAGATGATGAGCCCTTAAAAACAAACTGTGTTAATCAATAAATCAAACATAGATATATTATTATATATCCATAGCTCTCTAAATGTGCTGAAGAGGATGTGAAAATGTATATTATATTGATTGAATATTTTTTATTACACCCTAAAGGAATAAAAAAAATAAAAAATGATCAAAATAGATGTGGAATATTATTACCATGAAATACATACATATATATATATATATATATGTGTGTGTGTGTGTGTGTGTTTAATTATATAGACTAAATGAAATCCAAAAAAACACTAAAAAACCATTACCACTCCTAAATTCAATTTTTGGAATATCCCAAGATATCACCCTCATCTGATTATACCCCAATATCAAATCAATTTTACAGACCAAATAGGCACACATCATTTATTAAAAATTATAATTGATTCATGGAAGGTGATTACAGCTCTTAATTTCCATCTAATTCAACATTAAATAATTAAAAGAAGTGTAAGGTTCCATTATATTTATTGGAAAATAAAACGTCAAATCCCTAAGGTGACATGTTTGGATGGATAAACCCTTTATCCTTTAACTCCTCCATCCGACCCATATTCTCAAGAAGCTCAGCTAGTTCCATTAATTATGGAAAAGTAAATATTGGATCATTTACATACATCAAATCAATCATGAAATAAAAAAAATCTATTAGGTTTCATAAAAAAATAATCATGAAACACATCGTTGAATGGATACCCTAGTAGAGGTAATACTTCATTTCCCACTACCTCGTCATATTTGATGATTCTTTCCACCTAGGTCCTGCACTCACACAACCTCTAATGAACTAGCCCTACACAACATGGATGGATATATTATTTCCCATAATGAATATAAACATCACCATCATGAGCTGTGAAACACACTCTTTGATGGTAAAAATCAATTTAATCTATGTATGTAACCAACGAGTATATTCAATATCAGCTAAAAACATAACATCTCAAGAAATTAACAACTCCTAAAGGATATGGTACCCATGAATCTCAAGGGAACACTCCTAACATTGTCCAATACCCTCCCATCACAGCCTTATTAGATTAAAATTCAAAAAGAAAAACCCAAACCTAAAATCTACTATTACATACAAAACATTTTAAAAAATGAATGATTAAAGAGTTTGAGATGATTTGATGTCAAATAAATAATCATAAATCATATATGTTATTAGAATCATACATCTATATGTCAATGGTCCATCTCTAACTCAATTAATAGTAGGATGAATATCATGTGACTGTCATATCCTCCTACCTATGGCTACTGATTGAGTACCTCACATTTTCCCACCCTACTAATTTGAATGATCAATTTTATATGTATATTATACCACACCCAGATCAATATTTCATATAGAGCTCTAAAAACTAGACTAATATTCGGTAGAAGATACCATTTTAGTGAACTGTATAGGCCTAGTACATTCCTAACCACCTTCCTGTAATTGTATACTATAGAAACTTTATGCATTCCCCATAAGACTACATGCACTAAAATATACTAGTGGTTGGGGACACTGACCACACATATGACTAGGACTACTGCACTGATATTAAAACACTCGTTCCCTACACCAAGTGGACGATCCTTTACCATGGCGACCATGTCCACCACCACCCTATTAGATGTTCTTATAAGGAATATTCTTACTGTATTAGGATGTACTACCTGATTTCCTATGTCACGTAAAATTCCACCACAATAATACTTTTTGATGTTCCACTTAGAAATAATATCATGGTTCAAAACCACAAAAAACATGCTTAAACAGAATATTTAAACCTTGGACGTGATCTTTAATTTAAGTCAATTTTGAAAACATTTTTTCATTCCTACCTTATCTCCAATCTATGTTAGAATGAAGAACATTAACGCTCTCAAATGTCCATAATAATCCATCACTGACATAATTACATTTATCATGCACATATACACCACAATTATCTTTTATCATAGTGAATTTGAGTAATAGCAATCTAAGAACATATATTATAATTCCTTTAATTTTGTATCCTTTTTCTACAATCATGCACCTGGATATCCAATCATCTTTTCACTGAATGACACAATATATATTCCACCAACTTGAATAATTTGTCATGGGAAGTATTTGTGGTATCCATTATTGTATAGATATACTCATTCCATAACTCTATTACCACATGTCCACCATCATCGAAAAACATTTGAGGGTGCTGCACCTCAAAATCCCTCATCATCTCAAACGTACTCAAAGATTCGAGCCCTAATATCTCTCTATTATCTACCAAAAAATGAGTGAAATTATCATGGATCTTATCCTATAATCTCTCTACTAGAACCAAGTCAGGTTCTTATTCCACAATTTGAGTAGAATTCATGGAAATTCCCTTTTTTCCCCATATCATTAAACAATGTCATGGTGGAATATTTATATAATTCAAGACACAAGTTTTAGGAACATAACAGGCCATTATATATTTTTAAAAATAATCCACAATATCCATAAAAAATAATCATCATACACAATCATAATGAAAATTAAATGATCACTATCACAAACCCTAAACATCCCTATCAAGGCCTGGAATGAATTTTCATCAATAAAAACCATAATTTATAAACCATACAACTAAAAGTAATTTAATGTCTCTAAATATTTAAATAGTTATGATCCCTTATCTAATTTTATTTTATACAATTCAATATTAATTTTTAAATTTTAAAACAATTCACATTTCTTATTAGGCACCAATTCTTTTAAATTAGAAATGAAAAAGAAAATAATATTTCCCATAACTTGCATGCACTTACATGTTTTCATAATATGAAGCATGTAACATAAATCTATATGTGCATAAAACTATGCATGAATATAAACCATCATGCCATTTCATTCCAAGAGTACAAACTCGAGTCAATAAATTCACACATCATGTGATTCATCCAAGTTGAAATAACATACAATAGTAACATAAACATATCAACAATAAAAATTCCAACCTTGGAAATTAGGGTTTCCCCCACAGATGACATAGGTACGCTCATTCACCAGAACATTTCCATGATGGGAAATAACCTAGACACATGTCTACCATTCCTAATTATTAAAGTGATATACTATAATGGCTTTGATTCTACTTTGTATCATACCAACCTTGGTTCTTCGAAATCTCTAACCCGAGATGAGTATTTACATGTACTACAGAGAGCCTCCCCATATTCCAGATTCTTATGAATAGTAGTGAGGGAAAATAAAACACATGGGGTGAAAATAAACTTATTACCCATGTAAAAAACAACTGTAAATGATAGTAAACATTAACATGAAATAATAATCCACAACTAAAAAAACACAACCAACTCCTAAAACTGGGTAAATACATTAATCTAATATGTTAAATATGTCATTTAATGAGAGTCTAAAGAGGAAAACATAAACCAAAATAATATCACCCAAGTTAATCCCTATAATACAACCAAATAACTTGTCTATTCCCCTCATCCATGCTCTATCCCATGTCAACTATCAAACCCAAGGATCTGAAACTTATTTGAACATGAAATTATTATGTCTACTCAGGTAACCAGTGTCAACATGATTAGGGTGTGAGTAAAACATAGTAAAACACCAGTGAGGGTTCCTATAAAAAAATCCAGTCTAATAATAGTGTCTAAATATGCATAGAAAAAATTAAACGAGATAGTAAATGTTGAGTAGTTTTTAGGTAGACAATTATTAATTATCCTCATGGGATCATAGTTTCTATTAGGGACCAAAACACCAACCTAATTTGGCCCATACTAAATGTATGAACCCCATAGTATAAGTGGTATTGCACTTTACAAAACACTTGTTTTCATTAGTCAATTTAATTAATTCATCATAAATTAGTTCTTAATTCTATTCATCCACATCATGTCACACAATATGATATTATAACATCATTCCAATACTTACACCATCAAATACATTGGTGGTGCCAAGATCATCATACTATTCAAACCACAAATTAGGAGCCTCAATCCCACATCCCAAACATTCCATCAAACATGTTTCCAATAGTTCATCATCGATGAACTTTTATCAATTAATAACAATAACGGTTCACATTACATTGAATAGAACATCCATGGTTCGTTACATCCAATACAATAATATAATCCCATAACTAGAACGTTTTACCTTTCATTTATAACCATAACCATTAACCACACGTTAATACAGCTTAAAAATGGATATATACCCTTTAAATATTTATCACTTTCCCACTTAGTTATCTCAAACCAGTTTTAAATTTCAAATCATGATGGACAACACTTTAGGCCATTATAACATTTTTAACATGATTAAAATTAGTTTAATCTCATAATCTATTTAACTCATTATTCAAAAACACTAATTCCCAATTCAAGAGGGTGAAACACCACATGGGTGACATTATCGATAGTCTACTCATCATAAAAAAACCCAATGGTGTACTTTAATGGTCTTACACATTACTTAAACACCATATTTAACATTCCTGAACAAATAATCAATTGTACAGTGAAATAAAACAAATTAAAACCTTCACAAACCACATACCCATGCATAAACATCAAGAATATTTGAAATAAATTTAAACCACCAACCTCAATATTATAGAAAAATAATCACTCAATATTGTCCCTTTACTTTTTCAAAAACAACTTCTAGTGACTATGCTATGGATTTTATGTAAAAATGACTATTTTTGAGCTTTAGAAGAATTAAAACCGAATAATAATGGTTCATACAGAAATTTATTAAAAAAGAACTATTGGAATCACCATGGTATTTGATTAAAACTAAAAAACACTTTCAACAATAAAATATCAAATGGTAACCCCTTTTAGGAGGTAGAGAGTCTACGATACACAACTCTTGATTCTAGAATAGGAATGGGCATGAAAATTAAATAAAAATCTTTATGAATGAGAGAGATAATTTTAAAATACTTAGTTTTTAGATATTCAAAATTTTACTACATAGTATTCAAAATAATTCATGAATCATGTGGTTCCTTATGCCTAAGAGAAAATCATGTTGTATGGTTTGTCAAGGATGCTCACATATTTTTAATTTTTTTGTGGCCGGTAGGTGGTTTCCGTTATCCAATTGGGGCATGAGATGCATTGTTTTAAGGGTGACCATGAATTGTTTTTGGCTAGGTTTCTACCTCTACATGGATATATAGTCATGATACATGGATAATACTAAGTATGTTCCAACCATGCACCTTGTATTGGATAAAATAGTTTTCCCATTTTCGTGTCCTAAACCCCCAAAACATTTCCATGACCTTTCCTAATCACTAGATGCATTTCATTAACAATTTTTTATAGATTAAAACAAAAACTAAATTCATAACGTTCCTCATCAATTTTCATGATAATTAAAAGCCCTAATTTTTTATAAAATTAACGTATTAACAGAATTTTATTATTCATTATGCAAATGAATTTACATTACAAGTCAGACTCATCATAAGGGGATTTCCTTTAAAAATGATATCTAAAGGTTTCATATAAAACTATTTTTCTTCCAAGTTAAAATTTTTAATCAATTTAAATATTTTTTTAAATGGGAATAGATAAATTTAATGGATTTTATTTTATTTATTTCAATGGTTTTAAAAAGGAATATTTTATTTTCATTATAAAGAACATTTTTTCATTCATTACAAAAGAATAAAGGAATGTTTTCTTTAATGTACACACCAAAAATGTCTCTTCCTACTGCCATAAACACTATTTCATATTTTATTTCCTTTATATAAATATGTGTTTTCTTAAAAAGAAATCTATAGAACCCCATTCTTCTCATACATAAGTGTCAAATATTAAAATATTAATATTCATTAAATAACATAATTATCAACACAATAATCATTCAGGTCTAGTGCCATAAAAATAATAGAAACATAAATGAATTTTCCATAAGTGATCTATATCATATGCTACTACAATATTCAAAACTATAACCCGTAATATACATATCACAAGTAATAACTTTCATAATAATATGAGGAAAGAAAACACGATAAAGGGTAAGTCATATTCTAAATATGGGTAAACAAGGGAGATATCAATATATACTGATCATAACAGTATGTGAACATGATAATATCATTTTAAAACCATGCCCTACATATCATAAATCTTAAACATTATTCATTACATAAATCATGGTTGTTCATAAGAAATGTATCAGAATTGAATTAACGAACATGATTTATGATAAGAAAACACGTACATAAAGAATATATTTCTGATAAAATCATAATCATATGAAATAATTTCTATAGATATTGAACTCTCATTACCATGAATGTCATAGTCGAATGGGTTCAATCTATAAAACATTGTAGTATTCAAGTTTCACTCCCACGACTATTATCATGGTAAAAGTCAATTACTATACATGGATCACTCCCAATTCATATACTATTTATCTCAATAGATATCAATCTTTATTGAATTCATTGGTGATTGATAAGGGTCTCACCCATCATGGTTAAAACATAACCACTATCCTCAATTATAATGTAACCACCGTCACTGGATATAAAATAACCTACATAACATGATGAATATTATACACATGTGTGATATAATGTTTTATAACATTCATCATATCAGAACCCATGAAAAGAAATTTGATTCATGAATATATCATCAATACATAACCAGTTGAAATATACATGTTTAATAATCATTTCATTATTTCATAAAAACAAATCCCATGAAGCAATGAATCAGGTTTCATAATCATTTTATCATTTTATAACCCATGGAAGATAAAATGGATCCATAATCCTATTATCATTAACATAAACCATCCATTGAAAAATAAATAATGGTATCCCTGGATTATATCACTAGAAAATAATAAGTAAAATCAAGGAATTTCATCTTATCAAGATTTTTTTTAAAAGATCAGTTGGAAAATTTCTTAAGGATAATATAATTTCCACATTAAAATTATACTATTTAAAAAATAAACCAGATTTAAAAAAATTTCATTAAAAATAAATCCGTAATCATATAAAAAGAAAATTTAAAAATTATTTAAAAATTATATGGGGAATATATCCTTCCCATTTTGAAAATCAATTTTTTTTAAAAAATCATAATTTTTTAAAATAATTTCGTTTAGAATAATATTTTAATATTATAAAGTAGTATTTAATAAATTATTTTTTCATAAAGAATGAAAATATTGTTCATTACATAAAAGATAAAAAAGTATTAACTTCACATTTTGAGTAAAAGATAAACAAGAATTGTTTTTCTTATAAATTTCATGAAGATTTATATTAAAAAATTTAAAATTTAAGAATGTGTGAAAATGTATTTAAAAAATTTTATGAATAATGATAATATATATTTTGAAAATATTTTTAGAAAAAATAGATATTTAAGTATAATGGGGTTTTCAAACGACGAGATAAATACATTCAACATTAGTGCTTTCCAAATCATGAGTATATAAAGAGAAGAAAATGAAAGAAAAAATAATATTATATTTATATAATCAAATGATATTAAAAATCAAGATTTTTCTGAGATATTTATCATAATATTACATAATTGTAATTATAAATATAATAAATCCCAATATATTATGAGATTTTACCAAAAAAGAATTACAATTTTGTTGGAATTCAATCATAAGCCCCATGATATTATTAAATTAAATGAAACTTAAAATATCATAATAATAAATATTTTCATGATATTACATCTCAATGGGTTTCTATACATACCTCATAAAATAAGATGAGTTCACAACAATACAAATGTCTCCGAGAAGGCAACATGAAAAAAAACCCTTACCTATTTAGTAATTATTTGAATCATAAGCCCTAACAAAGAATACCAGAAAACGAAAACTTAAATATCATGATAATAAAGAGATTCAAGTTATAACATTTAAAGGGATAGTATATACACTATACAAATTAAACAAAATGTGAATTTTCAAATGTATCCTAGAAATAAAAGATAGACTAGAAATCATTTACTTTTGGTATCAAAATCATTCATACACATTAAAACATAAGGTCAACTAAATATAGGTTTATTATAAATATAATAAAATACCATAATTTCATATATCATTCCATATATTACCTACTTATGACATTTTATTACCCATTTTATAACAATTTTTCTAATATAATCATGTGTCGTATAATAACCACTATATTTTTCAAGTGTGTTTTTATTTTTTTATCAAAGAACCAATTATATTTTAAAAGGTTACATCTTGTAAAAAATTTAAAAAAATATACAAATATCATATATATTTATTTATATTAATCCATTATGTTTAGAGATAAAAAATTAAATACACTGTTCATGGAGACGGAAGGTTATGCATATGCATGAATGTTGATTCCATTTTCTTGATGGATTGAAATAACAAAATTTAAATAATATATTAACATTATATAATAATTTATATTTAACATATAATTATATACATTCATATCATTAAATTTATTTATCTCTTATTTATTATCGTCTATGTAAAGCATTCGTGAAGAACATATCTCATCACTTAATGAGGCCTGAGTTCTTTGTGCAAACCAACGACATAAACATTTTCCCAATGAATGGAATGTAATGAGTAATATGTGATATACGAGTTTAATATGTATAAATGTGTTGAAAATATCATATATTTTTATATAATCTATCACTAATATAACTCATGTAATATTGAAAATGAAAAACTCATCTCATCGATTCATGAGGTAGTAGTTTGTTGTACACTGGAGTGACATCATTGTTTTCCAATGGGGTTTGAGGATAGAATGTAGATGTGTTATTATAATTATAGTGGTGTAATAATACAATAAATATCATATATAAACATTATACATATAATTATATAATTATTTTGAGTGGGGGTGATGGAAAATAAATGAAATCAATTTGTGTGGTAGTAATCCGTCGTATATAGAAATGATTATTTTGTATCTCATTTGATGGAAGGGTGGATATATAAATCATATTAAATTAATATAATAAATTATTATTAAATTATGTGTACCGGTGTTATTATTTTACAATATTTATAAAATATTAATGGATTCGAAAGATTAAATGAAATAAAAAATTCATGTTTAAGAATATTACCTCTTATTAAGTGAGATTCTTATACTTTTTTCCTAATGCCCTATGAGGAATGATTACCAAAAAAATATAGCTCCAAGTATGAGGGTAAATAATTAAGGAAACTATTTGGGAATTTATTTTCATAATAAATTGGTTTGGATGTGTGAATAGGATAGGAGAGGGGCTTTCATTTTATAAGTGAGCTGACAAGAACACATGTAACCTTTCTAAAGAAAAACATGTACCCACATTTTTCACATGTAAAAAGGATAAAAAATTGGGCAATTATAGAATCTTATGGGTAAAATTCTCTAAATATTTCCATAAAATGGTGATTAGGAATGTTTCTAGGATATTTTACGACTTATCTATTTAGTTTAACTCCCCCAATAGCCCTATTTTAATCACAATTGTGGAAATATATTTTTAAAATTTTTATTATATATTATTGTAAAAAAATAATCTGAACTTATTAGATATTATAAATAATTCAGATTCTAAATAATTTTTTTTTTCAAAATTCCATTCATATAATTTTCAAAATATAATTTAAAATTAAACCCACAAACATGATGAAAAAACAGTTTTCTGAAGAAAATTGTTTCAAATGATTATTAAGTTGTTATATCAAAATGAAATTTTAAATTGATTCAAAAAACCTAATTGTATTAATATATATTTATATATATTTGAAATAATTTTACTTTTAAATCCAAAATAAATTATTTTTTTATGATTATAATTTTTTAAAAGGAAATGATAATTCTTTATAAGTAACAATATTTTTTAATATTCATCCAAAAAGTTATTATTTTGAAATACTATTAAAAACCTAATGCATGATAATACTAAAATATGATATAATAATTTATGATTATTTCTTAAAATATAATTTCTAAAATTTTAATAAACTAAATGAAAATAAGTGCACAAAAGGAAAAAAAAGTTCTTTATAAAAATAAAATTTTAATGTAACACAACATGCTTCTACGGTACACTTCTCTTTGAATAATGCAAATCCTGCATTGTACACATCTTCTAGTTCTTGCACACCATGACTAATCAAACCATACATTTAATAAGCAATTATGAATCGTAATACTTGAATTTTAAATTATTATTTTTTTCTTAATAGACATCATTTTTGGATTTGGAACATCAAAATTAACATAGGGTGAATTGTTTGTTATTTTTATGAAAATATTCAATTATTGATGAACAATGAAAAACATTCTCTTATTATTTAAAATTGACTTTTAACGAAATAATAATTATTTTTATTTAAATTTTTTTAATGTAAAAATAGATACATAATAACTATATTAGTCTAAATTAATTCATTAGAGTCATTTTATAATAAGATTAGATATATAAACTTATATTGAACTTTTTAATTTCCTTTACCCACCTTCTAGGAACATTTGAAATTTGCATAAAACAGAATTTTACTACATCATTGAATTGAATTTCCAAAACCAAAGAGACATTGTTGATGTTATGAAGTAAAATGTTGTTCAATAAGATGAAAATAAATTTTTTGTGAATAGTACCTTTTAATTTTTATTTACCATACTTATAAATAAATAGGGATATTAAAGGTAAAAATTATATTATAATTACCCTAACACATCTTCTAATTATATTAGATAAGTTCATTTCAACCTATATCAATCACAGGAATAAAATATCTTCCTTTTTTATCAACTTGTATTAGATTATGACATTTATTATTATTTTATATAAAGAAGAGTTAAAAGTGTTAAATTCAAATTATAATAACTACACCATTTTTAATACTTGGTTATACAAAAGATAATTTTATTTATAAATATTTACTTGAAAGATAAAAATATATCCTACATCATGGTAATTTATTTATATTTTTCATACATTAAATAATTAAATTTATTTATGACAGAATGATGATGCAGTAATTATATTATTAATGAATGATT
This sequence comes from Viscum album, assembly GCA_963277665.1. Lineage (NCBI taxonomy): Eukaryota > Viridiplantae > Streptophyta > Magnoliopsida > Santalales > Viscaceae > Viscum > Viscum album. Next base: position 1,381,372,477 of record OY728166.1, read on the forward strand.
AAAATAATTGATATTATAAATATTAAAATAAATGTAAAATAATACTTTTATTGAATTCCACTAATTTTTTAATGGTTAATATGACGTGTTATGGTAGATTAAATAAATTTTTTTATGTGAAAATGTTTTAATAACTATTACAAAAACCAAATACTAAATACTATCAAAATTGAGATAAATGAGTTTTAAAAAAATTATATTTTATTAAAATATTTAATAATCCAAATAATATAAGGATAATCCAAAAGACATAGATAATTTTACATATGTCAATAATGAACTTCTTGGGGTTCTCTTGGTTTTTTATAGTATATTTATTAACTATTTATTATTATAATACAAGATGATGTGGTAAAAGTTAAACAATTTAACTAAGAATTAAATATAAAAGATAAGGTTAATTTGATGGCATAAACTTGAATAAAACCTATTGGTTGAGTGGTTTTCTACCCCTCCCCACCTTATCATGGAAATAAATCATTTTTTAGCCATTACAAACAGAAAATGACTTTATAATAAATTAATATTTCAATCATTTCCTAAGGTGGTCCTCACCTCTCTTAAAGAAGGGCGCATCACCATCTCTCAAATTGACACATCCAAAGCATTTTGGCTCGGTGAAACTATTCTCAAATATCCTCCCAAAAACCCTCGCATCAATCAATACGCCTAAATTTTATCATAAATCCAACCTATGGATTCCATTTGATCGAATCAAAAATATTCACCCGAAGAAGAGGTTATTATTTCACAAACACTTTCAATGTTCTTTTCTTCATTCACTTCATATTTCATTACAGTTCGCATAAAAAAATAATAACTCCAATAACATATACATACTATGATGTTAATATACAAACGGTACAACCATATTCATTATTCAATCCATCTTATGAATGAAAATTTCACCATAATCTCATATGTACGGCTTACCTGCTCCACGTCATAGTGTAGTTTGTTATTAAACACTTTATTATTCTGATGGGTATAATAATGAGTATAAATTATTTAAATAATAAAAATAACTTTTTAATTATTTTTTTATATAATATACCATCAAATTAACTATGATTTCACCCTTAATAGAATGATATTGTCTCCTATGTGTACATACGGCTTACTATCCTAATTTTTCAATAAATTATTTCATCTGCCAAAAACATTTTGATGAATTGTATGATTAAACATAAATCCAATTTTTTCTATGTGATATAGGTTCTTATACATCTTTAAAAAATTCAAAAATTTCACTAATGTGAGTATCCTCCTCCACATTATTCCATGGATTTAATTTAAAGATGGGCTTTTCTTCATTTTTGTTTTATGACTTCCCCTTATAAATCGTTTCATTAATGAGATTAACCATGGTTTTCTCATATTCCTCTTTTATGTAAAGGGGGATTCCTCTTCATAATTTATTTTAAATTTTATGTATGTTCAATTAATATTTTCTCATTTTTCTCATTCTTCTCCAATCCAGCCCCTTCTATTTATTATATATTTACTATTTCTATATTTCTTTCATCAAATTTTAAAACATAGTTAGTCCTAAGGGAATATAATTACATACAATGTTTTGATAAGTTATTATAAAATACAAGATAATTTCTATAGTGGGAATAAAAAATCAATATGAAAAATCTTTGATCCTTATTAAACTATATAGATTGTTCTATGTTATAGGAGACACAACCAAGACTAGTTGGTGATGGTTTCAATACTGACAGTCTACTGGATCCATGGGGGATTGATGTCATAATTAGAAATAAATATAATCATGGAAAAAAACCCTTGAGGTTTGAGTACCCTAAAAATGTGTTGACATAGATCCATTTCATTGACCTTCATTGTATCATACATCAGATACTATTGTTCATGGTGAAGAACATAGGCGTTTTTGGTCTGGTAAACATGATAGTTTTGAGGGTATTATAATGAATGACCATTAGATGTGATTGATGTTTAAAATGAATCTGACAAGGATGATGTTATAGAAAAAATTCCGTAGAATTTTGTTCCCCTTAATGATGTTAATAGGGTCCCTTAACTTGAAATGGTGACCTGAAATAAATCATCGAGAAGTAAATTCATGGTAGATATTTATGAAAATAGAGGGGATATTACATTGTATGGGGACGTATGAAAGGTATTACTATTGGGATATGATTGTGTTGATTTTAATCTAGAATCTACTAAGAAGGCACTAAAATGAATACTCAACAGGGTTAAAAAAAATTGTTGTGTCTACCAGAAAATTTATCCTTTTAAATGGATAATTTTGGGATAATGTGGTTGATAATGCTAAGAAGTCATATATCCCTAATTCTCCTAATTGAAATCATTGTATAAAGACAATAGAACTATGGGTAAATAAGGCAATAAGGGAGAAATAACCACCTATAATAATAAATTAATCACCAGTAAATGGTATAATTAGAAATCAAGGGTCATGGATGATTCCCCCTCAACATCAGGGGAAATGAAGATTCACTTCAAGAATGATTTATTATAGAATTAGAAAATACTTTGTAATGAATCAAATTCTATAAAACATATTAATTTTCTCTTCTTTAAAAAAATATTATTGATAGAATTTTAGAGCAAAATATGATCTTCATGAATGTGAATACCATCAACTTGGGATCTCTTAGATATGAAATTATTTATCATAACTAATACGCGGGTTCTTTCGAATGATTATGGGACCTCAAACATGATTATTTTTCATATGTATAGGTCTTACATAACTTATCCCACTCAGTTAATGATTATAGTTTTCTTATCACATGATCAAACATTAATGTTAATAACTATTACAATATGAAAAGGTATTTTTGAAGAGATATTGAATCACTATTTAGTCAGTCACATAATTGGTTTGTAATTAAATATTTCAACACATTCTCTAGTCCTAAAGAGAGTTTTTGATCTAATTTAAACACGACTTAATCTCTCATATTTTCCACATGGATTTTCACCTAAAATATTATTGATGACCACGTTGTTGGGGATGAATTTTACTAGAGTATGTAAAAGATGAATGTGAGACAATTCGTCATGATTAATAGGTGATTACAATGTTTTGACGACAATAATACCTTTCTCAAAATTTTTGTATACTCCCTTCCAATATTTAACTTGGATCACACTCCTCTTATTTTTATTTATAAACCGAATAATCTGAGGTCGTATCTCACACCCACAAAAATTAATAATTCTGGGTGGACTATGTCTACATGTAGTGATATTATTAAAGAAAGAGAGGGGTTAATTGATATAATATCCTTCTCCAGAAATTATTTATAAATTAATTCTCTTAGTATAGAGTAGATCAAGTCATCATTCCCTTATTTTTATAATGATAATTGGGTTACTAATGATTAAATTATTTTTTTCATTAAGCTATCAGAGTAATGACCTACCCTAACAAGAGGATGTTCGAATAAACTCAATATTATATGATCTCCTCTTCCTTAGAGAATGGTGTGTGAGTAATCAATAAAATACAATATGGACAAGTGATGGCGACATAAATTAAAATCTCAAACACTAGTTTAATCGGGAGATATAAGATAATAAAGGTATTATTACACTTAAAATAAATGGAACCTCCTCAAGTCTAATGATGACATTGATAACGAATTTTTTGAGTTCTTCCAAATCATTTACATTATAGATGAGAATACAAGTAGTGTACAGTTAAATAAAAATATTATTTTATGCATTGATGAACAACATAATAATGATTTATATACTGCACACCTTGATGGATAAATCAAGGTAGGTATTAATTTATATAGTACTCATATTGAATGAGAAATCAAGGATTCTATTTTCTCATAAAATGATGATATCAATACTGGACATTATAAATTATGTAATATGTTATTATTATTATTTTTGGATATCCTACTTGCCAAATAGAATAGTTCCTTTGAGGATATCTTCTTTTTTGACTTAATTCCTCATGGTATTAATTCTAATTTCATTTATATAGTATTAAATATGTAAATTTCAATTAATATCTTGGATTTTTGACATTTTCCCATTAGCAAAACCAGCCTTATGATTAAGAGTTGATAATTGGAAATGTTATTTGAAATTTTATATCACTTATGTAGTTTTGGAATTTTCCTAGGAAGAAACATTTCGAATTTATTATTTATTTCCCAAGTTTTAATTAATTGCCTATGTTATGAAATAAAGGATGAAAACATTGATTTGAAGCTTATAATATCCAATTATTATATTATAATAAAATGATTCTTTATAATGATTTTCATGGAGAGTTATTTATTTTATTTTGGGTTAATTAAAGTGATAATCACTATTCTCAAGAGTGATATGTTATATATTCTTATAAATTGAATAAAAATATTTTTTTTCATATTATATTGGGGTATATGTAGGGGTCTATCTCTTTCCCCTCCACATTTCCCTACTTTAATATTTCATTAATATGTGTCTTATTAATCTCTTGAAAATTTCTATTTATAAGTAGGTGAAAGTGGGAATAAATTTATGGTCACCTTCACACTTTTTTTTGAGGATGATATTATCTTATTTGGAAACTCATAAATGAATACAATCAAGGATATAAAATTTGTTTCTAAAAAATTGATAATGTTTTATGGGAATCCATCAGCTGGAAGAAATATTTCATAATTTTTGGAAGTGGAATTATAATATCAAATATTAATAAAATTTCAACATCACTTAGTGTCAATAAATTATATTTGACCTTTCATTACATGGGTGTTACTATTTTTTGGTGGAAAATCAAAATAAACCACTTAAAGAACCATTATTTTAGAATTATTTGATATATTTTAGGATGTAAATGGATGAGTATAACATAAGATAGAATAATGTTTTTGATAACCATGTTATTAAATTTATGATTTTATAAGATTTATCAATGCAAAAATGGGATTCTACTATGATTAACAATATACAAAGAATGACAAGAAGCTTCATATGTACTGGATGTATTCTTGAGATGACATTAGCCACCATTTATTTTAAATATTAAACTAATCCCATTAACAGGATTGGTATTTGCATTAAGGGTCACTAAAAAATCAGTGATGTTTTTCTTAGCAAAATTTTTTGGTATGTTGATACATAGAGATGCAATTATAGACAACCATAAGGTTTGACATTGAACTAACAATTATTATTCAATTCTACCAATAGATGAATATCAATGAAGTGGATTATAATACTAGTTGACTAAAATTACCATTTTAGGTGGGGTTGATGATCCTGGGATACATGTTTATTGACCGAGGCATGCCTTTCTGGACCCTGAATAGAACTAGTTGCTTCAGTGTATTGGATTAATACACCTTCAAATGAATCTGAGAAGAAAACATGCCTTAGTGGATCAATCATTTCAAAATTCATTCCATATCCAGGAATATACATCTATTTCTATAGAATATATATAATACACACCTAACATTTTATGAAAAATCATTGAAATCTATAATCCCCATTGTTTCCAAATGTGTTCTGTGTTTGTAATCTCCTATTAATGAACACCATCTTCTTATTTCTTACCACATCACTACTACTCTATGTGATTATATATATGATATTTTTTTCATTATTTTATTCATTAAAATCTACCTCATTGATAAAATTAAATACATAACTGAAGACACAATCAACGGAAAACTCCTCAACTACCTACATATCACATTGTATCCCTCAGCACAATTGAATTGATGTTGAGAAATAGAGTTATCTTTGACAATTGGATGACCATATCACATGTTGGAATTATTCGTATTCATAGTGAAATATAAGATACCTCCAAAATTAAAATATTCCCAATGAAAAATGATATATTTTATCTTACAACCTTGAGATTTCTTGGTCTTCCTTAAATGTCATAGAAAAAACTCATCAATAAATTTATCTACTGTATTTCACCACTTTCATTTTTGATTAATGTGAACATGGATGACATGACCCCTAGTTCTCCATGCAAACTAGGTAAAAGATATGCGATTCAAAAAAAATTCAGTTTTTTTAATGATATGTTTTTCCAATAAATTGGTTGTATCATTGTATATGGAATAGAGCTATGAGTGATGATATATGCAATTAAATATTCCACTTACTGAAACATTAGTTTGGTGGAATATGACTCATCCCATTATGTACATGATTTAATGTCAAGGTCCAAAAATGTCCCATAAAAACAATTTTCTGAGTGCATCCATTGCCTACATGATGTGGATCATGTACACCTTCTTTTGAAACATTAATATAGTGACGTCATTATATGGTGGTTTGACTATCCTTGAAATATATTGAATATTCATTTTCATTGTGGTATTTAGTTATACCAAGAGACATTTTAGACATAGTGGATTCTGATGCTTCCCATGATCCATGGAAAATAATGTTTATAAAAAAAATATATTTACAATTAACTTTTGTTTTATAATTTTTTAGCCTATGTGATCGAAAGTATTTTTATTTTCTGATGGAAAACTCAAGATGAATAGTAAATAGAATATGTAATGTATATCATGAGAAAAACATTGAAGTCAAATTAAAATCATAAAAATAGTATTTATGTATTTATAATCATTTCAAAACAATGTTAAATAAAATAAATTCAAATAAGTAAATAAACATAGAAATAAAGAATAAACTAAAAATAAAATATCCTTAAAATAAATTACCAAGGGCGATGAGAATGAAATCATTTTTAGGGATTATGTTCCTTAATTTAAAATTATTCAACCAACTCTTGAAATTAATCAAGAAGTCATAATTAGTCTTATTTAATAAACTAGTTATAACTCACGAAATAAAATAAATCTAACTAAGACCACTAAGAAATATATCATGGTAATCTACTAGAAAACTTTTTCAATTTTATTTTATCTCAATTTTAGATAGAATGTTGAGTCACCTCTCTCTCCTCCACCCCCTATATAAAATTTAGTTCAATCCCCATGTCTCTATTTCTATTACTAAGCGATTTTTGGGTTAGATATTAATCTAGAATAATATTATACTTATGAAACATTACTAACTCATGTGTTATGATGAATTTAATGTGTTATGATTCCCATAACATTTAACACATTCCACCCTTTTAGATTAAATAAGTCACTCATAATCAAGGGTTCACAAAAAATGGATGAATTATAAATACAAGAAAGGGAATATAATACTAAAAAAATTTAATGTGGTTTTTATGTAAGTGGGACATAATTGAATTTATATAAAACTATCCATTTTATTATCCAATGAATAAATGATTTAAAATAGAAATGAAAACATAACCAAAATTAGAAGCATCTCTAATTTTGGTCGACTATTTCATCCTACGCTTATAGGTAGGCAATCAACTCGATTGTTGTGTGTTTTCTTTTTATTAAAATACATAGCATTAGTGAAAAAAGGTATACAGAATGTATCCTAAAAATGATTTAATTACTCACTAAAAATATCCCCTGAAGGATCCAAAAATACAGGAACATCATAAAATAAAATTTATTATTTTGATGTCTTGTAGCTTGGGAAATTTCTCCCCAAAAAATCCTACCTAATATGTATAAAAATATGGGTACTACTAAGACACAAATAGATCCCTATGGTGAAAATCCATATTCACCTAAAATAACCAAAATACAATCATTTATAAATCAATTGAAATTATGTAACAATCAATTCCTTCTCACCACTCATCTCAGCCGCATAATAGTTCCTTTATTATCGAAACAATTCAATGGTGTGGGAAAATGTGCATTTATTCTAGATCATATTGATAAATTCTGTTCCAATTCCTTATTTTAAAGATACACAATAGATGATAACCAAATTTCATAGCTCCTCACCATTTGAATTTTTTTCATTTTCATCTTCTCAACATTCGGTGTCACCAAATACCCTCCACCAAATCACTCCATAAGAATACAAAGGAATGAAAACCCTTTTTACATCCATATTTAAATAATGAATAAAAACATATCACCTCTCGATTTTTCATTACAAATCCATAGAAATATCGAGGCCTACAACAATGCAACAAGGATTATTTTCTTCTAGAGTTACACCATGAAAATGAACTATCATGAAGGAGATTTATTATGGTGTATCTAGATCCTCCTACTCTCTTGAACACCAAATATTTTTGGCACAATACACTTGGACATAGAGTATTCATCATCTTCATCACATACCCAAAGTCACGGTGCTAAATGCCAGGATCTAGAACCACCTTCATTAAACACTCCTTCAATTTATACTTTCATATGTCTATGGTTACTATCATCCTTTCTAGAAGAATTATTGACGGATTTACAAGATTAATTTTACCCTTCCTAGTGAAAAAAACCCTGACATGGTGATTCATAAATTCATTAAAATAAACTTGAACTCAACAATGGCTATCAGACAGTTCTATCTGAATGTAGCATTGGTTAGGCATCAAGATTTGGGGCTAGGGTGAAACATGATTTTTCTTATGTTGGTGACAAGACCATGGATGATGAATTGAAATTATCTTATGTTTTGAACATAAAATAGTTGTATCATACCATATTATAGGTGTAGATAAAATACAATTTGTTTAAAATAGATATTATATCACTATAAAAAATATATAGTCGTGTTGCCAACCCATGCCATTTCTTCCATCCATGATTTCAAAACTTCATTCATGTACCACCTCCATGAATCTGGATTTAAAACCCTTCTATGTCACCTCTAATAATGATTCAATCCACACATGTAATGTTTTTTCTACGGTCCATCTCTTTATCATATCATAACAGAATTCCCCTTGGACTCTAATGGCTACCATCAAGTGACTTGGTGTCTTGTCCTTGAAATGAGGGTTAGATTTGTTACACGACAATTTTTATTAATCGTTGCGTCAAAAATTTATCCAAATTAAAATATTCACTTATATAGGTGAAAAGATCATTTTCATCAATAATACTTCACTTCACTAAAAAAAATTAAATAATGGAGAAAATAAAATAATTTATATAATACAAGAAAATTAAAACATCATAAATGGAAATAATTATTCAAATATATATATATATATATATATATATATATATATATATATATATTAATGTCATCAATTTCCTAAACATTAGTATGTAATAACATCACTTTTTTTTAGTAAAGAACACATACAATAACCATATCTATAAACAATGATAAAATATACTAAATATATTATGTATAAATGAACTACAAATATTTATTAAAATTTTCTAAATACTGATCTATGATACAATGAGTATGGTTTTCAAATTTAAATATTATATTATCAATTCATTATACTCAAGAAATTTTTATGTGATCATGGAAATATCTTTTATTTATCCTTACTAAGAATTTGATCTTAACATTAATATTTTTTCCATTCACCATGTTTTGAAGAAAGGATAGAAGTATGACATGTCTAAGAAGGGTTTAGTTATAAAAACCCTAGTTGGAGATGTTATTGAACTTTTATGTACCATTTTTTTATTTACCAAATATTTCAATAACATTATAATTTTTTTGATTCTAGCACAGATCATAATGTAATATTTTGAATATTAACCTAATAAGATATAGTAGTTATATATAAAAATTATGGGTATCTATAACTACTCAAACATTTTAAGAAATTCTAATATAATTATTATTTTAATTTCAAGTAAAATTTGATAAATATATACCCTTAGTAAAATAATTAAATAATGAAAAAACTTATTTAATCATTTAGATGGAACCTTATGAATAATTATATAAGAAGAGATTTAATATCCCAACTTTTTTGGATATGGATGGAGAGAGGAATCTATCAAACCCATAGCTTCTTAGGGGGGCTAATTTTATGATTTTAGATATTAAAAATCATATCAAGATATGTCAAAGTTGATATGTGAGTTATGCTGATAATCATGGATAGATTTTTGTTATTAGGTGGGTTAAAGTCTTTTTAATGGTATCTCCTATACATGGAGTTATAAAGATTAATAAAAATGGGAATCTTTGTCTTAGTTAAATCATACATATTAAAATTTTAAAAGAATTAGAGTTGAGGCTTGTAATATGGATATGCCACAAACCATATCTAATGTACATGAAATTCTTAACGATTCCCTGTTGTGAATTTTATATTATCCCAATATATATTATCATCAATAAGGAAATAGAGATTCATGATTATTTATATTATAATGAAAATATTATATAGATTCCTGAAACAAGAGATAATGATTTCTTAAGATTTGGAAACTGAACTCGGGAAAGTACATAAGAGGATCAAAAGATATATAAATAAATGTGGGAATATGTAGAATCAATGATGAATAATTTCCAAAAAAAATTATTAGATACATCATATAATAAATGTAAAAGAAAAAGTTATTTATGTGGGGGTGTATCCACTAATATTTTAAATCAGTTGGTAAACACTACATCCCCGCAATATTTCATAGTTCACATATTATTATATCAAAATTATGATATAATAAAATTTTTTTGTACACGAATATATCTAATGGAATTATTCTAATATAATATTGTTTTAAATTTATTAATTGGACAAAATTATTGGGTTTTTCAGATAAAATTTATCTTGCAGTGAATTTGGAGGGATTTTTTAAAAGGGTCAGTTTCAATAAAACAATCAATTTCAAAAATACTATGACATTTATGGAAACAAAAAAAATATAAGAATGAATATAAAATTAATGAAAATTTATTTATCAGCCAATAATATATTTATTAATGTCAAATAATTATTTAAAAAATAATATATTAAATTTGGAATTCTCTGTTTAACATTTTCAACATAAGATATAATTTATTTCAATAAAATATTATTTTAGTATATTTACTTTAATTAGGTAAATACAATGAAACCATGAGATTTTTATTTAATTTATATTCACAAAACACTATTTTTTAATAATAAAAAAATAAATTTTAGGTGAATCAATATGAGAATTATTTACTGTAAATACATTTTAATGCTTAAAATGAATTTTTGTACCAACCATTTTATTGGGCTAAGAATAATTTTATTAAAATTAATTTTTAAATGATATTAAAAATAATTTTTTATAATATTTTTAATATTTTAAACAATATTTTGAAAATAGTCAATAATATTTATTTCATTTTTAATCATAAAAATAAGTTTCAAATGTTAAATTTCTTCAACACAATAAAGGATAACAGTTCTAAAATGGTTAAATTAATAGATAATGAAAAAATAGCACAAAAAATATCATTAAATGTTATTATAGAATATTTATATCTCTTACTTATCTATTATCAATTATTCTCTCTCTTGGATTCGGTTTATTTAAAAATCTATTTTACTTTTAATTAAAAATTCCTAATATAAAGACATTCTTCCTCTCACTTATACAATGATACTTCTAACATCCCAATAAAGGATAGAAGATTACAATACCTATCATTAATCATCTAAATTTCCTTAACTTATAATACTCTCCAAGTTTCTTGACTATCGTGTCCCATAATGAAGTCTAAAAGCACTTATTTCAATGAGGCCCTTCAAAAATATATTTAAGCCTTCAAAGTAAACAATACATTAACCTTGATTATTATTTTATTTTATTTTCATGAGTATGTAATATAATTATATGTTTTATTTAATTTTTTTCTATCCACTATGATTATATAATAATTATAATATCACTATTAGATAACATATTCTTACTTATTCAATTATTATAACAAGTTCTCTTATTTACCACCTACATTGAAATTGTAATAATGTTTATCTAGTGAATTTCTAATAAAAAATATGTTATCATTAATATATATAATATTTATAAATTTAAAATCTTTACATAAATTTCTATTGATGATATTGAAATGTATATTTTTAAGTAAATTTCAATATTTTTTTATATTAAATAATCATAAAAAATGGAATTTGTATGTTTTCCATAGAAACCATCCCAATAAGTTCTATAAACTAATAATGGAACAAAAAACATGTGTCCAAAAAATTAATTACCGTGCAATAAAAATTATTTTGGTGATATACCCATGAATAATAAGTAATGACTAAAATCATTAAAATGAATCCTAAAAAAGAAATGAAACAGTTTATACCTAAATAACATTTCCTAGTGATTGAAAATTATTATATTTGTAATATGGGATTATAAATAGGTCATTTGAACTAAATTTATTATGAATTTAGTTTTTATTAATATAAATAATCAACTAATATTTGTTATAAATGGATGTTAGTAAACATCCAGCCAAGTAAATGTACGAGGTAAAGGAAGTTTTTAAAATCTCACTTTGAATTAATGATTATATATATCTTAAATCATATGTTAAGAAATTTAAAATTATGAATCTCTAAAAAATAACAGTGTTCTACTTTTGGAATTTAGTGGTTTTATATGTCCTATTATAGTTACACTTTATTTTGGTTCATGATTCAATCGAAATGATATTGAGAAGTAAAACCTACATTATCATTATATTCAGTCCGGAATAATTTTTATCAATATAAATATTATTTATATTGTTACAATAATTTTATCCTCTAAAAATAAATAATTTATAATGTTAATTTTCATTTATTTTTTATTTTATAAAAATATTTTAGATAATAATAATTTTTTCATTTTCTGTCATAATAATTTAGTACAATATTTGTGAATATGTGAAAAGAATGTTTTTTAATATTACTGACATGAAGAATAATCCACTCTATAAAGAATTATTTTCAATTTTAGGATTTGTTTTAATTTTTTGGGGTTTTAAAAAAATCCTTTTTCCATTGTTCTATATATTTGGGTTTCAATAATATAAAAAATGATGTGGATATGTTTTCTTATTTTCCTATTAAATTTTTAATATATTTATAAACTATTATTAATATATTTCAATATTATTTAATGTTTCCTATATTATAATAGTTGTAATAATACAATGTTTTATGATATATTAATCTATAATTAAATTTGAATTCATTGATAGCTTGAATGTCACATAACATAAGGATTAAATGCACTATAATATACTATTATAATTTTATTTTTATTTTGACAATTATCCCATAGAAGATGGATTGGCATGTATAAATCATACGAATGAAATTATAAAAATATTATGGTTTACTTAGGAAAAATATTAATTCATTGGTTATGAATTAATTAATACTAAAAAATTTATAAATATTTGATATCAATGTAGTTGGTCTTCATGAGAAAATATTTTTATTCACACAATTTATTTTTATCATATAAAATTAAATTATTTACTTTTTGAGTGAATTTAATTAAAATATATATTATAAAATGATTTATAATACATCTACTATTTTTTCTAGGACTTGTATAACAATTATTATAGTTTTATGCTTAAAATGTATTATTATAATGATTGTCTTACATCACATTTTGTGTACTTATTTTTAAATGAAATTATATATCTTAATTGAATTTAATATTGGATTGTGGATTATTAATTAAGAATCATGAGGTTTAAAAATGGTAAATTTGACTCTTTTTTTCCATTATTAATAGAAGCCTCTATAAAATTTGTCACCAAAACATCATATTAACATAGGATAAATATAAAAGTTAAGGACACTAATATTATTCTTAATTATTAATTAGAAAATGAAATATGAACCTCTTCAACGTATACAAGAAAATTATTTTTTAAGGACACTTATTTATAAAAATGACCTATTTTATATTTAGGCCAATGAAAATTCAAAAATTTCACTATCATATTTTAAAATATAATATATATGTTCACATAGGGGAAAATTCAAGGAATGAATGAATATTTATTATTATTTTGATTACAATAGATTTATTTCCATGTTGGTATTTAATTTTTATTTTTTTCATATTATATAATTACATTAAATTTTTACTCCATGCCAAAAATGTATTTTTTTAATTCATAAATAAATAAATGAAATTATAAATAATGACGGTTTTATAATTTGAGTGGTTTATTTTGATCTAAATTTGTTTAGATAAATAAGACATTTTAGGGATGTATGAAAATATTATATTCAAATTCCATATTAGTTTTGGTGTTATTCTATTTAATCATATTGAATAATTCCAAACATCATATTACTAATATTTTATAATATATAATATTTTAATAAATTATTTAATGTTCATAAAAATATCACCATCATACAAGAAAAATAAGTATTCTTAAAAATATAAATATTGTACCACTTATGATCCACTTATCAATTTATTATGACATTATTAATCCTTTAAAATTGAAATAGAGTATTATGGTTAAGGTCAAAAATGGTTAATGAGGGGGATAATAAAAATGATAAGAATTATAATGACACCAAAACCAATATAAATTTAATTGGATGATTTTATATTGACCACGTTCTATTTTTCTTCTAAATAATGCTCATTTTGTTGATTTTTTATATAGAATGAAATTATAATATTTTAATCATTTATGATATCTCATGTGTGTCATATCACTCCTTTATAAATGAACACCCCTACTCTATCTTCTTTAAAAAACATTTTTCATCCTAGTTTGACCAAAACCTAAAAAATACCATATATTGGATGTGTTTCCTATTTTAAATATATTTTATTTATTACAAAGAAAAAAATACAATATAAAAAATTTATTTAAAAAAATTTATTATAAAAATAATGTTATCTACATTCCTTCCCATTAAATGGGAATTGAAAATATTTCAGGTGTGTACGTACATCATTATATCACTATATAGAGATAAAATTCATTTTCATCAACATATTTATGGATTAGTATTATTATGGGATTAATTTTTATATATGATATTTTTTAAAACTTATTCTTATAGACATATAATATTAATTATACTTTCATAGCTTACAATTTTATTGAAAACGATAACCACACTTCTTTAAATGTGTGGTCTACCACCACCACGTAGTGATGTGATAAATTTGTTCCTTTCCACTTTACAAATATCATAATAATGATTTATTTAATGTACATATATTATTTATATAATATAATAATAAAATTTTAATGGTGTGTAATAAATTAAATTTCTTTTTTTTCAACAATCAAAATAGAAAACATCGTTCATTGTACATACAACCTACCATCTCTATAAATAGTGTTATTATTCTTCTAAATCTAATTTTATAGATAAATATATAAATTTAATATATATGGAATATATACCAATAATAAATTTTTTAGAAAGAATATTTTGACAAAGTATAAGGACCAAACTAACAAACGGTGACATAAATTAAAAACGAAGTAGTTATCACCCGAAACTGTGAATTTAAAAGAGGACTGTTTATAAATGGGTGGTAAAAGTATATAATTATATCATATAAGAAATTAAATATATGATTATGTTTCAATAATAGATTAATAATAAATCCATTTTTATTATATAAATGTTTTATACGAGAATGAAGTATGTCATACTTGATGTGAGGGTTTCATGTTAATAATCACATTATTAATGAGATTGTTTATGTTTATGTTTACATCAGTGATATAATATGATATGACTCTCAAGAAAATAATTAGTTTTCTTATAATATTTTTTTCATATTTATAATACATGTTTCCCATAAATTTCCCTCCATTTAAATATATAGGAGATCAATGTAACTTTATTAAGGAAAAATGACTTTATTTCTATCTTCGTTCAAATTATTTTGTGTTGCATATCCATGGTTTCTAAAACATTTACTCAATATTTTTAATATCCAAAAATGATTGAATAAATTCATTTTTACCAGTTTTTGTTTTAAAAATGGTTTAATAGTAACATTCATGTCATTATCCAAATGAAGTTCTTTTTTACAAATGTTTGAATGTAATGTTATTTTGAACTTAAACTAAATGAAAAAATATTCCCCCATAATGAATACTCGTGGATTTAATATTTATTTTAAAATATTCTAATTTTGTTGTTATATAATGTCTTACATAATATTTGTTAAATTTTGGCATTTTAAATAATGTATTCAAAAAGGAAAACTATAATTTTTCAATGAAATGTTCTAACTTATATTTTAAGGAATTTTATTATTTATTATTACATCATTTGATGATACTAACTCTTTATAGTGGATATAATCGAAATACAATATTCATATTATTTATATAATTTATTTATGATATTTATGTCATGATTTTAAGGAAACACATACCTTTTAAATGGGTAATTCTATGATGGAATGTTGTGAATGAATATTTATTATTATTTTGATCATAATTTAATTATTTTAATGATGGAAATATATTTCTAATTATTGGTAATATTTATATAAAAATATTCTATCTAGTGAGTGGAATATGGTAGAAAATATCATACAGTTTCCTTTTTTTGTATCTTTTACAAATAGTGTAACATTATTAACCACTTCAAGTTGAAATTTTTATTACTACTGTTTAGGTAAAATGGTTAACGAAGGGATCAATAAAAAATATATGGTTTATAATTACAATAAATCTTATATAAATTTCATAATATGATATTATATAAAACCGATAATATTTGGCATAAAATTCCTGATAAAATAAAATAATATTTATTTGGAATGAAATTATTATATTTTAAGGTTTTGAGTAATTCCAATGTGTCATATCTCTTCCTTATAAAAGGACACGCCACCGTACTCTTATTTACACCAATTTGAGCCATAAAAATCAACCATACCCAAATAAAACCCCTCTTAAACTTACCAATACACATTATAATGTTATGTATTATATAAAGCCTAACCCCAATATCCTTAATAAGATATATAAGGGAGATATTTTAAATAATATTTAATCACCTTAACAGATCACATTATTTTAAATTATATCTTCCTATTTATAAATATATATTATTTATCTTAATATAGTAATAATGAATACTTAATATACATATATATTATTATAATTTTTATACAAAAATTATCAATCCTAATTCACATCATATGGAATGAAGAAGTATCACTCATGCATATTTATGACTTGTTGACTCCACATAGAAATATAATTTATTTTAATCACCATATTTTTGGGATGCGTATTATGATTTTTATAATGATTTTATATTATATTTATAAAATAATAATTATTTTTAATGATAATTTTATACCTACCTTTTTAACTTATAATCCTACAA
Source organism: Viscum album (assembly GCA_963277665.1). Classification (NCBI taxonomy): domain Eukaryota; kingdom Viridiplantae; phylum Streptophyta; class Magnoliopsida; order Santalales; family Viscaceae; genus Viscum; species Viscum album. Next base: position 1,381,389,638 of record OY728166.1, read on the forward strand.
AAAATGATAACCATGATCATGCGTATTTGTGGATTAAATCCTCCATAATGTGATATGATTCATTTTTCATTTCCACTTTACATAGATACTAATAAGAATGTAGTTTATATATATATATATATATATACTATTGGTACGATATAATACTGAATAGTTAAATATGGATTATTAATTTCTATTATTTCATTTCATTAATTAAAAAGTAAAAACAATGTTCATGTGTATGTACGACCAAGCATATCCCTGAATGGTGTAATTAACTTTTATCAATGTACCATTATGTATAACTCTAAATAGATAAATATAATTAAAAAATGTTAATTTGAAATCATCATTAACCAAAAATCATATGATTTTACAATAATTACTGTATAAGGACCAAAACTATAGAACCAAAATATACATGACAAATAATGGAATTATCACAGTCAATAGTTAACTCAATAAATAGTTATAAATAAATAGAATATAATTTTTTTTGGTAAATGACATATTGTATGATATATATTATTATGGTTCTAGAATATATGTATTATTAATCTATATTTATTATACATGTGGTTTTTACACACATGAATGAAGTTTAACCCAATGTATGGTTTTTAAGATAACAATCTCTTATTTTTTCGACATTATTTATGAAAATTATTCAGATGATAAAATTTTATGATATTACTCTAAAAAACTCCTGTTTTTTAATTTTATAATTTTTTTTGTTGAGAATAAAATTTATCCTTTAATTTTTAACACCTATAGTACCCAAGAGACAAAAATAAGGTTTCTAAGGAAAAAAATATTGTTTATATCTTTAGTCAAAAAAATATTTTCCTTCCATATTAAATTTTTATAAAAATTTTGTAAAATTTTATTTTAATACTATTCTATTATTATTTAGGCCTTTTCCTTTTATTACCATTATAAATAAAATTTTAAATGGAAACTTCTATTCATTTCCTAAATGATGAACTTTTTGATTTTGTTGAGTAGTGTGAAAGTAATTTTTTATCTTATCTATTACAGAATAAACATTATTTCCCACTCTCAAGATCATTCAATTATTTAAATTTTACTATATAATTTTCCAGGATACTTTTTAGATAAATATTTTTCAATAATATTTGGTAAAATTAATATTTAATTTCATTTATTTTTATGGAAAATGTAATTTAATTTAGGAAATGTTTCATCTATATTTTTAAGGAAAATATTTAATTATGAAAACGTTATTTATTGATAATTATGATTTTCTTGGGATATGATCCAGGGACACTATATTTATTCTTTATGTGGGTTGTTTATGATTATTATGAAAAGATATCTATGAAACCCATACCTTTTCCATTATTTGTGCTATTATAATAAAATGGAATGTTTTTGAAGACTATTTAATTTTCATGGGTTATTCTAGGATAAGATGTTTATGATATTACCTTATTTTACATGGGTTATTAAATCATTAAATATTTATGAATCCCATTTTAATTTCCTAGGTTTTTATATGATGAATGTTTTATGATCTTGTGGAACACATATGTATGATTTTCATTATGTAATGGGTGCTCTATGATTTATAATTACTTCTAATGTGTTGGGTATATTTGGATATATCATGAGATAAATAGAACATTTTATGTTAGCCCAACTTAGAGAGGGAATATATCCACAATGATATTTTGGGGATTGAAAATGTACTACTATGATGGTTTTTGGAGTGAACCCAACAAACAATTATATAATTTACAATAATATTTGACTACTATGGAATTGATTTTCCATGATTTTTTGTATTAAAATAATCATGTTGTATTCTAATATTATTCTTTCATAGATCATGTCCTTTGATTCTATAATAAATCATGTCTTATGATTTATGAATATTTATTCAATGACTCAATATTATGATATATGTGATGTTTGAAGTGGTTTTAAAATTCTATTCCCATGTCGAAATACTATTATCATCATGTTATGTCTAAATAATCAGTCATGTCTACAATGTTTACCCTTACCATGTTCCTGGGCTCAAACAATCATATGATTTCTATTCCTTGTATTGGAATAAATATATTAAGTATGAATACAAAATGAGGGTCCTAGTGATTATTAACATAGTTGGAGAATAAGTAGTTCACTAATTAACTATTTTTTTAATATATCCATATTTCAAAGATACTAGAAAAATTCAATTATGGAATGAATTGTTATGATAGTTAATTAATATTATTCTATTATGATATAAAATCAACATATAAAATGAATTTTCACTATAATTATTATGAATACAAGTTTTATTACCATTGTAAAATTGGATGAGAAAAGATTTTCAAGAACCCTGAAGTTATGTACTAGTATTATACAACATCCTAATTATTTGGAAATGTTTACAGATTATCTTTTTTGAACCAAATGATTCATAAATTAATGGGTCTCGATTATATATCCAAAAAATTATTTTCTAGGAATTTGATGTTTCCAACTATAATTTATATTGACAAGCCTCCTATTTTAGTTTTTATTAATTGACAAAAACATGATGTAATCATTTAAATATTGATTAAAATTAACATATATTTTTTTCCACTTGATAAAGAATTATGTCTTTTGAGTTAGAATGAGACACATTATTTTATTTGATGTAAATTTATCAATATATGATCATGATGAGATTATAAAAAAAGGGGGAACAACATAATATTGAGTCCTTCATGGTTAAATAATAATTTTATTTTTTGGTCCAGACATTTCTATAAAATGGATCGGTACTAATGAAAATAGATTTTTCATTCTCTGGTGTTTGTTAAATAAAAATATTATTTTTGTTGTAAATAATTGTTTTGGTTAATTAGATCAATGGTTTAATATAATTAAGAATTCATGTCAATGTTAAGAAATTATATTCATATTGTGGCATGGTATTAAGAGCTTATTTTTAAATATATACATTCTTCACATTATTTGTATGAAAATTGATAATGATTTAATTGAGATAAATTAAATGTATGACGAATCTATTATTACCTTTGATGAAAACATGACAATACCGATGAGTTACGCTTGTGATATTATCATCCAAATAGAATATAAGGTTGATCGATTCCTCAATGGATGAAAAAATTTGTGAGGAGATTTATCCATAAAAGGCATTAGTTTCTACAAATAAATATATAGTTTTGTTATCTTGTTAAAAATTGATGTTGTATTTTCCGATAAATATAATTGGTTTGTCAAAAAAATTATGATGGAATTTAGAGTAATTTTTAAAATCCTTGTAGAGAAGAATATGTGATTTTATTTTTGACTCAACTTATGGAATTAAAAATATATAACATTATCATAAGGGGAATGGTATTTTTATTATGTGTTATAATTATTTTTATTAGAAAATAAAATGATGAAATGATGTGGAGAGACCAGTCTATGAAAAAAATAATTAAATAGTTTGACAAAATGCACCACAAACACCCAAATTTTTCAAATCAATTGAGTATGGTTATTTTTATAAACATTTATCAAATATAATGGTTGATTATAATGATCAACGTCAACAACCACTTAATCAATTATAAAATGTGAAATATCTTTCAATCAATATTTTTTATGATTGGTATGATAATGGTATGTTGATATTAATACATACCATCCACTCTAGATTAGTATTATATTAATATGGATATACCCACTTTTTTCTATCTGAGTAATTTAGTAATGGTATCATAGTACCACCATAAATACTAGTTATTTAATTAAAAGTGAAAACCATTGATGGTAAATTTATTACATCACTAGTCTTTGATTCCTCTCTGAATAAATATTGTGGGAATGAGATTATTGAAAATCTTTTTATTCTAAATCTAGTTTAATTTTATCTTATTCAAGTAATGAATGGATATCTTTACATAATTTTAACATTAGATTATATGAAATGGAGCTCATGTTTTCTATTCTAAACTGATATATGATTTTCATATTGTTTTTATGAAAAATATGACTTTTAATGGAAATTACATCCATTGAATGGATCCTGATTCCTTTTAAAAAATGATGATTATCTCATATGGTTGGGGTGAAATTAATGATCGACAATGTGCATATTTATAGTATATTATGCCTTTATTGAATATTTTCCAAGTATTCCATCGAATCTTAAATTTGATTTCTCAATTGAACTCATATGTTATGCTACATCAATTTCAATTATTCTATATAGAATTCCCCTGACAAAGTTATAATAACTGAATAAAAAACTCTAAGATAGTATTTTCGATGAATTATTTTAGTGAATTACATCACCATAGTTTCTACCTACTCATTTTTTAAGAATTAATGTGGATTAATGAGAGTCTAGATTAACTATTTGGAACATAACAAGATAAAAATAAATATTAAGTATCCTCATCCTCATAAATATGACTTATTTGACCAATTATATAGAGCTAAATACTCAATAGGATTAATATTAATTATAGAATTATTCAATTGAGGGTGAATAAGGAAGTTATAACCAAGAAAAAATTAAATAAATTATATAGATATAATGAATAAATAGTTCTTCTATTTGGACTTTCTAATTACCCCACAATAATTTTTGATTTAAGGAATAGAGTCCTTAGAGATTACCAAGATCAGTTTGTGGTAGTCATTATAGATGATATTACCATATATTCAATGTAAATTCATAGGAACTAATATCTCTTGAAGATTTTACCCTGAACCCAATGGATGTAGAATCAATAAGAAAAATTTACAAAGTGTGTAATTTTTTCATAAAAATGATTCTTTATTGGGTCATTTAATATAAATATAGGGTATACATATGGATTCATTAAATTATTCTGTTTTAGAATGTTGTCCCAGACTAGACACCATGACTATGATTGATATTATTCTTTCTTTGGTAGGATATTATCGATGTATTGTAGAGAATATATCATGGGATCCTAATCCACTCACCATGTCATCTCAAAAGGGAGAAATTATCATGTGGACCGATTAATGTGATGAAAATATCAAGGAATAAAAGATAAGGTAAGTCACTACACTAGTTCCTACATTACCAAATAGGGGATATGGTTTTTAATCTATAGTGATGCATTGAAGAAGAATTTGAGATGAATTTATATGTATAATGATATATTGATACCTTATGACACATGAAAATTTAATGATTATGAGACAAATCACCCAAATAATTATTTAGAGTTAGCTGTGGTAATCATTTTTGTTAAATAATTATAGTGATTATCATTTCAGATAAATGTGTAATATATATAATGATCATAATAGTTTAAATTAAATTTCTCTTAATAGATAATACTATAGGTTATAGAAAATGGATATATTTAATTAATGACTATTAAGGATCAAAAAATTACCAACCATGGAAGTAAAAATGGTAGAAAATTATATGAGTCAAAAAGTTAATGAAATATTACTATTATTAGGATCACAAAATATCTAATATTTGTGGAATTTTAGAGGATGGTAACAGAAATCATGAATAATGGGGAGAAACTATATCTTTATTAAAAGAGTGTTTGACCATTTATCCACGTGAATAATAATGACGAAAAAAAGATATTTGGAATTATAGAATGATGATATAAATATTCCTTGATATTATCCTTGATAGTGATTTAATTATATAGATTATGATCTTTTTACGTGTTCTGCCCTGGCTTAATTTAATGGAGTTGTTGGATGAGACACGTAGTTCATTAATATTTACTCATTCTGAAATCACAATAGTAAATTTAGTTAAAAATGGAATTTTTCGTTATAATGATTAGTGTTATTGAAAAATATGTACATTAGTTTTTTGTATTTTAACATGTTATGAATTATAGATAGAATTATAAATGGATGACAGAATCATTACCTATACCCGAATGAAAATAGAAAAACATCACCATCGATTACATCATAGAACTCCAAAAAATATCGGAATTAAATAATGTTATTTGGGATTTATTAAATCACTGTAAAAATTTAGTATACTTAAATTAAATTATAGATGCTTTATATCATGGTATTCTTGGTCGAATTTACATTAAATATGTGAAAAGAATTGAGGAAGCACCACATTATATTGTATCTTATCAGTATTTGAGGTTTAATTTAAATTTATGTAAAATTAATTCAATGTATTTGGATATAAAGGTGAGTTTAGCTATGGTTTATCATCCTCAGATTGATATATAGTTTAAGAGAACCAATCAAACCCTGGAGGATACGTTGAGATTTTATTCAATGAATTTTAACATTATTTGGTGTTAAAACCATCCTCTAGTCATGTTTTCATATAATATGTTCTTTTACATGAGCATTTACACTTATTCTTAGGAATACCTATATATAAATATTTATATAAATAAAATGTTCTAGAATGAGTTTTTATAATTAAATTTATTATTACCTATGATATCTATGGAAATTGTGGAGAGAGTTAAGGAAATTAAATAGCACATCAAGGAAGATTAGTGTCAATAATAAAGTTTTTCTAATAATATATAATATGATTTAGAGTTAAAAATTGGTCAGAAGGTGGTTTTTTAATATGTCATTGGAAAATGGTTATTATATTTTGAATTAAATTAAATATGAATATTATATACATTTTGGTAATTTGGTATTCTTGATCTAGTTGGGATGGTAGTTTGTCACTTGCTGCTTCAACCAAACTTCTCCCAAGTTGATGAAATGAAGTACATACCTCATCCATTTTATGTACTGAAAATATAGTGTGATTAAATTGAGAATGATCTTTGCTCAAATGTTTGTTTGGAAGGATATATAAAAAATTCATGTTTTTCTATAAAATGCATTTTTTCTAAAAAACATGGTTTACAAAAATTATAGAAATTATTTTTAAATTAGTTTATCCCACTTATAGAAAATTAATTATAATAAATGTATTCCGTATTTATAATCATGTTTTAAGCATATGAATAATAGGCTCGTTTTATTTTAATACATTATGAATAGTAACCATGGTAGAATTTATAACCTTGGTAAAAGGTAAATCGGGTTTATGAAGAATAAAACTAAAATTTATCATCCAAATTTTCATCTTAATTATTTTTTAATGAATTTAATTCAAACATTCCCAACTTATTTTTAATTATTAATTTTTTATGGGTCACTTTTTTTATGAAAATGGCCAATTTAATATCTAAAGAAAAATACCAAATGAAACTCTTTTACTTTTAAATATATATTATGTGTTCATGTACGAAGATATGAATTTTTTCAATGAATAATTATGTTTAACATTAGTATAATGAAATTAATTATTCTTATCTATTCATTTATTTTTAATTTTTATTAATTATATAATTATCTTAAATTCTTACATAATGCCGAAATAATATTTATTGAATTAAAAAAATTTATTTTAAGACATTGAACGTAATATAATTTGATTGATTTATTATGTTGTCTAAATTTGTTAGGTAAATTTGATATTTTATAAATATATTAAAATATTATATGTAGATTCTTTCTTGTCCATAGTTCCTTTTAGGTCAAATTAATTAAATAGTCTAAAAATTTACATTAATGTGGTTTTATAAAAAATAATATTTTTTTAAATAATTTTATATCCATTAAAATAGTATATATGTCTAATTATATGGAACATAGTTTAAAATATCTTCTATTTATCGTTGTTTAGTCTCTTTTACATTTATTGTAACATTCTTAAACCATTATGATTAAAGTAGGTGTTGCTATAGAAAAGGTCAAAGATGAATAACAAAGGGGTTAATAAAAAAGATAAGGTTTATAAAAAAACTAAAACCAATATTACATTACTCTATATATGTTATACAGATCATAGAACCGTTATAATTTAATTAATTGTCATTTGGGATTATTTCATCTGGATAATTACTTTATTATATTTCAATCCTTTAAGAAATTACAAGTGTGGCCTCTCTTTGTTAGAAAAGGACACCACTCCTTTCTCTTTTTTAAAACACCATATGATTTTTATCTGAAAGATAACATTATTTAATCCCTTATAAACATCCCAAAACTCATTATAGAGCATTTAGTCATCCCGAAATACTATCTATGTTATCATTAATATGATAACTAATGGGGTTTTTGGAAATAAGAGGTAATCCCTATAACTGATCAGTTTTTATCATTATAATATTATTTTATCTACTATAAAAAAATATTATTTATCATAAAATAATATCTTCTTGTATCCTTAATATATTGATAATGTTTTATAATTTTGAATCAACTATTTTCTACCGTCATTTCCCGAAATTATACAGAGTAATTGTCACTTGTGTGTACATATAGCTTACTGTCTCCAAGTTGTGATACAATTAGTTTTTCATAACTATAATTAAAGGATTGGTGTTATGATTTATAAATGTTATTTTTAACACTTTAATTTTTCAGTGATAAAAAATATCTACCTTATTACCTTCAGCACTTTTTGAAAATAATAACCTCTCTCATGCATACATTTAGACTACCACATCTACGAAATGATGTGGTAGGTTTTTTTCATTTAAGATGGAAATAATGATGGATTTTATGTATTTATGTGAATTATATTATATAATATTGATTTTAAATGGATAAATTTTATTTAATTTTTTTTCCATCGGTAAAAATTTAGAAAAAAACATTCCACCATACGTACAACCTACCATCTCCATAAATAGTGCAATTTATTCTTCTATATCTATGTATATAGATGAATCTCTCTCGCATTATATATATATATATATATTGAATATATATGGAATTTATATCATTATTAACATTTTTCTAATGGTATAACCATGATCATCTTACAATGTCCAAAACTACTAAACCAAAACAAGCATTAAAAATGAAATAGTTATCACATGAAACATAGATTTTAATAAATAATTACCAATTAGATGGAAAAAAAGGGTTTTAAATAAGTGAAAAATTGTATGATATATATGAATTTTTATCTATAAAATAATTTTCAAAAATATATATTTTTTATACAGGATTTGAGAACATGTTTGAAGGAAGTGGGGGCCTTGTAAAGGGATTTATTTTAACAATTTCACTATTTATCGGGACTATGATTAAGTTGAAAATGATGAAAATATATGATTACAAACGTCATGAAAATAAATTATTTCATTATACTCTAGTTATTTATGGAGAAATATTTTTTTCTTTCATTTTTTCATAAATTAAATTCTTAAGGTCCTAAAAGATAATATGCATGGAAAACTGAATTTATTTTTCTCCTCAATCAAAAACAAAATTACCAATATTTATATTTATCTTATAAATGTTATCAATAATGTTTTTTAATATTTTACTATTGTTTTACATATAAATATTTATGATATATTACATTTTTTTAAAAAAAATTAAAAATAAACTTCTCTTTTTGTTCAAAAATTTGGTAATTTTAGACATTTTAAACACAAGTGTGAAGGTAATGATTTATTTTAACTTATAAGGTATGAATGAAATTTATCAACATAACGACCACTAAATTATTGGAATATTCCTTTAAAATTTTCCAATTTCATTAATGAAAATTATTTCATTAATATATTAAATTTTTTTATATTTTAAATAATTTTTAAAATGGAAAATTGTATTTTCCTCTGGAAATGGTCCAATTAATCTTTTAATGAAACTTTTACTTTATGATATAATCCTTGGATGTTAACTCTGATTTAATATGGATATGATTCGTGTAAAACTTACTTATGATTTATATAGATGTATTATGACTATGATGAAAATATATTTATAAAATATATACAATTTTATTGTTTATTATTTTCTTAATGATGAAATGGTTTTGAAAATAATTCATTTTTCATTAGTTATGATATGATAAAATGTTTTAAAAACATGTTTTTACATGGGTTATACTTTAATAAAATGTTTTTGAAATCTATTTCCACTTCTTGAGATATGATATTATTAATGTTTTATGATTTTGGGGAAAACTTTATATATGATTTTAAAATATTTATGAGTGGGATTGGAATTTTATATTTCTATAAATAATTGGTTAAGCATGGAAATCAGATGAGATAAAAAAAACATGAATGGGGAGTGAGCCCTATACAATATGGGAATCTGTCAACTATGATAGTATTGGGATTTAATATTGAACACTATGATTGATTTGGGAGTGAACCCAATCCATTATAATAGTATAGGTAATATTTATTTACTAATAAGTAAATGACTTTATATGATTATGTGCGTGACAAAAATCTATGAATAATGCCAAATTTTCCTCTCATGGGCCATGTTTATTGGGTTTTAGGGGATTAATGTCTTATGAATTACCAATATCTATGTCATGTATCACTATTATGATATAAAATATGTAGGGAATGGTTTTTTAAATATCATTCATATGTTCTCATACCAAAATTCGCATGTTTTTTAAATTATGACTAATATCTCACTTGATTAACTTTACAGAGAATATGAGATCACCATTTATATTTTTCATCTTCACATGTTATCAAAAAGTTATTGTGAATGAAATTTAAAATAAGGGCGACAGTTATGAAAAAACTATTGTGAGGTGATGTATTTCACTTATGTACGATATGTTTATGTACCCCTATTTTTAACTACTAGACCTATACCATTCTATCATGGATAGTTATGTTATGTAATGAATATTAATATAATAAGATGTAATATCTGTATATGAATAGTATGGGACTCTATATTGTTGATATTAGTACAAAAAATATGGCCATGAATAGATCTAAAATACGCATTTGTCAGTGAAAAAGGCGCACATTCTAAGAAAATGATTAAAATCCATTGATTTTTATCCAGTAAAAAAATAGAAAAAATTAAGAGACCCTTTATCAATGCTAAAAAGTGATGATTACAGAAACCTTTATCCATGCATATTTAATCCGTGATTAAGGACCCCCTTTATTAGGACATTTATTTAGGTCATTAAATGGTCCCTTTTATCATCAAAAAAAAATCTTATAATGGGGTCATTTACTAGAACTAGTAAAAGTGTCGATAAATGATCCCTTAATTAAATATTTTAATAGAACTAATAAAGCACTACTTTATTGGTAATTTTTTCTAGCACTGAAAATTATTTTTTTATGAGTTATATAACTAGTGAATATAATAGGGAATACTGGTGTAGTGTTTTATATAATTTACAACACATTGTAGTAGTAAAAAGAGAAAATAGTGGAGAAAATAATAGAGAAAATATAGAATTTAACGGAAATAAAATTTAGAAACAAAAAATAAATAAAAATAAAAAATTATGTAAATATTAATCTTTATTTATACAATTACATGAGTAATTACAAATTATGCATGTCATTAAAAAATATCAATGTTACTTATTATTTGGACATGACCTTGATAATGCTACTAGATTATGAAAAACCCACTCCTTGAGAAAAACATTACACTTTTAAATGATAAAATTATTTATGTTAGTAAAACAATAAAGAGATAAAATTTATACAAATAATCGATTTTAATATAAAAACATATAATTAATTTTAATCTAGGGGAACTATGTATCAGATTGATTATTGGTTGATTCATACACATCAGATTTGTTTTTATTCTAAAATTTAGGTATTATTGAATTTTCACTCTTCTTTGGTGAAACAACATGTCACTATATATGAGATCTAATTTATGAGGATATTATTTTTGAGAAAAAACCTTCATATGTCACACAAGATCCTATTCAACTTCTTGAATTATCTTTATGTAAATTAACCATATAATTATATGATAAAAATGATGCAGACATTTTTTATATTAGAGTAGAAAAAATTTGTGAAAATAATTTGAGATAGTTTTATCAGTTTTTTATCATAGATGTGTGTTTTAATGTAATATCACAATTTTTAATAGATAAAACTCTGTTTGAGTCAGATATACCACATCATCTTCCTAATTTATGTATATTCAATTCAAACACATGATATATGAAATATGGATCATTATCCAAAATTATGAAGATAATTTGAGCTCGTTTGCTTAGTTTGGCTATTTTATGTGTGTTTGGAAAGAAATGTTCACATTTGTATTGAAAAATAAAACATTGAGTCAAATCAACAACTTTATATTATTGATATATTTGAAAGAAATTAGATTATGTTAAAAATATATATTTGATTATTTTTAATGTTTGAAAACAATCTAAGGTCATTTTCTCAGTTTTTTGTCTTTTATGTAGTTTTTACCCAAATATTGAACATTTTTTATAAAACATTATTCATATAGACCATATCATGTGTTATATTGATGTATGTTCAATTCTATATATGTATAAAAATAATTGAGTATAGTTTTCCAACCATGTTAAAAAACACTGATCTCATTTAATTATATTTAGCTATGTGATGTGTGTTTTAAACACAATGGTACTTTTGAATGGAAAACTAGAACATTATGTCATATCATACAAATAGTTTGTTATATTGATGTCTAGTAAATTAAAACACATAATGAATTAATTATTTCTCATTTAACTAAATTTTCTAAACAATTCAAGCTTGTTTTATTAGTTATTTTTATTTAATGAGTTTTTTAAACTGAAACTGATCTTTTGTATTCGGACATACACATCAGGTCTCATCAATTAAATCATGTCTCAGATTTATGTGAGGTGAATTATTACACATGTGAAAATAATTATGGATATTTTCCCAAATGTAGGAAAATAATCCTTGCTCTTCAACTCATTTTTTATGTTTGATGTGTGTTTTTAAAAAATGGATTTTTTGTATTAAAAACACATACATCAATCCATATCAACCACATTATGTTCCAAATTGATGAGAGGTAAATTTCTACACATGAAAAATGAAAAATTAATTTTAAATTGTCTTTTATAATGTTTGAATACAATAAGAGAATGTTTTATCATTTTTTAATATTTAATGTGCATTTTAAACTAAATTGGCACATTTGGGATGAAAACATTTACTTTGAGCCAAATATACTACATAATAAGTCATATTGATGTGTGGTTTATAAATACATGATTAAAATGAAAAATAAATAATTTTAAAAATTTCTTAAAATAATTAATGTTTATTTTCTCATCATTGGATATTATATATATTTTTTAAAATAAAATTAAAAATTTACTTTCAAAACATTCAACTTATGTATAATCAACCACATAATTTGTCTGATTTATGTGTGGTTATTTCATACACCTGAAAAAATAATTATGGATCGTTTTTGTAAGTTTTGAAAAACAATACGAGTTTGTTTTCATAGTTTTGGATATTTTATATATTTTTTATAATAAAATTAAACTTTTATATTGAAAACAAGAAATTGAAGTCATACTGACCACATCATGTGTTGAACTGATTTTTAGAAAATTCCAAACCATTGGAGATGAATTATTGAATATTTTAAAGTTTTTTAAAACAATAAGATCTTATTTTCATGGTTTTGGATTTTGGGTGTCTGTTCTAAACTAAAATGGAAATTTTATATTGAAATCATAAACATTGAATTATATAGATCGCATCATGTGTGGAATTTATTTTTGGTCAATTCCTACACATTAAAAATTAATTATAAGTTGTTTTCCAAAATTTTGAAAACAATATGAGATTTTATGATTGGTATTGGATATCTGATGTGTGTTTTAAACTAAAAATATACTTTTCATGTTGAAAACACAAATTAAGATTAATGTCGTCCACACCGTATGATTTATTAATGTGTGATCAATTCCCACTTATGAAAAATAAAATATAGATCATTGTTCTATTGATTAAAAACAATTTATCACTATTTTCTATTTCTTCCCTATTTTACGTGAATTTTAAATAAATATGAAAACATTATATTGAAAACACACATTTTGAGTCATATATATCACATCATGTTTTTGATTGTTTTGCAGTCAATTTATACTTGTGAAAAATGAATTACGGATTTCTTTCCTAACATTTCAAAATAATATGAGTTCATTTTCATTGTTTTCGATATTTTCCACGTGTTTTAAACTAAATTGGCACTTTTTTATTGAAAAAAACTCTCTATGAAATTCCAAAAACATGATGAGTTAGATTTATTTTAAGTTATTTCCTAATTAAAAAAATTTAATTATTGATAATTATCTTGATTTTTAAAAAACATATGAGTCTGTTTTATTATATTAGTCTCTTTAATGTGTGTTTAAAACTAAAATTTTACTTTTATATTGAAAACACATTCGTTGAGTCATATCCAACACATAATGTGTAAAATTAATATACGATAAATTCCAATACATGAAAAACGAATTTTAGAATGTTTTTATAAATGTTTAAACCAATATGAGTTGAATTTCATTGTTTTGCCTTTTTTATGTGTTTTTAACAAAAATAGAACATTTTATTACCATAATGAACTATGAGATATATTGATCACATCACGTTTCATATTGATGTGAATTCAATCTCAACACTATTAAAATGAACTATAGACTATTTTTATAAAGATTAAAAAATATAAGAGGTCAAATTCTCTGTCTTAGCTATCTGATGTTTGTTTTAAAAAAAATTGAACCTTTGTAATGAAAATGAAAAAATTGTGACATATTAATCACATATTGTGTTGGATTGATGCACAATAAATTTGTACTTATGAAAAATGAATTATGGATTGATTACCTAATGTTTAAAAAACAAATCCAAAGCTTTTGATAGATTTCAGCTATTTTATGTTTCCTTTAAATTAAAATAGAACCTTTTTAATGAAAACATGTACTTTGAATTATATCTATCACATATTGTCTTGGAATTATGAATAGTTAATTCATACATATACCAATTAAATAATGGAACATTTTCCTAATATCTAAAAACCATATGATCTTGTAATTTTTGTTCTGGTAATGTTCCATGAATTTTAAACTAAAATAATGATTTCTAGTGGAGACATGAACATTCAGTCATATGATAGGATGATGGGGGGATTAAATATCAAATTAACATAATATGACTTAAACAACCATATTAATTATTAGATTCTTCATCAGTTTTATAACTGTAATGTATATGAATTTGAATCCTAAATATTGTATAGTTAATGCCTTTCAAATAATTTTTGGTATTATACAATGTATCATGAAAATCATCAAATGTCTCATCAAAACAAGGATTTTTTTTTTATATTTTCATCATTATAAATTTAAATTATTCACTGACATGAAATTTATGAGATTTGATGAAAATACCAATATTAATTTTATACAATTATATATAATTTAGAATTGGGATTTTCCTTATATATATATAACTATATATATATAGTGTAAGATACTGGAAAAAGAAAATTATGAATATTACCCTTCCCTGGAGGAAAACATTTCCATTATACCCATGTCAATCATATACAAATTATCATTAATTCCACCCTATTTTCTATAAACATGTAGTAATGTGTAAATAACATAATCATTTACATCATTTTATAAATCCCTAAAATCAAGAAAATATATGATGTATAAAAAAATTAATGTTTGGTAATCCATAGAAAATAGTTTAATTTTACCAACATTATTTAATAATATTTTTTAAAATGGTTTACAGAAAATAATGTCAACATATTTTAATTTATCAGATAGTTGATGAACCGTTAAGGGAAATGTTGTTGTGCCTTGTTCATTATTCCCATCAAATGATTTTATCCAGGATCAATAATTCCATCTTCAAGGTAAAAAAAATTTTGATGTCCAAACCGAATAGTCCTTGAGGAATGTGTCAACTGAATTGAGTTTGTTCATTCTTCACAAATTGGTCACACAAACATTATTTTAATTCTATTTTCTAACAAATTTCCATAAGTAGGAATCTCATTTTTCATTCAGCACAATATCTACCTCGTTATGAATTCTTCACTTCTATTACCATCACACATTTTGTCACTTGTATCCCACATAAATTTTAAATATTTGGTCAATGGTTCCAAGTAGACTCCGTCACCATTAATTTTTTGTTTTTGTTCAAATATAAAAAAAATAAAATGTATTTCCAATTCATACATAACCCTAGAAATTTGATTTAATAAACCATCATTATTTTCAATATAGTTTTATTACTACTATTTACACCAAATATATTTATTCAATTTTTATATAATTCAAGTGGTAAGATTAGTGGATTATTTTTAAATCTAGGATACTCATAATCAATTTTCTTCAATTGTGGTGAGTCTAGTGGATGACATGGTTTCCTACCATTAATTATTGTATCTATATTACTTGTCATTTGTCTCATGGTTTCCTGGCATCAATAGAGTCTTCTAAATCATATAATGTTATTAATGAACCATACATAGTTTGATGGACTTGTTTAATTTATCTTGTATCAATTTTCACCACACCTAGGGAATTTTATGAGTGATACATGGACCTTACAAAACAATATGAAAGAATTTGAAAAAATTGTGTTTTTTATAGATCATTCCCATTAAACATGGAATTATTTTAACATGTTATATTTATCACATGAGTTCATTTTGTTCATGTAGCATATCATTCAGGAGTCTATGTAATTTTGTGAAGATGATGTCACTAAATATTCTATAATATTTCAAACTATATAACATATATATAGAAAAAAATGTTATATATTTAGTATATCTAGTTTACTATAGTCTCTTATCGCAACAATATAACTTCTCAACAAAATTTTGACTGTCATGAATTTCATCATCAATTTCCATAGTTTTTTATTACATATGATTTTTATCATTATTTATAATAGTATTCATATCAAATGATCCATAAAACGATGTTTCATCTCAATTGGTGTGCATTTATTGTTTTTCCCTGGTGTGTAGTCTAACACTTAAATCATTAACCTATTCTATGGAAATTCAAATGTTCATCCAAATATTACATACTGATTTTTATTGAATAAAACAATGTATACACTGATAAATTATTTTAGAAGGTTCGTATGAAACATCCATTCCAAAAATGAAAAACTATTTAACCCCATATTTAATATCTTTTCAAACAAAATTAGCGTGCTTCTATTTTTTATTCTTATTCATCCAGTTAGGTTCATAAAATTAATGTTTTTTAAAAAAAATATTAAATAAGTACACATAATATATTCATATCCAAATGAGTAACATATAGATAACTCTTATATGGGAAACTATTAATTGAATTTTATTGGTTAGGATTCATGAATAGTTATCATTTTACATAAGGGTGACATGAAAAAAAATATAGGGTTAACATAAGGTTTTCTCTCTCATTTTATAATTTGATTTTGTTGGTGATAAAAAGGTGGTAATAAATATATAGTCCAATAAATCATATATAAATTTTTTTTAAATAATTATCCTAGTTATTCTTATTCGTTATTGTTATTTAATATTCATTTTTATTTCTAAATATGTGTAAATATATATTTTCTAAAAACATTCAAGGTCATATATTCACTATATTTTTACATAGTGTTAAAGAGTATCAAATTTCATGTAAACAATTGTGGAAACAATTATTGATGAAAAAAGTGATGTTATATTAATGGTTACTCCATACTACGATATATTATTCTAGAGTATATATTATAGGAATGCCAATAATTATATTTATACTACAACCCACATATGAACCGCTATTTAAAAAATAGTTGAGGTATCATTTTAGTTATATTTCACAAATCCTGCAATATTTGAATCCTCTAGTAAATTTCATTTAAAATGCCAAAAATTATTTATATTAATAAACATTACAAAAATATCATTTAGAATGTATTTCCAAACATTTAGATCCAAAACATTCTAATTCAACCTCTAATGTCATGAACCAAACCCGATCGACCCAGAATTGTCACCTTAGTCGGCCCGCAAGAATCCAAAATATGTGTTCCAAATCCTCTAAGTACGATGACTAGTGTTAGGAAAATAAATACTAAATTAGGGATAACTCATCGCATAAAATAATGTTAAATAAATAAATAACCTCAAAAAAATATAAATTTTGTAGAAGAAATGAAATAAAAAATAAATGGAAAGACATGCATCCATTTCGGTTTATAGGCCACCACCTACCAAATAACAACATTTTCTCCAAGACGGTACCGAATATATGATGTATAATTGAAAAATTATATATAATGATGGTGTGAGAACCAAAATAATTTGTGGATGTTCTCAAAAAATTATTGCACCATCTTTTGTATCTTTTAAATTGAAATCCATTCCACGCTAATTCGAAATACATTTATTTCAAATTGGGGATTCATTTACAAAAAAAATAATAAGATAATAATTTTAAATGAATCATTTCCCCATCAATTTTCCAATAATAGTTTCCATATAATGAAGGATTCTTATATATGTCATTTTACAAAGAAGAAAAATATTTTTATAGAAATATCTCCATGAAACATAAGTAATGCCAATATGGTACAAAACAAATAAGTGCTGGTATAAGAATTTATAGTGAGAATATAATAATTAAAATTATTTTTATTAAAACATAATAGAATGGGGGAATGTAGAATACGTACAGAAATGTTATAATGGGATATACCTATACACCATGTGAAGTGACCCTAGACGTACCATGTTCAGATCCTTCTTCCTATGTTTGATGGAACTTCATAGTCAATTACCAATTCGATTACTCCACACTAGCCTCAACAGTGGTAGAACCTTCAATGGCTATCTCTAGAAAGGGGACTAGTACATATAATTGGGACATAGCTAGCAATCATATCATTATTCTCACTAGGCCACCTAGGATCCAATGGATATAGAAGAAGTGGTAGGTGAGAAATCCATGAAGATATGACACCTATAACATGGATTTAATAATTCATGATAATCCCTCCTCCTGATACCATACATTATAATTCACCCTAAAATTAACTGTATCAATATAACCATTCTCTTATTCAAGACAAAAAAAATAGGTACCATCCAAGAAAACACATCATGAGAGTTCACAACCAATTTTAAACTAAAATATGTAGGATCCAATTTTTCCTTAACACTTCTGATAAAAAGTGATTTAGTAAACAAACAAAAAATTGAAAATAATTATTTTTTCAAATATAAGGCTTAAATAATATATTAACATGATAAAATCACATTTATTTTTAGGTAAATTATTCAAAATGAATGAATTTACCATTTTAATGTTCCAAAAATACTTTTTATATAACATAACTTATATATTACAACGTAATAATATTCATAAAACGATCAAAATATAAGGAATTCAAATTAATGGGTTATCAATAAGGAACCTACCTATAAGAGAAGAGAATGAATCCAAAAGACATAATCCCTTGAATCTTTCCTCAATAACTACTTAAAATTTTCTTTTCCACTTGCACACATATAGATATTTTTTGTATATATATAGAAGGAAGCAGAACCCCTATTTATATATTTTCATGAAATAATATGTAGAAGGGGGTCCCAGTATATATGATCCTACATTAATGTTTCCTTTGGAATTGGGGATGACCTCATTGATTGAAGGTTCAAACATTCCAATCGGTTTCTAACAGGATTGTTCGTAAAACCGGAATCATCCAATGATTCCATATCCATTTGTACCTACATTCCAATGGTAGGCGCTCATTAGTTGTGGATTGATGAGGCTTAAGAATTTTAATTGGTCGAGAGGATGGGAGGTCAGACTCATCACACCTTTTTTAGGGGAATTATTGTCCTCTCCACGACGCTCTTTATAGATTTAAGTTATGTTCATGATTCCTTATTACATTACAAAGTATAAAATGATCTTTTCTTCAGACATTACAATCAATGATTGATATGTAGAAGATTTAGAGAATCTTTTATTTGTATTCTAGGTTCTTCATTGATAAGGAATCATATGTATTTTTTTAGAGATTCTTAGTCAATGGTATCCTTCAATACATAAATTTCTCTTGGTCATTTTGATGACCATACTAGTTTTACAGCCACTCAGTGGGGCACTTGAAGTTTATTGTCATTTAGAACGACATGCATTATTTCATAGTGGGGATCATACCCACGGATGGGCTACCTATGTATCCTTTGTTTTGGAAAAGGAATCAGAACTCACATAGTTCTAGTAAGGGAGTATGCTGTTTATTTATGATTGATGGCTCAAATAAAGGTGTCATAATTACATTTACACTCTAAGATCACATTATTCATGCTCGGTGTGAGAACCATGAGGTATTGGTAAAACCAGAAAATTGTTCCATCATAAGAAATGACATGGGGATTATGTATGTATAACTGCCCAAATAGATAAAGATTAGGATTTACTTCAGGGACGAAAACCGGGAACAAGGTCCATAAAGGTATATGTACATCAAGGAGATTTTGGATACTCTAACTTGGGGCTTACTCCTGAGGAAGATGCCCAAATTAGAAGGGGACTTATGATTGGTTTTTACTCCAGAGAAGGAATCCCAGATCAAAAGTGAATTAGGACTAGTTAAGAGAAATTAATACTGGGACATACTCTTGAGAAGGAGGCCCAGGTGAAAGAGATTTGAAAAATTAAGGGACTTGGGGCTTAATCTTAATGATGATGCCTATATTTGAGACTGGGGATTACTCCTAAAAAGGAAACCCAAATTTAGGAAATTATGACCGGGGCTTACTCCTGAGGAGGATGCCCAGGTTAGGGGACATGGACTAAGGCTTACTCCTGAAAAGGAGGTCCAAATCAAAAGAACTTGGACTGAGGATTACTCCGGAAAAGGAGTCCCGGGTTAAGGATTCTCTCATCTTAAAGGATGAGGATGAATTAATGAAATCTCTGACCTTAGTGACATAAAGATATGAAAATCACTAGATTTTAAGAGATGTTCCACAGAATTACTTTCAGATAAGGAATCAAATAATGAAATAATGTCGTAGATGGATTTGGAGAGAATTTTTAAGGCTTAATCTTGAAGAGGATAGGTGGATAGACATAGGAGAGGTGAAATAGGCAAGAGGGGAATCCAAAAAAATGGTGGCGTGCAATTCTTCTGTGGGTGCGCAAGTACTACGGTGTAGCAGAAGTCCTGGCTGCGCATGTGTACCTGCGCGACACATGGGTACTTGCGTGATGGTCAATCTTTAGGGCAGAACATGGGCGAGACTTGGCACAAGCATTTAATACTACCCCTAGAGACTTCCATAAGAGAGTCGCGCATGTTATGTTGAAGGGGTAAGGTGGCGCGCAAGTGTTTCCATTTACCTTAAGGGCTGGCCACCTAGGCTCCCATGTGTTGTTATGTTTCAACACTTAGGCCTTCCCCCCCCCCCCCCCCCGCTTAAGATCTTCCGTTCTAGGTAAGAAATTACCATAGAAGTGATCAGAAGCGTTGAGAAGAGACTAGGGAACTGGGAGCTCAAATCTGAGTTTCTGGAATTTCTCATCCTTCAAATGGGGTGCCCATAGGGGGTATTTATAGGATGGATAATACCCTAGGTGAATTTCAATGAAGGATCGCAAGTCACCTGCATGACTAATGGGCGGCACACAAGTACACTTGTGTGACATTAGTGGAACTTGCGCGACCCAAGTGCATTTGAATCTTGGTTCATGCATTCAATTTTTTTTTGAATTTTCTTCAAAGGATGAATCACTTTGGGTTCAATGTATTTCCCTTTACATTCCTTTAGACTCTGTGACAGAAAGGAGAATCAACAAAAGTCCCCCCTCAGAGTTGGATCCAAAATAAATGAGGATGTAACTCTGAAGAAAAGAAGAAAACCAAGGAATACACGGCGTGCAAGTGTTGAGCGCGCAGAGGGCGGCGCGCAAGTGTTGAGCATGCAGAGGGCGGTATGAAAGTGTTGAACCGTGTAGGAATTGACGCTCAAGGGTGCGGCCTGGCCTATAAATACACAGTCATTCTCGCGCAAAGCCACCGGATCTCGAATTTCTTGCTCTCGTCACGCATGTTGGTCTCCTTATGCTAGCTACTTGTTTTCCACAGTTTCTTCATTGTCGCGCTGCTGTCATGGTATTTGGATTTGCGCGATTATACTTTCAAGCCAAAAACTTGTGCGACACATCCATACATTGCGCGACACATGCTTCCTTGCGCCCCAAATTTATCCTTTCGCACCTTAATGCCTTTGCCATTTTTTTCAAATTTCATCACAAGTTTTATAATAAAATCAACCCATTTAAGAGTTAATTTATTCAACCTTTGGGCAGATTCAGTGGCTCCCAAGAGAGTCATAATGACTGATGAACTGGATAGCAAGCGAATTGATGACATGATGAACATCATTAGCCATGATTACTATACCGTCTGCGACATCACTATCCCGGATTTGGCTAAGTACCTGAAGAATTATCATGTTAATTTCCCACAGAGCATATAACATGATCTATATGGGCATGGTCATCAGTAAGGATTCAACATTCTAGATGCAAAGAACTATATGCATGAGATGCAGCTGCACTGCTACTCCTCTATTTTGGTAATTCTGGGAATTAAGAGCAACAACAATGGTGTGAACATTCAAATTTTTCCTCCATGCCTTTTCCTGGCAGATACGAAAATGGAAACCCCATAGGCTAAAATGTTTTCTGCTACCGGTTTGTCGAGAGAAGACAAACATGGAATTAGAACAATATCAGAAAATATTACTCTCCTTAAATGGCTCTTTACTTCCAATGATTCATTCTCAAATCCATGTATCCATCTTCCAAGTCTCTTGGACAGAAACAGAGTCAATTTTTGATCAGCAGAAAATTGTCTCAAACCACACACAAGAACATTCTTCTACAATTGTTCTAAGAAGATCTAGTATCAGTGCATCTCTTATTGTATCCAGTTGAATGAATGAATTCTAGGTGTCTACTGATGAATCTCAATATTTTGTAAATAAAATGAAGAGTTATGTTGAAAGCCTTTTGTAATTCCCAAAAAATAAAAGAGGCTCTAGTCTGTGGATGTCCTTCTAACTCTTGTGCATCAATGAAAAAAACATTAATCCTCAATCATTTGTTAATTCCTTCTTTTTCTACCAGCTTTAAATTTTTACCTAAGCCAATGGGCCTAGTAATCATAGTTTGATTTTTACTAGGATTATTGTAAATAACCCTACAAACATTGAACCTTTTAATTGCTAAATATTACCTAAATCATATGAAAATGTATGTTTAGTGAGCCGGGACATGACTTTTATTCAGAGTTCCCTTGTCTGTTGTGGGAAGTTTAAAGTCATGCGCGTCGGACATAAAAAGGTTAATGTTTATGATCAAAATAGCTTTGAAAAAATGCGTTAAAATTGACTCAATTCCTTGGAATCTTATCTGAAAACATTTTACCACACTGAAGTATAAAGGAAAACATGAAAAATATGACTTATGAAATTTTGAATCTGAAGAATGATATGAAAAAGGGATAAAAGGCATTCGAAGAAGTAGTTCCTAAGAATGAAGTTACCATTATTTAACAAATCCGTCAGGGGGTTTAATTCTGCAGGGCCGCCTAAAGGCATTGGTTTCATAGTCAAATAATAGTATCTTTTGGCTGAAAATTCTGTTATATAGACTGTTTATGCAAGGCCACCTAAGGGTACGTGGTACATAGTCAGGAAAAATAAATCTCAGAAATTTACTTTTCTACTGCTTAAAAGCCAGTGGATGTGTATGGAGATTAAAATTTTTCAAATCATAGAGTTTGTTGTATGGATAGAGGTACTTGAATATGGAGAAGATATTTCCAAGAAAGATCCTCTAAGAACTGGATGAATGTAACTCCTACGAAGGTCTGACCCAAACGTAGGGAAGATAAATATAAACCATAGACTTGGATACTATCAGATCATGAAAAAGAACATGGGGAAAATATGTTAAGGATGGCTATTTTTTCGCGGATCCTTTACATATTGTTGATAAGACCAATAAGGACAAAATAGGTTTTCTTCCCAAGAATGAAGTTACCATTATTTAACAACCCCGTTAGGGGGATGAATTACGTAGGACCGCCTAAGGGCATTGGCTGCATTGTCAAATAATAGTATCTTTTGGATGACAAGTTTGTTATGTAGAATGTTTATGCAAGGCTGCCTAAGGGCACATGCTGCATAGTCAGGCATAAGAACTCTTAGAAATTTTCAAAAATTTTGACCAGAAGTCAAGAAAATGGTTATGGATATTTGGAAGTATTTATGGTAAGGAATCTGACACATGAATATGGGTTTTTCCAATTTATGTAGAGATACACAGATCAATGCTGGCCATAATCATGTTGTGGTTGGGTCCTAAATTGAAATATTGGACTTCACTATATATCCCATGAGGATGGGAATCAAGACATACTTAGTTCTTGAAATAATGTTTAACATCATGTGGGACGAATTTATAAGAGATCTTAGTTTAGGGTCATAGAACTCAGACCATTACAAGAAATACACAGTGTGTGTTTTTACAGGGACTTTTCAGCCAGGGGACTCAAAGTAGAATTTGGGGTTAGGCCCAAAATACTTTGGGCTGAATTCGAGGGACACTAGAACATTCCTACGTATTCCATAAGGATAGGAATCAAGCCCACGTAGTTCTAGGAATACCATATGTACAAATTTGGTTCATACAAGTGAATGGTGAAAAAGGGGACTTTACTGCAATGATGGTTTGACCCAAGATAAAAGGTTCAGGCATTACCATGTATTCACATAGTCTTTGAATTATAACATGATCGGATATCAATGTGAATAATGATTTCCTCTCAGGTGAGGGTATCAAAGAATGTTATAGTCTACTGTCATACAAGTCAAAAGCTGATGTAAAATTTAACATCATGTAGCAAGGACAATGGTGATCCAATGTGAAGAGATTGGTTTTTGGCTTGAACCTCAAGAGGCTGCGTACACACCCAGCCTATAATGCAAGGATCAAAGTCTGCGTAGTTCATTTTAAGAATGAATTATTGATCAATTTGTTCTTGGAGACAACGACCTAAAAAATGATGTTGGGACTTACGCATGGTTAGTGGCCCAGAGAGGGTGTTATGGTTGAAGTTTTCTCTAAGCTCACGTGGGTCATACTCGGTGTGAGAAACAATAGGTAGCAAAAACCTTAACGATGCAGAGTTTAATGTCATGTATGACATATGAAGGGACTATTAAGTTTAAAGTCTTACAGCTAGGACAATTTGTGATGCACAGTTTAGTGTCATGTAGTAGGGACAAAATACAGTTTAATGTCATGTTAGACAAAAAAGGGGGACTGTGCAGTTTAATGTCATGCTGTAAGGACAAAATAGGACACAATTTAACATCCTGATGGACGTATTAGGGAATTTTTCATAGTTTAAATGCATGTTGGACAAAAAAGGGACGATACAGTTTAGCGTCATGTTGGACGATGGTGAGAATAGTTTAAGGTCATATGCATGGACCATTGCTATATTATTTAACGTCGTATAGGACAATGAATGGAACACAGTTTAACATCATGTTGGAAGAATGTGTGAATAATTTAAGGTCATATTCATGGACCATGGATGATGATTTAGTTTAACATCTTGTTGGATGAGAGAAATTCCAATAGTTTAAGGTCATATGCATGGACCGTTGGTTATGCATTTTAACTTCTTACGGGATGTAAGGGACTTCTCTACATATTAGTGTCATGTAGTTAGGATGAAATAGTTTAATGTCATGTTGGATGTATGTTCCAATAGTTTAAAGTCATATTCATGGACCCTTGGTTATGCAGTTTAACGTCTTGCTGCATGAAAGTAATACAATAGATTAAGGTCTTATTCATGGACTGTAGATGTATTCTATGTTTATACAAAATATTTCTTCAGAAATATGGAATTGGTTTGAGTAGTGATGTGTTCTCCATCCATTGAGATTAATGAATTAGCTCCTTTGGAGTAGACCTTATGTATTGAATAAGGTCCTTCACATTTTGGCTCAATATTGGGAGGTTTCTTTCCTGGTATCATTGGAGTTATGAGAACTAATACCAATTCTCCCTAAACGAATGAATGAAGACGAACATTTTTGTTGAAATCTCGTGCTATTCGATTCTGATAGACATCCAAGTGGTGTAGGGTGCACAGTATTTTCTCATCTAACCCTTCCAATTAATCCAATCAGTTTTGAGATTGTTCATCTGTAGATGACTGATCACAATTGGCTACTCTGAGTGAAGGTAATTGAACCTCAATTAGCAAGACTACTTTTGTTCCATATGCCAATAAATATGGAGTTGACTGTATTGTAGTGCGGGTGGTGGTTCGATATTCCCATAGAGCATTAAAGAGTTTATCAAGCCATGATTTCTTATCTTTATCCACCATCTTTTTCAGTATGTTTGACAGAGTCTTGTTGAAATCTTCTTTCTGACCATTGGATGGTGCATGATACCGAGATGAATGGTTGGATTTGATGTTGTATTCTTGATACAATTTCCTCACCTCAGATGAACAGAATTTGGTGCCATTATCCATCAATATGGTATGAGGGTCACCAAATCAGGTAATGATGTTAGACTTGATGAAGCTAACAATGAATTTATAACTGACTTCTTTGAGGGGTATTGCCTCTGACCATTTGGAATATAAGTTAGAAACAGTAAGAATGCACTTAAACTGCTTAGATGTAGCTGAAGGATAAGGTCCCACTACATCCATTCCCCATGTGGCAAATGGACACGAGTATTTAGCTGTGTGAAGTAGCTCTAGGGGTTAATGAATGATGTTGACATGTACATGGAATGAATGACACTTCTTTGTGAAATTAACACAATATTATATCATTGAAGGCCAAAAATATCCAAGCCTTTGAATTTGATCAAATAGTCTTTGTCCAGACTGATGGGAACCATATATTTTTTCATGAACTTCTTTAATGACACCAATTGTCTCTTCACCATCAGTACATCTGAAGAGAACTCCATCAAAACCACGCTTGTAGAGAATTTTCTCTTAGTGACTTGGGCTATCAAAAAGAGTGAAATTGACCACACGTCTCCAGAATTGTTCTTTCCTGGCTCTATCAGGTGGAAGTGTTCCATTTTGAAGGTATTCCCTAATAGGTGTCATCCATCCTATAGTATGACCATATGGTTCATATATGGGACTAATGTCATTGATTTCCTCTATTCTAATTTGAACATAAGGTGAAACTGTACAACGATGGGCAATACTGATGGTTGTCTCATCCCGATTTGGATCTGCCAGAGCTGTGGCTATATTAGCCAGGGCATCAGCCTGGGCATTTTGTGATCTTGGGACATAAGAAAATGTCAGTTCCGAAGGAAACGCCTCCATTAGCTCTCTGATGTAATCATAAAAAGGGATTAGTTATTCTTTTCTGATTGTGAAATCCCCATTGACTTGTTTGATTACCAGGTCTGAATCACATTTCCCCTTTATGTGATTCACATGTGCTTGAAGTGCCAACTTCAATACTGCAATATATGATTGATATTCTGCTTCATTATTTGTACCGCCTCCCAACAATGAGAATGATTAAGGTAACACTACCTTTTCTGTGGAAATGAGTACAATTCCTAACCCAACTTTTTTGAATTTAGGATTTTTCCATTTTTTGCCCCTGTTGAATTTATGGATGCACCATCAAATTACATTTCCCTTTTTTGAAAACTATCTTGAATAAAGAATACTTCCTCATCAAGAAGATCAATATATGAAGATGTATCCTCTACTGAAGGATGTTCAACAACAAAATCAGCTAGAGCTTGGCCGTTTATTTCCTTTTGAGACACACATTGAATATCAAATTGATGCAAAATAACTGCCCATCTTACCAGACATCCTGAAAGCATTGGACGACTAAGGATGAATTTTAGTGGGTTATTACGAGATACCAACTGGACATCATGATGTTTCAGGTAGTGTCTCAAATTTTTAACAGCAAAGATTAATGCTAGGTAGCACTTCTGAATATTTGAATATCGGGATTCTGCTTAAAGCATAGTCCGACATAGATAGTAGAGGATGTTTTCATTCCCAGCTTCATTCTTCTAGGAAAAAAAGGCACCAAATGATCGCTATAAAGCTTTCACATAGAGGATAAGTGGCCTTCTTTCAATATGGGTCATTAACACTGGTGGACTCAAGAGATACTTCTTGAGAATATTGAATGCTTCTTGACATTCTTGAGTCCACTGGTAAGTGACTCCCTTCTTCATCAATTTGTTAAAGGGTAAACTTGTGCCAGCCAAATTGGCGATGAAACGCTGAATATAGGCTAAGTTCCCTTGAAGTCCTCTGAATTCCTTTAAACTTTGAGGAGGTGACATACCAGTAATTGAATTTGTCTTCTCAGGATCGACTTCGATACCACGATGGCGTACATCCTAGCCGATAAATTTTCCTAAGGTTACCCCAAAAGAACATTTAAAGGGGTTCATCTTAAAATTATAGTGCCAATGTTTGTGGAATATGATTTAAAAATCAGCCAAATGATTAAAACATTGTTTGGATTTAACCGCCAAATAGTCCACATAACATTCAACAAATTTCACTAAAAGGGGTTTGATGATTCGATGCATGGAACACTGATATGTTGCGCCTGTATTCTTTAGGCCAAAGGGCTTTACCCGATAGAAAAACACACCCTAAGAGGATAAGAAGGATGTAGATTATTCATCTTCTAGAGCCATTCAGATTTGATTATATCCATAATATCCATCCATGAAGGAAATTGCATCATAGCCAGTTTTTTCATCAATTAAGAGTTATATAATTGGTACTGGAAAATCATTCTTAGGACAATGCCGATTAAAATCTATGAAATCAATGAAAACTCTAATTTTACCATTCTTATTTTTAACTGGGACACTATTAACCAACCACTTGGGATATTGAAATTCTCTGATGAAGTTAGCTTTGATGAGCTTATCCACTTCAGCTTCAATTTTGGAAGCATAGGTTGGGTGTGTTCTTCTAGCGGCTTTTTTGAATCCTCGATGTTCTTCTGGAAAACCCAAACTATGAGTCGCAACATCAGGATCAAGCCCTATCATCTTTGTATAGTTCCAAGCAAATATATCTTGATTTATCTTTAGAAAGGAAATATACCTCCCATTCTCCTCAAGAGTCATAGTCACACTAAATAATGTGGGGAGTGGATCTTCTTTTATACCCAGATTTATTTCTTTGAGTTCATCCAGGGTGGTAGAGATACCCTCTTCAAATGCTGGAGGAGAATCCTTGAGATCATCCTCTTATTCTTCTTCAACATGTGTTATTTCTTCTATTTCTACTTTCCTAGTAGATGATGAAGCAGAATTGTCATGATCAGAAGAGACGTTAAAATTTTCACATCTTGAAGAAGAAGTTTCCATTTCCGACCCAATTGATAATGAAGGGTCTTATTTGGGTAATAAAGAGTATATTATGGATTGAGAATCGACATCATCATTTACCTCTAACATTGCTATAACATTCTCTATCCTGATTGGAAAATTATAGACTTGCTGGATTTCAGCGGATGAAATAAAGACATCTCCATTTGAGCTTTCATCATTGCTTGGTGGATCACCACTTTCTTCCATGTTGTCTGGTGTTATTGCTATAATTGACATTATGGAAGTTTCAATAAGATTATGTTTATTTGAGTATATCCTTTCAATTTGACTGATAGGAAACACATAATCTGTACTCACATGTGTAAATGGATTTAATGGAATTTTTTCCAAACCATATAGAGCATTAACTTTGGTAATCACCTTTGTTTTGGATTCCTCCTTTCCCTTCATGTGATAGAATTACACCTCAATATATTGAGATTCACATGTCTTGAATGGGGATTTATCACCATAAAATGTCCCAATTTGACCATCAAAACAATATTTTAGACATTGATGGTGTGATGAAGCGATAGCTGCATGTTGATGTAGCAAGGGTCTTCCAAGCAAGATGTTGAAGTTTGAGTTTTGATCAACAACCAAAAAATCTAAATTGGATAAAAGATCTCCAAACTGAGTTCTGAGTGTAATCTCTCCTAGTGGTTCTTGTTCATTTTTATCATATACTTGTAACATCAAAGTAGAAAGAGATAAATCAGATTTTGTGAGGCCCAATCGAAGAAGTGTACGAATGGGGATGAGGTGGACTCTTGAACCATTATCAATGAAAACTTTTCAGGCGTCTACACCATTGACCTTGCCAGATAAGTACAAAGGTCTAATATGACCATGCACGACATCATCTTCATCTTCATCAGTAAAATATATTACTACATGGAATTCTGCAGGATTATCATCTACATGGTTGGCTTCAACTGCAGCAATTTCAGTTTCAAACTCCTGAGGACTTGACAAAGCCTCAATGAGTGCCTCCCGATTATCCTTTGATAAATTATAGGCATCCAGCATTGATAACCTGGCCGGTACTTGGGCCAGGTGGTTCAATACATCATGCTTTTGATCCAAAGGTCTGTGTTTCCCAACAGGAACATGTGGTTCAGCAGGTGCCTTAGAAGTTGATGCTTTGTTAGTTTATGAATCTTGTACTGGGATAGGATTTGGAAATACTTCTGGATTTTGAAAATTAGAATGATTAGGTCTATTTACTTGCTGAGACGAAGAAGTTGGAACCTTCAACCATTCTTCCAGAATAATTGTGCCAGGACTAAGTCTGAATTGTGTAGACGAATATGCTTATTCTTTTTGATCTCGTTGAAGGGCTTTGCCACGAGTTTCTGTCACATAGAAAGTTCTAGCAGGGGTAGAATTAGAATTGTGGCCTCTGAAAGATCCACATCTTCCCCTATATCCTAAGCCTCTAGAACATCCTCTAATTCCTCTTTTTGATACAGGGAACTTGGGCTCATCAAAATCGAAATTGTGACAGGCATATGGATCTGTTAATTGAATCATATTAATAGAACCGAAGATCAACTCTTCATCCAATTAAGACTCTTCCAGATTAGCCTATTTAGGTTGTGCCGTTTCGTGGGGTAGTGTCCGTTGCTTCGAAGTAGATGGAACAAAATCTTCCAGAGTCAATGACAACTTGGGCTTTGACATGATTTCATCTCCTTTTGATTATTCCTCTTTCATGGAATTATGCAGCCCTTTTGGGGATTTTCCCACCAATGAATAGGATTTTGTTGTAGCATTCATGGCAGAAGACATAATTGGTTTTATCAATTGAGTTCGAAAAATAGAATGAGTTCGGTTGATCATTTTTCTGACAATCCAATCATCATATTTTGGTGAATTTTGTTTCTTGACTTCTTGTCAGTCGCATTCCTCCTCTGGATCTGTAGAAATAACACATGGTACCTAAGATAAAGAATCATTCAGTTTGAATTTTCCCAAATCAACCATTTTTTGCAGGAGGTCCTTGAAAACATAACACTCATGAATGGGATGCCCTAACATTTGATAAAATGGGAAATTTTTGGGATGGTCTTCATCTCCTTCCTTGTTTGGCCTCTTGGGCCTTGGAAATTGAACCAAATTATTTTCCAGATCCGAAATGAAGTAACCAGAAACTTGTTCATTTCGGAAAGAGTAAACATTACTCTTTAGATCCTCAAATTGTTTCCGTCTTTGATCTCTTTGATGATATTGACAAAATGGCCTCTATTGTTGGATCTCAGGAGGTGGAGTCCATCGAGAAGATGAAGGTTTTGAAGTAGAAGCAGGTACATGTGCTTGTATAAGCATAACTGTAGCAGTATCTACTTTACCAATTCTCCTTCCTGGAGCTAATGGAATTACATGAGCTTTAAGCATAGTCTTTATAAGAGAATATTTAATCTGTTGAGTGATTAAAGTAAGTTCTCGAAACCCACCTATATATTTTACATGGATCAATGGTGTGCACAATTCTTCATTCAAATTCGCCACATAGATTGGAAACAATTCATCTTGAGGGAGTGCTAAGATTAGGGAATATGTTATTCTCTTCCATTGAGAAATGAACTCTGAGACACTTTAATTCTCCCTTTGCATATAGTTTGTAAGATATAAAAATTTTGTCTTTGGAAAAATTGAGCTGAACTAAAGAAGTAATTTTTTGTGAAGATCCTCCCATCCAGTATTTGACCGGGATTTCCATCATGTGTACCAGAAAAAATCAGGTCCTTGTAATGACTGTACAAAACACCTGAGCATAACTACTTCTTGTTGATGAGGGGTTCCCATCATAGGATCGCAATGAGAATCAAAATGTTTTAAGTGTTTCTCTGGGTATCCCGAACCATTAATGATTGGGAATGTGGTACTTTCAAAATTTGATGGGGGAGCAATTGCCTCAACCCATTCAGGGTAAGCTCTCTTCTCTGGTTGAACTGGTGAACTCTTTCCTTCCATATCTTCCCACCAAGTTGTTAAGGACTCAGTAGTAGTTATTAACTTTTGAGAAACATCCGGTTGGGCTTGGATCTGAATAGGTGCAATGACTGGAGTTTGGACAGATGTGGCAACTGGTACTGCAACTGATGGCAGCTCTGCTGATTGTTGTTGAACTTGACCCCTAGGATTAGACATGTGAGGGTGTACTGATATAGGAGGATATTCTTGATCCATCTTAGTAGCCACAACAAATTTCTTTGGTTGGCTGACTCAAGAACTCTTAGGAGGAAGACTACCCTCAAGTAGTTCTGCATTCATCCTCCTCAATTCCTTCATTTCTTAATCTTGTTGTGCAAATCATTGCTCTAGTGAGAGAGGTTTTCCTTATCCAGAGGAAGGGTATGTAACCTAATTATTTCCATTCCCCTTATAGGACACCTTTCGGAGAGGGGGAAGTGGGTTACATGAAGGATTTCTAGGTTCTGAGTAATCCTTTGATTTCGTGTATGCACACCTTCTTCATTTGTGTCTGTACGTACAACTTCTTGAGCAGGAACCTCTTCATTTAATCCCTTGGAGTGTGCCTCATCTGGTGGATCAGCAACTATGAAATTGATGAAATTGATTGATGCATAACACATTGCATCCCTTCTATCGGAATTTCTTCGATATTGTATTTTTCCATGTCCTTGATGAGACATTGCCTTTTGTTTATTAGATCCATCAAGAGCTTCTTAACAAACCGTAATTTAGAGGGAATATCCTGATAATTTGTCTCTTTTTTCTTCTTGAGGGTTCTTCCTCAATTGAGATAAGACTGACTTTCTCTGAGGGAGGGATTGAGGATTTAAAAAAGTCCCCAGTTCGGTGTACTGGGGTTGTTCTCAAATCTTATTTGTTGATTCTGAGGGATGGGTTAAATGAGTCCCCAGTCTGGAAAGCTGCGGTGGTTCATGACATTCTATATTTGAGACTTTCTAGAAATATCTCATGATATTGTGGAATTTAGTCTGGAAATTAGCTGGATGCATCAACCTGCATCCACTTTTATCACCCGGCTCAAAAGACCGTTGGATGATTTCTGACACTTTTTTCACTTGATGATGTGCTTGCTCCAAACGAGAGGCATGTTCAATATTCTCATTTTCATGATGCAGGAGTAATTCAACATCTTTTTCTCTGTATGCTTGATTATGAGAGGAACTAGTTGAGGCCTGTTCTTGGGAAATCTTTTGATTACAAACAAAATTCATTGACTGTGGCCGGCCATGGGAAATAACATTTCATGAGACCATTTTCTGCAGGCTTTTTTGACTAGAGAAAAAAGTGAAATGTAGCACTCCATGAACACCCCATCCACTGATATGAATACCAGATGGGGAATTGGAAATTCACTGGCGTAATCTTCTTAGTGTGCGAAGACATGAATGCTGGAGGGATCTCTGCTGTTTTTCAGCCTTCGGATATCGAGAAACTGAGAGAGATGCCAAATAAATTTGGCATTGTAACCCTTCAATTATCTTGACATGATTTTCATATTCATCATAAGATAATATTTTCATTTTCAACTGACAATGATTTTTCCATATATTGAGACGAATATAATGAATTCTGTCTTCCGTCAACATTTCTGGAATGTCGTACTGAGAATCAGCCAATGACCAAAACATAACGGAAACTTCACCTTTCACCAGTTTTTTTCTCATATTCAGTACTTCCTCTTTATCATCCAATGATGATTATTCTACCTGATTAGACCAGAGATGGTGATTCCTTACTGCTTCATCGAATTAAACAAGATTGGGAGAGAATTCACTGATTAAACTAAAATATGAACGACCCATGGGTGGTTCAGAGAATGACCTACACCCCAGGATATCTTCTGATTGATAAAGTTTTTCACCTGATAATGGTAAAGCATTAGACCTGACTATCTTTAGGTTTTCAAGTGCCTCAAGATAAGAGGGATTTCTCATCACTAAATTTTCTGTTGGAGAATTTTCCAAGAAATGTGAATCACTACTGCGGAGAGAACTTTTTCAGCTAAATTTATCATCATGGGGAGGACCACCATGGTGGGTTACAAAAAAAGATAAAAGATTTTTCTCCTTGGTCTTCTGGCCACACAGAGGGTTCTTATGGCTCTCATCTGAAGATGAAACTTCAAGATCGACCAAATTTTCATGAAGCAAGCCTTCATGAGGAAGTATCTGATGCAGACCTTCGGAATTAATGTCCCCACTATTGGGAACTGAGGGAGTAGAATTTTGAGTTGCAAAAGATAATTGTCTGAGTGCATCAAGAACTCCAGCATCAAGTAAGATCTTATTACAGATTGGATCTTGATTTGTTGACTGTGATGGGAAGGTCTTCTTTTAAGATGCCTTCTTACTCACTTTGGTAACCACTTGTTGATGAATGTGGTCATTATGGGCATGTGTATGTGCCTGCTTAGGTGAAATTATCAGGTTAGGCTGATTATCTCCACTCAAATCTGGTGTGTGTTCCTAACATGGATGTTTGTATGATATGGGGGAGTACGCCCCACAACCCTCTTGGACTGGAACAGATGTGTGTATCTGCTTCGGAGTGAACTATTGATGTGTCACTCCATTGGTAGGGTTAGATTTATGTGTCTCTCCCTTAAATGTTGTTGAACTTGTTATAATAACCTGGAAGGCATCCAGAATATGGGCAGGGATTTCTGTCTACTCTTTCACCATTGACAGAATGTGCTTGGTGACTTCAGCAGCCGGAACGGGGATATACGCCCATTCCGTGCTTGGAGTAGGTGTATGTGCCTACTCCTGTCCTCCTTTTCCTTTTAGTGAATTCTGACAGTACTCAAGTGTGGTGGCAGAGAGTTGATTTTGTCTCCTATTTGTCACCAGAGCTTTCCGATTGATTTCTACAAATGCTATCAAATGAGACTATTGGTAGGCTTGATCAATACTAGCAGGTGTATGTTCCTACTGATTGCACTCCGCCGAACATAGTTGACGGGCTTCATTCAATACTGACAGACCAGGATGCTAGCAGGATTGATGAGTGTAAGCATGTGTATGTGCTTGTTTACTAGTTTTCAACACATTGGGTTGGCGGGCTCCATCGCATGTAGTTGGATGAGCCTACTTACTAGTCGATGATTTATAAACAGGTGTGTGTTCCTTTCTATAGTACTCCACTGGAATTTACTAGTGGGATTGGAGTGATTCTTCCAGATGAGTCTGTTGGACAACGGGCTTAAAACACATGGGTGTGTGTGCCTGCTCGTTGCTTTCCACCAAGTTAGGTTGGTGGACTTCTCCGGAAACAGTAGAGGTAAGAACCTACTCACTGTTAACCGTTTGTCACCTCTGGTGGTTCATCTTGCCTATTTGGGTTTGAGGAACCAGAGCTGAACACCTGGAGATGACACCCTCATCATGTTGAGGGCGCACTGCCGCACGAGTCTAGCAGCGATTGTTGGTGGGAACCCTCAGGAAGGACTCTTGTTTCCTTAATTTAATTCCCTGAGAGGCCTTCTCATTCACCTCCTCAAAATATGGGAGGGAATGGTTTTTGTGTTCTGGGGATAACGATCGAAACGGTTGGAGATAGTGGTTAGCACCACCCACTTCTTGATCACTAGTTGTCGCTGTCCGGACGACCAGGGTGAATTGTTCACTTGGAAGGATTTTCGAGTAGCCTCCAGAGTTGGAATGGTACCGTGTTGACGGTACTCCTTAACCAGTGCATTCAATACCATGATTTTAAGACAATGAGTATGTGATGTCTCCCTCAGAGCGGACGATGATCTAGCAGGAGTAGCAACAGATGCATTCACAACAGAGGTTTTCACAGCAGAGGTATTCACAGGTGTGAATTTAAGAGAATCCATTCTTGTAATGAAGAAGATCTCGAAAAAAAGTGCATGTTTGATATAACAAACATAATCAATATAAGTTCGGCTGCTATATCTTTTGGATGAGAAAATATGTTATTGATTGCATTGTTGGCCCTCTCATTGAGTTTATATAGGGGCATAACAAATAAGTAAAGCATCATTTTAACATGGTTAAGGATTCACGTCGAGTTCAACATTTTTTGTTTCCTCTGCAATTGGAGATGACCTCATTGATTGAAGGTTCAAACATTCCAATTGGTTTCTGACAGGTTTGTTTGTAGAACCTGAAACATCTAATGATTCCATATACATTTGGACTTACTTTCCAAAGGTAGGTTCTCATTAGTATTGGACTGATGAGGCTTAAGAATTTGCATTGGTCGAGAGGATGGGAGGTCTGTCTCATCACACCTTTTTTAGGGGAATTATTGTCTAATACGGGACTCTCATTATAGATTTATGTTATGTTCATGAATCCTTATTACATTACCAAAGATAAAATGAGATTTTCTTTATATCTGAAAATCAATGATAAATATATAGGAAATTTAGAGAATCTTTTATATGTATTTGATGGTCTTCATTGATAGAGAATCATCTGTATTTGTTAGATATTCTTAGTAAATGGTATCCTTCAATACATTAAAGTTTCTTGGTCATTGTGATGACCATACTGGTTTTAAAGACACTCAATGTGGCACTTGAGGTTTATTTTCATTCAGAAGGACATGGATTATTTCATAGTTGGGATCGTACCCGTGGATGGGCTACCTGTATATCCTTTGTTTTGAAAAAGGAATCAGAACCCACATAGTTCGAGTAAGGGAGTATGATTTTTTACTTATGATTGATGGCTCAAAGAAAGGTGTCATAATTACTTTTAAACTCTAAGCTCACATGAGTCATGCTCGGTGTGAGAAACAAGAGGTATTGGTAAAACCAAACAATTGTTCCATCATAAGAAATGAAATGGGTCTTATGTATGTATGACAGCCTAAATAGATGAAGATTAGGATTTACTTCAGGTAGGAGACCTAGGAACAAGGTCTATAAAGGTATATGTACTTCATGGAGATTTGGGATACTCTAACTTGGGTCTTACTCCTAAGGAAGATGCCCAAATTAGGAGGGGACGTATGATTGGGTTTTAATCTTGAGAAGGAAGCCCATATCAAAAGTAAATTAATACTAGTTATGAGAATTTAATACTGGGACTTACTCCTGAGAAAGAGGCCCATGTGAATGAGATTTGAAAAAATTAAGGTACTTGGGGCTTACTCTTAACGAGGATGCCCATATATGAGACTGGGGCTTACTCCTAAAAACGAATCCCAAATTTATGAGATTATGATAGGGTCTTACTCCTGAGGAGGATGCCTAGGTTATGAGATAGGGACTGGGGCTTACTCTTGAAAAGGAGGCCCAAATCAAAAGAACATGGATTGGGGATTACTCCAGAAAAGGAGGCCAAGGTTAAGGATTCTCATATCTTAAAGGATGGGGTTGAATGAATGAAATCTCTTACCTTAGTGACATAAATATATGTAAATCAATATATTTTAAGATATGTTCCACAGAATTCATTTCATATAAGGAAGAAAACAAGGAAATCATGCCATATATTTCTTTGGAGAGAGTTCTGAAGGCTTAATCTTGAAGAGGATAGGTGGATAGACATAGGAGTGGTGAAATAGGCAGAAGGAGAACCCAAAAAGAAGGTGGCGCACATGTCATGTGTGGGCGCGCAAGTACTGCGGTGGCACACAAGTCCTGGTCTTGGAGGTGTACCTGCGTGACACATGGGTACTTGCGCGACAGTCAATCCTTAGGGTAGAACTTTGGCGAGACTTGACTCAAGCCTTTAATATTACCCCTAGAGACTTCCAGAAGAGAGGCGCACATGTTATGTTGAAGGGGTAAGGCAGCGCACAAGTGTTGCCATTTCCATTAAGGGCTAGCCACATAGGCATGCAAGTGTCCATAAGTTTCAACAATTAGGACTTCCCCCCCCCTCATAAGATCTTCTGTTCTATGTATGAAATTACCATAGAAGTCTTTGGAAGATTTGAAAAGAGACTAGGGCACCAGGAGCTCAAATATGAGTTTCTGGAATTTTTCATCCTTCAGATGGGGGGCCACAAGGGGTATTTATAGGCTTGAGAAGACCCCGGGCGAATTTCAAAGAAGGCGCGCAAGTCACATGCACGATTAGTGGGTGGCGCGCATGTATAATTGTGTGACCTTAGTGGAACTTGCGCGACCCATGTGCATTTGAATCTTGGTTCATGCCTTTTTCAATTTTTGATGTTTCTTCAAAGGATGAATCACTTTGGGTTCAAGGTATTTCCCCTTACATTTTGATAGACTATGTGATGGAAAGGAGCATCAACAATTAATATACCCCATTTCCCCACAATTTTGTGAACATATATATATATATATATATATATATATATATATATGAGCACACCTAGACTGAATATATACATATATATATATATATATTAATATATCAATGAATGAATATATATATAGGGGGACTAATACAAGTATAATCATACCTATGAGTAAATATACAAGTCTATATTTACAATGAAAACCCAAACCCCCTAAAACAATGTCTGACATACTCTAGAGATATATAAGAAAACTAAAAATTACAAATTTCCCATTTAAAATTGAGCCATATAATTGATTGGGTGAAAAACTAACCAAAAATAGATAGAAAGTCACCATCATTGATGATTGAGGATAAAACCAACTTCATAGGGTCCAAAAAATCCTAGCCACCAAATAAGTTATTAATGAATTATGTTACCCATTAGACCTAGGGTTTGACCAAACCAAATAATTTATGTATCGATGATAAAATCACAAGAAACAGTAAATAATTGGTGGGTGAAACCGTACAATGGAGAGATAAACCTAAACCACCATTGATGTTTGATGAATCCCCATGTGAATATGAGGTAACAAAATTGGGAAGTTTTGTTAGGATATGGGATCGACCCAATGAATTGTATGTTAGTAGAGGTGAGGCTGAAGGTGGACCTGTCCAAGGGTGTATCTGGGGGGATCTCTCACTATAATAGGGGAGATGGTAGTGAGGGAAGTCACATGAGAGATAGGGGTGATATAAGGGATTGTAGAGATGAAAGGGAGATGGGTCCAGGAGAGGGAATGATGATTTTATTTAGGGATTTATTTTATTTTATTTTATTTTTTAATTTTAATTTTATATATTTAATTTATAGAATAAAAAAATGGTGAATGGTTAGGTTTATAGGGTTTAGAAAATTATGCACCAGTTGTGAACCCTCAATTGAGATCTTGGAGCACCCCACATGGGCTGTCGGAAGGATTTTGAAGACCATGGACCAACCATGGTATTGGATCTGCAAACAAATGTAGAAGGTGTGATAGAGTTACCAAAAAAAATTCCCCAACCATTCCCTGTAACAATAAGAAATGTTTTTTATGACCTAAAACTCTAATTTCAAAGAGAAGACACCTAGAATTGACGATAAATAAATAGGAAAATTAAAAATAATAAAAATAATAAAAAAGTGTCAAGTTATAGTGTTAATATTATCGCAACCATGACACTTTCTACACCATAAGCATCCATGAGACTCAATCAATCAAGTCCAAAGGATGATCTGCAACCCAAATCAAGAGATAAAAACTGAAAGATCTAAGAACCGTTATTTTCTTTTGATCAATGCCTAAAAATATGAAATCCCAAAAGATTCTATGATATCATCCTCAAAAAATGACAATATCCACAAAAGATATCTCATGAGTCAAAATATCTCTAACAAACAAAGAAGTTATTGTGAAGAAGGGACTTAGCCTTTTTCCAAAACATCCCAAAAAGTAATACCCCGAAACCATAAATAGAAAACATTACTGAAACATATTATGATATTTTCAATATCTCCATGATCACTCATCACACAACCCACTAACCATGTCAACCAATTAATATGATCCGGGTCGAGTGGGGTAGAAAAAAGAAAATGATCAATAAATAACACCTGGAAGTTGGGTTCATCATTAGATAATCCTATGGTGGTCTCCCCACTATTTTATTACTCTAGTTGACACTCAATTATTCAAGAGAAAATAACTCAAAGATCATGAAAAAACCCTTAACATCAATGTGACTTGTAACATTCCAAATCACACCCAACCAACATAAGTGAAAAAATTAATGAGAACCCCAGTGGTCATCCCCACCATTAAAAAAACAATAAGCACAGATGAACCCCCAAAATGAGGGTACCTCAATGAATGAGAATATAATTAAACACTAGAAATAACCATGATTCATAATTTATTTAAAGAAAAATCATATCATAAAAGGTTAAACTAAAAAAATAGAACCATTCCAAAAGAAATCCAACAATCCAAATGTTAAAATATATAAGGCACATCCTTTTAAATCCCATGAAAACATGGTCCTAAATATATCCCAACAATAAATTTCAAAAATGATAATACACATTAAGATGTAACATAAACAGTTTCCAC
The DNA here is from genome assembly GCA_963277665.1 of Viscum album. NCBI lineage: Eukaryota > Viridiplantae > Streptophyta > Magnoliopsida > Santalales > Viscaceae > Viscum > Viscum album. The sequence continues at coordinate 1,381,430,311 of OY728166.1, forward strand.
TCAATAATCAAAGACAACTTGTTGGTTTCACATCCAGCACACCCAAAAACTCATCAACAATGAGAAAAGCTTCGCGTCAAGACCTATGAACCGATCCTTAATGCCATGAATAATTTTTTAACTCATCTTAAGGAGATAGAAATCACTAATTGAATCTTACTCTTTTCAAATTGTATCTTACTAAACCATTTCATGCGACCCAAGTGGCGATGCGAGAGAAAACATCTTCTTATATGCCATCTAAGAATTGGATATTTTTTTTGACTAATGAGGAGGAATAAAACCCAAGGAAACTTAGTTGTGGTCCAATGTTAGGAAAGGCTCTAGATCCACCACTCAATTCAGAGTCTATGTAGAGTCATTAATGGAAATATCTTGAGAATAGATTTTTCAAATTTTCCTTAAAGATCCAAAAACCTCAAATTTTATAATTTAAATCTACTCAATGATGACTAACATTGATTTCCCAAACCTAACATCACTTATACTACCAAGGAAGGCAGACCAATATCTAAAAGCGAAAATTTACTACTACATTTCAGGAGGGTACTCCAAATACATGAAACACAAAACCTAATTTAGACGAATAACCAGAAAAAATATTCAATGTTCCAATTATAAAGAAATGACTCAACGAAAGAAAACCATCAACATAACTTCCATCACATCCAAAAAAATGTTGGAAATTTGAAAACTCAAAAAATAAAAAGGAAACACCCCACTGCCCCAATCAGAAAAAATAATGAAATCCAATTTTTGAAACAATTTTAAAGAAAACAAGATTTAGAGGTTAAATAACCCCCAATTGTATTCCATGAATCCTTACATATATATAGCCTTGTTTTATATCAACCACCCATCCACACATGATAACATCCAACTATCAATATAACATATACAAACATCCATATCTTTTTTCATTTATAGGAATACTTATGATCAATTCGAAACAGTTTACCATTCCCCAAACAAAACATTCAACCCAAATTCAAATTCCTAACCAATATGTATCCATACATTATAATAACATAAAATATAATTTCAAAATTATGCACTATTAAGAATAATCCATTTAATATTTTACAAAACCATACAAAATCTCGACTCACTATGAAAATTGACTCCCATTTTACGAAAGAACCATTTCACCTATAAAAATATTCATAAGGTTAATTTTAAATGTCTCGTATAAGATAAACCAATAAAAATATTAATATACCAACCATCATTAAAAATTATAAATAAAAACTCCCCAAACCCATCCTAGTCCAACCCTAAGAACAAACTAAATAAATATTGAACTGAATAGTTAAAATATTCCAAAAAAATATCAAAATAATAACTACTAAACATCGCATGGTCGCATTTTTTGGAAGGATGTGTGCATCCTAAGTGAGAACAGTAGAGGTTAACAAAGGAATCTGCATTGTTTGCACATAGTTTTCCAGACAGTAAAAAATAACCACACATCATCTGAATCCCTAAAAAAACTCCAACTTTTAGAGTTTCTCAGAAAAAAATTAAATCCATAATAGAAATAATAGACACTCAAACAAAAACAACAATACCCAAAACAACAAGTTTCAATATCATATTATGATGAAAAACTATCCCTAACCACCATGGAAATTCAATCATCATTCCTTATAGTTGGTGATTAGGAACCTACCCATAACTGAACACTTGAATATTGATTTTTACAGCTTTAAAATATTATATACCACCAAATCACAAGGTTTAAATGCTCTGATACAATTTTTTCATGAACTAACAAGGGTTTCTGAAAACCAGTTGCCCGTTCTAGAATGCAATAAAATTTATATCCATTATGGATACTCCTCAGCTGACAACTAGTGTCAAGCATCGAATATAATCAATTGGATAAATTTATACCTTTCAATAAATAAAAATATATATAATTGAAAAATGATGACAAAATATGAAGTAGAAAATAAATAAAAACTAAACTTTTAGTAATGCCTCCATGTGACCTCCTAAGAAACCACCAACCAAAGAACCACACATTCTCCCATATATAACAGAAGATAATAACTAGATATGAAAATTGAGAAATATTATAGGCATGAGAACCAATATTCTCATTAGGTATGGAAAATGACAAAAAAATCATTTTCTTTAACATTAAAATTAAAACCATGCCATTATAGTTTGATATAAAAAATTTTAAAATGGATATTACGTTTCCTTAAAAACAAGTGATATGCTAATAATTTCAAAATAACCATATTCCTATCAATCTCCCAAAATAGATTGAAAATAATGAATTATTTTTTAATAAGTTATTTTACAAAGAAAAATAATACTATAAAATAAATATTCAAATGAATCACAAAAAACAATAATAATGTACAAACAAATAACTGTAGATATAATATTTTCTAGAGAGATTAAAAATTCTCAATTTGTTTTATAAAACATCTTAAAATGAGGGAAAGTAGAATAAATTAAAAAAATTATCTAGGGATACACTTAGAAACCAAATGAAGAGACCCTAGATGTAATGATTTTAGATCCAGAAATTGATGTAGGATGCAAATCCAAGATCAATAACCAACCTAATTACTCGACATTAGTATCCAGAAGTTCATGACCCATAAGGATTATCTAACAAGGGAATATAGTGTTTCTAATTTGAATATATATGACAACCATCTTAGGACTCTTACTACAATTCCTTGGATCCCATGGTTGTCAAAAATGTAGGAGGAGATGAATCTATTCATATATGGAACCTATATCAAGGAATCCCTCATTCATGCTAATCCCACCTCCCAACACCATGAATGTAAATTCCCTATAAAATGGAGGGTATTCATAGAGGATCACCCTCATTCACGAAAACAAAAAATGGTACTAACCAAACCTACATATAATGATATTTCTAAACCAATTTCCCTAAGATAATTAAAGGATTCAAATGGGCCATACTTCTTTTAATAAAACATTATTTATAAAAACTACCAAAAATTGAAAATACATCAATCTTTCCAATATATAGATGAATCAATATATTAACCTAAAGAACACACGTCGTAAGTTTTGGTAAATTATTATGAACAAATGAATTTACCATTTCAATGTGTCGTAACTAATTTTCATAAAATATATTTTCTATATAACAAAGAAAACATGCTTTTATGCCAATTATAAAATTATTTATATTAAATTAAAGGGTTCAATATAAGGAACCAACCACTAGGACAAGCTTTCCAAGCCCAAACACCTTGACAATCCATGCTTTCCTCGACGGCATCCTAAACATAACATTACCACAAGAATGAATATGATAATTCACACACACACATATATATATTTAGAATGTTTTCCCTATGTATATATTTTTGTGGCAAAATATATGTGAGGAGGCCCTCAGATATATGCTCATAATTACATATACCCATTTTTTTCTACTCCAAAAATATATATATATAATCACAGTTATATCTAGTATATATACTCATACAAAAATGTGTTAATATATATATATAAATATATATATATATATATACGGGGGAATATATAAATGTATATCCATATCTATATATAAAAATACATGTCTTTTTTGACAATGAAATCCCATTACAACTGTAATGATGTCTTACACACTCTAGAAAAAGATAAAAAAACCAATATTTTAAAAAACACCAAAAAAAATTTCCCAAGAAATTAGAACGAAAGCAACCATACCAAAATCTAATTGAAACCCACTGTAATCATTGATTGAGGCTATAAAACGATTCAGTTGGGACCAAAATCCATTTCCACCAATGAAACCATAAAAAACCTTTTTATCCAATATACATGGGATTCAACCAAACCATATCATGACCAAGGGGAGTATTAAATAAATAAAAACAATAAAATAAGGGAGGATAAAACTATAAAATTGGGATATGAACTTTAATAAATATAAAAATTTGATGAATCATCATGCGAAGAGGGGTTTATGGGTGTAAGAAGTATGGTCAAGAGAAGGGTTTTCCCTGGTGAACATTGTATGAGTGGAGATGAGTCCACATTAGGGCCCATCCAGTAGTATCTGTTATATGAAGGTCTCTAGAGGGGTGGGGAGCTCGCAGTGAGGGTGGTCGTGGGAGGAAGGGGAATACACAAGGGAGAGGGGAGATTTCAGGAGAGGGGAAAGGTGAGGGATATGGAATATTAGAAAAAAGTTTTATTTTATTATATTTTAATTAAATTAAATTACATAATTTTTCCAAAAAATAAACTATACACTGTTTGGGTCACACTATTTAGATATCTTTGTGCCAATCATGTACCCTCTATTGGGATCCTAGAGCACCCCACATGGGTTTACCTATTGTTTTGAAGTATGTGTGCAAACCTTGCAGTTTTCCCTTTGAAAATATGTATAATGTGTCACATAGTTAATGCCCTATTTTCTAAATAGTGTTTCTTTACCATTCTTCGTGATATACATTCCCAAGACAATCATTTCAAGGGAAACCCATTTAAAATAGAAACTTAATAAATAAACATTATTAAAATAATTAAACTTTTCTACATTGGATGTGACATATAATAATGACATATATCACTATAATATATCTCTCACATTTTTTGTCCAAACCCTTCATGTTTATATCAAAAAGATTATACTCGTTATTAATAAATTATTTATCACTTGTATGAAAAGGGGAGATTCTAATAAACATTATAAAATTATTCCACTATCTTCTATGCCTATACATGTTTGAGATAAATGTGTTTAAATTTAAACTTTTTTTTGGGGACAATAAATTCATTTTTAATGATACACAATAGATAAAAATAAGAACTATATTTTATATAGAAAACAGTAATATTATATTTATGTAAAAATTTAATGAATGTGAATTAAAAATATATAATCCCATATAATATACTAATTCATTACATATTAATATAAAATTAATTTATTAAATACTGATAATGATATTAAATAATTAATAATATCAATAAAAATACATAATAAGACCACCTCTATTAGTGAATATTAAACTAAAAAATCCAAAAATATAAAAAGGGAACTTATTCTGTAATGAAAAAACATTTCATTAAATTTTTTTTTCCTGATAATAAAATAATTTTAAAAGATAATAATCTAATGATCACTAAAAATAAAATACACAAGTTAATGACTTGTTAAAAAAAATAAACTATGGTTTGAACCCATGAGAGTAGGTGGGATACATGGAAAGAAATATGGAGAATTAATTGACTATATCCCATGGGAGTAGGAGGGGTACTTGAAACATTGTGCCAGATATCATATCAACTGTGCTAAAACATTGTATTCTTAATATTAATTATCACTACCTAACATGATATGTGGGATGCATTTTTTGGTGAACAACTTGGAGTTCCCTGAAATTAGAGTGAGAAATAATAATGAATTATTAAAAATGAACATGAATTCAAAGGAGATGGTTAACCAATAATGGGTTAAGGCAATAGATACTATGAGGCACTTGGAGGAAAAATAAGATCTATTGTCCAGACACAGTTAAATGTATTTGGGATATTTAAAAATTTATTTTTCAAGGGGAGAAGTGGATCCAAATTTTTTAGATACATTAATTTCATTATATAATTATAAATTTAAAATAAAAAAATTAGATAAACCTCATACTAAAAAAATAAACAGAAACTCATTTATTTCCAATAAAATATTTAATAATAATGAATCAAAGAAGTTATCATACTCAAAAGCCACAAAACCTTATTATTCTAAATTAAACATAGTGAAAAATAAATAAATCCAAAAATTTTGTTTTTAAACACTTTATAACAAAATAATAGAATCTATTTGATTGAATTATGTTCATGTGAAAATAATATTATGATTAATATAAGAAAATAAAAATTTATTCATTAATAATTACATGAAATCACATTAAAAACCCCATTTATATTTTAACTCAAAAAACAAATAACATCATTTGTTTCTTTAATAGAAAGAATTTCAGAATAAAAATAATTTAATAAAAAATTTAAGTATCCGTAACACAAAAAAATTACTATTTTAAAAATCACTATATTGAAAAATAATTAAATGTAAATAAATACATGAAACTATAAATATACATTTATAAAAAACTAAAAACATTTAAAAGAAAAAATACGAATCAAAAAATATTTCATGAAGTCGTTTAAACATAGAATTTTATAAAAAACCACAAAACATGAGTTATATTTTCAATACATTAATTAAAAAATCAACAAGAAATTAGAACATGATATATATTTTCCCTTTACACCTAAAATGATATGATTTAAACATATCCAAATCAATTTGAAAAGAAGAATATCAATAAATCTAGATCCCACCAAAAGAGGGTTTTGGATATTTTAAAATAGTGTTTTGAAAGCATTTTTTTCCACAAATAAAATAAATATTTTAAAATGAAAATATTATATGAAGGAAATTTTAATTTTGGAAATAAAACATCAATAAATCCAAAATGAAATGAATATTAATTTTAAACTGAGGTGATGTTTTATAAATCATCAAAATGTAATGACCATTACATATTACATTCATTCAGAATTGAAATTGAATTAAAAGATTATTTTTTATTTTTACTCATAATATATGTTCTAAAAATATAAACATATTTGGGGTAACATCTTGGTCATTAACAAAAATTTCAAATTTATATATTGAATAAACACATTGTTTTTATTTCTATTCATACCATTTGGAATCACTAAAAAATATCACATTAATTATTCATGTAGTGATATATTTTTAATTTCTTTTTTCAATAATTGTACCATTTCATTGAAGATTAATTTTTCCATCCCATTATATCATTTTTCAACCATTTTATAAATATATAGTGTGGAGGTAGTGGACATGCACTGATATAGAAATCATAGGCAATGTTGAATTGGATGAGAAGTAGTACAAGAATGTGCTACAAAGCTCCTAAAATGGGTGACAGTATGTGATAGAAGAAATAAATGGTCATTGAGTGGGTTGGAAATAATAAAACCAAAACACGACACCGTGAACCAGATGTCGTCGTATCAGGACAATTGAGAAATTTATTAGTGTGTATTAATGAATTATAAGAACCATAAACAAGGAACTAGAAAAGGAGGATGAATGATGGTGGGTACTTGCATGACAAAGCTCCTAAACCTGAAACCATGAGACCACCCATACAAGATAACCCCACACAATCACACAACGTTGAACCCATTAAATCATGCAATGGGAGATGATGGAATAAACAATATTCCATATATTTAAGATTTGACTCATATAAGATATGATTGAGAGGGTGTGGTGGTAGATACGAACTTCCATAAGAGCTTGAACGCCATAATGAAATTGTTTGGGTTCAGGTTTATTTAAAAGAATCAGGATGTTTTATCAATACTTCCAAAGAAACAATAATAAAGAGCAGTTTATTTAGTGCTAAAAAAAATAAGTCTAAAAAAGACATCTTTATCAGTATTAAAAAAGTGATGATAAGGATTTATTATTATAATAATAAATATATATATTTTTAAAAATATTAATAACTAATTTTATATAATTATAAATATATCTATATTATTATATATATATAATCATATATATATATTTTATATAATAAGTATATATAAATTTAATATTGATGAATTAAATATATTAATTATCCATATATATTTATATTAATTATATAATTATTTTAATGTATAATTATTTATTTATAAATTTATAAATATTTTTTTGTCAAAAATAAATTTTTTATTCTTAATTATAAATGTACAATTTAATAAATATAGTAAATATAAATTAATAAATGGATATTTAAATAAAATTATTTTCAATTATATCATAAATTATTTATAAATAATTACGAATATATTTTAATAAATATATATTTTTTTAGTAACATATATATTTAATAAATATATATATATATATATAGGAATATAATAATTATATTTATTAATTAAAAATATTTTTTATAATTTTACAATAATAAATAAATAAATAAATATATCATTATATATATTTATATATGTATACTTATGTAATGTTTATAAATAAATTCAAATAAATATAAATATAACAGAAATATTCATTATATAAATATATTTATTATAATTTTATGATTATAAAAAAAATTAATTATTAAAATAATATTATTAATATATATTTTTATAAATATAGTGTATATTCAATTATAAACAAAAATTTGATGAAATTTTCATTAAATAATATAGAATTTACATTATTAATAAATATATAATCTTAAATGCATGAAAGTTAAAAATTAGTTAAATTGAATTGTTATAAATGAGTAGACATTAAAATATTTTTAAAAATGGATAAGTATTCTTATTTATAAAAATTATTAAGGAATAAAATACAGATACATATTTAAATGAAGATGAATACATTTTAGAAATATTAAAACATAGTAAACCAATATATATCAAAAAATAGAAAATGATTCAATTTCTAAATAAAAGAAATAAAAAAATATATTAAAAATGAATAAATAATACTACTTAAAATCATTTGAAAAAACATTTACTAGTTGTAAAAAAATATAATACTTATATTATATTACTAAATGATATTCTTAAAGTAGTAATAATATTTGAATAAATTATATTGATATTAGGTGTTTGTGTTTCTATATAAGTTCTCATTACTTGCGTAATTAATTGTGTGAGTGAAATTAATGGTTATATACATACACATATATAGAATTTTGAATAATTTAAATATAATAATGCCATTATTTAGTAAGTTCAATTTATAAATTAAATAAATAATATTTCTATTGAATAAATTATAAAAATGAATAACTATTATGAATATAGGTAATTTTATAAATGAATATTTATGTATGTTCCAATGGAAAAAAATACATGTTGATAATAAAAATTATAACAATGTTGAAAATAATAAATGTTAATGAATAAACATGTAGAAATATATGTTGATAATTGATAAAATTACTAACATATTGAACAATGAAAAATTTAAATGGACTAAATTTAAAAAAAACATTAAAAACAATTATGGTTATTATGAAATAAATACTATTTAAATGTATTCTATAAAACAAATATTTGAAATCACTAAATTGAATATACCAAGAATTTAGGAGAACCAAGCATACTCAGCCCTAAAATTTTATTAATTAAAACATTTCACAACAAGAAAAACATATGTGGCACACCAAATGCCACCAAAACCTGAAAATGGTAAAACCAATACCACCAATACGGTTTTGGTTGGGGAGTGTATGTTGGAGCCCATCCCCACAGTAGGCTTTTGACCATGAGATATTTTGGAATCATATATAATAAAATGCACAAACATCCACTAATTTAATGTGGGACTAGATCGAATTATCAGGACCTTTATTAGTTCTACAAAAATCACTAATAAATGGTCCCCTTTATGAGTGCTACAAATAATTCATTGATAAAGGCAACATTTATCAAAACTTGTAGAAATTCTTGAATAATTGTAATGATTTATATGTCAGGTGTTATAGTAATATTTTATAATGATACTATTCACTATCTTTCTCTTACTTTCTTATTATCATGTTATTAAATTTGTTGACAGGGGGTATTGAAATTTGATATACTAATAATTCTTATATAGATGTTTATTTATTATTATGGTATGGAAATGAGCTATTTTTTATATGATGAATTAATTGTACTTATTTAGTAATAGATGGAGTATATAAATACATATCCCATCGATTAATCATTGGGTCTAAGGAGACATAGAAGCCTAGGAATTTCTCTTAATCCCTTCATGTTTTTGAATAATTTCATGGTGCATGGAATTTATGAAAATGTTAAAATATACACAATTATGAAATCCATAACTATGAATCAACTTATTATTTCTAGTTGATAACAATTATTAAAATGTCCTCCATGGATATATTTCACTTTCATGACAGTAGTCATATAGAATATTTATTTTGATTTCTATCTAAAATTATATTCATTATATATTTATTCAATGGTAGTCTAACTTCTATGATTCACACTACTATGTGATTTTTATGCTTCCACCAGGGCCACTACATCATCCTTACACCTGACGGCTGGCACATTACTTTCATGTTACCCTATATTCCATCATTCCTAGGGTATCATTTGTAATGTATCCTCCTTGATCAAAATGAGATGATGGTATTTTAGTTCCTCCATCCATGGATTTCTCTTAGGAATATTTCACCTAGTCTGGTCCTCCCACATAAATTTATATCATTTTTATGAAACTCAATCCATTTTCAAAAAGGGGGGAATCAATAAATTTAACATCTTCTATCTCTAAAGGTATGAAAACCTCAGACATTGGAGGTAGTATCATTGGTACTAACGGAAATTTCTAGATGTTGCTTAATTTAGGCCCCTGTGAGGTTATCCACTTTTAGAGGGAATTGAACATTTGATGAATCATTAACACATAACCCAAGGAAAATCATGTCGATCGTGATGCTTGGGGTGTATGTCTTTTGAATATTTTTAGCATTGGAATCCCATGATTTATGAATGGGATAGAAAATATAGATTAGGTAGTTGTTTAAATTTTTTATGGATATGGTATACGGGTTGTAATATTATGGGGAATCGTTTGGAATATATTTAACGTCTTCTATGTATAAGTTTTCGCTGGTTTAATATCTTCTAAGGACACGATGGGAGAGGTAGGATGTCCCTATGAGGGAATATTTCAAACATGAATGATTTCAATATTGAAACAGATGTATCCATCCAACATACCCTAATTATGAGACAATTATCAAGAACCATGTAGTTTGATTTGAATGTTTAATTTCATGTTACATGACATATTTATGGTGTTTAATATCTTGCAGTATAGACACTCCTACCAAAGAAGGAGAATTGAATAGGTTTGGTCTGGGGATTACATGTAAAAGTATCCTAAGGTAGATGATTCATCTCCTAATGGAGAAGGATGGTGTGGGTCATACGTAATAAATCATCCCTTGTGTTGGGATTTCATCATAGTCGTGGAGTTTCTTCCCACTATGGGGGAGAAGGTAGAATCACATGATGATCGTATATAGGGAATCCTATGTTCATCACATTGTGTAAGGAAATAGTTGACATCATGAGTAAAGGATCTGACATTAAGGTTAACATTATATGACTATGACACAGAGCTAGTCTATTTTACATCCTTCAGCTTGGACTTGTTTGGGACTAATACCAAGATGGGGACTATGTCAAGGAGGGATAATCATCAATCATAAATACCATCATCCAATATGAGGAAAAGGATTCATAAAATAATGAAACCTCTATGAAAAATGTGACCACCACTATTACTCCTAATGATAGGACTTAACATTGGAACTGTCATGGAGGATTGGAAATTAGGAGGCCTCACATTAGGGTATATATGGTTATGAGAAATAGTAATTAGAGTAACTATGATTAGAAGTTGTTGGTAAGATGAAGGCGTAAGACGAACATGCAGTAAAGTTGGTAGACATGAGGGTAGGTGGTATCATCTGTAAAATCATATAGTGTACAAATAAACTAGTCTGGGATGATCATAGGGGATTTTGGAAATCAAATATAATGAAAGGTCTTTAGTTGAATGGAGGCACCATGGAGAAGCATGTCGGGGGGTTTCATAACTATTGGAGCTTCCTGAATTTTTGAGTATTCATGAAGGCCAGGGTTATTACAATGATTAGTGGTCTAAAAAAATTATACATTTCATGAAATAGGGTGACATTGACTTTTGGTAAAATCCTGGTTCTCATAGGGTTGGTTCAATGAAATATAGTGCTGTCAGAAAACCCCAAGTACCTCAAATGGGTTTCTTCTTATATGAATTCCATAGAAAATCGGTAATGTAATCTCCTCCATGGGTTGAGGTGATCAACAACATATGGGATGTGGTTTCATAAATGATGGAAACATTTGGAGGTCCATCTATTCTCTCACATACGATGCGTCCATGTATTGTGAACATAGATCAATTAATAGAAACATTAATTTTACATATCCATAATATTTGGATATTGTGGGTACATAAATGCCTAAAATATTCAAGGTCATTGCTCTCACGAATGATGGAGGATCTTGTGAAACATCATAACCTTCGCGAACTGATAGGGATCTGTGAACGAGAGTGACACTATGGGAAGGTTTCCCTCAACACTCTGTGAGTTAATGAAAGGATATTTTCTAATGTATATGTACATAATGTGGAGGTTACAAAAATTATCTATGTGTTTTGGGTGTTCACAAGTTTCATTCATTCACGAAGGATGGTACATTAATGAATCTTGTCCCATTGATGTATTTTTTTCCGCTTTCCACTGGATTCTCCAAAAATTTATCATACCTTCCATGAAATGTCTCCATACATGAATATTTTTTCTTAAAAATCCCCTTCATAATTGGGTATTATGGGGGATATATGGTCATATTCTGAGGGAAAACCAATGACCTCTGTCAGTTAGAATTTCCCCTTCATGAAAATCCTTAACAAAAAAGATGTTGACAGAATACTGATAAATAGGGGTAGGGGGCCCTTAGAAGAACACAATAATTTCTTGAAATATATTCCTATCATTATGATTCATGGAACTCAAGGCCATAATTAGTGTATTTTTTATTTTTATACTCACTATTCGTATATCTCATCCCACCTATGAACTAGCTTCCTAGAACAAACTTCTGTGAACCTATTTCCATGAACCTACTCTTGTAAACCTGACTTTTGCAAGATGACCATCAGGAATAATTCTAAAAAAACTATTCAGTTTTAAAAAATGTCATTTGAGGTTTTAGATGCTATTGGTACTCATCTATATAATATGTTCACAAACCTAATTATAGTGGAGTGTGTCTTTAGTGCATCATACTTCGACACCAACATTGTACTACTAATAGAGGATCACCAGGAATACCCACTCTGCATGTGGGTACCACTGTTTGGTTTTGGGATGAGTAATGATGTGTTCATCCCTAATTATAACAGATATAAGCAATCATACTGGTTTAGTGTCTCACCTAAATAGTTCAAATTGTGTATGGCTACTGGTGGACACAACCTATATGATCAAGGGTCTCTTATATTTCAAAATCCATATAACCACATTGAAAACATCAAATGTTAATGGATGAAGATAGAGATATCCCCTATGAAACATGAGAAATTATCATGTAGTGCATGGGTAACCCACTCAAGTGGTGTAATGATAACAAGAACATGCGACATGTTGGAAACATCACATATGGGTGGTACTAGCTGTACAAGGAATGTCAGTCTATCTATGAGTTTTTTGGCAAAGCCTAAAGGGGTTAGCCTATATGAGTAATCATTGTCCTCACTATTCCATATCTACCACCGCCTTAACATCATGTTATAGCTGATAAGAATTATATTAACATGGACCATCACCTTCCATCTGCATCACGGAGAAGTCGATATTAGCATGTGGGATCCTTACCAAGTTGATGGGATTTTTATCCAATGATAAATGTATGATGAATTCCTCCCCGTATATAATTCATAGAAGGACCTGAGAGAACTGATCACTGTGGAAAGGGTAATACAAAATTTGGATCAATGGAAAAATGATAAAAATATGAATATAAAGAAAATCATATCAAATTTGTTTTTTGTAAATTCTCAATGAGCCAGCCGATAGGCTACTCAGGAGGTTGCAGCAATACCTTAAAGAATTATAGCAAGGAAATGATCACTCCTCCTAGAGTATTCTAGAGGTGATCTAGCAGATGATGTGGGGATAGAGTGTGATGCTTGAGGTACCCATGTGAAGGCTATAAGGGTTTATCAATACCCTGATCTGTTGATGGATTCTTCTACTGAGGGATATGCACATGTTGGTGCAGTCAGGAACCTTTATTATATAAGAAATTATAGAAATGGGGAAATACATCAAAATGTATTTCCCAGTATTGGTGATGTTGTATAACCCAAGGAAATAATCCTCTCTGTGTGTTTGGAACCTTTAAATTTCTCTACATATGGGTCACCACAAACATGGTGGATATGAATATAGAGACCACATATCTCCCCATAACACAAACATCCGTCCATTGTTTCATAACTTCTTTGAGAGACATCGAATAAACATAGGATATATTGATGTGTTTTTGAGGAGTGGGATGGAAGACTCATTCAAATGCAACCCATCCCCCCTTCTCATGAAGTAGGTGAGTGATGGTGAAATGAGGAATACTATGTATATGTTGCCTTTGATGGCCTTTGAGGTTCTGTACTGACTGTGAGGGTTGACTGAAATGTGATATTCATGTTGTACAACCTATACATATTCCTGGAGATGTTATAGTGCCTCCAATGGTTTAACATGATCTTATATTGAGTGGTGTTTCATGTGTTCAAGAATAGTTACTCAGATATTTCTAGACCACGTTTATATTAAATATTAAAAAACTGTAGAATAAGTTTCCATTGCATACCACAACATATGGGAACACCGATTACTATGAATAGAGCTAGGGAAGGGAAAATATCATCGAAATACTAAGGTGTTAGACTACTTGAAATGATGATGGAGTGTCCCAAAATCCTTGATATTGAGGAAGATATGTTGTTGGAGGACATAGTAGAGGCATAGTCATCACATAGGGTAGGTTAGCAGGTACTGAGTTTGAAATCTCTAGAAATGAATAGGTGGGATCCACTGGGAGGGGAGAGGAAACAGGATAAAAACCCTTATTATGGGGTTAAATGATGGTTTAGAACCTTATAAGGTGGTCCCAAGTATGTGTAGTCTAGGTCTATTGGAATTGATACGTCGTTTGGATATCCCTTGTTATATTGTATTATCTAATGTATTGGAGAGCTTAGGGACATTCAAACAAATCAACAACCTCCATGGAACAAAAAAAACAACCCAACAGAGATGAAATATGCACCAGTAGGTTGGTCCATTCATGGGAAAGTTTTCACATTCCCCAAGCTGAGTCAGTGAAATATATAATATTTATATGGTATTTGGTCCATTCTCGTAGAATTGCATGCTTGTTAACCCATAATTTGATAGTGTTTCTACACATATATTCTTTACTGTATCAATTTTTATATATGTTGGATGTACATGATCCCATATTAGAGGGTTAAGATGAATCGTGGGAAAGTGATACCTAATAGTATTCTCCAATGGAATGGGATCATTCAATTGACTAGGTAATTCCTTAGATCACATGTATCTTGGAAACAACAAAACCATTGTATTGATGGATAACTTCTCTTTTATTATACAATAATTAGTGAGCATGGGGGATTGGGAGGATTGTAATAAACTTCTGGAAGATGTTGAGGGATCCTCGTCTGTTGAATGGTTGATGGTGGGTCCCATCCATATTTTTTTCCTTGATAAGATAACCATTTTTTGAAGCGGCACCTACCTATTAGCTAGAAACCAGTTGATAAATTCCCTTTCCTATTGGACTACTCATAAAACTCTCTGAGAAAATTACTAGGATATGTTATTCCTATAAATTTTTTGACATTTCTACCTTTTTATTACCTAATTTGACATGCAATTTTTGATTTTTTCGGCATAAGTGACTATTTATGTGAAGACCGTGGCTCAGCCAAAAGTGCCCACATCTTTTTGAGTGGATCATAATGGTCTGGTAGCAACAATATGAATTAATCACTTAGAAGAGATGTAAAAGGATCAAATGTTGTTTAGAAAATCCAAAGAGGTGTTATAAGAAGGGACTACTAAGACCATTTCCTCAATAGAAGGGGTAAAAATAGTTCACAAAATGTGGTTATACAAAGGGGATTTGTTTTATTTTCCATGCATAGGAGCACATCCAAAGGTGACAATTTGGAGATTAAACCTCAATGGAGGAATAGTAAATCACTGTAGCATTTGATATACTCAAAGAGGTTGTGAAAGAAAATATTTTCCATGATGTGGAATAAATGGATGTTATTGGATATAAGGCCTAGATGAATTTGATCCTTATTTTTATACAAATGAATGTGGTCAAAGAATTTTTCTATGTTGTGTCTTCCTTGGAATTGAAATAGGGGGTAGATAGAGCTCTTACTGCATACGAGGTTGTTGAAGAGGATATATTTACCTTCGGAAAGTATTTCTTCACAGCTATAGTCATGATTATAGATTATTCAACCAATAAATTCATGGATGTATTTTCTTCAATCGATCATTCACAACCTGTGTACTGTGATGATTCTGGAATGAATACAACTGAGGATAATTGAGTCATTCATCATATGTTGTGGGAGTATGTGTATTATTTCATCATCTAAACCAAAATTAGATACCTTCCAATCCAAGTAAGATCCCTATTTTGTTGGATAATCTACCTAGGGTCTAGTGGGGTTGACTCTAGAGGACATAATGCACTAGATTGGAACATCCTCATTAAATGATCACATTATAAGTGGTAAGGTTTTGAAATTTCTTAGGAAAAATCTAATGCTAATAGAACTGAGGAAATTCAGACAAATGATGAGGATATTTCATGTTTAAAAGGGTGGTCACAAGGGAATTTATCCATCATTACTATCTAAGATGATCTCATTGACCATTTGACATGCCCCGTTGGTGGAATCCAAGGAGAAGTGTACTAAGGAAGCATCTCTAGTGGTCGAATGATAGGCTGATAAGTACTATGCATAGATAAGGGCTGAATAGGTCTATCCAAAATCATAGGAAGAGGCAGTCGATCTTGCATGGTGTTAGAAGACTCGGGAGGCTACTGAATATTGGTTTGATGAGAACATCTTCTTGATCCCTAGGGTCAATCCTTATAGAAACATTGTTTTATCCCAAAATAATATATAGTATCCATCATGGGGATTTCCCTCCAAAAAATGGTTAATTAGTTCTCAATTCCCTATAATCATGAAATTGTTTTAATTATGCAAAATCTATAATCACATTAAAACGAAAACAAAAAATCAATCCCAAATCTGGCAGCAGTGATGCTGAGTTTTAGAAAAATGATAAAAATGGAAGACTGTTTGATTATGTGAAATTACTAGGCACATGTCAAATACATCAGTTTTGATTTTTTTTGACCACTAGGTGTTTCCTAACGAGGAAAGGTAATGGTTAGAAAATGGGAAACTTTGAAAATCCAACACTATTTCTCAGCATTCACTAGATCACGATTGAGGGAACTATAGGTGCATGGAATTCTACAAAAATATAGGTGAATGGGGATCATTATTTGAGCCTCCAATGGCAAGGAATATTAATTGTAGTGGTGTGATGGGGATGAAAATGGTTGCCTTGTTTGAAACATTTTAGGCATTTTTATTTTTTTGAGGATGGGGGGGAAATTGGGGTCAAACACAAAGCATTTTTTTCTAATGGGAATAATCTCAAAATGTTATGAAAATAATTTCTATGTGTGTGCACAGGTCGATAGGTAAGGCAGTTGGGTGTCATACCATTCCCATAAAGGGGGCAGGGGCATTCAAATGTGTTTAGGGATGTGGATTCAATAAAGGGAGATTCGAATCTTGGAGATGAAGTGATGTAATATCAAAATAATGTTCAAAACTATTGTAATTAAACCACAGTGGCTTGAAGATCATTTCATAGGCATATAAGCTCTGAACCGAGGATAAACTCTTTTTCGAAGGGTAAAAACATCATGAATGTAAAGAGATAATAGAGGATCATGAATCATAAAGTATGTGAGTAACACTAGAGAAAGATAATGTATTCCCAAGAAAGGTCATATGTGTCTTCACTGTTTAATATCACACAATGAGGCTTATGGAAACATAGTTTATTTTCATTCATTGTGGATGATAGAAAGACAATTTAATCATCGTACGGTGAGGCTGGTGAATTTCATAGCTTAATGTCGTGTGATTATGATGTCGATTCATAATATTTTTCATCTAGTGATAATTAATAATATCACATAGATTAAGTTCATAGTGTTCAAACCAATTTCGAATAGTTTGAGGATATAATTCTTCGACCATAAAGCTCTATGTCTCAATGTAACATACATAATAGCAATGGAAGGTTAACCCCAATGAATGTGGGGAACTAGACAGCACCCTGATGGTGCACAAAATCTTTTTGAGATTAAGTGAACAACGTTTAAGGTCATTGTTCATTGACCAAATACCGTTTTAAAGGACAATAAGTCTAGACCATGGTGTGAATGGCCCATAAATACATGTTCATCATGGAAGAGTGAAAACCAAACATTAATTGAGGACTAAGCAGGGTTTGGACCACACAACACATTCCTAGGGTGACCAAAACACAATGAAATGGCATTATGCTTTGAGTTGGAATCCTAGATTAAATTCATAGAATTTATACCATGTTTGGAATTCCTTAAAGGAAAATTGTATCATGAAAGTGTATAAAATCGATATGCAAAATTGTCCAAAAAGGACCATCATGAGATTACACATTTCCATTGTAGCTCAAAAATAGTTTAAAGTCATGATGCTTAGACTTGCGATACTAGTTTAGATTCCTAGGGTTTGGTCCATAGGATATTTGTGTTTCTCAATCATTCTTGAGGAGAACTCCATCCCAAAATTTATTCATGCATGAGACATGTTATATGTGAGAATCATGGAGTGGTATAGAGTTTCTATAATTTCTAGTGGAGAATAAAATGATGGAGAAAGAGGATTTAGAATATTGTGAGGTAGATCTTGAATTTTGAGACCTAGACAGATAAATGGGAATGATTTTATAGTGGGAAACAACTATTTACCTTGTTTGAAACAAAATTTATATAATCATGTCAGTTTAGGATTGGGTGAAAATGAGGGATTGATTGTCAACTGAGTTTGAAATAATGTAGCTTTTATTTGATACATAATATCCCTCAAGGTGTGGAGCTAGGATGGTAGGTGAGCTAGTGTGCCATATGAGCATTTCTATTATGGATCTTATTCTGATTATGATGACGATGATTACACATTTCATTGAAATCATAAAGCACAAAAGCAGAGTAGGTTATTGTCTAGGAGTGAATATTAGTTGCTCTAGGAGCCTTTTAATCATGCACTCAAATGCACTGGATGAATATGTAAGTTAGATAGAATAAATCTTTGTCTATAGGGTAAATACCAGTAAATGATTTTATTGAAGGGATAACCCTGTGATGAAATATAAAATTGTCACTATATATCCAATAAGGATTTGAATCAATCTATACATTATTATGAAATGAAGTGTGGTAGGAGACCAATGCAAGTGGTGTCACTTCCTTTATGGTGAGGATATAAAACAATTTCATTTTATAAGGAATCTAAATTTTATATTGGGTAATTTCTAAAATAATTTCTTAATATTCATACATGGAATACTAGTTTTTTCTAGGGTATGGTTTTTCAAAATATAATATTTATTTTATAGGGAATCTATATTTGCTCTGGGGTTACACTATAGTTTAAAATCATGGGTTGAGGAAATTTGCATTTTTTCATCCCATAATTTTCATTTAAGGAATCCTATATTCATAAAAGGTAAGATTGATATTAAATGTATCTTTTTGAGGATGTTGATGGGTCATACACATTGAACTACATTTTCATCCCTTCCTCTTATTGAGATATGAGGGAATCTCGACCTAATGGTGGGTTGTGGATTTTTTTTGGGGAATACACCTAATGATGCCATCCATTGTGTAATTTTAAGTAAATTATATAATAGGTGAAAGTTGGTTTGGAAGTTATTTTACATATAGGCTCTATGATAGATGGATTAGTTGTCACTACATATCCCATGGAAATGGGAATCATGAAAGACATTGTTCTACAAGTTTGTGCAGGAATATGATTCATTACCACTAGGGGTGAATTAAACCATGTGAATGAGGGACCAATTAGGCATGATGCCCACTGTTTAAGGTTATAATGCTTAGACCAGGTCTCTTAGTTTGAAGGTCATATATCATGGACAAATGACACATATTTTATGGTCATTGTTCTCAGACCATACGTATCCTCTTCGATGATGTATGAGTGGTGTCAAAAAGTTACACCCAACATGAAAGGAGATAAGAAGGATCTGCAGTACACTATGTGATCCTAAAGCTGTTTTCACATAGATTATGGCCATAAGGTTTGGACCAGGGGAACATGTAAAATAGTTTAAAGTCACGATTATTGGACTATGAGAAGCATGTTTCATGGGAATTTTCATTGAACATAAAAGTGAGATCTTGACATGAGTGGAGGTAATGAAATTCAATGTTTCATATTTAAACCTTGAAAAAATGTGACATTACATAAGGTAATTATGGATAGGCCATAATTGGAGCTATCAGACCATGTTTTTTTGAATTTTCAACATAGTATGGATATTGGTTGTTTCAGAGCCACTAAATATCCCATGGAAATGCGAATTAAGTAACATGTTGTTCTAGAAGGCGGTTTTCTAGAATAATCACACCAAAAGTAGGGTTAAACTTATCTGAAAAGGGAATTGAGTTATACCACAATCATCATGGAGAATCCGATGATTATAACATCGGGTAAGGGTATAATTTATCATCACATTCAAATGAAATAAACCTTTTGGTCATCCCATATGTGTCATATGAGGCATCAAATTTTGAAATAGGGTGAGATCTCAATTTAATGTTATACAATGGGGATTCAAGTAATTTTCATTTAAGGTCACACAAATAAGACTCTAGTGGAAACCAGTATAGGGCCATATAGATCATACCAATAGGGTTGAAAATATTTTAATGTCACAATTCTTGGACCATGTCTCCGAAATTATGGTCATACATTTTATATCAACAATATGTAGATTAATTTCATAATTCTTTTAGAACGTGACTACTATTATTTTTTATTACATACAATATTGACCAAATGGTTATGATAAATAATTTTTGAAAACAATGCATTGGTGGGAGGTGTAATAAACCCTCCATCCATGTTCAGTAAATAGTATTCTCCATTGAAATAGGCCTTAGGGTAATTGTAAGGTCCTTACTATATGGTCTCCAATATTGGTGAATTTTTATTGAGTATGATCAGGGTTATGAGGACCAGTACCATATCCCATCAGAGGGAGAAAAAATGGTGAAATTCCATTGTGAACACTCTTCTAATTCAATTATGATCCCCCTCCAAGTTATTCATTTCATAATGCCTGTTTTCTATGGGGAATTCTAACATAGATAGAAGAATTTCTTCCACTACGTCCAAAATTTTATGGTCATTTATTCATATTTATGAAAACTAATAATAAAAGGTCCAAACTACATCTTTTCCTTATATATGGGAATATGTGCCCACCTGGGTGGAATTATGAGTCATCATACTATAGGATCATAGGGTGTTGGGGAGCATTTCTTGAATATTAATTTTGTTTTTGTTTACAATTTTATATAAATTCTAAGCTAGGGTTTTATTGAATTCTTATATCTTCAACGTTTCCTACACATTGTATTAGTAGAAATGTTTTGACAGAATTTTGAACATGGAATAAAATTTAATCATCTCAATAACTTGTAATTTGGTACCATTGATTGTGAGAAATGTTTAAGAAATCTAGACAAAATGGATGATGTGGCATCTAATGAGCACAATTGAAGACCAAGTTTTGACTACCATTATATGAACATATAATTCCATTTTTTAAAATATATAAGTTATGGTGAAGATGAAAATTTACCATCGAGATGTCTCTTTTGGGTGTGGACCCACAACATCGAGTCCCCACACCGTAATGGTCATTGAATACATGGTGCTATGGAGATTCTCTATAATTCAACAAACAAAGTTTTCATGGATTTGATGTGCATGAAACCTCTTGGAGATCTCAATGATGTCATAGAACATGGTGGTCTATAAATAATACAATATCCATATTAGGTGTGAGATTTTCAATCCCACATGATAATAATCAAAGGATCTCACATGGGAATAATGAATAATGTAACATATCTCATATACAAGGATGAAATGGAAGATAATTCTAGAAACCCCATTCTTATAGATGTCCTGATCAAGGATAGTCCTACAATGGTGGGTAAACAATCCTATACACTGGTATATTTGCACACAGATATCTTAGTTTCAAATGAGAATGTCATGTTAGAAATACTCCATGAGTGGAGTTTTCTAATACAAAATTTCCTTAGTTTTGGGGGATCGAATGAACATATCATAGGGGCCCTGAAAGTCAAGGAATTGAGTTGTTGGTTTACATCATCTTAAGTGATATGGGAGATGATCCTATAATGTTCCACATGTATTTTTAGATCATCCTAGTTTTTTTATGCTAGAGACATAACCAGATATCGAATGAATCATATTAAACATTATGTGAGTGAGGAACATGAGTCAACTCAATATGGGTAGGGAACCAGGCTTTTATCTGAGAGGTCCATTCTAGTAGGGATATTGGATATTTAATTTCAATGAAACAATCACCCATGATCTTCATTATGAGTATTTTAGAGTCTCCCTTCATATGTAAATAGAGGAAAACAATATTGATATCAAACATGAGACATGTAATGATGTATTAATACTCTACCTTATTGTTGGTGAAACCATATGACAACATGAATGAGTATGAATTGGTATCTTGTTATTGGGTGACGAAAATTATCCCTAGACCTACCTTATTTAGAATTGGTAAATTGATTATTCTAATAGTTGATCTTTAGGTGGATCCATCGAAATTCATCCACCAATGGTGTGTATCCTGGTCCATTGGGGGAAAAGAATCATTTGGAAATCAACATCAACAGGCAGTTCTTCAAGGGATGGATGAGTGTCTAGTAAGTACTCTATTGAAAGGCCCATGGTGGTCTTATATGGTATAAAAATGATATTTAACTACTTGAGGAACACCATAGAACATTCCAAATGACCCATCCACATTGGTTGATTGAGGATATACTTCAACAGGTCTAGACAAGACATATTATATATCATATGATTATGTATATAATTTCATAATGTTTTCACTAAAAAACTAGATCAAGGAAGCTCTGGTTGTTGTGGGAGTTTCTGGTCTCATTGCCGAAGAGCTTTTTGGTGAGATAGTATAGTATTTTTCATACCATCATAACTTTTTGGGGCTATAAGAGAAATGAGGGTCCATTATAGAGTGTTAACCTAGATGAAAAAATTATTTCCTAAAATTGGAGGCAACGCCACCATAGGAAGTAGTAGATACTAGTTGATATCAAGAAATTCAGTCTGACACAAATAATCCCACTAGTGAACAATGCATTTATTTATGAGCATTGAGGAGGAATAACAATTTATAGAATGATTTTTAGTAAATTAGAAACGTTTCGGCTAATTTTCCATGAAGACCCCACAACTATATGATGTTCCACGAGGGAGGAATTTAGTTGATGGATGTGACCTTATCATTACATATATATGATATGATGATGTGTATAAATCTCTCATTGGGATCCTCCATTGCACACATCAAGGGTTTCATAATAAAATGTTAGGAGGGGAGGGAGCCAAACACCTTATCATGATATGTGAGAAGGTATTGATGTTGGTGGGATTTTAACACCAAATCACCCACATAGATTTCCACCAATGTCCCTTAAATTGGCATAAATATTTGGTTCATATTGTCATAACCAGTCCCGCGGGGTCCATGCTGTGACTACCCAAAACCCACCTTCTATAAGACAGGGGCTCGTGACAAGCACCAAAAAATAATATCCCTAAAATGGGAAGGCATTTCCTTTTAACCTGTATAGACACACAATCCATGAACACAACAAGATGAAACCACGAAGTAAACTACAACAGAAAAGTGTTCTGATGATAAAGGGGTCGAAATATAAACACAACTGAAAAGTAAAAGTACCACTGGAAAGTACAAATACAATTGAAAAAAAAAATAGATCATGGATCTTTCACCGAGGAATATACCTGAAGGGTAGGTATAACACACAATCAGTATTCCCTGTTTCACATCACACCAAATGATCCACCTCTAAGCAGTGTCTTTTCCTGGATCCCTCATCCTCAAACAATGTTGTATTTCGTCTGCACGAGACACTACAAAGTGCGGGCATAGCACATATAGGGGTAAGTATAACGTTACTCAGTAGGGACCACGAGACCCATGTAGATCTCCCAGAGTTCCAAAAGGGAAAAACCAAAAAATTAATTCCTCAATCTAAAAGAACTAAGCAATAGACATAAATACTAATTAGATATATGCCTATACATATACCTATGTCACCAAGATATAATAATCTCATGCATTTTGGGGGAATTCCACAATGGTAATACCATGAAGGAAAAAAGACTCTACTCACACTAGGTATACCATATATAAAAAAGTATAGATGATTATTCATATTCTATATCACCTTATTCTGTTAAGAAGCACTGCTTCTGTATCACACAGGATAGATAGGTACTAACCACCACTAACCAATATAGGATCTGACCCCCACAGGATCTGTATGACCTGATCCACACATGATCGTTGATAACTGACCCTCACAAGATCTGATATATGCTGACCCACATAGTATCGAAAGAATCTAATATATAGAGGATTGATATATATTGAACCACAGAGGATCAATGATCATTATTCACATTAAAATCTGCCATAGGAATCCTCAAACCTGGTTCACTCGAGTTCCATAGAATCTTCCATTGGGATATTTGTCATACCTTGACAACCAATAATATCCACAATGGAGTAACCCAAAGGACCTCTATGCAGTAAGGGTTCCAATGCGATAAATGGTGCGTCAATCGGACGCTCGGTCTGTGAGTTATAAGTGTTTTAGTTTTGAGGGCCAGGTTCGATATGGGTTTGATCCATCCTGGTTGTACTCCACCTATCTTTAAAAATAAATTTTAGTATATCAAAATCATCCTCTCTATTTGTGTGATTCACTATGACATACGTTTTTTCAAAAGGTTTCCTGGTTATAATGTAATGACCCATGAGGTGTTTCTGGGTCCAGTTGGGTCGGGGTTCGGTCTGACCTGGCCTGACCCGCTCTTGGCCGACCCATCCCAGCTCATGTCAACCCGAACACATCTAGGACAGAACTAGCTGGGATGGGGTATAGCTGTCTCGGTCCACTGAACCATGGTCTAGTCCCTCTTGAAGGGGGGGTGTGACCCTGCCCGTAAGGGGGTGGTCGAGACCGCTAGGCCCACGACCTACTGGGCTGGAAGCCCAGCCGCGTGTGGTGCAGCCTGCAGGAGGCACGACCTGCAGGATGTGCATCCCACAATCTGCCTGAGCTAAAAAAGGGGGAGGGGGTTCCTTCCCACCATTAGGTGAAGTTGTAGTGTTTCTGGCATGACCAAGTCACCCACTGGACCCGCTTCAATTCCTGCCACCGTGGCTCCATCGACGGTGTGCAGGTCGTGCTGCCCTCTGCTTCCGCAATGGCCAGTGTGCCAACCACCACTTTCGACCACCACAGCTGAAGAGCTATAGCTAGTTCCTCCAGGGGAATTGGATCAACTCCTCCTTCCTCGCGGATGGTTGTTGTGCTGGCCACCACCATTATCTAACACGACCCCTTTTTCACCGGCGGGGTGTGATAGTGTGCCACATCCCTTCGGTTGTTGGCTAGTGCCAACCGCTGAAATCATTTATTTCCCCGAGCCTCATCCAACTGGAAGGAAAAGCTAGCGTAGAATGCACCAACATTTAACAAAATGGTGGAGGGACCAGGAATGGTCTTTTTGGCCCGTTTCGTCTCCATTAGGTTGATAGAAATTGGGAAGGACGGATTCAAAAAACACTTGAAAAAAATTATGAGTAATCCCTTTCTCGAGATAGTTGGAGGGCCTCTGTTCTTAAGGAAGGGTCGGTTTTTATCATTCGATGGAAATCATCACCACCCATTGGAACCATCTCTATCCTTCAAGGGTTTGGCATTCATAACATTTCCAGCACTTCATTTCTTGGTGAATCAGTGTTGACACCTCTCCCCAAGCTCCATATAAATATGAGAGGGGGAGGGTGTCTAACGCACACGGGATTTAATAGTGTCCCATTATTTATGATCCTACTAATTCCCCAATGATTCTATTACATAAGATTTAATGGTCAAGCCATTTATTGGATTGACACGTCGCTATTCCCTTGTTTCCATTTTTTCATTAGAGGAAGATAAAGTAAATAAAATAAAAAAGTAATTTTATTTATTCTTTTAAAAAATGTCCCAAAATATAAATTTTTCTCTACACCTACTAAGTATGAAGTGATGTATCCTTTAATAGTATCATGGTGATGTGGAGTGAATGGTGACCTCAAATTTTTAATCCGAGCACCATTTCAGAAGCTAGAAACTTCCGCTCATGCCTTTACATAATGTACCATATAAAATGTTTAAAAATATATTTCGAGAACACCGAGCATCAGAATATCGAGCCGTCAATATTCAAAGACTAGTAATATTTTCATATAATTAAAAAATACATATAAATATTCGGGTCCTTACATTCTCCCCACCTTATGGAATTTTGTCCCCGAAAGATACATCATAGACTAAGATAAAAAATGGGGATACTAGGCACAAATATGAGAAACTCTCTCAAATGTTCTATACTAGAGTTTCCTATGCTACCAGCGAATGATCACCAGAGGTATTGACCACCTATGAAGGACTCGCTCCTGTTAATCCTAAATCTCTATTGGATCCTCTAAAAACATTCCCCACCATCAATGTCCTGCTTGTCATGGTCGATGATGTGAGATGGGTCATGCACGTATCTGCTCAGCTGGGATATATGGAAGACGTCGTGCAACCTCTCCGTCTATAGAGGCTATTCCAAGTGTTATTCCACCTCAAAAATCATACGATGTATCAGAAATGGTCCAATAAACCTCTGTGAGTGTTTGTCCCCTCGACCAAAACTCTGTAAACCTCATCATTGTGAGACCCATAGGAAGATGTGGTCTCCCTCCTAAAACTCTAATGTTATATACCTATATTTAGCATAAGACTTATGTATGTTTTTTTCAATCATAATCCACTACAGGATGATCTTCACCTTCAGAATGGAAGCTCGTACCAACTCAGGACCCATAAGTGCTGACTCCCCTAGGTCTATCTATCATAGAAGTGATCTACACGATTGATCGTACAATTCCTCAAATGGTGTCATACTGATGGTGTAGTGATAACTTGTGTTGTTAGAAAAATACACAAAGATAAAATGGAGATCCTAACTATATCTAAAATCTTGGCCGCAAGCACGTAGCATGTCCTCCCGTGTATTAAGGGTCCACTCTGTCTAACCATCTGTCTGTGGATTAAAGGCGGTGCTCAAACGTTTTTGGGTCTCAAACGCCTCCTGCAATCCCCTCCACAACTAGGAAGTAAAATGTGTATCACGGTTAGAGACGATCAAAGATGGAAACCCATGAAGTCGTATAGTCTTCTGTACGTAGAGGCATCCCAAGCCCTCTACTGATCCTCACACTCAGATATATAAAAAGTTAGGTGACTTGGTGAATTGGTCAACGATCACCTTAATGGAATAATGTCCCCTAGAAAAATGTGGATGTCCTGTAACAATGACCATAGAGGTACCATCCCACTTCCACTCTGGCCCCTCTAGTGGATGCACTAAGCCAGCTTGAACTGGATGCTTAGCCATCACTTGCTGATAGGTGAGGCAGCATGAAACAATCTCTGCCTATGCTTTCTTCATCATTGGCCACCAGTGCTAATACCGGAGGTCCTAATACATCTTTTCCAAACTAGGATATACCGCCATATGGAATGCATGGAACTCCCTCAACACCTCCTCCTGTTGCACCACAGATACCATGGTACATCCTTTGAATAGGATGATGTGATCCCCTACTTTAGAAAAATAATCAGGTGCATATCCTCATGATATCAGAGCACATCGAGCCTCATAGTCAATGTCCCCAAGCTGCGCCTACCTAACTCGCTGAAGGAGTGGAGGAGTGACTTTCAAAGACTGAAGGTAAGATGCTCCATCTCAATCCACAAAGGATATCTGCAACGTGGAAAGCTGCACTGTCACCTCACTCAGCAGATATAAACTAGACCAACTGATGAGTGTTTCTACCACTATTTTCCCCTTCCCATATGTATAGACAATATCAATGTGATGGTCTGGGAGTAATTCTAGGGATCATAACTATCTAAGGTTAACTCCTTCTGGGATAAGATATACCTGAGACTATTGTGATCAGTGTAGACTGTAAAACATTATCCCATTATGTAATGTCTACAAATCACCAAGGAAAAGTCCACTGATGCTAACTCAAGGTCGTGGGTACCATAGTTCTTCTCATGTTGCCTTAGAGTTTGAGATCCATTGGAGATCACTCCTCGATCATACATCAAGACACACCCATGTGTGGTCCCTAATGAGTCGTAGTAGGCCACGTTCCCAACACCCTCTTTTGGTAGCCTCATGATGGCGGTACTCTTCAGTCTCTGCCTCGACTCCAAAAAACACTTCTGACATCTCTCCATCCCAAATAAGGGATTTCCATTCATCTTAAATGTTGTCAAGGGTATGAAAACTCTTTAGAATTCAGGAATAAATCTCTATTAGTGTCCAGCAAACCCCACGAAACTATTCACATCAGTCACACTCTTAGTTGGCTCCAAATCTAGTACAACCTCTATCATCACAGGATCCACTGCAACTCCATCCTCTGTGATAACATGTACCAGAATTTGGACCACTCATATCCATAATTGGAACTTGGAGAGCTTACCCATATGTTGGGGCTCTTATAGTGTATCCAGAACTATCTGTAGATGATATTCTTGCTCCTCCTCCATTGATGAGTATATGAAGTTGCCGTTGATTAAGACCCCCACAAAGCAATCGATATATGTCTGAATGATCCTATTAATGAGTCCCATGAACACTACTGGGGAATTGGTAATGCTGAATTCAATAACAAAGAACTCATAGTGTCCATAGTAACATCTACAGGCCGTCTTCTACACATCATCATCTCATATCCTGAGTTGATGATAGTCTGATCTGAGGTCTATCTTCTAAAGACAATGAGATCCCTTCAGCTGATCCAAAATATAATAAACCCCTGTAAGTGGATAATTGATCTTCATGGTCACCTGGTTCAGGAACCGGTAGTCTAAAAAGAGTATAAAACTCCCATCTACCTTCTTGGTGAACAAAATCGGGGCTTCCCATAGGGAAATATTGGGCCTTATGAACCATTTCTTCTACAAGTCCCCCAACTGTACCTGTAACTCATAAAGTTCTATAAGAGACATCTGATGTGATGGTGTAGATATCGGTGTTGTCCCAGAGGTAGTAGTCGATGTAAAATTCTACCTCTCTGTGTGGAAGTAGTCTGGAAACATCATTAGGAAATCCATCATTAAACTAGTCCACCACTATAGGATAGATCAGACTCTCAACATCAACTTGGCCGAGGGAATGGCTGGCCAACTGATGTGTGATCTGCTTCACCCTCCTCTTGGTAAGTCCATCATGTGCTGCAATGTTTCCATTCTCACTAGTGAAAGAGTACATGGTCTCATCCCCACAGAAAATCCATACATTACACATAATATAGTCCATCTGGGCTTGGACTGTGGATAACCATTCCATACCTAATATGGTATTGTAAGGTCTCGACACCACTACTAGAAGATCCAAGCTCATGCTATCGCCTCAGAGAGTAAGATCACACTGTCGACACCAACATGTAACTGTTGAATCTTCTCATGTAAGAATCTCTATCTATAATGATCGATCCAATGGATCCACATGAATTTCTGAGATTAGAACCAGGTCCATGGCAATAAAAGAGTGACTCGTACATGTGTCTATAAGTAATGTATTTACGGTGGAGTAGACACATATCATACATCTAATCATCTCTGGAGCACCATTGTTGTAGGCCTCAACTGCCTAGAGCTGAGCACGTCTATGTCCACCTCCTCCCCATCATTGGGGTGGACCACTTGGAGGGGGTGGCGGTATAACCTCGAATCGCCACCCACCACATATTGCATGGCCATTGCCTCTACCGCGTCTGCCTGCTACTTGTAGACCTCCCCGATTGAACCTATGCCTCTTACTTGATGGTCCCCATACTGTTTCCTAGTCCTCCATATGGAATGTCAAGTAGTCACGATCCATGGGACCCTTCTTGCCACACGAGTAGCACTACCTACTCCTCAACATTCCACCTCTGTGTCGTGAGCCCCTCCACACCGACCCTATATCTTTAGGTCTTATAGAATAAGGTCTGTCCCACTTGGGCCCCTATGTCATCCATCTACTACTAACTATAGATGACTCTAATACCTAACATCTGGTGATGGCTCTCACCATCGGTAACTACTCATCTAGGAAACTCTCCACCAAAATTGCTCGCACTAGCACCCCATCATGCGTTGGAATGCTGAGGGATATCTTTAATGCTCTGATCTCCCATCGGAGACCCATCTCAAATTACGGGAATTGAAAAAAGGGTCACGTACCAAGTCAGTGGATTATAGGGAGATATTAGTGATCCTGGAAGAGTACTGGGACATAGTCATGCTACCCTACTGTAAATTCATCTTCTCCTATATATGTAAAGAGTATAAGGCCACTATGATGAACACCACCATGAAAATGAGCTCGATGTCCGCCCAGCTGTGGGTCACCTCATTGTGTATATGGGGCATCAAGAGCCACAATATCCCTGCAACTTCATGAAAAAGACTAGATGCAAGGATCATCATAAGGCCATCTAGTGTACCAACCTGGCATAAAACACTTACTACAACATCTAGCCATTCTTCAGCTGCCTACGGGGCTGTCTAGCCTCGGAACATCAGAGGCCTCTACCATTGAAACTCGTGCAACCCGCTCTATCGGTGTGCATCCTCTACTGGTGGTGTTGGTGGAAACAGTTTCCCAATGGGTAGTGGTGTTGGTGGTACACCACCCAAATCTAATAAGGATATTAGAGGGCCCTACATAGAGGCTTCATCGCTCGGTGGGTCGTCATCACATACTCTCTCGTTTATCCTGGTAGGCTGTCTACGTGGTGGCATCCTGAAAGAAGACTAGTGTGCCATGGTCAATAAGTTACACCTGGTGAGCTAACTCAAAGTGATGAGAATACAAAAAACACTTCATAAACAGACACAATCAGTTTTTCCCTCCACAGATTCAGAAAATCAGAATTCACGTTCTGAGTGTATAGATACGTCGGCCACCAAACCAACACTTGATCCCCGAAACTAAACACAAATCTAATAACACATTAAAGAATTGAGACATTGAAAGGATCAGAGGCCCAGTTATTTGGTATAACTGACTGTTCTGATACCACATTATCATGACCCATCCCTCGAGGCTCGTATCGTGACTACCCCAAGCCCGCCTTCCACAGGCCAGGGACTATAGAGCTTCACCAAAATGGGGTATCAATAATACAGGAAGGAATTTTCTTTTAACCTATACAAACACCTAATCCACGAACACAACAAGATGAAACCATAATGTATACAGCTATAGTAAATGTGTGCTGAAATTAAATGGGCTAAAATACCATCCCAACTTAAAAGTACAAGTACAACTGGAAAGTACAAATACCACTGAAAATGTTAAAATAGATCTATGTTCATCTATTAAGGATCATACATGATGGGTAGGTATAGATCACTATTAGAAGACCTTGTATCACATCACGAAAAATGATCCACCTTAGAGCATCATCTATTCCTAGCTCCCTCATCCTCGATTAATGTTGATTGTCGTCAGCATAAGACAAAACAATGTGTGGGCATAACCCAAGTAGGGGATAAT
This sequence comes from Viscum album, assembly GCA_963277665.1. Classification (NCBI taxonomy): domain Eukaryota; kingdom Viridiplantae; phylum Streptophyta; class Magnoliopsida; order Santalales; family Viscaceae; genus Viscum; species Viscum album. The sequence goes on from OY728166.1 coordinate 1,381,462,133, forward strand.
ATAACGATAATCATTAGGGACCCCAAGACACATGTTGGTCTCCCAAAGTTCCATAAATGGAATACCCTCATATAAAGTCCTCAATATGAGAGCACGAAGCAGTGGACATAAACAGTACTTAGGTATATGCCCATACATATACATAAGTTATCATGATATGGTTATCTCATACATGAGGAATGAAAAACACAAAGGTAGTACCGTGAAGGTAAAAGACTCAACTCACACAAGGTAAAACGTATATAGATAAGTATATTGGATTATTCATAAGCCATATCATCATTTTCTGTTAAGAAGTACTGCATCTAACTCACACATGGTTGATAGGTACTATTACTCACTGACCCACATAGGATCTGAACCACATGAGAATGGTATGCACTGACCCACACATGAATCGCTGAGCACTAACCCACATAGGATCTATTATATTCTAACAGACATAGTATCGATAGATTATGAAAAACAGAAGAATGATACATGCTGACACACACAGGATTGATGTTCATTATCCATGTTACATCATGCCAAAGGATTCCCCACACCCAGTGCACTCAAGATTTGTAGAGTATTCCCTTAGAGATAACGATTGTTCCTAAAATGATAATATTCTCCATAAAATAGTAACCCAAAGGACCGCCATGTATAAAGGGTTCCAACATGACAGACGGTATTTCAATCAGATACCTAGTCTATGAGTTATAAGCGGTTTAGCACCAATGGCCCAGTTGGATTCGGGTCCGATCAACTCTCTTAAAAACTCAAGTGGGGTATCCCAAAAGGAGAGTCTCACTCCACGGGTCTCAACTCTATAGAGGATTTGTCAAATGGATGATTGGTTATCATTTTATGGTTGGTTATGTGTTTCTGGGTCTAGATGGGCACATGTCCAATCGGACCAGGTCAGACCGACCTGGCTATGATGTGTCACGGAGGGCTCAACCCACTGGGCCACGGTCTAGCCTAGACCTCAAGGGGTGGCCTGGCCCACATAGGGGGTGTGTCTCAACCCACTGGGAGTGATGCCTGACCAAGTGGGGAGCGACTTATAGGACGCACGACCCGCGGTCGGCCCGAGCTTGCAAAAGGGGGGAGGGGGTTTTCCCCTATTCGATTGAAGAAGTGGAAGAGCCTTTGGCGCTTCCAAGTCACCCATGGGTCCTAATGCTGGCCCTGCCTCCATGGTATCCGATCCTCGGAGCCATCGGTTTCGCACTGGTCACACCGCCCACTTTGTCTACGGCCGACCGGTGTGTCGGTCGCGTCTTCCAACAACCATAGTTGATGAGGCGCAACCAGTTCCTCCAATAGCATGGGTTTTCCGCCTATCTCCTCATGGCTGGTCAGTGTGTTGTCCACCGCCTTCATCAACCATGACATCAGTCGTAGCCCCTTGCTCATCGGCGACATGCGATGATGCCCCACACCTCCTCCGTAGCCGGCCTGTGTCGACTGCCATAATCATTTGTGACCTCATGGCTCATCCAACCCAATGGAAAAGCTAGAGAAGAATGAACCAACATTAACAGAAGAGGGGATGAGCCTTGTTATTTTGGCCCATGCCCTCCGTGTTAGGTTGATAGCATGTGGGTAGGATGTATTCAAATAATTATTTTAAAAAGTAAATATTAAACCCTACCTAAATATTTTTGGAGAGCCTCTGTGCTTGAGCAAGGGACAATGTTCGTCATTCGGTGGCCCTCATCACCTCCTATTGGAACTGGCTACATCCTCAAAGGTTTTGGTATCACGACACTTTATCAGCACTTTGTTGCACGGTGAAGCACCGTCAACACCTCTCCCCAAGCTCCCTACAAATACGAGGATGTGGTTTCTAATGCTCGTGGGATTTAATGACGATTAATTAATTAGGAACCTGTCTAATTCCCCAACAATGATGTCACATATGAGTGAACGGTCAAGCCATTTATTCATTTGACACATCACTGGTCCCGTGTTGCCACTTGTACATTGGTGGAAAAGAAATAAAATAAAATTAAAAAGTTAATATATTTATTATTATAAGTCCCAAAATATAACCTTTTCTCCAGACATACTGTGGTCGAAGTGAAGCCTCCCTTAAGAAAATCTCTCCAGTACAATTTCAATGGTTCCCTCTTATTTTTAATCCAAGAACCAGTTCAAAATTTAGAAAACATTTCTCACTCGTTTACTGAACATACCTTAAAAAAGATTAGAAACTCATTCTGAGCACATAGATACTTGGAAACACGTGCCGTCAATATCCATAGACTCATAATATTTCCTTTTAATTAAAAAAATGACATGTAAAAATCTAGATCTTTCCACTTATCCCACAAATAATTGGATGCTTCATTATCCAAATAGAAATGATGCTTTGGATAATATTAATTACTATCAAATTTCATGAATGTAGTGGAATCTCATCCTTGGGGGCATCCAAATATTACTTTACTTGGAATATCCATCCATCAAAGAGAGGGATTGGAATAGTAAATTATAATCAAGCAAAAACTCTATCACTGGAAGGGGAAAATCATTCTTCATAAATGGTTTTTGAGTTCCCATAAATCAATATAATCTAAATATCCCATTATTCTCGATGAATAGAACAATTTTATGTATCTATATGGGGTACTAGATATACATAATGAATATGGATATGATAATATTTTCAATATCATTCTAGAATAGAGTACCTTTAGAGGGGTGCATATACATAGGAGGCCATTTGAACCCATAATGACTTGGTGTGGGGACAAGATGGTGAACAATGACATGAGGGTCTATCCATATTATCTAATCAAATATATAATATAATATATAAAGACATAAAAATATTTTGGTCGCATATCTACTCTCTACGAGAAATGGTTAGATAGAATGGTATTGACCTCATATATTCCTCAGTACCATGCTTTTCATGGGTTAACTCATTAATGGTGGTATAAAAACACTCTTAAAATTCTGGAGGAGACTCTTCCAAATCCACATGGTCATCCATGACATGATAATTAGAGGTAGGAGGAAATTCATAGATATTAGGTTACATTTAAGAATCATTGTTACTAAATCTGAAACCATTAGCGGGGGGGTTCCTATTCTATGGAAAATATAATGAAAAAATCATTTATGATACTTCCATCAAATATTTGACTATGAGGTTCACCATTGATGTATAATCAATGGTGATGAATATCTCATCGCTAGGTTATTATATATGTGAATAAATGTTGGAATCCTAAGGAATATTGGACAAGATATGAACATATTAGTACATTATAGGATTAGGGTCCACTAGTTTTAGCTAATCCAATCTGGTGTAGAATTGTGATGTAATTTTTGGGAACTCCACTTTCATAGACACACTAAAAAAAATTTCTTATAAACAATAAAACCAACCATTAAGTTTTTATTTTTTCTATATAATATATGAATTAGGATAATATAGATATCATTCATGGATATTCAAGGATCGAGTGTAGTGGTTGTCATATCATTGGGTTCATTAATGTGATCAACCCAATTTGTATGATTCTAATTCCCATCTATTTTGTAGTAGATTAAATCTGGATAATAGGATTTATTAGAGTCAAATGGGGACATTTCACCTTGTAGTGCCCCTAATTCACTATTGAGGGTGTATTTTAGGTGTATGTGGTACAAATAAGTGGTCGATGTATTCAAATGAAGTCATAGTCTTTCCAACAACATGTTGTTGGAAATGTCCTATGAGACTACCACAACATCAGTGTCTTATATTAGACCACTAAATGAAGTATTAAGATAAATATTTCCATACAACATATTTTCACTATTATTATACCTATAATTAATAATGTTAGAGGGGTTTAAATATTATTCTTTGATTCATAACTTATCAAGGATGCGGGCTGGGATAAGGTTGATCCTTATCCGATTATTCAATAGGATCTAGTGGATTTTCATCCCATTAAACAATAATAATATAGAAAAACGGTGTATATTCCACTTAATGATAACACCATTTCTTTATAAAAAATTATATGAAGGCTCGACACACCTATTTCTCAGCCTCTTCTATGTGTTACACCTCAATGGAAACTAAATCAGCTTCGAAATGTAGTGGTCTATTAAAATAACATGCATGGGAATACCTCATTTCCCCAGAATAGAATAGATCTTCAAAGATCTAACACCTCACATGTATTATATTATTGTTGTTTATCACAACATATTTCCATTCTAGGGGAATATTATTTATATGGGCGACACTCCTTGGTAGGGTGTGCAGCGAATGGCATTTGATAACTGCTAGGGCATGGCTAGTATTTGAAATAATGTAGTGATGAATAGATTGTATAATATGAGTAAATATAATAAAACTACCATTTAGTATAAGTTGGGATCTTCTTGGATGTGGATAATCACAATGTGGTCTTGGAAGAGTTAGAATGTAAACTAAAACATTCAAGAGTAGAGGTGTTCTTGACCACACAAACTAGGAGGGATATGATTACTATGCTTGATAATTAATATGCAAGACTTTCTCTCTTGTCTCAATAGCACGGATGGGCTAGTTTGAGGCACTATCTTGGACATTATATCTTATTACACATCCTCTACCATTCTATAAACTACATCATATAGAGGCATATATGGTTTTACATGGTATTTCCCACCATTAGGCATTGGAAAGTGGTTAAAAAGATCAATAAAATTCATGAATACACACTCCAACTCATCATCCGTTGAATATTCTAGGGAATGGTGGACACAGGACATATCACTAAACACAAAATTCATAATGTCATTGAGGGTGTCAGATGAATTTGGAATCATGGTGGTACCCTGATTCCCCTTTCATTATCACCATCTTTTCTTCTAATATTTTGAAGGATGTAAGGAAGGTGTGAATGTAGTGGTCAGAGGAAATGCAGAGATAATTAGAGGTTCTGGATTTCTCAAGGAATCTTTGGTTATACCATGAGAATGTGAGTCTTACTAATGATTTAACTAGTAGTAATACTTCTGTTTTCCGTTAACTGGATCCTATTTCCACTCAATGTAGTCTTCACTTCATCTATCAGGGTTAGAGGATACATGAGTCACCTAATCTATAATGTCACCAAACATTACAAATACATGATAAACATAGACCTAGAGACAATATTTTACCAAAAATGATTACTCGATGGATTTTATAAGGATCCATTAGAATGTGAAAAAATCTGGATGACCATGGATATAGGCCTCCTAGTGTCAAATTCACTCTAGAAAGTTCAAAATTCTATTATATGGGGTATAAATGAAAACCCATAGGACCTCTGAATCCCTGATGGGATTGTTCCAAATTATTTTTTAGTAAATATTTCAATGGGATCTTGTGGTTGATAGGAGATGGGGCCATATATTCTCATCATTCTGGCTGCACATGGGGAGGCTGTGCTAGGAAGTTCTGTTCTAGTTACGGATGAAATGGGTAGGGATGTGCTCATTAGGGTTCATGCATTATGTGGTAAAATAGGTGTACAAAATAATGAACATATATGTTCATAGAATTAGTTTAATCTACTTTCATATAACATCTCAGGGGTTTTGTAAGGGGAAATTGATTTGGTTGCTTCGTAGTCCATTTTAATCCTTTTTCCTAACATTGATCCGGTTTAGAGGATTCCTAAAATCAATCTGGGTAGTTTACTAAGATAAGGATAAGTAATAAAGAATTATTTACATTTTCATATACATAATTAGTAGCTATTCATGGGTGATCCACATATCATGTGATTAATAGAGTCCTTTCCATCAGGTGATGAATTCGACAACTCACTTATTGGGCCTTTTTTAACACATGAATGATCATAAATTCCCATATTATGCATGGTAGAGTTTAAATGGTGGAGTATCTATCATAGAAGGTCCTATTAATTTGTAGTGGAAGTTACTAGGACATGGATTTACTATATAAGAGTATGCCTATGCACAATATGAAGGAAGAATCAGAGCTTGGTGTCCTTCCTACTATTCATGAATCCCCAACCTAGGGCCACACCATGAGGTGAAGTATAAGGACCCATCTTTATTACATAAAATAATCATTAATTTAGTCAATAAATCACTTCATTTAACATTGAAGATCTTATAAGTATTTTACATTAAGATAATTAGGACAAAATACGTTTATAAAATTACACATTATTTCAGATTGTATAGCATAAAAACAATATTCTTTTATTTAAACATATACAAATTCTCACATAAAACATGGTTTCATATACTATAGTAAAAACAATTAACATGGATTCCTTCTTATTTATAAACATCCTTATGACCAATGAAAATAATTTAAAAATTTGGGTTGAGAACAAAATCTTAGTAAGGGATATAAAAATAAGGAATGAAGGCATTAGTCCATGAACACATGTAACGTAACAATTCATTTTCATAATATATACTTGTCACCCATATATACATATTTTGTGAAACATCGGATGTAAAAAATATCCTCACAAAACAAAATAACATAAATATAAACATCAAGGTAACATGGTACATTACTTACATAATCTTGTAACCCTCTCGGCTACCTTATAATTTGTAACCCTCACGACTACCTTACAATATTTGTTACAATAGCAGTTACACTTAGAGTAATCATACGGCCGACCTCCAACATACATATACCCAATGAAAAAGTTTGAAACTATAGGTCCCACCCTTCCTAATCATCTATTTTCATGATCTATAACATAATCATACAACATGAATAATAGCATAAAATCATTGATTCTAAATTTTATAAAATAGAATTTTGAAATAAGATTTTAAATGAAAAGTATCTAATAAAAATAATATTATTGTTGTGGGACTTAGTATTGTTGATGGAATATGTATATACTCTATAAAGACACATAATTAAACATAATATAATTATAATTCATCACCAAAAAAATTTAAATTCCACATAAATAATAAAGTATATTGTTAACCCAAATGATGGAAATCAGGTTAAGAATTCCCTTACCTCAGGTTTTTCTTACTTCTAATTCATTTAATACTATTATATAATGGTTAAAATACTGATATTAATATCTTAAATAAAATTACATCATAATAATACCTAATATGATCATTTAATTAAATCATTTCTCTATTTAATTGTTAGTATTTTGTTCCTTGCACTGTTTTGTTGAGTTCTTTACATAATTTCCATGATAGGTTCCTGATGGTTGTTCTTGTCAATTGGAAGATAAACTCCATAATTCGAATGGAGTGGTATTAACATATTTCAAGAAAAATAAATTATTCAATTTATAATTTTTATTTCTTTCATCAGGATGATTCATGAGTTACAACATTATTGATATTTTTTTTAGTTAGTTTGGCGATTATTCGATCCTAAATATCTCATTTAGTTTGGTAAATTAATATAATATGTTAAAAAAAGATTCCATAACCTAATATAAGTTATAATACATAAATTATATTCTCTTTTAACCATAAAAATGGTTTCATGACAATACATAATGTAATTAAAGAAAAATTTAAATCACATCATCCACGATGTCGGTTATTGGACACATCGCGAACAGTGTTTTAATTCCTTGAATAGGTGGGAGGTGAGAAGAAGAATGTTGCTGAATTTTCCATGAAAATGAAAACATCAAGAGTATACATGATTTCTGGAGATTTCATGACTCTCGGATAAGAGGATGTGAGGAATGAAGAATAAAGGAAATGAACTCAAAATAAAAGAAAAATTGAGAAATCTCTCAAGAAAATTAGGCATCCTAAGGATGTCACAAAAAATTTCATAAAATATTTTGTTGATAGAAAGGGGGTATCTCATCAATAATACTTTATATGGTCAGTAAGGGGGTTTGAAATTACAAATCCCAACATAGGACAACATAAATTAAAAGGAATAACATAAATTTAAAGAAAGGCAAGAAAATAAAAGAGGATGTTTACCTCTTGATCTCTTCTCCTTCAGACACTTCTTAATGACTTTGGTTTTGGCCTTTGGATGATACCTAATGCTCTAGTACGTTGGGAAGAAATTAGTGAGAAGTATTGGAAAAAACATAGGTAAGTCTCAAGTCTTGATATGGGTGGGAGGAAGAGGGTAATGTGTGTGGTATTTATAGTGGAGGAGAGGGGATATTATTCATTATTTTAATCATTATTATAATATGTTTTCTCAACAGATTTAATAGTCTTACTTCATTTTACACAAAATTTTAATAATGGCATGTGAGTTTGAACCAATTGGTTTTACATCAGCCTTTCATTACATATGATGGAGTTAGTCAATTATTTACCATTTATCGTATTTTACTGTATTTTACTATTCATAAAAAATTCTAGAATTTTGGAACATTACCGAAAACTTCACCATAACCATTTCTCGATTCGTAGAATTCAAAAATGAACTTCGTTTTTTAAAAATAATTTTATAAATATTGTTATTTTAATTCTTAAATAAAAGCACACTTAATTCAATAATTAAAAATTTTAATACTACATCTTATTTTATATCACAATGAACAATTAACCAATATTTCATTATAATATAGCCTTATGAAAATAAAATTATAATAAAATTTCCAATTCATTAGTTTCATATTACTATTGATATTAATATTCATAAGTGTATGTTATTATTTACCAAAAACACATGTTTGTTCCCTCAGACTCCAAATATCATACAGAACACAAATCTAGATGACTTTATATTGAAATTCAAAACATATAAGCAGAAGAGTTATGTTTAAAATTTAGTTGTAAATATCTACTTAAAAAAGTTCATGGATTTCAATTAGTTTTTAGAAAACCTTGTGGTGCTAAATTCTCTCCACCTTCTGAAAATTATGTCCTCTCATTTTTATTTACTTATTAAACAATTGTGGGTATTTTTCCCCAATATAATTTCTAAACTCCCATGTTGCTTCTTCAATAATGTGGGTTTTTTTCACAAAAACATTACCTTGTAAATTGAATTTTGATGCAATACTTGTTCCCTTCAATCAAAAATCATACCTTTTTTTCTTCATAAGAAAGGTTCTCTTCTAGCTTAACTATTTCTAGGAGAAATACATGTGGTGAATCTGACATATAATTCCCCAACATCGATTAATAAAAAACATTGTGTACCTAAGACAAACTCATAGGCTGACCTAATCATTATAAAACTGGTCTAACATTCTCTAGGATTTCAAAAGGACTAATGAATCACATAATTATCTTCCCTTTATTAATGAAATGCATCAAACTTTTCCAAGGAGAGATTTTAAGGAAAACATGATCACCTACCTTGAAAGAGAAGTATTTTTTTTGTTATTTGAATTACTTTTCTTCCTAGTCTATGTTTTCCTCGTGTTCTTATAGATAATATTCAATCCCTCATCCACTTACTCTTCTAATTATGAGCCCATCAACATTCATTCACCAACTTCATCCCATAATGATAGAGTTTGACACTACTTCCCAAAAAATGCCTCAAATGGTACCATTTGTATAATGGATTAAAAACCATTATTATAAGAAAACTAAACAATGGAAAGATAATGACCCCAAAATCCCTAATAGTCCATTGGACAAGATCGATGCATATCCTACAAAGTCATAATCATTCATTCTGACTACACATCTAACTGATGATGAAAAGATATACTAAAATTTAATTATGTACCCAATGACTTCTAAAGTATCTTCAAAAGGTTAGATGGGAACCCGGTATCCCGGTCCGATATCATTGAAAGGGGAACTCCATGTAACCTAAAAATCGCGTTGTGGTGTAGTCGAGAATGATGATCCAAAAACATTGTATCTGGAATAGATAGAAAATGTGCATATTTTGTCAGCTGATCAACTATAACCCAAATTTCATTGTTACCTTTATATGTATTAGGTAGTCCTACCACAATGTCCATGGATACATTCTTCCACTTCCAATCTAGAACTGTCAAAGTCTGAAGCAGCCCCATCAGTAAAGACCACTCTACATTAACATATTGACATGACAAACATTTCATGGTGAGATTAGAATTATCAATTTCCATTCCATCCCACTAGTAATACTACCGAAGGCCTCTGTACATCTTAGTATAGCTAGGATGAACTGAAAATGGAGAACTATGAGCTTCAAACAACCATGATTTCTTCAAATTAGAACCACAAGGCACAAACCTCCTTATTCCAAATATTCAAACACGGTCTTAATCATGGTTAAATTATGGAAAATTACCCATTTTAACCAATTATACCATTTTATGTATCTCTTGGTCTTCCTTATGTGCCTCCATAATTCTGTTAGATAACTATGACATCACTGAAACCTGAAATAAAATAGATGTATTTCCTTCACCAACAACTTCAACAAAAAAAAACATCAAAGTATTATTCAACGGATCATCTTCCAAATTTAACATGGTTAATGATGTATGATGTTTTCGACTCAAGGCATCTGCCATGTTTTTTTCTTTTCTTGGATTGTAATTGATCGTGAAATCATAATCCTTTACTAGTTCATTCCATATTCTCTACCTCATTTTAATTCTTTTCGAGTGAATATTTATATCAGACTTTTATGGTCATTATATATTTGACATTTGGATCTGTATAAATGTTTCCTTTAAATTTACAAAGAATTAACTACAGCAGCCAATTCCAAATAATATTTGGGATAATTTAACTCATGAGGGTTTAGTTTTCTTGAAGCATATTAAAGTACCTAATCATTCGGCATCAAAACCGAACCATGTCTTTTTAAAGAAGCATCACTGTAGATGAAAAAATCACCATTCTGTGAAGGTAGGGCCAAAACCGGAGCATTCACCAATTTCTTCTTCAGTTTCTAAAAACAAACATCACATTCTTATATCCCAACAAATTTAACCCCTTTGGGTTTTAACTTATTAATACATCTACATAAAAGTGTAATGTAATTAAAAACCATCTGAAATAACCTGCTAATCCAAGATAACTATGAATCTCAGTAACATTTGTAGGTCTTTTCAAATTATTATCCACTTTTGTTTTGGTAGGATCAAGTTTTATTCCATCTTTATTTATAATATCCCTTAGAAATGAAATCTATTTGAATTGAAAATTACACATACTGAATATTTCATACATTTTTATTTCCTTTAAGGTTTATCAAACAACCCTTAGATGTTTTTCATTCTCCTCTTTGTTTTTTTAAAATACCCGAATGTCGTCGATAAACACAACCACAAACTTATCAAAGAACCCATGAAATATTCTATTCATAAGGTTAATGAATATATAATGTACATTAGTTAACCCAAAAGAAATAACAAAAAATTCATAATTCCCATATCTAGTATGAAAGTATATTGTTAGGATGTCATCATGCTTCACCTTTAACTGATGGTATCCAGATCTCATGTCAATTTTGGAAATGTACTGAGCTCCCTGGAGCTGATCAAACAATCCATCAATATGAGGCATATGATACATTCTTTTAACTGTGATGTTATTCGAATCTCTACAATCAGTTCATAGCCTCATTGAACCATCTTTGTTATTAACAAACAAAACATGGTCACCCCATTGTTAAGTCCTTGGATTAATAAAGCATTGATCAAGAATATCCTGGAACTGATTTTTCAATTAAATAATTTCTATTTGAGCCATATGATATAGGGGTTTTGATATTGTCTTAGCATCAGGAACTATGTCAATTATGAATTATACTTCTTGATTAGGTCTTACAATAGGTAACTCATCAAGAAAAACATCATTGTATTCATTTAACAGAAGAACATAATCAATCTGAATAGTTCCCTTGTTTTCAACAATATGAGAATTATAACATTAATTTCCATATTTTAATAGTTTCTCATCTTCCTAATATGTCATTAATTGTATGAGTCCATTATTGTATACAAACTAATACTATTTCTGAAAAAACTTCATTATCTCTACAGTCAATCAAAACAAGATAAACAATAGCCAATCCATTCCCAGAATAACATCAAACTCGACTAAGGGTAAAACTACATGGTTTGCAGGTAATTTATTTCTAGATACCATAAATTAAATATTCTTATAATCCCACTTTTCTATAATATTTCTTCGAGTGTTTTAACAAAATTTTATGGTCTCATTTTTTGAGTTGATATTTCAAATTTACCAGAAATGTTCCCAGAGATGAAGGACTCTGTGGACCCTGTTCCAAACAAAAATTTAGAAAAAAATGATTAAAAAAACAAAGTAACTGAAACAACATCATTGGATGGCTCGACATATGCTGAAATAATCACCAAATATCACACAACACCTTTCTGCTTATAGTCTATCTTATTTGAATCATTTAGTTCTCTCTTTGGGTAGACATTTTCATTGTGACCCATCTCACCACATTTAAAAAACATTACAATTTTCTTACCTGTATTATTATTATGATCATTTTCATTGTAATCTCATGCCATATTTCCAACTATACCACTTTCAAAACACATCCCAGTTTTAGTAAGACATTCCCCAAGGTTCTTCATGCCACACTTTTCACAAACTGGAAACTGAATTTTCTTACCATTAGATTTATTTTTTTGATTCATACCCATCGCTTACCATATGTTCCTCTTCTTCTATTTTTTATTCAATTTTCATGTGATTGTCCAGAAACTCTATCACTAACCTCTCTTCACACTGGAAAAGTTTCTCATAATATTTGAATTTGTGGGTTTCCAATGCCCTTTGATACCTTCACTTCAATCGTGAGTTAAAACAGTTGGTTTTGTTATCAAGATCCAGAATAATATTTGGAGCATACCTCACCAGTCGAGTGATGTTTTCTTCGTACAGAGCCACTGAATATTCCCCCTTTTCCTTCAATCCATGTAATATCTTCTCCATCCTATGTCACACTACCTTAGGAAAGTATTTTTCAAGTAAAACAATTTTAAATTCATCCCACTAGAAGGCATCAAAATCCTCTCTATCCAAAATATTCCTTACCATTGAAGATAGTTGATCAGATTCATCTTGGAAATGAAAAATGTAAATAAATACCTTTTGATTATCTAAACATCCCATTACATCAAATATATTTTCAAGGGATTTAATATATCCTTCAGCCGCTACTGGGTTAGAAGATCTGTTGAAAGTTGGAGCGTTTTGTCTCATAAAATGTTCCACTATTTTCTTATTCTATAGTGGTACATCATGTTTTTTCTTGAATTTATTCCAACACCATTTATTTATTGCATTTCCAGAGCCATTACATTCACAAACTAGTCTACTCTAATCCATACCACTTCGGGTTTCCGATTCAGATGGATGTTGTTCTATCAGTGTCTTTCCTCTTCGGCTTCCCTGTTTCATCTACGAACAACCATTCTGAACAAACATATCTCAGTCAATGAAAAATGGTAATATTTAAAGTCAATATTTTTTCAAATTGACCAAAAAGTATAATAAAATTATGGCAATATATTAACATCATTTTAACCATTAATGTTATCTAAACCATCCTCTAAATCCAACTATAAGTAGATATCGTGATTACATTACATAATCATGAATTTAGTCAAAAAATCACTTTGGTTCAAATTAAGGATCTTTTCATGTTTATAGATTTACATTATTTTGACGTAATAAATTCTTAAAATTACACATTATTATATATTGGATACCATAAAAACAATATTCATTTCTTGAAAAATATAAATAATTCACATAAAACGTGGTTTCTTTCACTAATTATCAAACATTTAACTTGGCTTTCTTAATTTCCATAAACATCCTTATAACCTGTGAAAATCATTTAAAAACATGGGATGAGAACAAAATCTCATTAAGGGATATTAATATAAGTAAGTAATGCATCAGTTCATGAACACTTGTAACGTATGAAATCATTTTCAAAATACATACCTTTCACCCATATATATTAACTTTGTGAAACATGAGATTTACACATTATCCACCTAAAACATATGAACATAAATAGAATCATAAATGTATCTTGGGACAGTACTTACATTATATTTTAACCCTCTTAGAAAAATTATAATTTGTAATCCTCACTGCTACCTTACAATTTGTGTAACCATAGCAGTTACACTTGGAGAAACCATACGGCCGACCTCCAACATAAAAATAACCAATGAATTGGAGGGAGAATATAGGCCATACTATTCATCATTGAAAATTCCCATGATCTGTAAAATAATAATACATCATTAATAATATCATAAAAACATTGCTTTTGAATTTGGTAAAACAAAATTTTAAAAGATGATTTAAAAGAAAAGTCCCTTATAGATATCATATAATTGTAGTGAGACATAATAGAGTGGATGGAATATTTATATACTCAATAAATAAACCTAATTAAATATAATATAATATGAATTAATCACAATAAAATTTTACATACCCCATAAATAATGAACTATAAGGTTAACCCAAAGGATTTAAACCAGATTAAGAATTCTGTTACCTCGGGCTTGTCTTACATCCAACTTATTTAATCATTTTGTACAATGGTTTAAAGATTGTTATTAATATCATGAAGGAACAATTTAATATTTATTATACCTTATATAATCATTTAATTACATTATATCACCCTTACATTGATAGTATTTTGTTCCTTGCACTATTTTGGATGAGTTCTTTACATGATTTCCATGATTGGTTCGTTATGGTTGTTCTTGTCAATTGGAAGTGAAACATGAGAATTATAATGTTGTGGTATTTAAATATTTCTAGATCCATAAATTTTACCATTTATCAATTTGTCTTCTTTCTTAAGGATGATTCATGAGTTACAACAATATAGATAATGGATTAGGTTATTTTTTGTGATTCTTCGATTGTAGAGATCTCATTTTGTATCATAAATTATTATCATGTGCGAACAATGATTACATAACCATATATAACATATAATACATAAATAATATCATCATTAAACCATTAAAATGGTTTCATAACCTGAATTGAAGGAATTAATTTAAATTTAAATCACATTTTCCATGACGTCGATTATTCAACACATCCCGAACAATGTTTTTATTCCGTGAATAAGTGAGAGATGAGAGGAACAGTGATGATAAAATTTCCATAAACAAGAGAAAATATATAATATATATTTTTTCTTGATTTTTATTCTTCCTGGATAGGATTATGTATGGAAAGAAGAAGAAATGAAAGGATCTCAAAATAAAAGAAAAATTGAGAAATCTCTTACGAAAATTCGGCATCCTAACGATGTCAAATAAAATTTCATAAAATATTTTTATCAGATAAAGGGGGTATCCCATAACACATACATAATATGGTATATAATGTGGATATATAAAGACATATCCCAACATATTCCAAATAAATTTAAAAATAATATCATAAAATTCAATAAAATAATGAAAACCAAAGAGGATGTTTTCCTCTTGATCTCTTCTCCTTGCTATCCTTTTTATGGACTTTTTTTTGGAATTTTGTTGAGACTAACATCTCTAGGAAGTTTCTAAGTCCCTTGGTAGAGGTATTGTGATGGATATAGATAAATATCAAGGCTTGAGAGATGTGAAAATAAGAGGGTAATGATGGTGGTATTTATAGTGGATGAGAGGGGGTATTTTTCATTACTTTAATCACTACTATAATATTTTTTCCCAAGAATATGAATATTCATAATTCATGTGACCCCAAATAGTAATAATGGCATGTGAGTTTGAACCATATGGTCTTACAACATCTTCTTAGCACCTATGATTCAAAAATCAAGTACTTATCATTTATCATATTTTATCATAATTTACAATACATAAAAAATTATAGTATTTTAGAAATTTGCAAAAACATATCTGTAACAATTTATAGAAGTTTAGAATTCAAAAATGAACTCCATTTTTTGAAAATAATTTTCTATATATTATTAATTTATTTTTTAAATAAATTGATACTTAATTAACAATTTAAAAATTTTAAAACTACAACTTCTTTTATATCACATTGAAAAATTTTCCAAGATTCCATTATCATAACGCCTTCAAAAAGTAAGATAATAATAGAAGTTACTATTAATTATAGTCATATCACTATTCCAATTAATATTTATAATGGTTTGTTACTATTCACCAAAAACACAAGTTAGTTACATCAGACTCCAAATAAAGTTCTCCACAAAATTGTAGAAGACCATTTTTTAAATTCAAAACGTAAATGTAGAAAACTTATGATTAAAGTCTAGTTGTAAATATATAAATAAATAAATAATTCATATATTTCAAATTATTTTTTGAAAATCATGGGGTGTTAAATGAAGTGGGAAAGATACTATATTAGGTCACATAATATATTAAATGGGGTGAATCAGTGTTACCAAAATCCAATGGTTATTAAGAATTATCCTCCCATTCTGGATATTTCCTTCCATAATGTGATATTCCAACCTATTATATTTCCATGTCCTCGATGATAGTATTTAGATCAGCTATCATGTTATATTGGTGATGTTATTTGGAAACCAATTCATTGATAGGATCATGGAATTTAGTAGTGGTATAGTCTTTATCCCAAAGAAGATAATTTTTCTTCCTAGGCATAGTTGGTGATTAATATATATATCTGATTTTGTATCATTCAACATCTTCCTACAATAATTTTGGGAGGCCACCATGTATGAACTATAGTGTCTAACCATGAAAGAACGTGTTCCACGCTATAAGAGAAAAGGTGTTAAATAAAGAATTGAAAGGATCTATTCAGTTCTAAGAAATGAGATTAGTATTGATCCAATTATACTTCTAATGATATTGGAGCAATTCAGCCACCATGTGTTTCAAATTTTCTTTCGACACATTTTCAGATTGGGTAGAAGGTTCAACATGTCCCATTACCTTATCTATTTACTGATGTATAGGCTATAACATCCCATTTTGGGAAATTCTAAGGTGTATTCTTTATCTCTACTTAAATAGTTATGCTACAATCATTGGGTTCTGCCTCATTTTGTGCCACACCTTGAGACAGGTCTATCAAACCATGCCTTGTGCCAGCTGCATTATTCCTCATATCATCTAACATGTCGATGATTACCATATTCACCATGTTCATAGTTAAATGGGAATCTTCATCATTGGTATATAAGAAAAACTATCAATATCACTACTTTCATAGGATAGGTATGATGTGGAGGGAATCATACTAACCCAAGCCTCTAATATATACATATAGAAATTTCTACTCCATAACCCGGTTGGGGCATAATAGGGCTCTTAACATAGATCTACTAGAGAGTATGGTGGTATCCATATCACTCTGGGTGATAAGCTACCCAGAGCCTTGTGATGTCAACCTTATTTTAATGTTTATTGAAGACATTAATGTGTGCATGGCTCCCTATGTAGGTCAACTGCAAGCCACAAAGGTGTTGATATCCCACACATATGATCTAGAAGAAACACATTATTCAGTCCTTGGTGAGGGATTTCTTGATGAAAATTCTGGAGGTATTGGTAGAAAAAATACAACAAATATCTGTCCAATGTCTATATCATGACACGTGCTCTCTTTAATAGAGGAAGAGTACTGCACTTGGTTGGCCCAGAACTAGATTGTACAAGCTAAAGTAATTTTACTGGCATCAATAGTGAACAAATATTTGGATTCTCTATCGATATAGGGGACTTCTCTTGGGTAAAATATTTTCAACATCTTGATACAACTATTGGAGGTGGATCTAACTTCGTTATCGTGTCCATACAAGATGTTGTTTTCACCACCACATCATTCATGAGAGTGGAAACATCCATAGGTGTCTTAGCAGAGTGCTCATTGTAATATGATGGAATCAAGGTAGACCGTGACATCTTCAAAACAACTTTTATGTAGGTAGAGAGGAGGGAAACTGATGAAAAAAATTAGTTTACACTATGAGTCCCTTAAAGGGGTAATGAATTCCCTCAACCTATAGTTATAGCTAGAGAAATTTGGGGATCCTCTGGACCTCATATTTTTGAATGATAGGTCTTAATTAGTGGCCTTATGGCCCAAAAAATGGTTGATGGGGTCATAAGTCCCTAATTTAGTTGATCATCCCTTTCGAGTTTGAGAGATGGTTGATAACATGTTACTTCCCAGGGTTTTCCTCTGATAATAGGTATTCTCCCCAATTCCATATGATGGTTCTTCAATGCATGTAATTTATTTTCATTAAGGAATAGCTTAGTAATAGTTTATGTTTGTGTGGGGTGGATCTATATTTTTATGATTTATTGAGATGGGAGGACCACTACATTCATTTTAAATTGAGTGGGAATGATATCTTCTTTGGTTATCAAGGGATCAGGGAGGCTTCCTCTTCGGTTGTCGATGGATCTGGTATGACTTATTATTTGATTATCAGTGTCATTTAGAGGACCTTCATATTGATTTTTGGTGGTATAGGGGGAGGACCTTTATACTGGAAATTGGTGGAGTAGGGAGGACCTCCTATATGGTATATGGTGGTGTGAAATGAGCTCTGATTTGATCGATGGAAGCATGGGCAGGACCTCTATAATGGTTAGTCAAAGAATGGGGATGACCTCCCAGATTATTTGTGGTAAAATGGTTAGGAACTATGTGCTATTTTTTGGTAGAGAGTATGAGACCTTGTCATTGACTTTCATCATCATGGTATGGCCATTAACAACTATCGGTTGTATTGATAACGAATAGAGTCAACACATCCTTCTGAATAGGTAGTTGAGACCTCGATCATATGAAAGAAAAAGATGGATACTGGTTCACTTGATGTAGGGATATAAAGTGATACATCTATGGTTATTGGGTGTACATGACCTATAGAATATTCAACTTATTGGCCAGTGACAAGGTCTTAACTTCTACATTGTGTGCTCTAGATTGGGGCTGATGACGAATGGATAAAATCAACCCACACTTTGTTCTATGAGACTGGCTAATGTTGAAACTAGAGTGGCATGGTCAAACCCCTACTGGGCATCTCCCACGTGTTATTAAATACAATAATGGTACAAAAATTCCCTACATCCTCGAAGTAAGGGACTGAGTTGTCAAAAAACAATGAGGAGAGGCTCCCAATGTAGTTTTCTATCTAAATATGGGGTTGTTTTTCCAGGTGTGTCCCTAAATGGTCATGGTATTGGTGATCCACTAATGAGTTGAAGTCATGGAGGGCTATATCCATGGTGGGAATGACCCTTTCCCACTCATACAAAATTACAATAGTATCGAACACCCTCATATGGATGACCTTAGAGGGTGATATAGGGAATGGGTTCCCAGAAACATATTTCATAAAAAATACAATGTGGTGATCTAATCCTGTTTTATTAATGCATTAATGTTTCAACTTCCCCTATTAATGCTGGTGCACTTTAATCAATATCTTGTTTCATTAGTCTTATAATCCATATTGATTAAACAGTAAGAATGATTATTGTGAAGGTGTTTCTAAATGCCTCACTGATATCCTTTCTTTACAAATTATGGATGTATTCATGGTGATGATGTCACAGACCAAGGATTCCCAAATATTATATAACCCCATATCACTGGTCAGTTTCCTTTTGGGACCACCGTGTCCTTTATAGGACCTAGTACTGAATATAAGGATTCCATTAAATGAAAATTTGTTAGTTCCCCAACCACCACTAGTCCCCACGTTGATGAAAATATTTTTCCAAATAGTTCACCATTTATGTTTCTGATGCTTTCATAGATTATATATATATATACCTCCACCTCATGGCAGCAAGCAACATTCATGTTTCCCAGAATATCCACATTCCAATGGTGGGAAGAATTCATAATGTTCATCTACGATGTCTTCTCCTAGCTCGAAATTTGATAAGTTGAATTAAGTTCCTCATAACATTCATTCCTCCTTGGATATTCTCTATTAGAATGGGTCACCCTCCTATATTTATTTCAGGTTCATGAATCTCATTACAAGAACTATCTTTAAGTAAGAATTAGTTAATTATGCTATATCTTTCTCGATAGAGTAGCAACATTCATTCATGGAAGGTAGTAGATTTTCTAACAATGAGCATTTATGGATGTTGGGTATCTTGGAAATGTATAAATTCATCCTCTTTGAGATGGAATCTCTTGTGTGTGGATTCATATCCATTGAACCAGAGGAATAAATTGTCAATTATAAGTTAATAAATGTCATGTCCATAAGTATTTCATGTGTTTTTACCATTAGAATCCCATTTTTATTTCCTGGTGTTAGTATTTTCGATGATGGAATGAGTTACTATCTTGTAGATATTGTCATCAGGTTAAGGCCTCGTGGGGGGAAGATATGAATGTGTTTAATGTCATATGGGGAAAGGGTAGGTTCATATTATATGTCTTGTGGGGATTGAATTATAGAGTAAGTGTTTCCCCTATAAGGAATATATCACACTTTAATGACATCGAGATTGAACCTCGATGAGGAATCATACATTTTCTATTTATGAGATAGGGATCAGAACCCACATAGTGTGTTGTCATAGTTTAAGGACTTGTGACATGACTGGTTAATGACATTTTACAATGTGATTTAAAAATTTTTGAATAGTGGAATTATTGTCAATGTGCGTTATTGTGGGTCTCACAAATAGAATCATCTAGTGAAAGGTTTGTTATCCCCTGACAGTGAAGCATTGTATAGGGATTATACATGAAGGATTCCCCGGTGTCAAAGTTTCATCATAGGTGGGTAGTTTCATTCTATAGTGGGGGGGAAGGTGGCGTCCCTTAAAGATTGTACATGGGGATCATGGGTCATCATATAGGGGTAATGATATAGTTTGACATCATGTTCATAGGATGTTTTCATGTAGTATAATGTCATACATGTATATGTAATGATATAAAATTTTATTTATTTTAGATCAGATGTTGTTTGGACTTATACCCAATGGTGGACGGTGTTAAGGTGAGAGGTTGATATATCATATAGAAACTCTACCATGTTTGGTTTATGGTTTCATGAAATGATTCCACCTTTAGATATTATGTTTCCCTTAAACATGAACATTTAATATGCGAAGAGGGGTGGCCCTACCATGGAAGAGAGGAATTCAGGAGGACTAACATTAGGGTAACTCTCCTTCAGAGAAATATGTTATATGTACGCATGATTAGGAGAAATAGGTACGATGAATGACTTGTCCACACATTGAGTAATTTTAGATGTACATAATGGTAGGTGGTTCCAATATCACATGCATCCAGTGTGAAACTGATCCTGAACTATATGATTACATGGGAACTAGGCAATAAACCTTCACGAAGGAGGGTAATCTAAAAGGAGGGACCATGTATAGGCTAATATGAAGGGCTTCAAAATGGTTAGGGAATATCGAATGATTGGGAAATCCAGAAAAACTGGGGGTATCATGGAGGTTAGGTGTCTTGGGATCGAGTATTATTTATGAAATAGGGTGACGTTTCTCAAGGTAAAGTGAATATTCCCATTTAGGTGGGATTATGAGATATTGTGATATCATGAAACCCCAAAATCCATGAACGTATTTATTCTTCTAAGAATATGTGAAACATTATGAATGGAATATTCACTAGGGGTTGAGGTTCTAAAAAAACCATTGGAGTCAGTTTCACAAATTATGGGTACATTTGGAGGTCCATCTCTTCTCTCTCTCTCTCAATGCTTCGATGAATCGTGAACTAGTAGTTTTTTTTTCAAAATGAAAAAGGTCACTTCCCCTTAAAATAACGAAATAGTGGGGTATTTGTTAGCTCAATAGAGGTGGGGGAATTGGTTTCTTGAATGAGGGATTATCTAACAAAACATCACGATATTCTTGAACTGATAACGATTCACAATCCAAAGTTATGTGTATGAAGGTTATCATAAATGCTTCACATATTTACCAATGGAGCAATGTGAATCCACAATTACATGGGGTGTAGGTTACCCTAAAACCAAAAGGATGTTGGGGATTTTTTGAGATGTGTTCATTTGCAAAGGTGAGGACTTTTGAAAATCTAGTAACTTTGGATTGATGTTTTTTTCATTTGTGGAATATATTCACAATGACTCATTTGTTCTTTCATAAAACACTCTTGTTTCATGATTATTTTACAATTAAGACTGATCATCCTGTATCATCCTATTATTCAATTACCATTATCTAGGGATCTAAGAGGCGAAATCTATTATATTTGAACAATATACATGAATAAACACGATGTTTCTCACATGATTATTATGGAGTATGTCGTGTTTTGAAATGTAATGTTAGAATAATGTATGTATCTAGTATCCTTAGGTTACTAAATATTTGTATACAATGGAATGTGAGTTTTTTAATCATTTTGTGACGTAATAATTTACCCACTGACTCCATGTTAATGGGCACAAGGATATTATAACATCATATAATTCGACATAATAATCCAAGTGGTCAATGATTAAAAAAATATATAATAAATGAATAACATAATGGTAATAAAAGGAAAATAATTATATATATATTTGATAGTAGTTATGAATAAGGTTTTTAATAATCATAGTTCATTAATTTATTATGTAAGACACACATTCTAAGAAATTAAGGACCTGAGGTAAGAGAAGTTCTTAACCACCATATACTCCCTTAGGTTATGTATTTTATCTCTCTACCTCACATTATTTCTCTAATCATCTAGTTAATTTCATCTATATAATATATATTTAATTCTTCAATATGAACCTAGTTTATTTTCATAGGTTATACATGTTTTTTCATATTCCTTTGGCTATATTTCTCTTCATAAAAGAAGTTTAAAGGTAACATTAATATTCATTATTCTTTTTCATATTTAAATCCATTAATGATTTCTATATTTCATGAACTAAAAAATAATAACAATATTATTGAAAAAATATTGTCTTTTTACTAATTTATGGAAAATCACAATTATTTATGACATCATTTCAGAGGTTCTATTTTTAACCTACTTCCCAACTCAAATCATATGAATTTTCATCATTTAAACATATCATTTAAGATCTTTTTTGTATTTATTAAAATATGAACATAATAAAATATTTAATTATATCTATTTTGAATCATTATGATATATCCTTCAATTCTGTTCTGAGATAATATTATATTAAACATTCATTTTTCATGGGGTTATACAATGCCTATTCTAAATAACTTTTTTACATTTATGGAACCCATATTTATGAATATATTATTATATGATTGGTGGGTCATGAATTATATATATCCCCAATGAATTGGATGATGATCTCATCATATGAGCTATCACGTATGGTATATGGGTTGTGATCCTCTCAAATTATCTTTATGAGATCATAATAGTTTTCCTTAACCTGTGTTTATAAATCCTTATTAGTGTTACATGGTCCATTCATTTGATTTTTTCCTTTATATTTGTTCTATATTCCTATTATTTGTTTTATTACCATTATCCATTGAAATCTTTTATATTATTCCATTTTTCATTGATTTATTCCTTGTTACGTTTATTTCCTCTTATTACATCTCACCACTTTTTATTTCATGACTTCTGATAATTAACACATTCTTTATTATCAAATTACATTATTAAATTATACTAATGAAATAATGATTACACTTATATAATGAACATGTATCCAATTTTTTTTATTGGTTGTATCATTTAAATAGTTTTACACTTTATTGTGAATTTGAAATCACTTCTTTGCTAGGTTTTCTCCATTTCCCCATGTGATAGTAGATAATGTAATCTATTTATAATTTAACCACAATAATGATTTCTTTATATTTTATTGTACAATATTGGATGATGATGTACTATGTGCCTACTTCCAAAATTCATTGAAATTTTGATATTCATTATCGGTTTTATTCATTTGATTTGTTGAATGATTTATGTTTACTGCAACTTTTGGATTAGTAGGACTAGGGGTGTCTCATTAGGTATTAAGGTGGAGTGTGGTTATTTTAAGTAAACATAATTTTGAATATTTGGGTATATAAAAAATAAAAATAACTATTTTCACTTTAGTTATAGGTTATGTATAACACTAATGACCACATAGGATTATCATTTCCTAGGTATATATATTTTATGAATGGCATAGGTACATTTTACTTACAATTTGGGTTTATTAATGTAGTTTATGAAAATAGTGATAATATGTTTATATAAATGTGTAAAAATTATAATCAAGTAATTTATTTAATGGAGGTAGAATGTAACATCTAATATTTTCAAAGAATATATTAACTATTACTTTTTTTCATAAAATTACATTTTAAATGTAAGGTTTTTTTCATAATTTTTTTTATAAATATTAACTAAGAATATATATAAATATATATCACCCAATATACACTCATAGATGATTTCTTAAAAAATTAGTTAATGGGTAATGGAATTTTATTTATTAAAATGTTTTTATAAAATTAATATTGTGGTATACACTATTCTTTTTAGATACATAGATTTTTTTAATAACTAGTATACATTTAATAATAGTTTTAATTTTATATTGTTTTGGTTAATATGTCACTGTAATATAGTGTAAATCATAGTATGATTGATATTTTTGTAGTTATAAAATTGTAATATACAACCTTATCATTTTTTCACAGAACATTTTATTTCAAACATATGATGAATGGTAAAATTTCATTTTACCAAAAAATTATTCTTTATCCAAAATTTTAAATTTATATTATTTCTTATTTAATTTCTAAATAATATTTATAACACTTAATCTATGTGTTTTTTATGACTACATTATTTTCATATAAATTTATAATAAAAATTTATAAAATTTTATTGATTATTTAAGTGTTATCATCAAATTATTAATTGACTTAATCATTTATGGGATAATGATAATTTAAAATTAAATTATAAAAATTGAATATATATATATATATATTGGATTTTACCTAAAAATTAATATGTGAATGAATGTCTTTTATGGTTCACTCGTATAACTATCCACTGGGAGAAAATTTCAATCCAAATCACCTCTATATCATCCACTACATGTAAAAGTGATTGACTGTACAATGAAGGAATATAAATGATATAGGATAGAATAGGTGTGGGTGTGCATTTCAAATAGGGTATCTTGTCTTGTGGAGGGATTGTGAATGAGGATCAGCACAAGTGGGTACTAATGGTTCTCATTTGGTGAACTCTAATTGGGTCCCTAGTTATTAATAGTATCCCCTCCAATAAATAAATATACCTGGGAAACCACATTTTAGGGTAATATAACTTGTAAATACATCCTCATATTTATTTTAATCGTAGTATATTCATCTGTCAGGTCTCTTTCACCATAGTTATCTACACTATTCCAATGAACTACCATGGTAGTCACATCTAGAGCTTAGGACAACATCAGAGAATCCACTCCAATATACAAAATTTAAATGGAATTTCAAAGTATGAGCCTCTTAAGTTAATTGGAATATGAGAACACTCAGTATGAACTATCTAATGGATAGTGAGGATATGTACATGGGATCTTCCATGTGAGATAGTAGAAGGGGAGATTTCAGGCATGCATGCAGTGAATCAGTTTGTTGAGTGTGTTATACCATCATTACCATTGATACTATGGGATATTTATAAGTGTGTTGTGAGGGAACTCATGCTTCAAATGAATGGTACAAATGTGTAATAATTTTTTTTAGTTTTAATAGTATTTTTGTGACATAGATAGTTTTACTACACTATGATTTATAAAGGAAATGCAGCATACAAGTCTGTAGCAGTGTCCCAAAAACTTTTGGATTTAGAGATACTCAGTTTTATAGAGTCACAATATATTTTTTTAATGATTTATTTTTTAATATAGTATTTTTCCATTTGCAGAATCAACAGATAATTATGGATACCACAAGATAATCTCAGTTGTTCTATATGTGATTAAAGTGATGTATAGTTTATCATGGATGAATTTTAGTGTCATGGATGTTCGGACAATATTACAAGAACATTAAATATATAAAATGGAAATAATAAATGGGATATTTTGTAACACCATATAAAATTGATGAATGAGAAGATAATTTCAATGATACAGGATTCCACCACATAGTTATTCACTAAATTGCAGAGGTCCTTTATTAGTTGTTAGATCAAGTATTTTGGCTTGAAATGATTTTATCGTAATGCATTGTTTTGAGACCTCAAATATATATAATGGTAAAAAGTGTGGGGGAATAATGGAAACATAAATGGTACATTCTGGTCCTCAATTGGATACTAAATTTTTTATGTCGATCCATGCAGTGTGAATAATAATTGAATACAACATGCTACTGACCATTTTATAGAATCTATATCCAAATACATGAGTTGTGTTTTTCCAATTCACCCCATGATCAAATTCAATGATACATTATGGGATACTTGAGGATGTATTTTCATGTGGATTATATTGTATATATTTGTTTGTTAGAGTATAATTATTATTAATAATTATATTTAGTCCAAATTCATGATATTAGAAAAAATGTATGGAAGATAATTTTATATATAGAGGGGATAAAATGCACAACAAAACGTTATCTAAATAAAGGATTGCCAAAAATGTGGAATATATATATCCAACATTTCAATCATGTGTGTAATCATATATTTATCATATAGTGAATTGTTCTTTTTATACATAGATATTCCATCTTATTAGATTATAATTCATTATATAACATAATGATACACAATAGAATCTTAATGTCCATGTATATTTGGAACCTACGATACATAAACAACCTCTTCATAAGTGAACTACATTATATTCAACTAGGATATTTATAATTATCTTCCATCTTAGTGACATTAAATTTAATACCATTCTTTATAGCCTATGGATAAGGAAAAAAATGGGTAAGATCATATGCTCAAGATGGGTAAACAAAGGAGATATCAATGACCTCATAAACATAACACGAGCATAATGGTAAGAGAATATTAGCATAACATTTGAAAACCATGAAATACATATTATGGGTCAAAATATTGAGGTATGTCATAAATAATGGATGTTAATAAGACATAAATCATAATGGAATCAAAGAACATGATATGTGGGAGCATAACATTGGAAGAACAAATAAGTTTGTGGCACAAATATATGTAATTAAAAAAAATTCCATAGTAGTTGAGCATCGCTGACAAAACTATAGTAGGGGATTGGTCTCACTCAGTATCCTATCTTATTGGTCATTTTTCACTCCAAAGACTATTGTAGGGGATAGATTCTATTTCTATAATGGGTTCATTACCCATTCTAGTAATAATCTCATAAGATATCCATATTTAAAAAATTAATTGAATGGATATATAATTAGTATTCCAAAAATCACATAATTAAAATCAATAATTTGTTTGACTAAAGATAATAAAGTATTCTTCATATATGAAACCATGATAAAGAAATGGGTTTCATAGAAATTCCATCATGGACACATAAAAAATAGAATGGGTTTTGTGAATATATTTTCATAATAATAAGAACTATCTGGAGAAAGAATAATGAGTGTGTCATTGGATCATAAAAAATATAAATCATTAGTGAAGTAAAATTATTTTATCATAGTTGAAAAATCTATTAAAGACCACTTGGAATATTGTTTTTTCAAAATATCATTTTCAATTTGATATTACTTCTTATAAATATAAAAATCCAATATTTTATGTAAAGAATTATATGAAAATAATTATGGAATGTTGTATTGTAATATTTTATGCAATAATTTATTATTATATTGGGAAATTCTATACACATTGTATCAGTTAAAAAAACCCATTTATACTTTGGTAAAAAAACATTTGAAAGTATCTTGTTTAAGAAACCAAAAGTATGTTACTTTTAAACAATTTTTTGAAAAGAAATAATCTATAGAAATAAATTTCATTAGTAATATTATAATATTAAAATAATTATTTAAAACACATTAAAAAAAATTGATATATAAGAATATATTATTTTTTGACCGAATAGAGAATGAAAAACGGTTTCCAATTAAAAAATGTATTTCAGTATATTGATTTCTTTAAATATTAGAAAAGAAAAGAAAAAATTTAATAAAAATCAACAGAAATAATTCAAGAAAAATATTTACTTTCAGGGCAGGTGTACCATAGAAGTTCATCATTTTCATATAATCACAATCAATCCCAATAGACAGTGAGACAGTAACATTAAACCCCTACCACTTTGGTTACATTGAATTGTAATCCTATAGAATGAATAAAATTAATTGAAAAATTAAAAACATTGAAAAGAAAGAGATTCAAGTTATAAAAATTTTAATGGTCTATATAAAAAAGTAATAAAATAATATACATATGTAATTTAACATATGCCTTTAAGAAGAAAATTTGAGATGATAAACCCTTACCTCATGTTTAAATTTCATTTAAAGTGACATATCATTATGAACACAAAATTAAATTTATAAAAAATATATGCAAGATTAATTTATGTACATATAATATTTTATATAACCCTTAATAATATTTCAATAACCATGTAATAATAATTACATATTAAAATCATCATTTATGTTTTCTTAACAAATTGTTTTTTTTCATTAACATTTATGTTTGGTAATTCTATTATGTTTTTTGTTATGGTTATATAATCTCCCAAATGATATTTATTATATATATATATCAAATATATTAATTATATATATACACACATTTAGATTAATCCAAAAAATCAATGATAGAAAATTGAATTACACTGGTTCTGGAGACAATAGGTCATACATACACATAAACACTATTTTCAATTTTTAGAGGATGAAACAAAATAATGTTCAAAAATTATTTACCTCTATCTAATAATTTTTACATCATATAAAATAAATATATTTATCAAATAAATAATTATTACTATCAATTTAAAGCTGAAATGAATAAAATTATCACATCATTTTGTAGAAGTTGTGGTCCCCACGTACTCACAACTGTTGTTATAAACTTATAATGGACAGGAAGGTAACAAGTTAGATAATATATTATCACAATATAAGACTAATTATTTCATGAATATAATATTAAAACCTAAAATCCATCATAATAACAATCCATAAATGATGGGGATGAAATATTAATAGTATTTCTATGTAAAAAAGGTAAGATAAACGCACTCCCTTGCGAAACATTCACTTCCCATTTGAATGTAATGTTATTGTATTATCATGATTTCATAACAAAAATAACATTTCATTATTATTAAGACATTTAATTTATTATTTTATGATATATAAAATATAATTATAAGGGTTTTTGTATGATTTTAAATGTATGTGATTGGTTATGAAGACTACTTCTTCTTTGAATGAATAAATTTAGATCCATCATTATTGATACAATGGATGGTATTTTGGGGATAAAAAAACCTATAGAAACTATCTACGGAAGTTAATATGGTATTTTAGGATTGTTTTGTATATTTAGATGGCTCAAAATGATGTATATAATAGAATGTTGCGGTGTTCGTTTATAAGTAATGGAGTGACATACATAGAATTTCATAAAAGATTAAGGTATAATAAATAAATTCTCAATAAAAATGATTCGAAATGGTTATTATTTTACGTAAAAATAGGCCAGTATAGAAATAATATCATTCAATTAAATTTATATAGGATTTTGTGTCATTTTAAACCATGTATTTTTTGATTATTGACTTTTTAACCATTGTTTCCTTAACTGTGGTAAAAACTATATCAATCATAGAGGGTCAATAATTTTACGAAAAATGTAGAAAGTACTAATTAATGGAAAATGCTAGATATTTTAATCCATATTAAATTCATCTGTATAAATGGAATTATTTTAACAAATTTAAATAATTTAATATGTTTTTTTATTATGATATATCATTGCTGTCAATTTTGGATCTATTCATTTAATTTGACTTGAAAAACATAGTAAAAATAATATAATATGAATTTATCACTTCAATACTACCATAGAAAGTCACATATAGCAATAAAATTATTGGAATATACAAATTCACGTCGATTTTATTACCTTTAAAAAATAATCATATTTTATTTTATTTTTCTTTCAATTAAAAATTATTTCATCGGTGTTGCAATGAAATTTAAGACAATATATAAATTATAAAAAATCGAATCAAATCAAAATCCTGATGTTAATTTGATTATTATAAAAATAATAATTAATATTCATTGAAAATCGTTTTTTGTATCGATATGAATACATAACAGATATTTAAGTGAAAGGGGGTATCATTTTGTATTTTTCTTTGTTTTAAATATTACTTCGGTAGTTTTCATGAAGAAGTGTCCATATTAAAATGAAATTTTGAGAATAATATGATAAATGTTAAAAAATCATTGAATAATAATTAAAAATAAAAATAATGAACTTATCATTTCGTTTTTACATAGGTTAACAAAGTATACCCATAATCGAGGTGATATATTTTACCATAATTAGTATTTATAATGATTAAATAAAAGGGACCTATTAATAATGTTTACCTCATGATTCAAAAAATAAAATCAATTTAATTTATGGCCCCTATGGTTTAAACTTGGTCTCCATGTTTATCACCAGATCATTAAGATGTAATATTAAACATATACATTTCCACTAGGTTATCAATATATCTTTTCTTATCATATTTTCCAAATGTAACAGATCATTGATCGAGTATTAAATAATGAATCACATACCTTTCATTGTTTGATCTTACATCTTATTATATGAATATTAATTACATAACATAAAGTTCAACAATATTATCATAAATGTTTAATATCTTTGAAACCATTGGTGTATAATATATAGTTTCATAAGTGAAATAGGTTATCATGCATTATGTTCCTCATAACATCCACAATTAATAGTAACGACATTCTCAATATCATTATTCATAAACTAGGGAAATACAAATTAAAAAAGTGTGGTCTCAAATGATCGGTACATATAAAAAAAAGGAGATAACAATGGACACATTAATATATCATGAGTATTATGTTATGATAATGTGATAAAAATACTAGTATCTTATATAAATTATATGTTACATCATAATATTGAGTAGTGAAATAAAGAAAGACACATTATAATATGTGAACCATAAAGGAATCAAAGAACTTGATAATTGAGAGAATAACATTATCATAAGTGGTAAGTATTTGGCATAAAAATTAGTGTTGAAAATATTTTCCATAGTATTGAATTCTAAAATACAAGAATACTATAATGTAGTAGGTCCATTACCCATTTCATCGTAGTATTCAAGGATCACTCTTAAGACTATCACAGTAGACATTTCCCCATACTGAACCATGTTCGATCTAAATTCCAGTCAAATGTATCTCATTATATATCTATATTTAATTATTTAATAATAAGTCTATATCAATCCATGACACCCATCACCTAATGTAAACAATACATATTTATTTTATAAGATTATAGAACATTTATTAAATGATAAACAAAGAAAAAAATGAATTTTATAAAAAATTCCTTATGGCATAACCCATGGAAATCGGAATGGGTTTCCTAAACGACTTATAATAATTAACCTAAATAATAGAAATAAATAATTTTTATGTTATCATTAGATCACATCCCCTATTAATAATTAGTAACATAAAAGTATTCTATATAATATGAAAATGTCTTTAAAGAATACTTTGAATATTTCTTAACGAAAATATCATTTTTGACATTTAAATTATATCATCAAAATCTAAAAAGTACAAAAATATTATGGATAATATTTTATATAAAAAGATCCTAGGAATATTGGAATATTTTCCTCAAATAATTTAGCTTCCATGATGGTGGGAATCTCCATTCATTCCATATATTTTATATGAAAACTTTCCTTTCATTCTTTTGTAAAAAAAGTCAAACATACCTCGTTTAGAAAACATCAAAATGATTACATTTAAACTATATTTTAAAAATTAAATATTGATAAAAAATGAATTTAAACGATCATAGAATAATATTTAAACATTATTGATTTTTTTTTTTTTTGAAAACTAGGATATGGAAGAAAATTGGTTTTCGGCCGAATAGGGAAATAGAGTATGTTTTCCTCAAACATATTCTTTACATATATTGATATCTTAAAATTTTGAAAATGAAAATAAAACTTTTAATTTTTCTTAATAAAAATATGATAACAAAATTAACTAATTTCTTGAGATATGGACTATAATATCTCATCAATGTATCTTGACAACATATAATACTCATAAATATTTGAATTGTATAAAACCCTTACCACAGTGGTAACATTGATCTATAATCCACATAAAATAATATCATACATTGAAACATTATATATAATTAAAATAATTTTACTAATGATATAACATGTCAATGTTTTTATATAAAAACATTATAAACTAATTTAGTCACATATCATAACATAACTCCAAAATAAGATATTTTGCGGCTATAAATCCTTACCTTAAGTACCAGTTTAATTAAAATTACTGCACAATATTTTATAATAAATTTTAAATTTATAAAAAAATAATTTACAGATTAACAATATATTATCTATTTATATAATTTCATCCTCTATTTATCAATAATTCCTCAGCAAAATCGCCATTTATTTATGCTAACTATTTCATTTTTTATAATGATTTCAGTTTGATAGTTCCAATCATTGTACTATTATCAATGTTCCATCATATAAATATTGATAATAATTATATAAATATAATATATATTTATTATATATATATTTATATATTTATATTCATCCCTAGAATTAGATATATAAAAATTAATTACAACATTCATGGATTTGGAAGGGAGTGTGTACACATAACCACAATTTTTACTTTTTAAAGGATGAAATGAATGAAAGTTAAATATTCATTCAACTTTATAGAATGATTTTGACATCATATATGTCATATATATTCATAAAATTAATCCATTATTTTATCCATATAAATTAGAATATAAAACATGAATAATATCACTTCAAGGTGCTGGTAGCCCACATGTACACATGAGCGACGTTATTGTATTTCAACAAATATTAAGGTAAAAAAGAATATATTATTATATAATTGAAAATAATTATTATTTCATACATATGATGTATAAAATTTTTAACTGTCATAATAACCATCTATAAAATATGGTGTTGACAAATAAACTGTATCACTACGTGGAGATGGCATGTTGTACGTACGCAGGAGCGATACCTTCACCTCTCATTTGATGAGAAATATGTTCGATAAATGTGGTTTAAATATAATAGTAACATTTATTTTTAGTTAAGAAAATTAATTTATAAAATGATTATATATTCCATATATTTGTTATATTTATAAAATGAAGTAAAAAATAACATGATCGGTTAAATAGATTAATGTTTCTTTGAATGAACTCCTTTAAATCTCCTATTAAGGGTCCCAATATTTGTCGTATTAGAATAACATAACCTATTTAATTTGTATATTGATGTTAATAAATATTTTTGTTGGACTTGGTAAATCAATAAGGATCAACATGGTTTAAAAAAGAGAAACGAGGGGTGCCTTATTATTAGAGAGGGAGAGGACACACATGGAATTTCAAAAAATATTAAAATTTAATAACATATTTCCCTATAAAATTTAATATAAATGGACATGAATTTGAATAAAAATATTATATGGTAACATATTCCCTGAAAAATTAAATATGTTTTTGGGGCATTTTAAACCTTATATATTTTATTAAAAATTTCATAAACTATTTTTGGACATAACTATAGAAATAACCATGCCAATGTTAAAGGATAAGGAATATTACCGTAAATTAATTAATTACTCATAAAAGTAAAATGAATAATATTTTCAATAATAATATTTTAAAATGAATAATAAAAAATTATTAAATAATATTAATTCTTGTAAAAAAATATTATTTATTATAAATTATCGTTAATGTCAATTTTGGAACTATTAATTCAATTTGAATTAAATGTCAAGAATATAAATATGGAAATTGAATATAATATTTTCATACCTATATACAAATTAAAATGTATCCAATAAAAATATTTATTAAAATTTGAATTTATTGAATTTATTCTAATATTTAAATACTAGTTTATTTAATTTTTAAAATAATTGAATTAATAGTTTTTTGACATTGCACAAGAATTCAAAGTAATTATATAGTTACAAAAAATTATAAATGAATTACCATCATGAAAATAATTTCATTATGATAAAAATAATTATTATTATTCATTGAAAACATTATTTTATACCTTTATTACAGTAGTGACTTGTAAAATTAAGAGAGTGACATTTTGTATTATTCATTTTGTTAGTTATTATAAATGATATTTTTCGTAGACAAGTATCACTTAAAAAATTAAATTTATAGACTAATATGATAAGGGTGTAATTTAATTTTACAAAATACAATTAATATGAAAAATAGTGAATATAACATTTACTGTTATTATTGGTTAACCTGATATCCCCTTTTCCGAGTTGACAATGTTTACCACTGTTAATATTTATAATACTCAAAATAAAAGGGATAAATTTACAAAAATTGGAAAAACTAATTAAAAACATTTAACTAATTTTCCAAAATTAAATATCTATAACAGGAAGAATTTTATATTAATATAAGTGTGACAACACAATGAGAACCATTTTTTTAAAACATACTTATTTAAGAATAAAACTGGATTTGTTCATATCCCATGACTAGAAAAATTATTTTTTAATTTTATCGGAGTTTTATTGAATATGTAATGTATATATCATTAAAATAATTCACCCATTTCGATTAATTTAATTTATTATGTTAAAAACACATTATACGCATAGAAATGTTTTTTTCGAAAAAGTATCCATTATCATCCAATGATTTTATTATTAATTTATAATTATTTACTAACCAATGAAATCTTTTTATATATATTTAAGACATTGATTTTTCCTAATTTTGTTATTCCAATCCATATCCTATAATCTAGTGTCAAGGAATTTACTTTCATATTAAATAAAAATATTTTAATAGTATATTATGATATACTTTAACCCGATGTTACATGTTTAGAAGACTATAAATGAAATAAATTTTATTTGAAGAGAAATATATTATAAAGTCATAGGTTTGTAGATATCATACAACATTTTGTTTTATATATTAAATATTGTTTTTCCGTTTGATTTTCTCTTTTTAACTATAGAATTTATGCTTGAGTTCGGTGATCAATACATAAAAAAAATTTCCGAGAAAATAATATCCTTGTTTAAGAAATCTACACAATTAACTATTATATGAATACTATTTCATCAATGTTATGCGGCAATAAAACATAATTTTCTTATATCATATTAGATGATGAATCTTTTGGATGGAGATGTGTACATGTTTTGTAATTCCATTTTTAATGTGATTTTTTAGTAGTAAATGGATATTATTTTAAGTTATATTATATAGTATCCTAGTGAGATGGATGAAAACTAGAGGGAATCATACTGCTTTATAGGGAAGTGAGATAGAATATAACACTATTATTTCCTTTATTGATGTAGTTTAATAAATATATGATATTTATAGATAACATTGATTGAACAAATTATTAGGCCTATTATTTTTGGTTTGATCGGATAGGTAGAGATAAATACCACAATGAGTCCCAAAACAAATGATTTTCAATTTTTCCATTACAATAGTTGAATATATAATTAATATTTCAAAACACCCCTACATGTCTTCTTTCATTTCTTCATCCTTTTAATTTCCATCTAACTAATTAACTTAATAAACTAACATATCAACGTTATTTTAGATTAAGGATTATTGAAAAAGATAAATCTATTAGAATCATACATTTTTCTATTCTTCATGTGGTTGAGCGTGATACTTTCATATACTATTCTACTTATGAGTAGATTTTTTTCTTTTCTAGATCCATTAATTTAATTTCTAGTTTTTATCATGACTATAATAATTAAAGATATGTATTGGAATAAATAAGATTTTCGAATTGTTATTGATGAATTATTAAATAACAAAACTTTTATAGTTAAGAAAAGAGTTTTCCCTTTTAATTTGTTTTTCTAAATTAAAATTACATTTTATTTTGTTTTTTGTTCTTTGGGGTTTTCGGGTATTGATTAAAGATAAAATTCATGGAGATAACGTACACCCATATGGAGATTAAATTACAACATATATCACAACAGGTTGATAGACATTGAATTATGATCCAAATAAATATAAAAGATAAATTATATCTCACCACAACTTATGTTGGATGAGAAGAACCTCTAGTCATTAAATAATAATTTAATGAAGGATAGAAATTCCTGGAGATTAAATAAATTGACATTGATAATTTAGATGATTTTTCAAATGATAAAGATAAACCTAAGTAAAAAAATTATGATACATATGAGAGTGATGATAAATTTTTATATGAATCAAATGAAACATTAATTTCGTGATTTTAATATTGAATATTATTTTTAGAGAAGTAATATACAACTTTCGTGGAGAAGGGGAAAAAGAAAAACCCACCATTAACAATTAATATGTAAATGAATATGATTTATGGGTAATGAATATTGAAATACAGAATGATATGATGAGTCCTATTGTGATAAAATCCTACACCAATGATTGTTATAGATTTGAAAAATCTAAAAATAAATATGTGGAGAAATATAAATCAATCAAGGAAGCATTTGAAGAAGCACATAACCAATAAGTTGAAAATAGATGTTTTTATAACAAACGATGGCCTATGAACTCATTTCTCAATCGTCTTCTCTTTTTAATTTATTTATTTTTCCCCAATACGCCACATAACTAATTTAAAGTTTGAGATATAGAAGAGTCTTCATAGAAATAAATAATGTAATAATTTGATAAATTTGAGATGGGTGACACTTTACCATACTCATCTGAAGTAATCTAAATAGATAATATATATATATATTTATATATATATATATATATATAATACCTTCAACAAAAGTTATTTGTGGGAGGGGAAATGAGTATAATTATTTCTTTCATTGAATTTATTTTTTAGTCTAGGATTATATGTTATGTTACTGTTTTAATTATACCTATATTTTTAGTGTTTAATGTATATGGGACATATTTGTTATGTGGATATTTTGTTGTGTAGGTTTATGAAATTAAAGGATAAAAATAATGGAAAAACAACATATGATTCACGAGGATTGGGGAGTGTTGATTTATTTCCTCAAATCCATATCTGTAATACATTGTAAAATCAAATTTTCACATTTCTATTTTAATATATCATACCGAACCTTATAAATTTTCACTAATATACTATACATGATAAAAATACATCCATAGAATATAATGATTATATGATTTATATTTAATTTATGATAAGGGTGAATGATTAAACTTGGGTATTGAAATAATACGAAAAATATTTGGGATAAAAATTTGATCAGTAAGGATATATGAAGGCTAGTTAATTTCGGTATATGAAACACCCCCTAAATTTTTCATTCATTTTATTTCCAATGTTCATGTGTGGTAGTTAATAATTAATTTATATTCCATGAGATAAATCTCCACTAATATGTTACATATTCCCGATATACCTCTATTCCAAATGTTCCCATTCCTTATATGATTATTTCTTAAGAGAAACATTTTACATGTAGACCTTTATGAACATGTAGTCATATCATGTAAAAGTTATTATTGAAAAAAATTATATTTAAAAATTGATATTTTTTATTTAAATCATGAATCTATGAGGTCAAAGTTTAATGTTTTATCATCCTTTAGACCCATATAATCCACGAAGGAAATAGTTATGTATTAACAACATCACATGAAAATTATTTCACTCATAACATTAATATTTTTATTTTTTTGTATAATAAATTGAACAAGCCGGGTGTGTACATGGTGAAAATGGATATTTATAATTGAATAGATTATTTGAGTTTCAATTAATGAGACATGGGAGTGGTTTATATATAAAAAATTATGTCTAATTATATTTTCTCGTGAAAACAATTGAAAAACAAGAAAATAATGAATTTTGGAGAAACATTAGATGTTTCTAGTGTTGGAAAAAATAATACATATATCAATTTATTATTTTATTATAAGAGTTATAATTATTATCATGTGGGAATAAAATACTCATTGGTTATTATTTATGAGACACTTCCATAGAAAAATATTCCAAAAGGAAAAATATTCAATGAAATAAACAAGAGGGTATTGTAACATTATGTTTTCATATTGTTCATGATCCTATATATAATTTGGAAATTGTGGTGGTGATTTATTTTTATAGGTTTACATCATAAAATGTTTTTACAATGAAATTAAATTTAGAGTATAATGTCTTATTTTTTAAATTTATTATCTCACATAAATTGCTATATATTTGAATACTCATATTTTCTGCTCTATATTTTATGTACTCATGGTTATTTTTTAAATTTTATATATATAAATGTTTGATAAAACTTGAATTATTATTAAAAGAGACATATACTGTAGAGAACCGAAGCTTAACGTACATGAAAATTACATACATTTGCGGAATACTTAATACATAACAACAACAGACACACAAGGACCGTAATAGTTTAGTGTCTTTGGAAACTTGGAACGTAATCATCTAATTGTGGTGAAAGATCTTCAAAATATCCCATAAATATCTTCCAACTTTTTTTTCCTTACCTAAAACCATTATTTATATCCTGGGGAAAAGAAAACATTAAAGGGTGAGTTCAAATTCTCAGTAAGGGTAAACACAAGAAATATCAATCACATCATATTCATAAGAACATAACAATTTGGAAATCATACCCTGCAAAAGAGATCATAATTTCATAACATGGGATAAATCATGGTAGTGAAATGTAATACCAATAATCATAACATAAAACATGAATCATTGTGGCATTCACACATAATCATAGAGAATCGTCTCTTATTAGTCATGACTCATTCCCAAGACTATCTTAGTGCACAACGTCCATTTCTAAACTGAGATCACTCCTCGTTTCAGTCCTGTTTCACTGAACCGGTATAACCTACCATTCCAGCCATGTCTATCTCATGAGATATAAAATCTTTACCCAATGCAATGGAGGTAGATATAGGTCCCACCCATCTCATAATGATACCATTCTTATGTGTGCCACAAAATCATAAACCATACATCATAGCATAACCCATGTAATAAAAATGGGAATCTTAAACATCGTGACATCATAAAACAACTCATATAAGATAAAGGAATTCATAAAAATAATTTCATCACAACATAATCAAATCAATGTAATAATAGGGATAGAAACAGAACCCTTTATTATCTTAGATGGAAAATAATTTTGATAAAACACTTGAACTCCATTCTTGAGGAAAATATCCTTTCTACTTCAAAAACATTTTCCTTTCTTAACATGTCTTAAAATTTTAAACTAAAAGAAGTTGATTAAAAATAAACTTGAAAACTTGTAAATTATGCTTCTTGGAAATAATGTTTTAAAAATCAATTCATGTCGTATAAGTTTAAAAAAACATTCTTCTCGTACTTTTGTCGGAAAAGTCAAAAAGTACCTCGTACAAAAAACGACAGAAGGTTCCTTTAATATATTTTACTAAAAACACACCGAAGGGTAAAATTGGATATACACTATTGTATAAGGATATAAATATTACATATTGAGAAAAAATTGATGTGGATGATAAAATACCCCCAGTAAATTCCAAAGTATAAACAATCTCAGATAAAAATGAGATTGTGATATTTCCCCTTACCTTAGGTCCGATTTGCTCTATAAGTGTCTGAACCTCCTGTATAATGATTTAAATAATGTTATTGACTTATTCCAGAATCATACTTATTGTTATGATATCATATATGGTTCACTTATGACTTTATATTACCTGTTCTTTTGTAAATTCCATGTTAAAGAGGGTTTTGGGTAAAATTGTTTCATTTGTCGTCCGTGTTTTGACTTGTAATTATTCATATGATTACTTAGATCATGATTACTTAATTTCAGAATATAAAACATGATTTATATATAATATATATTCAGAATATACATATATATAATAAATCAGTAAATGGAATGAAATACACCGTTCATGGAGACGGTAGGCTGTACGTACGCATGAACGTTGTTTTCGTTTCCTTATTGAGTTGAATGGAATTAAGTAGATGATATACATATATATACACTTAAATCCAGTATCATTACTATGTCATTTATTTAATGATTACTTATTATATATACTTTATAATCATTCATGAATTGTTAACGTGGAGAATGAATCTCATCACGTCGTGGAGACGGTAGTCCGTACGTACGCATGAGCGATGATATCGTTCTCATGATCGTGGGACTGTATTGGAGTGTATGTATACTATTTCAGAATCAATATCACTTTAAAATAATAATATATAGTTATTATTTACACCATTATACCCATCCAAGTAAGGTGGTGGTGGAGAATAGATTACATCACGGCGTGGAGACGGTATTCCGTACGTACACACGCGCGGTGATTTCATTTTCCGTAGGATGGATAGATAGTGAAATAGGGTTGTTTCATACTTATAATAACATATCAATATATGAGCGATGCTGATGTTATTACTTCATAATGAAACAACCTAAGAAGAAGAAGTGGAAGAAGAAATAAAGTTGAATGAATCGGTAACGGATATTACCTCTTCTTGGAAGCAACTCTTTGAGTCCTCTTCTTAGGGAACTAAAACTGGTCTTTGAAGAAGACCAGAACCTCTAGTATGTTGCTAGGGAAGTTCAGGAGAGAATTTGGTAGGGGTTGGCCGAGCTTGAAGGCTCAAAGTGGTGTGAGGAAGAGAGGGAGGAGGTGCCCTTTTATAAGGGAGGAGAGGGGCTCCTTTGAAAAAACTAAAAATATTATTTTATTATAAAGCCAAATTCAGTTTTAAATAGCTCCAAATTGAGTTATTTCGAAGATAAGGTGGGGATGGGTCTAAATTCTCTCATCCAATAGAATTTAGACAAGTTTATGTTCCTATTTTAACCTTATCATTTATATTTAACTTTAAGTTAGATAATTTTACTTTTACCATGTCTTTTTGTGTTCTTACACTATAAGGTTAATAAACTGACTATAAGAAGCCAAACGTACCCCATGTTGTTTATTATTAATATATATAACCGTATCTAAGTCATTTGGCCGAACCTTAGATTTTTAGGAATAAAATAGCAATTAATAATATAATATTTGATTTAAAAACTATTTTATTTCAATTTTGACACCATTTAGTAATTGATTTTTGTAAAAATCTTACCAAAATGATTAGTTCTAAAAAAGTTAATTAAATAAATACTAACATGTCATATTAACCTAGAAAATTAGTGGAACCCATAAAAAGTCTCAAATTACATTTATTTTGTTATTTTTAACATCAATTATGTAAATATTTCATTTATAAGATAATTACTGCATCATCTTTGTGTCATAAATAAATTACAATATTTAATGTCTAAAAATTACAAATAAAATACCATTATGTAGGAAATATTTTTATATTTATAATTAATATTTATAGTCAAATTTATCTTATGTATAACGCTATATTAAAAATGATATACTTATTAAACCTTGATTTTAACTATTTTAACCCTTCTTTAAATAAATTAATAATAAATGTCCTAATATAATCCAAGTGGGCCTAAATGGTCATATTTTATTCCTAAGGTTGTTTTTGGTCGAATTACACTTATCCAATAGAATTAGTACATGTGTTAGGATAATAATAATAAAATTTTTACCCTTAATTACCCTATTTACTTTTAACCGTGGTAAAAAAAGTAAAAAGTTACTATTCACCAAAAATTATTTTCATCTCATTGAACCACATTTTACTTACTGAAATCAATCGTGTCTCTCGGATTTTTGAAATTCCATTCACAGAAGCGGTAAAATTAGGTTTTATGAAAAATTCATTTTTTTTAACTACCACTTAGTGGTTTCGCTATTCATCAAAAAATAAAAGTTTCCAGAAAAATACCAAAAATTAGACCTAAGCTATATTTTATATTATGAACTCAAAAATGATTTCTATTTTACCAAATTCAAAACATATTAGTTGCATTAATTAATTTAAAAAATAATTCCCGTCGTCAAAACAAATAGCGTTTTTTTAAAAGATAATAACTATCAAAAGATTGACACTTGTTTATGTCTGGTTTAAATGTGAAATTACATCCAATGAACAACATTGTATTAAATTGTAAAAATATATTCTAAATATACTTTAAATCCACTCAAATTAATTATTTATCACTATTAATTATTTAGATTGAAAAAGTTGTTTTTAAT
Organism: Viscum album; assembly: GCA_963277665.1. Lineage (NCBI taxonomy): Eukaryota > Viridiplantae > Streptophyta > Magnoliopsida > Santalales > Viscaceae > Viscum > Viscum album. The sequence continues at coordinate 1,381,504,466 of OY728166.1, forward strand.
TAAAATTTCTTAATTTTCACTATTTATCAAAATATGAAAGTTATCCGAAAATTACCAAAATTTCACCCTAAGCTAATTTCGATATTCCGAATCCAAAAATGAAGTCAATTTTGAAAAATAAAATTTAAAAAAATTCAAAAAGTGGTAATTACTATTCATAATGACTAGTTTTAATAATATTTTAATAGCATATCGTTGTTTAGCGAAACATAGTGTTGCGTACAACACACGCTATCGTGGAAGGTCGCGATTGCGTGTAATTCAAGCCAGGTCAGAGATGCATATCGTGAATACTCCTTTTGGTGTAGCGTATAACACAATAAATTAATGAAATTAAAAAGAATATTTTTTGTAAAATCTTGGGGTGTTACATTGTACCCCCCTTAAAATGAATTTCGCCCTCAAAATTCGTTGGAGTTATAAATGGTTTACTATTCAAAAGTTACTTTAATAGAAACCCACATAATAAAAAGGAATACCAAAACCAATCTTTAAAAACAAAATTATGAAACATAACGGTTACCCAAATAATCTAATCATTGGGTTTCCACGTAGGTTAAAATATGGATATGGAATAAAAATCTAACCATCATGTTCTGATGGAGAGTGGTAGAGAACATGGCTATGGAAAAGCCAGAAATCACAAAGCCATAAATTTCTGATGATCTAGGGTACCATCTAATTCATCGGATATTAGGGCACTAGGACAACATTTTTTTTCGTTTTCAAGATCATTTCCCTAAAGTTGATGAATTAAAAGAAATACTTACATGATTTTGGTACAATCTCAATTTTGTTTGTGAATTGAACAATTTCCACTTCATCCCTTAAGGAAATGAAGTTGAATTTGTTATTCGTGATGTGTTTGCAGATCATGTGATAGAATGATGGGTCATTCAATCTCTTTCAAACAAAAGGTTATCATAAGTTATAAGTCCATCTTATGGTTAGATTAATCGTATATGGTTCCAAAAATGAACTGATAATTCATATATCATACCGCTTAATAAAATAAAACCATTTTCTACTAACCAGGGACTTCCTGTAGGCCAGTTGTAGGTGATAAAGGCCAGTCGCATTTCAGTTATGGGTTCGATTCCCACAGCCTTGTCCGACGCGATGGGCTATCGCCCGTCCTGCAGGTTTTCCTTTTTCTAAAACTATATTACTATAACATCTCATCAATAATATCAAAACAATTATATCCTTAAACAATACTAACTTATTTCCAACATAATCCATTCCAATTTTTTTGATTATCCAAAATACTGCAGTCCACTCTCATAATATAGTGAAAATGATTACCAGATATTTAATACCATCGTTGATCCCCATATATCATAAGATATATCTTGTTGGTCAAATTACAAACATGTGAATACCTTAATCATGTATTCTCTTGAAGAATGAATACCCATTGAACCTTTGTGAAAACATGAATGCAGTCAAAATTTAACTCTTTCCACATACCAAATTCCAAAAATTCTATATACTCAAACCATGATATAACCTTCTCCTTATATCAGTAATGAGCTCATGAATACGGTCAAACATTTCATTTTCTCGTTTTCCATTCATTTTGTGCATATCATCTTTTTTTCCAAAAATATCTCAATCACATTCCATGGTTACTGGTACCATTGAAAACCACAATATACCAATACACAAATATTCCAATATTCCATGATACTATATACAACATTATTTTGGAATCCCATTACATAAAAACTTAATCATTCCACCTCATTGTTGTCATATTCAACATCACCAATAGTGATCGCATGTGACTTCCCTTTGTCCTTTGCCTTCAGTGGTTGCTCATGTCGATCATCAGTAACCCTTGGATTAGGGAATTTATTTGCATAATTCCCCATTTCCTTGCACATGAAGCATTGAAGTGTAGGTGGTGCGTTCTCTGTAGTCTTTTTTTATTCCCATCATTAGAAACCCTTTTTCCATTACTTCGACACTCAGCTGCTCGATGACCTTCTTTTCCACACTTACAACATTTTCTAGTCCCTTTTATACAATCTCCATCATGCTTCTTTCCACACTTTGAGAATAAGGAAACATTCATATTCTTTTCACCATAATTCTGAGATTTCTCCTTGAACTCCATCTTTCGTTTCTTGTCAAAACTATGAGATGGACAAGTAACACCAACTTCCATTTCTACCTTGATAGCACAACGCACAATTTCTTCATAGCTACTGAAGTCTCTTATAGCTAATTCCCTTCGAAGATTTGGTTTTAAGCCACTGAAGAATTGATCAACTTTACTTTCAGGTTGGATGATAAATCCCGATGCATACCTGGCAAGCTATGTAAAATTCACTTCGTATATACCAACAGATTCATCATCCTTTTTCTTTAGTTCAAGAAACTCCTTCTCCATATTTGTTCGAATAATACGAGGGAAGTACTTATTGAAAAATACATTTTTGAACTCGTCCCATTCCATGGACTCAATTTCATCTCTTGGCCTTGTATTCTTGATAAGATTCCACCATTGATTAGATTCACCTTCCAAATGATATACTGCTAAGATGACTTTATCATGTTCAGAACATTGAAGAATTGAAAATATCTTTTCAGTAGTACTGATCCATTGTTCAGCAACAAGTGGATCAGAAGACCCACATAAAGAAGGTGGACGTTGCCTCATGAAGGACTCAATAGAATATTGTTCCCTTCTCTGCTCATTTGGATGTCCAGAATGATTCATAGCTTGTGTAAGTATAGCAATAAGATTTTTCACTCCATCTCCCATAAAATTTGTTTGTTTAGGAGGAAAATCATTGCATTTTCCACTACATTGATCAACACGGTTCCTTCGGGTTCCAGCCATCGTCTAAAACCCAAAAAGAATAGTGTGAGAGGTAAAAATCACGCTAGGGAAAACAATATAATAAAGGGGGAGTACCTTCAATATCAAACATCTTAGGTTAAATTCTAAGATCATTACCATAGTTCTAGGACTACATCCTATACGTATACTTATCCTTAGGGACATCCCTAGACATACCTTAGAAATATCCCTAGGGATCTCACTAATATTTTCGCATCATAGTTTCCAAAGGTTGACTAAACCTTTCCTCTGATACCGACTGTAGAGACCCAAAGCTTAACGTACATGGACATTACATTACTTTTGCGTAATACTTAATACATAAAAAAATAGACACACAAGGACCGTAATAGTTTAGTGTCTTTGGAAACATGGAACGTAATCTTCTAATCGTGGTGAATGATCTTCAAAATCTCCCATAAAGATCTTCCACTTTTTGTTTCCTTACCTAAACCCTTTATTTATATCCTGGGGAAAGGAAAACATAAAAGGGTGAGCTAAAATGCCCAGTAAGGGTAAACAAAATAAATATCAATCACATCATATTCATAAGAACATAACAATTTGGAAATCTTACCCTACAAAAGAGATCATAATTTCATAACATGGGATAAATCATGGTAGTGAAATGTAATCCCAAAAATCATAACATAAAACATGAAACTTTGTGGCATGCACACATAATCATAGAGAATCATTTCTTATTAGTCAAGACTCATTTCCAAGACTATCTTAGTAGACAAAGTCCATTTCTGAACCGAGTTCACTCCTCGTTTCAGTCTTGTTTCACTAAACCGGTATAACCTACCGTTCCAGCCATGTCTATCTCATGAGATATAAAATCTTTACCCAATGCATTGGAGGGAGATATAGGTCCCACCTATCTCATAATGATACCATTCCAATGTGTGCCACAAAATCAAAAACCATACATCATAGCATAACCCATGTAATAAAAATGGGAATCTTAAACATCGTGACATCATAATACAACTCATATAAGATAAAGGAATTCATAAAAATAATTCCATCACAACATAAACTAATTAATGTAATAATAGGTATATAAACATAACCCTTTATTATCTTAGATGGAAAAAAATTTTGATAAAACACTTGAACTCCATTCTTGAGGAAAATATCCTTTCTACTTAAAAAACATTTTCCTTTCTTAACATGTCATACAATTTTAAACTAATAGAATTTGATTAAAAATAAACATGAAAATTGTAAAGGAAGATTCTTGGAAATAATGTCTTAAAAACCCATTCATGTCGTATAAGTTAAAAAAACATTCTTCTCGTACTTTTGTCGAAAAAGTCAAAAAGTACCTCGTACGAAAAATGACAAAAGATTCCTTTCATATATTTTACTAAAAACTCACCGAAGGTTAAAATTGGATAAAAACTATTGTAGATGGATATAAATAGTACATATTGAGGAAACATGGATGTGGATGATAAAATACACCCCAGTAAATTCCAAAGTATAAACAATCTCGGATAAAAATGAGATTATGATATTTCTCCTTACCTTAGGTCCGATTTGCTTCGTAAGTGTCCGAAACTCCTGTATAATGATTTAAATAATGTTATTGACTTATTAAAGAATCATACTTACTGTTATTATATCATATATGGTTCACTTATGACTTTATATTACCCGTTCTTTTGTAAATTCCATGTTAAAGAGCGTTTTGGGTAAAATTGTTTCATTTGTTGTCCGTGTTTTGACTTGTAATTATTCATATGATTACATAGATCATGATTACTTAATTACAGAATATAAAGCATGATTTATATATATTATATATTCAGAATATACATATATATAATAAATCAGTAAATGAAAAGAAATACACCGTTCATGGAGACGGTAGGTCGTACGTACGCATGAACGCTGTTTTCGTTTCTTTATTGAGTTGAATGGAATTAAGTAGATGAAATACATATATATACACATAAATCCAGTATCATTATTATGTCATATATTTCATGATTACTTATTATATGTACTTTATAATCATTCATGAATGGTTAACGTGGAGAATGAATCTCATCGCGTCGTGGAGACGGTAGTTCGTACGTACGCACGAGCGATGATATCGTTCTCATGATCGTGGGACTTTATTGGAGTGTATGTATACTATTTTAGAATCAATATCACTTTTAAATAATCATATATAGTAATTATTTAAACCATTATACCCATCCAAGTAATGTGGTGGTGGAAAATAGATTACACCACAACGTGGAGACGGTATTCCGTACGTACGCACGCGCAGTGATTTGTTTTTCCGTAGGATGGATAGATAGTGAAATAGGATTGTTTCATACTTATAATAACATATCAGTATATCAGTGATACTGATGTCATTACTTCATAATGAAACAATCTATGAAGAAGAAGTGGAAGAAGAAATAAAGTTGAAAGAATCGGTAACGGACATTACTTCTTCTTTGAAGCGGCTCTTTGAGTCCTCTTCTTAGGGGACTAAAATTGGTCTTTGAAGAAGACCAGAACCTCTAGGATGTTTCTAGGGAAGTGTAAGAGAGAATTTGGCATGGTTTGGCCGAGCATGGACGCTCAAAGTGGTGTGAGGAAGAGTGGGAGGAGGTGCCCTTTTATATGGGAGGAGAGGGGCTCCTTTGGAAAAACTAAAAATATTATTTTATTATAAAGCCAAATTCGGTTTTAAATAGCTCCAAATTGATTTATTTTGAAGATAAGGTGGGTATGGGTCGAAACCCTCTCATATAATAGAATTTAGACAAGCTTATGTTCCTATTTTAACCTAGTCATTTATATTTAACTTTAAGTTAGATAATTTTACTTTTACCGTGTCTTTTTGTGTTCTTACACTATAAGGTTAATAAACCTACTATAAGAAGCCAAACGAACCCCATGTTGTTTATTATTAATATATATAACCTTATCTATGTCATTCGGCCTAACCTTAGATTTTGAGGAATAAAATAACAATTAATAATATAATATTTGTTTAAATACTATTTTATGTGAATTTTGACACTATTTAGTAATTTATTTTTTTAAAACTCATAACAGAATAATTAGTTTTAAACAAGTTAATTAAATAAATACTAACATGTCATTTTAACCTATAAAATTAGTGGAATTAATAAAAAGTCTCAAATTACATTTATCATGGTATTTATAACATCAATTATGTGAAGATTTCATTAATAATATAATTACTGCATCATCTTTGTGTCATAAATACATCAAATTATTTAATGTCTAAAAATTACAAATAAAATACAATTATGTAGTAGATCTTTGTAAATTTCTAATGAATATTTATAGTAGAATTTATCTTATGTATATCCCTATATTAAAAATGATATACATATTAAACTTTGATTTTAACTATTTTAACCCTTCTTTAAATTAATTAATAATAAATGTCCTAATCTAATCCAAGTGGGCATAAATGGTCATATTTTATTCTTAAGGTTGTTTTTGGTCGAATTACACTTATCCAATAGAATTAGGACATGTGTTCGGGTAATAATAATTACATTTTTACTCTTAATTACCCTATTTACTTTTAACCGTTGTAAAAAAAAGTAAAATGTTACTATTCACCAAAAATTATTTTCATCTCATTGAACCACTTTTTACTTACTGACATCAACATTATCTCTTGGATTTTTGAAATTCCATTCACAGAAGCGGTAAAATTAAGTTTTATGAAAAATTCATTTTTTAACTACCACTTAGTCCTGAAGATTATTTTTTTTATTAAAAGCAACACTTTTACGGGAAAAGTGAGAAACCCAAAGTTCAGCAAAAATCCAAACATTCCAAAACAAAACAGGAAAAAACAGGATACCTCATTCCAGCAACAGCATCAACCACCATCCCCATGCAGGACACTCGGCGATCCCATGCAAGCATGGTCCCTCCCGATGTTTCCAGAAAAAATACCAAAAATTAGGCCTAAGCTATATTTGATATTATGAACTCAAAAATGATTTCTATTTTACCAAATTCAAAACATATCAGTTGCATTAATTAATTTAAAAGTTAATTCCCGTCATCAAAACAAATTGCGTGTTTATAAAAGATTATAACTATCAAAAGATTGACACTTGTTTATGTCTGGTTTAAATGTGAAATTACATCCAATGAACATCATTGTTTTAAATTGTAAAAATATATTATAAATATACTTTAATATGACTCAAATTAATAATTTATCACTATTAATTATTTCTATTGAAAAAGTTGTTTTTAATTAAAATTTAGTAATTTTCACTATTCATCAAAATATGCAAGTTATCCGAAAATTACCAAAATTTCACCCTAAGCTAATTTCAATATTCCGAATCCAAAAATGAAGTCCATTTTGAAAAAGAAAATTCACAAAATTTCAAAAAGTGGTTATTACTATTAATAACAGCTAGTTTTAATAATATTTTAATATCATATCGTTGTTTAGCGAAACTTGGTGTTGCGTACAACACACGCTATCGTGGAAGGTCGCGATTGCGTGTAATTCAAGCCAGGTCATAGATGCGTGTTGTGAAAGCTCCTTTTGGTGTAGCGTATAACACAGGACATTAATGAAATTAAAAATAATATTTTTCGTAAAATCGTGGGGTGTTACATATACATATGATTTAGGAATAAAACCATATAAAACATACTTTTAGTGATCGGAGGGAAATATTAAAAGTGAGAGGGATCTCAATGTCCCTTGATAATTGAGAATAAATAAATACACCTGAATGAATGATAATATATGTACCATTATGTTTGATGGGTAACAATAAAATATATTGATTTTATGGGATCAAAAAAGCTTGATTATTTATATTGACATTCACATGCGATGCATCATAGTTTGGTTATTCTATGATAATTATTAACCTTTTTTTAGATATATTTTGAAATATTTATTTTGTGGGCCTTATTCATGATTTTAATTAAGATATATGTCGAATGGAATAAAGGGGGAATTCAAGTAATACAAATCAAAAATGGTATTTTTAGTTCTAAATTTTAAAATTTTACTCATTACTTATGTTTTATTTAAATTTTCTAAATGATATATTAATTTATTGATAAATAAGAATTTTAAAATAATTTTTCAAATATATATATATATATATATATTTTCTAGGGAAGTCACATAGAATATTTTTTGTATTATTGAAGGTAAAAAGGGGGAACTCTTACAATCATCAAGTGGTAGATAATATCAACCACAAGGTCCACATGATAATGCTTGAGATACATGGGAACATGTTTACATAGTGATGAAAATTCCCCACCATGGGTTGAAATATGGGTGAATGTGTGTGTTAAAAAGGATACCACATCATGAAGAATAATTTTTTATGGGTATTGACATTGGTGGGTACTAATTATTCACATCTAGTAAATGTAATCCTTAACAATGGTTATTAGTCTTACCCCTCCCTTGAGGAAATTGTTTTGGAAAATGTTTTTCCATGGTACTATACATTACTTGAAAATCAAAAACCCTTTCTCCAAGAACTAAACCATACTATCTTCCAGGCACATATAACTAATTCCATATAATTCCTATCCATGTCACAAAACCACCATAGAATCCAAATATAAAGGTCATGTAAACATATAGGATGTCAGTCCAATGTTTGAGATTTTAATGAAATCTACTCTTATTCCACTATGAAACTAAGAAGAACTATTTAAAGGAAGGAAAAGAAAGATTCATGGGATGTTCCATGTGAGCTCATGAAATAACATATCCATTTAATGTGATAGATAAAGGTGGTGGATGAGAGTATTTTGATCTCATTCTTCTACGATTGTGGGATTTTTGTAATGGTTTTGGGAGGTTATATACGGGTTATGTGGCCGGTATGTGAGGATCAACTATTTCTAAATTTAGAGTAGTACTGATGATATGCTTACTGATTTATTTGGCTATATTTGATGAGGAAAGTGAGATACATAAGGATTTTTTGGTGTCACAATATCATTTCATCCTGGAGGTTCATGATTTTGAATAGACATAGGATATTGTTTTTGACTCATATTAATGGTGTAGGGTTTTTTATTTGTACATAAATACATAATATAATTATTTCTTTTGCAATATGATCTTTGTTTCACTGTATTTTATGGTGAGGAATTATCATATTTCATATAGGACAAGTTGAGTCATATAAATTCAATATTCACCATGGTCACGTTAAATATTGAAAACGAGATTAGGATATAGATTATTTTTGTTATGCTATAAAATGTTGTTGATGGAAATTATAATTTTAATGGTACACGAATCTTTGATGGAGAGGCTCACAATAATTTTGAAGTCATAAATTAGACATCGGGACATCTATTTTTATTTGAGAATATTAATCCATAAGCCTATATTCCACACAATCAAATCAGTGTAAGGTTATAATGATGGTTGAAAATAATTAAAAGGATGGATACATAATGTTCATCAACTAACTACATAAGTTTCAATGTATATCTATCCATTATTAGTGATGACTAGGAACTGAAATCTTTTATCAATAACATAAAATGTTTCTATACATATATGAGTGATCTTCCACTAGTTAATCCCATGTATGAATTCAATGATATATTATGTGGGATTTTAGGATCCAAATTCATCTAGATTATTTATAATATTTAAGGAAGTTAGGCACTAATTTGAATTGAAAATTTTTTGGTGTCAGGATAAAAGATATGACTGGATACATATATAAGAGGATTCTTTATACAAATTAGAAGAGGGGTTTCTGTGCAGAAGATAATTTTCTCAATGGGGTAGTTCTCAAAATAATTAGAAAATTGATATTGAACAAATAAATCTAGAGTAGAAGTGGAGAGACTTCAATTTTCATGTCTCAATATAGTTTTTATTTTTAATTTTTAATTTTTTAATTTCTTTATTTGAAAAGACATACCTTTTTTAAATTTTAAAAACCATTTTTTAGTTTAAATAATTTTTATTGTCCCTAAAAACATTTCTTAATGAAACAATGGAGGTATTAATAGGTGATTATGGCTTTTTTGAAGGCCATAGACCAGATAATTGAATATGTTCACTAGGCCACATGGTTAGGAGAAACTATGTCACACATCCACAGACTTCTTCTTAACAAGTGTCTTATAATAGTGGGGAGCATGAATTCACATGGTTTCAATTAAATTGTGTTTTGGGGATTGCACACCCATGAATATTTTCTAAAACTAGTTGTAGAGGAATTTCTCATAGGATGTGCATGGGTATCAAAATGGTGCAACATGAACATGCAAGGTTCTTGTTTTGGTATTTCCTAGGAACACCGTTTGTGAATGGTTTGAGAATATATGTGGCCAAACCATGAACCCCTATCCATATAGTTGATATTCCACATTTAAAATAACATTTTTTAAAACCATTTCTCCCTTCATCCTCTTTTTCTCAATTATGATTCCACATCCTCATACATGATGCACTCCTCCTCCTCCAAGTTAGGGTATTTGATATCTACCTCTTCTGGCATCTAAATATTTCACCATTAGAATAATAATAATTCTTATGGTATGTTGTGTATTATTCATCTTTCTATTTCACGTTTATATTCAATTATATTTCCTTTTTTATCATCACAACATTTCCCCCATTTTTGGGGAATTTCATAATTTCCTCAAAATCTCCCACTATACCTTCATTCAAGGGTAGATAATGTATTTTTGGTCTTCTATATGGCCATGGTAGGTATTCTAGTTTAAATATTATTGTTTCAACACTTTTTATATTGTGCGTCGTTGTGTCACATACCATAACCTTCTTGAAATTCCATTAATTTTTGAAATAATATAAATTTATCTTATTACCATATTCGGTATGACCCTAGTTAGTAGGGAGTCTACCCATTGGATAAATGCCTTCACTTTTTCCACTTATATTGGATTTCTAACTCCTTGTGTATTTGTTATCTTGAACATTAAATGTTTGAGAACATCTTGGGTGTGTCATACTATTAAGAAGATTTATAATTATATTAATTTAATTGATATGGATTTTTGGTCAGGAGTTAGGTCCTTTGAGTTTTAATCCTTATTATTTATATTTAATTTTTAATACAGCATCCCATTATTGAACCCCTGTAATTAATTTAATTAGGTCTAATTTGTTTAACGACATAGTTTCTTTGGTCAAACACTATGTGTCTTGTGCATATTTTCTATCCTATGTCATATTCAATGTTATTAATTTATTATCCCCTGAATTTTGGTCTTAAATAAAATTATTGATATAGTTTTTTTGGAATGTGAAATTGAAATTCATTTACGTTGATTTGTGATTGTAAATATTATTCCTTATCTTCATACAAACCAAGAGAGAACAGAAGGGTTGATTTAAGGATGTTATGGAAAGAACCATTGTTCATGGTATTGGAACTGCCTGAAACACTATGAAAGGCACTTGGATTAACATTTATATGATCTATGGGGGATTATTTATACCCTTGAGTGATATTGGTTCCAATAAGAGAAACCATGGAAGAACACATTTGAAATATAGATATTTCAGGACACTTGTGATACTAGTAACCCTTTGTTTGTTACATGTGATGTGATCATTGGTTACTATGAAAATAGATATGCAACGGACACTATTACCTGTCACTATAGAAATAATCTGTAATATTGGTTATATCAGAGGTTCCTATAGTGACCCTTGGGACTCCATATTAATCCCCTTAATTATATAGGGATTCCATTGAATTTTTTTTGATGTATAATCTAGAATACATGTGATGGATTATTACTATTTAATTATGATAATTCTTGAATTATTTCATAGATGTGTTACATATATTCCAATTCACAATTTTTTTTTAACTTTGGTTGCATCATGTATGATGAATGATATATACCCTTCATTACCTGCATCAGTTTCTTTGGTTTAGTCATCCATCTTACACCGAATATGGTAGAATAGGTTGGAAACTCATCAAGGGACACATACCGAGTGATTTTTATTTATTATTTATTTTTTGACATGGATTTACCTATATTTAAAAACTATTCATTTCATATTTCATGAACTTGGTTGATCTAGACATCGTTGGTGGTGGCCTATTGGGATTGTATCTCTCTCCCTACTTGGGTCGCCTTGTTACGAAGGTAGACTTAAAGAATATAGTTATTGATAAATTTAAGTGCATAAAATATTATGTTTGATTAAAATTTCAATTATGGAGTATGGGTTATAGTATTGGGCCTAAGATCGAGACACCAATACTGGAGGCTTCTCTCAATTTATATATTATTTATAGCATGTAGTATATTCTCAAATCTCCAATTAACTAATAATTTTTTTATACTTAAATTTCATCATGATCATTATAATTTTTATCTACATATTATTTAACTTATTATAGTTGTTTATTTAACTTTTATGATTTATTGTTTTATTTTCAATACTATAATTTGAGTATTACTACTCCTATTAGAGTGAGTTACTTGTAATTTCATATTAGTTTATACAACCTCTATTTATTTTTTACATATAAATTTTTGTGCTTTACTCTGATCTATGATGTAATATTCTCTCTTTTGAAACATCTGATTCCCATTCTAAAATTTATTATCCTGTCGCATATAGGGAGGCAAGCATTATGTCATGTGGCCAACCGTCTCTGGGTACCAATAAGTGGATCTTGGGGTGGGATGCTAGAAAGTGGTACCATATCCATTTTTTAAATTTAGCATACTATTTGTGTTAAAATGTGATATTATATATACTATAATTGTTATTGAGTCTATTCCAGGGAGTATCTAACCCACATATAGGGGAAACAAAAATTTCCTTGGAGGGATAAGATCAGTTCTATATAGTATGTGTTAAATATTCATGGATGCCACCATTGGGTAATGAAATTTCGGGGAAATATTATTGTTATTGATCAAATTATTAATATATTAGTGTGTTTATCCATTTCCCAATGATAGAATGTATTATCAAAAATGAATCATACTATTCACCATATGAAATAACTTTTAGTATTCTTTCGATTCCATATTTACTTTTCTCCATGGAATATCTATGTTGCATGTGATTTCTGGAATGCATAGAATATTATATATGGTATTTTGTTGACATTACCTATAGGAAACCCTAAACATAATTTATACATAATTTTCCTCAATAAACATAACCATTTTTTCATTAATTGGTTAAATTAGACACCTTAAGTATCTAGTTGTGTCACATTAACCCATGGATTGTTGGTTGCATTGGTTGAAACACATTACGGTTTGGATAAAGTGGATTCCATATTTCAGATCATGAGGTGTATGGTATTTATGAATTATAATTGGTAAAACCACTAATTCATCAATTTAATGGGATTTAGAATACATAAATTGATGAAATGTTTAAATGAATATGATATTTAAATAAAAATAGATACCATATATGAGTATAATTAGGTCTTGACTCTAACTTGACCATAATAAAGTGAAGTAGGATGTGTATCTATGATATTGATATGAATTTTCTTTCTCACCTAGACTCTATATTTAGTAGAATACCAAGGTTTATGTCGTGATTATACGTAGGATTTGTACATATCATTTCTTGTTATCACATTCCATATCTATTATAAATCTCATTGCAAGAGTTTTTGAAAAATTTAAAAAATTATTCTACATGACATACTCATTATTTATTCCAAGAAAGTGGTGAAAAGAATACATCAGATAAGTGGGACCCAATAAACCCATAATACTTCCTATGGTGCCACCTGAGGAACATATCACTAACCTTCCGATGAGAACTGATTCTCATTTCCCTAACAATATGATCTGATTTATGTAGTTTATTCAAGATTCTCCTCGACTATTCCATGAAATGGATAAGATAACTTGTCACTTCCAATAGAATGATTTTACAAACTTCTCCCTATATTTTGGGAGTTAGGAAGATGAATTATTGATAGAATCGATGTTGTCAAATTTTGACCATATAGAGACACCTCCAGAGAGGGGGGTTAAGCTTGTTACCTACATATTACATGATTCCACCATGTTTGGGTTAGAAATCATATACATGGATGAATTTCACCAAGGTATATTTTTGGAATAAATTCTAGTAATATTTCCATGATCCCTTTTTTCTATGATTTTGAGAGTGATTTGTTCTAGTGAGTTTATTCATCTTCAGTAGGGAAATATAATAATGCTCAATTTTTATGCTTGCATCACTGTGCTCCTTCATATTTATTCACCATAGAAGGATCACAGGTTGATATCTACAATGAATTTTTAGAATGGGATTGTGTACAGTATCATATCCGAGGTGAATCTCTATTGGTTTTCTACGATAATAGAGATGGGTAAACCTAACCATTTTACAGAAAAAAACATTATAGAAGTTGACAATGTGTGATAGGTCGTACTAGTTTCAAGGAAGGGATATAGTTCATATACTAGATGGATGTTCCATATTAAGGGTGAACATTATGGTGGTTCAACGCCGGTGATACTCACCAGTATTCATGTGGTGTTTCACTAGTGCATATGTCTAGGCCATTGAAAGGCTTTGTGAATGAGGAACCCCATCATGTGTCTTTCATACAGCCTAATGGGTGACCTTTAGCACTTCTATTGATATTTTCATCTATCCTATATTAAATAATGATATGTATAGAGATATAATTTGAGAATTGGATCACTGAAACCATGTCAATCAAAGTGTTTCTATTCTATTGGCCAATCATGCCAAGTGGTAGTGGTTATGGCTATGATAGTAAGGATTCAGAGGTTCAACATCAATAAAATATGCCTTCATATGAAGGTCTGTAGTTTAAGACACATGTTTATAGTTTAGTTTTTTTCTGAGGAGAAAAGTCCAATACCTTATTCGGTATGATGTATTATTTTGGAAGCCTCGAAATTAGTTTCTACCCTATTTTCTATAGGTTCATCACACTCTTTTATATATTCTATGGTTTTGGAAAGTCTCGTCCATCCAATTGAGTACATTTTTGGCATTATTTCTATCAAAACATCACTATGGACTAAATCAGAGGAAATTTTACAATGTTTGGAGTTCCCCTTGTGATATATGGGTACCATTTCATATCGACTTTATTTAACATTGAGAAGGCCAACTTTTACTTCATTCTCAATATGTACTAGATAGTTTCTTGTCTCAACCAAATGTATTGTAATTATTATTGGGTTTCCTTTACATCTGTCACGAAACGAATCGGGTCGCCATCCGAACCGACGCTCGACCCGGCCCGCGGCAAGTCCCGAAGGGCGTTCCCGTTCCCCATGGGCTGGCACAAGTGCTTGGGTATCAAAATAAACTTTGGGAACGATTTACCCGAGTGAAAAAATATTAAGCAGCCAACCAAAGTAAACCAAACAGATGTAAAGGATACAGTCAAACGTGTAGTTAACCAAACAGGTTTTTGGTTCACAAGTATTCAAAACCCAAATAACACTAAAAAAAGATGACCAAAAACCAACCTAAGGACTGTCGCCCGGTGTGAGGACACCGCCCCTAAGCCACCACAAAAACGCCACGTAGATAGGCCTGCTAACAACCTGAACCACTGCTCCCAAAAGCTGGACCCTTACCAGTATCAGAAGTAAACAGATCTACTTACACCCAAGGGTGTAAGTAGGGTGTGAGCAATCGCCCAGCAGGATATCACCAAGAAAAGATTCCACGCACAACTATCAAAAGACAAACCATTTGCAATTCTAAATAAAGAAACAAAGAAGTGCAAAGGAAATGGTTTTCATAAAATGAATTCAAGGAAATACAGTTCAAGGTAAACAGATTAGGGTAACAATTTAAGTGACATATCACGTATCATTGTGCACGCAAAGTAACCGGTAGCACCAAAGGATGGGAAAGCCCCAAAAGGGTACTAGAGCATGTGGGACCCTATAACGTCGTGTCTCGGTGAAACATGGCGTAGAAGACCACGACCCTCAGATAACGTGGCTTAGATGGCCACGACCCTCAGAACACGTGGTTTAGAAGGCCACGACCCTCATATATCATATGTTTAGTTAGTGTTGAAATCGTCAAACCTACCAGTGAAACCGGGTCCGGTCATCTCCGGAACACTAGCTCACTAGTCCTAGTCTCCCCACCTAATACCCCGGGTTCCCTCCTTGTGCTCACCTAAAGATCAAAGTTCAGATAACATGTCACATTAGCACTTTGAGCCAAACGTGTCACATGCACACTGATATCCTCTTTGAAAACCACACACACACCAAATCCTTTTTTTAAAAAACTGAAACCACACTGCTTAAGCTTTAAATTAAACTAGACGAATAACTTAAGGAGATCACTTTGTTAATTAAGAATACCACTATGAAAAGTTATTGAATAGTTTTCAAACATGTAGTAAATTTTTTTAAAGGTTAAAAAGTCACTCTAGACCCCTTCATATAATAAAACATATTTTGATACGCCAAAACACAAACTGCGTCATCCACACTTTATAACTCACACCCTGCACAGTTTACAAATTGTAATATTAAACAGCCCAAGTAAGTTTTCAAAATAAAAAAAAGACTTGCATCACATAAATATACTACTGGCAAATTAGATGCACATTTAAAAAGTAATCAGAACTAATTTTTCAGCATGGAAACTAATTACCAGGGTGCTGAAAAATTAAACCAACACGCAAAAGATCGCCAGATGATAATTGAGTGTGGAATCACCTACCTCAAATAGGAACGGCAAAAGACATGGCGCAAAACTTCCGTTGCGTAATGGTCGCACCATATTGCACTGTCAAACAGGTCCTAAAACAGCAGATCGACAAACAAGTTCAATAATAATGTTAACATAATAATAATAATAATAATAACAATAACTTAATAATGATAATAATAATAACATAATATAATAATAATGATAATAGCATAATAATATAATAATAATAACAATAATAATATAATAAAAATAATAGCATATCCATAATATAATAATAATGAAAATATTATAATAATAATAACATAATAATTATGTAATAATAGTAACAATAATGAAATAATAATATTATTATTATTATTGACATAATAATAATAATAACATAATAATAATTATAGTAATGACATAATAATTAACATATTAATAATAATAACCAAAGAAAACATTAATATCTTATTAGATAAGATAAAATAATAAAATAAATAAATAAATAAAAAAGAAAAACAAACCTGCTGGCGGTCTGCTGGAGGAGGTGCCGAACAGGGGGCACAGGAGCGGGGAGGTGCGGTAATGGGTAGGCGGCGCTCCGGCTGGGCGGAGGAGGAAGGAGAGCAGGCAGGGGGCGTGCTGGCTGGATGGAGGAGGAAGGAGAGCGGCAGGGGGGGGCACCGGCTGGATGGAGGAGGAAGGAGAGCGGCAGGGGGGTTCAGCTTGGCGGGGAAGGAAGGAGAACATGTGGCTAGTCTGGCGTTGGTGCAGGTGGCTGTAGTAGGGGTGTAGCAGGGGCGGCAGTCTGCTGGTGAAGGGGGTGCAGCGAATAGGGAGGGGGCGCAGCAGCGCTGTCCAGCGAAACAAAGGAGGAGGAAAAAAAGGAAGGAGAAGAAGAAGAAGAAGAACGGAAATAAGGGGGAGGCACGGCGGGTGAGGGAGGGGGAACCGGGGAGAGAGTGTGGTGGGTGAGGGAGAGGAGAACCGGGGAGAGAGTGCGGCGGGTGAGGGAGAGAAGAATGAGGGAAGAAGAAGAATAAAGGAAAAAATGGGAGAGAAGAAAAAAACGTGGGGAGGAAGAAAGAGGAGATAGAGAAAAAAAATAAAAATAAAAAAATAAAATGAAAGGTTGGGTGGCGGCTAGGGTTTTGCAATGGGGGAGAGAGAAGTTCAACAAACCTAATAAAATAAATTTAATGGTATTAATAACATCCTAATAATAATAATAATATTAATAGTAATAATAATACTAATAATAATAAATAATAATAATAATTATATTTTTAGCAATAATAATAATAATAACATTATAATAATTATAAAAATAACAACAACAATAATAATAATATAATAATAACAATAATATAATAATCATAATACAATAATAACCAATAAAACCATAATAAATTTTATCCGGTTATTTAACGTTCGTGGATTGGCACCACATGCCGAGTGATGTAAAGCCAACGCGCGCTTATCAACGTGCACTTATCAACACGCACTTATCAGCGCACTTATCAGCGTACTTAAAATAAATTTTATCCGTCTTGCTCATGCCTTGCCCGCGCGCCAAGCGATGTGAGGCCGATGTGCATTTATCAGCGCCATTGCGGAAGCCCCTTATCGATTCAACTCACACTTCAACCATGCAATTAAATAAACTGGAAATTTAAACTCATGAAACAAAAAATTTAAAATTAAAGTCGTACCTCTAAATGACGTTCGAGCATGACAATTCTCCCCACCATGAAAACTTCCCGCCCTCGGAAAGTCAGCTCAAAGCCTGATCAGATAATAGAAATGGGTACTCTTGATCAACCCATGACTTCCGCTCTGAAGTCTCGTGTTCATCACTCCTGTGCTGCCAAAGAATACGAACTAGAGGGATAGACTTACCACGCAGCACTTTTTCCTGATAATCCACTATGCGCACTGGTAGCTCAACTAGAGACAAGTCGGACTCTATCTCCAGCTCCTCCCAATTCAGCACATGCGACGGATTGGGGTTGTACTTCTTTAGTTGGGAGACATGAAATACATCGTGAATCATCATCAATTGCGAGGGAAAAGCCAACCTGTATGCCACCTTGCCAATCCGTTAAAGAATCTCGAAAGGTCCGACATATCTCAGTGTCAGCTTCCCCTGCTTCCCCAAAAGATGGTGACCCAAGCGAGGGGCCACATTCAGGAACACTCTGTCCCCCAATGAATACTCAATATCCCGCCGCCTCTGATCTGCATAAGTCTTGTGGAAAATCTGAGCTATCAACAACCACTGCCTAGCCAGCTTGATCTTCTAAGACGTCTCCTGAATAAGGCTCGGTCCCAAAAGCGAGGCCTCTCATACCTCAGCCCAACACAGTTGAGACCGACAGGGCCGACCATAGAGCGCCTCAAAGGGTGCCATTCTGATGGAAGACTGGTAACTGTTATTATAAGAAAACTCGACCAGTCCCAAATGGCTATCCCATGAGCCTCTAAAATCTAGCACAGAGGCTCGGAGCATGTCTTCCAGAATCTGATTCGCCCACTCCGTCTGGCCATCGGTCTGAGGATGGTATGTCGTGCTCATCTTAATCTGCGACCCCAAAGCCTTCTGGAGGCCTCCCCAAAATCGAGATGTAATGTGGGGGTCCCTTTCAGAAACAACTGCCGACGACACACCATGAAGTCTGACCACCTTCTAAACATACAAGCGGCCCAGTTCCTCTACCTTCATTGTATCTCTAATCGGAATAAAGTGATCTGACTTGGTCAAGCGGTCAATCACCACCCAGATAGCATTCCTCCCTCGAGTTGTACGAGGCAAGCCAATGATGAAGTCCATGGCGACCTCGTCCCACTTCTAGGTAGGTATGGGTAATGGCTAGAGTAGGCCAGATGGTCTTTGATGCTCTGTTTTCACTTACTGGCAGGTGTAACATCTGGATATGAAGTCGGCTATATCCCCTCTCATACCTGGCCACCAGAACTTATGGCGAACATCGTAATACATCTTGGTGGTACCAGGATGGACGACCCACTGAGATTGGTGGCTATCCTGCATCACCACCTTCCGCAGAGAGAACGACACTACAACACGACCCTTGAAGCATAGGACCCTCTGGGAAGACAAAGTCCAATCAGAAGGAGTCTCCCCACCATGAAGAAACTACATTGATCGCTGACAAAACTCATCACCAGGCCACTCCCGCTGAATCAACTCTAGAAGAGAAGGAGTCAACTGGATGATAGCCAAGAAAGTACCTCCACTGTGCTCCCTGCTCTCCAAATGCATCTGGGTGAAGAGCCCCATCAAAGTCCACTCATCGTTGTACTTCCTCAATGCCTGCACTAGTACTTTTCTGCTCAAAGCGTCAGCTACCACATTACCCTTGCTAGGGGTATAGACAATATCAAAATCAAAACCCTGCAGGTACTCAACCAAGCGGCGCTGCCTGAAATTGAGATCCTTTTGAGAGAAAATATAGGCCAGGCACTTATGGTCAGAATATACCACAAACGTCTCCCCAAAAAGATAGTCGCACCACGTCTTTAAGGCATTTATCACCGCCACCAACTCTAAGTAGTGAGTCGGATAGTTCTTCTCATGCGGCCGAAGTTAGCGAGAACCATAAGCCACAACATGGTAATCCTGCATGAGCACACATCCAAGGCCCGTACCTGAAGCATCACAGTACACCACATAGTCCTTTCCTGACTCTGGTAAGGTCAAAACAGGTGCGGTGGTCAACCGCCTCTTCAAATCCTCAAAAGATGTCTGGCACTGTGGGCTCCACTCAAACTTCACCCATTTCCAGGTGAGTGCGGTCTTGGGGGAGGCATGCCGCGAGAAGTCCCGGACAAAGAGCCTTTAATAACCAGCCAAGCCCAGAAAACTCCTGATCTCAAACACATTTCTCGGCTAATCCCATGACATAACTACCCTGATCTTTTCGGGATCCACTGAAACCCCTTGTTCTGAGACGACATGCCCCAGAAACATCACTTCCCTGATCCAGAAAGTGCACTTAGAGAGATTGGCATACATGCGGTGGTCCCGCAAGGTGCCCAAAACAACACGCAGGTGATGATCATGCTCCTCCTTAGATCCAGAATAAACCATGATGTCATCCACGAATACCAGGACAAATGAGTCGAGATATTGGGGGAACACCCTATTCATGAGCGCCATAAAAACTACAGGAGCATTTGTCAGTCCGAAAGGCATGAGCAAGTACTCGAAGTGACCGTACCTGCTTCCGAAAGCCGTCTTCGGGATACCTGCTTCTCTCACCCTGAGCTGGTGGTATCCTGAACGCAAATCAATCTTGGAGAACCACTTTTCCCCCTTCAGCTGGTCAAACAAATCGTCAATCTGAGGCAAAGGGTATTTATTCTTGATGGTTACCTTGTTCAATTTCCGATAATCAATGCACAACCGTAGGGTTCCATAGGCCTTCTTCGCGAATAAAACTGGTGCGGCCCAAGGAGAGACGCTCGGGCGAATGAATCCTTTGGATTCCAAATCGTCCAACAGTATCTTCAATTCCCTCAATTCGGTGGGGGCCATGCGATATGAGGGAAGAGAAATAGGCTGTGTTCCCGGCGCCAACTCAATCGAGAAATCCACATCCCGCTCTGGGGGTAAGCCAGAAAAATTATCTGGGAAGACCTCTAGGAACTCATCCATTACACGAGGTAACCCGACCTATGAAATACCACCATCGTCCTCCAGCGCAAGCGATGACAAATAATGAGCAAGATTTCCAAGCTTAGGGAGTGGAGGTCCCGCGCGTCCCGGCCGATGATCCCATTCTCCGTGAAATAACTGGGGAGTCCCATCTGGTGCTGTAAAGCTGACTCGGCGTTGATAGCAATCACTGTGCGCCTGAAAACACACAAACTAGTCCATACCAAGGATCACATCAAATAGGTCCATGTCAAGGACCAAGAAATCCCATTCCATCTCGACTCTAGACACAGAGAGTGCGCATGATCGGCACTTAAGGCCTTGCTCCCTCTTTTTCCCTAACGGTGTTACCAACTCTATAGCAGACGATAACAGCTCGGTTGGTAGGTTCACCAGATTCACAAAATGAGCAGATAAGAAAGAAACTGAAGCACCAGTATCAAATAAAATTGTAGATATAAGATATGAAACCAGAATAGTACCTCGAGCCGTCGAAGGCCCTGCATCAGATCTCGCTGGTGCCTGATCCACAGCATGTAGTTGCCTGGTCCCTGCCTGAGAACGACCGCTCGCCTGAGGCTCTGCCCTGATCTGGCTCTGCCCTGAAGGCGATCCGGTCCTACCACCATGCCCACCAAACCGATATCCTATCGTTCTGGTCAGCTCTGACTGAACTGATACCCCTCTGGAAGCCACAGATCCAGCCCTGCTCTGGTAAGGGCATACAGTCTTGATGAAGCGCTGCAGATGTCCCACAACTCTACATCCATGGCATGGTCTGGGAGGGTAAGGACAAACAGGTCGGATGTTCCCTACCCTTCCGCACTGATGGCACACTACGGACCCTGCACCAGAAGCCCCAGATGAAAACTGTCTGGGAGGATGTCCTGTGCTGCCATCACTCTTCTTCCATTTCACATCACGCTTCCTCTTCTTATCATATGAACTGCCACTTCCAAGCCCTGGCACTGATCAAGAATACCCCGACTTTCCCTTCTGGTCAATCTCAGCCATAGAAGAACGATCGACCACCTCAGCATAAGTCTTCAGCTTGAATAAGAAAACCTGGGAGTGAATTTCTGGCCGAAGGCCCTTCTCAAACTTCCAAGCTTTCAATAATTCGCTCGAAACTATCTCAGGTGCGTACCGTACCAGTTCAGAAAAGCAATTCACATACTCTATCACTGTCTGATTCCCCTGCGAAAGCTCCATGAACTCCCGAGATCTAGAATAGGTTACGAACTCTGTACAATACTGCTCGTTGAAGATACCCTTGAAATCGTTCCAACTCATGTGTTCATGTTTCTCATCCTGGACCACTGATTCCAACCATTTGCGACTGGAACCCTCCAGCTGGAACGAGGCACACATCACCCTGACTTCCTCAGGCGTGTCAAGGAAATCGAACATGCGTTCTATCTTTTCAAGCCACTCCTCTGCCTCCTGAGGTTCTGAACCACCTCGGAAAGAAGGAGGTTTTCTCCTCAGAAACTCCTGAGCTCTATACTTCTTGGATCCAAATTCTTCCCCTCTAGCTGGAATAGGGGCGGGGGCAGGAGTCGCCCCTTGACCGAAAGCCTGAACAGCTCGGACCATCGCCTCTACCAATCTCTGATCAAGCAGCGTTGGAGAACTCTTTCTGGCTTCCTCCCGCGGGTGCATGGGAGCTCTCCGAGAAGGCATCTTACTGCAATAGGGCAGCAATCAAGAAAGAAAACCATCAATAAAAAAGGAATAAATTTTTTTCCCAACAAGATAAATATTCATCAATAAACAAAACATGCAAAACCACTCCATGTAAAAGCTTTACTTTTCTTTCCTGCTGTCCACGTACAGTCTGCAGCCTGCGTGTCCCACCCATAAAATAAGTGAAACATGCAACCTGACATCCCATGGTGACTCAGTATCTGTCACGAGGCGTGCCGGCCGGGAACCCTACTCGCAACATGAATTATGAGCCCTGACAAACCCAACTCCTGTATAACCCAAATCATCCCAAATAACATAAACCACGAACTAACCTCCCTCTGTTACCATTTTGTCACGAACCGAATCGGGTCGCCATCCGAGCCGACGCCCGACCCGGCCCACGACAAGTCTCGAAGGGCGTTCCTGATCCCCAGGGGCTGGCACAAGTGCCCGGGTATCAAAATAAACTTTGGGAATGATTTACCCGAGTGAACAAATATAAAACAGCCAACCAAAGTAAACCAAACAGAAGTAAAGGTTATAGTAAAACGTGTAGTTAACCAAATAGGTTTTTGGTTCACAAGTATTCAAAACCCAAATAACACTAAAACAAGATGTCCAAAAACCAACCTAAGGACTGTTGCCCGATGTGAGGACACAGCCCCTAAGCCACCACCAAAACGCCACGTAGATAGGCCTGCTAACAACCTGAACCACTGCTCCCAAAAGCTGGACCCTTACCTGTATCAGAAGTAAACAGATCTACTTACACCCAAGGGTGTAAGTAGGGTGTGAGCAATCACCCAGCAGGATATCACCATGAAAAGATTCCACGCACAACTATTAAAAGACAAACTATTTGCAATGCTAAATAAAGAAAGAAAGAAGTGCAATGGAAATGGTTTTCATAAAATGATTTAAAGGAAAGACAGTTCAAGGTAAACACGTTAGGGTAATAATTTAAGTGACATATCACGTATCATTGTTCACACAAAGTAACTGGTAGCCCCAAAGGATGGGAAAGACCCAAAAGGGTACTAGATCATGTGGGACCCTAGAACGTCGTGTCTCGGTGAAACGTGGCTTAGAAAGACACAACCCTCAGATAACGTGGCTTATAAGGCCACGACCCTCAGATATCATATGTTTAGTTAGTGTTGCAATCGTCAAACCTGCCAGTGAAACCGGGTCGGGTCATCTCCGGAACACTAGCTCACTAGTCCTACTCTCCCCACCTAATACCCCAGCTTCCCTCCTTGTTCTCACCTAAGGATAAAAGTTCACATAACATGTCACATTATCACTTTGAGCCAAACGTGTCACCTGCACACTGATATCCTCTTTGAAAACCACACACACACTAAAACCTTTTTTTAAAATACTTAAACCACACTGCATACGCTTTAAATTAAACTAGACGTTTAACTTAACGAAATCACTTTGTTAATTAAGAAGACCACTAAGAAAATTTATTGAACAGTTTTCAAACATGTTTCCAATTTTTTTTAAAGGTTAAAAAGTCACTCAAGACCCCTTCATATAATAAAACAAATTATGATACGCCAAAACACAAACTGTGTCATCCGCACTTTCTAACTCACACCCTACACAGTTTACAAATAGTAATAATAAACAACCCAAGTAAGTTTTCACATTAAAAAAAAGACTTGCATCACATAAATATACTACTGGAAAATTAGATGCACATTTAAAAAGTAATCATAACTAATTTTTCAGCATGGAAACTAATTAGCAGGGTGCTGAAAAATTAAACCAACATGCAAAAGATCGCCAGATGATAATTGAGTGTGGAATCACCAACCTCAAATAGGAACAGAAAAAGACACGGCGCAAAACTTCTATTGCGTAATGGTCGCACCATATTGTGCCTTCGAACAGGTCCTAAAATAGCAGATCGATAAACAAGTTCAATAATAATGTTAACATAATAATAATAATAATAATAATAACAATAAAATAATAATAATAATAATAATAACATAATATAATAATAATGATAATAGCATAATTATATAATAATAATTAAAATAATAGCATAACCATAATATAATAATAATGACAACATTATAATAATAATAATAACATAATAATAATGTAATAATAGTAACAATAATGATATAATAATAATAATATTATTATTGAAATAATAATAGTAATAATAACATAATAATAAATATAGTAATGATATAATAATTAACATATTAATAATAATAACCAAAGAAAACATTAATATCTTATTAGATAAGTTAAAATAATAAAATAAAATAAACAAAAAAATAGAAAAACAAACATGTCGGCGGTCTGCTGGAGGAGGTGCCGAACAGGGGGTGCATGAGCGGGGAGGCGCGGGAACGGGGAGGCGGCGCTCCGGATGGGCGGAGGAGGAAGGAGAGCAGGCAGGGGGTGCGCCAGCTGGACGGAGGAGGAAGGAGAGCGGCAGGGGGCGCACCGGCTGGACGGAGGAGGAAGGAGAGCGGCAGGGGGGGCGCGTCGGCTGGGCGGGGAAGGAAGGAGAACGGGTGGCTGGTCCGGCGTGGGTGCGGGTGGCTGCAGCAGGGGTGCAGTAGGGGCGGAGGTCTGCTGGTGAAGGGGGTGCGGCGAACAGGGAGGTGGCGTAGCAGCGCTGTATAGCGAAACAGAGGATGAGGAAAAAAAAGGAAGGAGAAGAAGAAGAAGAAGGGAAAGAAGGGGGAGGCACGGCGGGTGAGGGAGGGGGAACCAGGGAGAGAGTGCGGCGGGTGAGGGACAGGAGAACCGGGGAGAGAGTGCGGCAGGTGAGGGAGAGGGGAAGGAGGGAAGAAGAAGAAGAAAGAAAAAAAATGGGAGAGTGGAAAAAAACGTGGGGAGGAAGAAAAAGGAGAGAGAGAGAAAAATAAAAATAAAAAAATAAAATGAAAGGTTGGGTGGCGGCTAGGGTTTTGGAATGGGGAGAGAGAAGTTCAACAAACCTAATAAAATAATTTTAATGGTATTAATAACATCCTAATAATAATATTATTATTAATAGTAATAATAATACTAATAATAACAAATAAAAATAAAAATAATATTTTTAGCAATAATAATAATAATAACATCATAATAATTATAAAAATAATAACAACAATAATAATAATATAATAATAACAATAATATAATAATAATAATACAATAATAACCAATAAAACCATAATAAATTTTATCCGGTTATTTAACGTTCGTGGATCAGCACCACGTGCCGAGCGATGTAAATCCAACACGCACTTATCAACGCGCACTTATCAATGCGCACTTATCACTGCACTTATCAGCGTACTTAAAATAAATTTTATCCGGCATGTTTGTGCCTTTCCCGTGTGCCAAGCGATGTGAGGCCGATTCACATTTATCAGCGCCATTGCGGAAGCCCCTTATCGAATCAACCCACACTTCAACCATGCAATTAAATAAACTGACGATTTAAACTCTTGAAAAAAAAAATTTAAAATTAAATTTGTACCTCTAAATGACGTACGGGCGTGACAACATCAATCTTGGGTATCACATATATTCATAAGGGAAAATAGTATATCCATTAATGGCCTACTAGAACCAAGTGTACTAGTCTTGGAAGAATGAAAAAATAGATGTCGAGTCCCCTTATGTGGGATCAATGAAAAACCATTGCGGAATTCCCTCGTCTGGTTGATTTTTTTCTGGGTTTTTTTCTAGAAAATTTCTCTTTCTCACCTCTTGAGAAAGAAGTTGAGTTCACTATTGAGATAGATCATGGTAAAACATCATTTTCCATTCCTGCTTATAATATGGAACCTATAGATCTCCAAGAACTCAAAAATAAGCTTGAAGGTCTAGAGGAAAATGGTTCTATCAAAACCAACACATAACCCTGAGGTTAACTTGTCCATTTCTCTATGATAGAAGATGGTAAAATAAGACTGTGTGTGGACTATCACCAACTAAACCAACATACAACTATAAATCAATATCCAATACCTTGTATAGATATCATACATGACCAGATCCATTGACTAACAATTTTCCCTTAGATTTATTTGATGTTGGATTGCAATTATTTTCATGTGTGTAAATTAGTCATACAATATATGACATTATAAAGTTGGTATAGCTTGTATGATTATTAGTTTATATTGTTTGGTCTGATAAATTCTCCCTCAATCATTATGTAACAGACGAATTAAGGATTCCACCTATACTTGTATTCATTTTTTGTTGACTTTTTATATGACATATAAGTGTGTTATTGAACAAGACATGACTATCCCGACAATCTTGAGATCATGTTGAATGCACTGATGGAGAATTATGTATATGTGAAGCTCTATGAATAACTTTTTTGGGACAACAAGTTTCACTTATTAGGCCATATCACATATGATGTAGGTGTATCTCTTAACCCAGATAAGGCGAGAATCATGGTTTCCGGGGACCATTCAAATAAAATACATAACACATGCATCTTCTTGGGGATAAATATCTATTTATAGTGATTCATCCACGATTAATCACACCTAGAAAAAATAATTAGGGTTCTGACAAAGATGGGTGTGAAATTAAATTATTCTATAGCATGTTAGAAATATTTTCATGAGTTAAATGGATGTGTTACATTAAAACAAATCCTAATTCTGCGAGAGCTATGATGTTTCTATACTGTATATTATGATTTTTTAGGGATTGAGCTAGGGGAAATTATGAATCAGTGTTATTAGATGGTAGAATATGGGTCCATAATGTTGAGGATTCATGAGTAGAATTATCCTACACACATTGTCGATAAATCATTCATGGTCCAAGCCTTACACTTTTGGAGGAAAAATTTATTGGGACAGTGAGTCAATTTTTAAAAAAATTCATAAAAGCCTCAAATATATTTCTACCTACTGAAACTAGATTCTGAGCCAGTGCATATGAGTGTAGTACCTAATGTCCTTAGACTTTGATCTTACATACAAACCCATAAAGTATAATGCTGTAGAAAATGTCTTGAGTTGGATAAATTAGAAAACATCCATCAAGGAGGCCAGATGTGACTATAAATTTATGGATTCGTATATGGAATTTCATATAGATATCGAAGAATCGTACATGAGACCTATTTTATATGCTCTAGTAGTGGATTCCTCCCTTCTGGAGTGGGCTTATATGGGATGAATCTCTAATTCTTGGGCCTTATTTTGATTGAAAGCATCATTGAGAGGACCCACCGCATGGTTGGGTTGTTGATCAGAATACAACCCCAATCTGCCATTAGTGGGTTAGGGTGCCTTATGATAAATGATAAGAGTTGATGCAAGAGTCTCATGCATCAATTTTGGAATTTCACCCTAGGATTACCAAGATGTACTTATAGTTACTTTATTATTATTTTTGGCTTGGTATGATGTGGCACATAGCCAGTTTTACCACTTAGTTCTCCACCTGTTAGTAGGTGAAGACTATGAACCAAAATCTATTGGAATTTTACATAGGATCTCTATTCCTATGTTTAAATAGTATGATGTCACAATCGATTTCATGAATTTTTTATTGATTTCCATTAATGTCAATGATGAAATAAGGGTGGTTGCTTATAAGTTTGATAAGACTATACACTTACTATGGATTCTAGATCCCTTCCCAATTAATGATATTTGGAGGAATTAAATCTAGAATATAGCGAGCCTTAATGGTTTTCCACTTTCTACAAAATCATTTTGAGATGCACACGTTGCCTTTTGGTTATGGAAAGGTCTATAGAAGGAACTAGTTCCACATGTGCTATTGAGTACAACATATCACACATAGACTGGCGAGTAATCTGAGAAGACGATATGAGTGTTAGAGGATATTCTTTGAGAAGGTTTCCATGATTTCAGAGGTTTATAGGAAAATAAAATAACTACTATGGATTTTTATTTTATCAAGATATTTTAGAAAATTATTTTGTTCTCTCTGTATGATACCCTTTATAGTAGGTCATTCCATTCTCCTATATACTAGTTTATGGTAGGTGAGGTAGTGGTACTGAGACTTTATCTTGTTTAGAAGACCGTAGAGTAAGTCCAACAGATTTAGAAATGTAGGGATACTATAAAATCATGAAAAATATCTTATACCAATAAAGTTCATCAACTATTTTTGTTTTAGGTTGGGCAATGATTCTTTATATATGTTTCTCCTATATTATCTCATTGATGAATCCTAAGTGAGGGAAAGCTTTCACTTCAATATTGTAAAAATTTTCAGATATTGGAATCATATGGTATTGTAGCCTGTCAATTGGAGTTACCTAAAAGGATCCATTTTGTGAAGGATAAATTTTTTATATCACATCTTCCTTGATATCACGATGACCCATCTCATTCGTATGACCCTATGGACATTGAGTTGTAAGTGGATGCATTTTTCAATGAGAATGTGATACATATAATTGATCATTGTAGAAAGGATCTCCCAGATGGTTCGTTCATCTATTCCACGTTATATGGAAGAAAGAATGCATTTAGGATGAAACTAGTGTGGATGTAGCTGATTAACATGTGTAGTAACATAAACAATTGTTTGAGGATTTTTTACCACACTTGAATGGGAGACTCTTGGATGAGTTGTATTAAGGAGGATAGATTGTAACTTCCCAGTTTTTCTCGAAGGTATGGACCATTTATTTTGTATTGAAACCTAATAATTGGAACTAATAATGTTTAATAATGGATTTATGGAGGTATCGAGTGTGATCGGTGATTATTCGGAGCCCATAGTACCTAAAATGGAAGAATTAGACTGGGTTGAATGGTTAGGAGAAATCCTGAAGCCAATACTACATGGTTTCTCTAACTATGTGGCTTGAGATAGTGGGGATTAGGGCTCCACGCATTTTTTGGAAAATAGTTTCATGAAAAATACATGTTAGGTAAACATGTCTAATACACGTTTCAAAGGAGTTTTCTGGGGATTTCCATGAATAACCAAACCATATGACTAGTGCATGTGAGGGTCCTTTTTGGTTAGGGGCATAGCACATAGTTTCCCAATATTTTGGAAAAATATGTTGATATAATACACACCCCTATCCGTGTGTGTGAAATTTCACTTTTCTCTTGAAATATTTTAATCCAACTTATCACTTTCTCTTCTTTTTCTCTTGTGGATCTCCCACTTACCCACACATAATGATCTCCTCCTCCTCTATGGTAGGGGTTTTGATATCTCCCTCATCTATAATATGAATCCTTCACCATAAGAATAATCAAAAAAATATCTAATAAAGATATACAACCCTCAACTTTATATTTTATGTTCCTCTTAACATCAATTAATCTATTTTTGTGTGACCTTATATTGCCAATTTTTAGTGAATTTTATGGTTTCTTCCATATCTCTCATTATTGGTCTATTTGATTGTTGAAAAACAATTTTTGGTCTTTTATAAATCTATATTAGGTAGTTTAGTTTCATTCTTGATGTTTAACAACTTTTTATATGTTAATCTACTGGACCGTTAAAAAAACTATTCTGCTGACACATATAATTTGTCAAATAAATCAAATTAAACTTTTTACCATGTCCAGTATGACCCTATTGAGGGGTTAATATACCCTAAGGTTTATCTCCTTTAATTTTTCCACCTTGATGGGTATACACCAAAATTGATTCCTAATTATGATGAAAATTAATTGTTTGATAACCCTTTAGTATTTTTTACACCTTAGATTAACTCCTTATATCTATAAATATTATTTATTTGAACTATAGGACATGACATATGACCTTGAGATTGAATTCCTATGTTTTATATTTCATTTTTATGATTTATTCCAAGTATTAATTACTTGAATTAATTTAACTATGTTAAAGTGGTTTAACTATAGATATTATTATGTCTTTTACCATGTTCCTTGTTATTATATCCTTTATTAAATATTCTTCCATGTCATTAATGAATTATTACATGATGGGTGGGATTCAATTCAATTCTTGGAAATGACAATTTCTTACATTATATTGAAATTACATGATGATGATGTGGGTTTGTGATTTTTATTCCTTAAATTCTTATGGATTAGATGCACACACGGGTCCTGATTTATAGACGTAATTGCTAAAATCTCCATGCATGGTATTGGAACTACATGACACATTGGGAGTGAATGTCAGCTTTTCATGGGTGGGATCCCTGTGAGGATTAATTATACCATTGAGTGAAACTAGTTTACTAGGGGTAAACCATTTATGGGATCATTAAGAAGATGCGTATTCCATGCCTTAGGTAATACTCAAACCCCTATGAGGGATAACGAGGACGGGTTCAGAGCTTATCTTGCCAAGATTTATACAAGGGATTCCACTACGGGTCAACTAGGATGAAATCTAAGGTATTGGTAAAACTTGAGGATCTTTTAGAGACCCTTGGAATTCCCTTTGGATCTCCTTTGATAGTCTCCAGATGAAATTCTAGTTTTAAAAGATACTTTTCTTAATTAAATGTGATTTGTTATAATAATTAAAAAAATGAGACATGTTGAATGAAGTTATATTGGTGTAACCTCTATTCCAAATAACATGTTTGGGGAAGAACCAATATTATTGATTCATTTAAGATTACCCATGTGTACACATACTCACTTGTACATGTTTCATTTGCTCGGACATTTGAACTAGGAATAAGCATATAGAATTAGTTGGACTCCCATTGAGTCACCGTAACTGAGTTTTGATTATTTATTATTCATTTATTTCCCTATAGTCACCAATATTAGAATAGTTTTTATTTTATATTCCTTGATCTAGATTGATCTAGACACTTTTGGTGGTGTCCTACTAGGAATATATCTCACACCATGCAGGGGAAGCCCTTGGTGACCATGAAATATTCATGATTGTTGGCATAGATAAAGGGAAGATGTCAACTTTAATTGTTTTGTGACTAATTATAGGATGATGTATAGGGGATGAGGATCAAGCTTGTGGTTCATATTCTTCTAGTGGAATCTTTTTCTTTTTTTAAATTTTTTTCGCATGTGGTATATGCATATATACCCTATTCATAGTGATCACTTTTGTATAGTTACATTTAATCATAATCATCATCATTTTTAATCGAGTTTTTATTTTAATTCTTCTAATTTTTTATTTATATTGGATTATTTATTTGTTTATTCTTTCTGTCATATTTTTATTATTACTTCTTGTGATAGGACTGGCATTCTTTCCTCTCACATTACTGTCTTCTTCCTCGATTTATAATTTCTTATTTACTGTTTTCCTCTAGTATGATCTATGAGGGAATAATCTCCCATCAAACACACCGAAGGGCCATACTGCTAGTTAAAAGCATCTGTAATATGGGGTGGTGTGCTTGAGGTCATGTGGTCGACCTTATCAGGTAGTGTTAAGAGGATCTAGAGGAGTGACACTACAATATTATTACAATTATGATATTGGTTGTGTGAGAAATATAAGTAATATTTCATCCATGTTCATGATGTGACTATTTAAGATCACTACTCTATTTCAGTATTTATGAGTCATCATTCATTAATGGCTGATGAACAATGATTTATAAGTGTATAGTTTTTCAATATAGGATTAAATTGTGGATGGGTGTTTATACATGTTTTTAATTCATATTTATATTTTAAATTTTGTAATTATTAATTTTTCTTTATGATTATTCAATATCATATTTAATTGTTTCCTAGAGAGAGGTGTGAAATATTGCGAAAAAACACTGTATTTTATAGAGGAGTGGGTGAGTGAGATATTACTTAACTCTTCATTTTTCATTATAGGTTGAGTTTAATGAATCTAGGTTGGTTACAGAATACCTCGACAAAATAGATTGGCCAGCCTAGGTAGATTTATTTTGTGCTGAGATGTAGTACTAAATACCATAAGGAATATGATGAATAATAATTTAACATTTCTTATGAGTATATATGAATTAAATCTTATTATAAATAACCACCATTGTATTCTTATCTCCATATCATTATATATCAATTTTTTATCAAACATGTATACATTATCAATTAACATTCAGAGTCTCATTTAATTTATGATTCAGTGATAAATTCTTGTCTATTATAACCATAGTTCTTTTTATTCATCATGTATCAAACTGTATCGCATGATGTGTTATTATATTTTTTATTATTTTATGTGATTTGTGGTTTTCTTAATTTTCTTGAATTATAAATTCATTCATAGTCAATGAAAGTAACAACACCTATGGGACCCAAAATTTTCTTACTATAAATATTCTGATCATAAAATGTAAAGTAACATGTTTCATAGTAAAAAAACATTTGGAAATATTTTGTATTTTTAATAATGAAATTAATATTATGAGTATTGTCTTATGTTTAAAAATTGTAATAATAGTTAGATAATTTATTTGGTTGAAATGTAAATTGGTCATTGGCACACAATTGTAATCATATTGTATAAAATTTGTCAAATTAAAACTATTTTACCAATTATATGTTAAAATCATATATCCTGTTTATTATAATAATAATTTAATAAATTGTCAATGTTTTTAATTTATAAGTAATTAATGATCAATCATATAATAATTAATTGATAATAACAAATTTATAGGTAATCACTTATAATAATAGAAGTAGTTTTTATTTAAAAGTAATTTTTGTCAACATATTGTGTTATATAATTTAATATTTTAATCTATAAATTTCATAATTAAAGTATAATAAAATACACACATTTTTTGATTCACCACATTGAAATTATCTTGGTATGAATTATCGGGTTTTGTTTTATAAAAGAATAATTTTTTAGGAATAAAAAATAATGTTTTTATAGGTACCATACCTTTTAAGACAACATTATGACATAAGCATGACTTAAATCCATGATAATATTTTTATCAACCAAAAAAAGTTATATTGGCTTAATATGATTAATTAAAAAACAATATGTTGAATTTAGAGACCCAAATTATATATTTTATAACCTAAATTATATTTAAATGATATAGAGAAATTTTTTGGGTAAATTGAATTAATTTGAATTCTTCAAGGGTTAAATTTGTATTTTTATGAATCTAAATACAATATAACACTCAATATTTTAATTAAAAACCAATAAACTTCATGGGAATATTTATAATTCCTGTAAAATATCATAAATGGTAATATAATCAATATTTTACTCCAAATCGACATATCCTCTATTAATAAATACCACCATTCAGTACCACACTTCCTTTATAACAATAAACATATTATCCAGAAACTTATCATAAAAACACCCTCTAAATACTCATAACCATGTCCTATATTTTTCATATCTCATAAAAAGACAAATCTTCAATGGAATAATCAAATTCATAAAGGAGTTGTCCTAAGTAATATGCTAAGACCACTTAATCACTTTCCCATTTCAATTTTCCTAAATTTTTATCTTCTACATCCT
Organism: Viscum album; assembly: GCA_963277665.1. Classification (NCBI taxonomy): domain Eukaryota; kingdom Viridiplantae; phylum Streptophyta; class Magnoliopsida; order Santalales; family Viscaceae; genus Viscum; species Viscum album. The sequence goes on from OY728166.1 coordinate 1,381,538,807, forward strand.
TCAAATTTATTATACTCATCCAACTAAAATCACATAAGAATAATTAATATAAAGAAATAATATTATTTTAAGGGAATGAACACCATATTTATCTATCCTATATATTTTAAAATGATAATGCCCCCCACATTATGGTTGGTTCACTACCTGTATGGATGACATATTACATTTTCTATCACTGCCTTCCATTTATGGTTATAAAAATTAAGTTAATGAATAAATATTATATTTCTGAAATTATTATGATTAAAATAATAAATTTCGATATTATATTAATTTTTTTATCAATGAATGATCCTATTTGTTTTAATAGCCTAGAATGACCATATAGTGAAATATTTCATAATTTGAATCTATTTTGGAAGATCTACATAGATGTGTATTGTTCATTCTGCTAAAATGGTAAATACATTATAAATATATACTAAAAAAATATTATTTAGCTATTTTATAACACTTTTAATGTAACACCTCTTGTTTTTAAGGACCTTATTTCCAAATAAATTAAATTTTCATTTAGTTATTGCAATGCACTAAGCCAAATGTTCTATTCAAATATAAAATAATTATGATACGTAACAAAGAACAAAAAAATGATGTATGTTACAAAGAACATCATTTTAGAGTATGTTATGATAAACATTAACAAGGAATAGGTTACACATAACACTAATGTTTCAATGAAACTTCATTTTAATGCTATAATTATTTAAAAAATATAATTATAGCATAGTCATTAAAATTAGTAATATGAATAATAATAAATATATTTCAAAGAAATTTATTATTTTTTATATAAATAAATAGTATTTAATTTTAAATATATGATTTTAAGTATTGTATATTTATGTTCAAATATATATTTTTCTTGAGTAAACGACATTTAATTTACTGATGTGAGAAAAAATAAAATTAATATTCTTAAAATTAAAACATTAATTTGATAAAATAAAATTACGTTTTTAATTTATAATTTTTAAACTGTCATATGATGAATTTTAAGAAATTTTCTCAGAAACATCCTTTTTGATGAATAGTTGAAAATAATACTTTTAGATAAAAACAATCTTCTCGTTTAAAAAATAATAAATGATAAATAATACATTTATTGGTTTTAACGAAATAATATATCAATTTTTCAATATATTAATAAAATTTAGGTAATTACATAAATTTTTTGATGGAATTTAATAGAAAAACCTATTAAATAATTGAACATCTTTCTACATTAATTACCTGTAATTTCGTCTCATCTGCGGGATAAACATTAATCTTAATTGTTTCGATTTTATGAATTGAATATTGAACATACAAAATACAAAATTTTATTCGGTATAATATTTATATTCTATCTATGTCATGTTTATTTTTGAAAAAAATGATTAATGAATGCGACAAAAATTAATCACAGCGCTTAATGTCAAATTAAGATTTATTAGGGAATAAAATGTAATCTTAGGGTCCCAAATGACCTATTAACTTGTGAAAAACCTATTTTATGTATATATTTCAGTTTTAAAACTTCAATAATTGATTTAATTTGGTTTGGGAAGATTTTTACTATATTAATACATGTACACATGACTGGTTATAAAAAATTCAATGTCAGTCATTTGCCTTTCCTATAAATGGACACTACATGTCCAATATCCCCAAAAATATATGACTTGTTATGTTCATCCAATATCATTCAAATAAACTTCCCAATAATCATCCCTTACTTATATATGTGTTCCCCTTTTCATAAATAAATCCAATTCATCCTTTTTTAAGAAACTAAAATGAGTTAGCTAATTAAGAGGTAATATATTCTCTTAAACTCCTTTATTTTAATTTATTTGTGCACCTATCGAGTATATTTATTAAATTATTGTTTAAAGAAAAGAGTATAATCAATAAATTTTAATTTTTTATACTTATATTTCAAACTAAACTTACACACACCTCCATACAATGTGTAACAAACATACTATTTATGTGTACGATGAACTACCGCCTCACTAAATGATGATTGTTCTATTTTCCATACTGCCTCCCATGGGGGACATCGTAGTCGAATATCAATTTATATATAGGTTATATATTATATTTATTATTTATTTATTATTGTTTATTAATATTATGACACGTAACTTTTTAACTTCCATTTGGTGTAAATACGATAATTTAGTTTGTGGAAGTGTGGATTACCGCCCCTTCAAAACAATATGATTCGTTAATACCCTAAAAGGATTGTATTAAGGATGGTTTTAGTGAATTTATAATATATATATATATATATATATATATGATATTATAAATATACTATAATAGATATATATATATATATACTTCATTTACTTTCATCATTTCAACAAGACAATTAAATAAAAATATCGTCCATGTGTATGTATGGAATACCATCTTCATGAATGGTGGGTTCCTTTTCATACTTAAATATTTTATATATTATTATAATACATATATAATTTATATACATGATATTTATATTATGGTTTACATGATTTAAATAATTATATAATTTGTAAGGACAAATGATATATAAAATTTAGACACATGAAAATAATAATGTGAATATTATCCGAAGTGAAACCATAACATATGATTGTATACAAGATGGTAAAATAATGTCATAATAAAACCATATGTGGAATAAATTATGATTATATTTTCTGTAAAACATTTATAATATATTTATATTTATTATATAGGTGCTTTGTATGAGTACGACGAGTGTCAATACACATGGTATGAGGAGTTAATCCCACTATTTATTTCCATGAGATACCTGATATTTTCTCCACTCCTTCCTTTTATGATGCTTATATAATTCCCATAACTATAGTATATATATCATATACATAAATTTATGTGTATTCATTTATCCATTTGATAATATTTCATTCATTATATTTATGTTTCAAAAGATATCAAATCGGTAAAATAGTATTGCCTCAATTTTTCTTCATTGAGACACATGGTTTGTTATGTATCTAAATTATCTTTTGAGGTGTATACACATCCAATTTTAATATTATCAAATTAATTTAATTTCTTTCATTATATTTTATGCATCATGTAAATTTCCTTTTCATACATGGAGATTGTGATCCTATGTTACCAATTAATATGAGTTTATTGAGACAATCTCAATGGTTATTGAGAATTTTTATGTTTATGCTCTATTGATAAAATATTCTGACCTATCTCTCAATTACCCTAATTATTTCCCATATCAACTATTTACTCAATATATTTCCATATATTACTACCTATTACACTCATTAGTTTTCAATGTAATGTTTTGTTGTTATATCTGACCATCTCTCTGTCCAGTCAGAAATATTTTATATTCAAAAACAATGTTTTCAAAGATGTTTTCAAGACATAATTGAATTCCATTATGAATAAAAATTATTTTAAAAACGTTTTATAGTTTTCAATTCCTCCTTTATTTTTATTCAATGTTATTTTCAAAGAAAAATGTTTTCAAAAAGTTTTCATGTTTTAAAAATAGTTCTCAATATAGAAAGGTTATTTTCATCATGAAGTGTTTTGAAAAGACATTTCAAATTTATTTCCCATATAAGATAACATACATTGATTTTACTAATGATTTTATTAGAAAATTATTCAAAGTATCCATTCATATTATTTCTATAAATAGATTATGTTTTGAAGACATGATGTCTATGAATCTTGTTTCTCATTAATAGGTTATTTGATTTTGAAACACAATTCATTTAACTAGTTATGATCCTAGTGAAATGATTATGAATACTAAAACATTATACATGTTATGATATGATTACATTTTTATAATAATCATTTCATTTCATGGGTTATTATATGTTTATCTAGGATCTTATAGCATATTTATGTATCATTTCACTATTGGATTGCTGAGACATATAACACCCTTCAATTAATTAGGAAATGTTATATATCTAATGATAATTAAATTAATTGATATAAATATTTATTTTGTAAAATATTATAAGGAAAAATGGGAAATCAAATCTGTTTAGTCTTATATGGTGGGAATGGGTTTTGATCCCAATTTAGTAAATGACATTATCCACTATGATGGTCTGGATATCAATGGCTTGACTACTATCGGTAATGACCACGATATTAATAGAATAGTACTCATTAAATTATACTAATCATTTTGAGTAATATATTAATTTTATGTTAAATGGGACACTTTTTCTGATAATGTACTTGGCACACATCAAGGGGTTCCTTTGAAATCTTATGTTTCACACAACATTGAGATATAAAAAAATAATATAATAATATTATTATTTTAAATGGTAGATAACGTAGAGTCATTATATTTAATGGAATGGAAATAGATATCTAAAATTTTATAATACATATTTTTTAAATGTATTTACATTTACCCATTAAATATTAGTGTCTTGAAATAAGAATAAAACTAAATTTAATCATGAAATAATCTAATATGTTTTAAAATGTCATTGTACCACCATTTGAAGGGGAACCAATTTTAAATCTAGATTTTGTCACATTTATATATTATATTATGAAACATAAAATTCTTATTTATAATAGGGGAATCAAAATTTATATTGGATTAATTTTTTGTATTTTTCCAATAAAGTTCATTTTTAATGAATAATGAAAATACTATATTATAATTCAAAACTATCTTTTTTTCTAATTTATTAATATAGATAAATTGTACATTTCAAATTTATTAAAGTATAATTATTTTTTATTTTTATCATTTGATCAAATTATTTTCATTGGAAGTTATTTTGAATTTAAATTGGACATAAACACAAGTCAATATTTTGATAGTTATTACATCTTAAAACCCCACTTTACGTTTTCACAGTGAGAATTAATTTTATATTAATTATTTAAAATTATGTGTTCTGAATTTGGATAAATTGATACCATATTTTGAATCAAGAGGTCCAAATGGTGTAAATAGGTACAACTTATTTTTAGACATTATGAATAGTAACATCAGTAATTTATTTATTTTCCAATGTTAAAGGATAAATTTTTTCAATAAGGTTAATATAATAATATTATAATAATATTGATATATACTAATACAAGTCCTAATCAAATTGGAAGTTATATTTCTACCCTTGGGCAACAATGGGACGATATTTGGAACCCATAGAGCCACAATGATGTGAGAATGACATTTAATAAGATTTAATTTATAGTAGAGAATAATATAACATAAATATGTATCTTTTACAAAAAAAAATTATATGAAGTTATACTAGTGATATTTTCAACTATAAATAGAAATTAGAAGATATAAATATACCCTAAATCATGTTATTTCCTTTAATTTTTTAGACAACAAATAAATTTATTTATTTATGACACAGTTATGGTATAGCGATTACCTTATTAATGAATAATTTAAATAATTGATATTATAAATAATATATTAATTTTATTTTGGAACATTATATTCATTAAATTAATTTTAGGTATTATTATTTCTTGTTATATTTTAATTATTTAATTTTTTTGAATGCACCATGTTTGTATGGATTTTTAAAAAGTAATGATATGAGTAGCTTAAAAATTGACATAAATGAATTTTGAAAACAAATATTATTTTATTAAAATAGATAGTAGTCCTAAAAATATAATATTCAGAAAAATGACATAGATATTTTTAAGAATCTCATTAATGAATCACCTGAGGTTCCACTGTCATTTTTTAGTAACTATATATACAATATAGTATGAATATATAGGAAGACATTGTAAGAGTTAAATTAGTTAACTAATGGTTAATAATAGAAGATAATGTTAGCATTGTGACCTATACTTGTCTAAAATCTATTTTTTGAGAGTTTTAATATCCTAAAACATACATTGAAATAAATGTCTTTGGGGCCATTTGAAATCAAAAATCCTTTTATTGTAAAATAATATTTCAAAACCTTTCTAATGTGCACCTCCTCTATCTTATAAAAGGGAATCACCTCTACCAATTTAATCACAACTCTGAGGCCCCCTGTATTATAAAATAATTTCTAAAATAAGATACCAATATCCCTCTATTTCCTCTTATATTCTTAACCTTTGGAAGAAGGAAATTCAATAAATCATTTAGTCTCAAATCAAAATAAGTTACCCGGTTTAGAGGTAATGTCATCTCTCAAGTTATTTTCATTTATTTTCCTTCTCCACTCCCTATGTATTTCATATACATTGATTACATAAAATCACATGTATTATAAATATACGGGGATTTTTCATATGATTATGATTCAAAATTCCCTTATACCCACCTCCATCTAATTGATAAAAAAATACTATTTCTGTGTACGATGAACTGATGCCTCACGAAATGATGATTGTTCGATTTTCTCCTACCCCCTTCATGGAGGCCATTATTATGGAACAATAATTATATATGATGTATATTATTCTTATATTGTCTATATTATTCATTATTCATTATTTAAATCATATATTTATGATTTTCATAAAGAGTAAATACTATGATTTCATTTGAGGAAATGCAGACTACCTCCCCCCTAAAAGTGATCTGACTCATTATTTCCATATGTGTAACATATAAAGAATAGTGTTAAAAACATATATAAAATATATAAATTATGATATTATAATATATTTATAAAATATCTATGTATCATTTTGTTTTAATTACTTTAAATATTAAAAATAAATGAAAGTATCATTGATGCGTACGTACGACTTACCAACTCTAGGAACAGTGCATTTAATTTATTACCTCTAAATGTCATGGAATTTTATTAAAACATATATATAATTTATATATATGATATTTTAATCCTTAATTATATTCTTGATATATATTAATTTTTATTAAATGTACAATTTTCAATTATATCATGTTCAATTTTGACTCAAGTACTGAATATCAACAAAATGATTGATATGAACTTAAATAATTATGTAATAATTATACCATGGTTATAAGTAATATAAAAAAATGAACATGAGAGATATATTGAATCAAGTTGAAGTTAACGTAATTTTATTATTCCAAATTATAAAGAACGAATGACACAAGTTGGACTCATGTTAAGGGAACCTTCACCGTCATCATTTAGTCAAAGACTTATCTTATGTTATGTATTTTAATATCCTTTTTCTTATATTAGATTATGTTTTTATTTATCCATTTTTGTACATGTTATATGAGTCCATTTTCTCACTCATCAACTGATTTTATGAATTTTTATGTGATTTCATTAGGATGCCTAATTTTTGTAAGGGAATTCATAAACTCAAATTCCTCTCATTGGGTTTTATGCATACATTGTTGATTATTATATGCCCAGGATATTCTTGGAATAATTGTTTGTTTATTTATGTTGTAATTTCAACTTCTGTTTTTGTGGATACATTATTGCTTCATATAATCAACCCATTGATAAATTCTTACATCATTGATAAAATCTATGTAATGGACTGTGTCTCAATATCAATTCATTAAGGCATATCTTGATATTGTACACCCTTAAAGGTGTATAACTACCCATTTTTAATTTTTTATCATTAATTATTATATTCTCCTGATATTTAATGTTTTTTATGTTATTATTTAATTATTATTATTCAAGTGTTTCTCAAGTGCTACGAGAATCATTCACAAAAACAACATTTTAAATGTTTTAAAGATGCATTTTTCTAAATATTTCTCCTTAATATCTATGTTTTAAAAATGGATTTCCAGATTTGATTATATGGACATTAATGTTTCAAAATTATATTCCATTACATGTTTCAATGTTGTATGGGTAACATTTATTCAAAATTATCTTTATTAAATGTTTTAAATTGTTTTTGAAATGGATTAAATATTTCACTATTCTTGAATTGATTTATTGTGGGTGATGAGTGAAATGATTAAAATTTCAATATTATAGGTGCAATGATTATGTAAGGTCACATGGATATTTGATTGGCGGTTAAATGATAAACGAAATATGGTTGGTTCCATGATAAACCTAGGGTGGGTGAGAGATAGATAGCTCTCCAAAGAATTTGGTAACGTGCCGGAGGTAAAAAATAATGATTCTCCTAAAAGATTTATAGAATATATTGTGATGGGTATTCCAAATGTAACCACCTATGTTGATGTGAAAGCTATAATGTATGTATTTTATGGAAGAAACAATTTACCATTATTATTTATGATTCTATATGATATTCATAAATCTTATGATTTCATGAGGTATGTTTAATAGATTTTTACCTGACTGAAAAGTATGATTTCATGGATTTTTATGAATTGATGGACTAATATTTTCTCTCATTATATTATAATCCTTAATGAGCCTTTTATGCTCATCCCATGTTTTTGATTTTTTATTTATACGGTATAAAGACGTTTAATTGAAAGGATGAAATCATGAAGATTTATATCAAGAAAAAAATTATTTCCTTATTTAAGGTGTTTTGTTATTGCGAAAAAATTAAATAGATACAATGTATCTACTTTTTAATCATTTGAGATGTAATGTAATATTTATGGACTAATACCCTAAAATTATATCCCTAAATAGTTATTCAATGTGAATGATTAACCATATTCAATATTATGAAATGTTTTAAGTTGGGGGCTTATAGTTGGTATCTGATGTCGGTTTAGATACCTTTAGAAGTTGGGTTTTATCTGGGTGTAGGCAGATGATCCAATATAACCAAGAGGATTATTATAATATGGAAACATCTAGAGAGTTATGGTAAGATTGTTTGTTTGGATAAAATTCTGACCTATGGAGATATTAGGAAGTTGATGGATTAGAGTAATATAAATGTTTTTTTGTTATATTTAACCATATATATTTTTTAATTAAAATATTTCATTTCATGAAAAAGTGTTGATTATTTTCAGCTAATTTAGAATGATTTGTAAATATGGATGGAAAGAGATCGTGCACAATGTAACACCCTGACACCAGTTACCCAGAGTCGGTGCATTATTACATAACATTGTCATGATCACAAAAGATCAAGTATCGAAAGACCGATTAGTTTAGTGGCCTTGTAAACACTAGTTATATTCATAAAAGTTACATTACATCATAAAATGAAAACTACAACAATATAGTATCCATAGTCCACACTCTTATCCCCTCATACTATCCATGCATGTCATTCATAAATTACTTCTTCACATCCTGGGAAAAATAAAACATTGAAAGGGGTGATCTCAGACGCTCAGTAAGGATAAAAATATAGCAGAAGCTTTCATAGAAAAGCATAAACACTTAAAGCAATTTATAACTAAAACAAAAGCCTTTTAAACATGATATTCAGCATAATATGACAAAGATAAAGTGAAATAATGCCACTTACTTATTCACATGGATATTCTACTAGTCGAACAATCACATGCAATATCAATAACCACTTTAATAATGATGGAATGCATAATTCCAGAATATCAAAACCACATAGCCAAGGCCTCGTGCGAAGACTACAAATAAGATTTTTTCATGGCCTTGTGCCAAGACACTAGTTTGTCTCATGAGACCTACCGATGCATCGAGGAGCTATAGCGGGCTCCACCCGTCACTTACTAAGTCCAATGCATTCCTCATATGAAAATATTGAAACATAACATAAACATTCGTATTAAAACTAGCATACGAAATGTCAATACTTTAACCACAAACCATGAATGGTATAAAAATAGCACATCCAAAGTCAATCATAACTCATTAGATACAATATGGAAGATTGTATTGTATCAGATTAACCTCAATTGAGAATAATGAAAGACATTGACATATATTAAAATAATCAATAAACTATTGAGAGAAATATCCCCCTTTTTCTTGAAAATATTTAGAAGTCACACTATTTGTCAAGAATCCATTTAAAATAGATTTTTAATCAAAGTGTCCCATAACACTTTGAAACATTTAAAATGAATATTGATTTGAAAACATTAATATTCATATAAATAAATCCTTAAAACCATTTTTAAAACACGGACATTAATGAGAAATATTTAGAATAATAAATCATTAAAACATTTAAAATGATATTTTAGTTAGAGTTCCTAACCAAAATAGAGACACTTGAATACAAATAATTAAGGTAATAAAATTTTTTATTATCATGAGAATAAAGGGATTCATGATATAACACATCAAAATTCACTATATACACCATGTAAAAGTGATTTGGTGTATAATAACAAAGGAGTCTCAATGGAATGTAATTTGAGATGAAACTTCTTATAAAGAATGTATCTTTTGGTTAAGGATAAGTCAATGGTATAATTATGTGTGAAAAATATAAATACACTCAATATTATTGGATATTCAGTGTAAATCAATCATAGTACATTCACACATATTCTTGTAAAGACAACACCAATGAATTGAATATTTAACACAACAAATGGAGATTGAGTTAAAATTACTCTTATCAAGTTCATATAGATGACTTGAGAAAATATAAATGGAGTTATTATGTGTATCAAAAGTATATACATAGAAAGGGGAGTTGAAATTATGACATAAGAAAATGAATAGTGATTCCACACATAATCTTGGAGTATAATAATCAATGAAGTATGCGTAAAGCCGAATGAATAGAAATTGAAATATCAAATTCCCTTATCGATTTGGTAACATACAAAACATACACCCATGAAATAAGGATCATACAATGATGATGTAGATATCCAAAAATTAAATTATATTACACAAAGTACACACACCACATGAAATAAATAAGTGGTGAATAATGGAAATCTCACAGAATTGAATGTGAGATAAGAAACCCCTTACTTTGTAAATTTTCCTTGGTTGAGGGTAGGTTAACCTCCTGTATAATTTTGAAATAATTTTTATTTAATTATTCTATAATAAAATGCATTAATATTATATCATATATGATCTTTTAACATGAATTTGTTATTAATATCTTAGTATTATCGTTGTTTTGGGTGTTAACTTACGCATTTTCTTGTATATGTTTTGTTACGTAAGACATGTTTGTCATGGATAGGTTGTATATTAATCATATCCAGAATGATATCAAGTCCTTAGATACTATTATTAATCATAAAATGAGAATTATACTTGAATGGATACGATGGAGAAAGAATCTCATCGCGTTCGTGGAGACGGTAGTCCGTACGTACGCACGAGCGACAATATCATTATTTTGATATTAAAATAATATTTAGTTGGATGTTATATCATATATACAGAATAATTATCATGTAATATTTATTATTTACATGAATTACATATCATTATTATACCCATCCAATTAATAATGTTTTGAATAACAATTACACCACGAAGTGGAGACGGTAAGCCGTACGTACGCACGTATGGTGACATGTCATTCAAAGGATGGATATAATACTGAAAGATGGTTGTACCATGTTTATAATAACACAAAGGTATATATAATATACTAGAGATATTATTTTATAATGGTAATAACAAATAAAGAAGAATTGGAAGATGAATGGAACTTGAAAAAGGGTGGTAAAATCATTACCTCTTCTTTGGGTTCTTTATTTTGATTTGATAAAAAGGGCTCCATAGGTTGGATTTATGACTAAAGTAAGGCCTCAAGGATGAAGTGAGGGAAGTTAAGAGAGTATTTGGGCAGGTTTTGTCATAACCAAAAGGCTTTTAAGGTATGAATTAATGAGAAGGTGGAGTGCCCTTTTATAAGAGGGGTGAGGGGCACCTTTGGAAAAGCTGGAAATATTATATTATAATAAATTCACATTCGGTTTCTAATGGCTCCAATGTGGATTAGTTAAAGGTTAAGGTGGGTATAGGTCGAAAATAACTCAACCAATAGGATTTATACAGTTTTGGGTTACTATATTAACCTTATCTTTAAGTATTAACTCTTAGTTAATTAGTTTCACATTTACAATGTCACTTTGTATTTTTATATTATATGGTTGATAAACTTACTATATACATCCAAGAGACCTAAAAGTGGTATATTAATGATACACCTATCATGATATAAGTCGCTTGGCAGAACCTTAGATTTTTAGGAATTTAATATCAATTAATAATATAATATGTTTCTTAAAGACTCTTTTATGTCAATTTTGACACTATTCAATAGTTGATTTTTGTAAAAATCATAACAGAATGATTAATTCGAAAAACATTAATTAAATCATTCCTAACATGTCATATTAAATCATACAATTAGTGTAGTTCATAAAAAGTCTCAAATTATATTTATTTGGGTATTTAAAATATCAATTAGTTTAATTTGTTTACTATTACGGTAATTATTGCATCATCATTGTGTCATAAATACATTAAATTATTTAATGTCTAAAAATTATAAATAAAATATCATTATGTATAAAATATATTTATATTTCTAATGAATATTTATAGTCTAATGTCTAATATATATAACCATTTGTAAAAATTGTTTTTCTAAAAGATATATGCTTGTGTCATTTTTCTATTTATTTTAACTTAATTAAAATAAAGTGTCCCTATTACCTACAAGTGGCTCCATGGTGTCCCAAAATCGACCCAAATATTCTCATGGTCGGACATGTATCCACCAATAAGGTTAGGACACGTTTTAGGGTAATTTAGTATTATTATAATTTTATTTTGTAACCCTTATTTACCGGATTTACCCATTAACCATGGTAAATAAAATATTTACCGAAGTTATTATTCAAAATGTCTATAAATAAAATTCACCTATTTACACAATTATGAAATCCTGATTCCAAATATGGAATACATTTTTTTCAAATTCAAAACACGGAAGTGGCAGAAATTAATTTAAAATTAATTCCCACTGTCAAAACAAAAAGCGTGTTTTTAAGATATAATAACTATCAAAAGATTGATATTTGTTTATGTTCGGTTTAATTGTGAAATTATGTCCAATGACAATCATTGAATTAAATGGTAAAAATATATTCTAAATATTATTTAAAACCACTCAGATTCATAATTTATCAAAATTAATTATTTCGATAAAAAAGTTGTTTTTAATTAAAATTTAGTAATTTTCACCATTCATCAAAATATGAAAGTTATCCGAAATGTACCAAAATTTCATCCTAGGCTAATTTTGATATTCTGAATCCAAAAATGAAGTCCATTTTGGAGAGATAGAATTTATAAAATTTCAAAAATTAGGTATTACTATTCATAACGTCTAGTTTGATTGGTTGTGGTGTGTTATAATCTCAAAGTTGCGTACAATGCACGCCATTGCATTATTCAATGGGAAATGTATAATATCTGATGACCCCCAAAATGGATATTCCATTAGAGAAAAAAAACTAATATTAATTTCTAAAATTAAACCATTAATACCCAAAAGTTAAATAAATACCTTTCAAAAATCAATTGTCCTTAAAATCCTTCAATATAATCCAAACTAATATTGAAACTCAAAACTTATAAGAATGTAGTCTTCCATGTTAAATTGTATCTACAAATGAAATTAATTACTCTTAAAGTCACATACTTAAATGTAATTAACCTAATCATTTCCATAAACAACCCAAATCGCTATAAATCCACAATATAAACATAGATAAAAATCCACCATTACTCCTAAAATGAAATCCCATACTATTCTATTTTCCTTTGCCATATAGCGTTCACAACAAAGCGAACAACTTCCAAAATAACATCTATCGCTTGATCACCAAATCATTTTCCTATACTAAGGGTATTCTTTTGATAAGACATAAGATCCCAAATAAAATTATTATTGATCAATAAAATCATTTAACTAAAAATAATAGTCACATTAACCAGGGACTTCACGTAGTCCAGTGGTAGGCGATAAATCCCAATCGCACATTGGTTGTGGGTTCAATTCCCACATCTTTGTCTGACGCGACAGGTTGTCACACGGTCTATATGTTGTCCTTTTTCAAAAACTATATTTTACAACATTACCAAAACGAGATAAATTCCTCAAAATAACGATAACATAATTTAACCACAAATGTTATCTCATACCTTGCATTTTCATCCCAAATGATAATAACTTGTAATTGCCTCAAACCCAATGATCATATAAAACCAAATGGTTTTTTATAACTATATCCACAAGAGAAAAGATAATCTTCCTCAAATATCATTCTCACATGGAAAACTACGGGGTTAAAAATTCAAAAGAAAATTATTCCAAAGTAAACCCATCAACAAGGAGCACTAATACTTTTTAAACATTTATCTAAACATTTATTTCCACATAGCTTCTTCTTTGACCAAGAAAATATCCTATAAAATAGGGCATTCACTCGAGTAATGGCCAAGTCCCCTACATTTATGGAAAATGTCTATAAATGGACTCTTGGGACCATTTTTATCTTCTTCCATAGTACTCATCATTTTTCTTTGGCAATTATTAGATTTATGTCCTTCCTTCCCGCACGTAAAGCATTTCTTTGTCCCATTGAGACACTTTCCTGGGTGCCTCCTTCCACATTTCCTGCATGATTGAAATTTAGGATTCCTTTCTCCATGGTCTCCACTGCTGGAGCTCTTATCATTCATCACCTTTCTCTTCTTTGTTGGGTCTGGGAATTGGTTAATATATATATTGTTGATCATATTTTTGGAAAATTGATTTGGCATAAAGATGATATATTTTACGCCTATCGACATTCCATTTTGTTTCTCATTGCCACCACTGTTCCCACCATGTACATCATTCTCAAAGTCACTACGACTTCCTTGGAATCCAGCCATTGACTAAAACCAGAATGCATTGTGTGAGTAACAGTAGTCGAAAAATCATTTAGAGATTAACATGTCACCATATTCTCAATTTAAAACACATTAGGATTAACCAAGGTCATTTACTCTCATCTTATATATATAATAATTCAAATCGGTTTGTAAAGAAAATGTAAATTATCCTAAGCATATCCCCTGGGAGTGTCGTATCCAAGAGTGCAGCAAGACCCGATTTTGTGCACCAATTCCAGTTCGAGTCTACCTCAAAGCGGTGTTTTCGGGTTTTACCCCTAGGTACATCTGTGCTAGATCCGCATCTTCCTGCTCGTATCCAGACATGGATGTATAGCTTGGAAAACTCACAAAATCTCTACAATACAAAAATTTTAGGAAGTTCTTCTTATACTAATCCACAAAGTTCATCTTAGTTCTACGTGCTCTAATCAGAGTTTATCTAAATCTAGCTTCCAAGGTTTGTACTAAACTTCCTCTAATACCAACTGTAACGCCCCGACCCCAGTTACCCAGATACGGTGCATTATTACATAACATTGGCAGGATCACAAAAGATCAAGTCTCAAAAGACCGATTAGTTTAGTAGCCTTGGAAAAACTAGTTACATTCATAAAAGTTACATTACATCATAAAATGAAAACTAAAACAATATAGTATCCATAGTCCACACTCTTATCCCCTCATACTATCCATGCATGTCATTAATAAATTACTTCTTCACATCCTGGGAAAAAGAAAACATTGAAAGGGGTGAGCTCAGACGCTCAGTAAGGATAACAATATAAAATAATCTTTCATAGATAAGCATAAAAACTTAAAGTAATTTATAACTAAAACAAAATCCTTTTAAACTTGAACTTAAGCATAATATGCCAATGATAAAGTGAAATAATGCCACTTACTTATTCACATGGATATTCTACTAGTCGAACAATCACATGCAATATCAATAACCACTTTCATAATGATGGAATGCATAATGCCAGAATATCAAAACCACATATCCAAGGCCTCGTGTGAAGACTACAAATAAGATTTTTTCATGGCCTTGTGCCAAGACACTAGTTTGTCTCATGAGACCTACCGATGCATCGAGGGGCTATAGCGGGCTCCACCCATCACTTACTAAGTCCAATGCATTCCTCATATGAAAATATTGAAACATAACATTAACATTCGTATTAGAACTAGCATACGAAATGTCAATACTTGAACCACAATCCATGAATGGTATAAAAAAAGCACATCCACAGTCAAACATAACTCATTAGATACAATATGAAAGATTGTATTGTATCAGATTAACCTCAATTGAGAATAATGAAGGACATTGACATAGATTAAAATAATCATCAAACTATTGAGAGAAATATCCCCCTTTTTCTTGAAAACATTTAAAAGTAACAATATTTTTCAAGAAGACATTTAAAATAGATTTTTGAATCAAATTATCCCATAAAAATTTGAAACTTTTAAAATTAATTTTGATTTGAAAACATTAATGTCCATATAAAAAATCCTTAAAACCATTTTTAAAACATGGACATTAATGAGAAATATTTAGAATAATAAATCTTTAAAACATTTAAAATGATATTTTAGTGAGAGTTCCTAACCAAAAGAGAGACACTTGAATAAAAATAATTAAGGTCATCAAAACTTTGTAATATCATGAGATTAAAGGGATTCATGATATACTATATCAAAGTACGTTATATACACCATGTAAAAGTGATTTGGTGTATAACAACAAAGGAGTCACAATGGAATGTAATTTGAGATGAAACGTCTTATAAAGACCATATACTTTGGTTAAGGATAAATCAATGGTATAATAATGTATGAAAAATATAAATACACTCAATATTATTGGATATTAAGTGTAAATCAATCATAGGACATTCACACATATTCTTGTAAAGACAACACCAATGGATTGGATATTTAACCCAACAAATGGAGATTGAGTTAAAATTACTCTTATCAAGTTCATGTGACTTGAGAAATTATAAATGGAGTGATTATGTGTATAAAAAGTATATCCACAGAAAGGGGAGTGGAAATTATGACATAAGAAAATGAATAGTGATTCCACACATAATCTTGGAGTAAAATAATCAATGAAGTTTGCGTAAAGCCGAATGAATAGAAATTGAAATATCAAATTACCTTATCGATTTGGTAACATAAAAAACAAACAACCATGAAAGAAGGATCATATAATGATTATGTAGATATCCACAAATTAAAGTATATTACACAATGAATATAATCATGGGTAGTACACACACCACATGCAATAAATAAGTGGTGAATAATGGAAATCTCACAGAATTAAAAGTGAGATAAGAAACCCCTTACATTGTAAATATTCCTTAGTCGAGGGCAGGTTAAACTCCTGTGTAATGGTAAAATAATTTTTATTGAATTATACAAGAATCATATGCCTTAATATGATATCATATATGATCTTTTAACATTTATTTGTTAATAATATCTTTGTATTATCGTTGTTTCAGGTGTTAACTTACTCATTTTATTTTATATGTTTTGTTACGTAAGTCGTGTTTGTCATGGATAGGTTGTATATTAATCATATTCAGAATGATATAAAGTCCTTAGATACTATTATTAATCATTAAATGAGAATTAGACTTGAATTGATACGATGGAGAATGAATCTCATCGCGTTCGTGGAGACGGTAGTCCGTACGTACGCACGAGCACCAATATCATTCTTTTGATATGAAAATAATATTTAATTGGATGTTATATCATATATACATTATCATTATCATGTTATATTAATTATTTATATGAATTACATATCATTATTATACCCATCCAAATAATAATGTTTTGAAAAACAATTACACCACGACGTGGAGACGGTAAGTTGTACGTACGCACGTATGGTGACATGTCATTAAAAGGATAGATAGAATACTGAAATATGGTTGTAAAATGTTTATAATAACATAAATGTATATATAATATACTGGATATATTATTTTAGAATGGTAATAATAAATAAAGAATAAGTGGATGAAGAAAGGAACTTGAAAAGGGGTGGTGAAATCATTACCTCCTCTTCGGGTTCTTCCTTTTGATTTTATCAAAAGAGCTCCTTAGGTTGGATTTCTAACTAAAGTAAGGCCTCAAGGATGAAGTGAGGGAAGTTGATAGAGTATTTGGGCTGGGTTTGGCCGAACCAAAAGGCTTTGAAGGTTTGAATTAATGAGAAGGGGGAGTGTCATCTTATAAGAGGGGTGAGTGGCACCTTTGGAAAAGCTAGAAATATTATTTTATAATAAATTAAAATTCGGGTTTTAATGGCTAAAAAGTGGATTATTTAGAGGTTAAGGTGGGGAAAGGTCTTAAACCACTCAACTAATAAGATTTAGATAGGTTTGGGTTACTATATTAACCTTATCTTTAATTATTAACTCTTAGTTAATTAGTTTCACTTTTACAATGTCTCTTTGTATTTTTATATTATATGGTTAATAAACATACAATATATATCCAATAGACCACCTAGTTGTCCATTAATGATACACCTATCATGATATAAGTATATTGGCCGAGAATTAGATTTTTAGGAATTTAATATAAATTAATAATATAATATTTGTTTTAAAAACTCTTTTATGTCAATTTGGACACTATTCAATAGTTTATTTTTGTAAAAATAATAACAGAATGATTACTTCGAAAAACATAAATTAAATAATTACTAAAATGTCATATTAACCCATAGAATTATCGTATTTCAAAAAAAGTCTCAAATTATATTTATTTGGGTATTTAAAATATCAATTAGTCTAATTGTTTTACTATTATGGTAATTATTGCATCATCATTGTGTCATAAATAAAATAAATTATTTAATGTCTAAAAATTATATATAAAATATAATTATGTAGGAAATCGTTTTATCTTTATAATGAATATTTATAGTCGAAAATCCAATATATATAACCCTTTGTAAAAAAATTTTTTCTAAAACATATATGGTTATGTCATTTTTGTATTTATTTTAACTTAATTAAAATGAAGCGTCCCTATCACCTACAAGTGGCTCCATGGGGTCCCAAAATCGACCCAAATATTTCCATGGTCATACATGTATGCACAAATAATGTTAGGACATGTTTTAGGGTAATTTATTATTATTATAATATTATTTTTTAAACCTTATTTACCGGATTTACCCATTAATCATGGTAAATAAAATATTTACCGAAGTTATTATTCAAAATGTCTAAAAATAAAAGATACCTATTTACAAAATTTGGACATCCTGATTCCAAATATGGAATCCATTTTTTCCAATTTAAAACACAAAAGTGGAAGAAATTAATATAAAATTAATTCCCGCTGTCAAAACAAAAAGCTTGTTTTTAAGATATAATAACTGTCAAAAGATTGATACTTTTTATGTTCGGTTAAATTGTGAAATTATGTCCAATAACAAAAATTGAATTAAATGCTAAAAATATATTCTAAATATACTTTAAAACCACTCACATTCATAATTTATCAATATTAATTATTTCGATTAAAAAAGTTGTTTTTAATTAAAATTTAGTAATTTTCACTATTCATCAAAATATGAAAGTTATCCGAAATGTACCAAAATTTCACGGTAGGATAATTTTAATATTCCGAATCCAAAAATGAATTACATTTTGTGAGATGGAATTTATAAAATTTCAAAAATTTGGAATTACTATTCATAACGTCTAGTTTGATTAGTTGTGGTGTGTTAGAATCTCGAAGTTGCGTACAATGCACACCATTGCATTATTCAAAGGGAAACGTACCGTGGAAGCTTGGGGTTTTACACACAACCTTCTTATACCACCCTAATAATTTGATCATCACTATTATGGGAAAAGTCTGTATGAATGATTTTGTCAGCTTCTTGAGTATTCAAATCACCTGTAAGAAATTGTTTGAGTAATCCAACACCTACTTTTTTCTAAAACATTTTATGGCTCATGCAATATTTTTCATATGATTTAAAGATATCAAAAATTACAATTCTATTGAAAATTTAAATTACATCAATGGAGACATCATTTAATTTTTGAAAGTATGAATACAAGCCAAAATGGAAGGGGAATATCCTGAAGATTATGATATCTAGATTCAAGATATGATTTTCTTTCATATCCATAAATAATGAAATATCATCGTATTTATATTTATAAATGATTAGGATATTCGATCTGAAATAATGATGTATTAATTAATAAAGAATAAATTCATAGTTAATGGATTATGTAGAGGACTGAATGTGTAAGAAGTCTACATATATGTGAATCAAGGGTTGTGGTAGTTTTTCAGATGATGAAATGTTAAATAGTATTAACTATTTTTTGACGATGTGATTGCATTCGGAATTATTTTTCTAATATTTGTAACCCCGATGTTTCATACGTGAAAATTTTATTCAATAAAGAATTACCTTTTCTTGTTTGGACCTAATGGATAACATTAGTGATTCATATGATATTTTGTTTTGAGGTGTTTAATGGTTATTACAATTTGGGTTACAATGTGAAAGGTATTAGCTAACCTTTTAAGATGAATAAGGTTATGGTGTTATTTTAGGAAATAATATTATTTTGTTGAATGTTTTTATAAATGATATGATTTTAGGAAAATTAATCTCATAGGATGGGTGAAAACATGTCGCATCCTACGAGTCCATAGGATTCGAACCCAAAACCAAAATTCAATTATGATTTATTGCCTACCACTAGACTATGTGAACTCCCATGTGAGTATGAAAAATTCATTAAAGTTAAATTATTCTATGAATCAAGATTAAGTTGATTTAGGAACATAATTTTTTTTAAAGGGAAAAAATAGTATATGAAAATAATTTGGTGATTAAGTGATAAATGTTATTTTGGAGGATGTTATTTGTTTTGGGAACACTATATTCCTAAGAATAATATAATACTATGGAATTAAATTTATGGAATAATGGTTGGTATATTATTTTGGAAGAATCAGTGTTTTATTATGGGCATATTGAGATATAGGTTATATATTGAAATTTTACCCTATACTTGTGAATATGTGATTAGGTAAATTACTTTTTAGTATGAGACATTAAGAGTATTTTATTTTATTTGAAGAAAAATTTTAAGATTTATCATGGAAGTCTATTTGATCTAATCCATATAAATTTTGGGTTAAAATATTCATTATTTTATTTTGACGAATTTTAAGGGAATTTTCTATTGAATCGTCTTTGTTAAACTTTGGGTATTGTTTTTTGAATTTTGGATATTAAGAGTAGTGTTTATTTTTAAAAAGTATTATCCATTTTGGTTATTTTCTAATCATGTACTAACCATTTGTGGATTTGGATAATTTCTAAAGATTGGGAAAATATATAGTTCATCCTTTTTTGGATTATGAGATTATTTGGATGTTTATTATAGTTCTTTTTATGTGACCAAGTCATCTTGAATACTCATTATTTGGAGAAAATAAGAGTTTTCTGTAAAAAATTTTGTAAAAGATGAAAGTATACATGACAAGTAAACATGTTTCCTTATGTTCTTAGTCATGCTAGTAAATAAATTCCTCAATTTATGATAGTGATTTAAAAAAAAGTTGTTTGTTTATTTTTCATTCTGCGAATTAAAATACCATTTAACCTATCACATGTTTGTGATTTTTTTGTGATAAAGTTTCTCCTGATAGAGTTTTCTATCAATATCCATAAGAATTTTGTTGTCATATTTATCATCCATATCCATGTTTTCCTACATTGAATCATAGTATGGGATATCACAGGTTACCTTTTTTACTTATCCATTGTTCTTTTAAAGTGATATTTTTATTAACTCATTTTTTGATGTGGGATATTTAGGGATAATTCCTATCCCAATATTAAAATTGTGTGGGCACAATTACAAAATTGGGGAAGGATGTAATGAACTAGGTATTTATAGAATAATACCTTTTAATTTTTATTAATATGTGTGATTAAGATGTTAATTTTACATTAAAGGGAATCTTTTTCTGATATGGTACTTGAAAAGAAACAAGGGTATCTCTGAAATCATATATTGCACAAAACATTGAGACATACCAAAAATTAATATAATATAATTATTATTTTAAATGGTATTTAATGCATAACCCTTATATTGGATGGAAAGTATACAGACAAAAAAAATATGATTATACATGTTTCTTAAATTTCATTACATTTATCCAATGAATTGTTGATGCTTTAAAACTGAATCTTTTATTAAGCATGAAATAGAGTAATATTTTTAAAATGAAGTTTTACTGAGTTTTGAAGGAGAACCCTTTTGAAATATTATCTTGTCATATTAATCTGTTATATTGGGAATAATAAATTTTTTATTTAGAAGAGGGACATAAAAATTTACTTTGGATGAAATTTTGGTATTTTTCGTATAAAGTACAATTTTTTAATTAATAGTGAAAAATTGTAATCTTTAATTAAAAAATTACTTTTCATATAATTTATTTATATAGTTATATTACTTTTTCAAGTGGATTTAAAGTTTAATTGGATTATATTTTTATAATTTAATCCAATGATGGTCATTTGATGTCATTTCATATTTTTAATCGATAGAAACACGTGTCTATCACGTGATATATATTACTTCTTAAAAACATGCATTTCATTTGGGCAATGAAAATACAATTTAAATAAATTAAATAATCTTATGTGTTTCAAATTTGGATAACTAAATTCTATATTTAGAATCAAGTGGTCAAAATTTTGAAAATAAGTACATTTGTTTAACATTATTAATTGTAACATCATTAAATATTTTATTTACCATGGTTAAAGGTTAAATCTTGTAAATAAACGTAAAAAATTAATATTTTAATAATATAAAACTACCGTAAAATGTGTCTTAATCTGATTGGATGATATATGTCAGACCATGTGCGTCCTTGGGTCGATTTTCGGACCACATGGAGCCACATGGATGTGAAGATGACATTTTATTTAAATTAATTTAATGTACAAAAATATTATATTAACATAATATTTTAGTAAACAATATTTTTTTGGGTTTATACAAGTGATCCTTTCGATTATAAATATTCATTAGAAAGATAAACACATTTACTACATCATGATATTTTATTTATAATTTTAATACATCGAAAAGATAAATTTATTTAGGACAAAATGATGATGTAGTGATTAACTTATTAATGAATTAATTAAATAAATTTTAATATAAATTTATTTTGAAACTTTTTCTGCCATCCAAAAAATTTATGGATTATTAAGACTTATTATAATTAAATTAATGAAATTTTATTGAATGAATCAAGTTGTTATATAATTTTTAAAAAATCATGATATGAATAATAAAAAAATTGACATAAATGAGTTTTTAAAACAAATATTATTTATTTAAATTATATAATAGTTCTAAAAATATAAGATTAGAAAAAATTACTTATATAATGTTGAAAAGGTCATTAATGAACCACTTTTGGTTCGATTTTAATACTATAGTAAAAATATTTACAATATAGTATGAATATAAGAGAAGACATCGTAATAGTTAAATTAGTTAACTAGGGGTAATAGATTAAAGTTAAGGTTATATTTTTAACCTAGGCATGTAAATAACCTATTGGTTGGGAATTTTTAGACCCATATGCTTCTTAAATTTTAAATAAAAATATTTGAAACAATTTGAAACTGAAAATCCTTTTATAATAAAATAATATTTCAATATCTTCTTAAATTGCCACCTCCCCCTCTTATAAAAGGCATGACCTCTACCCATTTAATCACACCACTAAATCCCCTTGTACCATCCAAACTCTAACAAAAAAATATCCCAGTATACCTACATTCCTCACAGAGGCCTTCATTTTGGATGAAGCCAATTCAAGAGAGCCGTTAGGCACAAATCAAAAGAAGATACCCGATCTAGAGGTAACGACTTATCTCATGTTATTTTCATTTATTTTCCTTCTCAAATCCCTATGATATTCATATTATTTGATCATATAAAAACACCAATAATATAAATATTCTAGTATTTATTATGATAAGTATTCAAACTACACTTACACACACCTACATCAAATGGATACGAACATACTGTTTCTGTGAATGGCGAGCTACTGCCTTAATGAACAATTATTATTCGATTTTCCCCTACCACATTCATGTTGGAAATTATGATGGAATATTAGTTACATACTATGTATATTTTATTTATAATGTCTCTATGATTCTGTATTTTTTTATTTAATGCATAACTTTTTTCTTTCCATAATGTGTAAATATAATTAATTAATTTGAGGAAGTGCAGACTGCTACCCCATCAAAGTGATATGAATCATGCATGCCATAGATGGAACATATAATAGATGGTGTTAAAATAATTAGGTAACTTATATAAAATATTTTATTACAATAGGGTTATATTATACATATATTTCATTTATTTTTCAATCCTTTAAATATGAAAAAGGAAGGAAAGTTGTGTTAATGTGTACATATGATTTACCATCTCCATGAATGGTGAATTTCATTTTCGACGCTTCTACTGAATATCGACAAAAAACAGATGTTAACATAAATAATTATATAATATTTATACCATGATGATAAGTATTACAAAATTAATAATAAACTCGAAAAAGGTTCTGAATCAATTATAAATTAATGGATTTTATTATTTAGGAATATAAATAATGAATGAGAAAAGTTGGACTCAATGTAAGGGAACCTTTCAACCTCATCTATTAGTCAAAGACATATTTTTTGTTATTTATTTTAATTTCCACTTTATTATGTTTTAATACGTTCTTATACATACTTATTTCTATACAGGTGATGAGGTACCCTTTTCTCTCTCATCAAATAATTTTATTAATTTTTACGTGACGTCATTTGGATTCTGAATTTTTGTAAGGGAACTCCTAAATTCAATTTCTTCTCATTTGGGTTTACGCATATTTGGTTGATTTTATTTTTCCATGATTATATGTGGAATAACTATTTGTTTATTTATTTTGGAATTTCTAATTCTGTATGTTTGTGAATACTATTTTTTCACATAATCACCCCATGATAATTCTTACATCATTAATACTATCTATGTAAAAACGTACATCTCAATCTCCTTTAATTGAGTCATATATTGATATTTTTCACATTAAAAGGTGTATATACAACACTATTTTCATTTTATATCACTAATTTATATATTATATTTATATTTAATGATTTTATAAAGTAAATATTTAGTTATTTTTATTTATTTTTTTTTCAAGTGTTGCAGGACTCTTTCACTAATACATCCTTTTAAAAAATTTAACGATTTACTTTTCTAAATCGTTATAAATAATTTCCATGTTTTTAAAATGTTTTTATGAATTTATTTATATTTAAATGAATGTTTTAAAATTATATTCCATTAAACTATTCAAATTTTAATGGGACACATTGATTAAAAATTTTATTTCATAATTGTTTTAAATGGTTTTTAAAAATGGATTGGATATTTAAATATTATTGAATAGGATCATTGTGTTTTATGAGTGAAATGATAAAATATTGAATATTTTATGATTTATTATTATGTAATGTTACTTGGACATTTGACTGGTGGTTACGTGATAACCAAAATACGGGTGGTTCTGTGATAAACCTTGGGTGGGTGAGTACGATATAGCTCTCCAATGCATTGGGTAATGTTATAGAGGTAAAACTTAAGGTTTCTCCTATGAGATTTATGGAATAAAATGTCAAAGGTATTATAAACCTAACTCCCTATGTAGTTGTGAAATCTGAAATTCATCTTTCTTATTGATTCCAAAAGTTACCTTAATTATTTATGATTTTTATGGGTTATTCCTAAATCTTATGATTTTAGGAGGTATGTTAAAAAGAATATTTTTTATGACTCAAAAGAATGGTTTCATTAATTTTTATATATTGCTGGACTAATGTTTTCTTTAAATACTTTATAATCCATAGAGAAACATTTATGATCATTCCATGTTTTTTAAATGTTTTTCATAGTGAATAAGTACAGTTAAGTTAGAGGATGAAATAAATAATATTTATATCATGAAAAGAATTTGTGTTTTATTTAAGGAGTTTTATTATCGTGAAAAAATTGGACAGATTATAAGTGTCCACTTTGTAATATTTTGATATTTAATGTAATATTTACACCATAATTCTCAAAAACTCTATGCCTGAAAAGTTCATAAATATGAATTATAAATAAATGTCAAGATTATTTAATGTTTTACATTTAGGGCCTTATAATATCGAAATAATTTTATATTCTTATGTGTCTTCTACAATTCCATGGTATACTCCCATACTATTCTCTCACGAACTATGTTTTTTATTTCCTTAGGATTCATGTCTTGTGAAATTGCATGATTTATTCTATGATTGATTTATACAATCTCTAATATGTAGGTTATGATCTTCTATTTTCATGATATATTCTTTATACCCTTATTATCATTATAATTCTTATATATCACCCTTGTATACCTTTAATGAGAATTTTATGTCCACACGTTTTATGTTTTCTTCCTTACGTTATGAAAATTTGTATCATGTTTGACGTGTCTATTAATGGTGTGATTTAAGGAGAACCTAATGGTAGAAAATCTATGTCACTTATGTATCAGTATTTATGATTCCATGATTCCAAAGGAACTAGACTAGTATGGTATTTAGTATTATTATTTTTTATTTCTTATGTATTCTAAAAATATATCTAATGAAAATGTATGAAAATGGATATTCTCTATAGTTTTTATCAGAACAATGGTTTAGTTATCCCTTGAAATATAGGATGAGAAACCCCAATTGAGAAATCTAATTACGTGTATAATGATATGACTAAGGATAAATAAAAGTAAATTAAAATTTCCTCATTTTTTTAAAGAATAGAGTGAGTGATTTCCTATATATAGATCCCTTTTTAGATAATACTTGATTATGTGGTTCTGGAATAGATACAATAAGGGGTAACAACTCATAAAAGGTGTTCTGGGCCTTACTCAGGGTGATCTGGAACAAGATAATGGTCCATACTGCCCACATGGTTTTACACACCCGATGTTTATGATTTGTAAATTTAAAAACTCATCACATACCATGATGAAGGATTTAAATTGTAGTTTCCTATAAATAACCTAATATAAACCTAATATATCATAAAATTAGGAAGGTTTCATGATTCAGAAACCCTATAATTTATGTTTTTTTATTATGTGGTTCCTCAATATGATAACTATATTTCACTATGTTCTTTTTGTTTAATTCAATGGATAGAACCTGAAGGGACCACGTTAATGGTTATTTAGATGGAAAACGCAACGATTTTCTCCCTAATCAATCGAATGTTTTGATATATGGAATAAAAACCTCATTGTTAGTTTTTCATAGCATTCCAAAAGATATGTTTCATAGTTTACTTCCCATTTAACAATGGAGGGATTGAAATTACATTGATTAATAGATGATGAAACGTCCATATTCATTCATAGGCTCTTTTAATCAAATTTATGTTGAATAATATTTCACTACTACTAAAAATATATTCTCTATTCTTCAGTTTTCGGAGCATCAAAAATTAATTTTTATAGTTTATCAGTTAAATGGTGGAGGGGACCAGTGCTGGTCTCTAATAAATAATGAAAGGTACTAATGTGATATTAAATCCATTGATTGGGAAGATTTCTAGAACTTATTTTTCTATAATTACTATCCTATGATTATTCATACCAATATTTAGAAAGAGTTCCTTGAGTGGAAGAAGATGGATGATGAATCATTCAGTATATAAGAGGCTAATTTATCGTGTCATGTATGTTATAATTCATGAATTATCATCCAACCTAAATGTAAATTTGATAAGTTATTCAGTGGCCTAAATCTAAGTTTCATAAATTTGCATGACATAAGAGACATTTGTAGGTATGAAGAGATTGTGATTTATGAAATCAAGGTTTAAATAGATGTTGGAGTCCTCTATCAACCAAATGGTTTTGAAAAGGAAATGATGTTGTAGTTCAAAAGAAACACAAAAAACCATTGATAAATGAATATGAGTTTCCCTTTATTTTCTATGTGTTGAAGAATCATGGATGAAATTTTCATAAGGGGTATAATAACTTTTTTCTATGTGTAAAGTAATTTCGTCAAGATATTGAATGCTGGAGTGATGGGAAGAAGTTAGCTAGTGTTGTGAATGGGGAAAACATTCATCAAAAGATCCTTCTATGATTCAGTGATGCATGGTTGTGTGGAATGGGAATTATGATAACCACTTCCCAAACCCAAGGGCTTGGGATGGTGATAAACTCCAATGACCTGTTCAGAGAAGTTACAAGGTTAAATCTCATGAAATATTTATTTTAGATGATTTGTACGACAACAAGATTATGAAAGGTACACATTCTATCCACTATAAAACATATAATGTCATATATGATTCTCTATCTCCCCACTCATTCACATTTAATGAATTTTATATGTGTGTTATGATTTCACCAAAACAATTAGATTATGATATAGAAGTGAAACACCATAATGGTATGATGATTGTATCTGATGTATAGGATTCTGCTTCAGTTTTTGTTTATGAGAAATGGATTTCTATAAATCATTTCATTTTTTCATAGGTGGAATTTTTTGACATATTAGGAATGTATATACTTTCTATGCATAAATATCACATCAATTTTCATGGAAGGAATGTTATGTTTGACATTTCAAAACATCCTATAATCATATATCAATGTGATGATACGTATAAAATTCTTTTGGATATTATATCAATTGTATTGGTCTTAGTTCCCAGTTTAAAGGGTTATTTTATCTCAAATTGTTAGGGAAAAAATTGTCAACGATGGTATGGATATTGTTTGGGGTATTGTGGATGTCTTTTTAGAAGAGTTTCTTAGTCATCACTCGAATCCAAATGCTCGGTTCCCAATATAAATAACACCATGTTCTATGCCAAATCAAAATACCCCTTATATAATTGATTTAATTGAGTTACATGAATTGAATAGAAAACTCCATGAAAATCATTATAATGGATTCAATCGGGAATTAGGTGCACTATGGGTTCGTTGATTCATTTTTGAAATAGAAATATAGATCAATGTGAATCTGCATTTATTTTTGGGAGTTGGACAAGATCATGATCAATAATAGTTTTCTTATTCCCTATATTAATTGATTATATGATCAATTGAATAGATCTAAATAAATTTACATGATAGTCAATCATTATTGATATCATCAATTGTGGATCATGAAAGTGGTTATACCCAAGACAATATTCCATACATTGTGTGGACAATATGAATATATTATGATGAATTTTGCTCATACTAATTCCCATTCTATCTTCCTGTATTTAATGATTAGATTCATTAAATATTACCTCAATTAGTTTTTTGTCATCATAATTGAAGATATTATTATCTATTCAAAGATAAAGTAATATCATGAAGATCACCTAAGAATTGTACTAAACAACCTAGGGAAGAATAATCTATATAAAAATTTTAAAAATTGTGAATTGTGGATGAAAAAGAATTTATTTCTTTGTCACATAATCTCAACAGATGTAATAGTTGTAGATCCATTAAAGATAGAGCCTATTGAATGTTAGACTAGACTAAAAGTTGTTACTGAGATCTGTATATTTCTTGGATTAGTTAGATATTATCAATGGCAAGTGGAAACTTTCTCACAACTATCTAATCCTTAGACCATGTTAACTCTGAAGGGTGTCATGTTTCTCTGTAAAATATGAATGTGAGGTAAATTTCAAGGAACTCAAGAGAATGGAAGAAAGTGCACTAGTTCATACATTACCATGTATTGTATAAGGGTTTTTAATCTTTATAGACTCATCTAATAAGGTATTAGTATGTGTTATTATATAGAATAAACTAGTTATCACTTACACCTCACGACAATTGAGGATTCATGAGAAAAATTACAAAACTCTTGATTTATAGTTCATAGTTGTAATTTTTAAATTAATGATATGGAGGCATTATAATTATAGAAAAAATTGTGATATATATACTGATAATAAAAATTTGAAATATATATTCACATAGAAGGATTTGACCATGCACCAGATAAGATAGTTAGAGTTTATAATGTATTATGAATTTTCAATTCATTACCACCCTGGGAAATCGAAAAATGTGGCCAAAGTCTTTGAGTTTGAAGGATAATGGTAGAATTTCTATGTTAAGGATCACAAAATATACAATATTTATATATTTCAAAATGATGGATCTTGAAATCATGATGTAAGGGGGAAATATTATCATTCCGAAATGAATTTTTAAGCCTCTATCATAATGAGGATTAAATAGGTACATAAGCAACATTAAGAGCAATATAATATTGTGAGTAATTTTCCTGAGTTTAACTTTGATCATAATGGAATATTAATGTTCCTAAACCATGTATGTGTTCCTTCTGTACCAGATTTGAAGGATATTTACACAGATTCTCATATTTCTTTATTCTCTATTCATCTAGGATATATAATGTTGTATATAGATTTGAAAGAATACTTCTAGTGGGATTCAATTAAGAGACATATCACAGAGGATATATGTTGTTTCTTGGTATGCCAACAACCTATGAAGGAATTAGAAAATAGATGGGTATGTTGCATTTATTACTCATACCAGAATAGAAATGGTAATACATCACTATAGATTTTGTCATCAGAATACATAAAACATCTAAAGGGATTAATGATATATGGGTGGTAGTCGATCCCCATACTATGCCATCACGCTTCATAACTATCAAAGAATACCACTCTCTTGATCCTATTGGAAAACAGTCATTATGGAATTTTTATGTTTTCATGTATTACTACATTCTATTATATTTGATCGGGATATGAGGTTTACATATGTGTTCTAGAGAACTTTTTAAAAAGCACTTCATACATAACTGATTTTCAAAACTGATTTTTATCCTTAGAGTGATGGGAAGTCTAAATGATCATTTCAAACTCTAGAGAATATGTTTAGATATTATTCATTATATTTCAATGGTTTTTAGGATCAACAACATACTCTAGTTGATTTTTATTACAAAAATAACTTTTATTCAAGAATTCAAATGGCAGCATATGAATCCCTTTAATGGAAGAAAAGTAGTGCTCCAACGTATTGGGATGATGTTGGAGAAAGAAATCTATCGGGATTTGATATAATTGTACACATAAACAAGAAGTTTAGATCCATTCACCAACATATCAATACAACTAAATATTTTTAGAAATGTTTCACTGATAGAAGTTAACGTGATCTGGAATTTGATGTTAGTGAAATGGTGTTTCTATCAATCTCACCCTCAAATAAGGTTGTGAGATTTTGGATCAAATTGAAACTACGACCAAGGTACATCATTCCCTTTTAAAATCTTGATCATATTGAGACGGTAGCCTATAACATTGAACATCCCCCAAATATCTCTCAAGTACATAAGGTAAATCATGTATCTCTCTTATGGAATTATTTACCGGAACCTTCACATGTGCTGATCTCATACGTCATACTACTAGATCATGACCTATCATATGAAGAATAACCAGTTGAAATTTTTTACTTATTAGAGAATGTTATATGGTATAATACCACTCACATAGTCAATATTTTTTTATAAATAACCAATTAAATGATGATACATTTGAAATTAAGGATGTGATGGTGAAACATTTCCCTCGTTCTTTACTTGAGTGATGAGTTTTGTGGAAAATTATTATTTTAAGGTAGGTAATATATAACAACTCGAGTTTTTATTGAATTTTCTTTAATAAAATATATTTTCATTTATTTATTCAATTGCACTAGGTTGAAAATTTATTTCACACAGAATAGACTTCGTATAAATAAAAGGGAACATGATCTTTTTGTACATTACACATAACTTTGAATTGACATACTTTATAGGGACATTGAATTAGTGTGTGTTACACATAACATTGATGCTTCTAGGAAACATAGATCAGTTGGTTTAATTATTGAAATAAAATAAATACATCCTAGCCATTAGACAAGGTAATATGAATAGTAATAACTACTTTTCAATTATTTTTTATAATGTTTTTATATAAATAAAACATATTTATAACGGAAGATATTATTTTTGGTAAAGAGAATTTATTTTTGAGAATACAAATTTCTTGAATGAACAACTTTTAATGTCCCTCTATGAGAAACAATAAAATTAATTTTAGCCACATATTTAAATCTAAATTGATAAAATAAATTAAATTTGTTAATTTATAATATTTAATAAATAATAGGGTTAATTTGTTGGATTTTTCTTTGAAACATCATTTTTTTATAAATAGTAATAATATATCTTTTTAGTTAAAAACAATCATTTCCTTTAAAAAATTATTAATGTTAAATTATATTTTCAATTTATATTCTGGTAAAATATGTTAAATTATACATCAATTAATAAAATTTTAGTCATTATAAAAAATTTTACATTAATATAGAATATAAATACTTAATAAACTTTTGAACATCCTTTTAAATTAAAGAACTACAGGGATGCTGTGTTTTCCCAATGCTTGTATGCCAACGGTTCAACAGAATTGTTGGTATAGGGTTATAAAACAAGTATTTCCCAACGGTTTGAAGAAACCGTTAGGAAATCTAAATTTTTTTCCCCCTTTCCCAACCATTTGTAAAAACTATTGGTAAAGGCCATGACATAGGAAGGCTTTTCCAATGGTTTGTGTAAACCATTGGTAAAGCTCACCTTTCGCAACGATTTTTTAAAACCGTTGGGAAAGTTTTTCCCTAAAATCCTAGCAAACCTGATATCCCATCCACGCGATTGAACTGCTAAAGTTGAGACCTAAGATCTCTCTCACTTGGAAAATAATTCCACCAGATCAATATTCAATCACAAAGCTGTTTTGTTCTACACCTCAAATCTGTAAGTAGTACATTTTGTTTAATGTTTTGCATCTAATTTTTTTCTTTCATGTTATGATTCGTCTTAAACCTAAGGTTCGTGCAGTATGGTATACCCATCAATTTCAATAATATTTGTTATTTGTTTTCTGTTTTTGTTCTGGTGTCATGTGTGAATCAATTTTTTGTTCTGTTTATGTTTTCTATTTTTTCTGGTGGGAGGTGCTGGGGGTGCAGTAGGTGGGGGGAGGGGGTGTGCTAGTGGGTTGTTTAGGTGGGGGAGGGGGTGTGCTGGTGGGGTGTTGAGGTGGGGGGAGGGGTGGTTTGTGCAGGTGGGGGTGCAAGGGGGGGGGGGGGTTGTTATGCAAGTTGGTGGGGGGAGGGGAATGTGCAGGTTGGGGGGTGGGAAGGGCAGGTCACAGTCTATTGGGGGGTGAGGTGGGGGTTGTACAGGTGGGGGTGGGGGTGGGGGACGGGGGGCTGTTCAAGTGGGGGGTAAAAGTAGAGGGGGTTGTTGTGCAAGTTGGTGGGGGAGGGGAGTGTGCAGGTTGGGGGGTGTTGGGCAGGTGGGAGTCTATTGGGGGTGAGGTGGGGGTGGGGTGTACAGGTGGTGGTGGGGGAGGGGTGTTGTGCAGGTGGGGGTGGGGAGGGGGGTTGTGCAAGTTGGGGGGGTGTAGGTAGGGGGCTGGCTGTGCAA
Source organism: Viscum album (assembly GCA_963277665.1). NCBI lineage: Eukaryota > Viridiplantae > Streptophyta > Magnoliopsida > Santalales > Viscaceae > Viscum > Viscum album. Next base: position 1,381,572,254 of record OY728166.1, read on the forward strand.
GTGGGTG